>CM046948.1:160397896-163157273 GCA_025698515.1 Gossypium sturtianum
TGAAGATTTAGTAAAATGATGTCCTTTTGTCGGGTTGATGGATACCACACGTAACAATGCCAATATTGATGAGGACTATGATAACCTTGAACAATAGGTAAACAAAGTAAAGCTTGACTGCCAGTTAAATAAAATTAGAAAAGAATTTGGGTGGGTTGTGTTGGGCCAAGCATGGCTCCTTTTTGGTAATTAGGGTTGGGTCTAGTCGAATGATATCGCCCATATTTTGTGCTGGGTCAGGGGCCTACCCAAGCGTGGAAGGTTTAGTATCCTGTCTAGGCTCGACTTGTGAGCAGGCCTACCTATGACCAAACTATTACTTGGGTTGTAACTTCTACTTGACTTCCATCCACCCACCCCCAAATTACTTTTGGTAACCTCCGTCTCTCTTCCACTACTCATGATTGGTGTTACTTTCATATTAGTGCTTTCCTAATAAATTCCCAGCCCCTTTAACTTCACTCGAAGAGCTATACAGTTGTCCCAGAGATGAAGTTTTGCTCTCAAGGAATTCTGTATGCGATTGATGCGATCATCATGATTTAACTGGCCTCGGGAACGTACAACCTTCATCGCCGCACTTGTTCCTTTTAGTCTTCCTTTCTGTCTTCTTGCAACATCTTGTTTTACTGGTTTACAAGGATTCCTCATCTTACTGAGTAGAAATTTTTGCAAAATGCATATGATAAGAGGCAAGATGAAAGTGCAGAAAATATAACTATTACGAAGTGAGGATAGATTTATTCAATAGTCTGAATTTGATTTGAGATAGTGAATGTTATTACTAAGTGAGCTATTAGCTTGTTGAAATCAGTAAGAGAGTGGACAAAATATTACTTAAGAATATAACTCTAATAAATGGGAATTACTTAGTCCTACAACTAGAGAATTTGAAGTAGAGAAAAAAATAATTAGAAGGGGACAAAAATTTTTATTTGGAAATTCTTGTTAAATATTTTGCCATCCTATTTCCGTTTTTGTATATCATAATCATATGAATCGTATGTTTTTCTTGGAAAGTAAGAAGGTTTGGGAGTGATAATTATATCTGTATTGTTTTTTCTCGTTTCTTTGATTTTGTTCTTGCGTGCTTGACTGATGAAGCTCCAACAACGTAAGAAGTCAAAATGAAAATGGAATGAATTACATATGAAGATGAATGCTGCAGACTGCAGATGTATATCTGAAAAACCATTAATAGATTATTGAGATCGTTTCTCCGATGTGTTTGTTTTGTTGGTAGTTGTGAGCTATAATAATAAGAATAATAAATCTTACTCACTTTTTATTGCTGTAAAAGGTCATGGAAGCTTTTATTATTATTAACAATGTTGATTTTAGGGCTCATTTGGTGCCTGTTGATGTGGTCTGCTGATGGATGTGTGTGTATATATTTTTAATTATTATTTTATGGAGCAGAATGATATATTATATATCAATCAAATATACTTTAATTTTTGCTAAAGGGTAAAGAAAAGCCCCAAACTTTTTCAAAAAATCAATTAAGCTCCCTGAACTCTTTTGTTTTCACTCAATTGAGCCCTTGAAAATTTGAATTACAATCAATCAATCAAGCCCTTTGACCCTTAAAGGTAAGGGTCAGTGTTACAAAGCCAAGGGTGCCGGTTTTCTCAGGCTGTTTTCCACGTGGCCATAAGTCAACAGAAAATTATAAAAAATATTTTCCGATTTTCTATGAGTTTTTATAAATGGTTGTTGATTTTTTTAAATGTTTTATACATTAAATACTTGTTTTTGCCATGTGATGGAAACAAGCAAAAAATGGCACTTTTGGCTTTGTAACTTTGATGGATAACTTTAATGATAAAGGGCTTAATTTATTATAATTCTAACGTCTAGGGTTCAATCGGTTTTTGGAAAAGTATAGGGGCCTTTTGGTTCTTGTCCATTAAGCCTTCAATTTTTGCTGCAATGATATAAAATTATATTCTTAATCTCAGATGTTTTTTCCTGCCTTTTAGGCCTCGGTTGGAAACGTGTTGGTGCATGGAGTTGAGTCAAGACCCATGTTGATGGTGAAGAGAAACTTTGAAGGCCCGTCAATTATTTTGATTAAAACTTTGTAGTTGTTGATGTAATTGGGTACTTTCTTTTTGGATGCGAAATATTGACTAAGTTAAAACTATATAGTATTGTGATTTTGCACTTTATTCGGTTCTTTTAAGGCCATCTCTCTTGCCCTTCAAATAACACCATTCATTAGTTTGAGTTTTTATTTTTAAATTAACTAAAAATTCAAGTTAAATATTAAGTCTTTGTATTTGAAAATTAAATTGAACTTTTGTGAACAGGAATCGAGGGGACATTTAAAATGAAAATTTATTATTTTGACCTTATAAAAGTTTTAAAATATTGATGAGAGTGAAATCTGATGGTAAATTTTCAATTTCACGTAAATTTGCATATTAGCCCTAAATAGTTTAAGAAATTTGAATTCTCTACTAAATAAGCATTTTACAAATTAATGGATTTAGAAGTAATCATGAATGTTATATTTGGAAGTATTTTACTATCAATTTATGTAGTATTTTAAATTTTGGATTTGAATTTTTAAAAAAATACAGATTAAGTGATATCATATATAGAAGATATAGCATCAATGATTATTTTTAAAAATAAGAATTTGTTGGATTCCTACTAACCGATTGATTTGGGTTCCTAAGGTATTTATGAATTTGACAAATTCATACCTTTTTTATACCATTTTAAATATATATTATCTTTGAAACTCAACCGATTTATGAATTTTATTCTTACAAAATCATTAGGGCATGTAAAGAAAAAACTTACTAACAATTATAAAATAAGATATTAACACAAAATTTGGTTACAAAGTTTTGAAACTTTCTACGTTTGTAGGGCCATGCATAGAGAGTAATTAATTATAAATCAACAACTACATGTTCATGATTTAAGTTCAATTCACTAACCATATTGCAATCTCACTCATATACTTCAAACTAGATCACTCATCCACTAAGTCTTTTCCTTTGAAATTTTAGTTGTAAATTGATGAAGAGTCTAGTTTATTTACACAAATTATGTCTTGAAAAACAATTCCTAAGCGAACAAAGAGAAGTGCTCTCTCTTTTGTTAATGATAATCTAAACAAGTCATCTATAAACAAGCATAAAGTGACTTGTTAAAATATAAGCAATATGAATATCTAACTCCAGTATAAATGTCCTCCAAATAAATCTTCTTTCCTTTTCTTTTCTTTTTCTTTTGTGAATTACAAGGGAGGCAAAGCCTTATGACAAAGGCGTGGCGCGACTCGAACCAGGACCACACCTAGGGCAATGAACACCCTTGACCACGGGACCAACACACGAGGTTCCCTCTAAATAAGTTTTTAGTAAGAGTACAACATCAAAGATCTTCTCGCCATAAAACACCTTAAAGACCAAATCTCATTTTGATTTCATTTGAAGATGAAGAGGATTTGGAGTTGATTTTGGAAGGGCGACCATGGCTATTCCGAGCGACAAGTGATTATTTTTGATAGATTATTGGAATCGATGGAGCGAAGCAAAATCGGTGGTGGCATCTCCTTTTTGAGTCAAAGTGGGTCCTTGCCCCTCGAGTGTGATCGAAGAGATCTTATGCATGCAATTGGATCAACCTTTGGGGAGTGCTTAGATCGAAAGTCAAAGGTGATTTTGTAGGATTAAAGTGTAGATGAATGTGCAATAACCTTTAAGAAGGGGATTTTTATCCTAACTTGAGGCGCAAGAAAATCTAGGTCCTTTTTAAATATGAAAACCGGTGTGGCTTTTGCTTTGGATGTGGACGGATGGGGCATAGTATTAAGGGTTGTCTGAGAGTTACATGAGTTAAAAATCTGCTGAGGATGAGTTACCATATCCGTTGGCTCTTAAGGCAAAATTAAATTTATTGGGTATGGAAAGTTTAAAGCTTGGATCCGTTGCTAGAAAATCGCGAAGACCAATCCATTCTCTGAGGGTAGGGGTGACGTCAAATCGCGAAGATAGGAGTTTTGGTGGACTTTGAGTCGACTTTGAAACTAATAGTGTGATAGTGATTTTAGAAATGGCTTGATTGATAAGGATTGTAATAGCCTAATTTTCAGCGATGTTGAAAGCAGATGGTTCGAGGCCACTGAATCAGAAAAATGAGCTTATAAATTATATTATTTAATATTTATGAGTTAAATATGGTTATTAAAAGATTTTGAAAAAGTAATTTGTGTTTTTTTAAAGATTTATTAGATCAAATGATTTAGAAAATGAGATATCGAGACCTTGATTTTATAAACCGAGCTCTAGATATTTTTATAAATATTTATGGAGTGTTATTAAAGCGGGCAAGTGTAAGAAGTTTCAAGTCACCAAATGGGATCAAGTTAGATAGATTGTTTTGATACATGCTTATTTGAGAAATAAATTCCATATTCCTAACTTTCGGAGAATGGGACTTGATAGACTATTGTTAAACATTTATGCCTTTCGATTTTAATGGTTCCAAATGTGGAAGGATGAGACCGGTTAGGCGGTTGCTCTCTAGGTAGCGTCAACCAAATTCCTAAGGTTCCCCAATTTTGGAGGAATGGGACCGAGAAGGGAATTATTATAGAGAAGCAAGGAAACAAGTCGACTTAGTTTCTTGAGAGAAGCGAAAATGGAATCTTTTAGCTTGTTGCTACACAAGGCAAGGTCGGTGAGAAATTTGAGTTGACCAATTTCTTGAAGAATTGAGTCGTTCAAGCGATTTTCAGCAAGGTGAAGGATTTTAAAATGGATAAGAGCGCCTCTTTTTGGGATGTCAATCATCTTTTATTATGCAAGATTGAGGATAAGAGAAGCTTTATCGAGTGAGTTTTGTTGTTTGATAGTGTGATCAGAGTCAAGAATTATATTGCGAATATTCTGAAGCTTGTATTTCTGTAAGATAAATTTGTTTGTAAATTAGATCGGAGGTTCTGAGATTAACTTTGCTAACTCAAAGATCGGATATTCTGAGCTTAACTCTGCTAACATTAATAATCAAATTTGGCGTGGGTCCACAAGTTGTCGAGAAAGCCAAAGGCGTGATATTAAATCAAGCGAACCATAAGAAAGCCAAAAATTGTGATCGTAAATCGACTTGACAACAGCGAAAAGATATAAGTCGGATCTATACTCACACATAGAGCATGCAAGAATGATACTCCATAAATAGTAAACTAAAGTCCCTTAGGAAAGTGAGGAGAACCAAACAATAGCACATAACATCGATATCAGATCATATCTGGACCATATATTCCGAAAGATCCACCCCAACTGCAAACTCATAGTATCAAAACTTTTATGGGATTCCAAAAAAGACGAATAATTCAAATGGATATTCCATGTCTTTTGACATTCTATCTCATAAAAAACCTCATCGTCAACAGATGAATGCTTATTCATATCTAAATCTTCTGGTGCAATGTTTAAGAAATTTACAAGGTTACTAAATGTCTGATTTTCAATAAATTGTACTTGGAAAACGCCATCAACGAAGAGGTGTGGCACAAAAAATCCAAGGATGTTCCTTGTTGTGCAGTTTTCCAAATAGCTTTTTCCTGTTGCTCACATACAATAACACCATTTTGTTCCAATCCAAGGTATCGTGTAACAACCCAATTACAACCCAAATCGAGCGGTGGTTTGGGACCACGAATCGAATTAGAAAAAAATTCTTTAATTATTATTTTCATATCAATGTTGTGTGATTAAGCATATGTTAAAATATCATAGATTAATTTGTGTGTTTGAATGATTAATTAAGTGAAGGATTAAATAGAATAAGTATGAAAAGTAGCGATTATAAGATTGGGTGGCTAAATTGAATGGTTTTATTTTTGCATGAAATTAAAGTGCCAAATTGGCCTTTTAATTGATGATGGTGGGCAGTATAATCATGGATTATATATGATTATTTTATTAGATAGTGGATGTTATGTAATAAACAATTTGATTAAAAGAAAAAAAATTGTTTATTTTTCCCAATTTTGTTCATCTTCTTCACGAAATAAGGAGAAATAAGAGGAATTTAGGCTCTCTTATATTCGGCCATTGCATGTCCCATTAAGGTTGGTATTTGAAAATTTCTACATTTTTGAGTTCATTATCTTGAGTATTATCAAACCCATGTTGGAATTTTTGAGTTTGAAACATGTTTTAAATTCGGCCATGTTTTAAAAATAGTATGATTTGAGTAGAAGATTTAGATGAAATGGAGAATAATGGGTTAAATTGTGTAAATAAATGGTATGAACATTATGGAATTTATTTTAGATTTGAGCATAGATGTATTCATTATATTCTGCTAAATTTGAATGAGCATATATGATGTTTATTTAGCTTTTATGTATGGTCATATATTGTATATATGTTGAGTTAGTTTTTAAACCATAAGTGATAAGGAAATGAATTATGTATAGTCGACGATGTATGAAATTAATTGTGTTAAAGTATATTGTAAATGATTTATAGGGGCGTGTATGGGGATGGAAGTATTCGGCCCTTAAGAGGTTAATTCAAATTTTCCATTATTTGTATTTTGTGTGAATTGGACTAAAATGTAAACTTTGTAAATGTTGGGGGTAAAAATGGAAATTTGCATTATTAAGTATTTATGGATTAAATGGAATTGAAATGTATCTAAATGAGCTTAATTTGAACCGAATTAGATCGAAACAAAGGGAAAGAGATTGGAGGCGGGGAAAAGCTAAATTAAGCGAGTAGTCGGAAAGCTTAATTTGGCAACTATCGAGTAAGATTTAAGCAATTGAGTTAGATTAAATTTTACTTTGTAACATAAATTTTTATTAAGTGAGGCAAGTAAATTAATTGATACATTGCGAATGTGTTTATATGCTTGACATAAATTGGCCAAATGTGAGGTTGATTATAGATTGTTTTTAATTGCATAAAAGGATAATTACATGTTAATGATGCAATTAGATGCGAGGGATACTAAGCTAGTATATGAATATTTTAAAAAAGAATGGTTAGATGCATGAAAGTGGTTTGGCGAATGTGATATATACTTGGATAGAAAATAATAAAGTTATATTTTTGGTGCATGTAATTATATGTGAATTTGTGGATTGAATCTTGTATATGTATGTATGGAATTGAATAATCGACGAGGTTATGAAAGGCACTAGTTATGGGAAATCTGTGAATAAACATTATGTGGTGATACGTTACGAGAAGTGTTAAGTAACGGCTCTATGTGAAGCGATCGTTACGAGAAGTGTTAAATGCGGCTCTATGTGAAGCGATACGTTACGAGAAGTGTCAAATGCTTGGCTCTATGTGAGCGATACATTACTAAAGCTTATATTTAGGAATGCGGTAGAGGTTCGTTAAACAACCTTAATTGCTAGTGTCATTATGTATACGGAAAGGTTCGGATAAAGTATCGTATATTATAAATGAATAGTTAAGTTATGAAAGGTATGCATATTAAAGGTATGTGATATATATATATATATAATTGAGAATTTTGGTAACTCTAAATGGTAGTACAAGATTCGGAAAAAATTTAAAATGTGCATGCAAATTATCTATTATGTGATGGTGATATATGGAAATAGATATAAGTACGTGGCTGTAAATGCATAAATTTTTCTATATGTTGCTATTTTATTATTGCTTGAATATTTGGCTATTAGACAAGGAGCACGACAAAAGGGTTTATTCATGAAAGCTAAAATTATCCTATTTGCATATGAATTGTTTTAAATCTTACTAAGCTTTGGAAGCTTACTTCGAATGTGTTTGATTACGTATTGTAGATCTTATTTGGATGCTCATCTCGTGCTTGAGGATCCCAGTCGAAGATCATTACACTATCATCAAAGTTTTGGTATCTCTTTTGTTTATAAACTCAAAGTCTATGGCATGTATGAGCTAGCCTATGTTTTGGTTGATTTGATGTAGTAAACGTAAGCCATGCGAATATGGCTAGTTATAATGACTAAGTTCATGTAAAAATTGATCATGGTATGTATATATATATGTGTGAGATGTGCTTAGTATGATACAAATGTTTGATTGATTTGGATATGGCCTATACATGTCTAAGTAAGTAGTATGCTTTCCTATGTATGTGATGTACTTAGTAGATGCATTGATGAATCGAGTCTCGAGATAATGTGGTTGTATAAAATTTATTATATGTTTGAATGAAGGATGAACTTATGAGTTTATATATATATATACACTTGCATGTTGTATTAAATCACGGAGAACTATATTATACTTGTATATGTAACCTTTGGATGTGTTTTGATAAGGAATAACTTTGTAATATTACACTCTATAAATTCGATCATGGTGAATAGTCTACCAATTGAATAGAATTTGTACCATTTGAATATATATTAATATCATGTGAAATCGGTATATTAGATATGTGAGTTATATATATTATATATATATATATATATAGTATGTTAATGTTTTAGTATAAAATGATATTATAATTTTGTTAATGATGAAATCGGCTATGATCAAAGCCCAGAAAATGTATTTCTATATTAAAATGATCCTTATGGATATGCCTATTTGAAAATTTGTCTAGCAATGCCTCGTAACCTAATGCAGCGACGAGAAGCGGGTTAGGCGTGTTACATACCGTGATAGATAATCAAACCGCGGGAGGAAAACATATTTGCACAAGTGATACCAACATAAATATGACTATCTCAACAAGTGTAGACTCTCTGATGAGTTGAAACCCATAGTTATACTTGCAAAATCCAACTTCAAAGGCTACTTATAACTTATCCTATATCAAGAGATGCAAGTGCATGCATAATAATCAAGAAAATCGTACAAACATGTCAATATCCGAAAAGAAAAAATAGAATGGGCGAATGATTTCATTAGTCATTTACACGATAACATCCTTTATTAAATCATTTTGTTGCTCCTATTCAATCCGATGTTTGAACTTATTTTGTTGCTCCTATTCAATCCGATGTTTGAACTTAGTGTCTTTTCAATTTAGAGACAATGCTGATTTTGGGGGCAATTGTTGGTTCTTCTTGGAAGATGTCATGGTTGATATCGGACAATGTCCTCTAACGCATTGGACATGGGACTTTAAAAGTGAGACTCCCTTTCCTTCTCGTTATCGTTATGGTCTCTGTAAAAGAAATCATTGTGGCCTTCTCAAGCGGCGACTTGAAAGTTATTTGAGCAAATTAAAATAGCTTTGGTGGATTGATTGTTCAATGGAAGAGAACAGTCAATGCCTTACTTTGCTTCTGAAGTTACATCAGAGTTTAGAAAGACTTTATGTTACACTTGATCCAAAATGCTATAACACCTTAACACTGTAAACAACTTCAACACTTGGTGTTAGGCATTGTATTTTACGAGCAGATAAACCAAGATTGAAGGCAATTTCTTCTCGGCACAATTCTTGCCCGTTAGTAGCTTTGATTCCAGAGATGCTTGACCCGATCCGATTCTTGACAAAGCGTGCTCGATTTGAACTAGCTTTCCTAAATAAACAAGGGATTAAACTACATCCAAGCTAACAAAACTATCGGTAAGTTTATGATTTGGTTACTCAAATTAAAAAAAGCTACAAAATAGTAATTGAACTATTCGAAAGTTTTCATTTCGTCATTAGGTTATTACAATTGTTGTTGAATGGCCTTTTTGTTCACGTTATGCGCACCAATCGAAAACTCTCATTCCTCACCTCTTTTCTGATTCTTTTTTTAATATAAAATATTACATAATAAAATGAAAACTAAATAGTAGTAATTTAATCAACTTAGTGACTTAAATGAAAACTTTGAATAACTCAATTACCATTTTATAAAATATTTAAGTTAAATAACTAAAGCGTAAATTTATTAATAGTTTAGTAAACTTGAGGATAATTTACCCATAATTTTTATATCAAATATTACATAACAAAATGAGATTCAAAGATTTCATGACCTCATTGACCTAATGATTTTTTTCATGAATCGACATGAAATTGTTCATAAATGACCACATTTTGAAATAATTATCACCTTGACAATCAGGTTAATTAAGAAAAAATGGTAAACTACGCTGCAGAGTTATGAAATTATTAGTAAATTTATATTTTGGTCATTTAATTTTAAAAAATTATAAATTGATCACTAATAGATTCAAAAAAATTTCATTCAAATTACTAAACTATTGAAAAGTTTTTTATTTAAGTAACTAAGTTGTTAAGCTGCTTTTTCTTATATGCGGTTAGGTAGCTCTAAGTGATGATCACCATTTTTTTAAATTATTTTTTGATACCGATACACTATATTCCGATCGATATAGGCTAAATCAACAAATACAATCGATACCAATCAAAATTTGTATTGGAGCGAAACTTAGAAATTCATTGTTATAATTTACTACTAGAATAGAGTATTCATTTATTTGGCTCTCAACTTTATAGAAAAAGTTATTTTAGGCCTCCATTTAATTTTTACTTCTTCTAGACTTTGAATTTGTATTATTTGTCAAATTACTCTCAAAATGGATGGAAAAGTTAACATTTGTTAACTTTGATGATGCGGCATCCATGTGGCAATTCACGTGTCTGCCACGTTAGCAATTAAAATATTAAAAATATATTTTTAAACTTTTTAATTAATTTTAATTCTTAAAAAACATTGATTTTTTTATTTTTTAAATTAAAAAAATTGATGACGTGACTGGCAATCTACATGTATGTATTAGTAAAGTTAACAAACGATAACTTTTCCATCCATTTTTTGGTGATTTAACAAACAGTACAAGTTTAAATGTAAAAAAGGACAAAAATTAAATGAATATCTAAAGTGTTTTTTTTTTTATAAAGTTGAAGAGCTAAATAAGTTATTATACTATTATGTAAATTGTTTGTATTATTAGGATAAAAAAGTCACTACTCCAGACTCTCGAAATATTTTTAAAAAATAAAAATAAAATAATTTTTATTTAAAAATTTTAATTCAATTATTAACATCGTTAATATTTTAAAGAAGCACACCAACAATATAAATGATTGAAAAATAAACCAACAAATTTAACTTCTTAAATAGAGAAGGGAGACATATTTTGACCAGAATAATATCCTTTCCCCCTCCCCAAATTTATAAATTCTCACGGAGGTATTACAAATTATTTTAGGGTAAAATATGCTCATTAAATTATTTATAAGTTTACGTTTTAGTCATTAAATTTTAAAAAGTTACAAAATGATTATTGAATTACTCGAAAGTTTTCATTTAAATTACTAGTCTGTTAATATTTTTTTTTTAATTCTGGCTAGTGAGCTCCAAGCATCGATTCGACGACCGGTACGATAGGTAATGCTCATCAATGAGTAGAAGAATATCTTGTAGATCTAGGAGTGAGCAAAAGATTCTAAACCTAAAAAAAAGCGAAGTGAATTGAACCTAAAAACCGAATTATTTCAATTTAATTGATTTTCATGTTCGATTTAATTAGTTTATTCGGTTGGTTTCAGTTTTGATATTTTAAACCGAATAAACCGATTAAGCCCATAACCCATTTACCTACCCAACCCCAAATTTAAACCTTAAACTCAAATACCCATTAAAACTTAATGCTCTTAAAAACCCAAACCCGTTAAAGTTTCTCAATATCCATTAATATTTAAAATCCATAATTATAATTATAATTTTTATTTTAATTTTTATCATTTAATATATATATATAAATATATAAATATATAAAACTATATACGTGTTAAGAACCGTAGAAGACATGTAAATTGTATGTTGGTTATGCAAGAAAATAAATATTAAAATTGTTTGATTTAATTTTTAATATTTTTATAATAAATTTGAAATAAAAATAAAAATAAAAGTAATATGATAAACTAAATTGAAGAAAGAAGACAATTATATGAAAAGTTAAAAGGAAATAAAATTATAAGTACATCAATTAAAAAAATCAACTAATAAAATGTCTAAAATTTTTTGTAATTTAGTCTTTTTTTAAATATACTATGATCATCTTAAAAATATGAGTAAGTCTCCTAAAGTCTAAATTTTTTTGCAATCTTTGTTTCCTTTGAATCGATTGTTTATAGTTTAAATCGATTATTCGTTAAAATATTACTTCTTTTGAATAGATTATTTGCATGTTTAAATTGATTATTATGTAAGCGCGTATGATTAATATTTTATCTCCGTCACTTATAACGATTACCATAAAATTTATATTTTATGCAGGCCAAATCATATATATGCAAATATACTAATACTATAACTATTTTTTTTTTTCATTTTCCCTATTTTTCCTCAAAAAAAAAAATACTCAACTATAACATAGTGTATCTCACAAAGCAGCAAAAACTCTTCCCTTTTTTTTCATTTTCATCCCCCATTTTCCCCACCCCTCAAAATCCAATTGTGGCTGTTTTGAAGTCAAATATTTAACAGCTTATGATTCTTCTCCATGCCAACACCATGAACATTGCCCTGTTTCTCAATCTTCCATACACTCCCTTTCGTGGCTGCCCTTCATTTTCCCATATTTCAACCCTTTAAAACACCCAAACCTACTATGTAACAGTAGCAAAAAAACATATAGGAGTGTTGGGGTTTTTTTTCTTTCATTTTTTAAGAATATATCCCTCATTTATGATGTTTTTAAAGCTCCACTTCACAGGGTCTATTTAACTTTCTCCTTTTGCTATTGGGACTTGTATGTACAGAAGAAGGTGAAGAATTTGCAAATGACCCAATTGATGTTGTGTCATCAGTTTTATAGCTCAAGCATGCTGCTGCATCAAGTTCCCCAATTGGACTCTGTGGCAATGATGCATTGCTTAACTTAACCATTGACACTTCATGTAGCAATTCAACACATTTCATCACTCTCTGCTGCAAACCAAAAACAAAATCAATTTAATCAATCATCTATGTA
This sequence comes from Gossypium sturtianum, assembly GCA_025698515.1. Classification (NCBI taxonomy): domain Eukaryota; kingdom Viridiplantae; phylum Streptophyta; class Magnoliopsida; order Malvales; family Malvaceae; genus Gossypium; species Gossypium sturtianum. The sequence continues at coordinate 160,410,835 of CM046948.1, forward strand.
ACATGTTGCCATTCATTATATTAGTTTTGGGATTTTTGGACTGGTAAAAGTATAATGAAAGTTTCTTCATTATGGAATAGGCATGGAATAGAAGAGGCTACATGGGAGCCAGAAGAGACTATCACGAAAACAGTACCCAAATCTCTTTACAGGTAAGATTTTGGGGGCGAAAATCCCTAAAGGGGAGAAATGTAACATCGAAATAGGGCCTAAGCGGAATAGTGGTTGCGAAACCACAAATCTGAGTCGAGTAAAATATTTTAATATTATTTTTAGTGCTTATAATATGTGAATTTACATGTGTAAAAGTTTAGTGAATTAATTTTATTGTTAGTGTGCTTAATTTAAAGAAAAGGACTAAATCGCATAAGTGGTAAAAGTAGCCTTATAGCTTGATTAAGTGGTTGAATTGATGATGATTTCTTTAATTTAAGGGTTGATAGGGTAATTTAGCCATAATTGAACATAGTGGACGGCTAAGATGCATGTATTAGTGAATTGGTAATTGTTTATTTTATTTTATGACATTATGGTATATTATAATATATGATAATATATTATATTAGAAGAAAGATGAAAAGTAATTTAGCATTAAGTAAACAAAATGAAGAAGAAAGGTAGATAATGGCCGGTCATGATATGCTTGAAATAGTGGGTGGAGTTTTATTATATTTTATGTTAAAATATATTAGTTTAATGTATGTTATAATAATGTAAATGATAAAAGATGAAAGTGTTCATCTTTTTATCATTTATTCTTAGCCGAAACTAAGAGAAAAGAATAGGGAGAAGAAGCTTTGTAATATTAGGCCTTTACAAGCTCAATAGGTAAGTGATTTGAGTTCGATTTTACGATAATTTTTACGTTTTTGAGATCGTTGCTTGAGTGCTACAAAACCCATGTTGAATTTTTGATTTTTGGTGAATATTTTGAATTATGCCATTGTTGAAAACTTGTGATTTTGATGATTGATGGTAGATTATGCATGTTTATGAGTAGAGAAATAATTTTTACCAAGTGATTTTTGGTGAAAGCGAGTAAAGCGAACTAATTAGTAAAAGTTGTTATTGTTCATAAGTATGTGTTATAGTAAGAATTTGAAGTTGATATAGAAGAGAAAAATATTCAGCATATTATAAAACATAAGAATAAGGGCTGAAGTTTAATTTTCGAGCCTAGGGTCAAAATTGTAAATATGTAAAAGTTTAGGGGCAAAATTGTAATCTTGCCAAAGTTAGAGTTAAGGACTGTTTTGATAAATGTGAGTATTAAATAAGCTAAATTTGCTATTATAGATCAAGAAGAAAGAAATCGAGTTAGATCGGGAAAGAAAAGATAGTGGACTAAATTGATATAGTTGATCGTATTTTGTTTGAGGTAAGTTTCTGGTAAATAAATGCAATATTCTATTATTTTACATTTAATATTATTAAATTCCAGCATGTACATATTTATTACTGTAAATTTATTATTTAAAGACTCAAGTATGAATTGTGGAAAAGCTATCTCGAAAAGTTACGGTTGAACCTTAGGAATGTGTAGGATATTGAGGAAATCATGTAAGACCATGTCAAGACATGGCATTGATAAGTTACTATAAGGCAAAGATCCCATGTAAGACCATGCCAAGGCATGAAATTGGTGAATTTATAAGGCAAAGGTCCCATGTAAGACCATGCCAAGGCATGGCATTGGTGAGTTCACAAGGCAAGGATACCACGTAAGACCATGTCAAGACATGGCAATGGTTAAGTTTCATAAGGAAAGGTACCTGCATATCCTTAGTATTCCAAAGTGGTTCAGCGGGAAAATTCAATTTAACGACCCAAATTTGGGTCTAGTCGAACGATGATTTGAGACCACAAATCGATGAGTAAAATTCTATTTTTATTATATTTTTATGGTCTACAATTTTACGGAAAGATTTACGTAAAAATTTCATTCAAAAATTTTGACGTTTGAGCACTCAATTTAGTCAAAAGGACTAAATTGTAAAAAGTGCAAAAGTTGAGTTCTATATATTAGAGGTGTCAAATTGCTATGAGTTTTAAATTGGAGGCCCTTAAAAGGTAATTATACCATTGAATAACTTGATGGACAAAAATGGGCATGAATAGGACAAAAGTGAAAGAAAAGTCTTAAGGGTATTTTAGTCATTTAGTATTTTAAATGAATAAAAAGACAAAATATAAGAAAAAAATCTGCTCATCTTCTTCAAGTTGCTGCCGAAAATTTCTAGACTCCATGGCTAAGGGTTTCAAGCTTTTCAAGCTTCATAGTAAGTGTTTTTGAGCCCCGTTTTTAATGTTCATCGTATTTTGAAATCCCGGTAACTTAGTCTAGCTATTTCTACCATTATTTTGAGCTAGATTTTAATTTTAAAAATTGACTCATGTTGAATAATTGTGAATTTTGATGAATTATGGTAGATTATGCATGTCTATGATTAGAAAGCGAGTTTTATTAGATGATTTTAGATGAAATCGTATAAAAGGGGTTAAATTGTAAAAGTTATAAATTGGTCATAAGTGTGTGAACTAGTGAGAATTTGATGTTTCCATAGAAGAGAAAAATGATCAGCATGTTATAAAACATAAGAATAAGGGCTGAAGTTTAATTTTCGAGTATTGGGGCAAAAGTGCAAATATGTAAAAGTTTAGGGGCAAAAATGTAATTTTTAAAAAGTTGAGTTGAGGATTTTTTTGAACAGTACATTAATTAAATAAGTGAAATGTGATGTTTTAGACTCCGAAAAATGAGATTTGGACATAGAACGGGAGAAAAATTGAAAATCGGGAAAGTTGGTAAAATGGCCGTTTTGGTATCGAGGTAAGTTCATATGTTTAATAAGCATTTAATGATGCAAGTTTGAATGTTAGATTGAAATTTTAGTTATTAATACTTTAGTATTGATTTTCCAATATAATTATAATGTTCGATATTGACTCGACATTTTAATGAAAATTGGTATAAATTACATGTAAGATCAAATTAGAAAGATGGCTTTGTGTAATATCAAGAAAGTATTGAATAGAATAATTTGGGGAGGATAAGTTAAATTGATGATGTGATGAGATTGAGAATGTAATTATGTAAGTTATGTGTAAATAATAGTGATATATTTTTATATAAATGGTGAATTAATATTGAATGTGGAAGAAAAATTGTTCATGAATTATTCAAGTGTAAGAGTAAATTCCCGATTGAACATAGGAATAGAAGTGAATCTTGGGAGACCGATTATTCTGATGTTACTGATGAGTCCGGGTCTTTGGGTGATCTAGCATGTGTTGCGGACACACGGCGGCTTGTGTGAAGCGGACCGTGGACATTTCGGTGTTATCGACCGGTGAAAAGTGGTAGTTCTAGCTACGATCGGTGAAAAGTGGTAGCTCGGCTGCTGATCGATGAAAAGTAGTAGCTTCAACTACGATCGGTGAATAGTAGTAACCGGCTACATATCGATGGTAACCGGCTACATTACGATGGTAACCGGCTACATTACGATGGTAACCGGCTACATATCGATGTAGCACTTATGTGCTAATTCTCTACGTATCCGTGTATATTCCGAGTGTTCAGCGGGAAAATCGATTAAGTGAAATTATGTGTGACTTTGTAGTGATAAGTGTAGTTATATACCTGTGTAACGTATGAGCAATATGCCCGATGTGTAATCGGAAATTAGAAAGATTGTTATAAGTAAGTAATGAATACAACTAAAGGGAGAAAGACAGAGAGAGCAAAAATTTACAATAAAACTGTTTTAGACAGCAGCAGTGATGTGAATTTGAAAAATCACCAAAAATAGTAGAAATCGAATTATAAGTTGGATGAGATATTGATTTAAAGATTATTGAGTCTATTTTCATATAAAAGAAACAGAGCAAACAAAGGATTTTTATATTTTGAGATACTTAAATTCTTGTGAGATTAGTTTAGAATGATTATGTGATCCCCTGTTCTACTTTGAAAAAATTATCAAAAATTGTACAAAAATAATTATGGGATATAAGTTATATTCTTGAAATCCTTAATGAGTATAGTTTCAAATGAAACAAATTATAACATCATTTGAATTCTGTACAAGGAGAAAATTAATTCGAAGTGAAAAGTGGTTAGAATAGTCAAACAGTGAAACAGGGGAAATTTTAATGAATAAACTGTACTAATTGGCTAAGCCAAAAATTCTGGAAATTTTATGGTATGAATATATGTGAGTCTAGTTTTAGGAAAAATTAACGGATCTTAATTTTGAGTTTTTTTAGCTCGAGACATAAATAATTTAGTGACTATGACTCAAGTAGACAGCTTAAGATGAACATGAGAAAATGGTGGAACTATGTATAATTATGATTGCATTATCTTGAGAACTTGTTGTGAGGATTTGATAAGGCTACAAATAAGTTGAGAAAGTAAGAACTTAGCATTATTTATGCAAGTTATGACAGCAAGTAGTAAAGCTAAATTCATTGCTAATGCTTATTATTATTACATGTGAACTTACTAAGCTTTATAAGCTTACCCCCTTTTCTTTCCCATGTTCTGAGTCCTACTAAACAAACTCGGGTTTGAGAGTCGTTGGAGATCGCTTCACACTATCAAGTTATCTATGGGTATCTTTATTTATAAATGATTTAAGTTATGGCATGTATAGGGGCTTGACTAAGTCATTTTGTATATGTGTTAATTAATTTGACCAAATGTATTGTTAAGTGCAGTAATGCCTCGTGCTTGGTTCCGGCATAGGATACGGGTAAGGGTGTTACATTCAAAGAAGTATACCAAAGTAAAGGTAAGACAAGTTCAAGCTAAAAAGGTAAGGTAAGATAAATTCATGTTAAAAGGTAAGGTAAGAATACAAGTTTAAGTATATTGAGTTAAAAGCTTAAGTGATCTTGATAAGAAAAGCATAAGATAATTCATTAAGAATGTTGTTATCTATTTACATGTAAACTTACTAAGCTTTATGCTTACTCCCATTCTTTAATTTTTTTATAGTATTACAAGGCAACTCGGGAATCGAAAGGACGTCGGAGATCGTTACACACTATCAAAAGATTATATTGGTATTTTGTGAGTCGAACGTTTTAAGTTATGGCATGTATAGGGACTTAGCCATTTTGTGTGTATGACCTTATGATATGGCTTAATATTGGCTTTTAAATGCTTGGTAATGATTAGCCATTAAAATGGTTAATTAAGAATATGTTTTGGATGTTATGAAATGCCTAGTTGATAGTTATTTTAAAGAAATTATGTAATTATATTCAGGGGAATAGTTGGATAGCAGCAGTGATATGATTTTGAAAAATCACCAAAAATAATAGAAATTGAATTAGGTTGTGCATGATAAACAGAATTAAATCTTATTGAGTCTATTTTCATATAAAGAAAACGGTGTAGGAAAAAGAATTATATATTATGAGATAATTGATTTTTAGTGAAGAGAGGTCAGAACTATCAAACTGTGTAATAGTGGAGACTTTAACTAATAAACTGTACTAATTGGCCACACGAAAAATTCTGGAAAAATTACAATAAGAAGATATATGAGTCTAGTTTCAAGGAAAATTTACGGATCTAGATTTCGAGTTTCGTAACTCAAGTTATAATTAATTTAGTAAACATGACGCAGACGGACAGTTTCAATTTTTATGCCCAGAACTAGTAAGTTAAGTCTAGTAATGCCTCGTGCTCGACTCCGGCAACGGTCTCGGGTAAGGGGTGTTACAGGAAACAAGGGGAAGGTTTCTGGCGTTTAGGGTCTGTTGATTTTGCAAGGGTGTGTGTGAAGCCTCTGGAATTTTGGTTTGTTATCTTTTATTTTTTTCCATGTTTTATTTGTTTTCCGGGTTTTGGGTGTTTGTTTTGTTGGGTTTCACCTGGGTTATCTGCTGTTTTAGATTTTTTCAGGCCCATTTCTAATCCTAGGCAGTACATGCATTCAAAAGAAAAAAAAATTGATATTTAGTTCCCTGCGCATGAGCTAACTTTTAGAAAATAAAGTTTAATGACCACACTTATGGGATTTAATAAGCGTAGCTGAATTGTTTATGTCGTAACCATTTTTGATGAAACGATGCAAGCAGCGCGGTCGACTCGTGGTTTTAAAAAATGAAAAGGAAGGGAGTATACCGATCTTTATTTAGGTAAGATCGGATCACCTTTGTTTTAATAAATATTTCAATTTACTAAAACAATGTTTTTGAGTCTGCAATTTGAGAAAATGGGCTCAAAAGTCGGTTACGTGCGAGGAAGGATTAGCACCCTCGTCACGCCCGAAATTGGTACCAAGCTGATTGATTGGCGTCTAATGTTGAAAACTTTGAAATGGTTTGAAAATAGATACTTTTTATTTCCAAAAACTTCGGAGGAATTGGAAGAGGCGTTAAGGCTCTCTTATTTTGAAGAGATAAAGTATCATGTCCGATGTAAGTTAGGTCGCGACACTTTAGACTCTTGAAACTAAGCTCGCCTTTTAAAAACTTCGATTTTTATTTGGAGAGGATCTCCGTCATTTGTCAAGCGAGAAATCGGAACCCGATAAGTTAGGGCTCGTTTTCTCGAAGGTCCAAATTAGGAATATTGCCTCCATTTTAGAAGAAAAAACTTATCCGAAATGTCTAGATGTCGAGTCCGGTGAGTTAGAAGCGCGACATTTGAATATCGAGATTAAGTGTTTTGTTTAAAAATTTAAATTGCGGTTTCAAAGGGACATCCCGTTGTTTAGCTTTAAGCGAGAAAACGGAACCCGATAAGTTAGGGCTCGATTCACTCGAATTGCTAATCTGAGACGTCGATTTAAAACTGGAATTTGTGATTTTAAAAGGGATCTTCCGTTGTTTAGCTTAAGCGAGAAAAATCGGAACCCAATAAGTTAGGGCTCGATTTTCCCGAATTGCTAACACGGAAATATCGGTCGTTATGAAATCGAGAGGTCGAAGAAACGATGAAATGTCGATGAGAATATGAGTAATGGCGACGAAAAAAGCATCGTGACAATGGTGTATATGTATGATAAAAATAATAATAATAATAATGATAGTAATATATATATAATAAATAAAAATATATACATATGAAAGCAAAATATAATAATAGTAATAACATAGTGATAAATATAATATATGTGCATAGATGTAGTCAATAATATATGTCGTAAAATAATAATATGATATCGATTAATAATGTAATAATATAGTAACATTAGTATAGTAACATACGTGCGTAAAAATGAGATAATAATATTGATAATAGTAATAGTGATTAATAAGTAAATAGTATAACACATGCAAAAGAATAAGCATGTACATAGTTTGATATAATAGTAATAGTAGAAATATAGTAATAGTAATACACATATAAGTAATAATAATAATAATAGTGAAAATAAAATAATAATAGTAGCAATAATAAAATAATAATATAGTATGTATGTGCATGAAAATAATAATAATACTGTCATAGTAATAATGGTAGTATAGTAATGATAACAATAGTAATAATAATAATATATGTGTATAAAAATATGGTAGTATAGCAATAGTAGTATTAATAATAATATAATAGGATGACAAATAATAGTAATAATAATGACCTAGTAACAATAGTAATATAATAAAAATATAGCAATAATAATATAGTAATAATAATAATATAGTAATAATTATCATAAAGTAAAAATATAGTATATAATAATAATAAAAGAACAAAAGCATAAATTAACTAAAAAGGATTGAATTGAAATTAAAGTGGAATTACAGGGTTAGATTTGAAAATAAAAGAAAGGATGAGGACCAAAAACACAGCGGACTTGTGGGGACTAAAGTGGACAATACCCCTAAATTCCCAAGTGCACACCAGGTTAGCGACTTTAGGGACCAAATCAAAAGCAGAATGATACGAGGGCCAAATTTGAAAGAAACGAGAAAAAAGACACGAAATAGGGCTTAATCGAGCAGAGTGCGAAGAAAGGGGACCATTTGCGCAAATATCCCTTTTAAGGGATATGCGCAATATCACCTACACATAAGCGGCACCGTTTTTGTCTAATATTCATAAAACCCTCCTTTTTCCAAAAAAATCGGACTTGAGAACCACAAAATCTCCTTAACTCACAGTGACCCCAAAACCTCCCTTTTCCCATCTCTTCCTTATCTCAAGCGAGTAGGTTTCCCAGACCAATCTCGCGCCACCCTCGTGTCGGTGGCCAATGCCGCATGTGAGAGGGGTTTTTAACCCGGTCGAACACAGGCCCTTGAACCACCATGGGCACCAAGGTCGAAGGCTCTCGACCCCACCGAATCCAACCCCGACGAGCGGTGTGAGACCTCCGACTATGCGTTCGGGCGGATTCGAGTAAGGTCCTTTCCTCTTTCTTTTTCGACTTTGTTTTCAAAGATTTGAAGTAGTAAAAATAAAATAAAATCGAAAGTAAATAACAATAGAGAATAAAGAAAATCGAAAACCTTGATGTTTGATTCGATTTTTTTATTTGCTTTGTATTCTTGAAATTTAAATCAAAAATCGACCCCCTTTTGTACATTCGATTGTGGATGAGTCAGAATCCTTTCTTTGTTATGATCTTTTTGTTCTCTTTTCTTGTTTTTCTTTTTCTTTGAAATCCCCCTCCTCTACAAAGCTGTTTGGATCGGCTTTTATAGCCAGAAAATGCTCTTGTTTTACTTTGTCTTTTCTCCTTTTACTGTTTCGCGAGGCATTTGGGCGGTGGCGGCACAAGTGGCTCAGGCGGTGGGGCGGTGGAAGCGGTGGTCGGAGAGGGCTGGTGGGCAAGTGGCCTGAGGCTGCGGCGCTAGGGTTTCAGAGACCCTAGCTAGTGGAAAAATTCATGGGCTGTTGGGCCTCGTTGGTTGAAATTTGTTGGCTTTATTTGGGTTTGCTTAAATGGGCCCCGGGCAAATGGGCTCGTCTGGCTGCCCCTCTTTGCTCATTGTCGTGTATACGAGAATAGAGCAAAGACTTTCAAAACCCATTTGCCGGGCTGCTAAGCCCCAACTTCTTTTGTAGCCTCATTTCATCCATCGCATCTTGTTGTCTTGGTCCACTCTATCACTTTGCAACCGAGGGTATAGGGTTTTTCGTTTTTAATCCGCTCATTTGATTTGCTCCTTGCAGCGTTGCTCCTTGCAGCGTCGTTAAATATATCCCTACAAACTCGGGGACCACCGGACTAATGTCTCCAACTGCTTCCCTCAACCGGGAATGTCAAATCTGCTATCTTCAATCGATCCTGCAAACTCGGGGATCCCAGTTGATATCTTGATCTGCTTCCTGCAACCGGGAAGGTCAACTCTGCTATTTTCAATCGATCCTGCAAACTCGGGGATCACTAGGTGATGTCTTGATCGCTTCCTGCAACCCGAGAAGGTCAAATCTGCTATTTTCAATCGATCCACAAAAACTCGGGGATCACGGTGATGTCTTGATCTGCTTCCTGCAACCGGGAATGTCAAATCATTATTTTCAATCGATCCTGCAAACTCGGGGATCACGGTGATGTCTTGATGCGCTTCCTGCAACCGGGAATGTCAAATCTGTTATTTTCAATCGATCCACAAACTCGGGGATCACGGTGATATCTTGATCTGCTTCCTGCAACTTGAAAGGTCAAATCTGCTATTTTCAATCGATCCTGCAAACTCGGGGATCACTAGGTGATGTCTTGATGCGCTTTATTGTGACTTGGGATAAGAATTCGGGGAGAAGAGATTCGTAGTCTCTATCTTCTCTCTGAAACTTCAAAAAGGAATTGATCCTCATTGTTAACTTTCGGGGAGGCAGGTTTGTAATCTCAACCTACTCCACGGGAACTTGAGGAAATAAGGATTCGGGGAGAAGAGATTAAGTAGTCTCTATCTTCTCTCTTTGAAACTTCAAAGAAATAAGAATTTATCCTCATTGTTAACTCAAGGAGGCGGGATTTGTGATCTCAACCTACTCCTTTGGAGCGTCGAGGAAATGAAAATTCGGGGAGAAGAGATTCGTAGTCTCTATCTTCTCTGCTGAAACTTCAAAGAAATAATGATTGATCCTCATTGTTAACTCAAGGAGGCAGGATTTGTAATCTCAACCTACTCCACGGGAACTTGAGGAAATGAGAATTCGGGGAGAAGAGATTAAGTAGTCTCTATCTTCTCTACTAAAATCCACAGGAACTTTGAGGAAATAAAATCTGAACTTTCCAACTCGCTTCCTCACTATCTTTAGGAAGACTTCAATCTTGACTGCTCTGCTCTTTTGGGAACAAAGTCTGAATTTTGATATTCTTTGCACCGTCCTTTGAGGAACTGTCTCTGTAGAATTAATTTCATGTGCTTATGCTTGTGCAAGCGATGAGGATGCTATGATCGGAATGACTCAAAGCCTCTAAGCTACATGTGTTATGGGCGATATTTGCATGAATGCCAAATTCTATGAGAATGATTTTTCAATGATTAAGGCGCAATGATCAGAATGAATCAAATGCTCCACGACTAAATCGTCTTGAATGAAGATGTACGAATACAAGATGTAATGATCCCTTTTTGATGTTTAGAGTTGTCATTTGTTAAATCGTCCATCGAATTTATCAACGACATATTATACCTCTATCTTGTTAATTTTGGTATTTTGATAGAGCTTGAAGGAACCATTATATCTTGCTCAACAAGTTTGCCCCACTGTAACTTGATCTCCTTTCCACCGTACTTTAGGGACGTAAGATTTGTATTATCTTGAAACCACCCTCTGCGACTTATGGCTATAGGATGCATGTCGATTTCAACCCATCCTACATGCAACTCAGGCGTAGGATCTATAACTTGTTCGGTCAAGCTGATCACTCCTCGGGTGACTTAACCAAATGCGTATGCATGATATTTGCATGGATCACGAGAACATCATTTTTAGAGAATGATTTCCCTTTTACACTTGGTGACATTGCTCGTTATTAAATCGAGATTGTATCACCGACAAAATGTCTTGTCTTTTGTTCAACCAAAAAGCCCAAAGAGATAATAATCTTTCTCAATATTTTCAAACCTTAAGTTGAGTGAGTTCTAAATAATAGTCTTGTTTTAGGTCATTGTATTTTTGAAAACTTCGAGTAATATGCGAAACTTTTTCATGAAAGTATTATTAGTCCAATAATCGTTATTTCAATGCAAAATGCTTGAAAAGATCATAATGATGGGCCAAGCGAAAATTTATTGGGAGCATAGCTCAAAACAAAAAGTTTAATCAAAGCTAGCAAATGCAATGAAGGAAACTTTAGCGATGTATTTTGCAAGGAAAATAACGCAAATGGGTAAAATAGAAACTAGGTGCCCAGTATCGCGACATGAGCTTCTGCTGTTCAAACTTCTTGAGGACCATTTAAAGCTCAATATGTGTTCGGGGATCTGGAGTACTTTGTCGATGCCCCAAGACATAACATACTTCTTAAATCGTTACCTCAAGCGTAGCAACCATTATATGCCCCACTTTCAAGCAAAGTTTGAGCCGCCCTTTTGGGTTTTCAACTCAAAGCCCCTTTGGTCTCAAAGCGCCCTTTGCGGGTTTTCACCTTAGCCTCTCCTTTTCTTTTCTTCATTTTCTTTTCTGTGTTTTTTTGAAACCCTCTTTTTCAAGAATCTGAAGTCAATAACCCATGTTTCCCATGAACATGCCTTCTTTGTTGCATAAGGTCCTTCCAGGATCGGCATTTTCTTTGCTCTGAAATCTTTTTGTAAAAGAAGGATCAGAGTTCTCCTTTCGTGGAACTCCCGCTTTATTGTAAGCTTGCATCATCGACCAAGGTGGATGACTTTTAACCTCTTCTTTGATTAGGTTAAAAACTTCCATTCCCCAAACCAATGGATAAGGGGTTGCCTTTGTTGCTCTATGATATGGTGTCTGATCTTTGAACATACTACAAATTTTTGACACTGTCCTTTTTGGCATTTTTGTGTCGATAGCAAATCTTTTTTTTTTTTTTTTTTTGAGTGGGATTTGATGGTATCAACATTGTAAGATTGACACATGAAGCGACTTTCGCCATCTTGTGAAATGCTTAACATCCACGGGATTTTGTGAAATGTAGACATCCACGAGAATGAATCGATGTGGGCTAGAAGCTTTTGATAAAATCGGTTTGTTAACATCCATGCTTCATATAAGGAAAATGGAGGAGGCACAGTCTTCCTCAACTTGGCATTTACGGCATAACAGAAGCAATTTTCTTTTTTGGTAAACTAATAGCTCGAACCTCTTGATTAGCTAAAATGTTGCTTCCATCTTCATCTCCTTCGTTAGTTCATAGCGTTCGACACTTCATAAGGTAGAATCTACCATTGAGAAGTAAGTTGCAATCTTTGTCATCTTCAAAGCCCTTAGATCCCTCTAGACACATATCTCATTAAAAGGGAGTCGATGCTGACGTCGCTCATGTCATAGATATCGAGGACCCATTGCGACGAGAAAAATCCAAAGAATGAATGATCCTAAGGATGATTATTACGCATGATCGGTCATGAGTGAAAAATATTCGAGTATGAAATGTAAAGAATGAAAGTATTTACTTAGAAAGATGCATTTTATTGAAATAAAAGATTACGGACATAGGCCTACTTCACAAAAGGAATCTTATTGCTTCTAGACTTAAAGCAACAAGTGTGTTTTGCACATTACTCTAGATTAGCTTTAAAAATACATGTTTCTTCCACGATCTCGTTGTTCAAAACACTCTCAAGTACATAAGGCGAAGCTCGAAAAACTTTTATTCCTCGGTTCTCTCTTGGGTATACCATTGGCGTTACGGTCCCCGATCTCTAGGTTTTGATGACTTATTCAAGGAGACACAATTTTCCTGCCCCCAATTTTCAATTACCACTTTGCTCAGTCGTCGAACTTCACCACACCCATGTTGATGAGATTTTCCACCAATTTCTTGAAAGTAAGGCAATTTTCTATCGAATGGCACCTGATCCCCGCGTGATACTCACACTGAGTGTTTGGATCATACCATTTTGGAGATACGGAGAAATTGCATCGGTTTCGGATATTGGGGGGACACAACATGCGCATCAAATAAACTTTGATACAACTCGCTATCGTCATCGGGATCGGCGTAAATTGGAGTTTTTCAGCGTTTTCCTTATCTGAGTTCTTTTCTTGATGAACCTTGATACTCGATAGTCACCGTTTTTGGTGATCAACGATAATTGACTTTGAGTGCCCCATGTTTGTATTATTCACCTCGCCATCATTTTTTCTAGGAGTATACCTTCTAGTGGTTTCCCACTGCTTCAATTTTGCATCGATGGCATGTTCGATCATTTCCCTGCCATTACTATGTCGACAAAGCTCTTAGTGGTATTCCCTATCATATGGGTTATGAAATGAGCTTTTAGGGTGTTAATGAAGAGCATGGTAGTTTCTTTTTCTAAGAGGGTGGTTGGACTGCATGGCGACCTCTCTCCACCTTTAGCATCTTGTCATGCGAAACTTTCATTTTGTCTTTTCTCCATGCCTTGCAAAGTAATTCTGTCCGGTGCCATGTGCGTGGCGTGGTGTAATGCTCATAAATGCTTGAGCCAAATCTCTCCAAGAACTAATGTTAGCTTGACTAAGTTGGTTATACCATCTAGGCTTGCTGCATCACCAAACTTTCTTGGAAGCGATGGATTAAGAGTTGATCATTGCTCACGTAGCGACCATTCGCTGCGAGAACATGGTGATGTGGGCTTCAGGCAGCTAGTCCCACTATATTTTTCAATTAGGCATTTTAAACTTATGAGCGGTACCAAATCGGGAACTAGACTTAAATCTTTTGCGTCGATCCACGATGATGATCGATACTTTCAGTAGCTTTGAATTTTCCTCCGACCATTTGCAACGATCCTCCAGTTGTTTTGAGGATTCTATTCTCGACCCCATTTTCTCTCTTGCATCTAGATCGGGTACAACGAGTTGGTGGGCTATCTCTGGTTGGGACCCAGAGCCCACGTGATGGCTCACGGGAGGTCTAGTGTCATCCTGTCCTTCTTTGGGGCTGATCGTAATTGATGGCCTTTGGAGATATTCTTTAGGCAGGGCTCTTGAGTGCGGCGGGGTAAAACCCGGGGGAGCGCCTTCGCTATCCTCTTCGATCGGAGGCATTGGACCTTTCCCTTTGTCCGTTACTCCATTCAGCATTTGGGCCATCTGTGCTATCATGTTTCTCTGGGCCTCCAGCATTTGGTCCTTTATTTCCTGCTGGAGTTTCAACATTTGCTGTTGCATTTCTTCCTGCATTTCTTTTTGGAATTGTTCGAACCTCTGATCCATTCTCTTAGTTTTAGCGCGCGTTCCGTAGTGATGTTCCGCTTCCAGATTTTCTCTTTTCACTTTCTTCTTTTTTTCTCTGATAATTTAGCTAATTAGGCCCCCCCCTTTTTTTTTTAAAAAACCTAAATGCATGTAATGTGATGCAATGCAAATGCATGAATGCAAAGAGGTATCGATTCTGATCAACTTCATTTTAGGAAACTTTATTAGAAAACAAGTTCTTTTACATAAAACGGACTACTATATGCTTTCGTCCTAAGTCCTAAAGGTTTTTGGTTTCCCAAGCAGTGGATCTAGCTCTTGACTATGGTTAAGCTGCAGCCCGTCTTTTATGCTTAACATATTCACCTGTAATGCCAAAATCTATAGATGACCAGCTACCTTTTGAATCTGCACTATTGCTTCCCTCACGAGGTAATCTCGACTCTTTAAATTGATGATCATAAGAATGATGAAGGTCTCCTACTCCTCTCTTGTTTCAAGAAGCTCGATCCATGATTCACAATTGTGTAATCTTTGGTTCTAACTTTTCGATCCCACATTTCATTTCCTTAATCTTGTTGAGCTTAACTTCAACTCGATTGCGAGTTATAGCTTGATGGTAGTGAAGAGGCTATCAAGCTTAGCATCAATTCTTGAGAAAAGTATTGATCATTCACTCTAGCTAGCGCCATGCCCCAAGGATTCTTCTTCTTCCAAGGCTCATAAAGATTAGAGTTTTCTAGACAAAGAAGAAACTACGGAGCTCGGATATTTTAGATTGTATATGTTCGATAGCTTTTCCAATTCTAACCTCGGGTGAAAGTCGTCTATTCGGTTTGTCTCTTTTGAATCTATCTAACCAGGGTCAATATAAATTCCTTCCATTTCTTCACACGAATCAAATCCCTTGCAATGTTGTTTGGATCATAACGATGAGCCCGAGAAGTTCTAACACCTATCCTTCTATCCTAGATGGTTCCACCAATTCCAACACCCATTCTTGAGAAAAGAAATTTTCGTCATTGCCCCCAATGAGCCACGACCTTTGACTTGGGTAAAATTAGTCTTTGAAAGAAACACCACAAGAACACGACATTGGCTCGGCACTATGGTTGCTCCACATGAAGCATAGAATAAGGCTTTCATTCTTTCCTGAGACTTACTGTCTTAACCAAAGAAGCTCTCTAGTTAGCACTTTGTCAATTGCAAATACATCAAGGAATGGAGCTCCAAAGGAATGTATGTAGGTTGTTTGGCTCTCTAACATTAAAGCATGGCAAGTCTTGCGAGAGAAAGCGCGGCCGTATGTTGTGATGGTCGACAAAATGATTATAGACGATGTCGCTAGATTCTCGGCTTCACCATTAACTTTTTCACACTTTTCTCCTTCAATGAAAACAACGGATCTTTGCTGGCAACCGCTCGCTCAATCCGGTGATCTGTACTCGTGATTGGATGGGTGACTTTTGTCCTCGAGTTCTTAAAGCTTGACTTAGCCATGGTCCAGTCCAGGATCCATGGCATTCTGATTGGAAAAGGATCCACAACCGGGCTAGGACGAATATCAATATTCAGGGAAAGGCCTCTTTGAGTGGCCATGAAATTTGAATGGAAGCCCCTATTGCCAAGGGCACCTCTTCCAATATGCGTGAGGTTGTTACGATTATCTTGAAAGATTGGCAAACTAGTAGGCATCCTGTTTATGACATGCTATCTTAAAATGACATCTATCACCTCAATGCTTCTTGAGAGTTTTGATTCTGTCGCGCCAAGCATTTTGAGTTGCTCGCATGGGTGTCTATGCAACAAAGTTGATTTAACCGATAAGGCCGCTTAACTCTCTTTCTGTCTTGCCCATTTGAGTCATCATGGACATCGGTCTTGCATTACCGTTGTTTTACATTAGATGTAACATCCTCAAATACAACTATAAATTCATGCTTGTTATTTGGAGGAGTACCAATAGTAAATAAACTTTTCTCCTGTCGTCGTAAGCAAAAAGTCCTTTTCAGCCAATTCAATGTCACGAGGTCTCTTGCCTTACGCCAATCACTTTCCTTCCAACACCCTTGCCGTCTAAAGGATGACCACGGATTTTAGCACTTTGCCACATTTCCTTTTGCTCAAATGGATCCATACCCTTCTAATCGCCTAGGTTCTAACTATACTGAACAATTGCATTGTCTTCCATTTTATCAAGGAATCCGTTTTCCATAACCAGACTTTCTAACTCGAAACGACCAGTGAATCGATACCTCTTTAGAAAATGAGATGAATGCACGAAAATAAAATGCAACAGTCGATGTATCGCAAAGTAAAACAAGTGAAAATGAACAAACACCTACAGGTGACCACTAAGGTTTGATGTAGTTCTATCTAAGGTGGGCTCCTAGGGTTCACTATATGTGGTTTTAGTTCTAGAGTTTGAGGTACCGAACCAGTGATTCCTCGATCCTCACCCATTATAGGCTCATGTGGACCGAGTTCGGTTCGAGGGGATACATTTCCCTATGGCCATGCGGAAGTGAAAACTTCACGAAGACATAGGTGCGGATGTATCCGAAAGCAATCCACTAGCCCATGCGGTGGTGAAAACCTCACGAAGGCATAACCGCGCTCCCACTTAAAATAATGCGACCACGGCGGTCATACAATGCAATGCCAAAGTATTTTACGAGACTTCGACATTATTACAATCATAACATCAAAATGCGTTAAAAGAAACATGAATTCTCAAGACAATTTTCAAAATTTTTAATCAAAAGGACAAAAACTAATCAATCTATGGCACGACTCTCGGCGTCCCGATGGAGTCGCCAAAGGTATCGTAACCATTTTTGATGAAACTTGATGCGCACGCGATCGACTCGTGGTTTTAAAAATGAAAAGGAAGGGAGTAAGCCACCGATCTTTATTTAGGTAAGATCGGATCACCTTTGTTTTAATAAATATTTCAATTTACTAAAACAATGTTTTTGGTCTGCGAATTTCGAGAAAATGGGCTCGGGAGTCGGTTACGTGCGAGGAAGGATTAGCACCCTCGTCACGCCCGAAATTGGTACCAAGCTGATTGATTGACGTCCTAATGTTGAAAACTTTGAAATGGTTTGAAAATAGATACTTTTTATTTCCAAAAACTCGGAGGAAGTGGAAGAGACGTTAAGGCTCTCTTATTTTCGAAGAGATAAAGTATCATGTCCAGTAAGTTAGGTCGCGACACTTTAGACTCTTGAAACTAAGCTCGCCTTTTAAAAACTCGATTTTTATTTGGAGAGGATCTCCCGTCATTTGTCAAACGAGAAATCAGAACCCAGTAAGTTAGGGCTCGTTTTCTCGAAGGTCCAAATTAGGAATATTGCCTCCATTTTAGAAGAAAAAACTTATCCGAAATGTCTAGATGTCGAGTCCAGTGAGTTAGGGCGCGACATTTCGAATATCCGAGATTAAGTGTTTTGTTTAAAAATTTAAATTGCGGTTTCAAAAGGGACATCCCGTTGTTTAGCTTTAAACGAGAGAAAACCGGAACCCAGTAAGTTAGGGATCGATTCACTCGAATTGCTAATACGGAACGTCGATTTAAAACTGGAATTTGTGATTTTAAAAGGGATCTTCCGTTGTTTAGCTTAAACGAGAAAAATCGGAACCCAATAAGTTAGGGCTCGATTTTCCCGAATTGCTAACACGGAAATATCGGTCGTTATGAAATCGAGAGGTCGAAGAACAGTGAAATGTCGATGAGAATATGAGTAATGGCGACAGAAAAAGCATCGTGACAATGGTGTATATGTATGATAAAAATAATAATAATAATAATGATAGTAATATATATATAATAAATAAAAATATATACATATGAAAGCAAAATATAATAATAGTAATAACATAGTGATAAATATAATATATGTGCATAGATGTAGTCAATAATATATGTGCGTAAAATAATAATATGATATCAGTAATAATGTAATAATATAGTAACATTAGTATAGTAACATACGTACGTAAAAATGAGATAATAATATTGATAATAGTAATAGTGATTAATAAGTAAATAGTATAACACATGCAAAAGAATAAGCATGTACATAGTTTGATATAATAGTAATAGTAGAAATATAGTAATAGTAATACACATATAAGTAATAATAATAATAATAGTGAAAATAAAATAATAATAGTAGCAATAATAAAATAATAATATAGTATGTATGTGCATGAAAATAATAATAATCTTGTCATAGTAATAATGGTAGTATAGTAATGATAACAATAGTAATAATAATAATATATGTGTATAAAAATATGGTAGTATAGCAATAGTAGTATTAATAATAATATAATAGGATGACAAATAATAGTAATAATAATGACCTAGTAACAATAGTAATATAATAAAAATATAGCAATAATAATATAGTAATAATAATAATATAGTAATAATTATCATAAAGTAAAAATATAGTATATAATAATAATAAAAGAACAAAAACATAAATTAACTAAAAAGGATTGAATTGAAATTAAAGTGGAATTACAGGTTAGATTTGAAAATAAAAGAAAGGATGAGGACCAAAATACAACGCTGTGGACTTGTGGGGACTAAAGTGGACAATACCCCTAAATTCCCAAGTGCACACCCGGTTAGCGACTTTAGGGACCAAATCGAAAAGCAGAATGATACACGAGGCCAAATTTGAAAGAACGAGAAAAAAGACACGAAATAGGGCTTAATCGAGCGAGGCTGCGAAGAAAGGGGGACCATTTGCACAAATATCCCTTTTTAAGGGATATGCGCATATCACACACACAAACGGCACCGTTTTGTCTAATATTCATAAAACCCTCCTTTTTCCAAAAAATCGGACTTGAGAACCCTAAAATCTCCTTAACTCAAAGAGACCCCAAAAACCTCCCTTTTCCCATCTCTTCCTTATCTCCGACGAGTAGGTTTCCCCGACCAATCTCCGCGCCACCCTCGTAATCGGTGGCCAACGCCGCGCGGAGAGGGGGTTTTAGCCCCGTTCGAACCTGGGCCCTTGAACCACCATGGGCACCAAGGTCGAAGGCTCTCGACCCTTTTCGAATCCAACCCCGACGACGGTGTGAGACCTCCGACTACGCGTTCGGGCGGATTCAGGTAAGGTCCTTTCCTCTTTCTTTTTCGACTTTGTTTTCAAAGATTTGAAGTAGTAAAAATAAAATAAAATCGAAAGTAAATAACAATAGAGAATAAAGAGAAATCGAAAACCTTGATGTTTCAGTTCAGTTTTTTTATTTGCTTTGTATTACTGAAATTTCGTCAAAAATCGACCCCCTTTTGTACATTCGATTGTGGATGAGTCAGAATCCTTTCTTTGTTATGATCTTTTGCTCTCTTTTCTTGTTTTTTTTTTCTTTTTCATCCCCCTCCTCTACAACAAATCGTTTGGATCGGCTTTTATAGCCGAAAATGCTCTTGTTTTTACTTTGTCTTTTCTCCTTTTACATTTCGCAGCATTTGGGCGGTGGCGGCACAAGTGGCTCCGGCGATGGCGGTGGAGCGGTGGTCGAGGGTGGTGGGCAAGTGGCCTGAGGCTGCGCGCTAGGGTTTTCAGAGACCCTAGCTAGTGGAAAAATTCATGGGCTGTTGGGCCTCGTTGGTTGAAATTGTTGGCTTTATTTGGGTTTGCTTAAATGGGCCCCGGGCAAATGGGCTCGTACAGTTTGGATGGGAATCGAAGATTGTAAGATACTAAACTTTATAAGGTTGATCAATCGTATGTGTGTACGTCAAACCATAGCTTTGATTGCTGTAGTTTTAATATATCATCATAAATGTACATCCTTCCTTTATTTTGATTTCTTGAGTTAAATTTTATGTATTTCTTATTTATTTTGTTCGAAATCTATACCACTCTTTAGACAAAAATTTTCAGTTTGTGTGTGTTTTTTTATTACCCAATTTAATATATTATCTTTTACATTTTTCATCTTATAATATTGTATTATCTTTTTGAGAATATTACAATTATAATTTTATAAATATAATACTACCAATTATATTATATAAAATCAACCCAATATAAAATATAATAAATAAACGACCAATTTGTTGCCAACATCATGTACATACAATCGCGTATTGGCATTTGAAAGTCGTACTGTTCTTCTCTTATTCTGGTAAGCAAAGTGCAGACAATTTTTCCTCAATTTTTTAAAAAAATTGATTTTCATTGCTTTGTTTTTTTTTTTGTTGTAACCCTAGGTTTTTCAAGGCGGTGATTTTGCGACGACGGTGATCTATTTTTCAAGGCGGTGATTTTCATTGCTTCTCTTATTTTTCAGTGTTCCACGGTGGTGATTTTGCGACGACGGTGATCTGTTTTATATGTATGTATGTGTGTGTGTGTTTTTACTCTGTTTGGCTTTAACGAGAAAGTGAATGAAAAGGAGAAGGAAAATGTCGGTACATGATATGTATGTGCTTGCTCTGTTTGGCTTCAACAAGAGAGTGAAGGAAAAAATGGAAAACGTCAATGCATGATACGCGTGCGTGTGTGTTTCTTGCTCTGTTTGAACTTGACGAAAGTGAAGGAGAAGGAAATGTCGATACATGATATATATGTGCTTGCTCTGTTTGGCTTCAACGAGAGAGTGAAGAAAAATGAAATGGAAAACGTCAATACATGATATGTGTGTGTGTTTCTTGCTCTGTTTGGCTTTGACGAAAGTGAAGGAAAATGTTAATGTATAACTTCATTTTTTTTTAATGAACACTGACGTTTCTGTTTACCATAGGTTGGATTCACTTGCTAATTAGTTTAACAATTGAGTTTATCAATTATAATGTTATTTATCATACATGTGAAGTTTCAAATGGATGCAATATATCTATTATATTAATGGACAATCGAAAATCACATATTCACCGAATGAAAGTTTTTTTTATATCAAACCAATAATTAATTTATTTAAAATTCTACATGTGTAATCCACTTTAGGAAGATGAAGTTTGACACTAGTGTAAGTTTACCCTCTTGTATATATTTGCTCTGTTCATTGAAAGTCCTCTGGTTTACTTAATTTGGCTGTTGAATGCTTGTTAGAAATGAAATGACAATTGAATTTAAGTCTGTAGCTGCTTCATATGTTTCAATTTTTTCTTTCTCTTTACTATGCTCTGCTTGTATATGATTTTATTTGCTGTAGATGTGGCTTTTTGTCATGTATATATATAGTTTCTAAGAAGCTGAGGCCTAGTAATTGTTTCAAAAGTTTCTTTTATGCTTTGCTTTTATTATAATCAGACACTTCACTTTCTTCAGAAGGGTAACCTTTTGAAATCTGTTAATGCTTTTAAGTAATTTTCAAAAAGTTGTGTAATGCTTTAATTTTGAATATAGGATTTCATGGAATTATTAGGCTTTGAGCTAGGTACTTGTGTTTTGAATAAGGACTATCTTTAGTGAGTGGTCATTGGTTCGTGCACTTATGGGTGGCAAGTTTTGAGATGCTATGGATTCTGCTCGTCACATTTAGTCATTATACTGCATCATATCTGCATATACTTTCTAGTTGGTTACAAACTTAATGTGTCTAATTTGGTTTATTTGGATTCCAAAGTAGAAAATAAGCATCTATTATTTTTGGTTTGCAACAGTTATGTCGGAACCAGATATTGCTATTATAAGACGGGATGGTTGTGTGTGTTTTGGAGTGCTAAAAATTTGTGGAAAAGAAATTCGCTCCACTTTCTTGGCGTTTACAGACGAAGAGAAAGCTGTAGAAGTATACAAATATTTAGTAGAGAATCACGAGGACTGGATATTAAGTTGCCATCATCTTGTACGGTATGAAGATGAATGGCTGGTTGCACTAGAATGTTCTAAAAATATTCTAACATATTTTAGAGAAAAGATGGAGGGTTGGGAAAGTGAGAACCGAAATCAGAGTGAATGGTTCAATTATATTAAGGAGGATTTCGTTAAGATCTTAAAGGATCTGGTTAGTATATGGGCTAAAATTGATAGGGGCATTAACACGAAAAGTCTGGCAAAGAACATTTTCATCACTAATTCCGGTGGGGCGGTAAAGTTTTTACCCAATGTGAATGCATCTGACGAACCAATGGAAGGTGATATTAATGAGTTGAAACATTTGATGAGTTGCATCATCAATATGCCATTCGAATCTGTTATCCAAAATTATGAGAATTTCAACATGCCGAATGAACTATTATGTTTTCTTAGCCTGCTCGATTGTCAAAACTTGTAAGTTATCTTTCATATATTTATTTTAAAGTTCGATAAGTCATATGTTCTACTTCATTAATTTCATAATTTTTTTGTTTACTTATTTGCCTATGTCCAAATGGATAGGAAATATGTGAGTCTCCCGTTTCTATTGGATGCGCCTTTATTTTGGGGACCTGTTGATAAGTTCAATTTCATTGTACATTTGGATCACAAGATAAAGCGTCATGAGATTTCTGAATATCATTTTGACGCATGCCTATCTTTCTTGGGAAAAAATAAATATCCATATAAATGGGAGTCTCTGGTGCAGCAGAATCCGGTGCTTGGTTCTATTTACAATCATCAACCAAATGGTTACCGTTGCTTTCCCCATTGCTCACGTAATGCAGATCTTTGCTCTAATGTGTACCGTCATTACAACGACAATGGAACACAACAAGTAAGATTTCAATATTTTTTATTATGATATTTTATTTACTTTTGTTATTAACTTTTACTTAAATTGTTTATTTTATAGATTAACATCGTTGGCATCGAGAATGAGTTGAGTACGCTACTGCCATGCATGTATATTCATTTATTTGAAGGTTTAATCAGATATGCAAGAATATACAGGTAAGGAATATAGAAAAATTATATTATCGTTGTAAATTTATTTTTTTAATTCATATTAAATGAATATTGTTATTTTAATATTTTGATATAGGTACCAAGGTTTTTGGACATCAATTCTTTACGAAATATATGAAAGGTAAGCAAGTAGAGAATTTGAAGTAGAGAAAAAGTAATTAGTAGGGGACAAAAATGTTTATTTGGAAATTCTTGTTAAATATTTTGCCATCTTATTTCCGGTTTTGTATATCATAATCATATGAATCGTATATTTTCTTGGAAAGTAAGAAGGTTTGGGAGTTATAATTATATCTGTGTATTGTTTTTTTTCTCGTTTCTTTAATTTTGTTCTTGCGTGCTTGACTGATGAAGCTCCAACACATAAGAAGTCAAAAATGAAAATGGAATGAATTACATATGAAGATGGATGCTGCAGACTGCTAAATGAAAACTTCCGGCGGAGAGGGTTTTATAGAAAGTGTGGTCGATGTAAATACAGGCGGAATGGAATGGAATGGAATTGGTGAGCAGGTTTTATAGAAAGTGTGGTCGATGTAAATACAGGCGGACTCGAACTCGGGTGGTTACCAAATTTGAGAATTGGTATTGTCTGCTAAATGAAAACTTCCGGCGGAGAGGGTTGGTGATAGCGGTGTTCATCATCTTCTATCCTCGAGATTTCGGTTCTAGGTCCACCTGATCTGAAGGAGAAATTGTGTTTTAACATTGATAGAACAATGGGACTCAATTTGGACATAGGTACACTTGAAAATGGTGATACTCTTTCAAAGATGTCTCATGATTCTTTTGTAAGAAAAAATTGTTGTTCAAAAATCAATGAGGAATTCGATTACAGATTCCAAAGCATTGTGCATTGTTTTTATATACACATATACACACATATATATATGTATTCCTTAAAATCCCTTTTGATTTCATGGAAAAAGGGTACTGACATAGATTGCATTTTATCTCTTTTATTCAAAAAATTAATTAATTAATTAATTAATTTTTGAGTAAAAAGAATAAAATGTAATCTTTAATACATGAATTTACATGATGTTTTAAAAAAACAAATAAATTATCCAAAATAAGCTTTAAAAATGAAGTTGTTTTCATTTCTCAAAGTACTATTGAGATAGGAAAATGGTAGGTTTAAACTTTTTTTTTTTGAAATTAAGGTATCACTTACGGTAATAGTTGAGCAAAAATCGAACTCTTAAATGAGATGGTGACACTAAAATGCGTAAATTGGGTAGGTGGGAAGCAAATGCGGTCCAACCAAAGGTCCTAGTCATTGAACCGTGGGTTTGTAGCCCATACTCGTGAGTGGCTTGGCTCACCGAATTTATGGTTGGGAAGCAATTTGGACCACACTAGGATATGTAGGATGGGATCCCCCATGGATTGTTGTTTTTCCTTTTTCCCTAATATATTTTCCCACTGAGAGTTTTCTCAAGAAAATGACAAAAGAACAAAGAAAATTGATTTGATGTTAATTGAAAGCAAAGGAAAAACAGAACATGTTTCCGAGGATAGATGAGATGAAGGTGGAGTTTGTGCATGAACTATGACTAGAAAGTCAATTGGGGAATGTCTTTTATTTACAGTTTTTACATTCTCAAGGGAACTTTAAATTCAATGAAACCGATTTCTGAAAAAAATCTGAAATCCATGGTCCAGTTTCAGCATGCAGCCAACAGCTGCAACAGGTGGCATCAAACACTTGTACGACAAAAAATTTAAATAGGTTCATGTCTATACATTAATTTAACAATTTAATTCATATATTTTAATTTATCCTACTAAAGTGTAGTCCAAATTACTCAAACCCTTAAAAATTTTCGAGTTTTATCGTATATATTCGTTTTATTGTCTATGTAGATTAATTTTTTTAGAATATCATCTTTAAAGTTTAAACTTGAATCTTTCATTTGGAGGCGCAATACGTATATTGTTTAAAAAGTGAAATTCCAATTACCAAAAAAATAGATTAAAAGGATTATCTAACATTGTGATTTGGATTAAGCCAACATAAACGCATAGAGAATGACACTTTTCACAATTCATGAACCATAATATATACATGAATTACATAGATAAGGAGAGGGTGATTTGGTATAATCATAAAATTTTAATATAAAATTTAATAAAATAGGATCTGTCATGTCATATGATTAAAGAATAAATCAAGAACAAAATTATATGTGGAAGTGTATTTAAATTCATTGATATCTTGAAATCTTAAAATCTTGTGGTTTTGATCTTCCAAATTAACACACAAGTAATTTAGAGAAGGTGTTTCTCTCTTTTCATGAGTCTTTGTTAGAACCAAGCTCTTTAGCTCCTAAAAGCAGCTTCACTTCCACTCACATAAATAGATAGATCCCATCGAAAGTGTTTCCATAAATATAACACTCTAATATATTTATGTTATGGGCATATTAAGAGTATACTGCTCGTCCTTCCATTTATCATTACGTATACGTAGCATTTTTATCCAGGATGATATATTATTTAATATTTTATAGTGCTACCAGTCACCTATTGATGAGCTATTTTGTCTCATTGAACTCAAGACTTGAGTCGAGTTTCCATCATGATAATGACAATGTGCACATTTTCAATGAGTTTTCTAAGATATTTTTTTTATCTTGTCTCAAGTTTCCTTTTTAATTCATGATTTTCTTTTTTAAATGAATCACACTTTATTTTGATAGTTTCCAAATCATTTTTTAAATTAATTTAGCTTTTAAAATCCTTAATTTTAAAAACAAATTCATTTTCTTGTATTCTAAATTCATGGTCTCAAATTCTAAAGCTAACTCATCAAAATCACATTGAAACTCATCAAATCTTGAACTTAGAGAACTGTTGAAGGCTATAGACCCTCAATGAGGTTGATATTTTCTTCGATTGAGATTTTATCTCTCAACTCTATTAAGAACTCCGGTGAATTCACAGAGTAGAAACACTTCAGAGTGCCTGAACAAACAAAACTAAGAATATTGAAGAATTTACCCATGATTGAACTCAACCCTATGACGTATGGTGTATAGGTCATTAATGGAACTTAAATAATAACATTCTTCCCCATAAATGACTTTTATGCCATATGTCATGGAATCAAGTCCAACTATACACAAATTTTTCAATCTTATTGGCTCCCTATTCAAGCATTCCCAAATACTCTGTAAAAATTTGTTAAGACTCATAAGATAACAAAAAATCCCAACCAAATACAATACCGAACTGGTTGAAGACCCAAAACCCCACTAAGAATAGTATTTTAAATCGAAAATTCAATTAAAACACCTTAGAAATGAACATACAATTTGATGAAATTAGCCATTTTTTCATTATTATTACAAGTTCTGAAATGGGCCTTTTAAGTTTTGGATAAATTTGAAGTCCCATCCATGTCTCTCGTAATCAGATTCAACCATAGCATTATCCAATGGACTAACCAAAAACATGTTTGGTTACCAAGAAAATTTGCAGAGGAAAAATGAGAACTTGTTTACAAGAAAATTTTCTTAAAACAATTACCCAAGCTTTCAAAAACAACCATCAAACCCCCTACAACATACCGATTACCGAAACAAAAAAAATTCCAACATCCGATATACATCATCTGTAATTCCGACATTTCATCTTTCCCTTGTCTAAAAATTAGGAAAATAACTTTTAACAGTTAAGAAAAAAACCCACCTATACACCTGAACATTTTTTTTGTTCTTCAATTCGCTTTTCCCATATAAGTTTAAAATCTGCAGTCAACTTGAAAACATTTCAATGCTTGGTTAGCAGGAACTAAGCCTTTTTTTTTTTATTTGAACTTCTTCGATATATCAAAGCCCCGGTTTTAACCGACCTGAAAATGATCCGAACTTGAAGTTAAAAAACATGGAAAACCAATATAACAAAAATATAACTACAAAGCTTGAATGAATGAGATACCAATTGGTCCCAAACTGTCCATGGCTGAACTCGAGTCGAATCCCATTTGAAAAAGATTTTGAAGCTCATTGTCTAGTACAGTCTGTAAGAAAACCGGAATTCGTTTGGATCAAAATGTTTCGATGAAGAACGGGCGAGAAAGGAAATGCTTTTGATCCTTATATTGATTACCTGAGGTGGCAAGGGAGGGAATTGCGGATTTGTGTTTGGGATGCCCGAGATTGTTCCGGGAAAGATACCGGAGGAGAAAGGGTGAGACGAGTTTATCCCGGGATTGAACCCGACAACTGCTGCATTTCCGCCTCGCGAATGAAGAATCTATTACAGGAGAGAGAGTAAGGATTCATAATCATTATTGATGGTATATATAATTTCTCAATTGTATTCGAAGAGTTAACTTACATCTTTTGATAGAATTCTCTCTAAATCGATGTTCAGCTCCGGGTTGACAGTGGCAAGTTTCATCGATAAAAACTACAAAGAAGAAGAAAGGGAATAAATAGTCGAAATATTCGGTCCTAAACATCATACTGCAAAAAACTGCAATACAACATTTCCAAGGGAGGTGCTCGTATTTAGTTACTGGCCTAAGCCAAGGATTTTACCGAGGAAAGAAAGACAGTCCGATTACTCAAATGAAGCAAATTTCCCTACTATACTTCTAGATTCGAAGTTTTTGTATAGTTCCTTAATTGTATTACTGTAAAACAAAAAAAACCGGTCGTGGTTTCGTACCTCAACCTGTTGTTGCAGTGACTGGACATAGTTGATTATCTCATCAAGCATTACAGCTTTCCCAGTAATCTAAAACAACAAAACCGAATCAAATAATCTATGATTTGTTTTCATTTTAAGTAAAGAGTCTACTGTGAAACCATGATCGGTCTAGTTACCTTATTGCATCCCGGTACAAGTTCTTGAAGCAATTTCATCCTCTCACTTATCTTTTCCCTTCTCACCTACAATCGGAAATATTTCTGGATTCAATACGAAGCTAAAAACACAAAAAACATCATACATTAGATATGAAAACAATAAGTTACCCTTTCTGCCAAGCTGTGACTGTTTGTAGCCTGGCCCCTTCGAGCTCTAACATGGATGTAATTTTCTTTAGGAGCTTCTCCGGTTTGAGAACTGTCTTTAGCTTGTTTCACAACTTGTTTACCGCGTGAATTAGCAGTTGCATTTTGTTCGGTTTTCTGTTTCTTGGAATCATGTTCTTTCGGAACATCACAGCTTTCTCCTGAAGGATCCTTTTTCAGCTCTTCATCAGCATTCTAATACAAATAACAAAGTCGATTATGATCATGCTCGAAAATTTCAAAACTATTGTGATTCAATCAAACAATATACCTGGTTTGCTTCATGAACTCGTTTTCGACACTTCCCATTAGGTGAAGCACCAACAACACCCTCCTCTGAAATTTGACGATCATCACGAGATTGCGTACTATTTGTCGAAGCCCTTTCAATGCCACCCTCATGATTCATAGCATAACCCTGGGTACAATGTGGTAAACTCATCGGACCAACCATTTCCGACAAATTCCCACTACCAAATCCTTGGATCTTCGGAACCAACTCAACGAAACTCGGATCGGATTGATACTGGGAAAAATGGGAAGTCCCACAAATACCCTGATTCTCCATTAGGAGAGGGTAATGAGAATTGGCAAATCCACTATGAGAAACCATTGAAGAACCACCTCCAAGGCTTTCACTTTGATTCAACGAAACGATCGGATCCCAACCGGAACCAAAGAAAGGATCCGATGTATTCGAAGACTTGGTATTATACATCGAACTCAATGCCATTCCATCAACTTTGTCACACAAAGGGTTGTTAGTATTCATAAGGCTATGGTGTTTAAACCCTAAATCATCATTACCATCGCTAGCCATAGCTCTAAGTTCCAACCCTAAAAACACCCCCAAATTCTAAGCTAACCTAGAACTGAACCAAGTTGATTTGACCAAGGAAAACAAAATATAATGTTGGCAGCTTTATAGAACTGAGAGGATGTTAAAGTAAAAAAGGTCCAAATCCAATGCATCAGCCATGGAATCTCACAGGGACTAAATTGTTTACCTCTTCTCTTTCAAAAGTCCCCCCCAAGGATCAAAATCTACTCTTCTGTAAGACAAACAAAAAAAGATTGAATTTTTTAAAAAACCAGATCCTAGATAAAAACCAATGCTTTACTAAGATCAAATTAAGGTAAAAACAACTTAAAAAAATGAGAAAATAAAAGAAACCCAGATTCTAAATTTGATGATAATATCATAAATGAATGAACTTTACAAGAACTAGTACAAAGATGATGGAAGCAAAGTAAATCAAGACCCTAAAACACTCTCCAAGAACAAAGAAAAGGGAAAAAAAAAAAAAAACTTTTTTCAGAGACTATTATCAAAGCATCCAATTTTTTTTTTTCCTAACTTTGAATTATGCAAGAACTGAAATGAGGGGGGCAGAGTCTAAATTCATAGTTCCCCTAAATTGGGTATTTTTTATGGTTACCTCTAAAAGCATCAAATGTTTGCTAAGCTTAAAATTCCACCTGAGGGAAACCAAATTCACCAACTTGGCACTTGTACCAAACAAAGCATCAAATTCCAACCTTTAATATATATATATATAAAAAATAAAGAGAACCTATAAGGCTAGAGAGAGAGAAAGCATATAAGAGAGACTGTGTGTTTTGATGTAAGAAAGATTAAAGATTGGAACTTTGCTTGTTTTTAAAAGACATACTAACTACTGCACTCAACTGCCCTTTGTTCCTAAATTATTACAGAACCTAAGCTACTTTTTTTGCCTTTGTTAAATTTTTTATCTTTTGATTTATTTATAAGTGTTTTTTTTTTTCCCCTTTTTTCAATATTTAAACAATATTTAACTTAGATGCCATTGGAGATGTTCTTCTCTTCAAGGCCAAGCTAGCTTTGCTTCCTTCTTTGATCATTTTACTTTATTTATTTTTTTCCCATTACTGACACATTTTGCCAACTATTCTAAGACAGTCTTCTCTTTGCTGTTACTCACTTGTTTCTCTCTCATTGCCAACTAACCCCCCCTTCATTTCTTTTCATAATTTTTAGCAATATTTTAAAAAAAATCACATCAATACAATGTAAAAATATTGTAGTTGGTATTATTATTAGAAAAATATAATATTATATTATTTTTCTATTTAAAGATTTTTTATTTTAGATCGAGTAATATCTAGTAATATGATTTACAAAATAAAAAATTACTGAATCGTATTGTGTAGTATATTACATTGTTTTGTTTGATTCGTTTAACTATAATGTAAGATTTAGCTCTTTGTTCGACAAAATATAAAATTATTTGAAATTACAATTTACTAATTTTATTATTGAATTATATTGAGAGTGAAAGTTAAGTCTGAAAATATAAAAAAAAATATAAATAGACAAAAGGTTAAGTTTTTTAACTAATAATAGACAAAACTCATTTTTATAAATAAATATAATTAAATGTTCCTTGTGAGAATATATATAAAAAAAGAGGTTAATAATAGATAAAACTTTTATCCGACATTAATTTAGCATGGATTTAGATCGTATTACTCTCCTCTCTTATTTCGATATTGTATAAAAAAAATCACTCTAATTATGACTTATTTTTTGACATCTAAATACCACAAGTTTAATTTTTTTCTCATAAAAAAATTAACTCAATAACTCATAATGAAATCTTATACTATTATTGATAACATAATGTAATTTGATCTAAATGGCTCTTAATTATACATGATTTTCCATGCACCATCCCCTTGGCCCTTGCTCATCATTTGATTCACATTGATTATCAATCATCCCCCACAAAACCCTCCCTTTTAACACAATCCAATTTCATATTCATGGAGTTACCAAAAAATCATTTAATTATTCGAAAGTTTTTATTTAAGTAATTGGATTGTTAAATTTTTTTAATAAGTTTAATTAGTAAGCTTTAAGCAAAGATTTAATGAGCGATTTAGTAGATCAATACCCATCGACAAGTAGAAGAACATGTCTTAGATCTAAATGAATCTGACTTTCTATGTCAAAGATTAGAGCAGAAACTTGTTTAGATTTTAGTTCGTAGATTCCTACCATTTAAAAATGTTTGAAAAAAAACCTAAACTATAAAATAAGAGAATGAGAGTTTCCAATTGGTGTATGTGGTGCTAATAGAGAAAATGATACAGCAACAATTTTAACAACCCAATGACTTCAATGACTATTTTATAACTTTTTGAAGGTAAATAACTAAAATATAAAATTACTAACAATTTGATGACCTTGGGTGGAATTTACCCATTGTGAATTTGTGATTGATGGGGATTGAATGAAGGTGATGAAGTCAGCAATATGACAGGTGTCTAGTGATTGGACAAGTCACAGAAAGAAGACAGTAAACCTAGAAGCATAGTATGATTTTCCCATAACACAACTTTTTTATTAAATAATATAGGTTAAATTGAATTGAATTAATTAGAAGAGGTGCAGCAGCAAATCAATCTTTTCTTTTTGAGGAACATAAGGAATAATGGAATCTAATCATGAAATAAAATTTACCTTGTAAGTTGTCTGTGGTAAGGATTTTCCAGCTGGAGGGGTGCCCTTTTTCACAAAAAAGCCACCCTAAAACTCTTGGTCAAATCCTATTATTTTTTGGTCAACTTAAACTCTTGGTTGTTATCTTGCTGGATTTATTTCTTATTTCATATTATTTATTTTATTGGCGAAATCAACGGCTTACTTAGCTTAGATTCTGTTAATTTTGAGTTAGTTGTGAACAGTAATGGCGAAGAGATTGGATCCGTGTTTCTTCGGACGATATTGTTGGAAAGAATAATCATAAACCCTCAATATATATCGTATAATAAATATCAAAGATAATTTTTTTTATTTATATATGTTCAAATCTGTTTTGCTTTAAATTATTCATAGATCGAACTAAATCGTTAGTAAATATTTAAAATATATATATATGTTTAGATTCTACTTTTGGTTTGGTTTGAGGATTATTTTTAATTTTCATACATCATCAAATATTAAAAATTATATTTTAAACATATTTTTATTATTTAATTTGAGTTCGGGTCAAACTAAATCGAGCAAATTCCTCATAGTATTGCCATGACTTCAATCTCGATTCCGAAATGGTTTTTTTTTTTTTTAATCCTAGCCTCAACTCATTTTGAAAACTTACATATAATGATTTTACAAAACAAAACTAAATATGTATCTTATAAAATATTAATAGAATGATCGATTGAATTTTAGTTCGATTGGTATGGGTATTGTTGCCAAAACAGGAGGATGTGGGTTCGAGTATGCTGAATGGTATTATCCTCCTATTTATGGGTTGAGGAGGGGCTATGGGTAGTTTTAGATATTGTATCAAAAAGAATAAATATAATCAGAACTTATAATGGGATTGTTTAAAATATTAATAGCATTGAAAAATATGTAATCAAAATAAATAAAAATGTTATATATTAAACCCAAGCCTGACCCGGTCTGTCCATATTAAAATTTTTTAAATTATTTTTATATAAAAATAAATTTTAAAAATATAATACATCAAATACACTAAAAACATTAAAATAAATATTTCCTAACAAATTGAAAATACATTAAAAAAATATTTATACTTAAATAACTCTAACATAGTTGTAACTTTGCAAGCAAACATCTCTAAAATGGTAGCAAAATTAACAATAAAACAAGAGTTATACAATATCCAAATAAAAACAACAAAATACTAGCAACATAATAATGAAATGACAACAAAACAACTGATTCGGGTTGGGTCGGGCCTGTGCAAAAAAATCCTACCCAAAGCCTAGCCTGTTTAGAAAATGGGCATTATTTTTTGTCTAAACTCATTTTTCGGGCCTATATTTTTTCTCAAATCCTATCACTTTTTGAGTGAGCCTTCGAGCTTGGACGAATGACACGACCCATAAATTATTCAACTCATAGACAACTCTACTTGACACCATGCATGTTAAGTTTCACGAGCTTTCAATTTTCCCATGGACTCTAACCCCTTGAGGTACAAACATGTACAATTTGGCCTGAACTCAATACCCATGGGGTGTCGAGATTTGGCTTGAGATTATTCAAACTCCCTAACTACCCAAATGAATGTATTTGGCTTGCCTCGAGCCTCACAGTATAAATAACCCCATAAATCCTCAAGTCCTACCTTATTCCTTTAGATTAACCTGGATTTCCATCAACAATAAAAACACATAGCTGCAGTTTGCACAAATATATATGATACAATATTACCTAGTTTTATCCCTTGTGTTTTGTCTCTTCATTAAGAAAGAAAATTCTTAAATTAGTTTGTTTAGATATTACTTGAGGTTTGTAAATAATTCTTGTGGAGACGATACTTGAAATACTAACAAGTATTTTATTGTAATGTACTTTCTATACTATAACTTGTTTCCATTATTCTTGTGGATTGCTCGTGTTAAAAGTGAATTTTATATATTTTTAAGAAATAATATAATCAGTTATGAAAGACGTTTGAATTTATCAATATATACAACTTCCAATGTTGGAAACTACGGTAGCCTCGAGTCTAAAGATCTTATACATTATTATCACTGTGAGAGTTGTTGTGACCTTCACATAATAATCCAAGAACATTCTCATGATGGGTCGATCTGATACACGGTTTTCTAACATACACTCAATGTGTTTAACTAGGTATCTTACTCCAATGACAACATATTGCCATTACTCAATCACATACTAATCTTAATGTATTATTATTACCTGGACCACAAACATATACTAGACATAATAATAAAGACATTGTCATTATTTTAGAGTATTTTTTTTAAAAAAAAAGCATTATTTGAATAAAAAAATCCACCTATCTCTCTTTTGAACCTTTTGTATTATAAGTATAATGTAAATATGATTTCTAGTAGCCATAAATATCAAACTATTAAAATACAAATAAACTGTTCGAATAATTATAAAGTAGAACCAAACTATTACAATACAAATGAATTAAGAATCAGTACAATTTAGACTAAAACCTGAACATGATAACCACGCATAATGAGACTTAAAGACCCACACATATAATTATGCACGATGGATTCAAACTCGAATACTCAAATCCAACACTTTCACCTTTGACAACTATACCAATACCTCGTGTTAGAGAATATAAATTTTTTTATTTTTTATATAAGTTTTATAAAATGGAGATAAATTAAAACCCCCCAAGATTTCAATAATTTTTTCCCTTGAGTTGTGGAACGTTTTACACGAAATGTGTTGTGCTTCTTGTGATTGATGGTTTTCAAATTTGATGTGATATTTTTTCCCATACCGTGTGATGTTCAAAATGGACCCCACTTCAATGACTAGGTAGTCAAATATCATATGAGTGTTATGCCACACCTAACTCATCTATGTACCTACTCACACTCAATTATTAAATATTCATAATAATAAAAAAATCCAAATTTATTTAATATTTGAAAAATATTTCATAAAATCTTACAAATAGAGTTAAGACACATATCCTTTTAATATATAATAAAAAATAAATAATAACTTTTAAGAAAAAAATTGAGAGTATTTAAATTAATTCATAAAATTAAAAATTTTCACATATTAAATATTAACCATATATATTTATTTTTATATGAACAATTAATTAGTTTTAAAATAAAACTAGGAATACGCTCACGTAATATGTACAAGTAAAATAACACGTAAAAGTTATCAAATCGTTCACTAAAAGCAAAAAAAATCAACACTTATTATAATAATTATATATGAAGAATTTTTAACCTTAAATTGTGACGTATTAATTGGGTATTCATTTTTCTCAAAAATACTCTAAAATTGGATTTTATAAGAAAAAAAAATCATATTTGAAGAAATATGAAATCAATTATAATACTTTTACCACCACTTACATGTACATCTATATTAGTTAACTTAATCCAATTAGGCAACATAGATGTACTTGGTTTAATTGATGCATATATAATCTTAGAGGAGAGCTTCAAATGGGAACTGGGGGAATTGAGCCTCGAATTATGCTTGCGGTGATGTGCTGGATGTTGTGGAAAAATAAAAATGAATATGTTTTCCAACTTGAAATTAGCAAAGTGGAGGATACGATAAGAGCTGCTGAGTGCTTTGCCCTTAATGTTCGTAAAATAAATCGCAACAGGAATGCTTCTGGAAATTCAAGGCTTGGAATGGCTAAACGGCGACCACCTAATCCTGGATGGATCAAAATTAATACAGATGGAGCGGCAAACACAGATGGGAACTGGTTGGCTGCTGGGGAAGGTTTTCAAAGGTTTATTGGAAGGGGATCAACTGTAAACTCAGAGTTGTGGGTAATCCTTCACGGTCTTGAAATAGCACAGAACAGAGGCTATAATAAGGTAATTATCGAAATTGATTGTATGATGGCAGTTGAGATGATTAAGGAGAGCTTGGGGAGTATGCCTTCAACGACTATCGTCAGGAAAATAAAGACAATATATCGACAATTTGCGGCTGTCAAATTCCAATTCGTGAATTGGGAAGGAAACATGATTGCCGATTTATTAGCAAGAAATTATCCCTCAAGTGAAGTGAATTTAGTTAACATCGATATAAGAAATTACTTTTAAAAGATAAATTAAGAGATATGTAAGAATGAATTGAACTAAGGCAATGTGATGCCTTCTTTTATTTATTAAAAAAAAAATTCAATATAATCTTCAGTTTAGCAATGATATATGCATATGCACACGTGAAAATTTATGTATGTCCATCTTTATCTACATATATATGCATGTGCAAAAGGACATAGTTTCGAGTGCGTTGAAGTGCATTATCCTCTTATTTATAGGTTAAGGTGAGACTATAAATAATTCTAAGCATTATATCAAAAAGTAGTTGTTAAAAAAAAAAAAAAAACTCTATATTACAATCCAAATTTATTGATCTATCTTCTAACTGTCGTAACCATTTTTTGATGAAACTGGTAAACGACGCGGTCGACTCGTGGTTTTAAAAAAATGAAAAGGAGGGGAGTCGCCACCGATCTTTATTTGGATGAGATCGGATCACCTTTGTTTTAATAAATATTTCAATTTACTAAAATAATGTTTTTGGTCCGCGAATTTTGAGAAAATGGGCTCAGGGAGTCGATTACGTGCGAGGAAGGATTAGCACCTCGTCACGCCCAAATTGGTACCAAACCGATTGATTGATGTCCTAATGTTGAAAACTTTGAAATGGTTTGAAAATAGATACTTTTATTGAACAAATCGAGAGGGACGATAAGACCTTCTTATTTCAAGAGATAAAGTATCGTATCCGATGAGTTAGGCACGACGCTTTGGACTCCGGCCGAGCTTGTCTTTGATTTTAAAACTTGGCTAAAAATGTCAAGAAGATATTCCGTTATTTGTCAAATGAGAAACCGAACCCAGTAAGTTAGGGCTCGATTTCTCGAAATTCCAAATACTGAAATATTTCTTTTACTTTTAAAAACTTATCTCGGGTATCTAGATGTCGTGTCCAGTAAGTTAGGACGCAACATTTCGAATTTCCGAGAACAAGTATTTTATTCAAAACTTATATAACGATTTTAAAAAAGGTATTCCGTGATTTAAATTAAACGAGAAAAACCGGAACCCAGTAAGTTAGGGCTCGATCTTCCCGAATCTCTAATACGAAATATCAGTTGTTTATAAAAACTAAGGCATCGAGAAAAATTAGCGTGAAAATATGAGAACACGATGTTATACGTAAAAAGGACACGTACACATGTTTACGCATAAGTAAGGCTGACATATAATACATTGAAAGTATTATGCAATAGCAGTAGTAGGAATAACAATGAAGTAATAGTAACATGATGATAATGAGAAAGTAAAATAAAATAACGTAGTGGTAATGATAATAACAAAATAATATAGGATGCTTAAAAATAAAAAATAAAAA
Organism: Gossypium sturtianum; assembly: GCA_025698515.1. NCBI lineage: Eukaryota > Viridiplantae > Streptophyta > Magnoliopsida > Malvales > Malvaceae > Gossypium > Gossypium sturtianum. The sequence continues at coordinate 160,447,933 of CM046948.1, forward strand.
ATGAAATATTTGGCAATAATAATAATAATAATAATAATAATAAGAAATAACAATGGTAACAATAATAAAAGAATTAATAATAAATATAATAGTAGTAATAATTATAAGATTAATAATAATATTACCAATAATAATAATAAATAATAATAATAATAATAACACTATAATTATGAGAATAAACAAATAAGGACTAAGTGAAATTAGGATAAAATTAAAGTCTTTGAAATCGCAATAAAAATAAAAGAAATGGGGTATGGACTTAAATGGAACAGCGTGCAAACCGAAGAGGACCGAACGGGTAAATTTCCCGTGCCTAGATGCGCATCCATGGGTCAAGGACCCGATTGAAAACCCAAAGAGCTTTAAGGGCAAAATCCATAAAAAGAAAAAAACAATAAAGGGCTAATTGGATAGCTTGCAATGGGGTGGGATCCATCGCGCAAATATCCCTTTAAAGGGATATCTGTGATCTTCCCCTTCAAAAGGCCGAACAGTGCCGTTTTATTCAAGGCTAAAAGACCCAAATTTTTTTAAAACACAATTTAACCCTAATTTCTTTTTAAAACACAAAGAGACCAACCTTTCTCCCTCTCATCTCTTCCCTCTCCTCCGCCCAAAAGGGGCACCGTCCGTCGTCCGTCGCCCACGCTGCAAACGGTGGCCAAAGTTGCGCAAAGATGGGGTTTTCCGCTCCTTTTCGAACGGGTCGCAAGACGGGACCCTCAAACCCGCGAAAACCGAAAGCAATAGTTCCATTTTCACCCCCATTCGTGTTCGATTCCGACCGTGGAGAGAAGCCTCCGACGATGGACCACGGGGACACGTTGCGGCTGCATGGATAACTCCGGTGAGCCCTTTTCTCTTTTCCTTTTTATTGTTTTATTATTTCGATTGAAAAAAAAATTTAAAAAGAAAATACCAAATGAATCGAAACAAAAGTCGAAGCAATATTGAACAGTCGAAAGGAGAAAGACTAAAGACCCACCTCTTTCTATTTGGTTTTCTTTTTCAAAATGTTCATAAAAGTTCTTCTTCTTTTTTTTTCCTCCAGAGAAGAAAAGCCCCCTTTTTATATCCCTCTCAAATGTTACAATATATTAGTATTCCCTCTTTGCTTTTGCTTGCGTGTTGTGTTGCTTCCATCTTGTTTTGCACGTGCTAGGGCGGTGGAAGCGAGTCGGACGGTCGAGCAAGTGGCCTAGGTCATGCGGTGCCACTTGCATCTAGGGCTAGGGTTTTTTCATTCTCTTCTTTTACATTCGATTGTTTGGGTTTGGCGGTTGGGTTATTCGGGTTTGGCAATTGGGTTTCGTTTGATTGTTGTGAAATGGGCGGGCAAATGGGCTCGTCTGTTTGCCTCTTTGCTCATTGTCGTAATGCGGAATAGAGCAAAGACTTAAAGAAGCCCAATGTTGCCCGGCTTCGCCGAGTCTTGACTTCTTCGGTACTCCTCTTCGTCAGGTAGCCTCATTCCAGTCCACTTCATTTTGTCACTTTGGTCCACTCCATTGCTGCAACTTCGGAGGTATAGGACTCTTCGTTTTAATTGGCTAACTTCAGTATGCTCCTGTAACCACAGGAATCGCCAAATCTATTATCTTCAATCTGATCCCCACAAACTCAGGGATCGCCAGACTGATGTCTTCGATCTGCTTCCTGCAACTTCAGAAATGTCAAATCTGCTTTCTTCAATCTGATCCCTACAAACTTAGGGATCACGGTGATCGATGCTTTCGATCGCTTCCCCGCAACTTCGTGAATGTCAAATCTGCTTTCTTAAATCGACCCACGCAAACTCGGGGATCACTAGATCGATGTCTTCGATCGCTTCCCCGCAACTTCGAAAAGGTCAAATCGCTATTTTCAATCGACCCCGCAAACTCGGGGATCACTAGGATCGATGTCTTCGATCCGCTTCCTGCAACTTCGAAAGGTCAAATCGCTATTTTCAATCGATCCTCCGCAAACTCGGGGATCACCAGATGATGTCTTCGATCCGCTTCCTGCAACTTCGGAATGTCAAATCGCTATTTTTAACTCGATCCCCGCAAACTCGGGGATCACTAGACTGATGTATTCGATCTGCTTCCTGCAACTTCAGAAAGGTCAAATCTGCTATTTTCAATCTGATCCCTGCAAACTCAGGGATCACTAGACTGATGTCTTCGATCTGCTTCCTGCAACTTCAGGAATGTCAAATCTGTTATTTTCAATCTGATCCCTGCAAACTCAGGGATCACTAGACTGATGTCTTCGATCTGCTTCCTGCAACTTCAGGAATGTCAAATCTGCTATTTTTAATCTGATCCCTGCAAACTCAGTTTTATGTGCTTATGCTTATGCAAATGATGCGGATGCTATGATCAGAATGACTCAAACGTTCCTAACTACATGTGCTATGGATGACATTTACGTGAATGCAGAATGTCATGAGAATGATGATTTTTTCAATGATTAAGATGCAATGATCGTAATAAATCGAATGCTCCTAACCTTATCCATTTTCCTTAATAAAAAGGGTCAAGGGAAAGTTCCATCCCTAATCGGTTGTTAAATACCCTATTTAAATATTTTAGTAGTTTTTTTCTAGAAAATAGAGTATCATGATATTGATGTTTTATTTAAAAATAATAAATAATAGTAAAATATAAATTTTAATATAATAAAAGATGTTTTTATTTTTAAAATAGGTTAAATAATTTTTTCTAAAAACTATTTAACATCTAAATATCTAATTAATGAAATTATTTTAAGAAAATTAGATTTCATATTTATAAGCGTGTAAATCTTATTTTCAAAATAAATTCATTTAATCAAAATATTTCAATAAAAAAAATAATTAAAATGGTAAAATTTGTAGTAAAATGAACAATACAGAATAATTTATTTAAGTGTTGATTTTTTTTTCTGAATTTTACAAATACTAAATTTATATTAAAAATTTGTTTATATTAATAAACATTAATTACTAAAAGTAATTATGTTGTTAGAAAATGTAAATATATTTTTAAATTATTTATTTCTTAAATTTAATCTTATTAATAAAATATTTTATTTTATAAAGTTAATATGATGCAAAATGGATCTTGTTCTATCGTTGATCAGAGAAATCTCTATGAAAAATACGAATCGGAGTTTGAAGAAGGGGAAGGAGAAGGAGTACTCGACCATTCGCAATGTATAGAGGAGGATTTATTCAATCACATAGTTTGGGCTCCTAGGATATGGCGCCTTGGGGCTTTCTATTTGATTGTATCGAAAGGCCAAATGAATTGGGATTTCCCTATTGGGCCGGGTCATTTCGGGGCAAGCGGATCATTTATGATGAAAAGGATGAGCTTCAAGAGAATGATTCGGCGTTCTTGCAGAGTGGAACCATGCGATGCCAGGCACGAGATAGATCTTCCAAAGAACAAGGCTTTTTTCTGAATAAGCCAATTCATTTGGGATCCTGCGGATCCACTCTTTTCCTATTCAAAGATCAGCCCTTTGTCTCTGTGTTTTCACACCGAGAATTCTTTGCAGATGAAGAGATGTCAAAGGGGCTTCTTACTTCCCAAACAGATCCTCCTACATCTATATATAAATATTTGGTTTATCAAGAATACGCAAGAAAAGCACTTGAATTATTGATTCATCGCGAGAGATGGCTTAGAACCAATAGTTCATTATCTAATGGATTTTTCCGTTCTAATACTCCATCCGAGAGTTATTAGTATTTATCAAATCTGTTCCTATCTAACGGAAGGCTATTGGATCAAATGACAAAGACATTGTTGAGAAAAGATGGCTTTTCTGGATGAAATGAAAATTGGATTCATGTAAGAGGAGAAAGGTTTCCCATTACTTAGCCGGAAAGATATGTGGTCATGAAATAGGGATTAAGTGGAGCGGAATTGACTAGGTGGTAGAGTTGTGGAAACACTGTTTCTTCCATATTTTGGACCTTAGCTCCATGAAACAATATGCTCTCTCTTTGAAACATGGAAGAATTGAAATCTTAGATCAAAACACTATGTATGGATGGTATGAATCGCCTAAACAAGAATTCTTGAACAATGAACAACCAGAGCTATTACTCACTACATCAAAAAATTTCCATTAATGAAAGATGTAAATCCATTGGAAAATCAAAAATACGCATGTCGGATGAAATGGTTGTTGCTATCTCGCTCCAATAACGAATCATTGGTTTAAGCTGAATAACTAAATAAAATAGATAGACCTTTCTCTTCGTCTCAAAGTCGATGGATCTTCTCAAGCTGGAGGATCCTATATATGGATAATATATGGATAATACACATTCCAGTTGGCCAGAGCCTTGATAGGATAAAAATTTCTTTTTCAATTTTTTCAAATCGAATTTTACACAACATGGGAAATCACTATTTCAAATTGAAAATTGATATTTCTAATTCAAAAGAAAAAAAAAAAGCTCTATCATATATAATGAATCTGCTACTCCAGTGTTCTCACAAAAGAGAATCGTTTCTTTCAATATTCACTCATTGTTCGTTAATAACCCTAGTGATTGTATCTAGTATGCGTATTCGATAGGAAATAAAATATTCAATTGATTTTTCATCGAATGACTATTCATCTACTCACTTTCATGGAAATAGAGGCAAGAAAGCTCTATGGAAAAATCATGGTTCAATTTGATCTTGTCTAAGGGGGAATTAGAATACGGATGTGGGCTAAGTAAATCAATGGATAGCCGCCTTGGTCCTGTTGAAAATACTCACATAAACGAAGACCCGACTAGAAATGATACGGATAAAAACATTCATGATTGTAGTGACAACTCTAGTTATTACATAAAGTTGATCATTTAGTTGACGTCAAAGACATTCGAATTTCATTTACGATGACACCTTTTTAATTAGGGATAGTAATCGGGACCGTTATTCCATATATTTTGATAGTGAAAATCAAATTTTTGAGCTTAACAATGATCATTCTTTTTTGAGTGAACTAGAAAGTTTTTTTTATAGTTATCATAATTCTAGTTATATGAATAATGGATCGAAAAATGATGAGCCCCACTATCATTTTAACTTGTATGATAATGATACTAACTATGGTTGGAATAATCACATTAATAGTTGTATTGACTCTTATCTTCGTTCTCAAATCATATTGATATTTCCATTTTAAGTGGTAGTGACAATTCCAATGATAATTATATTTATAATTACATTTCTGTGAAAGGTGGAAATAGTAGTGAAGGCAAGAATTTCGATATAATAACTCGTGAAAATGGTAATGATTTAACTCTAAAAAGAAAGTTCTAATGATCTCGATCTATACAAAGATTTGTGGGTTCAATGCGAATGCGAAAATTGTTATGGAGTAAATTATAAGAAATCGCTTAATTCAAAAATGAATATTTGTGAACAATGTGGATATCATTTGAAAATGAGGAGTTCGGATAGAATCGAACTTTCGATTGATCCGAGCACTTGGGGTCCTATGGATGAAGACATGATCTCTCCGGATCCCATTGAATTTCATCAAGAAGAGCTTTATAAAGATCGTATTGATTTTTATCAAAGAAAGACGAGGATTAATCGAGGCTATTCAAACAGTACGGGTCAACTAAACGGTATTCCTATAGCAATCGGGGTTATGGATTTTCGGTTTATGGGGAGTATGGGATCCGTAGTAGGCGAGAAAATCACCCGTTTGATCGAATATGCTACCAATAATTTTCTAGACTAGTCTAACCTTACTCGATTTATTTTAGTATTTCATCAAAGTTTGAAATTATTTTATAAGTTTATCGCCTTGATTCTATTTTATCAAAAAAAATCGGTAAGGATTCCTTCTCTTTTTTTTGGTTGTCCATTACTTAGTATATTATACTTATTTCGACTTATTTTATACTTATTATATTATCCTTATTACTTATTCTATTATAAGTAAATCGAAAAAATAAAGGGTTCTGAAAAATGGGAAAAATCAAACTAAGAATATAAATCTTTGTGAACGGGTCCCGAATTGTTATTATTTCGACACAAGAAAAGGGTGTGTAAAATTCCTTTTCTTGTGTCGAAGGCTAGAAAGACGAAGAATACTCCCTGTAATTATTTGTTCCCCTCATTTATCCTTCCTTTCTATTCTCCACTTACTTATCTTATGTTTAGTATCTACTCAAATTGAATTTAGAAAACAAAACCTATTCTGTAACATTTAAATCTGACACTGACAATAGGAATATAATTGCACCCCCCCAATTTAGTCCAATTTAGATTGAAAAAAGAAAAAAAAAAAGAGGTAAAGACAAATAGTCTTCTTCACAATATACATATTTTGTTTTGAATGCGGTAAAAGCAATTCCTAGAGAAAGAATAAAAACAAGCAAAAGACTTTTCATCCTTTTTTCATTATACCTAACCTAATTGCTAGGAAGAATTTGTTCTTTTTACATATATATTTTTAAAATAAAATCAATTTAACATTATAAGTAGTGATTTACCTATTTATCTTATTTAATTTTTTATTACAAATATTTTATTTTTATAAATTTTGTATTAAATAAAAATCTATTTACTAAACGCACTTTTAATAAAGGAAAAGAAATAAATGGCAAGGAAAATGAGTTTTTCTTTTTTCCATAAATATAAGTACTTATGCCTATTTTGACTTTACCTCCTTAAAGTGTTAAAAAATATCCTTAAAATGTTAAAGAATGTAAAATGTGAAAACCATTTTAATTAAGTACCTTCGACGTTTCGGGTTCCATCACCTTAATATATAAATTCCGTTCAAAAATATAAAATTTGGCCTAATGACATCAACATTATATTGTAGGCATAAGAGTATAGATATAAAACGATCTCAAACAATTCCGTTTCTCTTCTCGAATTATAAAAAATAAAAAAATTAAGAGAGAAAAATTAAATAGACAAAGGAAACCACTACTATTATTTAAAAAGATGATTTTAAAAATTAATATTTTTAAAATATATTTTAGAATTCTTTTAATAAAAGTTATTCTCCATTTAAATTAGATAGATTATATGTAATAAATATATTTATTAAAATTTTATATAAAAGTCAAATGAATCTTTAGTTGAAATGGTAAAATTTATCATGATAGATTTTCTAATGATATTATATAAAAAGACAAAAACATCCTCGTAATAATATAACTTACTTCATATATGAAAGGATATTTTAGTAATTTTCTAACTGAATTGGTCGTTAATTGACTCGTGATACCAAGCTCAGCCAGAGGCTTAATACAGGTATAGATGATGGTATATCATATGCTTATTTTAAAAGAGTGGTATTAGGAATTGTTATAACAAATAAGTTATATATGGTGTAGAATAGTGCAACTGTGGTGATTCACACCGTTGAGGGTGCGGAGAGACATAAAGATAAGGTGGTTCACATTGTAGGTGGTGCGGAGAGCCACTAGGGATGAAAGATTAGAGGTGTTGTGACAATATCTTGACAAACTGTTGATTTAAAGGGTTGAAATTGTATCTTCTTATGAATCTTCTTTTGCCTTGTGCTGATTGTAGCCTGAATCTTAACCATTGGACTCTTTATCTCTTAAATACAAAGGGTAAAGTAGTAGATGTCAGCTTAATGACGGTATTGAAGTTGACTCAAGAAAAATACTTGTCAAATAATTACCGATTTTAAAATTTTATTATAAAATTTATAATAATTACACAATACATTATTCAATTATAAAATTATTATAAATATCATAATACAAAAAATAATATCTATGAAAGAATTGTAAATACAAAAAAAAAAAAATCAAATCCCAATTTCATGTGAAAATGAAAGTAAAAGCACCCAATCCCATTACCAATTAAGAAAAAGGATCCCCGGACATCACGCGTGCGGCAAGCGCCGATCGCACCCTCCTTGGCCCAATCCTTTCCTTACATCCCTTATGGTCCACAGGATGTGGTCCTCCCTTGATTAGCAATTATTTGATGGGATACCTTAATAATCTATTTGAGATTTTGCCCTCCTCCACCCCATTCTTTTTTCAATAAATCAAATTACATTCAAAGTCATTAAATTATTAGTAAATTTATATTTTGATCACTCAACTTCAAAAAGTTACAAAATGATCATCGAGTTATTAAAAAGTTTTCATTTAAATCACTAGGTCGTTAAGCTTTTCTTTTTTTAAGTTCAGCTAGTGAACTCCAAGTGACGATTCGACGACCACTATGGTAGACCAGTACCCATCGATGAGTAGAAAAACATACCTTAGATCCAAGTTGATTTAACAGTCAATGTCGTAGATCGAATAAGAAAGTTGTTTGGATTTTAATTTTTGGTTTGCAGATTAATGACGTTCAAAGTTGTTTTATAAAAAAATTCTAAATTGTAGAAGAGAGAGGAAAAGAGCTTTTAGTTGGTTCAGGTGGTGCGAACAGAGCATATCATACAACAACGATTTTAACAACCCAGCGACTTAAATGAAAATTTCCAAATAGTTTAGTAATCATTTTATAACTTTTTGAAATTAAGTGATCAAAACGTAAACTTACTAAAAACTTAGTTACCTTAAGTGTGTAGTTTACCCTAATGTTAACTCATTTTGAAAAAAAATCATATTATATAACTTCGATTCACCTAATGGACCAAATTAGACCTTTCAATTGGGCAGATTCAATTGATTACAAGCATGTGAATTTGAATCGGATTAATTCAAAATTGAATAATTTCAATTTTAAATTATTCTATATTCATATTATTTTAGTTTCAAGTCATTCAGATTTACTAGTCACGTATTTTAGAATAGATCATTTTAGGTTTTATCATTCTAATTTGATACCCGAATTTGAATCATTTCGAATTTAGATTAAATATTTTAAAATTATTCTTTAGATCAAATTCGGATTTTTGTTAAATAAATTTGTGCTTTTGTTTTAAAAAGTTCATAACCATGCCGGAGCTGCCTACTCCTCACTCCTTTTGGCCCACTAAGATTTATACTTTCAAAGAAGCTTTTTTTAAGCCTTTCTTTTTCCTCTCTTCTTTACACAAAGTTGCCACAAAACCTTCCTTTTTGCTTCCCAATTATACAAACCCCGAAAATAAATCCTCGGTTTCTTCTACTATAAAATATATATGACCCTGTATTCTTTTTAAATTTAGAATTTAGTTCTTGTATTTTTATTATCAGGAATTAGTTCCTTTATTTTTTAGATTTTGAAATTCTGGTTTAACAGTTAACATTGTTAAATTTTTTTCGTTAAATATGTTAGTGTAGCATTTTGAAATAACAAAAAATACTCGCTTAGTAGCATTGTAATGAATCTAAAATTAAAAAAATAATTTTAATGGTGTTTAACAATTGGACCTGAATTTTAAAATATGAAAAGTAAATAACTTGAATTCCTAAAAATAAAAGTATTAAGGACTAAATTCCAAATCTGAAAAGAGTTCAAAGACTTAAAGCAAATTTTAACATATATATTAGTGGAACAATTTGATGGCGGTAGAAATAATGAAAAACACTACAAGTCATCATGATTAAAACATAGGTAAAGAGTTTATAATTACGTGACTAATAATTAAAAGTATTTCAATTAAGGCATAATGATATTTTGGCCCTTTAGTTTTATAAAAAAAGTATTTTAGCCCTTTATTTAATTGTTTATTTCTTTTAGCCCTTGAATTTGTATTTTTTGTCAAATCACCCCAAAATGGATGGAAAAGTTAACATTTGTTAACTTTGTTGATGTGGCATACACGTGAATTCCATGTAGATGACATGTCAGCCTTTAATTACTTTTTTAAAAATATTTTTTTAATAATTTTTAATTTTTTTAAAAAAATTATAATTTTTTTGAAATTTTAATTTTTTAAAAATAATTAAATACTGACGTGTCATTCACGTCATCAAAGTTAAAAAAATATTTGAAAAAAAAATTTAAAGGCTAAGAAAATGAAAAATTAAATGGACTAAAATAAATATTTTGTAAAGTTGAAGGGTCAAATAAATTATTATCCCTTCAATAAAAAAAGAAATGAATTTTGGTTGCATGATGGGATTAAAGAGAAAAGAGTAAATAAGTAAAGAATGTGAAATCTCATACCCCTTCAATCAAAGCTTGAAACAAGCATGCGCATTGGAGGAGCAATCATAATCACATTTCTTTTAATTAATCTTTCCCCCTTTTCAATATTTAAAAGCATCAAAGGCTGCTCTTCAGTTCAGCAAACCTGAATTCAATGAATGGCTAAACAAGTTTTCTCAATCTTGTTTTAGAAGGGTTAATGCATTATTTAGGTCCTCAATTTAATAATTGTTTTCATAATAAACTGGGTAAGAGTTTTCGTATTGGGGTTTAACCTTTTTTGTTTTAAGTAAGTCATTGAACTTGATAATTGTTTTTATATTGAGACTTGAACTAGGCAGGGGCGAAGCCAGGGGGGCTGGCATGGGCCCCGCCCCCCTAAAAGGTAAAATTACTATTTAGGTCTTTGAATTTTTTTTAAAAATTTTAATTTAGTAAAGGTAAAATTGTACTTTGCCCCCCCTAAAATTATAAAAATTTGATTTAATCCTTTACAAATTAGAAAGATATAAACTATAAAAAATTAAAATTTCATCCGCCTCCCCTAAAAAATTGTCCTGGCTTCACCCCTGGAACTAAGTAATTATCCCCACATTGAGGCTTGATCTTTTTGTTCCAAGTTAATACCTAACTGGGTAATTCTTCCTATATTGGGGTTTGAATTAGGCGATTGTACTCACATTGAAGCCTGACTTTTATTATTATTATTATTCTAAGTTAGTCCCTGAACTTGACAAATGTACCAATATTGAAGTCTGAACTTTTCTTGCCTAAAATTATTAAAGAAAAATCATAGACTAACTTAGAATAAAAAAATTCAAGCTCTAATATGGGAATAACTTCCAAATTCAAGGACTAACTTACTCTAAAACAATTACCAAATTCAAACTCTAAATAATGAATAAACTCGATTTAAAACCCAAATTAGCCTTATCATTCACAAATTTTAAAAAGGTAAAAGAAATCTGGGGTACTGAACATAATCATAAGCAGGGGTAAAAGAAAGTTGTGTAAAGAAACATAATGATGAGATGAGAAGGTAAAAGAAAGAACAGGTACTTTGGTTTCCTAATGATGGTAATAACAAGCATGGATTTGTAGATGGTCTTCCCTTACAAGGGAAAAATTCATTGTCAGAAATAAAATCCCACCATGTATAAGCCAAGCTTTTTAAGATTTGATGGGTCTCTCATGGAATCCAGATAACCTGAAAAAAAAAACATCATCAGTTTCAGTTCTGATAAATTTGCAGGTTTTTTTTAAACTTATAAGTTGATAAAGAGAGATTTCTGCACCTTTTGTACTTCAAATCTTTCAATGTCCTTGTAGCCATTTTAACGAGGCTAAAAACTATAGCTACAAATTAAAAACAAGATGATTTTGAAGACAAAATTTTATCATAGGGACACTTGAAAGCTTCAATTTATTGCTTTTCTAGCATTGGTTTGCAATGTCAAATAGTGCATAATACATAGGGAAAGTTAAAAGAAGAGTGATGGTATTAGTCATTGACAATGTTATGGAGTGATGTTCATTCAATATTTTTGCATGTTTGCCTCTTCATAATTAAATTAGTAATATGCAAAACTAGTAGCTTTTTTTTTTTGTTTAATATTATGGTTAAGTTATCATAAAAAAGAAGAAGAAGAGTAAATGGATCAATTAGTATTGGGTGTACTGATAATGTAAATTATACTCCCAAAAAGAGAACGTAAGTTAAAATCTTGAAAATGATTTTGTTTAGAGGAGCATCTACAAACCCTAAATATAGACTGTAAAATGGACATGAATAATACAGAAAAAAAAATAAATGCAAAGTAAGAATGATAATGGACAATGATGCCTTCCCACCTAAAAAAAAAATTGGAAAGTAATACTGAAGCTTGATGTTTGTTATGATCTTCACAAGATTAAATATTGCTTGCTCTATTACTAAATTAGGTAGATTTATTAATGATTCGGATCTGGATCACTGGAAAGCAATAAGAAGGGTATTCAACTATTTGAGATATACTTTAGATTATGAACTTCAATATACAAGATAACTTTTATTATTAAAAGGTTATAATGATGCAAATTGGATATCCAATATTAAAGATTTAGGATCTACAAATAGGTATGTTTTTATGCTTGGTGGAGTTGCAGTATCTTAGAAATCCTCTAGACAAGTATGTATTGCAAGAACCACGATAGAATTAGAGTTTATGGCTCTTGATAAAGCTAAAGAGGAAGTTGAATGGCATTGGAATTTCTTAGAGGATATTCCATGTTAGCCAAAGCTAGTGCCAGCTATTTGTATCCATTATGATAGTCAGCAAATTGAAAAGGCTCAAAACGACATATATAATGGTAAGTCTAAACATATTTATCGCAAACATAATACCACTAAATACTTGCTCTCGAATGGAGTTATTCCTTTGATTATGTAAAGTCAAAAGAAAATATGCAGATTCGCTATCTAAATATTTAACAAGAAAGCTTGTGTATAGTTCATTGAAGGGAATCGACTTAAAGCCTTTAAAAGAAATAAAAAAGTGTTATGACGGTAACCCTGCCTAGTTGACTAGAGATATGATCTACCTTAAAAGGGAAAACTAAACTATATTGCACTTTTAGTAGCACTTGAAATTTATTATTTCCTATTTATTCCTATGGTGAAAAAAAAAGTGCTAACTTGAAAGAAATAATGATGAGTTTATGTTCTTAATGATCTTCAAGTAATATTTTATTATTTCAAATTATTTCTTATGTTAGGTGCGAAAATACCAAGAAAGGGGTAAATTGAAATTTTCAAAATTTCTACAACCTTTCTAAGTAATGGAGTTATGGGAAGAAAAGTTTGGACAACCAATTATTTATCTCCACTACCTTAACTTTTCACCACTAATGATTTCTCAATTCACTAAATTTGAATTGATACATTTGAAAGAAAAATATATAACATTTATAGTCCCTATCTTTTTTACAAGGATAAGATATAACCTTCTCCTAATTTTTGTGACTTAACTAAAATCCTCTAGCTTTTACAAAGGCTCAACTAGAAACCTTTTACAATCCACTTAAGGGGCGTTTGGTTTGCCGAATATAACATTACGACCAAAATCTTACATTCCGAAATGAGATTACGGTGTTTGGATTTCAACATTCTGGCCATCCAGTAATCTCACATTACGACGATTTCGTAATATAGGGTGTAATCTCATTATAACCTCTTCTTTAGGTAATTTAAGATTACAGGCAGAATCTGAATTTTAAGATAAAATTACCCTATATTTTTATTATATTTGTCAATATATTCTTTTGTATTATATTTTAAGACAAAAACCAAAATATCTTTTTTTTCTTCTCTTCTTTCTCATAAGTTTGAAAACTAAAATCCCTAACCTTCTCCAAATTTTAACTCCACACTCTCCTAGAGATTCACCCTCGTCTCTAGTTAGGTAAATTTAATAATTTCAATTTCTAGTTGTGTCTTCATATTGCTTTGTGGTTTATTGCATTGAGATTTTTTTTTTAAAATTTTTTTTCCATTTTTCAATATCTGTTGTAGGCTTCATGTTTGTTGATTGTTGTAGATTTTTTTTCAATTTATGTTGTAGGCTGCAAGTTTGTTGAGTTGTTGGTTATTATGAGTTCTCTCGTTTGTTTTTTTTAGAAAGGTTCTCTCGATTGTTATGAATAATTATTTAAATAATTAAAGAGAGTATATAAATAGATAGGTAGAAAGTGGAGACCTTGTACAATAGCCATCACCACTATCTCTTCCTCAGTGTTGTATTGTTTGTAAGTTTCAATTAAATTTCAATTTTCAAATCCCAAATTTGTTTTTGTCACGAGTTTAATTTATTTTATTAAGAACAATGGCTAACACATATTTGATTAATTGAATATTATTGTTATAAAATGATGTTTGGAGCTTATTTGCTTTGCTGTTTGTGATTCAAATTACTGTTTCGATAGAAAATTTCATTGAAGTCATAACTTTCAATCAAATTCTTTTTTTCTTGACAAGATTTTTGGTTTTTTTTTTTCCAGCTATTAGGATTATAGAATGACTGACAATTTGGTGGACTAACTTGCTCTTTAGCATTCTCTTAGTAGTTGACATAAATTATTTGGTTAATGAGTCTATATTTTATAACAATGACAATACAATAGAATTTGCTTTTAGGTAATTTTACTTTCCATAAACCAAACACCTGAATCTTAAATTCCAGACAAATGAACCAAACAAGGTAATCTCACATTCTACCCGTACTCTTACATTCCCATAATTCTATTACGGAATGCAATCTAAGATAACCAAACGCCTCTTTAAGGTTTTATACTTCAAAAACCTTAAGTATACTTTTTACAAACAAGGAGAAGATGAGCAAACTAACAATGAACCTCAAATAGGTGTGTTTGCAAATGAGACTCTAAATACAAAGAGTTGAGAGTAAGAAAAGATATTACAACAAGCTCTTAATGAAATATGTATAAGAGAAATGAAGAAAATGAAGATTTGAAGTTAATTCTCTTGTGTTTTATGCTTGGATATCTCTCTTATTTTTTGATGTGTCTTTGACTTGTATTTATACTAAGGGAATGAGTTTATGAATATTTATAGTCGTTGGGAAAGGTTTGGAGTTATTGCATCACTCAATTTATACATTAACTGCAGTTGCATATGAACTTGAATTGATACTACTAAAAAAATATAGTAGTTGGAAGGCAATGGTATCGCCACAACTAGGCTAGTACCGATATAGCTCCAGAAGTGTAACACCCCAAACCCGGCCTAGACGTTATGGCTGAATCTGGTGATGTCCCATGATAGTGCTTTAGAAAACGTAATTACAATAATGCCCTTTTCGATATTTTAGGTTAACGTCAAAACATGTTATTTATTCATTCATTATCCATGTTCCAAAACATTATACGTTGCGGAAGCTTTTAAAAACAATTTTCCAAGTTTGTGTGTATTTGATAAAACATTTGTTTATTTTGAAAACTCGTGTCTTATCCTACTGCTAGCAGTTCATAAATATATAAATCCCAAATTTTAAGCAAAAATCCGTAAAGGCCTTATTACATGAAATTTACCAAAATATAACCAAATCACAATTAAAAATAAACCATAAAAGCAGATATCCAGAACCGTGGTCACCGCCGAGTCTTCCGCCGCACCGATCCGTCTACTGCTGGAGATTACCTGAACATATTAAACAGAAAAGGGTGAGTTTTTGCAAACTCAGTGTGTAATCTCAATAGAAAACATACACACAGAGATATTAGATAACAGACATGGTTTTCACAGTTCGGGTCTGAGCCCATTACAGAAACGGTGTGGACCTTAGCCCACTCAGATACAGAATCAGACATATTACAGGGCCTTAACCCATTTCAGACAGAATATGCAGAAAATAGAGTCCTACCCACCAGCCTCTACACACCAACTCCGTCCAACCCTACACACCATGTGGGGATAAAATCAACCCACCCAGCCATACACACCATGTTGTACCGATAACATGCTTAAGAGCCTTTTAGATACTTCCTCCAATCATAATCAACCCACCCCGATGCAATGCAACATACAAGAATGACATGCTATTATGCAATTAAACTCATATATTCAGAATAGTATACATGCTTAGTACAGAAATCAGACAGACAGATCATTCATTTAGGGGTCTAAGTATTGCTTACCGACCCTACGGTAGGTCCACAATCGACTTGGGAGACCCATGCAACCTTACAGAGTTTTCAGAAAAATGGGCTCACATGCCCATGTGGCAAATTGGCCTTGGCCGTGTGGATCACACGGCCCAAATTGGCCTTGGCCGTGTGGATCACACGGCCTGGCCTAGAATCCCACACGCCCGTGTGGTTCACCCGTGTGGGACCACACGCCCGTGTGGCTCACACGGCCCAATTGGTTGAGCCCGTGTGTCGCACACGGCCTCGCTCGGCGCACAGTCAAGCTCATCGATCACACGGTCGTGTGGTAGCTAACAGTCTTGCACACGGCCTACCACACGGGCGACCACACGCCCGTGTGCCGTCGACAGTAAGGTTTTTGGCTTTTGCAAAAACCTCGTTTTCTGCATTTCCGGGTACACACCTGATTCGATTTCGCTGCCTATGCAATCCCAAGATCACCAGAATCTACAAATCTATTTTTTGAATCCCAAATTCAGTATTTCTAATGAAATTTTAGCGAAACTAGAATAAGTCAGTCAAATGATAGCTATCAAATCCTTACCTCCAATCGAAAAACGAGAACTCCGTACCTTAAAATGTTAATGGCTGATCTCCAGCCTCTCGGTTAATTCCTACAACCAATAAAACTCCTCTTAACCCAACGAATTATTTACCCTAAACAGAGAACACATCTCAAAACTTACTGAAACTTACCAAATGCGTAAACAATGAGGAGACGACTGAAATGAGTGCTCAGTTTACAAAGAAAGAAGTAAACAGCAGGAAAAGACACAAAAAGTTGGCAAGAATGGGAAACAGATGAAGAAAACGGCAGAGAATTTTGAAAAAAGATGAGAGCCAAATTTTTGGGAAACAAATGTGATAAAACTGAAAAAAGAAAAGTAATCAGATTGGCAAAAATTCTGATAACTCCCCTATCCAAGACTCCTTAATTATCTCCATCAACCTCTCCACTATCAGAATTTTAGTCCATCTCAACCTCTTCACACGGCACAAGCACCAAAATAAATCCCTTGTTCGCACAGGGATTCAAACTCAGGACCTCAACCATAACCAACACTCCACTTTACCACCAGACCAGTAGACCCATTCTATTAGTTACTCACACACTTTAGCTTATAAGCCTATTAACCAGAGTTTGGGCTTTATTCATAAAAAAAATACCAAAATCTACCCAAGTTGAGACTTGAACTTGGGACCTCCCACACACACCCAGAACACATAACCACTAAAGCAGAAAGATAGTTGTGTCAAAATTACAAAAGCCGAAATTTAAGAAACATCGGGGCGTTACAACTCTACCCCCGTAAAAGAAAATTTCGTCCTCGAAATTTTACCTCATCAGAAAAGGTGAGGATACTGCTGACGCATTGAATCCTCCGGCTCCCAAGTGGCCTCCTCAGTGCTATGATTCCGCCACAGCACCTTCACTAAAGGGATAGACTTCTTTCGAAGCACTTTAATGTTGCGATCCAGGATCTGGACCGGCTCCTCCTCAAACGTCAGATCTGGTCTGACCTCAATATCCTCCACCGGAACAACATGCGTGGGATCAGAGCAGTAGCGTCTTAACATTGAGACGTGGAACACATCATGAATGCAATCCAACTCCGTAGGAAGCTCTAACTGATATGCGACTGGCCCTACTCATTTCAAAATAAGATAAGGTCCAATAAATCGAGGGCCCAGCTTACCCTTGCGGATGAACCACAAAACCTTCTTTCATGGCGAGACCTTGAGAAAAACTAAGTCTCCTACAGAATACTCGATATCTTTCCTCTTCAGATCCGCGTAGGACTTCTGCCTATCAGATGTCGCTTTCAGACGATCCCATATCAACCAAAACTTATCTTCAGTTTCCGAAACTAGTTCAGGACCCAATACATGTCGCTCACCCAAATCAGTCTAACATAAGGGAGTGCGACACTTACGACCATACATGGCCTCGTACGGTGCCATCTGAATGCTAGACTGATAGCTGTTGTTATAGGCGAATTCTGCTAACGGCAAATACTCTTCCCAACTGACTCAAAAATCTTTAACATAGCTCCTCAACATATCTTCCAGTACTTGAATCACCCTCACCGACTGACCATCAGTCTGAAGATAGAAAGCAGTACTGAAATCCAACCTTGAGCCCAGAGCCTCATGCAACTTCTTCCAGAACCGAGACGTGAAGCGAGGATCCCTATCGGAGATGATGGAAACAAGAACCCCATGCAGTCTCACTATTTCAGATACATATAGCTTAGCCAACTTCTGGAGAGAAAAGTCCGTCCTGACCGGAATGAAATGAGCAGATTTGGTCAATCGATCCACGATGACTCAGACATAATCTTTCTTAGCGGGTGTTAAAGGAAACCCACTAACGAAGTCCATAGTTACTTGCTCCCATTTCCACATGGGTATCTTCACTGGTTGCAGCATCCCCAAAGGCAACTGATGCTCAGCCTTAACCTGCTGACAAGTCAAACAGTGAGCAACAAAATCGGTAACCTCACACTTCAACCCTGGCCACCAGTATAACTCTCGTAAGTCTCGATACATTTTATTCCAGCCGGGATGCATAGCGTAAGGGCTACTATGCACTTCTCTCGGAATCGACTATCTTAAATCCTCATCATTCGGTACACAGATCCGACCGCGGAAACATAGTACCCGATCACTATTAATCCTGAAATCTGTAGTATCTCCATTCTCAACCTGATGGAACTGCAACTCAAGCGACTTATCCCCCATCTGTTTACCTCTGATCTGATCAATCCATGTAGGCTTAATCTGAAGTTCCGCTAACAGACTCCCATCGTCGAATAAACTGAGTCGAGCGAACATCGCTCTCAGATCGGTCATGGCCCTGCAGCTCAAAGCATCTGCCACCACATTAGCCTTACCAGGATGGTACTCGATGGTGCAGTCATAATCCTTAAGTAGTTCAACCCCATCTACGCTGCCTAAGGTTTAACTCCTTCTGAGTGAGGAGATAGTTGAGGCTCTTGTGATCAGTGTAGATAGTACACTTCTCACCGTACAGATAGTGCCTCTAAATTTTTAGAGCGAAAATTACCGCTGCCAGTTCCAAATCATGCATCGGGTAGTTAGCCTCGTGCATCTTGAGCTGACGTGACCCATAAGCTACCACCTTACCATCCTGCATCAGTATGCAACCCAGACCTACATGTGACGCATCACTGTATACCACGAAGCCTTTCCCAAATTCAGGCTGTATCAAAATAGGAGCCTGAGTCAGAACAGATTTGAGCTTCTCGAAGAAGAGAATTAAACACTCAGCATTCAACATGCATTCTCCCATGGAAGAAGAGTAGTGTAATCCTCTAAAAACAACCTTCAGTGAAACACACTTACACGCATCTCAGATTATGGTTTCAATCATGCTAAGAACCACCACCCTTCTTCATCTTCAAATCCTGATCACTCTAGCCCTAGAGGGTTTGCCCTTTTCTTCATCTTTTTCTTTTTTTTTTCCTTTATTTTTTTCAGTTTTTGTTAATTTTTCTTTTTTCTGTATGTGTTGTAGGCATCAGCTGCAGGTGCATGAAGTTGCAAAGAGAAGAAATATCATAGCAGTGTTAGATACAAGTGGAGGGAAGACAATGATAGCTATAATGCTTATCAAAGATTTTGTTCAACCTATCAACTCCATTGATAAAAAAAAGTTGATTATTTTCTTGGCCCCCACTGTTCATCTTGTTAATCAGGTTTACTTCTTTTTATTTTTCCTAGAAAGTTTAAAAATTTCTTCCGGTAATGCAAAAAAAAAAAGAGAAAAAAAAGAAAAGAAAAAAAGATCATTTTAAGTTATATATCTATGTATATATGGATGTATATATATGTTGTGTGTTTTGCAGCAATTTGAATATATAAAGTTTCATACAAGTTTGGATGTTGAACAATATTATGGAGATAAGGGGTTAATGAATGGAACTCAGAGTGTTGGGAGAAAGAAATAAATGAGCATGATGTAAGTTCTCTTTTTAAATTATGCTAATTCACTAAATCTCTTATTTATTTGTTTGCTATGTTAATCCGAATCGGAATTTCATTTTTCTCGAAATACATGTATTTAACACCCGTATTTAACATATATCCGGACATTAAAATCTTGAAAAGGAAAAAAATTGAACGTACTCATGTGCGACTCTCACATCCGAGTCCCAGTAACATGTTTTCACTTAATTGTTCATATCAATGATTTTATTATGTTCTTGATCTTGTAGGTTATTGTTATGACACCCCAAATTCTGTTGGATGCCTTGAGGAATGCATTCTTGGGTTTAGAGATGGTGTCCTTAATGATAATCGACGAGTGCCACCATGCTACCGGTAACCATCCGTACGCGAAAATAATGAAGGTCGGGAATCTGAACCCTATTTTTGCTAGAACTTGATGAGTACTACTTTATTTTTGATATTTTCATCTGTTTGTTTTCTGATTAATAGTGGTGACATTGTTGTGTTCTTATTTCGGGTTAGGAATTCTATCACAAATCGAACAACAAACTTAAGATTTTCGGGATGACTGCATCGCCCGTAGTTAACAAAGGTAAGTTTTTGTTATTACTTTTTTCTTTCCATCTTACATTGAATTGATCTTATGCTTTTAATGGTTTTTGGTAACTCAACTTGTGTAGGTGCATTATCTAGCAATGATTGTGAGGATCAAATTTCAGAACTTGAAAATGTTATGGATTGCATGGTATTCATTATTTCTGTTCCTTTAAAATCTTTTTCGTTAGATTTAATCGGTTTGCTCAAAAAATCGTATGTTAATATGTGTTGCTACAGATATATACAATTGAAGACATGAAAGAGATGGAAACATATGTTCCTATTCCGATCCAACACGATTTTGTAGTTCGGGTTTGAAAGCAATGATCGAAGCCTCGTGGTTAAAGGTATCTTTTCACTTAATATAAGTGATGCAAATGCAAGTAGGAATATACTTTGTTAATGTGAATGTATCTTGCAAATGTATATAGATGGATGCTTCATTATCAACGTTGCAAGGCTAGATTCAAACTTCTTATACAGATATGGATGATAAGTTTAAGGCCTTCCATAAACGGTCATCCAATGACCATGCTAAGATTCTGCATTGTCTCGACAATCTTGGTCTCATAAGTGCTTATGAGGTATGATCATGTTATGCTCTTGTAACACAAACACGGTTTGTTCAGGATTTACATTGTTTGTTTCGTGTTACTTCTTTCATAGGCTGTTAAAATCTGTTGTTAAAAATATAATTTCGGTAATGACAATATATCGCAAAGAAAAGAGAAATAAAATTAAAGAACACACAGATTTTACGTGGAAAACCTATTCGGGAAAAAAACCACGGGCAGAGGAGAAGAAAATTCACTATGCCGAATTCGAATGATTACAAGAGGAATAGACTATGTCTATTTATAGGCTTGTAAAACCATATTCTAATAGGAGTGTAATAAGATTGAAACACCTTATTCTAATCAATATCAAATAGATGGAGTTTAATAAGGTTTAAAAAACCTTATTTAAAATAAAATAAAAGAAGTGTAGTTCTATAGAGATTCTTCTATTATTTTATTTTACCATTTTATTTTATTTAAATAAGGATTCGGGTCACTTAATTCTAACAATCTCCACCTTGACACAAATTCTCAATGAACAAGTTCTTCATCGCGAACTCTCAACGAACAAGTTCCCCACCTCTTCCATAAAACCCCTTAAGGGTTTAACTTCAACAATGAACACCAACCAAGTCTAAGCAATGCTCAAACTTGGTTATAGGAAGTGACTTAGTCATCATATCTACAGGATTTTCATGAGTACCAATCTTGCTCACAACAATATCACCACGAGTAATAATATCACGAACAAAATGATACCGAACATCAATGTGTTTTGTTTTCTCATGAAATATTTGATCTTGTGTAAGGAAGATGGCACTCTGACTGTCACAAAATATTGTGCTGATTTGAAGGTCTTCATTGAGCTCACTAAAGATTCCCTTCAACCAAATAGCTTCTTTACAAGCCTCAGTAATCGCCATGTACTCAGCTTCAGTGGTAGACAAAGCGGCTGTAGTTTGCAAAGTAACTTTCCAACCGATTGCACAACCTTCAATTGTAAAGACATAACCAAAGTGAGAGATCTTCTTCTATCAAGGTCTCCAAAGAAAATCAAAGCATCAACATACCCAATGACTCCATCTCTAGTTCTTCCAAACTGTAAACAAACATCAGTAGTACCTCGTAAGTATCTTAAAATCCAAAACAATCAGAGTTATGAAAGTAATAAAGCAAACCAATGAGCTCGGTATATCGAAGTTGCTTGAACGAAAATCGATCTTTTCTCTAAGTTGGCTAGCCAACATTAAGGACTCAAGCCGGTGCATCAATGATGGTAGTAAGTAAAAAGACTTTTAGGACATAGACCGGTACATCAAGGACGAGCAAAAGCTCGGGTGGCATGTGGATATTATTCTATTACTTTTCATTAACTGAGCTTGCTCGTAATGCTTGTGCTGAAAAATCTGCTTAGTATAGGGAAAACATTAGAAAACATTAGAACATAAGGTATAATAAGTTAGTACTATTTTTCGAAAGATTACCGGTAGCAAATGAACTAACCTTCATCATTAAAATCAACCAGCAAGTTGTGCGGGTTATGACTCTGCTTTAACAGTAATAAAGGTTGTCCTGGATGTTTCAGCACGATGCAGTACCTGATCAAAGCTATTTTTGTCAGTGGAACCGTAAAAACCATGTGGATAAAACAACACTTGCTAAAATCACCAATGACTTACTTTCTGTTGTAGTATTTAGAGAAGGTCACGAACTTCGATGAGTTCATATCAACAATGTCATTGAAAGAACTTTTGGCGGATGTATCATGAACTAATTCAATGGTGGAATAGATTCTTCTGGTATGAATTGCCAATACTACGATGTTACTGATATTGTTAACATCTATAGATCTGTTAGCAAAGTAGATTACATTGGTCTCCTTGTGTTCTCATCACGGATGAATCAATTTGGTTCAATGACGGATTACCTCTCATATCACAAGTCGAGCTTAAAAACTCTACAACTAATGTACAAGTTTGTTATCCCGTGCCGATTTATTCTCGCCATTACTCAAACTATCCTCTGGGGGCGAAGCAAATACATGTTCGATGGATGCCACAACAAGCTCGTTTTACTATGAAATAAAAGTTCCCTCGATGTTCCGGATGATCCAACAAACGACCTCCCGAACAAGCCATTAAGAAAATTTCCTGAAAACGCTTTGCTGCCGTAATCTAGAGTGAAGAAAATTAAAAACAAATAACAAGATTAACTGTAAGTACTTCATCAGGGGTTAAAAACATGAACAATGTTAACACTATGGTTATACCTGTACAACATCAAAATGTACTTTCCCATAAAAAGAAACATGAGCCTTAGCTATCTTTCCGATCAAGTAAAGATCTATTTCGATGTTCCCCACATCATCAGCAAGCTTCGATTTAATTAGAAGAACAAATCCAGAGTAAACGACGCTAACAACATTGCATGAAAAGTCAATTTTATAGGCAAAGAAAACTGAAGCATCGGCTTTTTCTCCCCAACTCCCGGATAATGCACGAATCTGAGTTGTTTCGTGCAGCTCTTTCCTTCTTGTAGTTCCTTTGAACCACACAAAAGAAAGGAATATTTAGCTAATTTACCATGAAAAGCAAAAGCAATAACTAATGCGACCTGGACACAGTATTATATACGGAAATTAAGCAAGCGAACACGGAGATCGATCATAGTAATGAGCCATATGGTTCGGTTTTGAACTCAAGAGAACAATACTTGTTACATGCTATATTCGATCGTTAAACACAAGTTTTAGACTGAAAGTTTATCTATATATATACCTGCACCTGAATCGAAAATGGGATCTTTTCCTTTAGAAGCGCAACGATTTTTGGAAGTTTCTTCGATGGAAGCTCCAGTAGCAGCCCCGATATAAACATTTGTTTCTTCCAATATACCTGCACCTGAATCGAAAATGGGATCTTTTACTTTAGAAGCACAACGATTTTTGGAAGTTTCTTCGATGGAAGCTCCAGTACCAGCCCTAATATAAACATTTGTTTCTTCCAATGTATGGTTTTCCGGAAGAGATAGATCAGGATCTCTATTCATAGTTGTATTCGTCATTGAATGTTCATTCCGAATTATATCGTGTAGTTGATCTCATTGTTTCTCATTTCCCCTGTCAATGCATTGGTTAGATTCTATACTGTAGTACTGTAAATAGAGTCAGAAGTATAATGGATGAGCATTGCATGCATGCATAACAAGGAACACGATTTTACCTCTCTAGCATCATGATGAATTGGGAACCACTCTGCCTAGCTCTTCCTCGAGATTGTACATAACTCCACACTATTTTCGGCAAGTCAAAACGTATCACACATGAGCAGTTTGGTATATGAATTCCCTCCTCGACCACATCGGTAGCAAATAATAGATTCACCTGAGCAAAGTCCACAATCGTTGACCATAAAATATCTAATCATCAGTGCATATAAGTAAGCTATCATATAAAAGACCACATACCTTCCCGGATTGACATGACTCCAAAGTTTCCTTTTGGATCTTTGATGCCATGGAATCAACTGACATATTACTTTCGGTCAAACACGAAACCACAAAACACGATAAACAACTTACTTTCTTCACAAATCTTTCAATTACTTTAGCTGTAACAATTCTTTCAACAAAAACGAGGCACAATACTGGACTAAGTTCTCTGCAACCTCGAGAAGTAAGTAAGATTAAGCCAACATTGTTATTATATTCAAAGAAACTAACCATTAAGGCTTCGTATTACCCGAATGATAAGAAAAGTTCAATTAGTTAATGCACTTTCGGAGATATATAGCCCGAATCTACCGCTTTTAAGTAGTCAAACCCGAAATTCAGAAAATTTTCATCACCTGAAGAGATGAGATGAGTTAACTTCTCTGAATACGGTGCGAGCCAAATGAAGTAGGATAAGAGTTACAGCATAGTATACTGAGGGGAAGGGATTCCCCGATTATCTGTAACACTTCTTTGAGGAACCTTTTACACTGCAATACACCTTTTTTATATGCTTCACACTCCTCTTTTGTATCAGGGATGTTCTCAAGACAGACTTTAACAGCTTATGAAAGAAGTAACACGAAACAAACAATGTAAATCCTGAACAAACTGTGTTTGTGTTACAAGAGCATAACATGATCATACCTCATAAGCACATATGAGACCAAGATCGTCGAGACAATGCAGAATCTTGGCATGGTCATTGGATGACCGTTTATGGAGGGCCTTAAACTTATCATCCATATCTGTATAAGAAGTTTGAATCGAGCCTTGCAACGTTGATAATGAAGCATCCATCTATATACATTTGCAAGATACATTCACATTAACAAAGTATATTCCTACTTGCATTTGCATCACTTATATTAAGTGAAAAGATACCTTTAACCACGAGGATTCGATCATTGCTTTCAAACCTGAACTACAAAATCGTGTTGGATCGAAAAACCTACAACTTTCTTTTGCTGTAGGAACATATGTTTCCATCTTTGTCATGTCTTCAATTGTATATATCTGTAGCAACACATATTAACATACTATTTTTCGAGCAAACCGATTAAATCTAACAAAAAAGAATTTAAAGGAACAGAAATAATGAATACCATGCAATCCATAACATTTTCAAGTTCTTAAATTTGATCCTCACAATCATTGCTGGATAATGCACCTACACAAGTTGAGTTACCAAAAACCATTAAAAGCATAAGATCAATTCAATGTAAGATGGAAAGAAAAAAGTAATAACAAAAACTTACCTTTGCTAACTACGGGCGATGCCGTCATCTCGAAAATCTTCGGTTTGTTGTTCGATTTGTGATAGAATTCCTAACCCGAAATAAGAACACAACAATGTCACCACTATTAATCAGAAAACAAACAGATGAAAATATCAAAAATAAAGTAGTAGCCATCAAGTTCTAGCAAAAACAGGGTTCGGATTCCCGACCTTTATTATTTTCGCATACGGATGGTTACCGGTAGCATGGTGGCACTTGTCGATTATCATTAAGGACACCATCTCTAAACCCAAGAATGGATTCCTCAAGGCATCCAACAGAATTTGGGGTGTCATAACAAGAACCTACAAGATCAAGAACATAATAAAATCATTGATATGAACAATTAAGTGAAAACATGTTACTGGGACTCGGATGTGAGAGTCGCACATGAGTACGTTCAATTTTTTTCCTTTTCAAGATTTTAATGTCCGGATATATGTTAAATACGGGTGTTAAATACATGTATTTCGAGAAAAATGAAATTCCGATTCGGATTAACATAGCAAACAAATAAATAAGAGATTTAGTGAATTAGCATAATTTAAAAAGAGAACTTACATCATGCTCATTTATTTCTTTCTCCCAACACTCTGAGTTCCATTCATTAACCCCTTATCTCCATAATATTGTTCAACATCCAAACTTGTATGAAACTTTATATATTCAAATTGCTGCAAAACACACAAAATATATATACATCCATATATACATAGATATATAACTTAAAATAATCTTTTTTTCTTTTTTTTTCCCTTTTTTTTTTCATTATCGGAAGAAATTTTTAAACTTTACAGGAAAAATAAAAAGAAGTAAACCTGATTAACAAGATGAACAGTGGGGGCCAAGAAAATAATCAACTTTTTTTATCAATGGAGTTGATAGGTTGAACAAAATCTTTGATAAGCATTACAGCTATCATTGTCTTCCATCCACCTGTATCTAACACTGCTATGATATTTCTTCTCTTTGCAACTTCATGCACCTGCAGCTGATGCCTACAACACGCACAGAAAAAAGAAAAATTAACAAAAACTGAAAAAAATAAAGGAAAAAAAGAAAAGAAAAAGAGGAAGAAAAGGGCAAACCCTCTAGGGCTAGAGTGATCAGGATTTGAAGATGAAGAAGGGTGGTGGTTCTTAGCATGATCGTCATTGATTGAAACCATAATCTGAGGTGGGTATAAGTGTGTTTCACTGAAGGTTGTTTTTAGAGGGTTACACTGCTCTTCTTCCATGGGAGAATGCATGTTGGATGCTGAGTGTTTAATGCATTAATAGTTTTTGTTTCTTTACTGTTGTTTGGGATTCTTTCTATTTTTTCTGTCTTTTAATTCTTCTGCAGCTTTATTTTGTTTCAGCCTTGTGTTAATGAAAAAAAAAAAAGAAAGGATAAAGAAGAAACATACCATATACGTGAACGAGTATTTCAAGGGCTAATTCAAGTTGACGACTTTTTTGGTTCTCATACAATGGCTTCACTATTTTTCTGCCCCAAAATCTCTAATTTTACTTATAATTTTATTTTTCTAAAAAAATATTTAAATTAGTTTAGGGTTTAGGGTTTAGGATGTCAGGGGACATGCCAGCAAAACGCGTTCCTGGGAGAGCGTTTTAGCCCGTGTTTTTTTTCCAAAAAAAAAACTATTCTCGAATTAAATTTTCAAAAAGGTCATTTTTTAGATATTATAGAAATAGACCAATTTTTTTTAAAAATTTACGAGAATAAACCTTTATAAAGGCTTAAAGTGACAACACCATTTTTTTTAAGGTGTCACCAATTAATATGGAAATATAACTTACAAAGTAAATCTTTATGTAGACCCAAAGTCTCATTTCCCTTTTTTTCTTAAGCAATGTGGGATATGAGATATGTGTATATATAGACTCATGAATAGTTTTGCAGCTTGTTCCTAAACAATGTGGGATTCTTTCCTCTTTTAACTAACAACATGAGATTAAATGCTACACTATATTTGATATCTTTTACTTAGAGTTTAAATTTTTTTTACAAAAAGTTAACATTTGTTACATTATAAATAAAACTTTTAAACTCTATAAGTAAAAAAAAATATAAAATATAAAATGAGTATGGTAAAATATTAAAAAATAAATATTTAAAAAATCACTAATAGTTGAGTGATCATTTTATAAGTTTTTATAATTCGATAGCTAAAAAATATAGTTAAGTGACTACTAATATAATTTAATCTAGATATAAAATATGAAAAATAATTATTATATTTTATGTATATTATATATTTCTATAAAAAAACTTATTTAACATAATTATATATTATGTTTAAATAGATTATCTATCTAGTCAAAATATATCTGAAATAAATTTATTGGCATTCATTAGGTGATGAAAATTAAATTAAAATTAGAATTAAAAAAAATAATTAGTATAGTAAAATATTAAAAATAATTAAATATTTAAAAAGATATATCAATTTTTTTTTTAAAATTACAAAAAAAATACTATTTGAGTACCAAATACTCACAATTTATTTTTTAATCAAACATTCATAATATAAAATAAAATAAATAATAAAAAATTAAAAGTATAACTTCTAAATTTAAATAATGGAAAATTATTTTAAAAATTAGAATTGCATTGATATTAACTTCAAACATTTAAAATTGAATAGAAGATTATTGCATGTACAAGTTTCATATGTGCAATTTGTTCTCTTTTTTTTTTTAATAGTTCTTTTGTATATGTTAACAATTCTAAAATGCAATAAGATTAAAGATCTCAAAATATAATTTTATAATATGAGAAAATGTTAACAAAATATAAAAAAAATAGAAATTGTTTTGTAAAAAAAATATCAAATATAGTGTAGCATTTAATCTCATGTTGTTAGTTAAAAGAGGAAGGAATCCCACGTTATTTAGGAATAAGCTACAAACCTATTCATGAGTCTATATATACACATATATCATATCCTACATTGCTTAAGAAAACAAGGGAAATGAGACTTTGGGTCTATATAAAGATTTGCTTTGTAAGTTATATTTCCATATTAATTGGTGACACCTTAAAAAAAAATGGTGTTGTCACTTTGAGCCTTTATAAAGGTTTATTCTCGTAAATTTTTAAAAAATTTGGTCTATTTTTATAATATCTAAAAAATGACATTTTTTGAAAATTTAATTCGAGAATAGTTTTTTTTGGAAAAAAAAACACGGGCTAAAACGCGTCCCTAGGTGAGCGTTTTGCCACGACAGCACAAAGCGCGCCCTTAAGGAAGCGCTTTGTGCTTACGTGGACAAAACGCTCCCCCAGGGACGCGTTTTGCTGGCACGTCCCATTCCGGTAAATAATTAAAAAATAGGTTTATTTCCGTAAATTTTTTAAAAAAAATGATATTTTTAGGTAAATTGCTCATTTTTTAATATATAATTTTTTTTTGAGACAATCAACTGGGTTTTTTTTTTTATTAATTCCAAAACAAAGCCCAAAAAAGCAAACGGGTTGTACAGTTAAAAGTGAACCTAACCATTAGGCCCAATAAGCTAGCAAAAAGAGCTTGCCTAGATTACCACATGGGAGCAAAGAAATTCAGTTTGGCAACCCAACCCCCTTCCCCCTATCTCTTTTATATAAAATTTTAACCAAAATCTAAATCTAACCTTATTCGATTTAATTGACTTAACCGATCAAACCAAGTATCGTGAAGTTGATTAGATCGATTAAAACCTAAATGGTCAATTAGTAAGCTAAAGTATTATTCTAAACGATTAAATCACTTTTTAAATTTTTTTTAACCGAATCAACCGACTACACTCTCCTACTAATAAATTTAGGTAAAAAAATTTGATGAAATCGACCCAAAAAGTGGGATGATCATTTAAACCCAAAATGAAATTGGCCAAAGTTTTGAAAATTGGACCAACAATAGACTTATGGAGTTATTCTTTACCATCTGAATTGGGCCGAAAATGGGCTTGACCCAAGTGCATTGAAAAACAGATTAGGCCTCAACATAGAAAAGAGGAAAGTTAAATAGACTCAACCCATTAAAATATGAGTCCACCAAAGGAAAAAAAAAAAAAAAATACCGGGACCAACCGGTCAAGTGATAAAGAGTTCAGTTATGTAACCTTTCCAACCCGATCCAGACGTTATGGTCGAATTATGAAGGTAAAAATAATCACAAAAAAGTCAGAAAATGGCTGTGCAAAACTGATACAAGAAGATAAACACATGGACTGCAAGAATTGCATAGATTCAGTAATATGATATAACATTAGGGTTGTACGGTGGAAAATGGAGACTAGACAAAGAGGAGATGTGTTAGAGTGGAACAAAAGACAAATTTGCAGACAAAATACACACGGCTGAGGCTTTTAGCAAATGGCATTGTACACCCTATCATATATCAATATCATGGTTTATGATATTGTGTTTTTAAATAATAACTATACTAGCAAAATTGGACTAAAGATACTCACGTTAGATTCTGGA
The DNA here is from genome assembly GCA_025698515.1 of Gossypium sturtianum. NCBI lineage: Eukaryota > Viridiplantae > Streptophyta > Magnoliopsida > Malvales > Malvaceae > Gossypium > Gossypium sturtianum. The sequence goes on from CM046948.1 coordinate 160,478,065, forward strand.
CGTTGACAGCTTTGAATGCATATAATAATCCAATATGTATATATATATGATCTGAAACTGAGAGGGGCTATCTAGCTATATATGCTTTTAGCCTTATGAGAAAATAAAAACAAAACTGGCTGCCACAATCTGTACGGAGCATCATCCTCAATCTTGTTCCCGAGCATTCATTTCATTTTGTTATCATCATTCTCGATATTTTATTTTTTATTCGGTATAATTCTAGTTTTAGTCCCTTTACTATGCTGAATTTGTAATTTAATCCTTCAAACCCTTTACCTGATATGCTCTCGCATAAGGAGGCTCGAACGCACATTCTCTAAGAATATGCAATGTTAGGGGCTAGCTATGTTATTACTTAGTTGGGTAATTTTTCAGCTTTAATTTGTAATAATTCATCTTCTATTTTTTTTTTTTATAATAAGGGGCGAAGCTAGGAATTTTATGTTGGGGGTCAGCATAAAATAGTATAATTTGAGGGATGCAAAAGCTAAAACTTTTGTATTAAAGGGGATTAAATTAAAATATTAAATCTTTGGGAGGAAAAATGATAATTTTCATTTTTACCAAAGGGCTAAAGGACTTAAATTAAATTACTAATTTTTTAGAGGGACTAAAATTACATTTTTTTTCATTTAAATAAAGAATTAAAAATGCTATTATTAATTTAGGTAAACTCCACCCATGGTGACTAAATTGTTAGTCAACTTAAAAAAGTTATAAAATGGTCATTGAACTATTCAAAAGTTTTCATTTAAATCACTAGGCTGTAAGAACATACTTTAGATTCAAGTCGATATGATGGTTAGTGTCGGAAATCGAAGAAAGGTATTTGAATTTTGATTCACAGTTTCATTACATTTAAAGTTGTTTCATAAAAAAAATGAACTGTAGAACAGAAGGGAAATGAGAACTTTCGATTGATGTAGGCGATGCAAACAAGGAAGGTCATGCAACAATGATTTCAACAGCCTAGTGACAACTTCAATGAAAACTTTCGAATATTTCAGAGCCATTTTATAAATTTTTGGGCTCCAAGGTCCTACTCTTATCCCTGCACCTAGCTTCATACATGTTCAACACTTTTAACTATTGCTTTTCGGGAAAATATTTGGTGCACTACCCGTGAAGATTTTGGACTCCACAAGCGGGACCAGAGGTTGACAATTGTCCTATAAGAATAAATAAATATTTGAAAACTCGTTCTTTTAAATATTAATATACTCTCCCTTTAAAGGCGATAATTAATGCGATTATCAATTTAGATATACTAACAAAATTGTAAAAATAAAACCATATTAAATTAAAGTAGAACAATTAAATCTCAAATTTCAATAAAGGGGCTAAATCAAGAATTAGATTTTTTTTTTTTTAGCATACAATATTTTTTTATAGGATTACAATTACAAATAGAGTACTATACAAAGATATGTCCAACCAGCTTCAAAGTAGAATCAATCCAATATAAAGTACAGTAAACGAATAATCGGAAACAATCGAGCCAAATCGGGAAGAACTAAGATATCTTTCTATTTTACGTGAAAATTAATTTTTTTAAAGTTAATGATTATATTTTTTAACAATATCATCTCTAAATTCAATTTTAAATTCTCTTAATTAAGATATAATATATTTTACGATTGCATCAAACAGTTATTGATATCATGGGTGGATTTAAAAGAAAGGAAAGTTGTTTACCATACAAAAACCATCTCCATTTTCAAGTTTTCTTTTTCCAACAAAACCTAAAAGGAAACACCGCCGATTGGAATGTGAAAAGGGGGAACATGTACGAATAGTAATGTCAGGTGCTCTTTAAGACTTTAACATGCATTACAAGCTAAAGAGACACAAGAATGGGGGTGGGACAGTGATGCATGCAAGAGACAAAATTTACCTCTCAATGCAGAAAAAAAAAAATAGAAGGCAAGTGAATGCAATGTATGAATGAAGATGATGACAAAAACTTGTATATATAGCAGTAAATGACCAGAATTCTGCTGAACCAGCAACCATGTCTGGCCCCTAGGGCCAACCCAATTGGCTAACCTTATCCCTTTATTTTTTTTTTCTGGTAAAAGTATTATAGAGGTCTTTCTATTAAAATTTGAATTACATTTTGATCCTTTTATATTAAAAAAAAAGATAAATTAGTCTTTATATATTAGATCAAAGAACAAGTTGGTCATTTTGTTAAAAATTTCATTCATTTCTACTATCAAAAATTAGTTTTTGTACGTCAGTATGAGGTGCATGTGGCACACCACATGTAATTGCTCGATTATTCCATCAACTATGTCAGTTTTTAGTAGTAGGAATAGAGCTAAAAGTATTATGGAGGCCCCTATACTATAAATCATATTGCATTTTACCCCATTTATTCAAAAATGGATAAATTGGCCCATGTACATTAGATCAAAAGAGTAAACTAAAAATTTCATCCATTTCTACTGTTAAAAATAAACATGACTGATAGAATAATCAAATAGTTACATGTAGCTTGCATGTAAAATGGATGAAGAAACAAGTTTTTAACGGTAAAAATGGATGAAATTTTTAATAGATGACTAATTTGCACTTTTTTTAAATAGAGGGAGTAAAAGGCAATCCCACCCTCAGTACAAAAGCCTCCGTGTTATTTTTACCCAAATATAGATGAAATTTTTAGCAGAAATGACTAGTTTACTCTTTGATCTAACGTACAAAGATTAATTTGTTCATTTTTTAACAAAGAAGACAAAATGCAATCTAACTCTTAATACAAGAACCTCCATAATACTTTTATTTTTTTTTTTGTTACATGTCTTTCTCATATATATATATATATATATATATATGTATATTTTGGAACACACCCCAAATTTCAAAACTTAGAAAAAATGTTTAGCAAATGAATGCAGGAACTTAAAAGGGTAAACGTAAAAGGATATGCAAATTGGGACCCATGGTGGAACAATAAATGGTGCATCAATGTCACTACTCTTCAATATTTGTCATGTTAGGTGAAGTTTCATCCACCACTTCTGAAATCGGTCCTAAAGTTTTATGTCCCTTTTAAATTTTTAGGTTTGTGAATCAAACATTTGGTGCCATTAAAATCGGCAGTTGAAAGAATCTTTCAAAAGAATATTGTCCTTCATCCATGCACCCTTGAGAGAAAGAAGACATGAGAAAAGTCAGAAACTCATTCAATTTTGGCTTTTTTTCCCTCCTATTTTGGGTCTAATTTTGGTTTAAGTCCCTCAATTATGCTGAAAATTTTGATTTAATCCCTCTACTTTAAATCCGTTGAATGATTTGGTTTTTTTCTATTATAATTTTATGTAAATTTATTATTGGTGGAATATGATTGAGAATAGAGGCAAAAAACCTCGGAACTTGACGGGTTTTGATCCGCACTAGCCCTATAGGTATGGGTTTTTTTTATTTAAAAAAATCGATTTTCAAGAGGGGTAGGTTGATTTTTCTATTAAAAATTTTGGGATTCAACTTAGGTAAAATTTGTTTTGCACCATCACGGTATATTTATTAAAATGGTCCTCTTTTAATTTTATAACTATTTTTACTATTTTAATTATAAATTATTAATTTTATACGAATTTATTTCATATATTTAAATTTTACTAAATATTTTCATATATATTTTTCAATTTTATAATATATATGTTTGGTCTAATTTCGTAAAAATCAATATATTATGAAAATTATCTAAAATTTCAAAATAGAATGGGGCAATATCATTGAAGCCATTTCAGGTTCGGGGCAAAAAATTTAAATAATTAAAATCAAGCTTGACACAAGATAGGAGATATAAAAATCGAGTCTAGGTCGGGGCGAGAAAAAAACTATCCTAACCCTTTGCCATCCCAATGATGGATTAGATTTTCACATAGTCATGATTACGTATCCGAAAATATTTATAAGGAAAAGAGTTCCATGTCAATCATTTTAACAATACCAACTAATAAGATTATTGGTTTACATTTGGGGTAGGGGATGGAAATAACACAATTTAAATTCATGTCAAACGGGTGTCTGACAAGAGCTTTAACCAACACTCCATACAAGCAGTCAAGACATGAGATTATTAATTTAAACCTACTAATAACATCGTAAAAGTAAACAAAAAAACCCTAAAATAAAATGGAAGAATTCAAGATAGTGAGAAACTAAAACCATAATTAAACCTTTTATTTTAGGATTGAAACTTGGTGTCATAATATCAGTCCAAATTGGTCACATGAAAATGTTAGAACTGAAAAAAGGAAAAGTCGAAATCAGATGCTGGACGAAAGGAGCCACTAGCTTTTAAGGTCTCCCTATACGAAACAAGCCTCCTCCATTCACAACATCCCATTATCCTTTCCCTTTCAAATTTTTTGGACAAATTTACATGCACATCCTCAAACAATATAGCTTCATTTTCATACTCTTAGCTGTTTCTCATGTACGTACCCTAAAATTTAAGGGACCATTTATTGTCTCATCAGTCTCTCTCTCTCTTTCTATATAATACATATTATATGAGGTTTATTTATACCTTTAATGACTTTGAAATTTGGGATTCATGTTAATTTTATTTTCGTTTAATATATTATTCGGTACTCGAGTTTGACTTTTTTGTTTAATGTAGTATTTATATTTGACAAAAGTTATATTTTTTGGTACTCAGAGGTAACGATGTTAATTTTTTAGTATTTAATTCGGGTTTTAGGATTGATTTGATGAAAAGTAATTGCTAATATTATTAGGTTTGAGTTTTTCATGATTTTCTTAATAGAATAAATTTAGTATTTGTGAAATTGCTTGATTGTGCGTTTACTTTGTCAAATTTAGTCCGATGATAAGATTTAATTTAGGTTTTAGGGTTGATTTGATGAAGGTTAATTGCTAATATTATTAGCTAATCTGAAATTTGAAATCTGAAAAGTATAGGAGCTAAATTCCTATAAATAAAAGTATAAAAATTAAATTCTGAATTTTTGAAGAGTACAAAACTTATGACATATTTTAACCTTATATTTATTGATACCTTTATATATATTACATACATATTATGTGAGGTTTAATCATAGTTTTAATCACTTTGTTAATTTGGAATTTGGGATTCAATGTTAATTTTGGTTTTTCTTATTAATAAATCTAAAATGGTAATATTGTTACCTATCCCTAAAGTGATGATGTGAAACTATTAAAATTATGTGAAAATCCAACCAACCTTATTCAATTATAATAAATTTGCATGTTCACCCAATACTTATCAATTTAATAGTCAGGGGCGAAGCCAGAACAATTTTTTAGGGGGGGCCGGATGAAATTTTAATTTTTTATAGTTTATATCTTTATAATTTGTAAAGGATTAAATCGAATTTTTATAATTTTAGGGGGGCCAAAGTACAATTTTACCTTTACTAATTTAAAAATTTTAAAAAAATTTAAGGGCCTAAATAGCAATTTTACATTTTAGGGGGGCCGGGGCCCATACCAGCCCCCCTGGCTTCGCCCCTGTTAATAGTAGTAACGAATTGTATTATAAATTTGGGTTCATATTAACAAATATTGAGTGCAATTGTAAGGCACATTATACTTCTAATAAGATAACAAGGATTTAAACCTTGAAGACGACATTGTTGAGAGGGACAACTATAAACCCTCAATGTGAATTGTAAAACAAACTTAAAAAATGCCAAAAAAACGAATTTATTAATAACATTAGAAAAATCAAATTATATTAAATTAAAATATAAAGATTAAATTTTTTTTTTTTTTGGTTTTTCAATGTATCCACTAGAACAAGCCCAATGACTAATATTTCGTGTTCTGTAGGCTCATTTAGAGGGTAGACATTGGCCACAAGTTTTAAAGCTATTTTATACCCAGAGCGAAGATCTAACTCTCGACCGCTGGTTAAGGTAGGAGAGACCCTTGCCATCTCACTTACCCCGTGGTTATCAAACCTTAAAATTTATCGTAGTAAAGGCATTGATATCATAATCAAACCATATAACTAACAATAAAGTTCAACTTTGTTTATGTATAAAAAAAGATAAATATCAAAATTATACATAAATTTTGGTTAAATATATAAATGTATATATAAAATAATGAGGCTTTGACTTAATGGTTAAGACAAAAATCTTGAGTCTTTGAGGCTCAAGTTCAACTCTCACTTTGTACGTGTGTCATGTGTGGGTTTTGTTTAGTTTTTTTTCGATCTTGTACGATTATTTCTAATTCTTCTAAGCTGATTTTACATTATAATTTATCAGATATATTTTTGCATGTGTACTGGATTGATAATTGTAATCTTCTAAAAAAACAAATTGAAATCTATTTTCTATTCAATGGATTAGGTTTCATCAGCCATTGGTTCAAACACCAAAACTTCTTTGAATCCGCCGGCTTCATGCAATCAAACTCGAGAGATGGTATGGTATGAAGCAAAATTTACATTCGAATTTTTATTTTTGAGACTAATTCTATTTAGATAAGATGATTTTTAGATAAAACCTTTATAATAGTGATGATTTCATGATTCGATTTCAACTTAAATGCTTAGAAAATTTGATCAATATAGTTGTTTCGTATCAATTTTAGTCGGTATGCACCATTCCAATAATAAACCGATGCAATCATTTATTTTATTTTTTTGTTCTGATTAAAAGTCCGGTCTATACATATCACATCGGCCCGTTTTGCCCCATTTCTATCATACTCACAGGAACATTGTGCACTACTGTGCATGAATAACATTAAAAAATATAAAATTTCTAGCCTTTTATCGAAACATTATGCATCTGTTGCTATATGAATATTTCATATTTGATAGTTTGATATTTGCAAATATTTTTTTATACATATATTAAATATTTTTTAAAATATATCGATAAATTCAAAATGTTATAATGAAATAGATTGATACAATACAAACCAATTCTGGTAAAAGAACGGTGAGTCCAGATAGAGGTAAATTGTTTCTACCCCTCAAATGAAAAATTATCTTTTAGTTCCCTAATAAATAAGAGAATTAAAAGTTATTATATGATAAAATTATATATTAACCCTCTAAAAAATAAAAAAAATTCCTATTTGATCATTTCAAAAGTAATAAAATCATAAATTCCAACACTTAAAAAGAAATTCTGAATCTGCGGCTAAGTCCATCTATGCATTTTGCTTACGGCACCATATAATAAAGGTATAATTACTTAAGCACTCTTTAAATGAACAATGATTATGGTGTGGTGGAATTTTTTATTTCATAATTTACCGTTATCGATATTTTTAACTCTTATTAAAAGTATAATACATCGCCCATCCAAAAACATTATTAGTGAACAAGAAAATCGAAGGCACATGAAGATCGGAAATCATTCAAAAACATAAAAATGAATGATGATAATAAGCAAAATGGGGTGAATCCAGGTCGTGTGCAACTAAGATTAATCCATTATTACTACTTTTCCAATGTAGTGTCCTACGACTACCCCCAAAGCCACAAGCTTTGTTTTCACCACTCCCAAGCTGTCATCAACAATCACCCCTGTGTAATCATATTTGTTGACTGAACTTAAAGGAGGGTTTTTGTCTTTTTGAAATCTTTCACCCAATAATGCTTATATATTCACTATTTTTCATTAAAAAAAAAAAAAAAAAAACTTTCCTCCACAAAGAATATCAATCTTTTTGACCATCAATCTCCTTTACTGTCACTTTCTTATTCATTTAAAATTCCATACTCACATCCAAATCTAATTAAATTTAAATTTTAAAATATTTATTTTGTATATCATAAAAATTTTCAGTTCGATTTTGATAACAGTAATCTTTTAACTTATATTTTATAATCGTCCAAACACTTCGATTTAAATCGATTTTTTATTTTTGTTATCCGGAACCAAAATCTTACACAAACAGTGAACTTTTCTTAGGTTTGTTATGAATCCTTTTATAATAAGCCTCTTTATTTCTTGTCTAATCAAACCTTTTGATTTAATTCCTCTTGACATCTAATTTTTCAACCCTTTTCTTCAAAAAAGTAAAGGAAGATTATATTTTCCTTGTGATGCAATGGGTGTAGGGCATGCTTTTGGCCAAAAATCCAAATGTAAATCACGAAAAATTATTGACAGTATCTTCAAACCAACTGGCAATAACCAAACCCTACTTTCTTACAACGTGATTCCTTTCTGTGGTTGGTATTTATTTCGACATTATTGAGGTTCTTTATTTATTTTTATTTTTTTTTAAACAAAACACAATGCTGATGAATTATTCAACAATCTCTGACTTGAATCATAAATATATGTTATAATATATCAAATAAGGTGGAGATAAAGGGATGCGGTTTATATTTGAACAACTTAAGGCGATTAGATACATCGTCAATCACTTTAAACAAGATGTGGTTGGTTTGCGTCAGAGGTGGCGATTAATACATGGGACCTACATGGTTGTGTGATTGAGGATTGGTTGTAAGGGGTTATTCTCGAGGGATCTCTCGATGATTGTTTTCAAGGGGTGGAGGTATAACAATAATCAAAAGATATTTTGAACAATCTCGTCCATTAATTATGTTAATATAGAACTAAGGTGACTTTCACTACGTATATTGTAACTAAATTCATCCATGATCGCGTGTATTAACACAATTAAATGACACAAAACAAGTTTGGATGTATTGCATGAAAATTACATGCAATGTGATTTAAACATATATATTTCTAACTGATCCTCTTTAAACCTTAATGAGATCAAAACATGCCAAAATTAAAGTGTGAATAAACCAAAAGAAAGGTTATTTCTTTGGAAAATAACCTTAATGTGTGTGTAAAGTGAAATAACTTAAACGAGTATATAACAAAAAAAAAAATTTAATTGAAATCTCCCACTAAAATTGAACATCCTCGATTAATATAATACCTATATGAGTATTGCACTTATAAAAGACATTCAGTCGTGATCCTTTAATAGGTGGTTCCTCAATCATAGGGTCCGCCCATACCAATATGTTCTATGGACAACTATTCACTCTAACAAGAAGGATTTTTTTTTCTTCTTCTTCAAAGTATTCGCACACTCAGCTTAGATGTGTCTAAATCCTTGACATTCTTAGCATTGGATTCCTCCTTCTCTTTCTCACCTTATTTGAAAGCTACTCCTTTGGCTTTAATCTTTGGAAAGCTCTTGGTGAAACTTTTTGAATCTTCTAGACTGCTTTTTGAAAGCTTTGTTGAAGTTCTGTGTAAGCAAAACAATTTGTTTTTAAAAATCTTCAATCGCAGTGGACCCTGTATTAGTCACTGCATCTGTCACTTGCAAAACAATACTATTTTCACATTTGGATCTACTACGTCTAGATTCATCAAGGTTCAATTCAAACACCTATAAGGATCGAATAAGTTCATCAATCATCATACAATTTATATCATTGGCTTCCTCAATGGCAATAAAAACCTCTTAGGCATGGATCTCAAGACTTTTCTAACCAATTTAGAGTTAGAAGATTTCATCTCTGAGTGCAAATGTCTGGTAGGAAAAATTACAAAGTTTAGAATAATAGTCACCTATTGTTTCATTGTCCTACATCCTAAGAGTTTCGAACTTTGTAGTCAACATTTCCATCTTTGACTACTTCACTGTATTAGTGCCTTCATGAGCAATCTCAAGTAGGGGCGAAGCCAGAATAATTTTTTAGGGGGGGCGGATGAAAGTTTAATTTTTTATAGTTTATATCTTTACAATTTGTAAAGGATTAAATCGAATTTTTATAATTTTAGGGGGGGCCAAAGTGCAATTTTACCTTTACTAATTTAAATTTTTAAAAAAAATTTAAGGGCCTAAATAATAATTTTACATTTTAGGGGGGGCCGGGGCCCATGCCAGCCCCCCTGGCTTCGCCTCTGATCTCAAGGATATCTCATGCCTCCTTGACAATAGTGCACTTCAAGATTCTCTTGAACTCCTAATCGTCCACTCCACAAAATATAGCATTAAGTGCTTTGGAATTGTCAATTGCAAGTACTTTTCATCGGTACTCCACGCCAATTCAAATTTGGGAGTTATTGCTTCGATCTCAATAACTGGTGGTTCCCAACCAATAAGTACCGCATGTCAAGCTCTTTCATACTACCTTCCAATAAGCGTAGTTGGAAGCATTCAACATAGAGGGATGTGACACCGAAGACCCTTCCATTTTTAGTAATTACTAACATTCGGAAACATCACTAGCTAAGTTAAGTAGGAAGATCTGATACCAATTGTTGGAACCTACAATCAATAATTGCAAAGAAAATAACTTGTGCAAATGGAACTGTCAATTGCAGTGCCCAGTGAAGATGGCACTGCGACAAGAAAACAGAAAAACACAAATGATTTGTTTATGCATCTAGCTTTCCTACGTCTGCGAGGCCTAGATCACTCACCTCTAATAAACTTGTTTAAACTCTCAATGCACTCTCAAATAACAGGTTCCTCAATTAACAAATAAGTGCTACAAATTTTTGATACAAAACCTATACAAGTCTCTTAAAATATTTAAGAGTTCGAGACTTGCTAAAATATTAGATCAATTATAATAAATTCTACTATAAAATTGCAACATAAATAACATATACAATATAATAATAAAGTCCAAGATAAAGTAGAATAATTTGAGATAAGTCTTCAATGCAATCACGATTCAATCTTATATTTCAAGGGATTTGATTGCTTGACCCGATCTGATTCAATCTTCAAGAAATGTTGCTTCAAATGGATCGTTCTTCATAGATGGACTATCATATTCCACAATCTTAGCACGATTCACAGCCCAAAGATTTTGTTGCAAAAGATTGTCATTGCTCTCATAATTGCCACTACAATTACCTCTTTCAAGGTTAAATAAGGCTTTCATATTTTGAGCACAAATCCAGCTTCACAAAATAACCTTTAATCCATCCTGATTTGCACATGTTAGAGATTGTGTGACTCGAATCCTGTCACTTGTTGAAGAAATAAATACAGTAGCGCAAGTTAAATCTGTATAGAACTATTCTTCTTCTATTTGACTTTGATTAGAACAAAATTTTTCAATCTTGAAATAGATATAATCGATTCTCCTCTTGTATCATTTGTTTTTAAACATAAGTGAATTTCTCCTCCCCTGCCCGTGATTTTTTTCGAAAGGGTTTTTCACGTAAAATCCATGTGTTCTTATTTTCCCTTTTCTTATTGCTTTGCGATCGTTCTACCGTCATTATCGACATCTATTATAACATCTCAAATCTCATCAAATCAAATACCCTCAATATAAGGATACAAAGAATTGAGACAAATATTTATAAAGTCAATACATATCTTCTTGGATTACATATCTCTGTATATAAGGTAAATAGATCACATTAAAATCCATTAAAAATAATCCTGTTTGATCTTCTCTGATTATAATCATGAGATTGGTTGTACAAAATCGATAAAAACATGCAAGCAAATAACCAAGATATTTTGATCAAATATGCCAATAAGTAAGTCAAGTTATATGATTTACACGGTGCTAAGTGCAATGGGCATTACTTGAGTCACTACTTCCAAAACTTGTCTCAACAAAATCCATCTTCACATGTTTTTGGCTTATCACCTTCCTTTAAGTGGAATTTGGCAATGAATGAAGACGTGGGATAAATTTGAGTCAAACTAGAAAGAAGGTTTATGTGTACAAAAAAAAACCCTTACATAACATAATATTATTGGATAATGAGACCCTGTCCTACAAGATAAAAGGACCTACCTAATAATTTTCCCTTTTTTATCAAATGGATTGATGATTTCTTTTTTATCATATAGATTGGAACAAGTTAACGACAGTTTGAAGTGGATAATTTCTTGCATGTTGTCTGAACTGTAAACTTTTAGTAGTTAAAATAATAAATGTGGATAGAGTTCTTCAAAAATCCAGCTTTTACGGCACATATTCCTCATTGTCAACCTATCAAAATTCTTTTAACAAATCTAAAATTTGAAGATTGCTATCCACCTCAGACATGCAAACAAAGTAGCAGAAAATGTGGGATGTGATATAAATCTCTCAATTTAGGCACATTCCATGCCATCATCTCTTTTTCCATAGTCCACACCAAGATATGGGATCCCTTTTTATTAATCTTTAGTTTACATCATATGGAATTAAGAAGAAAAAGTTAAAGCACCTTTACATACTTAATATAAATTAATTTTTAAAGCCTAAACTTGGCAACTATTCCTACATTGAGGCTTGAATTTTTTTTTGTCCAATTAGACCTTAAATTTGGTAAATATTCTCAAATTGGAACCTTAAATTTTTTTTATCCAAATTAAGCCCTAAACTTGACAATTATTCCCTCGTTAGAGCTTGAACTTTTTTTTCAAGTTAATCCTTGAAAACCAGGCCCCAATATGAAAACAATTACCAAGTTCAATAACTAACTTGGACAAAAAAAAATTTAAGTCCCAATGTAAGAACAATTTCTTCTTAATTCAAGTTCTAACGTGGAACGAATTGTCAAGTTCGAAACTTTAACTCAGACCAAAAAAAAATTATATCCGATGTGATAAAAATTGTAAATTTCAGACCTCAAATAATAATTAACTTGCAGACAAAGTCATAACTAATTATGAGCATTAAATCTTATAATATGAAGCTTTGTTATAGTGTTTCCTTTTGAGATATCTTGCACCCATTATTGACATAATGGTGTTAATGCAAAGACTTGGTGTTCAAAAATAAGCTCAACTTTTTGCATTATTGGGAAACATTGAGCTGGTTTTGTACTTGGCAGCAACTATGAATAAAAAAAAGTAGAAAAGTAGATTCAATTATATAACAACCATTGAAACATTGAGTTACATCATTTCATGGAATATAATCATTAAGGCCCCCATATCAACTTAATCCCATACTTTCCCTCCATTTTGTAAAATCTTCATATTCTAATATGAAGCCAAAAGATTACAGCTTGAATAAAAAAAAGGAAAAAAAGTTTCCTACAATTAGGTCCCCCACCATTGTCTTTTCATTGATCCCAAATTCCCTCCCATTAACTGCACTTTTAGTAGACATAATCAAGACTTTGCCTTTGTTCCACCAACTCCCACTGGTTTTCTTCATGCAAAACTTTCATGTGTTTCTTTCAGTAATAGGAGAAAAAAAAAGGGTTTCTAAGTGTCATTCCAAGCAGCAAAAAGGGGTAAGTGAGCCATTGAAATGGCAGTAGCTGGCCTTAATTGAGTTGCTGTTGATGATGGGAACCAATTAACACCATTAGTAGGAGTAATGAACTTAGATGCCAAGGGTGGTTTCGCAAAAACCATTGTCGAGCCTGTTTTATCAGGGCTACCATCTCTTGAGTTGCTTACGCTGGTTACCAACGACGATGGGTTGGAATAGTGAGTCCCTAGCTTACACGATTCATCCACCATTGCTTGTGTAGAACTCACTAAATCAACTCCGATTAGATCTTGTAAAGCCATGGAGAAACTTGGGTTTCGATAGTTTCCGGTACTTGTAGTCTTCGGTTCAAGAGACTCAGCAGCACAAACAGTCAGTTGTTGCTGTGAAACATGGCCATGTTGAATGGTCTCTCCGTTGGTTTCGATAGTATTATTGTTAGAATCCATCTCTTTGTTTCGCCTAGCTAACTCACCGGCAAGTAGAGTACTACTGGCCATAATCCTTTCAACATCATATCTTGTAATGTCGAAGTTGGTCACCGCATTAACACCTCGAAACTTTATAGCAGCAATATCATATGCTTCAGCTGCTTCCTCTTGAGTGCCTAAAATAAACATTGAACCATTAATAAACCAAAAAAAAAAAATTCAAGCTTTTGATTAAGAATTTTCCCATGTTGGGTGCCTAAAAAAACAGCCTTTAAAAAAGTTCATTGAGACTGAAATCAGAATATTGTACAGTTTTTAAAGCAAACTGTCATCATATCAGCCTTACAAAAAAGCATACCACAATATATGCCATAAAAATAAACACTTTAAAAAGTTCTTTAGTTCATGCAAGAGATTCAAATAAAAAGAACTTACTAAATGTTCCAAGATAAAGATCCTTGTTTCCTGCAACTCTTCCAATGCGAGCTTGCCATCTTCCATGCTGATGATGTCTATATATATACATATATACACAAGCATATATAAAAGAATCAATATATGAAATCTTACAAAAATAATAAAAAAGGGGTTGATGAGTTTCAATATACTAACCTTGTTACTCCTCTGTAAATTGAAGCCCCTCTAGAAAATCCACTACTTTTCCTTCTTAGATGAGCAACATATTCTTGGCGGTTCATGTTCTTCATTTCCTCTAATTCTTCTCTATAATTTTCAAGCTGGTAAAGACCCAAAATCAATCGAATCTCAATCAATCATATGGTATTCTTTGTTAAAATGATCAAACAAAAGTTGTTGCCTTACTGGGAAATTTATATGAGTGGAGGGACCCCAATATTTAAGAGCAGCAAGATCATAAGCTCTAGCAGCTTTCTCTTCCATGTCATAACCCCCTGAGGATTCATTTGAAAAACTAGAGATTAACAAAGATTTAAAACAAGATTTATTAATTTCAATACTGATTAAAGAGAAAGCTTACCAAGATAAACTGAAAATTTGCATGAGTGGATTGAAATGGCATCCATGAGAAGCACCAACATGACAACAAGGAATTAATGAACACAAGTCAGGTCATTAAAGACAGATGGACCATGAATTGCAGTCAAAAGAAGGAATACTTCCAAATGGATACTGTATTTTTTGGCTTTTTGCTTTTGAGGACACTAACCTTGCCTTCCTTTCCTTGTTTGCCCTTCTTTCTTGCAACTGTTATCCCATAGATGAGCTTCATATCTACCTGTCCATCTATGTCTGGTGGGAAAAAAATACATTTCAGAATATAATAATGTAAGAAAAAACAGTAAACAAACTGTGGAAAAACAAGAACATGAATGAACAGACCTTGTAACACCTCTATACTGAGATGTTCTTTGTCCAAATGTGTCAATGGACTTCCTATGAACAGTTTGCTTTTGACTCACTTTACCAGGCCCTCTCTTCTTTGTTTCAATGGCCACACATTCAGTAGTGGCAGTAGGTGAGATCTGTCTTTGAGCTGTAACACAACTTGAATGAGAACCAGGACTCATTGATAAGCTTAATGACTGTAAATCCCCACAACCTATTGCAGGTACTGAACCTGCTCCATCATCAACTATACTATTTGTCATTTGTTGTTCAAGTGAACTATGAGTGGAGTACTGTTGCCTAGCTACCCAGTTTTTAAAACATGGCATTGTATCACAGTCTGCAAGTTGACCATCTTTAGCTTCTTCTTCCAACGATGGTGATTGATACATGCCTTGTAAAGCCAGACCTGAATAGTATGGATGTGTTTGAACAGCAAAGTTGGTTTCATGGTCTGCATTTTGATGATAGTACATACTATCTAAGCTTAAAGCCATTGTTTCCCTTTCATGGCTTCCATATTGATGAGTTTCCATTGTTGCACCACCAAGAAAGTCCTCTAGTTTTGGAGATGAAGTTGGTACAATCCCTTGATATAAAAAAAGGGTTTTAATATAAAGTACAAAACAATCTAAAAATGCCAAAAGAAAACACCGAAAAAAGAAGATATATACCTTCAGATTGTGATCTACTGAGAGCTTCCATGATACAAAGAGAACCGTCTGATTTAAGAGGCATAACAGATAAAGGAGGAGCATGAAAGCCTTCACTTTCACCAACACCAAAACAAATACCAGAACCATAGAAGCTTGTAGGAACAGCATTAACAGCAGTACCAGCCGCTGAAGCTTGACTATGATGATGAAAATGATGATGATGATCATGACGGTGATGAGGATCATTAGTTACCTCCATTTTCATATGAGGTGAAAGGGAAAACCCCAACCAGTTATTATTACTACCACTGCCATTGTCACTCATAGTCTTCATCTTATTTCTAACTTTTTCTTTCTTTCACACACTTATATATCACTTGTATATATTTACAACCCCCCAAGCTGCAAAGCAAAACTCAATCATTGAAGGTGAAATTTAAAAATAAAAATAAAACTAATCATACCCCAAATCTGTTTTTGCTTGTTTCCCCATCTGAGAAAACTTGGGTCTTTTGTTGTCTAGTAAACAGAAAAGAAAAACTCACATTTTTTTCAATTGAATCCCTTCTCTTTCCTTCTCTCACTTTGTCTCTCTTTTAAAACTAAACAAAAAGAACTAAAATTTCAAGCAAAGCAATATTGGAAGAGAAGAGGGAGGGGTGTCCCTTTTATTCCATAGGGATCTGTGTATATATATATATATATATATATGAGAAAGACGACCACGTCCCCTTACCTTTGTTTTCTTTTTGTTTTTTGTTTTTTCAAAACACAACACCACACACACACTCTTAATAAACCCTACAGAAAACCCAGAAACAAACAGAAGAAATCCAAAAACGTTGTTTGCTTCAGTTTTTTAATGAAAAAACAAGAAAAACCCAGAAATAATTTAATTATAAACTTAATGAGAGAAGCTTTAAAATATTAGAGGAGGGAAGTGATATAGAGGAGAGAGGGGAGGGGTCTGGGATTTTGCTTTAATATTTTACAGTTCACAGAGGGGGGTGATAGATTTGACGTGCAGGACACTGCCTATCCAGTCACTTCATGTTCACAGTACTGTAAACAACCTGCCAATTCAAAAGAGGATCCAATTTAAAATCTATATATGTTTTTCCTTTTCTGTCGTAACTTATTAAATAATGGTAAAACTATTACCAAGCTCTGTAATAATAATCTAATCTTAGTATACATTTTCTTTTATATTAATTTTTTTACTTATTTATACTTTTAAAAATAGTGAAATAATTAGACATTAACAATAATGTACCACGTGTAGATTATATCGATATATAGAGATTAACTTTTAATAGTTGAAATAGATAAAAAATTTAATAAAATGATCGATTTATTCTTTAATCTAATATAAGTAGATAGGCAAAATATATTCCGACTCTTAATATAAGAGCCTCCAAAATACTTTCACCCTTAAATGATATATTCATTCCCAACTTTCGTTTAAAAATATTTGGTAAAAACATCTCTCCAATCTCTATCGATTTCGAAATTGAGCAAATTTATTCTTTTCAAAAAAAATCAAAGCAATCTAATTTGGTGTATTTTTCAAGTCAGCAACTAAGAATATTTAATCACGACGTTATTGTCTTCTGTCAATTATACATAATTTTGATTGGTATAATAATAAATTTAGTTGTTGATGTTTATATATTTTGTCAAATTGGTCTTAATTCTAAAAAGATCAACAAATTTAGCCTCAATATTTACACAAATACACAAATGTTGCGGGCTAAATTTCTTAAATTAGGAAATTTTATCAGAATGTATAAACTTTGAATGCTAAATTTGTTATTATACTAATCAAAATTATGTACAATTGACAAAAAAAATATTAATATCGTAATTGATTGTCCTTTAGTTACTCACTTTTGAAATTGATAGGGATTAAATTGCTCTAATTTTTTTTGAAAGAAATCAAATTACTTAACATCGACATTGAAAAAAAAGACGAATATATTTTGTTTAAATAAGTTGAAATTATAAGTAGTGTTATGTTTTAACCTAAATTATTAAAAGAAATTTTAATTTGAAATTAAATAAAATAGTCTAAGTCTTGAGATTAAGCTGAAAATATTTCTAAATGAAGAATAAGTGTAACTATTTTTTTATAACAACAGTTTCATCATTTAAATGACATAATTTATAGTTTGTAGTTTTACGGTGGGTTTGGATAGGCGATTGAGTGCGGTGTGGTGCGTTTAGCTTACTTTTTGTCTCACGCTACAGTATCGCTATAGTATCTAATCTCACCGCCACTGCTATTTTTACATTAACAGCAGATAAACGCGCACCGCCCATTCAAACTCACCCTTAGACTTTAAATTCTTTTTAAAATGAAAATTACAGGTTAAAGTTTAATATAAGTTATTTTTTATAATTGAATGATGTGGATTAACAATAATTGATCTGGCATTAAATCAAAAATTCATTTTAAATAAAAAGGTTATTTTACCTTTTATTAGTTAATCATTTTATATTTATTTCAAACATTTTTAATTAAAATCATAAAAAATTATTTAGTTGTAAAATTTTAATTATCATTAAATTAAATTATAAATTATATATATCCTAATATAAGGTATGTAAGTTACAAAAAAAAATCTATTTAAATATAATTAAAATTAATCATTATAAAGAACTATCGGATTAATAATAAAAAACGTATTTATATCTATATCAAAAATTAATCGTGTTTTTTTCTCAATTTGGTACTTTATTTTGGTTTCAATATTCATTTAGGTATTTGATTTCTTTTTCAATTTGATACATAAATTTTTTTTTCAATTAAGTTCATATATTTTTCGTAAAAGTAAACATGTGAAATATTCATCGAATTATATAATATATTTTGATCTGTATACAAAATTAAACATTAAAATTAAACTAAAATACTAAATTAAATATTAAATATAAATTCAGATATCAAAACGTTTAGAAGTCTCAAATATATTTGGATATTTCTAACTGTGACCACTAATAGGTCACAGCCTATCACCCGCCGTAAGATCTTTTATTTTGATAAATGAAAGGCGTATTTGAGTGGGTCTTCTGACGTGACCTCTGCCGAATTTGTGCTTTATTCATCTGACAGTAATGAACTTGGCTGTGATGCTAGGGTGACAGGGAAACACCAACTTTTATTTTTATTTTTTAATTACATAATTTATTTTATTTTTTTTTACAACGAGCAAGAGATAAGAAAATTAGTTTGTCTTCCGAGCACAAATAAATAAATAAATATTATTATAAATTCTGATAATATATATATTTTTTATATAATATTTAAAATTAATCATAATCATTTTTTTAATTCATAAATAAGATTTAAGCTCACGTACTTCTATATTAATATTATCTAATGTTAATGCCATTTTTCATTTATCTTTTATTTTGAAATTTAATTAATGAGTTTATAATGAACACGTTTTATAGGTAAAAAGTAGCAAATAAATATATTTATGAAAGGATTTTAATTTATTATAAATTTAGTTAAAATCTTTTTTTTTTAATTTTTTTATTGAAGAAAATTGATAGTCAATACCTGCTTCAGACCAAAAGTGAGATGTGGGACACTAATCAACTTGAAATATTCCTGAAATGATGAGTAAAGGGACCCCATTTTTTATTAAAAAATTAAATTAAATAATAATAAAACTTTAACTAATGTTCTATATTTCTAATTAAACTCTAATCCTTTCTTTCATCTAAAAATGATTTTGTAGATTGTACACAAATATCTTAAAAGAACCTTAGTCCAAAATCCTATAAATACATCATCTCATTTGTTTATTTTTTTTGGTAAATTCTGCTCTTAGTTCTTATACTTTGTAAAAATTATAAATTTAGTTTTTATACTTTTTGAATCGATCAATTTTAGTATTTATACTTTTTTAATTTTTGAAAATTTAGTCCTGACCCTAACAATAGCAGTTAAATTTGTTTGGTTAAACTCAATTACCGGTATTTTATTATACGTATAATTGTAGGTTTGGCCCATATTATCTAATTGGGTCATTATAAGAACTTTTTTTTTAAATTTTGAAATTTCAATATTGATGCAAATAAATGTCGTTAATTCATTAATTGAAGTTTTAGTGAGTATTATGTAGAAACAACAAGCTAACATGACATTACATATATGTTAATATTTTTGGTGCATCATATTTTGAAAATACCAGAACTTAACTTAATGAATTAACAATGATTGTTCGGTGAGAACTAAAATTTTAAAATTTAAAAAGTACATTGACTATAAGTGATCAAATTAAAGTACAAAGACTAAAGTCACAACTTTCACAGAGTATAGAGACTAATAGAAAATTTTAACCTTTCGTTTTTCAAGCCCAAGATATTACTATATACATATAATCTAATTATACGTACCTTTGTCATAAAATTACTTCTAAACTTGAAATTCAAAATATTAAAATGGCCTCCTCCATTTTAATATTGCAAAACACACACACACGTGCAGGCACACACCACAATGGAACAAGAGAGAGTGTTTCATGGTTGGGGAAAATAAGAAGCTAGGTCTGCTAGATGTGAGAATCAAGAGTCACTTAACGGATGCTAGTTTCTATATGATTAGTCAAATGACCAACTTGAACCTAGTGTTAAAGTTTGTTCCTATTCTTGATGAACGCTGGAGATTAGAAATGGGCTTATACCTATCCAGTCGATGCTGACACTGTAAATGAGAAATAATTTGTGATTCTGAAATAACTCGTTGAATTGTTAAGCACAAACCCTGTAGAGAAATCAAATGTGGATGGGAAATTGGTGAAATTTACATGCTTGTAGAGACAATACGATGAACTCCCACAAGATGCAATGCCATTTCAAATCACTCAAAATGCTAGAGCTTTCACTATTCAATTGATTGAAGAAATGTTAATGGCAGATAAGGTTAGCAATTTAACTCATAACATATATCTCCGATTCTTAGTGGACTTCAAAACTACTAAAACCATATGTAGTTAGAACTTTTGCCTTCCTAAGATTTTTCATAAGGTGCACAAATGGATGTGAATGAAATAAATGGTTGCCTTTAACTTCTATAAGCGTAATAATGGTATGAGTTATTTTCATTAGTGCCCATCCTTTTCGCACCACATATATTTCTTCTTATAAGGTAAAAATATAAGCATGCTTAATATATTGTGTTATAGAACTTATAACACTAATAATATAAGAAAACAATACTTACATTTAATATTCTAACAAATGGAGCATTAGTAGTTTAGACTACACAACTCATACAAAGGACTTGACTTGGTTGCGATAAAAACAGATAAATATGCAAAAGATCTAATAAATTGTTGGTATTTTCACATTTAATTCATATAATTATTACTAACAATGAATTTAACTATATTTACATCAAATGCTTAAGGTGTGTGCAAATGTCTTGCTAGGTTGATAATGTTATGGTGGTTCTACTACAAGAACCTGCACACACAATCTCATGTCTAAAATAAGTAAGACATTTATATGCTTTCATATTGTTAAGTGGTATCATATCAATTGAGTTTTACAATAGTTCAAGATCATCCAACACATTCCATCGGATTCAATAAAACATCGATAAACTTAATGAGTTTGATTTGCATATATGGAGTAATCATTATTAGAATAGTTTTCTTAGCAAATGGATCAACCTTTGGGCCACTTGTATTTAATATAAAGTTGTGGATGTTGAGAATAAATGAAATTTTCACACCAACAAATGCTTAAAATAACTAGTCTAATGTAAACAGTCTATCATATCTTATTAACCCATACAACATCTTTAGTTTAAAGAATGATGAGCATCTACGAGCCACTAAAGGAAACCTAGGAAAGCACATGCCTAAGCTACCCAACCTGAGGAATAAAGAAATCTACAATAGTGTACCAAGCCCAAGTTTCCCAACCTCCCCAAGTAGGCAAACTTGCCTATTGGAGAATTTATGGTCCTAGCTACAATAGTTGTTGCAACTTGAAGAGTGACAGAATTAGACCATAACTTGCCTTATTTGAGTTGGCAATCTATTGAGACAAAACCTATTGGGCTATGAGCTTGTTGATCTTGTGGAAGTTGCTTTGGCCCGTTTTTTATGTTAACTTATGCGAAATCAAATCTCAAAATGATCGAATCCAAATGTTTCAATGCAATTCGAGTTCCATATTTTATCTAGATCAGACCGTGATGAGTTGAAGATATCTTAAAGATCTCAGCACTTAACTTAGTATTTATTAAGATAATTGTGGTCATTTGTGTAAGGTTACTTGTGAGAAACTTTTATTATAATTTATATGTATCCTAGCAAGCCTAAAACTTTTATATATGATAGTCTTGTACTTACTAGTACCTACAAGGGAGTTAGAACTTATCTTTTGTTTAGTAAGGAACTTGTTTAGAGTGCATTTTGTAAGTAAACTCAACTAAGTCACTTGATTCATAACTAAATTTCAGGGAGAAAGTATCAGGGGTGAATGATCCAGATTTGTGTATGAGTATGAGGTTACTACGTGGTGAGTTGTAGGACTTAAATCATTACTACATGGTGGATTAGCTCTCTAAGGAAATCCTCTCAAATGTAAGAGGAATTTGAATTGCGTAACCAAGTTTTTAGGATTATTAGTTTTGAAAGGGGTTGAGTATTTGATTTTAATGCTCCATGTAGCCTATTATGGATTGCCTAATCTAGTTGACCCATTTGAGTTTCTAAATCCTTCAATCCAACATTAGTTATATGTATAAATTGTTAAAAAAGTTTTGTAGTGACAAACTTTTTCCCCACTACTTGTGGTTGTTATGGTTGTTACATTTGATGTTGGTTCCGAGGGAAACTTGGTGATCTAATGATATAACTTGAGAATAACTTCCTTGATTAGTACCCTAACCAAAATTTTGATGATTTCTTAATCTTGGATTTTAGGTGTTCACAAACAGGTTAGGTTGTTATCATCCCAGATTTCCAACATATCTGACCAATTATGTCTCAGTTGTGCACTGCTAAGAATTATGATTATCTTCACACTATTCATAAATATCATAGACAATCTACTTTCTTTAACCCCAATTTTCTCATGCAAATCTCGTTTCAAAGTAGCCATATTGGCAATGAAGGCTATCAACAGATTAATCTCTACTATTCCAACAGTTTTATTTTAGCTTGCAACTATTTTACTTGAAACCCAATGCAAATTATTTTCTGTCGTGTCTTTAATTATCATAAAAGTTCTTCAGGTGACTTACTCAATAGTGCTCCATTAGCCACTTCATCCATATTACCTCTAATTGATTCATTTATCCTAGTGTAAGAAGTTTGCATTAACAAGTTATTCTGGAACTTGATGGCGAGGACACTTTTTCTTGCATGTCCTTGAACCATTCTCATGTCTCATGTAATTTTTCCTTATTATACTGCTAGGAACTAGTGATGTCATTCTACAATTTTTCTGGATTGCATTTGCTATTTTTTGTTTCGAGCTATGCTCCTAATTAATTTCTTTCTTGTCCATTGTTATGATCTTTTTCAAGCATTTTGCATTGAAATAACGATTAGTGGACTAATAATACTTTCATAAAAGGAGTTTCGCATATTACTCTGGAAGCTTCTAAATAATATAAGAACTTGAAACAGGACATTGTTTAAAACTTACCAAGTTTAAGGGATGGAAATATGGGTGGAGACAGAGTCTAAATTGAGACTATCTTTTCGGATTTTTGTCAAAAATGGAGATTGAATAAAATAGGATATTGCGTCAGTGATACAATCTTGACGAAAAATGGGCATTGTTAACTCAAGAGTAAAAGGGGAATCATTTTCGGAAAAATGATATTCTGCATACATGCAAATATCATGCATACACATTTGGTTAGGTCACCCAGGGAGTGATCAGTTGATGGAACAAGTTACAGATCCTATACTCCTGATTGACAATAGTTTAGATTGAAGATGAAACAAATTCTATACCCTTGAGTTGCAGTGGGATAAATTGGAAAGGATTCAGATCCTATACCCCTAAGTCAAAATGAGATAAACCTTGAAGTTACAATGGGGGCAAATATGTTGAGCAAGATATAATTGTTTTCTCGGGTTTTCTGTCGAGAATACGAGCCGAACAAGATGGCGGCATAATACGTCAGTGATAAAGCACTGATAAACAATGAGCGATGACGCTTCAAAATGGATTATTCTCATGAAATTCTTCATTCATGCAGGACACATTTAGTTATGAGCATTTGATTCATTCCAATCATTGCATCCTAATCATTGTACATTAAGATAATAATAAAAAAAGGGATCATTCTCATGACATCCTGCATTCATGCAAATGTCACCCATAATATCATGTAGTTAGGAGCATTTGATTCATTCCGATCATTGCATCTTAATCATTATAAAAAGATCATTCTCATGACATTCTGCATTTATGCAAATATCATCCAGTTAGGAGCATTTGATTCATTCTGATCATTGCATCCTAATCGTTATACATTCAAAAAAAAAAGATCATTTTCATGACATTCTGTATTCTGCAGGACACATTCAGTTAGGAGCATTTGATTCACTCCGATCATTGCATCCTAATCATTGTACATTTAACAAAAGATCAGTTTCGTGACATTCGGCATTCATGCAAATGCCATCCATAATATCATTTGGTTAAGAGCATTTGATTCATTCCGATCATTGCATCTTAATCATTTATGACATTCATATCATCCATAACACATGTGGCTAGGAGCATTTGATTCATTCTGATCATAGCATCCTAACCATTTGGCACAAACATATGCATGTGAAACCGAGTCTACAGGACAGGTCCCTCAGAGGACGGTGTAGCAACATCGGTGAATTATAGATCTTGTCTCCTCGAGATAGCAGTGGGGCAGATCGAATTTGGCGAGTCTTATCTCCATGTACTGGCAATGGAGCAGATTTTAGCCATTGGTCTTATCTTCCTGATGTAACAAGGGAGCAGACTAAAAATTTTAGATCTTGTCCCCTCGAGATGGTATGGGGCAAGCTGAAGATTGAAGTCTTCCTGAGATAGTAAGGAAGCAAATGAGAAAGTTCAGATTTTATTCCCTAGAGATGTTAGTGGAGCAGACTGAAGATTGAAGTCTTCCTGAGATAGTAGGGAAGCAGACTGGAAAGTTCAGGTTTTGTTCCCTAGAGATGGTAGTGGAGCAGACTGAAGATTGAAGTCTTCATGAGATAGTACGGAAGCAGACTGGAAAGTTCAGACCTTGTCCCCTCGAGATGGTAGTGGGGCAAGCTGAAGATTGAAGTCTTCCTGAGATAGTAAGGAAGCAAATTGGAAAGTTCAGATTTTGTTCCCTAGAGATGTTAGTGGAGCAGACTGAAGATTGAAATCTTCCTGAGATAGTAAGGAAGCAGACTGGAAAGTTCAGATCTTGTCCCCTCGAGATGGTAGTGGGACAAGCTGAAGATTGAAGTCTTCCTGAGATAGTAAGGAAGCAAATTAAAAATTTCAGATCTTGTTCCCTAGAGATAGTAGTGGGGCAAGCTGAAGATTGAAGTCTTCCTAAGATAATAAGGAAGCAAATTGGAAAGTTCAGATTTTGTTCCCTAGAGATGTTAGTGGAGCAGACTGAAGATTGATGTCTTCCAGAGATAGTAAGGAAGCAGACTGGAAAGTTCAGATCTTGTCCCATCGAGATGGTAGTGGGACAAGCTGAAGATTGAAGTCTTCCTGAGATAGTAAGAAACCAAATTGGAAAGTTCAGATTTTGTTCCCTAGAGATGGTAGTGGAGCAGACTGAAGATTGAAATCTTCCTGAGATAGTAGGGAAACAGATTGGAAAGTTCAGATCTTGTCTCCCTGAGTTTGCAGTGGAGCAGATTGAAGATAGCAGATCTGGCATTCCTGAAGTTGCAGGAGCAGATCGAAGACATCGGATCTGCCATCCATGAGTTTGCAGTGGAGCAGATTGAAGATAGCAGATCTGGCATTCTTGAAGTTGCAAGAGCAGATCAAAACAAACCTTATCTCCCTGAAGTTGCAGTGGAGCAGATTGAAGATAGCAAATCTTATCCCCCAAAAGTTATTGCGGAGCAGATTAAAGCTACAAGTCTAAATTCCTTGAATTGGATCGAAGCGCTAGTTCTCATGCCCCTGAAGATGCAGTGGGATGGAATGAAGTTTCTCAAAGAAAAAAAGCACTGAAAGAAGTCCAAGTTTCGAAGACCGGGCAAAAATGGTCATTTTTGAAGTCTTTGCTCTATTCTCATTACACGACAATGAGCAAAGAGGGGCAGTTGCAATAGGCCCATTTCGTCCAGCCCATTTTAAAACAAAAAATAAACTAAATTAAACCAAAATAAAACCAAAACAAAATTAAAAAAAAAAAAAACTAAACCAACCCAAATATTAAAAGTCCAAAAAATAGTCCATCAGTCCATTACAAAAAAAAATAATAAACAGGCCAAATGCTAAACCAGCCTGCTAGGCCCAATTGCATTAAAAAATTTCTGGAAACCCTAGGGGTTTCCAGAATACACCAGTACCGCATGCCTCAACAGCCAAAGCCCCCACGCGCGCCGCAGCCTCACGCGAACCAGGCACTCGCGCGCCAGCCTCAGCAACGACGTCTCCACAGCTGTACCTGCAACAGAAAGCAGCAATAACAAAGAATAGACGGAATATGGTAGAAGACGGTAGAAGATTTTAAAAGAAAAATGTTTATTTCTTTTGTATTTATTTTGGCTATAAAAAGAGCCTGATGTAAACTGTAAAAGGGGGATTCTTTTGTATTACATGGACACACAGAGAGAATAATATGCAAAAAAGAATACAAAATCAAAAGCAAAAAATCGAAAGGTGATTTCATTTTTATTCGATTTAAAATTTCTTGTTCACTGATTATTATTTTTATTTTGAGTATACAAACGAAAATAAAAAAGGAAAGGATTACCGTCGTAAGTTTCTGTCCTCGTCTTCTCCATTGCAATCGGAGTTTTAGATGAGGATATTGGTAAGCACGGCAGATCGGTGTTTATGAAAGCGAATCAAACCTTCGTGTATCGCTAATCACCGTTTTCAGTGGCGTTTTAGTGGTTAACGGAGAGGTTTCAGATTGCGGCGTGGTGGAGAAAAGGAAACTAGGGTTTCGGTTTCAAAACAAAAGGGGCTTAAAATTTTCTGATTGTTTTAAGGTTTTATTAACCTATTTAAATCATGTGAAACGACGTCGTTTGAAGCCTGATTAAGTGGCTTCAAAACGACGCCGTGTAAAGCTGCCCCGACTCGATCCGATTCGAAACCACAAGATCTGCGTGTCTTTTATGAGAATGGAATATTTGCGTAATTGGTCCTTCTTTATTGTACCGTCTTTCGATTAGATCCATTATTCAATTTCTTTTTCTTTTCAATTTATCTCTGTAATTTGCTTGTATTTTCAATCTGATCCGATAAGTATGCTGCGTTTTGGCCATGAGATTATTTGTACTGTTAGTCCCTGATTACTTGAATGCATTACATTTAAATCCTTATTATATTTAATAGTTTTGTTGTCTATAAATTAACCTTTTTAATTTTTTTCAATCGAATTGTTTTTTTTATTGTTATTAAATTAATTGTTTGGTTGATTTTTAATAAATTATTTTGAATTAACTTATTAATTTCTAATATGTTTCAAATTATTTATATGTATTTTATTATATGGTCTATTTTCTTCTATATAAAAAATGTTTATTTTTAATTATTCTTTTAAATATTTATACTATTCAAAATTAATATAATTTAGACTATAAATATTTTTATTATTATATTGCATGTACAAATGTTTTTACATAAAATTTTATTTAAATTATTTTCCTTTTACGTATATATTGTTTTATGTATATATTTATATATTGCCATTTATTTATTTTTACATATATATCATGCCTTAGAAATACTTAATTTTAAATTATCTTTTATTTATTTTAAATATTATTTATATATGTAAATATAGATTTATTTGTATTAATTTTTTCTTCAATATAGATTTATTATTGTTATATATATATATATTATTTTAAACTTATCTATATGTGTATATTTTTTTATAAATTTAGTTAAATAATTTATATATTTTAATATTTCAACCTTATTCATATTTTTGTTTATTTTGAGAACTTTTATCACATATAAATTGTTTAGGTTTATGTCACATGTGTATTAATTTGGTTTCCTATTATTTTTATATAAATTTTTATGTTATTGTTGCCATGATTCCATGCATAACTCTATATCTTATTGTTAATAATAGTGCAAATTCTAGAATAATTTAGTTGATCTTTTCCTCAAATAAAATACACTTTGTCTACACAAAAGATTTTCAAAATAAAGTGATATTTGGTGCTTTGGGAAATCCGAGAAATTGTACCCTAACGTACTGGGCCGCGGTTTCTTCGTTTGGCCAAAAAACTTAATATCCTTTTTTAAATCACGCGATTCTGAAATTATAAGATGATATCGACTTTGAGGGTCCAAGATATTACATCCTAACGTACTGGGTGTAGTATTTAGTTCCTTTAGAGTGAATGAATCTTATGTTTGAAATATTCCACTCGTTTTTCAAAGAAATTACATTTTTAAAACTTTTCAAATTTTCAACGTTAGGACATCATTTAATCAATATTGGTACCAATTTTGGGCGTACGAGGATGATAATTCTTCCTTATACGTAACCGACTCTCGAACCCCTTTTTTTAAATTTACGCAGGCCAAAATTATTATTTTTTTAAAGGATGAAATATCTTACGAGGTGATCCGATTACACCTAAACCAAAAGATCGGTGGCGATTCCATATTTTTAAAATCGATCCCGTTTTTCTAAAAATAAAAAAAAATGGTTTCGACACTCTTGTATTGACAATAATATCCATGCTAATCGAGATAAGACTCAAATTAATTATTCCACTAAGCTTGTGAGTTTGCTTGGAAATTTATGAAATTTTTGCATTTGTCCATGTAATAATTAAAGGATCAAGTGGCATGGCTTCCCTTTGAAACTTGTTCAGGAGAGAATGGTGGTGGTTCATATCTGCTTCCCAATTTGGACGTATAAACCAAGCGGTACTTCAGAAGGTGAAAACACTTAATATTTACACAGCTAGTGGTTTAAACTTTGGATTTGTGGAACTAAAGTACATAAATTCCACTATATTTGTCTTCATGTAATTTAAAATTGTTAAAATTTTATCTTTTTAAGTAGAAATTAGGACAACTTTTTTTCTTATATGAACATAAAATTCTTCTTCTACTTTTAGTTGGATTGGACTTGAATAGAAAAAAAAACATTTTTTATATGATTTTTGGAAAATTTTAAATATTTAAACTTCTAAAATATTATAATTCCTTTTAAATATTTAAGTTTTTTGATTTAAAATGTGAAAATCCTTTATAATTTCTTTTATTATTTTTACATTTTTCTAATATTTTTTATGTTTTAAAATTATTTATTGATGTGATATATAAAATAAAATAACGCCGCATCAATAATAAAATGTTAGAGCCAATTTGCTCCAAATAAAATAGTAAGACCAAAGTAAATAAAAATATAAATGTAGAGGACTAAATTTATTATTATATCACATATGTATAACACATAAAATAAGCATTTAACAACATAATTTTAATAGAGGAACCATTTTACTTCATCTAATATATAAGAATCAATTTACATACTTTTTCAGTAAGAAAACTAAAATGCAATCTAAAATAAAATACGGGGACTTCTACGATATATTTACCAAACCTCCAAAGTTTTTATGAAATAGAATGTATTTTCGTCATTGATACCATACCATTTCCTTAATTGCACAAGCTATAGTAGTAGTCTTTTAATTAATTAATTAAGGTCAATGATGTTATACTTATCATGAATTAGGCAAAATTAAACAAAATTATCCATCAACTTTAGGGTTTTTTTGTTGCTGAATTTTAATTTATGGGTTACTTTGTTTTCCCCCTTTTTGATGGTCAACCTTTCCTTTTGAATTTCTTGGAGTGGCTAAAGAAAAGCAAAGCAACTCTTTATCTTTTTAAAGCTTTGAGTTGGATAGTATTAATGAATTTTATGCATTTCAAGTAAATTTTTGAATTTTAGTTTGTGGGTTGAAAAAATAGTATGAAAAAAATCAAGATTTTCAGAAATTAGATCGATAGTCGAACTGATCAGTTTATTTAATTTAATTAAATAAATTATTTTAAAAAATAAAGATAAAAAACTCAATTTAACTATTGGTTTAATGGGCTCGACCGACTGTTTCAAACGGTTCGTGAATTAATCGGTCCAATCTCTTATTATCAGTCAATCTGATTCAATTTTAAAAATATCGAAGTGAAACTTTATTTCCTTTCATTTAATTTTATTTAGGTTTGTCATTTACTAAGGTTAATTAAAAAAAAAAGAATAAAAAGCAGCAAAGAGAAAGTGGGGGATATTTTCATGCATGGGAGATGTGCATGAAGAAGGGGTAATCATGGAGACAGATATTCAAATGTAAATCATTTTGGTTTGAAACCCTTCAATGAAAGACTGAGTTGCTTGAGTTGTGAGCACAGAGGTGGGAGGGAAAGATGAGTGATTGATTCTTTTGATTATATTGCAATCATGAGTGAATCCATCAACACCCACACATCTCCATGAAAAAAATATATAAAGCACTGAACTTTTTTTTTTTTCCTGTAAATGTTGATGAATTAGTGAATGGCTTTGGGCCCTTTGGCAAAGAGCTGCCTCCACTCTCTCTTATAAATTCACTTTCATTTTCCACCAACCTTTTCAGTGAGAAGCAATTGTGGTAGGGTTGTTGGTAGTTGCTGTTCGGGTAAATTATACTCAAATCACTTAATTTTAAAAAGTTATAAAATAATTATTGAATTATTTAAAAGTTGTCATTTAAGTCACGAAGCTGTTAAGTTTTTCTTTTAAAGTTTGATTAGCAAGCTCTAAATGACAATTCAATGACCGGTTTGGTGGTTTCGTATCCATTGGCGAGTAGAACATATCTTAGATCCAATTTGATTTGACGATCAGTGCCAGGGATCGAAGAAGAAAATGGTTTGGATTTTGGTTCACAGATTCGTGATATTAAAGTTGTTTCATGAAAAAAAAATAAAAAAAAAAGGGGGAATGAGAACTTTTGATTGGTGTGGCAGTAGAAACAAAAGTCATACATCAACAATTTTAACAGATCAATAACTTAAATAAAAACTTTTGAATAGTTCAATAACCATGTAACTTTCTGAAGTTAAGTGACTAAAACGTAAATTTATTAATATTTTAATAACTATAAGTGTAATTTACCCTTAATGTATTAAAAAGGGTTTTGTACTGCGTATTTAAATATGCAATAGATATAGATGTGGAACAGGGATGCTTCAAATAACTCGATGTTATATAGAAGCAAACCTAGACTATTATCTTCAACCCCACCTCACCCTGGTCCATGGCATTGTGCTTTGATAGGAGTGTTCAATCGGTTAATCAACCGGTTAATAGACCCAAACTACTATTAATCGAATTAATCAATCTTTTTAAATCTTTAACCGTTAACTGAACTGAAATTTTTTCAAAAAAAAATTAATCGAACTGAATTTTTTGGTTAATTTGGTCGGTTAACCGAATTAACCGAAATTTATATGTTTTTTTTTGTTAAAACAAGTATAAAACATATAAAAAATTAACCGATCGATTAATTTATATTTCCAAAAATTTAACCGAACCGACCAAATACTTATATATTATAATATTATTTATTAAATTTGGTTAATTTGGTTAACCGACTGATTTCGAACCGAATTAACCGTTAACTGAACTTCTAAAAAATTATTAACTGACCCCCGATTGAATTAATTTGGTTAACCAATCAATTAACCGAATTCAGTCGGTTAACTGAATTAATTCAGTTTTACCCGAAATTTGCACACACCTATGTCTTGATATACATATGCATTACTTGACTTCAAGGGAAAGTGGGTAATTCTTTTTTTTTTTAAGCATTTTATGTATTTAGAAAGTATTTGGAAGTTTGTATGTTTATACCTATATTTGAGTATGCAACAAACATGGATGCTTTTAGGTAGAGGTGAAATTAAAATTTTTTGGGGGCTAAAATTAAATTATTAATTTTTTTGAGAGTTAAAATGTAATTTTATTATTGTTTTTATAAAGATTAAATCATAATTTTACAAACTTAAAAAGATTTAAAGAAAAAAATTTCCATTTTAGAAGACGAAAGCCCTTGCATGCCCCTATTGTCGCTCCTAATTTAGGGGTGAGTAAAAGTCGGTTCAAACTAACTTAATCAATATTGTCTTTTAATCGAGTCAATTATGATGGTTTTGTAGGCAATTATAATAGGTTATATTGCTTAGTTATCGGTTTTGATCAGTTAATCAAACTTGAAATTGATCGGCTAAATCAAATTTTTAATCTTTAATCGAACTAATCAGATGAACCAACTGCTCTCCTTTAAATGCTTCAAAGAAATGTACCCAATGAAATTGATTTGTAAAATTTTAACCAACAAGAAAAACATGAACAAATACCAATCTGCTATGAAAATAGAAAAAAAAGAAAGAGAAGCAAAAGCCAAAACCTATATTTGCAATCTATATTGTTCTTCACTATTTGCAGTACTTTGAACAGTAACTGTGATCTAGTAACACTATATATATATATATATATATAGTGAAA
The DNA here is from genome assembly GCA_025698515.1 of Gossypium sturtianum. NCBI lineage: Eukaryota > Viridiplantae > Streptophyta > Magnoliopsida > Malvales > Malvaceae > Gossypium > Gossypium sturtianum. Next base: position 160,510,429 of record CM046948.1, read on the forward strand.
TGGAAGAAATAAGCAAATATTTTACTGCAACACAATTATACACACATATATTGAAGTCCATTATTGAACAGTAGAGAACTAGAAGAAACACATGTTAATCTTCTCCATTATCAAAGGCTTAATTTAAGTGAAATGGTTGAGAAAATTGTAAATGTAATGTAATATATAAAGGGAAAGAATCAACAAAAAAAAGCAAACAATAAGAGGAACCAATTTTGTCCCATTGTTGAATATGCATGCAGGGTTTGTATTTTAGTCAGAGATGTGGACCTTACAATCTGCAGTAAAAGAAAAAAAAAGAAAAAAAAAAAAGAGAAAAAGAAATCACTGTTTCAAAAGACAAAAACAGTAGAAAACAGTTTGCATTAGAAAATGTGTTTATCCTCAGTGGGAGTCAGTCCATTTTTTATTGTGTTTCCAAAGGACAATATGGACTTTGTGACATATAGAATTTGAATATCTTTCTGTATTCGATAGTTATATTGAATCCCGAGTCAAATTTCTAAACGAAAAGTGAGGATAAAGCTTTTTGATAATTGTTTTCTACAATCATAAGATTTGAATCCGAAATTTTAGAAGATGTTATATTCTTTACCACTCAAGGTACAAAAGATATCGATAGTTGAAAGCTTTTTTAAAGGTGATATAAGGGGACTTGATTAAATTAGTTTCTCTATTATTAAATGAATTAAATAAGGGACTAAATTAATTAATTTAATATTGAAAAGTTATGATAAAAAAATAAAAAGAAAACAAAAAAAATTATCAAAACATGAAACCCAATTAGTCAAAGAAATAAGAGGCCACAATTATAGTATCAAGTTACTAAAAGAGATGTACTAAGTGGTAATCATAACCAAATCATGTGGTTCTAATTCTCTGCAGAACCAGCTTTCAGCAAAATCCATGGGCAAAGATTTGTTCAAAAGCAACCATCAATTAGAAACAATAATATGCATAAACATGAGTTGTCCCTCAGCTTAGTTCCTATAGAATAGAGATAATGCATAGAGAATATTAGTGTGGACTCAAAGACAAGACAAGGCAAGCCAAGTAGCATTTGAAAATATTTGGTTAAATTACGATGAATTAGATCAAATGTTGACATGGATTCTTAAGAAAATTTCATATTAGCAGTTAAACTGGAGTAGTTAACTATTTGGATTAACGAATCAAATTGTAAGAGTAGAGACGAAAGGACTGAACCCACAATTTAAATATAGTAGAATGACCAAAACATGATTTGACCAAAATGTTTAAAACAACATATGGAAGACAGGCTGCTTCCAGCTTTGAGCTTTTTGCTTGGTAGTTGTTGGTCCATGTAGGTTCATTAGGGAAAAAAAGCAAAACCCTTCTAGAGACAAACCAAAATCCCAAGGATAATTGGAGAAATTCATGCATTTACTAATGGTTTAACTTATTGAACTAGTGCTGCTAAAACCCTGTCTGAGGAAGAGGTTGTGTAGCTGAGAGACTTTGAGACTTAAATGTGGGGAAAGGGAGTTATGAGAATCACGTGAGAACACACAAAATCCAAACAAAATCTAATGAAAGATCCACAACAAGAGCCAATATCCAATAAGAGGGGCCAACAGAGGAAAAAGGAAAGTGAGATTAAGAGATAGATGGATTGATATACCCCAAATTTTCACAAGGACAGCAACAGCTGTGACTCAGTAACTCGCTAGCTGTTTATTTTAGCTGCTAAATATCCTATACCTCTATATCTCTCTCTCATATGTATCCTTCTATAAGGCTTAACTAAGAGGACCCTTTTGCAAACCTGACAATTTAAAGTTGTTTTTAAACCCTTACCTTCCTATACACTTTTCCCTATTTGTCACTTACTTTATAGCTTCCCTTTGAAAAAAACCAGTGGTGACATATCAAAGATCTAAGTCCATATGTCATGTCGTAATCAACTTAGATTCTCTCTCCTTCTTTTCTTTGTTTCCTCAGGAGAGTTTTTGAGAGATAAGCAAGTTGAGGGACAGCTTAGCATTGATGTATATTTAAAAATAGACCACTAGCTTCTTCTTTTTGTCAACCTAGCTTTTACCTAAACAAAACAAAAGAAACTTCATCATTTATAATCCTCAATCAAGCAAAACAAATCAATTAAACAAGCCATATCCTAAAGACAGCCTCTCTATGCTCTATTAATTGCCAAAAAAGTGAAAAAAGAAGGGGAGGGGTAATTAATAACTTTTGGTATGGAAGAATTCCAAAATAAAAAACAAGAGAAATAAAGAATGGTGGATGGGGGATGGGGGGTGTGGGGCTTCCTTTTTCAGCAGTAACTTCTCCAAGATACCCCATAAGTCCCACATGTGCCTTTAATGTTGTTTTTTTGAATGGTATATGGGTTTTGAAATGTTAACTTTTTTTCCTTTACCCTCTCTTTCTGCTTGTTAATGGCAGAAAACCTATGAAGGATGTTTCTTTTTATAGTAATGTTGGTTTTTTAAGACCAAACATGTTTTTGACTTGCAAGGAATGTGAAGAAAAGGAAAGCATCCTCCCCTTTTTTCATAGTATTTCAAAACTTCTTCACGTGATCATAGTTAATTGTCAATTAAAGCTAAGAGCTCTCTCTTTTGTCCATTGCTATTAGTTTTTTCCACTTCTTCCCCCTTATCTTCTCCAACTTCTTTGTTGGATTTTGGATTTGGTACCCTTTCCTTTTTGTCTAACACCCTATGTTTAATAGCCACCAGAGCTTCGGCTAGGTCTAAAGTCGAGCTTTTGATGAGCAAGCTTTCTCAACATGTTTTTTCATCCATAAGATAAGAACTCAAAACCATACTAAAAAAATATCAAACTTATTACCCCTCGTTCACTAGATAAAAGTATTATATAAGTTTCTATATTAAGAATTATATTTCATTTTACCCTCATTTACTAAATAAATAGATAAATTAATCTATGTTCGTTAAATTTAAAAGTAAACTGATCATTTATGTTAAAAATTTCACTATTTCTATTATTAAAAACTGATGAAATAATCGAATAATTACACATGATATTTCATGTATATTTTATACGTACATAGACAAATTTTTAAGAGAAAATAGATAAAATTCTTAACAGAAAAACTATTTTGTTCATTGATCCAACATGCACAGTTGCCTATTTTTTTAGTAAAAAAAATAAAATATAATTTAACTCTTAATATAATACTTCCATGCTACTTTTACATGCTCATCATGAGTTAGTGATTTTGATACCCTTTTATTTCTATGTAATTAGCAAGCAAACTTAAGCTGAATTGAAAACAATCGGACAAAAGAGAAACACTCAATAAAAGGAAATTCAAGAGAACAGTTCCAAGTAGAAATAAGGAAACTTGCATTTAAGATGAAAGTGCATTTCTTGTATTAAAAAAGGGGTTAATACAACTTAATACAGTGTACTTAAGTGGATGGCAATGGAGATAGTGGAGGGTCAAAAGTCATAACACCGAACGATGATGTGATAAGCTGATGGGTTAACCAAGTAGAACATCAAGAAATGAATTATGGTCAAAGAAAAATACCCAAAAAAAGGTCTGGGGCCGGGCCATTAGTTGCCTTGAGAGAAAAAACAAAAGAAAATCAATGAAAAAACCCACTGGTTTTGGTCACGTATAACATATTCTAATGTTGATGGGACTCCTCATGAAGCAAAGTATCCAAATAAGACGGCCTTTTCATTGTGTCGGCTTATCTTTTAAAGATGTTATAGACTCTACTCACTGGCTCCACTTTTGCATTTACCACCATAGCCGATGGAAGGATCCCTATCCAACCCCATATTGCCTATATGCTTTGCTACCTGAAAAAGGCCTTGTCAAATCCATCAAAGTTGCTAATGCCTATGTGCTGAAGAATCTCCCTTTGAAAACACATGGTGGGTACGTATCTTTTTTCCTCATGCAGACAAAGCCTCTTTTTTTGCTCTTAATTTACAGGATCCAACTGGATCAAGTAACACATGATGTTTTGGTTTGTTTATAATTCCCCTCATTAGTGGTTTCATTACACAACAAAAACTTTTAACTGGCATTTGTTAGAGATGTCAATGAATGTCCCACCAAGACATGTAGTTATAAATCCTTATGAATGTCTCAATGATCTGAATCAGCATGGAACCTACAACATTAAACAAAAAGATAAAGCCCTCTAACAATATCCTCAAAGGCTTCATATTTTCAACCATCATGGCATTAAGAAACAAGACACAGTGTGTAGTATAGTTAAATCCCTACCAGTAACTCAAAACAATCGAATACCACAAACATTCAACTTAAAAAGTCCCACTCTATATGTATCCAGCAATGCAGGCACTAGACTTGGGGCTATAAGCAGATTTTCAATGCAATTCCTATACTATCATGCACATATAAAGCATGCAATCAGAGAAACATTCCTCGGCATTTCACAGTAATAATAATCTTCTATTGGAGAAGTAAAATGAAAAAAAGGTGGAAAACATCAATATGACTTTCGGTGGTAGACATATCCGCATTGTACAACTAAAACAACAAAGAATGACCTAAAGTTTTTTTTTGTTTTGTTTTTACTTTTGCACAACTAAAAGGAGGCTACTTGCTTGTATTCACACATGGTTCTCTCTCACTCAACAAACAACAATAATAGCATCTACCATTCTCTTGTGATAAAGAATAGTAGCATCACCATCCAACTTGGTTATTTCTTATTGCTTGTCAACTGCGGGGATGGAAAGATAATCATATTGCTACATTCATTTAAAAGAAAAGCCGATTTACAAATGATAATGCAAGTGCAAGGTAGCAGTTCTGGGAGTTAGTACACTCTCCATTAATAGAACTATTATTACACTTTTAATGACGATTACCACAGATATTCACAGGACTGTATCATCGTGCTACAATGTTGAAGCTTGGAACTACATCAGATAAGTACAAAATGTATACATGAAGATTGTAAAAATTGATGACTTACGGGATCAACCTCATGGTGGTTGTCAGGTATCACCATCTTCGTACCAATGATGTGAGCAACTGCAAAATTAAAATAGTAATCACATCTCAGTTTAGAATGTGTTTTTCATGTATGAGCAGAAGAGTACTAGCAACTCAAAGGTACATATGGTAAATTCAATTTGTAAAAGTATTGCACTTAAGACCATACTAAAGGAGTATATCCTTGAAATTTAGATAACAGGAGTTGAAAACATTTTGTCTTTCAGTTCATAATCAAAGAAGACTAATGACAAAAAAGGTCTCATTTCAGTTTGGATTTGATTTTTAGGTTTTTCCTTTTCAAAACAAAATATATATCGCCTTGGTTCAGTATTTTCCTGAAACCCAAAACGAACAAAGAAAAAGATGGAAAGCTCTAGAATGACATATGTCCCATCATATAGAAGATCATTGCTAATTTTAAGGTTATTTATTAGTTTCTGAACCAAAGTAGATAACCAAATGTGTTACAAAGATCTTGCAAGCATAAGATCAAAGCTTAAAATTGTTTCATGAACATGGGGAATAACGAAAAAGTTCACATACCTCAAATAGTTCAAATGGGCTGCCGCGTCGATATACATCATTCTTCTTTTTTGTATCATCAGGGAAAATGCTTACTATTAGTGCTCTCCATCCAATAAGCAAAACAGAAGTGCTTCCCATTGTTACCAAGACAAATGCATATGGCGGAACATGGCCTGATGTTGCAGCTCGTATAATCAATCCCAACTGTCAAAAGGGAAAATAGTAACAAAACATGATTTACATAAATAAGTTGTCACTTTCCAGCTAGATTTACACAATGCAACTAGAAAAGAAAGACAAGAGGGGGGGGGGGGAATTCAACTTAAAAGTAACTAGTAAACCGTAATCTGTCAATATGTTGACTGTGTGTCTATAGTTAACTTTGAAAGGAGACAATAAAGAAAAGCTCCATTAGGCATACTTTGATGAAGTATGATCAACAATCCCAGCTAAGAATTAAGATAAATATATATATGTGATTCTATATATGTGGTTCACTAGACAAGCAAGTCATAAACAATATGATAGAAAATATAAATTCTAAGGCAATAAAGAAAAAGCTTCAAAAGGTATACTTTGATGACAGAGTATGATTAACAATCCTGGCTATGATAAAAAATTATATGAGGTACACTAGATCAGCAAGTCAAACAATATGATAGAACATATAAATACTAAGGCAATAAAGAAAAGCTTCAAAAAGTATACTTTAATGGAGTATGATTAACAATCCAGGCTATGATAAAAAATTATATGAGGTTCACTAGACCAGAAAATCATAAACAACATGACAAACATAAAAATTCTAAGGCAATAAAAAAAAGCTTTGAAAGGAGACGATAAATAAAAAGCTTCACTGGGTATACTTTGATGAAGAATTATGATTTACAATCATGGCTAAGATAAAATATTATATGAGGATCACTAGAGCAGCAAGCCAAAGAACAACATGATGAAACATATTCTAAGGCTTTCTAAGAAGTATTAAAAGTACAACATTGACCCTTTAACTGAAAGAATAATTGTAAAGTTCATGTAGCCACACCTCTCATCATAGTAGAGATCCCAAGTTCAAATCACCCTCTCCCAATGTTAAACAGAAAATTGAACCCAAATTTATGCTAATTGTTATGAACTTATGGTGATATGAATGGTTGAAATTTGGAAAACAAGACATGGAAACTTACAGGAATTCCCAAACCCCAAGATTTGGCAGCAGCAATAAGGGCTTGGGATAGACCATTGGCTCCTCGTCCATCCTCACTATAGCCCCCAAGGAAGTATGCACTCAAAAACCATCCTATCAATCCACAATTCCACTTTTACATAAGTTATATAATGAAAATCTTATTATTAATTTTCTTTGAGGTGAATTGCACTAAACATTCTCAAAATATGACCCAAATTCTAAATTGGATCTTAAACTTCAAAATATTCTAATTGAGGCCTCAATGTATCGGTACCATATCAATCACGTCCTTCCATCAGTCTTGCTATTAGCTTGAGTGTAAATCAGTAAGTGTCAACTCAAGTCTAACATGAAGCATATTTAGATATCAAATTATAAATGTGTACCTACAACATGTATAACTTGTATTTGATGTGTTAAAAAAATAAGCTTCTTAAATTTGTTTCAATATTGTTTGTCTTCTTAATACGTACTTATTTACAATTAGATCTTACATGTTTTATATTTTATATATCTCACATGTCAAGTATGAACCGACAATTAAAACCTAAATGGTAATTAGTCTTTGATTGAAACAATACGAGTAAAAGTATCATGGAGGCCCTTGTACTAGGAGACGGATTGTATTTTACCCCTTCAACTCAAAAAATGAGCAAATTAGTCTTTGTACATTAGATCAAAGAGCAAATCGGTCCTTCTGTTAAAAATTATATCGATTTCTAATATTAAAAATTGGTCCTTGTGTGTCAAAATGAGATACATGTGGTATGCCATCTGTAACTGTCAGATTATTCAATACGGTAAAAATAAATTAAAACTTTAACAATAGAAATAAATAAATATTTTACAGAAAGGACCAATTTGGCAATTTAGATCCTAGTACAAGGGCCTCCATACCTACAATATAACTTTTTATACAATGTCTAGGACTACTCATGACACCCTTGATCAAGCTTGAACCCATTTACTCTTGCAAGGGCAAGATTGCCAAAGGCAACCGAGCTAACACTCAATTGGCCCAATATGATTAAATTACAGTGAAATGTAAAAGTTAAAAGAATACCAGCCAAGAAAGGGTCAGCTGTACGTATTGTATCCATTGCAAAAATGGGGAGACCATGGTTATATCTTCCAATTGCAGAAAACAAAAGCAAAGCCAACACATCCCCACCAGCAAGCAAAGCCACTCGACTGTCACATAACAATCCAAACAATTAAAAGAATAAAAAAAATAAACTTTAAAAATAAAAGGAAAAAGAAAAAGCTTTTAGTTACCCCCATTTGGAAAGACGAGAAGAAGAACTGGGTTTTTCGAACTGGATAACACCTTCCAAAGGGACATCATCTTGACCAACAAAAACGGTGTCGTCGCCATTGTTGAAAGGAGAAGGCGTAGGAGGAGGAGGAGGGGAAGATTGTTTAGGGGCAGAGTCTAGGCCTCCTTCAGCCTTGGCGAGAGTGATTTGAAGGGGTTTTCGTGGATTTCTTGAAGGGATGAATTTGGGTCTTTTATGGATTGAGGAATTGGAAATTGAAGGTTGAATTGGGACAGTGAATTTGAGTGAACATTTTTTAGCCGACAATGCTCCGCTTGGACAGCTTATCAGAAACATGTTTGAGCTTCCTTCGGTTTTGTGTTGGGTTCTTTTTTGGATTCCCGAAAAAAGAATTTATCTGTTATTACAAAAAAAAAAAAAAAATCAAGGGAAAATGCTGGCGTTGATATTTTCTCAGCACTTTCTGGAGAGCTGAAATTAAAGAAATAAATTTTCTGTTTTTTTCTCGGTTTTTTTTTCTTTTTATCTCAACCGTCTGTTTGATTGGTCCAAACCCATCAAAGGAAATCTATATCAATCCCTCCATGTCAGAAGCTTGATTTAGCATTTGGAAAAGGTTTTTTTTTTTTTTTAACAAATGGCAGCATTACTTTCCAGAGCTAGAAATCCAAATTCAACCAATGGGATGATAAGGTAATGGGAATGGATTGATTAGGAATGTTATACCAATGGAATTGTTATTATAGTTTCTTTAAGCCTACTATGACAGTATTTTGTTGGAAGCTTCTTAACTGAAGACCTTTCATAAGGAACCTCTCGACTGAAGACTTCTCGTTGGGAACCCCCCGTGAAAATTCATAGGCTAACAGCCTGCGTTAAGAACCCCTCGATAAATAACCTGTAGGACGAGCAGGCTCACTCATCATAACAAGGGATAACAATGTCAATACAAAATAACTTAGGACGCAAACAAGAGTACACAAGACATACCATGACACCAATCATATTCGTTTGGCATCTAAGCTCCAACCTGCCAATGTGACCCATCACGTGACACTATGAAACAATAAGTGACTCACTATATAACCCAATAGCACAAGGGAGATGGAGATGGACAGTAGAACACAGACTTCTCCACCTTTCTCCTTTCTCTTTCCTTTTTATCTTCTCTTTCATCTTTGATGGCTCTTCACTCCTACCTTTTGTTGACACTTGGTCTCATTAAGGAACAGTTCAAGTTCCAATTGTTTTTTTGGCTAAATCGGATTCCTGTTTTATTTTGGATTTTGATAATTTTAGGTTCCAATTTTAAGTTCCCATTTGAGTTAGAATTGGGTTATTTCATTTACCTAAGTAATTTTGTACTAAAAACATTTTGATTATGAGTAATTTCAAGTCATTTTAATTCGGATCACCTAACAATAAGGCCCAAGAAGGGTTGAAAAAGCCAACCAATATCAAAACCATGTATTTTATATTTGAATTAATTTTTTAAATTGAGCCAACCAATAAAAACCAGTTGAATAAAAAAGACATAGCTTCATTATTAACATTGCCTGACAGGTAGTGAAACTGCACAAAGAGAAATTAGAATTACATGATACCCTGATTTCTGTACGGACAAATCATCATAATCTAAACACAATATATATATGAGCACTGCCGATGGCACAATATTACGTCTAAAAGTGGAAATGGACCAAATCATGGTTAAACTTTTCCTAAGCCTGTTTTGTTAAAAAAATTCACTAACCCTTCAAAGTTCGGACCCCCAAATGTGCCGAGTGATCATCTTGAAGCATCAACAGATAAAGGCTCAAGTTCTCCGTCATGATGTTTCTGATCCTGTTTGCTAGAAGCACCGGCGTTGCATTCCTTTAAACCCTCACCATCAAAGTGTGCTCCTTCGGTCTGAGGTGCCATGGCATTTGTAGGTGGATCTCGAGAGTCATCATTAACTTGATTTGATTTTCCATCAACTGCGTTCCCAGTAATCCCATTGAACCCACCAGTCACTGTACCCACTAGACCAACCCCATTGTTCATGCAAGGGGGATAGGCAGATGCAGTTCCATAAGGTGGCGGGCAAAGTCTTGGTCCAAGCATTACAGGGGCATAAAAAGAGCCCCTCGGAGTAACTGGAGGGACACCATAACCAATCCTACCATATCCAACGGTTGGGTACCCATTGCCATAGACACCACTTCCATAAACATATCCATCAATGGTATTATACCCAATAAGAGGAGCATAACCAGGGAACATACCATATCCAGGACTACCGGGAACATAATCAAAAGGCTGAAAACCATTATATGGTGATACCGGTGCAACACCAGCCTTCATGTTATAACCATTGTTACCACCATTATTCCCTTCTTTCGGCACTGCACGTTTGACTTCCACAAGCCTATTACTCAACTCATGAAAACTCTTCTGCATAACATTCTCCACAGCCTCTTCCGATTCGAAAGTAACAAACCCGAATCCTCTAGGCCGGTTAGTCAAGCTGTCATGCATCACAACTACGTCGGTTATTCTACCGAATCTTTCAAAGTAATTCTTAAACTCTTCCTCAGTTAGACTAGCGGATAAACCCCCTACGAAGATCTTTTTAGTCCTAAAGTGATTATTGCTATCAACAGGTTCACTACCACCATTCCTACTAGGCTGTTCATTCGAATTGTGGTGCTGATGTCGCTGAATTTGGTTTTGTTCGCTTCGGGGTATCGCCTTTTTCACTTCTACCTAAAAATTCCAAGTAACAACCATAATCAAACAACCCAAAAAAAAACATAGATGCCTTGCTATTCTATCTCTAAACAAATTAAAAACTTTACTCTAAATCAATTAACAGATTACACAGATATAATTAACTGAAAGATAAGCTTTGAACTGACCGTTCTACCAAGAATTACATGGGTAGCTTGAAGAGCTTTATCAGCTGAAGAAGGTTCAGAGAACAACACAAAGCCGAAACCACGAGGGCTTTTGGTGTTCTTGTCTTTAGCTACGACAGAGCTAACGACGTTGCCGTATTTGCTGAAATGATCCGTGAGAATAGCTTCACTTGTCTCCCGAGATATCCCTCCCACAAACAGTTTGGCTTGATCAGTTTCCATACTCTTTTGCTCCAATCTTAACCCTAAAACCCCAGCTACTGAAACCAAAAAAGTAAAAATAAAAAATCCCCCAATTTGAACAAAAACACACGAATTACATTAATTTGCACAAGAAAAAAGAAATTGCGGTAAAAACAATAGACACCCTAACCCTAAAAACACGAATTACATCAATTTGCAAAAAAAAAAGGGGGTAAGAACAGCTCTAAAACCCTAGAATTATTATACCACTGGAATTGAAAACAAAGAGTCTTAGAAACCCTAAACCTAACAGAAATTAAAATAATTCCCCAAATCGACAGTCACCTGTAACCCTAATTCAACCCTAGAAATATTATACCACTGGAATTCAAAATAAAGAGACTTAGAAACCTTAAACCCAGCAGAAATTAAAAAAATTCCCCCAAATCCACAGTCACATGTAACCCTAAATTAAAAGAATACTAAAAACTCTGACCTAATATTTTTAGGGTTTATAGCAATAAACCCTAAAAAAATTTGTGCAAGAGACAACGAACAGCGAAAAAACAAAATGTTTTAACTTTTTTAACCTGAACAAATGGGGAAAAAAAAAACAGTAAGGTTTGTAACGCGTGACGAGAGTCGAAACAGGTGAAAAATCTAACCTTTGTTTGAAAAGAAAAAGAAAATGGGTTGAAAAATTTGGGAACACGAAAACCTAATTTAATGGGCTTTAAGTTAACACAATCCAAGTTGAAGTTGGACTAGTTTTTAAGGGTTTTACGAAGGGGTGTATGCTTCTATGGATTTCAATTTAGGGTTAATTTAATAATAAGTCCTTAAATTATTCTTTTTGTTTAAGTTTGGTACTTAGTCTTCTTTTTTTTTTTTCTGTCGAATCAGGTACTTAAACTGTAATTTTGTAACCATTATGGGCGTTGACTTCATCTTTGTGGCGTTGACTTCATCTTTGTTAAAACAAAACACTTCCGTCAATGATGAATTGGCACGTAATTAAAATTTTATTTTCCTTTATTTTGGTTAAAATTTGACAAAAAAATTTGTAATATTAAATGAATTTATTAATATAATTATAATTTATTATATGATTAAATATAAATATGTATGTTTAATAATATTAAAAATTATAAGTATGTATGTTTAACAATATTAATAAAGACATTGATTGAGTCTTAACTCGATTGACATAGGTATTGTTGCCAATACAGGAGGACATGGGTTCGAGTATATTGAAGCGCATTATCCTCCTATTTATGGGTTGGGAAGGAGCTATGAGTAATTTTAAATATTATTTAAAAATAAATATGATCAGAATATTCACGTAAGGCTTAATTGTAAGGCTTAATTTTAGGCATTATTATTATAATGTTGGCACATTATAGGATCATATATCGGTAATTATTGCTTCACAATATTGAGAGATTTTGGTGGCAAGTATAAATTATATTAATATTGTAACTCTCTAAAAATGTCGAGGTTATAAATTCCTCGGTAATCTTCATTTACATACAATAAACTAGTTTTCTTACTCATCGCATTAAAATTTATAAAATCATTTTATATTTTTTTTAAAAATAAATAAATTATATTGTTTTGATAATTGGGGGAGAGGAATCGGTTACTTGAGATTAAACTCAAACTCTCGTGCCTACAATATAATGCTCTTATACAAAATCAATTAATTATATTGAAATAAATTTAAACATATTCTTTCATGAAAATTATTTTGTTTTTAAAAGTTTTTAATTTTTAAATAATAATTTTACATACTGTAAAAACATTGTAGTCCAACACTATGTATTATAAAATTTTTAAAATACTATATTAATATTGTATAACATTTTAAAAAAAAAAAAGTTTACAGCCTCAATAGTAATTCAAGAAATTTTTCATTTGCTTTTTTAATTATTATGTTTTCAAAAAAAAATTTAAAAAAATTGTTTTAAATTAATTTTAATTTCATTGTTTAAAAAATTATAATTATTTATATTATGTTACTAATCAGATTCTATTGTTAAATTTAACCTAATTATTTAGAAATAGAACTTAATTAGAAGTACTTAGAACACTCATATTAATTAGCTAGGACTCTTCATCATGACTTTAGGGTCCATAACATCTTGTATGAACCCTTACCTCCTAAGAGGTCGAGAGTTGTTTGATAAGAGCCTTCGTGTGACAGGCAATTGAAGATTAACGTTGACACAACTTGGAGAGCTAGCGAGCGACTGGTGGCATCCCATTTTGGTGCGATTGTTCGAGACTCAGAAGAGATGGTGCGCGCGGGTATGCGCACAAGCTGGTGTGTGCCTTCGGTGCTGCTTCCACCGAGGCCTTAGCCATTAATTATTGATACTCTTAAGATGGCCCGCGAGTTGGGTTTTAGTCATATTATTATTGAGTTGGACTGTTCACGGTCGACTTCTTGAGGAGGCCATTTATTTGCGTGTTTGTTCTAGTTTTCCTTCATTTATATATATTTATACAGCAAGGAAGAAAAAATCTACACAAGCATGTTGCTTTTAAGGATTTGACAATGATATACACTATAAAGAGAAAAACAAAAACAAAAACAAAATAAATTTAAAATTGGTTTAAAATAGGTTTCCCTCCCAACCAATGACAAAAATGAATAAAATTATTTCCAAAAAAAAAGATAAAAATATGAATATACAGCTCAAATCCAGGAGGCAGTGATGGTAACTCGCAATAAGGACACAAATATCAGTGTTTGTGGACCCTTTTGCAATTTCGTACCTTTTTTTTTTCTTAAATGAAAAGTTTGGTATGAAATTTTACGTCAAAGTATTATAGAGATATTTGTATTAGGAGTTTATTTTTTTTTTTTACTTAAAATTTTAGTAAATTAATCTGTGTACGTTAGATTAACGAACAATTTGATCAGTTCTTTAAAAAAAATTATTACAATTACATGTGACATATCACATGTACCTCATTTTGATGCACAGAGACCGGTTTTTAACAGCAGAAATGAAGGGAATTTTTAATAAAATGTCTAGTTTACTTTTTAATCTAATGTACATAGATTAATTTGTCAAATTTTCAAGTAGAAAGGGCAAAATGCAATCTTACTTCTAATACAAGGGCTTCCATAATACTTTCGCCCGTTATGTGAAAATGCAATGATATAATATAAGTTAGGGTGAAGTACATCAGTGATCACTCAACTAGTCATAAATTTTTATTTTGGTAATTAAATTTCAAATAGTTACAATTAGGTCACTTAATTATTAGTATTATGGGTTTTGGTCACTAAATAGTTAAATGACTAAAAGAAGAATGGCATTATTGTTTTCTAATTAGCGTAATAACAAATTTAGTCTTTAACATTTACAGATTATGTTAAATTAGTCTTAATTCTAAAAAAATTAATCATTAATGTTTACACATTGTTTCAATTTGATATTGATTACAAAAAATTAAAAAATTCATAAAAACTTTCAAAAAAAAACTTTAAAACAATAAAAAATTATAATTATTCAAAAAAATCAAAAAATACATAAAAAAATATTTTTTTCTCCACAAAGAAACTCTCTTTATAAAATGATTAGATTTGGTGATGGACAATGGTACTTCATATAAGGTTTAAATACGCTACAGGTGGGTTTGGATGGGCGGCGCGTTTACTTGCGGTTAGTGTAAAAATAGCAGTGGCGGTGAGATTAGATACTGTAGCGATACTGTAGCGTGAGACAAAAAGTAAGCTAAACGCACCGCACCGCACTCAATCGCCCATCCAAACCCACCCACGTCTCTTTGTACCCTTCACAAAATTGGAATTTAGTTTTTGTATTTTTATTTTCAATAAATTAGTCCCTTTACTTTTTAAATTTTAAAATATAGATCTAATTGTTAGCATTGCTATTTTTTTATTAAATTTGTTGGTGTGATATTTTGAAATAATAATAAAAAGCTCACTTGATAGTAATGTCACTAAAAAAATGACGTTATAATGAACCTGAATTTAACAAAATAACTTTATCAATGTAAGCAATTGGACCTGAATTTTGAAAACTGAAAAGTAAATAGACTAAATTCCTAAAAATAAAAATATGATGATTAAATTCTAAATTTATGAATAGTATAAAGACTTATGACATATTTTAACCTTCGGATAACCCATGTTCGAGATTCCGAAGATGGTCAAGCTGCCATGATTAAGACCTTTGCTATTGATAGTGCATTCACTTCAAAGTCCATCACCTTCTTCTTCTTCTTTTTCTTCAACCATCAAACCATGATTCTTATTATAAATTGATCTTCTAACTTTAAAATATCCGTATTACTTTCTCAAACTATTAATGTTATATCAATAAGATCATTTCGTTGCTAAAATCGTGAAAAACGAATATTATAAAAATATTGATTTTGAAGTTTTCGAAGTTGATACAAAAACTACTATTCATTATCTCTTTTTTTTTTTCAATTTTGCTTTATTTTTAGGTTTAATTTTAAAAGTTATGCGGCAACATTTTACTTTTTTTAAAACTTTTCATTTTAAATTATGTCACGTAAGATTTTACATGTCATTTAATGGAAGAACTTGATTGATATAATATCGATAATTTGATGATGTAATTAAAACGTTTTGAAATTTAAAGATCAATTTAAAATAAATATCATAATTTAGAGATATATGGTGTAATTAATTATAAGATTATATAATACAATATGCTGTAACATGGCCCATTTTGATACGATGTTTCAACGTCCCATTTATAGAAAATCTTTCACAAAGTTGCTAATGTACATATGGGTATTTATGATTTATTATTTATATAGTACAAATTCATAAAATATATTAAATTTTATGTGTTTGTTTGATGGTCAGGATATTTATTGTCTCAGATGTAGTTTAGGTTTGAGTTGCGTTAATCGAATTCCTATTAAGACTTTACCCTTCTGTCATATTTTACAAAAAAAAAAAACATAAAATATACTCAAGATTTTTAATATATATTAACATTTTTTTAACCTTACAAATTTGAGGAGGGAATGGGTGTTTAAAAATAGTAGGTATACATTTTGTTAATTATGATTTGAATTTGAAATTTTGGTTAGATTAATTGGTAAATTTAAATTGATTTGGATTTAAAATGATACGAATTTAAAACGATTCAAATCTGAAATGACTCAATTTTTAAAAAAATTGAAAATTTTGAACCCAAATTAATCTAATCCAAAATCAATCTGACTCGTCCAATTGACAAATCTAAATATATATTACTAATACAGTAACAACTACCATATACCAAAACAAATAATTTTCTCTATTTGAGGATGGAGGGAAAGGGCAACCAGACAGACAAAGGCATGTTTAGGTGCTTTTAGGGTCACAATTGCATTACTTGTAATGTTGTTTTTTTTTTTTTTTTTTGCATTTTCGGACATGTGTCTTGAGACATCAATAACATGTCTCTAACTCTCTAGACCTCGAGTATAAAAACTTGAATTTCTTACTTTTTTGGATACATGTCTCGAGACATAAAGTGTCAAGTCTCGAGACCTGGTTCCATTGTCTCAAGATAAAACATCAAAGCTAAATTAGTGAGAATTTGTTCTAGGGTCTCGAGACATGGTTCCATTGTCTTGGGACTTTAAACTTCAAAGCTAAAATCATGAAACAGATGAGGCATGTCTTAAGACATGGCTTCACTGTTTCGAGACATATCCTTGCTTTTTGCTAGTTTGACCTATGATTCGTAACCTGGCTCCATGTTTGAGTCAAGTGTAGGTTGTCACACTTCAAGGTTTGGAGTTTTTACACCATCCACATCAACTATTGGAGGCTCCCCACCAATTAGCATTGAGTGTCAATTTTTCTCATGCATGGACTTAATAAATTCTCTCATCCTTGCCTTTTAGTAGGCATAATTTGTGTCATCCAACGTAGGGGGTCTCGAGATTGATGTACCATCCATCTCTTCAGCAAATCAACAACATGATCACTTAATTCGTCAAGTGACTAGCTCTGATACCAAATAGAGTTTGTTGATTTTGCCTTCTAGATATACGTTTAGTTGCAATTGGCTTTATTAACTAAAATAGTAAAAACCTAAGATGGACAAAAAAATTGGTTACATTGTTTGAAAACTTTCTACATTTATGGAGCCTTACCTATAGAGTAATCCACTATAAATCTTTAGTATAACATGTGATTTAAATTCATCTTACTCAGCAATTTGCAACATCACTCTTATACATTAACTAGATCACTCTCTCCACTAAGTCTTTCCCCTTGAAAACTAAATTGTACTTTCAATGTCATACCAAAAACAACGAACGACCCTTTCATAAATAGACATATATTGGCTTGTCAAAACTATAAATAACGTGAACTTTAATCTTCTTGAATTGTACTTGAGTAGGTCTTCAATGTGGAATAAAATAACTAAGATCTTCAACGAATAATCTTGTAGAAATATTGAATCTCTTCAATTAAAGAAACCCGAGCACATTGAAAGTTTTTAAAGAGTCATTACTCGACTTGATTTTCTTCAAGTTTTACTTCAATGAATAGCTACTATATGCTTCAAATAGTTTAAATTTTTTTGGTCAAAAGATGCCAACACATATATGGTAAGTTACGCAGTAATCCAAATACAAATCAAGTTACAACTAGTGTTCAGTTTGGACAATGTGATAATTTCTCAGGCCAATAAAGTTGGTTTTCATGTATAAACTGAATTAATCAACTATTTTCAAATTTCACTAACAAGCATAATCATTCTAATTAAACCCTAAATCGATTGAATCAAAATCATCAAAAGCCTAATATGTAAATTAAGTAGGTTTACCCCCATATATAAGCATCAATATTTGTGAATAAAGATATAATGTTAGTGTCCTTCCCCCCCCCCCCCCCCCAAGTTGATGCAAACATAACATTAATACACATATTTTTGCGCCCTTTGGTCTGAACTTATTTTTGCTTTTTATTTGGAAACTTGACATTAATTATCCTTTTTGGCCATAAATGATTTTTTTTTTTATAAATATATTTGGCATTTGGATATGCTATAAATCACATCAATGCCATTGTTGTTTAGACTTTAAGAAAATTAATGGAAATTAAAGGGATGTTTCCTTTTCAGTTACAAGGGCAGCTCATCATGGGACCTTTTTAAGTATTAGACATGCAATTTTCAAACAACATGCATGCTTGTTATCAACTTATCTTTTAGGTTAATATTTTCATGAATAAATAAACTATTATTAAAAAAAATTTTATTTTCTATTTAAAGTTGGATCGACTCTGTCGAAATCATTTTTTTTGAAATCGACTTTTATTTTAAAAACGAAAAATAGGAGTCGCCACCAATCTCTTTTTTTTAATGAGGTGTGATCGGGTCACCTCGTAATTTAATCGTTTTAATAAGGGGTTTAATTTATTAAAACAACGATTTTTTGGTCTATAAACTTCGAGAAATGAGTTCGGGAGTCGGTTATACACGAGGAAGGATTAGCACCCTCGCAACGCCCAAAATTGGTACCTAGTTGATTAATTAATGTCTTAATGTCGAAAATTGAAAACTTGAAAATAGTTTAAAATACTATCCCTCTTTGTATTAATATTATATTTACTTAAAAAATCTTAAATAGATCAAAAAGTATGTTAAAGACCCTCTCATCTCGAGTCAACAAAATGTCACATCCTGTAAGTTAGGACACGACACTTCGAATTTTTGAGAATGAATTTGCCTTTATTTTTTATTTGAAATCTCACGTGTTTTAATTTTAAAAGGATATTAGGTTATTTAGACCCAACGAGAAAAATCGAAACCCCGTAAGTTAGGGCACGACTTTCTCGAATTTCCAAATACAGAATATTGCCTTATTTTGAAAATTTTGAATAATAACAAGTGTAATATTTAAACGATGTGTATTTTTTTATTTGGATACAATACATCAATAGACGGACATATCTAAACTTAATGTATAGTAGTGATACATGAAATAATATAAAATGACTATATTAATAGAATATTGGAATGATAAATAATAGGTAAATAAATGAATACTATAACAATAATAGTATAACCTTAATAATAATATTAACAATCATACCATAGTAATAATAAATAAAATAATTTAAAATAAATAAGAACATGGAAGATGCATGTTAAAAAATAAATGACATGAAAATGCCAAAAATAATAAAAGAAATAATGAAGTTATAAGAGCACACCAAAAAAGTAAAAATAAAATAACAATGACGATAATAAAAAATGCGCCAATAAAAGCATGTGTACAATCCAATTTACGAGTATGTGTAAAAATAAAAAATAATAATAATAAATATATGATAAATATATGGGTACTAATAAAATAATAATAAATGAATAAAATAATGATCATGATAACAAAGGCACAAAAAGAAAATAAAAAATAAATAAAAAAGATAAAAGAAAAAAAGCACGATAAAGGAAAATAAATAAAAAATAGTTTTAAATATTTAAAAATGGTAAAAAAACTAATAAATAACTAAATAAGTAAATAAATAAATAAAGGACTCAATCGCAACTTAAATAGAATTAAAAGGATAAATCGAGAAAAATAAATAAATAAAAGACCAAAATGAAAAGTGCGAAAACAAACGAGGACCAAATGAGCAATTATCCCAATCTTCTGGACACGCGTCCCTTCTGGGATCAGCGAGCCAGGGACTAAATTGAAACGCACTAAAACTTCAGTAGCCAAATCTATAGAATAAAAAAGTAAAAAAAAGGACTATATTGAAACGCGCTGTAAAAGTGGAAGGACTGGCCGCGCAAATATGTCAATTTTCAAAAACACGCTGATCCCAGGGGTTAATGGGTCGGGTAATCGAGTCAGCCCAAAACGACGCCGTTTTAGGCGCCAGAAGCCAAGCCCAAAATGACGTCATTTTGAGGGGCTTATTTAAGTTAATTTTTTTCAAAAAAAAAAATATTTCTCTCTTGCTTTAAAAAAAAACTGCTTTCAACCTTCTTCTTCTTTTCTAAAGTTTTCCTAGGGCCGGCCATCGGGTCCGGTGACCTCCGCCGCATCGGCCATCAAACAGTTTGTCTTAAAATATTTTTAAAATTTTTATGGTTACGTGAATAAAATCATTTGTAACAACAATTGAAAAAAAAAGTAATATTTTTTATACATTAGATATTAACTCTGTTACAAATTGAACTTATTTGATCATTTTTAATAATATAAAGACTAAATTTATCCATTTAATAATAAAAAGGACTAATTTGATCCAGATCCCATAATACATGGACTTTCTAGGTACTTTAACCCCAAAAATTATTGTGTATAATTGCATATACTAATCCAACAATTAACGCATTCCTCATTTCTCTTCGTCGTTGCTCAAGCTTTGATGCCCTTATATTGTATAAACAAAAATATTTTTATTTTATGTTGAATAGTGTCAATATATTTTATTTTTTGGTTATTTTTTGCTTTTAGTTACTGCACTTTGTGTAACTTGCGGAATTAGTCCTTATACATTAAATTGGTCAATTTTAATCCCGTACTTTTTGAATTAGTCAAATTTACTCCTGTACTTAAAATTTTAGTCTTAACCAAACAGTAGTAGTTAAGCTAGTTTGGTTAAATTCTACTATTAGCAATATATTATGTGTAAAGTTATAGATTTAGTCTTTATTATTCAATTGGATCATTTTTAGTCATTTTGTAAGTAATATATAGAAATAATAAACTGACATGACGTTACATATATAATAATATGTTTTCCACATCAATTTTTAAAAACAACGGAATTTAACTTAACGAAATTAGTGATTACCAATTGATCAAGACTAAAATTTTAAAAACCGAAAAACATAAAAATTAAAAATGACCAAATTAAAATACAAAGACTAAATTTGCGACATACCAGTATTAGAATTTAACCTTACTTTTTCACAATTCTTTCAAGTTGATGAATTAAAATTCTAAGAAAGGGCATCAACATTAATGATTAATTATGAGATTGAATGCATGACCAATAATTAAAAAAGTGTACTGTTTTTTTCCCCTTTAAATATAAATTCCAATTTAAATAAAAAGACATGTTTGGATTAATAATGCAAGCCATAAAATAATTAGTGAATACATATTTATTACAAACTATTATAGTTGTCACAAAGGATACTGTCTTGAATGACCATTATTTATTGCATTTGCCTAAATTCAGCAGGTTATTTATTGTAAATTTACATTAACATCACTATTCACCACTTGGATCTTGTCTGTTGGTTTACTGACATTTATTTTTTCGTCGATTGAATTTTAGTATGATTGGTATGAACATTATTACCAATACAAGAGAACATAGATTCGAGTATGCTGAAGCGCATTATCCTCCTATTTATGAATTAGGAAGGGATTATAGTCTAAATATATTAAAATTATATGATAAGTTGATCGGTTATGATTTACGAATTTCAAAAACTAAAAATTTACTAACCCTGTACCAAATAAATTTTCAATTTTAATTAATATATATTTTTATGGTGTTCAACACCTAACCAGGATATGGATAAAGTAGTACTAAGAAAAAAACCAAAAGTTTTGCAAATGGAGGGACTTTTGAGATTACAAATGAACCCCTGTTGTATTTGTCAAATAAAGTTTATATCTTTCAGTAAATTATCTAAATGAATGATATTTTTAATGTAATAGTATAAAAATTAATTAATTTATTTTTAAATAAAAGATACAAAATATAATTTATAATATTTTTACTCATGTATATATATATATATTTATATGTGTATGTATGTGAAAGTGGTAGCATTAACTACTAACTTTCTTCTTCTCTCTCTCCAATTATTTAAATATTTCTTTCTCAAATATCAAATCTTTATTATAAACAAACAGCAAGTCTGGTTTGTGTGTGAGCTAAAAAGCTTAAGCCATAGTAACCAAACACTTAGAGAAAAAAATGAACCTTTTTGTACCTTCACAAGCTCCTTTCTTTAGTACTGCTAATAACCCAATGCTTGATTTCTTGAGTGCAGAGTTTGTGTAGCTTTGGTGGGTTTTTCTATATGGATATTGGGGGTGTAGTGGTGGGTTTAGAGGGGTTTGTGGGTTCAGAGACTGTAGTTACTTCATCCCTTGTTTCAGATCCTGAGACAAAGGCTAAGTTGTACGGATCTGGGTTCCTTAAGCAAGAGAGACCTGGTAATAATGAAGATGTGTTGTTGTGGAGGAGTTCAAAACTGGCTAAAACCGAGGGGGTTTCAGCCTCCGAGGCAATGCCGTTGTTGCTCCACCACAAGAATAGTTTATTGAGATCTAATGCTAATGCTGCTACCTCTGTCTTCTCTGATGGGGTTTCAGCCTCTCAGGCAATGCTGAGCTTTTCTTCTGCACCTAAATCCCGAGCTCTTTCAGTGGATAAAAGCTCCCAAAATGTCACTTTCCCTTACTTCCACCTCACATCACCTGCTTCTACTAGAAATACAGGTATATGTACATGTGTGTGTGTGTGTGTGTGTGTGTGTGAAGGAATGTTAAGGTTCTAACATTGTTGCTATGGAGGAAAGACATTAACTTTGTAAAAAATGGCTGTGGTTTGTTGGTTTAAAGGCATGCTTGTGAGTTTTGTAGTATGGATTAGACTCGTTTTTATTATTGGTACTATGGTTTAATCCCATGGTTTTGGAATGTTTTTTATGTCTTGTCAATGCATTATGTTTCCCATTTTTTTCTTCCTCTTAAATTTTATCGCTTCCTGTTTTAGGTGAGAAACACTTTTGGTAATGATCAAACAGTGACTATATGTGTGTGTGTTTGTTTTGTTGTTGTATCAAAAGACAACAGATCCATGATTCTTGTAGCTACCTTAAATGTTGCAGACAGGTTATGGTTTCTGTGTTACTGCCACAACCCTTTTTTCCCCTTTTTTATTACAAACCCTTTTATGGCTTCAATTTCTTTGCCTTCTTTTAACCTTATCTGTTTTTTTTCTTTTTGTCTTGGTTTTGTATGTTTTTAAGGTTACAACAATGGTGGATTCAATGGTGAAAACATGCATGGGGTATTAGGAGGAGATAGAGGACCATTTACACCATCTCAATGGATGGAACTTGAACACCAAGCTTTGATCTACAAATACATAAATTCAAATGTGCCTATACCATCTAATCTTCTTATTCCTATAAGAAAAGCCCTTGGTTCTACTGATTTCTCTAGCTTCTCTGGTGGTCCCCTAAGAACCAATACATGTAAGTTGTCTTTTCTTAGACTAACAAGAAAAAAACCCCTTCTTTTTTTTACCTTAAAATGTCTATATGAAACTTCCTTGGTTGATGCTAAAGTTGCAGCAAACAGTGTTCTTGCTGCATTCCACGGATAATGAGATTATGCTTTAATTTTTCTCTCTTATTGGCTAATAAGTACTAAGAGTCGGATTGCATTTTATCCCCTCAAAAAATGGGTTAGTTAATCTCTATATGATAGATCAAATTGCAAATTGATCATTTCTATTAAATATTTCTTCCATTTGTAGAATAATCAGAGACTTAGACACGCGACATGCCATGTATTCCTCATGCTACCGTACAGAAAATATTTTTTAACAGCAAAAGTGAGTGAAATTTTTAAAAAGACCAGTTTGCTTTTTGATCTAATGTGCAAAAATTAATTTGCCCATTTTTTAAGTAGAGGAGGCAAAATGCAATAAGGTTCCTAGTACATTTACCAAATGTTGAGTTGAGTGGGACAGTACCCCAAACAGGCCTTGCTTGCTTCATAATCTGTTTCAAACAAAAGCATCAATATCATGCCACTTAAAATTTTCAACTTTAGCACATTGCCACTTTTGTTTTGGTCCCTACAAAGGTTGAGGCAACTTGTCTCAGCCTTTTTAAAATATAATAAACAATGTGTTTTTATCAAGATAAACATCCAAAATTAAAGCAGAAAGTTAAATATTTGTACCATATACAAATTATCTAACAGGAAAGTGCTTTGGCATTCATTTTTCATTTTTGTTTTTTATGTTCTAATAGTGGGATGGGGAGCTTTTCGTCTTGGGTTCTCGAACAACACTGATCCTGAACCCGGACGGTGTCGTAGAACAGATGGAAAGAAATGGCGGTGCTCGAGAGATGCAGTTGCCGACCAGAAGTATTGTGAGCGGCACATGAATAGGGGCCGCCATCGTTCAAGAAAGCCTGTGGAAGGTCAATCAGGCCATTCAGCTGGAGCCACTAGCACCACTACCACCAAGGTGATGTCTACTGTCTCATCGGCTTTGGCATCAGTGGTAGCGCCGATCAGTGGCAGCAGCGAGTCCAACAGCCTTACTGTTGCTCAGCAGCAGTTTAAGAATTTGCAGCCAGTGACAGCTCCTGTTAATAGGTGATAGAAATAATCTGCTTTCCTTTATAACTAATAGTAATTGTAGAATTTACTTATCTCATTCCATGATTGTTGTCGTTTTGCAGGTTGCTTGTGAACAAAGAAACTTTGGGTGAAAGATTACATGAAAGTACACTGGATCTAAAATCCAAAGAAAACCCTTTCTTGATGCCGATGCAGCAACTGATCACGTATGAAGAAAACTTGAGAAATGAGTTCGGAGTTGTTTTTTCCGACTCACTCCTTAACCCTTCCCATAAGGACTCTTCCTTGATTAACTGCAGAACTTTTGGTTCATCTCAAGACCTTATTTGTCAAGCAACTGAATCCCAACATTCCCTTCGAGAGTTCATGGATGATTGGCCTAAAAGCCAGTCCGATCGTTCAACCATTTCCTGGCCTGAAGTTGATGTTCAATCAGACATGACTCAACTTTCCATATCAATACCAATGGCTGCCTCTGATTTCATGTCCTCAACTTCTTCTCCCAGCAATGAAAAACTGTCTTCATCACCTCACAGATTATCTCGTGAATTTGACCCTATGCACATGGGACTAGGTGTAGGCAGTGTTATTAATGAACTAAACCATAAGCAAGCAAATCGGATACCCATCTCTTGGGAGAATTCCATGGGTGGCCCCCTTGGTGAGGTATTGCACAGCACCAACTCATCAGCACTTAACCTTATTACATGCGATGATTGGAACAATAGTCCTCGGCAGCGGCTAGCCTCATCTCCCACTGGAGTCTTATCAAAGACTACCTTCGGTTCTGTTTCTAACAGCAGTGCAGGAAGCAGTCCAAGACCAGACAATGACCTACTTGGTTCAACCCTTTTTCATACTTCCTCTTTGCCTGCATTGTAGAACCACTATGGTCAATTAGTGATAAAAAACTTTAAGTTATTATATTAGTCCCTTTATATTTTCTATAATTTGTACTTTAGAATTGAGCTAACTATAAGTACCTAGACAAAGGAAATTTGTCTGAAATTTTGGTTTTCAGCACATGTGTTGGCTTGACTTTGTGTTGAGGAGAGTAATGGTGGTTGGTTGGTAAGTATGGCAGTGGATTAAGTTGCTTGTAACGCTATAGACAAGGTTACAATTTCAATATAACACTGAATTTCACTGTTTTGTACTACAAAATCATGGTCCCACCCATTAACTGTGTCTAGCGAAAAAGGAACCCATTTTTGCAGGGGTATCTTTCCTTGAAAATTGAAACTGTAGGCTTAGCAACAATAGTAATATGTTACTTTCATGGTTGGCTTTTACGTTAAAGAGTCCAACCAACTTCGAACCTGCCGGGTCCCTTGGATGTGAACTGGGTGATGGGCTATTTTTTCTTGCCAGATCTAAGTTCCAACTACCTATACAAGTATCCAACACTGTTCTGCAGTTGTTGAGACCCCAAGTAATAATCATTGTTATCTCCTGCAATTACAAAACTAGGAACCCATGTTACCTGGATTTGGATACAAGGGGAGGAGGCTATCTCAATCTATGTCACTGGCTATATAGAGGACTAAAAGTGGTAACTAACAGAACATCCACTAAATGGCTCTACTGCTGAGATTCAAATTTTAGTGGGATAGAAGTATCATAAAGGCTCTTATATTAGAATTTGGATTACATTGTATCTTCACTACTCAAAAAATGGGCAAATTACTCCTGTACGTTAGATCAAAGAGTAATTTTTTTGTTAAAAATTGGTCATTGTACATCAGTACAAGATATATGTAGCACACCACGTGTCACTGTTTAGTTTTTTAATCACCCACGCTAGTTTTTAATAGTACAAATGTATAAAAATTTTAATAAAAAAAGACCAGTTTGCTCTTTAATCTAACATATTGTCCATTTTTTTAGTAAAAAGAGTAAAATACAATCTAACTCTATTTTTGAACAGGGTTCAAATACTTTTGAAAAATTTGACAGTGTTTATTATTGTTGTCAAAAGATGCTTTTGAAAAAATAAAACATCAATTTTAGATACGATGTTGTAAAGTAAAAGATATATTCGACTTTTTTAATTGAGAATAATAAAATAATGTCAACCAAAATCTAAAAATATGATTTGATTTTAAGAGTTTTGTTTACCTTGAAATCAAAGTTATCCAACACTGTTGTACAGTAGATGACACCCCAAGCAATAATCATCGTCATCTCTTGCAATTACAAAACTAGGAACCAATGTTACCCGGATTTGGATACAGGGGATGAGGTTATCTCCGTCTAAGAACATGTCACAAGCTTCGTAAAAGGGTATTCATAAATCACCCATTAAATAAGACAAAATATATTAGTGGTGCGGTAAAAGTATACACATGGTCACGTGTAATTATCTGATTATTCCATTAGAAAGGAATAAGAATAACGTGAAATTACAGTTTCAGATAACCATTTCTATATATATATATATTCCTTTTATGAATGACACAAAAATTTTAAAACATTCTTTTGCAACACAGATTTTGGCTTCACAAGGTTCTCTCAGTTTGCATGATGGCAGGTTGACATATTGTACAAGTAGCAAATGGTCTATGGTGGGGTTTCTGTCATTGGTGAGGTGATAAACTTTGACGAGATAATATCCGGCACGATTCTGTATATTAATATTTATTGAATGGTTGAAAGTTATTTTTACATAAAATACATAATTAAAATATTTAATTTATTTTAAATTTAAAATGCATATTCTATATTAATGGAATATGAAATATGACAATTGGATCATTAAAAAATTAATCTTACAAAATGATACGAAAGAGTGTAGTTACATGGGTGTAAGTGGATTCCTCTCCATATTTGAACAATGAACGTAGAAGATATAACATTGTTAGTTAGATACTTATCTATACTATACTTAAAAGAGTAATTAAGTTAGTGTCACAAATTAATCGAATCCTAATTCAGTTGAGCAATTACTAAAATTTCTTCCTTCTATAAAAAAATAAATATTATTATGAGGGTATTTTTATAATTTTAAATAATGTAAATTCTAGAAAAATGCACTTGATGGGGTTTGACACTACAATTTTCAAGTCTAATTTTATCATTTCAACAAAAGCATCATTTAATCATAACATTAATTTTTAATAAATATATTTGTTACATAATTTTTTTCACCAGCATCATGTGCCATAATCTTTAAAAAAAATAATTTAAAAGTACTTGTATGATTATTTTATTTTCTATAATATATATAAAAGTATGAATTTGAAAAAACTATTGAACTGATCAATATAGTCTTTGTTTGTTGATTATATTACTAAATCTTCTATTTAAACATTTTTATTATTTATAAGTTTTATCACATTTATAAATAAGAATTCTATATTTGATTAAATAAATTTACTTGATAAATTTGTTTATCATAAATAAGAATTTTGATTCAACTAAGCAACTTTTATTAAATGAATTTATATAATAAATAAAAATTTTATGTTGGATTAATTTGTATTTAAATTATTATGTTTCCATTAAAAAAAAGGAAAAAAAAAGAAAAAGATTGATTTTAAATAATAAGTTTTAATTATTGATATAATAGAGAGCTTTGTGTTTCATATATAAAATTCCAAATAATAAGATTTGTTAAGAAAAAATGAATAGGGAAGAATTTAATTTATAATATATCATTTTTAAATAATTGATATATATTATTTATTTTTATTAATTATTATTTTGAATAATGTTGCTTTGTGTTGATGTAGGGATCCAACAAAAGGGGTGATATGATGGTAATCGCCAGTTCACCTAGCTTAAGACGAGGCATAGAGCCGTTGTTGACTGTGGTTGCGAAAAAGTTGATGATGGTGGTGATTGTAAGAGAGAGAGAGATTCGGTCCCCTAATATGGGAGTTGATATCGGTTTATATATAATGAGTTGTAATCCCAAAGTGCCACGTGCCTTGGCGTTATTGGTGATCGAGGGTGATTACATCAGCTGGCCTAACATGACAAGCGTATTGGGTAGGCTGTCAATCATGTCAAACAAGTAGGTGTCTAGTGACTGTTGTCATAAATGGCGGTTAAGTGGGGCTCTTACATGCCCTATATACAAATATGTCTAGTTCGAGGAGTTCCCGAGAAGTTCGCATGACATGGTCTAGTGAGGAATTTGGCGAGGAGTTTAGCATATTCGATGCTTCAAGGGGTGACACGTGAGGAGTTTTCTGAGACATGTGGCTACTTTAAATGGTGGGTCCTAGTCTCCAAAGAGTGGTGTTCGAGGGGCCTTTCTCAAGGTGTTAGTCCTGATTCTCGAAGAGTTATACCCGAAGGGTTAAGGGTATAATAATTGCCCCCTAATTTGGAGGAAGGTTATAAAGTCACCTTCCTTGAGACATTGCCACATGTTGAACATGTTTAGGGTGCTCGTTGAGATTCTTGAATTTGAATTGTCTTGGCTTTGGTGTGTGTAATGCACGTGTGGTCTACATTGTTTCTCCATCTAAGCTTGCATGCACCTGCATTGATTGCCATGGGGTACAACTCATTCTCAGGAATTGACAAAGTCTGTTTCTATTGCGATGTGTTGTTTCGTTGGACACGTGTCCGTGGTCAGTTGGTTAAGCTTTAACGCTTATTCTAGAAGCGTCCTTGATTGAAAAACCTTTATAAAGTCTTTGTTTTTTTCCCTAAGGATATTTTATTATTGTTGTAGTGTTGGAGTCGAATTTCCTACTTCTTGTTTCTTTGGTTTGATTTTTGTTTCTTTCTTTCTCTTGAGTGAATGTTGCTTCATTTTTCCTAAAACCAGACGATCTTCTAATTTTGGTAAGTTTCTTTATCAATTATCCTCTTCTTAGTTGGTAAAGAGAGAATGGTGAGGGGTACTAGTGTTTAGGGCGGTGATGATGGATTGTTGATGCACGGGTCCAACATACGACGGTAATCGACGATTCACCTAGCTTAAGGCGAGGCAGAGAGCTATTGTGGACGATGATTGGAAAAAGTTTAGTGATAAAGATGATTGTAAGATTGAGAGAGAGAGAGAGAGAGAGATTCGATCCCCTAATATAGGAGTTGATATTAATTTATATATAGCAAGTTGTAATCCTGAGGTGCCACATGCCCTAGCATTATTAGTGAGCAGGGGTGATTATATCAACTGACCAGTTGTGACAGGCCTAAGCTTAGGTGTGGTTGCTAGGGTGGCAAATGGATAGGCTATCAATCATGTCAAATGGGATTGATGTCTGACAATTGTTGTCATAAATGGCGACTAAGTGGGGCCCTCACATGCCTTATGTACATTTATGTTTGGTTTGAAGAGTTCTTATAACATGATTTGTTGAAAAGTTCCACTTATTCGATGTTCCGAGGGGTGACACGTGAGGAGTTTTTCTGAGGCATGTGGTTACTCCAAAGGGTGGGTTCCAATCTTCAAGGAATGGTGTTCGAGTGACCTTCAAGGTGTTGGCCTTGATTCTCGAAGAATTATACCTGACAGGTTAAGGGCACAGCACTTTATATTAACTATATCAAGTAAAACTATATTTTATATTAAATATGATAAAAATGTTTAGTGAATAATTGAATATGTTAGCTTGATCACTTCCTCAAAATGCATGAATTGCATATGGTCGATAGGTGATGTACCAATTAAAATTGAAAAAAATAGTTTAATAGAAAAATATTTTAACATAATATTTTAATATCAAACTATTAAAAATTGTACTATAGATTTGCTAATAAGAAATAAATTATTTGAAAGAGTTTATTAATATCAACAAGTCTAATAATTAGAACTATTAAATTAAAATTTTAATAGAAATTTTTCATATTTAAAAAAACATTTTGATTAAGATATGATATGAAGCGTAAATGTATATTATATTTAAATTCCTAATTAAATTAATGTCGTATATTATATTAACCAAGCACCAAATTAAATTAGTTGAAAAATGATTAATATACCCTCAATGAATTTTAAACCTTTAATTTTACTATTTCAATAGAATATATTTAAAACATAATTTTTCTCACTCACATTTTCAGTGCAATATAATTCAGTTCAAATTATGATTAAATGCAAAATTTTCATAACTAGATCGATGGTTGAACCAATTATACCACCTATTCCCGGTCTAACCAGCTTGTTAAATTATTAGCTCAATAAAAAATCAGTAAAAAAATAAAAGCCCAATTCAATATGTTCGTGGCTC
Source organism: Gossypium sturtianum (assembly GCA_025698515.1). NCBI lineage: Eukaryota > Viridiplantae > Streptophyta > Magnoliopsida > Malvales > Malvaceae > Gossypium > Gossypium sturtianum. The sequence continues at coordinate 160,541,058 of CM046948.1, forward strand.
AACCAGTCTAACTCTTTATTCCTGACCGGTTTCCAATCTAACCATTCCAACCGACTTATCTAATTTGATTCTGGGTTAAGGGTCGTATGGAAGAAGATACATTAACTTAGTACACAAGTTACCCGCATGGCCATGAATCAAGCATAGAATATAACTCATCCAGCTTATCAAGCACTACAAATGTCAATGGGGGCCGTAAAAGCTTTGGTTAGCTTCCTCAATCATTTATCATTATCATCATTGGAAAGAAACAATGTCTGTTAGCCAATCCTTTATCCTAATCCTATTTTTTTAAAGTTTGGTGGCCTTTTTCTTTTTATTATCTAATAATAATGTACCAACCAAAAAAGAATACGAATCTGCTAGGCCTGTATGACACAGTGGACATTCTACCATTCCATGGGTTTAGTTCAGTTTGGTTTACCATAGTATTAACAATTACACTGCTATGATTGTTCCTCTCTATGTATTATTTCCATGATGAATTGACCAGAACCAGTGGGCAGTATTAATTACTTAAATAAAGATATTTGTAATCACAGACACAATAATGGACTTATTATGGCCTATAGGATAGAGGTGAATTTTATGCATTGCAAGAAAAGAGAGGGGTTTCAGCTTTCAATACCTTTGCTTGCTTCCTCTCCTCCTTATGCAATGATTTTGTGCCCATAAATCGGTATTCGTCTTTTTCGGTTGTCCATTGATTTCTCGAGGATTTGCGCCTAAGTCCTCTCCATTTGGGAGCTCATGTCGCAACTTTGGTACCATTTGGTCTAGGAAAGGTCATGAGCACGTTACCAGTATTGTTTTCTTTGGATCATCCTAAGATGCGAGTCCCCAAGCTTGAACCAAAGAGGACAATACTAAGATTGCGGTCATGTCATTGACACAATGTGAGGAAGTGAAGAGTACCTGGCCAGTCTATGGGGTCGTGAACGTTACTGTTCAACAAAGAAGCGGAGGCAATTTCCATTTCCAACTTAAATCCTAGACAACGATTGTAAGACATTTAACCCTTAGTGAGTTGTGAGAGATGATGACGGTGATTCACATGGAAAGAGGTAACATGACTCGAAAAATTACAGAAGTGAAAGGCTAATATAATAATATTTAAGGAAAATTAAATTTGAACATAGTGAAACAGAAGGGAAGAGGTAAAGATTACATGTCCTAGAACATGAGGAAGGGTGAAAAGTTCATAAATCCTCAACATAAGCTACCAGATTCATATCAATGAGAATGGATATGAATAAAGAAGAGCTCTATTACCAAATTAGTCAACTAAGGTCACAAATATAAGAAAACATAAAGCAACAAATATATGCTAAAAATTTGAGCAGCAATGAAGTAATACTGTCCAGCAGAAAGCAAAGACTAATTCAATCCAAGTTCCATGATCCATCTCACTCATGGATAAAATAATCACCTTCTCATCACGGCCAACTTCAGAATTCAAAGATTAATTCAATCCATCTTTCACTCATGGATAAACACCTTCTCATCACAATCAACTTCAGAATTCATAGACCAAAAGGTCTACCAAGTAAATATAACATGTGTTATGGAAGGTTTAAACAGAGAAAAACAAGACAAAGACTGCCAAATTTAGAAGAATTTTAATGACTAAGCATATAAAACTTGTTCCACATAAGAAACTCACAAAGCAGACTCTGCTAAGAGGGCATGGATTTCAATTTCTTCGTTCGTTTGACTAGAGGATACACATTCTTTATCACTTTCTGAGCCTTCTTCCCAGATTTAGTTTTCTTCACCATCTTATACATAGGAGGCATTTCCCTTGAGCAGACTCTGCTAAGAGGAAGTAGATTTCAATTTCTTTGTGCGTTTGACTAGAGGATACATACTCTTTATCACTTTCCGAGCCTTCTTCACAGATTTAGCTTTCTTTCCCTTCTTAGTCATAGGAGGCATTTCCTTTATAGGACCTGGAGGAATTCCTTGCTTAAGTGCACTTCCTCTAGGAGTAACAGAGGGAGGTAACCTCAAACTTAATGGAGGTAAAGGACTGTGGGGCTTCCAAACCAGATTGTTTTTCATTGAAAATCTTACCCTCTTCGTGCTATTCTCGCAAGTTTTCGCAGTTCCATCACCTTCACCATCAGCTTCACCAGTTAGCTCCCCATTCTGAGGTTTTCGGCCATCCGCACTCTTTGCTCTCTTTCTCTTCTTGGAGACAGCACCATTAACTTTTGGTAAATCACAGGCAGTTGCAACATCGCTATTCAAACCCACTTCTGCGGCAACCTTCTCAAACTGGAGCTGAAGGTTTGAAATCACTGATTCCGTAAATGTTATAGAATCCCCATCACCATTCTGCTCAATATTAGAACTGGCAACCTCTGCAGGTAGCTTAACATCATTCTCCTGATCTGCAGGGCTACATTCAGTTTTCTTGCTTTTCTTAGTCTTTTTACCATTGTCCCCAGTTGCCTTTTTGGCCTTCTTGCTTTTCTTTGTGGCCTTCTTCGCAGAACCGGTAATATTAACTTCAACTGGCTCCAAAACATCATTTGAAACATTCGCGTCTGTCTCACCACCCACAGGTATCAATTCAGGTACCTCATCTTCTTCATTGCCTTCATTACCCTCAGGAATCGAAATATCAATACCCAATGACGTCAAATCCTTCTCCAACTTCAAGAATTCCTCATGTAATGCCAACACAGCCTTTCTATTACCCTGACAGCAATCTACTGAAGAACCCAATTCATAGAACTTTGTAGAGAACCCCATCACTAAACCAATCGTCCCGAACACAACTACATCATCGCTTTCATCAACCTCATCACCTGACTGCTTAAGCTCCAGCAATCTCCTTCCCGTCTTAACAAGCACGTCAAACACATTGCTCCTTATCTTCCCAACCAAAACCTTATCACCCACTTTCCCCAAGATTCCAACAAACGGTTCCAATAGAACCTCAACAACCTCCTTTCTTAATGGAAAAAAGGGCCTAATTTCCTCGAGAAAAATCGAAGCAATGTGATAATTAACGCCATTACCTTGAAACTTGTCATCAGCTATAAATGTACCATCAACTAAAACCCTAATCGAACGACGCATAAAATCCAAATCCCACGACGATTTCTTCAACATAACAAAGAAGCAATTCAAAAACCTACGAATTAAGAGGTAAAACTTATCTAACCTTAACTTATCAATCCCGGTCCACTCACGACGCATGGTGAGAAGAAAAACGGAGAAGTATTGGAGAGATAGACCGGGTTCGAGCTTCGGCAGAACCGAGGAAAGCTTGTTGATGAGGTCGGTCTGAGCGGGCAGCTTGTCGGCGTGCCAAACGCAGTAGAAGAGACCTTTCCACAACCTCTTCATCTCTTCATCGGAGACTTCACTCTGTGAAGGAAGCCACCCATTGAGGAGAGACCGTACGGCTCTGTCACGGCTCGACTTGTCGCAAGCCGCGAGTTGCTTTATCAGGGTCGGGCCTTCTCCGGCTCCGGATCCGGCCATATTGAGCTGATCAGAAATTATTAGGAGAGGAAGTCGTCGGAATCGGAGGTTTCTTCCGGTTTGCTGTTAAAGAAGAGCGAGCAAAGAAAAAACCCTAAGGGTAGTTTTGGAAAAGAAAAAAACCTGAACGCCAAACGGCTGGAGAATGGTAAAACACGAAAATACTTGAAAACTACAATCTTTAGTTTCCTCCTTTTGTGGGCACGATTACCGGATCCAGTTTCGGATCCTCTCCGTCCTTTAATGACTCATTCGGGTTATGGGCGGTTCCAATTAAGAGTAGGGTAAACTACCTAGTTGGTCATCCAACTTTTAGGGAGATTTCATTTTGGTCACCTAAAATGAAATCCTTGCAATTTCATCATTCAACTTTTATGATGCTTTTATTTTAGTCCCCCAACCATTAAATCTCTAGCAACGGTTATCTGTACATACCACATCATGTTTGCACTTTCATTTTGATCACCTAACTTCTGTATTGCTTTTATTTTGGTCACCCAAAAAATATCATTCTTTTAAGTATTGATGGAATAAAAAACATTAAGGATTAAAGTGAAAAAACGATAGAAACTAAAATAATACTTTAAAAAATTGTCAAATTGTATTTGTTTACCCCCTTTCTGAAATTTCTAATTTTTTTCAATATCGAAAATTTAAATTTCAAATAATCAAAATCAATTAAATAAATTATTGGAAAATGTTATCCCTTGTTAGCTGATTTGTTACTGTAAAATTGAAATTAATTAAATTAATATCATTCTATATTTAATTTTTTATTATATGTTTCCAAATTAAAATCAACTCAAATAACTTATCTTTAATAACTGTCTATAAAACTCAAATTTCTTTTGATTATATTATCTCGAGTCTTTCATACTAAGTTAAAAGCAAAGAAATATCCTTACAATTAATTAATTTATTTAAATTTATCTTTTGTGCCAGATAAAACCTAGAATTTTTTTTTTCATCACTTCTTTACCCAGACGGAGAACGAGTAATTAATTTAATTAATTGTCATGATTTTTCTTTGCTTTGAACTTAGCATGGAATATTCGAGATTATATAACCAAACATACGCAATTATTAAATATGATTTATTTGAGTTGATTTCATTAAGAATAATATGGAAACATAAAATAAAATTTTAAAATTTTGAAGGAGATTAATTTAATTAATTTTAATATTATAGTAATAAATCGATTGATATTATCAAGGGATAAAAAGTTTTCAATAATTTATGTTCATGTTTTGGAATTTAAATTTTCAATATTTAAAAAATATATAATTTTTGGCAATGTGATAAACAAGTACAAATTGACAATTTTTAATACATTATTTTAGTTTCTACCGCTTTTTCACTTTAGTCCTTAAACTTTTACCCCATCAATACTTAAAAAATGATATTTTTTTTCTCTAAAAAAGGTTTTCTTTTTAAGTGACCAAGATGAAAGCGACCTAGAAATTGGGTGGCCAAAATAAAAGTGTAAACATAATTTGGTATGTACAGCCAACTGCCATTAGAGATTTAACGATTAGGTGACAAAAATAAAAACACCTAAAAATTGGATGACCAATTAAATAATTTACCCTTAAGAGTATCACTCAAATTCAAAAATTACAATTTAGTCCATTTAAATATAAATTCGATCCAATTCAATTGTATTATAAAAATTAACAAGTAAAGCTAGTTCGATTTTAGCTAGAATTGATTTAAATCAAATATTTTAAACTCAAAATGATTCGAATTTTAATAACCAAAACTCTAAATAATCTAAACATATTTCATCGATTCGAAAATTCTAAATTCAAATTGATCTAAACTTGAAATCATCAAAATCTATAATAAACTTAAATTGAAATAACCTAAAATTTTTGGACCTAAATTGATATATTGAGATGGACCTGAATCAAAATCAACATGTCTAATAGACAGCTTAACACTATTATGATTCTTAGTTTTTCTAAAAAAAATTCTTAGGTAGTAATTTTTTACTTTATATGTTGGGAAACCTTGGATGAATCTTCTTTTTCAAAACCGAATCGAATTAGTTGGATCAAAAATTAATTAAAATATCAGTTTAAAATAAAGAATTAGATCGATTGACATGTGAATTGGTATAAACCAATTAAATTGGATTAATAAAATTAATTAAATCGTTTTTCTCAATTTTTATTATTTTTAAAAAATTATGAATTTATTTAATTAAATTAAATAAACCAATTAAACTGATCAACTGAAAATCGGTGGTACGATCGATTCAATCACCAGACAAATTATTAAATGTAATTTGAATTTTTTTATTACGGGGGAAAAGGTATTCGAAAAAAGGCGGCGGCTTACTTCCCCCCAAGGGTTCTTCCTCTGTTCCCAGTTCCCACCGCTGGACTAGTTTCAGTTTTCTCGGCTTTTGTTTTGAACACTCCAGCAAGGTCACTGCGCACGGCGGCACACCGTCGCTATTTGGCCTTGACGGCTCGCACATGGTGATGTCGATCGAGTTACACGATGCCCTCGCCGGTCGGTTGCTTATGCCTTCTCGAAAGCGTTGGATCTACAGCCGTCGGTGTCCCCGACATGCTCAACGGAGGTGACGGTAGTCCTAGGCTTTGGCCCCTCCTCCGCAGTGGATTTGCCAGTCATATGTTCGTCAGCCCTTTTGGGTCTACTCTCTCCAGCCATCCCCTTCCCTCCCCCGTTACAAGCAATGACGGCCGGAAGTTTAGGTGGCTAAGGTTTGCTTATTTCAGGTTTGGGCTGGGCCTGGTTAGCCCATGTTCTTGTTGTATTACTTTCCAAGGCTTTGGGGCCTTTTTATGTGTACCCTTTGGTGGTTAATAATATTATAAACTTTTATTTTAAAAAAAACAATTGTAAAAAAAAATAATCTAAAAATTAGAAAATATATATATAAAAATTGAAAGGCCATCATCAATTGAGTCTTAATTCGAGTGGCATGGGCATTATTGTCAATGCAGGAGGACGTGGATTTGAGTGGCTGAAGTGCATTATCCTTCTATTTATGGGTTAAGAAGATTTTATGCCTAGTTTTAAGCATAATTTTAAAAATAGCAAATATAATTAAAATTTATAATAGAGATTATTATATCAAAATACATTAAGAAAAATGTCATACTTTAAGGTTGACTTAGTATCAAGAGCGAAATTAAGGAGGTTGCCAGGACCCCCGACCCCCCTAAAATAGAAAATTTTCTATTTAGACTCTTTAAAATTTTAAAAATTTTAAATTACTAAAAGTAAAATTGTAATTTACCCTCCTAAAAATGATAAATTTTTAAAGTTTTCTTCACTTCAACTTCAAATCATTTTAGGACATATAATTAGAGTTCGGATCAATTGAGATAAAGATTATTTTGAGTTGAGATTGTTTTAGTTTTTATGATTAAATCGGATTAAATTAAATTTGATTTGAAATTAAATTTTTATATACGAATAATAATGGTTACTGCCATGTATATAAATATTGATATAAAACTATTTTTTTTTAATATTTTAAAATAACAAAAAAAAGTTATCAAATCACATTAACTTAAACCCAAATCTTGATAAATAAATAATTTTGCTTTAAACTCAATTAACTTAACCCTAAAAAACACATGTTAAGCTAATAGTATACCCTATAACACAATTTTTGCCATATGGTGTTTGCCCGTCTTGAAGGCAAAAGCGACACACAAGCAGAAAGAGAGATAGAGAGAGAGATGGGTGTTAAGATTGCCAAATTTTAGTGTTGGACATTTTTCAAAATCATGATATTTGGATCGGATCAGATTAGTTGGTCGAATTTTAAGTAGATTGAGGTATCGGTTCAAAACAATAGATTAGGTCGATTGACTCACGAATCGATATAAATTAATTGAATCGGACTAAAAAATAAGTTGAATTAATGGTTAAATTTATTTTTTTTATGAATTTTAATGATTTTTAACCGAACTAGTGGTCTAACTGGTTCCCAATTCGGTTCTAAAAATCTTGCTCAAAATGGTAAAGAAATAAAGGCTTAAACACATTATTATTTTTGGGTTAAAATATGCCATAAGTCTCTATACTTTTAAATTTTTGAAATTTAGTCACTTTACTTTTATTTCCAGAAATTTAGTTATTCTACTTTTCAAAATTAACAATTTTAGTAGTTGAACTTGAATTTTAAAATCGGAGAAGTAAATTGACTAAATTCCTAAAATTAAAAGTACAGGGACTAAAATTTAAATTTCTGAAAAATACATGAAGTTATGAAATATTTTTTAACCTTATTTTTAATTAACAAGGTCTGGATGAATTTTGTTCATATATTAAATAAATATCAATCTCGAGTTTAATCTGTGGACAACCCTTACCCTTTATAGATAGGGATCAAGATGGGCATGTAACAACCTACATTTTATAAATATACACTTCACTGAGGACTAATTAGAGGTGTGCATGGGCCGGGCCGGGCCGGGCCCAACTAAAAATTTAGGCCCGTTCATTGGGCTCGGGTCGGGCAGGGCCTAAAAAATGGGCCTAAAATTTTGCCCAAACCTGGCCCATATAAAAATGCTAAAATTCGGGCCCGGCCCTGCCCGGCCGTATTAATTTTTTATATTATTTTATATAATTTTTAAATATATATAATACATCAAAAATATTAAAAAAATTAAAATAAATATTTTTCAACAAATTGAAAATAAATTTTAAAAAATATGTAGACTTAAATAACACTAAAATAGATGCAACTTAACAAGCAAATGCCTCTAAAATAATAACAAAATTAACAAATGTCTTTAAAATAATAACAAAATTAACAATAAAATAAGTTTTATATAATATCTAAACAATAACAACAAAATAATAGAAACATAATAGTAAAATGGTAACAAAATAAGGAGAAAAACAATAAGAAAATAATATAAAAAAAACAATTTTTTTTTTCTTTTAATGAATTCGGGCCGGGTCGGGCCGGGCCTGGGCCAAAAATGCCTTACTCGAGCCCGGCCCATTTTTTAAACGGGTTTTATTTTTTGTCCAAGCCCGGCCCATGCACACCTCTAGGACCAATTAAGAAATCTTAATTAAGATATTTTCTGTCAGTTTTCTTTATACATACAAATTAACATGCATACTATAGCAATTTGGTAGCGTAGGAGGGCTTGTTACTTTCATAGAGATGTTGGTATATTTTCGGTTTAACCGGTTGAATTGAGTTTACAATTATTTAAAATTTTATATAAATTAATATATTTAGAAAATATGAAAGATGAAAATGAACTAAATATAATAAATATGTTAAAATATGTTGTTAGTCCGTGTATTTGTATAGAATTTGAGATTTAGTCTCTGTATTTTAAGAGTTAAAATAAAAATAAAAATTCAATCTCCTTACTTTTTCAACTTAAAATTCCTAGTCTAATCATTATCGCCGTTGATAGTTTATGTTAAATTTTGTCAACTTAACATTTTTATTTTTCGTTAATCATATGACACGTTACATGAGGAAAGCTAAATCAACATGCCAATTTGACAAATTTTGATAGAAAATACCTACGAATTTTAATGATTGGGCTGAGATTTTTAAATTAGAGTACAGGGACTAACAGTTTTAACCAAAATATAATTAAAAAGGTCAAAATTTGGAATTTAGTCCATGCACTTTTATTTCTAAGAATTTAACCCCTATACTTTTCGGATTTTAGATTTCAAATTTAAGATCCAATTGTTAACACTGTTAAAATTGTTTTGTTAAATTCAAGTTCATTACAATGCCATTTTTTTAGTTACATTGCTACCAACTGAGTATTTTTTTTTTATTTCGAATTGTCACACCTACAAATTTAACAAAAAAAAAATGTGTTGACAATTGAACCTAAATTTTGAAATCTGAAAAGTAAAGGGACTAAATTCTAAATTTGTGAAAATATGAGGACCTGTGGCATATTTTAAGTTTAAAAAAGAAATTGTAATTCATTAGCACTATTTCTACGTTTTCTTCATGATGTAAACATGCAAGCCGTTGGGGACTTCTTTCATATAAAATACAAAGTTTGTCTAATATGCTTTATTAATTTAAAAGCTAACACACATTTAAAGGAACATTAGCAACTGATCATAGGCTTAAAAACACATTATGATCAAACCTTAGTATTGTTGGTATCAAACCAAAAAATGAGTCACAATGCTAATGTACCTTTTTCATGGGAACTCAAACCCGGGGTCTCAAAGGTGACATGCGAAGAACGCAGTATCGGTCTACGACATGTGAGAGTAAATTTGCCTCCTCCTCCTTGTTTGTCGAAGAGTGCTCGGTTTTGTGTCGACGACTTGAACGGCGTTCTTCCATCATGCCAACTTCAGACACCACCGAGTAGTTCGGAAAAGAAGGGTAATGCTAACAACGGCAATAAGCAGGAAGACCCTTTTGTGGCGGCATTTAGGAAATGCACGGAGTACTCAACGAACGGTAAGTCGGGGGGTACCGATGACAAAATCGACGGGACATGCAAGACTAGGAACAAGAAGAACATGTTTATTCTGTCGTGTAAGTATTCGTGTAATGTTAGTAGTTGCAATGTTAAGAGTGTGTCGGTGTTTGAAAGGAAAAAACAGGGTTGATTTGCAAAAATTGAATGGACAACGTGTTAAAATGTCACCCTTCACAAATTTAAAATTTAGTTCTTATACTTCTTATTTTCATGAATTCAGTCTCTCTACTTTTAAGATTTCAAATTTTAGGTCTAATTCTTAATTTTTTTTTTGTTAAATTTGTTGGCGTGACATTTTGAAATAAAAAATTTACTCACTTAGTAGCCACGTAACTAAAAAAATAAGGTAATGAATATGAATTTGACAATGTAAACATAACACTGTTAACGATAGGGCCTGAATTCTAAAATTTGAAAAGTAGAGGGACTAAATTTCTAGAAACAAAACTAAAAGGATTAAATTCTCATTTCATGAAGGGTACAATGACTAATGGCATATTTTAACCTAAAATTAATCTTGTTTGTATATGATGTCGCCATTTTTTTCTTACAATATGGATCTATGGTAATCAAATTCCCAGTTGAACTTTTGTAAGAATGGTACTGGTTTACAAATTTTTAAGGGCTAATTGCATCAGAACCCCCTCGAAAAAAACTATAGCATAGATTTTGAATAGATACCCAAATCACCACCAAAAAAAAAAAATACCCAAATTTCAAAATATGCTAATTGAGTTCTCATTTGTCGGCTTGAGGAATATTTCGTATCAATCAAATCTTTCCATTAGCCATAAGTTTGGACGTTAAACACCAGCTCGAATAGGAGTATTTAGAACACATGGGTTAAGTTACAAACACATGTATACCTACATTAATTGCTTAGATCTAGCATGTTAGGAAAATAGTCCCTAAATTTTATTAACATTGACTATATTTAAATATGTCATATTTAAGTTGTTCACACGATAGATATAGACATATTTAGAATTTGATTAGCATGTATTTTGAAAATACTCCATGTAGGATCCAAATTTATGGTTAAGTTGACAGTATGGCATGATTGGAGTTTAAGAATCAAATTAAAAATTAAATTATAGTTTAAGGATGTTAAATGCAAATAACCCAAAATCAAATTTCCAATTAAACTATGGTCTAAGTTGCACTGGTTACAATATGTAAAGCCAAATTGAAGATATTTGTCAAATTTTGTGGCTGCCTGATTGAGTTTCCGCCCTCGAATAAAATTTATGTTAATTCAACTTGTAAAATGCAAATTGGCATATATATATATATATATATATATATATATATATATATTATAGGGTAAACTACAAAATAGTCGCTTTTGTTTGCCTCAAATTACATTTTAGTCACTTACATTATTGTTTTGTTACGAAGTGGTCATTCTACCGTTAAACTCCATTACCTCCTTAACGGCAGTCCTATGTGGCAGTCCAAATGGGTTTTAAATGCCAACTTGGATAGTCAATTGCTGGGATGAAAATAAGTTTTTAATTTAGACTACCACGTAGGACATCCAAGTTGGCATTTAAAGCCCATTTGGTCTGCCACGTAAGGCCGCCGTTAGGGAGGTAACGAAGCTTAATGGTAGAATGATCACTTTGTAACAAAACGATAACGTAAGTGACTAAAACGTAACATTTCAAACATAACTAAAATGTAATCTGAGGCAAACAAAAGTGACTATTTTTATAATTTACCCTATAAAAATATGGCAACTAATATGACAAAAAATATGTCCTATAAAATGCATTTTTCGGAAAGTGCTTTATACCAAATATGTTTTTCATCTATTGTTTGATGGTTAAATGCTTATGTTTTCTACTCTTATGTCCCAGAGCCCACTTTCATGTTTATTTGATTTTTTTCCCAAAGCATGTTGTTTCATGTTTTTTTCTTTTAAATTTAGTTAATGTTTTTAATTAATAATCATGTTATTTTCAAGTTTTTAATTAAAAACATGTTTTTAAATTTTATTTTATTTTTATTTTATGTTTTTAATTAATAATTTTTTATTTATATAAACAAAATAATAAATATGTAAATATATAATGAAAATATATTATATATTATTATGTTAAATATATTTTACTTTTTAAAAACATCTTTTTGATATATTTTTTTATATGTCAAATATTTATTTTTTTTCATGTACATTATGCATACCGTAAGTTTTAAAATAAAAAATTGATTAATTATTTCAAATATCATATCTGATATTTAACATAATGAAAAATAAATATTTAACATGTAAGAATTATATATAAAGAAAAGTATATAAAAAATTTAGTTGATATTTTTTGAAAAATAAAATATATTTAACATAATGATATATATATAAAATATATTTTTTATTATATTATTACATATTTATTATTTTGTCTATATAAATAAAGAATTTATTAATTAAAAATATAAATTAAAAATATATAAAGTGTCATGAAAGTTTTAAAAAAAATTCTAATTGAAATATATATAAAAGAAATTTGGTAATTTATTTTTGGATATGATCTAAATTTGATTCCGACCCAATCCAAAAATAAAGAATTTTAACACTAAATTACACTTAAGGTTATTAAACGATTAGTAAGCTTATGTTTTGGTCGCTCAACTTTAAAAAGTTACAAAATGATCATTGAACTATTCAAAGTTTTCTTTTAAATCACCAGTTTGTTAAAATCGTTGTTGTATTATAGCATTCTTTATTCGCACAGCCTACACAAATTGAAAACTCTTCTTACCTTTCTCTTCTCTAGTTTAGATTTTATCTTATGAACCAGTTTTGAACGTCACAAATCTGCAAACCAAAATTCAAATAGCTTTCTTCTTCGATCCTTGATGATACTAATTGTCAGATCGGCTTGGATATAAAGTATGTTCTTTTACTCGTCGATGGATACTGATTCATCGTACCAATCGTCAAATTATCACTTAGAGCTCGTTAACCAAACTTTAAAAAGAATAAAAACTTAACAACCTAATAACTTAAAATAAAAGCTTTCAAATAGTTCAGTGACTATTTTGTATCTTTTTAAAGTTAAGTCATCAATACAGAAACGTGTAGTTTACCCTCAAATGAGGTCAAAATCATAACAGACAAAAGGTGGCAAATAATGCAAAAGATAAATCAGTGACCAAAGTGTCTCCTCTCCATTACCGGTTATTCTATGATGTAGACTCCTATGACTTGGTCTTCTACGAGTAATTTTCTCACATTTTATATACAAGGAAATTATGTGATCATATATACAAGAAAAACCCTTTAGTATAAACATCCTTAAACCAGAACCATTTCTTGTCCACCCCCAACAAAAATGAATCAATCTCAAGGGAACGTGCCCTTCTCATGGGAAAACAAGCCAGGTATATCCAAAGAAACACCCCGATTATTACAATCCTTTAAAGAAGGTGATGATCATTACACTGTACAAAAAAAGCTACCACCACCTCCATGTCGACTAGAAAGCGCTAAGGTACCGATGCATGACATTGCAATCCCTCTCCCACCTTGTGTTTTTCAACCCCCTTTGAGAACTTGTTCAAAGGGAAGTGGTGTTGATGATGGTGATGACCCTTTTTTAGCAGCTTATAAAGAGTGTACCAAAGGGAGCAACAAAGGTAAAAAGGGAAGAGGGTGGTCTGTTTTGAAGAAGGGTTTCTTTAGTTTTGCTTGTAAAGGATCTTGTGGTGTTAGGGATGATAGTTTAGTTAGGGTTTCTCAACTTCCTATTGAGAGAGATATTGATTAATTTGGGTTTTTTTGAAGAGGGAGGGTACTGTTTTTGTGAAGTTTGACTGGTTCAAAAGATGTTGTAGTGTGTGTGTCTGTGTGTGTTTTGAGTTTCTTGGAAGTTGTCTTAGTTTGTTTTCTTCTTTTGTTGTATCATATGGCTTAAACTTTATTCCATGGACTTCTTTCATCTATATCTGTAGTGTTATCGAGGTTTTTAGAATTGGATCATTGATCGAATCGGACAAGTTATCGATTTGTCAATTCTATCGTTCCTTTCGGTTTAATTAAATAAATTATTAATAGTTCATAAAATAATTTGATCCATATTGATTATTGGTTCAACTAATTCAATGCCTTTCTTCAAATTGATACCCTAATTGATTTCCGAACCAACCGGACTAATTGTCTTGTCCTGTTCAAACAACCACAAGTGTTACTTGACTTGATATCACGAGTCAACCGAATATTAATTAAGTTGAAAATTGATTAAAAACTTGTTCCTTTTACAAATCAACGAATAATTTTATGCGAAGATATTACTATGTATAAAATCTATAAAAATTAATTTAAACCCAAAATAAATCTAAAAAAAAAAAATCTCACATGATTTCTAAATCTCAAATTTAAGATTTTAACCAAAGCCTGATTTATTTTTTATAACAAATATGTTTTTATGCGAATTTTTACCCCGCGCGCCATAATCTAATAAGCTAAATATTAAAAAGGTTTATCAAAATGAAAAAAAATGTTTCATTATGCCCAAATTTTGAAATTTAATATTTTCTACTTTTAATTACTTTATTTGTCCTATTTAAAAATTAAAATCAATAGATATCATTATTGATAGACTTTCATCAAATTTGAGTTTGTGATATTTTATATTTAAATGTGTAATTTATAAATTAATATCCAATCGATAGCACATACTCAAATTCAACAGAAGTCCATCTAACAATGTTAGGGAGACTAAATTTCTAAAATTAAAAGTAGAGGATTAAATTTTAAAATTCCAAAGAGTAAAAGGATAGGAATGAGAATTAAACATTTTTTAACGTACAAGACGGAGTCAAAGGGTGGATTGATTGTGAGAGGTAGTTGGGTTTATTATTTGATGTCACAAAGTTCAAGTTGTTCAACCTAAAAAAATCAAAAGAAAAATCTTTAGAATTCAATACATTGGGTGGGTTTAGATGGGCGGTGCGTTTATTTGCGGTTAGTGTAAAAACAGCGGTGGCGGTGAGATTAGATACTGTAGCGATACTATAGCGTGAGACAAAAAGTAAACTAAACGCACCGCACCGCACCACACTCAATCGTCCATCCAAACCCATCCATTGATTTATTAGCAAAAATGGAGACCTCAATTTTCGAAAGAAAATAATTTCCTTTTGCAAGGTTGAAAATATGCTTATAGGATAAGATGAGTGGACTTGTTGAATCCAAGCACAAGTCTCCTACTAAATTCCAAGATGGTAATGTATGATATTGGAATTTTTAGTTTTTATTATTATTATTATCATTTTTTAAATTTTGGTGCATGACACTTATTTCTTATATAAAAAGAAATTTGACTCCTACTCTTTTATTAGAAGTAAAATAAAAAATTTGTAAACTAATAAAATAAAAAGGGTAAAAAATGCCTTAGTAATAAATTTAAAAAATCAATTAAGTCTTTTTAAATAAAATTTGATAATAATTTTGACAATTTTTAAACATTAAAAGGGCTTAATTGATTTTTTTTTTAAATTGTTACTAAGACTTTTTTGACTCTTTAGACTTGTTTGTTTCAAAATTTTCTAATTTACTTCTAATAAAAAAGTAAGGGTCAAAATGAATAAATGAGTAAATGTTGAGGGCTAAATTTGTTATTATACCTTATATATAAACACAAAACTAAACATTTAACGGTGTAATTTAATGGAGGGAACGAATAAACTATTTTGCTCATTCGTCTAATATATAAAAATTAATTTATTCTTTTTTTAATAGACTAAAACGCAATGTAGAATTTCATTTTACCCACCATATATGCCTTTTGAAATGCATTTGTTGATCAAATTCGGTTGTATATTCCCATTTTCGAGGAAATGGGGCAAGTTTTGCCGATGAAGGTATAAATTCACACTCCCAATGATATATTTTCCTTTATGTTGATATATACCACACTAAAAACAATTATGCCATGCCAAAGTTACTAGCACCTCCTCGATGTTTAATTTCCTTATAATTCGTCGAGCATTATTATTTACATAAAATTTAAAGACTCTGTTCAACGACGATGATAAAAGAAGTTTTATGATTATATTAACTTATAATTTACTATTTTTTTAAGATATTTATATAGTAATTTTACCATATGTGGGGGAGGGATGCCACTTCGGTGAGGCCACTTAAATATTAGGAGTAAAATATCTATATAGATAGATCGAGACAACTCATAGGTCTAAGCTAAAGCACATACATAAACAAAGCACTAAAACAATTCAACATGGAAGAACCCAATAAAGGATTTTTGTCTGTGAGACATGAAATTTCTCTCTCGAAGGAAATATGTTCTTCAATGCCACAAGAAAGAGAACGCATGAGTGAGATTCCATATGTATTTGCTATTGGGTATATATGTCATGTTATGTACTCGTTTAAATAATTCATATGCTTTAAGCATGATGACTAAGAACTAAGTAAATCTCGATGAATTTACTATTGGGTTTATTATGTATGTCATGTTATGTACTCGTTTAAATGATTCATATGTTTTAAGCATAATGAGTAAGCACTAAGTATGTAACACCCTTAACCTTTACCCGTCGCCGGAACAGGGTTACGGAGCATTACCAAACTTTACAGACTAATTACAAACATTTCACAACATTTATTATACAAAATAATAATTAATCATAAAACACTCATATTGTCCCTTAGATGGGTCCTCGATGCCCAAAATACACTTTAGAAGTGAATTGGGACTAAACCGAACACTTAGGGAATTTTTCCCAAAATCTCAAAATTTTTCTTAGGAGCAGGGTACACACACCCATGTGGCCAACCGTGTGGCTCACACAGCCAGGAGACACGCCCGTGTGCTAGGCAGTGTGTAAAAACCTGGGCATTCTGTTTTTTAATTTTAAGGTGCAGGGGACACACGGCAAACTACACGCCCATGTGCCAGGCCGTGTGTCACAAACGGCTGAGACACACGCCCGTGTCTCTACCCGTGTGGACGAAAATAGGCCATTTTAAGGCCACTTTTCTCACCCTTTATGATAACTACCTGCACACAACACTTTCATATACTAATATATCCCAACCAAGCAACCAATATAAGCCAAAAATCATGTTTTAAACTTATTGAGCCATCACAAAACTCATTTGTATAAACTTATCATAATAACTCCATTCATTAATTACTAAAAACTACTACTAAACACATGCATACAAACTTATACATATGTATCATTCACAACCATATTTCAAGTTTAACTCATTTCTAATCAAACCTTATACATGCCATATAAATCATAAGTTATATTACAAAATCTACCGAAGCAATCTGGATAGTGTGGCTTGATATGTTGATCCGATCCTCCAAACTCACGTTAATCTACAAGAAATATTAACAACACGAGTAAGCTTAATGAAGCTTAGTAAGTTCATTGGTTTAAAAAAAAAAATCTTACCGAACAAACTATAATAAAACATTAAACAGAGCATTTCACTAACATTGCCTGCCAATCACAATTTCAATTAATAAAATTCATAGGTTGAGCTCAATATCAATAACTTCTTAAGTTCTTTCACAATAAATCCGTATAACACTTACAAAATACTTGTCAAATTAGAGAACGTCTTACGGATTTGAGTACATCGTTTTCTTGATGCCATAGTCCAACTATGATCTTACACGTATATTGCCATGGCCCTACCATGGTCTTACACTCGTAGTGCCATAACCCAGTTATGGTCTTATCATCAGGATGTCATAGCCCAGCTATGGTTTTACACTTGTACATATACTGCCATGGTCCAACCATAGTCTTACGTTCACGATGCCATAACCCAGTTATGGTCTTTTCACTGAAATGTCATAGTCCATCTATGGTCTTACATTTAACACTTTGCCATGGTCCAACCATGGTCTTATCCGTCAATTCATCTTGTAACACGAAACGATCGTACTCAATCCTGCGTTCCACTTAATTTAAACTTTCAATTCGATTTTCATATCATTACAATAATCATAATTCAATAACAATGATATGAAATAATACATTAAATCATTCCTCAGTTAACAATTAATCATGAAAGTTCAACCATATGAACTTGCCTGGGGTAGTTTGTAGTAGTTGTAGAAATTCAGGGACTATTTTGTTAATTTCTCTTTTCTGCGTTTATCTTCGGGTTCTTGATATGGAGTAAAACTATGAAAAACCAGCTTCTTGGAGACCTCCTATGGTGTTTTTGGCTGAAGAATTATGAAGAAATGTTTAGATTTCTTTTAAGTCCCAATTTATCTAATTAATTTTCTTTATTTCCCATTTTGCCCCTTAATCATCCAAATTCTTTGTTTTTTTTCCGCCTTCACCGTTTCAGCCATTCATTTAGGGCTAATTTGCCCTTTAAGTCCTTCTTTATTTATTACTTGAGCTATTTAATCATTATTTCCTTAATTTACAAGTTTTGCACCTTTTTCAATTTAGTCCTTTTTAATTAATTAACTATCAAAACGTTAAAATTTTCTAACGAAACTTTAATACTAATTCAATAACACTATAAATATTTACGGCTCAATTTATGAAATCGAGGTCTCGATACCTCGTTTTCGACCCAATTTACCTAATAAATTCTTTTAATTCTTTTAATTCACTAATTCAAAAATATTTCTAAAATCACACTTGACTCATAAATATTAATTTATTAAATTTTCGAACTTACTCGTCGGATTTAGTGATCTTGAATCACTATTTCCGACACCACTGAAAATTAGGCTGTTACAAAGTAAATCCCGATGAAGGTCATTAGACCACAGTTAAAAAAAATCTTTAAGTACATGAGAAGAACTAGTAATACATTATTGATATATGGAGGTGAAGAAGAGCTAAGTGTAAAAGGTTACACTGACGCTGGCTTCCAACTCGGTAATGACGATTCTAGATCACAATTGGATTGTCGATTTTGCTTTAATGGTGGTACAATAGAGGCCAAATATATTGAAGCCAATTAGGCAACAAAAGAATCTGTTTGGATTAAAAAGTTCATTACTTAACTAGGAGATGTGTCTAGCATATTAGATGCTATAAGACTATTGTGGCAACAATGGAGCTATTGCACAAGCAAAAGAATCTAGATCTCACCGACACTCCAAACATATACTTAGACACTTTCATCTCATTTGAGAAATTCCTGATTGAAAGGATGTAAAAATGTGTAAAGTACCAACAAGATAACATCGTAGATTCACTAACGTACTTTTTGACAAAGCAGAAGCATGATAGTCAAACTTGATTACTTGGAATTGATACATGAGTGATTGGTCTTAGTGTAAATGAGAGATTATTGAAGTATGCCTAAAGACCAATCATAAGATGATTGTAATAGTATACTTGTATAAGCCCAATATTTGCCCGGCCCAACAGAGAATAAAAAAAACGAAAAAAGAAAAAGAAACAAGACCCAATACATTAAACCCAAACAGCAGCCCAATACCCCAAACCCACCTAACCCTAGTCCACATACAAGCCCAAAAACTAAAAAACATTTTTCAGAAAAAAAAACCCTAGCCCCTAAGTGCCGCCCCTAGTCTTCTGACTTCTGACCCACCACTGTCAGACCACCTTGCCACCGCCTTAGCAGCACCGCCATCCACTAGCACCTGCACAAAAGAAGAAGAGACAGATAATAAATGAATGAAAAGAATTTCAGGCTATAAAAAGCCGATTTGATTTCTTTGTAAGGGGACCTTTT
The DNA here is from genome assembly GCA_025698515.1 of Gossypium sturtianum. Lineage (NCBI taxonomy): Eukaryota > Viridiplantae > Streptophyta > Magnoliopsida > Malvales > Malvaceae > Gossypium > Gossypium sturtianum. The sequence goes on from CM046948.1 coordinate 160,560,745, forward strand.
TTTTCATCAATACAAAAAACAGAGGGATTTTTCTTGGAATATAACAAAAAAAGAAACACCAAAAACAGAGATACAACAAGAAATATAAAAGGAAACTACTAAAAATCAAAAACGGAGGAAAAAGAGGTGATTTTTTTTCCCTTTTTTATTATTTTCGAAACCTTTTTCTTTTTCTTTTTCGACATACATATATGTATATTATTATTATTTAAACTTAAAAAAAAATACAAAATTTACCCTTTTTTTTGAAATTCCGCCACTCAGTGTGCGGTGTGTGTCAGCAACGTCGGCGGACGAGGCACGATGATCCGTGGCGGATTTCGGCCAAGCTCCCATCCCCGCAGAGAAAACAAGAGGGGTTAGAAATTTTTTCTTTTAGCGGTGAAAGTGAATTTTTTTGGGTTTTTAAACTTATATAGGCCATGTAAAACGACGTCGTTTTGGCGGCGTCCATAAGCCCCAAAAACGACGTCGTTTCGTCCCTAACCGACCCGATCCGACCCGACCGCTCCAGGGGATCCGCGTGTTTTTGTTGAGTGGGCTAATTGCGCGTTCGATCCTTCCGCATTTTCGATCTTTTAAATCGGGTTTTCTATTATTGCGATTTTGGCCTGAATTTTTGGTACGATTGCAACAGTGCCCTCTTTTAAAGCGCTGCGTTTTACCTTGGAAAAATTCCCCCTCTGGTCCCTCCATCTGTTTATGCTTGTAGCAAAATAAGTCCCCTAATCTTATTCTTATTTTAAATTAGTCCCGAAATTTTATTGCTTATTTAGTTTAGTCCTTTATTTGTGTATTACTATATTTTTATATACATATATATTATTATTATTACTATATTGTTATTATTATTATATTACCATTATTACTATGTTATTATCATTATTATTTCCATACACATATATATATATATATATTATTATTATTACTATATTATATTTACATTATTATTGCTAATATATTGCTACCTTATTCTTATTATTTAACACCATTATCATTACTATTATTATATCATATTTTTTTTGTTATATATACGTATATATATTTCTTTGCTTTGCTTGGTCTTTTATATATATTTTATTATTTATTTCTAAATTAATATTACTATCATTTTATCCTTTCTTTTCAATGGTTTTTTTTATTATTTCTCATTTTCATTACTATTCATGTATTATACATTATAAATGTTAGTTTTATTATCACCTTCATTTTATTTTTCTACTAGTATTATTCCTATTACTACTATTATTATTATTTTTATTTTTATTATTTTCCATCATTATTTTATTTATCTTCTATTATTGTTTTATTACTACATTATGTTTATATGCATTATATTGTTTTTATTAAATATGTATTAACTATTTATAATTACTTTGCTATCATTATTATTCCTCAACATGCATATATTTTACCTTTTTATATTACCACCACTATTATTGTCATTATTCTCTATCATCGTCAATACATATACACCATTATCACGGTACTTTCCTGTCACCACTACTTATATTCTCATCGTCATCTCACTATTTTTCTCGACATCTCAATCTTTATAACGACCAATATATCCGTATTAGCAGTTCGGGAGAAATCGAGCCCTAACTTATTGGGTTCTAATTTTTCTCGTTCAGGCTAAACGACGGAAGATCCTTTCCAAAATCATAAATTTCAGTTTTAAATCGACATTCCGTATTAGCAATTCGAGTGAATCGAGCCCTAACTTACTGGGTTCCGGTTTCTTCTCGTTTAAAGTTAAACGACGGGATATCCCTTTTGAAATCGCAATTTAAATTTTAAACAAAACACCTAATCTCGGATATTCAAATGTCGCGCCTAACTTACTCGGACTCGACATCTAGATACTTGGATAAGCTTCTTTTTCTATTAAAATAAGGGGCAATATTCCTAATTTGGACCTTCGAGAAAACGAGCCCTAACTTACTGGGTTCTGATTTCTCATCTGACAAATAACGGAATATCCTCTTCAAATTTAAAACCGAGTTTTAAAATCAAAAGGCAAGCTCAGTTTTGGGAGCCCAAAGTATCGCATCCTAACTTACTGGGTATGATACTTTATCTCTTCGGAAATAAGAGAGCCTTAACGTCTCTTCCAATTCCTTCAAGTGTTAGAAATAAAAAGTATCTATTTCCAAATCATTCCAAAGTTTTCAACATTAGGACATCGATCAATCAATTTGGTACCGATTTCGGGCGTGTCGAGGGTGCTAATCCTTCCTCGCACGTAACCGACTCCCGAGCCTATTTTCTCAAAGTTCGTAGACCAAAAACATTGTTTTAGTAAATTGAAATGTTTATTAAAACAAAGGTGATCCGATCGCACCTAATGAAGGTCGGTGGCGACTCTTGTTTTATTTTCATCTTCAAAAAAAATCGAGTCGACCGCGTCGTTTACTGTTTTATCAAAAAAATGGTTACGACAATACTTATTTACCTAGTTTATTAGTAAAGACATTGTCATTGTTATTTCCAATCTTTATTTATGTGTATTAAATAAATCGTTTAATAATAATTTCATAAGAATAATATGATTATTCTAAAATGTCTTTTGGGCAACAATAATGCATTGATACTAATACGTAGTTGATTGATGACAAAATGTTGTTATGGATATGGGATATCAAGTCAACACATTAGGATATGTTACAGGAACAGTGCTGGACTGACCCACCATGAGAATGTTTATTGGATTATTATGTAATAGTCATAGCAATTCTCATAGTGATAATGATATACATGATCATTAGACATGGGCTGATCATAGTTCCAACTGCAAGAGTCATATACATTGACATAATCAAATGTCTTCACTAATTGGTAGTACTATAAAGACTGTTGTTGAGTATCCTACGATCTATATAACGAGATATGAAAGATCAAATTAGGATTTGTCCCTCTTACATAATGAGAATGATTTATTGAGCCATTTATTGAGTAAGAATAAAAATACATGGCATGCTTAAATGAAATGAAATGATATACTAGACTTATTTGTTTGTCTTAGCATACTCGAGGTTCAAAAAAATAAAAGTTTAAACTATACAAGTGTGATTGTTCAATGATTTGTGTTCAATTTAGATATCACGGACAAAGAGAACTGCACGATAATGTTATCATAGAAATGTTATGTCAGACTATGATTTTCTGTAACTTAGGTAGCAATTATGCATTATTAAATTATCACTCACTGTTTGTAATATATATTAGAATTATTTTAACAACAGTGCCAAAGTTATAGGATCCTACAAGGTCATCCTTATGGTTGGAAAAATCGAAAATAAACCACAAACTAACCCAAACCGAAGTGTTTGGACGATTTATAAAATGCAAGTTAAAAAATTATATTTACCCGATATTACATTTAAAAAAGTGGAAATCACTCAAAAATTCTATATAAAAAGATATTTTTAAAAATAACATATAAAAAGTATTGATTTTTTTACCAAATAATATTCAAAAGTAATAAAGCAAACTTTATTTTGTTAAAACAAGTCTAAAAAGCTAAAATAAAAAAAAATATGAAAAAGTCAAAAACTAAACTAAACTAAAATAAACAATTGAAATTTTTTTAATAAAAATTCGATCGAACCGAATTAAACCGAACCGGTATTACCGGTTGTAACTCGAAAGAAACCATGGATCGGATTTTAGTGGAAGTGACCCGGAGAATCCCGGGAGAGGTAAACTGTACCCGTCACCAAAAGGATATAATTGGCAAAACCGGTAATAAAACCAAAAAAAAAGAAGAAAATTTCACTTTTTAGTAAATTTTCCCCAAAAGGAAAAACAATTTTTTTTCCACTCTACCCTTCAAAAAAAAGAGAAGCATTTTTCTTCTCTTTTCCACCTATTCCTCTCTTAAACCCTAGCACCTAAAATTTCGACACTGAGATCCAAGCTTTCTCGCAAACTGAAACTCTTTTAATCTTCACTTAATAACTGTAAGTATTAATATTCCGATTTTAGCTTCTTTTTTTCAGTTTTTTTTCTACGATTGATTTGGAGTAAATTTGTTTCTTGGTATTTTCGGGTATGGATAACTTGGATGCTGTCTCAGCTTTTTTTGGTGATTGTTATTAAATTAATTGAATCTTTTTGCAGGTATTTGAGGCAAACTTTGCATATGTTCTGGAATGGCTAACAATTCTCAACCATCTAGTGCCCAGGTAGCCTGCTGATTAGGTTTAATTTTCTTGGCTTTATTTATTTAATCTAGGATCTTAACTAAGATTATGTTGTCTTTTGTGGGTTAAAGCTTGGTTACTGTTGCTATGTTTTGTTCAAATTTATTAAAATTTAAGAACATAGCCTAAGGCTTTTCTATCGTTCTCTTTTTCTTCTTGGAAGTAGTTTGAAAGAACTTGAATGTATACATTACAAGCTATGATTTTGATAAGACTCTCTTGGTGGTACTGGAATTATTGTTTTCAATATTAGTGAGAAATGGGTGTTGTTTTTGCCCGAAGTACATAAGTAATCTCCTTTATTCTAGTTTTTAGATGAAGGTCTAAGATGTCTAAATTTGTTGGCTATATTCTTTCTTTCCCAGCCACATTGGCCTCCTGCAGTTGGATCCATGGGTCCCCAAAGTTATGGCTCTCCGTTATCTTCACAGGTAGCTACTCTTTTTTCTTTTTACTCATTTTTATGAGATGGTTTTTAATCTTCTGAGAGCAATTTATTGGATGCTATGTGTGTGAAATTTTCCATTACAGTTTCGACCAGTGGTCCCAACGCAGCAAGGGCAACACTTTGTTCCAGCTGCTTCCCAACAGTTTCGGCCTGTTGGGCAGGTTCCTTCTCCAAATATGGGGATGCCAGCTGTTCAAAATCAGCAGATGCAGTTTTCTCAGCCAATGCAGCAGTTTCCACCCCGGCCAAATCAGCCTGGTCTTTCTACACCTTCACAACAGCCAATACAGGTACAATATGGTCAAACAAACAGGCCTCTTACATCTGAACCACCACAGTCACATCAATCTGCACCTCCTTTGAATAGTCATATGCCTGGTGTAGGAGCCCCTGGAGTGCCCCCTTCATCATATGGTGTATGACCTCGTTCAAATGTTTCTATTTTCCCTTTAGTTAATATGTTGCACAGCCTCTGATGTTTTTATATTCTCCCAGTTTGCGCCATCTTCTTTTGGCTTGCCACAGAACAATGTCAGTGCACCGTTGCAGTTTCACCCTATATCTCAAGTGCATGCACTTGTTGCCCCAGTTGCCGGGCAACCTTGGTTGTCAACTGGAAATCAGAATGTTTCACTTGCTACACCAACACAGCATACTAGCCAACAACCTCCACCTTCTTCTGCTGATACAGTAAGTCCTCATCCCTGGGATATAAAATAGTATGCTAAACAGAAATATAACGAGGTTATGCCTTGTCTAATTTTCGTTGTTTAATTCAAATGTTATATACTCTCTTCAGTGTTTATTTGTTGATACAGTAAGTCCTCATCCCTGGGATATAAAATAGTATGCTAAACAGAAATATAATGAGGTTATGCCATGTCTAATTTTCGTTGTTTAATTCAAATGTTATATACTCTCTTCATTGTTTATTTGTTGTGCTGATCAGAAACACATTCAATTGATAAATTGAATTGTGGTGAGAACTTGCCTAAGAAGTACAAATTGTTAACTAAGGTGATCAGTCTTGAGGAGAAGTCTGAGAGAGGAAAATCAGAAGAAAAAGAGGACATATATAACCAAAATATAAATTTAAAAAGGAAAGGCCACGGAGCTTTAACCCTCTTGGACTTGTCCTATCTTCATCTTTTCTCCACGGTTTTACAATTGGATTATAAATACTTCAGTTTGTGCTTTTTTTCTCTTATCATATCAGTTTATATGACATAGTAGCTTTGAGTGAATTTTTTCTTCAATGAGTACATATGAATTTTATGTACTTTTATGAGCTTTAGTTCCTTTTATCATTAGCTTGAATATGGCATAAATTTATGTTATGAAAGTTTATCTTTTATCTTTTTCCTTTTTTGAAGAAATTCTGCAAACTCTTAAGTGATTTTTGGCTTTCTAGGCTAAGTTTTTTGTTTAGTCTTCTCTGTTTCTGTACATTACATTTAAAAAGAAATCATATGTGCATTACACAATCTCAAATTGTTTCTGATCCAAATTGAACAATATAATGTTTTAATTTAGTTTGCATCTTGGAAGTTAGTTTGCATTGTATTTTGCATTTGTCCTTGCTGTTCCCATGTTACCATTCTATTAAATCTCATTGTTTTTTATTCTTCACTTTTTGCATACCAGAATGCAAATGTTCCTAGCCTTACTCCGCAATCTTCTGATTGGCAAGAGCATACATCAGCTGATGGAAGAAGGTAACATTATATAGTACCTCATAATTGTGATTTTTGCTCACGTTTTGCTATATATTTGGATTTTAACTTCTAGTTATATAGACATCTAGCTTTCATGAGTTTGTGTCTTAACTGTTTTACATATCTGCAGATACTATTACAACAAAAGGACAAGGCAATCTAGTTGGGAAAAGCCTCTGGAACTGATGACACCAATAGAGGTGAGGCATTTGAGCATCTGGTTGCTGTTTCTGCTGTTAAATTTTTATGCTCCATGATCTGTTAACCTTGAATTTGTTGTGATATGCTATTTATACAAATTGCCCCCTTTAATGGATGCTGAGACTGTAGCCATTCTTAACTTGTTAAAAAATGTTTTATGCGAATTCTTCTTTCTTTTGCGTCTTTTGGAATTGGCTTGTAGATGTCATGGCAAGTTGGAGAAATTTAACGACTGCTCTAAATGGTCACTTTGAGGGCGGGCCTTCACTTTTCTCAAGGCAGGCAACATTTTGCTATTTACATTTTGTTTATTATATGGGGAAATTTTTTTTATGAGGAATGATTAGATATATAGACATTTAGGTGCCTTGTATTAACTGTTTTCAATTTTTTTCTTCATTTCCTGCACTGTTAGTGAAGTTTTAGGATGGTAGTAATACATCCCCTCCCCCTCTTAACATGGCTATCTAATCTGCTTTTCAACTTCTGTCACCTCTATATATTTCTCCCTTTCTTTTCTTGTCTCTTTGGTAGTTCATGTATATATCTATCCTGTATCTTATTTTAGACAAATGTGGTTATGTTTTGTACAGTAACGAGTTTTATAGATTGGTGTAAAGGAATGTGTCATGCTGTTTATCATGTATTTCTATCCAATCGAACTTCTTTGTTGTTTACTCTGGTTCTAGTTTAATAATGTTATTACTTGTTCCCTTTCTCCTCCTTTATGGTTTCATTGTTGCAAGCATATGTTTGTAGAGAGTTCCACAGGTACATATTGGCTACTGATTTCAGAGGTATGAGATGCTGGGTCAAAGGTTTTTGCTGTATTTATCAGTTCTTTTTGTTTTCGTAATTGTTGCTGTGATTATGTAAAGGTTCCTTTGGAATAGAATTTGATGTTCAGTATATGTTTTTTTGTTGGTCATATTGGCTCTACAATTTGTTTACTCATCCTTTTAGAGGTGCGAAGGAGGTAGTAATGTGAATTGACTTGAATGTTAAGGAATCCTTGAAAAATATATTTAAGTTTCTCACTTGGCATGGAAACATCCTCAAGATTTGGCCTTGTTAAAGGTTTTGCTATTTGCAACCGAAAAGTACAATTTAGATTTAGGTTCAATTTGGGACCTGGAGGAAGATGGATTTTATTACTTTTTAACTAAATGAGATGTTAGCTTGCACTTTTAGATGATGTTATCAGTATGTAAGTTAAGACTTCTAGATGAATCCAAGCACATTCATGAGGTGAAAGAGAATATGGAGGTAACTTGAGCCAAATTCTCACCCAGAGATAACTGTTCCTTCTCTCTGTTAGTTTTGACTAGAGTTAAATAATTTTGATATTAGGTTCATAGTACAGACTGTTGCCGGAGGTTCTTTGACCTACGTTGATCCTAGCCAAGTAGAGCACTCTGGTACTGGTTCTAGCATAGCTGTTGTGTGAGCAAAAACTTTGGCATGCCCATGGGCTTACTTATTGCAATGGCTGAGTTGTTTAGTTGACATTTCCTTTACCTTTTCAGGTTTGGACTTTTACAATTGAAACCATTGTGTGTACTAGTGTTATCTTTTACCATGATAGAATAGTTGCATATACACTCATCCTCTTCCCTTCGAGGAGTCATATGGATGAATCTAACAATCTTTCTTAACAAGGTCATGTATAATTCGTTCTATTTTGTATATATTTGTTCCATCTTCATTTGCTTGGGTGCATTGTTGGCAACTTCCTTGGTGAGCTTACATTGACTGATATGATACCACTCCTTGGTATAATCATGATATTTTCCTGAAATTCTTTTCATTACTACTTTCACTTTGCTTAATTATTGATTTTTCTGTAACAGAGAGCTGATGCATCCACTGTTTGGAAGGAATTTACAACTCCAGAGGGAAGAAAGTATGTTTGAGCTCTGTTTTACGCTTTTGTTTATCATTCACATTTTTCCCCCACAGATTATTGTTAGATGCCCTATTGTATCCACCTTTTTCTTGTCTGTTAAAATTTTATTTGCATGAGCAATATGTGATCAAGAGATTGCTTTTGAAGGTATTACCACAACAAGGTTACAAAGGAGTCTAAGTGGACAATACCTGAGGAGTTGAAGGTTCATCCTTGTGATTTATTGTTACTGTATCTTTACCTGGTAGGCTGGCACTTTACCTATCTGACATTATTTTTAAATGTTTAATCCAGTTAGCTCGTGAGCAAGCTCAAGCAGCAGCTAGCCAAGGAACCCCATCAGGTTCAGGAGTGGCTCCTCAAGCTCCAGTTGCTACTGCTGTCTCTGCAGCTGAGACACCTACTACAGTTATTCCTGTGAGCTCCAACACTTTGCAGGATTCAAGCCCAGTTTCAGTTACGCCTGTTGCTAATCCTTCACCTACTTCAGTATCTGGACCAACAACAGGTCCTGTTGCACAATCAGCTGCTATGAGTGCAACTGGGGTTCAACTCCCTGTTGTGTCTGTGACACCTGTACCTCCAGTCCCCTCCAGAGGTTCCACTGTCTCTGCTCCTTCTGTCGGTGCTAACACAGCAGTCACGTATGGACATCTATTGATCTTTTATTTAATTTTTCAGTGATTCAATAGTGTTGTTGAAATTAACCGCATCATTCTGTATCCTCACTTCAGAAGAAGCTCGGAAACTACAGCAACTCAAGACACTATGCATTTTGCAGATGGAGCTTCTGCTCAGGACATTGAGGTATACTCATTTGTTGTTTCAATTCACAGCTCCCTTCTTTCGTTCGACCATTTCTGGGAGAGGCAAAATGATCTTTTTAAGAGTTCTTTTCTATTTTTGGAAAAAAATAGTTACTAGTTGGCTGGTCATTTGGCAAATTGTAGATGCACACTTCCAAATACGTTGGCAGTGGGATGTTTTTCGTATTTGTATTTGTTGTTTTGTTTAAAATATTTTTAATTTGTTTTTTCTTTCAGGAAGCTAAAAAGGGGATGGCAACGGCTGGAAAAGTTAATATGACTCCAGTGGAAGAGAAGGTTCCAGATGACGAGCCTTTAGTATATGCAAATAAGCTGGTAACATTCCAAAGACATGTCACTTGTTTTTTTTTTTTTTTTTTTTTTTTTGTCTTATCAGTTTTGTTCTTTCTTTTCCCCTAAAGACAGGGAACTTTGATGCCAATTAGGTAATCGACCGGATCAATGGCAGTTCATTTATATGTTTTCTTACCTAAATTTTTTTTCCAGGAGGCAAAAAATGCTTTCAAATCACTCCTTGAGTCTGCAAATGTGCAATCTGATTGGACTTGGGAGCAGGTACTCTTGCTTCATCTCTTGCCTTCCTGCCAGCTTTGTTCTTTCAGTATGTTTGTTTCTTCTGACATTGAAAATTTCTTCCAGACAATGAGAGAAATAATTAATGACAAAAGGTATGGTGCTCTGAAGACACTTGGTGAACGGAAGCAAGCCTTTAATGAGGTAAATGGTACCCAGGAGTCTTATAGTTGCGGTTGTGTGGTATCATTTTGTTATACATGTCATGGAATTGCTATAAGTTTGTCTTACTTCACTTAATTTATTTTCTTCTGTAAATCAATGTTTGGGGTTAAATAAAAAATTATCTGATTATGTTCTGACAAATTGATATCATTAATAGTATTTGGGTCAAAGAAAGAAATTAGAGGCTGAGGAAAGGCGCATGAGACAGAAGAAAGCTCGAGAAGAGTTTACAAAGATGTTGGAAGTATGTTGCATGAAGTTCATATTATCTTCTCTTCTTGTCTCTGTTTACGTTTTTATTTGACCTAATGCTTTCTTGTTGCTCTGATTTCTTTCCAGGAGTCCAAGGAACTAACATCATCAATGAGATGGAGGTTGAGATTTTTCTCTATGTTTTGGGGAAATTAGATTTGTTATAGCCTCATTATTAAATGTTGAACCTGTTCAATATTCTAACTAAGCTTTAACCTGTTCAGCAAAGCTCAAAGTTTGTTTGAAAATGATGAACGGTTTAAGGCTGTTGAACGAGCCAGAGATCGGGAAGATCTCTTTGAAAACTATATAGTGGATCTTGAGAGGAAGGTAATTTCATACTTCTTGCAGTTTTTGCAGATGTACAATTTCTATATATAATTGGGTTTTGGTGTGTGGATGTCGTGACAAGATATAGTATGCCTAGGTGTTGTCTGTAGAATAAAAACCTGTGAATTCCACCTTGTTCCTCATCTGTCAGTCATATGCCTTCAGCAAGATTAATATTTATGGATGAATGCTTTTTCAATCAAATTTTGCCTTGGGAGTAGTAGCTTTCAAATACAAGTTAATTGATAGTCTGCTAATTCAGTCTGTAAAACAGTTTGGCCATTTTTGTGTAACTTACAAAAATCATTGGTTCAGATTTTGATTTCTTTGACTTTGAAACATTTTACTGCTTCTGTTTCCAACACATATTATCACTGGTATCCTGCTAATTTCTGCCACAAATTTGACTGTTATTTCTGTGAAGTATGATGGGTCAGACATCAAATAAAGGTTCATGAGTGGAAAAAAAAGAAGAAGATTCATGCATGCAGATTTGTGATTTCTAGTTTCAATATATGTTGCATCTGCTTTTATCAGTTAGTATTCATTATGGCTAAATGGAAGTTTTGGAGGATTATGCATTATATTACTATATTCATTCCAAGCAAAAAATTAAACCTATTCAAATTTGTAATCTTGTTATTTAATGCAGGAAAGGGAATATGCTGCAGAGGAAAAAAGGCGGAATATAGCAGAATACAGGAAATTTCTGGAATCCTGTGATTTTATTAAGGTACAACATTTACAAAAGAAGATTGTTATTTGTTCTGTTTGTAAAGGTCATTAGTTTGATTTCTTTTTTTCCTGAACTTCTTTCAATTTGCAGGCAAACAGCCAGTGGCGGAAAGTTCAAGATCGCTTAGAGGATGATGAAAGATGCTCACGTCTTGAAAAAATTGACCGCTTGCTCATATTCCAGGACTACATTCATGACTTGGAGAAGGAAGAAGAGGAAAAAAAGAAGATGCAAAAGGTAGAAGTACTTTTTATGATTATTAATTTGCTACCGATCTGCGTTCTTACCTTTTTTCTTCTGTCAAAATTTAGGAACAACTGAGACGTTCTGAGCGCAAAAACCGTGATGCATTTCGTAAGCTAATGGAAGAACACGTTGCCGATGGCACTCTTACGGCTAAAACTTATTGGCGAGATTATTGTTTGAAGGTTTTTATCTATTTTAACTTGTTTTATAGTAAGAGTGGCTTTAATCAATGCGTGTTTTGCTATTTTTCAGCAATAGCTTTTGCTTAGTCTCTTTGTTTTATGCTTTGTAGGTGAAAGAATTGCCTCAGTATCTTGCTGTTGCATCTAACACATCAGGTTCAACTCCAAAAGATTTGTTTGAGGATGTTGCTGAAGAATTAGACAAACAGGTGTGTGCCGCCTCAGATATGTTCTGTGAGAAGTGTCCATTTTCCTCTTGTTTCCATTATATTTTTGCTCAAGCAGGAAAAAATTCATGTTTCTGATGGTGTCTTTTGTACATTGATAGTATCATGAAGACAAAACCCACATAAAAGAAGCAATGAAGACAGGGAAGGTAGGATACTATATTTAAGTCGCTGGTTCTTGCTTGGTGCTTTCTTGTTATTGAACCCTTGGCTTTCCCTCAGGTTACTATGGTTTCCTCATGGACATTTGAAGACTTCAAGGCTGCTATTTCAGAAGATGTTGGTTCCTCATCGATATTGGATATTAACTTAAAGGTACTTCTGTTGCAAGGGAACACATGTTTTCAACAACAAAAAATGGAAGGGATTGGGGGGAAAGGAAAAGAAGGAAGCCCTAACCTCTTGTAGATTTTTTATGGAATTAAATGAAACCCTCCTAGAACACTTTATCTGATTAGAGTCCTTGTACTTTATAATTTAATCAGATGTTTAGAGCTTCAAAACAGTGTTTGATAAGGTGTTGATAAGTTGGATAGTTGTTTTAGCATTTTGTTCACTTCATTTATTAGATTAAAGAAGTAGACAGCTTGTGGCTGAACGTTGATAAGTTTATTCTTTACTTGTTCACAGCTCGTGTATGATGAGCTGCTCGAGAGAGCCAAGGAGAAGGAGGAGAAAGAGGCTAAAAAACGTCAACGTCTAGCCGATGACTTCACTAGACTATTACATACATATAAGGTCTGTTATACTTTTTTTGAAGACAAATGGGCAGTATAGCTTTTGTAAACTTGTTTAATTTCTAGTCCTGCTTCTTTGCAGGAGATAACCGCTTCTTCTAACTGGGAGGAATCGAAACCACTTTTTGAAGAAAGCCAAGAATACAGGTATTTCACCCTTATCTTTGCATTAAAGATAAAACAACCGTTTATTTATCATTTTTCTCACTTTTATGATTCTTTCCTCCTTTGATGGTTTCTTGCCATGCTTTTTATTAGATCAATTGCGGAAGAAAGCTTTAGGAGAGAGATCTTTGAGGAATACATTACACACTTACAGGAGAAAGCTAAAGAAAAGGAGCGTAAACGAGAGGAGGAAAAGGTTTGTGAATCTTTAACTATATTTCCAAGTAGTTGGTTAAAATTTTCATATATTCATAAAATACATTTGATATCGCTTCACTCTTTGGTAACCATGAAGTAAGTTTAGTTGGTTTTAAACTTTATGTGTATATGAAGTGCATGAAATAATACAAGCACTTATACAGTTGCATAGTTCTTTTTGGTTTTCCCTCTATTTTTCTTGAATCATTATCTCCACTTCATATTTGCATAAAATCATAGGTTTCTTCTAAACTGAAAGAAGTTTTATCTGGTTGTTTTCAGGCTAAAAAGGAGAAAGATAGAGAAGAGAAAGATAAACGGAAAGAGAAGGAGAAAGAGAAGGAGAGAAAGGAGAAGGAAAGAGAACGGGAGAGGGAAAAAGGTAAAGACCGAACTAAAAAAGATGAAACAGATAGTGAGAATTTAGATATATCTGACAGCTACGGCCATAAAGAGGAGAAGAAAAAGGAGAAGGAAAAAGACAGGAAACACCGTAAACGACATGCTGCTGATGATGGGAGTTCTGACAAGGATGATAGAGAGGAGTCAAAGAAGTCTCGTAGACATGGTAGTGACCGTAAGAAATCTAGAAAGGTATATCTACCTATCTATCCATTGATGATAGTACTTACATGTTTGTCCAACTAAGCCTTAACTGTTCTTCCAATGTTTCCTTGGCAGCATGCTCACTCACCCGATTCTGACAGTGAAAGCCGACATAGAAAACACAAGAGAGATCACCGTGATGGCTCACGCCGAAACAGTGGTTACGAGGAGCTGGAAGATGGCGAACTCGGTGAGGATGGTGAAATCCAGTAGTGTTTCCTATTCTCATCCAAAAAGCTAAGTAAACAAAGTTGGGGAATAAACTAGTACTTAAATGATTTTACTGCTACATTGTTGTATTTTGTAAACCAAGTCATCTACAACTCTAATCACATTTTAACTTTTTAGCCTTTTCTACACAGGCAAAAAAAAAAATAAAAAAAATTCACCAAGTTAGTCAAAATTAGATTTTGTAGTCATTCACACATCAGAAGCAAACTGTTGGCTTTATACAAAGATTTGGTCTTTTGGTTGAATGCATGTGATTATTAATAATATTATTATTCGTCTTTACTTAAAAACCACTCTGTTTTGTATTGGAATTTTCCATCTTTATTAAGAGAGCATCTAAGAGGTACAATTTCCTTTCCTTGATGCTATTTTGACTTTGATATACAGTTTTGTTGGCTTTAGAAAAATGTCTTGAGTGCTGCATGTGTTTTGTCATAATGTAATGTGCATTTATTGTGTTACATATGGTCCCTCCTTTTCTCTATTTATTATGCATATAAAGGGTTTTACGTGGTGATGTTTAATCTGATGGTTTCGATTGAATGAATTATTAGAAATATCATACCTGTATTCTGGATTGATATTTTGGCTGATTTTTAATTCAACTAATTTGACTGGTTTTACGATATTATTATGCATTTTGTGCAATGTTTTGGGACAATCGTATTTCTTTTTCTAGTGGAATAATTAAGAAAAATTACCAAAAGAATGTATAATTAAGTTGGTAGACCTTCAAAAGCTTGACTAATTGTAATTGGGGTATAGTGGTTTAATTCCTAGTTTGATCAGATTGGCGGTATCCGATGATTAATCGAATATCTTAAGTTAATCACAAAAAAAGGAAGGTACTTTTTACTTTATGGTGGTTTGTATGTCAACCTCAATGGATCAAATCCATCATTTAATAAAAGCTCCAACACTATGGTTCAATCATTTATTATATTATTTCTCAAAAAGAATATCATTAATTATATTCAATTAAATTTCGGTTCAATCATTAATATATTATTTTTCCCTTTGTCAATTATGAAATATACAAACAAACATCAAATTCTTTTATTTATTTTTGTGTGCTGGAATTCTGGGTAAATTGATTTTTTATTTGATTAATTTTGTTTAAATTTTTTGGGTTAGGTCATTGATATCATTTTGGTTTGGCCATTTCAGGTTCGAATAATTTTAAATTATTTATTTGAGTCATTTGGGGTTCAAAATGTTTTTTTAATATGAGACAATTTCAAGTTTAAACCAACTCAAGTTTAGGTTGGATTAGTTTAACGACTTTCTATGATTAGATTAAGTTGGGTTTAATTTGTATTTTGACCAAATGAATCGGGTTTTAAATTTGGATCAAAATTAATCGAGGTAAAAAAACCATCAATGTTATATCAGTAAGGTGCTTTCATTATTGAAACCATTAAATGACACGTCAAATCTTATGTAACTAGATTTAAAAATTAAATATTTTTAAAAATAAGACATTGCAGTATAATTTTTAAAAGTAAAAACTAAAAATAAAAAAGATTAAGAATTTTACAACATTCATTTTTTATTAAAATTTTCATTTTAAATTTTGTTGTATAAGACCCGATGTACAAGATGACAGTTAATTTAACGATTTTAATAACAATAGGGCTTGATTAGTGTAATATCAATAGTTTAAAGATGTTTGATGCAATTAACTCTTATAATAATATATTCATTAATTTCTATAATTATGCAATAAATCTAAAGAGAGGAAAGAAGATTAAAAAAAGCACATAAAATCAAAATAGTAATTGGAAATTAGAAGCAAAGCAAAACCAAAATTACATTCATGTTATGTTATCCTACAAAATCAATCCATCAATCATATCCATAACAACATCACTTATAAGCTCTTCAACAATGGCATTTCCAATGCATATCCCCATCTCCTTTTTATATGATTCAATCTCAAAACCCTCCCATTCTTGCTTTGTTGCAATTACATCCAATTCCAACATCTCTTGTATGTTTGTTTCATCCCCACGTTGTTTTCCCCATCCTTTTATTTTCTCACATATAACATTCCCAATCTCTTCTGACCCTAAATACCTTTTCCCTTTCCCTTCTTTCATACAGCCATTGTTATGATCCACAAGCTCTCTTACACAGTCTAACAGTAGCTGCTTTGTTTGCTGTAATACCCTTTTTGACATTGAAAATGGTGATGAACCACTTGACTGTTCTGAATCTGTTGTTTGTAGAAGCAAATTCCATAGTGTAGCTGATAATATTGATTCCTCTGTTATTAACTTGGGCAAAATGATGCTTTTCTGCATTGTATTGGAACCTGTTTTTAATTTAAACCATGAGGGTTAGTATTTTTAGTAATTGAATTTAGGACTTGAACTTGGTAACTTTTCCCACATTGGGGCTTTAATTTTTTTTTTTGTCTAAATTAGTCCCAGAACTTGACAATTATGTCCAACAAGGCTGAACTTGAAAAAAATAGTTCAAGCCCTAACTTGGAAATAACTGCCTACTTCAAACCTTCATATGGAACATGGGAACAATTGCCAAATTCAGAGACTAACTTAGAAAAAAAAATTTAAGTCATAATGTGGGAATAGTTGCTTAGTTCAAACCTCAATATGGGAACAATTGTCAAGTTCAAGCCCTAATGTATATGGGAATAGTTGTCTAGTTTAGGCTTCAATAGGAGAATAATTGTTTAGGGACTAACTTGGACAAAAAAAAAAGTTTAAGCACTAATATGGTATAGTTGCCAAGTTCAGGGACCAGCTTGGATAAAAAAAATTCAGACCCCAATATGAGAAAAATTGTCCAGATCAAATTTGATGTGAGAGCAATTGCCTAAGTTTAGGGTCTTACTTGGACAAAAAATAGTTTAGACCTATGGGAAAAGTTGCCAAATTCAGACTAAATAATGATTTAACCCTTAATTTAAAATCAGATCAAAATTGGGTGTCAAAGTGATGAACCTGTGGAAGTAGACATAGCTTCTAATACTGATTGTGGGCTGTGTTGCTTAGTATCTTCCATGTTTGTATCTACAACAGCTTTTTCTGCCATTTTTGAAGACATTGATGATGATGATGCTTCTTCTTCATCTATGTTACTATCTGAGCTTGAATTACACAGTGCTGAGCAAGAAAATGTATCTGTCTTTCCATCTTCATCATTGGGATTATTGGTTCTTCTTAACCCTTTGCTTGTAAAGAATTTGTTACATGGTATAAGTTTGAGTAGCTTGGGGATGTGTTGTGGGATACCCTTTTTGTTCTTGTTTTTGGTTGAACCACCATGGATGGGAGTTAAGTTCTTGGCACCACACCCTTTTTCTGAAAGGTAAACTTCTAAGATAAAAGGCTCTTGTTGTTGTTCAAGGAGTTCACCCAGTTGTCTTGCAGGCTTGGATGGTATGGTCCTTGAGGCCATGTGAGCTGAAAAGATGACTGAAAAAACTCAAAAAAAAGTGGAACAAAATGAAGATAAGGTGTTGCATATGCAAGACCTTAGGCATTAAATGGGGGAAAACATGGATATCTATCAGTTTGGGAATGTAAAATAACAGAGAACAGATGGAAGAATGGGGTATTTAAGGCCATGAAAGTGAAAGAAAGAGAGAGAGAAAGGTTATATAGCTTATTTTTCTCACGCTCGTGTCACACTGTATATGATAATTACAATCATTTTAGTATTTAAACTTGGATTTTAAATTTTGATGATGTGACTAGTACTATCGAAATAAGATCAGATTAGTTAGTTGAATCAATTGAATTGAGAACCGATTGATATAACAATACGAACAAAGGGATTGAACCGGTTGTATTGAAAATTGCTTAAAATTGGTAAAAATTGAAATTTGGGACAAAAATTGACTGCTGAATAGGTTTAATAATATTCTATTTTTAGATTTTTAGATTTTTATGAATTTATTTATTATTGTTGATTTAACGGTTGAACCGATTGAATCAGGAACCGGTAGTTTAACTGATTTAACAATCCGCCCGATTATAAACACTCGATGCAAGACTTTGAGATTGTACCACATCATCACTTGAAGTAACTTTTTTAATTTTCAAGTGATGATATGATACGATGTTAGAGTGTCACATCATTAAATTTTTATATTTTTCAAGTTTAAAGATCAAAATGAACCCAGTTATTAAATTCAAGCGATAAAGTGAATTAGAAAAAATATAAATACCAAAATGAATTTAATCACCAAATTCAGGGGTAAAAAATTATATTATCCCAAATTAATACATAATTCGTGTCTTACACTTACACTCGAGTTGGAGTAATATATAGGGAATCTGTTTTTGTTTCATTTTGCCTTTTGTCTTTTTTTAATCCCTCAAAGAATAAATTTTTTGTTTTTTGGTATTTAATTTGGTCCCATAAGGACTTTGTTTCTATTTGACTTAGCCAAAGGCAAGTTGAATGCTAGAACCTGGTCTGAAATTGGCTCTGTACTCTATTTGTCTTTACTTATAAAACTAGTCTCACATCATATATATATATATAAACATACATACCTTCCTATGTATGGACCTCCATTTCCTATTAACTCAAGGGTATGCATTCAGGCAGCCCATATCATAAGGTTTCATTGTTCATGACATTACAATCAGCATTTATTAGCTTAATGTCTTTCATTTTGCCCTTGGTTGTCCTATCCGCCACACATGATTTTATAGTAGAATCGGATGAAAATTTTTATGGAAGAAACACTTTGTTTTTTGATTTAATGCGTAAGGGCTAATTTACTTAATCTTTGAGCAAAGTGAGCAAAATGCAATTCGACTCCTAATACAAAGACCTCCATGACACTTTTACCCAAAGGCATGCATTCGGGCGGTCCACATCATATGGTTCATTGTTTGTAACATTACAATATGCATTTGTGAGCTTCATGGCTTTCATTTTGTCCCCTGGTTGTTCTGTCAATCAAGTCATGATTTAATGGTAGAAATGGATGGAATTTTTAATGAAATAATCACTTCGCTTTTTTTATTTAACATATAAGGATTAATGTGCTCATTTTTTTAGTAGAGGGAGCAAAATGCAATTTCAACTATTAGTACAAGGGTTTCCATGATATTTTTACCCAAGGGCACGCATTCAAGTTCATTATTTATAACATTTACAATCTGCATTTGTTAGCTTAATGGCTTTCATTTTGCCCCTTGGTTCCTCTATCAGTCACGTTATCATTTAATGATAAAAATGAATAGAATTTTTAATAAAAGAATTAAGTTGCTCTTTAAATTAACGCACATAAATTAATTTATCTATTTATTTAATAGAGAAGACAAAATAAAATTTTACAATGCAGTCAAACAGTCCATGTAATATGGTTCATTGTTCATTGCATTTACAATCTTCATTTCAGAACATAATGACTTTCATTTTCATTCTTTTCGTTGTTTTTTTATGGAATGATTTGAGGGAGGCCCCAGTAATTAGGAGTGAGCAAAATTCGATTCGATTCGAAAAATTCGATAAAAATTTCAAATTTTGAATTAAATAGTTCGAGTTATTTGAGTTAATCAAGTTATTCGGATCAACTCGAATAAAAAAATAAGTTTTTCGATTTAACTCGAATATGAATTACACAATTCGAGTTATCTGAAAATCCGAATAAAAAAAGACAAAACTACGTTGTTTTGATAAATATTTACTTTTTTAAAAGTTAAAATTCAAAATAATTAAGTTAAAAGGCAAAATTACGTTGTTTTGATAAATGTTTACCCATTAAGTTAAGAGGCAAAATCATTATATTGTTCATGTAGTTAAATAATCTTGTACTTCGTCTACTAGTTAAATAATCGGTCCATCTAATCGCAACATTAAGTATAAATAATAGGATTCGTTAACTCGATTCAATTTGACTCAAATTTTTTTGACTCGATTCGATTCGATTCGAAAAAAATTCAAATTGAGTTCGGTTGCTAAAATAGGATTTGTTAACTCGACTAACTCGAAAATTTTTGACTCGATTCGACTCGACTCGACTCGATCGAATACTCACCCCTACCAGTAATGACATGATTTATGTTTATAAAGTTAAAAAAAAAAATGAGTAAATTCCATCCAAGGTCACTAAATTATTAATACGTTTATATTTTAGTCACTCAACTTAAAAAAGTTACAAAATAGTCATTACACTAATACACTTAAATGAAAACTTTTCAATAGTTCAATGACTATTTTGTAATTTTTTAAAATTGAGTGATCAAAACATAAACCTACAAACAGTTTAGTGACCTTGGAAACAATTTACCCAAAAAAGTGGGAGCATCTTTTACTTGGGGATTTGGTTTATCAGAAAATCAGGAAGGTATGGATTCAGGGTTTCTGGAAAGGAGAATCTATGTTATTTATACTGTTATGGAATTACTTGGATAACAATTTAACCCTTTTTTTTACTCTTTGTTTTGTATTATTGTGTTATGGTTTTGGGGATTGGGGTTTTTCAGATTTTAAACTTTTGTTAGATGGATTGATATGATAAAATAATAGAATAAAGCTAATTGGGAAAAAAAATTGAAACCCATTCCATAGATTAGATCAATTTGAATTAGTTCGATTTGAATTTTAAAATTTTCAAGTAAGTTTAGTTAGTATCGTTTTAATTTCGGGTCATTTAGATTTGAGGCTTATATTTCTGGAGTTGGGTCAAATTCAAATCATTTTGAGTTCAAATTATTTCGATAAGGACGAAGCCCATTTTTTTTGGGGAAAGCGAGATTGAGTTCAAATTTGATCTTTCTATAATTAATATTACTAATTTTCTTTCCCGAGTGGGATGATTGTATATATTAATAAAAATAAACAAAGCTTAATATATAATGATTTAAAATATTTGTATTTAAATATAATTAAAGGAAAATTGACAACGAAAAATAATTTTTATTTGGAATTTTTAAAATATAATTGCAAATAAATTCAATTTATCAACTAAAAATAAATGTTTGATACATAAAACTAATTATCAATAATTTTATAAAATACAGAAATAGAAATAAAAAATTGTGGAGAAAATTTTAACTCAAAATTAAATTGGAAAAATTTCTTCAATTTTTTTAATTAATATATTTTTTACCTTTTTGAATTTTATATATATAAAAAAAAAACAGTTTGTAAACCGTATTAAGTAGAACTATTTTAAATTGTAAAAAAAATGTTTTAAATATATTTTTTAAAGTAAATATTAAACATGATTTTAATTTTATTTAAAATAAAATTAGTAAAAGTGTATTAAATTATCTTAAAAAAAGTGTATCAAAATAAAAAAAATAGTTTTCACAATACACGTGACAAACATGTTTTCTTTTAAATAAATATTAAACATGATTTTATTTTTAATTAAAATTAAATTAATAAAAGTGTATTAAATGCATTGATTTAGAGTGTTAAATTTTCTCATTTTAAACTATCTACTTTTTTTCTTTTATTCCGCAAATAATTTTAAAAAATTAGTAAATGTTTCTTTAATTTCTAATATTTTACTATGCTTCTATAGGACATTTATTAATCTCTCGACATACTTATGAATTTTAAAAATTTCACTAACAGTGTAATAAATATTTCTCATTTATGATTATATCTTAGTTTAAATTATTAATACCCTTTAAAAATTATTTTTCAATTAAAAAAAATCTAGGTTGAGCTGTATTTTTTAAAAAAAAAGAAAAATTACTGAAAAAACAATTATTTTAATAACCACAATTTCACTTTTTAAATGGGTTAAAATATCTCATTAATCCCTTTTTTTAATAATTATTTTTTTGAACAATTTCATTACAAATTCTAATAACATTGCTTTTTTTTAAAAAAAAATATTAGAACTACCCATAGTCCCTCCACAACCTATAAATAGGAAGATAATGCACTTCAACGCACTCAATTAAACCCACGTCCTCTTACATTGACATCAATACCCATACCAATCGAACTATATATATATATATATATATTAAAAGACATCGAATTAATAGTATTCAGAGAATAAATTGAATTTAAACAAATTGTACAATGGAATGTATATAATTGTACATCATAATTTGGTCTCCCCACCCGTGATTGATTGTTCTAATTTTGTGATTGTATTTTGTTGCATCTAACACCACATATATATTGCGTTAATTTCATTTTTGATCCTTGAATTTAGTAATTATGTTTATTTTGGTATTTATATTTTTGGTCCACTTTTATATTTGAACTTGACAGCTTTTTCTTTTTTATTTTAATCCCTAAATTTGGAATCTGAAGACTTGCATTATGAGATGGTTAGATTTTTAGATTTCATATAATTTTTTAATTTTTAGACGATGATGTGGCACTTTAAGATGTTGCATGTCATAAAAATTATACGAAATCTAAGTTCAGTTATTGAAGTAGATTAATTACTAAATGTAAATACCAAAATTAAAAAATATATATTTATTAAATTAATAAAATATTAATATGTCAAATCATCATATTTTAACAGAAATCAAATTTAAAGACGGAATTAAAAACATATCAAATTTTATGACTAATATAAAATTCAGAAAGTAAAAAGTTACTTTTTATCCCTCTAATTTAACTAATGCACTTTTTTTTTTTTTTTTGAGTTGATGGATTTAATTATAGGAACATAACAACAAGTGGGTGTCCAATAACCATGGTGATGAGGAAAAACCATATATCATGGATGGGATAGGACATGGGGCCTTGTCTCCTTCCATCACAATCTTATTAACCCAATCAACAAGGCATTAGTTTAATTACTCTTCTTCTTTCTTTCCATAAAAAAAATGTTATTCACACCAAATTCTTAACTTCAAATATTTAAATAATTAATATTGGATTTTAGGATTCAATAAAATTTTGGGAACATATTCAGTATTAGAGGCCGAGCTATATGGGGTATCTTTGAGGGCTTTCCCTTCTGTTGAAGTAGGGATTTGATAGAGTATTGATAGCATGAAAGCATTCAAGATTATTCAAAATAATATCTTGAAAAACTCAAATCCAACTTTGGTTAGGCATATACATCGACTGTTGGAAAGGACACATGTGCCCAAGGAAGAAAATAAAATTGTGGATTTTCTTGCAAAAATAGAATGCAATTTTGAACAACCTCCTTTAGGTGTTTTAGTTTAAGTCTTTGTAAACTCTTTATTTTATATTCACTAAAAAAAACATTATTCCAACAAAAAAAATTATTTAAATATATTACTACCAACTAAATATATATATTTTTTAATTTTAAAATGTTACCAATTAATTTAGAGAATACTTTTTTAGGTGTGAAAATGAATGATAAAATTTTTAAATTCCTGAAAATAAAAAGAAATTAATTCCAAATGTAGGAATAATCATACTAATATATATAACATATGTTGTGGTGACAACTACAGTATCTCCAATAATACCAACATCATTAAGGTTTAAACAAGTTGTAAATTAAAAGACAAACAGTATGAATAAATTGAAAGAAGAATGGCAAGCACTCATGCCAATACCCAAGGCGATAAATGAAATCAATTTATTTATTTTAATACCGTACTAGATTTTCAGCTCTCAGTTTCTCAATTTTAGATTTAAACTCACCGTGAATCGACGCCAGTGATCTCTGCCGTGAAGCAAAAGCAACACTGAATTGTTTAATCTCTGCTTCCAGATCTTTCCTTCTTTGTACTTCACAGTTCAAGTCCTTCAAAATGTTTTCCTTTTGATCGGTTAGGAACGTTATGTTCTTCGATGATTCGGAGACTGTTTGCAGCAATGAATCTCGTTCTTCTTTCAACTTTTGAAATTCTCTTTCCAAGTTGCCGTATCTTTGTTTTGAGGACTCTAGAGAGTTGTTACCGAGATCTAGTTCTTGTTTAAGTTCAGATATCTCTCCCATTAATCTGTTGTTTATTTGTACTTCTTCTTCATGTTTTCTCTGCGAATGTCAAGCTTGGAACTGTTAGAACATAGAAAAGTACCATCAAGAAAATTAAGCAGTAAAAAAATGTCAGATTCGCTACGGTGAGACCTGGAATGTAAACCAATCATTTTAGGTTTTGGGTCAATCAATCTAGATTGGATTATTTCAAGTTTTAAAATTTTAGTCATTTTAGGTTGGAATGATTTTGAATTTGGGTCAAGTTCAGTTACAAATTATTTCAGGCCAAATCATTTTGAGTTTCAGTCACTTCAAATCATTTTGGTTTACTTGTTCGGTCGTTTCTGGACTGATACTTTTTGGATTTGGGGCTAATTTCAGTTTTGAGTTAAATTAGATTCAGGTTAATTTGGGTTTGGATTAGTGATTAGATTTGGGTTCGGGTTGATCAGGCTAGATTTTCGGGTTTTGCACAAAATTATGTTTTAGCAAAGAGGTTCATCGTGCAGAAATATCCAATGCTACCTACCAATCAATAGGAGTTGGCATTTGAAAAATGAAAACAATATTCTTTCTGGAATGATAACTTCATGCAGTTAACTACCCTTTCTAACTTACCTTATACGCCAATTAATGCATTTGAAAGATTGACAGTTAATCAAAAAATAATAATTGGAATGTAAGCTACATACTGACCTGGAGTTCATCTTTCTCTTTGATGACAAGTTCTAGCTGTGTCTTGAGATTTTGGAGTTCTAGTTTGTAGTTATCATTTGAGCAATCCTGACAATGCAACTCATAAAGTAAGTTAAATTTATGCAGCTGTTCTTATGACCAAATACCATTTATCACATTTAAAGGTATTAATAGAAAACCAAAATTGCAAGAAGAAAAAAATGACTTGGAATGTCAACTCACAGGAGTTATATCTTGGGGTGGAAATGATTGAACTTTTCTTGCGGGAGTCGTTTGGAGTGAATCAAGGTCTGCAATGTAGCCTTTATTCATTTTGAACCAAGTGTCTTCATCAGCTACATTGCTAAAAGAATCTGGAAGTGGACTGAAATCCGGTAACTCTGAATAATTTGATCGCTTGGCAACGAAGGCGTTGTTGTTAGTCTCTTTAAAACAAGGGGTTTTAAAGTCGTTGCATTCGTCTTTCGGGCTTTCTTTCATGGAATCCTGCCCTCACCAAAACCAAATTCGTTAAATTGCCTTGGTTTCCAAGTAATGTTGCTAGAGGATACACAGATAAGGTGTTTGATCTTGTAGGAACCACAAACAGACAGAGTGTACCTGACTAGAACTTCTATCACCATCTGAAACTAGACTACTTAGATTTTCAATCTTCAGCTGTTGGTCTCTAATATGCTGTTCGCGCTCCTTGTGTGATCTTCTTTCCTCTTCCAGTTCCATCTCAAGTTTCTCACGTTCTAGTTCATACTGCAAATTGGAATATAAGTAGACAAAAAATATATTATCTGTATATGCTAATAATTTGTGATACAAGAAGCTAATGCAGGTTGAACAATAAAAAAATTTAATGAACCTTAAGCATGTCGTTCCTCAGCTTTAATATCTCTTGTTCCAGTACTTCAGAACGAGACCCCTGAACAAAGTTAAACAATGTTAGGTAGCTTTTTAAGACTATTAATAGTATATGTGACCTGAGCCTCACCTGAAGCTTCCTGCGCAGGTCCTCTATCTCTAACTGTTGCCTTTTCAGTAAGGCTGCATCTGTCAATATCTACAAACAGGTTCACCATGATTAGTTTTATGTCAAATTCATCCCAAATCAAACAAAAATGACGAGAAGCAAAGTGGAATAGTTTTCTTGTTTTTTCATATAATAGACTAGAGCTGGAGATCCATAAATTAGACAGTAATGTGGTCCAATAAAAGAAAGTTGGACAAACCTCATTCACTTGAGCGCAATTAGTAATGCGCTTAGCTCTGCTAGCAAACTGGAGAGTTCCCTTAGTTTCCTCAACGTGAACCTAAACATATGATATCACAATTAAACCAAATGCTCTGTGAACACGCCATAGGCACACACTAAAAGGAAGGCTACCTCTTCAGGTGCTACAGTACATATAATTGAAGTTTTTGCATTTCCACCTAGAGCAGTTTGGAGTATGCGGGTTAATTTACTATCACGATAAGGAATATGTGCCCTGTATTTGTCAATAAGCCATATGGTTAGAACATGGTTATTCTATCCTACACAAATGAAGTTACTTCGCAGATGATAAGAACTATACCTTTGTTTTGCACCGTTACTAAGTTTATTAATTACATTACCAAGAACCATTAAGCTCTTGTTAATATATTTTCCTTCCTTCAAACGTACTCCACCAGCTCCAGTTTTAGCAATTCGCTCAGAACCAGCCAAATCTACCAAATTCTACCAAAGAAATGAAAGAAACATTAACAAGACAAAGTAGAGATTGGATAAAAGAAAAATGGATTTTGAAGTATGATGAGATACAAACCAAAACCGACACGCGTATGGCATCGCTGCTCGAATAATCACCGGAGCCTGTATCAATTCCCTTGCTTTCTATCACCTAGTCATGTAAAAGAAACATAACACATATTCATTCAACTAATAAATAAGAGTAATATTCGTGTTCAGCAATATTTTAAAAGAACATACCATTCTGAATATTGTATGAGACCTACTACTTCGTGCATTCATATTTGTCTCACCAAAATGCCTATTAACTGTGGGAAAAGTAACTATTAGCAAAAAAATACAGTCATATAAAACTAAGGGTAAAAAAAGCAAGCAATTTAAAGGACCTTCTCCTGACTCTAGGAGCTTTATCACTTGTTCAGCATTGTTCACAATTTCTTCTCTGAGACCCGCAACGAATATACCTCGCTGAAAAAAAACAAAAACAAGAAACAACAATTACTTTATGGTTTATGGATAAACAATGGCTAAATTCTGCTATTAGTCCCTGTACTTTAACTTTATCAATTTTAATCCCTTTACTTTTTGAAAATTTAAATTTTAATACTGACCCTGTAGCTAAATCCTTTTGGTTAGATTCAATTACTAGTCCTGTACAATACATATAGTTGTAGAGTTAATCCATATCTTCCAATTGGATCATTCTAAATCTCTATACTTTTCAAATTTAAAAATTTCAATTTTGAAGAAAATTATGGTAATTAATCCCTTAACTAGATTTTTAGTGAGTAATATATGAAATAACAAGCTAACATGATTACATATATGATAATATGATTGCTGCATCAAATTTTAGGAATAGCAGAACTTGACTTAATGAACTTAACCGTTATCATTTGGTGATGACTAAATTTATTAATTCGAAAAGTACAATGAATAAAACTAACAAAATAAATCCACAATTTTGGCAAAGTACAGGGACTAATCGCAGGTTTTAACCATAAACAATTGAAACTTTAACGAGTTTAATCAATGGCTGACCTCCAAACTCTCATGAATCGGCAATTTCTGATTCTCTACAGCGAAAAGGTCGTTAATTTCTTCATTATAAATTTCCATGTAAGAAACTCGGATGAGAAACTCCCGATCAGAAATCTGAGAATATAATTCAACACCATTCAAAGCTTCAATTTTGAAATATAAAAACCTCAATTAAAAAAAAAGAAACTAATTGATTTAAATTACCATCTGTATTTTCTGAAACACATCATTAACAGCTCGATGAATAATTCCCGGATCATTCAATGAACCATTCATAGTAAAGGTCTTACCACTACTCGTTTGTCCATACGCAAATGCAGTCCCTATAAACATTTTACTAATCGATCAAAATTTTGTACATATCATCAAAATTAGGGCTGAAAAGAAAAAGGAAAAAAAAAGACGAACCGTTAAAGCCATCGACAGCGGCATGAATAACATCCTTGGTAAGAAGCTCATAAACCTTTGAATTTGAACAACTTTCATCGAATACATGATCTACAAACAAACAAACAAAAAACAAAAGAATTAGAGTTAAAAAGGATGGGAAAAAAATAAAAGGGGAGGATTAAGAGGGGAAGAACTGAGATTTACCGAAAGCGTAAGAGAGGCCAGAAATGGGAGTGCCATGAAGCTTGTGAAGAGAGATACGATTATCTTCGATTTTCCAGAAAGTTCCAGAAGGAGATTCTTCAGAGATCGAAGGTCGTACTCTCACAGCTACACAGATCTTCTCGGCCATTGCTTTTTTTTTTTTTTTTTTGTTCGTGTTTTAGAACGTTGGGGTTGCGGAGAGAAAGAGGCGGGACTTTATGCTTTGCTTAAAAGGAGAATTAAATTTGAATTGATTTGGGTTCATTGGAAAGCCCCTAATGGAAGTTTTTCGACCGTTTACGTCAGTCTTTGGCTGGTGGATTTGGATCCAAAATTAATGGTATTTCTTGGCCCAGAAGTTTTGGGCCTATGTTTTTAACCAGGTTCAGCCCTTTATTTATTTATTTTACTAAATTTAAATTTATAATTTAATCTATTATTTTTAGTTTTAGGTAGAAATTTAATCCTGTTAAAATTATTTTACTAAATTCAAATTAATTACGTATTTTTTTAATTATATTGCCCCCAAAGGTGAACCAAAATTTCATTTTAACCAAGATCATTTATCATCACATTACAAGCTCTATTAACTCCTTTATTTATGGTCTAATTCTGAGTTTAATCCCTCTACTGTGTTGGAATTTAAAATTTAATCCCTTTGATTTTACATAATTCGATTCTTTACTTTTATAATAATATCATTAGTAAATTCAAAATAATTTACATATCAACTAAATGCTTTAGGCTGTTAAGGAAAAATCTATTCCATCACTTAAATGGAAAAAAAGAAATGTTAACAAGACCAAATTATGTCAGAATAAAAAGGATTAAATCACAAATTTCAGTATAATAAAGAGACTAAACCCAGAATTAGACCCATATATAAATATGCAAATAAGCAATGCCCATGCAAATGGAAGGAGTGAAACCTTGGCATTCACTAAGAATGTGAAAAGAATCTGATACAATGAAAGCATCACAAAGAACAGTCTAGGATTTACAATAAATAATGTACACTATTTCATCATACACCCTTAAAACACTCAAAAACCCAGCACCAATGTATACAGAGATAAAAGATAATCTCCTTTCATGCTCTGGATGGTGGAAACATTTTGGACATTTACCTGCAATTACACTTCTCCTTAGGCAGGTAGCTTCTACTCTTAAGTTCCGTGGATTTCGGCAACAAGAAACACAGGAAATCTACAAGTTCACTGGAGGACTTCCCTGTAAGAATCGAAATGGAAGCTAGAAGTGTTCATGTGTGCAGAGAAATCAGTATGGCAGCAAATGCAATTTATAAAATTTGATCTTTACCTTGAACAAAAGATCATAAGCAATGTGTTCCCAAGGCAATGTTATAGACATTAAGCAACATTTGAGAGGTATCATTTCTTCATCAGAAGATGAAGTGGCAGAAGCCGCTGCATAAGCGTTCTTTGCTGCTACAGATGCAACAGAAGCTGCTTTACGAACAATGGAGCCAAGTCCGAAACCCTTTTTTGATATAATGGGTGAAAAAGGACCTGAATCTTCCTTGCTTTGGTCTGATAGAGAAAAGATAGATTCAGTGTATGAACGGATACTTGCATGCATCATTCACATAATGAGTAATGAATTCAACACTGGAAATTTGGGCTTTTACAGTTTTAATAATCTACATAAGCATTGAGAAATAAGAAACAAAGAAGGAACTGAATTTTAGAGGATATTTTCTAAGATGAATTTCTTACTAACCTACGACACCAGAAACAGCTACTTCAACTTCCCCGCGTCCTCCAGGACCTTTCATGTAAAGTCTGTCTTTTTTGCCAGAGGAATGACCCATTGATAGAAGACTTCCGAATCCAGAACTCCCAGCTGAGAAAAAAAGACGGAATGATATGAGATGAGAACTAAATAAGCATGAAGAAGACATTAAGAATAAACTAAAAGCTAAGCTGTTTAGAACATAAGTTAAGCAGTCTACATGTTTTGCACCCTTTAAACTAGACCAGGCTTACTCGACATGAAATCAACTGCAAGTTTAAAGACTAAATGTGCATGTTTTTCCACAGACCATAATTATTTTTGATAAATGAAAAATATGTTGATTAAAAGGCACCAACAAGGGTGTCAACCCGTTGTAAAACTATAGTAAAACAGAATATGTTTAACATATCAATCAATTTCTCACATTCACATCAACACAAGCAGAACATATTTATCAGATCATAAGCTAGGTTTTTGCAAAATTCTGAAAGAACAAAAACAGAAGGCAATTCTTGGAAAGATTGATTCCAGGTAGTGTACCATCATATGCATCCCGGACCATTTGATAGCTGACAAATCCAGAAAAAAGTGTGAGCTGCAATAACAATTAGCAGCATGTCATCAGCAAACTGATCTTCAAAGTACGGTTGCATGCATACTACTCCTAAGCAGCTTTTCACAGAATCAATGGCATCAGCCCATTTGATGCTAACATTATGTTATTTAAAACTTACATATACAAAACTTGTTCATGATGATAAAATATTCCAAGTTGGCATCATTAAAATGTAACAAATGTCAGGAAAAACAATTATAATCACTTCCATCATTTATGTTAACATCAAAAACCAAGCAGTTGTAAGTACCTCCTTCAGAAGTGAAGACTCTGGTTGATCATGGAATCAATACACATAAATTATCACAAAGCTGAGAAAGGACCCAAACCTTACTATTTTTTGTCTTCATAGAATTAGTATCTACTCTCAATGGTACTTTGTTACTGGAACTGCTATCATTTGCATCCTTTTCACTAGGAAAAGCTGCCCCATCAAGCGCATTAAGAAGAACACAATAGCAATGATCTGTTTCTGTCAAGACCTGCATGAGAAGAAAAATGTCAGTCTGATATATTGGAGGTCCTACAATTAACCAAAACATTTTTACTTTCAATAAAATCCAGCAATTTCATTATTAACAAAGAACAGCACAACAGTATAACCGAGAAAGGATGCAAATGTACAAACAAAGAAGTGACTTTGGTACTTAAAACATCTTCAAAAATAGCAACTTCTAACTTCCTCATTAGCTTATGCTTTTAAAATGGGTTGCAAGAGGAAGTCAGTAATACCAGCCAAATTGAAAACCATATACCACTAGAAACTTGCACTTTTGCAAAAAGTACTTAATTAAAATTTTCATCATAAATAAATTAATTTGAGAAAAAATAAAAGGATAAATAACACGTGCATTTATGCAACAATATGATTGGTAACTTTATAAAGAAAGTGAAAGCATTTACCACTGCATCAAAAGTAGAGTCAAAATCATCTATTGCAAAACAGATGTCCGGATAGGCAGGTGTTGTCTCTACTTCCTGTATCCATGCAAGTGAGCATGCCAAAAAATTGAAGAAAATCTCAATGTCACCATGATTTCCTGGAAATAGAAAGGCTTGCCTTTTTTGAGTCCAAATGAAAATTTACTCGACTGGGAGATGCATAAACGGTCTTCACAACCTGCAGGACAGCAGAATGAAAAATTCACAATCAGATAATGCAGCATCCAATGTTGGCAAGGACATTAAGCAATCCTTTCAAGTAACAGGATTTGATTTAACATAAAAAATAATTCAAGTTCTAGGATTCAAATTGCAAAAATTTGCAGGCTATAGCTTATATAGGGAGGATGAATTCAGTAATTCACATAGCATGTTAGAAGCAATAGTTACATGTTTATTCCTACATTTCTCAACAAATTTGGTCAGTTTTTCTTTTTCTTTTCCTCCATGATGACAGATATTAAGTACAAAGAACAGTTCCAAAAAGTTAGAGATATAAATATCATCCAAAAGGTTACTGACATCATTAGCTACAATAAAGCAGGAATTACCTTGTAGATAGCAGATAATGGTGTATCTTGCCCCACTTGATGATTTCTAAGGACATTGTGACTGGAAAAAGGGGAAAGTTAACTCATAGTTCAAGTTTAACCACTAAACTTCAAAATTCAAATTCAAAGACAGGAAAAGTTAGTTCACCAGGGTGAAAGGAGGAAACAAAGAGACATTTTAAAAAGTAATAAGAAAAGGAATATATCATTTAAACTTTAGGAAAGTATCCACCATTATGATTGGAACAACATATACGGCAAAATAACTAAAATATATATCACATTGTATAGATAAGACACAACACATTGAAGTGAAGAAATTGCCTGCAAATCGCCACTGTTACAGAGTACGAAGTATGGGCAATCATATTCAAGTAAAACGAGCGCCGCCAATCCACAACCGATAAACTGTCACCAACTAACTTATCTAACTGTTTCAAAAACAAGTAAAGACAAATTATACTAAGTTGTAATAAAGGTAACCCAGAATTGGCACCTACAGCATTATACCAAAAAGCTATGAAAGCTAATGAATTGAAATGGAATCAACTTAAACAAGAAAACTTAAATTCAGATTCAAGTTGGTTTTTGACTTTCTTTTACCTCAGGTGCCCACCTGCGTACAAAGTAAGGAGCAACACTTTCCTCACTTTCGTTAAAACCATGCCCCTTCTATAACATCGTAAATAGAAACAATTAGCTTAATATTCCAAAAAATAGTTAATTTAAAAAAATAAAGTGATCAAGATTCGATACCCATTTCCGAACGAAAAATATGAGATCATCATCTTGTCGACCTCTCGATTCCTTACCCCTAACGAAATACAAATCGAAGACATCATGCCAAAATTTACCGTCCATTTCAACGTCGGTAGCATCTTCCTCATCCACCGTCGTTTTCCCTAATAAATTCGAGTGTTTTCTAACCACGCTCAGTAACTCAAACCTACCGCAAAACATAAAAATTAGAAACATTGTTATTAAAATTCGAAATCATTGAAGAAATAAAATGAAGAATTAAACCCTAATTTCAATGTCTTTTACCTCGAAGGGGTTTCTTCTCCAATTTGGAGCATCGCTTAAAAACTTTTTCCCCTTTTTTTGAAATTTTTTTCACTTTAACGTGCTGCCAAATCAAGTTGGCCTTTACTGAAGAATTTTTTCGGCTACGGATTGGGGAATTTAAGGCGACGATTTTAAGGTAGTTCAAAACGGTGGCGGATCCTGATGCTGCACCGTGGCAGTAACTTCCCTTCTGCGTGCTGATGTGTGTGTGTGTGAGAGAGAGAGAGAGAGACGACTTTTTCTTTTGTTTAAACCAAAGATAGTTTAAAAACGGTAAAAAGGGTGTCGTTTTATTTAATTTTGGATTGGATATTTTGGTATTCGAAAATTTTATAGTTTTAACTCTCATTTTAGATTTGATTTATTATCCGTTTATTTCACTAAAAATGATTTTTGTAAAATTAATTTTTAAAATTAATTTTTTTTTAAACTAATAATTTTTGACATATCTATTCTCCCTTTTTTGGAAAAGTCAATTAAACAAACATAATTTTAGATTTTTTTTATCTTTTTATTATTTAATTAAACTTATTAATACTAATGTAAACATATTAATCATCGTCATATCTATACTTTTTTGAAAAAGTCAATTGCGGTTTTTTTTCCTTCACGGGTTAAGCGAATTTTTATCTTACATTGAAATCGTACATCGCTTAATTCCTAGTTTGATTGACTGATCCAATTCGATTTCAACATAATTGAATGTATGGCAATGTGTGTATTTAAAAAAAAAAAAACTTTAAAACATTCTATCATTGAATATTTTTTAAAAAAAATAAAAAAATAACACATCAAATGTGAAAACATTTACAAAATAACAATTGAATAATCATATTATTAGTTGGTTGATTCTTAACTCAATTGGTATGGACATTATTGCTAATGTAAGATGACGTGGGTTTAAGTACACCAAAGTGCATTATCCTCCTATTTATAGGTTGGGGAGGGGCTATGGGTAGTTTTAGATATTATGTCAAAAAGAGTCGATCTAATCAGATCATATTATCAACATTGGGATGTTGAGCACCAAAATTCGAGTTCCATTTTATGAAAATCGTGCGGATTTGTTAGTTATATTAAATTCGTTACTTCAATTGAGTTAAATTATTCAATTTAATACTTACAATGATTGATATTGATTAGACTTATTATATTGAACAATTATAACTTCAAAAACAATTATATAATCTTTAATCGGTGCATACATATATTAAATCTCATTTTTCGATTTATAAATTTTAATCTAATCATTACTACTGCATGTATGTTTTGTTATTTACTATCACTATGCTCGTGGCTATATCGTTATAAACTCAGTAATCATATCTTATAATAAGCATATTTTGATGAAAAAAAAAACTATATCAATGATTAGATTAAAATTTTAAAATTGAACTAGATTTTGTCACATTTACGATGTGAGTAAAAAAAAATGTAGGCAACAAATTTTAATAAAAATGATATGATAACATAAAATAGTTTTGGTGGAAATATTAAAGTTAAATGATTAAAAATTATAATGTTTTAGGTTTAAATTCCATTATATGCAAGTATTTTTTTAGATTTTATATAAAAATACAAAATTACCCTAAATATAATATCTATCAATTATTAAAAATGAGGGACGGCTTTTGGTAAATTTATTAAGTTGGTGACCCGATTGAGGGTCACAAAAACTCAATAGAATTTTAATATAGTAAGAGGTATATTTTAACTAAAAAAAAAAAGGACTATAGAAGTTCCTCTATTAGGAGTCGAATTGTATTTTATCATCTTTACTAAAAATAAATAGACAAAATAATCCTTATACATTATATCACAAGGAAAACTGATTTTTCTATTAAAAAAAATTATCAATTTTTGCTATTAAAAAGAGTCTTGATACGCCAGTATGAGGTATATATTATATGCCATGTGTCACTATAGGATTATTCTTATAGCCATGTCGATTTTTTTTTTAACCGTAAAATTGATGAAATTTTAAATAAAAAAAACTAATTTATTTTTCAATTTCATATTCATAAAGAACAAAAGTAAAAATATACTTCCAAACAACAATATAATCCCACTAAAACATTCACAAATGTAAGAGCAACTCCATCATCATAATTAACTTACCAAATTAATTAACAAACGAAATATATTTCTTAAAACCCCCTAGTCTTGAAGAAACGGTCCTTTCCCTGCAGTTCTCCTCCTCGTGGTTCCGGCGTCAAGCCTGACGTTCTCGTCACCTTGAATCAACGGCAAGTCATTCGCTTCCTCGCGGTCATCCGCCGTGGTTATACGGACGCAAGAACACCGTTCTAACGATGCAAAGAATACAGTCGCCACGCCATTGACGAACCACATGATGACACCGTCGAGCTTTCCACACCCAGACCCAGAAGCAGCTGGTGAGCCGTGAGTGGTGGGTGGTGACGGACGGACCAGCTTGGGTTCATCGTCGTTTGATCGGAGATTGAAGAAATGTGAGCAGTTAGTGGTAGTAGAGGTAGTGGTTGCCATGACCATGAATTTAGTTGGTAAAATAATTTAGGATCAAAAGCCTTGAAGTTGCCGAAGAAAAAAAGAAGAGAAGAGTGGTTATGGGATTAAAGTTGAGGGCTTGGATGTCCCTTTTAAAGTTATAATTATGGTTGTTTGTTTAATTATTACTATAATAAATTTAATTCCTACTTATGCCCTATTTTTTTTTAATGAAGAGGTGATGTGTATGGTAGTTGACAAGAGATCGAGGTGCATAAATATTGAAGAGCTAAATTTATTAATAAGTTAATAGAAAAAAGTTCAGGTTACACTTTTGTTATTGAGTTAATAGCAACTAATGGGAAGTAGACTAAATCGAAAAACATTATTAGTTAAATGACCGAAATGGAACCAAATGCATAGTTGGGAACTGTTCTTATAATTTACACTAAATTTTAATATAAGTACATACATATATATGGAAAATTATTTGGTATATCGATAATGAAGTTAAAAAAACTTCCCAAGCAGGGGTGAAATGCTATTATGTATCCTTAATGAATATTTAAAAATAAAATAGACACATGACATTTATTGAACCCTACTTGTAGAACTAAAAAACTCCGCTACAGATAGAATAATAACCATATATATTCAAATAGGAAAGTAGCATCTAGCAAGTTGAAACTAGAAAAAGAAAAAGAAAATACCGGACCCTACCTATAACAACTCTATTTATATAAATAAATGTAAATAAAGGCCTTTAAATATGTTAATTCCTCCTCCTTTTTCTTTCACATAACTTCATTCCTTTATATAGCAATGACAATTCCAATTTTTGCTTTTTCTCACCTAATTTTAAATTTTTTAACATTCTATTTACTATTATTTTTAAGTAATAATAATAAAAAAGTTTCGAACTTTTTTATGTATTTGAGGATTAATAGTGAAAAAGTTCAATGAAGCAAAGATTGATTGAAGACTTTCAACGTTATCAAGCTTCCTTAATTAAAAAGAGATCTTTATTTCCTAGTTCCTTATTGAAGACATACTCAAACTATTTTTAAGGAGTTTGAAGTTTGCGTCCATTGAAGAATTAACAAGTCGAGATACACTTATTTAATAGAAGGCTTGTTTTACTAATAGCACGAGATAGAAAGCACTTAACTTGCTCGTTGTGAGCAACTTATGTTAGTGCATAATTGTTGTAAACAAAAAGTTTTTTGTGTTCAATTAGTAACTAAACTTTTAAGGGTCAAGTCTTAGTTAGGAGAGTGATAGGAGCGAGGATCAAAACTTAATAAATGAGTTGAACGTAAATCACATCTTGTACTGAAGATTGATAGCAAATTCAAGTACTCTCAATTTTTTTTGATCATTTGAATTCTTATTTTCTTAATTATAAACGCTAATTTCATTAAAGAAAAAGCATTACAAGGGGCCTTGGTCCCTAAAAAAATGAATAATTTCAATTCAATCCTCTTATAAATAAACAAACCATGTTTTCTCGAGTGAGAATTTAAAAGAGGGAATGAGAGAGAAAATCTTAGGATAATGCATTTTGGTGAGATTATGTATTTTCGTCATTTGAATCCTTATTAAGCCTACCATAATAAAGAAGAAATACAGGATAATGATGAGACCCATAGGTGAAGTGAGGAGTCTAATCATTGTTTACCCCCACTTTGTTTGTAGCCCTATCTTTATTATTTCTATCAAATAGTTAACAACCCTAAACTTATTTATGGCGACGAGAAAGGGAGAGATTAATTGAATTTTATATATGGGGAATTAATTTTTGGTTAGTGAAATTAATTTGGGAATGTAAAACTAAATAGGGAAAGAATTATAATAGTGGTAGTTGTTATGTAATATCACAAAATTAATTGAGCAACAACTCAAGCTTTGGACAAAAAATTATCATGTGGAACAGTGGAAACTGCTTTCTTCTGCATGCATGATTAGATAACTAGAAGTTGATAACTATATATACGGTAATTATTCGATATATTATAGAAAAAAAATTTAAATTTTATTAATGGATTGAGGGTGCGATAAGTGTCATATTTATTTATATAATTAATTTTTATATTTTTATTATTTTTTATAATACATTTGCCAAACTCTTAACTCACTTTTGGAGTTTAAAAAAACTACTGACGATGTATTAAATAATTTTCATATATATATATATATTAAATTATGGGATTAAATTGCTAAAAATTAATGTGTTTTAAGTTCAAATCCTATTAAGTGTGGTCATTTTAATATATATATATTTTTTAGATTTCGATTATGTAAAAAGATAAAAATGTATTCATAATTATAATTAATTATTTTTCAATTGAGTTGGTATTTGATTAATTCGTGATACCAAATTAATAAAAAGAGATATATATTTTAATTATTTAACTCGTGTTATGTTTTATATTATTATTTTAATTATTTTTTGATGGTATCCTAAACTTGATATGTAAGATACAGTAGTCGTCGGTGGAAGCTTATTGCTTGCTTTTAAGAGTTGATGCTGATATATATATATTGATGTGTATGTGTATGTGTATGTGTATGTGTAAGTGTATGTGTGTGAATCGAAAGATTGTAGGAATGTTGCAGGATATAGACTTGAATGGTCGTCTTTTATTTGGAGGATGTTGATCACCATTCAAACTACCTAGCATTAATTGCCAAGAAGGGATCGTTTGGCAATTTGTAAGAAATTGGTGGGAGTAGGGTTCTTCAGGATTTGAATCCTAAATTTCATGTAAATTAAGATTTGAAATTAGGGATGTAAATGAAATATTGATGCTCATAAATTATTCGAGTTCGATTTGAAAAAAAAAAAGGTTTTAGATTTGGTAATTATCGAGTTGAGTTAGAGCTATCGATCGAATTAAATTCGAGCTTAGTAATACCCGACTCAAATGGCTCGTGAACCTTATTGAGATTTTAATTTTTAATATATTGTTAAATATTTTATATTATTAAATTATATTATTGCCCTTAATATATATTATTATTCCGAAGTTTAATTATCAAGCCGAGTTCAAATTTGAATATGTATGAGCTTAATCGACCTAGAGTAACTCGATTGTATCTCAAGCTTAAAAATATATGTTTACTTGAGCTCGAGCTGAGTATCGAGCTCCCATGGTCATGTTCCATTTTCATGGTCACCATTGTATCTACTATAATAAAAATAGTCATAACTTATAGCGATTTGTCACAAACAAATGGCCTGTGGTCTCATATTCTATTTTCATAAACCATATAATACCATTTAAAGGATACCATTACTTTTTATCGAGCTATGATTCCATTACTATGAGTGAAGCTATATCTTGCATAAGTCATATAGTCAATGTATCAACTTTTAGTTTACTATTTCGAGATGAATAGGTTTTCAATACATATAGTCATTCATTTACGTAGTAAATTAATCTATAAATGGATCTAAGATTAATTCAACTTGATATTGTCCAAGGCATTGTTAATCCGAACAACCATATCTATGTCTTTATCTTGTGAGTCAGTTCAACTTCAATAGTCAAAACAAGTTATCTCCCCGTTTGGACTTATAGACGACATAATGATAGTCTTAACTGCAGTCATTTACTCGATATGACTACATAAACTGTAAACTATTTAGATTATCTAATAATATAAATTGTTTTATATATTACAAATACTCCTTATAATACAACTTAATATTAGGGAAATCTTAGGTAATCAGTGACCTCATGCAAAACTATTGAAGGCATTTTAACATAAAAATAATGATCGACATTTGTGCATTTCCATGAATAATCAGTTTGACCACCAAATTTGATAAAATTACTATACCTAAAAGGACATAAAAACCTAACACGAACTTGCTAACTACAAGTGGTTTGTAAATAGATCTGTTAGTTGATCTTTAGACTTGTAGTAAACTAAAGTTACTTCCCTTAAGAAGTAGATAAACCTAATCATGAGTTGGTTTTAGCTCGAAAAATGGACTTAAAATTCTATCAAAGTCCAATTCATATTAAAAATGCTAAATCCGAGTCCAATCTGGCCTGTCCGTATTAATTTTTTTAAAATTATTTTTTATATAAAATTAAATTTAAAAAGTATAGTACATCAAACACACTAAAAATATTGAAATTAATAGCGAAATGACAAAAAAACAATTGATTCGGGCCGGGTCGAGAGAAAATCTTACTCGAGGCCTGGCCCATTAGAAAAACAAGCATTAATTCTTTGTCTAAGCTTATTTTTCAAGCCTATATTATTATCTAAAACCTCCTATTTTTTGAGTAGACCTTTAAGTTTAGACAGATGACCTGATACATAATCGAGTGTAGAAGTAGAGCTTGAGGATGAAATGATTGTTCTTCGATATGTATATCACACATCATCCTTTCAACCATAGAACTTCATTTGTTACTGCTATTGTTGTTATGAAATCCACTTCTACAGTACTTTTCATAACATCAAGAGCTTGAATAAAATGTTATTGGGCTGTGGCCCATTTGATACAACATCCTTAAAAGTTGTGATACATGTAACCTCTAAATCACCTGACAAACTGATGCGTCGTTGAATGCACCAAAATATATCCTACTCCCTGCAAAATAATGAAAATAACAGTAAAGGGTAAGTAGGGTCGAATCCGTAGGGATCGGATTATACAAATGTCTGTTTCTCGAGATCTTGGGCAGAATCGTGCCCAAGAAAACCTGTGTTCCTGAAAAATAAATAAATAAAATAGAATTAATAATTTTTGATCTGGGAAAATAATAATAAAAACAGAATTTAAGACGAATTGAAATTACGAGAATAAATTACGAGAATTAAAATGAGGAAAATAAAAAGAAAGGGGTTAGAGAAAAGTTTCTTATGTGGAGATATTCCAGCCTCTGGTTATCTCGTTCCTCCTTGGGCTCCGTCTTCGGCTTTTGGATGACCCTTCTCTGCCCAAGTAAGCCAGTTATAGTGGAAGAGGACGCCTACGACCACCAACTCCAAGAGTTTAAACTTACGGATTTAGGGAGCCTGACCTAGCTTGCGATTGCTTTTGTGGAGTCATTTACGCTAGATCAACGTTTCTCAATGGCGAATCCCACGCCATTTTGTCTCTTGGGCTCGCTAACCTCTGACGCAGTAAGCTCACGAACCGACGGTGCAATCCTCCCAAAACACACAAAGCGGCCGCCTTTGCATACGTTGAAAGGGTTACTTTTAAAGGGACACGGGCGGGCGTCACCACCAGTAATGCGGAGAAACGATGAATACTTGGGTGAGAAAGTTAAGTGCGGGTTCTAAGCCTCAAGAACCTTTTTTTGGGGAATTCGACAACCTTCGGCTAGATGGAATTTAGTGGCTCATATTTGTGGTGGAAAAGTAAATAAAATATAAAAATATGGAAAAGAGAGTTTTTATTGAAAGGAAAATAAAGGAAGCACAAAAACTTATGGGGGAGGAGTGTACAGAAAAAGATGAACAAACAAAATGAGTCACTCCATCCCCTATTTATAGTGCTTAAGGTAGATGAACTAGTCCTACTCAAACTCCCAAAGATAATTACAATTTAATTAAAGATAAATAGAGATAAATAAAGAAATTAAATAATCCTAGATAATTATCCTAATATTAATTATCCTAATATAATTAAAATAGAATTTGATAAAGCAAAGTCTCTTCTTTTTGCATTTCAATCCCTCTGCCCTCCATGTTTGCACTTTTGGCACCATCGTTTCCCTTTGTTGCACATTGGTCCATTTTTATCTTTAATTTCACGATTTTGGCCCTTAATTTTGCATTGGTCTCCAATTTAGTCTCTATGAGATAAAAGTCCATAAATAGCCCAAATTAGTAGAATCACATTCAAAATTAATATACAATTAGCACATAAAAACATGTCATTCTAGAGTGTTATCAAATCCCCCTACTTAGCCCATGCTTGCCCTCAAGTATGGTTCCTATCCACTGTGAAAACTAGATCCTGAAAGAAATTTTACTCCAAAGTTTTATAAAGATTAGTCAAAAATGCATATGAAAAATAAAGAAAACTTCTACGCTTGCTTTAAGTAAAATAGAAAAAGTATTCTAATTAACACACACAAAAATTAAAATCGTCTTGAATTATTTCATGACAATTAGGTGATTTACCAAACTTACCGAGACACTCTACTTATTCCCTCTTTTAGTCCTTAGCTGAAATTTTATTAGTACTTTTTTTTTTTGGAAAAATATGGAAAAGAGATTATTTATTTTCTTAGGAATATATCGAACCTTTTTACGCGAAGAGAAATGACAACCCAAGCACCCCTCCCGGTTACTCACCAACATACTCCTAAAATTATTTATTTTCGGTTAGCGGAGTTTTACTCAAATCACGTCACACAACCTTTTGGCCAAGTAGAATGACAACCCAAGCACCCTACCCCGGTTACTCAATCATCACGTTCGAGTCATACCCATAACCTTGGCTAGCGGAGTTTTACCTATCACGTCACACAACCTTTTGACGCGAAGTAGAATGACAACCCAAGCACCCTACCCCCTGTTACTCGATCGATCCACGTTCTAAATCGTACTCATAACCTTGGAAATATTTATTAATCACAATTTTTGCGAATATAAACTTCAAGAGGACCTAAGAGAAATAATCAAGTGTCAAAAATAAGTTTTAGTAACCACCTAATGGTCATGAACATAACTTAAGCATGCAAACGTATTAAGTGTCCACTTGATATTAAACTTGATCAAATTTACGAAAAGTAAGATAGAGTTAACTTATTAATCATAAATATTATTGGCCTAATAAGAATAAAACAATGGAGATAAAATCAAACAGATGAATCGAATTAACTCGGTGGCCAAGAATCATGCATGTGGGTCAAATAAAGGCAAGTCGTGGGTAAATTCTTGGGCATGATTAGCGACGCAATGTTTTTTTAAAAAAATATGGACAACCTAAAAGAGCCTCAAGCAAAGAAACACAAATCTCAAAGAGAATATGACAATGAATACTGAAGAGTACCTCCCCTACTTAAAACACATTGTCCTCAATGTGGGCGCAAAAGAAATAAATAGGAAGAAAAGTTTAGAAAAACTCTCTGTTAGGCTACTGAGCTACTGTCGATTGCGGAGGAGAGCGATGAGTTCGGTGAGCTGCTCGCTAACAGTGTCGAGTCGAGCCTCAATGTGCTCTAAACGTTGTTCAACGATCGATGGTGGTTGGGTGGAGCGGGCGGGTCTTTGCGCGCGCGTCGAGTTGATGTCGTTGTTAGAAAGACGCGCGTTCGGATGGTGTAGAACGAACACCCGAGCGAACAAAGTGGAAGGAGGACGGAGTGCCAAGTAGTAGTCCCATGGAGTCGAGGCAACGAGCATCTAAAGGATCGGCCTGACAAGCAACTTGTAAATCTGACCATGCAAAGAAAACA
The DNA here is from genome assembly GCA_025698515.1 of Gossypium sturtianum. Classification (NCBI taxonomy): domain Eukaryota; kingdom Viridiplantae; phylum Streptophyta; class Magnoliopsida; order Malvales; family Malvaceae; genus Gossypium; species Gossypium sturtianum. The sequence continues at coordinate 160,603,448 of CM046948.1, forward strand.
ACGGTTGTGTAATAAGAGAACCTAAAATGAGAGGTCGTTTAGCTTTGATAACATGCTCGAATTGAAGTGCAAACCAATAGCCCAAATTAACCGGACGACCGGTATACATACACCATAAAAAAGAAGAGCTCCGTCTTTGAGACGTTTGCCGAGCGCCTCGGACGGCGGCTGAAAAATTATAAGCTAAATAACGATGTATGTAACATAAGGCGAGTCACGAAACCATAAATCCTTTGATGTTTTTGGGCTATATATAGTCTCGACATTATTAGTTAACAAAGAAAAAGCCTCAATAGCTTTGAAAGCGATGAGGAAATGTACACAAACGTGCTCAAAATCCCGAGACATAGCATACTCTTGATTACAAAAGATAAAGCAATATTAAAATCAATAAGAGATCAACTATGCATCGTACCTAATGACCAAAATTTGACAACACTGTGTGTGTCAATCAAAAACAGATTGTGCCGATTAAATTGAAAGGTAGAGTAGAATTCAAAACAAGTTCATAATAGGTAGAATAAGGGACATCAAAATTTCCAACCCAACCAATATTCTTGAAATAATCGTTAATGTGCTAGCTTTCAATATTCAAGGCGACCAAAACAGAATCGACAGACACTTACAAGGCACAATCGCTTTATGGCGGAGGAAATCATACCTGCTCCGAGCGCGTGAGAGGATGTGAAAGAAAGGTTACCGTGCAAATGGCCCTCCGAGGGTAAAACGTTGACGCGAGAACGATAGGTTTGACCCCGAGAAGGTATCGTGTGGTGCTCGTTAGTCAGACTTGAAGAGTCGGCAGCATTGCTAGAGGAAGAAGCCGAGGCTGCCATTGGTGTGGGTTCGGGTCGACGTCGTGGTCGTGGTCGTTGGGGACGCGATGAGGAGTCGGCGTCAGCGGATGGAGCTGGTGTTGTGGGGCCCAATCGTCTTGCGGCGTCGTGGTGGTCGACGCCATGGCCTATCTTGCGCCGTGCTTGGTCGATGGTGGTGCTGAAAGAGCGTGCATGTGGTCGGTGCGTGAATCGCCAGAGAGTGGTGGCTCATGGGTGTTGGCCGGAGGAGACGCCGAACGGCGCAAAAGGGACGTCGGCGCGGTGGTCGGTGAAGGCGCGGGTGAGCTTGTAGGTGCATTAGGCGACGTGGAGGGTGAGGTTTGGAGGATAGCCGACGGTGGGTCGAGCAAGGGCGCAGCCAAATCGGTTGGTGGTGCGGCGTCCATGTCGCGTTCGGGCAAAGGTGGTGACGACGGGGTTTCGATGGCTTGGGGTTCGGCCATGGAAGACGAGGAGGGGGAGGAAGGAGAGGAAAAAGGAAAAGAGGTTGGGGCGTCGACCGGCGGTGGGGATGAGGATGAGGAAGTGGCGTCGGTGAGATCGACGGCTTGGAGCGCGGATAGGCGACGACGGCGCGAGTTGACGGTGAACGTGGGTTCGGCGGCGGCGCGACTCCGGGTGCAGACCATCGTGGTCGGTCGGCGGCGAGGCTTGGGTGGGAGGGGGTAGTTACTTGCGGCGGCTATGGAAATGGGGAAGAAAGGAAATGGAAAAAAAGTTTAGGTTTTGGGGTTTTAATTGGCTGATAGGGGGTGTTTGGCTGCAGGGTTAGGGGGTTCTACGCTGGAATAAGCCTGTTTGGCTGCAGGGATATGGAATTCTGGACAGGAATAAAACCTGGAATAGAAGTTGTTTGGTACTTTGGATATGGCTGTTTGGTACTATTTTGTCCCCCTTTCTTTGCTGAATCTTTGCTCCGTTCGACCTGATAAAAGAAGAGAATTTTTATTAATATTAAAATAAATGAACCATAAATTTAAAAATAAAAGAAAAGGAAACAATAAATAATGAATAGAGACAAGAACGAAGAAAAAAAAAAGAAAAATAGATATTGGGTTGCCTCCCAACAAGCGCTTGTTTTACGTCATTAGCTCGACGATTCAAACGGTTCTATGGAGGTTCCAAATGAAATTTTTCGATTGAGTGAGCCTGAAAATTTTCGTAAAATGGTTTCAGCCGCTGGCCATTGACTATGAATCGCCTTCCTGACTCTTCACTTTCTACTTCAACGGCACCATGAGAGAACACTTTAGTAACAACGAAAGGTCCTTGCCATCGTGATCGAAGCTTACCTGGAAACAATTTCAACACAAAGTTATAAAGTAAAACCCGTTGTCCTACTGAGAAACGCTTTTGAGCTATTTTCCTATCATGAAACAATTTGGTCTTGTCTCTATAAATACAAGCGTTCTCATAAGCATCGTTACGGATTTCCTCCAATTCTTGGATATCTAATTTCCTCGCCTCTCCAAAGATGGTCTAGCTCCATATTAAATCGTCGAACCGCCTAATAGGCTTTATGCTCCAACTCCACTCGGAAGATGGCAAGCTTTGCCAAAAACGAGCTGTATGGGGTCATTCTAATTGGTCCTTTATATGTCGTTCGATAAGCCCACAAGGCGTCATTAAGCGAAGACTCCAATCTTTTGATTGGGCCGAACTATCTTCCAAAATAGCTTTTATCTTCCTATTTGAGATTTCGGCTTGTCCATTCGTTTGGGGATGGTATGCCGTAGCTATACTGATGATGGACTCCATATTTCGCCAACAATTGCCTCCATGATTTTATTGCAAAAGTGGGTGCCACGATCACTAATTAGGGCTCGAGGTGTGCCAAACCTGGAAAAAATAGTTCGTTTTAGAAATTCCACAACGGTCTTGGCATTATCATTGCGAGTAGGCTTTGCTTCAATCCATTTAGAAACATAGTCTATCGCGAGAATTATATACATATTGCTAAATGAAGAAATAAATGGGCCCATGAAGTCGATGCCCCAAACATCAAAGATTTCGCATACATGATCGGGGATAAAGGCATCTGATTTCGTTTAGTGATGTTACCTGTACGTTGGCATCTTTCGTAAGACTTACAGAAGTTATACGCATCTCGAAAAATTGTGGGCCAATATAGCCCACATTCGAGCACCTTATGAGCGGTCCTCTTAGGACCAAAATGTCCTCCGCAAGCTTCAGCATGACAAAAATTAAGGATAGAGATTACCTCATTTTCTGGGACACATCGTCGAATCATCTAGTCCGAACAGTGCTTCCACAAGTATGGGTCGTCCCAAGTGTAGTATCGAGCTTCTCGTCTAAGCTTATCTTTCATGGAACGTGTTAACTCAGTGGGTAACGAGCCTGTGGCTAGAAAATTTACCATATCTGCGTACCATGGGAGATGTGCTTCCGTTGAGAATAGACTTTCATCAGGGAATTCTTCCTTAATAGGGATGTCGTCAAAATGCACTTTAATTCTGCTCAAGTGGTCAGCCACTAAATTCTCGCATCCCCTTTTGTCTCGAATTTCGACGTCAAACTCTTGGAGCAGCAAAATCCATCTAATGAGCCTTGGTTTTGCATCCTTCTTTGCGATCAAATACCTGAGTGCTGCATGATCAGAAAAAATAATTACTTTAGATCCCAATAAATAAGGTCGAAACTTATCTAAAGCAAATACTACGGCCAAAAGTTCTTTTTCGATAGTGGTGTAGTTGCTTTGTGCCGCATCCAAGGTTTTCGAGGCATAGCAAATGACATGGGGTTCCTTATCTATCCTTTGTCCTAACACAGCTCCTACACTACGCTTGCTCGCGTCGCATTATAATTTCAAATGGATACTTCCAATTAGTACATTGCACTATAGGAGCAGAGACCAACTTCTGCTTAAGTGTATCAAAAGCCTCCTTACACTTCTGGCTAAACTTGAACTGCTTATCTTTCTGCAACAACTCACAAAGTGGTTCCGCTATTTTTGAAATTTTTTTTATAAAGCGCCTGTAGAACCCTGCATGGCCAAGAAAAGAACGAATTTCCCTTACAGTAGAGGGATAAGGTAAAGAACTTATAACTTCAATTTTGGCCTTATCGACCTTAATTCCCCTAGAAGAAACTATGTGCCCTAGAATTAAACCCTTGTCTACCATAAAATGACACTTTTCATAATTTAAGACAAGATTGAATTCTATACACCTGCTCAAAATTATCGTTAAGTTTTTAAGGCATTTATCAAAACAATTCCCATAAACAGTAAAATCATCCATAAAAACATCGATAATCTTTTCCACATATTCAGAAAACATACTCATCATGCATATCTGGAAAGTAGCCGGTACATTGCAAAGACCAAACGGCATCCTCCTATACGTAAATGTACCAAAAGGGCACGTAAAAGTGGTCTTCTCTTGGTCCTCTGGTGCGACTGGTATCTGAAAGAAACCTGAATATCCATCAAGACAGCAAAAATGAGTTTTTCCAGCTAACCTTTCAAGCATTTGGTCAATAAAGGGAAGGGGAAAATGATCTTTTTTAGTGTGGGAGTTCAACTTCCTGTAATCTATGCAGACACGCCACCCATTTTGCACTCGGGTTGGCACCAAATCACCTTCGGCATTTTTCTTTACTGTCACGCCCGTTTTCTTGGGCACGACTTGTACCGGACTTACCCATCTACTATCCGAAATGGGGTAAATTACATCAGCATCCAAAAGCTTGATTATTTCTTTTTTTACTACCTCCATCATATTCGAATTTAGCCGTCTTTACGCTTCTCGCCTCGGTTTCGTGCCCTCCTCCACGTAGATCCTGTGTGTGCATGTCAACGGGCTTATTCCCTTTAAATCAGAATGCTCCAAACCAATTGCCTCCTTATGACTTTTCAATACACGAACCAAACTTTCCTCTTTATGGGAAGAGAGTCGATTGGAGACTATGACTGTAGGGTATCACCAGTCACCTAAAAACGCATACTTGGATGTTCAGTAGCGGTTTCAATTCTAATTCGTGCTCGCATAACGAGGGCAAAAAGCTTAGTACACAGGGATAACAACTCATTAACGGATTCAAATTTATCAAAATCAAATTTAAAATCATAAATGGATTCAAAATTTTCTTCCACTAATGAGTCGATTATATCGACACAATTCACGCTTAAAATTTCACTGGGGTGGCTAATGGCATCGTAGACGTTAAATTTCACGATCTCCCTATCAAACTCCATCGTGAGAGTTCCACTTCGAACGTCAATTTTAGTACTAGTCGTATTTTCTAAGGAATGGTCGTCCCAACAAGAGATCTGAAGATCCTGGAGCACTGTCCTCCTCCATTTTTATCACGTAGAAATCTGCAGGAAAGATAAGTTCGTTAACTTTTACCAACACGTCCTCGAGGACTCCTTCGGGATGTGCAACGGACCTATCTGCCAACTGAATAATAACACCTATTTTTGTCAAAAAACCTGCGTTAAGTGATTCATAAATAGAATAGGGCATTACATTTATGGAGGCTCCTAAATCACACGTAGCCTTTTTAATTCCCAAATGTCCTATTTTGCATGGTATCGCAAACATACCCCTATCCTTACATTTTGTCGGCATTTTCCGTTGTAACACTGCAGACACATTTTCACCAACATCCACCCTTTCATTACCTGTTAACTTTCGTTTATTGGTGCAAAGTTCTTTAAGAAATTTAGCGTACCTGGGTATTTGCTTGATGACGTCCAACAGTGGAATGTTAATTTCGACATTCCTAAATGTTTCGAGGATCTCCTTATCCTCCTTACCTTTTCGACATTGGTTGAAACGTTCTGGAAAGGGAGGTGGAATTTTAGGCAATGGAGGCCTTGGTTGAACCTGTTCGTCTTTCTCAGATTTTTCCTAGGCGATTTCTTGGGCACGATTCCTGTCGGGAATCGATTCCAGAACTTTTCCACTTCGCAGCGTTACTGAATTTGCGTTTTGCCTTAGATTTGGCTCTGTTTGGGACGGCAGCTTCCTTTGAGAACTTATTCTCTCTATTGACGTGGTCAATTCCCTTGTGGACGCCTCGATTTTCTGTTGAAACTCAAGAACGTTAGCTGCTAATTTATTGACAAGAGCCTCTAGGTTGTTACCTTGGTTTTGTGGTCATTGTAGAGGTCAATTTTGGTATGGTGATTGTACCGTGGATTAGCCCCATAACTCGATTAGGATGATCCTCCACCTTGGGTTGTAGGTATTAGCGTAAGGATCATAACGCCTTTGTGGTGGGCCAGAAAATTCCCACGGCATCCAAATGAGCCATCGTGTCGCCATTCAAACCGGGACATACATCGGTTGTGTGCTCTCGGTGTAGCACATATTCCACATAGCCGAACCGGTTTAGCTTTTTCTCGCAACAAGAGAACTCACAATATTAGTAAGTCTATCAAGCCTATCCTCTAAGGAAGAGTTACTTAGCCGGTGAACCCTTCTCGGGAGGTTCAGATTGGCTCGAATCACGAGAATTTGCAAGTCATTGTAGAGATTAAGTCCCTTGCTTGTTGGGGGGTCATGTTGACCAACGCTCCTCCACTAGCAGCGTCTACCATATTCATCTCTATTGGTTTCAAACCTTCATAAAAGTACTGGAGGAGTGATTGCTCTGTTATACCGTGTTGCGGGCAGCTTACACACAACTTCTTAAACCGCTCCCAATAATCATAAAGAGTTTCTACTTCTTTCTACCTAATCCCCACGATCTCCCTTCTTAGCTCAGCTGCTCTAGATGCTGGGAAAAACCTGTTAAGAAACAAACGGGATAAATTAGCCCAAGTAGTTATAGATCCAGGAGGTAAATAAAATAACCATTCCCTAGCTGAATCTGCTAGGGAAAAAGGGAAAGCGTGCAATTTAATCTGATCCTCAGTTACGCTTTGAGGTTTCATACTTAGACAAACCATATGAAACTCCTTTAAGTGTTTATGGGGGTTTTCATTCTGTAACCCTTGGAATGTTGGCAGCAACTAAATCAACCCTGATTTCAGCTCAAAGTCGGTATCCATGGTAGGATATGCGATGCACAGTGGCGGTTGTTCCGTCGGAGCTTCGGCTAGTTGCCGAATCGTTTGAGCCATTGGTTCCTGTGCCAAATTAGGGTTTTCGTCAACCCTAGCGTTGAACACTTCTTCAAATGGATCGACTTCTTCTGCTTTACTTTCAAGCGTTTGAGTAGGGTTTTCGTTAACCCTAGACTCCGCTTCATCGTCGGTCCTAATTTCTGGTGGTGGATTGCTTCGAGTCACTACCACCGCTGACTACTTTTTCCTCAACTTAGTTTCTTTTCGATTAGCTTTCGCAGTCTTTTCGATCTCCGAATCAAACGCAAGAATGCCTGGAGCAGATCTGGTCATAGAAAACAAAAAAATAGGATTAGTACGTTATCGATCCACTTTACAGAACGCGCCAAAATTTGATGCGTCGTTGAATGCGCCAAAATATATCCTACTCCTCGCAAAATAATGAAAATAACAATAAAAAGGGCAAGTAGGGTCGAATTCGCAGGATCGGATTATACAAATGTCTGCTTTCTCGAGATCCCGCGTAATCGTGCCCAAGAAAACCTCGTTCTCAAAAAATAAATAAAAACAGAATAATAATTTTCGATCCGGGAAAATAATAATAAAAACAAATTTAAGATTTAATTGAAATTACGAGAATAAATTACGAGAATTAAAATGAGGAAAATAAAAAGAAATGGGTTAGAGAAAAGTTTCTTATGTGGAGATATTCTAGCCTCCGGTTGTCTCGTTCTCCTTGGCTCCGTCTTGGCTTTTGGATGACCTTTCTCCGCCCAAGTAAGCCAGCTTATAGTGGAAGAGGACGCCACGACCACCAACTCCAAGAGTTTAAACTTACGGATTTAGGGAGCCTCGACTTAGCTTGCGATTGCTTTTGTGGAGTCATTTACGCTAGATCAACGTTTCTCAATGGCGAATCCCACGCCATTTTGTCTCTTGGGCTCGCTAACCTCGACGCAGATAGCTCACGAACCGACGGTGCAATCCTCCCAAAACACACAAAGCGCCGCTTTGCATACGTTGAAAGGGTTACTTTTAAAGGGACTGGATGGAAGCGCCACCCGTGAATGCGAGAAACGATGAATACTTGGGTGAGAAAGTTAAGTGCGGGTTCTAAGCCTCAAGAAACTTTTTTTGGGGAATTCGACAACCTTCGGTTAGATGGAATTTAGTGGCTCATATTTGTGGTGGAAAAGTAAATAAAATATAAAAATATGGAAAAGAGAGTTTTTATTGAAAGGAAAATAAAGGAAGCACAAAAACTTATGAGGGAGGAGTGTACAGAAAAAGATGAACAAACAAAATGAGTCACTCCATCCCCTATTTATAGTGCTTAAGGTAGATGGACTAGTCCTACTCAAACTCCCAAAGATAATTACAATTTAATTAAAGATAAATAGAGATAAATAAAGAAACTAAATAATCCTAAATAATTATCCTAATATTAATTATCCTAATATAATTAAAATAGAATTTGATAAAGCAAAGTCTCTTCTTTTTGCATTTCAATCCCTCTGCCCTCCATGTTTGCACTTTTGGCACTATCGTTTCCCTTTGTTGCACATTGGTCCATTTTTATCTTTAATTTCACGATTTTGGCCCTTAATTTTGCATTGGTCTCCAATTTAGTCCCTATGAGATAAAAGTCCATAAATAACCCAAATTAGTAGAATCACATTCAAAATTAATATACAATTAGTACATAAAAACATGTCATTCTAAAGTGTTATCACAAACATGAAACAGTCAAAAATGGGAAACACCTGGATTACTACATCTCACATTAAATGCCATTAGTTAATTTCATGCATCGAGTACAAAGCACAAAAATTGCAAAAATCTTCACCCTGAGATTTTCCTTTAGATTTTTCTCTTACAAAGCAATCAAATCACGTTTTCTTTTTCTTTTTCCATTTCCATTTGATATGATATCATATATTATATATCTGCTGAAGTCAAGTATACAAAGTAATTAAAACTTCACCCCTACACATGTCTGAAATTAACTGGTTGATATTGGATTGACATGAAATTATCTGTAAGTCCACCCAAATTCAACCCCCACCTACTCACATAGTATCTTTCTTTCTCTTCTATTTCCTCTATAAATTCATCCATTTTTGTTTCACCTTCAATCATATCACCTTTCAAAATTCTCTTCAAACCAAGAAAACAAGAGAAAAAAAGATGTCTAAGCTTTGTTCACTTTTCATAGCTGCCCTTCTTTTTAATTTCATGCTAAGCTATGCTGCTAGGCCTGAGCCAACTTTGTCCTTAACCCAACATGAGGTATGTCTCACCTAATCCAATCCTCAGATTTCTTTGTAGATCTCTTTTACAAGGTTACCTATACATATGTGTGTATTAATATTGGTTTTTGGTTCATGCAGGGAGTTGAGGCAGAGAAAGTTGATGCTGATGAGAACTGTGAAGGAATTGGCAAAAAGGAGTGCTTGATGAGAAGAACCCTTGCTGCTCATGTGGACTATATTTATACCCAGAATCATAAGCCCTGAAGTTGAATTGTTATGGTAAAATATTGGTTCAATCGTAGCATCAAAAGCCATAAATAAAATCACATATATTTCCATTAATGTTGGCATATGATTGTATAGATGGCATATATATATGGTTTTGTTCTTTCTTTTTCTTCTTTTTTTCATGCATGTGAACCCCAGATGATCCATTTCTTTGTAGATGCAAACTTAGAAAATGTTTGAAAAATCATTCACTTGGGAAAAAGAAGAGAGAAAAAGAATAACACATAAGCCAAGTTGCCAATGAAGATTCTCTTAAATGGAGATGAAGACAAAGAAAATTGGTTACGCTTAACATTGGTCAAAAAGCTGTGACTAAACAACAATGGAATTAACATAAAAAAAATTATGGCTTTTTTCCAAGACAATTCACACATGTAACGTACCAATTTTCTTGCAAGTTCCAACACACGCCAGATAATTGGCAACATGCCAACCTTGAGGGTCAAACATGGCTATGACAATTCAACACCCTTTAATAATGTGATAAATGCATGTTTAACAACCATAAGAGAGATGAACATACCATCTTTAAATGGCAAAGAAACAGCCACCATTTTTTTATATGAACTAAAGGGTACAAATTTTTAATAATTTTATACTGTGTCAGTTGTTGGAGAATTAGCTTTACGTTATAATTGGATGTGAGTGGGGGAGTAGAGATGAAAGTACATGGTCTTTTCAGGGACCAAAAGTTTCAACATAAAGATCATGTCATTGGATGACCTACAAGGTCACAGCTCTGTCAATGAATGGCAGGTAGGGTTGCATTTGCAAATGCAACTAGTAAATTTCCTACAAGGACCTACCCCACTATCTGGACTGCATAGTACAAAGGCACTGATGATTCTCAGAATCATAAATATGGATTATTGTCACAATCACACAAGTCCAAGGTTCAACATTATCAACTTAACAACAACGATCATATTCAGATTCTACAGCCATCGGATGTAATGTTTTAAAGGTGACTGCATCAACAACTAAATTGTTCGTGACAAAGCAAGCTCTATGTATATGCACAGACGCTTGTATCGACAAGCAAAAGTACAAACTGAAAAAGTAGACTAGACCAACTGGTTATGGATAAATCCCTTCGGTTCATAGGCTGGGGTTAGTAAGATAGGTGTAAAGGGTTCTTTTGATAAGGTGAGAAAACGTTACAATCTAGTAAAATGAAATGTCATGGAGAGATGGCAGAGAGAAAGATTGGGGCAGACTCTAGAAAACAAGTGTGGTGGCAGTGAGTGGTGATGGAAGCAATAAGAGGCTGAGAAAGGTGAGCACTACGATGGTTGTTGTGATTGTAGAAAGAAAGTTGCAGGGAAAATTCTAAAGTGCTAAGTTGGCTAAAAGATCAAAAGTCCCGAAATAAAACTTTTAAGCCTCCGTTTATAGGCCTTGGAAAGAAATGATTAAAGAACAATTATAATAAAGTGGGAATGAACATGCTAAAATAATGGGTGGTGGAAGTGGGAGAAGTTATTTGAATGTGTATAATGGAAGGTAAGTTATATGAATAATGGGTGTAAGGATGGGTACATGAAAGTTACACCTAGTTAAAATATTTTAGCAAGAAAGGTCTTAAGTGCAAATGCATATTTTGTTTAATGAAGAAATAAGGAGGAAGCAGTTGTATTCCAAAGAAAGGTTAAGAACATATTTGTATCTGAGCTTCCAAACCAAGCTCTCCAAGGCATCCCAAAAGTGGAACAACCTAGAAATTCTGCCAACCTTCCAGGGTTGTTCCCAACATGACGTTCCCAAAGGTGCTCTTGTAAGGAACAATATTTCCCGAAGCTACTATTGATAGAACAATTAGTAACCAAAAACAAGCATCTACAATAGGTCATAATGTTAATCAATCTATCATCATATACAATCCATCAGAATCATATTACACGATCAAAAACTTTCCTAGGCAAGAAATGATGCTCATAGGGATAAATATCTTTGAAAGGCATTGACTGAAACTGACTGCAATAGGTACAGTAATAAGCAAATCCCATCCTACTCAGAGAAATCACAGTTCATGAAAGTGTGATGTGATGATCAATGGAACAAACTTTTATTCAAAATGGTCAAAGAGTTGGCACAAGTATTGGAAATTTAACTCAAAGCGTAATAGTAGTGTGAATATCCTCTGCAACTTTGATTTCTAAATGACTCAATTTTGTGGAACAACAATTACCATAATTGTGGTATACATACAGCATAAGAATATCGAGTATACATTTGAATAATTCAATAAATTTGGAGGAATTTCAGTATTTTCCTAAAGCTAAAATGACCCTAGTTAATACATTTTATTTGCAGGAGAGACATATATATACATTGAAGGCAACTTTATTAAGATTTCATTGTAGTTCCATGAGAAGAGATAACAAACCTATTCAACCCTGCAAGAGAACCCTGCTACCACCAACGATATGTAAGTAAAGCGAGACACAAATGGTGACAATTATGGAAGACTTTGCACCGACGTATCTGATAACATCAAGTCCTCTTTCCACAACATCATCACGAACAACATGAATGCTTCTTTTCATACCCTCTAAAAGCTTCCATACCAGAAACTCCATTATGGTTTTTATCGTTCCAAAAGTCACCCTCCCAGTCACATCAACCACAAACTTCCTATTGCTAGGAACTGCCAATGTCGATGAGACCTTATCAAATGAGTTCCCCTTCCCCTCTTTCACTCCTTTTAAAGATGCTTCTTCCTTGGTGTCCTCACTCTGTTCTACAATGGAACAAGTATCCGATCCTGAATTTGTCAGCACTTGATGCGACGTTCTCACCAACGTTTCCACAGCACCATTACAAACAGAAACCAAAATGTCTCTCACATTGTGTTCATGCTTCGGATTAGTCATCCCAGCAAACATTTCATCATAAGTATTAATATCCATCGTCTTGTCAAGATAAACCGCAACAGCCGTGCTTACAAATCTTTGTATACAATCAGCCATTAACTCTTTAGACTTATCATCATAAAGCAAATTAACCCATTTAGGCACATCAGATGACTCACCATCAATTTCACCACCACTTGAATAAAACCCCATAACCAGATTTTTAGCAAAGCTACCAACAACAACAGATACAAAACCAGTCCCAGCACTAGAAAAAACCCTATCCAATACCTTATCAGTCAAGCTAGAATTCTCCATAATACCCTTTCCTAATTCACTCTCATTCCTTGATTCTAACTTATACCCTCTCAAAACTCCAATTGTTAAACCCTCATTAACCCTAATAAAAGATTGGGAAAACTCATCTGATCTCACAATCTTTGAAATCTGTTTCAAACTATTAGGAATTTGATCAGATTCAGATTGTAAAAACTCCCTTAAGTCCTTACAGACAATATTAATGGTCTCTGCTGATTCAGAGACCATTTCAGCTAAAGACACCAAAGCTCCAAACAGCTTTAAAAGTCTCTTCCTTTTCTTCACCAAAGAAGGTAAATTATACACCTTGTAAACCCCATAACCAGAAACACCACATATAGCTAGCAAAATAAGCCATTTTTTCTTCCTACGTGAAAAAGTCAATGCCTTTTCCACCAATTCCATATCCATTAACACCCCCAAAAAAACCCACAGCTACAATAATTTTAAACCCTGGGGCTTTTTCAAATAAGGCTAAAAAAAAGCAAATTAACCCCAGAAAAAAAGAAGAAGAGAAATTAAAGATCAGTTGTATAGATAAAAAGATGAATTTTTTTTAGTTTGGGTGTTGAATTACGATAATTACTATTGGATTTGCAGTAGGGATAATAAGAAACGAACCTGGTTGCAGAAAATGAAGAAAAAAAAATATCAAATTGATAAATAAAATACCGAAATTTAGGTCCAGAGAATCTCATTTCTCTGCTTTGATTTTTCCAAGAAGGCAGGGGGTCTTGTCGTTATTTATTAAACGACGCTGTATCAGAGCATTGCGTTTATTGGTATAGATAGTATCATGTAACAACCCATGCTAAATCTTTCGTGTAAGATTCTGTGATTTTATCTCTTTTACTTAATAAAAAAATAAATTAATTTTTGTATAATAAATTTCAGTAAAAATTAGTCATTTCTGTTAAAATTTTTATCTACATATAGTGTTAAACATTAGTATGGCTAATGAAATAACTTGACAATAACGCGTAACATATCATGTGTATCTTATGCTAACATACAAAAACTTTTTTAACCGTAAAAACGGATGAAATTTTTAACAAAATAACTAGTTTACTTTTTGATCTGATGTACAATGACTAATTTACAGATTTTTTATATTCGAATCTTCATTATACCAAATAAAAAGAGTATAAAGACAAATTTTGAATTTGAGCATGATAAAAGGATCGAAATTATAATTTACCCTTCTTATATTTGAAAGAATTGTTACGTAAATGTTTATATTTGGAATAATGATATTTTTTTACCCTCCAATTTTATAGAAAAGTCATTTAGACCTCTATTTTTTTTTTCTAATTTTTTAACTCTTAAACTTGTGTTTTTTGTCGAATCACACAAAAATAGATGGAAAAATTAACATCATTTAATTTTGCTGACGCACGTAAATGACACATCATCATTTAATTAATTTTTTTTAAAAAAAATTAAAATTTTAAAAATTATAAAAAAAATATTTTTTAATATTTTTATATCTTACAAAATTAATTAAATGTTATCATGTAATCCGTGTGGCAATTCATGTGTATGCCATATCAGCAAAATTAATAAACATTAATTTTTTTATCCATTTTAGGATGATTTGATAAAAGAATACAAATTTAAGGACTAAAATATCAAGACCTTTATATTTCAAAGAAGGCATGCTATATTATGTACCAATAACCACTTAGAGGCACGGTGGGGAATGGTCTCTATCAACTATCCAAAAGAATAAGGAAAGCTATGAATTCAATTTACGTACTGAATACTTAAGTTCAAGGTTCACCATGCACAATTACTTGTGTGGGTCTCTGAGTCTCGTTATGTACAGTTATCATGTGTGGGTTTTAGTCTAGTTTGTTAACTTTAGTTTGGATTGTATCAATTCTTATTTCGATTGTGCTATAATGATTTGATTTTACTTTATAATTCCTCAATCAGTCCATGCTATACTAATTTAATACTTGTGGTTTCTCAGACTTATATCTGTATTTGAACTTTGATTGTATTTATTATACTTAAAAAAAAAAAACTTAAATTTCATAGTTTAAGAAGTATGAGGACTAAAAACTATTAAACCAGAGAACATGGATCAAATCAATTACTTATACATAGTACATTACTAAAAGTTATCATTTTGAAAACTACAATGAGTAAATTTGACCATATTAAAGTATAAAGGTTAAATTAACGATCTATAAAACCACGAAAATTAAGTGAGCTGATAAGGGTATTTTCCACCTTAATCGATAGTCGAGAATATTATAGAATGTGGAGAATTAGTTATTGAGCTTGTTCCGATAAATACCTTGAGAAATAAAAAAAAAAAAAATCTACAAGGGACTAATACAATAATATTAGTTAAAAGTTGTGGAATAGATCATAAGTTTTGTTTGCACCATTTTTATACGAAATCTAACAATCCATCCTTACAGAAACAAATTAGATAATGTATATTATTAGAATTAAGAGATGGAAGCAAGTTAAGGACTCCATCTTTCACAACAATTTTTTATTCAATTATTAGTTTACTAAAGTTCAGATAACGTAAAATTCATTATAGAGGTCTCTGTAATAGAAATTAGATTGTATTTTATCTTTTTTATTAAAAAATTAATTAATTAATTATTATATGTTGGATTAAATAGTAAATCAATCATTTTTGTTAAAATTTTTAAAATGATGTGATTAACGAAATAACTAAACAGTTACACGTGGTTGCCACATGTACCTCATGCTGATGTATAAGTAGGAGTGAGCAAAACTTGATTCGATTCGAAAAAAATCAAAAAACAATTTGAGTCTCGAGTTAATTGAATCGAGTTATTCGATTTTTTTGAGTCGAATCGAATAAGTAATTCGAATTTTGAGTTTGAGTTGAGTTGAATTTTACAATTCGAATGACATATTGATATAAATACTCTTTGGGTCCCTGTCAATTTTGAAAATGAACAAATTGATCTCTCACTCAACAAAAATTAAAATAAATTTTAAAATTAAAAAATATTCAAAAAATCCAAAATTTATATTTTAAAAAAAATTAAAAAATCTAAAGAATATATAAAAAAGTTAAAACTTAAAAAAACTTTAAAATAATAATTTTAGGACCTAAATAAGTTAATTAATGATTCAAATTTATCAAACTAAAATATCTTAAATTTTTTAATTTACCCCGAACAATTTCACTCGATTAGATCAAACACTCACCCTTATGTATAAGACCAATTTTCAACAGGAGAAATTGATGAATTTTTTAATAAAACTAATTTATTCTTCGATCTAACTAACAATTACTAATTTACTCATTTTTTGAATAGAAGATATAATTTACAATCCAACTCTTAGTACAAAGATCTGTACGACAGTTTACCAATCCACTATAAATATTTAAAAAAAAATCAAAATTGAATCTCATTAATCATGTTATCAAATAATTCCATAAAATTTAGCAAAAAAATAAAAAATACATATATCCTATATCTATAGGGCAAAGTGGCAAACCTCATGTTGTAAGAAGGAAACTTTTTAAATACAGATTTTCTGTACAAAATCAAAGAAAACCGAGACAAAATATCACTTTGATTGATCACTCACCTTCAGCACCTGCCACCGTTGCCCCTGCATAAACGTTGCTGTCGGTTTCTATACTCGGCCCGACCAGTGGATCTTATGCCTAACTGAATCATATCACGGGCTTATGTTTTAGAAGTTTCAAATCCTTCTGAAACCATCTTTGATTTTGTGGGGGTGATACTATAATCTACATCCTCGAGATCGCTGAAAGAAATATCTTCTTCGTTCTCCACACAAATCGTAGCTCCACCATAACCACCATATTCGGAATCATCATCTTCTGGCCAATCAATATCATCATCTTCAAAAGTTGGAATTGTTATTTTTGAGGATGCCTTATCCTCAGTGCTAGACACCGGATGTTCCTCGATAACAGACTTATCTATGACTGGCATCTCGGTACTTTCGAGTGGATGCTTTTCCTCATAATCTGCTGTGATACTGGATGTGGGTTCAGAAGTATGGGTCCTAGGTGATGTGGTCTCGAAGGCAAAGTAACTGGATGAGGAAGGAATAAGATCATTGTGCAAAGTACTAGAGCTGCCTCCTATGTGGGAAGTGCTTCTTCCGTACCAATCGGTTTCTCGCTTCGATTCCTTTTGTAGCTCCTTCATCCACAATGTTCTGGCTTCCATCACCTGCGGGAAACAGATTAGCCACCTAGAGAATTAATCGATAATATTGTCTACATATGCTTGATAAAGAAAAGGACATAAAAAGTGGACAAAGAATCTAGATCAGATCTCTACTAAAACTATACTACCGGTAAAAGTACCGTGGAGGCCTTTACTAGGAAACAAAATTGCATCTTGCCCCCTCTACTAAAAGAAATAGACAAATTAGTCACTGTAAGTTGGATAAAAAGCAAACTAGTTTTTCTGTTAAAAGTTCCATTCATTTTTACTGTTAAAAATTGATCCTTGTATGTCAAAATGAGGTACATGTTACACGGCACGTGTAACTGTCAGGTCATGCTGTCAGCCAAGCCAGTTTTAATGGTAGAAATGAATGAAAATTTAACTGAAAGGATCAATTTGCTTTTTAATCTAACCTATAAGGGTTAATTTGCCCATTTTTTAAGTAAAGGGGGCAAAATACAAGCTAACTCCTAGTACAAGGCATTCATTTTACTTTTGTCCAATACCATCACTTTTACGAAACAATATGAAATGTTATTGAACCGAGCTTCTCATCCCTAGCAGCCATGGCATAAAGAGAATCAAGAATCATCCAAGTCTACTCCTTTCAGGGCATACTTAAAAAACTTAAGCTAAAAATTAATGAAGAATCCAAGGAAAACCAATTTTGAAAATGGACTCCTAACCGTAACTTTCTTGAATGGATGGAGAGAATAATTTAAAAAGAAGAAAACAAGTACAGGAAGAAACTCTTGTCCGACATATTCAGCACACTGAAACCAAGCAATGAAGGTTGCGGTTGATACGGACGCACAAATGTGCTACAGACTTTCCAGTCGTTGTAAACACATGAAGTGATGAACTCTATATATTACCTATCATGTAAATGGAAATGATAATTGTGAACCCAAGGGAGAAGATTAGCTAGAGTGCAGGTGCAAAAGGTGGATTTCTTGTTTGAATGCCGAGAATGCAAAGGAATCTGATATCAATTGACTATCAGACTTTGCAATATTTTGGTAAAAGTACTATAGTGGCTCCTGTAGTAAAAGTCAGATTGCATTTTGCCCCTTCTACTCACAAAATAGGCAAATTAATCCTTATACCTTAGATCAAAGAGCAAATTGGTCATTTTATTAAAAATTCCATCCATTTATACAGTTAAAATTTGGTTTGCGTACTTCAGCATGACGTACATTTGGCACACCACATGTCACTGTTTGGTTATTCCGTCATGCACACCAGTTCTTTGATTTAATGTACAAAGACTAATTTGCCAATTTTTTTAGTAGAGGGGGCAAAATGCAATCTGGCTCCTAGTACAGGGCCCTGTATGGTACTTTTACCCAATAATTCTTGTTCCAATATTTACAGAATATAACTACACCAAATATAGTTTAAATTTTAAAAATGTACAACCAGAGCCAAGAAAAATAAAACAATGAAAAAGGAAGAGTGATGGATAAGGGGCCAAAAGAACCAAAATGTAAGTAAAAACGATAATTTGGTGCCCGATGATATCGATTCTATGAAAAGCAACTGACCTGAGGTGTAGATAGAACCTCTGCATCATGCTTGTTAAGTCTTGAATGTAGAAGAACAAAATAAACTTTCCAAAAGTAACCATCATTGATATGGCAAGGGCAAAGTTCGAATCTAAGAGCTGCTAGTCTGGGAGCAAGATGTTCAATGGCCATAGTATGCTCTTGTTGTGCAACCGACATGTCAAAATCTAAAACAAGGAAAACAATGGAGGAAAATCAGATAAGCGCGAAAACTCTGATCTGACTGCGATTTGTGTGAATTGATTCTTCGTAGAACACAAAAACAATAAAAAATGAAATCCCAGAAATTATGATCAAAATTGAAGTTTATAAATCAAAAGTACCTAGCCAAAGAAGCAAAGAATACATGAAAAACCATACAGATCGAGCAAGGTGCAACGATAATATAAAGCTTGAAATTTTAAGCAAAGAAGGTGGCACTTGATCGAATTTCACAAACATTGGAAATAAGTTTTCAGCCCAATCACTTAAATTTCACTAGTTCTCAGCAGATTAATTACATTTACTTTCATGATACTGAACTCCTTTATTTAATGACCTTCAATGCTTCAAGTTTCAACAAATAGAAATATTTAGCTTACATAATGGCCTAGGAAAATAAAGGTGGCATCAATCTGGCATTTTAACATAAAGGTGTAGAACCCTAAAACCATCCCGTATTTAATTGAAATTCAAACAAAATTAACAATTTTTGGTGATGCGTTGAGCTCTTGAGCCTTAAAAAAACAGAAAATCAATAGAAAAATTGCATATCAGAGTATGGAATGAGGTCAAATTAATCAGGAACTTACCATCTAAGTCCTCATCGGGATCAAGAGGGAAATCCAACCACGTTTCTGGATGATGCGCGATGTTCCTCGCAAATGTCAACACCTCATCCGTTAACCCAACCGCATTGAACACCTGATCCACCTCCTCATCTTCATTTTCATTTTCCCTCCCGTTTTCTTCCTCATTTTCCCCGGATCCAAACGGAAAATCCTCCGCCGCCGCCATATTCAACAACCTTCCCCCGATCTCAGCCCCCTCAAACGCCACAGAACCAGACGGTTCAACTCGATTCAAATTAGAGAACGATACATCATCTAATCGTCGATCGGATTGCGTCCGAGGAGAAGGAGGAGGAGCAAGAAAGGAAGCGACTCCCCATAGTTGACGCGTTAGGGTTTGTTTGAGCTCGGTTAGGTCTTCTTTGACACCGCGTGATTGAAGCTCAGCTATTTGTTGAGGGGACAATGAATGTTGTTGTAGCGACTGGGTTTCTTCGACTTCAAGGCTTTGCCTAAGAGGAAGGGAGTATGATTGAGACTGGTGCGTTGCAACGTCGTTTTCTTCATCTACTGAAGAAACTGATTCATTATCATCTTCTTCGTTAAGAAGAAGCGAGTTCGCTAGTGACCGAGCTAACCATGACATGCTTCTTTATTATCTCTTCTTCCCTTTTTCCTTTTAAACTTTTTTGAATTTCATTAGAGTGGAGCAATCAATTATATATGGTTGAATCTCTTGTTTTGACTTTGATTTTTTTTATTAATTTGATTAATCGGTCCGCCACCGAATCTAATTCGATTGAGGACGGTTAAAAATTTTTAAAATTTTCGATTATCTGTGTTAATTCAATTCGAAATCAGATAATTAATCAAAATTAATAATAATATATTATAGATAAGTCCAATACATTATATAAACTCAAAGTATAAAAATCAATGGATTTATAAATATTGGGCTTAAAAATATATTATGAAAACTAAATATATTTAGGAAAAAAAATTAAAATTAAACTAAAAATTTCAACAAAAACGAAAAAAAATAAACAAAGAAAAGCAAAAATTAATGTTTTTAATTTAGTATTGTTATTGTGTTATTTTTATTATTTCTTTTAAACTTTTTTGAATTAAAAAAAAATTGTCCATGAATTTTTTTTTTTTATGTTTTAAATTTGTTTGAAAAAAAATCATATAAAAATTTCGATTAATTTGATTAACCACTCAGACTAGCCGATATTAAAATAGTCAACTAATAGGTTTCAAAAAATTGTCTGATAATGTCAAATTCTATTATTAGTCACTATACTATGTGTGTGATGTGGATTTCATAAATATGCTCTAATTCGATTTTTTTTGTTATTTTGTTTATTGAATTATGAAATTTCAATATTGGCCACACAATGATAACATTAAATTCATTTAAGTTAAATTATATTATTTCCAAAATTTTATACGGTAAACATATTATAGTATGTGTAATGTAAGACCATCACCGTATTATTTTCACATAATATTAACAGAAAACAACTCTCTCATTTTAGTTAACGAATTTAGTCGCTACCTAAGTCGTAATTAAAATTTCAAATTTCATAACATATAAATTTCATTTTGGTATTTGGTACATTGGGGACGCGCTTTATTTATTCCATAAGCAGCCTTCAAAATTTGACATGTGTCTCTTTTTTTACAATATTTATTTTTTTAATACTCTGTTATATCCTTATAGGACACTTGTCAACCCATGACCTTACTTGTGGAGTCTAAAAACTTGTACCAAATAATTTCTCTACTATTAAATGTAGTAGTTGATAGATTGTTGAAGTTCTTATAATTTTGCATAGGTTAAAATTGATATAAGTCCGCATACTTTTTGTAAATTTAAAATTTAGTTCTCATACTTTTATTTTTAAAAATTTAATCCTTTTACATTTCAAAATTCAAGTCGAACCGCTAACACTGTTAAAATTATTTATTTATGGTCGTTTTCGTCCAACCATTTTCAACATTACTTTTCTAGTAGGATAATATTTAGTCTTCCATCTCATAAACTAATTTTTTTTATTAATTTTATATAAGAAAAGATTTAAAATAAGTTTTTTTTATTGATTCAACCAATTTTATTTACCAAAGTAGTACATTCTTTTTCAGCACTAAAATTTTATTTCGAGCTTATTTGGGTTGGTTCAAAAAAAATTCATTTGATTTTATAGATTTTATGAAGTTTCAACCAAATTTTTTTCGAGTTTTTAGCCGAGTTGAAAATCAAATGGTTTGATGATATATACTAAATTAAACCTATTATCGATTCCCGATTCAATCAATTCTATTAATCAGCCTAATCCAATTTTTTTTTCAACACTTGCCTTTCTAGTTTAGACAAGATAAGACTTTGGCAACTTGCAGGATGGTCCTTGCTAATTCATATGGGAGACGTTCATGCTATTTGGCTCTCACTATCCATCACCTTGGAATTTAGCCTTAATTGCTCGTTCACATGGGATTTCTACGTGCCCCCCATGTTATTTACGTACCACTATAAGCTACCTATGCTTTTCGTTATTGAATTATCATCATCTAAGATTCAACCCTTTGTCGTTTCACATAAGCACGAGAACCATTTTGATCTATCGGTTTTGTTAGACCTAAACCAGAACATGACACGTGATAAGCTATTGAACAGTCCACGGATGACCCTTCGCATGGAATGGTCCATAAGCAACCTTTCGTATGGAATGGTCCGCAGACGACCCTTCATAGACCTTGTCTTAGTTGATCTATAGAGTCCACCATGCACCCTAGCTAAGACCACCAAACCACATAGAACACTTCATGGCTACAACTAATCTGCAATGACTCTGCCACTCGACCAATTAGCAAAACTATACAAAACATTATACTATAGGCTACGTGACACTGTAGGACAAAAGATAATCCCTTGAGTGCATGAGGGACCAAGTATCGAGTTTAACTTTTAAGGAGTGTGAGAAACAAGAATGCATGCATTCATGACAACAAAAAGGGGAAACCCAAGGACCTCATCAAGTCTTTGAAACTTGAAACTAATCATTCTATTTTTGTTTCTATGTAGTCATCATCTCCTACAACATATTTTTAAAGCATCTTGGAAATTGAATATCATTCTAAAAACAACATGATCATCACGTGTAGGTTGATTGATGTTGAAGAAACTATGTTTTAACTCTCATTTCTTCCATTTTTTATGTATAGTTCGATGTTGGAGACTTCGAGATATCATCTGATTGACTGATAATGCATAAAATCCGTGCATTGAATGTAAATACAACACATTTTAACTAAGAAGCTCTACAATTACAAGTGACACAATTGCTAAAAGGAATCCCTTCTAAGCTTTTTCATTTGTATGAGTTTTACACTTGCATTTTCTCTTCATGTAGATTGGAACAACAACAAAGCAACCATTGACATAAAACTAGATTGAATCACAGACCTTGTTGGAAAATTATTGGAAATTTATCAACAGAAACCTTGAGCTTACATACAAGAGATTTTGAATTTTGGTAAACTAACACAACTTTTCAGTAAGTTCAAAACCCCCCTCATTATGTTGCTACCTCATGTGAAAACAATTTATATAGTGAAAATTCATTAGTATACACAAGAGAGCAAAGGGTACCTCGGAAAACCCCGATTGATTCCGTTCCAAGTTCTTCAAACCCGGAAAAGCTTGTCACCCTCCACTTGTCATGGAAGTCACGTGTATATCGACAAGCTGCAAATTTTTGCCCTTCATTGAATTGTTCTTGTAAGCTTACACTTGGAAATGAAGATTGTAGTTGTGTAATTGAGACTGCATAGTTTCAACAACTCGGCCGATCGTTGCTTCAGCACAGGATTGCAACCACTTTGTATAACTAAAAGGAGCTTTGCGGCGAGACCTGCATCCACAGCAAGTGAAGCACATTCCTCTGGTGCAAACTTACAAATGGACCACAATATCGATAACGCGAGCTGAGTACAGTTTTCCGAAGCTTTCATTAATAGTTTCACCACATTTGGTATAGTACTCGGACAATCTTTCAAAGCCAATCTTCCTTCAGGTGTACTTGACAAAAGCTCCAATATATGAAGGACTAATTCCAAACATTCATTGTTCAAACCAGGTATCAACTCAACTAATTGAGGAACTGCCCCAACATTGACAAATGAGTTCCTAACAGGTTCATGCGAACAAATGGTTTTAAGCAAATTCAAACCAGCTACTACACCATTTGGATGCTTCTTGTCTTTCACTAGCCTTAACAATCCGACTAAAAGACTCAAACTTGCAACATTTTGGGAAGCAAAATCAGTCCCTTCTATCAACATTCCAATCAATCTAGTACAATTTATCTTAGTCTCAATAGACCCTTCATTTAGAATATCCACCATTAAAGATATTTTAGCTGGTTGCAACAAATCAGACATGGAATTCAAGTCAAGGTTCAAGTTAACAAGTACACCAATTACCTCACAACCAACAGCATGAGTTGTAAAAGGCCCTAACAAAGATGAAATCAAACCAATACCTCCATTTTCAACAACAGTCTTCTTAGCCGTCCCATGAACTTGAACCACTTGTCTAAGCTCTTTTAAAGCTTGAACTCTAGCTTGACCCTTGATTTTCTTCAAATTCTCCAAAATCTCTTTAACCCTTCCTTGTACATCCTCTGACCTTTTCTTCATAGCCAAATACTTTTGAGAAAACCAACTATGAATCAACTGTTGAAGTGTCTTGTTTGGTGTCATTGAATCATCCCAAAGCTCTTGCATAGTGGTAGGACAAGAACAATGACCTAAAGAGAACCATTTAAGAATATTGGATCTCTCATAAGTTTGACCAGTACAAAGGGTAACAGGATCATGCATTGGTTCTAAAGAAATTGGACATATGAACACCATTGGTACATCCATAGGTTCAAGCTCTTCAATCATTAGCTTTAGATCCAATTTCTCTGAACCAAAACCAGTGGCTATTACACCACAACCACCACCACCACCACCACCACCACCTAAAACACCATCTTTAACAGCTGTTTCTAGATCTAGAACTTGACTATCAACTTCCCTTCTACTAGATGGTTGATACATTGGCATTTTGAAATACCCTTTTTGCAAATACAACACTACAAACAAACAAAGACCCTTTTTTTCACACAAAAAGAAAGATAATGAAGAAGGGAAGGAAGGGTTTTTTTTTTGTTATTTTATAACACACCTTTTGTGTTTCATTGAATGGCAATCAAAGGGGACATTTTGTCTTCCCCATTCTTTTGCTTTTCATTGTTGCTTTGCTTTATCTAATGTCTTTCTCTGGTCAAAAGGGCAGCTTCCTCTTCCTTGTTCTTCACCACTAATCCCATCATCATCATCAAAAGAATGACGGTAAAAAACCAAAAAGAAAAAACCCAATCTTTCTTCACTATTACAACTCAACTTCCTCTTTAAGATTCTTGGAAAAAAAAAGGGATAAAATCATTCAAAACCCCATGCCCAGATCAGCTAAAAGGAAAAGGGGAAAAAGAGACAAAGAGGTAAAAGAACAATCAAAGGTAAAACAAAGACATCAAATTTGTTGATGAAGAGAGGGTGGGAAATGAAATTTTTGGGGGGGATTAAAAGGAAATTGGGTGAATTTAACAATGCCTTAGTTGTTGAAAGGAGAAAGAGATTTTTTCTTTTTTATAAAAGAAAAAGAAATTCAAAGAAAATAGCACAGTCTTCCTTACAGCTCTTCTTTTTGGGGCAAGTCAGGTTACTAAAATTTTTAATTTTTTTTATTTAATAATGGTTAATTTTTATAAAAGGCCCCTCTATTATGTATGGTTAACAAATTTAATCCATTTATTATAGTTTAATAATTTTTAGTCTATTTACCTTTATGTTTATTTGATCTTATATATTTGACATGGTTTATCTTTTAAATATGTATATATACTTTAGAGTTTTTAGAATTGGATTAGACTAATCGAATAGATTGATTGGATTAAAAATCGGTCAAAATATCGATTTGGAATAAGGGATTAGACTCATTGAACTGAGTTAAAAACGGGTTGAATTGGTTTTTTCTATTTTTTAATTATTATAATTTTTAATAATTTATTCAATTAAATCAGGCAAGAATAATATAACTATAGACATATTTTCGATCAACTAAAATACATAATCAAATAAATACAAAATACAACGAATAAAGAATAAAAAACAAACCCATATATAACATACGCACACATGAGACGGAGAGCCACGTGTCACAAAATTTTAAAAAATCACATCAAATTATATTATAAAATTAATGAAAGGTTTAAAAATATACATTTTGAAATATAGATAATTATAAATAATCAAAAAAAAAGGAAATGATTTAATCAACAAAAAACTTATAATACAAGGACCGTTTACAAAATTAGACCAGTATAAAATTTTATTGGAAAAAGGGAGGGTAACCGGCGATTGACGGGCTGTGAGGCAGTGGATTTTAGCCCTTGGTGACTGTGCATCACACGTGCATTGATCTCTTTAGTGACCGCTACATCCCATTTTTATGAGTTTTTTTTTTTATTTATATATTTTTGCCTTGAATTTTGAAAAAAAAAAAAGAAAAAGTTTTTTTTCATTTAAAAAAAAAAGGGAAAATTGTTGAGGGAGGGGATAATTTAGAATCCAAGACGCAACCTCAGTCAGTCTCGTGGTCAAAAAGGGGAAAATGATGTTGCCAAGCAACAGAAAGATTTAATAATTTTCAAAAATAGGGGAAATTAAATAAAGAAAGCAAACAAAACTAACCCCCACTTCTCATTCTCACGTCATGTCCCCCACTTTTTTTTTCTTTAAAAAATAATTAATTTTTTTTACTTTCAATTTTTTTAATATCGAATAGTCATATCGAGTTTCGATTAAACGGGGATAAAGTTTTATCGACGCTTTTTTATTTTTCTATTCATAATTTTAAAATACGAAATTCGATAAGTTATTGTATAGACCCTTCCCACCATATCATCTATGGTTCTTTTTCAATTATTTAATGACATTTCAATAAATTTTTTCCACGTCGTTGATATAAAAATTTGATGATTTTTCTACTCCGAACACTAAATCTTGAATCTCAAACTCCAAATCATAAACCCTAAACCTCGAACCCCAAACTTCAAAGTTTTAATTCAGGATTAGGGTTTTAGGTTCGTGGTTCGAATTCGAGGTAAAAAAGAAAACAACAATTATATGTTAATGACATGAAAAATTTTAATAGGCATAGCGAATTTTTTGGCCATCAAACTTTCCATTTAAAATTTTTCCTCTTTTAGCCCTTAAATTTATATTTTTTGGGTCAAATCACCCTATAACTTTGTTGATATTGCATACACGTGGATTGCCACGTAGATGACACATAAACATTTAATTAATTTTAAAAATTTATAAAATATTAAAAATATATATTTTAAAAATTTTTAAAATATTTTTTTATATATTTTGAATTTTTAAATATAAAAAATTAATTAAATAATGACATATCATTCACATAGTAATCCACGTATATTCAATATCAACAAAGTTAAAAACAACATTAACATTTCTATTTATTTTGGGATGACTCGACAAAAAAATAAGTTTAAGGGCTAAAAAATAAAAAATTAAATAGAGAGCTAAAATGACTTCTTTTTATTTATAAAAATTAGAGGACCAAATAAATCATTATGCCATTTTAGTATTTATCGATTTTCATAATTCATCAAATATAACTTTAGTTGACCAATCAAACCATCATGTTTTGTTTTAATTACGTTACAGTCCTTTTCAAAATATTTTGAGCACCCATTCTAATTCATCCTGTTTTTAAATATGAATTTTGATTATTATTTTTTTAAAATTTGAGCACCCATTCAAAATCTTTTGATTTTTTTAAAATATTTTGCTTTATTTATTTAAAAAAATGAGTAAATTAATCATTATATGTTAGATCAAAGAGTAAATTAATCATTTCTACTGTTAAAATTTGACATTATCAATAGAATAACTAAACAATTACACATGATGTGCCACGCGTATCTCATTTGATGTACAAGAACCAACTTTCAACAGTAAAAACGGATGTAATTTTTTAATAAAAAGATCCAATTTATTTATTTTTATCTAGTGTACAATAATTAATTTGTAAATGATTAATATATATGTTTAGGTTCGTTTCTATCTTTTTTTCTTTTTGAATTTCGATTAAAAGTATAATTTTAATTTTAATTTTAATATTATTACTATAATATTATAATTTTTTTATAACATATTATAAAATGGAAAAGTAGATCTAGTCAGGTCAAACTGAGACCTTAATATAAGAGTTCAAACTTTACTCGTATTTTAACCGGACTTATTTTTGTATTTAATTTATTGTTCGAGTTTTTTTTCTAATAACTCAATAATTTAATTTCAATTTTCAATTTTTTTTATAAATTCGAATATATCTAAACCAAGGTCCTTTTCTAGTTATTAAATAAAAAGATTTAGGACATTTATTCAAATAAAAATTTATTTGAATTTCAAATTTATTTGAATGAAAATTAAATTTCAAAATTCATAAACATGAGCATTTATTTCTGTTGTAAGAATATTAAAAACGAAACTTAATACTACCTTTTTAAAAAAAAAAAAATATTGGTCAAACTTGAAATTCAAAGGAGCGGACTGCACGCTTGATTGGGCCCAGAAATGAAATCCAACAATCGATCTAATCCTAATGTACACGTGCCACATAAAATTATAATTATGTTTATTTTAATTAGCCAATATGAGTTTATATTTGATAGGTTCGTGTCATCATGCAGGCGAATTCATATTCATGGTACACGTATTAATTTTAAAATATGATACATATTAATATATTTAATACGTCATATTTAAAAACTGTGTCTTGTAAATAAAAATTTGACCTTTATAAAAAAAATATACTCGCGAAAACACTAAAAAAAACGTAAAAAATTAATATTTTGTAATGTATTTAAGTTTACGAAATTAATTATAAATTATTGTTGACATAGGATAATGTAATAAATAGCAACTTTATAATTTTTAATTAAAAAATGGTTCTAATCTTAAGCTTTTATGTTTTGCGGGTCTTAGGGTTTGACCTCTTCGATTAGCGCTCTTTGCTTTGCGTTCGCTTAGTTCCTCGTAGCCACGTGGCTATGGGAATTGTGAATATCCGCCACTTTATGGATGGTTTTTAAATTTAGAATTTAGTCTTTATGTTTTTGTTTTTAAGAATTTAGTCCTTTTATTTTTCAGATTTTAAAATTTAAGTTCAATTGTTAATATTGTTAAATTTGTTGGTGTTATATTTTGAAATAAAAAAAAAATCAATTGGTAGCAATGTAACAACAAAAAAAAAAGACGTTATATGAACCCGAATTTAACAAAATATTTTTAACAATGTTAAGAGTTGGACCTGAATTTTAAAATATGAAAAATAAAAAGACTAAGTTCCTGAAAATAAAAGTATAGGGACTGAATTCTAAAATCACGAACTTCTTAAATTTGTTTAAGCAAGTGAGGTTTGTTATTTTGAATGCAAGTTTGTAAGACTTTTAGAACTTCAATTATCAAAGTTCGATTTTGATGATTTATGGACATGAAAACTATTTAGACATACTTAAAACGTGTTGTAAAACTTAAATAAACTAGAAGAAACTACTCTACCTTCATCCATGGCCTTCTCTTTAGGAATTCACATTTTAACAACCTCTTTTATCCTTTTAGAACGAATCCTTCCCAAGGTTTTTAAAATTAGACCAATGGTTGAACTAGTCAGATCATTGGTTTATCGGTTCGAGTGGTTTGATTTTTCTGTCTAATTTGATTAAATAAATCATTAAAAATTCATAAAATATACAAAAATATCAAAAGTCCAATTCAATCCGTTCAACTGTCTGATTAAATCAGCTTTTTTTTTTACCCTAATTAATTAGGAATCCAACTAACTGATCTAACCTAATTCAAACATCCTCGCTTCACTCCACAAGCCCAAAGGTTCAACCTTTAAAGCACCATTTTAGAAGCCATGGAACATCCCCTAATATAGACTTAGTGGATCCATCCTTCAATATGACATTAATGGCTCTAGGCATCACTTATCAACACAAACTTTTGCATAAGCTAATATGTTTTACCCTACTATAACACCATCCACATCGAGTGGATTACCAAATGCACTCAAATTATAGCTTAGCCCTAAATTTGTATAGAGCTCCATACAAGCAACTTACGCAAATCAAACTCTAAATTTTTCATACTTGGTTCTCATTTGTGAATGATAATCGACTTATTTTGGATATGTTGAGGACCTTGATTCAAAACTCAATCTCTAGACCAACAAGTATTGAGTGCAGTGGTAAGACACATTATACTTACTCTTAAGGGAGAACACATGTTCGAATCTTGTAAGCGATATTACTAGAAGGGACAACCATAAACCTCGAACATAGATTAAAAAAACTTTGGGCCACCAAAGAGAACTACCGTACCTTCTCCCTTGCATTGAGTTCCAATTGAAAACCCTTAAGCCCCCTATTTGTCACTTTTAGATACATGAATATATGACATAGAAATAAATAATTGAAATATATCATAAAATAGAATATAAAAAATAGAATAATAACACGAATATATAAAAACTTTTTAAATTTGGGATTGAAAATTGAAATATGTAAATTAGAAAGTTAGAAATTGAGATTTAATTTGTGGAGAAAATATTTAATGCATTATCTATGAAATTTTATAAAAATAAAAAATAAAGATGAAATTAAAATTATATATTCTTTGTAATGCTATACGTAATTTAATAAATAATTACTATTTAATTTTGATTAATTAAATTTTCTTTTACACTCATTTACGAAATTAAATAAATAATTACTATTTAATTTAATCGTAGTATTCTTCTTGGATTAAGGGTGGATCATTCCGGACCTTTAGAAATAATGCGTAAAGCCCAAGTGTCAAATGCCAAGCTTGCTATTCTCCTTTACAAATGGGTTAAATTAGAGTTATACTAAAAAGCATTAAACTGGAATCGAGTCGAGTCGAATCGAGTCAAAAATTTTCGAGTTAGTCGAGTTAACAAATCCTATTTTAGCAACCGAACTCAATTTGAATTTTTTTCGATTCGAATCGAATCGAGTCAAAAAATTTCGAGTCAAATCGAGTCGAGTTAACGAATCCTATTATTTATACTTAATGTTGCGATTAGATGGACCGATTATTTAACTAATAGACGAAGTACACGATTATTTAACTACATAAACAATATAATGATTCTGCCTTTTAACTTAATGGGTAAACATTTATCAAAACGACGTAGTTTTGTCTTTTCATATTCAGATTTTCGGATAACTCGAATTGTGTAATTCATATTCGAGTTAAACCAAAAAACTTAATTTTTTATTCGAGTTGATCCGAATAACTTGATTAACTCTAATAACTCGAACTATTTAATTCAAAATTTGAAATTTTTATCGAGTTTTTCGAATCGAATCGGATTTTGCTCACCCTGTCAACTTGTTCATTTGTATCTAATTGGTCTCTAAGTATTTTATTGGATCTAGTTGGTCCTGAATCTGTATTCCATAAATCAGGTTAGTAATTCTTACTAACACTGATAGTTTGTATTGACATGGTATTGTTATCCAATCTGGTCGTGCCACGTGGTAGCCTCTCAGTATGTCACGTGCAAACATAAATTTTAAAAAAATAAATATATATAAATTAATTAAAAAAGTATAGCTTTTGTTTTATATAAAGAAAGAACCTAGACAAACAGTTGTCCAAATACAGATAGATCTGTATAAATTTATAAAAGTTGACATGTTATCCTTTCGTTAGCATTTAACGACTGGTGACAAAAAAAGGTCTAATAATTAAGTGATAATTTTGCAACTTTTCATAATTGATTGACCATAATATTTGGGCGACTACCAATTTAGTTTACCCTAAAAATAAATAAAGGAAAAAGTGTATATATGTGCTGTGTGTATGACTTGTCGAGTTTTTGATTATAAATCTTGCTAATAGAGATGTTCATACAAAAAAATGTAAACCCTAATTTGATTGGATTGAATGTTAATATTCAAGCCTTTAATTGATATCTTTTTCAAGTTTAATTGGTGGATCCTTACCTTTATATATATATAATGTGAATAGAGAAAGATTGAAAGGACAAAGAAGAGACACATTGTCCTTTTCCTAAGGTCTAAGTCACTTTCCAAGATATGGTTGCAAAATCTTCCTGAGAAAAGGTATGAAAATATTAACAAATAGTTAGAAGACATATATTTGGATTAAGTTATCTTTAACTCGAATAAGATTAGGTTCAGACTATAAAACGGATGAGGTCATTTGTGATTAATCAAGTTGCACTGCCCATATATATGTGTGTGTGTTTGGGGTATTCTTGAGTCCTCTATCATAAATTTTGCTGATAAAGATGTCCATGTAAAAAACTACAACATAATCTGACTACACTGAATATTAATGTTTAAGTCTTCAGTTGATTTGCATATCACTTATATGCTCTAACCCTCATATATAAAGTGACAATAAAGAGAGATTGAGAAGACAAAAGAAGAGACATATTGTCCTTTTCCTAAGATCCAAGTCCCTTTCCAAGATATGGTTGCAAATTCTGAGGATGGCCAGGGAAAAAACACCTTCACAAAACCAAAAGCAAATTTCAATAATTGCTTTGCTCCTTTTATTATATGGATCATATTCTTGGTTGGTAGCTAGCTAGCTATCAAAAAATATGGAGGATGGAGTTTGATTGATTCTTTTGGGGACCCTTCTTTGGTGGAAAATGATGTTTGCCTTTTTCCCTCCCCATCTTAACATATTTGTTTGTTTTCAAACTGAATTAAGTAATATATTAGTTTCTCCAAATTTAACCAACCCCACCTAGTTTTTAAGCTAGGTTGGCATTTTGCAGATGTGGGGAAAATGGTGGGTCATATTTCTTTTGTGGCTATTTGGGATCATTGGATGGATATTAGCTGTTGAGGAGTCGGATCTTCGTCACGTTAAGTATTGTTCTCGATCGGAGGTTTATCTTTTAATTTTTATTAAGAGCTTTGATAGATTCACAGAATTAGAATGTCTCGAAATATTTTATATAATGTATTTTTAGCCTGTAAATCTGTCTACGACCTCATAAAATTGAGCTACATCGACATTGTCTTATACTATTTCTTCATTTTTTGTGTTTGGTGGGTGGAAATGGGTTCCATGGGCATTCCCCTCTTCATCCAAGGACCAGCTCTTTCTTTTTTCTTTTTTTTTTTTTAATATTGTATTCCTTGCTTTCACTTGTTATAATTGCTCTTATTTGAATTTGTCTCTCGGATTAACGATGTCAATTTAATTAAAAAGAGATATAAGGATGTTTTTATCATTTTATATTGAAAAATAAAAAAAATACTCAGAATATTTGGATTCATACCCTTTTTTTATATATTTATACTTCATCATTGAATTAAGGACTCATTTATAATTAATACTAATTTTTTTATAAATATATTTTTATATAATTTTGTTTTTCCATCGTGAATGTGTTATAACCTCATATTTATTATATAAACCTTAAGAAATTAGATTCTATGCTAATAAAACCAGATTCTACAGTATGGGGAACCATAAATTACATGGTTTATATACTATGCAATGTGATGTCAAGAAGAGAAACTGGAGAAAACCTACAATTTTCACAAGTGACCTTATGTCATCACTGATAAAATATATATACATATGCATATATAATATATATACACCCCCAATGACAGAAATTTAACTTATTTTTAATGTTCATGGGTTGTTTCCCATTGCATTTGCAGGAGCAGATAAATAAGTAGAACTGGAAAAAGGAAAATGAAACAAGAATAGAAAATGGAGTAACAAGATCCCTTTTAGACAAAAGCTGTTACAGTCTACCCTTTTGTCAGTCCCATTTTCTTTCTTGAAAATCACCTGTTCCAAGGATTATTATTAAGTCAATGCAGATTAAGCCATAAATGTACGTATGTATATATATATATATATATTATATATCACAACAAGTGAAAGAAAAGACCAACCTGAATCTTTTGTACCTGCTTTATTTCCAGGTTTCAAGTGCAATGTTGATTTACCCTGGAAGAAAGCTCACAGTTGACAATAACAATGGAAGAAAAAAAAAAACTGGTTTCAATGGAGGAAATAGTAAATAAAATACCTTAAAACATGTACCAGAGAAGCTTTGTGAAAAGTCCAACTTCTTGCTGCAATTCTTCTATACATACATGCATACATACATCAGTTATAAAAGAAGATATATATATATATATATATATATATTATGCTGTAAAGTATATTGTACTTGTAATGTAGAACTTGCATTGGAAAAACTTGTTAAAGGGGAGGTGGCAGTGTCATCATCAACACCATGTTCTTTGATTTTCTTTTTGGCTTTGCTTCTTTTCTTAACTGGTTCAGAGCATTGATCATAATCATCATAGTAATGTTTTGGACCAGAAGATGCATCAGATACCATTGATAAGTCCACCTCAGCAGCTTCTTCAGCCATGAATATACCTCCTTTTCCTACATGTTCTTCATTTGGACGCTGTGTTTGTGAGTAGTAAGAGGATTGATCCAAGTAAAATGTCCAACCAGACTCACAACCACTACTACCATATTGTGAAGGTGATATACTCATTATATGAACAAATGAATGAAAAATAAAGGAACCTTTTTTTTTTTTTCTCTTGGATTTTCATGCAAAGTCCTTGAAAGGTGTTTGTGTATATATACACTCAAAATCTTAGACTAGTTTTGTCCTCTCTCCCACCCTTTGGCCCATCTTGTTTTTTCTTGTGTAAATCAAATAAGTGGTGAATGGTTTGAAGTTCATTTTACCTTAGGGGAAATGACCATACATACATGATGTCCCTTTGCGGAAGCTGTTGGAATACATTAAATGGTGGAAAGAGGGTCTAAAGTGACCCCATGAATGTTTTGTTAGATCATTGAAAAAATATATAAAGCATCTAATGAATATTCCATCTTCCCAAATTAAGGCTAACTTCTTTCAAGAACTATATGCAAAAGCAGCAAAAGCCTATAGAGACTATGATTTAATGCCAACACTTCCAAGAACTATTGATGCATTTGCTTGGTATTTGATGAGTATATTCAATTTTTTTCTTTTTAAAGTATATATATTTGGAGAGTTATATCTCATACTTGTTTTTTAATATATGTTTGAGAAGCAACGAGTCCTTGCCGCCTTGGCTCAGTTGGCAAAGGTTGTTGAGTATCAACACAAATTTATTGGAAAATATATTTTGTTAATGTTTATATAGTAAAAAAATTTAACTTTTATGAGTAGTCTTTAGGTAGTAAGTTTAGTCTTAAGTTTTATGTTAGTAGGGGAATGAATCCCACATCATTTAGGAATAAAAAAAAAAAGGGATCCCACATTACTTAGAAAAATGAAGGTAGTGAGACATTGGGTCTATATAAAAACTTATGTAGTAAATGTTAAGTGCACCAAACCAAATATTGAATCTTTTATTTGGTCCTTTAAATTCCTCCTTTAATTTTTTATTTTGGAATTTTAAGAGGTGTAGCTAAATTTTAGTTTAGTGGTGTTGTGAGTTTGAGTATTCTACAATAAGTATCAGAGCCAAGTTGAAGGAGTGAAACTTTTCTTAATATGCTTTGTGGTTGCAGCATTGTCTTATCTTTCACATCAGAAAAGAAATTCTTATAGCTATTTGAAGATTATACTTGGTTGCTTAATTGTGATAATCAATGTCAATACGATGACGGACCTGCAAGTTGTCAGCGGAATGAAGAAGCTTGATAACAACAACTATAATACGTGGTCAACTTGCATAATGTCTTATATACAAAGACAAGACCTTTGGGAGGTTGTCAATAGTAATGAAGTGACACAACTGGAAGTCGAGGATGCAAGTGGCACACTAAGAAAATGGAAAGTAAAATCCGGTAAAGCAATATTCACGTTGAAGACGGCGGTCGAAGAGGATGTGTTGGAGCACATCCGAGATGTCAAAACTCCCAAAGAAGCATAGGATACATTGGCAAGTTTGTTCTCCAAGAAAAATGACACAAGGCTTCAACTCTTCGAGGGCGAGTTATTGTCAATGGCGCAATGTGACATGACAATCTCGTAGTATTTCCACAAAGTGAAATCGTTATGTCAAGAGATAGGTGAATTGGATCCACAAGCTTCGATCGGGACACCAGGGTAAAGAGGATAATCATCTAGGGTAAAGAGGATAATCATGCTCAAAGCACATGATAGGTGATAATTAAGAAGTAGTTGCAAAATTTGTCAGAGTACAAAGGAAGCCGTGTGGTGGTGACTGCAATCTTGTTTACAAAAGGCTTGTGTGATAACAAGCTCAAAACTTTCTGTCATCAATTTGGCATGCTGAAAGTTGGTGTTGAGGGGGAGTATTGAATATCAACACCATTCTTAAGTTTTAGGTTAGTAAGGGAATGAATCCCATATCATTTAGGAATAAAAAATCAAGGGATTGTGAGTTTATATAAAAACTCATATCCCACATTGCTTAGAAAAACGAAGGTAGTGAGACTTTGGGTCTATATAAAGAAAAGACATATGTAGTAAATGTTAAGTGCATCAAACCAAATATTGAATCTTTTATTTGATTCTTTAATTTCTTTCTTTATCTTCTTATTTTGGAGTTTTAAGAGGTGTAGCTAACTTTTAGTTTAGCGGTGTCGTGGGCTTGGGTGTTCTACAAAGGTGAAGGTTCTGGGCTCTAAGTACCTAGATTTGAGACTCTTAGTAATTAAAATTTACAGATCTCCAAGTCCCACCATGAGTTATTTCCATGTATGGATTTTAGTTCGATTAGTTAGTTCATAGTCTAGATTGATGCAATTTATAGTTTGCGTTGTAATAGTTTGATTCTACACCAAATGGTTACTCAGACATGTATTTGTACTTGGACTTTGATTGTACTGTACTTATAAACTTTCACACACACACACACACACATGCTTGAGAAGAGTAATGGATATTTTAAGGAAAAAAGTTAATATAATTTTTTGCCCCTGAACTTGAAAATTAGGTTCACTTTGATACTTTTATTTTTTTTTGGTCTACTTTGGTACCTAACCTTGGCAGCTAGTTCCATTTTGATCCCTTAACTTGGAAAAAAAAATTAATGACGTAACTCTATAAGATTGTGTAACGTCATCATCTAAAAAAAGTGGATCTAATTACGTGACACAACCTTATAGTGTCACGCCATCAAACTTCAACAATTTTCCAAGTTAAGGGACCAAAATGAACCTAGTTGTCAAATCCATGTATCAAAGTGGATAAAGAAATACAAGTATTAAAGTGAACCTAGTTGCCAAGTTCTGAGAAAAATTGCATTAATCCTAAGGAAAATGAAAAGTTCGAGTAATATAAAGTTAATGTGACCCGAACATATATAAGATGGTGGATTAAATATATACAGATATATTGCTTAAGAGCAATACCTTCTCCGATTTTAAGGTAGAAAATTCACAGTAAAAGTACCATGGAGGCCCTTGCACTAGGAGTCAGATTATGTTTTGCCCCCTCTACTTAAAAAATGGGCAAATTAGTCATTATACATTAAATAAAAAAGCAAACTAGTCATTCTGGTAAAAAAAAACCATCCATTTTTACTGTTAAAAATTGGTCTTATACGTCTGCATGAAGTACACATGGCATTCCACATGTAACTGTCTAGTTATTTCGCCAGCCACACCAGCTTTTAACAATAGAAATGAATGAACTTTTTAACAGAAAGCACTAGTTTGCTCTTTAATCTAGCGTACAAGGACTAATTTAATCATTTTTTTAATATAGGAGACAAAATGCAATCTAACTCCTAGTACATAAACCTTCATAATACTTTTACTAAAAATTAACCCTAGTGTAATAACCAATTTTGGCCCAGGACAATAAACAGAAATAAACCCAAAACAATAAATAATTAAACAGTCCAAATAAGTGTCCATTTACATATCGAATCACACCAAAACCAACCCAAATTAATGCACCTTAACCAATTACAAACCCAAACTAAAACAAGCCCAAATGGCCCAAAACTTTTAAATTTTTTTTCAGAAACCTAGGGTTTCTGAAACCCTAGGCGCCGCGCCTCTTCGACCCTCGCTCGCCTACCGCCACCACAGCAGATCCCCTCGCACGCCCTCGCCTCTTCGTCACCGCAAGATGTAAACAAGAGCCAAGCAAAAGAACAAAAAAGAAAATGACAAAAGCAACAGAAAAACAAAACGAAAGAAAACAAAAACCGAATCTATCAATCGGTTATAAAAACCGAAATGAACTTTTTGTATTTTTTTTTACGAATCATCAGCAATCAAAAGAGAATAGAAGCTTTAAGGTTGATTTAGTTTTTGTATTTTCTATTATCGTTTACTGCTTTTTATTTATTTTTTTATATTTTATTTTTTAAAAAAAACTTTTACAAACGGAATCAGAAAAGAAAAGGCAAGGGGACCTTACCTGAACCCCGGGGGCACGTCGTTGGAGCCTCCTCTCCGTCGTCGAGGCCGAACCGAAACCCAAAAGAGGGGTTTCTTCTCTCGGGCTTTCGGGGCACCAAGGCTCGGCCTTCGAAATGGGGGTTTCGAACAGGGATAAAAGCCCGTCTCCACGCATCGTTGGCCACCGGATGTGGTGGTGGTGTGACAGTCGGCCGGAGGAAGCCCAATCGTCGGGCACGAAAAGGGAGAGGGAGAGAATGCAGCTATTTTGGGGGTTTTTGAAAAAAAGGGTCTGCAAATGAGAAAAAAAATGAAATTTGGGCTTAAATATGCCCTTCGAAACGACAATGTTTCATGTGGTTCCCCCAGGCGCTAAAACGGCGTCGTTTTGGGGGAACCCGAACCCGACCAGACCTAAAGGCCAGGATCCGCGTGTTTTCCCTCAAAAGGGGATAATTGCGCGTTTGGTCCTCCCCTTCGCAGTGCGTTCAATCGGGCCCTAATTCGTTCTATTTTTTATTTAATCCCTTAATTTTATTTCTATTTTGATTCAGTCCTTGGTCAGTTGGGTTTCAACCCTTTTTAATTTAGTATTTATTTATTCATTTTAAATATTATATATATTATTTATTTTAAGTCACCTGTATTTTATTTTAAACTATTTTATATATTAATTAATTTTAAATTGTTCTATATTAAAACGCTTTGTATATTACTATTTTTAAACTCGTTTTTATTACTTAAAGTTGTTTTATTATCCATTTTAAATTATTTCATATACTTTATCTTAAACTCTCTTTATGTATTTCAAAGTGTTTTACCATTATTTATCTTAAGTTTTCTTCATAGTATTGTTTTATACGTTTATATATATATATATATATATATATATATATATACTATCTTGTTTGAAGTCCTTATACATCATCTTTTAAAAAAACGTTTTGTATATTATTGATTTTAAATTATTATTTTTACATTATCTACTTTAAACTAGTTTATTGTCATTTCAAAGTGTATTCTTATATGTATTATAATTTGTTTATTCGTATTTTCATATCATTGTTGTTCATTCGTATAGCGTTTTATTCATGTATTATTGTTCCATGATCGTTATTATTTTTATATTATGCCATTGCATTGTGCATTAAGCCCCAACGTGTTAATCCATGATAGTCCATTTTATTGTAGTCCGACTAAATAACACATGCCATTCAATATTATACCCGCTATCGTTTTAAAATAAAAATCTTCAAAAAAAAAAAAAAACAAAGGCAATATTTCGCGTTTCGGCGATTCAAGAAACCGTACCCTAACTTACGGGGTTTCTGTTTTCTCGTTAAACCTAAATGGCTAAATATCCTTTTAACTTTCAAAATATTAAGTTTCGAAAATTTAAAGGCGAACTTGTTCTCGTGAGTTCGAATGTCGTATCCTAACTTACGGGACGTGGCGTTTAGTTTCTCTTGAGACGAGTGGGTCTTCGAAGCTCGTTTCAATTCAATGTATGTATTTAAAAATGAACACTAATAAAAAGGATCGTATTTTAAATTCGTTCTCGGTTTTCAACTTTCGACATTAAGACACTAATTAATCAATTTGGTACCAATTTTGGGCATGACGAGGGTGTTAATCCTTCCTCGCACGTAACCGACTCCCGAACCCATTTTCTCGGATTTCGTAGACCAGAAACACCGTTTTAGTAAACCAAAATATTTTATTAAAACAAAAGTGATTCGATCACACCTAACAAAGATCGATGGCGACTCCTGTTTTATTTTCGTTTTCAAAACCCTAGTCGATTCCCGTTTTCACAAAAAAAAAATGGTTTCGACACCTAGTATTTGCATTAATTCCAACACTTCTAAGAATTATGATGCACTTGCTTGGTATTTGACGATT
Organism: Gossypium sturtianum; assembly: GCA_025698515.1. Taxonomy (NCBI): domain Eukaryota; kingdom Viridiplantae; phylum Streptophyta; class Magnoliopsida; order Malvales; family Malvaceae; genus Gossypium; species Gossypium sturtianum. The sequence goes on from CM046948.1 coordinate 160,643,043, forward strand.
ATATTCAATTGTTTTAAAGTTTATATATATATATATATATATATGTGGAGGATTATATTCCATACCCGTTTCTGAACATATGCTAAATAAGAATATTAGATATTTTAAAGAAAATGAAAAGTTCAAAATAGCTGTTCTTGGCCCCTACTAATAATGTTGAATCCTCATGGTTTCCAATGATGCAATATGATTTATATACACATTTAATATATGAGTGTAATAAGGCAAATCCTATAGCTACAACTTGCCTTAAAAAAAAATAAAAATCTGTATACATTTAACCAAAAGGTGAAAGACATTAACATATTTAGGCAATAGTTTGTTCTAAAATAGAACTTAGATAAATATAAAAAAACAAATGACAAGAACCAATGGCTCTTAAATTAGGCCAAAAGCCAATGGCCCTTAAATTAGGCCAAAAGCTGATGCTTGATTTAACATCATTTTAGATGGGTGTTTATTTTTAGTGCTTTGCATTTAATTTTTTTTGTCTTACGTTACAGTATCGATACAATATTTAGTCTCGTTGTTACCGTTGTTTTTATACTAACCACAGGTAAACGCACTACTCATCCAAAAGGATGTTTATAAATTGCAACCCAAAAAAAACACATGAAGGGGGCCATTGTAGGATCTTGCTGTGGATCAAACTGGTCCCTCTCTCAGGGCATTAAACTCATCAGCACATGCCCTTTGGTTGTTTGTGGCCCTTTGCCACTCCATTGGCATTTGTTTTTCTGATATTATTGCATGCTTTAATCTTTGGCTTTTGTGTTTTTTTTCCTTCTCCTCTTTGATTGAAAATGATTCTAAGTTTACTCCATTATTATCACCGATTCGATCGGTACAAATCAAAATTTTCATTGACGTGAAAAAAAAGAATTGAGCGTTTAAGTTTATTACTGAAATTATGCGCACCGAACAATACAAACTAGAAAGGCAAACTCAAGCTTCCTTCAAACAAAAACTAATGTAAAATCTCTCTAGTTGCCTTTTGTGGTATATATAATTTGGTTTGCACAAATGATTGTGAAGTGGACAAGGAAAGTCCCTATACTAGAAGTCAAATTGCATTTTATTCTCTTTATTTTAAAAAAATAGGTGAATTAGTCCCTATACAATAGAGTAAAAAGCAAACTAATCATTTCTGTTAAAATTTTTATCAATTTTTACTGTTAAAAATTAACACAGCTCATGAACTGTGTATCATGTGTACTTCATACAAATGTACAAAGACTCATTTTTAACCGTGAAAATGATAAGATTTTTAATAAAAAGACCAATTTACTCTTTGATTTTATGTATAAAGATTAATTTACATAATTTTTTAATAAAGAAGACAATTTAGTCTAACAATAAACTCCTCAGCCATCAATTTTTTTAATATTTAATATTTAATTAAGTTTAAAAATTATATTTGAGGGTTTTGAATTTTATCAAAATATTAAATTAATCTTTTAAATATCTTAAATTTAAAACAATTTATTATAATAATTCAACGGCTCACAATTGTTTGTAAGTATATAGACTGTGAGCTAAGTCTCACCACAAATAAAAGCCTCTTGTTGGTTCAACTCAATAATGTTTAAATCGGATTGAACTAAAAATTGATTGAAATATCGATCCGAAAAATGGTATTCAATCAATTGGATTGAAAATTGATATAATCGGATTTTTTTTATTTTTTAAATTTTTAATAATTTTTTAATTGAAATCAATTAGACCGACGAATCGGTGACTTGACCAATTTAACTATCAATCTGATTCTAAAAATATTGATCGGAGTACCACATCGAATAGAACATTTATTTTAACAACGTTAATTAATAAAAAAAAACCATTTAATCATTTGTAATTCTAAATTTTAAAAAATGAATTTAATTATAATATTTAAAACTAGACAAATATTTACTCCAAATCCAAATATTGGATTCTTTGTGCCTCCACAATTCTTCTTTTTTCTCCATTTTACTTCCTTCCTAAAACAGCGTCGTTTAAGAACCCCTATAAATTCTAAGCCTGTTTGTGAGCCTAGTCCAAAATGTTGGTTCCATTTTCTCCCCTATAAATATTAAAAAATCATAAAAATTTTAAAAAATATATAATATTAAGAAATAGAAAAAATTGATTCAACTAGTTTTTTAGCTTGATTCAACCGCTTTCAAGCAATTTACGAGTCAATCAATCTAACCCTTCTTTTCGGACCGGTATCCCGATCGGTTTCGAGTTCGACCAGTTTCCGATTTAACCAACCAGTCCAGTTCGATTTAAACAACATTGTTGAAAACTAAATTACACGAAAACTAAAAAAGAGCTTAACACATCATTTGTTACTTGAGTTTAACACCCTTTTTTTTTTTTTTTAAATATGGTACTTATGTTTGGGAAATGTTATACATTTGGACTCCAAAGTAACAATGTTAAATTTTTAGTGTTTAATTCGGGTTTTAAGATTGATTTAATAAAAATTATAATTAACTAGTAATATTATCAATTAACTTCCATCAAGTTAACTCAAAAACATCCTTGAATACTTTGCCCGGGTTAAAAAAAATTGCCCAAGACTAAGCTTCAATATAAAAACAGGTCTAGTATTTTGGTCAATCCCATTTTTTTAGCCTTTGTCCAATTCCTCTATATTTTGGACAGACGTTCAAGGTTGGGCATGTAACTCGACCCTTGAACAAATCTAATCTCGTTTTTTTTTCTTTTTTTTCTTCACTTCTTCTCATCTCCTTTCTCTTTCTAACCCAAATTTTCTTTGACTCCTCTCTTCCATCAACCAGAAGTTGGCTAAAAACCTATGTCACCCATTGTCGTCGATACCCTATGGAGCCCTAAGACTCACCCTTGATTATTCTCGACTTCCAAAACTCATTATGTTTTGGCCCCATCAAAGCTGTCGAGCAATGGAAGATACATGGAATGCACTAAATGGAAGATTTTTAACTAACATTGATAATTAAGTTATTTATTTTAACAATTAATTATATTTTATCAGTTCATTCACTTATATTTTGATAGACACATTAAATTGAAGTTGATCATATATAAATTTATACCCCTCTTCTTGTTAAGATGATACACACATAAACTAATAAAATTTTATAGCCTCAATCATTAAGGGTTTATGTAGCAAAAGGGAAAAGGCCAAGAAGAAGAAATAAATTTATCATGGTATTTTTCCTCGATTCCAATTTCCTATCAAATAACCTTATTATTTGTGAAAATAATATTATTTTAAATATCTTATAATTATTATTTATAATCTTATTTTTCATTTCTGTCGATACCGTGTATCAACAATTTTGTATGAAAATAAAAAGGTGAGATATATAAATATGACTTTCACATTCATAAATGTCGATCTTGTATAATTTAATTTAGATAATTACACGTGACATGTCGCGTATACTTTATTCTGACTTACGGGAATCAATTTTTAACAGTAAAAATGAATGAAATTTTTAACAAAATGATCAGTTTATTCTTTAGTTTTAAATAAAAGAGATAAAATGTAATCTAATGTTGATTCTACTTTTAGTTATTAATGTATGATATATATTAATTCTTTTAATGTTGGAGATTTTCCTTGATATCCCAGAAAAGCTATGACTTGATCCCTCAAGGGGTATGAAATCACCAACAACAGATAGACAGAAACATGAATACACATCTCTAGAACCAGGACTTCTCAGAGAGAAGAATCTCAATTTTTTACTTCAACGTGGCAAACAGCAACAGCACCGCTCTAACTGGGAAGAAAAAGCATCACACTTTTCAACGCAATAAGACCACGTTTTATCGAAAACCCATCACACAATCAGCCACCTGTAAGTAGAAACCCCTCCAATCACATTCTTACTCATGATCCATTCCCCCCCCTTTGCATGCAATAGGAGACTAAGCCAATACCACGTGGAGCGACGACCCTCGAAATTAAACCGACAGAGAAACCCAAAGTGCCAAAAGTGTGCTGTTGTTGTGTCGTAATTTTGAAGGGTGGTGAGGGGGTCGAAGCCAAAATGAAATACTCACCAAACCAAACGCTGATAGGTGTAACAACGCATGGCCGCCAACGCCACATGTAAGTTGTAAGTAGTAGTGACACACACAGGGGTTTTGATTGGTGTATGAGCGGTTCTAAAGTTACGTGTGGGATCGATTTCAATGCCTTTGCTTTTGCTTCTCATGCTATCTTTTGCTTTCCTATTGGTTGGTTTTTGACTCTGGATTGGTTGGATTTTGGTTTAGTTTATTGGTTTCGGATCATTTGCGTTTGAAATTTTTTATATTATTTTCTATTTTTAATTTATTTTAAATTTAGATTATTTTATGTTCGAATCATTCCTGGCGGAGTCATTTAAGTTTGTCGATCAATTATTTAAGTCGTGTTTAGGATATTTTGAATTTTTTCATTCGAGTTTGAAGCTTGAGTTTGAATTATGTAAGTCCTTTTTATTCTGAATCCGAGATCAATTTAGATTTAAATAATTTCGTGTCAAATTATTGAGGAGTTAATTCAAAATGGATGGATTTAAGTTTTAAAATTTTTGAATTATTTTAGATTTTGTATTATTTTAAATTCAGATTAATTTCAATTTTATTTGGTCGGTTTGAATTATTTAGAGTTAAAATCATTTTCGACTTATTATTTAAAAATTCTTATTTGTACTTATCATTTTAAATCCAGATCATTTAATATTCAAATTATTTTATATTCGAGTTGTGTTCATTTCTAATTCGAATATTTTTAAATTTTTTAAAACAATTCACACACCTTGAGTAAGAGCAAATCATTATCATAAACACACACCGGTACTATAACTCGAATCCACGACATAGTCTAGAAGGTGAACACTCATCATCATTAGACCATCTTGGGTTTGAATTATTTTAAATTCGAGTCTAGCAGAATTGGATTATTGGTTTTCTTTTAGTCATAATGATTTTGTTGGCGCTCTAACTTTACAAAAAAAAATAGCTTTTCATTTAATTTTTCACCTCTTTTAGCCATTGAACTTGCATTTTTTGTCAAATCAACTCAAAATAGATGGAAAGGTTAACGTTTGTTCACTTTGCTAACGTTACATGCACACGGATTGCCATGTGAATGACATGTCAACATTTAATTATTTTTTTAAAATTTAAAGTATTAAAAGTATTTTTTATATTTTTATAATGATTTTTAATTTTTAAAAATTAATTAAATGTTGACATGTCCTCCACGTGCCAACCCATGTATATGCCACACCAGCAAAGTTAAAAAGCGTTACCTTTTCTATTTATTTCGGGTGATTTAACATAAAACACAAGTTTAAGGGCTAAAAAGAGAAAAATTAAATAGAGGGCTAAAATGATTTTTTTATAAAATTAGAGGGCCAAATAAGTTATTATGTTTTTTAATTATGGTTTTTTTAATTATTAAAGAAAAGGGATTTGAATTGATTTGTGATGTGTTAGCATGCATGTACCTATTTGCTACTGCAAAATCCCACATGTCTGTATCTTCTTAAGCTCCTCAAACACGTACCCCATCATTCAAATATCCAAATGTCAACATCTCCCCCTACCTCCAAACTTGCTTTCAATTCATTGGCTAATTTTCTACTCTTTAAAACCACCCCCATCACCCCTCTTCCATTTCCATACCTCTTGAGTGTTCAAACATAAAGTTTGAGAGAAAACAAAGTCACCACCATGATCAAGACCTTGAATCCTTATTCAGCTAAAACAGCTGAAATTATGTCTAGGTACCGTCCTATAGCTCCTAAACCTGAAGTGTTACCTGAAAACTCCATTGATGAAAGCTCAGCTATGTCTCAAAAGATGAGACAGTCACCTTATTTGAGGAATTTATGGCCTCAGTTACAAGCTCGACCTAGTAGGAATAGAAAGAGAGGGAGAGGTACTGGCTTATCACCACCACCGCCAACAACAACAGCACTGAAAAGAGCAAGAACCCAATATTTCTTAGGGCTTTCTCAACCGCCGCCGCCGCCGCCGCCACCACCACCACCATCAACAACAAGTTTGGTCACACTCCCTCTTCTTCCATGTTTAAAGGTGGCTGCTCATGAAATACCGGAAGAGAAGGATTTTTTGAAGCAGCTCCAAGGTCTTCCTGTTCTTCCCACTAGTAGTCTTGTAACACCTCAGCCAATTAGACCAGTGGGTTCAACCATCATTGTTGGGTGCATTAATGAAGCACCAGCACCAGCAGCACCATTGCAAGCCCCTAAGAAACCAGAGGAGGTTGAAGATGATATAGAATCTGAGTCCATGCCAACAATTATATCTGATTCCAACAACAAAGTCAGGCTAGCAAACTCAGCTTACAAAGCCATGGTGGGTCAACCTGAATGTCCCTGGCTTGATTCCATGGTGAAAGGCAGTGAATGCAAGAGAATCTGTGGGGAAGTGATGCTTAATCTATCTAATTCAAGGGTGCCTGTTAAATCAAAAGGGTTCTCTTGTTGGGTGAGGATTGAATGGGGAAATGAAGGGAACAATAACAACAACAAAGGGTCGATCACAGCTTTTTGTGATGTAGCGAGACTATCTTGCCAGTCAAAAGACTATCTCTTCACATGGAGGTTCCATATACCCACCACAGGGAAAACATCTTAGTTTAGTTTCAATGTAATTTCGAAAAATGTACAAAGTTTTTTTCTTTTTCTTTTACTGCAAAATGTAACCTTAACCAGTTAGTACTATATGCAAGTACAAATGTCACAAATATATATAGCACATAGTGTAGTAGTTTTTTGTCAGTATCTTTTGTGTATAGATATGCTATGAGAAGCTTTTAGTACTATTCTATATATGTACTTCTTCAACTTTGTTGTTACTGTCATATAGGAATTTGCAATCTGATCCTTAGTTTATCATTTATCAGCTCTTTTTTACATTAAGTATATGATGTATCAAAGAAGAATATTGATGTTGGTATACTGTTTTAAGCTCTGGTATTTCCTCCATGTACTGATTCGTTTATAACTTGGTGTCATCTTTTGCTGTAATTTAACTCACGGGTACTCACCAGAAACATGAACAGGTAGGCAACCGTGAACTGCTAACCATAAACTTCGAATAGGCCCTCTGAACATGAGAACATGAACTGGTAGGCAACCATAAATCCATGTTTATCTTAAGCAAAACATTTCACTTTCAATTAGGCATTTGGTATGCAATTTATGTTTCAGTTTATACCCCTGCCTTCTACCTCTTTTATGCAAACATTGGAAAATTACAGTGCAAGATTTTCCCTCTTTGAATCTAGAAGTAATAATATAACAAGCATTGACAAACTCAATAGTATATATACCAAGAGACTCAAAATAGGTCTTGTGGCATCTCATTTAAGTATACTACAAGATGCTGCACAGTATAGCATTTCAACAAAAACAAAAACCAGACACAGTAAAAACATATATGATAATATAAAAGAAAAGGACACTAAAACACCATTGATGACAGATTTTAAGATTCAGCAGCAACTTCAGTTCCAGCCTTCTCGCGATCGCCTTCGAGCTGGCTTAAGTTCCCTTTTTCCTTAATGAGTTGACCATGGTGGTGCTTGCAGTAAAGTCTACCTTCATGTGCTATATAATTTGAAGGGCTTATAACACATCCTCCATGTGTGCATTTGAAACAACTCTTGTGGTAAGGGGTACCATTCACTGTAACCTTTTAGACAAATCAAAAACATTATTTTTTACCGTGTACATATATATACTAGGTAAAAGTATAGTATCATGGACACCCTATGTTAGGAGTCAATTGCTTGCATTTTGTCCTTTTACTCAAAAAAATAAGTAAATTAGTCTCTGTACCTTATATTAAAGAGTAAATTAATCATTTCTGTTAAAAATTTCTTTCATTTCTATTGTTAAAAATTGGTATAACTGATTGAGACAACTACTCGTGATCTGTCATCTGTACCTTATGCTGATATACGAGATCAATTTTTAACAATAGAAATGAATGAAATTTTTAACAAAAGGACTAGTTTATCCTTTGATCTAATATACATGGACTAATTACCCATTCTTTTAGTAGAAGGAGACAAATACAATCCGACTCCTAATAAAAGGATTACCATATTAAATGCTGAAACATCATAGGATAATGTTTACCCTCTCAGTTGGATACACTGTGTTTTTACAACCAAAACATTTATCTCTTGTTCCACCAAACATGCCTGATACTTTAGTAGCTAGTGGTTTCTACACAAAGAAAGTTCATATAATCATGAAAATTTACATATAAGGACTTGTATATGTAATAAGCAAGGTAAATATACCTGAAAAGCCCCTCTATTATGGAGACCTGATCAAATTAGTCACTATTATTAAATTGATAAACTTAGTCTCTGTATAACAAAGTTAATATTTTAAAGTTTTTATGGTTCTATAAAATAAAATATTTTTGTTTGGAATTGAAGTACAATTAAATAATAATAATTTTTTAGACATATTTGATACAGTAAATGTTAGTTATATTACAATTTGGAGATAAAACTATCATGGTGACCCGTGTAATGTATTAGGAATTGGATTGCATTTTGTCTACTCTACTAAAAAATGAGTAAATTAGTCCAAGTATGTTAGATCAAAGAGCAAAATAGTCCTTCTGTAAAAATTTCTTCCAATTCTACAATTAAAAACTGGTCCTTATATGTCAACATGCTGATTATTTCGTCAGCTACACCAGTTTTTAATAGTAGAAATTAATGAATTTTTTAACAGGAATGATCAATTTGCTCTTCAATCTATAATAAAGGGTTAATTTACCCATATTTCAAGTAATTGAGGCAAAATGCAATTTAGCTCCTAGTACAAGGGCCTTCATGGTACTTTCACCCAATTTGGACTTATTTGATTTTTTTAATAGTATAATGATTAAATTGATCCATTTAATAATAGAGGGACTAATTTGATTTAGTCCCTATAATACAGGGACCTCTCAAGTATTTTAACCTAATAAGCAGGCATAGTATAGCTTCTTCCATGAAATTTACCTCACCATCAACTGGTTTTTCTGGCTTTGCAATCTTTGGTGTACCTATGAAAGATAATTGAAAATTGAACTTGAAAAAATCAACTAGATCTATCCAAAATCATACCATTTTGAATCTATTTGAAATATATATATATATATATATATATATATATAAAAGAAACCCAGAATTTTTATACCTTCAAAACTTTTCTCAAGACTACCAGTTCTTTTGAAAAGTTGATCAAAATGAGGCCTGCAATACAAGACTCCTTCAAAGGAATTGTAGTTGCCAAGCTGCAAAATGAGATATGTGTATGTCAATATTGATTTTGATGAAAAGACTTCATGGTTTAAATTATTACTTTCCAGTCCTCCACTGGCAAATTGACAATATGATGACATAATTTATCATACAAACACACCATGTATTGAACCATTACTTACCTTCAAAGTACCTTTGCAGTGATGGCACCTAAAACAAGCCTTGTGATAAACCCTGTTATCAGCAGTTAATTTATCGACCAAATACACAGTTTTGTCACAAGCCATACATTTCTGGGTTGTTCCTGCAAATGCCATGGTTGGGTTCTTCTGATAATATTCCCTTTCTCTTTGAAATGTTTTGTTTTGATGGGGAGTGAAGAAAAAAATAGAAGAAGATAAGGAAAGGGATGATGGAGAAATGGAGTAATGTAGATTGAGGGGGACCAAAATGCAGGTGTATTATTTTAAAGGATCTTTTTGCTAATTCATTTTTTGTCCAATCTTTAAGCACATCACCACCATTCTCTCTAGATATTTTTATATATCGAGTAATATTTGGCACACTCGATTAATATTTGGCACATCAACTTTTTAAAAAGAGTTATTTATTTTTTTTAATGAAAATACAGACTAAAACGTTAAATTTCATGTCATTTCTACTGATTTTTTGAACTTCTTTTATAATTTTCTTTTGATTCTTTTAATATTCTTATAAAATTTAAATTATTTATTGACGTGGCATATAAAGTAAATAGTGGCATGTCAACATGAAACACACGTACACTGTCACGCGGGATATCATATCAACATAATTAAAAAAATGTTTTAGACAGCATTTTTATTAAAAAATAGTTTACTCTTTTTAAACGATTAATGACTAAATTTAACTAAAAATATAAATATTAAATTTATTATTATATCGATTTTTTTTTTTTATGAATTAACCTTTAAATGGGATGCAACTTTATTGAATTATTTGAAGCAATGATTTTGGTGATAGAAAGGGTTGATGTCCTATCAACAATAGTTCAATTCTATGCTACCATTATGGAGCTACTTTGCCTTAAATCACCCAGACGTTAAAGCAATATAGGACAGATGTCATACAAATTATGGGTATAGGACAGATGTTGAGTCTAGTGTTAAAATTTTTTATATATTTGTCGGGCGGATTTAGATGGATAATAAGGCGTGATGTGTTTAATTTATTTTTTATTTTATATTATAATATTTAATTTTATTATTATCGTTATTTTTATATTAACTGTAAATAAACACACCGTCTATTCAAATTCACTTTAAATTTTTACTCAATAAGCGTATTTATAATTCTATTTAAATATTTTAACTGATTCGATATTAATTTAATCCATATCGTAATTATTGAAATTAGTGGGACAAAAACTTTGACTTTTGGTTGAAGAATTTGGGGACCCTATGAAATGCCAGCCCAACCTATCCAATATGCTTAGCTGTCCTCTCCTGCTTTAACCTCAATCATATTTTTCTTCCATTCTAAGCCAATGACATAGTTTCAAAGTTGAATATTATTTGAATTCTAAGTATAGATATGTGTTCGAGATTTAAAAAAAGTTACATTTTTTAGAATTAATTATGGTAATTAAAAAGTTAAAAATTAAGAATTTTTATTTTTTAGGTAAAAGTTTTAGTTTAATTATTGTTGTCGTTGGTAATATTCATTAAAATTTGTTAATTTAACGTGTGTGTTTTTCGTCAATCATATATTATATCATACGAAGATAGTTTAATCAACGTGCGAAGTTGATAAATTTTGGGTAATACTAACAATTTTAATGATTGGGTTGAGATTTTTAAAATCAAAATAGTAAAAGGACTTAACTTTTTTTAAGTAAAGGAGTTAAATCTCAAATGTTATCAAAGTACAGGGATTGACAACATACTTTTACCAAAAAATAATTTATTCTATTGTTAGTTGTTAGATGCAGGGGTGAACGTTTGATCGAATTGAGTGAAAAAATTTCGAGTTAATCGAGTTCACGAATCCTATTTTATCATCCTAACTAAATTTGAAACTTTTTCGAATCGGGTCGAGTGAAATGAAATTCAAGTCGAGTCGAATCGAATCGAGTGAAACTGTTGGAGTTAAATTAAAAAAGTAAACATATCAAATAAAAATATTGTTACAGTATAACTAATTCTATGTTAGAACACATAAATTTAAAACCATATATATTTATATATTTTTTAGAATTTTAAATTTTTTTATAAATATTTTAAAATTTTAAAAATATTTTGAATTTTTTTTTTGTAACTTTTGTTGAGAGAGACCAATTTGCTTATTTTCAAAGTTGACAGGGACAAAAAAGGTATTTACACCAATCTGTTATTCGAATTGTGAAATTCAACTCGATTCAATTAACTCGAAATTCAATTTTTTATTTTATTTTTTCGAATTGAATCGAATTTTGCTCATCCCTAATTAAATGGACCAAAACCCAATGACACGTTCCACCACAGTAAATGTGTATACCATATCACCATTTAAAAAAAAAAATAAGACAATTAAATTATTCGATAGAATCAACGAAAAAAAAGTTAATCTTAAAATTAAAAATAAATATTTTGAAAAGTAAAAAGATTAAAAATGTAAAAACATTATATTTCAAAAATATACATTTTATAGACCTAATTTTTCCTTGTTGCCCTATATGCATAGCTCTACCTAGAACAAGCATGTTGCTTAATAATACAACTGAGCCCACATATTTCTTCATAAATGGGAATTTGGTTAAGTTCACTCCCCTTTGAACCAAACTACCAACAAGAAAATTTTTCCATAAGTTTTGATGTGAATGGTTGGCAAATTTGCAATGCATTACAGCTTGTAATTATCATGCACCTTATTTGTGAACCCATGTGCCTGAACCACTGGTTGGACCACCTTTGCTTTATTGTCATTGGGTCCAAGAACCTGATCTTTAACCATGAGCCTAGGGGCCACTTGCTTCCTTGTTTACCGTTGTGTGATTGAAGATGATCAAAATTAGGGTTGGGCAAAAAAATCGAATATTTGAATTGTGGTGTATGACGGTAAAAATATCATGAAGGTTTTGTAATTGGAGTTTGATTGTAAAAAATAGGTAAATTAGTTCGTATACGTTAAATTAGTTATTCTGTTAAAAATTTCATTTATTTCTATTGTTAAAACTGGTTCATGTACGTCGCCATGAATTACACATTACATGTCATGTATGTATGCCTGGTTATTCTGTTGGTATACCAATTTGTAACAATACAAATGGAAACAAATGGTTATTTTGTAAGTGTAGAAGGCCCAAATTGCCCGGGGCCCATTTAAGCAAACCTAAATAGACCCATAACCCAATATAAGCCCAAACCCTAGCCTAATACCAAAACTAATCAAAAAAACCCTAGTCCAAAACGAAATCAGGAAAACCCTAATTTTTCCTAAACCTGCTGTTGCCGTCTCTGCCTCTGACGACTGTCACTACTGCCACGCCTGCAGCACCGCCCATGTCACATCCACCGCCCTCAAGTTGCACCTGCAAGAGAAAACACGCAAGCAAGTGGCAATAAATAGATTAAAAAATTGTAAAAAGATGACTATATAAAGCCATCGAAAATCAATGTAAAAGGGGGGAGGGGGATTTTTTTGATTTTTGAATACAAAAAAGAGAGAGATTTCAAATTCACAAACAATCAATTGATTAAATACAAACGCAAAAAACGGAGATTAATCCCTACAAAAAAAATTAGAATCAAAATAGAGGAAAGAGGTGATTTCATTTTTATTTTCGAAGTTCTTTTTTACTCTTTTTTTATTTTATTTTCGGCATATATATAGTTTTATTGATTATCATTCGTTTTTTTAGACTAATATATATACATAAATATAACTTTAAATAAAAGAAAAAAATAAAACTTTTACCTTTTCCGGCCACCGTGTACGGTGGCCGGAGCGACGGCCGGCGACGACGGAGGCAACCGGAGCGACACCGGAATCCCTCTCCTTCGGACCTGCAGAGAAAAGAGGAGAGGGGGATCAGTTTTTTTTTACAAGCAGCTCAAAATGATTTTTTTTCTGACCTTAGGACCTTATATAGCCCCTCGAAACGACGTCGTTTTGGGGGCTGGCCTTTAACCTCAAAACGACGTCGTTTTGACCTTGACCCGATCCGACCGACCCGACCCGCCTCAGGATCCGCGTGTTTTTTTATAAGGGGGATATTTGCTCGCGCGGTCCTTCCGCATTTTTAAGTTTTTTTAAAATCAAATCTTCCATATTCGCACATTGGCCCCAAAATTTACACCGGTTTGCAATCTGGTCCCCGTTGCTGCTGCGCGTTTTGGGGAAAGGGGTTTATTACCTTTTTGGTCCCTTCAGTCCTTTCGCGCGCATAAATAGGTCCCCTAATCTTCATTTTTTAAGAAATTCACCCCGAAATTTTGTTCTTTCACTTAGTTTAGTCCTTTTTTATGTTTTTTTTACTATTTTTAACCTAATTAAATTTTTATTTTCTATTATTATTATTACCTTGTTACTTCTACCTAATATCTTCATTAACACTATAGTTATATTATAGTTTTTAATATATATATATACACATTTTTTTGTTTGTTCTTGCATATATCTCATTATTTATTTCTAAAATATTTTTACCATTATTATTACTACTCTTTTATCATTCATTATTTATTTTTCATCACCATTCATGTATTATGTGTTATTATTAATATATTAATATTTTCATCATCATCATCACTAATATTATATTATCATACTTTATGCACATATATATTATATTTATCACTATGTTATTACTATTATTATATTTTGCTTTCATATGTATATATTTTTATTTATTTTATATATTACTATCATTATTATTATTATTATTTTTATCGTACATATCACCATTGTCACGATGCTTTTTCTGTCGCCATTACTCATATTCTCATCGACATTTCAATCGTTTTCTTCGACCTCTCTCGATTTTATAACGACCGATATTTCCGTGTTAGCAATTCGGGAAAATCGAGCCCTAACTTATTGGGTTCTGATTTTTCTCGCTTAAGCTAAACAACGGAAGATCCTTTTAAAATCACAAATTCCGATTTTAAATCGACATTCCGTATTAGCAATTCGAGTGAATCAAGCCCCTAACTTACTGGTTCCGCTTTTCTCTCGTTAAAGCTAAACAACGGGATGTCCTTTTGAAACCGCAATTTAAATTTTTAAACAAAACACTTAATCTCGGATATTCGAAATGTCGCGCTTAACTCACCGGACTCGACATCTAGATATTTCGGATAAGTTTCTTCTAAAATGGAGGCAATATTCCTAATTTGGACCTTCGAGAAAACGAGCCCTAACTTACTCGGGTTACGATTTCTCGTTTGACAAATGACGGAGATCCTCTCCAAAAATAAAACCAAGTTTTAAAAGGCGAGCTTGCTTTCGAGAGTCTAAAGTGTCGCGACCTAACTTACTGGACATGATACTTTATCTCTTTGAAAATAAGAGAGCCTTAACGTCTCTTCCAATTCCACCAAGTTTTGGAAATAAAAAGTATCCATTTTCAAACCATTTCAAAGTTTTCAACATTAGGACATCAATCAATCAGTTTGGTACCAATTTCGGGCGTGATTTAGGGTGCTAATCCTTCCTCGCACGTAACCGACTCCCGAGCCCATTTTCTCAAAATTCGCAGACCAAAAACATTATTTTAGTAAATTGAAATATTTATTAAAACAAAGGTGATCCGATCTCACCCAAATAAAAATCGGTGGCGACTCCCTTCCTCTTCATTTTTTTAAAACCATGAGTCGACCGCGCCGTTTACTGTTTTATCAAAAAAATGGTTACGACAGTAAGCATACTAATTAGGATATTATTTATGAAAAACAGAATACAAATGATTGGAGTTTGGAGAGAGATATTTTTAGGGAATTTTTTAATCAGTTTTAAAATTTTAATTCATTTATGATCCACATTTAATTTAAATATTGTTATTTAATTTTGAATCCAAATTAGAAAAAAACTACTAGTCTAACCTTTTATTCTAGACTAGTACCATGTTCAATTATCGGTCCAACCGGTCCAATATGGTTTTGAAAATAGTGCTCAATATAGAGCAAACCATTGTGAAGAAAAATACCAAAAACCGAAAAAAAATAACGATTGAACGAATTGAATGGTTTATTATTATTATTATTATTATTTTACGAATAATATTTTCTCAAATAAATGCAAAATAAGGTCTGGAGGTTCGTCCAAAAAGTGAGAGCGTTCGGGAAAAAATATAAGTCCGAAAAATGGACTTGGACAAAAATAATACTAACTTTCTAAACGGGCCGAGTCTTAGGCCTGCCCAAATCACGTCTATACTTTTTTGTATTATCAATTTGTTGGGAAACATTTATTTTAATAATTTTAGTGTATTTGATGTATTATATTTTTTAAATTTGTTTTTATATAAAAAGGATCTAAAAAAATTATTATGGTTGGATAGGGTCGGACTCGAGTTTAGTTCTTTCAATATAGGTCGAATGTGGGCAAAATTTTAAGCCTATTTTTCGACTTGAACTCGAGCTTAGAAAGCGGACCTAAAATTCTGCATTGATTGATCCGACTTGGCCCATGATGAATTCTATATAGGGCTACTAGACCCGATAATGGGTCAAGCCACCTGTTTAAACCTGAGGGTCTGCCCGAAAAGTGGTAGTGTTTAGTTAAAAATATAGGCCCAAAAATGGGCTTTGATAAAATATAAGACCCTTTTTCTGATCGGGCCGGGCCTGAGGTAAGAAAATTTTGGGCCCGTTTTCACATACATGCCTACCTTTTCTTTTCTTTTCCTCTTCAGCCGACTCCCCCAATTTCCAATCCCTAACAGCTAATTTCTAAATCCCTAACAAAATAACTTTTCCTTCTCCACTCCAACACCCACCGGCCACCACTATCATCGTTCACCAGTCAGGCTGTCACCACCAATCCACCACACACCTGCTGGCGACTTTATAATTTTAATACGGATCGAGCGAGCAAGCTTGCCGTTTCTTTCTGAAACGTTTCAAGTTTTAAGACGTCTCACTTTCAGCTCACGTTTCAGAGCAGGTGAATTTCAAAATCCTTTTTTTTTTTCATTAATTTTGATTTTCTTTTGGTAAATGGAGGCATTTCAATGATAAGCTCGAGAGAACTAATATTGGCCTTACCTTAATTTTTTTTTCAGTTTTTTCTAATCTGTTGTGCACATTTAATGGTAAATTTATTTCTTATTTTTTTCATGTAACTATTGTTACTTTAACCACTGTTTGGTTGCCGAGAAAACCGAGGAACTTAATTAGCAATTTTCACATTGTTCCTTTTTCTGTCTGAACTGAGTTATTTATTTGGAGATTAAGCGGTTAAAGCTTTTCTTTGTTCTTTTATTACTTTACAAGGAATTTTCTTTTGTTTACTCTTTTTGTTGTTGAGGATGAAGACAGTGTTGAGATCCTATACTTTAATGGTGCATAAATCTGAGCAAAAACTTGATATTTTTGGTTAGCAATCTGAAAATATTTCTTTTATTAATAATTAACTAATGAGCATCGAAGTAGATACGAAAACGCCAACTTCTTTTTTCCTCAAAGTGTTTGGAATTCTTGCATTGCTATTATATTTTTTAATTTGTTTTATATAATAAAATAATCTAAAAATTTGTTTACTAAAAGTTCCTCTTTTCTTCTTTACTGAAAATCAGCTACCTTTTTTCTTGTAGGAAAACCCTTTGAATTAAGATGGTGTTTGGGCAAGTTGTGATTGGTCCACCTGGATCAGGAAAGACTACTTACTGTAATGGCATGTCTCAGTTCCTCAAACTTATTGGAAGGTTTCTGAATTTTGCTTATATGCTCACATGTTTAGATATAATTTTTATTAAATATAGCAAAAAAAATTGACTGTTCCCATGCTTTATTTTTTTAGGAAAGTTGCTGTAATCAATTTGGATCCGGCCAACGATTCGTTACCGTATCCTTTTAATCGAAAATTTTGATTTGTGATGTTGTTTTTCATTGTCCTGAATGTTTGATCTTATATGAACTTTCCTTGACATGAATGTAGCTATGAGTGTGCTATCAATATTGAGGATCTCATAAAACTAAGTGATGTCATGACAGAACATTCTTTGGGGCCTAATGGAGGTGTACTTTTGTTTTTCTCTCTTGGTTAATGTTTTTTTGCTTTTAGCCTATGATTTTATAAAAGGGATTCCAGAATTTCGGTCGGATAAATCATAAAACGAGTAAAACAAGGCAAGTGATATCCGTATAAGTGGCCTAAATATGTTAATGACTATGCACTTAGGCGGTATTTGCTGGTTTATTGTGGGATACAAAAATGCATATAAATTGTGCTAATGGTTGTTATGGCTCTAGTTCCGGTTCGATTTCCCTATGGTATCTAATGTATATTTTTCATGTGCAATCAAGAACCTTAGATGCCAGTTCCTTTAAATATTTTCTAAAGATCTTAGTGACTATGCACTTACACAGTATCTGCTGGATCGTTGTGGGATACAAAAGTGCATATAAATTGTGTTTATGGTCGTTATGGCTCGAGTTCCGGTTCGATTGTCATATGGTATCTAATGTATATTTTTCATGTACAATCAAGAACCTTAGATTCCGGTTCTGTTAAATATTTCCTAAATATCTTAGTGATGATGCACTTAATGCAGTATCTGCTGGTTTGTTGTGGGATACAAAAGTGCATAAAAATTGTGTTTATGGTCGTTATGTCTCTAGTTCCGGTTCGATTTTCGTATGGTATCTAATGTATATTTTTTATGTACAATCAGGTCTTGTCTATTGTATGGATTATTTAGAGAAGAATATCGATTGGCTGCAGTCTAAACTGGAACCTCTTTTGAAAGGTCTGTATCTATTGCCTTCTCTTCTTTTCACAAGTTTAGGCACTCGGTTTTGTTTCATAAATACCATATCGTGCATGGAAGACCATTTGGCTTTCTCAAAAAGGGATGATGTGCACAGGGCTTTGAGCTTGTCTTTCACGTGGAGCCTTACGATTGAACAGTTGAATATTTTGCTTTTATGTGTTTGTGGTTTTCACTTTCTCTAGGAAAACCCAACAATAGGAACATGTACAAGGGAGTAACCTTGATATTATGCAGCGATTTGTAGGCTATTGTGCTTATTGCTGATAAAATTTCTAATGTTTTTTTATAATTTGCAGATCACTATCTTCTTTTCGATTTTCCCGGCCAGGTTGAACTATTTTTCCTTCACTCGAATGCCAAGAATGTAGTCATGAAGCTTATTAAAAAGTTGAATCTTAGGGTATGCTTCTATCTTTTCCTCTTGTAGGGTGCTGACAGTAAAGGTGATTTCCGGGTGTTATTCCGATGTTAGAACCGTAGAAAACCGAGTTAATTTATTTTATGCAGTTGACTGCTGTACATTTAGTTGACGCCCACCTATGTAGTGACCCGGCGAAGTATGTCAGTGCTTTGATTCTTTCGTTATCTACCATGTTGCACTTGGAGCTGCCACATATCAATGTCCTCTCTAAGATTGACTTAATTGAAAGCTATGGAAAGCTCTGTGAGTATGTCGGAACTGTTTTAATTATGTTACACGCCTCAAAATGGTAGCACTCGTGGTTATTCATCTTATCTTCGGATGTGATGCAGCTTTCAATCTGGATTTCTACACGGATGTCCAAGATTTATCGTATTTACAGCACCATCTTGACCAAGATCCCCGCTCTGCCAAGTTTAGGTTTGTTATTGAGACCTGTTTATTTTTGCATTTTTCACTATGCACGAGTCACAAATGTTTCTCCGTTTGATAAATTTACATCTTATGAGGTTTTGCTTACGAGTTTAAACTTTTGCTTTTGAAAATCCTTAATGGAGGTTTGTTATCAAGGTTTTTCACTAATTTCTTCTTACAGAAAACTTACAAAGGAGCTTTGCGATGTAATTGAAGACTTTAGTATTGTCAATTTCACAACCTTAGATATTCAGGCATGCCGGGAACTATATCTTTCTCGAGTTATATTGTTCAACTATGCTTCATTTTATAGTTTTTACGCTGTTAATCGGATTTCTCCTTTTAGGATAAGGAGAGTGTTGGGAATCTTGTGAAACTTATCGATAAGAGCAATGGATACATATTTGCCGGTATAGATGCCAGTGCGGTTGAATTCAGCAAGATTGCAGTACGACAAGTCGATTGGGATTATTACAGATATCCTTCTCATCTATCGTTTAATTTGCTCTTTATTTATATAACATGCGATAATATACCTAACATTGTGAAATACCGTATCGATACATCATCAAGTTTTTCTTAATGAATCGGTTCACAGCTGCTGCGGTACAGGAGAAATACATGAAGGACGATGAAGATTTCGATAATGATGATTAACGATGCCTTCTGATGGGATCACGAATTGAGTGAGGTTCCACCTTCAATATGCCTTCTTTTGACCTTGTTTATATGTGAATTTTATGAATCCAGACTCGATAACCTCAAGTTTATACAGCTATCGATGTTCTGTTCTTATTCTAAATTAGTTCTCAAACTTCAAAATGTTTTTTTCAGACTTCAAAGTATCATTATCATATCATTACTTAAAATATATAAATCAAATTGTAAACACGCGTGTACTTATTACATGAATAGCTCTATGTATATATTTGTTTGCAATTTGATTCACGTGTTTTGCTCTATGTTAAAAGTAAAAATGCAATTAATGCTTCAATTATAACGTTCTTGAAGTTTAGAGATCATTTAGAAATTGGACAATTGGTTAGGGATGTGTAGTGCAATTAATCCTATACAATGAATTGAGTGTGGATATGGTCACCATTAACGACATGGTCATTGTCTTACCATATGACCTTTGAAGGTTAATTTATATATATATATATATATATAGCACGTGATTCCCAAGTATTTATTTCATATTTTTGACTATTTTGTTTTTCTAAAAGAAAAATCTCTAAATAGATATCCATTCTTTGAATAATTGCAAGAAAAATCCAAACATTTGGTAACTGTTGACATCTTGTACTAATTTAATTGGAAATTTACAGATTTATCATAATTCATAATATTCTTATCATATTTTTTTCCCCTCAATGGCTTACTTTATTTATTTATTTATTATTATTATTATAATAATAAGTCCTTTGTTCCAAATTCTAGAGTTTCTCAACTAGAAAGTGTAAATAATTACGGTACAATTTAATAAAAGGGTTAGTTTCACTATATGTTCTTAAAGTATGGTTTAAATTTCAAATTGGCTTTCAAACTTTAAAATGTTTTAATTAAGTTCTTTAAGTACCTTGAGCAATAAATGTCATTTCTATTCTATCATGGAATATATTTAAAATATGTGGATCAAATGGTAAAATGTACTTATCACATGAATATCTTGAATTTGACGTGTTAAGAGATAGCAACTTTTCAAATTTTTACTGACGATGTCTGCAATTCTAAACACTTTATATCCAAGACGTCTATGTAAAAGACGATATTGTTATTTTGAAATTTTAAAAAATTTCAAAGTTTGAAAACTAAATTAGAATATAAATCGTAGTTTGGGGACCAACCCGAATAATAATTCCACTATCATTGCATCATTTTTTTTTTTAAAGTCTATAAAAATCCACTTTCAAGCCCTCATAATATGTCAAAATCTTTAGCCTTCATTAATAATTAATTTATAAAGGTACAACATTTTATTCACATTCATCCTCTCCAACGCTAAATAAAGCTGTACTCAAACTACATGTCAAACCATACTGTAATCCACGACGAAGCTTCCATTTCTGAGTTGGATACATGACTTAATGATCACACTACAAATTAATAGTAGGGTCAATTCCATCACACGATCTCATACTATAGTTTAAATTTCAAATTGGTCCATAAACTTCAAAATATTTTAATTAAGATCATAAAATATCAATATTGTATCAATCAGATTCTTTTGTCAATTTAATCATTAGCTTTAAATGTTTAATGCCAGTTCAAATCTATCGTGGAATATATCTAAAACATGTGAATTAAAGGTATTTTAGACGTAACGTGTTAAAAATAGTAGTCATAAATTTTATTGACAATGTCTCCTCTTTTTAACACTTCAAATCCAAGATGTCCATGTGGCACGTACACACGTATTTACAATTTGATTACTGTATTTTAAATATGCTTCACCTCATATTTGAGTTGTCCTTCAATATTCAAGCTAACGTTTAGACTGACGAGCAATATTACTACTTTAAAGACTCGATAAGAACATTTTGAAACTAAAGGACCAATTTAAAACATAAATCATAATTTGAGGACCAACCATAATTACGTCATTCTTTTGATTAAAAGTCAATACAAATCCACCTCTTCCCCCAAGCAAATACAAAGTCAAAATCTTTAGCCTTAATAAATAAATAAAAATTATAAAAAAGGTGAAACATTTTATTTACATTTATAGTCTCCAGCCCTAATTAAAACAAGAGGAAGATTCCATTTTACTCGCAAGAATTTCAACCTTTTGCTTTATTTTGACCAAGTTGATACAAAACTTCATATTTAAGTCCCAAAGTCCTCCATTTCCCTTTTTCAATCAAACAAATCCCCCTCCAAAAAATCCCCATTAACCCAAAATTTTCAAATGTTTCATCCATTGATCTGTGGAGCTTCTAATCATCAAGAAGATGCTGATTATGATCATAAAAGCCATAACAAAGACAACAACAAGAACCCATATTCCGACCGTGGTCTCGACAAGTTTTCTGCACTTTTATCCGAGCTTGAAGACAAGAAACAGAAGATCTATTTACAGACAGGTTCTCGAGACATATCCATGGTTCGTTTCATGTACAAAGATTCAACAGATTTTGTCCCTGTCGTTGTAAAGCTCAAAGACAAAGAACCAAAGCCAAAACCTGTTGAAACCAAACAACAAGAACAAGAAGCATGGGATCATAAGCATTCAATGGAAACCTTAAGTGAAGCCAAAGATGTAATGAAGAAGTTATCAAGATTACAACCAGACAAGAAGAAGAACAAAAATGGGTTTTCATGGAAGCGACCATATTTTTATTTACCAACATTTTTTGTGTTGGTTTTGGTGTTATTAGTGTTCTTTGGAAGATCGGTTTCGATATTGTTAACTTGTGTTGGATGGTATATGGTTCCTACAATACAGGGAGGGAATTACAGTCATGTAAGAAGAGGAATAATGAAGAAGAAGAAGAAAGATCATGTAAGAAAATTGAGCAATGAATCTGAGGTTGTTCGAAGTAAGTCTTCATCTCCTGTTCGTGATTACCATAAGAAAAGCTGATTATGTTATGTAATTATTCTTTTTTACTTTTGGTTGTGTTCTTGGTGTTGGATTGAAGGATTCAATTCATTCTTTTGACTGTAACTTGAATTTGATAATGGGAGCTCTGCCCTAAACAAGTGTTGGATTTTAGCTAAGAAAATTCTAGATTTAGTTTTGAATATTTTAAAGTTTTAATTTGGTCCTTTTAAAGTTTAAGGTTTAATCTTTTGACTTTTAATTTAGTGTATTTTGGTCTTGTATAATATTATTAATACTTTCAATCTGATTAACTATTTAGGGTTTGAATTAGGTAATTATTTTTATATTAGGGTTTGAATATTTTTTTAAGTTAAACCCTGAACTTGACAATTGTTCTCATATTAAGGTTTTAAATTTTTTTTTGTTCAAGTTCAGTGGCGGAGCCAGGATGTTAATCTTGGGGGAAAAGTTAAAATTAGATGTGCTACATAACAATCGATTTAAACATATAAGCAATCAATTCAAAAGAAGAAGAAGCAATATTCTACCATAATAATCTATTTAAATATATAATCAATCGATTTTTGGGAGGGCTATAGTATATATACAAAGGATAAAATTGCAAAAATCTTAAACCTTGGGGGACCTACTTATATTTTTGGGTATAAATTAAAGAAAAAAAAGTTATGCAGATAAATATTAAAAATTGACAATTTCTTGACTTTAATATAATATTTGATACTTGAGTTTGACATTTTTTAATACAGTGTTTATTTTTTATCCAACACGATACTTGTATTTGACAAAAGCTATATAATTTAGTATCCAAACATAACCATCTTAATTTTTAAATGATTTCTTTAAGATTTAGTGTTCATTTAATGAAATTTAGTTACTTATATTATTGGGTTTGGATTTTCGCAATTTTTTTAATAGAATAAATTAATATTACTTTTACCACTATTATGTGTGAATATCAAAATAAATAACTTTTACCAAAATTAAATATTACATTAGAAAAAAAAATCAAAATTGGGTACTAAATGATGTATTAAGCATAACTTATTAAATTTCAAATAAAAAAAATTGAAAACTTTATTTAATTGTTATAAAATTACAAATAAAATATCTAAATAAAATAATAATAATAATTCTTTTATTTTAGTTAGTATAGATTTATCCAAGCATGGCCCATTAGTGTCATATATTTAGTGTTTAGCCCAAAACCTTAAACCCTCGCAGTTTAGTGGACTTGGATACGAAAAATAAATAAAATTATAAACAAACAAATCTATGTGACATATTTAATAGGTCAAATTCTGTTATTAGACCCTGTATTTTGTGTAAATTGTGAATTTAGTACCTGTATTTTAATTTGTCAAATTTTGTCCCTATACTTTTCAAAATTTGAAATTTTAGTCCTGACCCAATGGTAGCAGTTAAATTTGTTTAGTTAAATCATGTTATTAGTCCTATATTATGCGTAAAGTTATAGATTTAGTCTAGGTTCACTAATTGGATCATTCTTAATGGTTATATTTTTTTGAACTTCAAAATTTTAGTCTTAATGTAAACGACAATCATTAAATCTATTAACTGATTTTTCTTGTGAGTAATATGTAAAAATAACATACAAACAGAGCATTACACATGTGATAATATGTTTGACGCATCAAATTTTAAAAATAACAGAACTTAACTTAATAAATTTAATATTTATCATTTGGTTAGGACTAAAATTTTCAAATTCTAAAAGTACAGAAACTGAAAATGATCAAATTAAAGCATAAGTACTAAATCCGTAACTTATGCAAAGTGTAGGGTCTAATAGCAGAATTTGACCTATTTAATAAAGTGAACTTGAGCTTTCAAAGCCTGCAAAAACAACAACTTGGCCACGTTTTGTTTGTTGGATAATGGTGAGATAAGTAATTTGTTTGGTATATTTGATAAATATTAATTTCACCTGATTTTTTTTACTTAAGGTGGGTGATAGTCAATGTTGTTTGAATCGGATAGATCGGGAATTAGTTGAGATATCGGTCCAAAGAAAATTATTTGATTAATTGATCTGAGAACTAGTACGGATCGATTGAATTAGGTGGTTAAATAGGACATTTTATTTTTAATATATTATTTTATTTTTTGAAATTTTTTATTGATTTATTTAATTGAACTGGACAACCTCTCGAATTAGCGAACTGATGGCCTGACCAGTTCGACCACCTGTCCCGTTCTAAAAAAATTGGTGATAGCTTTCACCTATATCAAGGTAAATATATATATATATATATATATAATAGAATTTCATATAAAAATTCTAATTATATATATTAAGATTATGCATTCATATTTTAGTATGTATATAATTATTAAAAACATTATGAATAAAAAAATAACATGAGAAAATGACATTATATAATTATATATTCATATTTTGCATTTATAGTCATATTAAAAATAATATGAATGAAGAATAAAAGTAAAACACAAGATTTAATAAACAAATCAAATGACATATGATTTTAATATAAAACACTCGATGTGTGTTATTTTTCGTAAATAATTTGTTTTTCTTTATAAAAAAGTTAAATATTATATAATAAAAAAACACATCATAATAAGTTATGAAAATTTTAAAAATAAATTGGCTGAATTCTGACTAAATTCAGAGTCAAGTTAGACAAGACTGTTAAATGAGAGGCGAGCTCTCTAACATTGTTGTCTTTTTTCATTTACAATACTCGGATTTAAAACTTTATTTAAGGTTAAATTTTGCTATTAGTATCTGTACTTTACGAAAGTTGTAGATTTAGTCCCTATACTTTTTGAATTTTAGAATTTTAGTCATGACCCAAACAATAACTACTAAATCTATTTGGTTAAATTCAATTACTAATATTATACTATGCGGAAAGTCGTAGATTTGGTCTATGTTCTCCACTTGGATCATTCTAAGTCTCTATACTTTTCTAATTTTGAGATTTTATTCTTGACGCAAATGATGGTCGTTAATCCACTAACTGGATTTTTAATGAGTAATAAGTGGAAATAATAAACTGAAATGACATTAATAATATGTTTGGCGCATCAGATTTTTGAAAAATAAAAAAACTTAAGTTAGTGAATTTAATAGTTAACGTTTGTGAGGACTGAAAATTTAAAAATTAAAAAAATACATGACTAAAACTGATTAAATTAAAATACATGAATTAAATCTATAATTTTTGCAAAATAAAAAATTCAGAACTTTATTTAAAAAATATTTATTTTTTTTACAATTCAATCCAATAAATATATATTGATAATGATATCACAATTTTCTTTTTTATTTTTATTTTCCTTGCTTTGTAAGATAAAGATGTCATAATTGCAACAACTTAGACCAACCAGTAAAAAACAAGTTTGGGGACTAACTTGAACAAAAAAATTCAAAACTAAATGTGTGAACAATTGCTTAATTTAGTTGGGGCCCCAATATGGGAACAATTATTAAGTTTAGGGACTAACTTGGATAAAAAAAAGTTCAGGCCCCAAATAGTGATTTAGCCCTGTAAAATATATACTTTTTAGAGTTTACAAGTATAAATATAGTTTAATCAAATCAATACAAAGTATAAATAGATGAAGCATCAGATATAACCGAACAAAACTCACTCATGACAATTGCTTATGGTGGAACTGGAAACTCACACATAGTAATTGCACACGGGAGGGACAAGTATAGAATGTTATACATATATATTTGATACTTTTTTTATGGAAATTTTAATCTATAGAACTCTAACATTACGATTCTAACAATTAATCGATTTAGCCGATGGAGTTTCATATTAATTGTCATTGTGTTAGATTTGTAAAATAAATCTGAAATAAAACTTAATAAACCAGGATCTATCATGTCAAATCATCAAGAATAAATCAAGAACAAAACTAGATGCGGAAGCGTACCTGAATCCATGAATTCCTTTAGAGTTTTACCGGATTTTGGGGATTTGATCTTCCAAATTAGCACACAAGAAATTCAGAGAATATCTGCTCTCTCTTTCCTAATGATGGGATATTAGAAAAGATATCTTATGTGTAATTTGGGGACCAAAACCCTAATATTTATAACCTTGGCATATTAGTTCTAATCAAATTCTAATTAGCACATCATTAATTAGAATTTGATTAGAAGAGTATCTACACGTATTTGACCCATACTTTATTTAATAATTAAAAGCCCAATAAAATTCTAACCAAATTAGATCACTTTTAATTTGGGCTAACCTATCATGATAGTAAATAATAACATGTAATTATCCTTATTATATATGTGATGTCCAAATTTTCCAACAATCTCCCACTTGGACCACATATATATACTAATTACTTTATAATTACATGTCATTATATAACCTTATGAGCTCAAAATTTTACTATCATATCCAAAAGGTATTCCAAACAATCTCGTC
Organism: Gossypium sturtianum; assembly: GCA_025698515.1. Lineage (NCBI taxonomy): Eukaryota > Viridiplantae > Streptophyta > Magnoliopsida > Malvales > Malvaceae > Gossypium > Gossypium sturtianum. The sequence goes on from CM046948.1 coordinate 160,670,094, forward strand.
CATTAATTATGTTAATATAGAACCAAGGCGACTTTCGTTACATATATCGTAACTAAATCTATCCATGATCACGTATATTAACACAACCACATGACATAGATCAAGTATGGATGTGTAGCATGGAAATTACATGCAATATGATCTAAACATGTCTATTTCCAACTGGTCCTCCTTAGTGAGATCAAACCTTACCACAACTAGAGTGTGAATAAACCAAATAAACTTTATTTCTGTAGAAAATAAACTTAATATCTTTAAACTGAAATAACTGAAAATGTGTTTATAACATAAAAGCATTTAAAAATACAAACTCCCACTAAAACCAAATATCCTTTAAATGACATTACACCCATATGAGCAATGTGCTCTTATAAAACCTTAGGTGTAATTCCTTAGTAAACGGATCCGCAATCATGGAGTTTGTCCTAATATGCTTTATAAGCACCTAACCACTCTGAACTTTTACTTTAACAACCAGGAACTTAAAGTATATGTGTTTTTACTTTGATGTGCTCCTGTTGCTATTGGAATAAAAGATTACAATTTGTTTTCACAATTTGCACCTTAGTGAAAAAAATCTTATATCCATATTCCATCAAAATCGGAGTCTATATACCTGATGATCTCTAACTGATTAGACCTCCGATATATGAGCATGTAATCTTTTGTTCTCTGAAAATACCTTATAACCCTCTTGGATGCTATCCAATGGTCCAAAATAGGGTTGCTTAAAATATCTGCCTAACATCCCAATAGTGTACACAATATTCCAATGTATACAAACCTGAACGTACATCAGACTTTCCACTACTAAAATGTAAAAAATCTAATGTATTTTTGTAATTTCAAAATCATTCTTAGGGTATTGATTGAGTCTATACTTATTATTAAACAGCAATATGTCATTAACATATAAAACCAGAAATATGTACTTACTCCCACAATCATCAACAATATTCATCTCAAAACCAAACGAAACAATTATTTGATGAAACTTATGGTACCATTGACGGGAAGCTTGTTTGAGTCCATAGATGGATTTTGTCAATTTGCAAACCATATTCTTTGAGTCTTCTGACTCAAAATTTTCTGCTTGCACCATATAAATTGTTTCTTCAATGCCGCCATTAAGAAACACAGTCCTAACATCCATTTGATGTAACTCAAGATCAAAATGAGCAACAAGCGCCATGATTATCCTAAATGAGTCTTTCGATGAAACTGGAGAGAAAGTCTCTGTAAAATCAATACCTTCTTTCTGAGTATATCCTTTCGCTACAAGACGCACTTTATATCTCTCCACATTACCATTTGCATCCCTCTTGGTTTTAAATATCCATTTACAACCAATTGGTTTTGCACCTTCAGGTAATGGGACAAGTTCCCAAACTTTATTGTCTTGCATAGACTTATACTCATCTTCTATGGCATCAATCCACTTTTGAGAATTAGAACTATCATGGCCTGATGAAAGTTGATTAGATCATCTTTCATCATTCCATTATCATCCTCATGTTCTTGGAGAAATACAACACAATCATCTGGAATAGCATTTCTCTTTTCTCTTGTGGACCTCCTTAATGGCACTTGTTCTTGAGGTTGTTGAGTTTGTTCTTCTGAAACAATTATCTCATTTTGAATGGGGAGTTGTTCAACATTGTCTTGCAAAGGTTCTGGATTCACTTCTTGATCAATGATAGGTATAAGAACCTGAACATCGTCAAAAGTGATAGTAGGAACTGAGTTAGATCCAATTCCTCCTCAAAAGCAATGTATCTAACCTTATTTCTCCCCCCAAACTCAACATCCTCAAAAATGTTGCAGTTCCCGTCTAAAAAATATTCCTTATTATGGGATCATAAAACTCATAGCCCTTAGATCGCTCAGAATTTCCTTAACCCTTAACTTTATAGACATCAAGAAGTCAGAAGTGATGTCATTTCAACCTTATCGTTTTTAGTAAAACGTTTCTTAATTTCGTCAAGGAAACCTTGGCCTGAGTAATCTTTTCAGATTTTATGCCCCTAAAGGTTTCTGAAATGTTGTGCCTCATGATCATTAGACTCTTGTAATTTGAACGATCCCACCTCTCAAAATCCCTTTTAATATAGGGGGTGCTTTCCGCAGTGAGAGGTGCGAGTAGTTCTTCCCTTAGTGCAAAGTCTATGTTCATACAGCCAAGCACTATAAATAAGTGCCTTTTCCATTCATTGAAATTAGTCCCATTAAGCATGGGTATAGAATTTATATTAGCAGATATTGTGGCAGTAGAATATGAATTAGCTGGATATAGAACAAAAAATAAATAAAAATAAGCTCACATCAATATTCATAAGTAATCAATAAATTCAAGACAATGGCTAATCCCATCTCAAGATACCAAACACAACATTAATATCAAGTCTTTGGACAGTAATATTAACAGTAAGAGGTACTCTTGTTGTAGCAATCAAACATTAACAATAAATTATGTCAAACAATTAATTAATCTTTGGACTAACTTATTGCTCACATAAAATACCTTATAATTGTCACACATTCATCACCACAGATGTCATTGAAATTCTGCCAAATATTAACTTACCTTTGGGTCAATTAATAAACGCATGAATCACAAAAACATATAATCATTTTAATATTTCAAATAAACTAATCTACACAAAAGAGGTCACTTTGGCGACATTTTGTTTCAACTAATTTATTTAAAATATTAGACATTCTTAATTAAAATCCAAAACCAAAATCTGAATTTATTTGATTCTAAATATTTTTCTTAATTTCATCTTTCAATCAAATTAAAAGATAATAGTATATATATGTATATATATTTATCCCAAAACAACATACAATGATGTTGACAAATATAATAATAGTTGAATAAATCATACATCATAAACAACCTCACATAAGACTTCAAATTTAAACCAAAATAATTTGAATAAAGGTAAACTTCATCTCAAGATATCGGACACTCCATTAATATTTTATTTTATTTTATTTTTGGATAAAATATTAACTTGTAAGTGATATCTTGGTATAGTAATCAAACATTGACAATAAGAACATGTCGAACCATAAATCTTCTTTTGGGCCAATTTATTGCTCACATGTAAAACCGAATAATTGTCACATGTTTATTACCATAATTGCACATGTAATATTATTAACCTTCATTTGGGCCGATCAATATTAACATAACTTAAGTTACATGCACACAACCTTTTATATTTTAAAACAAAATAATTTATAAAAACATACCAATATTCAAATTTAAAAATTCTCCAATAGTCAAATGTCAAAACTATATTTTTTTATTGCTTTATAAACTCCGAAATAACCCAAAATAAGGTTGTCTTAATAATGCAATAAAAAATCGAAAACCTTAATTTTTGACTTTTTTTTTTGTTCTAAAATCATATATATCAAAACCAAACAGAAATAACATAGTGGTTCAAAGCCAAATAATTAACAAACACATGTATTCATAATTTTGGCATGGATAAAAAATACCAAAGCAATTCACGCATATACATGTATTCATAATCAAATAGAAAAACTTACCTTGAATTTACCATATAAATCTAAAGTTATATTCATAATTATGAATACTTGAAAATATTTTTAAGCCAATACATCTCACAATTCATACAATAAATCATCATAATTTAACCAAATATTTGGAACCATAAGATGCCAAAACTTAATATTATAGAACCAAACTTAAAACCAAATTATCAAAATCTAATTTCATCATAATTAAACCAATATAACCCTGACCGACTTGCCTTACATATCCCAAGTAAATCCAAATTCAAAATATATGCTTAAACTGAATACTATGAGAAGAATAAGCATATAAACTCAATAATAAATAATATATTCTATCAACTATATATTGAATTCAAGAATTAATGATTATAAAAATTGAATTCAATTGTACAATTGTTGAACCGGATTTGAATTAAAAAATGATTATAATGAAACCCTAAAATTGAATCGATAAAAAAAATTAAAACTAACAAATATTTCCATCAATCTTAACGATTTAACATATATAATGAATTCATTGATAAACAATCGGTATATAAGAGACACTTTACCTGAAGCAATTTCTTTTACCAACCATATATCATCATGTAAAATTCTGAACATAATTACTAAAGTGTCTCCAAAACAATATATATATATAACCGTAAAACTGTAAAACAAGCGATTAGCGATTAACAATCCATCTATTGATATAATCAAATATATATCATAAAAAGTTTCTAATGAATCCAAACCTACACAGCTTTTTAAATATTTATTAAAATTGTATAAACAACATAAAATTCTCGCTTTTTTAATTCTCAATTAAAATCAGAAATCTTTCCAGCTATATACTAAAATTAAAACATTAAAACTTTATTTAAAACTTTAAAATTTTATTTAAAGAATCAAAACCAAAAATTTATCAGAATCTCAAAGATTCAACATAATATATAATTAAAATATCAAATCCATAAAATTAAAAAAGAAAAACGAATCAATCCAAAAATAATAAAGAATCAATTCATTCTCAATGATTCAACATGACAAAGCTCTGATACCACTTGTTAGATTTGTAAAATAAATCTGAAATAAATCTTAATAAACCAGGATCTATCATGTCAAATCATCAAGAATAAATCAAGAACAAAACTAGATGCGGAAGCGTACCTGAATCCATGAATTCCTTTAGAGTTTTACCGGATTTTGGGGATTTGATCTTCTAAATTAGCATACAAGAAATTCAGAGAATATCTGCTCTCTCTTTCCTAATGATGGGATATTAGAAAAGATATCTTGTGTGTAATTTGGGAACCATAACCCTAATATTTATAACCTTGGCATATTAGTTCTAATCAAATTCTAATTAGCCCATCATTAATTAGAATTTGATTAGAAGAGTATCTACACGTATTTGACCCATACTTTATTTAATAATTAAAAGCCCAATAAAATTCTAACCAAATTAGATCACTTTTAATTTGGGCTAACCTATCAAGATAGTAAATAATAACATGTAATTATCCTTATTATATATGTGATGTCCAAATTTTCCAACACATCGTTGTTGTTATAATAACTTGAAGGATGCGAGTTCAAATACATTTTTTTTTTTGGTGAAAAACAAAATGACAACTTAGAAACTCCTAAGATACATTAAAAGCTTTATCTTGAAGAGAAGCCGTAACCACCACATCAGGTGGTACTTCAAATATCTTGAGAGAAGTCTGCCAAGAGAGTCCAATCTTCGCCAGTTGATCTGCGGTTAAATTGCACTCCCTGGGAACATGCTTAATTTCCCATTGACCTTCAGAATGCAAAAGTCTTTTAATTCTTCTGAGTAGTGTATTGCCAGAGTTTACCATATCCTCCTTGGATAAACCCCTAACCACTTCAAGATTATCAGTCTGGGTCTTGACCTTCTTGTATCCTTTATTCATTAGAATAAGCACTCCATCAAGGATACCCCAAAGTTCTGTTTCCAAAGGTGAACAGCTACCCAGATAATGCGTGTATCCTAATATCCAATTGCCATCCCGATCACGCACCACGCCACCCTCTGAGGCATTTTCGGACACTCTAGCCACTGCTCCATCGGTGGATAGATGAACCCAATTGTCAGAGCAATGTTGTTGATTCCCCGAAAAAATTACGGCATCCTTAGATTTAATAATAAAGGTCTCAAAATACATTTAAGTATATAATATCTTCACTTTAAGATTTGAGAAAAATTATATTTAATTTAAGCATCAAAGCGATTCATAATTTTAAACGAACCAAAAGAAAATAATGCTTCAAAAGAAATAGTACTAAAAAGATATTTAGTTTAGTTATTAGAGAATCAAATCTTGTAAACCTTGATGTATTTCTTATCTTAATTTGATTATTAAGTGCACCAATCATAATTAAAAAATTAATAAGTATGTATACATAGATTAATGGATCTCAATATCTAATTAAATAAAATATCTACAAGTCATTTAATTTAATATTTATTAGATCCTAGAGTTGAATTCTATAGTTGATATAATTAATAAGTGAGTCCACTTACTAATTAACAATTCTTTTTAATTTATATCAATGGGTTATTTAATTAAATTAGACCTTATTGAATAGAGAATTAATGGTTTGATCGATTTGATTACTGATTTAGTTTTAAAAATTTTACCCAAAACCCACACATAAAATTGGATATTATAATTTTTGGCCCTTGAATTTGGCATCTAGGTTCATTTTGGTACCTGTACTTTTTTTGGCCCATTTTAGCACTTGAACTTTACAACTAGGTCCATTTTGGTCCCTAAACTTGAAAAATATAAAAGTTTGATGATGTGGCATTTTGAGATTGTGTCACACGATCACTTGAAAATTAAATAATTTATATAAATTTCCAGATGATATGAGGTACAATCTCAGAGTGTTACATTCAGTGCTTTAATGATCGGACTAATGGTTGAATAAGTCAGACCACTGGTTCCTAATTCAAACAGCTCGATTGGTTCAACTGTCGGACCGAGAGTACTTAAATAAATTATAAAAATTCATAAAAATCTAAAAGAATTTGTTTAAAAAAAATATTAAATTGGTTCAACCTCTTCATTTGCCGATTTTTGTCCCGATTTTCAATTTTTATCAATTTCAATCAGTTTTCGAGTCAATCGGTTCAACCCCGTTGTTTGGACCATTATATCGATCAATTCTTAATCTGTCTGATCCGATCTTATTTTAGTAACATTGGTCACGTCATCAGATCTTGATAGAATCTAAGTTCAAGGACTAGAATGAACCTAGTTACCGAGTTCAAGGATCAAATAGACGAAATTTATAGTATCCCAAAAATATTAATATTATCTGGTCAAATCGTCGTCATTTTTCAAAACACTGCGTGTTAAATTAGCAATCAACAAGTCAATGGAAGCACAAAGCTGTTACTACTTATTCTATTCTACTGTCTTATTTATTTATCCATTTTCATCTCAGTTTCCTCTTATAAGTATTCCTTTGAAAATCAAAATACCTAAAGATCATCAAAATACAAAATCAACACAACCCCATGATTACAAAAAGCTCAAAATCTAAACCAAGCTCAACAGCAATGGATCCTGTAATATGGAGCAAGTTACCCCAAGAACTACTCGAACACATACTCTGTTTTTTGCCTCTTAAAACGTTTTTGAGCTTAAGGTCAACGTGTAAGCATTTCAATTCCCTTGTATTTTCTCCTACTTTCATTACCAAACACAGTTCTGGTTCTGGTTCTGGTTTATGTTCATTTTTGTTGCTATCACACCAACAGTTTTACAATCATTTCCCTTTGTACGACACCATTATTGGGTCATGGCGTGATTTAGCACTACCTTTCTCTTTGTTTCCTCCTTTTGGTTCTTCACATTTCAATCTTATTTCATCGTCTAATGGTCTTTTATGTTTTGCCCTACCAAGTTGTTGTTCTTTTTTAGTATGTAACATGTTAGCCAAATCTTCAAGGGTTATTGAACTCCCTTTTTTCCCATTTTCATTCGAGCTCCTCACTCTAGTTTCAACCCCAAAAGGGTACAAAATCTTCACCCTTTGTACCAAATTCTCTTCCAATCAAGCCTTCGTTTACGACTCGGTGGTCCATTCTTGGACCGAACACGATGGTTATCAACCACTTTTATTCGAAAATTTCCATCAAGAAGGTGCGTTCTACGATGGGTCTTTATGTTTCACCACACCGGAGCCATTTTCAGTGGTGTGTTTCGACTTGGGAACCGGCAAATGGGGGAATCTCAACGTTGAAATGCCGAGGGAACTAACGTTTGTGAGGCTAGTGAGTGGTGTTAGTGATAGGAAAAAGTTGTATATGTTGGGTGGTATTGGGAGGAATGGGATTTCAAGGAGTATGAGATTGTGGGAATTAAAAGAAGGAAAGAAATGGGAAGAAATGGAGAGATTGCCTGAATTGATGTGTAGGAAATTTGTGTCTGTTTGTTACCATAACTATGAACATGTGTATTGTTTTTGGCACCGTGGGATGATTTGTGTTTGTTGTCATACTTGGCCGGAGATTTTGTATTATAAGGTTGAGAGAAGGAGTTGGCATTGGTTACCAAAGTGTCCTTGGTTGCCTGACAAATGGAGTTGTGGGTTTAGGTGGTTCTCTTTTGTTCCTCAACTACATGCTTTGGCTTGATTAACTTCTTGTTTTCTTTAATGTTGTTATTGTCTTTCTTGTTTGCCAAACAATGAAAACGAAATTTGTTGTATTGTTAATCTTAGTCGGTGTGATAGTGTCACGGTTAATGTATGACTCTATTTTGAACGATACAAATTGTTGGATTTGTTGAAAGTAATGATAAAGTACATTGTATTTTTATTTTTATTGAGAAAACTTATATACGAGAGATGATATTAGTAGGAGGGGCAGCTAAGAACCCCAATTGTTAATGGTGAAACTAGAGGGGGGAATGGCAGGGGCTTTTATTAGTCCTTTTACTTTTTTTGCAATGTGCATTTTTAATCTTGGGGTCAACTTTTTTCCATTTATTCTATCAAATAATTTGGCATGACTTATTTTTTGAACATGTAATGATATGACATATACATAGGGATGAAGTCAAACTTTTCTTAGAGGTCAGAATTAGATTATAATTTTTTATAGGGTCAAAATATAAATTTACTATTGTATTAACTTATAATTTTATAAAATTTGAAGGGTCCAAACTAATAATTTTAGAGGGGTTAGAATTAAATTATAAACTTTAGGAGCAAAATGAAAATTTACCATTCTATTAATTTGCACCAATTTGGGGCCTGCCCCCTAGCATCATCCCTGTATATACACCTTTACATTTTTGCATTATGGTTAATTTTCAATTTTAGTCCTCTATACTATGTTAAAATTTGAGATTTGATCTTTATACTTGAATTTTTATATATTTAACTTGGTACTTCAACATTTATAATGTCATTAGTTAGTTTAAATATTTTATTTTAATTAAACTGTTGACGTAAATTTAAAGAATTGTTAACATCATTAATATTTTTTTTTGTTAAATTCAAGTCCATTATAATGCAATTTTTAGTGATATGATTATTGAGTGAGTACTTTTTTTTAAAATTTTTAGAACATCACATCAACAAATTTAACAGAAGAATTTTAACGGTGTTAACAATTAGACTCGAATTTTTAAATTCAAAAAATAAAGAGACTAAATTCTTAAAAATAAAAAATTAGGGATTAAATTCCAAATATATAGAGAGTACAGAAACTTAGAGCATATTGTAAGCTTTAAATTTTAACTATTTATTAAAAAAATAATTAACCTGACGCCCATTATGGAGGCCCATATATTAGGAGTTAGATTATATTTTGTTCCCTTTATTAAAAAAATAGCAAATTAGTCCCTGTACGCTAGACTAAAGAGTAAATTGATATTTTCTAGTAATTTTTTTTATTTCTACTGTTAAAAACCGGCCTTACTGACAAAATAACCAAACAATTACATGTGATGTGCTATGTATACCTCAATGTGACGTACAAGGATCAATTTGTATTAATAGAAATGGATTAAATTTTTAACAAAATGATAAATTTACTCTTTAATCTAATAAATAATAACTAATTTGTCTTTTTTATTAAAATGAATAAAATGCAATCCGAATATTATTACAAATACTTTTATGATACTTTTATCGATATTAAGGGCACTTTCATATTCTAAGTTGGACAACAGCTGAGATATTTAAAATAAAAAAGGGAAGTTCCCATTTATTGTTCTTACTTGTTTTAGGTTCAATATTTATGATTACTTTTAATGATAAACAATGGGCTAATTGCCTCTCAATGTCAACTATTATTATTATTGCTAAACTTATGATATACTCATGGATAAAAAATTTATGGAGTGAATATATTTATTTAAAAATTAAGTGAGTAACTAAGGACAATTAATTACGACGTTAATGTCTTCTGTCAATTGTACATAATTTTGATTGGTATAGTAATAAATTTTGGCTTTCGATGTTTACATATTTTGTATTAAATTGCTTTTGAGAAGGATCAATTTGCTCAATTTTAAATTTGAGAGCAACTAGAGAGGGCTTTTTTACCTTTTTTTTATTTCTCTTCCTTTAGAAGAGGCTATAACAAAACGGACTTTTTTTAGTACAAATGTAATTCGAACCTAAATTATTATTAAAAAAAGTGAATACCAGATCAACAGATCATAATTTGAGTTTCAAAAAACGAATATATTTTTTATCATGTACAAAATCGAACTTAGGCTACATCCAAAAAGATTTAAACCCAAATAAATTGAACATATCAAACACGAGAACCGAAAATAAATATTTTTAAAGATAAAGAAAAATAGTGCATGGTCCGAGGAAGTGATCCGTTTTACACGCTTCAAGTTGGAAGGCAAGTGGGCGATCATCTAATGTTTTTATTGCATTTACTTAATTTGATGACAGCAAGTGTTGAACAAATAAATAAAGATATTCTGATTGTTAACTTAAGTCATATCTGTCAGAGTTTTTTTTTCGTAAAAGTATTATGGATATCATTATATTAGAAATTAAATTATTAAAGCCTACGAGATTATTAAAGTCTCTTTCAGTTGGGCGCAGCATTTTGAACCATTTATAATTGGAGCCAAATCTACTGCACCCAATTTAGAAATTCGACACCACTTTACAGACAATTGGGTCTACTTATTTTTTGATGGAGCAGTCGCTAGAGATTCAGAAAATGCTTCAGTGGGAGGCGTGGTTCGTGATCGGGCTGGCAATTGGATTTTGGGGTTCACTCATTATCTGGGCATATGTTCATCTTTGGAGGCAGAACTTTGAGGTATTCTTGATGGAGTTCTCATTTTATTAAGCAAGGGTTATAAGAAAATCCAGATTCAGACTGATAATCTTGAAGTGGTAAGGGCCTTGTCCATGGAAGAAACAGTGGATTCCAACATTACCTTGCTCAGAAGAGTTAAACGACTTTTGCGCTCTGAAGGCCAATGGGATATTAAGTATATTTCTAGGGTGTGTAACTCAATTGCAGACCAATTGGCAAAGATCGGTCTCTCTTGGCAGGCACCCCTCTAGTTATTTGAAGTACCTCCTGATTTGGTGGCTACGGCTATCCAACAAGACAAAGCTTTTAGAGTCTCATAGGAGTTTTTAAGTTGTAATACTGTTTATTTTTCACCAAAAAAAATTAAATTTTGTCTCTTTTTATTTAAAAAATGGGTAAATTAGTTCTTATATGTTAGATTAAAAAGTAAATTGGTCCTTCTGTTAAAAATTTCATCCATTTCTACTGTTAAATTTTGGTCTCTATACATCAGCACGTGTCATTGTTTGGTTATTTTGTCAACCATGTCAATTTTTAACAGTAGAAATAGATAAAAAATTTAATAAAATGACTAGTTTGCTCTTTGATCTAATGTGCAGGGGCTAATTTGCTCACTTTTGGAATAGAAGGAATAAAATGTAATTTGACTCCTAATATAAGAGCCTTTATGATACTTTTACCAAAAATAACTCCATCCTTGAATAGATATGATTGTAAATTTACAATCAAAATATCTTTCTTTATTTATTTGCTCAACGCTATGCAGTCATAGATTTAAATACATGTTATTAAAACAAATAATATCAGTATTTTAGTAAATGGGGCAAAATACAATCTGACAATTAGTACAGGAATCTCTATAATATTTCTATCATTATTTGTTTAAATTTGAAATTTGAGAGAATTTGAAAAAAAAATATTATGTTTAAAAAATGAGATTAGTGAAAAAAGTTTAATCCTGTTTCAAATCTAAATTGGATTTGAGCTCCAACATCCAATGCTAGACCTAATTTAATTCGTTAACTTTTTTATACAATTAATATTTTAATAATTTAATCGTTGAATTTATCAAGATATTTATACTAATCGTGTAAAGTTTTTAACCAATCCGATATTTCTATCATATCGATCTAAAATATTGTATATATTAATATATATTTAATGGTTGAAAGTCTTTTACATTAAAAAATAATTAGAAATTTTTAATTTACGCCAAACTTAACATGCATGATCTATATGAACGGTGCATGCAATATGACGGTTGGATTATTGAAATATTAAAGCTTAATGCACGCTTTAGTCCCTAAAGTATATCATTTTTCTCACTTTTGTCCTTACTTTTTTTACCCACTTTAGTCCCTAGCGTTATCAAACTTTCCCAGTTTAGTCCTTTGGATGAAAAAATATTTTAAAATTTACAAAAATTATTAAAATTATTTTAAAAATAGAAAAACAATTATAAAATTACCAAAAAATATAAAAATAACTAAAAATTTTATAAATGACTAAAAATAACTAAAAATTATTTTTAACATCCAAAGGACTGAACTGGGAACGTCTGGTAATATTAGGGGCTGAAGTGGACAAAAAAACTTTAAGGACCAGAGTGGGAAAAGTGGTATACTTCAAGGACTAAAGTGTGCGTTAAGCCAAATATTAATCATATAAAAAGTTATGAAAATGTACAAAACTACTTTAGTTTAACACCGATGTAAGTGGATCTCTCCCCAATATTATAATGTAAACATTAAAAGATATGCTAAGTTGTCTATATTTAAATTTTTAATAAAAAATATTAAATTAAAAATAAGGGATAAAGCAACATTTAGTCCTTGAACTTGGCAACCTTTCCACATTGATCCTTGAACTTTTTTTTTGTGCCATATTGGGCCAACAATTCATTCATACTAGGCTATACAAAGTGATTTCCGACTTAACATTTAAGTGTGTTTGATAATAATTTTAATTTGATTTAATATAAAATATTTTAATAAGAACGTGTTGAATAAGATAAGTAGGTAGGTAAATATTTTATCACTTAAATGTGCTTTTATTTTATTAAAAATTTAAAATAAATGATCATTTAAAAAAAAATGAGATATTCAAATTTCCACATATGTACCTTTTATCCAAAATTATGAAAAATAATATAAAATATTATATTAATAAGATTAAAATTTTAAAAATAAAATAAGATTAATATTTACTTTTATCAAACATCATAATTATATTTCGTACTTATATTTACTCATTTACCAAAGAAATTTTTAATATAAATTCAACACTTATAAAATTTAACTATAAACATTCAATACTCAATCTTTTAGCACTTAAATTTTTAATTTATCAAACACACCCTAAATTAATAGATAATTCTACCATAAGATTACACTATTTACTAAAGTAATTACCAAGTGATCAGGGGCGAAGCCAGGGGGCTGGCATGGGCCCCGGCCCCCCTAAAATGTAAAATTGTTATTTAGGCCCTTAAAATTTTTTAAAAATTTTAAATTAGTAAAGGTAAAATTGCACTTTGGCCCCCCTAGAATTATAAAAATTCGATTTAATCCTTTACAAATTATAAAGATATAAACTATAAAAAATTAAAATTTCATCTGACCCCCCCTAAAAAATTGTTCTGGCTTCGCCCCTGCAAGTAATTAAAACTTAATCGAACTTGCCAATTGAGCCTTAGTTCAATTAGTATCGTTGTCATTGTAACAATAAGAAGAATGTGAGTTCAAGTGCATTTAAGCACGTATTATCCTTCGATTACACATTGTAGAGTCCTAATTTAGCTCGGGCCCAGACAAGAAACCAAACAGAAAAAATAAATGAAAATATTAAAAGTCCAGTCCAATTACAAGCAGCCCAAAAAAAAAAACCCTAATGGCCCAGTGGCCCACAACCTAAACTAAGTTTTCAGTAAAACTAAAAACCCTAGCTGTCGCTCCTTTCGGGCCGCCCAAGGCACCTCGTCCCGAGGCCTGACGCGCGTCTGTCGCCTTGCACCAAAACAGCAAAGAGCGCCTCTCCTCTCCTCTACGTTGACCTCCACGCCATCTGCAAAAAAGGAATGGAAAAGGACAGAAACAACAATACAAGAACAGTAGAAACAATAGCAAAAAAATAATAAAAACAGTGTAATCTATGGTTATAAAAGCCATAACCATATTGTAGTTTTTTGGATAGACAAGGGCAATAAAAAAAAAAACAATACAAAAAGATTCAAAAGGTATCCGTTTTATTCGTTGTTTTATTTTCGAAAAATATAAAAAATACAACAAAAACAAAAAAACCTTACCGCTCTTGTTACGTCATTGCCGTTGGTGGGCAGATTCATCACCCTCGAGGAGAGGGCGCGAGAGGGACGCCCAGGGGGTTAAAGCCTTTTTTCCTTTTTCTTTTTGTTTTTTTTTTTAAATAGAGGGAATCTCCTCTGATCTAGTCTTCCCTTTCCTTAAAAAAAAAAAGAAGGGACTTTTGAGTTTTCCGGCCGCCAGGTGGCCTCGACGACGCCAAATCTGCAAAGCATGCTGCTGGGGTTGGCATGGGCCCCGGCCCCCCTAAAAGGTAAAATTGCTATTTAGGCCCTTAATTTTTTTAAAAAAATTTTAAATTAGTAAAGGTAAAATTACACTTTGCCCCCCTAAAATTATAAAAATTCGATTTAATCCTTTACAAATTAGAAAGATATAAACTATAAAAAATTAAAATTTCATCTGGCCCCCCTAAACAATTGTCCTGGCTTCGCCCCTGCGTCGATGGCCGGACTTAGGGGGGCTTTCAGAGAAAAAAGAAGGGAAGATGAAGTTTTTTTTTAAAAAAAAGGCTACAAATGATTTTTTTTTTTTCTGATTTTTTCACTTAAATAAGCCCTCAAAACGACGTCGTTTTGGGCTTGGCCTCTGACGCTCAAAACGGCGTCGTTTTGGGTCCGACCCGACCCGGATCCTCCTAGGATCCGCGTGTTTTTTAAGGGAGGGTCTAATTCCCACTCTGGTCCTTCCGCTTTTTAATTATTTTTCAATTTGGTCCTAATTCCTTTTTTTTTCTTTTTTAAATTGCACCGTTAATTTCGAATCTCTTTCAATTTGGTCATCAGACCGTTGACCCCCTGGGAAAGGACACGTGTCCAGGAGCCTTGGGATAATTTCCCATTTAGTCCCTGTTTATTCTAGCGTGTTTCATTTTGGTCCCCTATTCTTTTCTTTTTTTATTTTTTTTACAATTTACGCCCCTAAATTTCATTTAAATTTTGATCTAGTCCTTATTTATTTATTTTATTAAAATTTAGCCCCTTTATTATTTATTTTATTCCGATTTATCCTTTTAATTTCATTTAAGTTACGATTTAGTTCTTTATTTTTCACCCCTTTTGTAAATTGTTTCCTTTTTTTATTTACATACTTATTTATTATTCCTTTTATTCATTTAACTGCTTATTTACTTATTTAATTATATATTATTCATTTATTTTTTTATTTTAATTCCTTTATTCATTTATTTGTTATTGCTTCATTTTTTTAATATTTAAATTTTTCTTTATTTTTTTTATCGAATATTTATTCCTTTTTTTTCTTTCTTCTTTATGCATGTATTATTATTACTATTTTATTATCTATTTATCTAGTTATTTATTACTTCTTTATTTTTATACATATTTAAAAATTAAATTGCTTACATTTTTATTTTTATTTATTTGCACATTTGTTGTTTTCATTATTATTATTATTATTATTATTATTATTTACCCTTCTTCGATTATTTATTATTAGTATTAGAATAATAATTATAATATGATCTTTGCCATCGTCCTTACAAATTGGAATTTTATCACTATCCTAGTTACATCTTTGTCATTTGATTAGTATGGCATTTTATATTTTTTATACATCATCGTTTCATTTTTTTTATATACGCTTCCATTTTTATTTTATTTTGTTATAACAATGCCACAAGTTGTGTTTAAATGTATTTATCCATTTTTATGCTACAATATTGCATTCGTTTTTTTCGCACAATGCATAAATTTTTTTTTTTTAAAACCGAGGCAATGTTCATTATTTTTGGAATTAGGAGAGAGTGTCCCTAACTTACGGGATATGGCTTCTTTTTTAAACCAAAATAATCGAATATCCATTTCAAAAATATAAAAAACGAGATTCAAGTAACGATAAAATGGCGTTTATTCTTGATTTCGAGGATTTAAGGCATTGTGTCCTAACTTACGGGACATGATCCTTCCTTCTCGATTGACTTGAAATAAACCCTTTTCATGAAAATTAACATTAATATAAAGAGGGATCGTATTTTAAATTCTTTTCGAGTTTTCAACTTTCGACACTAAGACATTAATTAATCAACTACGTACCAATTTTGGGCGTTACGAGGGTGCTAATCCTTCCTCGTACTTAACCGACTCCCGCACCCGTTTCTTAAATTTTGTAGACCAAAAATCATTGTTTTAAGTAAGTTTAAATTTTTATTAAAATGATTAAATTATAAGGTGATCCGGTCACACCTAATAAAAAGGATCGGTGATGACTCCCATTTTTCATTTTTTAAAATAAAAGTTGATTTCAAAAAAGGTTTTGACACACATTATGTTAAAAAAACTTATTTAATTGACCTTGTTTTACTAATAAAAAAAACTTAATTGACCTTGCAAATAAATTATTTAAGTGTTGACTTGAATGGAGCATTGGTTAAAGTTATTATCATACACTCATTTGGTATATAAAAACTTATTTAAATAGTAATAACAATTTACCTTTCAAAAAAAATTAAAGAAAAATGTTTGGAAAGGAGGATAGCATAAGACTACCTAAATATGATGGTTAGAAAAGTTCATAGTTCGAGTTGAATTGGGTTTGGGTCGAACTTATATATGGTATTGGTATGCCTCATACTTATATAAATTTGTCTCCATCTGCAATATGGGTTTCAAGTTTTATTAAAGTTCATCCATATTTGTAAATTTGGCTTTTGTTAACTTAATGTACAGAGATTTCATCGAGTAATTTTTCAAAGATAATTTTTTGTCCAAGGCTTAATTAATTTTTTTACAAAGACTTCCTTAAGTCTATAAAAATACTATAATATGTAACATAATTAAAAACGAATCAAATTAGATTCAGGTTTTAATATTAAAATTTAACCCCGATTTATATTTTAAGTAGACTTAATTTTTTTTTCAATTCAACCAAATATTTTTATCCAATCTTTCGGATATTATATGAAATTTCCACATGCACTTGGACAAGTTTAATGGTGGCCAAAAAACCTAGAAATGTTCATTGCCTTTCACTTTAAATGAGTAGTTTAAGAGCTAAAGTAATTAAAGTTGATTGGTTTCCCATATTAAAAAGCAGTAATCAATTAACAGCCAATCAAAATCTCATGTTATGCATGCACTTGATTTATAATAAAAATTGATTAATCGTAATAAAAAATTATTATGGACCGATTAGATTAGAATATTTTGCATTTGAGATATTGACAAATTGTACGCTCCATATTACTCTAATGGAGTCTTATGTCATGTTTAAATCCAATTAAGTAGGCATTACAACTACTAATTAAATAAGGCATTGTTAGCAGATTGAGTCTTAGTTTAATTATACTAATTAAATAAGGTATTGTTAGCAGATTGAGTCTTAGTTTAATTAGTATGGATATTATTATCAATGCAGGAAGATATGGGTTCGAGTGCATTTAAGCATATTATTCTTCTATTTATGGGTTGGGGAGGGGTTATGGGTAGTTTTAGGTATTGTGTAAAAAAAAATATATATGAGATTGTTCAAAAAAAAAAAGCATTACCATTTTTATCTTGATTAAAATATGCTACAAGTTTTTATACTTTTTATATATTTAAAATTTAGTCTTTCTATTTTATTTCTAAGAAATTTAATCCTTCTATTTTTTAAATTTAAAAATACAAGTCCAATTGTCAATATTGTTTTTTTTGTTTGTTAAATTCTAATTCGTTATAACACCATTTTTTTACATGCTACCAAATAAGTGCTTTTTTTTTTATTTCAAAATTTAACAGAAAAACTTAAACAGTGTCAGTAATTGGACTTGAATTTTGAAATCTGAGAAAACTAAATTCCTGAAAATAAAAGTAAAAGGACTACATCACAAACGTACAAAGTATATGGGCTTGAAACATATTTTAACCTATATACGATACATAAATTTATTTTTAAATACTGTTATTTCTTTTAAAATAAGAATTATATTTTTTAATATTTTTAATAAAGTTGCATCATTTTATTTATTAAATGTATATATTTAGTATTGGTACATCGTATATAAACATGTATATATATTCAAGTGTCGTCCTTTGAGCAATCAATTGAATTCTCGAACAGAGGTATCATTCTTAGGGTATCAGCTCGATTTTAGCCTTGAGTTTTTGTTTCCCTACACTAAGCATAGACACCTCAAAGCTAAAATTGATCATAGACACCTTGAAAATAATACCTCCATTCAAAAATCCGATTGACTACTCAAACAATGATACTTCAAAAACTTCTCCACCTCAACATTGTTTATTGTCAATAATGACTCCACAAACCAAATAAAAATATAGAATAATGAGACTCGAGCACTATCACCATCAATCTCCAAAGGGAGAGGATAGGAAAAAGCAATATCCCATACCCATAATCCACCAATGAGAATGCAGCAATCTTCCAAGGGTTTCTTTATATATACCATATTTTAAGTTAGGTTAAATATTTATTTTCAAGAATTTAATTTTTTTAATTTAAAAATTCGAATTTAATGATTAATATTATTTATTATTTATTATATTATATTAAAATTAATAAATAATTTTTAATAATATTAACAATTGAATTTATATATTTAAATCTAAAAAAAAACTTAAAAAGAAAAAACAAAATTGGATAATATTTTAAGCTTCTAAAATAATCTAGATAAATGCACTTTCGGCATTTTGTAGTGATAGGGACTTAACTTCTTGGTGTAGTCCAAGTGTCCATTACCAATTTATAGTATCAAATATCAATAGCTCTTTTTCTAGTAATCAATGGCTCCCTAAATTAAGCTGCCTACCTTTTTTTACCAATGTTTTGGAATCATATCAATGATGCAATCGATTAGATTATCCATTTTTTTTTCCTATTATTTTATTTGATTTAAAATAAATAAAGTATCAAGAAAATCAAAATATTTATAAAAATCAGTTAAATCGATTTTTTAGCTCAATTCAACTAGTTATACATATTTTCTAGTTAATCAATTTTTTTGTTTCTTCTTAGATTAATACTTCGACCCATTTCTGATTCGATTAACCAATTCAATCCAATTCAAACAACATTGTTTATTATACACGTACATACATACATAATTATATACATATATATATATATATATATATATGTTAAAACTAACGCTGATAATGGCAGTATAGAATGATTGCAAAGCAAAAAGAAAAGAAAAATAAAACACATAGATTTTACGTGGAAACCCTTTCAAGAAAAAAAACCACGGGCACAGGAAGAGAAATTCAGTAATGTTGAAAACTGAATGATACAAGAGGAGTTTTGACTACATCAATTTAAAGGTTGAAGAACCTTATTCTAATCAATGTCAAATAGACAAAGTGTAGTTTCATACGGATTTTACAGATCCCCGTATTTTGCTATTATATTTTTTTTTAATAAAGATTCGGGTCACACAACTCTAACAATATTTTATTCAATTTAAAATAATGATCAACACTACACATTAATTTAATTTTAATTTAAATGAATTATGAGGGGTTTTTTTTGGGCATCCCACCATTACAAATCAATATTGTACTACAAAAAGAGTTACAAGCATTACATTTATTCTTTTTAAAACGTTGGGTTGGAGGAGTGGGTTGGAATAATTGAGCACCCAGAGTCAGCTTTTTATCAAGTGTTCAACAACAACAAAAAGTTGACCATTTTCCCCATTATTTATTTATTTATTTAAATCAATTATTTAGAAAAACAAATATAGACAATTTTTTTTAGTTTGAGATTCTTTTATATTTAGAAATTATTTAAGTCGTAATTAAATCTAAAATCAAGTAAAATAAAATATTAAATAAAGAAAAAAACATTGTACATAAATTAGTATTATTTTAATAATTTACAAAATTCAAATTCGGAATAATTTGATTTAAATATTCATTAAAAGCCAAGTCATATGTTAGTATATATACCTTTGTTATTAGATGGCAGCCCACCATCACTATTGGATTTCCAAGTCAATAATTGAATGCTGTTGATGTGTTATAATTTTTATTAATATTATCACACCCACAGGACTTTCCTGTTTTGATTTAGAAAATGCATAATGCATGATGTGAAATTTTTTGTACAATAATGGTGTAATGTTTTTACTAATAATAGTATGAGCAAAATAATAATCATGGTTAAGGTTGAGATTTTAAATTAATATTGTCTCTTTAAAGCATCAGGTTATATGTATTAGCAGTTTTTAATTTCAATTAATTATAATAAATCTTTTATCCTCTTATCTTAAATATATTGTCCTGAACGGATAGTGAATTAAATCTGTGCCTTCTTCTTAGGAAAGATAAATTTTACTGTTTAATTATATCTACATTTTCGTTCTTGATTCTTAATACGAAAGAAAATTTGTTCAGAATTAAGACAGATACTTTCGTGGGTAATTTTATGAAATTACACTACTAAACCAATTAACAATCTAAATTATATAACAATTCAAATGCTTATAGTGGGAATGAAGGTCACACGATACGAGTACGTGTCAAATGGATGTCTAACAAGAGTTTTAACCACCGTTTCATACAAGACTAGAGCTTTAACCAATTGACATAGTCTATATTTTTAACTAGTTCAATCCAAGTTGTTCGTACAATAAATAGACATATTTACCAACTAATTCACATATTTTAAATATGCTTCATGTATATCTGAATTGACCTTTAACGCCTAAATTAATTATTAAACTAATAAAAAACATAATGGGTTTTTTTGGAATATTTTTGTGTTAATTGCATTAGACATTTTGAAATTATAATTCAAATTTCAGATTAATTTTAAACTTTAAAATGTTTCAATTAAATTTTTTAAAGTGTTAATATAGTATAAATTAGGTCTTTTAGTAACCTAGCATTAGTTTTAGCCTTAAATGCGAACTCGAATTTAAGGTGGAGCATACTTAAAACACGTGTCTACTTATTGCATTGGCAATTTGACTTTAAATATAAAAAATAATATCATTAAAATTTAAAAAAATATATTTTTTAACACATACTCATATGAGAAATACATATATATTAAGAATAAATATACTTTACGTCATATCCGATTTAGTATTTAACACCCAAACTTAGGATGAATTTGGATGGGTGATGCGTTGACTTGCAATTAGTATAAAAATAGTGATAACAGTAAAATTAGATACTATAACAATATTATAGCATGAAATTAAAAATAAACTAAACACATTACACTGCATCAGACCGATCATCGTAACTCAGCTGAGTAAGTAATAATTATAATATTTGAGAAAATAACATGTCGAATTTCCCATCCGGTGGCGTGAGCATGCACATGCAGCCAATTGGGGGTATTGGTGGAATGGCTAAAAATAAAATGAAAAAGAAAAAAGGGCATTGGAGTTTAAAGCAAGGGTACACGTGGCGATATTTGGAGGAACTCAGTGTACTGAAAAGTACCTTTATCACAGTACCGAAAATCTTTGCTTTGCTTTACTTTTTCCCATCAATCTTTGAGACATATATTTGCACCTTTGATTTCTTTGATTTTTCTTTTTCATAAAATGGGATCTTTGTTAGATTTGTGTTTGTTTTTTTTTTTTTTTAAATTTCAATAAATAATAAATGTTAAATGCTTAAATTAGGGCTTAACTTTTTAAGATTATTCACATAAGAACCAAATCTTATAAAAAGATTATATAAGGACCTCACATTTTCAAAAAAGTGTTAAAATAAGCCTTCGATAGTTTGATATCAAAATATTCGAATTTCTTTAAAAGTTTCTCAACATAATATTCTTCCGATAACATTTTTCTATCACACTTCCTTATGATTTTCACCCTCAATATAACTTTACATTTTTCAAGCACATTTGCAATTTATGAATCTTCAAGATAAATAGCTTCTTCTCCTTCCTACACTTGGTAGTAGGACACACATGCATTTTAATTGCCATAAATTTGCCTAGTGACATTGGAGTCTATCGTCCACTCTTTCATATTAGTCATAATATTGACTCAAGAAATGATTGCAACAACTATGTCATTTGCTTCAATCAAATTGATATTTAGCTTGGTAGGATAATCATTTCTCCCTTTCTGGTGTCTGCATTAATGTGCATGATGGCTTAGTTTGCCACAGATGAGTAATTTCCTTCTTCTTTTTCTTCTTAAAGATAATGGTTTGTGTTTTGCGTTTGTAATCATGTTTTTTCATACCTCTTTTTAGTTGGTGTCTTCGATGATGATGTGAGTGATTAAGTCTATAAGAGGGAGTTGCTTGTGCTTGTGTTTAAATTGCTACTTGTAGTCGTTCCATGATTGTGGCAACTTTTCAATAAACAACTTAGCAACAAATTCTTCTTATTGGGTAATACTTTCAAACTTGTAGTCTACTCCGATGAATGAAGAAGTCACGATTCCTTCCTTTCTACTAGTTAAATAACATATTATGGCTAATAAACAAATCTAAGGGTGGGTTTGGATGGGCGGTGCGTTTACATGTGGTTAGTGTAAAAACAGCGGTGGCGATGAGATTAGATACTGTAGCGATACTGTAGCGTGAGACAAAAAGTAAGCTAAACGCACCGCACCGCACTCAATCGTCCATCCAAACCCACCCTAAAAGACTTATCAATGTCATGCGGGGTTCTTTTGAATTACACTTGTGTTTCCAACACCTACAAGTTTGAAGCTATAAAATTCGAAATTATTTTTTAAATTCATAACCCTCAATTTTTACATATTTTTTCTTTAGCTTTTTTTTTCTTGTTTTTGAGTTAAATTTGTCCATTATCCTTTCAAAAAGAGTGAAATTGCTTTTTTTTTTTAACAACAACACGGGCTAATTAAAATATTAATTTTTCAACAAATTTGGTGGGATAACCAGCATGGTAGTCCACATGTACTTCATACTAACATAATATTATTTATTTTATAATGTCATGTTAACAAATAATTTAAAATTATAAAATCAAAATAAATCAAACGCAAATTGCCATGCAAGTTATTTAAAAATTAATGTTTTAGCCAGTATTTCGTTAAAAAGTTGCAATTTGACTTCTTTTTTTTTTTAAGGTTGATCGTCAAATTTAGTTCAAAAAAAGAATAACGGCCAGATTGATAGAAAAAATATAAACGTTGAAAGATAAATTTACCATCATGTCTTTTTTAAAATGCAACAAATTACTTATAAAATTTAAAAACTTAAATTCAATTATCATAAATTATCCATATTTATCTCTCTATCAATTGAACTAAGAATCAGTTAACGTATTGATCCGAAAAAAAGAGTTAAATAAATCAAATTAACGATTAAACTAAATAAATAATTTTTTTATTTTTAATAATTTATTTAATTAAATTAATCGAATCAATATCGATTAAACCAAAAATTAACACCCATACAATTTTGAAAACATTTATTAAACTTTCAAAACCGTGGGGAGTTGTTTTATTTATCATTTCTTTTTCCCAATGAACCATGGGAGTTTAATTGATGACAGAGAAGGGAACCAAGGGGGACTGCGTCTTCGATAGAAAAAAAAAGCGTTTATCGAATGGCGAAACTTATACGCACGCGCTTAAAGGGACAGACCATTCGCACGTGCTCAACCCATGGCTTAAAAAGTTTTTGGTACGGTCAAAACCCTGCACGTGTCAACCCAAAACCCATTGTAAGCGTCCAGGTGTAGCTCCCTTTTGTATTTTGCACTCCACCCTTTATATTCGCTTCCATATTCACTATTTTTCAGCCCTTCTCAAGTAACCCGAAAATTACCTTCACATTCGGATCCGGGTCACCCGATTTCAAAAATATCCGGTGAGATTTTTGATGCTGTGACGGCGTGGTGGTTTTGGATATGGAGACGGAGAATGCAGTGAATTACAAGTTTTTGGGGAGGAGCTTTAATGATTTGAGTATCAACGATGATTCTTCTGCTTTTAGTGATTGTAACAGCGACAGATCCGGTGAGTTCTCCACGGCGTCATCGCAAAGCCGGAGGTTATTTCTCGCTTGTACTAATTCTGATAGCTCCGATGAATTTATACGGCAACTCGTATCGGATCTCGGCTCCTGTTCGATTGATGAGCAAAAGAACGCGGCTTTAGAGCTTAGATTGTTGGCGAAGAACAAACCGGAGAATCGAATCAAGATCGCTAAAGCCGGTGCGATCAAACCGTTGATTTCGTTAATCACATCAACCGATCCTTACCTTCAAGAAAACGGCGTGACGGCGATTTTGAATCTGTCTTTATGCGACGAGAATAAAGAACTTATAGCTTCATCTGGAGCGATTAAGCCACTGGTTAGAGCTTTGAGAACGGGAACTTCAACGGCGAAGGAAAACGCGGCTTGTGCTTTGCTTCGGTTGTCACAAGTGGAAGAAAACAAGGTTGCAATCGGACGGTCAGGAGCGATTCCACTTTTGGTTAACCTTCTCGAAAACGGTGGAATTCGCGGCAAAAAAGACGCATCAACGGCTCTGTATTCATTATGTACGGTTAAAGAGAACAAGATCAAGGCCGTTGAAGCTGGAATCATGAAACCGCTAGTGGAATTAATGGCGGATTTCGGCTCCAACATGGTTGACAAATCGGCTTTCGTTTTGAGCGTGCTGGTATCAGTACCGGAAGCCAAAACCGCATTAGTTGATGAAGGAGGGATTCCCGTTTTGGTTGAAATCATTGAAGTTGGATCACAAAGACAAAAGGAAATCGCCGCCGCAATCTTGTTGCAGATTTGTGAAGATAGTGTGGTGTACCGTACTAAGGTGTCCCGCGAAGGAGCGATTCCTCCCTTAGTCGCTTTGTCTCAGTCAGGCACCAATCGCGCCAAGCAAAAGGTAAGTTACTAGTAACGGTAATATCAACCATATATTTCTATACTAACTTAAAATATTGGATTTCAGTTAAGAAAACTACAAATAAGATCAATTTATTCTAAAAAAATTTATTACATATATTTTATTTAATTTTTTAAAATATTAATAAGAAAAATAGAGTTACCTCAACAAATTAATAAAATTAAATAAGTAATTTAATTTTTTTTACAAATAGAAACCACGTCCCTCTTTCTCTCATACAATTCTTTTATCAATAACCATTTATGTATTTTTATTTCTTTATTAATAATTATTAGTTTCTTTTAAAATATATTATTTTCATTTTTTCTCGCATAGCGAGTATACAATTATTAATTTAAAATCTCTAATTAAATCTGGTGTTACAACACCATCTCAATCAATAAATTTACTAAAAATAAAATTATAAAGATATTATTGTATTTTACTATTTTTAAATTAATATTAAAATATATTTTATTCATTTTTCTAATCACCATAAATTATTATTATTATTTTCATGTACGGTTGGTTAGTCATCGTTGGCTGACGTGGCATGGCTAGTTTTGGGGGAAAAAAGAGTCGCGGAATCACCCACGCCAGTCGCAGAAATTTCTCCTTCCCTTTTGGTTAATTAAAAAAAATTAAAGAAAACCCATAAAGAAACCAACAAAATGACTATGTCCACGAACGCGCCAAGTCGCAAAAGAGGCTAAACTGTCTTTTCAAATTTAATTAATTATGTTATTTTATTTTATTTTAATTTAATTTCTTTTCCAATCAGTTTGTTGAAATTTCTTTTTCTTATGTTTTCATCATGAAAGGCTACTACTGTTTTGTATTATTGTGTCGAAAATGAATAGAATTATTTCGTTGTCGTTTTGTTTCTCATGATTCATTTATTAATTTGGACATTTATTTTGTACAGGCAGAGAAATTGATAGGGCTGCTCCGGCAACCAAGGTCCGCCAACGCCGCTGCCAGTCCCTCAGATCTGTAAGCATAAAAATCTTTCCTTACATCACATAAATGATTGTAATTATTTAAAAAAAAAAAACTGAAATAGAGATTTTACGAGATAAAAAAATGTGAATAAAAAAATGTAAATATCTTTATATAAAATCTATCTTGCTATGAAAATGATGTGAGACTTATGAGGAGCAGATTGATTTCTGGATTTTGGTTTGTCCTTTTTCGCATACTTTATGAAGTATATATTAATCGTTTGGGTTATACAGTATTTTATTTTATACTATATTACATATTATATCACATCGTAAATGTATATATAAGTTAATTTTTCATATTAGATTTTATCACACTTATCATAAAATTTATTCAATAATGAGTCAATTAAGTGATAATAAATTTGTATTTTAATATTAATATTTGGATTTATAATTTATAATTGTTTTATTTTAAAATGATATAAAAATAAGAAAAGAAGAATTTGTCATTATAATGATATTAATTATATTTTAAAAGAGATATTTTTATAATTTCATAATTGAGTTTGTGACTCGGTTAAGAGTGACACTAGCTTATTTAATTTTATATATTTATATAAAAATATATTTATTGAATGAACTATATGTTGCGGTTAAAGGTTTTGTATACAAAATTCCTTCAATTTCGGGATCGATTCATAGATTTAGTAGTGTTTTTTTAATTATTTTATTTAAAAAATTTAGATAAAAATGTGAAAAACAAAAACAATACCATGATAATATTTATTATTTCTTAAAAGATGGTTTTTAAGTTTTGTGCTAATTGATTTAATGTTGGATCAGCTAAATTTAATTATACTTTTATACAAATTATTTGTAATTTTAGAGTTTTTAGAGAGATTAAACTACAAATTTATTATTTTTAGATATAAACATAAGATAACAAATAGTTAGATATGCTATTATTTTGTCTTCTTCTTTCTTAAATTATAAGTTTAAGGAAGTATTAAAGTGGAATAAACGAATGTCATTTGTGGTCCGGAATTGTGGCTTCTTTGTTTTAGTGGTACTTTTGCTTTGTTTGGTAACATTGCATAGTTTAATTAAGTGCATATTTTATATAAAGTGTAATCTTTTTGCTCTAATTTGGTTTTATTCAATCTTTTTATTTTTATAAAATTATTAGTAGGACTAGATTGATAACATCATTAGTCGTGATTATTAATCGATCACATTATCTAGGTTATATGAAAATTTAGTCAATAATGTTTAACATATAATAAATTTATATGTTGCTGAAGGCTTAGAACTATTTAATAAACAACTGGGTGAACTACACCCAATGTTACTAAACTATTCGAAAAGTTTAGTTTTGGTTACTCAACTTCAAAAAGTTATAGAATAACCACTGAACTATTCGAAAGATTTCATTTAAGTCACTAAACTATTCAAAAGTTTTTATTTAAGTCACTAGGCTATTAATTTTTTTCTTAAAAAAAAAAGTCTGGTTAACGAGCTCCAAGTGGCGATTCAATAATCGGTACGATAGATCAATATTCTTTGACAAGTAGAAAATTAGAGAAAAAAATTGTTTGGATTTCGATTCATAAAATTTTAACAGTCAA
Organism: Gossypium sturtianum; assembly: GCA_025698515.1. NCBI lineage: Eukaryota > Viridiplantae > Streptophyta > Magnoliopsida > Malvales > Malvaceae > Gossypium > Gossypium sturtianum. The sequence continues at coordinate 160,697,644 of CM046948.1, forward strand.
AGTTGTTTCGTGAAAAATAATTGAACTACAGAAGAGAAGAGAAATAGAGTTTTCGATTAGTACAAGTGGTGCGAATAGAAAAGGCCATACGACAACAAATTTAATGGCCTAATAACTTAAAATAAAAAATTTAAGAGACTAAAATATAAATTTACTAACTTTAAGTACAAACAAATAACATTATAAAAATAATAAATCAAACTATACTAAATTAAAATAATCATGTTAGAGGGACCATATATTATAGTTAAAATATTTGAAAGGAAATCCACGAGAAACTCGTGCATGAGGACGAAATAAATCTTGTTAATTATAATTATTTTAATCATCTTATCATCTTTCTACGTGTCAAAATCTCACACCATCACTAGCCTGGTCCTGTAGCTTTTTAAGTTTATCAATTTTCTTTTTCTTAAACCAAATTTGTGGAGTAGAAACAAACAAACAAAAAAAATAGTGGAGTGTGGAAAAAAATTGAAAAAGAATATATATATAAATAGATGATTATTTATAAGACGAAACCTAATATCTGGTTATTATTTTATTCACTTTTTTTTTATTATTTCTTTTTAGAAGAGCTTTGTAATGATTTGTTGTTTTCTCTCTTTATTCGACGTTATATCACTTTCCAATTTCCATATGGTGTATGGTTAAGCTCCAATATTATATTATATTTGGTTAATTTCAAAAAAAGAATTATTAACCATATATATATATATATATATATATATATATATTAGATGCTTCCTTTTTTGAGTAAGCAAAGTTCATATAGGTGGGTAATGCTGTTTTTTCCATTCATCTTTCCTAAAACTTTTCATGTGTTAAGCCACTCGATTTGTTTGAAGGTTTGTTTGAAAAATGAGAGAGTTTGAACGAAAATATAAACTTAAAAAATAGACTTGAGCAAAAAGAGCAAGGTTCGTTTAAAAAGGCTTTTTTTAGCTCGAGCCTGGCCCATCTTGAATTAACAAAAGGACAAAAGAACTATTATTTTCTTGTTGTTTTGTTGCTATTTTCTTATTGTTTTTTCGTTGTTTTGTTACCATGTTACTATTTTGTTGTTATTGATTAGATATTGTATAACTATTTTTTTATTGTTAATGTTGTTACTATTTCAGAGGTATTGGATATTAATATGTTTTATATAAATTTAAATATTTTATTGAAATAATATATTAGCTAAAATTTCACTTAGGTATAGAATTGATTTTACTAAATTTTGAGACAAGAAGTTGATATAGAGTATTTACTTTAATAAAGAGTATATAGTTGTTACTGTTATAGATGAAAAGTTGTTACACAGTGTAAAAATAATACATAAAAAATTTGTTCCACAACAAATTTAGTTGTTATAAAGGGTTATTGTTATACAGAGGATTGACAATTAGTAATTGGGGTTCGGCTATTTTAGCTTTGAGTCATTTTGAGTTCGAGTTATTCAAGTTTGCGATTTAAGTTATGATTTTAGATCATTTATCGTTGTGGTTGCTTCATAACCATTTTTTGTCTAGATAATTTTAGTTTGGATTATTTTCATGTCGAATTCAGTTTCAAATTCTTATTAGTTTGAATTCAAATCATTGATATTTTATAATCAAATCGAGTAGTATCGAGATGTTACTAGGATGTTCAAAAATCAGAATTCAAACCCATTATTATCATCCTCTTCTCCTATGCAGAAAAATAGTCTTAATATTTTATGTTTTTAATTCAAAATTGCAACCTCCACCAAGAGTCTTTAACAATATCCACTGTTAAATATTTTTTAATCCTTAAATAAGATAATCAAAAGGATTTAATGTTAGTTAAAAAATTGTGATTAGACAAGCTTTTTTTTTTTCATTTGCTTAATCCCACACTAAACTCCACATTAGAGAAATTCAAAAAATGAACGAGAATTGCTTTGGGTTATTGAGTTAAAGAAAGTCTCTAGGCTACTTTTGGATGGGCGGTGATTGTGGTGCGGTGGAATATTTTCTCTTACAGCTACAATAACTAATTTTACAAACACCGTTGTTTGTAACTTTACAGTCCATCCAAAAGTATCCTTACTTTTTGACAATTTTTATATATATTTTTTGTTTTGTTTAAAAAGGCTAGGCTAAGAAGTCTATGCTCTTGCGATTTGGAGTGGTAAATAGTACGATCTCTCTCTAATAGAACTCTCTAAGATTTGAATCCTTTTCTTGTAAGGTTGACCCAAAATTCGACCCACTTCCATTGAGCTAACCATCATGGGTATTTTTATAGTTATTTTGAATCAAATAATCATGGATTAACAAACCAACCATTGGATTTTAATATAATATCTCAAATACAATTCCAGGGGCGAAGCCAGGACAATTTTTTAGGGGGGCCGGATGAAATTTTAATTTTTTATAGTTTATATCTTTCTAATTTGTAAAGGATTAAATCGAATTTTTATAATTTTAGGGGGGCCAAAGTGCAATTTTACCTTTACTAATTTAAATTTTTTTTAAAAAAAATTCGAGGGCCTAAATAGTAATTTTACTTTTTAGGGGGGCCGAGGCCCATGCCAGCCCCCCTGGCTTCGCCCCTGCACAATTCTATTTTTTTTTAAACTTAGAGGTTCAAATTTGTTTTTATTTTTCATTACTAATAAAATATGAAAAAAAAAACACAATTTGGTTTAGACATTAAATACACAATTTAGGGGTGAAGTAAAAAAAAAAAAATTGTTTATAAAATTCCGAAAGGGTTAAAGTTAAAATAATCTTCTTTAAGGATTAAAAATGTAATTATTCCATTTAATTAAAGGTTAAAAATATTTTAATTGAATGTTTTAAATTTTTTGAAGGGCTAAAAAGTAATTTTACCATGTAGTTAAGGATGGCCAAAACCCTTGTTTACACCGGTGTAAAAAGTAATTTTACATGAAACCCTTCCCATAAAAAAATAATAATTACAAGATTCATTTACCAAAAAAAGAGAAAATATTGGTTAAATTGTTTAACAAAGTAGCACTAAAAAAAGGCACGAGATATACCCATTTTAACATAATTTTGCAAATTTATATCAAATTTTAATTTTATTTGATAAACCCTAATTTTTATTTAGCTTACAACAAATAATATAGAAGTAGGGGAGAGATTTTCTGATGTAAAATTAAATTGGTTTTACACTATTTCGTAGAATTTTATACGATTAATATTTTAACAGTTCAATCGTGATATTTCATATTTCATTCATATCATTCATGCATGTTACTTTTGGTGTAAATTAAATTTTTTTAACTATTCATTTTATGTAAAAAAAAAATCAACCGTTAAACATATATTCATATAAACAATATTTTAGACCAATATGATAGAAATATCGGATTGATTAAAAAATTTACTTGCATGACAAGTGCGAATATCTTGATAAATTCAACAATTTGGATTGTTAAAATATCAATCATATAAAAAGTTGCAAAAGGAAGTAAAATAGAAACGCTTTACACTGATGTAAGTAGACCTCTCCCCTGATATTAACTATTTAAAAGGTATATAAAAATTAGATTAATGTATACTTTATGTATCACTATATTAAATTATTTAACTATCATTTATTATATCTAAATTTTTAAAATATTTTATGTACCATTAATTTTGCAAATAATTTATATTAATTACTTAAAAGTTATTTAAAATTTATATTTCATGTATCATTATATTAAATTATTTAAATATCATATAACTTAACTAATTTTTACTTTCCACCAACAAGGGAAGAGAAGGTGGTGGTGTAAGTAAGGCATGTTCACCCTTGTTGGGCAGAGAACCAAAAAAGTAGGAGAATGAAGAGGAGAGGGATGAGAGCTTAGTCTCTTAGGGTTCGTTGAGAAAGAAGAGGAACCCCCTTCTATGTTGTATCTTGGGGTATTAATGGGTAAGCGGTGGTTCTCGAGTGGTCTCCTATTGAGGAAAATACACTCGTTGACCTATCGGAGGGTCCAACTGAGTGGTTAAAGATGGATGATTCCTCTCGTGTGTGATACAAAGCATACGGGTGGTTGGTCACTGAGTAATCATCCGGACGATATAAAGTGGAGGGCCACCCGTGGGTGTCTCTCTAATCGCTTCTCATGTTACTATGTGTCCAAGCCGGAGAAGTGGTATAACAATTATCATGTTAAAAAAAGGACATTTTAACCTTCAATTGCAATTTTTGGCAACATTACTAAACATTTAGAATTAATAAACCATATTTTTCACAGCACTTCTTCTAATAATAATTTAAAAAGCACTTTTCAACCGCAACATCGACGAAAAACTAAGCCTAATTGTTCAAGTAGATAATGACATGGCTTAAAATACTTTTGTAAAAAAATTAACAGTACCATTTTTTAAGTAATACAAATTTTAAGCAATTTTATCTTGAAACAAAACCTTCTTTATAATATAACGAAATCGAAAACTAAATAAAACCGAATTATCATCAACGATCTAAAAATTAAAAAAAAAATCGAATCAAATCAGATCGAATCCAACCAAGTTGAATCTCTACCTTTCAATGTTGATGTCTCTCAAATATCTGTTCAAATGTCAAATTAGTTCCACAAAATATCTTCTGGGCTGTGGTGGAATTTTGTTGCTATCACGGCCCATGAGGCCGCCACGTATTTATACAAAAGCCTTTCACCAAATATTTTACATTTTTTCGACGAAATTCGAATAAATAATTTGATTTTTCAAATTCTGAGTCGAGTTGAATTTTATAATTTAAATAACTTGAATAACATATTAGTATTTTGATCCCTGAAAATTCCAAAATTTCATAAAAAAATTTTAAAATTTCCAAGATAGTAAATTTGAGGACCTAAACAAGTAAATTATCAATTTAAGTTTATAATATTAAACTATTTTTTATCTCTTGTTTTGTTTTGAAAGAGTTTTTAAATATATATGATTTTAATTTTATGTGTTATGACATGGAATTAATTATATTGTAACAATATTTTAATTTGAAATGTTTATACTTCAATTTAACTTGAACAATTTTACTCGATTAAACTCGACTCAAATTTTATTTAACTCGAATTGATTCGATTTTTTTTTAATAAAATTAATTTATTTTTAATAAAATAATTAATTTATTTTTTAATCTAATATACCGAGATAATTCTTATAGCGAAAAGCATCCTCTCGTCACGTCACAATCACGTGGGGGTATTCTTATCCTAATCCTATGGGAGGAAAAAATATCATGATAAAATGATAAAATAATATTTAAAAAATCCAAAGGACCCTAACGTCTACAAATTTATGTATATTAAAAAAAAAATAAAAATTTATGATTTATTATTACCATAATAATAAAAGTTAGAAATTTTATATATTTTCTATATAATATTTTAAATATAAAGTTAATTGTATCGATTTATTACTGAAATGATACGTACTGATCAAAACGATTAAACCCGATGCGAATTCGACTATACTAAATTCAACTAAAATATAATCTAAATAACCCACACTTAAAACTACTTAAACTCAAAATCACAATAACTTAAAATATATAAAAATTGAAAAATTCAAATGGGTTAATTAGCAATTTGACCCTTAAAATATACATTTTTCCTCAATTGATATCTATGCATGAATTATCTTCTTCTTCTTCTTTTTTTTTTTCATTTTAAGAGAAAATTAAGAAATTAGATTTTATTTTTCAACATAGATATTACGTTAAAGAGAAAAAGGGTTTGAAGTATCACCGTATCAACACCAGAATAAAAATCCGACCCATTGGGACCAATTGGCATTGTTGAAGTAAAAAAACACTAGAAAACTCACCGCGGAAGGGCTCGCCGGAGCACTTGAGCAAGCAACACCGGCGCAGTCAAGTGCGGTAAATGGCCTTCTGTTCTCAAAGTCTCCACCGTGGTTCGTCCCCCAAGATGGGTCTTTAAATACTCCGCCACCGATGCCGGAACCGAAACATCTTTCGCCGTCTGGATCACGCAACACGGCACTCTCACTTTCCCGAGTTCCCCTCTCAGATCACTGTTGAATATCGTCCTTGAAACGAACAATGATATGTCCGGTCTCATGTTGAAAAGTGTCCGGCTGAACTCTCGAACCGCCGTCGGCACATCAGCCCCCACCAACACTGGGGCAAACCCGTTGACCCAAGCTTCGTAATTGGCTTCCATTGCTGAAAATAATTCCTCAATCTCGCCTTGCTCGAACCCTCCGTGGTAATTTTCGTCATTGAGAAACCTGGAAACCATAAATTTCATTTTGGTCTAACTCTAATTTTAGTCCTTGTGTTATGCTGAAACTTTAAATTTAGTCTTTTTGATTTAATTCAATCCTTTATTATTAGGTCTAATTTTAGTCCTGAAATTTTGAAAATTTAAATTTTAACATATTTCACCGGTGAACCACAAATGCCAATTTTTTTTCTTCCGTTTTACCTGGGAGAAGCGCCGATGAGGATGAGTTTGGAGAAGAGTTGAGGGCAGCGAATGGAAGCCAAGATACCGATCATGGCGGAGACGGAGTGGCCGACGTAAGCGCAACGGTGAACGCCGAGAGCTTTAAGAATATTAAGCAAATCGTCGACGAAAGCATCGAGAGTGTCGTACCTAGTGGAATCGAAGTAATCGGGGTTGACGCTGCCGGCACAAACGAGGTCGTATAGGATTATACGATAATTAGGTGTGAAAAATGGGAGAATCCGTTGCCAAACCGATTGGTCCGTACCGAAACCGTGAGCCAAGACAAGGATTCTGTCGCCGGAGCCGACAACTCGTACGTTCAAAGCTTCTAAAAGGGTGTTTGCCATGCTTATTGGGGGGGCTGTGTAGCGGGAATGTGTTATTGACTTGGGGATGTAGGGTTTGTTTGATTGGTTTTTACTGGTTTAGACATTTATTTATATTGGTTTTTGCCATTGGTGGAAGGGTTAATGACTTTGATAGTGATGGTGGTCTTATCTGATATAAGTGTATTGATGGGGGCATGCCATACAGCTCAAATGTTTTGTTGGGTGAAGTTGTTTTTGGTGGGTTTTTTCGAGTTTGGATTTTTTTTTTTTTTAATTTACTTTTTCGAGTTTGAAATTTTGATTTTTTATCAAATTGAGTTTGAATGGATCCGGGTTAGGGAATTTTGGGTCGGGTTTTTAAGTTCAAGTTCATTATACAATCTCTGGTTGTTAGTATTGTATTGATGAATATATTAATAGAATTGTATTTTAGTGTTCCGTTTCAAATTTATCGATATATATAACCTCAAATACATAGCCATAACTATATTATAAATTCATAATTAAACCAGAATTTAAAAGTAGTAATTAGATTTAATGCTTAATCTAATAATTACTTCATTTTGAAATGTAATAGTGAAAATTAGTTAAGTTATAGTTATAAAAAATTAGTTTTTTTTTACAAAATGAAAAAGATAAATTACATCAAATTAATTACTTAAAAATACCATTCGCTTTGCCTTGTTGTAAGACCTCTAAGATTTCATTTGGAGCCATATAAAAAACCTGTAAACTTGACTTCCACGTTAGACTAAGTTTAGCCAACCAATCCACAATTATGTTGTGTTCTCTAGGTACATATCTAATTCGCCATTGTCCTTTAGATCTCATAACTCGTTGGACCATTCTAACCATAGTGATACCTAAATTCTCCAATCCAATATCAGTTAAAGCCTGAACCATATTAGGATTATCAGTCTGAATTGTAGCCCGTCTATACCCTTTATTTAACAGAACGAGAAGCCCATCCAAGATACCCCATATTTCAGCCTCAAAATGCGTACATTTACCCTAATAATGATTAAATCCCAAAATCTAATTTCCACGTTGATCCTGCAACGCACCTCCAACAGAAGCATTTCATGTAGCTCTGGCCACTACGCCATAAATGAATAAATACACCCACGTACCATCAGCATGAGAGTTATATCCCGAACTAAGAGTACTATTCTTGTGATCGCTGTGATGTAATTCAAATTATTGAGCCTAACTAATAGAGACTTCAACAACTTCGATTGCCGACCAAGTAACATTCTGAAAGATGAAAAGATTTCTATTCTTCCAGATACGCCAAGCGATTAATCCAAAAAGGAACGACCATGTAATGCCACGATCTTGCAACCTTATATGACAACAAAGGTTATAAGATAACCAAACCTGAAAAGTATCAGAAAAGAACCTTTGTTGATGCTCTACTGGAATCACATACATCCACACTTCCTTTGCTACTTGACAATCCTGGACCACATGAATACTATCTTCAATTTCATACCCACATTTAGGACAAGAACAGTTATATCCAATCCCGCGTCATGTACGCTCTGAATTCGTTAGAAGTCTCTGCTTAGATGCCAACCAAAGGAAAATCTCACTATTTGTGGACCCTGGTACTTCCATGAATTCTTCTCAAGATTCCAAGTTCCTTCTTTTAAAAACCAGAACGCACTACGTACTGAAAAGGAACCTAAGGCCAAATGAGCCCAAATCACCCTATTTGACCTCGAATCAAGATGAGGAGGAGGGATACTAACAATACGACTAATCACTTCTTCAGACAACCATATACGAAACAGATCCAAATTCTAAGTACTATCAAACTTGACCAAATCCCTTAGAGTGCAATCCAAATAAAGAATAGCATAGGAGGGAATTTGCGAAATTAAAAGACCAATATCTGGGATCCAAGAATCTTTCCATCAACGAATATTAGCACCATTTCCAATGGACCAAGCTAAGTTGGTATAGGTTGGTGATGCACTGGTATATATTAGTCTTGATTGAAACGAATTGGAATACGACAAAATAGCTTAAACATACTGAAATTTTGATGAAGATGAAACTTAAGTTGTTTGATATTGGTTTAAGATAGAAACAATATATACCAACCTATAAAACTATTATTGATACAGTATAGTCGACCATGGTTTCATCACTTGACTTTTTTTTTAGAGTTCTTGTATGTTCTAGGTTAAGTGACTAGATGGGTAGCCTTAGAAGTAGTTCAAAAGAGTAAAAGGGCTTCTTTCAATCAAGCGAGTAACTTTTTCATTTCATTGTTGGTTTGAATATTATTTTTATTCAACATGATTTTCATTGATTTATAATTACATTGAAAATACAAATAAAAAAAAAGTTGAATGAACACTTGACAAAAGTCAAGTTACACTTAAAACATATTTGGACCAAGCATAAGATGTTGGAGAAAATGTTATTGTCACTAATACAAGCCATATTATGATTGTCAAAGCCACATAATCAAATGACAACCACTAGGACTAAGAACACGAATTGGTGTGTTGTAACCATTATTGACAATCTTGTCATTCTCGAAGCTTACTCTAAAGTTTTAGAATGCATTGAATCCTTTTAGTTAAACATAGACAAAACGAGTGAGTTTGTAACAACCTGATTTTCAGTGGTACCAGAAGAGGCTGTTTCGGAATCTCATTTTCGTTCAATTTTATCTATTAATTGCTTAATTAGGGTACAGGGACTAAATTGTAAAAGTATTATCGTTATAGGTTTTTAATTGGCCAAAGATATAAAGACTTAAATTGCAATTAGCGAAAAGCTAAAAATAGTAAATTAACCATTTTCAATAGGATTTAGTGGCTTATGATGACATCTCTCACTTATGTTAATTAAGATTAGTTTAATGTTAATTAAAGCATGATTAGTTTAAATTAATTAAGTTAATTAGCCTAATCTAACTATATAAGTTAAAATAAGGTAAAAAATATCATTTTTCATTCATCTTTTTCCTCTTGTCGAATGTAAAAGAAAGAAAACCCTTTCTGAAGGTGTCAGCGACACGAGCATTGACGAAAACTCGACAATAGGAGGAGAAAAGAGCAATAAGGAACAAGAGTGGAGGTATTTTGAGGAGAGGGTGAGAAGGGAGTTGTAGTTGGTGAGAATGTGACAATGGCACTGGCATTGACGACAACTCGACGATAATAGGAGAAAATTAGAGAAAAAACGAGAGAAAGAAAATGAAAAATGAGAAGAAAGGAAGAGAAGGAAAGGGAAGAAGAAGGTGGTCGTTAATCAACCCTAAAACAGACACACAATAGGTCAAAATAATGAAAAAAAACAAAAAAGTCACTATGTAAGTTTTTAAGGGTTTTAACCATCAAAAGAGAATAGAAATGTTCATTTGGAGAGAAAAACAAAATTGATGAAATTTGTGAATAATAACGCAAAATACAACCACCACATATTAAAGAGTGAATGTGCATTCGTACTTCCACTTCAACCAATAAATAGTTTAATGGGATAGTTTTTGTACCATTTGTACTAGGATTGTACCAAAAACTTATCCGCATTCAATAGTGAGAAGTAGTGGTGTTTATGGGCCGGATTGGACTTATGTATGATATCAATATTATATATAGTTGCTTAAACTTGGTCTAAGAAAAAATACGAGTCTCAACTATATTGTCCAAGTTTGCTCATATTTTTAAATGACAAACTCAATCTTATTTAGACCCATTGTTATTTTTTATTCTTAAAATATAATTATTTTTATTTAATATTTAGTAATTATATATGTATACATAATTTATTGCCATTACATATATGTTATTTTATTAAATTTCTAAACATAAACATTTTAACATATATATTTTTAAAATTTACATCATAATATAATGTATCTATTTTTTATATAATATAAATTGCATAAGATATAAAAAATAACATTTTATGAACTTGAAAACGGGTCGAATCATGTTGAGTTTGGACTTAGATATTAAAGCTCAAGTTCAGGGGCATAATTGAGGGGCAGGCAAGAGCCCCAGGCCCTTTCAAAATTTAAAGACCATTGTTATTTACTTATTGTTTAGGCAATTAAATACGCTTAATTTACGAGTTAGCCCCTGAAGTATACCCATTTTTCCATTTTGGTATCGAAACTCTTTTTTCCCAATTTGGTGCCCAAAGTATCAATTTCTATCTATTTTTGCTTTATTTTGTACCAAACGCTATAAAAAATTGTTAGGCAACTTTGGCCAATGAAAAATGCCACATGACAATTAGGTTTATTTAAAATAAAAACATTAAATTAAAATTAAAATTATAATATTATAATATTAAATATTTAAATATTAAAAAACACTTTTAACTTTGACAGACCGTTGACCATCCATGTGGCGTTATTAGAACACGCCACATGTCCTTTTTTTATATTTTATATATTATTTTGATTACAAAAGTAAAAAAAAAATCATGTATAATATATAAAAAACTTAAAATAAAATTTTAATAAAATTATAAAATATATAATTTTAAATTTTAAAAATTCAAAATAATCATATAAAAATTGAAAAAGGTCTTGAAATTTTGAATACATTTTAAGAATTTTATTATTTTATAAAAAAATTATTTTTAAAAATTTTTAATTTTTTTTTACATTTTTTGTAATAAATACTATTAATTTCATCTAATTTCTTTTCAATTATCATATTTTTTGTAAATTTTATTTTTATAATTTATATGTCTTTTCTTCTAGATTTTATATATAGTTTTGAACTTTTTATATATATTTTTTTATTTTTTATATTTTTTTATGTGTATATACATTTAATAAAAAAATATTTTTTACATAAAGATGTCACGTGGCGCTTTGTGATTGGATATAATAATTATATTTTAAAATTTGTAAAAAGATGGACTAAAAAATATAACAAATACATATTTTAGATACCAAATTGAGAATTTGAATGTACTTTAGGTACCAAATTAAGATAAAAAAAAAATTATGCACCTAAGTAGATAAACAAATATACTTTAGAAGCCAAATTGCGAATTAAGCCCAATTGAATAAGGGTAAAATTTCTTCCCCCTAGTTTTTTACATCATTAAATTGTTCTTGTATCATTACTTAAAAAAAATTGTAAAACTAGATTTTAATATTTTAAAATTATCCTTGTATCATTATTAATAAAATGGATATATTTACATTATTGTTTTGTTAGTATTTTTTTAATGAAAAATAAAAAATTCTTAATATTACTTATTTTACTTCTTCTAAATTACTATAATTTCATGTTTTTATATTATAATATTAAATAAATTTGTTCATATTTTAATTATAATATTATTTATTAAAAATTGAGATTTTATAATTTATAATATTTGAAAATTGAAAAAAAAACTATTATAATATTTTATATAATATTTAAGTATGGTGCTTTCCTAATAGAATTGTCAACAAAACAGCTGGAGCATTCTTAAAACGAGTTATAGAACATATTTAGATAGTGAAAGATTTTTAATTAATAAAGATATTTTTAATTAAAATAAAATAAAATATTTTTTAAAAATAAACTAAGTTTATCTAAATTTAAAACGAAAACTATTTAAATCGAGCCATAAAATTTTTATTTAAATGTATATACAATGGATATGTATATATTAATCCGATTCTACAATTGTTTTTAACTTCGTTTTTAGTTCAATTTCCCTAACAAAATTTGACTTCGCTTCTGCCGAATTCAACCCTTATTTTGAACAGGTTTATTTTTTTTTGTCCAAACTCATTTATCAAGTTTAACAATATTATTGTCCAAATTCTCTTAAAATTTCAACTAGCTTTTGAGTTTGGACAAATAACCTAACTCGTAAACAGTTGTAATAAAGAAGTAAGTGTTAGAGCTAAACCTAGAATTATGGATGGAGTGCCAAATTAGAATTGATGAAAAATCTGTGGTTGACATCAATCTAAAGTTATCTCCTGCATGCCTATAAATTCAACCTAAAATGAAGTATATTTTTGAAATGTTTTTAATAGTGTCTATCAATCTATGTGTTTTAGACCTCCAATTATAGAGGTGACAATATAAGGAAGAAGAATCATTAGATTAATTTAACACCAAATATAGTTCAAAGTTCAGTTTGAATAGAACATCAAATATAATATGAATATGTTGTATGATAAAATTATGAATCTGTTGAAATATATATAATAAGAATCCGTATCAAAAAGTTCTTAATACACAAAATCTCGGTAAAATGAGTTCTTCAGTTTCACTCAATTTTGAAATTGAGTAAATTAATCTTTCTAAAAAAATCGAAGTAATTTAGTCCTTGTCAATTTCGAAAGTGAATAACTAAGGACAATTAATCACGGCGTTAATGTCTTTCATCAATTGTACATATTTTTTATTGATATAATAACAAATTAAGCCTTCAATGTTTATATATTTTGTCATTTTTGCCTTAATTTTAAAAAACTAAACAAATTCAGCCTCAACACATTTACACAAATATTGCGGGATAAATTTGTTAAATTGGGACCAAATTGACAGAATGCGTAAACTTTGAGAGCTAAATTTGTTATTATACCAATCAAAATCATGTACAATTGATGGAAAACTTTAACGTCATGATTAATTGCCTTTAATTTCTCATGTTCGAAATTGACAAGGATTAAATTGCTATGAATAGGGACCAATTTGCCCAATTTTGAAATTTAGAGGGATTGGAGAGATTTTTTACCCAAAATATCGTACCACGACTCATATTGGTTTTGATGAAGTTGATTTTTGGTCGGTCTGTTTACATTAAATCAATTTAATTTTAAAATTTTCATATTATTACAGTCAGTGAAGGGAAGAAAATGTTTTAGTAGCCAAAAATGAATAAATAAAAAATTTACGGCAAAAGTATAATTTCATCGTTATATGAATTTGTGATTTTCTAAAACCTAAAAAATTATATAAAAAAAAATTATTTTTGGGGTGGCTAAGGCCATTGCCCGCCCCTTCCTTTCGCTCCTGATTATAGTTTAGATCATTTCAAGTTTAATTTATTTTAAATTTTTATCTGTTTTTTAAATATTTTGAATTCTAATCGATTATTTAATTTTATGATAAAATCAAGTTAACTTTCAGCTCGAGTTTCAATGTTTGTGTCAGAATTGATAACCCTACTTGAACTTAATTAATATTCTTACCAGAATCACCAGATTATGTGATGGGAGAATTAATTGCTTGGCTTAATTAAGTTGGGCAATGAATGTTATACATGGAAAGTGAGCAGACTCCCATTGTAAGGTCACATAGTTGGAATCTGATTCAATATACAGGTGTACCTTTCACCAACAAAAAACTTACTGCATTGTCCATCTTTGTCCTTGTATAGCCCCATCCAACTCATTGGCCACACAGTTGAAAACACTATTATTTTCTTCAATGCATCTCTTTAAAAAAGGTTGTTCCTCTTTTACCCAATATATGTCTTCAAAAGCATAAGAAACTGCTTTATCTTCCTTCTTTAAAAAGCTTTGTTTCAGCATTTACTTGTTCATCTTTACAAACCCCTATAAATTTATCTTGGTCTTCCCCACCAATGGCGCTTTCGAGAAAAAGGTAAAACAAAAGGACCATGGCATCATTACAAGCACTGAGGAACTAGATTGTTGTAGGAATAGTGTGGATATATACACGGTTTGAGGTTAGGTGACTTGGAGTGGTTCTTATCCTAGTGCTGAGACTGTAGGAAGAGGTTAGAGAACAAAGAGATCCCCGTTTTTTGATTGGAGTGTCTTGATTGCCTATTTTGAGAACGAGGGAGTTTTATATAGGTGGTGGATTCGGTGTTAGGCCTGTCCTCAACCTCTTATAAGCACTCATTTTGTTAAGTAGGGTTTAGTGAGGAAGTCGTGTCAAGATATGTTTTATCTTTTTTAGGATATGATTGACTATGTTATAGTTAATAAATGGTAAAATCTCTTACAATATGCATTAAGATATGATGGTGTAACGGAGAGGATTTCAATAAATTTTTGTTACAATTTTTAAGTGGACAAACCCTTAATTAGTCAAACATTCTTTCAAATTCGAGACAATTTTTTGATAAAAAACTTAACTCAAATGATTATCATGTATAACAAATACAAGTTTATGAGAGTGTCTTGAATGCCTATTTTGAGGGAGGAGGGAGTTTTATGTAGATGGTGGATTTTGTGTCAGGCTTGTTCTTACATCCTTGTAAGCAGTAATTCTATTAAAGTAGAGTTTGTAGTAAAATTATGAGATGCCCTATCAGGACATGATCTAATTTTTTTGAAGATATGATTGGTTATGTTGTAGTTAATCGGTGGCTGGATCCCCTTATGATGCATGCCAAGACATAATGAATGTGACAAAGGTCTCAATTGATTTTGGCAGGATTTTTGTGACAATTCCCTAAGTGGGCAAGCTGTGGGTTGGGCAAACCTTATTTCAAGGTTGAGGCTGTTATTTTGATAAATGATTTGTCTTTAATCAGTGTTATTAGAACCAATTCAGTCCATCATGTTAGAAATTAGTCAGTGTATTGGTTGAAACATAGAAGTTAAATTTATTTTTGAGCGAACCATTCAGAACTGGTAAAAATTCAAAATTTGAGATAAAAGTTGACGATTAACCGATTTTTATAATTTTTAATATTTTATAATTCGTATGAATTTTTAATTATTTATTTAATTATAGTTGGACCAACGATTAAACTGATTGAATAAAAATCAATGATATAAACAATTCGACCTTAGATCCGATTATTAAAACATTGTATATAATAAGTTTTCCATCCGCTTTCTCAGTGATTTTTTTATGGGATACTACTCTTAACTAGTTTGTTAATTGGATCAATAAGGACCAGGATTAATGGAGGGGACTAGATTGTGAATTCCAGCTTAATTGTGCTCTTACGAGTTATTCTTTTTGCTCTATAACATGAATGATGTAAACATGCAAATTAGTGTAATGGGGGTTGTTGTTGTACAGATAACAGGACATTTCCATTTGTCCCATATGCAATAGATATTGTAATTTCCATTACTATGATAGAACCTAAGGATTGGGACAAAAGAAATGAGCATCAAAAACAGGATGAACCTAACTTTGTTTGTCATATCTCATTGGAGGCAAAGCTTAGCCTAAAAAACAAGTAGGCTTCTCAATTTCCATTAGCGAAAAATAAAAAGCATGTTAGGACATAAAGTTAGAATAGTTTGCAGAAAATTTATGGCACTTGGGGCCCTCTTCCAATGAATGCCTAAACACTAAGCATGTTGCAAAAAATTGACATTGAGAGAAAGTGAAAGATGGTGCATTCTTGGGGTCTTTTATTGGTTTAATGAGTTAATTCAAAGAAGATTGAAGGATTTATCTAGATTTGTTGATTAGATTAGTTGGATTGATTTTGGATTAAATGAATTTTCAAGTATTAAAAAATTCAAATTATTTTATGTTGAATCAATTTTTAAGTTTAGATAATTTTAAGTTACGATCTTTTTGAGTATGGGTAATTGAGATTTGAAACTTGGGTTTTTATTGTTAGGTAATTACGAGTTCAAAACATTTTTGGTTATGATCACTTTAGGTTTATGTTATTTAGGGTTATTTGTTTAGATTATTTCGGTTCAGATTATTTCATGTTTGTATCAATTCGATTTTGGTTTGTATGGCTTCGTTGGAAATTCTTATGGAAGCGCAGTTGTGGCCCAACACTGAAGTGGAGAAAGGCAATTTATTTACGAATCTTTGAGGGAGAATTTGAAGGTGCAAGCACAAATTTTTATCTTTAGACAACTCTAATATGAGGGAATCACATATTAGAGAATACAAGCTTCTAAACAAAGAGAATGGTTGAATTAATTTATTATTGAAGCGATTGTGTGTGGGATGAAAACTCTTTCGTGCTTATAATGATATTTTACTAATGGTGAAATTGATTAAAATTGTGCAATGACTCGACCAGAATAGACCGCTAATGAAAGAAATAAGAAAATGGGCGAGATGTGCATAAAAAGTCAAAATATCCTTTACTTGATTATGATTTTTTTTTTTTGTTATGTAAAAAAAACATTATATTAAATTTAAATTAATCGAATTCAAATCAGAATTATCCCTTTACTTATCTATGCTTTTAATTCTTCTTTTCTTTGCTACTCATATTCAACCTCATCTAGATAAACAATGGGACAGGATTGTAGAGGAAGTACTTTTGGTGGTGGTTGTTGAATGACAAATGTGGGGAAATAACATGCATTTAGATAAAGCATTTACACTAAACCTTAAAAAGACAAGACAATATGTATTTAGGACATTCAGGAAGTATTTTTAAAGACATCTTATTTAGCACTTATCTGATATATTCAACTTTTGTTGGAAATAGGTGAGTGGAAATTTTAACATATTCTTAAAGGAAAGAACATAAAAATTGACGATATCCCTAAATTGACTTTCAACAAGAGTGAAGGACTACAACTATTTGCAAAGAGTCCACATAATCTTACTACTTAATAGCGTTTTTCTTTTTATTTTACATAATAAAAAAAAGAAAAATGAAAAATGAAAACCCAAGGTTGTAGGGTGTTTCTAGAGGTGATCATGGGTTGGGCTACCCGACCCGCGTAAAAAATGAGAGGGTTCTGGTAAAAAATATAGGCCCGAAATATGGGTTTGGGCAAAAAAACGAGGCCCGTCTCGGGTAAAAATTTTTTAGCCCGAGCCCGGCCCGAATTATATATTAAATAGATATTTTATTTTTAATCAAATATACTTTTTAAATTTACATATTTTTTTTTGTTTTAATATTTGTTTATTTAATGAAAAAAACTAAAAAAAATTAATATGGGCCGGGCCAAGCCGGGCTCGGGTTTATCAATTTTCTTTCGGGCTGGGCTTGAACAAATTTTTAGGCTCATAATTCGGGCCTGGCCGGGCTCGGGCCTAGAAAATGGGCCTAAAATTTTGTCTGGGCTCGGCCCGACCCGGCCCATGATCACCTCTAGGTGTTTCTAAAATAGAGCATTTAACAGAATAAAGAGATAACTGGAAGCTTAGTCGATTAATTCATATCATGTCTAATCACCATTGGAATTTTGCTGATTCTTTAGGTGAAAGTCACCCCATCATCCAATACTTTATGCTTAATAGATAAAAAATATAATTAAAAAAATAAAGAGAAAGAAATTAATGTGATCCACATGTTCGAGAATCTAAATGAGTGTTTCTCTTTGAAAAAAAAAAAATCATCCAACTATTACAAAGTATATGGATAATGGAACTTTCTTTGTTCTTGAAATGATTAATTTATGCAAAATATTATGTAAAATTTCAATGAATTTTTGGAATAAATTTGAGTTCAGTTGATATCGTTGTTATTACAATAATTAAGAGATTGTAAATTTAAAGATTTAAAAAAAATTACGGTAATATCATAAATATTATAATACTCGTAGCCCCTCCCCAACCCTTATATATAAGTATAATATATTTCAATGCACTCGAACCTATATCCTTTTATATTAAAAATTATATTAATACCAATTAAATTAAGACTCAATCGACGATATTTTAATACGTTGGAAAGTTAAAGATTTCAATTTCTTTTATCATTGCTTAGTGGATTTTACTGTTAAAAGAACGTGTTGGACATAATCATCCACTTCCTCTTTAATCATCCCTTTCTTCTTGTGATGCCCACTCTTTTCAATCTTTCTGGTCCATTTCCATTAAGAAAAATATATGATAAATATACATAAAACCAAAGATGCTTGATTTGTATTAATTTTCTTTTAAATTTATCTTGGATTAATTTTATAAAAATTATTATAGGGTGGGTTTAGATGGGCAGTGCGTTTACCTGCGGTTAGTGTAAAAACAGCGGTGGAGGTGAGATTAGATACTATAGCGATACTGTAGTGTGAGACAAAAAGTAAATTAAACACACCGCACCATACTTAATCACATCCAAACCCACCCATAGTCTAAGATTTTAACTTTTGTGGCATGGGAATAAGATATGTCACGACTTGTGGCTCTCTTATGGATATTAGATTTGATATGTCTTCTTAGTTGGATAAGGTAGGTGGATTTCTTTTCTTTTTATTTTTTAGTATTGGTAATCATAAAACTTGAACTCGTGCAAGAAGGCAGCATGCATGATCGTTTCCCCTCCCCAAAATGGTAAAATTCTAGATTTAATTTCTTTAAAATTCGTAAAATTACAATGATAAAATTTCATTGATCCCTTTAAAATTTATATTTCAACTTTCACCTTAAATTTTTTTTTTCGAAATTTTTATTGCTCAATCCAGTGGGGTAATTAAGGTAAGTTGATTTGAATGGCTTACGTTTTTTTATTATGTAAAACAAATAGATAAATTAAACATTATTAACTAGTAATATTCAGTGGACTCTCTGCAAACAGTTGTAGCCCTTCATTCCTGTCGAAAGCTAGTTCAGCGATACCATCTGCTTTTACGTTCTCTTCTCTAGTGCAAAGAGTTGTTGAATATGCCCGACTAGTGCTGAATGTGATGTCTTTGAAAATGCTTCCTGAATTTCCTGAAAAACCTCCAAATTGTCTGTCGGAATCAATACTCTATCACACCATTTGTGTAACACCCCAAAATCTGGCCCAAAAGTTTTGACCAGATCTTGAAGGTCACATTGGCCACCGAAATGACTTAGAACGTACAAATCGTTCAAACTTTATCAAAACATTTTCTAAAACCACTTTGGCTCATGTTTAACAAAATTTGGTAATATACTTATCTTACGTTTTGCAAATGGTGGTTTAGTGGTCGCTAAGATTAAATTAAAGTCAAATTGATATTCCCTTGTTCGATTTGCAAACATTTTAGATTTAACAAATTGTTAATCGAAATTTTAAAATTAGTATTGCAGCGGAAAAATCTGACATTTTTCTATGAACTGAAGTTCATAAAATTTAAGACTTAAAGATTTGGCTAATTATTAAAAAAAGGGAAAACAGTCAATTGACTAAAGTCCATGCATGAAAATACTAATCTAACTCAAAACCGGAAACCCATACCATAGTTCATATAAAATATTTACAATCCAACTGAAACTAATTTATTAAATCTTAGGGAAAAAATTATTAAACCAAACCGAGATGTGAAACTTCGAGACATCCGATTCGCTGAGTCCAAAACCTAACCTCACGGATTACCTGAAAAGAATAAGCTAAGGAGTGAGCTACGGAGCTTAGTGTGGGTCTAAAACAAATGCAATTAAGTAGTGTCAAACAAACATTCAAACATATTGAAATCTCAAATAATCCATATTAGTTAAACACATTGAATAAGCAATTCCATTCACAAATATTACACATTCATATACGTAGAAAATATCCAAATGCATGACAAATGCAAATAAAACTCACCCAACCATCCAAACACACCAACTCCGTCCAACCTGCACACCAAATTTGGGTTATGGTGGACCCATCCAACCAAAGCACACCTTAAAGTGGTCATGTGTCACATGATTGTTATGCAGCCAAGTTGCCAACATTGTTGCAAAATTACTGCCAAATTATATCAAAGCAATTTAACTGCAAAATCGAACTTCCTTATCCTCATAACCAAATCCAAACCATAATGCATATGCAAAACTCTCAATGCATACAAATATATCATATCAAACATACTCATATTCAATTTACAGTGTTTCATATCATACTCAACCAATTACCAAAATAGCGGATTCAACATCATACAAAATTTCCAATTTTCACATCCAGACATTTTCATATACCAAATTTAGTTTGCCACATCATGTAAACAACTTGTGCGAATAACAAAATTAAATCTTAAGAATACATATATATAATATTCTAACAGTAATATGCCTTTCATAGACCTTCCACAACCAGTAATTGTGTCTCAATCACTCCTACAAAAGCTTAAACATGCAAGGGATCACTCAGTGACTAAAACAAATTAATTTGCGAAAAATAAGTAAAAACTTCCAAAAAAAAAAAAAAGAACCACATGACTATGTGGGAAGGTTCAGACCGTGTGACAGGAGTACACGGCTGTATAGCTGAGGTACACGATCGTGTGGTTGAGAGACACGGCCGTGTGACTGAGGTACACAACTGTGTGGGCAGATCGTGTAACTCTTTGTGCTTGTGTGACATAATTTCACCATAAGAAGCAGGGGAGACATGGTCGTGTCTCAGGCTGTGTGAAACCTCCCTGGGCCGTGTGCAATTGACAAAATCCCTAACAGAGGTCACACAACCGTGTGAGAAGAAAATTACCCTAACTTTTAAAGCAGCACACGGTCATGTGGACCGTCCGTGTGCGGCGCACGCCTGTGTAGCTGAGGTACACGATCGTGTGGTTGAGAGACAAGGCCATGTGACTTAGGTACACGACCGTGTAACTTTTTGTGCTTGTGTGACATAATTTCACCATAAGAAACAGGGGAGAGATGGTCGTGTCCCAGGCTGTGTGAAGCCTCCCCAGGCCGTGTGCAATCGACAAAATCCCTAACAGAGGTCACACAGCAGTGTGACAAGAAAATTACTCTAACTTTTAAAGCGGCACACTGTCGTATGAACGGTCCGTGTGCGGCGCACGCCCATGTGGTCCAAAAACCACCCCCAAATTTGCTGTAAAACACAAAAATTAACAACAATTACACCCTTGACTACAAGTGTTCAAGAAACACACCTGAAAACGCGCTTCCAAGCACCAAATATAGATTGATACGCCTCTATTCTACCGATCTGAAAACTCAATTTCACAACATACTAAACCTATAATAACTTTAGTCGAAACCAAATATAAAAGAATCAAAGAACCATTGTAAAACTCAACAAAACAACACTTACAGTTACCCGATTCGACACTTGATCAAACGAAAATCAAGAGGACAAATGAAACCTTTGAGGAGCAGCAACTAACAATTATGTTGACACCAATGTGACACCACAAAATAATAGAATTTTGGAGTATAGTAACAGTGAATCAAAAAGAAGAAAAAAATAAATGAACAAAGAAAATAATGGAATAAGAGGATTGTGAAGCAAAAGAATCCAAAATTTGAAATTGGAGAAGTGAAACAGAGAGAAATTGACGAGAGAGAGAGAAGAAAAAGAAAATAAACCTGAGAGAACTTGGGGATTTTTTTTCTAAAATTAGAATTTTCCTCTCAACTCCACTAACCCCCTATCAGACATATCTAAATTCAGTTTCAATTAAACTCAACCACTTAGCTACACAACAAAAAAATAACAAAAAGAACAATCCCCGAGTACACACGTAGAGGTTTAAACACAAGACCAAGTGGTAAGCTAACTCCTTACCACTGAACTAATAGACTCAATCTGGCTTTAAAACGCAAGGTTAAACTTAAAAATCTAACCTTGACCTCTAACTCAACTTGCAAACCTTGATTCTTCTAACCCCGATTTTGGGGTGTGACAGTCTGCTCTAAAGAAGAGTTGATAAGTGATGAAAGTAACATGTTGTAACCTCATTCTTAATGCGTTTTTGGATGTTATTCGTTGTTAATTGTGAATTTTATGCTCCTAATTCTTTAAATTCATGTTTTGATGCTTAATAAAGCATTTGGGAGCAAAATGAGCGAAAAACGAGCGAAAATCAGAAAATTGAAACAACCTACAGAAGCCACACGAGTTGACCCATTCCACACGGTCGTGTGACCCACACGACCTACTAAGAGTCAAGCTATCTAAAATACCCCAAAGCTCAGCGTTAAAAACAGAACATTGGACCAACCGTCTATTAAATCCATGAATCTAGTTTCCGTGTTGATCCCTAAGAATACCCCCGCAACAACATCCCCGGAACCGACCTTAACAGCTCCATCCGAGTTTAGAATTTAGACCTACTTTCTTCAATAACTTTGGTGATTTCCACCACTCCAAGTTTCATCAACCATTATTAGAATTTAGAATCTTAAGTCTGATTTGTTTTTCCGGTAAATGATACATTCCCCGAGTTGGAATCAACTTGAGAAAGAAAAATACCATAGTTTTCCTACAAGCTTGGAAGTCTTTCGATCACGACAATATTTACTGTTTCCATCAAACAATTTCAAATATATATATATATATATATATATATATAGAAAGGACAATATTTCATGTTTCTCTTGCCATTATTGGGCCTTTGTAATGGCTTTTGCTTGTAGTTTAATGACAAAGGATTTTCTTATAATTAAGGTTGGACCAAAACTACTTATCTTTCCATTCGTTGATTTGTAGTTTTACTCTTTTATGCTATTTTTACGGTTGAGACCTCTTTGAAATTTATTATTTTGATCTTTCTAGTTGATTTGCGAATCGAAAAATCAAATTTAGCTACAATTTTTTTATATGAACAAATTTGATATTCTCATATCAACAAAAACACTTTTTCTTTGACATGCGATGTTAACGCCCACATACATCAACTTTTTGACTAATTAATTGCGATGAAATTAGATACTAACAATTAACCTAATGTCCAATAGTGGTCACTCATGAACCCATTTTCTCCATTTTCTTAACCCAATTAAAAGACTGCTGGAAATTGGCTTTGTGAGAAAGAAAATTGGGCTGAAAAATGGCTTCGTGAATTATAAGATGATTTAGTTTGGTAGGATAATCCAAACCATAGCAAAAATTCATGCTCTATAGTTAAACCTATTCGGCTAAGTCTGGTTGCTAATCAATTGCCCAAACAGGTTACAAACTGAAAAGAAACAACATCACGAAAACAAAAGTTCGTCAAATCCATACGAGAAGAATTTAAGTTTAGAGACTAGCAGCTAATAATCCCTCCCAAAATTACATGGCGATATCCCAACTGATGCACGAAGTTAACTGAGTCGCGTAAAGGAGCCCAAAATTGATGTGTACATTTTAGATTTTTCATGTTTATTTCAAGTCATTTGGTTCGATAGGATGGGTTCATTATTTAGAAGAGACTCAATACTCATCTACCGAGTCGCGTAAAGGAGCCCAAAATGTGCATAACATGTTATCCACTTTTTTGGGATTAAAACATGTTATTCAATTTTAATATTTTTGAAAAACATGTTACCCACCTGGAAACATGTTATCCACTAAACTTGGACTTTGGGGTTGATTTCATGATTATTGAGGGTACTTGAAGCAAAATTGAAAAATGGTAGGATACCTTGTTAGTTACCCTAAATAATACTATTTTTTATTAATTAATTATTTCACCGTTAAATAGTAATAAAAGATTGAAGGTGTATTGTATAAAGAAATTCGGATGACCAAAATAGAAATCATCCCTATTTAAAATAGTTGACGGATAATTTAACGGTGAAATGATTAATTTATTAATTTGTATTTAGAGTGATCAAATTATGGGTTATTTTTTACTAATTAAATGCATGAATGTAACCACCAATTGTAACCATTATTTATTGAATCTGACTGACAAATGTTGAAATCTTTTCCCCTTTTTGGGACTTGGCTTGTGCTAACACAACCCTTTTTTTAATTGCTAGTTCCATGTGATCTTTCTACATGTTATTGTCCCAATACCTAAATCATTGATAGTCACTCATACCTATTTATTTATTTTTATTTTCAACCTACCCTACCTTGTATTAATTAATTAATATAATAAAACAACTACATCTCAAATCTTAATTTTGGGATCCTAAGTTTAATTTCAAGTCCAATTGAGCCCCATTCAAAGTTTCGGGTTTTTTATATAATGTTTAGAATTATTTTAGAATTACCTAACCTATAAATAGGAGGATAATATGCTTCAGCACACTCGAACCCGCATCTTCCTACATTAACAACAATATCCATACCAATCAAGTTAAGACTCAACCGACTTATCTATTTAAATTTTAAATATTATAAAGAGGTGATTGTAGTACATTTATATATTTGAGACACTAATATTTGAGATTTAAATCATAATTTTTTTAAATTTTTATTAAAAAATTATAATATATTAATAATATTAAATAGTGAGATTTAGATCTCATCTTTAATAAAATATACTAATTTAATTCCATTTATTAAAAATTAGTTTTAGTTAATAAAACATGATTAGTATATTTTTATATAAAATTTAAAATTTTCATTTAGGAATAGTACTAAATTTACTAAATTTTTACACAAAAACTGTTATATACTTTATGGTTGTTGCTGTTATAGAAAAGTAAAAATAAAACATAAAAAAAATCAGTTATACATTGAATTTTGATTAAATTTGGAATGGGGCTAAGTCGAAATCTTAGATAAAGAATAAAGCTTTTGCAATACTAATTTCTCGGTTTACAAGATTTAAATTTAAAATCTTACTTACGGGTTATTGAGCTTTTTTACTATTTAGTCCATAAAATTTGGTGGATTATTTTATTATCTCATGATATGAAATAATGAAGAAAAAGGGAAATTGAGATTGAAAATTTGAAATTGAAATTCCACAAGTCAATTTATGGTAAGTAAGAGGGTTAGGTTAGTCCATAAATTACCAAATACAATATTAGCTATAGGAGATTGAGAAAGGATCAATTAGGCATTTTTATAACAACAAAATTCAACTAGTAATTAGGTTTGGTTGACTTCATGTACTTAAGCTTAATTCTCTATTCTCACTTTGACATCATTTGAAAATAACTTTTTTATTTTTATTTTTTATAAATAGAAATAGATAAATTATATTATAAATTTATTTTTTTGGGTTTACAATTAATTAAATTTATTTATTTTTATTTTATATAAATAAATAAAGAAAAATCATCGGTGAATCAAAGGGCGAGTAAGGGTTTTGGCTCCCAAATATGAAAAAATTGCTATGCAGCCGCTTAAAAATGTTTAAATTATAACTTTTTATTTTTTATAAATAGAAATAGAAATAGATACGATCAAATTACAGTTTAACTTCCCAAAAATGAAAATTATTTCTGTTAAACCCTTAAAAAAATAATGCAATCATAAATTAATATATAATAAAATCATATTTTGACGTCTCGATAACTAATAATTCAATATTGCCCCCCTAAAAAATTCTAAATTTACCCATGAGAAAACAATAATTTATTTACACAAAATAAAAAAAACAAAAACTAAAATCAAATAATATTATGATTTTTGGAATTGAATTGAATCAACGGGTTAAATTGAGAATTAATTAGAATATTAGTTTTAAGAGATATTTGATCTGTGAATTGATATGAATAAAGTTAAAAATCAATTGAACTAATAGTTGAATTGATTGAACTAATTTCCTAAAATTTTTAATAATTTATTTAATCGAGATTAATTAAACAAAAAATTAAGGATTGAATTACTTATCTAATTCAAAAACCCTTAATAAGAAAAATATACAAGTGTTGTAATGGTTAAAGGTTTCACTACTGGCTGCCAAAAATTTAATGAGAAGACATGATTTGAATGAAACCTATAGAATGTAAATTTAATTATAAAGTTTTAAAGTTTAAGGATTAATTTAGAATATGATTTATAAGTTGTGGACTTTGATGAAATAAACCCAGAGGAGGAAAACTATATAGTGGGGCCCAAAGCCACTCTGTTGACCTTGGATTGGTTACCAAACCCACATGTTGAGCCGCGTAATCCACGTTTTCCCTCGAATCAATGCCCCCCATCTTTATTACACACGGTCAGATCCCTCCGCCGTATTTACCACTCCACGAGGTAACTCAGTTTAAATAGATAATATAAAATATATTAAAGCTATTTCACCCATTTTCCACCCTCCTCATTTACCCTTCTTTGGACGGTAACCATTTGAGTAATTTTTTTTATGATTTATTTAATTAAATTAAATAATTTAATTAAATACTATCTCTAGTAAGAAAAAAAAAAAGTCAATTTTGTTTGAATCCAGTGGCGGAGTTAGGGGTTGGCAGGGTCCCGATCTTTTTAGAATGGAAATTTTTTCATTTAGGCCTTTTATAATTTATAACATTTTAAATTAGTAATGGTAAAATTACACATTAGTCCCTAAAATGATAAAAAATTTATTTAATCTTTTAAAAATTATAAAGATATAGACTATTAAAATGATAAAATTATATTTTTACTATCGTAAAAATATACAATTTAATTCTAGCTCCGCCACAGTTTGAATCGCATCAGATTGGTAGGTCGAATACATTCGATCGGAAACTGATCTGGGTTTTGGTTCGATTAGAAAGGTTAAACCGATTGATCCTTGAATCAATATGGATTGATTGAACTTGATTTAAAGCTGATTGAATAATTATTTTAAAAAAAAATTATGAATTTTTTTAATTATATATTCAATTAAACTAAATGAATCGAAAATAGATAATTTAATCAGTTCGACCACTAATTTTATGGGACAATTAAGGTAGTGAAGAGAAAAAGAAAATGGACTTTTTTTAGTTGAAAACAAACAGAAAAACATTGGAAACAGTATTATTTGTCAACTCCGGTCTTTTTATTCTCATTTGCTTTTTTTTTTTTTTTTCTTTGGAAGAAGCCATTAAAGCTTAGAAGAACCAAATCCTTAAACAAAAATTCAAAATTCCAATTTCTTGGAAGAATATAATCTTCTTTTTCTGGTGTTGCTTGAGCTTCTCTTTCAATATTAGCAACTTTAATAAATGAACTAGTAGTACCAAAAAAGCTAAGGATCTATTTAATTAGATTTGTTTTTGTTTCTCGGAAGTGCAGAAGAAAAGAAAAAAATGGAGAGTTATTTGAACGAGAACTTTGGAGATGTGAAGCCAAAGAACTCATCTGAAGAAGCTTTAGAAAGATGGAGGAAGCTTTGTTGGATCGTTAAGAATCGTAAGCGAAGGTTTCGATTTACTGCTAACCTTTCCAAGCGTTTTGAAGCTGAAGCTATTCGTCGCTCTAATCAGGTTTTTTTTTTTGTTTAAATTTCTTTGTTGGATTTTTCGAAGTTATTTATTTATTTATTTATTCTTTGTAATGTTTGCTTCTTGAAGAAGCTTTTAGTAGAGAATTAAATGAAACTGAGCTCTTTTCTTAACTATTTTGGATCTGTTTAGATTTCTTTACTTTTTTCTTATCTAATAAAGAAGGATTTGTTCTTTTAATTTTTTAAATTATTTTTCTGTAAGATTAAATTAGTAACTTTCAAGTTTCAACTTGCTTGAGATTAAGAAGTTAGAAGTTGAATGTAATTAGGTTTAGATCAGCTGATCTATAACTGCCTAATCAACTTTTGTTGTTTCAATGCTTTAAATTTCTCGTTGAGAGCTTGCTAACCTTGTGCATTTGTTTGAAGCTTTAGGTTTGTAAATCAATGGCATTGTGATTTTCAGCAAGAATATGATGTTTATTTCTCTGAGTTCTGTAGTGTTTTGAAGAAAACCAGAACTGTCTAATTAGTTCACTCTACACAAAGAGCTAGTTAATTTATTTTATGGTCTAAATTTGTTGCTATGTTTGTTATTTTAAACTTTAATGCATACTTGGTTGGCTTTTTTCTGATAGTACTTATTTGTGCATAATTTTGGTGAAGAGTCAGCCCTTGCACCTTAAAGATTATAGAATTTCATTGGACATATGGAACAATTTCCTTTTTTATTCTTGATTTTGATGTTAAGTCTTTTTATTGATTTTTGTGTGTTATAGGAAAAATTTAGGGTTGCAGTTTTGGTTTCACAAGCTGCTCTTCAATTTATCCATGGTAAGAATCTCTTTAGTCTGATACATGTCAGGATTTAACGAGTTTTTTGACGTTTCTAGTATGTTTGATTCCTTTAATTTGTCAACAGGCTTAAACTTGTCTAGTGAATATGATGCACCTGAAGAAGTTAAAGTAGCTGGTTTTCAGATTTGTGCTGATGAGTTGGGATCTATTGTTGAAGGTCATGATGTGAAGAAGTTGAAAATTCATGGTGGGGTTGAGGATATAGCAGCCAAGCTCTCTACTTCAATTGTTAATGGTATTCCTACTTCTGAGCATTTGGTAAATGAAAGGAAACATATTTATGGAATTAATAAGTTCACGGAAACCCCTCCACGAGGTTTCTGGGTTTTCGTATGGGAAGCCCTTCAAGATACAACCCTCATGATATTAGCTGTTTGTGCCCTTGTCTCTCTTGCTGTTGGTATTACAGTGGAAGGATGGCCAAAGGGTGCCTATGATGGTCTTGGAATTGTTTTGAGCATTCTTCTTGTTGTGTTTGTCACTGCCACAAGTGATTACAGACAATCTTTGCAGTTCAGAGATTTAGACAAGGAGAAGAAAAAAATAACGGTTCAGGTTACCAGAGATGGACTGAGGCAGAAAATATCAATATTTGATCTACTTCCTGGTGATATTGTTCATCTTGCCATTGGAGATCAGGTCCCAGCAGATGGACTCTTCATTTCGGGGTTTTCCGTATTGATAAATGAATCCAGTTTAACGGGAGAGAGTGAACCAGTTAGTGTAAATTCAAGAAACCCTTTTCTCCTCTCTGGAACCAAAGTGCAGGATGGGTCATGCAAGATGCTTGTGACTACTGTTGGGATGAGAACTCAATGGGGGAAACTTATGGCCACCCTTAGTGAAGGTGGAGATGATGAAACCCCATTGCAGGTTAAACTGAATGGAGTAGCCACAATTATTGGTAAAATAGGTCTTTTTTTTGCTGTTGTGACATTTGCTGTTCTAGTACAAGGATTGTTTAGCCGCAAGCTACAAGATGGCACACAATGGATTTGGTCTGGAGATGACGCGATGGAAATGTTGGAATTTTTCGCTATTGCCGTTACAATTGTTGTTGTTGCTGTTCCTGAGGGGCTGCCTTTGGCTGTGACATTAAGCCTTGCTTTTGCCATGAAGAAGATGATGAATGACAAGGCGCTCGTTCGCCATCTGGCTGCTTGTGAGACAATGGGATCCTCTACAAGTATTTGCAGTGATAAAACAGGTACACTGACTACTAACCACATGACTGTTGTGAAAACATGCTTTTGTGGGGAAATCAAGGAAGTGAGCTCCTCCAACAAGAGTAATCATTTTAGATCTGCAGTTCCTGAATCTGCTGTGAAAATTTTAATTGAGTCCATATTTAATAACACCGGAGGAGAAGTTGTTAATAACAAAGAAAACAAAATTGAGATACTGGGAACACCAACAGAAACTGCCCTTTTAGAATTCGGGTTATTGCTTGGTGGGGATTTCCAAGCAGAACGGAAAGCATCTAAAATTGTGAAAGTTGAGCCTTTCAACTCTGCAAAAAAGAGAATGGGTGTAGTTATAGAGTTTCCGGAAGGAGGTCTCCGAGTGCATTGTAAGGGTGCTTCTGAAATAATCTTAGCTGCATGTGACAAAGTAATAAGCTCAAATGGTGATGTTGTTCCCCTGGATGAACCAACCACCAACCATATAAAGAATACAATTGAGCAATTTGCTAGTGAAGCTCTTCGAACTTTATGCCTTGCTTACATGGATGTAGGAACTAATTTTTCTGTTGATAGCTCCCTTCCTCTTCAAGGGTACACTTGTATAGGCATTGTCGGCATCAAAGATCCGGTACGCCCTGGTGTTAAGGAGTCTGTTGCAATATGTAAGTCTGCTGGTATTACTGTCCGAATGGTCACTGGAGACAATATTAACACTGCTAAGGCTATTGCAAGGGAAATTGGAATTTTAACTGATGATGGTATAGCAATTGAAGGTCCAGTTTTCCGGGAAAAATCTGAAGAGGAATTGTATGAACTTATTCCAAAAATACAGGTGCATTCCTTTGCTTTTCTTTCTTCAACTCAGTTTCTATTTAAGTTGAATTCTAAGTTGAATATGGTACTAGTACTTAATTAAAGAACCAACACTAGTAGCATTTTGTGGCAGTTAGATTAGTCTCTTACCATATATTGCGGTGGGCCAATATATGGATTGGTCTTTCAGATGCTCATAATTAAAGGGAACTGTTCACCAACTATATGAAAGTCGTGCAGGTAATGGCTCGATCTTCACCTATGGATAAACATACTCTTGTTAAACACCTACGAACCTCACTTGGAGAAGTAGTTGCTGTGACCGGAGATGGTACAAATGATGCTCCTGCACTTCATGAAGCTGATATTGGGCTTGCAATGGGCATCGCTGGGACTGAGGTATATCCTAAATGCAGTTCCTTCACTTTCTTATCAGGAAATATATTAACTTCCAACATCGATCTCACTGGTGGCGAATTTGTAGAAAATGTGACCAAGTTTTTGTGTCTTTTGTCACTGTTCTGAATTCTTCCTAGCTCCTTGAACGGGCATGTCATGTACTTAAAACCGATTCACAATTTACAGGTGGCCAAAGAAAGTGCAGATGTCATAATCCTGGATGATAACTTCTCTACAATTGTAACTGTTGCTAAATGGGGACGTTCAGTTTATATAAATATACAAAAATTCGTTCAGTTTCAACTAACTGTCAACGTGGTCGCCCTGATTGTAAACTTTACTTCAGCCTGTTTGACCGGTAAGAAACCCTGCTGTTGTCACTTTGATACGGGCTTATCACTTCTTTTGCTTGAATTTGACAATATTGTAATTCCCCTACTAATTCGAGAGTTGATATGATTTCTCGCTTCTCAGGAAATGCTCCACTCACTGCTGTTCAACTTTTGTGGGTCAACATGATCATGGATACGTTAGGGGCACTTGCATTAGCTACCGAGCCTCCTAACGATGACTTGATGAAGAGATCCCCAGTTGGTAGGAAGGGAAACTTCATCAGTAATGTAATGTGGAGGAATATTTTAGGGCAGTCTTTATATCAGTTTGTGATTATATGGTTTCTTCAGACAAGAGGAAAGGCTGCTTTTCATCTCGATGGCCCGGATTCCGATCTGATACTGAACACTCTTATTTTCAACTCTTTTGTCTTTTGCCAGGTATGTTAAAATTGTTTCAATATTCTATAAGTACTTACATGAGTGACTTTGATTTGATTCAAAATAGTTCAAACTTCGGATGTTTATGGAATCGAGCTGCATAACTTAATGCCAGTCCGCATTGTTTTGAACTGAAATTCTGTGCAGTCATTTCGTGTACTCTGTTTGATTCTATATCTTCTTGGATTGCTTGAATTACATCAATGGCTGTCACTTTCTTCAGGTTTTCAACGAAATTAGCTCTAGAGAGATGGAAAAGATTAATGTTCTTAAAGGCATACTGAAAAACCACGTGTTTGTGGCCGTGCTAAGTTGCACTATCATATTCCAAATTGTGATCGTCGAGTTCCTCGGTACCTTTGCAAGCACTTCTCCTCTCACAGTACAGCAGTGGTTTGTCAGCGTCTGCCTTGGATTCCTTGGGATGCCGATAGCTGCTGCTTTGAAGTTGATTCCCGTAGGATCAAACTGAGACCAAGGCAATCTAGATAGGTGATTTTCCGACTCGTTTGTTCGAGTTTTCGTCTTTTGATTAGTTGCTACCCCTCTTTCTTATCCGTTCTTTCGTTTAATCACTTCATCATACAGCAGTAGATAGCATCAATGGATCTGATGGAAAACTTGTTACACAGTCAAGCTGAAAAGCCAAATATTTCGGGGGAGGTCGCTTAGACTGCTGCAAGACTATCGATCTTTCGGAAAAATGCCGATATAGATTCTTTCACCAAAGCTTTACATCGAATTGAAAAGATTTTGTACAGACATTATAATTTGGATTTATATGAATTGGAATTATTTTGAAATTAAAAAAGGGTTTTTACCTTTCAATTTTGTGCTTATGTTAATGCATCTTTCTTGCAGTTAAGTATCTATGTTCCTATTCTTACTTCGTTGATCACAATAGGAATGGCCTAAAGTTGACAATAGCGTTAAAGGTTAAATTCTGCTACTAGTCCCTCTACTTCGCGAAAGTTGTGGATTTAGTCATTGTACTTTAATTGGTCATTTTTAGTTATTGTATTTTTCAAATTTTAAAATTTCAGTCATTGACAAACAATATTTGTTAAATTCATTCAATTAAGTTTTGCGACTTAAAAAATTTGATGTGGCAAACATATTATCACGTGGAATGTCATGTCACTTTGTTATTTCTACATATTACAATTTCAAAATTCAAAAAGTATAAGGACTTTAGAATAGTCAAATTGGAGAATATGTGTTAAATCTACAATTGTATGCATAGTACATGACTAATAATTGAATTTAACCAAACTATTACTACTTGGATCAGGACTAACATTTCAAAATTAAAAAAGTATAAGGACTAAAATTGATCATTCAAAAAATACAGGGATGAAAATTGATCAAACTAAAGTATAAAGATCAAATCCACAATTTTACCAAGTACAGAAACTAATAACAAAATTTAACCTAGGTTAAATTACAAGTTGATTTAAGATTAAATTAAGGTTTAGAAATTCAACAAATTACAAATTTATCACAAAGTTGAAATAATCCAACTTGAAACAACATTAATTTGAAAAGAACGATTTGTGGGTTTTTAAATTCGGCAATTAAAATTTGTCTATAAAACTTTGATTTGGAGTTGGATGAAATTCAATATCTACAATATGATTTAATGTGTTTCCTTTTTATGTGTTTTGCTGAGGAGAGTTATTGGACGAGTCATGGCGAGCTTTTAGTATGCGTATTTGGATATATTACAACTGTCTATCGATTCGGCCTGAAGGCCCGCCCGAAAATTAAGAGGGTTTGGATAAAATAAAAGCTTGAAAAATAGATTTGAACAAAAAATAATGTCCGTTTAGAAAATGGGCCGGTCTCGGGTAAGGTTTTTTGGATCCGAACCCAGCCCGACCCAAATATACAAAAAAAACTGTTGCTTTTTTTTACTGTTCTTGCTTCTTGCTGCTTCTTTTTTCTTTTTACTTCTTTTTTGCTTTTTTTTTTTTACTTTTGCTATCATTTCATTACTATATTACTACTATTTTGTTGTTATTATTTGGATATTATCTAACTTTTGTTTTATTGTTAATTTTATTACTATTTTAGAGACATTTGATTATTAAGTTGCACCTATCTTAGTGTTATATAAGTGTATATACTTTTTTTAATTTATTTTCAATTTGTTAGGAAACATTTATTTTAATGTTTTTAGTATTTTTTTTATGTATTATAGTTTTTTTTTAAAATTATATAAAAATTAATACGGGCGGGCTGGGGTTTCAACATTTTTTATCCGAGCCGGGCTTGGGCAAAATTTTATGCCCATTTTTCGGGCCGGGTGAGCCTAGCAAATAGGCCTAAATTTTTATTAGACCCGGCCCGGCACATGGACACCTCTAGATATGATCAATGGCGAATTCAAGGTGCTAGCAGGATCCTAATACCCCTAAAATGGAAATATTTTCTATTTAGGTTTTGTTATGATTTATAAAATTTTAAATTAATAATAGTAAAATTGTACTTTGGTCACCCAAAAATGATAAAAAAATTGATTTAATCTTTTAAAATTTATAAAAATATTAAAATAGTAAAATTATATTTTTATTATAGTAAAAATATGTAATTTAATTTCGGCCCCAAAAGATTTTCTACCTTCGCCACTATATATGATTGAGAGATTTATTATCGTGTTAAGTGTTGTCCAATTGAGATCAATATAACTTGCCATTTGGAACATAGGTTGAATGCGAAGGAGATGAATGTTGTTGGGAGACCTGCCTAGATCCTATAGGTGTGGTGGTTGAATGTTGTGTGACAAGGTATTGGTGAAGTAGCTCTTTGACTATATGTTGGGCAAGCTCTCCTCGTCATTTCTTTAGTTAAGATACTAAGTTTCAACGAAGTGGTTAGATATATGACTGCTTGATTGCTAAGACTTATTCATAACTTACAATTGCATCAAACTAGACTTGAAAGGGTAATTGAAGGATAATGAAAAAATATATTAATTTTTATTTATTTAAAAAATAAAATATTCATGTATTTTTTTTTTATTTATCAAGTGAGTTGATCTCACTTGATTTTTATATTAAGTTGATATCATTTGAGTAAGTGATAACTATTTCAACTATCTTATTACTGTTCCTCAATAATATTTTATTTTTAATTTTAGCATTTTATATCAATGAAGTATTATCACAACATAAAATGAGAAGTGTTTTATTATGGTGGTCATGCCATAAAAGGGTGTGGAGAGCCGTTAATACAAAGACGGTTTACATTGTGAGGAGTGTGAACAATTGGTAGACTAGGAAGTTAGAGGAAATAAGTGGGGTGGAGTCTTGACAGTGTAAGGGTTTTATGTCCTCTGCCTCCTTTACCTTCGTGATGAGGGGATATTTATAAGGGAATAGAGGCTACACGTTGGCCTAAACCACTTGAGTTTCTTCCTATGGGTGCAACGATAGAGTGGCATGTGTCAACCTAGGCACTATTGGTGTTGATTTTAATCGACTAGACGAGGGGTCTACTAAATATGACTGATTGATGGAGATAAATGATTGTATAAAACAGGGACGCCATATTATCTGTATTCATTTTTTAATAATTTTATGTCACATCAATATTTTAGGTGGAGGAGGAATTGTATGAAACTGTGATTTCCACGTCGTCTTTATCTCTTTCCAATAAGAAAATGACAAATCAGATTTTCATCTTGATTTTTAGCATTTTTAGTTTGATTTGAATTTTTTTCAGGAGGAAAAAGTTGAAAATCAGGAGAAAAAATCTGATTTATCATTCTCGTATTGGAAAGAGATAAAGATGATGTGGAATCACAGTTTAGGTGAGGCTATTTAGGTGAGGTCATAAAGCTGAGTTTCTTTGGTGTGGTTAGCAATTCCTTGATAAAGGATATTGCAGTGGAGGGTGAGGAGTTGCTAACGACCACTAAAATGGAAGTGATGGCAACCATGCTACGTTTATAGTGTTTGCAGTCGAGACATTATAGGTATGAATTTTTAGTTTCGTCGGACTTTCATCGAATGAGTGATGATACAACATGTGGAAGGAGCTTCTTCTTGCCCTTTCATTTGTTTGAGGTAGACTTTCACCTGCCTTTTCACCTTTGGTTTGTGAGGATTATTCGAGTTTATCGTATTGCTTCTGGACAACCATCAAGGACATCCTAGTGTTTACTAGTGTAGTGTTTTTTTGGATTGTACAAAGAATTGGGAAAATTCTTCTATGAGTAGTGTCGTAACCATTTTTGATAAAAACAGTAAACGACGCGGTCGACTCGATTTTTTGAAAATGAAAAGGAAGGGAGTCGCCACCGATCTTTATTTGGGTGTGATCGGATCACCTTTGTTTTAATAAAACGTCTCGGTTTATTAAAACGATACTTTGGTCTCTGAAAAGTTGAGAAAAATGGGTTCGGAAGTCTATTACGTGCGAGGAAGGATTAGCACCCTCGACACGCCCGAAATTGGTACCAAATTGATTGATCGATGTCCTAATGTTGAAAACTTTGAAATGATTTGGAAATAGATACTTTTTATTTCTAAAACTTGAAGGAATTGGAAGGGACGTTAAGGCTCTCTTATTTTTGAAGAGATAAAGCATCATGTCCAGTAAGTTAGGGCGCAATACTTTAGACTCCCGAAACTAAGCTCGCCTTTTAAAACTTAGTTTTACATTTGAAGAGGATCTTCCGTCATTTGTCAAACGAGAAATCAAAACCCGGTAAGTTAGGGCTCGTTTTCTCGAAGGTCCAAATTAGGAATATTGCCTCTATTTTAATAGAAAAAAACTTATCCGAAGTATCTAGATGTCGAGTCCAGTAAGTTAGGGCGTAATATTTCGAATATCCGAGATTAAGTGTTTTGTTTAAAATTTAAATTGCGATTTCAAAAGGGATATCCTGTTGTTTAGCTTCAAACGGGAAGAAACCGGAACCCAGTAAGTTAGGGCTCGATTCACTCGAATTGCTAATACGGAATGTCGATTTAAAACTGGAATTTGTGATTTTGAAAGGGATCTTCCGTTGTTTAACTTGAACGAGAAAAATCAGAACCCAGTAAGTTAGGGCTCGATTCTCCCGAATTGCTAATACGGAAATATTGGCTTATTTTTAAAAACCTGATGTATCGAGAAAGATCAGTGCGACAAATGATGAGATGTTACACGTGAAAAGAATAATGAAAGACACATACATATATACGTATAAGTAAGGATAATATATTGAAAGTATTACGTATATTAACCGTAATAGGAATAATGATGAAATAATAATAGTAACATGATAATAATAACAATAATAATAAATAATAATAATAATAATGGGAGTAAAATAAGAGTAATAATTTAAAAGAAAAGAAAAATAAAATGATAGTAATAACAATATACATATAAAGATACATTAATAGCGGTAATAAATATAATAATAATACTAGTGATGATAATGATGATATATAAAAAATAATGAGTAAAAAACGAATAGATATATATACATATATATGAAAAAATAATAGTATAGTAATTGCGATAATAACGATAATAATAAAATTAGATAATAATAATAATGAAAACAAAATAAATATTAATAAATAAAATAATGATATTAGTAATAAAAAATTCAATAATAGCATACACAATAAATAATAATAAACAAATAGTAGTGAAATATACTGGAAATAACAAATAATAATAATAATAAAATAATCAATAATAATAATAATAAAAATATTAAATAAGAGTAAAAGTGGTAAAAATTGTAAAATAATCGAAAAATGGGTTAACTTGCATTAAAAAACGGAAGTTTCGGGTCAAATTGTAAATAAAACAGAGGTTTGGGGGCTAAATAACACGCGCGTAAAAGGTGGGGGACCAAAAAGGTAATTTTTCTAGGTAAATTAAACGCAGCGTTTGACGGGGGACCGAGTCGCAAAACTGCGCGAAATTTCAGGGCCGATGTGCAATAATGAAAAACTTGATTTTAAGAACTAAAAATGCGGAAGTGCTGATTGCGCAATTTCCCCTTTAGCAAAAAAAACACGCGGATCTTCTTAGGGTACGGGTTAGATTCGGGTCGGTTTAGGTGAAACGACGTCGTTTTGGGCTTAAAGGCCAGCCCCAAAACGACATCGTTTTGATGGGCTATTTAAGGCCTAAAACTCAGAAAAAAATCAATTTTCCTGTATGCTTTAAAAAAAAAAAAACTCATCTTTCTCTCTTCTCTGCGGGTTGCGAGAGGGCTTCCTGAGAAGCTCGGTCGTGGTCCGTCGCGGGCTCGTCGTCACGCCGCCGCATGTGCACGTCGGAGCCGAAAAGATAAGATTTTTATACTTTTTATTTCTTTTTAAAATATGATAATATATCTTGAGAAAAAAAAAAAGAAAGCAGGTTTCAAAAAAAAAAAATCACCTTTCCTCTCTGCTTTGGGTTTTGTCCTCCGTTTATTCTTTGTTTTTGCGTTTTTGAATGTTTTAGATCCTTATCTATTGCTTCTATTGCCGATCGAAAAAAGGGATCTGAATATTGATATTTCGAGAGTTTGTTTTCTGTCTATATCCGGAAAAAAAAGAAAAAAAGGGTCCTTTTGTCCCGTGAATACAATCGGCTTTTATAGCCTTATTCTTTACAATTTTTGCTACTTTCTGTCCCTTCTCGTTTAATGTTTGCAGGTCAGGCGCGGTGCTGGGGCGGTGGACAAGACCACGGTGCAGGGCAAGTGGGTGTCAGAAGGTCAGAAGACCAGGGGTCAGACCTAAAGTGGCGCCACTTGGGGTTAGGGAAAACAGCTAGGGTTTTTTTTATTTGGGCTTGTTAGGGTTAAGTTTGGGCTGATGTGTTGGTGGGCTGTGGGTTATTGGGCTTTATCGGGTCAGGTTAATAATTCTTGGGTTGTAAATTTGGGTTTGTGTTTTTAATTTGGGTTTTATTTTGGGTATGTAAATGGGTGTTAATTCCTTGTTGGGCCCGGGCAACGATTGGGTTCTACAAGTAGCTTTAGAAATTTGTTCACATTTACCTTTGACGACCCTCTTGTTGTAGGGGAATTCAGACCACAAATTGATGAAATGTCTGTTGTGTATAATTTCCCAGGGAATGTCACCTTCTACCATCACAAATATATTTTAATAAGGAATAAGTTGAGGGATTTTCCACTTTTGCTACTATGGACAATTCTTGCTCCTACCAGGCTTATTATTCTCCCCTTTGCTGGGTCCTCCGCCTAGGATCAATATCATCACCTTAGGACTAGGGGAATTGTATTTGTCGAGGCTTGGATTCTACATAATTTTTGGAGGTTCTGTCTCGACAAGCACTGCCAAACAGACAGTTAGGGGCACTTGCATTAGCTATCAAACATCTTAACGATGACTTGATGAAGAGATCCCCGCTTGATACGACGGGAAACTTCATCACTAAGTGGTTTGATTGTCAACTATTCTGAAAGGATTTTCATGGGTCAGGCTTGCTTGGTTGCACATAAATTACAATTGCATCAAACCAGACTATAAAGTTTATTGAACAAAAATTTTAAAATGGAAAAATATAGTGGTTTTTATTTATTTAAGAAAACTATGGAATAAGGTAATATTTAGTCTTAGAATTTGACAATTTTTTTCAATTTTGGCCCATGTAATGACAGAACATTCTAAGATTACGCCACATCATCACTTTTTTTAATAAAAAATATAATTTTTAGATGATGATGTGGCTTAATATAGAGTGTCATGTTATCACATGGACCAAAACTTAGAAAAATTGTCAAATTCCGAGTTAATGTGAACCAAAAATATTCGAAGTTTAAGTTGAGAAAAAATTACAAGTTACGAGATCTGAGTGGTTTGATTTTGTTGATAAAAAGATATAAATTGCAGTAGATAACAAAAGCTTTGGACATTAGTTATGGCTTCCCTTTCTCTTGTGGTTTTTCTTTGTTTTCGATTGAATCAACGAGGCCTCAAGCCTAAACCTTAAATCATCTTAAACCATACTTTAGAATAAAAATTTCAAAATTAATGTTTATAAATGAAAATGACCTTGATGTATAATATTTTGGAACAAATTTTTTGAAATTTTGATAATGAACAAATTGATCCCTCTAAAAAAAATCAAAGCAATTTAACTCCCGTGAATTTTGAAAGTGAGCAACTAAGAACAATTAATCACAATGTTAATATTTTTCATTAGTTGAACGTATTTTTAGTCCTCAAAATTTACATATTTTATCAATTTAGTATTGATTTAATAAATCTAGCCCATAACATTTACACATTCTGTCATCATTTACATAAAATATATAAACATCAAGAGCTAAAATTGTTATTATCCCAACCAAAATTATGTAAAATTGACGAAAAACATTAAGCCGTGATTGATTGCTCTTAGTTGCTCGATTTTGAAATTGACATAGATTAAACTACTCTAATTTAAAAAAAAAAACCAATTTACTCAATATCAAAATTAAAAAAAAAAACCATAAATATCTTTTCACCAAAACAAAGCATATTAAAAAATATACACATATTTGATAGTTACAATTAAGCCTGCCATTTTTCACACTATGAAGTTCTGTGCACAGGATAGTTTTCATATATGCTTGAATACCTTTATATATATGTATATATATCCATGGCTATACATTATTGCTATGTATATACTTAAATGATACTCTATCAAGTTTGTTGCCAAGTTCACTTCAAATAGAAGCATTCACTGAATTTTCTCTAACTTATAGAATAATATCATGCATCTATAAGCATGTGCTCTGTGACATTCAGTAGGAAATATATAATATACAAATAGAATGAAACAGATAGGATAGTAATTCATTCATTACTGCTCATGATTGAAAATTTTCATTTAATTTCATTCATACTACAAGTCAGCAACTATATATATATATATATATATGATATAATATGATATAGTGCAGTATTATTATTCTCTTCAGTTGTTGAACCGTTGTCAATTAAATTAGGTACTTATAAATTAATTCAGTGTAGGGGCAACTCTCCATTTTCAGTGTCATAAAAGTGTAGAGATCTTCTTGTTGAGTGCCACATCAACACCATTGTAAGCAATGGGAGCATACATCCATAGATCATCAGAGCTTAAAAGCTGCAACCCATCATGCAAAAAACAAAAAAAAAGGCAATTTCATATTAGTAATTTAATGGTTTAAAACCCTAATTTTGTTTCAATTAAGGTATTAGTAAATTTTCTTTTTCTCAGTTTACCTTGATTTGTAGCTGCAAAAACTTGACATAGTGGACAGCCTCTTCAAGCATTGTGCTGATATCAACCTGTAATTTCATCAAATTGAATGTATTAATTATAAATTAATACAAACCCCATATTTTCTATCAAAATAATATATAAATCCAATATATGAATTATACAAGTATAATGGTTTGATCTCTCTACTGTACTCAAATTTGAGATTTAATTTTTTCACTTTAATTTGATATATCTCATCTCTTTCCTTTTATAATGTCATTAGCGGGAGCGAAGACAAAAAAAGTTCTTTTAGGAGCGAAATTA
The DNA here is from genome assembly GCA_025698515.1 of Gossypium sturtianum. Classification (NCBI taxonomy): domain Eukaryota; kingdom Viridiplantae; phylum Streptophyta; class Magnoliopsida; order Malvales; family Malvaceae; genus Gossypium; species Gossypium sturtianum. Next base: position 160,738,803 of record CM046948.1, read on the forward strand.
AGTTATGTATTTTTATGAGTTAAAATACATACAATTTTACCAGTCCCGATGTGGCCCTTTTGTCATTAACTAATTCAAATAGGTAACACTATTAAAAATAAATATTTCGATTATTAAAATGATAAACAGGATGCCTAAATGGAACAAAAATCAACCAATTGGTTAATTACCTTAGTTCCATTGGGGACAAGGTTCTGCAAAATCCTCAACCTCTCATTAATCCTCTCTCTTCTTTTCCTTGCATAAAGACTTTGGGGATCAGTTGCTGATCCTCTACTAGCTCTTGTCTTTCCATTCAAGTTAAGAGCTTGAGAAGCTTTGGTATCCGAGGTTGCCCCCCCACCATTATTATTAATGTCTTGACAAACACTATCGTCCTCTGAACTACATGTTGTGCTTGAACTATGTCCATGTTCCACACCAATGTAATTATTACATTCCCCTTCATTGCGGTTCTTCTTTGACCTCTGCACATTCTTACAACCTTTTGATATTGCCTGCACATTCCAAACCATGAATTAGAAAACCCTATAACAAGACACATACATATATATATATATATATGAGTGTGTGTATGTACCCGAGGTCGTTTCTTTGTGTTCAAATCTTCAATGACATTGTTGACAGTGCCTTCCATTGGAGTGTTGGGGAATAATGGGGGAAACGAGTCGAATGACATGGTGATGTCATTTGTTACAGCAACATGATTTGAACCAGTAAGGTCGTAGGTTGCAAGAGAATTGTAATCGAAAGCATTAGTAGAAGGCAATAAAATCTCATTGATTTCAGGGTTTATAAAGTTCAAACCCTCATCATGTTCTAATGGAAACGAGAAATCAAGGTGGTCATCAATGGAGAATAATTTGTTAAATGAGTACTCCCATTCTCCATTCGGGAAATTTGCAAGTGACTCCATTGAGACAAAATAGGAGGAGGATTTTTGGGGTTTGTTTGGTACTTGAAGGGTCTCAAATGGTGGTTTGAGGTGAGCAAAGAGAAAGAGATATTTATATATCCCTAAACCCTAAAAAAGAAAGTTGAAATATATTATAAGTCTCTATACTTTTCAAAATTTTAGAATTTAGTCTCTTTATTTTTCAAATGTCAAAAATTAAGTTCAGCTGTTAACATTTTTAAGTTTTTTTTTTGTTAAATTTGTTAATGTGACATTTTGAAATTAAAAAAAAAAAACTCACTTAATAGCCATGTAAATAAAAAAATAACGTAATGAACCTAAATTTAATAAAAAAAATTTAACATATTAATAATTGGACATGTATTTTGAAATTTGAAAAGTAAAGTATTAAATTCCCGACAATAAGAATATAAGGATTAAATTCTAAATTTTTGGAAAGTATAAGGACTTATATAGCATATTTTACCAAAAAGAATGTAAGGGATTTGACTTATATTAGTTTATAGTTTTTTCTTTTTTTTTTAAAATTCCAGATAATTATTGTGTTACTAATCCAGGAGTCCACTGTGTGGGGCCAAAACCAGGCAAAGTACAACTCATAAGGTGGCTAAGTTCATGAATTGATAGATTAAAATAATGCAAAAAGGGTTACAATGACCCTTAAACACCTTGGACCTATTAAAAAGTGCAATTAAAATGACTTAAGGGGTCTAACAACAATCATTGAGAGGTCACTAAATGTGATTAATTATGATTAGTGAAGTTATATACACTAGTTTAGAATTATTTTTTAAAAGTGTTTTTAAAAAATTATTGTGAAAAAAATGCTTTTGAAAAGTACCGCAACGAAAAATTAGAATATTCGATTTACATATCATGTTGTAAAACAAAAGATAATAATTTAAATGATGTTTAAAAATATTAATTTTAAATAATTTTTAGCAATTAATATAAGTTAATAATAAATTTTAATTTAAATGTAAAATATATTAAAATTACATACAAACTTTAATTCTTATCCATTAATATAAAAATTCCATAATTGATAGAATAATTGAATCAAATACGAAATATACTTATTTCCTCATTTCTTTACTATTTGTATTATTTTAATATTAATAAATATTCAACTTAAATTATAATAAAAATACAAAAAAAAATTATACTAATTTGTTGTTAATATTATGACATATAAAATATAAATTTTAATTTTAATATATATTTGAATTTAAAATTTGACCGTTAATTTAAGCACGATACAATCAAAGTATAAAATCAAATACATATATGATTAACTATAAATATAAAATTATTATAACATAAATAAACTGTCTGAAATTTAAAATTAAAACTAAGTAAACTAAATCAATAAGAGTAGTCTTAATTTGGCCCCAATTTTTTAATGCAAGAACGTGGGAGTCTTTCCCTTGAATATAATAAGCATGAGGAATGTTAGAAGATTAAACAAAGAAATTGGAACAAAAGGGACGGCCAGATCGTGGAAAATGAGTATGACATTTGTTTTTTTTCTTTAAATGAACTTAAAATTCCGACAAGGTAACCGCCAAACTCGCTCCTTGTCCTAAACGGGCTAACTGGCACCAACCCTAACACTTGTTGTTTTTGCAATTTAATCCCTTTTCTTATCTTCTTGCTATGGAAAACTATCAAATTAATATTATCCATTGGTTAGATAATTGGTAGTATACAAACCCATCTCTTTACAACACAGTTTTGACGCTTCAAATATTATAATAGTATTCATCATACACGTAAAATTTTGTATTAATCGAGAAAATGTTACACATTTTTAATTTACTCAAAATTTCAAGTCTTTGGTATAAAGTTCAGATCTCGGACAATCCCTTCTCCTTTAGCATAAATAATTTTTGTGAACAGAATGTGATAAGTGTTTCGTGATAGATTTATGTTAGTTTTACACTAATATTCGATAATTATGTTTAATACATATTCGAATATGAATGAAAATATACTACCCTTGAAATATATATATATATATATATATACATTTTATCCTTATATGGTGGGTAAGGTTGACTCTCATAGCCAATAGCTGCACAAAAAGCATGCAGCCGATGAAGAGTTTTATTTATAACCCTAAACCATGTGAAAGTTATAAATAAAAATGCAAAAAGTATAATTTATTCCCCAACAGATGATGAAATGTAATAACCAGACAGGCATTTTTAGTTTCGAATTTCGAGCATCTTTCTTTTTTCATGTTTATAATTTACGTGGCAAATTAATTAAGGACATGGATTAGCCATGTACGTGGCAAATGAACTAAAAGATGCTCCATGTTTATAATTATACCCTAAATAAAATGAACTAAAATCTCTGATCAGATTTTGTGAACACCCAAACTATAGATATGAAGATAAGTAACTTAGTGAGAAATAAATAAATAAATTAACCCAAGATTCCTTCAAAGCTGAAGCTCTATATATCTATGACAAACTCATTATGATCCCACTAATAGGTTGGTATTTAATACATTATCAATTTTGAGTGGGGTTAATTAATTTAGATTTTAAGTTATTAAGTTCGAGTCATTGGATTTGAGATTTAGGGTTTTCAAGTCGGATCATTATAAGTTGCTCAAGTCCTTTCAAGAATTTTTGGGTTCTAGTTATTTCGGGTCTGTTTATACACGCTCAAACCCACATCTTCCTAATTGTTGTAATAGTAATAATATCAACTAAACTATGGCTCAATCAACATATAGTTTCAGGCTTTAATTGCTACTTTTTATGATTAAATCAAGTTAAGTCAAATTTGAATTCGAGTTGATTGGATCAAGTTTTTACCTTGATAGTAAAATAATCAAAGATTGAATTAAACACGGTTAAAAAAACAGATAGTAACATATAATCAAAAAGATTTAAAATTAAATCCAAATAAGCTGATTGAGTTTGAGTACGCTGAAGCGCATTATCGGGTTGGGAATGGGCTATGGGTAGTTCTAGGCGTTGTGTCAAAAAAAATATGATCAAAACTTATAATAAGATTATTCAAAAAAAAATCAAAAAATTACATTTATAATGATGTATTAAAATCTAATTCATTAATAACATATAAAATTAAACCTCGTTAATATGTTAAATATAAATCCATATATATTTATATACTAATCCACGATGTGATAATTAATCCATTAGATTACCTGAACAAAGCCAAAAACATACTTTAAAATTATTGTACTTTAAGAACCCTATGATTCCACCGAAACCCTCGTTGAGAAACTTACGTGTCAGCCGGAGACCATTTTTAAGTTTTTCTTATAATTTTTTTATTTATGAAAATTCTTTGTTTTGAAGGGAAAATTTCCTATAAGGACACTTGGTGTTGTTAGGAACTTTGCACCGGCCATTGCACGACCTTTCAAACAACAAAAACTCTAGCATGTCGGAAAGTTTGTAGGAACAAAATCATGTAATAAAAAAAAAATTAGTTGCACTGGGTTTTTTTAAACTTATCAAAATCTGATTTTATTCCTCATTTGGAATCTAATATTAGCTGTTCCATCCTCACTAATTTTCACTAATTTCTTGGTATTGGTTTATATTTTTTTTTTCTCCTTGATTTTAGGAAATAAAAAAAATGACAAAATAATAATATAATGTGGGGATAAATATCAATTTTATATATATATAAGAACTTTAATATGATGCAATTATACACATAAAACTTGAATTGTGATTCATATATATATATATATAAAATTTTGATTTTGATTCAATTGTACATATTTAAATAAATGAATACATAGATTTATTCTTACGTTAGATTATAATAATCATTCATGTATGCAATATATCAACATAAAATTATGATAATTCGATAATATTGTTAGTGATTTATGAAAATTGAATCAAATTAAGATTTCATGCATAAAATCGCACAACTTTAAAATTCATGTATGACATTACACATTAATAGGATTAAAGTTCATACATAATTTTTATATTTATCCCTATAACAATTACAATTTTAAATTCTTTTGAAATTAGAGGGATTAAATTCCAAATAAACAAAGAATACAAGGATTTAGAGCATTCTCATTGCCTGAATGAATTGCTACATTTTTTTCACATTTAAAAACATGAAAAGAACATGGTTAATCCTATTGATAATAATAAAAAAAAGTATTTCATAAAAAATTATCCAAAAATTAAATACACCATATGAAAGAAAATACTCTTTAAGAAGAATAAACTGTGGGTCGACTTTGATTGACAAAGATGAAAGGGATTTTTTTTGTTTAAGTGCTAAATAATTTAAGTAAAGACTTAATTAGGTATATTCGTATATATGTATATAATAATTAGAGAGATAAGTCTTCAAGGGAATGAAATGGAGTAGTGTGAAAATAAATATAATTATTATTGATGTGTTGAGAAGCCATGTTAACGTGGGGGGAGTCGTGGTTGGTAAAACTAAGCTTTCTTTCTTCAACAACATCAACATGATAGAACTTGTATGCATGAGCTAGTGTCTGTTTACTATTAAAATTGTTGGTACAAAATGTGGGGTTCGAGAGTGGATGTGACACTGTGTCGAGGTTAGTGGTGGTCTGAAAGAATTTTTAAATTTTTTTTTTTGAAAGGTTTTGAAAGAGATACAATTGTTAGTGTAGAAGTGGTGTTTTGGTGTCTTCTAGTGATGAAGAGAACTTAAATTACTACAAGAATATGCATTTTTAGTGTAATAAAAAACACATTAAAAGCTACAATTATTAGTGGTTAATTTTCAGGTTGTCACTTGTTGTCTGTTTATTTAAAGTTGGTTGTAATGGTAGTTTAGAAAAAAAAATAGTGAGAAAAATATAAGAGCAAAAAAGAATTGATGGAACCAATCTTTGTTAACGCGTAATTCAGACGCATAGTCTTATCTCTATGGAACCTCGCCTAGTGAATGATTTTATTTCAATAATCATCTGAATTATCTATTGGCTTAAGCCTAATCTATACTTACACAAAGAAATAATTGTAGCACCAATACCAACCTCAATTGTCACAAATCACTCACTCAAATATCTCACAATACAATCAATAAACTCTCCAAAGAATACCCAAAAGAGTGTCAAAAAAATAATCACAAGAACACAGCAAGGCTATTGACAAAGACATTCAAAAAATTGCTCTTTGATGTGCGTCACGGGTTTTTTACCAAATTAATACAAAAAATATATATTATCCAAAATGGGGTGCCCTTTTCAATATTTACGAAAATGGTACATTGAGGGTGGTTGCGCCTCTGTCAGAGGCGGCACCACCCTCTGTCAAGCCTACCACCCTAAAAAAAAAGACACTGAAATTTAAAAAAAAAATACTGAAACAGAATTTAAAAAAAAACATGAAATGACAGGAACCTGGTCAATGGGCTGCCACAGGCGGCACCAAAGGTGTCATTGCCAAAGGCGGCACCAGCATGCTGTTTTGGCCTATTCTGCGTCTTGGGGACCTTATAATGGTCCCCAAAGTTCATTTTCAGCTGAGAGAGAAGAAGAAGAAGAAGAAGGATACGGCGGCGCCGGAAAAAGAAAGAGAAAGGAGGAGAAAGAAGAAAGAAAGAAGAAAAAAATAGAAGTATGTATAATTTTTTTTTAAATAATGGAAGATATTGTTGTTATTGTGTTTATAATTTTTTGTTGTTATTATTATGATATATATATTGATTTTTATTTTTATTATTTGTTGTTGTTAGTTTAGTTTATAACTATTGTTAGTTATTAGGATTACTAGGTTAATTATTATCTTAGTTAGTTAGTTAGTTATTATTATTGTTAGTTAGAAACCCTAAAATGATATTTTAGTTAGTAGTATATTGTTAGTAACCCTAAAATAAAATATTGTTAGTATATTAATATGTTATTATATTAATATTTTAGTTAATATGTTAGTTAGTATATTGTTAGTATATATTAATATGTTAGTTAAAAACCCTAAAAACCCTAAAATAATAATATATTGTTAGTAGTATAATTAAAATGTTAGAATATACTATTAATATTTTAGTTAATATGTTAGTTAGTATATTGTTAGTAGACTAATATGTTAGTTAAAAACCCTAAAAACCCTAAAATAATATATTGTTAGTATATTAATAATATGTTAGTATATTAATATTTTATTTAATATGTAACATAGTTAGTATATTGTTGTTAGTATGTTAATATGTTAGTTAAAAACCCTAAAATAATATATACAAGTATAAATAATATGTTAGTGTAATTTTCTGAGCAATTTTGTTTATTTTTGAACAGATTGAATATTGAAGATGGATGATCAGTTTTTCGTATGCGTTTATTTCGATGGAATCATCTTGACAACAACCGTTGGATGCATATTTGAATGTCAGCAACAAATAGCAATGAGATTTAATAGAAATGTCTCGTTGGATGATATGAAGGGAAGGATAAATGCAAAAATTGTTAGACGTTGTGGGAGAACGATTTCGAGAATTTTCTACAAGTTTCCAATTTCGACAGATCCGATCAAATTCACAGAAATGGAACTTGTAGACGACGAAGACGTGGAGACAATGATCGCTCTTTACTGTGGGAATGGGAGTAACAAAAATGCACCGATTCACTTATTTGCTGAGTTAGCCGATATTGAGGCAAATAAAGACATCAATGCATATGGTGAAGAACATGAAGCTCAAGAACCGTGCATGGTGCCTCCAATATCGTATGTTGATGCCGAATCGAATATACATGGGATCGATATCGATCTTAATATTACACCCGATATTGATGTGGTTGGTGATGATGGACACGATAGTAGTGATCATTGTGAGGAAGAGGTCGATAGTGACAGTGATCCCGATATGGACGATATACCTGATGATATTGACGATGAAGACGTGAATGACGATGGAAACATTAGCGCGTCTTGGTCGGGAACCGATCACGATGTATTATGATACACAATAATCTGGGCCACACATGTCGCTCATAGACCCCGACGCAGCGGCGTGTAGTCGAGTTCCGAGTACCACGAAATATATCACGCTCACCTACCGCCGTAAATTCCGAGCATGAGTTATTCGTAGGCCAGAGATTCGAAAGTAAAGAAGAGTGCGTATCTGCTATTAAATGGTATAGCATGGATATATCAGCGGATTACAAAGTCACAGTGACTAAACTGACGGTTTATATTGGGGAGTGTTAGAATGCAGCGGAAGGCTACAATTGGCGGGAACGAGCTGCATTCATTCAAAATTCACAGATGTGGGAGATACGAAAATTGGTTGGACCTCATACATGCAGATCGACACGTATGACAGAAGATTATAAAAAACTTGATTCCAAAACTATCTATACGTGTAACATTCCAATGGTGAAGGACATGCCGACCATTAAAGTTTCTGATCGATTCTTTGAAATACAAGCACGATTTCGATGTCAGTATCATATCAAAAAGCGCGTGGATAGCTAAGCGGATGGCAATAGAGCAACGTATGGAGATTACGATTCATTGTATAACGAGCTACGAGGATGGATAGCTACTATGCGAGAGTAATGCGTCGAAAGCGTGATTGAGTTACAGACATGACCTTATTACGGCCCAGATGCCCAATTACAGCCGGGGAAAAGAATTTTTCATCGGATGTTCTAGATGTTTGATCCATGTGTGCGGGCATTTCCACACTGCAAGACGTTTGTGCAGGTGGATTGGACATGGCTATACGGAAAATATACACAGATCTTACTTATTGCGGTTGCTCAAGACGGAAATAGGAACGTGCTCCTAATAGCGTTTGCCATAGTAGATAAGGAGAATATGGAATCCTGAAAATTCTTCCTTACCAACCTGTGGAGTTATGTTATTAGCAACGATAATATTTGCATCATCTCCGATAGAGGGAAAGGATTAATTGCCGCAATTAGGCGTTCCGGTATGCCATGGAGATCCGTTTACTGCATCCGTCACATTGTGGCTAACTTCCTTTGAGAGTATAAGAATGCAGACTGGAAGAGACAAGTAATGAAAATGGGTAAAGGATAACCTTAAATTTTCAATATAAGTTTAATGTTTTTATGTTATCTAGTTATCATAACTTATCTTTTATTAAAACATATACAGCGTACGAGTTAGAGCCACATATTTTTCGCCAAAGAATGACTCGACTTGAGAGTGACATGGAAGGTCAAACGAACAAATCTTTTCGAGAGTGGTTGGGTACAATGGAGCCGTGGCAATGGGCTCAAAGTTTTGACGAGGGCTTTCGCTATGGTCAAATGACCACAAACTTGGTGGAGGGGGTCAACGCTGTGTTGTTGAAAACACGACATCTTCCGATTTCATCTGTCTTCTCGACTACATTCTACAGGTTGGCAACCTTGATGCCAAGAATGGGTGAACAACAAGTCAACCAGATGGATGCGGGCCACGTGTTTGTGGAAGATGTTAGGGATGCATTGATTGCAAACCGTCGGATTGCGAGGTCGATGACTGTAGAAATATATTCACGACGCCTGGAAACTTTTCGAGTTACGGAGTCCATCGGTCGTCGACTCGGTTTGCCACCTAGGTCTTATGGAGTCGATCTTGGAATGAAGCGGTCACGAATGCGGGAGGTTCCAAACACTTCATTATCCGTGTGCACATGTCGTGGCGGCGGCGTGTGCTAAAGCGAACCTTAATGTTGAACAATTTGTCGATGATGTGTACACGCTCGAGCGTACGTTGCGTGTCTGGGAAAATGAGTTCCTTGTCCTGCCCGACCTGTCTACATGGGAGGTGCCTCAGACAAATTTCGAGCTTGTCCCAGACAGAGCGCTACACAAGAATTTGAGAGGTCGTCTGCAATCATCCAGAATCCGTAATGAAATGGACATTAGGGAGAAATCCAATGATAGGCGCTGTGGAATATGCAGGTTAGGTGGTCATAATCTAAGTAAATGCCCGCAGCGAAACTATCATGTTGGACAATCGTCACGAGCGAGTGGGAATTGAGGTTATTCAGATTAACATGTTTTGTATTTAGATTTTTGGTGATTTTGATTAATTAGGGCTTAATTGCAAAAAATAAATAAATTTAGGGACTGAAATGCAAAATAAATTACATGTATGGATTTGTATGAATATGGATTTGTATGGATTTCTATTTTGTGCGATATGGGTAAAATAATAAATGTTGTATTTTGGGTTGAATGTATATAAGCCATGCGAAAATGGCTTGGTTATTGCAAGTGTTTCATGAATATTTGGTCAATAATTTTATTGTGTACTTAATGACAAGTGAGATTTGTAACACCCCTAACCCGTATCCGTCGCCGGACTAGTGTTACGATGCATTTCCAAACAAACTACAACTTGGAACAGACATTCATTTGAATTCAAGCACAAATCAATATGATCTTTTACGATTTTTTTTTTTAATATCCATCCTCTTATTCCTTACAAATCAAACTCATATATATATATATATGGATCACATAATCAACCAAAATCACTTCATACTTTTTTTAGTCATATCACATGTACAAATCATGCTTCAATATTTAACCATATTAATGGAATTTATAAACATTAATGGCATTTATAAACTTAAAACTTATCTCAGCATATATATATCATTATAACCTAACATGCTTATCATTTATTATCATATCCTTAACCTCATTTGCATATTCACTTTACTTATCAACAAAAACAATCATATGGCATATTCATTATTAATCTATTACCAACCGTACCTATTTAGTGAATCATTCAAGCATAATATATATGCATACATTGCCAATTCAAACCTAATCAATATAACCTATACACATTCGGACTTATAATCATCCAACTCATACACATTCGGACATATAAATATCTTCTAACCTTTATAAACATAGTTCATTTTATAAGACCTAACCGAACTCACTTAAATACCAAATCCAAACATACCATACATATTATATATATATATATATCAAAACCTTTACCGCAATATTAACTAATCATAGCAACCATATACCGCATATAAATAAGCCATGGTTGAAATGATAAAACCAAACACATTAAACACTTAAACATGAACTCATATAACCGAATCTAAACAAAATGATTAAGCCATTTTCGCATGGCTATATATATACATGACCAAAAATCAAACTTAAAGATTCCATCGCATGGTCAAATATTGTTACGAAATTTTAAAGCTCCAAATAATCAAGTTAATTTTATACAAATAAAGTATAAACATTGTAATATTTACAAATACAAAATAGAGGAAAATCAAAACCGCAAGAAACACCTAAAATTGATGGTTCGATGGTGTGGTCCTAGGTGTATACTTCTGCGGTGGTCGACGTTCACGTCGTGGGTGCCCGCGACGACCAACATCCTCTTCAGGCTCCAGTGGGGGTGTGCTAAACATGGCCGAAAAATCATGTGGCTCGAAGGGCATAAATGAACTCGAGCCAGAAGGAGTGCCCTGATGCAGTGGATACGACCCAGGAGGCCTGATGTCCTGCAGTGGATACGAGCCGGGAGTGCTGTACTGCGGTGTGTACAATCCAAATATATCAAACCCGTACTAGTATCCACCTCCTGACGAGCCCGGGAAGTAGTCATTGCCCGGCACATCTAGATGATACGAATGTGCATCCGAATGTGAATGTGATTGCTCGGGCTCCACTCGGGATCGGGATCTACAACGCTCGGCCTCCATATCGACCAGCGGCTCGTATGCCCCATGTCGCATGCATGGGGACTACGATCATCGCCTCCCGAGTATATATGGCTTCCCCATACTAGAGTACCATTGTATGTACTCTAATGGAGGTTGAAAATTGGAAGCCATATCCATCTGGGGTATTCGAGACATGCGATCATTCCACACCGCAATAAATCCCCGATGCCTAACCCCCAATCCAAGCCTTGTTTCCCTCTCTTATTTGTGCAATGAACCGCTCCCACCTGGCATGGCCGATCCGGGATATATTGGATGCAACCAAATTGGCGCAGCACTTGATCCCCATGGTACCACTCGACTACATTGAAACAGACAATTGGTGCGTTTGTGCACCACATATACGAGTGAATATAGGCGGACGGAGGTATAACGGCTGTAATTTCCGGTCTACGATATGGCATCCATATAAACTGCACTATTAATAACATTGTTAAAATTTAACACGGTGTGCGTAAGATATACAAACTAACACGTAACCAATATTGGAATCGCTTACCCCTTCCCCGGCATGTTGTTCAATCATAATCCGGTATATCGGGACAGTGTACGACCTCCCGATACCCGGATAAATACTCCACCTAAAAAAAAAATTTAAGTTAAATAGTATCAATATAAAGAAATTGTCAATTAATAACAAGTTATATTTTATCACCTGTTTACTAGTGGATATACGTATGGTTGGTGGGTAACTGATGCCAAGAATGGCATCCGATACAGAGCCCAGGACTGCAATAGCGTAAGGTATCTCGCCTATATCTACGGGCATTGGCTTTGTCGTCCGACAAAGCTCACGTTACTTTGTCAAGAATCTGCGGAGCCCTAACTATCTGACGAGCATTGCTCAAATCGACCAATAGGGGTAGGTACATGATATGAACCCTATTATTGTTTGCACCGGGCATCAGTACACCCCCTATGATGTGCATAATGTACGCTCGAGTAGCGCACATCAACTCGCCTTTAGTGGCATCAGCTGATAACTGTTCATACCTCGCTCTCAGCCATGTAAATTTCAAGCTCGTAAAATTTTCTTCATCATCGCCGTACGAGTCCCCTAGTAGGCTCTGACAAAGCGTAAATGGGTCAGCTATCGCACTGACACCCGTAACGAGACTCCCATCAATTGGGATCCCAAGCTGCACTGCAACATCCTCTAGAGTGACTATGCACTCTCCACAGGGGAAATGAAAAGTGTGGGTCTCCGGGCGCCAACGCTCGACTAGTGCGGATATTAAATCATACCGCAAGTCAAACGTCCGGATCAGTGCTGCTGACCCGAATCCAGCTTGCTCTATATACGGCATCAATCGTTCATCCGGGGATTTCTAAGCCATTCACCCGCCCCTTAATACACTGCATGCGAGTCTGATGAAGTGTTAAATCAGGAAAAAATTATTATTATAACATAATTTATTATGTATCTATTTTGTTAATATAATCCGCGATTAATAAATAACAATTCATTACCATATTATTAGCTGCGTCAGATATGTGTGGAACTGTACTAATCAATCGAGCCATTGCCGTCTCAGATATTTAATTTTTAACCTACATAAAAAATTTAAATTTATATTAAATTACAAAAAAATAACATGCCAATAAAAATAATATAACAAAAACATAACATAATTTAATATAACAAAAATATAACATAATTTAATTTATTATGTACCTATTTTAGTGTTTTTTTAATATAAATTTAGTAAAAACCACTTATTTAGCCCTTTGTTCGTATTTTCCTTATTTTCAATCTCTATTACTTAATATAAATATACTATTTTCGTCTTTTATTATTTTATATTATTTTACTACATAATGTTTCAAATGTATAAAATATTTTACTATTTTTTTAATATATATATCTATCAATATTAATAACTAAGGTAGGTAACACTAACAATAATAATATTTTTTACTAACAATAATAATACTAACTAAACTAAAATAATAATAATTACATTTAATCTAACAATAATAATAATAATATTTTTTTACTAACAATATACTAACTAAAATAATATTTAAAGTTTTTAACTAACCATTGTTTTTTACTACCAATATACTAACTAAAATAATAATTACGGTTTTTAACTAACATAATAACTTTTATTACAATCTAACTAACAAAATTATTATTTTAGGGTTTTTAACTAACTAACTATAATAATAACTAACAATATAATTAATATTGTAACTTTTTAGTAATCCTAAAACACAATTTACTAACTAACTAACTAACAATATACTAAATTATTATTTTAGGGTTTTTAACTAACTAACTATAATACAATATAATTAATATTTAAACTTTTTAGTAATCATAATAATAACTAACAATATACTAACTAACTAACAATTATTATTTTAGGGTTTTTAACTAACTAACTATAATAATAACTAACAACTAACAATATAATTAATATTTAAACTTTTTACTAATCCTAATAATAACATACAATATACTAACTAACTACCTAAATTATTATTTTAGGGTTTTTAACTAACTAATTATAATAATAACTAACAATATTACTAACTAAATTACTAACTTTTTACTAATCCTAATAATAACTTACTAACTAAATTATTATTTCAACATTTTTAAACTAATTATAATAATAACTATTTAATAATACTACTAACTAAAGTAGTATTTAAACATTTTTGCTAATCTTAATCTAACAACTAACAATTACTAAACTAAACTAACAAACAAACAACAACAAATAAAAAAATAAAAATCAATAATAATAATAACAACAAAAATCATCAACACAATAAAAACAACAATATCATCATCCATTATTTAAATAAAAAAAATACATACTTCTATTTTTTTTCTTCTTTTTTTTCCTTCTTTCTTTCTTCTTTCTCCTCCTTTCTCTTTCTTTTTCCGACGCCGCCGTCTCCTCCTCCTCCTCCTCCTCCTCCTCCTCCTCCTCCTCCTCCTCCTCCTCCTCCTTCTTCTTCTTCTTCTTCTTCTTCTTCTTCTTCTTCTTCTTCTTCTTCCCTTTCTCAGCTACTGAAACTTCATTGGGGACCATTATAAGGTCCCCAAAGCCTCAACCTGCAGAAATTACATGCAGGAATTGTCATGTCGGCCAGTGCCGCGCCTGCTGCAGAGCACCTTCCGTGCCGCTTTGTGGCGAGAGGACTGACCAGTGGTCCTGTTATTTCGTGTTTTTTTTTTTAATTTACGCTTGATTATTTTTTTAAATTTCAGTGTGTGTTTTTTTTTTTTTTTAGGGTGGTAGGCTGACGGAGGTGGTGCCGCCTCTGACAGAGGCGCAACCACCCTCAATGTACCATTTTCGTAAATATTGAAAAGGGCACCCCATTTTGGATAATACATATTTTTTTGTATTAATTTGGTAAAAAACCCGTGCGTCACAAAACAACCTATTTATAGGCCTTTACAAGTGGTCAATCAATAGTGTTTTGATAGGTTTTAAACTCCTATTTAAAAATTGAAAATATCCTATTAATTATCCTAAGTATTTATCACATAAAAGTTTTTATAAATTAGTCTTCCAACTATTCCAAAACTCTCTTGAACAAATATGATATTTATCTCCAAAAAATAGCATTTTAATAATAAGACTTTCATGTTAATTCAATCACCTCAAGCAATTCGGTTGGGAGTCTTAGCACCCTAGTCGACCCATGCTTCTAGTTTTGTTAAATATGCCACTTTCAAGTGAACCACACTCAGTACAAATGAAACTTATTCAAGGCCCGAGTCGATGGGCCTAGTAGAGAAACGATTTCGTTATAACAGGACATGGAATGAGCAGTAGAAACTTTCCCAATAGACACATATAAGCCTCTTTTTTTTATTTTATCAATCACGCATTTCGTCTTTGCCACAATAACTTCATTCTTTTGTAACTATTAACTTTATCACAACTCTTTTTTTTTTTTTTTTGTGATAGTTAATTTTGTCACAATAGCCCATTCTTTTGTGACAAAGTATGTTAAAACTAAAATCATTAACAATAGAGAAAAAAAAAAAAACATGTTTTCACACCTACATTTTATTACTAAGATGTGACTTAATCATACTATTGAAAGTTTGTGGTAGAATTATAGAAGACTTTATTTTATGTGTGCTAAGATGTGATAAGAGGAGTCTATAAGTAGATCCTAATGTGACCTTGCGACCATCCATTGATGGCTAGCTATTAGACTTACAAAATATATTCAATTTAAAAATCTAGTCAATACTGAAAGCTAGAGGTGTACATGGGTCGGGCCGGGTCCAACTAAAAATTTAGGCCCGTTCATTGGGTTCAGGCTGGGCTGGGCCCAAAAAATGGGCCTAAAATTTTGCCCAAGCTCAGACCATATAAAAATGCTAAAACTCAGGCCCGGCCCGACCTGGCCCGCCCGTATTAATTTTTTATATTATTTTATATAATTTTTAAATATATATAATACATCAAAAATACTAAAAAATAAATATTTTTCAACAAATTAAAAATAAATTTTTAAAAATATGTAGACTTAAATAACACTCAAATAAATGTAACTTAACAAGCAAATGCCTCTAAAATAATAACAAAATTAACAATAAAATAAGTTTTATATAATATCTAAACAATAACAACAAAATAATAGAAACATAATAGTAAAATGGTAGCAAAATAAGGAGAAAAAAATAAGAAAAAAATATTAAAAAATAGTTTTTTTTTCCTTTAGTGAATTCGGGCCGGGCCGGGTCGGGCCCGGGCCAAAAATGCCTTACCCGAGCCCGGCCCATTTTTTAAACGGGTCTTATTTTTTTGTCCAAGCCCATTTTTCGGACCTATATTTTTGTCCAAACCCTCCCACATTTCGTGGGCCTTGGTCGCCCAGCCAAAAATGCCTTACCCGAGCCCGGCCCATTTTTTAAACGGGTCTTATTTTTTTGTCCAAGCCCATTTTTCGGACCTATATTTTTGCCCAAACCCTCCCACATTTCGGGTGGGCCTTCGGGCCGGGCCGGGCCGCCCGGCCCATGTACACCTCTACTGAAAGCGCACGAATGTTATTGCAATAATATATTACAATGAAATACTTTCAAAATGGAAGTACTTCAAGGATTAAATCCCTAGAGAGATAATATTAGTCTAAATTGAGCTAATGCAAACAAAATTGTTCAACTAATCTTATGGATTACCATTCTAATAGAACTCATAGCGCTATCAATACAACTGATTTGAAGGTAATCACTCAACTAATTAAGAACTTAACAATCTCAAATTTAACTTTCCTAACAAGTATAGAATTAGTGATTAGTGGAACCAATTGGTGAATTAATGGTTAAACATAAACTTGTTGATCCTAAATATATTTCCACTAATCCTAACCCCTTCCGGTCTCTTGACTCGCCTTGAGAACTAGAATTCACCATTAAACCCCAGCTCCCACTTGTTAGCCTAACATACACCAGATCTTTCAACTCATTGTGCTTAACAAGCTAGATTGGTTTGGTCAACTAGGGTTAGATCTCTTATTTTTCGTAATTCTAATCATGCCTATGGTCGTCAATTATAAACATGCGTTAAAATCACCAATCTAAGCAAGCAACAATATAAGTCTTTACAACAACTTACTTAATCATCTTATCACCAATATTCACCACTAATCACATAACAAATTAGCTACCCGTGGATTTAACATTAACAAAACATTTAACAATGGAAATCAACATTATAATGCAAAATATAAAAGGATCAAGGTCTAGAAATGCAAATTAAGTGTAGATATCCAAATTTTTGAGAGCCCAAACTAGATCCTCTTACACTAGACTTGTCTAGTAAAATTTGAGATTGGAACTAAAGAAACTTAAGACTTTTTAATTACAAAATAATATCTAATAAAACCATCAAAGTAGATATTGTATGGAAAGTAAAGTTACTACAATTGAGGAGGATAGGCCATTTGGGACCTAATTTTCATGTATCACTGATACAGGGGTTTCTCAAGGGCTTATAACAATGCCCAATTAGTTTACCTAAGTTTGTTGTTAGAGCGACCTAACGGTGGGGTTTGGACACAACTATTGGCAGTTAATCAAGGTGTTGAGGCAATTATGAGAAGAGTGAAAAGAATAGTGCTACAAGCAGTGCCCGCTGCATCTGGCACTGCTCAGCCTCATAACTTGCCATTTTTAAAGTTTGCAATTTTTCTAAACAAAATCTTTCAGCTGTAATCTTCGCTAATATTTTGGACATTTGCAAGTCCATCTCTGAAGACCAAACCATTTATAGAAACATATCTTGAAGATTAGTTTGGATTGGATTAAGCAAATCGGTTTCCCTATTTTAAGGAGACCGAATCGGTCGGTAACTTGGTTACATATACTGAAGAGTTGAAGACTTAAGCTGGACTTATTGAAAATATTCTCCGTGATGATTACCTTATTGCTATTCTGATGGGAAGATTGATTGTAAGTATGTTAGCAAATCGAAAGCAATTTAAATACTTGAGATTTGTATAGGTTACGTACTAAGAGTTTTAACACTTATACATTAAATAATGAACTTGTAATTATGAAGGCATTGAGTGTAAAAACAGGTGAATTACTTGGTTTCTAAGGGGAAAATTTAGAGAATAAAAATCTAGATCTTAAGTGCAAAAGTGAGGTTGTTAAACTGGTGAGTGTTAAAACTTGAATCACTTGTTGTACCAGGTGTTATGATAGTGGATTATCTCTCTGAACAAGGTCCCTCAAACGTAGGGAAACTGAACTACATAATCATATTGTTGTGTTCGTATTTGTTTTTCAGCAATTCCTAAAGCAATTCGCACTGCTTCCAGCACTACTCAAACATACTTACAAATATAGTTTTCAGTCCTCTCATAAAGTAATGCATCTCTTATTAATTTCTGAAATTTTCAAGTAGCATTATTGTCAATTTGTATTTCTCTTATATTAAATTATTTTTAGAAACATAAACATTATAAAGTTTTCAACTAACCCGAATTTTAATATAAACTAATAAAAATAAAACTAAAATGAAATTAATAACTTTCAACTTTTGACCAAAAAAATTAAAAAATAAATCACAAACCAGATTAATACTAAAAAGAAAACATTGAAATTAAATGAAAAAAAATAACAAAGGTAAAGTCAATTAATATATTACTAAATTTTGTACTAAAAAGTAAAGTCAAGCTACTAGAAGTTTTAATTTTTTTTCCTCCTTCATCTTATTTAGTTATATATATATATATATATGCATAATTAATTTCTACAAAGCTTCTCAATTTTTTAAGTATTAGTGTCTACAAAGAAAAATATCTTCTTCAATTGGCCTCCCTAAGAATTTTTAGGTATATTAATTCTTGAAATTATTACTCTTCAATTAATAAAATATCAATTAATTATTTTTTGGTTAAATTCTGTTATTAGTAGATGTACTTTATGAAAGTTGTGGATTTAGTCCCTATACTTTAATTTGTTCAATTTCTGTCCTGACCCAAACAGTAACAGTTAAATCCGTTTGATTAAACTCAATTACTAGTCATGTACTACAGATACAGTTGTAGATTTAGTCTATATTCTCCAATTGAATCATTATAAGTCCCTGAACATATTACGCATATGATAGTATGTTTGTTGCATTGAATTTTAATGAGGACCGGAATTTTAAAATTTAAAAAAGTACAGATACTAATAACGGAATTCAACCATTATTTTTATATAATTGTCTTATCTTTTGCTTGTAATTATTAAACTAAAAAAAGAAAGTCAATGCTCACTGAACTTGTCTTTTATAGGTACATATAATAATGGTTAAAGAAAATATAAAGTAATAAAATGTCAACTTTTTAGTATTAATGTAGTATTACACCATGGGAAATATGGAAAATTATACCTAAATAATAATTAAATAAAGGGGTCACTTATGTGCATAAATAATTAACAGACTTCAACTTTATTTTTTATTATTTGGTGGGGAGAGTTGGCTGACTAAAATGAATCATAGAAATAAATTTAAATTAGTTTTGCTTGTTGTTCATGTAAACATAAAAAAAAAAAATGATTTTTTTTCTTTTTTTTAATATATCTTTTGATTTTTAAAATAAGAAAAAAAAAGGAAAGAGATAATTTTGAAAATAAAATATAGTTGGGAAGAGCATGCAGATTTTATTTTTTTTATTAAAAAAAAAGCATATAATTGTACTTTGAAAGTAAACCATTGCTTGCTAAAATAATATTAATAAAAGATGACAAATTTTAACACTTTTATTTAGTTAAAATATCTGTATTCTTAATCTACAATATATGTGTATGTCTGTATTTGTAAATGGTGATAAATTATATGGAGACCATAACTATTTCTACTTTCTAATATATATGAGGTAAATTTATAGTTTTCATCCTTCTTTAGTTTTTATACTTTAATTTCACGTAATTTTATCCTTTATTTTTATAATGTATTTAGATAGTTCAAATCATTAACATCGTCAATTATTCCGCTTAAAATGTGGACGTAGTTTTCTTTCTTAGAGAACTCTTCGGACTAGGGATGTAATTGAGCAGAGTTAATCTGAATATTGGAAAGCTTGAGCTTGACTCAATATTCGGGACTTGATACTCGGCTCATGCTTGATCAGGCATCAAATTTTAAGCTCGAGCTAGAGCTTGAATAAGCTCATTTATCAATTTTCGTACTCAAGTTCAAACACGAGCTCGAGCTCGTTTGTATTTAAGCTCTTTTTATACAATAAGGATAAAAATGTAATTTTATATTATAAAAATAAATTTAAATGAAAATTTTGATTATGCCCACAACCTATTCGAATCAAGTATTACAGTGCATGAATTCGACTCGACTGATAGCTCGAGCTCAGCTCGATAATTACCAAATCAAATTTGAGTTTTTTCAAGTAGAACTCAAATAGCTTGCAAGCACCAATATCTCATTTACTTACTTTAGACGAACCAACGAAATTATAGAAGTAGAGGACCAAATTATGTCAAAATCATTTCGATTAAAATGTTGATGTAATTTTTCTTTCTTAATAACACTCTTTAGACTAGGGATATAATTGAGCAGAGTCAACCTGAATACTAGCAAGCTCGAGCTTGACTCAACATTCGGGACTCAATAATCAGCTAAAGCTCAATCGAACATCAAATTTTAAACTCGAGCTAGAGCTTGATTAGTCTCATTTATCAATTTTCGAACTCAAGCACAATTAAGTTCATTCATATTCAAGCTTGAGCTCATTCGTATTTAAGCTCTTTTTATACAATAAGGGTAAAAAAGTAATTTCATATTATAAAAATCTATTTAAATGAAAAATTCGATTACGCCTGCTACCTATTCAAATCGAGCATTACAGTGCACGAATTCGACTCGGCTGATAGCTTGAGTTGCTCGAGCTCAACTCGATAATTACTTGACTGAATTCGAGGTTTTTTTTAGAAAAACTCAAATAGCTTGTGAATGTCCTATTTACTTACTTTAGACTAACCAATGAAATTATAAAAGTAAAGGAACAAATTATGTCAAAATTATTTCGATTAAAATGATGATGTAATTTTTTTTCTTCTTAAAAACACTCTTTAGACTAGGGATGTAATTGTGGCAAAAAAAAAAAAAAACAGGGATGTAATTGAGTAGAGTCAACTTGAATACTAGCAAGCTCAAACTTGACTCAACATTCGAGACTCAATACTCGGCTCAAGCTCGACCGAACATTAAATTTTAAGCTCGAATTAGATTTCGAATAAGCTCGTTTATCAATTTTCGAACTCAAGTTCAAACCAAGCTCAATTAAACTCATTAGTATTCAAGCTCAAACTCATTTGTATTTAAGCTCTTTTTATATAATAAGAGTAAAAATATAATTTCATATTATAAAATATATTTAAATGAAAAACTTGATTATGCTCACGAACCATTCGAATCGAGTATTACAATGCATGAATTCGACTCAATTGATAGCTCAAGTTGCTCAAGCTCAACTTGATAATTACTGGATCAAGTTCGAGTTTTTTTCGAGTAGAACTCGAATAACTTGTAGGCACCAATGTCTCATTTACTTACTTTAAACTAACCAAAGGAATTATAAAGGGAGAGGACTAAATTAAGTCAAAATTAAATATATGCATTAAATTGAGTCAAACCCAAATAGTAACAAACCTAAAATTTGAAGCTCCATATTTGACTCAAACTCGATCAAACATCAATTTCTAAGTTTGGGCTAAGCTCAAGGCTTCAAGCTCAATTAAGCTTGCTCAACTCTTATTATATAATAAGACTAAAAATGTAATTTCACAATATAAAAATATATTTAAAAAATAAATTACTCGATTAGACTGACGAGTAGTTTGAATCAAATATTATGGAGCTTGGCTCAATAATTACCAAATTAAATTTTTTTGTTAAACTCGAATGACTTGCGAGCAGTTAGTCTCATTTACAACCCTAGGTTATTCACTTATTTCATGCGGGAACATAGGATTAAAAATAGAATACTAGAAACGAAAAACAAAGGTCAATAAATGGTGAATTCAGCAACTTAAAAACACAACAATGGCATTAACAACAGAATCTCTTGTATCGACAAACAAGACCTTTCACTCAAAGCCACTTTTGCTCAAAATATTATTACAAATGCAATGAACACTCACCTGGAAGAATATCATCATCAACAACACCTAAACCTTATATTATCATGGTTCAATCCACTAAAACTTTTACCAAATGCAGCCTTTTTTATTCAACCAAATAGACTTGTTAGGCCTTTAGGCAAAGTTGTAGCTATATATTGAAAACTCTAAAAAGTGCAACAAACAATGCCCATCTACCACCACCACAACACTTGTGAGATCAAGCCGAGTTTACAAGAACAAACAGCGGTGTATCTCCTAACCGTTCCCGACCCTGAAACAGAAACCGAGAAAGAATAAGAAAGGAAAGCAAATGTTAATGGCTAACTGATATCGGGAGAATATGGTTTAGTTTATGCATGATTCATAGCACACCAGAAGTCAGAAACCAGTAGAAAAATGGTAAAAGTACCATGGAGGCCCCAGTACTAGGAGTCAGATTGCATTTTGCCCCCTTAACTCAAAAATTGGGCAAATTAATTCTTATACATTAGATCAACGAGTAAACTGATCCTTTCTGTTAAAAATTTCATCCATTTCTTCTGTTAAAAACTGACATAGCTAATAGAATAACCAAACAATTCCACATGGCATGCCACGTCTACCTCATGATAACGTATGGGGACCAGTTTTTAACATTATAAATGGATGGAATTTATAACAGAAGGGTCAATTTGTTCTTTAATATAACGTACAGGGACTAATTTGGCTTATTTTTTGAGTAAAGGGGACAAAATGCAATCCGACTCCTAGTACATGGGCCTCCACGGTACTTTTACCGTAGAAAAAGACTAATGGTCAGTAATTTCAAAGCTCTACTAGAGTGCTAGTTCATACATGGTCACAAATTTGCATTTGGTATTACATCCATGCCTTTATGCTTTGGTTGAATTTGATAAACAATGGTAATTTAACATGAAATTAACTATAATAAATTTTAGTTTTATTTTAAAAGAAATGATAGAGATGCTATTGTACAAACCTCAAATGAACAAAAAGGATAACAACTAGTTCATTAGAAGTCAACCTCCTTTGACACCCAACATAATGTTCATAAAAGAACAAATATATAGTGTTGAAGCTGACATTGAAACTATTATATGTTTGAGAACTTACTGCTCAGCCTAACATGTGCTAGTGTTAGGCCAAGCAGTCTAAATAAGTAGGCAGGGCACAAGCAGGTGCACTGCACATCCTATCAGACATGTCTTTTGGAAAGAGGATAATGGTCCCGTGACATTAGCATAGGCTGAAAAAGAAGATTAACACTTTGCAACTATGAAACTCGAGCAGGAATGAGATTCATTGTTTCTCAAAAAAACTCGCAATTAGCTTTCTAATCACCGTAAGCAACATCTAGAATACTTTTTCCTCTACAATACTATGACATTTGTTTGTTTTCTTGCTGTTCTAAAGCTGAATTATGATTCTAAACATTTATTATTAGTCCCTAAAGATGCCTAACTACAAACTGCTCCATGGCATATTTTTATTAGAGTTTATAAACTCAACCTTAGTTTTATCAGTCATTATGGTTTCAAAATATGTGTTTAAAGCTCAGGTTTATCACACGAACTGTGATTGATAAGGCAGCAAGAGGTATAAGATTAGCACCACATACCTTTAAACCTGATAATTCGATAACACAAGCACACTCCACAACATGCACGCCGACTCGCTCTGCAAACGAAACAATCATTCATGTAAATAGCAAAGCAATGGTCTAATACGACAAAAAGGAAATCCTAAGGCAATCTCTTGTACTTTCCCCTTAATTCAAAGGCTCACTCATAGCAACACACTAGCATGTTATGTTGCATAAAGGTGAAAAACGAGTAAGCTTTTGACGTTTTTATATAAAATTGAACTACCAAGTAGCCTAATCGCAGCAGACAAGGTTCCACCGGTGGCAACGAGATCATCTATTATCAAAGCACGTTCTCCAGCTTGCACGGCACCGACATGCATCTCCATTTTGTCTTTTCCATACTCTAAAGAATACTCCTCCGAGATAACCTCCCCTAATAAACATCAAAAAATTTAACAATTACCACAAAGATCACTAAACAAAATGCAACAATCAACAATACCCAACAAAAATCATCTTTATATATATACCAGGCAACTTATTGGGTTTCCTCATAGGAACAAACTTGGCACCAATAGCCAATGCAATAGGTGGACCAAATATGAATCCCCTTGCTTCTATACCTGCATTTTACCATACAATTATAAGGAAATATATACAATATACACTATTAAAGTTAAAATAAAAAAAAAAAACCCATTACTGGAAATTACCTGCAACAACAGATATATTTTGCCCTTTGTACCTTTCAACAAACAAATCAATAGTATCACTAAATGCTTTGGTATCAAGAAGCAAAGTTGTTATGTCTTGAAACATGATCCCTGAACCAAAAAATGAAAAGAACAATTAAAGGGTAAAAAGAAAAACCAAACAAAGGGATCGAAAGTATGTTTTGTTTGAAACCTGGTTTGGGGAAGTTTGGGATGACACGAATTGCAGAAGAAATTTTGGGGATACGAGGGTCTTGTTGTTGTTGTTGTTCATCTTGAGACGCCATTTTTTGTTTTGTTGATTTTGTAACTTAGTGACTCGCTGATGAAACTCAACACGGGGACGGGTCGACTCGGATGGTATTGATTTTGGGTTTTGCGGGAGAGAGCAAAGTAGCTGTGAAAGAGGAAGACTGCGTAGTTGACAGAGTGACCAACCCTAATAACCAATAGGGTAAACTACACTCAAGGTCATTGAACTATTAGTAAGCTTACGTTTTGGTCACTAAACTTAAAAATGTTACAAGATGATCATTGAACTATTTGAATATTTTCATTCAAGTCACTGAGTTGTTAATATCACTATTGTATGGCCTTCTTCGCTCACACTGCCGGTACCAATTGAAAGCTCTACAGTTTAGTTTGTATTTCATGAAACGGTTTTGAACCTCATGAATCTATGAACCAAAATTCAAACAAATTTCTTCTCCAATCTTTGACACTGACCATCAGATCAGCTTGGATCTAATGTATGTTTTTCTACTCATCGATGAGTATTGTTCTACCGTATCGATCGTTGAATCGTTGCTTGAAACTCACTGACTAAACTTGAAAAAAAAAATTTAACAACCTAATGACTTAAATGCAAACTTTCAAATAATTCAGTGGCTATTTTATAACTTTTTGAAATCGAGTCACTAAAATGCAAACCTATTAATAATTCAATGTCCTTGAGTGTAGCTTACCCTAATAAATATTAAATATCTTCTTGTTGTGTCTAACTTTGCACAAAATTTCAATTTTGATTTAATTTCGATTTGATTATAAAAATTAATAAATTAAATTTAGTTTATTTGAACTTGAAAATCATCCAAACTCAAAACAATGAAAGTTTGAATCTAAATGATCCAAATAAATAACCAAAACTATAAGTGATAAAAATTGGTAATGATCTTACCCAAGAAATCAACCTCAAACTTAAATAATCCGAACTTATCACAATTCAAATTTAAAATTACCCGAACCAAATTGATCAAAAATATTAAAAGTTTATTTGACCCTATCTAAATTGACCTGATCAAAAATCAATCCAACCCAACCCGACCCAAAATTGATCTAAAGTTATAATCCTAGTTTCAACTATTAAGGATAAAAAAATTGGAACTTAGAACTAAACCTGTCTATTTTTCAAAAAATCAACTTTGTTTCAAGTTTTGATTTAGGGTAGAGGTGTTAAATGGTAAAGTCGAGATGGGTTGGAGTTAAATTTATATATGATATTAGTATGTTTTATGTTTATTCAAGCTCAACTTGATCCAAAATATAAGTTTAAAGATTTTTTTAAGGCTACTCTTATTTGTAAATAATTAACCCAAATTTATTTCGAGTCTGCTCATATTATTTTCAATTTAGTATTTAACATTTAGATGTTTTTCCTTTTATTAAAAATTTAAAGTTAAAATTCTTTCATTTTTTTTTTTAAATTCAAATAATTTAACATATTTTTTAACGTTTACATAGTATTATATTATTGCATATAATAATTTTATGTGATATGAATCACATAACATATAAAAATAAAATAAAAATATATTACAAAAATGTAAAACGAGTTAGATCAGGCTCAAGCCTTGAATGTTGAAGTCCAAGCCCGACTTATATTTTAAACAGACATATTTTTTGCTTAAATCCATTTTTTAAACTTTGTGCTTTCGGCCAAATTTTCTTATACTGTAAGCATACCTTCAAGCTTGAATGGGTAACCCAACCTATAAACAGATCTAGTTTAAGGTAAAACGAAAACATTAAGTTAAAAAATATATTAAAATCATGAATAGTCATTGTCATAAAATAAAATAAATATTATCTTATAATAATCTGGCAAGTTATTAGGTGGGCTTTTTTTTTCACAAGTGAGTACAAATAACAAAATAAAGCTGGACCAACTCAATACTTGGGTTGGGCTTTGTCCAAATGTACTTGTCAGAGTTAGTATAATGTATATATGTATTAATTATGCTCATTTGTTTTTAAATTATACTATTAAAATAGTAAATTGTTATGGGGTTTAGGGTTTTGTGTTCAGACATATAGTAATAGGAGAAATTAGATTTGATTTTGGAGATAACATTATTAGAAGGGGTGGCCATAAACTCGAAAAGGATTAATTTGTAAACTCTTCAGCTTTTGAAAAGAAAAAAGAAGTAAAAATATAATGGAGGCCCTTATATGGATGGTGTATTTTGCCCCCTCGACTCAAAAACTTTAGCTCAAAGAGTAAATTGGTCATTCCATTAAAAGTTTCATCAATTTCTATTCTTAAATACTTGTTTCTATATATTAGCATGAAGTACACGTGGCATAATTGTTTAGTTATTTTGTCAACCACGTTAGTTTTTAACTGTAGAATTAGATGAGTTTTTTTTTTAATAGAAATGACCAGCTTACTATCTAATCTAACGTACAAATACTAATTTGTCCATTTTCTAGTAAAGAGGACAAAATAAAATCTGACTCCTAGTATAAGAACATCTATGATACTTTTACCAAAAAAAAAAAAGAATAAGAATATCAAATTGCACATTGTATCAATATATATCTTTTGAAAAAGAAATATTAACTCTGTGATAAGTAGTATTACGGCCTCTTTGGATGGGCGTTTAACTCTAGTGCGGTGCGTTTAATTTTCTTTTTATTTCACGCTGCAATATTGCTACAGTATCTAATCTCATCGCAACCGCTGTTTTTACACTTATCGTATAAAAACGCATCCATCCAAAGGGACCAATCTTAATTGCTCGATTTCACACGAAGCACCTCAACATTTGGGGCAAGCAAGATGGACTATTTGTGACCTCACACCAAACCCAATGACACTAACATGCCTTTTGAAGAAAGAGTAACGTGACTTATGAAATATACAATTAACTAAGATAACTCAAAATGGATCAATTTTTCACGTATGTCATCCATGACACGACCAAATGCATTTATGATTGAACCACTTCCATTGAACTAAAACACACACACACACAAAAAAAAAAACCATAATTTGCATAATCCCATAATTCTAGAAAATGTCAAAGGGTTCCTTTGACAATAAGCCAAAATTTCCAGAAGAGATCAACATTGCTATAGTTATTTGCTTTCGTGTAGTGTTTTGTTTTCCGACATAAACAAGTTTTGCACTATAAAAAGGAAAAATAAAAATAACCCACATGTCTTTCGTTTTCTTAACGAACTGTGTCTTTGAAAAAATATATATGTGATAAGTTCAATGATTCTTCATTGATTGGATAAAATTTTAGAAAACGAGAAACCCATGTTTGCCTTTGTTTTTGTACCCGGATTTTCGATAGGTGAGCTGAAACTGAACTATAAAAAAGAACCAAAACAGAACAGTGTTTAATTAGGTAAGTGATGACTTAAAAGGCGGTTTTGCCTGCCCCTGTTTGAACTATGATGTTGCCATTCTTATGTATTATTTCATGCTTATCTTATTTTTTTTTAATTTGGATTAAATTAAATGTTTTTTTATGCATGGGTCATTTTTGTTCAACCCTCTTTAACATTTTTTTTCTTTAGTTTTTTAATTTAAAATTCATAGCAAGGCCGATTTTACATTAGGAGAAATTTTCATTTAATTAATGAGCTAAAAGTTCCTACTTGCACTTAGATTGGTCTCTGATTCATGGATTTTAGTGATTCTAACTCTTTTTTTAATTAGTAGTTTGAATCAGTTGGGGATCGACCCATATGAACAACGAAATAAAAAAGATGGAAAAGATCGAACACAAATTTTACATGGAACTCCTCTGAAGATGATAAAAATTACGGACAAAGGAGGTTTCGACTTTTCACAAAATGAGTAAACAAACGAGAGTACAATATGGAGATCCTGTATATACTAAACGTACAAACTCAAATCCCAAAAAATAAAACCCTAACTTGAGAACAAAATTCTCTCCGTAGCTACCACGAAAACTCTCACCAAAACTTATCTGCGACTATATCTTGTCGCCCCAAAAAGGAAAACCTTATAATACTACATCTTTATTTGACTTCTTAATTGCCCACTCAAAACAGGGATATGAGACCCCTTTAAATAAGCCCAGATTAGAGGTTTTAACTGGGAGAAGAAACCCGATTTATGTGGGGAACACGTCGCCACGTCGCAATGTCCCCATCCACGTCGTCACGATGTCATTTGTCGTCGCAACGTCGAGAAGCTTCTCATCGTGATGTTGCTATTTTTTCGACACCCCATAAAACCCTACTTAAATCTATCAATTAGATGGATAGAGTTTGATTTTGAATCGAGTTAATTCGAATTTTAATTTTTGTAAGGGTCATTTTGTATTTAGGTTATTTCATTAGTTTAGGTTATTTAGGCTAGTAATTCAGGTTTTTTTGGATTTTTGTCCTCATTTTCTAATTCAATTTATTTTGAGGTTTAAATTAGATTAATTTAGTTTGACTTAAATTAATTAGAATTTTTTTTTTACAATTATAAATATAAAAACATGTTTGAGGAATCATTTGGTGCATAATCAAATTATTATAATATAAATTACGAATTAAAAAATACAAATCATAAAACTAATTAGTTAATAATAAAATTCGAAGATCCACGTATTTTAATTAAAACGTATTTACAATTCAAATTAAAATCAACACATTCATAATTATCATAGTTTTTGAAAGGAAATTTATTTAACTTGTCTAATCGAGAATTGATGAGGGTATCGATTCAAAACACGATATTGATTCTATTAATCGGGGCGTGGGTGTTGCAGTGTTTATCCCGATGTTTCGCGTAACTTCCTACAGCTTTCTAGAGAACCAACATAATCAGTTGCAACGAATTTAAACTTGTCTTAATACAAAGAACCAGTTTGGTCAGTTGGTTCATCTATTTAATTTTTTTCTTTTTTACATTTTTTTTAACGTTGTTTTTAAGAATATCATATTACACGATTTTCAATTCCCAACACAGGAAAAAAAAATCTAAAACTGTCATAAATTCCCACGTGTTAAATCAATACAGACAGAACTAAACTGCCAAACCAAACCCTTAACTAACATGTGAACACAACAAAAGTTGTCAAGTTTTCAGCCTCATGTGAACCATAAGTCTATAGTATTTATAACTAATTATTTGTAAGGGTAAACTATAAAGAAAGTCACTTTTATTTGTCTCAGATTACATTTTAGTCATTTATATTTGGAATGTTACGTTTTAGTCACTTACGTTATCATTTTATTACGAAATAGTCATCCTACCGTTAAGCTCTGTTACCTCCCTAACGGTGGTCCTACGTGGCGGTCTAAATGGGTTTTAAATGCCAACTTGTATATCCTACGTGGCAGTCCAAATTAAATTTAATTAATTAATAATCTATTTTCATCCCAGCAACTGGACATCCAAGTTGGCATTTAAAACCCATTTGAACTGCCACGTAAGATTGTCGTTAGGGAGGTAACGGAGTTTAACAGTAAAGTGACCACTTCGTAACAGAATGATAACATAAGTGACTCAAACGTAACATTCCAAACATAAGTGATTGAAATATAATTTGAGTCAAACAAAAGTGGCTATTTTTATAATTTTTCTTTATTTGTAACAAACCCAATTTTTTAAATGTAATTTTTTTATGATTAAATTAATTATAAAGACTTGATTTTTGTTCACATGAAGTATTAAGCTAAGATTTGCTGTAAAGGTAATAATTAAGACAGTAGTAAATTAAGACTTGATTCATTGGAATCATAGTCATCGGCCAATGCCGATTTTCCTGTCGGAAGGTGCGGAAAGTGAGGAAATCAAATCAAATCCCTTTGAATACAACAACAACAAAAAGGGTTAAATTCTGTTATTAGTCTCTATACTTTGTGAAAGTTATGAATTTAGTTCTAATGTTTTTTGAATTGGTCAATTTTAATCTTGTAATTCGTTTGGTCAAAATGTAATTTGATCAATAGTAGTTAAATCCATATAATTAAATTCAATTACTAATATTGTACTATGTATACAAGTATAAATTTAGTCCATATTCTCTAATTGTATCGTTCTGAATCTCTATACTTTTCGAATTTTGAAATTCCAATCTTGATGCAAAATGATAGTCATTAATCCATATATGGAAATAGCAAGTTGATATGTCATTAGACATATGAAAAGGTTAAAGCACTTGGGAGATCCCTCTATTATTAAATGGACCAATTTAGTGCCTATACTATTCAAAAGAATCAAATAAGTTCAGATTGTAACAGAATTAACATTGACTATATAAAAAACGTCTTGAATTTTTTTCAATTGTAGTTTAGTTTCCAAACAGAAGATTTCATTTACAGAATTATAAAAACTTTAAAAATATTAATTTTGTTAAACAGTAAATGATATTTTTTAAACAATAAAGTTAACTTTATTCCAATTTGACATTATTTGATTCTTTTTAATAGTATAAGGGCTAAATTGATCCATTTAATAGTAGAGGGACTAATTGAATCAGGTCTCTATACTAAAAGGACCTTTTAGTACATTCACCCATATGATAATATGTTTGTCTCAACAGATTTTGAAAATAATAAAACTTAACTTAAACATTTCGTAAAATAGAGGGACTAATAGCAGAATTTAACAAAAAAATTTGTTAGTGAAAGTTTCTTGTGAACGTACATTGTATGAGGTTTCACCGCCCCCCATTACCCCCGTATGATCTGGCAACTAATGATCAGCGCTTGGTTCCAAAGTACTATCCCCCCCCCCCCCCCAGATTTTGCGTCGATTCTACTCGGTGAAATGAATGCATTATGGGGTATAGCCTTTGGGTGGGTCTTCACTATGGCATTATGCATGTGACGTTAGTTTTCAACCAAAATTAATTTAGATTTTAAAAGTTTTCGATTATTTTAAGTTCGGGTTTGTATTATCTTAAATTTTCTAAAATTGGATTCAAGTCATTTCATATTACTTATCTGGATTCAAATTATTTTAAATTTGAGTTAATTTTTATATTCGAATTAGGTGGATAACTTAGAGCGGCACCGTTTTACGATTTTGAAATGTGTTTGGGAGGGGCGAGGGGTGTTAGTATTTGACTTGTAAGGTGTCTTCATTTCCAAGTCTTTTCAAGAAAAGAAAAGAAAAAAACAACTCATACTCGCTTGAAATGGAAGGACCCACGTAGTCTACTAATTCCTTCTATCACTTGCTTACTATTTTCCTAGATTCAATTTTGGGTTTTTTCTTTGACCCCCTCTTTAAATGAATCTTCTCTTAGCCAGAAAGAAAAAAAAAATAAAGGGTAAATATATATTTTGGTACTTAAACTTGGTTTCACGATTCAATTTGGTACTTAAGGTTTTTTGGTCTAATTAGGTACCTAAACTTATTTTTGTCCAATTAGATACACGAATATGACTTTTTGGTTCAAATTAGTACTTGAACTTGACTTCATAATTCAAATTGGTTCAAATAAGTTATTACTGTAAGTAGACTTGTTCATGGGTTGGGTTATCCATCGAAGCCCATAGGCCCGCTCGAAATTTGAGAGGGTTTGGGCAAAATATTGGGCCTAAAAACGGGCTTGGGTAAAAAAATTAGGCCCCTTTAAAACATGAGTCGAGCTCAGATTTAACCATTCAAGGCCCAAGCTCGGCCCGACTAGACCTATTTTCTATGTTAATAGTATATTAATACTATGTTATTTATATATATTATAATTTATAACACATAAAAATTCAATCTATAGTAATATATAATATTATTAAATATTAAATTTAAAATAATATAAAAAAATTAAAAGAAATTATGGTTGAGCCTAAAATGGGCTTGTGTTAGTCATTTACAAATATGGACGGACTTAGACAAAACTTTAGGCTCATATTTCGATTTGAGTCTAGTTTGGGCAAACGTAAAGTATGTTAATATAATGCTTAAGCTCAACCCGAACCCAATCCGACACATGAATACCTCTAACTATAAGTACTAATTTGGCAAAAGTTACGTTTAGGTACCAAATTGAGCCTTAAAACTAAATTCAAGTACTAAAATGTATAGCAAAAGAAAAACTCAATTAAACGTGCTCCTCCATCTCCCCTATTATATTGCTTCTTTCGCTCTCATCACAATGCCCAAATAAACTCTTAACAATATCTTCGACTTTAGCTTAACTTTCTCACCACTTGTCACGCAATTTCCTTTCCCCTACACAATTCCCCCTTTATAAGCCCGCCCTCACTCTTTTTTAGCTCACAATTTAGTCCCCAAAGCTTCAAAAACTTCCACTTTTCTCTATTGTTTGATTATGGCTTTAGAAGCTATTAACTCTCCAACCTCAGCCTCCGCTCCTTTCCGCTTCGATGATACTAATTTACACTGCCTTGAATCATTTACTAAGCGTAAGCGTTCAAAACGACCACGTCTCGACCATGTTACCGCCGAGGAAGAATATTTAGCTCTGTGTCTTATCATGCTAGCACGCGGCGGTGGCCAACGATCTCCTTCTCCAACCATCATGCCGGAACCCACCTCGATGGAGGAGCAGAAACCGAGTTACAAGTGCAGTGTTTGTAACAAGGCGTTTAACTCTTACCAGGCTTTGGGTGGACATAAAGCCAGCCACCGTAAGCTTTCCAGTGGGAACGACGATCAGACGATATCGGCGACCGGGACAGCTGGTGGGGTTGTTACGTCATCCGGCGGGAAGTCACACGAGTGTTCCATCTGCCATAAAAGCTTCCCTACGGGTCAGGCCTTGGGAGGCCATAAAAGATGCCACTACGAAGGTGGGGTGGGGAATAATAACGCCGGCGCCACCGCCACCGCTAGCAGCGTGACGGTATCTGAAGGAGTGGGGTCAACCAACACAAACACCAATACCCATATCAGTAACCGGGATTTCGACCTCAACATGCCGGCTTTACCGGAATTCTCGCCGGCTAATTTCTTTGTTTCTGCCGCCGGTGATGATGAAGTGCAAAGCCCACACCCTGCTAAGAAGCCATGTTTATCGATACCACCCAAAATCGAAGTCAACTAAACAATTTAAAACCCTTCTTTTAGTTTTAGATAACAATTCCATGGATTTCTTTTGTTTTGTTTTTTTTTTTGGTGAGACGATTTTTTCCTGTACATAGAGCTTTGAACAATTCTTCAGTCTACTGTTTTTTTTAATTAATTAATTAGTCGGCTCAATTCAATAAAAATTATTTAATTCCATTAATTATTATTTACAACATATTCACTGTTGTATAAGTTCGATAGCTTTTGTCTCAAGTTAGTGGTGGGTGGCAAAGACGGCGGTTGAAGCTTCAGTTTTGGTGCATGAAAGGGATGGGTGGTTTCTTAACAGGTGGTGGTGGTGTTATCTATGACACCATAAGGATCACGTTCATGTCCTCTTTTATGGCTTTTTTATTGTTATGCCCGAGAGAGAAGCATTCAATCCGATTAACTCCAATCAAATTTCATCTCCTTAATTTATAAAATTACGTATTAATATGATGATAAAATTATATTTTGATTTTTTAATAATTTATGATTAATCTCTTGTATAAGTGAGACGTCTAATGGTAACCTAATAAATTAATAAAATCGTATCTTAATTACAGTAAGAAGTTTTGAGGTGGAGTGTGATGTTTGGTGTGGATAAGAAGATAGGCATGAATGAGATGGGGAAGTGGGGGGATTTTCTTTAAGGGGTTTTGTTTAGGGTGGAACAGATCAGTCAGTTTAATCTTTTATTCAATCGATTCAATTGAAGAATTCGATTCAATTATTTTTTTATTATTTTAATTTAATTCTTTATTTGGATTGATATATTGATTAATTTTTAATTTGATTAATTCGATCATGTAGAGAAACTTCTTCTTTGCTAATTTTTTTATGATTACCATGCGATTGCCAAGCCTTATATTTTATTCATATAATATTAGTTGTATTTGATGAAGATTAAAGAGTTGATTCGATTCCCCATTGATATCCTTGTTTGAGATCCCTTTTCTTGTTTGTCATATGCCACTATTAGTGTACAGGATGTGTGAACTATGAAGGGGCTGTGTGCTGTATCTAAGCTAATAGCCATATGGGAAAAGTCCGAGGGGTGGTGGTGCTTTCCCTTGTTTTGCTGTCTTCCATGTGTCGCTATTTGGGTGTGTGCAATTCATTTTACGCGTATAGCAACATAAAGCTAGCTACGCCTGTGATTTCTTCGATGTTGTCATCCTTTTCTTTTTTTCCCCTTTCATTGCAATATAATAACATGACTTAAATCGGTAAGAGTATTACGGAATAACTGATGTGATTGACAGAATAACTGAATAATTATTCTAATATACATGGATCGAGTTTTAATAGAAATGTATAATATTTTAACAGAATGACCAATTTGATATTTGATTTAACTTATAAGGGTTAATTTACTCCCTTTTTTTTGTTGAGAGAAAAATGCAATATGATTTCTAATATAAGAACTTCCATGATATTTTTACCGATTTGAATTTGTGTCATCTAAATATCAAAAGTGTTAAAAGAGCTTTAACCTTTATTTTAAATAAACCTTGACATGTTGGCATCGATAACTTCAAAGGCGAAAACAGGGGTAGGCAGTGATTTTGGCCTCCCAAAAATGATAAATTAGCTTATGATCTCATTAAGTTTTATGAAATCACAACTTAATTTAATGATAAAATTACACTTTAACTTCTTAAAATTTATTCATTCATTTTTTACCTCCTTAAAGCAATTTTTCTAATTTTACCCTGGATAACTTGATTGGGTAGATAAAGTTGAATGTAATTTTTCTTTTTCTTTTTTTTTATTCTCTTTTTAATTAATCATATGTTCATACGGACATGTAATAGGAATATGGAATAATATGAAGCAACCGCCCATGAAAACCCATATACTATGCAATTAAGTTTACTTTTATTCTTGTAGTTTTCCCTCAATCACATACACTTGACAAATATAGCAAATTAATGTATGACACATTCATCAATCTTTAAATACAATGCATGTGTATGGTTTTTTTTTTTTCTTCCTATCCTTTTTTATCTGTTTCATAATTTATATTTGGGCTCGTAGTAATAGCGAGGTTGGAAAATTTTTTTAGAAATCGGAATTAATTTAAAAGATTAAATTAAAATTATATTATTTCGAGAATCAAAATATAATTTTACCATATGCTAACTTAAAATTTTATAAAATTTAGAAAACAAAAGGTTAAATTTATTATTTTAAGAGAGTCGGGAACCCTATTAATCTATAACTATCTCTTTCAACAAATTTCGTTTTCATTTCCTTCAAAGTGTATGCATGGGCTTGAATAAAAAAAAAAAATTTCTCCATTTTTGTAGCTAGCTTACATGTAAATGTCGATAAAGTTAATGTAACTTTCAAGGAACCTTCTTCCACAAACTACAAGATTAATTTACCTTGGAAATTTGATTTTGTCTTTGAAGATACCTTCCAAAACTCAAAAAGTAGTGCTTAATCCTATGTCTATAGGGAGATAATTAAGCTCTAAGTATTGTTTTAGCTAAGTAATATGACGCTGCCTTTGTCATTTGCACTCATTCCAATTTCTTTTCGTTGAGTTTCGTGAGCCCATATTCTCTTTTAATGCTTTTTTTGTTGTTGTTGCCCACAAGTGAATGTTCCTCTTAGAGAGATTGAAGATGCTTACTTTTAGCCTTAATTTAAGTGCAAAAAAAGTTTACTTCTAGATCTTAGACTTTGTCTAACTTTAGATGGGTGGGATTTAACTAAAAATATGTAGAAAATAAAATTCAAAATTTTAAATTATGAATTATGAATTAATTAAATTGAATTAAATGTTAAGACATGCACTTGTGGTTGACAAAATGAAACATAAACAAATAAAAATAATGATGAAGTCAACTAGACATTGTCGATAGTCTGAACTGAAAGGTAAGGGAACTATAAATACATGGAAAACCGCGTGGAACAGTCATGGGTTACTGTTCAAATTCATGCCTACTATGGATTGAATTATGTGTTGGAGTTGATTATTATTTCCGATTAGAGTTTTGTCTCTTGATTTTGTGAGAATCTCACTTCAATAATATAAGGGTGTTGGCATAATTGTTTGTTGATACTATTTAAAGGCGCGACTCGCGAGTTCAAATTTTACCAAGCTCGATGTTTACGTTCTCTTGGGAGGTGGTTGTGCGCTAAGTAATGGCCATCCTAACGAGGTAGTCTCGTTCTGTTGAATACTACTGCAAGCATTTAGGGTTCTCTACAAAGTAAGAAGACAAAACCCTGACTTGAGACAATATTGACTTGTTAAGGGGTTTGTTGCTCTCGACAAATGAAACTTCACTCCCAAAGAAATTAACCTCCCCTCAACATATATAACATGTTGAAAGTGTCATTTTACCACTAGTTAAATCTAGGCATAATGACTTATTTAGCCCTCTATCTTTACCAAA
The DNA here is from genome assembly GCA_025698515.1 of Gossypium sturtianum. Lineage (NCBI taxonomy): Eukaryota > Viridiplantae > Streptophyta > Magnoliopsida > Malvales > Malvaceae > Gossypium > Gossypium sturtianum. Next base: position 160,776,023 of record CM046948.1, read on the forward strand.
AAAAAAAAATCATTTTAGTTTCCCATTTAATTTTTCGCCTCTTTAGCTTTTGAACTTACATTTGTTTGTCAAAATCACCTTAAAATGAATGGAAAAGTTAATGTCTGTTAACTTTGCTGAGATGGCAGTCCACGTGTATGCCATGACAATAAAGTCAACAAACATGAACTTTTTTATTTATTTTGAGGTGATTTGATAAATTTGATAATTATTACTATTAGTGATTACATATAAACACATAATAATTAGATTTTTAATTATTATTACTACTATTAGTAGTACAATACAAACTGCTTTAAAACTCCACCGAATTAATTGCTAGTTTTCCAAATAGAAAATAAGGATATATTTTTTGTCCTAATTTGATAGTTAACTTTATTATAATATTTGTATTCTAGATTTCGAAAGTTGAAAAATATAAATTTTTGAAATTATGTAACATCATCGTTTGAAAATTGAAAAAATTCATGTAAATTTTCGGGTGATGACGTGGTACAATTTTAGAGTGTCATATATAATATTCTAATAATTAGATTAGTGGTTGTACCAATTGGATTATTGATTCTCGATTCAACCGGTTTGACTGATTTATCTATCAGACCAACAATAACTAAATAAATAATTAAAAAATCATACAGAATAAGAAAAATGGAAATTTTATTAAATCGGTTCAACTATTGATTTTTGTCTCAATTTTCGATTTTTATTGGTGTACTGATCGATTCTCAGTTCAATTAGTTCAACCAACCAATCCGGTCTTGTTTCAAAAACACTGATCACATCATCAAATCTTTGATAAAATCCAAATTTAGAGACTAAAATAGATCTAATTTTCAAGTTTAAGTACTAAAAATTACTAAGTTAAAAGGGCCAAAAACTATAAGAGGAGAAGAAAATTCAAGCTTCAACAGTCAAATGTCAATCGCAAAGCCAAGAAGCTGTGATATCTTATATCTAACTTCTTTGTATTTGCATATTTGACCGTACGGTGTGACTTGGACTTCCACACCACCTCGGCATTCTAAGTTGGTGGCCAAATTATTTACAACTAAATATGATATCATCGTAAATAAAGTAATTAATTTCGATTAAAAATTAAAATATATCTCAATTTAAATCACAATAAATTAAAAATATTCACATAAAATATTAATATACAGTGGAATTTAAACCTACATTCAAAATCTCAAAATTTCAGTTTTTACGAATATTATTAAGAAAATTTTTTTGGACCTTTCTCAAAATTTTTAATTGTTTAATGACATTTCAATAATTTTTTCCATGTCATTAGTACATAATTTTGATAATTTTTTTTATCTTGAATCCCGAACTCGAATCTAAACCCTAAATTTCGAATCTCAAACCCAAGTTTAAAGTTCGGGGTTTGAAATTTAAGATAAAAAAATTACAAAAATTATGTATCAATAACATAAAAAAATGATTAAAATGTCGTTAAATAATTAAAAAAATGACCATAAATAATATGGTGAGAAAGATTCATAAATTAATTTTTCGTTACTAAAACTTTATCGATAACTAAATCTTCAATATTAAATAGTAATCCATATAATATACATATATTAAAGTTAGGACTGAAACCGATAAGCATAGACCGAAAAGAAAAGGTTTAGGCAAGTGGGTTTAACACAACTGCAACTCTTATCTCTTTTTGTTTTTTGCTTTTTACAAAAATTGGTGAGTATTCATTTTAGAAAGTGATAGAAAATTCCTGGAAAAAAGGTTAGATAATTCATCTTTGAATCAGGTAGCAGATTCAATGTAAATGCATTATCCATTATGTATATATATATATATATAAATGTCAACTTTACAAGTTCTTTCCCTCTAATTATTATTGACTGTATTTGCAATACTAGATTGAATGGGGGATAATTAAAAAGAAAACAAAGGGGGTAACGTGCAGCTGCGATTTCATAAACATTATATATATATATATATATATGGGTATTGAGTTGAATGATATGAAATGGGCCATTGATGATGGAAGCAAGAAAGCAGCAATGGAAATAGTGGAATGAGATGAAGTGGGAACATGTGTGGCTTTCCACATAAACCATTAAAGCTCACAACTTTGGAATGGGTAAGTTTTTGTTTCTCTTTTTAAATGAAAAAGGGGGGATAATCATTAAGAGACAATGTGCGGACAATAGGGTTGAACCGGAACAGCTTTTTAAATGGGCAAAAAGGTGTTGGAAGTGGAAGAAGGTGAACACTAAGACAGAGATATAGTCTGTGTCTATATGTTGTTCGTCAAAATGCTCCAATCAAAATGACATAAAAAAAAAGAATCGCCCACCGTGGGGCTCGAACCCACGACCACAAGGTTAAGAGCCTTGCGCTCTACCGACTGAGCTAGACGGGCTTGGTTGACATATGGAAATGAAGAATAATTTTTAACATAAATACCTTATAGTTGATCACCGGAAGCCCAAAATAAGCCCAGGTTTGAGGTAGGCCTTGACTGGACCAATTAGCTGCCTTTCATTTGTGGAGGCTAAGATGATGGCAATGGTATTGGTAGCCCAACCACTCTTTCAAAATATAAATTTAACCCAAAGAAATACTATAAAATTTCATTCATAGATTTGTTCTTTTGTTTTTAAATGCCAGAATTTACTACAAAATTAATTATTAATTAATGTAATCTTTGAATAATTACTTTAAAATTGGTTTTTAATTGCTATTTTGGTAGTGCTAATATATGCCTTCTAATATTTTTTTATTTTTTTTGGTATAAAGGATATGGAGGCCTTCATATTAAAAGTCAGATTGCATTTCGTCTCGTTTATTTAAAAAATAAGTAAATTAGTTTCTGTACGTTAGGTCAAAGAGTAAATTTGTCATTCTATTAAAATTTTTATCAATTTCTACTATTAAAAGCTGGTCTTTATACGTTGTCATGAAGTACATGTGGCACGTCACGTGTAACCATACATGTCCTTAACAGTGGAAATTGATGAAAATTTTAATTGAAAGGATTAGTTTGCTTTTTGATTTAACATACAATGACTATAATATTCTCATTTTTTGAGTAAAGAAGGCAAAATACAATACAATATAAAAGTAATCATAAATGGGTGACACATACCCTGTAGAATTGAAATTTTTATTTGATGATGTATCGAATACTAAGTCTTATATAAATAAATAAATATGTAATTATTTAATAAATATAAAAATAATTATGCACTCGAAATAGAAATTTAAAGCAATTTTTAATCAAAACATCAAATTATTTAAAATTACTTTAACCACTACAAAATTTTCTTATACTATCATTGACAATAACCGGTGGTTAAAACAACATTAACTGTGAGTCTCAAAATTGGTGCATGCTAATGAGGCAAAAGTTTTGATAGCACTAGGGGAAAAAGGCAGTGCTAGAAGAATGCAAACACAATACCCCAATCCTCAGAACAAAAACATAGATGCTTTTAACTCGATGCTCAGCCATTGGTTATTACAAAGACAAAAATGGTTTCATGTTGATGTTCTTCAAGTAGATAGAGGAATTTTGTGCTGTTGGTTGGGAACTGATAAAAGGAACCATAAAAACCTGTCATGTTCTAAATATGTACATATAACTTAAATCTGCAAACTTTTTTGGTTTTTTCAAAGGTGGGAGACAGATTTAAAGCTTAATTTGACGTGGATCTAAGTATGCAGCAAATAGTATTTAGACAGCCAACAGAAAAAACAAGAAACATAGAAGGTAGGGTTAATGTCATAAATGTCAAAATAATAATATATTCCATGGTAAAGTGTAGAAACCTTTGGCGATGAGATAATGAGGATGGTTATCAGGTTCTGTTTTAAAACTTTACATATATGTCTATTCTCACCTCACGTAAGATTCCCACTAATTTACTTACCATCAATCATATCATATCAATCTCAAACCAAAACTTTTTTTTTTTTTTTTATTTTGAAAATTTTTAAGTTAATAACTTAAAACTATATAGATACTTACTATTACAAGTATTAAAGTTAATAATTAATTCAATCTTTGTGTTTGTGTGACCCGAATCTCATTATTTATTGAAAAATAAATACAATGATAAAATAAGGGGATCTATGGAGGCAAGAGGCTAAGGGTCGTAGGCCCGAGTTGAGCTCGTATAGAACTATACTTTTACTATTTGATTTTGATTAGAATAGAGTTTTTCAACCCTTAAATAGATATAGTCGAAACACCTCTTGTATAATTCGTTTTTCAACATTAGTGAATTTCTTCTCCTCTGTACATGATTTTTTCCCGAAAGGGTTTCCACGTAAGATCTGTGTGTTCTTATTTTTCTTATTTTGTCATCATTCTATTTCCAATATTGACATTTATTATAACATAACCATTAATTGATGTGAAATTAAATCATAATATATTATGTTGTACACATGAGAGTTTGGGTTCAATTCTAAACAACTTCATTTTTTACTTTCAATTATAAGAAAATGTGATGTGAAAAAGTTTAAATTATACCAATGACTTTTATTTTTGAATTCATAGTTTTGAACAGAAAAAAAAATTGTATTGCTTGATTTGTTATTTGTTATTGTTCACTAAATTTTGAAAAGTTACATGTTGGGTATTAAATTGTTCGAAAGTTTCAAGTTGGTCATTAGTTTACTATCTTGGTAACGGACGTCAAATGTGGGGACGAGTAGATCTAGAATTTGATCACTCTAAAAAAATTACAAGTTGGTTATTGAACTATTAGTAAGTTTACAAGTTTACACTTTGGCCACTCAATCTTTGCACCATTACTCCTTAATTCGATAATCCAAATAGTATCAACAAGTAGCAAAGCCATTGTCAACCAGATGTCTCACCTTTAACTCAACCAACTCAACAACCCTTCACTTTTAACCCGCTCACCATTTACCCTTCGACCAAAACTATAACTCAAGAAAATCCACAATCAAGCCATTCACACACCTTTACCTCGAATTAGCGATCATATATAAGCACTAGCACAACCAAAGTAAACAAAAATACAAAATAAAAAGCAAAAAGCAAAAAAAAAAAAAAAGGGAAGAAAGTTTCCTATTTTAGGAGTCCTAAACAAGACATACATAAGCAAAGCGACAGAAAAAAAATCAGAGAAAAGAGAATAAAATATAAAAAATAGGAGACTTAAACGTACCAGTCTACCAGATTCTTCCAGGAGCTAGTTGGAGAGTTCTAAGTGACGAATGCTCAATCCAAAGATTCAATGAGAAAGTCTCACCGAGAAGAGGAACTTATCGAAGTTAGGCTTCAATCCCATGATAATGGAAAGAGATCAAACAAATTCTCTTTTAGGGCTTCAAGTTTAAGTCAATAGAGTTTCAGTCTATTTCAAGTAAAATTAAATCATAAAGTTGAAAATGAAGTGTAACGACCCGAAATTTACGGATACCGAAAAGTGCATTTTCGGGTCACCGTTTTCGTAAAACGGACTCGTAAATATTTATTATAAATATTTACGAGGTTAGTTGTGTGGTTAATTAGGTTTTGGCTAGGTGAATTAGCTTGAATTAAGAGTAATTAAGTATAAGGACTAGATTGAATATAGGGTAAAAGTTGAATTATAGAATAGAGAAAAATGAAGGGACTAAATTAGCAATTAAACCATAAGTGCCAAGTGTGTGGTAATAGTGAAATACATGTGGAATAATAATAAACATATATTAGTAATTATTATATATTTACTTATAATATAAGTAAATGTTATTAAATTATATTATATTGTATATTATTATATTATATAATTAAAAACAAATAAAAGAAATAAAGATAGAAAAAGAGAGAATATTGAAACGAATCAGAGAAGAACAGGGGAGAAAGAAAAAGAAGGAAAAAGAAAGGGAAAAATTAGGGTTTCAAGGTTTAAAGCTTAAGTGGTAAGTCAATTTAGCCCATTTTTTTGTAATTTTTGAGTTTTTGGAATCATAGAACAAAATATTACTTGATTTATGTTGAAATTTTGAAAGTTAGTAAATGTTTAGAAGTTGTTCATGTTGAATAAATTGAAGAATTAGGGATTAAATTGATAGAATTTCAAGTTAGAATAGAAATATGGATTGAATTGTAAATTAAATTATAAGTTTTGAGTAATAGGGACTAAATTGAGAGAATTTTGAAATTAGGGTTTTGTTATGAAATTAGGGAGTTGAAATTAGATTAAAGTGGAAATTGGATTGAGATATGAAATTAGTTTTGTAAGAAAAAAAATTAGTTTAATTTAAGGATTAAATTGGAATTTAGACAAAAGTTGTGTATAAATTGAAATATTCAATGTTAAATTGTGTTGTATTGATGATTTTTAGTTATTTTAATTCCGTAGCAAACGTTGAGCCGGAGACCTCTGCTAGGAAAGGAAAAGACAAAGTCAACAAGGATTAGCTCGAAAATTTCGGTTTGTATTTCTATAATCCGAATCTAATAATTATTTGTTGAATTTATTATTTAATATGCACTGTAAGTGAAACTAAGGTGAGTATTAGTATTGTTGATATTGAATTGCATATAAGTGGATTTGTGATTAATGTGAATGTGGATATTGATTATATTAAAATATGAAAATTTAATTGAGTTGAATTATGAGTATATGTGATTATTTGAATTGAAATGTGTATTGATTGGAAAATTGAAAAGTGGTTTGGAAACCCTATTAACTGTATCGGGTTGAGTCGGATATAGTTGGCATGCCATAGGATTGGAAGCGTTCAAGGATACTTCGACTTCGAGTCGATGAGACACTGGGTGTCATATTATTACTTCGGATAAATTCGATGAGGTACTGAGTACCAATTTACTTCGGCAAGGCCGATGAGACACTGGGTGTCAACTTTTACTTCCAATTATCCGATGAGGCACTGGGTGCCATACTTATACTGGTGTGTTTTGGTTGGATCCGTGTATCCGCCAAAGTCCGAGTCTTATTAATAGGGGTAAATAAATAAATTGGCAATAAGATTGATATTGAATGACAATGAATGTGAATTTGAAATTGGATATTGATTTGGATTATACAATAGTGATACATGGACTAAGAGTTCATGAAAATAGTATTGTTATTGCCAATCGATATGTGAATCAAAGTGAGAAAGCTATTGATGAGAAAAGAAAGCAATAATAGATGAATTGATTTATTGATTAGTTAATGTTTATGTATGGTTAAAGTGTATATTTTATACAATGTTATTTATTTAAAATATTCGGATTATAGAAATACAACTGAGTTTATACTCAGCGTACAGTTTGTTTTCCGTGCGCAGGTTAGGTTAAAGTTCGAACGTTGAATCAGCATCCAAGGCCGATCCCGAACTCATTGTGGTGAAATACATTTCTTTTTGGTAAATGGCATGTACCTAGGATGTTATGTTTGTTATTTTTGGAAAATGATTATAAATGATGTTATATTGTGATAATGGTTGGTTTTATATACATAAATATAAGTTATGTGTTTGTTAAGGTGACAAAATGGCATATTTTGGTTAAAGTATGAATGAATTTGTTATATGCAAATTTAGATTGATTTGGATGAAACATATGAAGTATTTATGAATATACACTGGCTAGTTTATTAAATTGATTATTTGTCATGTTTTGGATGTATTTGATTATGTTTTGGATTGGTTCAACAATTGGTTGTTGAATTGCTTATGGTTTAAGATTGCAGGGTTGGTAAAATTTAATGAATAAGACTCATTTTGAGTCCACACGGGCGTGTGAGCCTTGCACCTAAGAAAAATTTTGAAATTTCGTGAAAAATTCTCTATGTTTTCGATTGAGTCCCGATTTGATTTTAACACGTATGTTGGGCCTCGAGGACCCAAAAAAGGGACTATATGATTAATTTATGTAATGTATGTTTATTGAATTGTGAAATGTTTGTATTTATTCTGAAATGTCCGGTAATGCTCTGTGACCCTGTTTCGTCGACGAAAAAGGGTTAGGGGGTGTTACATGAAGGGTGTTTATTTGCATCTAATGAAAGTTCCCTTAAATAAAAATTTGATCTCTAAAGGAGATTAAGTTTGAGAAGACCTCTACTAGTACGTTGATTGCTTGAAGACCTCTTTAACAATTATCAGATCTTAACAAACCATCTATTGCTTATATATTGCATTTTTAGGTTGGAAGTATAGATTGAAAGCACATTAATTGTTCAAATACAATTTGTTTTTAAGTGTAAAAATTGTAAGTAAAGTGTGTTGCGTTTATCAATTTACATCTAAGTTTTCAGGAGGAAAAATTTAGAGGAAGAGTGATTTAGCTCGAAAGGCCTTGCAAACATGGGAAGTTCTTGAACAACATGAAAACTTTTTTGGTGTTCATCTATATTTTCTTACCCTAGTTACTTCGACCAGTAGTTGCAACTGGACAAATAGCTAATAGACAAAATCAACGAACTTTCAATAACTAAAATGAAAACTTGCTATTAGTTAAGTGGCTAACAATGTAATCTTCCATCTTATTATTAATTTACCCGTCAAGATGAGTGTGTGGATTCTATCTAAATTTATTTTGACTTAAATCGCAATCACGCTGATATTATGAGTGTGTGGATCATTTGGAGATTATTTTTTTTATAATAATTATTGAATCTTAAAATTCAAGCAAGGTGGTGTATTATAATTAGAGACAACGTACACATTAAAAGGATTTTGGCTTATACCAATTAGGAAAAGAAAATAAAGCAAAGGAATCAAAGAAACATCAGAGTATGGAGTATGGATCTTAAAGATTTAATGATTGTTGATAAATTATATATATTTGATAACTTTTAACACAAATATACCAATATAATAATATCAAATATGTATCGAAACTTTATATAATATAATTATTAATGTCATGGGCGAAATCAAAAAGTTGTTTTAAGAGGGATCGATGATAAATCATAAATTTTTGGAGGGTCAAAATATAATTTTATTATTATATTAATTTATAATTTTATAAATTTAAAAAAAAACATATTTACCATTTTTTTGGAGATCAACGTCAGTACTTGTCCCATTATCTCTAATTAATGTATTAATATATAAAATTTTAAGAATTTATATTTAATGCATGGATCATTCATAAGTCTATAGTCTATACACATCATGATTGAACTAGATGATGAAACATAATCAAAAGTTTTTAACAACAATGTGTCATCTTTTCATTCACTATAGTATATAAAATTATACAAATTATTTCTTATATTACAAATTAGACCCAAACTTCAAAATATTTTAATTGAATCCTTAAAGCGTAATAGTTCTTCAGTCAACCTAACAATTGTCTTTAAGTATTAAATGCTATCTCAAATCTGGAGCAAAGCATAATTAGAACACAAGGATCAAATTGTAAATGTGTGTGTGCTTATTATATGTACGGCTTGGATATGATATTCAAGAAAAAAAGAAATAACCCTCCTAACTTTCATATCAAATCCAAGTTATCCATGGGATAGGTACACACTTATTTACAATTTGATCTACATGTTTTTAATATGTTTCCCATCAAATTTGAATTGGTAATTAACACCTAAATTAATGACTAAGCTGACAAAAAACCCTATTAATACAATGTGGATACTTTGAGATTCAATTAAAAACAATGTTGTAAGAATTGGATTGATGGTTGAATTGATCAGACCATTCTAATTCTTGTTATATACCATCGATTGAACCACTCAAACCGTTGATTTTCAATTCAATCAATATGTTTCAATTTTACAACACCGATGGAAAACACTTTTAAACTTTAGAAGAAGCCCACTAAAAATTTACCCATAGAGATGGAAAAAGAATCGAAGGGTGGAGATAAATAATAAGGAAATGGTAAGTATATATTTTGGTACCTAAACGTGGCTTCAGGTTCAAATTGATACTTGAAGTTTATTGTGATCAAATTAAGTACCTGAACTTAGCTTCTTGATTCAAATTATTACTTGAACTTGGCTTTTTTGTCCAAATTAGTACTTAGTTATTGGAACCAATTTGAATTATGAAGCCAAGTTCAAATACCTAATTGGGTAAAAAAAATTTAGGTACTAAATTGAACCTTGAAACTAAGTTTAGTTACCTAATTGGACAAAAAAAAAAAACCCTTGAGTACTAATTTGAACCTTGAAACCAAATTTAATTATCAAAATATGAATTTACTCATCTGTCGATTCAACCGGTTTTTATCCTCATTCAATCAATTAGTATCAATTCACGAATCAATCAATTCAATATTTTCCTCTATATTAATATTTCAATCGATTCTTAATCCAATCTAAAGAATAATATAATTTTGAGAAAGAGAAAATAAAGAATAAAGAAAAGATGAAATCCAACGGCGCAACATATAGAAAAACAAAGAAAGAATAAAAAGGAAGCGGAAACACGTAGCTGGTCGTGCCCAGAGTTGTGGAAAATATTCCTTTCCTCTCTCGATTACCGCACCACCACCATCACCATCACAACACAAACTCTTTAACCTAACCATGGTTAATTTTTAACTCAAATCCACCTTCATCACCTTAATTTAATTTAATACCACCACCACCACCCTTACAACCTTCCCTTACGTCCCCCTTTCTCATTGCTATATTAGTATTAACCCTCTTAGCCTCTGCTTACTCCCTTTCACTTCACTCCCTTTGCTTCATTTTCAAGTATTCTCTTCTTCTCCGATCAACTAAACAAAATCTGGGTCTTTTTTTTTGTTTGTTTGAATCGGAACGGTGGTGGTGAGTTGAAGAAGAACAAAAAAAATGAGCTGCAATGGCTGCCGAGTTTTACGAAAAGGATGCAGCGAGACATGTGTGTTACGGTCGAGTTTGCGGTGGATTGAATCGGCTGAAGCTCAAGGCAACGCTACCTTGTTTCTCGCTAAGTTTTTTGGCCGGAGTGATCTCCTTTCGCTTATCTCCTCCGTCCCTGAATCTCAACGTCCCGGTAAGTATGTTATGTCCCTTCATGTTTACGTTGATTACCCATTTGGTTAAATTGTATTTTTGGTCACCTTATTGTATTTAAATTTGATTTAGTCCATACAAGGGCGAAGTGAGGAAATTTTGGTAAGAATATAAATTTTTGAGGGTTAAACTTAAAAATTTCATGCTAAAAAGGATTAAAATGTATTACAAAACAATATGAAAGTTTAAAATTACAATAAATCCACTTTATCCAAGTGGTGGATTAGATTTGCCCCTGATTTCATATAAATTATTTACATAATTTTTTTTATTAAAAGAATACTTTTTTTAAATAAAAAATTCAGGTTGGTATTTTAATTGAAATAATTAATAATTTTATTTGAATAAACTGATGATTATAAAGGTAGAGGATGAAATTATATTAAAATTAAAGTATAGTGATCAAATTATAAATTTGAGTATACTAGAATCACCATAACAAAGTTTGACCTTTTTATATAATTTTACGTGTATTTATTTTAGGTTTTTTTTTTTTGGGTTATAGCTTTGTTTCAGTCTTTATTGTTTGAGGCATGTGGTCGAACTGTGAATCCGGTGAACGGAGCGGTGGGGTTGTTATCGAGTGGTAACTGGCATATCTGTCAAGCGGCGGTGGAAACGGTTCTTCAGGGCGGAGCTTTACGACCAATTTCGGCTAGATCCTGGACACCGAGTTGTGACGAGTCATCAGATCGTTTCTGTGTTAACTCGTGCAACTTTGAATCGAAGCCGTTAACGACGACGATGATGATGACGGGGAATCAATCGGTTTTGACGGCGCCTTCGGATCTTAGCTTGTCTGTGACGGCTAAGTTGGGCGGAGAAATGAGAACTAAAACGGTGTCGTTTTATTCAGAAGAATCGGAGATTACCACTCTTGGAAGCAATGGAAATGAAGAAACCCAAGACACAAAAATTTTGAATCTCTTTGTTTAAGAAAAATAATTACTTTTTTTTATTATAAAAAAATTATCTCTTTTTTTAATATATATATATAAACTGCCCATGTAGTAAATACTTAATAATGAAGAAAATAATATTATTAGCATAAACCTTTTTTTTTTCTATTTTTAATTATGAAATTGTTTGTTTCATAATCGAGCCGAGGTCGAATTTAATTCAAAAGTCGTCGTTTGAAACTTGGGTTGGAGCTTAATCAAATGTTATATTATTTCGACTCGAGTTTAACTCAAAATAAAATAAAATTATCAAAGCTTAACTTGATTAAACTTGTTTATACAAATTGTATATTCTGAATTCAAGTTATACAAATTACTCGGGTCGAGTATTAAGATATTCTAACTCAACTCATTCGATAGTTTGAGTAATTCAAGCTTGAACTCGAATTGAGAGTGATTAAGATGGGAATAAATAAAACAAAAATGATTTGTTTGGAGGAAAGAATATATGCAAAGGCATTAAATAGATGAAGGAAAATGGAAAAAGAGAAAGGGTTTGATTTTGATGAGAATGATTAATGTTAATTAAGTAATGAATGATAAGTTTCATCATTAATTGCAATTAATAGTAATATTTCAAATATAGCAAAATGGATTAATCAGCAATTTATCTAATATAAGCATTCATTAGCCTTTTTTTCTTTGGTTTGCTGCACTCTCTAATTACTATAACTTCTTAATTTCACCCATCTTCTATACATAATCCTTGAAATGATTGCCCCATAAAATGATAAGTTTCAAATTTCAATTATTTTTCTTAAAAAGGTTTTGGTAATATTGAGTCATCAGTTCGAATTTCACTTCATTAAATTATGTGCGAACGAGTTAATTTGTTAAGTTGATTATTTAATTTTGTGTTTGTACTTATATTTCACGAACCCACTTTATAAAATTCATGACCCTATTAATCAACATCTCGCGAGCTTGAATCAAAAGGATCGCACACTTGACATGTTACACATATTCATTCCCCAAGACATAATCTTTGTAAGGCTTAGTGGCATCGAAAAATGGGACAAGAAAACTCTCTTTTCTCTAATACTCTCAACTTTCTCCTCTTCTCTCCTATCTTCTCTCGATACTCGTATTCCGATCATTTTATGATTCTCTACTAAGTGAATTCCGTCACCAACCACCACCTCGTATCAACACTAAAAAAAAACTCTTTTAACTTTTAATTTACACTTAAACCCTCAACACAAATCATTAAAATAAGAGCTTACTTAAATAGCATAATAATAAGAGTTAAATTAATTGTTATAAACGTATGCATGTATAAGGACTTATCTAATAAAGCAATATAACTTAGGGGTTTTTTTTAATATAATGAAATATTTAATCATTTAACTAAAACATAGAAAATGGAGCACATGAAGATGAAGTCAGCTGATTTGATTATTGAAACTGTCTATATGGAATGAGTGTTCAGTATGAAAATATTAAAATTCATGATAAAAATACTAATGTGGCATAAAATTATTGGAAAATGGATACAGATGACGTGGCGTCACTGTTTCATACAATCATTTCCCTTACATGCAACTTTAGAAAGCATAATCAAATTATAAAAGACAATTAATTAATTTTTTTTAAAAAAAATGTGTTGGGGTTAGTCCAAAAATTAAGAATTATTAAATAAAAAGGAAAAAATAAAGAAAAAGAAATTGTGCGGTACACGTCAGCTTCACTCAAAAAAAAAAATGGTGGGTTCCACGGCATCACCCATAAATTCTTTCTTTTTGGCTCATTTGTTATTAGGTCAAATTATAGTTTTGCTCCTTTTACTATGCCCACGTTTAGAATTTAATTTATATATTTTAATTTGACATAATTTAATCTTTTTATTTGTACTATTCTTTAAGAGTTTGACTGAGTTGGTGTCACTCATCAACCGGGTCTGAACTCAGTTAACTTATTACATTTACAAAGCAACAAATATTATTTTGAGGGCATTTTTATCTTTTTATGTTTTCATATAAAATTTGAGAAAAATATATACACATGATGAGATTTGAACCTAAAGTATCATAGTTTTTATTATATCAACTATACTAATTGTCAGGGGCGAATCTAAAAAAAAAACCTTTTTAGCGGGCCAAAATTGAATTATAAATTTTATCATATATTATTTTATTATTTTATCATTTTTAAGGGACTAAATAGGATATTTTTCATTTTGAGAGAGGGCAAAGCATAATTTTCTCCTATATTAATTTATAATTTGATAGTTTATAGAAGGATTAGAATTACAATTTTTTAATTTTGGGGGCCAGGGCCCTTGCAGCTTTTATAAATTTGTTACATAAAATTTTCACTCATATCGTAGATGTCCCATAATCTAATTTTTACGAAATGTTATTAAAAATAAAATTGTTAATTATTCCCATTAAAATATTGACTTAAAATTGTTACACTGATATCTCATCTAAAACAAAAAGAACCGGAAGTTCAATAAAAGAAAAACCACATCAATATTTTGACGAGAGTAATTAATGGTGTTAACAAATTGGATTAACTAATAATAGTATAGAAACGGAAAGATCAAATCATTCTAGAGTATAGAGATTAAATTATAAATATAAGTAAAATAGAAGGATCAAAATTAAAATTTGACCTTTCATTATTATTTAAATTGTTAGAAGAGAAAAGGGGTGATTGAGAGGAAAAAGCAAAAAAGCTTATTTGTTCGATTCCATCGCTTCGCCGCGTCTATTTGCATATGCTGTGGATCCCACTCACCATTTTTGTTGAACTTCATTCACTCACATTTCGGGATTTGGATTGGATTGAATAGAATTGAATATTAGAGTACTTTATTCGTTATTTTGGCATTATTCAAATTACATCACCAAAGTCTGTAAAGCATGTCTCTCGTTGTCCACAATTCAGACATAAATTAAGGGAAAAAGAAAAGTGAAATAAAGAAAGATGAAGTACTCATGAGAATTGATTCGGATGGTAAAAAAAAAAGAAAAAAAGTTGGGTTTTTTTTTTTAAGCATCAAATATAAGAGGACTTATATAAGCTTCGATCGGTAGATTTCAATACATATGTATCAATGATCATGAAAGTTAGAGGTTATACTTAAAAGCCATGACTTGAACCGGTTTTAATCATTGGATTTTGTCTAGTACGTTAACGGTGACATGTATTATTTTTATAGTAAAAATATATCGTGCATAGGATTTATTATACAATGAGACTTGCCTAATAGATCACCATCAATGGGGACATTTGATTTGGAGTCCATGCCTAATAAGCTCACGATCAATGCCTTAAACCTTCAACTTGTTCCGTGAAAACTTAAGACTTCTTTTTTTAAAATTAAAAAAAAAAAAAAAAAAAAAAAGGAGAAACACTAGGGATGGAAAAATGCACAAAAGGTGCGAGAAGAATAAGAGTGAAGCAAAAACAAAGGTGAAAAAAGTTTTAACTTTTTTCATTTACTAGAGCTTGGTTCTTGTGAATTTGGCTAATTGTAAGCAAAATAGGGTTTCCATCTTTTCTTTCGTCCCTCCCTTTTGTTGCTAGAGAGAAAAAAAAAAACTTTTGTCACATGAATGACTATTCGACTATCTAATCGATACCGCTCATCCTTCCCCCGCTCCCGTCATCATCCTCTTCTTCATCCCACTTGTCATGCATTCTCTCATCTTCATATTTGTTGATAGGATACCAACTTTTGGCTCTGATCTCACATTGGTTTGCTTCATCATGGTAAAGTTTTTCATAAGATCTACTTGAATTGCGAATTGCCTTGTAGTTCTAATTTGTCAACCTTTGGATTTTTTCCTCTAAGGTTGTGCCTATGGGCTCTTTGATTAGAGGTGAAACTTAAATTGCTATCATTGATATTTTGTAGGTAAAAAATATTATGAAAGCTTTTATACTAAGAATCGGGTTGCATTTTACCCATTCTACTTAAAAAGTAAATAAATTAGTCACTGTTAGCTCTTTAATTTAATGTACAAAAATTAATTGACCCTTTTTTAACATATTTTGTAACCTCTTCTTTGTAGGAAGAATAATTTTTTTTATAATAAGAAGAGCTTGGTGGTGGTGAGAAGCAACAGTATTCATAGTTAAAATGTTGATGTAAATTTGATGGTATGGTTTCAAAGCATCTGAAATAAATTAAATTTGTGAACATCAAAATGGCACTCTAATCTTATCATTTAGTATTGCGCTTGAAAATTGAAGGAAGAAAAATAAAGGGGATCTTTATGGTGTCTTCTCAATGTTTGGAATATAGAAGTCAAATCAAGGTTTTCTTTTTTCATTGCTTAACTAATCAAATATCATCAACTTCTCCTTATTTTATTCTCTATTTTTTATTTAGATTTTACAATTTCATTTTGGTACAATAAAAAAAAAAATACACTATCAGATTACCAAATATTTATCCGAAAAGTTCATCTATTATTTTATTTTGATTATGGAGTTACAAAATTCCTCCCTCAATGTACAAACTAATAATGTTTTTTTTATTGCTACATTTTAAGAGTATATGTCCCCTATTTCAAACTTGATTGTAGAATTTAAAATTATCAGAGACAAAATATAAAATATTTTGACATTATTTGGAACTTTTTTTTAATTAATCCATAAATTTGGTAATTGTTTCCGTATTGAAGCCTGAATTAAGTAATTGTTCCCACGTTAAAGCTTGAACTGTTTTTTTTTTCAAGTTAGTCCCTGAACTTGACAATTGTCTCCATATTGGGACCTAAACTTAGCAATTATTTCCAAGTTAGGGCATGAACTTTAAGGTTTTCAAAGAAATATCAGGAACTCAATTAGACCAAAAAAAAAAAAAAAATCAAGCCCCGAGTTGAAATAATTACCAAGCTTAGGGACTAACTTAGACAAAAAAATTTAAGGCCAATATAGAAACAATTGCCAAGTTCAGGGACTAACTTGAAAAAAAAAAAAGTTCTGAGTAGTTGCTAAATTCAAAACTTAAAAAGTGATTTAAAACCTGCTTGTACTGGTTATGTAAAAGACTAACCATTACTTTTTTATACTAACCCTAAACCCAACTTTATATACATATGCTTAAATGTATATATACACATATATATCATATTTGTACCAAAGCAAAGCATTAGAAGGGAAGTTGGGGTCCGTTACACAGTTACATGTAATTTTCATTCTAATCAAAATACACAAGATTACACAATCACTCATTATATGAACACAAACAAACAAACAAACAAAAACCAAAAGCTTAAAACCTAAGGAACCCCCCATTGACTAAAGTTGGAAAGCCATCATTTTATACATATTTATATGCTTTTCCTTTGCCCTATATATAAAAAAAGAAAAGAAAAGAAATACCTGTAAAACTATCTAACTTCACAATCAGAACACATTTTTCCTTAACCTACGCCACTAAATTACACATAACCATGAATTTTTCATGTATCAAACAAAGACCAAATCATCACTCTCATGCATATAAAACTCAATCCGTTGAATTGGAAAGTTATTATTGTTACCTTTTTTTTCCTGCTGATGAAATGGAAATGGGGGAGAGGTTGATGTCAGGTTAGTATTAGGGAGGAGTGAAATCGCATGAGCTTTACAATTTTGTCGTCAAGTCAAGCCGGAAGGTACGTGATTTAGTTGTAAGACGTGTGTTTTCAGGCTACATTCTTTCACCTGGTTATTAGCAAAATTAGCATAAAAACGAGTTATATGCTGTGATTTTTGTAATAAAACCGGACAAAGACGATACTTACCTGCATAGCAGCAATTGCCAACAGAAGATCTTTGCACTGGTTAAGTAAAGCAAACTCGTTTGCACTTAAATTTCCAAGTTCAGCCAGCAAAGAGTTGAGTTTTGCAACCTAACAACCAAAAATAAAGAGACGAATTAGGAGGAGTATAAAAGAATAGAGCCAAATCGATATTGCTACTAAAATCGATATTGTCACTTCCAATACAGGTTTGAATAAGTACACAGAAAACCAACAAAACTAACATAGAATTGAAACAATTGCAAAACTTCACTCTTCGAGGATCATAAAGAATTTTACAGCAGCCACCACCAATCCACTTGACTCAAAAGTTCACATGTAAGAGAACAAGCTCTAAGATTTAAGCTTATACCAAAGGCCAAACTTTGACAAGTGGTATAGTCAAGGGAAGTAGCAAAATATTCTATATAGGGTAGAAATATAGGGTAGAAACAAGTGTTATAATATGTTGATGAAGGATATATCAAAATTATGAAAACGAGGAAACAATTAGCAGGATAGAATGATAACCGGATGACTTCCTGTAGTATGGATGATCATTTTCATTTCACTGGGTCATTAATCAGCCAAATATGCCGGGCAACCATAGTATAAACTCATAATTCAACAAGATTAGGAGCCAAACTACAGCCACAAGACATAAACAGATTTGTACAGAAGGAGAGTCACAAGATCATCATTCATTCATTCTTCTTTCTATCATAGATAGTTTTTAAAAGATGTTTAACCTTAACTGTAAGAAATCTCTATACTTAGCATAACACCCAATGAAGAAAAATAATTAGTTAATAAAAGAGTACTCAACCTTCGTATCTTTTTACAAGAAAAAAAAGGGTCAGACAGATATGCATTAATTTTTTCAGGTTTCAGCTTATCTAAATCTAGTACTTAGGAAAATAAAAGGTTTGCACACAGAATAGGGGCAAAGGAAAATTCAAAGCTTGCGAATAAAATAGAAAATGAAGGGAGAGTGGAGGGTAGGGGATGATGAAAAAGAAAAGAAAGGAATACCCTTGATAACAAAGAGCATATTGAGGATGCCATAGCCTGCATTACATCAACTGCTGAACAAATAGCATCCTTCAATTTCTGGACATCAGCCTAAACAAATGAAGAGACAAGAAAGGTATTTCTTTTAGGAGCCACGCAAGCCAATGCATTGGAAACTGAGATGCTACAGCTCAAATGAGCCATGAAATTGAAGAAAGTCAGAAGACGGAACTTACCCTCGCCCCAGAAACAACTGGAAGGCGGAACGTGCTAGCCTTCAGAGCTTCAGTAGCCCCAGATAGTGAACTGAAATAATCATGGTCCAGGAGAGCCCATTCGTCCAAAAATATCATCTGCACTCATCGAAGGAAATAATATAATACCATATTAGTCAATAGATGAAAAAACATTTGATCTCATGAAACTGAAACTTGCAATTCAAATCAGAGTTTGGAAACTCAAAAGAACATAAATTTCGGGTTTCATGAGATAAGCAATAAGTTAGCAATGTATATGAGGTTAGACATTCACGTTCCAATTTGAAGCACAATTGAAAAGAGGGGGGGGGAGAGCAAAAGAGAGAAATCTACATGTTGAAATGTAATGGAAGGGGTAGACAATGAAAAACCATTGATAATCGAGTTAAGATCAGCAAAGCAATGAGAAATCATAAAACAATCCAAGAAAACATCAAGTCAACAAGAAATAAATGCACAATAGAGTGATGGTTCTTACTTGCCCCTTGAGGATGGAAATCAGCTTCAAGTTTTGCCTCAGCAACTGTAACTCAGTTCTTTTGGCTCTAACAGATTCTCGCAGTTTTGAGGTAGTTGTCAATGCATTATAGAGGCTTTTCTGTTACAAAAGCATGATAACGATTTTTTGTCATATGATAACAAATATGAAGATAATTACAGACAAACCATATGAAACTTGAGAATCAAAAGGACGGTTAAAATGCAGTGCTGTACGCTAACAGACAATGCAAAAAGATAAAAATGAATTTCAATCACATCAACCATTAAAATATGAAAAATCACAATGCAACTCTTATTTCCTCTGTTTCTCCTTTCTTGGGCAGCAATATGTCATCAACTACAGCTGTTTCTAAGGCACATATAATCAGAAACTCCGGTTGCCTCCAATTGATCAAATTGTTACCAACTGGTGACTACCCTCTTTGACTCATTCCTAAGCCTATGTCTTCCTCTTAGAAATTTAGCTTTTTTGGCTTTCAATCTTAATTAGAAATCAAAATCTAATGAAACCAATGTCTCTCACATGGCTTGTGCATTCAGAGCAAAAGGAAAATCGTATGCAAAGCAGGCGGGTAGTCTCTTTTCATCCCATCCAATCATCAAGTTCCCCCTTTAATTCTAGATCTTCATCAACTTATCAAAGGCGGCATTATGATACCTTATACATAGCCAAAATAAGCATTTCGGATGGAAAAGCTGTTCGATGAAGGGGATGAAAATTTTGTTTACAAGAGAATTCAAAATGGTGAAACCCAAACATGTAATCATCCAGCACTTCACCACTGCTTCAGCTTCTCTCCCCTCAATATGATCAGTCACATTTTAAGCCACAAAACAGCTATTAAAAGCTTCCTGCATACAATAACAGAACAGCTTCTGTGCCATTTAAAGCAATTGTAATCAATCAAGATCCAAAACCGAATAACCTAAAAACCAGAATGTCAAGCTCTCTCAAGCAGAAGTGACCTAGAGAATTCCAGTTCTACCAAGAATATAACTGCCTGTGTTTGCACCATACAATATAATTTAGCCACAATTTGTTTGTTACCTTTCTTGAGTTTTTGATGAAAAGTTCTGAATTCTGAAATTCTAACATGTTTCGGTGAAAATTTTATTAGCCAGGCCATGTTCATAGAAATTTAACATAACAAAATCCATGATAAAGAACTTGCAATATTGTCAAAGAGAAAGGCACTCTAGGCACTAAAACCCTACATTGCCCGAGGAAAGATCTAAGGCACCTTGTTGAGATTCCCATAACAAAATTCACATACAAATTTGACAATTTTTTCACCTGTCACCAAACAAAAAGGCATGTCTTCTAGCACCAGACGTTCAAATGCGTTTGTTCAAAAAGATCTATGGCGTTTTGCTGAACCTCCCATAACACAAATCCTAGTTATAATCCTTTACCAGTAAAGGCATGCAACCATTTCCAAAGAGTGGTATAGTAAAGCATGCAAAATTGAAGCATGGTAGCATAAATCAAGCAACTATAATGGCCCAACGCAAGAAGAGAGAGCCATACCTCTGCGTTAGACCTCTGGGAAGACAAAACAGCATCTGCTCTAGCATTAACAAATCGCCACTGCAACAACCGATTATAAAGTAGCCTCAGCAAATGAGCATTCGAAACCTTGTTCTCCCCAATCTTACCCATCTTAATAACATCACCAGAAAAGCTCAAAATCGACGGCGTATTTATCAAACTACCACCCAACCCATTCCTCACTCTAGAGGGACTCATTCCCCTCATAGGAGACGAAGTCAAGGACGCCGCAAGCTTACTCGGTGATGCAGGCCGAACAGGACCACGAATTGGCGATAGCTGTCCTCTGCTGTTCATTACACCTTTCGGGGATGACGAAGGACTATCAATTCTAAAC
The DNA here is from genome assembly GCA_025698515.1 of Gossypium sturtianum. Taxonomy (NCBI): domain Eukaryota; kingdom Viridiplantae; phylum Streptophyta; class Magnoliopsida; order Malvales; family Malvaceae; genus Gossypium; species Gossypium sturtianum. Next base: position 160,797,333 of record CM046948.1, read on the forward strand.
TTATCCGGTGCAATTAGCTTAGACGGTGCCGTATTTTTCCTAGAAACCGGCGAGTCCGAATCGGAGCGGCGTGAACGAGTAGCTGTCTCATGCCAGAACCGAGCCGGGACAATTATCCCCCGTCGCCCACGGTTAACGTCTCCGTTACCGTTACAAGGACTTTCTAGAGCACCTGAAGTACTAGCAGAGGAAACACTTTCAGTATCAGAAGCCGCGTGATCAGATTGAGCCTCAGATCCAACGGCCATTAAATCTCTATTACCGACCATGGAATTCTGTAGTGCCCTAACTACATTGCCGTTAACAGATCCGTTTAATCTCTTCCTCTCGTCGGTGCAATCCACGCTTCTAGTCATGGAGTCCGGTTGCCTTATCCTCGCTGGCCACCGCTCCGTCTTTGAATTCTCCGTTTGAACCGTTCCTTTGACCGGAGTCGTTGTCTCCACCGGCTTCCGCCTCTCCGGCGTTCCTTTTCTCGTAGCGGTTGGAGATGGAGATGGAGATGGAGATGGTTTAGCTTTGCAAAACTGATACGAAAACGACTCTCCCTGAAACGAAACGGACAAGCTTCTCGTCGAAGTGAAAAGCAATTTCTGAGCAGCTGACACTTCGCCGTTGCTTTTCTTGTTGTTATCACCGCTCAAATCCGTAGAATCATAAGACCGCGGCGTCACCGCCCGCCTCCGTTCCACTGATTGTGACCTCTTGACAACCGACGGCGTTGTAACAGTAGGAGTCCTCGAAACAGACGGCGACGGACATCGTTTAGTGTAAGCTCCGGAAGACGAAGACGATGACGTGGACGAATTAGACGATGATGACGTGGACAAATAACGGGAAGTAACTTCTCGGAATTTTAGACTTCGTGGAACGATGGCATTGTCGGGGTCGGAAGGTAATAACGGAGGCCGTTGCCGTGGCCGTGGTTGTGGCTGTGGCTGTGGCTGTGACCGTGGCCTTGGTCCTCCTCCGTTCCGTTTAGAGATTACCGTAGCGGATACTGCAGTTACCATATTTGCGTGCACTCACAAAAATTCAATTCTCCCCCAGATTCTTTAATTCTACCCAAACCCTAACCGTATCTATTAAAAGACCTCCCAAAAAAATCACTTCAAAAAAAATTTTTAAAAAGGAAAAATCAGAGATTAGATTAGAGTTAATTAAAACAACTTTCCAGAGATTAATAGATTTTTTTCCTTTTTAAAACCTTTAAAGTATGAATTTCCCGAAAGGAAAACAAATAAAAGAGCCGGAAAAAACGACCGTTGCCGGCGGCGAGAGAGAAAGTGAAAGTGGGGGACTGTTGTGTAGGCGAGATTTGAGAGTATAACGGTCGTACTAGGCATTTTTGTGCTCAGGACGTTGCCATTGGAGACTATATGAATAAATATATATTTTATATATTTTTTATTAACTCACCATTTTTAATTTCCCTTTTCTTTAAAAAAATTGACGGAGAGAGAGAGAGAGTACTGTACTCGCGTGAGGAAGTAGCAACGTGTGTAGGTGAGGGTAATTTTGGAATAAGGTTTTACACGTGGAAGTGGGTTTTGGGGGATTAAAATAGGAGTAAAAAGGTAATGAAATCGGATTAAGGATGGTCGGGGTATAATTATGGTTTTAGTCCTTTTATTATGGTAAAAGTATCATGAAAGTTACTATATATTAAGAGTCGGATTGTATTTTATCTAGAAAATAGGTAAATTAGTTTTTATATGTTAGATCAAGAAACCTAGAGGGATTAATTCAGGGTAAATTATTAACAAATGAAACTGATGAAATTTTTTACATGGAGGGACTAATTTAAGAAACTTGATAATAATATTTCATCACTTATATGGAACCTAAAGATCTTCCCGAACCCATAAATAGGAGAATAATATGTTTCAGCGCACTCAAACTCACATTTTTTTATTATTACAATAATATTCATGTCAATTAAATTAAGACTCAATCAACAATCGAGGTATATCAAAAAACATCTTAATTTTTACGACAGAAACTATACTTTCATTAGTTTGACTTACTAATAATATTTTAAAAATTAGAATAAAAAATTAAATTCCAAATTTTTAATATAATAAAAATTTAAAATTAGACCGACTATTACGTCACGTTTGCATATTTTATTTCTTCGAGGAAATGACCGTGAAATGTTGACGGAGACGTTAGGCTTACGCAATAAACCCCATCCAAATTAATAATTAATATAACACTAATTTAGTTGAAAAAGTATTAAATTATTATTTTATATATAAAATTAGTTATATTTATTATAAACGTGTTTTGATGTTTTTGTATTCGATTTAATTTTACCGAACATGTCTAAATTATGACTTTTGTTTTAAATTAGTCCTTGAATTTTAAATCATTTTAATAACATCTCTAAATTATTGATGTTATGTCAATTAGGTTTTTTCGTTACTAAAATTGTTAATTTAACTAATAAATGATACGTCAGATGTTATGTGACTTAGTTTAAAATGAATTTTTTAAGAAAAATGAATACCGTAAAAATGAATGATTTAAAAATCCTTTCTTTATGTTTTCTTTTTTTAAAGTTAGCTACATAAGATTTGATATGTCATTTAACGATTTTAATAACGAAAAGACGTGATTGATATAACATCGATAATTTAGAAATTTAATTAGAACATTTTGAAGTTTGCGAACCAATTTACAATAAGGGTCATAGTTTGGGGATGTTTTGTGCAATTAACTCTTTATATTTTTATATAAACTCAATAAAAATTCAATCATTTAATTTGGTTGGTCTAATTAATATATAGAAAATAATTGATTAAGTTTTAGTTCGGTTGGCATTGATATTATTGTCAGTGTAGGAGGACGTCAATTCGAACATGCTGAAACACGTTTATCCTCTTATTTAAAGATTGAGAAATGGTTATAAATAATTCTAGATATTCGTATAATATATATAGATACATATAGAAAATAAATTAGAGATAGTTTAATGATTTAAAAAAATCATTCAACTTTATCTATGCTTTATTGAGTGTATCTTCTTTGATTATATCAATCCTAATAAATCATTAATGTGATAAAAATGTAGATTAGCTTATTAGCATAATTGTTTTTTTTTTTTTTTCATATTCGATAATGTTAGAGTTGTGTACCTGTATCCCATCATTTGTTAAAATAAAATAAAATAGAGAGTTAAAATAGGGGAATCTGTGGAGGCAAAAGACTATGCCGCACAAGTTGAATCCGTATAGAACTATACTTCTCCTATTAGACATTTATTATAACAGGGTTGTTTAACACTTAAAATAAGTGCAGTCGAACTCTTTTTGTATTATTGGTTTTTTAACATTAGTGAATTTTTCTTCCTCTGCCTGTGGTTTTTTCGATAAGGGTTTTTACGTAAAATTTGTCTGTTCTTTTTTTTTTCTATTGCTTTGCAATAATTCCTATTGCCATTATCGACGTTAAGTATAACAGATAATTACATTAGGTTTTAACTAAATTAACAATTAAGTCAAAATTTTAAATTGAGAGTAAAGTTTTCAAAGTGTTATTTACTTCATTTGTAAAACTTGAATCTATTTTTTGTAGATTGTCCCTTTCTAACAGTGTCGTCTCTAATATTTGAACTTATGGTCTCCTTTGAAAGTGTAATGTGTTTTACTATTACATCCAACCAGGAGCGAAGAAAAAAAAAAGTTGAATTAAGTTATAAATTTTGATAAGCGTTAACATGAAATTTCACCATTGTATTAAATAATATCTTTATAATTTTTAAATAACTAAATTAAAATCTTATCATTTTTTAGAGGTCAAAATGTAATTTTACCATTATTAATTTATGATTTTATACACTTTAAAGAGAAAAAAAAATGCAAATTTTTAATTTTAAGAGGGCCAGAATTCCTACTTGCCCTCTCCCGTCACCCCTACACTCAATACTTGTTGATACATAACTCGAATCTTAATCTTTGTTTAAATGACATAAAACTCTTTACTAGATTCAATCCAACTAATATTTTTTACATTATATCAAGTCCGTAACACATTTAGGGTGGGTTTGGATGGGTAGTGCGTTTACTTGTGATTAGTGTAAAAACAGCGGTGACGGTGAAATTAGATACTGTAACAATACTGTAACGTGAGACAAAAATAAACTAAACGTACCGCATCACACCCAATCATCTATCTAAACCCACCCTTAACCAATCAACCCAGTTGTTTTTTTCTCCCGTGGTCCTAAAGTTTTTATGTTTATGCATCACTCAAAGAATCTACCATGAAAAACAAATTTGATTCGATGAACTACACACAAAAAAGAAAATTAAAGAGAGCAAACACCCCCAAAAAAAAAAAAATCAGAACCATATTTTTGAGACACCTACACATGCTTCTATGCCCTCAATGTTACAAATTCCATTATAGGACCACCCACCACCCCCCCAAAACACACTTTCCTTCTCTAGCACTCAATTTCCTAAACATATATATCACTTTTGCAAGGTTATTGTCACCCAAAAAAAATAGTGAGGTGGGTTTTTCTTTTTAAAAAAATATATTGATCTAACGAGTTGAAAAATAGTGTTTTTTTATCTGATTGATCTTAGCTCGATTGAAGTGAGTATTGTTGTCTATGCAGGATTATTTGAGTTTGAGTGCGCTGAAACGCATTATCTTCTTATTTACGGGTTGAGGAGAGGCTATGAGTAGTTCTAAGTATTATATTAAAAAAAACAAATATGACCAGAACGTATAATGAAATTATTAAAAAAATTATATAAACAAATTAATGTTTTTTATAAAAACGAAAAGTTATAATAAAGGGATTGATTATTCTTTTTAACTACTAATTAGTCACTTCAAAGAAATTATTCATTAAGTAATGGGGAGTAACTAATAATTATGCAATATGATGACTAAAGAAATTTCTTTAGCTAACATTACTCATGACTAAGCAATCATTCTTCCAATAAGACATTGATGCTTAATTTAGTTTGAATGATATGAAATTCGAGTTTTATTTGCGTAAATTATATATAAATAAATCGATAAAATTTATTTGAGTTAATTATTTAAATAAATGTTTGTAATGATGTAGTCGTAAATCATAAGTTGATATATAAGCACTGTTGTATTGGTAATGCAAAATGGAAAGAAGAGAAGAGCTAAAAAATTGCCCCCACTTCACAACATAAAGAGAAGCACAACACCTCATAGGTTATTATGGTTTAAGCCAAAAGCATTTGTCATTCTCTATGATGCTTCGTCCCATACTGTCCATGTCTTTCTTCTTTGCTTTATGATAAATGGGTTCTTGCCATTTCCCCTCATTTGTCCCACATCGACCAACTCTTTCTATTTCTCAAGTTTGTAGGATTATAGGGTTTGAAGCAGTGTTATTTGAATCGGATTGAACCAAACGGTTGAATTGCGAATTGATTAATGTGTCGATCTAGACATAAGAGTTGAATTAGCTTATAAATGAATAAGCATGAGATGGAGAACAAGATAAATTAAGTTCTAATTTTGGTTTTAGTCCCTCTAAGTATGCTAAAATTCGGGATTTGTTATTTCTATTTTAATTAGGCAACATTGTTAATTGTTGTTAAAGTGATGATGTGGAATTTCATTTTAAAACCGTCTTGAGTTGACGTGTAAAATTTTCTTTAGTTAAATATAGTTGATTTGATTTCCACATGGCCCTGAGTAATTAAATAACAGTAAAAAAAATCACATTATCACTCTAACGATAATAACTCGAAACTATCGATTTGGACATACTAATATTATTATAAAAGCATAGTATCAAATTATGTCAAATTAAAGTATAAGGATTAAATATGTGGTTAGAGGTTAGATCTTTGATCATGGAAACGGAACATATTTTATGCCAATTGTTTATCTCTTTAGAGAGCACGATGAATACTCTGATTTGGCAAACATAATAGAGGACTAAAATCAAAATTAAACCAAAAGGAGAAAAAAGAACAGGTAATTGAACCAAATGGATAAACATGGCAGAGAGTACTTCAACTTTTGTGTCAGTTTTAATCAGGGAGTATCAAAATAAAATCCCAAATTTCATACAAAAACCAGACTAGTTTGTCTCTCTGTCTGTCTTTTTGCTTGAAATAGAAGCACACAATGTTTGAATTTCCCTTTTTTCTTTTTAAAAAAATCAGCTATAATTTATTGAAATCCTATTAGATTGAAACCCATAATTGAAGTTAACTCCAATGGTGGTTCAATGATTTAGAAATATTTAAGGACAATCTAACACGACCATTTAACTAAAACATCAGTTAAAACATGATTATAGTTTTTTAACAAATCAAAAGGTTTTTTGTCGATTGAGTCTTAATTCGATTGATATGGATATTATTTTCAATGAAAGAGGACATGGTTCGAGTGCGTTGAAGTATATTATCCTCCTATTTATGGGTTGGGGTGGCTATTGGTAGTTCTAAATATTGTGTAAAAAAACAGATATGATTGGAATTTATAATGAAATTGTTCAGAAAAAAAAAACAAATCAAAGGTTGTAAAAGTACCATTGAGGTATTATACTAGGAGTTAAATTGTATTTTGCCTCCCTTTATTTAAAAAATGGACTGATTAGTCTTTGTACGTCAGTTTAAAGAGCAAACTGGTCCTTTCTATTAAATATTTCATTCATTTCCATTGTTAAAAACTAATATAGCCAATAGAATAACCATACAGTTACAAATTGCGTGCCACATGTACCTTATGCTGACGTGCAATGACCAGTTTTTAATAGTAAAATTAGATGGAATTTTTAACAGAATGACCAGTTTACTGTTTGATCTAATATCCAGAAACTAATTTACCCATTTTTTAAAAGAGAAGTAAAGTGTAATCAGAATTATAATATAAGGGTTTTGATGGTAGTTTTCCTAGAGTTTTGTTTGGTTTCAAAGAAAGTTAGGAAAAAAAAAAAAAAAGCACTCTTTCTTGCATTTTAATGGGAAAATTATCAAACATGAATTGAGTAAAGCAAATTTAGACAACGATTGACTGAGACAGCTTGTGGGTTTTATTAATAAATGATGGAAACATCCTTGCCTTGAGTATCACTTCATTTTATAATTGGATTTAAAGTAATTAACCTTTTTTCTTTTATTTAGATATAATAATAAATTTAATCCTTAGTATTTATAATTTCTATCAATTTGGTCATTACTATTTTAGCTGAATTTAACCTTCAACCTTTTTAAAAAAATCGAATTGTTATTTTTTTAAACGAAAATACTAACTAAAATATTAAATTTTTAAACATGTCAACTTGCATTACAATTCATTTCAACATGAAGTGGCATTTTTAATTTTTTTTGAATATTTTATAATTTTTAAATTATTTGTTTACGTGACATATAAGATAAATAATAACATGTCAGTATGAAATAGATGTGAACTGCTATGCAGGTTGCCACACCAACATTATTAAAAAAATTAATTTTTTAGTTCCATATAAAAATAATTTTACTCTTTTGAAAAATTAATAACAAAATTTAGTTAAAAAAAATGAAAACCAAATTAATCAAAAAAAATATAAATATCAAGGACTAAATTTATCAAATTACCTTTTATTTAATCAGTGTTTTCTTAAAAACACCCCCCACACAACATGTGGTAGCTGAACATGATTTTTGTTTGGTCCCATTTGCTTTAGTGATTATAATATCTATACTTTCCACACTGAAAGTAAAAACAACAGTCACTTTAGTTTATTTTTCCCCCACTTGACACTTAGGTTAGGATTTGAGCTAAATTAATCATATATGTAAAAGAAAATGTTAATAGATTAAATAGTTCGGGTTTTTGAAAATTTAAGGAAATAGATCGTTTTTAAAAAGAGTGTGTGAAAGTTAGTCTAGCTGGACGTGCTTTCATACACTCCCTTTAAAAACGATCTATTTGGCAAATTAACTTTTTTTTTCGAGATATTCAACTAATTTAACCTAGAATTTGGATAATATGGAAAAAAATGGTTAAGGATAATGAAAATAACTTGAGGAAGAAGAAAATAAGTGACTTTTTTTGTGTGTTATTGTCAATGAAGTTGGGTGATATATATATATATATTAAAATACAGTTAGGTTGTGAAATTTGGTCACCTTTTTCTTTTTTATATGTCTTCCAACTGAAAACCACTTTCCTATTTGTGCTGGTTAGCTTTAGGGTCAATGGGGGTGGGAAGCATTATTCTTGTTTCCATCCATGTTTTTGTGCTTGTTTTCTGATAGTTTTGCCTGCTACTGGCTCAAAGGGCTCAACTCATTGTGATACTCAAAGCATACACCAGGCAAAACTATCAGAAGATAATGATTTGTGTTTAATACATACTCGGCATACAAATGGTTAATGCATAATCATTCGTGTTAAAAGTTTGGTTTGTGGAAAGTATAGTTTGTTATGATAATTGGGTTATTGGAATGTGAGATTACTTAGTTATTTGACATTATTAGAACTGATAATGGGTTGGGTTGAGGTAAAATTTTAGGTCTGTTTTCTAGGCCCTAGTCCTTAAAATGAGCCTAAAATTTTGCCTAAATCTAGCTCAAATAAAAATGTTAAAACTTTATCTTGACTTAGCCCGTCTGTATTAATTTTTTTATAAAAATAAATTAAAAAACATTAGAATAAATGTCTTTATAATTAAATAATATTAATATAGGTGCAACTTAGCAATCAAATGCTTCTAAAATAATAACAGAATTAACAATAAAACAAGAGTTATACAATATCCAAATAATAATAATAAAATAGTAGCAATATAATAGCAAAATGGTAGCAAAATAGCGTGAAATCAATGGCAAAACAATATTTTGTCTTTTTGCAAATTTGGGCCGGATTGAACAAAAAAAAACTTACTCGAGGTTAAACCCGTTTAAAAAATAGACCTTTTTTTTTTGTTTAAACCCATTTTTCGAGATTATATTTTTACTCAAATCCTCTCACTTTTTAGACTGGATATTACCCTATTTGGTATATTTAGTTGGAATTAAAGAATTTATTGTTTGATTGAGAGAATTTGACTCATTAATTATTATTTTATTTTATTTTTATTTAAGTTAGATGAATGAAAGTCATTAGAAATAGGTATAAAATTGTAAAAAAAAATGGTATTGAATTATATTTCGAAATTTAATATTGTTGAAAATATAAAATTATTGACTCGAAATAATGTTGGAAATGAAATCTTATGCCAGAATTTCTCACTAAGGGTGGATTTGGATAGGCGGTGCATTTACCTGCGATTAGTGTAAAAACAGCGGTGGCGATAAGATTACATACTGTAGCGATACTGTAACGTGAGACAAAAAATAAGCTAAACGCACCGCACCGCACTCAATCGCCCATCCAAACCCACCCTAACTCGAAAATAAAGCTACAAACTGACAGTTTATTAAATAAAAATCCAATATTTAAAGTGTTAGAGCATGGGATGTCACAGTGTTTCTCAATGATTGTAGTTGAAATTTTGATAAAATTTCATCATTCATTGTATTTTTTTGAGCCTGTCCAGAGATGAAAATTTCCATGGTCCCTGTAAAATTACCCCAAGATTTTACCAGTTGAAAACCAGTTACCATCCTTTTTACTTTTTACCTTGCCCGAGAAATAAAAACAAGAAAAAAAAGAGAAAGTTTGAATGGTAAAGAAAGTGACATCAAGTAATACAAAATACTAACATGGGTTCATGATTTTATGTAATGATTGCATTCAATATTTTTATTTGCTTAGATGCATTTACATAAGTTTATAAAGCAAAAGAGTAGGTTTTGTCCTTTAAAAAAACAGAACATTCAAAGTAAAACATTATGATAGTTAAAGAATATAGTTCAAAGTACATATGAACACTATTTAGTAAAGCTTAATAAAAAAAAAACCAGACAAAAAAGTACTATAAGGAATAGTTCTACTGTTAAAAATTGATCCATGTACCTCAACATGAGGTACACGTGATATATGCTATGTATGATTGTCTGAGTATTTCGTAAGCCTCGACAATTTTTAATTGTAGAAAAGGATGAAATTTTGAACTGAAAAATCTATGCAAAATATAATCTGACTCTTAATACAGGGACATTCATAGTAATTTTACTGAAATATCTTTAGTGAAGGACATATTGGTGCATTTATCATGATGGGGTCTTACTGTTACAACAAAGAGACAATATTTCATTTTCAAAGCTATGCTGATAATGGCACATTGATAGCTAGTAAGAGATGAAACCAAGCAGACAAGTAGCACAGATGTCAATTGTTTGTTATTCTGTAAGAAATGAAAGATAAACATTTGATCTCTCAAGTTGTCTTTGACCAAGCACCAAATTGGGGGAGTGGCATCAGTTAGTAGCTGTTAAAACACTGTTTTTCTATTGTCTTGTATTGTTAGTTGGATATGATAATTATGAGCAATGAGAACACAAAAACACTTAGAAAAACATATAAATATGGTTGTTATTTCATGACAAAACACATTCATACATAAGCAACTTGAAGTTATAGTCTGGATTTAGATGATGGCTAAGTGGAACCATTATCACTTTTGGGATGATTTGGTGGCGAGGGTGGTTTTGGTATGTATGGATTAAGGGGAGTACCATGTTCAATAGGACCAGGCTTTATTGATGCCTTTGAGCTCGGAACCGGATCAATACGATGCCTGTAATCTTCTAGGTCTACACCGGTCGGATCATAGCCATTCCCCTGCAATTCCAGAAGGAAAAACATGTCTCAAAAAGAACAAAAGTTCTACACTTGATATTTTGGTCATGTAGTAAGAATGTGTACCTTCAGCTTCCTACTTGCTCTTGTTACACTCATAACATCACCATTTTGGGGAAACTCCATATCTGAAAAAATGAGATTTAACAAGCTGGTAGCTATTAACATATATAGAATCATTGGTTCCTACAATGATATATACATGCATATTGATGCATATTGTTGAGGGGTCGCTCTCTGGGCCGGTCTCGAACTCTTAATAAATGTATTGCTCTCAAGGTGTCTATGCTTGGTTTTTATCTCTTAATTCCATGAATAGCCCTCGACAGGTTCACAGAGTTTAGTGGGAATGCCTGATCTACCAAGGAAATGTTTAACATTTCGGCCTTGATGGGTTCGAATCCATGCCCTTAAATGGCATTGGTAGGGGGCATGGGTTCAAACTCCCTAAGGTCAAAATGCTAAAACATTCCCTTGGTGGATTAGGTACTTCCGTCAAACTCTGTGAACCCTTTTCGGCTCTCCTTGGAGTTGAGAGACAAAACCCGAAACTAAAACTAAACATAAACACCCCAATTACAATAATCTACTGTCTGAGAGTTCCGATCAGCTATTCAAAGGATGACACTTCAAAAACTTAGAGCCAATCCCCTCAACACATATATAGATTCCTACGATGATATATACATACATGTAAGATGAGCCATAGTAAGAACATTATGAAGGATGAAACACTGTCGGCAGATTAATTGAAACAAAACTACATATTTTTGTCATGAAAAATGGACAAATGTGGGAGGTCAAAACAGATTTCATAATCATGAATTTGAGACAGTTGACTAAAATTATTGGCATATACAACAAGACAACAAGAAACAGGATGTCTGTTTTAAGGTCACTTTCAGCAAATTGGGAAGCACCCCATGTTCAGCTATATCAGAAAGTTCATAGAACACTCTAGGTTCAATAAAACCAAATCAAAATCAAAGTTAGGGACTAATTTTGATAATATTATCAACCAAATCATAAGAGATAAAAAGACATAAACACTGACATTTTCAAACTAAAGCTAATAACAAAAGTTTTAAAGACATTTACTAGGAAAGGAAGAGCCGTTGAAGAAGATAAAGACAAGCAAAGCAGTGGCAACCAGAAAGGAGCAAACCCAAATCTCAGAAACCTTCATAATGATAAAAAAAAAAGTGTGGGCAATTTTGTGTTTTTTGCAATTACACCCCCTCTGAGAAAAACCTATCAAAATTCAGCCCATTTAAAAACTAAAAAAGGAAATGAGTGGAGATAAGGAGTACGGGGCTTAGGGGGGATGGGTGAATAGTGTTTAGTGCTTACGAATAGCCGATGCTATGCCTTTTAAGACATGTAGATAGAACGTATTAAATATTGTGGAAGGGTTTTAATGGAGGGGTAACTGAAGTAATAAAAGAAAGCATGTGAATTTTCATTGTATGGTGTATAACGGGAGTAGGGGGTAGAGAGGAGAGTAATTGCCATTGATATTAACAATGGTGGTTGTTGTTGCAGAGATGAACGGATGGATGAATGAAGGGGGAATTTAATGCAGCAAAAAAGATGAGTGTGTGAGTGGTGGAATGCGAGCCGTTGGGGCACGTTTTGAGAGTATGGTAATGGAACGTCTCTTTAAGCTCTTTGTTTTGTGACAATTGCCATGCACTTACTTTGCTTTTTTCTTTTATTTTTAAGAAACTATTTTTCTCGCGTATTTTGATGGATTTAAATGTGAATCTGCCACGTATCACAATAATATTAGTCATTAGTGTCATATTAACGTATTTTAACGGAGTTAGTTAAATACCTAAAAAAAATATTAAATTGACTTATAATTTTCAAGTTTAGATATCTATCGAAAATAACCAATCTAATTGATATCTAGAGTTGTAATGACAATAAAGGGATTGTAGCTCATATCATATGGTAGGGTGCTTGTTTTGCATGTGAAAGGTGATTCCCCACACCTTCAATTTGCAAATATAAATTTTTAACCCTCATGTTTTTAGTGAAACATTTGTTGTTTGGACCATGGAATAAGCCCATCCAATTGGCTGAAAAATATTGGGTTTTTAACTTTTAAACCCATTAAAAAAAATCAGTTTGGGTGTTGCTAATCTCATTTTAATTTAGTTTATAAGTTTAATCATCATCAATACTTTTTGAACCTTTGATGAGTTTTAATTATTTGGGTTTAGGTAAATTCAAAGTTTGAATTGAATAGATTTAAGTTATTGGTTTTTATGGTTAAATCTATTTGGTTCCCATTTGTATTTGGATTATAATCGATCAAGTTTTAAGATTTGGATTAAAATCGACAAGTATTAGTAATTTTTTCTGGTCATTTAATAATGAAAAGATATAAAATGGTCACTCAATTATTTGATTTTTTTGTCACCAGCCGTTAAATTATTAACCGGAAGATAACTTGACAGCTTTTAAAATTGGCTTAATAGTAATTTTAACCCTCAACATTTATACATTGTGTCAGTTTGATCTTCATTCCAAAAGAATTAACCCTCAATATTTACATATTGTGTAATTTGGTCTCTTTTTTTTTGAGTTTTACTTTTTTTTGTGACATTGAAGGTTAATTTTAAGAGAATGAGAAAATGTGAAAATTATTATCTTGGAATTTTCGGGTGTTTTAATTTTTGGTATATTTTCAATCAAATTTAGTTGATAGAATCTTTTTTTTTAGCATTTTAGGTGAAAGGTAAACATTGATGGTTAAATTTTTTAGAATTAAGACTAAATTGACATAATATATAAATTTTGAAGGTTAAAATTATTGTTATCACGTCATCTTTCTATCACCCATTTAACGGCTGGTGACCAAAAAAGGAAAAAAAATTCAAATAGTTAGGTGACCATTTGTAACTTTTCATAATTGGGTAACCAAAACAAAAACTTATCAATAATTAGATGACTACAAATGTAGTTTACCCAAACTAAAAAACTGTAGTTTTAAGTTCTAATTTGAAACGGTTGACACTAGAAGAGACATGGTTTAACAGTAAGGGGGTGTAGCTCATATGATAGAGCGCTTGCTTTGCGAGAGGCACAGGGTTCAATTTCCTCCACTTTTCTTCCCTACCAAGCATATTTGAAATTTATTTTCTATCCACTTTTCCACTTATTCATTTCATTCTTCTATTTTCCACCTGATCAAGTAGACCTTTAAAACTGTGGAACCAATTTTCAGCTCTTTGTTTTGTGTCAATTGCCCATGCACTTTGCTTTCATTGTTTCATGCCACCATTTGCTTGCCTTTTAACACTGATTGGAAATACTCGATCTTACTTGTATCTAGAGTTGTACTGGCAATAAAAGCGGGTGTAGCTCATATGGTAGAGTGCTTGCTTTGCACTATTACGAGGTTACATCTCTTTTAAATCTTGTGGAACAAGGCCCAAGGATAAACCAATTGGCAAAAAAAAGATTGGCTTTTTTAAACCCATAATTATTTTTTACTTTTAGTTTGGGCAGTATACTAATCTCGTTTTAATATTGTTTATGACTTTAATCATCATGATATACTTTGTTTAGGCATTGTGGAAATGGTTGAAATGAACAGTTGATAATTTCTTAGAAAAGAGATTATTGAATAGAAATAACGTACAATAAATGAATTGTTTATGTAGTTCGGTTTTTTTTATGTATACGGAATTTAATTCAATGAGTAAATTCACTATCTTTCAATTCAATACAAAAAGTGATTCAAGTTCTATCACACCCCAATATAGCAACCTTACTTTTTTAACCAAAGACCTAAATCACTTACTTCTAACTCCCCTTGAGAACTCAAAATGTGTTTACTCTCTCAAATCCACTTTGAAAAATAGTTCCACAATGAACAAATATGTGCTCTTATTACTCTGCTTACAAAACTTATACAAGTCTTCCAATATATAAGAGTTTTCGAGACTTGCTAACATACTAGAGATAATTACAATCCAATCCCTATTAAACAACAACTAAAATAGCAAGATGCAATACTAATAAAGACTAATGTAAAGTGAATTGTTGGGAGATATGTCTTTAATATTATCTCGATCCAATCTCCACAATCCAATGGATCCGATTGCTTGATAGTTGATCCGATCCAATACCTTATCATCACCTATAGATTTCCAATCATTCATGCTTTCATATTTTAACCCTTTTTCAGATTGACATTTTTCAACAATCCTTTTTGGGTTCTTCATATCGGTTTCACAATCTCTATAAACTAATTATTTTGGGATTCATGACTACCAATCCCTACAATATTATCTCCAGATTTATTCTTCAACAAATTTTTAATAGAGTGGTTGCTATATGTTTAATATTGGGATCATAGCTTTTGTGTCTATTTTTATTCAATATAGTTTTAACCACAATTTTGATAATTCATAGATGAATTCTATGCATTTTAATGGTGATGATTAATGTATTGAAAACTAATAGAATCCCGATCAACAAGTTATATAACAAGTATAACATATATAATAGCACAAAACAAGTATGAATTGTGTGGGAATCCAATACCTTGGCAACAACTTTTAACACAAACTTCAAATTTAATCACACAAATACACAAATTTGATTTCATTTCTTAAGGTGAGGGAAGCAAGCAAAGATATCAGACTTTGGGTGCTTTGCTTCAGCATGTTCCTTGCACTTCACCTCTGATGTGGTGCATATGAATGTCTGCATGCAAACCTTGCACTACATGCATGCAACCCCACCATCAAATCACATTGAAACCTGGTTATTAGTTACTAGGAATCTTTTTTCCGGTAAAAATAATATGGAGGTCTTTATATTAAGAGTTAATTGTATTTTTCTCATTCTACTTAAAAGATAGACAAATTATTCCTTTAGATCAAAGAGTAGAATGGTTATTCTGTTAAAAATTTCATCCATTTCCATTGTTAAAAAATGGCTCCTGTACATGTGTCACTTTCTAGTTATTCCGTCAGCCATACTGGTTTTTAACAATACAAATTGATGAAATTTTGAACACAAATGATTAATTTACTTTTTTATCTAAAATATAGTGATTAATTTACCCATTTTTTAGTAGAGAAAATAAAATGCAATCTTACTCTTAACACAAGAACCTCCATGATACTTTTAACTCTTTTTTTCATTCAAATTTTAAAACCTTACCTGGATGGTCATGGCTTTCTTGTTTGATTCCAGCTGACTACCTACAACATCTCATTTAAAAAAAAAAAAAAAAAAAACCCAAAAAATGCTCTAATCACACAACTTTAAAACTTTATGTAAAACTTTCAAGGACTAAAATGTGAAACAAAAAAAAAAAAAAAAGGACGTGTTTACCCTTTGTGGGTTTGTTTTTCTCCATGTGTTTCTCACGAGCCATTCTTGATTTCTGGCCATTGCCTCCACCCATGGCTGGCTGTTGCTTCTTGGCTGATCTCTCTCAGTCCCCTCAACATGGCTTTTTATAGCCAATTCCACTTTGTAAAGTGGGGAAAACCAGAAACTTCTATCGATGAGGCAAATTATGAACTGTTGCCACTCCATATGCAATTAATGTTGAAATAGGTTCCAATTTTCGTTAGGGTCAATATACATTTTGGTTCATGAACTTGGCTTGAAGGTTCAATTTGGTATCTAAGTTATTTTTTGGTCTAATTAGGTACTTGAACTTGACTTTAAGGTTCAATTTAGTACATAAAGTTTTTTTTCTTGGTCCAATTAGGTACCTGAACTTGACTTTTTTGTCCAAATTAATACTTGCAGTAAATAACTTATTTGAACCAATTTGAACTATGAAGGCAAGTTCACGTACCAAATTGAACCAAAATGCCAAGTTCAAATAGCTAATTGGATAAAAAAAAGTTTAGGTACTAGAAGTTTTCTTTTTGTTCAATTAGATACCTAGACTTGGTTTCTTGGTTCAAATTGGTAGTTAAGCTTGGCTTTTTGGACAAAATTAATACTTATGGTAAATGACTTATTTAAACCAATTTGAGCTATGAAATTCGAGTACCTAATCGGACCAAAAATGTTTTGATGTCAAATTGAACCTTAAAGCCAAATTTAGGTACCTAATTAGACAAAAGAAAGAAGCTTAGGTACCAAATTAAACCTTCAAGCAAAGTTCAGGTACCAAAATATATAATTACCCATTTTGATATTAACAAAAATTAATTGTGATGGTAAGATTAGGTATGAAGAGACCAAATTATAGATGAAAAAAGATAAGGAAAGTGGAATATTATGGAGTGGGTGGCATTGAGGCCACTATATGTATATAAATTATGGAGCATTTTCATTTCATTCACTCCTTTCATAGATCAACACACAAAAGTGGTGGACCCTAAAGCAATTTGACTAACTTTTTTCATAGAGGCTTTAGGTTTGTCTCTAGATGAAAGAGATTTGGGGCAATCTATTTTCACATTCTATTGCCTAAATGCATCTTTACATTTAATTTCAAGTGGGGAATGTTTCACAAAATTGGAGTACATTTTTATTTATTTTTGTTTAATTTCAAATGTTTTTTGGATTTTGAAAACAAGTACGAATTATCGTAGCTAAATTTAATAATTTTAAAAATTATAAAATTACACTATATAAATTCGATACGAATTTTCGCCCTAGTACCAAAGGAATGTAATTTTAAGTCAATACTCTAAGCCTACCATAGCCCATAAGCCAAGGGCTGTTTCAAGATCCATATTTAATTTATCTAATTTTTTTAGAATTAATATTAGATATATTTGAAAATTTTTAATCTTATCATTTATATTTTTTATATAAATTACTTTTTTTATTTAAAAAATAAGGGTAAGTCATCAAATATTCTTTTTTCCTAAATAAATCACATTTATTTATTTTTTAAAATAAATAAATTTAACCTATTCGAGCAATAACGATTATCGTTACATTAAATAAGTGTCAATTAAATCGCAAATGAAATGAAAATTAATTTATATTCAAATTTTTAGTTAAAGTTGCTTGAGTTCGATCTCGAAACAATCTTTTATCTCTAAAGATTAAAAAATTTAGGCACTCAAATGCTTTTTCACAAACTTTGGGAGAAAAAAGAAAAGTTTGATGGGTCTTTAAAAACAAAGTTAAAATGAACCATCATTATTGTTCCAGAGTTTGACTAATTTCAACCAGTCTACTGCCTTCACGTGTTTTAATCTCCATATTTAAGACTTTTTCATCAGCTAAGTAATTGGGAGGTCCTTATATTATAAGTGTAACGGGTCAAATTTGCCCGGGCCCAACAAGCAAAAATTAAAAGTCAAAAAAGAAAAAAAAAACAAACAAACAAAACCAAAATAATAAGTCCAGTCCAAGTTTTTTTACAAGGCCCAAATACAAAGTTACAGCCCAATGCACCACCCTAAGCCCTAAGCCCGAAATTTTCAGAAAAATAGAAAATCCTATGTAACAACCCGGTTTAGACCCTAGTCGGAACAGTGGTTTTGAGACCACAAATCTGAGGTCAAAAAAATATTTTAATATTATTTTCTGTGTTTACTGTATGTGATTGAGCATGTGTGAAAATTCTGTGTGAAAATTTTATCGTTTGTGTGCTTAATTTGCAAAAAGGACTTAATCGCATAAAATGCAAAAGTTGTGTGCTAATTATTAAAGTGCTTATTTGGCATGGTTTTCTAAATGAGAGGTCCTTACGTTTTAATTAGACCTTTGATAGTGGAGATGGACAAAAATGAGCTTATATTAGTGGAATTTAAATGTTATACATTAAGGTTAAAATTGGTTTTTAACTATTAAAGTTATTATAACTAAAATAAAAGAAATTGAAAGCCATTATCATCATCTTTATTTTCCACCGAAATTGAGAAAGAAAATAAGGGTTTGAAGCTTTTATAGTTTTGGCACATACAAGGCTTGATTGAGGTATGTTTTGAGCTTGGTTTTTGATAATTTCTACGTTTTTGTGATCGTTGCTTAGCATACTATCAAGCCCATGTCTTAATTTTAGAATTTGATGATGATTTTGAGAAGTGGCATTGATGAATATGTGAGCTTTATGTTGTTAGTTGGTGAAATATGAAAGTTTAATGTTGGGTTAACATATTTTGTCTTTGAATTTTTGATGAATTTGATTATTTTGGGCTAAATTGAGAAAAGTTTAAATTGAAGGATTAAAATGTGAAATAAATGAAATATGCGGGCTTGTATGAACATAAGGAGAATTCGGCTAGGCATGTGTGAAATGAAATTATGTGTATTTGATGATTTTATGAATTAGGGACTTAAGTGTCGAAATGTGAAAATGTGAGGGCTATTTTGTAAAATACCCTAAATATGTGTGTTTGGACTAAATTGAATGATTTGGTGATTGAATGAGCTAAATTTGAATATGTATAGATCAAGAAAAGAGGGATTTGGATTGAGATCGAGGCAAAGATAAAGTCCTCGATTAATCGACTTGTTTTGTTACTTCAACGTCCGAGGTAAGTTCGGATATAATACGAGTTGTTAAATTTATGTCTAAGTGTTATGAAATGAATGAATATGTAATTATTGAATTAGAAATTCTATATGTGGAATTGAGAAATGTGGCACTAAGTGTGCGTAATTAGAATCGGGACAGAGGTGAATAGTACTGTGTGTGCTAAGTAATGGAAGCCTCGGCTTTATTGATTGGCACTGCGTGTGCGATACCGAGATAAATTCAGTTTAATTTAAAGGCACTAAGTGTGCGATGATATTAAGCTTCGGCTATGAAATGGGCACTAAGTGTGCGATTGAATCGAAGGAATAATGAAGATTTATCGAAAGGTGATATCAAACATTGAGTAGCAAAATTTGTCGATAACTAAGTGTTGGCAAAGGTATGTTCGAAACCTATGTGGTTGATGATATCATTTATGGACAAATGGTTAGTTGTGCAAGCATATGGCTAAGGATGAGATTGTGCATTCTTGTAATATAATCTATGTGATGGTTTATTTTGTATATTGATTTTGAATCATAGAGTTAAATGTATTATATTATGAACTTACTAAGCTTTAAAGCTTATTGTGTGAAGTTTTCTCTGTTTTACAGTGTATTTAAAGCTAGCTCGGATCCGGGGATCGTCAGCAACTCAATCACACTATCGGCTATCTATTTTGGTACTTTTGGAAGTTGTGTATATTTGGAATATGGCATGTATAGGCTAGTGGCTATGATATGTTTTGAATGTTTTAGCCTTGCCATGTGATATGGCTTGTAGTTTGATGAATTTGGTATTTGCCTTGGATGTGTAAAAAGATGGTTAAAGATGTGCATATGTGATCTATGAGAGTATTCATTTTGGTATAAATTAGTAGAATGGAAATGGTATGTTTTATGATGATTTTAGTAGGAATTAGTTGATGCTTAAATTACATGTCTTTGTATGTGTAATTGTTACTTTGTGTTGGTAAATTGAGATGGATTGAATAGGAAAAGGAATGATGATGTTAAGAGATTAAATTGAGTATGTTTTGGTATGTTTGAATGCTATTTGAGGTATGAAATTGAATTGGTTTGTGCTTGTAGGTGAGACCCTAAGTGTGGGAGGCAATTTGGCCTTGCAAATGGCCTATAATTGCCCACACGGTTGAGCACATGGGCGAGTGTCTCGACCGTGTCTTTCGAGTTTGCAAATTGAAACAAGTCAGGCTCGCACACGGGCTAGACACACGGGCGTGTGACTGGCCGTGTGGTGCAAGTCAGTGTCGACCACGGGTGAGGCACACGGGCGTGTCTCAGGCCGTGTGGACAAGTCAGTATGTATGCCCTGTTTTGCCACGGCTTGGACGCACGGGCGTGTGACCTCTGTAGCTTGGAAAAATGTTTGATTTTCTGAAAATTTTGTATGTGTTCGGTTTAGTCCCGACCCCTATCTAATACGTGTTTAAGGTCTCGTAGACCTCATTAAGGGACTATATGTATATATCTTGATATGTTTGAATGATCATTTACTTTGTGTTGTAAAATGATTGTAAGTGTTCCGGTTTATTCGGTAATACTCCTTAACCCTCTTCCAGCGACAGTTACGGGTTAGGGGTGTTACACCTTAGGTCATCCATGTGCGACGCGCCGCCTCCATGTGCGTCCTTAGCGCGCCCACCGTCCGAGGACTACCTCCGTTGCACCAAAATGGAAAAAAGCCAGAATCTTCGCCCGTTGACCTTGCCTACAAAAAAGAAACAGAAACGAAAAGAGCAAAACAACAAGAGACGCAGATAGCAGAGAAACAGTAGCAAACAAAAGCAAAAAAAAAATATATTGTAATACTTTCAGCTATAAAAAGCCAGAACATTTGTAATGTTTTTTTTACACGGAAAAAATACAAAAAAAAACACAGAGAAAAAAATCAAAAAATCTTAAAGGTGATCCTTTTTTGCATATTTGTTTTTTATTTATTTATTTAGGCATGAAATAAAAAAATAAAAGATAAGAAAAAACTCACCTGACGATCGGTCTTCCGCCGCCGTGGGCGAGGCCTTTGTCTCCGAGGGAGTGAAAACCGAGCGGTTTTCATTTCTTTTTTTTTTGAATTTTCGGCTTTATTTTTGATTTTTTGACTCCAAAATCGGAGTCCCACATTAAAAACAAGTGAAAAGGATTTTTTTTTCCGACCGCCGTAGACGGCGGTGCCGTCGCCGGTGATCGGTGGCCGCCACAGTGGCCGACGGCCGAAGCCATGGCCGGACTCAGCCCCCTTCAGAGAAAAAAAGGAAGCAGAGTGTTTTTTTTTTAAAGCTGTTTAAACTAATTTTTGGAGAATTTTTTATATTTATAAAGGTGCTAAACGACGCCGTTTCAAGGCGTTCTGAAGTGCCCCAAAACGACGCCATTTTGGGGCTGACCCGAGATTCGACCCAGGACCCCCAAGACCCGCGCGTTTTCACCTAGAGGGGATATTTAGTCCTCAGGTCCCTCCGCTTTTGCACCTGGCTTCAATTTGGTCCTGCTCTACCTTTCTATTTGGCTGTTTAATTTTGTTTTGTTTTCAAAATGGTCCACGCTTGAACGGTGTCGTTTCAATCGACCCGAGATCCGACTCGGATACCAGCAGGATCCAATTGTTTTTTCTGGAAAATGGGCTAATATATGTTTTAACCCTTCATCATTTTCATTATTATTCAATTTTGCCCTGTCGCTCTTTTTTATTTTTTTAATTTCCCCCTTTATTTTATTTTTTTGCGCAATCTAGTCATTTGATCTGTCGAAGAAACGATGTGTTTAACTGGGTTCGGGATATATTCCCATTTAATCCTCACTCCTTTTTGCGCATTCCATTTTAGTCCTTGACCCTGTTTTAATTATTTTATTATTTATATTTTATCCCCTTCTGTTATTTATTTATTTCAATTTGTCCTTTTGATTTTATTTAAGTTATAATTGAGTCCTTTTTATTTTAATTCATTTATTTATCCATTTATTTATTTACTTGTTTAGTTATTCATTATTCTTTTTATTTTATTTATTTGCTTATTCATTTACTTTCCTATTTATATATTGTCTTTCAATCTTTTATTTTTCTTTGTATTTATTTATTTATTTATATTTATACATTTATTTATTTTTTCTTTTACTTAGTTTTTTTTTTTGTTTTCTTTTACTATGTTTATTATTATATCCATTTTTTTTTGTTTTCTTTTACTATGTTTATTATTATATCCATTATTATTACTATTTATTTATGTATTTTATTACAAATTGCACCCATAATTTCATCTATTTTTTAATTAAGTCCTTATTTTCAATATTATATATAATATTTTCCTCTATATTTATTTACATATTTATTTATTTATTTCTTTGTCTTTATTATATTTTAAAAATTAGTATTGTCATTTCATGCGCATATTTTTTCATTATTATTACTATTGTTATCATTGTTATTATTTATTTTATCATTCATTTTATTTTTCTAATTGTTAATATTGATATTAAATTGATATGCATTATACGATTATTGCCATTATGTATACTAGGAATCGCTTATTAGTATATTTATGTTGTTGTCATTCCTTAATGTAACATTTTATTCGTATATCATTAATTTTTATCCAAATACGCCAACAAATTTTCAAAAAATAGGCAATGTTCCGTATTTGGAAGATTCGAGAAAATCGTGCCCTAACTTACGGGGTTTCAATTTTTCTCGTTGAACTCGAATAACCGAATATCCTTTAAAAAATTAAAATACATAAGATTTCAAATAAAAAAGAAAAGGCAAGCTTATTCTCAAGGATTCGAGGTGTCGTGTCCTAACTTACGGGATGTGACATTTTATTATTGCGAGATGAGAGAGTCTTTAACATGCGTTTCGATTCATTCAAGCATTTTTTAGCAAAAAAATAATAATACAAAAAGGGATCGTATTTCTAAATTCTTTTCGGATTTTCAATTTTCGACACCAAAACTTTAATTAATCAACTAGGTACCAATTTTGGGCGTCAAGAGGGTGCTAATCTTTCCTCGTGCGTAACTGACTCCCGAACCTGTTTCCTGAACTTCGTAGACCAAAAACCTTTGTTTTAGTAAATCAAACTGTTTATTAAAACGATCAAATTACGAGGTGACCCGATCACACCTCATAAAAAAGGATTGGTGGCTACTCCCATTTTTGTTTTTTTAAATAAAAGTCGACCTTTCAAAAAAATAGTTTCGACAATAAGGATTGGATTAAATTAATCGCTCTATTATTAAATAGATCAAATTAGTCTTTATACTATTAAAAAGAATCAAATAAGTCCAATTTGTGACGAAGTTAACATTTAATGTATAAAAATGTCTTGAAAATTATTTTTGCCATTTGGAGTTCAATTCCAAACAAAATATTTCATTTACAGAACCATAAAAACTTTAAAAATATTTATCCAGTTAGCCAGTAAATGATATTTTTTAAATGCTAAATATTAATTTTATTCCAATTTTACATTATTTGATTCTTTTTAATAGAAAAATGATTAATTTGATTCAATTGATAGTAGAGGGGCTAACTTGATGAGGTCCCTAATAGAGGGACCTCTCATAATGTATCCCAACATATTATATTTCTCCAAAAAGAAAAAAAAGAAAGTTGAATTTAACATTTTTTTAATGTATACTCGTGTTTATTTTTCAATATGGTATCTATAGTTGACAAATATTATACATTTTGGTACTTGAAGATAACAATATTTATTTTTAGTGCTTAATTAATTTAGATTTTAAGGTTAATTTGATAAAAAAATCATATTTAACTAATAACATTAGCAATTAATTTTCATAAAAAATCATAATCATCATATTATCTTTAACAAATTAAACAGATTCATAAATAACACTAAATTTATTCTATTAATAAAATCATAAAAATTCAGACTTAATAATTTTGGCAATTAACTTTTATTATATCAACCCTAAAACCTGAGTTAAATACAAAAAAAGTTTACACTGTTACCTTTAAACACCAAAATGTATAACTTTTACCAAATACTTGTACCACATTGGACAAAAAAATATATATCACATTAAAAAATTGTCAAACTTAGATACCAAATGATATATTAAACCAGAAAGTTATTAGCCAAAATTACCTTATCATTGTTTTTGCGGCTTTGACATTGTTGGCAAAGATTAAATCTTTGAATCGTTATGTATTTAAATTCGAGTTTCACCATGCATAATTATGATTTGCAGGTTTCTAGTTTCTCATGGTTATGTTTTGTTCAGTTATATTCTAGTTCTTCATTTGTTTGTGCTTTATAGTAATTTGATTTTATTTTATAATTACTCAAATATGTATTGATTTTATATCTGTTCTTTTTTTTATACAATGCCTAGAACTACCCATAGCCCCTCCCCAAACATAAATAGAAGGATAATGCACTTCAGCGCACTTGAACTCACGTCCTCCTACATTGGTAACAATGTCTATACTTGTAACGACCCGATAGTCACGGGTACCGAAAAGTGTATTTACGGGTCTCCGTTTTCGGAAAATGGATTCGTAAATATTTAATAAAAATATTTACGAAGTTAGTTGTGTGGTTAATTAGATTTTGATTAGGTGAATTTGCTTAATTTAAGAATAATTAGGTGTAAGGACTAGATTGCATATAGGTAGAAAGTTTAATTATAGATTAAAGAAAAAGTACAGGGACTAAATAAGTAATTAAACCATATGGCAATAAATGATTAGATGTGTAAAAATAATAAACATATGTATAAAATAATAAAATAAACTTACTTAATAATTTAGTATATATGGTCTATTATATTATATTATATTATATTATAATAATAATAAAGTAAATA
This sequence comes from Gossypium sturtianum, assembly GCA_025698515.1. Classification (NCBI taxonomy): domain Eukaryota; kingdom Viridiplantae; phylum Streptophyta; class Magnoliopsida; order Malvales; family Malvaceae; genus Gossypium; species Gossypium sturtianum. The sequence goes on from CM046948.1 coordinate 160,822,380, forward strand.
AAAGAATAAAAATAAATAAAGAAAGAAACAAAAGAATAAGAAGAATAAGAACAGAAAGTTGAAACGAAAAAGGGAGAAGGAAAAGAGAAAGAAAAAGAAAAATTAGGGTTTTGAAGTTCAAAGCTTAATTGGTAAGTCAATTTAGTCCCTCTTTCTTATAATTTTTATGTTTTTAGAATCCTAGAACAAAATATTATTTGATTTATGTTGAAATTTTAGAAGTTAGTGAACTTTTAGAAGTTGTTCATGTTGAATAAATTGAAGTGTTAGGGGTTAAATTGATAGAATTTCAAGTTAGAAGTGAAAAAGGGATTGAATTGTAGAATAAATCATAAGTTTTGAGCAATAGGGACTAAATTGTAAAATTTCAAAATTAGGGTTTTATGGTGAAATTAGAGAGTTGAAATTAGTCTAAAGTGGAAATTGATTAAGATATGGAATTGGTTTTGGAAGAAATAGAGTTAGTCTTGATTTAAGGACTAAATTAGAATTTGTGCAAAAGTTGAATATAAATTGAAATATTCAATGTGAAATTGTGTGTATTGATGATTTTAAATTGTTTTAATTTCCGTAGCTAACGTTGTGCCGGAGACCTCGGCTAAGAAAGGAAAAGACAAAGTCAACGATGATTAGCTCGGAAATTACGGTTTGTATTTCTATAATCCGAATCTAATAATTAATTGTTGTATTTTGATTTAATAATTATGGTAAGTGATTGAGGTGAGTAACTAGCATTTTGATATTGAATTGAATTTATATGAATTTGTGATTAATGTGAAATGTGAAATGTGAATATTGGATATTGATTGTTTTTGAATTGTGGAATTAAACCCTATTAACTGTATCGGGCTGAGTCGGATATAGATGGCATGTCGTAGGATTAGAAGAGTTACGGGATACTTCAACTTCGAGCCAATGAGACACTGGGTGTCACATTATTACTTCGGATAAATTCGATGAGGTACTGGGTATCAATTTACTTTGGCATGGCCGATGAGACACTGGGTGTCAATCTATTTCTTCGAATTATCCGATGAGGCACTGGGTGCCAAACTGGTGTGTTTTGGTTGGATCCGTGTATTCGTCCGAGTCCGAGTCCGAGTCGGAGTCGTGTTAATAGGGGTAAAAAAATGAATTGGCAATAAGTTTGTTATTAAATGACATTGTATGAGAATTGGAGTGGATAATGAATTGAATTGTACAAATGAGAAGCATGAATCATGAGATTTACGGAATGGAAATTTACATTGAAAGATGAATGTGAAAATCAAAGTAGAGAAAAGCCATTGAGATAGCTATTGATGAGAATTGTATGTGTGATAAATGATTTATATATGAATTGATTAATTGAATGATTTTAGATATTGAAAGAATTAAATGTGCATGTTTATCATTTTTTTTAAAGTATTCGGATTATAGAAATATCATTGAGTTTATACTCAGCGTACGGTTTGTTTTCCGTACGCAGGTTAGGTTAAAGTCAGATCGTTGAATCAGCATCCAAAGCCGATCCCGAACTCAACGTGGTGAAGTATATTTCTTTTTGGTAATGTCATGTACCTAGGATGTTATGTTTGTCATTTTGGGAAAATGATTGTAAATAATATTATAAATGATATTAGCTACTTATATACATGAAAGTATGTGTGTTTTGTTAAGGTTATAAAATGGTAAGTTAAAGTTTATGCAAAGTAAGAATGAATAGGTAAAATTTGGATTAAATTGGTATGATTTAGAAATTGGTTTGAATGATGATTTATTGGATTGTTTTGATAATATGAGCAATGTATTTATGAAAGTTCATTGTTTAGGCACTTAGGATGTCTATTTTAACAAGTTCTAGAGGTGTTTAATTGAATTTTGGATGCTTGTTGTTTAAGTCTGCAGGGTTGGTAAACTTGTTATATAAGGTTCATTTTGAGTCCACACGGCTATCACATTGGCGTGTGGTTCGGCCGTGTGTCCCTTGCAACTTAAAATTTTCAGAACAGAATGCCTAGATATTTCCACATGGACAGAGACACGAGTGTGTGTCTCAGCCGTGTGAGGCACACGGGTGTGTCCCTTGGCCACACGAGCGTGTGTGCCTTGCACCTAGGGAAAATTTTAAAATTTCGCGAAAAATTCTTAAAGTTTTCGATTAAGTCCCGATTTATTTCTAACACATGTTTTGGGCCTCGAGGGCTCTTAAGAGGGACGATATGATTGAATTATTATGTTTATGTATGGGTATTGATTTAATGTTCGTATTGGTTCTGAAAGGTCCAGTAATGCTCCGTAACCCTGTTTCAGCGACAGATAAGGGTTAGGGGGTGTTACAATACCAATCGAGTTAAGACTCAATCGGCAAGATCAACTCTTAAATATATAAAATTTGGATTTTTTTAAGGTAATTTTAGTTGTTTATCCAATGTTAAAAGTACTTGAATGGATGAGAAGCATGGAGTATACTTTGCTTATACAATAGTTTGTAAGTTTTACTAAGAATTACAAATATCATTATAACAATACATTATTTCTTTATTTAAATAAATGAATTATTCAGTAACTAATTTAGAAATTAAAAATAAGAAGTTACAACTCATTTGGTAAAAATGGAAAATATCAAATAATTCTAAAACCCTAGTCCCTAAACTATCATTCAAAATTTAAATTGGTCTCTCAATTTTAAAATGTTCTATTGGAATGCTCAAAGTTTCATTTTTATATCAATCAAGTCTTTTCATTAATCTACCCATCAGTTTAGGCGTTAAATGTCACATCGAATCTTACGTATATCATATTTAAAACACATAAATTAAACTACAAATACATGGATACCTATTATAAAAATTGCTTGGATCTAGCGTATTAAAGAAGGAGACAATTTTAATAAAATTTTAGGAAAGTTATTTATTTTTCTATAAACGTGTCAAATCAAAGCTATCATGCAGTAAGTACACAAGTCTTTATAATTAGATCAACGTATTTCAAATATGTTTCGTTTTCATGTTTGAACCAACATTTAACGCTTGAACTAATGGCTAAACTAATGCAATGATTTAATTGATACACTACTAATGCATAATACATTGAACCTCTATCATAACGCTTTGAAATTTTGAGATCAATTTATAATCTCAACTTTGAATATGTTTAATGATATTAAGTCTAAATTTAATAATTTAAGAAGAAAAAAAAAGAATCGGAACAAAAATCCATGAGGCAAAGAATTTTTATTGGTGTAAATGTCTTTCAAGTCCTTGTCAATTTTAAAAATGAGCAAATTAATTCTCTTTAAAATGTACTTTAATCCATAATTTTTTATTTTGTCTTTTTCTTTCAAATATCTAAAAAGAAATTGTGAAATTACAAAACCACTTTTTTTCTCGGACTTGCTTCAAAATTGAGAGAGAGAGTTCCAAGTCTCAAAGCTCCATTGAATTCGTTGTATGCACTGGGCTAAATAGGTCGATTGGATTGAGAACCAATTGGGGGTATCAATTTGGTGAAAAGTATAAAATCGGTTGACTCGTGAACCAGTATGAATGGATTGAATTGAGCTAAAAAAAACTAGTTAAACCGATTGTATCAATTTTATAACTTTTAAATATTTTTAAAATTTTTAAAAATTTATTTCCCTTAGACTGCCTGGTCTAAAATTGATTCTCTAATTGGTTCCATCACCGATTTAATTTCAAAAACATTCGTTTTTTTCTCCTATCTAAAAATACAAAAAACTAAGAAAAAGAAATAAATTGATTGATTGATAAAAGAAACCCTAACTTTGTAAGAACAAAAAAGGGATGGTTCTCCGCCTCATATTAAATTTTTTTTAGAAAGATCAATTTTATTCATTTTCAAAAATAATAAAAGAGCTTAAGAAGTATTTGCATCAAAGGATTTAATTTAGGTTCAATTATAATTTTCAACTTTGATAAAGGAAATTAAAATATTTAATTTTAAATTAAATCGAGATTTAATTATAATTTTAAATTTAATCGAAATCTAATATTTCGGGTCTTCCATGTTGTCTCCAAGTCATAATCTAATTTAATTAAAAATGAAAATGAGAAAATCGTGAGAAAAAAAGCCATGAGTCAAGAATTTATTGCCGTAGTTGAGTGTAGCAGACACGCGCTGTTTACGCAAATGAGGAAAAATCGAAACAGAAGTAAAATGGGGGAAGTGGCGACAGTTATCTACTTGTAAGATAACGCAAACTGTCTCCATGTCAGCTTATATTTGGCGCCTTATTACACCTTTTTCTATGGAAACAATAATATAAAAGAGAAACTCCGTGACTTAACCAATGTTGCCAGCTATTTACTGGTCCCATCAAGTATAAATGTTTGAAAATTATTCGAATTGAATTAAAAAATTTATCGGGAGAACTCAATATTTGACTTATTCATTAAGAGTGTTCATCTAAAAATCATAAAGTTTAAATCATTTAATAGATTTTGAATCGAATTATTTTTAAGTGGAAGTAAAATGGGATGGTTGGATTCTTTCGGACAGTGAGTATAAAACGATTATGATAATTATTTGCTTTATCTTACTTTGCTCTGAGGGTGTAATTAAGTTAAGCCGAGCTCGAATACTACCAAGCTCAAGCTCAATATTCAGCTTGAGTTTGATCGAACATCTTTTGTTAAGATCAAGTTCGGCTCGAGATATTATTGAGTTACTTGATCTCGAGCTTAATTATGTTCGTTTACCAATTTTTATACTCAAGCTCAAAGTCAAGCTTAAGCTTAGCTTGATTAATTAAGCTTAATGTAAAAATATGAAAAGTTCAATAAAGCTTGTAGTTATTCAAGTCAAGTATTACAAAGCCCAAATTGGGCTTAATGGATAGCTCGAACTTAGCTAGATAATTACTTAATCGAGTTCGAATTTTTTTAGTTAAACTCAACTAACTTGTGAGCATTAGTGTCTCATTTACACCTTTGCCCCGCTCCACTATTTGGAAATACTATTTTATTATCGTATATTTATAACTATTAAAATGATGAAAATGTAAAAATAATTTTTTTTTAAAAACTCATGTTTTATGTTAAAATATTTTTCTTAAATAATTATGTTTAAATATTTACTTTAAAAAATTGAAAATATCGAAAATAACTAATAAAAATTAAATTAAAGTTGAACAGTATAGAGCGAAGATAGATGCATTTAATATCTATAAAGTTTAATGTAATTTTTAAGATTAGTGTAAAACAAAACATATAGTGTATGAAATGAATTTAACGACATTTACTTCCATCTCACTCCATTGCCATTCTTATGTTAATCCCATACTTAATCCGAAGATTTGAAGGTTAATCTTTTACTACTTCGCTTATGATTCAATCGGGAAAAGGTCCGAAATTTATGAAAAGAAAAAAACAAAGGGCCCTACTACCGCCCCCCATAAACTTGGCAAAAAGTGATCCCAATCCTCTCCTCAAAGCTCCCAAAAGCCGAATATGCTTTGCTCTCTTCTACAAATATCCTTTCCCTCTCTCACCCTTCTTCTCTTTCTATATTTTTATTATTATAACACAAAAGTCCGTCTATATTTTCATCCTTAATCCACTTTATTTCTCATTGATCCCGTCTTTTTCTTTCTGTTTCCATCTTTGGGTTTTCAAGTTATTTCCTTTGTTAATCATGGAGATTATCTTGGAACTTTTTCTGACAGCTTTTATTGCTCTTGTTTTTTCTTTCTTGATAGCCAAGATTGTCTCTCTGGCTACCGGTGGTGATGCTGGTGGCGGTTGTGGTGGTGGTGACGATGACAAGATCATCATGGAACAGTTGGAATTCGCCGAGAAATTGAAAGTTTCAAGCTTTGAAAGTGAAAAGAAAGTTGATTTCGTTAAAGAAAGTGGTGATGATAACAAGGTTGTTGTTCTTGAATCAGTTGATGATGATGATGATGATCAGGGTTTTAAAAGTGAAACAAAAGTTGATGAATTGGAAGGTGAGGAAAGTGAGGAGGTCGTTGAAAGATCGAAACTTGAAAGCTTTGTGCAAGAAACCGACAAGAAAATCGATGGGTTTGAGGCAGAAGTTGAGAGAATTGGTGAAGAAATAGAAGCTGAAAATAAAACCAAATTCCAACCACAAGAAATTAGAATTGAAGAGAGTCAAATGAAGGTGCTTGGGGAAGAAGAAAAGGAAGTGAAACTGGAGAATTATGAGGATGAAGATGATGATTGGGAAGGGATAGAGAAGAGTGAATTGGAGAAAGTTTTTGGATCAGCTTCTAAATTCATTGAACAAGAAGGAGATTTGGGTATAGGGAATGATGTTCAAATGGAACTATATGGACTCCACAAGGTTGCAACAGAAGGGCCTTGTCATGAACCACAGCCATTGGCTTTCATGGTTGCTTCTCGTTCCAAATGGTAGCTAACTTTCCTTGTTATCTATATATTTGTTGATTTGATTTATCTTCTTCTTTTGCACTGTTTGGAATGTGGATGGTTAGACTTCACTTTCTAAGGGTTAAATGTCTCTCGTGTCATTTTAGAAGAAAGATCAATGGCCCTGTAGTCTATAGCACTGTTAATGTTTGTTACTATGTCAAAGAAAGTAATATTTTGAAGCTTAAACAATTTAGACAGCAATTACATAGTGTAGGTTAAAAGGTTGGTCATTTGTTCCTCATTGTCATAATCAACTAGGAGAAGGGTAGTTGAGCATTGTCCACTTTTTGTGTTCTTCCTATAGATAAGCCTCATATGACTATAGCTAGTTGAAACACACTTAAGTCAATGTAGAACGGCACTAAATCATTAGAGTTCCTGTAGTGGCCGAATTCGGATTGGCCTCTATAACTCAGAAATTGCGTCAAACTTAGGACACATTAGGGTCTAAGCCTATACCAAATTAGACGGTATAGCTTGATTGGTAGTTATAATAACAGGGTTGACAGCTGCTATGTATGAGTGATGGACAGCACTGCTTGCATTGTGCAAGGAATGCTTGGCAAAAGCTGGGGAACATGAGTCCAGAGGCTGCTATGGAGCAGTATGTTGCCCTTGTTTCAGATAAAGTTCCGGGGTGGACGAAAGATACTTCCGATGTGAGTCTCCTGTAGGCTTTGTTTGATTTCTTTGGTGACTTCTTTTACCGGGAATATTTTGGATTGACATGAATATTTGTATAGGGAGAGCGGAAATTAGAATCTGCAGACCAAGGCGTTGCTGGTTCTGTGGCTCCTGATATAGATTCATTTCCAGATAAGCAGGCCATTTTTATGCATGAAAGGTGGTTTGATATTGGCAATCCTCTATTATCTTTTCACTAATGTCATTATTTATCATACTGAAAATGTTGAGCCACTTGTTTCATGTCCTGCAGGAATGCAGACTCAAATACTGCTCCAGCAGGTGGTGACATAACTGAGAGCGCAAGCCTTGAGAAGCAGGTATATATTTCATTTCACCTCCTCCCTTTGGAACGTATGTAGAATGAAAAGGACACTAGAGGACCTAAATGTCTCGAGATTTATAGTCATATATAAAAAATACGTAAAACACCGAGCTCTTAAGAAGGAAACTATAAAAACTGGATGGCCTACTAATTTAAGTTGTGGACACACTTTTAGGCCATTTATTTTACCTTTGATAATACCTTTAACGGTTGATTTTCATCTGATATGCTCTTCAGTTTTTTGAGGGTCCAGTAGTTGAATTGCCTAAACGGCAATAGCTCTCACACAATCCATAGTCGTATTTGAAAATGTCGAATTGTAACTAATGTCTGTCTGAATACTTATTTTATCATAAGGCTGCTTCTGGTATATATATATAACTTCATGTATGAAATTTCAGGCCAAAGACTGATTAGAGCATCGCCCTGATTTCATCTCCCCCCAGACCGCAGGGGCCATTCTCCTTGGTCAGAAACAAGACTATATTTTACCACCAATTATAAATATCATCCTTAGACTGAATGATCTATCCCTTGTTTATCTATATATCCCTGTTTACGTCGCCATGTGGTTAAAAATTGAAACTATTGACTGTTGTATATTATGCATGTAAATAAAAAGGGTGAAGCACCCATGTTTCTAGTAACTGAAATGATTTGTATGCTACTAATGTGTGAATTTAACTTAAACTCGAAATAACGTGAAGGAATGTCTAAACATTATGAATATTTGTTGGCTAAACATTTGGAACATCATCTTGTTGTCTTGTAATAAAGTGCCCCTCAAGTTTTAAATTGTGGAGGCATTGGCCTTGTTGGTTTCTATGTATTTTGTTTTAGTTTTTGTTTGTTTTGATGTTGATTGGGGTTGGGGGGATGTTTTTAGTATTTAGGTAAGTGAATTAGTTTGCTTGAAGTTTCTCATGGTTGAATGTGAAAAGCATGATCCTAATGTCATAAAGTAGGCTATAAGGTTGCTTAAGGTACAAGTTATGATTTTTGGTTTGACATAATCAAAGTCCTCTTATGAATTAACTGCAGTTTTATGTTATCACTCAAAATTTAAAAGTTTGTCCGATATTTAAAAAGATTTGAATAAAAATATTATATTCGAAAAATGAAATTACAATTTGATCACTAAACTATTTAAAAGTTCTATTTAATTTGTTGAACTATTTCAAAAAAAATTATTTAAGTCATTGGGTTATTAAATTGTTTGTTTTTAAATTTTGCCGGCGAGCTCTAAGTGACGATTTGACGATTGGTATAGTGGATTAGTATTCATTGACGAATACAAGAATATGCCTTACATCCAAGTTAATTTGACGAATAGTTTTGGAGATAAAAAAAAATCTGTTTGAATTTTGATTTGTAAATTCGTGACATTCAAAGCTGTTTTACGAAAAAAAGCTAAATTATAAAAGAAGAGAGAAAAGAAAGCTTTTGATAATAAGTTTTTATATAAAAATTTATGCTACTATAATGTAAATATTAAAAAATATTTAAATTGTTTAGTTTAAAATATTAATAAACATATATAAATTTATTAAATATGCAATAAAAACATATATTTATAAAAATTAAAACATATGAAAGGTTAAGCATTTACAAGTTTAAAAAAAATTTGAAACTCAAATAGTTGGACCAAGTTTGAGAAATCAATATATAAAGCTGATACCATATATAAGTTCAGTCCATGAACACCTGCATTCCCCAAAATCATTCAACATGGTAATGATAATTTCCCATTTTCCATTTTTATTGAATTTGAACATGGTAATTCTCTTTCCTATGATCATTTTTAACACCAACAATCAAAAGGACTGCAACTTGAAGATAAAATGAAGGGAATTAATCAAGGGATCACAATTCTAAGCAAAAACTCCATTGTTATTGAAGTGTAAAAACAAATACAACATTTATATAAATTTCATATCTCATTGGTGTTTTTCGGTTTTTCATTTAACTCCAAACCGAGGGAAAAACAAAATTACTGCGACAGACGATTTTCGTTGGTGTTTTTTGGTTTTTCGTTTAACTTACCGTTCTGCCTTCGGTCATCTTTGCGAAACTCTAGGCCTTGGAATGTCACCCTAGAGGATCTGTATTGGCTACCATAGGCAGACCCAAAGCCCCATCCGAGGCCAAAACCAATCCCACAGCCACCACCTTCGCATAGAGAATAATTCATTAGGATTAGAAAAGCTGATTAACGAAGGGTTTGTTTTAGTTGAGTAAGTATTAAAGCAATACCTGCACCGAATCCTAAGATATTCAAAGGCATACCTGCAGGTGAGAAACGAATCACAAATAGCATTAATAAAGATGTTTAGAAAAAAAATGACCCGAAAGTGTCCTAGTAAACGTAAGATTATTGAACATCGAAGGCAAAACCGTAATGGATCGACAACAATAAACCATTTATCATCGAAATTCAACATATTAGTGTCAACATCCTTAATGATATTCTTACTAACCGATAAAGACAAAAGGGTAACAAAAACGAAGGGCTGGAAATTCCATCCACTTCATTAAAGAAAAGATACTACAAAGACACAAACTGATTCGATATGCATTGATGCATCCTTGCCTCGTAACCTTCTAACTATCATGATTCGAGCAAAGATAAAGACTCTATAGATGAAACAACGAAAACAAAACCCTAAACCCTGAATGATGACGAAGAGATCATCATTGGTACTTCATTCTCATTTGACATCAACAATTCAATCTAGAGTATGCAAATGCCTAATATCATCATGCAGTTAAAAATTATAACCTTCAACTAACATCAACACCCAAGGGGTAAAAGTATCATGGAGGTCCCTAAGTGTCAGATTGTATTTTGCCCTCTCTACTCAAAAAAGGAACAAATTAGTCCCTGTAAAACAGACATAGCTGAAAGAATAACCATCAAACTCCTACTAGTACAAGGATCTCCTTGCTACTTTACCACAATGAAAGCAAAAAAACAAGAGTCTATGAAATTCCTCTATGTCCAAAGTCCATGTCTCACAAATTATGAAACTTTTACTTGAATGAAATAACATAAATAATAAAGGTACAAAATTTTCAACCAAATTGAAAAACTTTATGCATTTATTAAGCTAAAAAACAGAACTTGAAGGTGGATTAAAGAAAACAGACCTCCAAAACCCCATCCAACTCCAAAACCACACCCAACACCAAAACCTGTGAACAAAATTGACAACAAAAAAAACAGAAAAAAAAGCTCAAAGACAAGAAATTTAATTTAATAGAATATTGAAAAGAAGTGTAAAATAAACATGGGTATACCAATGCCAACACCAAACCCGTTGAAGTTTGTAATCATTTTTGTCTTCTTAGCTGTGAATAAAAGCAGGGATGTTAATCAAAACTGGGAAATGAGAGTGATTTAACCTTAACTGTAAGAAACCCAATTCGTTGTCAAAGACGATGGAATTGATTTTCCACGAAAAGGAAGAGAATTGGAGAAGGGAATCGGATTGGGAAGTGAGGGTATTCTTTTGGGTACAGTAGAAGCTTGGGTTTTTGCTTCTCTATTTCGTCTTTGAGGGAAAAAAAGTTTGGACCTTTGAATTACAAAAGCAGAGGACTTTTTTTTTTTTTTCTAATACCCAAGCCCAAATCATATGATACAAATAATTCTGTTCAAGATTGGACCTTTTCATCCAAATTGTTCAATAGTTGAAGAAATGTGCTTAAATTTTATGTAATTAAATGGTTAAATTGTATTTTATTCATTTTATTTAAAAATAAATAAATTAATTTCTGTAAATTAAATCAAAGAATAAATTTATCATTTTCGTTAAAAATTTCATCTATTTTTATTGTTAAAAATTGTTGTGGTTGATAGAATAACTAGATAGTTACACATGGTGTGCCACGTATACCTCATACTGATATACATGGAACAGTTTTTAACAGTAGAAATAGATGAATTTTTAACAGAAGAACCAGTTTGCTCTTTGATCTAACGTATAGAAACTAATTTGCTCATTTTTATATAGAGAGTGCAAAATGCAATCCGACTCCTAGTACCAGGGCCTCTATAGTACTTTTACTAGTGTTAGGCTCAATTTTAGACTTGGATATTTGGGTTTGAATAAATCTCAGATTTGGATCATTTGGCTCAATGCTCGGTCATGAGTTTGGATTGTTTTAAGTTTTGATCACTTTAAGTTCACGTCATTTTAGGTTCAAGTTATTTTGAGTTCGAATCATTTCAATTTTGGGTTCAAACTATTGATTTTTATGGTCAAATTAAATCAAAAATAATTTAAGTTTGAATTGATCAAATCAAGTTTTCAAATTCTTGTTATGGCTTAATATATCATTTGGTGCTTAAGTTTAACACTTTTTTTAATGTGGTATTTGTATTATTTTTTGGTCTAATATTGTACTTATGTTTGACAAAAGTTATATATTTTGGTACTAAAAGGTAACGATAATAACTTTTTAATGTTAATTCAGATTTTAAGATTAATTTAATGAAAATTAATTGCTAATATTATTAGGTTTAATTTTTTTTTATGATTTAATGTTAATGATTTTAACGTTTGTCAAAATCAGACACACTATATTTGAAAAAAAAAATCAAATTATACTAAAGTTAAATTAAATAATAATAATAACCCCAAAACCCTAAGGGTAGAGGACAAGAGGGAAGAATATAAAATGTTGAGTTCCATAGTGGGATTGGAGGCGCAGTCAAGAAATTAATTTAGGGTGCAAATCTGCCTAACTTAAAAGCAATCAACTTTCAAATGCATGCATTTTACACTTTTTGTCACTCAATAATTATTTATGTATGTTCATTCTAGGAGGAAAGTTTTGAACACCATGATATTTAAAAAAAAAAAAATATTTGATATATCATTAATATTTTTAGAATTAGATTGATAATCGAATCGGTTAAATCATTTATTCGTCGGTTCGATTAAAAATTCATAAAAAAATTGGTTTAATAAGTTTTTTAGTGGATTCAATTAGTTTGTATCGGTTCACATTTCAATTGATTCGTTATTTTTCTCAGGACTGGTACTCCAATTGATTTTCGGTCTAATCAATTCATATGTCTCATGCACCATTGGTTAGGGACAACGCCAATTTTATTTTGGGAGTCGGATCTGATTATAACTAAAATGCAATTGTATCATTGCATTAACATAAAATCTTACATGGGATCCATTGGGTGCAAATCCGAAGAGAATAGCTACATGGGATCCGATCATTGATAGGGTAAGGAAAAAACTAGCTGGATGGAAATGTCGTATGTTATCTTGGGCAGGAAAAGTGGTTCTCATTAACTCTGTGTTATCGTCGTTGCCGATCTACTTTATGTCTCTATTTAGCGCTCCAGTAACAGTAATAAAAAGGATCGATAAGATTAGAAGGAATTTCCTATGGGGGAGTTTAGATGGGAAGAAAAAAATGGCGAAAATTAGATGGAACATTATTTGTAATCATAAAGTTAAGGGGGGAGCGGGAGTGGGAGTAGTTAATTTAGGTGTTAAAAACAAAGCCTTATTGGCTAAATGGAGCTGGAAATTTGCAGTTGAAAAAGAAGCATTGTGGCGAAAGGTCATTTTAGCAAAATATAGTTCGAATATCTAAAAATAGCGTTTCAAGACAAACTTTCTAAAAAATATGTCTTCTATTTGGAAAGGAATAAGTGAAAATTCTATGAATGCTGCTGTCTCTAGATATGTAGGGGTGGGTTCATTCTATTGGAAAATTGGGAATGGAAAGACGGCATTATTCTGGTGGGATAATTGGTGTGGGGGTCGGCCACTAAAATTGATCTATATATCCAAGACTCTTCCGTCTTGCCAAAAGTGGTTAATTGCCATTTTCTAAATAGCTTAGAAATTGAGCTTACATTTATGTTAATTGTTTTGATACGTGTCGTAATCTAAACTATTTTTAAGGTCCCGTAAGTTCGATTTAAGGTTCACAAATGTAATTATGTTATCAATGGAATGCGGATTTGAATGGCTTAATGATGTTAATTGTTTTGATATGTGTCGTAATACTTCGTGATACTAATCCAACAACGGATACAGGTTAGGGATGTTACATAGTTGCTCTCAAATGACAGCTACACTAAATGATAGCCGTTCTAAATTGAAATCCTGTTCTTAACATAACTATTCTCAAATCGAACAACAATAATCCTAATCCAGAGTAGTTCTTTCAGAAGAGAAAATCGAGTGAACAACATTGTTACTTATTTATGATTAACATTATTATTATTATTATTCTTGGAAGCACAATTTCTTAAAATATAATCTTATTTATATCGAGAAGGGGTAAATATTAATAAATCTATAACCTAACACAATTGTGTGGTAAGGATTTCATTGAAGATCCTTTTATCAAACTCCACGTATGATAATTACGTGATTAAAGTTAAACAGTTCATAAGTAAAATCAATGCCCCCTATTTTCACTTTCTCCAGTGAACTTAGATTTCGAATCCAGTCTTTAATCATCATGAACTTAGGAACCAATGCACTTACTTTCCACGCGGATTACACTGTGAAAGTATCAAAGAAAAATACAAAATTTATGCACATCCCAATACCCCCACCTAAATGTACATTTAGAAACTTCACTACATTAGGAACAAAAATAGTATCACTTAGTACTAAATTATTAATAATCTAAAACTCTTTGGACCAACTTTTCATGAAGTTTTCTTCTATATACAGCATGTTTTATATAGTAGCCGCATCATCTTGAGACCTTCAAACATTTGTACTAATTTTGGTTTAATCTATTGCTGAATTGTTTGTGCTATATTTATATACAGAGCTTTGCTTGGTTAAGTGGTTTAAGGGACCACTTTTTTTGGCGACAATACCCTGGATTCAGATATTGAAATTGTGGTCCCTCAAACATTGCATTTGCAATTATCATGACAAGAGAAATGGTTGGATTGAAAGAGATTGGTCCATTGTGTATCTTTAGATACCAATTCAATCTTGAAAATTCGATTAGATTAATACAAAATCAAATTCGAACTAAATTGATTTGATCTTGAAAATTTAATAATTTGAACTTGAATTGACTTAAATCATAAACAATCCAAACTAGTCATTACTTGAACCTGAAGTGAACATAATTTAAAATTATCTGAACTTATAATGACCTGACCCTAAAAACTCAAGTTTTAAATCCAAATGATTCGAATGGAAAATTTCCTGAAACCAAAATGGACTCGAAACCCAGAATTAATCTGAATTGAAATGATACAAATTTTTTGAAATTAACACAATTTATATTAATTCGACACACAGAATTGATAACTACACATTTTATTTTATAGTGGGAGATTTCAACAACCCAAACCCTAAACAATCTAAAATATAAATCCGAAATGGTTCAAACTTGAAATAATTTAAACTCGAAATAATTCAAACCAAAAATAGCTCTAACAAGTAAACAGAAATGACTATTAAACCTGTAATAATCCAATCTAAAAAAATCAAACTTCATACGTAAATAAGCTAAAACCAAAATCATCCAATCATAAAATAACCTAAATCTAAAATTAACACAAAACAAGCGAATTGAATTGATTGGTGAACTCTTTTATATATTTTGCTGAATATTCAAAAGTTAAACATGACACATTCAGCAAAAGGTTAAAACTTTGGTATAAAAAGGGTACTTTGTTGTAGACATGTCGAAGCCTACTGCATATATCGCTTTTAGAAATCGAAGTTACATCAGATTTGATGAACTTAACAAAAATATAAAACCTAAGTTTCCAGACAGTATGATGACAAGTATGCACAGGGAATCTAGAAACTTGTATTAATCTGAGTTTTATTGGAATAGTATTTTTGGAGATTTTCGAAGATATTTGACTAATCATATGTTGTTCCAGTTTAACTGATGTTTGTTTGGTCACATAAGACAAAACAGGTTTTAGAAAATGTAATGTGTTGTGTAAAAGAAAAATAAAAAAGAGAGAGAAGTGGGAAAAAAAGTAATACGAGAAATTAAGAACTCAATTAGGCACCTAACCACTAAAAATGTTTGTGGTCGATATATGAATACGAAGATATGATTATATCTGTTTAATTATTAATCATGTATTATGCATAAAGTTATAGATTTTAAAATATGAAGAAAAAAAATTAATGGAATGTAAAGGAATATCTATAGGAGTTATAAGTTTCAAAATGTTAGTGAGCACTGGTGAATTTTTATGGTTAGCAATAATAATAGGATTGATGGGTTTGTTTTGTTGAGGTGTCTTATTGGTGATTGGCTTGCTTTGCCTCAGATTTATATGGGTTTAGCTAGCTTGAACCTTGAAGTGCTGTAGTTCTTGAAGAGAAGTATTGTTATCTTCAAGGAAGGAAGGTGGGGCACTGAATCATAATTCTTTGGCTTTAAGGTGAAAATCTTTAAACCACTTGTGAGATGAGAGTTACCACCTCCTGGTATCATTAAATTCAACGACGACTGGATGATGTTGCAAAAAGGTTTCCAACAGTGATGACTATGGAGGGTGTTCTTCAAGGTTGCATACGAATTTGGATGCTTTTGAGTTTTGATCATAAATGGAGGGACATAAATTCCTCAATTTACTTGCCTTTTTACGTTTAACATAAGCAATTAATTTAACTATCAAATAAAGAGTAAGATGAAAATGAATTTACAAAATGAAGCAAACCTGCAAAGCATTTCATTTTCATTTTCAATTTCAGACTTGCAGCCTTCCCATGTCATCGTTTGATCAATTTACCAGAAAGTATTAATGGATGGTATATTAACTCTTGTTTTTTTGGGTAAATATATATTTTGGTATTTGAATTTGGTTTTAAGATTCAAATTGGTACTTAAAAGTTTTTTTTATCCAACTAGGTCACTAAACTTGGCTTCTTGGTTCATATTGGTATCTGAACTTGATTTTTTTGTCCAAATTAATATGTAGGGTAAATGACTTATTTGAACCAATTTGAACTAGTCAAGTTTAGGTACTAAATTGAAACAAAAAACCAAGTTCAAGTGCCTAAATGACCAAAAAAAGTTCAGGTACAAAATTGAATCTTGAAGTCAAGTTTAGGTACCTAATTGGAGGCACCAATTTAAACCTTAAAACTAAATTAAGGTACCAAAATGTATGTTTACCCTTTTTTGTTTGAACCCTCTATGATAATTAGATTGAGTTTTAATTAATGGGTTAATATATACTTACTTGGAACTTGACAACTTATACCTAATTGGAGCCTAAACTTTTCTTTTCGAACTAACTAGTACCTAAACTTGAAAATGGTAAGCCAACATGGTACTTCTTTTAGGTATCTGACTAATACCATTAAAATATGTGACATGATACTAACGACCAATAGCATGGTGACACATGACAACCTCACATTTTGACATATGGTAAAAATAAATTATAATTTTTTTAAAAAAAAGAATTTAATTTTTGTCACGTGTCAAAATGTGAGGTTGCCATGTATCATCATATTATTGATCATCAATGACACATTAGCGTCACTTCAACATATTTTAACAATATTAATCAAATTAAATATCAAATAGATATAACTATTTAAGTACCTCATATATAAATTAACCCTTAATTAAATTCAAAGTCAGAACATGAACGAAGAGACAAAGCTGTTTCAATATAAAACTCAAACCCGAAACTCCACAAACACAACAGGATTCTAGACCTTGCAAATGGTAGATGCTAAATTAATCATTTCTCATCCACCTATTAAATAAACACAAGTACAACATATGTCAGATTTTGTAGTTCATTCACTGGAATCACCTCAGTAAACCTGTGAAATTTTTTTTACTACCCCTTTTTTTTTCTCGAGAAAAAGAGGCAAACAGCACACATTTTGCTTTGTTTCAAATATAGCAAAGATGATTCCATCATCCATGCGCCGCTAGGTGTCATTACACCACTTATCCACCTTGTATATTTATATTGTACCAGAAAACAAAACCCTAACCCTGTTTCAAATCTTTGTTCTTAAAACCAATGGATTCCCTCAACAAAAAAGGGAAGATGACCCCAATTTTTAACACCACTCCTCCTAAAACCATAAACGACATGGTTACGGACCAAATGTGTAACAATCCATGTTGTTTCTTTTGTATCATGAAAGAACCAGACACATCTTTAAGAAGGTCTTGTTTAGCAACTTGTTTCAAGGAAATGTCAGTTATCAATAGAGATGACCAACAACATGTTTTGATGTTAAGTGGTTTGTGGAACATAGCAATGGCACAACCAGATGATCCTGAGTTTATATCCCTTGGTATCTTTGATTGCATGGTGAGTTTACTCGAGAAAGGAACCAATGATAGAAGCTGGTTATTTAGAGATCAAAACATTTACATCCCTTATTATGCAGCTCATGTTATTGGTTCTTATACTATGAACAAGGTTGAGTTTGCAGAGAAAGCTGTACTTGCTGGTGTTATACCTCCGTTAATGGAGCTTTTAAGAGGGAAGATAAGTTGGGTTGAACAAAGAGTAGCTGTTCGAGCTCTTGGTCACCTTGCAAGCTATGAAAGAACATTTGAAGCTGTAGCTGCTTATGAAGAAGAACTGGTGAGACTCACAATGAACTTAGCTTCAACTTGTCTTGATCAAGTGTATACTAAGTTCGTTGGTGTTAAAGATGAGAACAAAAGATCAAAATATCATTGTGATTTGCTTACAAGAGGTGTTGGAGGTTTGGAAATGGAGAACCGAAAAGCTGAAGAATGGGCTAGCCAGTTACAGTGTTGGTCTTTGTACCTACTCAACTGTTTTGCTTGTAAAGAAAGATCATTGAACCTTATTTGTAACCAAGGGTTCTTGGTTGATTTATGTGGGATGTGGGGTGGATTAGTGAACCATTCATCACCAGCTGGTGTGGGATTGATTAGAATCTTGTGTTACAGCAAATATGGAAGACAAAACATCTCTGAATCAAAACAAGTGTTGGAGAATCTTTGTCATCTTTCTAGATCATCAGATGATTGGCAATACATGGGGATTGATTGTCTGTTATTGCTTCTCAAAGACATAGATACAAGGTACAAGGTTATTGAGATTGTCACCATGTTTCTCATCGATTTAGTTGAACTCAAAAGCCTTGGTGATAGATCAAACTTGGGTGAAACAATTACAAAAACCCTTCTTTTGGATTATAAACAAAGCAAATTTAGAATCAAGAATAGCCAAGTCTTAAAAGCTCTGCAACAAACATGGGAGTTGAAAGTAGAAAGAAGAAAGAGAGAAAAAACCATGTCAGTTGAAAAAATAGAAGAAAAAAAGGTGTTAGTGAACCTTATAAAACAACAAGCTAACCATGTGTTTTGGTTAGGTGATGTACAGGAAGCCATAAAGATGTATAATGAAGCCTTGGATACATGTCCTTTGAAGCTTCGTAAAGAAAGAATGGTACTTTATAGCAATAGAGCTCAATGTTATTTACTACTTAGAGACCCTGATGCTGCCATTAGAGACTCAACTCGAGCTCTTTGTCTCTCTAACCCTACTAATTCTCATGGTAAAAGCTTATGGAGAAGATCACAAGCTTATGATATGAAAGGGTTAGCTAAAGAGAGCTTAATGGATTGTATAATGTTCATCAACTCAGTAACCACTACCACCACCAACAAGCGTGTGAAGATCCCATACTATGCAGCTCGTATGATCAGCAAACAGATGGAAGCCACGTGGTTGTTTGTCAATGCGCAGTCCAAGTTCACCAGATCAGACGATGATTATGAGATAAGTAGCAATGAAGATGATCATCAGCTAGAATGTGATGAAATGATGAGGCAAATGATGATGATGATGATGGAGAAGAAAAGTATAGCATCTGGTGAGCATTTACTTGATATATAGTACAAAGTTATATATATATATATACATACAGTACGTACATATATAAATATTCTGCAACATGGCATGCTGCTAAAGTGAATGTAATGTCTTATGACTTTTTTTGCTGGTGACCCCTTTTTTGTTTTCAGGTCTGTCCACCATAATTGAAGAACCTTTGATTGTAAAGGGAAAAAATTGGAGAGAGATGGAAAGAGCAAGAAGGAGAAAGAAAACAGCTTTTAATGTTATGGCTCGATCAATGTAATAAACCAAAGACTTATATATATCATCAGTACTTCATGTTGCATGAAAGCAATGATGTATTTGATTCAGACACTGAAAATGGATTAGTCTTTTGATTCAGACAAGTATCATGCATGCACAAATTAATGTTTTTGGTTGTTCTATTATGTTAGAGTTGCATATATGATGATGATGATGACATGAAATCATGAATCTTATAATTTAAAAGAGAAGATCATATGATGAAATATTTTAAGTGGGATGCCAGTGGTGGTTCCAGGGGATCTTTTATATATATATATATATGTATGTATGTATGAATGTATATAGAAAGGAAGAAGTGGGGAGGACCACTTGAGCACAATGTTGAAAAAATGTTAATGAAATGAAAGAAGAAAACAAAATGAGGCAAGAGGAGAGGAAAAAAAGCCAACCTGGCTGCTCTTTTTCTCTCTAGCTTTGAACTGTATGTCGTCGTTTTCATGGGGTGAGTGTGGATGCTATTGCAAAGTATGATATATAGAGTAAAAGCCTGTATTGCAATTCACTTTTGATTTTGTTATACAAATTTCAACAAGTAGACAAGGAGAAGAGGGTGGTGTAAAGGAAGCAAATTTACATAAACAAACGGAAAGCTGGAAAGAGATAGGAGGAGAAGGAAGGCTGCTGTGAAGGATGGAAAGCTAAGTATGATTAAGGATGCTGATGGAAGAAGATCCTTTTTCCTGGAAGATATAATTTATTAGTGATGTTGTGGTAAGTGGTTACCAAAGAGTTACCATCATGGACTGTGTGGGACTCGTACATGATGGGTCTCATTCTATTGTTCCTTTTGAGAGAGTATAAGGTTGTTATGTTTAGGTGAACCCTAATGGTCCCTAAAGAGAATGTTCACATTAAAAATGTTGGAACATTTTCAACAGTTACAAATGGAAGTTATCACTATTCATAATGATAAGTTATATCTCTTGTTAGTAAAAGTTATGTAACCTAATTATTAACAAAAAATCATAATTATTCAAGTCAATATCTATTGAGTAATTGTGTTTATTACTAAAAATGTGACTATCCACGTGAATAGTTATATCTTTATGAAGAGATATGAGAACTCTTATAAATAAGAGTCAAATTTCATTTGCTTGGCACACCAAAATTTTAAAAATTTTGTTTCTTTTGATTCTCGTTTATTAATTACTATAGAAATTATTTATAAAAATTAATATTCTTGTTATACTCCGTAAAATGCTAAATGGATTGTTTTCGCTAGTGCAAAACGTAGACAATAATTAGACTCCATTGTATCCTCGAAGTTCATTTGCTAATAACTCTTTTGCACACCAAAATATAAGTGGGGGCAAATAGTACCTACCTCAAATCAAGTGACTTTGATGTATTTTTAATTTCTCATAAATTTATTTTTATCCCCACACACCAATAGATAAGCAAGTGGCTTAACTATAGTAGCTAGTACCCTTATATAAGGGGACGACTCTAGTATTAGCAGGTAGTCTCACGACGGGTGGCTAGATTGGGAGGCAACTAAGAACGACCTAGAGGATGGGAGATAGGTAGTTGTCTTCAGGCATCCACCTAGTGTTTTCTGGAAGTGTCATGTGTCTGACCCAAGTAAGGGTATAACAAGATACTTAATATGAGTCTTTTATAATTGGAGAAATGACTTTTGGTACTCTTGACATTTGGATTCTCAAAATTCTCTCTAAGTTCAACTTACATCATTGTCTAGCCTTTTCGTCAACCACGTACAACCTTCCTCCACCTTACAAATTACCATCTACTGCTATGCTCAGTGTTAGAGGGTCTACTCTAATTTTTTTCTCCCCCTTCTCTTTGGTTCTTCTCCTTCACTTATTTACAACACCTCCTCTAAAATCCCCTCACTAAGTATAATGATAAAATTTGCCTTTTAATGGTTGCATGTTTTTACAATGTTGCTTTTAATGTTTTCTTTTCATAATCTCAATGTTAGAGTTTTATTTTTGTCAAATAGGCCCGGTATGGACAACAAAGCTGACATTAGTCCAGTTAAATTCAACCATTGGCAGGATGATAAGTATGAAATAAATTTTTGGGTTAAATTTTAAAAAGTATAAACCATTTATTAAAAATTCTAAAAATGTTTAAATTACAATCCAACAATAGCAATGCCTATCAATCAGAATTTAAATTACTTCAAGAAAAATTGTTTTAGTTCTAATGGGTAGAATAGAAATAAATCCAAAGATTAAACTCAAAGCTTAATAAAAGTACTACCATTTGGTTAACTTCTACTGGTCAATTTTCTCACTATAAACCCATTAATTTCTCACCAAAATCATCACCATTAGCCAATAAAACTCTTTCATTATAAAAACTAGCATATCAAGTGTTACACTATACGTCGACAATAGCAGCAGAAATGATCGCAAAATAATAAAAAGGAAAAATAAGAATGCACAGGTTTTACGTGAAAAATTCTTATTGGAAAAAACCACGGGCAGAGGAGGAGAAAAACAACAAATACAAAAGGTTTTCTTCTACACACGTTTTAAGGGTTAAACAATCATTTTATAATCAACATCTAATAAAAGAAGTATAGCCCTAAACGGATTCAACTTGTGTGACCCTCAATCCTTCACCCTCACAGATCCCCAATTTTGTCTCTGTATTTTATTTCTTTAACAAGTGAGTTGTACCTCGAATTTTTCATACCGAAATTTAGATCACACAATTCTAACACCAAGTAGCATATTGTTGTTGTTTGATAGGGTTGTTTATGAACAAGATCAATATGATAACTAAGGTAAAAATTAAGTAGACAAAAGGTATAAAAAAAATTGAAGCAAGAAAGATATTAAATTAAATTGAAAATAGAAAGTGATGCATCACCACCTTTTCAAAAACTTAAACCTATTAACAAGAAGTGACTTGATGAAAATGTTAGCAATTTGACAGAATAACATCACCACTTTTTCACACCTCCCTTAAGAAAAATAGTTTAATGTTGAAATGGTTGGGCTTTCCATGAAAAACTGAAATGTCTGATATATTGCTTCATTGTCCACAAACACTTCAATGCTTCTAACATGCTTTATATGCAAATCAAGCACATTTTTTTCTCAATCATAAGGCTTGCATTAATAGCTGCTATTGCAACTATTAATTCAGCTTCTATATTCGATTATGCCATGATCTTCTGTTTTTTTTGGAACACCAAGAGAAAATCCTTGAGCCAATAATTTAATGAAGCAATACTCAAAGGTACTCTTAATATCATCTAAAGACCCTACTCAATCACTATTAGAAAATCCAAGTGGTTGACAAACATGATGATCGTTTTTAATACAAATTGATAACTTGATATGAAGTTTGGAGAACCACACTCTAAAACTTAGCAATAAAGATTGGAAAGCTTATATTCGTATATATAAACCACTTAATGGATTTTGAACTGATCCGCTCCAAATAAAAAGGACTTCTCTTTAAAAAAGTGGATGCGAACGATGGAGAATGGATATTTCTTTTTTTGGTTAAATAATGATTATTATAATTGATTGTCCAATCCTGTCCCGCTATGATATATAAAAACACCATTTTACCTTTATTTATATAAGTTAAAAATAGGTTCTCAAAACTAAACTCCAAATTTTCTTTATTTGGTTTTCCTTTGGGAGTTTTGTTAAAAAGTCGTCAAATTCAAATTAAGATAAGACGAGACAAGGTAAAAATAGATACATTCAACATTTTTCAAAATTACACATTTATGCTAGAACGAAACAAATGGTGAGACAAACAATACCAACTATCAAATGATGACGGATTGATAACATTTATTCCTATCTTGCTCTAATGTCATCCCTAGTTTCACACAATATGCGGCGTGGAACCATGTTACTGGTTGCTACACAGACCATACATAACCTAATGATCCTAACAATAGGGAGGAACCCACTAATTATAAGCACAAGATATTTGAAGGTTTGGACTCATCCAATGTTTGTGTTCAAATTAATACCTTTAGGGTCATGAAATAAAGTGATGTATGCCCAAAGGCTCAACCTTTGCCATGCCAAGGCCCTTTGTTAACTTGCATACATTTAATTTTCATAGCACATTGATGCGTCGTTGAAAGCACTAAAAAAATCCTATTACCTTGTAAAATAATAAAAATAACAGTAAAGGGGAAGTAGGGTCGAATCCTCAGGGACCGGATTGTACGAATGCTCGTTCTTGAAATCCTGGACAATTTCTTGGCCAAGAAAACTTGCGTTCCTGGAAAAATAAAAAAATAGAATTAATAATTTCGATCTGGAAAAATATAAAAAAAACAGAATTTAAAGTGAATTGAAATTGCGAGAATAAATTGCGAAAATTAAAATGAGGAAAATAAAAAGAGTTTAGAGAAAGTTTCTTATGTGGAGAGATTCCAGCCTCCAGTTGTCTCGATCCGCCTTGGGTTCAATCCTTGGCTTTTAGATGATCCTTCTCAAACCGAATAAGCCAGTTATAGTGGAAGAGGACGCCTACGACCACCAGCTCCAAGGATTTAGACTTCGATTTAGTGGAACTTGACTCTAGCCAACAATCGCTCTTGTGGGACCATCTTATGCTAGATCAACGTTTCTCAATGGCGAATCCCACGCCATTTTGTCTCTTGGGCTCGCCAACTTCTGACGCAGTAAGCTAACGAACCGACTGTGCAACCTTCTCAAAATATACAAAGCGGCTGTTCCTTGCACACGTTGAAAAGATCACTTTTAAGGGACATGGACTAAGCGTCGACCGTAATGCGGAGAAACGAAGAATACCCTATTGAGAAGGCTAAATCGGATTCTAAACCTCAAGAACCCTTTTTGGGGATTTTCG
Source organism: Gossypium sturtianum (assembly GCA_025698515.1). Taxonomy (NCBI): domain Eukaryota; kingdom Viridiplantae; phylum Streptophyta; class Magnoliopsida; order Malvales; family Malvaceae; genus Gossypium; species Gossypium sturtianum. The sequence goes on from CM046948.1 coordinate 160,846,750, forward strand.
GCAACCTTTGACTAGATGGGTTTTAATGGCTCATGGTTGTGGTGGAAAAAAATAAATATAAAAATGAAGATTTTATTAAAAGGAAATATAGAAAGAACAAAAGACTTTTGGGGAGAGAGTTTACAGAAAAAGAAGATGCCTTTTTAGTCATCTCACCCCCTATTTATAGTGCTAAGATAGATAGACTAGTCCTACTTAAATTCCTAAAGATAATTACAAATAATCAAAGATAAATAAAGATAAATAAAATAAATCCTAAATTAAATAATCATTAATAATTATCTTAATATTAATTATCCTAATATTATCAAAATAGAGTCTAATAGAATAAAAACTCTTCTTTTTGCATTTCAACCCTTGTGTCCTCCATGCTTGCACTTTTGGCACCAACTTTTCCCTGTGTCGCACATTGACCCATTTTATCTCTAAATTCACGCTTTTGGCCCTTAATTTCGCTTTTGCCTCCAATTTAGTCCCTATAAGATAAAAGACCATAAATATCCTAAATTAGTAGAATCATACTCAAAATAAATATGCAATTAGCACATAAAAAGATGACGTTCTAGAGTATTATCAAATTCCCCCCTACTTAGCCCATGCTTGCCCTCAAGTATGGTTCCTATCCACTGTGAAAATTAGATCCTGGAAGAAATTCTACTCCAAAGTTTTATAAAAATTAGTCAAAAATACATATAAAAAATAAAGAGAACTTCTAAGCTTGCTTTAAGTAAAACAGAAAAAGTTTTTTAATTAACACACACAAAAATTAAAATCGTCTTGAATTATTTCATGCTATTTAGGTAAATTACCAAACCTACCAAGACATTCTATTTATTTCCTCCTTTAGTCCCCAACTGCAATTTTATTAGTACTATCTTTCTTTTCTTTTCTTTTTTATTTATTTCTTTATTTTTTAATTATTTTTATTTTTATTTTTATTATTTATTTACTTAAGAGAGATGACAACCCAAGCACCCCACCCCGGTTACTCAGCCCAACATACTCCTAAAATTTATTTATTTCCGGTTAGCGGAGTTTTACCCATCACGTCACACAACCTTTTGACGCGAAGTAGAATGACAACCCAATCACTCTACCCCGGTTACTCAGTCAGTCACGTTCTGAGCCGCACTCATAACCTTGGTTAGCGGAGTTTTACCTATCACGTCACACAACCTTTTGACGCGAAGTAGAATGACAACCCAAGCACCCTACCCCGGTTACTCGATCGATCACGTTCTAAGTCAGACTCATAACCTTGGAAACATTTATTAAACAAAATTTACATGAAATTTTAATTTTAAGAGGATCTAAGAGAAATAATCAAGTGTCGAAAAAAAGTTTTAGTAACCACCTAATAGACATGAACATAATTTAGGCATGCAAATGTATTAAGTGTCCACTTGATATTAAACTTGATCAATTTTACGAAAAGCAAGATAGAGTTAACGTATTAATCATAATTATTTTTAGCCTAATAAAAATAAAACAAAGGAGATAAAATCAAATGCATGTAATCATAACTAACTCAAAGTAGCCAAGAGTCATGCATGTAGGTCAAACAGTGGCAAGTCGTGGTCAAATTCTTGGGCATGAAAAGCGAATATTCTTAAAAAATATGGACAAAATGGAGCCTCAAGCAAAGAAACACAAATCACCTCAAAGAGACAACGATGTCTGAAGAGTACCTCCCCTACTTAAAACACATTGTCCTCAATGTGGACACAAAAGAAATAAATAGGTAGAAAAGTTTAGAAAAACTCCCCGTGTTAGTTGCTGGCCAAAAGTGTCAAGTCGAGCCTCAATGCGCTCCGTTTTACCTAAGCAAAGAAGAGAATTTTATTAATATTTAAATTTAAAAAAAAAAGAAATTAAAAAGAAAAGAAAGGAAAATAATAAATAATAAATAATAATAAAAATGAAAATAAATAAATAAATAAAAGGATTGGGTTGCCTCTCAACAAGCGCTTGTTTAACGTCATTAGCTCGACGACTTAAATGGTTCTACGGTGGCTCAAGATAAATGTTTTTAATCGCGTGAGCTTGGAAATTCTCATTTTTTATCACATCCACCATATTTGGGTTTAATCGTCCTTGCGCCTCTTTCATTGGTTTCATATTTTCCTCCAAGGGGTTGATCCCTTTTAAGTCGGCAATGGTCTCATCATTCTAAAAAAATGTGAATTTGAGATGCTCGAGAAGTGGTTTTAATTTCGATCCGATGCTCGCACAAATGTAAGGTAGAAGTTTAGTATTCATATGAGCCAATAATTTATTAACAGATTCAAAATCATCAAACATCATTTTAGATTTATCTCCATAAGATGACTCAAAAGTTTTTTCTACTGATGAGTTAATTATGTCGACACGGTTTACGTCCAAGACTTCACTTGGGTGGCTAATTGTGCCATAAACGTTAAACTTCACGATCTCCCCATCAAACTCCATCCTGAGGGTTCCGCTTCGTACGTCAATCTTAGTATTTGCAGTACTAAGGAAAGGTCGCCCCAACAAGATGTCTGAAGACCGAGGAGCGTTATCCTCCTCCATTTTCATCACATAAAAGTCTGCAGGGAAGATAAGTCCATTGACTTTGACTAATACGTCCTCGAGGACTCCTTCGGGATGCACAACGGACCTGTCTGCCAATTGAATGATAACACCTGTTTTTGTCAAAAAACTTGCGTTAAGTGATTCATAAACAGAATAGGGCATTACATTTATGGAGGCTCCTAGATCACACATAGCCTTTTTAATTCCCAAATGACCTATTTTGCATGGTATTGCAAACATGCCCCTATCCTTACATTTTGCCGGCATTTTTCACTGTAACACTGCAGACACATTTTCACCAACATTCACCCTTTCATTACCTGTTAATTTCCGCTTGTTGGTGCAAAGCTTTTTAAGAAATTTAGCATACCTCGGTATTTGCTTGATGGCATCCAACAGCGAAATGTTGATCTCAACATTCCTAAATGTTTCAAGGATTTCCTTGTCCTCTTTACCTATTCGACACTGGTTGAATCGTTCTGGAAATGGAGGTTGAATTTTAGGCAATGGAGGTTTCGGTCGGACCTGTTCGTCTTTCTCGTGTTTTTCCTGGGCGATTTCTTGGCCAAGATTCCTATCAGGAATTGGTTCCAGTACCTTTCCACTTCGCAACGTCACTGCATTTGCGTGTTGTCTTGGATTAGCTTTTGTTTGTGACGGCAGCTTCCCTTGAGAGTTTAATTTCTCAATTGATATGGTCAATTCTCTTATAGATGCCTCGGTTTTCTGTTGAAAATTAAACATATTAGCTGCTAATTTATTGACCAAAGTTTCTAGTGAATTACAGAATCTTGTGGCTCTTTGTGGAACTCGGTTCCGTATGGTCGGGTTATATCGTGGGTTGGCCCCATAACTTAAGTTAGGGTGATCCTCCACCCTGGGTTGTAGGTATTAGCATAGGGGTCGTATCGCCTCTGTGGTGGGCCAGGGAAATTTCCCACTGCATCTAAATGAGCCATAGAGTCATCATACAAACTGGGACATGCATCAGTTGTGTGCTCAGGTGTAGCACATATTCCGCATACTCGGGCTGGTCTGGCTTTTTCTGCAATAAGAGAACTCACAATATTAGTAAGTCTATCAAGTCTATCTTCTATGGAAGAATTACTTAGCTGGTGAACCCTTCTGGGGGGTTCAGGATTGGCTCGAAATTGCTGAGAATTTGCAGCCATTGTGGAGATCAGGTCTCTTGCTTGTTGAGGGGTCATATTGACCAACGCTCCTCCACTAGCGGCGTCTACCATATTCATCTCCATTGGTTTCAAACCTTCATAAAAGTATTGGAGGAGGGATTGTTCTGTTATGCCGTGTTGTGGGTAGCTCGCACACAACTTCTTAAACCGCTCCCAATAATCATAAAAAGTCTCTGCTTCTTTTTGCCTTATTCCCACGATCTCTCTTCTTAGCTCACCGCTCTAGATCTTTGGAAAAAACACGTTGAGAAATAAACGAGATAAATCAGCCCAAGTAGTTATAGATCTAGGAGGTAAATAAAATAACCATTCCCTAGCTGAATCTGCTAGGGAAAAAGGGAAAGCGCGCAATTTAATTTGATCCTCAGTTACGCCTTGAGGTTTCATGCTCAGACAAACCATATGAAACTCCTTCAAATGTTTATGGGGGTTTTCATTTTGTAACCCTCGAAAAGTTGGTAGTAACTGAATTAACCCTGATTTTAGATTAAAATCGGTATCCATAGTAGGATATGCGATGCACAATGGCGGTTGTTTTGTCGGAGCTTCGGCTAGTTGTCGAATTGTTTGAGGCATTGGTTGACGTACCAAATTCGGGTTTTCGTTAACCCTAGTTTCAAGCACTTCTCAAGGCGAATCGACTTCTTCTGCTTTACTTTCAAATGTTTGAGTAGGGTTTTCGTTAACCCTAGACTCTGCTTCGTCGTCGATTCTGATTTCTGGTTGTGGATTGATTTGAGTCCCAACCACCGCTGACTGCTTTTTCCTTAGATTTGTTTCCTTGCGATTAGCTCTCGCGGTCTTTTCAATTTCTGAGTCAAACGCAAGAGTGCCTGGGGCAGATCTGGTCATAGAAAACAAAAAACAAGATTAGTATGTTGCCGGTCCCCGGCAACGGCGCCAAAATTTGATGCGTCGTTGAAAGCACCAAAAATATTCTATTCCCTTGCTAAAAATAATAGTAAAGGGGAAGTAGGGTCGAATCCTCAGGGACCGGATTGTACGAATGCTCGTTCTTGAAATCCTGGACAATTTCTTGGCCAAGAAAACTTGCGTTCCTGGAAAAATAAAAAAAAACAGAATTAATAATTTCGATGTGGAAAAATATAAAAAAAAAAGAATTTAAAGTGAATTGAAATTGCGAGAATAAATTGCGAAAATTAAAATGAGGAAAATAAAAAGAGTTTAGAGAAAGTTTCTTATGTGGAGAGATTCCAGCCTCCAGTTGCCTCGATCCGCCTTGGGTTTGGCTTTTAGATGATCCTTCTCAAACCGAATAAGCCAGTTATAGTGGAAGAGGACGCCTACGACCACCAGCTCTAAGGATTTAGACTTCGATTTAGTGGAACTTGACTCTAGCCAACAATCGCTCTTGTGGGACCATCTTATGCTAGATCAACGTTTCTCAATGGTGAATCCCACGTCATTTTGTCTCTTGGGCTCGCCAACCTCTGATGCAGTAAGCTAACGAACCGACTGTGCAACCTTCTCAAAATATACAAAGCGGCCGTTCCTTGCACACGTTGAAAAGATCACTTTTTAAGGGACATGAACTAAGCGTCGGCCCATGAATGCGAGAAACGAAGAATACCCTGTTGAGAAGGCTAAGTACGGATTCTAAACCTCAAGGACCCTTTTTGGGGATTTTCGGCAACCTTTGGCTAGATAGGTTTTAGTGGCTCATGGTTGTGGTGGAAAAAAATAAATATAAAAATGGAGATTTTATTAAAAGGAAATATGGAAAGAACAAAAGACTTTTGGGGAGAGAGTTTACAGAAAAAGAAGATGCCTTTTTAGTCATCTCACCCCCTATTTATAGTGCTAAGATAGATAGACTAGTCCTACTTAAATTCCTAAAGATAATTACAAATAATCAAAGATAAATAAAGATAAATAAAATAAATCATAAATTAAATAATCCTTAATAATTATCTTAATATTAATTATCCTAATATTATCAAAATAGAGTCTAATAGAATAAAAACTCTTCTTTTTGCATTTCAACCCTTGTGTCCTCCATGCTTGCACTTTTGGCACCAACTTTTCCCTGTGTCGCACATTGACCCATTTTATCTCTAAATTCACGCTTTTGGCCCTTAATTTCGCTTTTGCCTCCAATTTAGTCCCTATAAGATAAAAGACCATAAATATCCCAAATTAGTAGAATCATACTCAAAATAAATATGCAATTAGCACATAAAAATATGACGTTCTAGAGTATTATCACACATATGATTAATTTGGCAGCATCCAAAAAGCATCATGTAATTAAACTAAATTACTATTATTAAAAAAAAATCAAAGATACCCATTTCAAAACAAAATATCTGACAAAAAATCTGATAATTATAAACACCATACTATTAAGACAAGCCACTTGCCTGCCCAATTTAGCTTTTTATTTATTTGTGGGGCAGGTAATGATGGTGGAATTCCACAAACAATTGAAAAGCTAAAGCCTACAACTTGTAAAAGTTAAAATTTTTACAAGTTCCAAGCTTTATCCATGTGACATGAACATCATTTATGCTACTATGCATTATCTTTTTAATATTATAATAATCTTTTTTAAAAGTTAAAACCATGATTTATTGGGTAAATTATATTTCCAGTCCCTCTTAATTTCAATATTGAGTAAATTGATTTTTCTTAAAAAATTAGAGCACTTGAATACCTATCAATTTTGAAAGTGAGCAAAAGACAATTAATTATAGTGTTGATGTTTTCTATTAATTGTACATAATTTTGATTAGTAGAATAATAAATTTAGCCCTTGATGTTTATATATTTTGTGTAAATGGTGATAGAATGTGTATATGTTGATTGCTAAATTTGTTAAATCAAGATCAAATTGACAAAATGTGTAAATTTTGATAGCTAAACTTGTTGGTAAAAAGACCTCTCCAATCCCTTTTAATTTCGAAATTGAGCAAATTAATCTCTCTCAAAAAAATTAGCGCAATTTAATCCCTGTCAATTTCAAAAGTGAGCAACTAAGGGCTTTAATTACGGCGTGAATGTCTTCCATCAATTGTACATAATTTTGATTGGTATAATAACAAATTTAGTTTTTAATGTTTATATATTTTGTCATTTTGGCCTCAATTATAAGAAATCCAACAAATTCCACCTCAACATTTCCACAAATATTGCAGGATAAATTTGTTAAATTAGGACCAAATTGGCAGAATGTGTATATTTGAGGACTAAATTTGTTATTATACCAATCAAAATAATGTACAATTGATGGAAACCATCAATGTCGTGATTAATTGTCCTTAGTTGCACACTTTAGAAATTGACAAGGATTAAATTGCTCTGATTTTTTTGAGAGGGACTAGTTTACTCAATTTTGATATTAAAAGGGACTGGAGAAGCTATTTTACCAAATTTGTTATTATACCGTAAAATTGGCTAAAAAGTCACTATACCAATTCATTGCATTTATGCTCATTTATTTTATTCAATTTTAACTAAATATAAGATTAGATAATAAATATAAAAAAACCTTGCCTCGTTAAAAGTAGAGCATATAACACTTTTGAAGCTTTGATATGAACATCAATGGCTGCCTTGTATCTTTACCTACCAATATTCCTAATCCTTTATGTTTTCACTAAGCATTTCCATAACAAAATCCATAACCTTCCTCCAACTCCATTTCCATGTCTTCCCATCATAGGACACCTTCACCTCCTTAAGAAACCTCTCCACAGAACTCTATTCGACATCGCGAACCGGTATGGTCCTGTACTCTTTTTCGAGTTCGGGTCACGTAGGGTCCTCGTTGTGTCATCCCCGTCTGCTGCGGAAGAATGTTTCACTAAGAACGATGTCATTTTCGCCAACCGGCCTCGCTTGCTCATTGCGAAACACTTGGCTTACAACTACACTGGACTCTCTTGGGCACCTTATGGTGATCTTTGGCGAAACCTTAGACGGATTGCCTCGATCGAGCTTTTGTCATCGAGCCGGCTGCAGTTGTTGTCGTGCATACGGATGGATGAGGTGAAATCGTTGATGAGGAAGTTGTTATGTCGTCAAGATGAACCGGTTGAGTTCAAGAGAGCGTTTTTTGAGTTAACATACAATGTGATGATGGGGTTGATTGCAGGGAAAAGGTACTATGGTTGTGAAGATGTCGAAAACATGGAGGAAGCTGAACGGTTTCGAGAGATACAAATTGAGGCACTCGAGTTGAGTTCGGTAACGAATTTCGGTGACTTTATACCATGGCTTAAGTCCAAGAAATTGGAAAAGAGGTTAATGGAGTGTGGTGCAAAGAGGGATAAGTTTATGCAAGATCTCATAGAGCAATATAGGAGAAAAATGAAGAGTGATCCTAATGGTGAGAGGAAAAAGAAGACCATGATTGAGATTTTGTTGTCATTACAAGAATCTGAATCTGATTATTACACTGATGAGATCATTAAAGGCTTGATGATTGTAAGATTTTTATGTTATGTTCTTGTTTGAATTCATTGGTAATACACTGATGAAATTGGTCTAATGTTTTTTTATGATAGATTCTATTGATGGCAGGGACTGAAACTTCAATTAGTTCTATGGAATGGGGACTTTCCCTTTTGCTTAACCACCCTGAAGTGCTTACAAAGGCTCGAGACGAAATCTTGAACACAGTGGGAGACGAGCGGTTAATCGAGGAATCTGACCTGGTTCGACTTCCTTACCTCCGTAGCATCATCTACGAGACTTTGAGAATGTACCCACCGGTTCCAATGCTAGTACCTCATGAATCATCAGAGGAATGCATGGTGGAGGGTTTCCGAATTCCAAGTGGCACGATGTTATTGGTCAATATATGGGCTATACAGAATGACCCCAAAGTTTGGGAAGACCCTGCAAGATTCGAACCAGAGAGGTTTGATGGGCTAGAAGGTGCAAGAGACGGGTTCAAATCGTTGCCGTTCGGGGCCGGAAGAAGAGGCTGTCCCGGAGAAGGCTTGGGACTGAGAATAGTTGGGTTGACATTAGGATCATTGATTCAATGCTTTGATTTGTCGAGGATTGGGGACGAAATGGTCGATATGAGGGCTGGAACAGGGGTTACCATGCCCAAAGCTCAACCATTAGAAGCAAAATGCAAGCCAAGGCCAGCCATGCTTGAACTTCTTTCTCAAATTTAACCTTATTGGCAATAAAGATTCCAAATTGATGGAATTGGATAATTCAAAACTAATAAAAACAAGCATAAGAAGTTTCACTTTTAAGACAACTTGCAACATTTTTTGTTGTCTATTTATGTGTGGCATAGAACAAGACATTCAAAAGATAAGAGACAATTTTATGCCATTGGAAGACAAAAAAAAAGGGCTACATTGTTCTGTATTTACAAATTCAAAGAGAGATTGATGCAAATACAAAATTCTCAGACAAACTACAATTCTGATTTTACCTTCTAATTTAGTTAGTCAAGTAAAAAAAAACTATTACATCTAGTTCAGTTGGTGTAATTACTTTATATTCCGGAGATATTACTGCCTCGATTGTGAGCTTACATAGTTTTCACCCTTGGACCTTGAGAGAATTCACAGGCTTCACTTATTGAAGCCAATCGGATTTCAGCTGGGGGTATGAAACAATCCATTGACAGACCTGGAACGTTGAACGCCACTTCTTCGATTGCCCATGCTTCTTCCATCCTGGTTCTAGTGTGACTCATTGCAGTATCTCCAAACCGAAAAAGGGTCACCACAGAACGACCTGAGTGTGCGATCATTATTCCCTCAACAGGTCTATAATCCTCGAGGAACGAATTGATTGTTGTTTCCCAGTACACGGCATCACCACCATTGTTCTGAATTCTAGTCAAATGTGAATCTTCCATATGCACTAGAAGCCCTGTCTTCTGGCTAAAGTAACCGAATAAAACATGTCTTATGATCTCGGCAGGTCCTTCACTCCTGGCCTTCAATGTTGCTGGATCAGCACAAAGCTTGAGGATAAAGCAATCCTCCCCGCTTATCTTCTTTTCCCCAATGCATCTCGCATTAGTAAACATGCTCGCTGTTGTTCTCGGATCAAGCCCCTGCAACAGCCAACAAGAACAGATTTTCAGATTCCAAGCTAAACAATTTCGCAACATGGGGCGAGGACCGAGACTACTTTACCTGAAGTGCACGACGAAGGGGTCTAACCGGTCCTTTAGCTGCATGTGCACCGAGCCAAGGAGTGTGCCTCCACACAAGCTTCCCATTACAACCTGCATGAACCTTACTACCACCAAGTGCAAGCTCAACATACCACATATCTGGATTCATTTGCCATAACACAAACCCACCGGACTCGGCTGCCTTGGAAGAATTCCGATTCTTCGTAACCTTGTTAGCCTTGTTAGCCGTCTCGAACTCGGAAGCTATCATTCTCACCCTTCCCATAGCATAAGCATTGTGAATAGAATTTTGAAGCTTTTGTCCACCTGATGCAGCTGTATATTGCTGTAATATGTATTGAGCTGATGAAGTTTCCTGCAATTTTTTAAAACATGTTACACACAATCTCAATAAGTACTAAACAAATCCCTAAACATAATAAAAAAAACCAACATGAAGCATAGATTAAATCCAATCAAAATTTAACCTTTAACTATGAACATGCAAAGCTTATACTTTTCACTAAAATCATGAACTTGTTGATACTAAAAATTAAAGCTTTTTTAAACCAATCAATGAAATGCATTAAGGAACAAAAAAAAAAAAAGAAAGAGAGAGAAGAAAAGGGGTGACTAACAATTGGGGTATCTTTAATACTGAGTAGAGGAAAAGGGTCTAAAGCGCTAACGTGCACCGGTGCCAACGGCGCACCCAATACACCAAGCAACAATCTCAGATCGGACCGTTTACACGTCGAAGTTGAAACGGAAGGAGCGCGTGCTAGTTGACCCTTCATCCATTGAGCCCATCTACCTTCCATCCTTGAATCTCCGGCGTCAGTTCCATCGGGATCGGGACCTTCTTTCAGCGGAGACAAAGCTTCAGCTGGTCTTAAGCTCCCAGACCTGAAAATCAAAGGGTCCGGCTGTGAAACGTGGTGACTACCGTTGTTCCTCCGACGTCTTAGTAAACCCGACATTGGTGAAGCACTTCTCGCCGGACTTTTGGATCGGGAACGGCTCGGAGATAATCCTCTTACTACTGAAAAAAAACCCTGTCTTCTCTCCATTTTTTTTACGATTTCGCCACTGAAACAGCTCCAAAAAAAAGATGACAGAGCTTATCGTTAAGCTTTCCCTCCCTCTTCTTTGAGACCTTAAAAGCGCGAAATGAAACGCTCTTAAAAGAGTAAAAAAGAAGAAACAAACAATGGTCTTTCACTGTGAGAACAAAAGCAGCTTAAGATACTGAAGAAGAAAAAAATATATAAAAAGGAAAAGAGAGAATGGCGTTAATAAGAAGGAAATGTACTAAAATGGGGAAATTAATTAATTAATTAATTAGGTTAAATTCTGATTTTAGTCCCTCCGTTATAATTAAATTAATATTTAGTCCTTTTATTTTAATTCGATGTAATTGGATCCTTTGCTTTTGTAATGTCATTACTTCATCTTTGGGATGTAAATAAGACATTAGTGTTCGTAAGATAGTAGATTTCAACTCAAAAAATTTGAACTCGATTCGATAATTATCAAGTTGAATTTGAGCTCGAGCAACTTGAGTTGTCAATCGAGTCGAATTTGAACTTAATATTAGGCTCGAACGGCTCACGAGCCTTATTAAGCTTTTTTTTAATATATATTCTAAATAATTTTATATTATTTAATTATATCATTGCCCTTAACACGTATTATTAATTCTAAACTTAATTATCAAGCTGAGCTTGAGCTTGAATACCTACAAGGTTAATTGAGCTAGTGTTTGAGCTTGAGTATAAAAATTGATAAAAAAGTTTAATGAAATTGGATCTCAAATAGCTTGATTATATCTTGAGTCGAGTTCGAATTTAAAAATAAATATTTGATCGAATTTAAGTTTGCCGGTATTGAAATAAATTTTTAAAGTAATGCTTTTAAAAAATCCGCGTCATATTACAAAATGGTAATAGAAAATCATTATTTATTTGGACGGGCATTATAAAAATAATTGATTAAATTATGTCAAATCAAAATATAAAAGATAAAACCTCAAATTTGAGCATAATATAGGGACTAGAATCAGAATTTGACCAATAATTAATAAAATAAGTGATTAACTGAATTCGCAGGTTATTCCCGCGAGACAAGCAAAACAGTATCACAGTTAGGTGTGTTTAGGGTTTACATATAGGTTTCGTGTGGTGTCTCCTTTTTTTAATTTTTTTTATTTTTAAATTTACAGAGTTTATATTTTATTTATTTTTGTCGTTTTTTTTTGTTTTGGGGACTGACAAAATAAATAAATAAATAATAAAGGTTAATCTCGTGACGGAAAATGAAACGGAGAGAATCTGTTGATGTGTGAAGGAAAAAATTGCGTGGGGAATAGTGCCGGTGTTTAGTAACGGTCAACTGTGGTCAAACAATTATTAAAATAAAAAGGGTTAGTGGGATTAATAATGTTAATCATCTTGCAATGGCTTATAACTAGATCCATCTAAATTATTATTGGTTTTAAAAAAATTAAGATTAATTTTGGAATTCGGTTGTTTTAAGTTTGGATTAATTTTATGTTCGAGTTAATGTAAGTCTTTTTGTTCTTTTAAATTTGAGTCATTTGAGTTTACGGTTGGAACTTTTTGAATATAATCTTTACTTATAAATTTTGATCATTTTTGAGTTTTGATCAATTTAATTTTAATATATGATAAAGCATATTTTTTAGAAGGGCCGTCTTTGCTCGGATGGGGAGTAATTTTCAATCTCCAACTTACTCGAAATTTGATTATTTTTTTTAGCATGATTTTCGTAATTTGAATCGGATTGATTTTTGTTTATATAAGTATTCAACAAAGGAAAAAGTAGGAAGAGAATGTAGTGGTGATAAAGAGGCCGATTCACGTAAACAGAAAGAGAGCCAGAGTCCATCTACCATTACCTTACTCCTATTATAGCTCTCTGCCTATTTAGGTGAATCGGCCTCTTTACTACCACCACATTTTCCTCTTGTTTATCTACCTATTAAACATTTGTATCAATAATTTTAAGTTTTATTTAAACGAAAAAAAAATTTTAAATTTTAAATTTATTAATAAAAAAGTTTTTTAACAAACATAGGTAAACAATATTTTTATTTTAAAAATTTAACACCTTTTTTCACTTAAATATTTAAATTTTATTTATCACTTTTATTAAAAAAAATGTGTTTTTGACTGTAATAAATGAACATTTGAATAAAGAATATGGTACATCAAATTTGTTGTAGGTATTTGGATAGTGGGGGACCTGTCCTCTCCCTCTATAGATTTTGATTGATATATAAATTCATTGCATTTCTCTTTCACATTTATTTATTATTTCAAATATACCACACAATTTGGCCAACATATACATACACACAATATATGTGAAAAATATCCAATTTGCTATATATATATATTCTAAAATTCAACCTAAATTTAAATATTTTTCATTGTTCTTTTTGTCCGGAAATCGGGATGAAAATTAATAAAATATTATTTATGTGGAGTGTTTTTTCGTCGTGTTTCATTAAAGGGGACAACCGAATATTTATACATATGCTGGACATACGTATTACTCTGATCTGCCTGCTAAACTTCATAGCCCCACATGCAAACTCCTTGGTATATGCGAACTTCCCTTATGAGCTCTCTTGATGGACCCCCACTATAAGACCGGCATACACCCAATTAGTAGCGTCCAACTGATTCGAAGGTAAACAATCCGAATGTTATCTGGATTTCGAGTTTATGATCATAAATACATAACAATTTATATAAATATTTTATTACATATTCTTCTGTTTTTTTTTTCTCATCGATTAAAATTAACCTTTCAACTTTTTTTTTTAAAATTTATAACTTACTAAAATTAAGCTTAATCAATAATTCAAATAACATTCAAATATTAAATTTTGACTAATTCGAGTAAATCACTAGTAACTATTATCGTATTTAGGGTTGAGTTCAGTTAGATTTGTCAAATTCTTTTAGATTTTTTGGATCATCTATTATAACGCATTTCTTAGTTTTTCATACTGAAATTGGATCTTAGGTTTTTTTTTTTTAATCTTTATTTTGACAAAAGTGTTTTGTTTTATGACTTTTGAACATTATTTGAAATAGTTTCAAAAAAAAATTCATAAACATTTTAAAAAAAATAATTTTTCAATTAAACAAAAAATAATCAATAACTTTTATATAATATTAAAAAAACAATTTTATATAGGATTAATAAGTTAACTCTATTGTTTTAAAAATAAAACAATTATTTTACATCATAAAAAATTTTAAATTAATTATAAATAAACAATTTTCTTAACACTATCACACCCTAAAATCAAACTTCACCAATAATCATACCTTCAAATATCCTGAGAATCTAATTTAATGAAGAAACGAGTTTTAGCCTTTGGGAGTTGGGGGGAGATAGAATAGGGAAATGAAAATTAACTGAGATCAGGGACTATTCTGCAAGAGGAATAGAGGGATGGTTGTTTTTTTTTTTTTTTACAAGAAGAACGATAAAAACCATAACTAGGCTAGGTGAGGTCAAGCTATTCTAGAGCAATCATTGTATAACAATTGAAGAACTTCATCCGGTAGTTACATGTAGATATATATACTCAAAGGCCTTGAGGACGCCATTGATGTCAAACCATTGGTTATCTGATTACCCTCTCTAAATACATATGTAACTCGAACCAGCCAAGTTAGTTGGAATAGACCTTTAATAGCTCATAACACAACTGAGTGATGCTGTTCTACTGAAACTGTTTGAATCAAATGAATAGCTGCAATACTATCCATCTCAAGCACCACCCTTTTTAGCTCTAGATTCCAAGCTACTTGTAGCCCCTCAAGAGCACCCCAAAGCTCGACATTGAGTACAGAACAACGGTCAATATTTTTAGAAAAACCAGCAATCCAATTGTCAGGTTGGTCACTGATTAAACCACCAGCTAAAGCATTCCCAAACATATTACTAAGAGCACAAATGGTATATATTGTTATTAGTATTATCATAAGTAAGGTTTTTTTTTAATAGTGCATTAAAGTAGTTAATTAATATATATGGTAACTTTACAATTTAGTTTAAAAGTTTATTAACTCTTTTTTTTTGTTAGTTTTTATTTTTTTTAATATATTATGAAGATTAAATTTGACCAATGGTCAATTTATTTATCCAAACCTGAAGTCCCATCAAATATTTGGGAGGATATAAAAAAAAAAGTCAAAAAGACTTGGTCGAAATAAAATAGACTCATTTTAAATATGGAAAAAGATGTTGAGGTTCAATAGCATCGATGAAATTGTATTAATTAATAATAATTACATAAAAAATTAAGTAATTCAATTAATATGGGATGAAATTGTAAATTTATAAAAGTTACATGTTGGAATGGACTTAGAATGTAATTTTCTCTAAAAGAAATTGTGATAGAATATAGATTAAAAAATAATTAATTACACTAAACAAATAAGGAAATAGATTAAAAAATGGAGTTTCAACTACAAATCTATGTTGCATATGCAACAAGTAATCTTTGATTTGGTTGATAAACTAGAAAAACGAACCCTAGACAAAGATCTTTTGGGCAAAAGAAAAAGACAATATGAATCAAACAAGACAACTCTATCTTTTGCTTTTCTCAATTTTCCATTTTTTTTTTCTTTTCCCACTTTCTCTCTCTTTGTTCTATGTGTTTGCTTAGAATGATTTAATCAAAGCGTGAGTTTCGCTTGGGTTAGTTGAGTGCTATATCCAACCACCTTAAACTAGGATGGAATTGGGTTTCAATAGGAACCAAAAATTCAAAACAGTCCTAAGTCAAAAGTCGGGTCTGAAACTATGTTGGGTCGAATAGTAAGAAATTTAATATTCTTTAAAGAAAATCTCAAGTTTGTGTATTATGAACGATGAATTGTTTCTTGAAATTGAGTTTGATCTGACTTGATTATGAATTTAATTGTGATCTTTGGAACTTTTAGATAAAGGAAAAAATCAAAACAAACCTAAGTCAAAAGACGAGACATAATCAGGTTTGAAAATCTTGTTGGGTTGAATAGCAAGAAATATGATGTTTTTTAAGGAAAATCTTGAGTTTGAATATTATGAATGAATAATTGCTCCTTAAAATAGAGTTTGACTCGACTTTACTTTGGACAATTGTGACTTATACCAAAAAAAAAAAACAAAACAACCCTAAGTTAAAGTCAATACATAATTGGCTTTAAATCCATGTTGGGTCGTTTAACAAGAAACTCGATATTCTTCAAGGAATGTCTTGAGTTTGAGTTTTATGAATGCCTTAAAATTGAGTTTGACCCTACTTGACTCTAGATTTAATTGCGACCTTTATGACCTTCAGATACCAAAAAAATCAAAACCCATGTTGGGTCAAATAGCAAGAAATTTAATGTTCTTTAAACAAAGTTTCGAGTTTGAGTCTTATGCATAAAGAATGTAACATCCTAGGAAGGGCCTATGCATTTTTCAGATCAAATGTATGAAATGGCAAGTCTTAAGTATTATGAATAAATTTTTGATACTTTTGGAAAC
Source organism: Gossypium sturtianum (assembly GCA_025698515.1). NCBI lineage: Eukaryota > Viridiplantae > Streptophyta > Magnoliopsida > Malvales > Malvaceae > Gossypium > Gossypium sturtianum. The sequence goes on from CM046948.1 coordinate 160,863,169, forward strand.
CTAGAAATGAATGAAAATGGAAATGAAAATGAAAATGGAAATGAAAATGGAGATGGAAATGAAAATGGAAATGGAAATGGACATTTTGGAAACTTAGACATTTTGAAAACCTAAACATTTTTGGAAATGATCCAAAAATGGAAACTTGAGCATTTCGAAACTTGGATATATGAGATAAATAAAGGAGTTTTATTCACATAAATATGTGAATAATAAGAGATAAATAAAGGAGTTTTATTCACATAAATATGTGAATAATAAGAGATAAATAAAGGAGTTTTATTCACATAAATATGTGAATAATAAGAGATAAATAAAGGATTATTTTCTAATGAGATAATTGAGGAGATAATTGATGGATTAAAGGCTTTTATCTTTTAAATAAAAGAGATAATATTATCAAAAAGAGGAGTGGTGGCCAAGTAAAGGACTCCTAGGTGATAACTTTGGCTATAAAAGGAGGACAGGAGGGCTACTCATCAACATTTGCTCCTCTTCCTCTCTGCCAAATTCTCCTAGGCAAAACCCCTCTCTGTAGAAATTTTCATTAAGCAAAATCCCTCTCTTTTCTTCTATTTTCTTCTCGTTCTCTTGTTAAGCTGAATCTTTGTGGATTCTAAGAAAGAGGGCAATCATCCACAACATCAAAAGGGGATCCTTCGGAAATCTAAGGATCTAAGGTAAGGATTATAAATATAAATATGTGGTTAAAGATTATGATTCACGTTTTCAAAGTTAGATCTAATCTAACACGAAGTTATAGGATTTCAACAGGCTTATAAAGGAATCCTCTTGATTTGGAATCCCATCATAAGGTAAGGGATATTCGGCCAAGGCATAATTTGTTTAAGTGTTTTCCATTATTTCAAAACCGAAAATCGACATGGTTACATACCTAGTATTAGCCGATTTCAAGGAAGAGGAATTCTAGCAACTGTTGGGACTTGATTAAATCAATTCGGCAACTAGGTAAGTAATTCTACTTCTAGTAGGATTTGGTTTTAAGACCAAATAGGTTTATTTATATGTTTTAATTAATGGCCGAATATAGGAGTGAAAGATCTAGATCGGTAGATCGCTTCTACGGAATTCACGAAAATTATTAAGCGAAAAAGGTGTGTACTCTTACTAACTTTCAATAAATTGCATGGCAATCATTAGATATGTAAATATGTAACAAAGATGTGAATGTGGCTAAGCACCACAAATGTGGTAAGGAGTACCCAGTGCGTTTCCTACTTTTGATAGGATTGTGAATGTGATATATTTTGAACATGTGATTAGTAACATGAATGAAAATTAAGTATGTGAAATGTGTTATGAAATAATTGGGGCATTCGGGATATTTGTGGAGGAAGAAAGTGAAGGTGATGACTACGGTCTCACCAACGTAAAGTGGTGACTACGGTCACATAAAGTGAAAAGTGGTAACTTTGTTACATCCAAAGAATACAAATGTCTAATGACACAACATAAGTGGGCGATGAGCACGTCGATTGCAGCAAATGATCCTTGATGGTGTGTAGCGGATGGAGGGTCGACTTAGTAGTCCCCGCGGTGTATGCAGTTGGTACGGGTGGTGTGTAGCGGATGGACAAATAGGTTTGGATTTGGGTTGCATCATCCTTTATTTTGTATGAACATGATATTGATATGACTTGTATGCCCGATTTGTTGGAAATTAGTACTATGTACACATTGAGTCTGTTGACTCACCCCGTTGGGGATTATTTTTCAGTGATGAGCGGTAATGGAATGGACCGGCCTACAGGAGCTAAAGGTGGCCATGCATCGCTTGAAGAAATTATTTGGAATTTGGACTTTATGAAATTTTAGTACTTTAAACTTTATTTTGGGTTTGAATGATGTAATAAGGCCATAAGGCCCAATTGGATTTTCTTTATTTCTGTTTATTTTTATTTGAATATGATACAATTTATGTTTGATTAAAGATAAGTAAATTTATTTCTTTTAAAATAATAAACCCAAAAATTATTTTGTCACCTTATTTAAGTTGGATTTCAAATTTATTAAATAGGTTTCAAATTAAGCCCAACCCAAAACAATTTTTTTAAATTACACAAATTTTCTCTAAGTCATTTAGAACATTGAAAACCGATTTATTTAAAGGAACATACTGAGATCCGGTTCGGGCTCAGGGCGTAGTGTGGGGTGTTTCAAAGAAAGTAACGCTAGACCAACTTATTCCTTAAAATGGAATTTGACCCGATTTGACTCTAAATTAAATCATGACCCTTATGATTTACAAATGCCAAACAAAACCAAAACAACCCTAAATCAAAAGATAAGACGTTACAAGCTCTAAAACCTCCCGTTGGGGTCAAATAACAAGAAATTTATTGTTTTCTAAATAAAGTTTTAAGTTCGAATCTTATAAATAAAATAATATTTTTTCTAATCCGGTTTTACTCTGAAATTTTTAATCGTCACACTTGGTGAATTTCAGATACCAAACAAAACAACAATTGTAAGTTTAAAGATGGTATGTTTGGCATCAGCTAACTGCAAAATGTTCCAATTCATAAGAAAACATCTCGAGAATCTCAGTATATATATATATATATAGTTACTTATCTTAAAACTTAAAACAAAATCCTCTCAGTTCCCTTATTCTCTACCAATAAAGTGGGATTCTTTGTTTTGATATTCTGAATAAATAAAATCTCAGTTTACCAATCATAGAGATTGGTTTTTAGGGTCATCATTTTATCTCAGGTCTGAAACAAGGCAACAACAACAACCCTTCAAGACAAACAATGCTTTGGGGCAGCAGCCACCATTGTCATTGGGGTGTGGGACCTTTGTTTAGCCCTTTTGTTTATCATTGGTGGCTTCATGGACTCTTCTTAAAAACTATGCCTCCTTGGCTGTACCCTACTTGCTATCCAAAATTTTGTTTTTTCAATATATTCTTTTCTAATTTTCTTTTTCATCTATTTCCCAATCTCTATCTTTTATTATCAAGTTGGATAATAGAAAATAATTTCAGCCATCAAATGCCATCATTTTTTTTCAAGAAAAAGAATAAGCAGGCATTATGATTTACTATAGGAGTTCATGATATGGTGTCAACACCATTAATATTATCAATAAATATTAAATGCAATGATACCGTATATTTCATTCGAAAGGAATAATTTTTAAATATAACATTGTTAAGAGAGATAATCATTAATCTCGAAAGTATTAGAAAAACTATAAAGTAAGATACTTTAATTATACCAAAAATACCATACATATTTGTTTTAGTCTAGCTTGAAATATTACTTTAAATCGTCTTTATTTGTAAATAATTAATCAAAACCTACTTAGAACGATCTATATTATTTAAAATATATATATGTTAAATTTGATTTAATATTTAGTACTTTAGTATTTTTTTTTATTTTAAAACATAAATGACTTAATATATTTTTTAGTATTTATATTATAATATTACGTATTTGTTATAATATATGTCAATAATGATAATAGGAATGATAGAAAAGTAATAAGAATGAAAAATAAGAACATACAGATTTTACGTGAAAAACCCTTATCGAGAAAAACCACGGGCAGAGGAGAAGAGATTTGCTAATGTTGAAAAGCAATAATATAAGAGGTTTGCGGCTATGCACAGTTTTTAAAGGTTAAACAACTTTTTTTTAATTAACGTTTAATAAAAGAAGTATAGTCTTATATACGGATTCAACTTGTGCAACAAGGTCTGTGCCTCAAACTTTGCCCCCACAGATCTCCAATTTTGCCTCTCTATTTTATTTCTTTAACAAGTGAGTTGCACTTCAAACTTTTCAGACCGGATGAAACGGGATTCGGATCACACAACTCTAACAGTATTACAGAATATTTAAAAAAAAAACATATTATAAGATTAGAAAATGAGTCATATTTTAAACAAATCCAAATATTTTTTCTTTAATCTCATATTTCAAGCAATTTTTTTTTATCAAAACTTTCTTAAATATCATATAAGCCTTTAGACTTAAATCAATAACCCGACCCTTAAATATCTCAACTATTTAACTAATACATAACCCTTTTTTTTAAGAGTGAAGGATCTAATTGCAATCATGTTCATATCTCTAATTTCATATTGAGACTATGATTGGCAATGAAGGTTAATGTTTTGTATATTTTTATATTGACATTACTTGTAAGGTTAGAGGATGAAACTTAATTTAAACTTATCTTATAATCAAGTGCCAAAAATAGCTTATATCTTACAACATTCTTCATGTATTTTATCTTATTATTTTGAAATATTTCAATTTTAATTTTTAGTTATCTTCAAACAAAGAAACGATTTCTCAAAAGTATAAAAGTTTAATTGAAAAAAGAAAAAATAATCTAAACTTAAAAAAAAAATCATAAATAATGTTCTTAGAACTAAACAAGTCGCTGAATCAGGCCATTAATTCATTGGTCCAGTCAATTCGATTAAAAACCTATTAAAATTATAAAATTTAAAAAATCTAATTTAATTTTCAATTTAATCAATTTTTTAAATTATTCAATTAACTCGTATTAATTCTTAATCTAACCGGTTTAATATCTTCTAGCTGGTTAGAGATAGTTCAAACATGGTTGGTGATAAGACAATAATGACAAAATTAAAAACCTACTAGTCTAGTGAGAGCTAATTAAAATACAAACAGAATATTTGTCATGGTCAATAATATTATTGCTGACAAAAAGAGGATTATTTAGTTAGGTAGATGTTGGTGGCAATTACCAATTATAATAGTAATATATATGTATACATGAGAATTGAATTAAATTATTTCTTATATTATTAAAATAATAAAATAATTTTAAATTTTAATAGAGTTAATATTTACTATTTAAAAATGATAATTACAATTAACAGAGTTAATCTTTTGAAAGCGTTGTTTATGATTCTACAAATAAAATATTTTATTTAGAATTGAATTACAAATAAAAAATAATAATTTCCATGCCAGCTAATAGATTATAACGACAACTTTAGTTAATAGATTTCATTAAAAAAATATTATAAGTTACCTAAACACAAATTCCCATATTGAAATAAAAAGATTTAGTGTGCATTCGATAAACTATTGAAAATTTTCATTTCGTTGAAAATAAAAATTTTCAACATTTGAAATTTTATATGTGTTTGATAATTATTTTAATTTCTTATTTAATATAAAATTCTCAATAAAAAGATGTTGAATAATATAAGTAGGTATGTAGCTGCTTATCACTTAATGTAGAAAATAGTAAGTTGATTTTATTTTATTAAAAATTAAAATAAATTACTCTTTTTCTTTTAAAAAACGAGATATTCAAATTAGCATATGTATATTTTATCCAAAACTATGCAAAATAATATAAAATATTATATTAATAAGACTAAAATTGAAAAAAAATAGACAATCTTTTAAAATGAATATTTACATTTATCAAACAACATAATTAACCAAACAAATTTCTGATATAAATCAACACTTATAAAATTTAGCAATAAAAATTTAGTACTTAATTTTTTAACACTTAAATTTTTAGTTTAATACACTCTTAACTAAATGTAATCAAATATTACAATATTTATTAAAATAAAAGAAAAAAATAGGAAGATTAAGCTTAAATTAATCAAAGGTAATCAAACATTACACAGATTTTCATACAAGTTATGATTTTATTCGGCAATTAACTTACCTACGTTATTTAAAGTAGAGTAAAGATCATTATAATATTATAAAAAAATTTGAATATTAACAATTTTAACATTAAAATAAATTAATTTAATAATATATGTATAATAAAATTATTTAAATTATAATAATTAATATTAATATTCAAACCTGATTTTTGTATTATTTTAATATTTAATATTTAGCTACAACTCAAAAGGAGTCTTAGGGTGGGTTTGGATGGGCGATTGAATGTGGCGCGGTGCGTTTAGCTTACTTTTTGTCTCACGCTATAGTATCGCTACAGTATCTAATCTCACCGCCACCACTGTTTTTACACTAACCGCAGGTAAACGCACCGCCCATCCAAACCTACCACTAGTCCCATAAATACTAGTATTTAGGAGTTGGATTTGATTGAGTTAAATGGGTTATATTTTAGAGCCCATAAAACCAAACTTTAAGTTGTGAGCCCAAATTGTATATCTTACCCAAACCTACTATGGGCCACAAGATCCAAAAGATTCTTGAGATAGATGATGGTTTCCTATGTGGATGAGTCTTCTCTTGGGGTTTAAGGAGGTTGTGTTGGTTTGGTGTCCTAGGTAAATAGTTCTCAATTTGTACTTGCGAGTTCTTATAATTTGAGTAACTTATCATATTTTTATTTATAATTGTTAAAGTTGTGTGACCCGAATCCCGTTTGATCTAATTTGAAAAGTTTGAGGTGCAACTTACTTGTCAAAGAAATAAAATAGATAGGCAAAATAAGGGATCTGTGGGGGCAAAGGATTGAGACCCTAGCTCGCTACAGATCTCCATCCACGGACCATGCCGCACAAGTTGAATCCGTATAGGATTATACTTCTTCTATTAGACATTATTATAACAGGGTTGTTTAATCCTTAAAAGTGTGTAGCCGAAAAACTCTTGTATTTTCGTTTTTCAACATTAGTGAATTTCTCCTTCTCTGCCCGTGGTTTTTCCCGATAAGGGTTTTACATGTAAAATCTGTGTGTTTTTATTTTTCCTTTTTATTTCTTTACGATCATTACTACTGTCATCATCAATGTATAGTATAACAATAATATGTCATGTCATTATTATATCTTTAATGTTAATTATGACTCCTATTTCAGTCAAATTTGAGAAGTAATTTTCTAGTTAAACTTTGTTTATTTGTTTCAATCAAACACTGATTAGTTAGATTATTTTATTATTATTTGACCTATGAATTTAGCCTATAATAGGCTCTTTTACAACCGTAGAAAATACACCCATTAGATATTAGAACTAATAACACATTTAGAGAATTTTGTGTTTATGTTTTGAGGGTTCTTTATTTTTGGGTTTTCGGGGTTTAGTTTTATCTCCATCTTTTGTACTCTTAGTTCTGTTGCCATTATAGTAAAATTATTTTTGCCCGTGGTTTTTTATCCTCTTTGAAGGGATTTTTCCACGTTAAATTTGTGTGTTCAATTTCTCAATTTATTCCGCTACTTTTACTTGTTCGTTGCTTAATCGGGTCGATCCTAACATTTAATAACTATACACTTAAAACCCTAAATCTTAAATTTTGTTATATAAAAAAATTACATATGAAACGAGTTTGCACTCGAGCCGGATATGTAAACTACGTAAATAATTGAGTCCAACTTATACTCCTATAACAAAATTCAATTCAACTTAAACCGAATTTTAAATAGTAAATTTCGAATCTAAATCTTATTGCAATCACAGTTACACTCAACTCAATTAAAGGATTAGTTTCAAATTTCAATAATTCAATTTCCAATTCCATGCGCATGAGGTGGTATGAATCATCCATTTAACATGATCAAGCACAAAAGGGAACTCTTGTTTAGCTTTACACGCTATCAATTCCTTTGTTGGAGCCTGTATTTAGGTATGCTTCCCTTCTACGTATTACAACTATTCCAAGATTCAAGATAATAATAATTAGATATACATTTATGCTTGATATGTTCATCTTTTATCATTTTACGCACTAAATGTGGAAATTACGGAATCTCATGTAATGGCATGATGGCTAAAGATGTTTATCGTCTTAGGTGTGGCTTGATTTTAAGTCGCGATAATCACATTTGTTGTTCAAACTTTACCCTATTATTATAATTTACCAAAAAAAAAAAAGAAATTACAATAGCATAATTTAATTTTCCCTGGCTGAATTTTACATAAAAAAATCATTTACTTCCTTTCTTTGGTTGCAACATAGCTATGGCTTATTGGCAGGGTGAATCCAATTTTTTTTTAAAGATAGAATTGAATTATAAATTTTTGAGAAATAAAAATATAATTTTATCATGTTTTAATTTATGATTTTATTATTTTATGAAGGGGTTTAGTAGATTTTTTTTTTCATTTTGGGAGGCCAAAATGCAATTTGATCATACATTAATTTATAATTTAAACATTTCTTAAAGAGCCTACATAGCAAATTTTCCATTTTGGGGGGCCAAGACTCCTGCCTGCCCCTTAAAATTCGCCCCAGCTTATAGCTATGTAACTGGAATTAATAGTCTAGTAATAAAGTATGATAAGTGGACACAAATTTTATCACACTGTTTGACACACAAAGATAAAACAAGAGAACATAACACAAAAAATGCTAATACAATTCAACTTTAATTTATGTCTGCGAGATAATACGCAGATCCAATATTAAATTTTATGTTACAAATAATGATTCAAACTCGATCTATATTAATACTCGAATAACTGTAACCTCACCCCAAATATATTTAATATATAATCACCTCACTCATCTTACTAAAGGTGAAAGATAAATCATACAAAAATGAAAATACAAAACACTTGAATGTAATCTCCAAACTCGAGAATTGTACACAAGAAGTATGACTAATATGTTTTATTGTAATAGATATCATCATGAAATATTCCCTTAATTCGTAAGATATTTCTTAGTATAACATTTACAACACCCAGAAATTTCATGTAAAACCTTTTAATTAATAAGTTATTTGTAGACTAAATCACGTAATTATTGCTCCCAACAAACAACATATCGTCTACGTATATGTTAATACATACATATACTAAAGTTTAACCACATTAAATTTACCTAATAAATTATTTGTTTTGGAATTTTGCACAAAATGCTTATAATTAAAGAAATTGGTCCCAACATTTCCTAATGAATCCCAAGAGAGCACATGACTCGTCCAACCATTTCCCTTCCATGCCATTGCAGCATTCATGGATAGCCAATATTATATATACCATATATAAATAGTATAAGTAACTTTTTCTTTTAATTTTATTTCGTTTTATCTTTCTATAATATTTCAAATAGCAAAATTCTTTTCTACCTTAATCAGTGGTCGAGAATTTGATCCTCATCATGGGTATGAAGTTGCTTTAAAACTTGTGGTCCATTACCCACTTAATGAATCGATATAACACACGAAAGATTAATCACTGATCAAAAAAAAAAGAAAAATAAATGAACATAGATGAGTAAACAACAAGCAAGTTACTAGCTTAATTGCCCATATCTCCATGTATTATTACTTTAACTAGTCACAAAGATTTATTCTTTTTTCACCAATTTTCCCTATGGCAAGTTTTAATTTTATTAAATTTAAAGGAAAGTTTGTTTCTTTTGGGAAATACAAGGAGAGGAAAGAACATGAAGCTTCAAGTAAAAAATGCTGATCTGAAGGCAAATTTAAGCTTCACGTAATGGCTTTAATATAATCAACCTAGAAAACTCTTTTACTCGTGTCACGTAAATGGCCAATTATAAATGAATGTCACCAAATCGAAATAAGTCCCAATGGGTTGGTATATATAGTTTCTTAGTATATGTAATTTTAAAATATATAAGTATATAAAGTATACTAAATTATGGCATATTGAGGGAAAATTTTGTGTAACAAATATATTTATTAAAAAATAATATAAAATTTAAATGATGCATTAGTTAAATATTTAAAATTTATTGTCCCAAAGGTTCAAATTTCTTCGTAATTGATTTTATATAAAATTATGAAAAAATAAAAATATTCTTATAATAATATAACCTATGTTGTATACAAAAAGATATTTTAGTAATATAAGAAAAATATTCCACTCGGCCGATTAAATCTTAGTACGATTAGCGTGGACATTGTTGCCAATGCAGGAGGACGTGGGTTTGAGTGTGCTGAAACGTATTGTCCTCCTATTTATGGGTTGGAAATTGGCTATGAGTAGTTCTAGACATTGGGTTAAAATGAGCATATATAATCAAAATCTATAATATTATATATATTTATATACCAATCAAATCCACTCTTCTCATATTTTAATTTAAAAAAAAAAAAAAACTCACATTTAAAACGAATGAATGCAAAATTCACGAGACAAATTGAGTTGGCAATAACTTAAAGCCATTAATACATGCAATAAACTTGGTACATGATGTTCCTTTGAACATTTATAGTCATGTAACCGAAGAGGTAATGTAGCTAAAGCCATAAAGCAACCCCACCAAACCAAAAAACCTACGAAACAGTCTGTAATTCACTAATTTCTTGTTGTTACTAAGTACTTTTCATAAATGATTTCCATTACTCTCTTTTTTTACCTACCACTACCTCTCCACCATGGCTATATAAACAAGCTCCTCCCCCAAGCTCTTTTCCATTGCCAATATATATTACCATCTTTTCTTTATATCTCTTTGTGCTTATTTACAAACAAAGATCAAGAAAAATGAAGATGGTATTGATGCTTTTCTTGCTTGTTTCTCTTGCTCTCAGCTCTTGTTTCTTCGAGGTGTCGATTGCCGGTTCGGGTAAGTGAAAAATAAAGTTAAACTTTAGGTTGATTTATGTATATATATTAGTATAATTCACATACCATCACCGTCACATACGCACCACGATTCAAACCTGCAACTTGAGCTATAGGGTGAACAGTGAACACCCATGGTCAATAAACTAAATATTGAGATTCGTGTTGATTTATATATGTGTAGCTTTGTTGGTTCATGGACTATATGGTATTGCAGATTTTTGTGACTCAAAGTGTGCGGTGAGGTGCTCAAAGGCAGGGGTTCAAGACAGGTGTTTGAAATATTGTGGGATTTGTTGTGAGAAATGTCATTGTGTTCCATCTGGGACATTTGGGCATAAAGATGAATGCCCTTGTTATAGGGACATGAAGAACTCTAAGGGCAAATCCAAGTGCCCTTAGATGTTTTTTCCCCCATAATTACTTGTATGTATTTATTTTGCCTTTATACCCTTATAAAGATTTAACAAATGATGTTGTGGGAGGACCCTTAATGTTAAATATGTAAAATATCCTAAATGAATAAATTGGGTCCTTAGATATATGATTTATGAATATGCTCTTGTTGTTGGTTATTTATATACATTAGTTTATAATGTGATATACGTGATTTTACGTATTTAATATTTAATTAATTTTTTAAATATTATATTTTAATTATAATAATTAGTGTAAAATAATTCAAAAGGTAAAAAAAATTAGAATTTAATCATCATATTATTTTTAAATAAGTTAAAATTTTTGTTAGTTAAAAATTTTAAAATATTACGCCACTTATTTTAAAATATATGTTTGTGACTAAAAAATTGATCATCAAGAAGATTAAAATAAAATATGTCCATAATTATAGTAAAAATTAAATTTTAATAAAATTAATATTATTCCAAAATAAAATATTATAAATAAAAAGTAACATTTATGATAAATAATAATGATAAATTATTAGCATTATATTTGTATTAAAAAATAATTAAAGATACAATTATATTGATTACTAAAACATGTTAAATTATCTTAATTTAAATAATAATTGAATTTGTATTATTTTAAAGTAAAATAAATATTTAATTTCTTTATGCGTTTGACTCGGCATATCAATGTACTATTGTTGTCCTGGTCCATAATAATATTTGATTAAGGACAATTTAAGAATAGTAACATTATTTTAGGACGTTGTTATTATTTAATTTATTTAATATATAAAAATATAGATTGAACATAATAATAGAAATGTCTTTATTAATAAAATAAGATAAAAGTATGTATTATAATCATCTTATGATTGGTTTTTGGCATATTCCAATAAGTGGAATAATACGATAAACACTATCCTTAATTTTCTTAAATATTTCGTACACTTCTTTACCTTTCGAATCAAATTTCTTTTGGATAATTTTTTTTTCTTTCTCATTTGTACCCATACCCAATCTCCAGGCTCGAACAATATTTCTCTTCACCCTTTATTTACCATGTGTGCAATGAATTCATTCATTTTCTAAAAAATAATAATAATCTAATTTTCTTATGAATTTCCTTCGCCAAATTAACTTTCTTTCACTATCTAGATGAACAATCTTATTCAAAGGTAAAGAAAGTTAAATCTAAAGTAGTAAGTGAAATAAAACCACAAGGAACTTTAAATGACCAAAACCAGTGAAATAATGAACATAACATTTATAAGTGAATGCAACAAATATAAACCAATTTTCCCACGATTTAATTTCTTTACCCTTATGGCTTGAAGAATAGCTCTCAAAACATGGATAACGATGTAAATGCGCTATGCTGAGTATATGGATGATATCTAATCTATTAATGAAGATCATATCATTTGGGGAAACATATTTAGAGATTGGATCGAATCAGATCACCCTTATGTAATCCCTTAAATCAAGAAAGTTGGATTAGATTGAAACTCTATGAGATTAGTTGCTAAGAGTCCACGTTTGTTTCATTCTCTATTATTATAATGTACACAATTTATTGTATAGGTTCATGTACGGAGAGAATTGATAATTTAAACATGTTCTAAGTGAGGAGCCTTATTGTATGAGTGCATATTGTTAGTAAAACCTTTGGTGTCGTGGTTTTACTTGTTGAATTCATAGTGGTGAATTTAGTGGTGAGAGCGAGTATCATTCTTCAAGGTACAAATGTGAGGAAATTGTCACGAGTGTGTGATAGATTAGGATCATTTGTTGTAAGTGTTGAAGATAGTGAATATTTATCACTGAGCTAGGCTCCTTAGACATAGAAAAACCGAGCTGCGTAAAAAATCCTCTTGTATTCTTTTTGTTTTTTATTTTCAGATTTTATGTCAAAGAAGTACCCATTTTCTTGTCACTTATTCCAAGCACTTTGTTTAATATGCTACCAATGATTTAATAACTTCATACACCAATAGGATATGCAATTAGAGCGATATTTCTCAACAAGTTTGCACATAATGCTAATGTAAGATGTCGTAAGTCTTTGTAGCACCAACATGACTCATAAACCCACAACTACGAGCCTATCAAAATAACAAAAGTTTATTGTTTCAATATATATATATCTTTTGTGCTTATAAAACTTGTCAAATGCACCATATTCACATGCTTAAAAAATACTTGAAAAATGGGAATCAATAGCATGCAAAATCTTTGATATACTCAAATCTTAAAAAGTTTAACATGCAATGTATACCTCCTTGATAACATGTCAACCACTATATTATTCTTTACCTTTCTTATACCTTATCACATAAAGAAAAGATTAATAGTCAATGTGAACCACAAATTCCATTGACAGTAGATAATGTTGCCAAGCTTCCAATGCCCTTAAAGGCATACAATTCTTTATCACAGTTCAAGTAGTTCAAATGCATTACATTAAACTTCTTATTGAACTAGGCTACTGATTTATTATCGTATATGAGGATTGTTCTGATATCTACACTAAAAGTATTATGCTCAACCTCAAAAGTTTTATCAAAATTTGGTAAAACAAGAATATGAGCATTACAAAAAATTTTCTTCATGATCATTATATGCGAACTCTTATTTGCCAAATTATCATCAAAATAGGTAATAACAAAATTTTCTATTTTTTAAGAAAAATCTAAGTATGTGATTCATTAATGTTATGAAAGTCTTGAGACCATTAATTAAGTGAATGACATAGTTAAGAATTACCCACTAAAATTTTTCATCTATCATGATAGATGATTACCACTAAAAATAATTTTATAATTAGATTATGATATAATCATAATTTCTCTAGTTTTCAAATTTCAACTTTTAAATCTGATTGTTAACACTGTTAATTTTTTTTGGTTAAATTTGTTGGTGTAACATTCTAAAAGTAAAAGAAAAAAATTCACTTGGCAGTAATAAAACTAAAAAAAATGATGTTGTAATAAATATGATTTTAACGAAATAATTTTAACAGCATTAACAATTGGATTTAAATTTTGAAAATTGAAAAGTAGAAATACTAAATTCTAAAATTGTAAAGAGTAAAGGGACCTACGACAGATTTTAACCAATAGAAATAGATAAGAGAGAGTGAAGGAGCCAACCCGCGCTCCCTATTCCCAAAATCCCCCCAAAAAAAAAAAAAAAAAAAAAACCAAAAAATATAATTTTTATCTCTGGTTTTCAAAATTTGAAACCCCAAAAAGGAGGATTGAAATTTATGGAGGCCGCAAAAACCCTCCCAAAAACTTGAAAAAAATAAACTAAAAGAACCCAAAATATGAGCACAGAGTTACCTCCCAAGTATACCGCCAATCCCCCATGTTTTGAAAACAAAATCCCAAAATGGCGCTTTTCATTTCACCCCCCTTTTATTCACCCCCTTCTCTCCCCTTTCCTTTCACTCCATCTCTCTCTTCTCTTCTCTCCAACCCCTTTCTCTCTTTGCACCCAAAAGGGTAAAACCTGAAGCAAAGAAGCAATGGCGGGTCAGGAGAATTGTGTGAGACTAACAAGGTCTACTGTTGCTAAGAAGAGAACAGCTGAATTGGCTGGGATAACAGATGAGAATGTGACCAATAAGAAAAGGGTTGTTTTAGGTGAGCTTTCTAATAACGTTGCTGGGTCGGTGAGTAAGGTTCAAGGGAAGAAACCAACAACAACAACCCAGAAATTGCAATGTAAAGGGAAGGTAAAAGCAAAGTCTAAAGTGGTAAGACGGGTTCATTTGGAAGGTGGAGATGAAAAAAAGGAGGATTTTGATGCTATGTCTAGTGACCCACAAATGTGTGGGTATTATGCTTCTGATATTTATGGATATCTTCATCAAATGGAGGTATTTCCCCTGTTTCTCACTTATTATATCTATTCAATCTGATGAAATGATTAAAGGGTTAATTTTTCTATTACGTGATTGACATTAGGTTGATCCAAAGAGAAGACCTTTACCTGATTATATCGAGAAGGTTCAAAAGGATGTTAGTATGGGTATGAGGGGGGTTTTAGTGGATTGGTTGGTTGAAGTTGCAGAGGAATACAAGCTTGTTTCAGATACTTTATATATGACTGTTTCATACATTGATAGATTCTTATCTTTAAATCCTCTCAATAGACAAAGGCTTCAATTATTGGGTGTATCTTCAATGCTCATTGCCTCGTAAGATTCTAATTTCTTTGATGGGTTGTTTTGTTTGAAATCATTGTAAATCTGTTTGTACTTACATTTTGTCCTTTTTAAGCAGAAAGTATGAGGAAATCACTCCTCCAAATGTGGAAGATTTTTGCTATATAACTGATAATACATACACTAAAGATGAGGTAACCCTTACCTTCATTCCACTTGTTTATCTCCTTTCATTTGTGTACGACTTTGCTTCATTTCATTAAACATTGTTTTGGGTATACATGAAGGTGGTCAAAATGGAAGCAGATATACTTAAGTCCTTGAAGTTTGAATTGGGCAATCCTACAGTTAAAACATTTTTGAGGAGATTCACTAGAGTTGCACAAGAAGATTACAAAGTAAGAAAAGTGCCTATATATTTTTGCATTGATTCTAAAAGTCTATTATTTTTTACGTGTTATTAAATGTATGGTTTCGTTTGATCCTTTATAGGCTTCAAGCTTGCAGCTAGAGTTCCTTGGGTGTTATCTTGCAGAGTTGAGTTTGTTGGATTATGGATGTGTAAAATTTTTACCTTCCATGGTTGCTGCTTCTGTTATCTTTCTTACAAGGTTTATAATTAGACCGAAGTGTCATCCTTGGGTATGGTTTTGTCCTCATTACAATTTTGGCTTTGATTTTTGTTTATGGTTAGCAAATATTAACTTGTCATTTGTGTTCTATAGAGCTCTGCCTTGCAACGAAACTCGGGTTACAAAGCATCTGATCTAAAAGAGTGTGTCCTTATCTTACATGACTTGTATTTGAGTAGAAGAGGAGATTCACTTCATGCTGTTAGAGAAAAATACAACCAACATAAGGTGCGTGTTCATGTAACACTAGCCATTGATGTGGTTATAATTTATATAGTCTTGTTGTATTGTAATAATGTTGATTTCTCTTGAAACAGTTCAAATATGTGGCAACAATTCCAGCTTCTCCGGAGATTCCAGCTTCTTATTTCAAAGATGTTCAAGAAGTTGAGATTATTGATGTTGAAGATGTTCAAGTGGTGGAAGTTTGACACATGATTTGATGGTCTGTGATTTTTGTAATTCAAGGCTTGAACGTGGGTGAAATGTATATGAGAACAAGATGGGACTCTTGCTGATGCAGCACCTATGATGCACGTGGTTGCTTTTAGATGTATATGACATTGCTGGTGGTAGTGTGCTACCAACTAACATGGATAGAACTTCAGTGTATTAGTGATTTTCGGAACAACCATATTTAATTATGACTGATTGATTATAAGTGGTTCTTTTTGTTTTTTATTTTCAGATTTGATGTCAAAGAAGTACCCACTTATTCCAAGCACTTTGTTTAATTTGCTAGCAATGATTTAATAACTTCATACACCAATAGGATATGCAATTAGAGCGATATTTCTCAACAAGTTTGCACATAATGCTAATATAAGATGTCGTAAGTCTTTGTGGCACCAACATGACTCATAAACCCACAACTACGAGCCTATCAAACTAACAAAAGTTTATTGTTTCAATATATATATATCTTTTGTGCTTATAAAACTTGTCAAATGCACCATATTCACATGCTTAAAAAATATTTGAAAAATGGGAATCAATAGCATGCAAAATCTTTGATATACTCAAATCTTAAAAAGTTTAACATGCAATGTATACCTCTTTGATAACATGTCAACCACTATATTATTCTTTACCTTTCTTATACTTTATCACATAAGGAAAAGATTAATAGTCAATGTGAACCACAAATTCCATTGAAATAGATAATGTTGCCAAGCTTACAATGCCCTTAAAGACATACAATTCTTTATCACAGGTCAAGTAGTTCAAATGCATTACATTAAATTTCTTATTGAACTAGGCTATTGATTTATTATCGTATACGAGGATTGTACTGATATCTACACTAAAATTATCACGCTCAACCTTAAAAGTTTTATCAAAATTTGGTAAAACAAAAATATGAGCATTACAAAAAATTATCTTTGTAGTTGGCCAATTTAGCCCGGGCCCAAACTAGAAAACAAAACCAAAATAAAAAATAAATTAAAGTCCAATTACAAAATATGATTGGCCCAATTTTAAAACCTAAATTAAACTAAACCCTAGCAGCCTAATACCCGAGGAAAAAAAAACAAAAAAAAAACCTAGGTGCACCGCACCTAGGTCTGCCACCCCTAGCCTCTGCCACTGCCCCTGCTCCACTATTAGCACCGCCTTCACTTGCCACCGCCACCTGCAAAGGTCAAAAGCTGAAATGACAGCAAATAATAATAAATTTTGTAAAATGGCTATAAAAGCCATTTAAAAACGATTGTAAGTTTTTACAGAGATTTGAATACAAAAAAAATATATTCGAGCATATAAACAATAAAAAGACACAAGCAGTTAAAAAAAAGGATTCAAAAGGTGCTAAGTTTTTTTTTATTTTTTTCTCTCTCTTTATTTTCTTTTTTTCTTCGGAACTGTTATATACGTGTATATATATATATCCAGAATATAAAAAAGGGGAAGGGTTTTTTACCTATTATCCGATTCGCCTGAAAAAGGGGGATTTTTTGGAGCTCCGGCCGCCTTGTGCGGCGGTCGACAACGGCGGACAGCAGTGGACCACGGCAAGCGGACAACGGCCTTGTGGCCGGAAAGGGGAAGCCTTTGAGAGAAAAAAAGAGAGGGTTTTTTAAGTTTTTTTTTTTTTAAAAAAAAACAAGGCTGAAATGAAATTTTTGGAAATTTTTTTGAATTAAATAAGCTCCCAAAACGACTTCATTTTGGGCTTGGCTTCTGACACCCAAAACGGCGTCGTTTTGAAGACCGACCCGAAATCCGACCCGACCCACTAGCGGGATCCACGTGTTTTTTAGCGGAAGAGCTAATTGCACTTTCAGCCCTTCCGCTTTTTAGCTAGTTTGCAATTCAGTTCTTTTACTTCTTTAAATTTACCCTGTGATTTTATTGTTTTTCCATTTTAATCCCATAAAGAACGATGCCGTTTAAGTGGCATGGGAATATTTCCCATTTTAATCCGCGTACCTTTGCGCGTGTTTCATTTTAGTCCCTTAATCGGCCCTATCTTTTTTTATTTTAAAATTCGCCCCAAAACATTGTCCAAATTGCAATTTAATCCTGGACAAGTCAATTTCAACTCTCTCACATTTTTTCATTATTTTATTTATTATTTATTTATTATTATTTCTTTTACACAAAAAATAGATTTATAAATAGATTATTCATATTTTTTAATTGTATATTTTATTTCATTTTATTTTTTTTTCTTTTTTTTCTTTTGTTGTTTTATTATTTCTTTTAATTATTATATCTTCATGTTATATTTACTTTTTCTTATTATTATGCATTTTATTTTATTTTATGTTACTTTATTTATTTTGTTATTGCAATTTGATTATCAATATCATCATCATTATTATTATAGCATTCTATTTTTATTATTTATCATTTTAATACTTTACCTGTATTATCATTTTACATTATTTCATTACAATTTTTTAATTCGTATAATAATTTTTATCCGATACATAAAAAAGATTTTTTTAAATAAGCAACATTTCGTTTTTAAAATTCGAAAGGTCGTTCCCTAACTTACGGGGTTTCGACTTTCTCGATAAATTCGAACAAACGAACGTTATAAAATTTTTAAGTAATCTCGGGAATTACGAAAAGACCGTGTTCCAACTTACGGAATATGGTTTCCTTCTAAAACCGAGATAATCAAACATCTTTCAAAATAAATAATTTTCGGTGTTTGTTCTCGTTTCGGGAATTTAAGATATTGTGTCCTAACTTATGAGACATAATTCTTTTCCTCGATTAACATGGAATACGCCCTTCTCTCAAAAAAAATTTAAGCGATACTTTAACGAAGAATCGTATTTTAAAAAAAAAAAATTCTTCAAATTTTCAATCTTCGACACTAAAGACATCGAGTAATCAACTAGGTACCAATTTTTGGGCGTATCGAGGGTGCTAATCCTTCCTCGTGCATAACCGACTCCCGAACCCGTTTTCTGGATTTTGAGACCAAAAATTATCGTTTTAATAAATTTAAACTTTTATTAAAATGATTGAATTACGAGGTGATCCGATCACACCTAAATAAAAGAAGGATTGGTGGCGACTCCCATGTTCGATTTCATTTTCGAAATCAAAGTCGACCCCCTTTCTAAAAATATGGTTTCGACAGCATGGCGACTCCACTGGGGAATCGTTACATTGCGAGAGTTAAGCCACGAGTTGATTATTTTTTATCTTTTGTCGAAAGTTGAAAAGTTGGTTTAAATGTACGATCCATTTGTTGCATTTCATCCGTCTTTTTGTGGTCTTTGTCATAATATGTTTGCTTTATCGGTTTGAGCCTTTTGATATATATCTGCATATTGCATCGCATAAATCGGTCAATTTTACCCTTTTAAGTGGGAGTGAGAAACTATTCCTTCGTGAGGTCTTCACCTCCGTATAGGATAGTGGATCGCTTTCGGGATACATCCGTACCTATGTCTTCGTAAGATTTTCATCTTCGTATAGCCATAGGGAAATGTATTCCCCTTAACTGAATTCGGTCCATATGAGCCTATAATGGGTGAGGATCGAGGAATCTGCCGGTTCAGGTACCATTGCTTTAGAACCGAACCGCATATAACGAGCCTTAAGAGCCCGCCTTAGGTAGAGCCATACCAAACTCTAGTGGTTACCCGAGTAGGTGTTTTATTCCTTGCTTACTTTAAGCTGTGTATGAAATACTAACTTGTTTTGTTTTACTTTAATTGTAACTGCATGGCATTTCCATCACAAAAAAAGGTGTTGATTCACATTCGGTTGCTAAATAGATAACTTGTCATGGAAAAAAGGTTTCTTGATAAAGTGGAGGATAATGCGGCCATCCAGATATAGGCCGAGACAACGCAGCAAGAAAATGGTGATAATCTTACAGAGGGGTACATGTCAGAGTTATGGGATTTTACTCGTATCAGCGTAACCTAAAATAATCTTCAAGAGATGAAAGAAATATGAGATCAATGGGATGATGATATCAATCAACTATTCTACCGTAAATATGGTGATTTGCCCTATCTACTAGATATCAAAGTGGACAAGCACTTATTCCGAGCTCTCGCCCAGTTTTGGAACCCTGCCTATAGTTGTTTTACTTTTGAAAATGTGGATTTAGTACCTACTGTGGAAGAGTACACGACCTTGCTCCGTTGCCCAAAGATTCAAACTGACAAGGCCTATTCTAGAGCTGCCAATGTCTCGACATTTTTAAAAAAGCTGATGAACATCACGGGGATGAGCAAGCAGTGGGTTGCAGCCCGAATCAAACAGAAAGGTGATAGTAAGTACATTCCTTGGAGAAATTATAGAGATTTGATCTTAGCACATCATGATGTGAAGAAAAGGGTTGACGTCTTCGCATTAAGCATTTACGGATTGGTTATCTTCCCTAAGGCTTTAGGCCATATAGGCGAGGCAGTCTCCGATTTATTTGACCGACTTGATAAAAGGGTCACACCTGTTCCCACAATTTTGGCTGAAACTTTTAGATCCTTGAACGCATGCTGAAGAGCGAGCGAAGGGAGATTCATCGGATGCGCACAACTCTTACTAGCGTGGTTCCACAACCATTTTTGGAAAATAGAAAAGGTCTCATATCGAACCTTCTCCGAAAGCTATTCTCCGCTGAAAGAGTTAGTGGCTACGCTAAGACGGGATGATATCATGATTCTCCAAAATCTGCAAGACGAAGATGTCGAATGGAGAGCCCCTGGATAGTCCCTGACGAGATTTTATATCAGTGTGGTGATTTTGATTGGGTTCCCCTACTTGGAATATGGGGGCTATCGGGTATGCCCATTTACTCGTGTTATGACAGTACAGATCGAGACAGTTTACGCCAGCAACGTAATGGTTAGTTCATTGTGAGTTTGTGTACAAGAGAGATAATTACAAAAAAAAAGGTTCGAGAAATATCGTACGATTGGAACTAAACTCGCAGAATAAAGAGGTTTGCCACCAATCCGATGACAACCCCTGAATATGATCAGTGGTGGGGTCAAAGAATAAATGACAACATCCCTACGTTAGACCAATAAAACACCCGATCAATAGAAGAATACTTGCAAGTGATCCCGTCTGAGTTAGAGATCATCAAACAGGATTTTGAGAAAAAAGAGTTTGAAACTAGGAAAAAAGATAGAGCAATTGGAAGAGAAGAAATGCAGCTGGGATTGGATGTCGATGTCTAGAAACTAGAAGCCGAGAAGTTGAGAAAAGGGAAGAATAAGGCTGAAGAGGATTTGGATAGTTTGAAAACAGACTACAAGAAGCTGCAAAGGTCAATAAGAACCATCGGACTGGGAAATACATCAGAACAATGGGGGCAAGAGATAAAAGAAGAAAAGAACAGAGCCGATCAATGGGAAAAGGAATGTCAAGATGCCCAGGTTCGAGGAAATACCTTAGAAAGAGACGTATCAAAATGTCAAAATGAAAAGATCAGATTAAAAGCCAGAATAGTAGAACTAGAAAAGTCACTTCATCAGTATCGTAATCGCAACTCCACAATCGAGCTGAAAGCGAGCATAAAAAAGATTGAAGAGCTGAAAAGGAAAATAGAAGAGCTCGAGATCGCATTACAAAATTGTGAACTCCGAGTTGAACTCCATTAAGCAAGCAACGAGCAGTGAAAAGAACAACTTCATCGTTCTGAAGGACAAGTCAGGGATAAAGACTATATCATGGGTGAGGCTGTGGCTCAAGTATGAGAGGTGGCTGATCATTTACAAACCTTAGCAGTCCAGGCTAATATACTGAGTTTGAAATACGAGTCAAATTCAGACCGAGGCCGAGAGTTAGCTTGGCTTCTTAGGAAGGTCAAGGCCTTAAGTATTAGGGAGAGGCCTTATATGTAATCCGTTTTATATAAAGAAATTTGTTTTCTAGAAAAGTTACTATAATGAAATTGAATCAGAATCAACGCCTTTTTGTTGCATGCATTTCATGCATTAGCATTACATTGCATCATGTGCATTAAATCTCACAAAGAGACCCTAAAATTATGGCAGTTACCCTGGAATATCGTTACAGTACACGAGGAAAAACTAAAGCAATGGACCAAAGATTGGAAAGATTAGAGCAAATACAAAAAGACGTGCAAGATCAGCTGCAAATACAGATGCAAGAACAATTGGCCAAAATTCAAAAAGATATGAGGGATCAGATGTTAGAATCCCAAAGGAATATGATGAGCCAATTAACCCAGTTGCTGACTGGAGGGCTAGAGAAAGGAAAGAGCCATATGGTCAACCTCGGGGACGATAACAAGGACCCTGCTTATCCTCCAGGCTTTACCCCAACAAACACCCCAGCACAACCAAACGCATATCCACAAAGGGTGTCCGTTAATATCAGACCCCAATATCAGATAGGTACCTCAACACCAACAAGCTTCTCGACGGGTTCAGGCTCCAACCCAGGAGACAATCCAGCAAACCCCGTTGTCCCTGATCTAGTCTATATGGCATAAATAGAAAAAATAAGAGTGGGGCTGCCAAAGCAACTTGAGGATCGATGCAGATGGCTAGAAGAAAAATTTAGAGTAATGGAAAATGCTGATTACCATTACGAAATTGATGCCAAAGACCTGAGTTTGGTCCCAGATTTAGTACACCCTATCAAGTTCAAAACTCTAGAGTTTAAAAAGTACAACGGGACTAGTTGCCCTGAAGCTCACAACACCATGTTCTGTCGAAGGATGACAAGATATGTTAATAATGATCAACTATTGATCCACTGCTTCTAAGACAGTTTGATCGGGTCAGCAGCTAAATGGTACAACCAACTGAGTCGTGCCAAAATTAATTCGTGGAAGGATTTAGCACAAGCTTTTATGAAGCAATATAGTCATGTGACAGATATAACACCCGACAGAATCGCATTACAGAATATGGAGAAGAAGTAGAATGAGAGCTTCAGGCAATATGCCCAAAGATGGAGAGAGGTGGTAACACAAGTCCAGCCACCTCTTCTAGAGAAAGAAACCACGATGCTTTTCATCAACACTTTGAAAGCCCCATTATCAACCATATGTTGGGGAGCGCTACTAAGAGTTTCTCGGATATAGTGATGTTCGGTGAAATGATTAAAAATACGGTGAGAAGTGGTAAGATAGACGCAGGGGAAAACTCTAAAAGGTCAGCCCTAAATAAGAAGGAAAACGAGGTGAATAATGTAGGCACATACAACAAGGGTTACTCAAAACCCATTACCGTCGGCCCGCCAATGACAGTAACCACTAGTCTTTAGGCCCCCCAAAGGCAAGAATCCAACCAAAGGCCAAATACAAAAAGGCTCCAGTTCACGCCTATCCCAATGACGTATAGAGAGATGTATCAGAGCCTATTTGATGCACATGTGGTATCCCCCTTCTACCTGAAGCCTATGCAACCTCTATTCCCCAAATGGTATGACGTAAACGCTCAATGCGAGTACCACTCGGGAATCACAGGACATTCAATCGAAAACTGTATCGCATTTAAAAAGTTGATCGAAAGGTTCATTAAAATGGGAATTGTAAAGTTCGACGACCCATCAGGACCTAATGTAGCAGTGAATCCATTACCCAGTCATTCTGATAAAGGGCGATAATCAAGAATGGATGAAAAAGAACCAAGATAGATGTAGAGGAAGTAAAAACCCAGCTTAAATGGGTTTAGAAGAAAATGGTAGAAAGTGGATTAATCACACAAGATTTAGGAGAGAAATCCCGAAAACCAAGGAACTACTGTGAGTTCCATGATGAAGAGGGTCATGAGATTCAAAGATACAGTAAATTCAATGCCCTAGTACAAGGTCTGATGGACAATAAGGAGCTAGAATTCTTTGAATATATCGAAGGCCCAGAAGGAGAAGATGTGTGCGCCTCAGAAGAAAAATCGACGGAGAAAGTCTATAGGGCCAATCACCCGGTGGTAATCATCTCACGTCCAAGAATCAATGAAACCGGAGCACAAATACCAAATATAATAATCCAGAAACCCGTATATTTTCCCTATAAAGACAGTAAAAGAGTTTCTTAGAATTATGACTGCAATGTAACGATCCCGATGGAGGAGAACCCGGTTAACACCTCGAAAGAGGGACAAAACGTGGGTTTTTATACACACAGAGAAAGGCGCTACGATACCCCAAACACAAAAGCTGAACTTTTTAAAGAAAAATCCTTGGCAATTGAACAGAAGAAAGGGAAGCTGACCAGTCTTGAATCGCCTGTTAATGAGCCGGTAACTAAGAAAGAAGCTAAGGAATTCTTGAAATTTCTAAAACATAGCGAGTATAGCATCGTAGAACAACTACATAAGCAATCGGATAGCATCTCAGTGCTAGCTTTACTCTTAAGTTCGGAGACACATCGTGATGCGTTAATGAAAGTGCTAAACAAAACTTATGTCGCTAACGATATCTCTATAAACAAGCTGGACCGCCTAGTTGACAATATAAGCACCGACAACTTTATCTCCTTTAATGATGATGAGATATCGCCTGGGGATATGGGATCTACAAAGGCTTTGCACATCACCACCCGCTACAAAGGGTATATATTTCCAGGGGTGTTAATTGATAACAGATCTGCACTAAACGTCCTACCCGTTTCCACCCTAAATAGGTTACCCGTGGATAGCTCTATATAAAGGCATGTCAAAACATAGTGAGAGCATTAGATGGAACCGAAAGAATGGTGATGGAAAGTATTGAGATACCCCTCTTAATTGGTCCAAACACGTATGATGTAGATTTCTTGGTGATGGACATTAAGCCTTCTTATAATTGTTTGTTGGAGAGGCCTTGGATTTACACGACTGGGGCAGTGCCGTCATCACTGCATCAGAAGCTAAAGTTGGTAACTGAGGTTCGGTTGGTAACGATAAACGCAGAAGAAGACATTATTGCATCTGTAACCAGTGACGTGCCATACCTAGGGACGGATGATGAAGTGATAAAATGTTTATTTTGATCGTTAGAATTTGTGAATGCAACCTTCATTGTCGAAGAAAACAAGATCCCGATGCCTAAAATTTCTCAAACTACAAGAATGGGCCTGCGACTGACGGTCGGGAAAGGAGCTTTACCGGGGAGAGGACTTGAAAGATACCTACAAGGAAAAGTTGAGGCACTTATGCTGAAGGACAAACGAGATCGCTTTGGTTTAGGATTTAAGCCAGATGCGAGGCAAAAGGAAGAAAGAGATGGAGAGGAAACAAGAAAGGAGAAGAGCGCGATTGAGTGGGGAAGAGGTCAAGTGGGAACCAATGACTTTTCCCCATATATCCGAGACTTTCGTATAAGGAGGAACTATTCACCCTGAAAGAGGAATGCCAAGAGAAGAGATCGCTGAAGAAATGTTGGGAAACCTGAACATCAATGCCATATCTGAAGAAAGGATTTGGGGAGAAAATTTGTCAGACATCTGCCCCTATGTACCTGGAAGTGTTTTGAATAACTGGACTACGAAAGAGATTTCTGTAGTTTTTAGAGCCAATACAGAGTAATGTTCAAAACACACTTGTTACTCTAAGCCTAGGAGTAACAAGAATCTTTTTTGTGAAATAGGCATATGTCTAATATCTTTATTTCAATAAAATACATCTTTGCGTATCATTTTGAGCAAATATTCTTTCATTCTTTCATTCCATTCATAATCATACCGTACAGATAGTTATTCTTAGCTTCTTTTATTCTTTGGATCTTCCTTCGTTCCTATAACAGGTCTCCAGATATCAATGATATGAGCGACGCTGCTACTAACTCAGAATCTCCTTTTGAGCGAGATATGTGTTTAGAAGAAACTTAGGACTTCGAATATGACAAAGATTGTAACCTATCTCCTAATTTGTTAAGGATGGTAGAATAAGAGGAGAAACAGATTCTACCTCACAAAGAGTCAGTAGAGATTGTGAGATTGGAAGAAGGAAAAGAAATAAAAATTTGAGCTTGCATTGCCGCTGAGACAAAGCGAGACCTCATTGAATTACTCCAAGAATTTAAATACGTCTTCGCATGGTCTTATCAAGACATGTCTGGGTTAAGTACTGATATCATGGTACACCGGCTCCTCATAAAGGAAGAGTGCAAGTCGGTTCAACAGAAACTCCGAATGATGAGACTCGATGTTCTATTGAAGATAAAAGATGAGGTCAAGAAGCAATTCGATGCTGGTTTCTTACAAGTGGTTAAATACTCAGAATGGGTAGCCAATATCGTCTCTGTCCCTAAAAAAGATGGGAAAGTGCGAATGTGTATAGACTACAGGGATTTGAACAAGGTCAACCCAAAAGATAATTTCCCGTTGCCCCACATTGACACCTTAGTGGACAACACGACAGGTTACTCATTATTCTCCTTCATGGATGGCTTCTCAGGATATAACCAGATAAAGATGCATCCTAAAGACATGGATAAGACCACATTTGTAACAATGTAGGGAACATTTTACTATAAGGTGATGCCATTTGGACTGAAAAATGCGGGAGTGACATATCAGAGAGCCATGGTAACCCTGTTCCATGATATGATGCACAAAGAAATTAAAGTTTATGTCGACGACATGATCGCCAAATCCCGAACAGAAGATGAGCATTTGCAAGTCTTGAGGAAATTATTATTGAGGTTGAGGAAATTCCAGCTAAAATTTAATCCGGCAAAATGTACTTTCAAGGCTAGGTCGGGGAAATTGATAGGATTTTTAGTCAGTGAAAAGGGGATAGAGATCGACCCAGACAAAGTAAAGGCTATACAGCAATTGCTTCCACCACGCACTTAAAAAGAAGTTCGAGGTTGTAACAGCCCGATTTTGACCCTAGTCGAAATAGTAGTTTCGGGACCACAAATCCGAGTCCAAAAATATTTTAAAATTATTTTTAGTTTTTATTATGTGTGAATTTACTTGTGTTAAATTTTCGTGTTTTAATTTTGTTGTTTGAGTGTCCGATTAAATAAAAGGGCTTAATCGCGTAAAATGAAATTTTGATGGTTAGTTGTGAAAGTGCTTAATTGTTGTTGTCTTTTTAAAATGGAGGATTTATGTTGCAATTAGTCCATTTTATAAAGTAGTGGACGGCATATTGATTGATATATTGACTTTAATATATATATTATATTATAAAAGTTAAAATAATTAATAACATATTATATTAACATATAATAAAACATAAAATGGAAAAAGCCATTCTTTCATCCTTGTTGTGACCGGAACAAAGAAAAGAAAAAGAAAGAAACATAAGCTAGGGTATTCGGCCATTGTGGGAGTTGATTAAGGTATGTATCTAGCTCAGTTTTTGATAATTTTTACGTTTTTGAGATCATTGCTTCGAGTACTACAAAGCCCATGTTTTAATTTTTGAATTTGATGAATATTTTGAGTTTTACCATTGATGATAGCTTGTGATTTTTGTTGTTTGATGATGAAATATCAAAGATATGTGAAGGATTAACATGTTTTGTCTTTGAATTTTTGATGAATTTGAGTAATTTGGATTAAATTGCAAAAATAAATTTTTGAAGGACTAAAATGTGAAAAAAATGAAATATATGGACTTGTATAATGCTTGTGAATATTCAGCCTAACTATAGTATGTGTAAATTTTGTGTATTTTGTGTTTTATGCAATAAGGATTAAATTGCAAAAAGTGTGAAATGTCAGGGGCAAAATGGTAATTTGCCCATTTATGTGTTTTTGGATTAAATTGAATGAATATGTGGTTTAGTTAAATTTGAATTTATTTAGATCAAGAACGGAAGAAAACGAAATTAGATCGGGGGAAGTCAAAAGTAGTCGAGTAGTCGATTACGTTCGTCGATATGCGAGGTAAGTTTATAAGCATATATGTGTTGTTAATTATATATAAACATGAGATTTATATGCTGATTTGTAATATGTGAAATTAATATACGAAAATGATAGTATGAAATATAGCACTAAGTGTGCGAGAAATTAAATGTGACGGCACTAAGTGTGCGATACGTTACAAGGATTTGGCACTAAGTGTGCGAGAAATTAAATGTGACGGCACTAAGTGTGCGATACGTTACAAGGATTTGGCACTAAGTGTGCGAGAAGTTAAATGTGACGGCACTAAGTGTGCAATACGTTACAAGGTTTTGACACTGTGTGTGCGATATTTATATATAGCTTTCATTATTCATTTGGCAATCGTGTGCGCAAAATCTATATATAGCTTCGTTATCCATTTGGCACTAAGTGTGCGAGTTCATTGAATATAAAATATTATCGTATGATATAACGTGATCGATCAATAATGTGACGTGGGAAATGTAATAGATAAGTATGATGAGGTGCAGTACGCATCTGGAACTATGTGGTTGTTGACTTTTGTGTATGAGTTTGAAAAATGGTAGAAAAAAAAAGGTATTGATTCATGAGTAAGAATTGAATAGTAGAACTTATTGATATTGATTTGAAATAATGTGCTTTTGATAATGTTTAAGAGATTTAACGGGCAATGTGAAGTAAAGATCGAATGTGCAATTGAATCATAGGTTCAAGTATGTGTCAGTTATTTGTTTATATGGAAACAAGGTGAGTTGGTTATTTGAAATGATAAAATGTTAAGTGAATTATGTGATTGAATATGTGAGCATTATTTATTCGGCCTTGTGAAGTTAATTTGTGTATTCGGCTATATAATGTTCATGTGTGTGAAAGTAAAATGTGATCTTGGTAATAAATGATAATTGTGCTTAATATTTTGGGGTAATCGGCCTTGTTAATCTAATGTTATTATGCAAGTGTTTATATATTTGTTTTTGCTTATAACTTACTAAGCTTAAATAGCTTACTGTGTGTGTGTTCTTGTTTACCTCTGTTTTATAGATTTTGGAGTCTCGTTATGAGCTCGGGGATAGTCAGCAAAGCTTATCACACTATTGACAGATTCTTTCGGTATTTTACTAAGTTGAATTTGGGCTTATGGCATATATAGCATAAATAGAATGTTTGATTTTGAAACATGTATATATATATATAGCCATGCGAAAATGGCTTGATCACTATGTTTAAGTTCAGTTTTATGTGTTCTTGGTTAAGTGCTTTATGTGTTTGGTTTTAGCAATTTGGCCTTGGCTTATTATATGTGAAACATAGTTGCTATGTTTATGTTTGTATGTATGATCTCGGTTAAGGTGAGTTTATATGTAACTTGGTTGATAAGCTTTGTTAATGAGTGCTTGAATTAAGCCATAGTTAATGATAGGTATAAGTCTTGAGGTGCGGATTTGAAAATATAAGTGAGATGCTAAGTATATTATTGATGGAATATTCATTAAATTAGGTTATATGATATGTAATAATTTATGCATGTTCGGCCTTATAGGTTGTTACAAAATCGGTTATAATGTGCTTGTATATTCGAATATGTGATGAATTTTAAAATAGCTAAATATGTGGTTTGGTTGTGTTGTATGTTCCGTTATGCTGTTTAATTATTTAGGGTCGGTTTATAAAGGCATGAATGTATATGTTTTGATTGTTATAAAACGAAAATGAAATAAATAAGTTTGGTATGAGGTTCAAATTGTATATGTTTGGTTAGTTTAGTAATTGGTTTATAATGGCATATCGATGAAATGAAGTTTATGTGGTTTATTAATGTTTGAGGTTTAGTTTCTTTGATAATGTAAATGTATTTGTATATATATATGAATATGGCGTTGGAACTATAATGATGAGCATGGTATTTGGTTTATAGTATATTTATCTAAATATATATTTTATGTATTGAATGTTATATAGAATGACCGAATAAGAAACAATTCACTTGATTGTGTAAATGAAATTTTAGCACATATTAAAGCATATAAATTGGCATGCGAACTATGTGTATTTGTAGTTGTTATTTGGGCTTAAAATGGCTTAAAATATCAAGGTCATATGCGCATGGTTTTGGTGATTAGGAAAGAAATAAGTTTAGATTTAAAGTATGTTAGTTTAAATGAAATCAATGCCGCATAAATGAGTGATACCAAAATTGAGTTATGGTTCATTTTGTTTGGATGTGAATGCGTATTATGTTTGTTATTAACCATTAATATATTCGGCCATAATGAATGATAACCAAAATTTGCATTTTATGGTTGATAATTGATTTTAATATGTGAACATGCTTAGATTATAAAATGTGATGTGTGATAATTAGCTTTTGAATTATTATTATTATTATATGTTTGGTATATTATGTGTAATGATATTTATATATATAATTATATCTGAATAATTTTTAAAATATGCCAACGAAAGTAATATAGTAGATTTAAGTTCAAAAGTGATTAAGATAAGTGTTCTGATGAGTTTTGAATTACGAAGCTGGATTTGTAATAAATAACTGTTCTGAACTGTGCTATGTTAGGTAATGCCTCGTAACCCTAATCCGGCGACGGATACGGGTTAGGGGTGTTACAGAGGTTTCCTAGGAAGACTAAATTACATTGCCCGTTTCATTTCACAGCTAACTGAGAAATGCGACCCCATATTCATTCTCCTTAAGAAACACAACCTAGACATTTGGGATGAGGAGTGCCAGAAGACTTTCGATAAGGTCAAACATTACTTGTCCAATGCTCCAAAGATCGATGCCACCTAACCAGACAAAGCATCGATATCGTCACTTGGCGATGATTCGGGAATTCCATAGGATGCGTGCTTGGTCAACATGATGAATCGAGAAGAAAAGAAAGAGCGATATATTATCTCAGTAAGAAATTCACTGAATGTGAGACAAGATATTTGTTAATCGAGAAGTTATGTTGCGCCATGATTTGGACAACCCGAAGATTGAGACAGTACATCCTGTACCACACAACTTGGTTCATCTCAAAACTAGACCCTCTACAGTACATGATGGAGTCGACTGCTTTAAATAGAAGAATGGCCCGATGGCAAATCCTGCTTTTCGAATTTGACATAGTCTATGTGAACCCGAAGGCCGTCAAAGGAAGCGCAATAGCAGATTTTCTGGCCAGTAGAGCTCTAGAGGATTACGAGTTTTTGAACTTTGATTTCCCGAATGAAGATTTGATGTATGTTGCAACCACTGAAGAAGACTCTCAAGAAGGTCATCCTTAGAAGCTAAACTTCGATGGAACCTCAAACGCTGTGGGTAACAGAATTGGGGTAGTCCTGGTATCCCCAAATGGAGATCATTATCCCTTCACTAGCAAATTGGATTTTGATTGCACGAACAATATGGCAGAATACGAAGCATACATCATGGGTATCCGTGCAGCCATAGAACGTGAAATCAAAGTGCTAGGGTATATGGGGATTCTGCATTAGTAATCTATCAACTCAAGGGAGAATGGGAGACAAGAGATCCCAAGTTAATCAAGTATCGAAAGTTGGTTCTTGAGTTAATTAAAGAGTTTGATGACATCACCTTCTATTACCTCCCACGAGATGAAAATGAGATGGCTGATGCCTTGGCTACCTTGGCTTCGATGGTCAAAACGAACAAACAAGATGATGTAAAGCCTATCCAGATGAGTATTTATGAGACTCCAGCTCATTGTTACAACATCGAAGAAGAAGAAGAAGAGGACGACCACCCTTGATACCACGACATACTGCGATATGTGAAGAATCGTGAATATCCTGACCAAGCAACTGAGAATGATAAAAGGAAGCTGAGAAGACTGGCCAATGACTATATCTTGGATGGGGAGATCCTATACAAAAAGAGAAAAGATCAGGTGTTACTAAGATGTGTAGACGCTGTCGACGCTAAGAAAATCTTAGAAGAAGTTCACGAGGGTGTCTTTGGAACACATGCTAATAGTTTTACAATGGCCAGGCAAATCATGAGATTCAGATATTATTGGTCCACCATGGAAGGAGATTGCATCAGTTATGCCAAAAAATGCCACAAGTGTCAAATTTATGGAGATAAAATTCATGTACCTCCCTCACCTCTTCATGTTATGACTTTTCCGTGGCATTTCTCTATGTGGGGCATGGATGTCATTGGGCCAATTTCACCAAAGCTTCTAACGGGCATCAATTTATCTTCGTGGCCATTGATTACTTTACGAAATGGGTAGAAGCCGCTTCATACGCCAATGTCACGAAGTCAGCAATCAGCAAGTTCTTAAAAAAGGAGATCATATGTCAATATGGAATGCCAGAAATGATCATATCTGACAATGCACTAAATTTGAACAACAGCGCGATATCAGAAGTCTGCAGTCAGTTCAAGATCAAACACCACAACTCATCACCATATCGCCCAAAATGAATGGTGCAGTGGAGGCAGCCAATATGAACATTAAGAAAATCATGGGGAAAATGACTGAGATGTATAAAGATTGGCATGAGAAATTACCATTTGCCCTCTATGTTTATCGAACATCTGTCAGAACCTCAACCGGGGCAACGTCTTTCTCATTGGTTTATGGAATGGATGCGGTTTTACCCATTGAAGTCGAAATTCCTTCTCTCTGAGTTTTGGCAGAATTGAAGTTGGATGAAGCAGAATGGATCCAATCCCAATATGATCAGCTAAACTTGATTGAAGAGAAAAGGTTGAAAGCCATTCGTCATGTTCAGATGTACCAAAAACGAATGATGCGAGCTTACAACAAAAAGGTTCGTCCCAGAGAATTCCACAAATGGGACCTAGTATTGAGAAATATCTTGCCTATACAAAAGGATTTCAGAGGGAAATGGATGCCAAATTGGGAAGGACCTTATATGGTAAAGAATGCCTTTTCTGGAGGAGCATTGATTTTGACTGAGATGGATGGCAAAAGCTTGCCTAATCCTGTGAATTCGGATTCAGTCAAGAAATATTTCACTTAAAAAAAAAGGAGAGGCCAAGGTGAAAACCCGCAAAGGGCGCCTTAAGACCAAAGGAGTTTTGAAGTGAAAACTCGTAAAGGGCAATTCAACTTTTGATCAAAAGATGGGGCATGCGGTAGTCTTACTATGCCTAAATTAACAAGAAGGGAAACTACTATGTCTTGGGGCATCAACAAAGTACTCTAGATCTCCTAAACACATGTTGAGCTTAAAATTATCCTCAAGAAGTTCGTGCAGAAAAGCTCATGCTGCGATATTTGGGGCACCTATTTTCCTTTTACTCATTTTGTATTTCAACAGTGTTTGCTTTTTTTCATTAATCTATTCTTTTCAAAATTTGTTCCTGATAAATTTCAGTTATGTCCATCATTATGATCTTTTTCGAGCATTTTGCATTGAAATAACGATTAATGGACTAATAATACTCTCATAAAAGGAGTTTTGCATATTACTCTGAAAGCTTCTAAATAGTACGGAAACCTGAAACGCGACTATTATTTAGAACTAATCAAACCTAAGGGTTGGAAACATTTGAGAAAGAGTAGTAAATCATGGCTATTTCTTCGGGTTTTCTGTCAAAGATACCAGCTGAGCAATAAAGCAAGGTAATACGTCAGTGATAGAACCTTGATGAGCAACGAGCAATGATAGCCTAAGCATTGAAAAGGGGATCATTCTCGCAAAATGACATTCAGCATTCAAGCAAATATCATTCATACACATCTAGTTAGGAGCATTTGATTCATTCTGATCATGACATCCTAATCATTTGGCATAAACTTAGGACCATGAAATGGGTTCTGCAGGTCTTGTTACCCAGAGAATGGTGTAACAGATCGATGGATTGAAGAAGATACAAATTTTATACCCCTGAGTTGCAGTGGGATGGATGGAAGAAATTACAAATCTTATCTCCCTGAAGTTGCAGCGGAGCATATCGAAGTTTTTATGGTAAATCTTATCTCCCTGAAATTGCAGTGGAGCAGATTGAAGCCACTAATCTTATCTCCCTGAAGTTGCAGTGGAGTAGATTGAAGATAACAAATCTTATTTCCCTAGTTGCAGTGGAATAGATTAAAGCTACAAGTTACAAGTCTTATCTCCCTGAAGTTACAGTGGAGCAGATCGAAGATAACGAATCTTATCTCTTTGATGTTGCAGTAGAGCAAATTAAAGCTATAAACCTTATCTCCCTGAAGTTGCAGTGAAGCAGGTTGAAGTCACAAGTCTTATCTCCCTGAAGTTGCAGTGTAACAGACTAAAGATAGCGGATCTTATTTCCCTGAAGTTGTAGTGGAACATATCAAAGCTACGAGTTATAAATCTTATCTCCTTGAAGTTGCAGCGGAGTAGACTAAAACCACAAATCTCATATCCCTGAAGTTACAGCGTAGCAGATTGAAGCTATAAGTCTTATCTCTCTGAAGTTGCGATGGAGTGGATCAAAGTAACAAGATGCAGTGGACTGGAATGAGGCTATTTGAAGAAGAGAAGCACCAAAAGAAGTTAAGAACTCGGCAAGACCAGGCAAAATTGACCCTTTTTAAAGTCTTTATTTCGTTCTCGTTGCACGACAACGAGCAAAGAGGGGCAGCTGTAGTGGGCCAATTTAGCCCGGGACCAAACCAGAAAACAAAACCAAAATAAAAAAATAAATTAAAGTCCAATTACAAAATATGATTGGCCCAATTTTAAAGCCCAAATTAAACTAAACCCTAACAGCCCAATACCCTAGCAAAAAAAAAAAAACCCTAGGTGCGCCGCACCTAGGTCTGCCGCCCCTAGCCTCTGCCACTGCCTCTGCTCCACTGTCAGCACCGCCATCCACTTGCCACCACCACCTGTAAAGGTCAAAAGCTGAAATGACAGCAAATAATAAAAAAAATTGTAAAATGGCTATAAAAGGCATTTAAAAACGATTGTAAGTTTTTACAGAGATTTGAATACAAAAAAAATATATATATTCGAGCATATAAACAATAAAAAGACACAAGCAGTTTAAAAAAATGATTCAAAAGGTGCTAAGTTTTTTTTTCTCTCTTTATTTTCTTTTTTTCTTCGAAACTGTTATATACGTATATATATATACAGAATATAAAAAATGGGAAGGGGTTTTTTTACCTATTCTCCAATTCGCCTGAAAAATGGGGATTTTTTGGAGCTCCGGTCGCCCTGTGCGGCGATCAACGGCAGCAGACGGCGACGAACCACGACGGGCGGATGACGGCCTTGTGGCCGGAAAGGGGAAGCCTTTGAGAGAAAGAAAAAGGGTTTTTAAAGTTTTTTTTTTTTTTTAAAAATAAGGCTGAAATGAAATTTTTGGAAATTTTTTTGAATTAAATAAGCTCCCAAAACGACGTCGTTTTGGGCTTGGCTTCTGACACCAAAAACGGCGTCGTTTTGAAGACCGACCCGAAATCCGACCCGACCCACTAGCAGGATCCGCGTGTTTTTTAGCGGAAGGGCTAATTGCACTTTCAGCCTTTCCGCTTTTTAGCTAGTTTGCAATTCAGTTCTTTTACTTCTTTAAATTTACCTTGTGATTTTATTGTTTTTCCATTTTAATCCCATAATGAACGGCACCATTTAAGTGGCACGAGAATATTCCCATTTTA
Source organism: Gossypium sturtianum (assembly GCA_025698515.1). NCBI lineage: Eukaryota > Viridiplantae > Streptophyta > Magnoliopsida > Malvales > Malvaceae > Gossypium > Gossypium sturtianum. Next base: position 160,898,765 of record CM046948.1, read on the forward strand.
ATCCGCGTACCTTTGCGCGTGTTTCATTTTAGTCCCTTAATCGGCCCTATCTTTTTTTATTTTAAAATTCGCCCCAAAATGTTGTCCAAATTGCAATTTAATCCTGGACAAGTCAATTTCAACTCTCTCACCTTTTTTATTATTATTTTATTTACTTTTATTTATTTATTATTTATTATTATTTCTTTTACACTAAAAATAGATTTATAAATAGATTATTCATATTTTTTAATTGTGTATTTTATTTTGTTTGTAATTTTATTTTATTTTATTTTTTTCTTTTGTTGTTTTATTATTTCTTTTAATTATTATATCTTCATGTTATATTTACTTTTCCTTATTGTTATGCATTTTATTTTATTTTATGTTACTTTATTTATTTTGTTATTGCAATTTGATTATCAATATCGTCATCATTATTATTATAGCATTCTATTTTTATTATTATTTATCATTTTAATACTTTACCTGTATTATCATTTTACATTATTTCATTACAATTTTTTAATTCGTATCACAATTTTTATCCGATACATAAAAAAGATTTTTTGAAATAAGCAACATTTCATTTTTTAAAATTCAAAAGGCCGTTTCCTAACTTACGGGGTTTGGACTTTCTCGATAAATCCAAACAAACGAACGTTTTAAAAATTTTAAGTAATCTCGGGAATTACAAAAAGATCATGTTCTAACTTACGTAATATGGTTTCCTTCTAAAACCAGATAATCAAACATATTTCAAAATAAATAATTTTCGGTGTTTGTTCTCGTTTCGGGAATTTAAGATATTGTGTCCTAAATTACGGGAAATAATTCTTTTCCTCGATTAACGTGTAATACGCCCTTCTCTCAAAACAATTTTAAGCGATATTTTAATGAAGGATCGTATTTAAAAAAAAAATTCTTCAAATTTTCAATTTTCGACACTAAAGACATCGAGTAATCAACTAGGTACCAATTTTTGGGCGTATCGAGGGTGCTAATCCTTCCTCGTGCATAACCGACTCCTGAACCCGTTTTCTGGATTTTGTAGACAAAAAATCATCGTTTTAATAAATTTAAATTTTTATTAAAATGATTGAATTACGAGATGATCCGATCACACCTAAATAAAAAAGGATTGGCGATGACTCCCATGTTCGTTTTCGTTTTCAAAATCAAAGTTGACCCCCTTTCCAAAAAAATGGTTTCGACAATCTTCATGATCATTATACGAGAACTCTTATTTGCTAAATTATCATCAAAATAGGTAATAACAAATTTTTCTATTTTCTAAGAAAAATCTAAGTATGTGATTCATTAATGTTATGAAAGTCTTGAGACCATTCATTAAGTGAATGACATAGTTAAGAATTACCCACTAAATTTTTTCATCTATCATGATAGACAGGGGCGAAGCTAGAACCATTTTTTAGGGGGTCCAGATGAAATTTTAATTTTTTATAGTTTATATCTTTATAATTTGTAAAGGATTAAATCGAATTTTTATAATTTTAAGGGGCAAAGTGTAATTTTACCTTTACTAATTTAAAATTTTTAAAAAATTTTAAGGGCCTAAATAGTAATTTTACATTTTAAGGGGCCGGGGCCCATGCTAGCCCCCTGTATTCGCCCCTGATGATAGATGATTACCACTAAAAATAATTTTATAATTAGATTAAGAAATAATCATAATTTCTCCAGTTTTTAAATTTCAACTTTTAAATCTGATTGTTAACACTGTTAAATTTTTTTTTGTTAAATTTATTGGTGTAACATTTTAAAAGTAAAAGAAAAAAATTCACTTGGCAGTAATAAAACTAAAAAAAATGATGTTGTAATAAATATGATTTTAACAAAATAATTTTAACAGCGTTAATAATTGGACTTAAATTTTAAAAATTTAAAAGTAAAAAGACTAAATTTTAAATTTGTAAAGAGTAAAGGGACCTATGACAGATTTTAACCAATAGAAATAAATTAGACTGAGTGAAGGAGCCCACCCATGCTCCCTATTCCCAATATCGCCCCCAAAACCAAAAAATCCACCAAAAATATAATTTTTATCTCTGGTTTTCAAAATTTGAAACCCCAAAAAGGAGGATTGAAATTTATGGAGGCCGCAAAAACCCTCCCAAAAACTTTAAAAAAACAAACTAAAAGAACCCAAAATATGAGCACAGAGTTACCTCCCAAGTATACCGCCAATCCCCCATGTTTTGAAAACAAAATCCCAAAATGGCGCTTTTCATTTCACCCCCCTTTTATTCACCCCCTTCTCTCCCCTTTCCTTTCACTCCATCTCTCTCTTCTCTCCAACCCCTTTCTCTCTTTGCACCCAAAAGGGTAAAACCTGAAGCAAAGAAGCAATGGCGGGTCAGGAGAATTGTGTGAGACTAACAAGGTCTACTCTTGCTAAGAAGAGAACAGCTGAATTGGCTGGGATAACAGATGAGAATGTGACCAATAAGAAAAGGGTTGTTTTAGGTGAGCTTTCTAATAACGTTGCTGGGTCGGTGAGTAAGGTTCAAGGGAAGAAACCAACAACAACAACAACCCAGAAATTGCAATGTAAAGGGAAGGTGAAAGCAAAGTCTAAAGTGGTAAGACGGGTTCTTTTGGAAGGTGGAGATGAAAAAAAGGAGGATTTTGATGCTATGTCTAGTGACCCACAAATGTGTGGGTATTATGCTTCTGATATTTATGGATATCTTCATCAAATGGAGGTATTTCCCCTGTTTCTCACTTATTATATCTATTTAATCTGCTGAAATGACTAAAGGGTTAATTTTTTTTATTACGTGATTGACATTAGGTTGATCCAAAGAGAAGACCTTTACCTGATTATATCGAGAAGGTGCAAAAGGATGTTAGTATGAGTATGAGGGGGGTTTTAGTGGATTGGTTAGTTGAAGTTGCAGAGGAATACAAGCTTGTTTCAGATACTTTATTTATGACTGTTTCATACATTGATAGATTCTTATCTTTAAATCCTCTCAATAGACAAAGGCTTCAATTATTGGGTGTATCTTCAATGCTCATTGCCTCGTAAGATTCTAATTTCTTTGATGGGTTGTTTTGTTTGAAATCATTGTAAATCTGTTTGTACTTACATTTTGTCCTTTTTAAGCAGAAAGTATGAGGAAATCACTCCTCCAAATGTGGAAGATTTTTGCTATATAACCGATAATACATACACTAAAGATGAGGTAACCCTTACCTTCATTCCACTTGTTTATCTCCTTTCATTTGTGTACGACTTTGCTTCATTTCATTAAACATTGTTTTGGGTATACATGAAGGTGGTCAAAATGGAAGCAGATATACTTAAGTCCTTGAAGTTTGAATTGGGCAATCCTACAGTTAAAACATTTTTGAGGAGATTCACTAGAGTTGCACAAGAAGATTACAAAGTAAGAAAAGTGTCTATATATTTTTGCATTGATTCTAAAAGTCTATTATTTTTTATGTGTTATTGAATGTATGGTTTCTTTTGATCCTTTATAGGCTTCAAGCTTGCAGCTAGAGTTCCTTGGGTGTTATCTTGCAGAGTTGAGTTTGTTGGATTATGGATGTGTAAAATTTTTACCATCCATGGTTGCTGCTTCTGTTATCTTTCTTACAAGGTTTATAATTAGACCGAAGTGTTATCCTTGGGTATGGTTTTGTCCTCATTACAATTTTTTGTCTTTGATTTTTGTTTATGGTTAGCAAATATTAACTTGTCATTTGTGTTCTATAGAGCTCTGCCTTGCAACGAAACTCGGGTTACAAAGCATCTGATCTAAAAGAGTGTGTCCTTATCTTACATGACTTGTATTTGAGTAGAAGAGGAGATTCACTTCATGCAGTTAGAGAAAAATACAAGCAACATAAGGTGCGTGTTCATGTAACACTAGCCATTGATGTGGTTATAATTTATATAGTCTTGTTGTATTGAAATAATATTGATTTCTCTTGAAACAGTTCAATTATGTGGCAACAATTCCAGCTTCTCCGGAGATTCCAGCTTCTTATTTCAAAGATGTTCAAGTGGTGGAAGCTTGACACATGATTTATGGTCTGTGATATTTGTAATTCAAGGCTTGAACGTGGGTGAAATGTATATGAGAACAAGATGGGACTCTTGCTGATGCAGCACCTATGATGCACGTGGTTGCTTGTAGATGTATATGTCGTTGCTGGTGGTAGTTTGCTACCAACTAACATGGATAGAACTTCAGTGTATTAGTGATTTTCGGAACAACCATATTTAATTATGACTGATTGATTAATAGTGATTCTTTTTGCTATGTCAATAGATGTTCTTTTAATTGATTTTTCAAGCCTTACGGTTGAATGATGTAAAATATTGTTGACAAGTTGATTTCACTACTTGGTAGCATTAAATAATCAAAGCTCATACCTCTTTGTAGAAGTTTTTGCCTTCCAATTTAGTTGATAAATTATATCAGGACATAACCTTGATGCAACATGTGTTCATGGTGTTCAAGCTCTCTGATTTTTCATGGATGTTTATACTGTAATATCAACTCTTCATTTGTACAAAGAACAAAGAGGCTATCTTGTTTTTGCTACATGGTAATCTGCAAGTTGGCATGGTTCCTGTTGCTGGCGATGTGGCTGGAATGAAAACTGTTGTAGAAAGATCTGTGACCCGAATTATGCTTCTTTGTGCGCGTGTTCCATTAACTGCTGAATTTTCTTTTTCAGGTAGTGATTTCTGGTTGAGAATCAGTTGGCCTGTGCTGGGCTAAGAGAAGTATGAAATGATACTGCCAATTTACCAATCATTATAAGCAGATTAGTACATTAGAAGTGCTTTTAATTTGATCCTATATAGGAATAGAGTGACTAAAGTCGAAGTTCCAAGTCGACTTTTAGCGACTCTGGTGGTGGTCTATATGGTTGGAAATCCACATGATAACTTCCTATCCACTTTGATGTTGTTTTGCTGTCAATTGATCCTACCCATGCCTCCATAATCTCTTTGTTTGAATTGTTGAATCGTGCAACTGAATGTCTCTGTTTTTTGTTCAGTTTGCACACTAGTGAATGGGGCTGAAGACCAAGTGATCGTGTCATTGGCAAATCAACCATTGGCATCATCCTTTCTGACTGGCATCGACCCCTCTCCCTTTTGTGTGCATTCTGGTGGCCACCAAGTGCTTGCGAACTATAGAACTTTCGTCTGCAGAAGTTGCATGAGAAGATCTTGTTAGAGGCATAATTTGATCGTAATCCACTTTTCGACGCAACAATATCCCTGTGCCTGCCAAGACTCAAGTTCAGCCACTCCATTGAGTTGCCTTCATAGCATTCATCATCGTGCCCTTCGTTAATCAGGTAATTAACTGACATTTCTACTACTTTTTGATACCGAAAAATAAAAACCTTGTAAGAATTAGATGAACTATAGGATCAACTAGAAACAACTAACTAGAGCAGCAATAGATGAGAGAATGGATCCATTTATTACTTACCGGTATTGCTTGCTTGGGACACTGCTTATGTCTTATAAACACTTAGATTCCTAGCAACTCAATGATCGATGTGTCACGATAACAATTACAACACAATGGTATCACAATCTTAAAACTTGTACGTATTGCCTGCCATTATAGAGATTGTTCGTCTTTCAAGTTGTCTGCAGTTCACACCACACTTATCCATCCACATCAGGCCATAACTTTCAGCATATCATTTTGGTTGATTGGGAGCCATACTGCATAGTCCAGATCGATATCAATGCAAGCATTGTACGATTTGTTCAAATGCAAGGTTTAGTTATATTCACCATTGTTTCCTACTTATGACAACACATGTATTATTGGTGTAAAATCATGACATTGTAAACATATTAATGAAATAAGTCAATGTTCTTTGTTCTCCATCATGTGGCTTTGTTTTGGGTTGATTGTGATTGATAGTTGTAACACTAAGCTGGGTTTTTTTTTATCATATGTTTCCATGTTCTTCGTCTTTCCATAAAGAAACGTCAGTTCGGTCATTCCTATGTAGTTGTTTTCCATGTGGTTACTGCACTTCCTTTCTAGCAATTGGATAAAGTTGATAGGGATTGGCTTCTTGGGCTGCATGATTATGCCCTTTGGGTTAGCAGCTTTGATTGTTATTTCCACTCCTAGTATCATGCCACATTAAAAAAATATTATTATATTTATTTTTTGACAATATTATTATATTATATTAATATAGTTCCTAATTTTAATCTTCTCAAAAGTTTAGCTAAAGCATGGCTAAGGTTGTCTTTACCATCATTGCAACGATTTTTCAGGTTTAAAGTTGCCTTTAACTGTAACAATAATGTTCAATCATGTTTTTTTTTTTTTTAAATAAAAAAAATGCACCGTGGATGCATTAGTTTTATATTTCATTAGTGAATAATAATATGGCATATTATCATTAAATTAAACAAAAAATATAGAGAACTTATCAGTAAATACTAATATTTTTATTTAAACATAATTAAGCGTTAATCATAATTATTATAATTAATTAATTAATAACTCTCAGATTTATGATATTGAATTTAAGGGTTTAGGGCATTTGATTTAGGGTTTAAAGTCTCGAGTTTAAATTTTAGAATTTTAGCATTTATTTATAATTAATTATTATTTATTTATAAATATTTTACTATTTTTTTATTTTATAACGATGATGTGTCTTGTTATTATTTACTATATCACATATTCTCCCAAAATAAATTATACATTAATTTATATTTCAATTCATCTTTTCAAATATATTACTTGGACCTGAACATTGTCTTAGGGCAAAACTTAGGCCAAATTAATCAAATCCATGTGTTCCTACGAGAATCCACCAGCCATGAAAAGGAAAATTTAGTATATTTAATTTGGTCCATTAATAATACTACCAACTTAATACTGTAATAAAGTAGATTTTCTTTATTTGTAGACAGAGGAAAAAGGAAGAAAAAAAGTTTTAGGAGTTTAAATTGAATCATTATATTAATTTATATCATTTTCAAAAAGATTTAAAAGTAAAATTTTCATTTAAGAGAGTCTAGGTCATTACCTGTCCCATTAAATTCGTCCTTAGTTTAAAAGTTTTTCATAGAGAGAATAAGAGTTGCAAACAAATGAGACGGAATATACCGAAAAATAATAGAAAGGAAGATTGGAGAAAACTTTGTAACAGTCAATGCAATGACAGATACCAATAAGTATTGGTTGTTGTAGTAAAACATATTTGCAGTCCTAGTGAGAGAACTTAGCTCGAATCTTCGAGACGACATTATTAAGAGAGGTAACCAAGAACCCTGAAAGAATTAATTTTCATGGGCAGTAAAGCGGATATTATACAAAAAAGCAAAAGAATGCAACTAAAGGTGGTGATTAGTAAGGGCTAGTATGACAATGCTTTTGAAAAGTGTTGTGGAAAAATATTTTTGAGAAGTGCTGGTAAATACTATGTTAATGTACTATTTACTGTGTATAAAGTTATTTGTTTCTATAAAAATATTACAAATTTAGGGGAAGTTAACCCTTAAAAAATTAACATTTTTAACAAATTAAGACAATGTATATGATAGAATATAAATTCAGCTACCAATTAGGGCAAAACTCCAGAAAATACCAAAAAATAACAAAAATTACCGGAAAGTATAGGGTTGAAAATTAATGACCGGAAAGGGCAATTTCCCCAAAATCGCGTCCCCGTCGGCGCGTTTTTGGGGCACGCGTCCTAAAGCGCGTCCGGGGGCGCTTTAGGCCACGCCATCGAAAAGCGCGTCCACGGCGGCGTTTTTGTTGACGTGGCCTAAAGCGCCCCCGGACGCGCTTTTTAGGCCGCAACGGTCAAATTTTTTTTGACCGTTGGGCCCCAACGGTCGAAAAAAAAACCCTATAAATACCCCCAACCCTTCATTTTTTCACAATTCAATCCTCTCTCATTTTTCTCTCAATTTGCTATCAATTTGCTCTCAAATTTCTCTCAAATTTACGCTTAAATTTCAAAATAGTCCTTTACTATTTATAAAAAGCCCTTTATAATTTTTTTAAACCTATTTTTGGAAAATTTTTAAATTATTTATCGGAGTACAATGGCCGGGGAATTATGTCGCCTAGGCGAGAACCACATTGCCGTCCAGCAAAAGAAAATGGTAAGTTTGAATGTTAATTTTTCAATATTATTAAATTTTTTAATTATGCAATTTTAATTAATTTAGAATTTTATAATTTTATAATTTTTAAACAGTCTGTAGATCGGGTGTTGCAATGTTATATTCGCAACATGCCTGGTCCCCCATCGCCATTGATCGAGAATTACCTGCGGGAAGCGGGTTTTTGGCACGTGGCCACGATAGCCCGGGGGTTCAAGTTGGAGCCGCCTTTGATCGGTAGCGTTGATAGAGAGGTGGAGACCGAGACGCACACTTTCCATTTGCCATGCGGAGAGTGTACCATCACCTTGGAAGATGTGCGCTTCTGCTTGGGATTACCGGTGGGCGGGTCGGTAGTCACCGGTCCGTAACATCTCTCGATTGGATGGCCGTATGCTACGAGCTTACGGGTGCCATTCCGGATAAAATTCAAGGAGCTCGGATCGATTTTTGCTTGGTTACGAGACGCAATCCGCAGCCCCAATGAAGGTTCGATCAAGAAGAAAGAATACGGTATCTTGCGGGCATACATACTTCGAATAATTGGAGGCTATCTCGATGCCGGACCTCTCTAGAAACCTCGTCCACCGAGATGGCTCCTGAAACTTGTTGATTTCAGCAGCAAAGGTGAATTGAGTTGGGGTCCGCGTGCTATCGATATTATACCGAGATGTGTGGTAGAGCGTATTTGCGAGTAAACAAAAAATCGGAGGTTGCCTATCACTACTGCAATCATGGGCATGGTTTCGATTTCCATTTTTACGTCCTCGAGTCGACCAGCCATATTCATTCCCACTGATAACGAGGTAAATTTAATATTATATTTTACAATTATGTCGTATATTTATAGTATAATTGCATGCTAAAAGTTTATTTAATTAGGTGGAACCATCCGAGGAGCGATCATGTTGGAATACCTAACGCGCTTTGAGGATATACGGCTCTGTTGGACCAAAGGTCGGAATCACAAGTAAGTGTCGAATTTACGTTATTATAATTTAGTATTTCGTAGGTAGTGTCTAATATTATGTATATAACTAATAAGTTGGTAATGTTAATATAGTTTCAATGGACACCGCATGCGAGGATCCCGAAATTCGCAAAAGAATAGTCGGAGGAGTATCTCCAAAATCCGAACAGCTTGGCACGTTAAGGTCCCGCTAATCACCTACTCAACCGTCGAGATGCACCACCCGAGATCGGGTTCTGCGGCAATTTGGATGCGACAACCGATTCCCGTGCCTCCCGAGGTGCTCGATGATGAGCACAAAGTGGACTTACTGGCAAAGAAAGACGGATTGGCCAAGATTTTGGTCGAAACATATCGAGACGTGGGAGAACCGGTATGACTTTATACCTAACCGGGAACCGATCATAGTTCCAGAGTTAGCGTGCGTCTTGGAGTACATGCCATGGTTTAGAATCCATGGCATGCCGTATCTCGTTGTCGGATGAGGAGAGGCGACGCTAATTCGCGCGCGAAGGAACGTCGGGGCCGCTTTACATCGAAGGAGAATGGATGATGAACCGGGCCCAAGAGCGCGTACACGATCACCGGGCCCATCAACAAATGCCTACACGATCCACCGGGCCCATCAACGAGCGCTACTACACAACCGGGCCCATCCGTTCAGCTAACAACACCGACATCACAAAGATCCACGCTTTTTATGCCGTGCGTACCTTGCCCCTTATATGTATCCTCCTAACCCATATATGTTTCCTTTTCCTTGTCCCACCCTGTGTTGGAATGCATGGCCGAGTTCGAGTCCGTTCCCGACAACTCCGTTGGCCACCCGATCGTGAGACCGACTTCGGGTGTGGGATTAGATGAGGTGCCGTCGGGAGCAATAGTTTCTACCGTGCTCCTTCACCGTGACGGATGCGATCACCCCGCCGTGGTTTATGCAAACACCTCCGGGTCATTATTTTATCAAGGTGGGTCATCATCGCAACACCTAGAACTGACCCACTTCCGAGGAACCCGAATCCCCGCCGAGGTTCCACGACCCCACCGGAAGCTAGAAGAAGGAGGAATCCAGCACAGAATCGCCACCACCCGATCGTGGCACTGGGTTCCCACCCCAGCATCAACATTGATTAGGATAGGCTTTTTATTTTATAAATTGTAATTTAATTTTTTATTCTTTGAATAAAAAAGTTGTTTTTTAATTTGTGTTTGTAATTTAATTTTAATATCAAAAGTTGTGTATTTTTTTTGTATGTAATATAATTTGAATTTTTTAATAAAATAAAAAATTATTTCCTATTTTATATTCTTTTAATTTAGTCCTCTTCACTAAAATATAATTGAGTTCTTTGCAGAAAATTGAGTTCTTTGATAAAATAAAAAATTATTTCCTATTTTATATTCTTTTAATTTAGTCCTCTTCACTAAAATATAATTGAGTTCTTTTATAAACCGTTGTACTAAAAAAAGAACAGAAATTACATAGCCAGCAAGAGACAAACAAGCTAATAACACGGTCAACTATTCCGATTTGGACACGAGCGAGATGTATGGCCCGGGTTCCTACACCATCCGCACCGCTTACTTTGGTTGGTCGGTTCTCGGATATCCATATCATTGTCTTTGCTCGGGACATACCTCTCCAAAGACTGACACCACTGCCACACTTCATTATATGAAACGTCCCACCGACCATGCAATTTTTCCAACGCCTTCTCGCTTGGCTATCCAAGCCTTTACAGTAAGAGGGCGTGTACCCCATTTGGCTACGAATATTGCCAATTAAGGCCGGATCAGAGTTACGGGATCGGCCTTCACCGTCGGGATTATTAAATCACCCAACATGTCCGAATCTATCCTTGGATGATCTTCACACACTGTCAATGAAGTACGTTAAATAATGCAACATTACATAATATTAGTCTTATTCGAATCATTGAACACATAGTGGTACTCTTATGGGTAAGACATGTATGCGGACCTTTGTACTTTTTCACCTCCCGTACTCGCTTTTCCTCAACGATGCCATGATTTTCCATGAACATGTGCCGCCTCTTGCTCGCATACTTTTGCCTCGCATACCTATCGAGCTTTGATTTAACCATAGTGTAGTTAACCTCATTTCACGATCTTTGTATTGTTTCAATGCGGCAAGAAAAGTATTCTTGTTGGAAAACGGTTACCAACTTCTAATTGATCCGAATCCAACAAAGAATTTGTGCGGTCCACGCGTCCGTGTGGTAGTTCAGAAACTCCAATGCATCATCTTGAGATAGATCGACATTATGCATGTGCGCTGGAGGTGAGTATGCCCCGAATAGCGGATCTTCTTCTTCTTCGTGCGAACCGCCTCAACGTCTTCAGTACAATTGGAACGGGCTCCGGTTGAGAAAATAATCCAACTTCGCGACCGTCGCCCACGGCTCCGAGGTGGATCCACATCGGATTCATCGTCCGACCCTCCATAACTCCGCAACAAACGAGGGCCCTCGCGGCCGGTGGATGTCGCCGGAGTACATCATCCCTCCTTAAACATCTTTCGTCTGATTCCAATCGTATGTGGATTGCCAACCACTAGAAGTTGACGACGCCCCCAATACGTATTTCTATCATCGGACGTCGATCGACGGATATGCATGTCCCATCCACCAACCGAGTGTCGTGCGGGGTTATGTTTTCCATACTACCACCGCATACGGCACTTACGTGTTTTGCCTCCCACTTACAGAGTGTCGACTTGGGGTCGTGTATTCCCCTCGAACGATACTAGATGTTGAGGTCGCAGCCGGATCACTTGGAGATGAAAATTCCACATATACCTCGATATAGGGTGAACCACCGGCAAGATGAGTCTCCACCATTGCCTCAAGGCTCCGAGGACCTTTGATGTCGAATGAGTCATATCTCACCGGATCAACCAAGCACAAAATCTATACTTAATAGATGAACTTTCATTAGCGTTGTTCCGAATATTTTACGCCTAATTCTTTTCGCGAAGTTCTACCAAATCGACGTTCCGATTAAAACTCAATCGCTACTGTGTGTTCTCCGATAAGAAAACAACACCATTTTCGATTGTCACGCACTTCACCATCGTAGTAAATAACAAAGATTAATACGCTCACTCATTGCAAGTGGATCGGTGTAAAAGAGTAAAATTATTGTACTAAAAATCACACTAAGTTCAATTCCCAGGAAAGAGAGGTGGATCACAAGGATCACTTAAGTACCAAGTCTTTCCTAGCGAATATCCTCAATCGTAATTTAATAGCACAATAAATAACTACGATCACACTCACAAGATATGAAAAAATTTTGCCTACGTCTTCTAGCACTAACAAATATATTTCACTCCAAAAATACAAGTGAAAATTTACAAATAGGGAGAGAGAGAACAATGCCTTAAGTAGAGAATGGCAAATTGTGGGATGAAGAAAATGAGAAATGGTTAGGCCTATTTATAGTTGAGGTTTAGGGATCAAACTTACAAAGTACCTATTCAAATAGGGACCAATATTGCAATTACCCCATACCAATTTTCACATCACATCAACTTTCTACGCCTAATTTTGGCGCCATTTTCTTCCCACTTGCGCCACCATATTTCCCGGAAAAAAGTCTAAAAAGCGCTCGGGGGCGCTTTAGGCCACGTCGCCAAAAAGCGCGCACGCGGGCGCGTTTTGCCGACGTGGCCTAAAGCGCTCCCCGGACGCTTTTTAGGTCACCTCCAAAAACGCGCTGACGGGGCGCGATTTTGGGGAAATTGCCCTTTCCGGTCATTAATTTTCAACCCTATACTTTCCGGTAATTTTTGTTATTTTTTGGTATTTTCTGGTTTTTTGCCCTACCAATTAAATACAAAAAAAAAGTTCATACACATATTAACCCTTAGCTAAAATTAAATATTTAAACATTCAAAACTGGGATGCCAAATATATAAATATTCCAAGGTTATATCGGGAACATGCAGTAGCTGTTTAATCGCATGATAAGACAATTCAGAACGTGTACTTTAAGCAAATATTTGTTTATACCACACAAGCTTTATGTATATATATATATATATATATGTGTGTGTTCTTTGGACTTTGCTTAGCTTAAAGGCTTTTATATGCGAAAGGAAAAAGGGTTCCTTGAAAGAAGAATAGGCGTAGCTTAGAGCTGATGAGTTCAGAATTCAGATACTCGAAAGCAGCAGCAGCAGCAGCAGCAATAAAAGCGAAAATCGACTACTTGCCAAACCATACAAATAAAACCCAGACAAAGTTAAAAGCACAAGAGCCAATATCTATGCCTACTATAGTACTATCTATGAGCCATTAGTATAATTTTGGACATGTAAAATTACCCTTGTTTCAGGGACTGAATGCCATAAAGAAAAAAACAGATTGTGAGGAGAAAAAGAAGAAAGTCTTTGGAAAACACGATATATTATATTATAAAAGAAGAAAAAAGCAAAAAAAAAAATGGTTCTTCGTGAAGTGTGTCCCTTGTTTGCAGGGTATACTCAATACCATTTACATCAACTTTCTTCACCTTTTTCTTACATTTTCCAAACCAGTCCACTTATCTTTTGGTGCTTTTTGGACCCATTTATTTGCATTTTGTTCTTACATTTGAAGAGGTAGGGTTCTTCTCTCTTTCGTTTATCCACCATAGAAGAAAAAGAAAAAAAAAACTCAGGATTTCTCTAGGTGCCAACAGCATGTTGAGGCTGTTGCGGATACTAATGGTGGTAATGTTGCTTTCTTCTATGTTAATCACAGCTGATCCTAAAGATGAGCCATTACTTGTTGGCACCACCACCAATGCTCATTCACCAGTTTCCAATGAGAAGATACCTATGGACAAGCAGCAGCAGCCACAACGTTTGAGGGGTTCATTTGGTGTGTTCTTTTCAAGCAAGAGGAAGGTTCCAAATGCTGCTGATCCACTTCACAATCGTTGAAAGCCATGGGAGGAGCATGAATTTTAAAGCTTTCATAATGTTGGGTTTTGTTTGAACTTTTCTGGGGTTATCATGAATTGCATTTTGCATCCATGTTTTTCAAAAATTTTGTTGGATTTTCATGACTATCATCTTTGTATTTGTCTATACTGCAATATATGTGTAATGTAAATGAAGAAACTTTTGGCTTTTTTATTCAACTTTTAAAATTTTCAGTACCTCATAATATCAAAAGCTTGAGAGGTCACTTTTAGTAGGGTTCAGAGATTTGGTAGTACCAGAGAATAATCTTTATAATCTCTTGAGCTACCATTAAAAGAATTTGTTGGTATCTGTTTGTTTTATTATATCTACTATTTGTTCTTCTTCCTCGTTGAATATTTTTACAGAGAATTTTGGAGTTTCTTTCGATTGCTTTTATAGGCAATGAAGGAACTTGTAGACACTAATACAAGGTTTATTGGACTGTATGTTTCTAATTACATAATTAAGCTAATTAAATTAATGATTTTAGTATATATGAACATATTGAACTTGTACGATTTCATAAAGATTAATCAAAATTTCATCTAATTTGCAAAACCAAACTGATGCAACCATTACTATTTGGTATATACATGTATGCGTCTATGTATATTTTAAGTTACGGAAATTCTTACCAACCAGTGGTGCTATTGCAATGGTAAGATAAGAATTGAAGATTGATAGTATAAAAATTAATGACTATGTAAAGGCATGCAATTATGTTATTTTCTTGTGTACAAAAGAATCACTTACACCATTAAATTTCAGTAGAATTGTAAGGAATATTATATTCTTACAAAGAAAAATCAATTTTGAACTCTATAAGCCCACTCTCTAAAATGGTAAATTTAACTTTTGATCCTTTAAACTTGATAAAGAAATTATAAAATTTTTAGTTAGTATAAGGTAAAATTTGACTTTGTTTATTTCTTTAAAAGAACTATATAGATATAAGTTGTTGAGGCAAGATGAATTGGTTGTTGCTGAGTGACACTTGGTAGTGTGCCCATTGCAGGCTGACACTAAGGTAGTTTAAATACTTATCATATTTGAGTTGACGATTTAATGAATAAAATCTCTAGGCTTGATTATGTGCTGTTATACTGAAGATATTTTGGTTCATTTATGGAAATCAATCATTAGAGTTTGAAGATTGGATTAAATTTGAATAAATCAAATCAACCGTTGGAATGTGGAAGATTGTTCAATACTACGTGTTGTTTTAGAAATCATATCTTCAGTTTATTATGCTTTTATTGTTAATGATGTAATAGCTATTTTCAAGGAGTTATTTTGTATTCACTAAGATTTTATGTTAGCAAATCGAAATTGATATATGTTTTAAGACTTGTTTAAGTTTTGTATGAGAGCTTATGAAGTGCATTTTAATCTTGTTTATTGTGGAACTATTTTGTGAGAGAGTGCAAACTAAATTGTAAACATTGTTGAGTGTTTATTGTCCAAGTTCTTAGGAGGAGGATTTGGAGGTGAGTGTTCTAGTCTTTAGGTATAAAAGTATGATTATTACACTCGTGGAGTAATAGAGTGTGAATCACTTGTTGTATTGTGAATTAAAGATAGTGAAATTACTTACTGAGTTAGACTTTATAGACGTAAGAAAATTGATCTGCGTAAATAAATCTTTGGTGTTCTTTATTTTGTTTGCATAATCTTCGTTATGTCAAATCGTAGTAGCTATTGTAATCA
Organism: Gossypium sturtianum; assembly: GCA_025698515.1. Classification (NCBI taxonomy): domain Eukaryota; kingdom Viridiplantae; phylum Streptophyta; class Magnoliopsida; order Malvales; family Malvaceae; genus Gossypium; species Gossypium sturtianum. The sequence goes on from CM046948.1 coordinate 160,914,539, forward strand.
AACACTTCCATTGCAGAAACTTGATATCAAAACAGATACTTAACGTATTTAATTGTGAATCTTGGTCGTATTATTTGCTAACAATGAAAGGTTCTTCTATTACTCGTACTGCTATGTTAATTCTGATAAAAATATACAACTTAATTATTGAAATTACATTTTAACTTTTATAAAAATATACTTAATTCGTATTCTTCCAAAAATTTTCTAACTCCGTCGTTATTAGAAGGAATGACACAAACCCAAGAGTGATCTCTATAGATTACAGAATGAATATAACTTCAAACTAATAATATTAGATGGGTTTTTCTTTTGATTTAAATTTAATTATTTTATATGTATATATATAAAAAAGGCCATCATTTTTTGTTATGGAGAAGCGAGAATTAAAGTAGAGGAAGTGATGCAATCAATCAATCAATCTGCATTGAAGCTACGATCAGAAAACTGAGAATTTAATAGGGAGAACCTCTCTGCCTTACATGGGAATCCATTTGGTAGAGCTGACGGTACGCAAAGGCATGGCGAATGCATAGATTTTTGCAGTGAGAGAGAAAAACCCACCCATATGGCCGTTGCATCGAGAACCAAATATGTTTTCCATCTTTATTGACCATCCAAAAGCAGTACGGACATGGATAAGATGACACTGTGAATGAAGGCCAAAGCTTTAGAGATTCCAATTGGCCTAATCATTTCTTCACATCTTTACCCCTTACCCCACACCCCCTTTTTTGTATTTTCCCCAGAAATTTTAAAATCTCAAACCAAGAACTTCTTAATGTCTGCTGAAAGCAATGCACATTTATCAGACCCCCTTTTTGGGACTTCATTTCTTTATTCTAAAATTACATTACATGGGGGACTTTGGCATGAAAACAAATGTCTCAGGCGTGTTATATATACATAATATTATAATGGTAGTTTAGTATAAATTTTTTACTGTTACTCATTAGTGGGTTTCTTTTCATTTTGTTTCCTTAGGCGTGCATTAGCAGTGGAATGTTTACCCTTTTAAGACGTGTTTGATGACATGAGAGACAAAACTTGCTTCTTTAATTGGGTTTTACAGCAATTTTGGCTTTCACTTCTAACCAATATTTGCCTCCCAACAGTATGTCTACTTAACCCCGAATTGCGCCTTTGTTTTGGCTAAAATAACTGTGTAATTCTGCTCTGGAATTAATTTTTGTAGTTTTAGAAATTTAAAATTTAAGTCTCGGCTCAAATAGTAACAATTAGTTTTTGTATTATGTATAAAATTATAGATTTTAGTCTTTATTTTTCAATTAAATCATTCTTAATTTCTTTATTTTTTCAAATTTTAGAATTTTAGTTTTGATGCAAATGACAACCATTAAATTCATTATCTGATACGACATTACACATGTAATAATATATTTTCTACATTAAATTTTAGAAATAATAAAACTTAATAAATTTAATAATTATCCTTTGATCAGAACTGAAATTTTAAAATTAAAAAAAAAAAACTAAAATTGATCATTTTGAAGTTATACATAGTATAGAGACCAATACCAAAACTATACCAAAATAATAACTCCTATGATCAAGCATTGGTCATGTCCCTTGAGCTTGATTTGAAGCCTATCTCAGATGACCTTGCAAGAAGGATCCAAATATGCTCCATTTGGGATTTGATAGGACATGTTATCAAGGTGCTGCTGCCATGGGCTTTGCCAACACTTTTTACCTTATTACCTATAGGTGTAACATTTACAGGTGAATGAGGTTTTGTTTATGTTAGTATATAGCTTACATTTTAAGACTTTTGAATATTCGAACTCGAATTTTACTATATATAATTCATGCATAAGTTTTTTTTAATTATTTAATACTTATAATGATTAATTCTGATTAAAAATACTACATTAGCAGAAACAACAAATAGGGTCTCCATACCCAAATCTCATACCCCAAGGTTTGTAGGAATTAATATTATGGAATCTTGGCATTAGAGAAAAGCGTAATGCCTAAAGCCAAAGCCTCAATAGGCCCTTCCATGTAGCTTCTACAACCTTTAAAAAAAACATATATCAATATTTTAATTGTAATAGTTAACCAAATTAATCAATAATATTATACAATTATATCATATTATATCCATGTTATGAGTAAAAAATAAAATTATATAATAAATATATTTATAAAAATTGTTATAAATAATAATTAAGGTTTCGGTTGAATGGTAAAGTATAAAATTTAAAAACTATAATGGCTTGGATTTAAATCTTATTATGTATTTATTTTTTTATTTTTCTATATAATAGATAAAAAATGAAAAAAAAATATTGTCAAAATAATATAACTTTGTAAAGTAAGTATATTTTTGTAATTACCCAATTGAATTGGTGCCTGATTGACTTATAATACCAACTCAATCAAGTATTTAATGTATAATATAAATATAGGAACCATATTATGATAAAATTTAAAATATAACGATTAAATCCCGAATTTAAGCATAGTAAAGAGATCAAAATAAAAAAAATTTAACCATTTTCCTATAATGTTAAAAAAAACAAATAGGATTTTGCAGAAGGAGATTCTTTTTATATACAATTATTATATAGATAACAAATAATTCTTTTTTTTTTTGGTGGTAAAAGTACTAGAAGTCATATTGCATTTTACTTCCTTAATTAAAAAATAGGTAAATTAGTCTTTGTACATTAGAAAAAGTAAACTGATTCTTTTGTTAAAAATTGGTTCTATACGTTAGAATGAGGTACACATGGTGTTACGTGTAACGGTTTAGTTATTTTTTTAGCCACGCTAATTTTTAACAATAAAAATAGATGAAACTTTTAATAGAAAGGACCGATTTCGTTTTTAATCTAATAAATAATAACTATTTTTTTGGTTCTGATTAACAATACTAAACACTAACAAGTCTAAAATAATACATTGTCAAAGGATGCAAGCAGTCAAATATACATTGGCGACGCCAAAGGTAAGAGGTGATGACATAATATTTGCTAATCTTCCATCTTTTTCCTTTTCCTGATTTTCCTTTTGACTTCAATGGTGGTTTGGGGTAGATAAAATAATTCAAGTTGTATATCTCTTGCGGCCTCTGCTTTCAGATACAAATACTTGACTTCTTGCTTTCTCGGAGGGAACAGGATAGAATTTTTCTTCTTTAAGTTTACATCAATGATTTAAGTCGAAATAATATTTAACAATAAATTACGAAGTACTACTCGATATATATTGAATTGATTTGGATAAGAACGGAATGAGGTAGATGTATCCAATATATATAAAGATAAAGTAATTTTTAAGATAATGCTTTCGTAGTGAAGTGAGTCGAGCGATGAAATAGAGCATGTCAATTCATCACGCTTCATTGCAACCACTAATTACCGAGAGAAAGGATTGTATGAAACAGAGATATTATCCATTTCTAATAGTTTTATGCCAGATCAGTATTCTTATCCTGAATTTTAAGATTTTAATTTGGATTTGATTTTTTTCAGGATGAAAATACTGAAATTCAGGATGAAAATGCTGATGTGACATAAATTTATTGGAAAAAAGATACAGATGGCGTCACTGTTTCATACAATCCATTCTCAATTACCGATACCTCATTTGCAGTTTTCTTTCTCTTAAAACATCATTTTATCAATTAGATTTCACTATCAATATTGAGCCCCCATTTCAGCTTGAACTGCCAGCAACACCATTCCCATTTCTACACACATGAATTCAGGGACTTCAACGCCATACAAGCTTAAAAGGAAATCGTGATTAAAGAAGTAAATGATTTCTACATTTTTAAACATAAAAATTACGAGTATAATTTCATGACATCTCTTCTAAAAGAATATATGATGTCCTAGATAAAGAACAAAAAAAGAAGAAGCTACAGCTTACATATCTGTGCATGTGAAATAAATGCTTAAAAAATCAATGTCCACGTCCCTTTCCGCTTGGCCCTGAGGCTAATATAACAGCCAAACCCCTAAACGAAACACGACTAGTCCTAGACTTGTTTGCTGACACCACCACTCCATCATCACCTCCACCTTGTTTAATACCGGCATTGCCCGACATCGATCGAAGGGGTCGGCCACTGACGGCAGCGAACTCCGATGAAACCAACAACACCGAAAGAACCAGCACTAAAAGAACACGGTTCATTGATGAACATGATGTTGAGCTGTTCTTCTTCATCGACATGATTGTATCTCTATTGATTTGTTTTGAAATTGTGTAATTGTTGAATTATTGCAAATGGAATTGCTAGCTATATATAAGGGATCTTCTCCAAGCCAGGACGGTGAAGAGCTTTGTGAAAGTGGGGACCTTTACAAGCAGACTATGACTTCTAACACATTTTGGTATAAGAAAAAAAGAGGGGCTTTACTTTGAAATTTGAGTGTTGTTGGAATTTGACTTTACAAATCCGGTACTGTTGGATTATATTACATGAAATCACAGGGAAAATAATGCAAGAAAATTTCTAAATTGGGAAGAAAATTTAAGGCTAAGCTAACATTTTAGTAAACGAAGTGTATAAGCCTTTCTGGTTTGCATGGCTGGTTTCACACGCCTTTTTTCGTACACGACGCGTGTGTTTACACATCTGGTACGCGGTTGGGTTGATTGAATTTTTATATTTTGCAGTTTTGGTCTAATTTCGGTTGTGGTCCTCTTACTTTAACTTTTGATATAGTTTCATTCTTTTACTTTTATAATGTTATTAATAGGTTCAAATTGATACAATTTAAGTGATAATGTGAGTTATTCCTTTTTCTTTTGAATAATCTCATTATAAGTTTTGATCATATCTTATGAATCTTTTTGACACAATACCTAGAACTACCCAAAGTCCCTCTCCAACCCATAAATAGAAGGATAATGCGCTTCAGCATACTCGAACGTCGAACCCACGTCCTCCTGTATTGGCAACAATGTCCATGTCAATCGAGCTAAGACTCAATCGACTATTCCTTTTCTTTTTTTTTTTTAAAAAAAAAATCCTTCAAGCATTAGACTGACATGTGATTGACCCTTATTGTGTAACTGAATAAAAAAAAATCATATTATTATCTTAATGGAAATAACTAATAGTGTCATCAATTTGCATAAACTAATAATACTTGTTGTGGGAGAAGTCTTCAAAGTGTTGTTTGCTAGGTGGCTCAAGTGGTACCATACTTGTAAGTATGTTGTCTATATGCCCTAGGTTGGTGGTTCGAGTCTGCTCGCTATATAATTATGTTACGCAGAATATCCACCAATCGAGGCACTTACCTTTCGTGAACTGTACACGACTCTCGGTTAGACTTGCTTATGTGATGGGCCACCCAACTAGGCCTGAAGGCCCGCTTAAAAAATAGAAGGGTTTGGACAAAACTCGAAAAATAGGTTTGGGTAAAATTTAAGGCCTATTTTTCTATAAGGGCCGAGTCCTGGGTAAGATGTTTTTGGCCCGAGCCTGGCCCGACTTGAATATATTATGTTATAAAAAATATTATATTAATTATATATGTTAAATAATAGTTATATACATATTTATACTTATATTAAATCGTTAACCCAATAACAATTAAATCCATTATCCAAAACGTAAAAAAAACTTACCCAACTAATAACCCAACCCAAAATATAAAATTTTAAAATTATATTTAATACAATAAAATATTTATTATATTTATTTGTATTTTTTTAATATAATAAAAATATTTATTATATTTATGGTAGTGTTTTTTAATATAAATACTTTTTAATGTATTTTTGATGTGTTAGAATAATTTTATTTTAGCGTTTTTTAGTGCATTCAATGTATTATATTTTTTTTTAAAATTAAATAAAAACTAATTTAAAAAAATCAAATATGGGAGGATTGGGTCGGGCTCGGGTTTACCTTTCTTAAATTGGAAAAGGCTTAGGCGAAAAAGTAAGCCCATTTTTCGGGCCGAGCTGGGCCTAGGCTTGAAAAATTGATCTAAATACCTAGCATAGGCCCAACCCAAACTCGACCGGGCCCATGAGCACCTCTACTCTCGGTTGAGGTGGGAGATAAAACCTAGACCACAAAGACAATACATTGACATTGTTGAGGGTTTAATCGGCTGCTTAGTGGATGACACTTCGAAGTTTTCTACAAAAAGAGTTGACCTCCTCAACAATACTATAAAAGTAGATGGAATAAATTATGTCAAATTAAAGAGGAGAAATTGAACTTCAAATTTCAATATAGTACAGGGACTAATGCAAGAATCAGACCTTTCATTAAAAAAAAGTATATTGTATAACATTAATGCTAGAGTGAGTTTTTTGATGCATTTGTTGTTGACTTTTGATGAAAAATTGGACTTTGTTGAACTGTCTTTCTCCTAGTACAAGACGGTGGATACGAACATGTCGGAGCTTTACAAGTGTTTGGGCTTTACTTTTTATTTATTTATTTATTTTGAAATTATGGGTTTAGTTAATTTATGTGTATAAGCTCAAATGAAATCGCCGGCCATTTTATCATTTGTCAATTTATAAAGATTGTATTTAATAGGTCCAATTTTGATTTTAGTCCTTTCACTAAGCTCAAATTTGAGATTTAGACGCTAAACTTCAATTTAGCATAATTTTATCTTTTTATTTTTATGATGTCATTAGTCAGTACCCATTTTAACTAACCATGCCAACATGATTTCTATTTGTGTTAGAATGAGCGTTTTTAAGAACAAAATCAACATAAACATTTTAATTACTAAGTAATGATATTATATAAATAATAAAATCAAATTAAGCCAAATTGAAGCACATGGATCAAATTCTAAATTTAAGTATAGTAGAAGAACCAAAATCATAATTTGGCCTGTTTAATATATTGTCCGTATATAAATTTATACCTTGATAGTTAACAACACGATAACATTTTTTAGTATATCATTAAAAGTTTGTTCGGATAAGATAAAGTAATTGAATAAAAGTGTAATTATCAGGGTAATATTATAAAGAATTACAATTTCTGATATCGTAATTCTCTACGTCATATTCTACAAATTGGTTTGACAAATGGTTAGCTGTCTATATCATAAGCTTTTTTCCCAAAGTAAAAACATTAAACAAATTCAACTATGGGACATTTTCAAACAAACGCACGAGCTTGTTCAAAATTTTCAAACATTCCCCCTTTTACTTGAGAATATATTAATGATTATTTTGAATTTATGGCCGACCACTGGGATTTATTAGCTAAGCATTTCAATTTTTTTTGCTGTCTCGTTTTATAGAGAATTCAACAAAATTCAAGAAAAATGGACATTAAAAAACTTGTTCTTCTTCACATTGAATGTGTAATAATATTACAGAGTAGCAAATTCAGGTTCTTCAAAATCTCTTTATAATCAATATTGGCTGTCAATATATATCACATATAGGGTTTATTCATGGCCAAATATTGTGTAAATTGATGCTAAAGTTGAATAAACATTTTTCACCCTCGTATAAAATTAATGGTATCGACCATAATAGGATATAAAGTTCCTATGCTATGCATTTTGGTGAATTTAGTCCATATTAATCTTATTATAGGTTCTTATTATATTTTCTCTTTTTGATACAATGCCTAAAACTACCTATAGCTTCTCCCAACCTTTAAATTGGAAGGTAATGCGCTTCAGTACACTCGAATCCATGTCCTCCTGTACTGGCATACTGACAACAATGCCAGTGCCAATCGAGTTAAGACTCAATCAACAATATTACTGTATTTTTATTTTTAAAGAACCTATATTATTATTTAAAATTGTGTTATCATTATATTTAATCAATGAAAAAAAAAAAGAAAAACATGATATATGTGCATTTATGGCATATAACATAAAGATTTTATCTAATTGTGGAATATTTGACAATGGCCCAAGTAAACACATGGACTGATCATCATCTTATGAAAGGGCAAAGTGAGGAAAATGAATGCTTGCTTCAAAGTTCAAAGTCCACCCAATAGAATCACCAATATCACATGGAACCATGAACTCACATTCAATTGTCACATGGATACGTACGGAGAGTATCTTTCCCAACATATATCACGAAAAAGCAACCCTACAGGCTATATCAAATCAGCCTGATTTATATGGATGATGGATTGGCCTCACTAATACTTGGATAATCCTGGCAAGTTGGAGTGGCACTTGTCAATAGGTTGTCTTAATTAATATATTATATGACAAAAATGCGTGTCACAAATATTATTTCTACACTAGATTTACTTTCTTTACAATATCTCAGAAGTTAATTTGGAATAAGATATGTGAAGTAAATTAATAGGATATATACAAATAAATAAACTTGTTAATTAAGTTGTCACGATCCGACCTAGCTTGCATAATGCAAATTTAATTTGTAAGTCTCGAGATTTAATTATTTTATTGTAACTTTTTAGGTTTGATGTTTTATGTCTTGAAACATAAGGTATGCGTCTCAAGATCTTGAATTCTTGGAACAAATAATATGTCTAAAAACATGCAAATCTTGATACTTAAAGCAGGAGACCTTAAAAACAAGATGAAAACACACCAAAAGAGTCCCAAAACATCTCATTAACATCCAAGCACAAAGTAAGACTCAATGGTGCTTGGCAACATTGAAAATCCATTCTCAACTTACTTCAAACATAGAAATTTCTTAATGAACTCCTCAAAAGAAATCTTAATGACTTTAGAACCATCTTAAAACACTTCAATTCATAATCATCAATAACAATAGAAGAGTAGGCATGGATACCCACTAGTGATCAAAAGAGGATAGGGTAGTCAAACATTAAGTAGAGCTTCCAAGCTCAATCATAAATAACATCAAACATAAAGATCAAAGTAACATGAAGCTAATATATATACAATCATGGCATAATAGACTCCTTAGTTACATGCCACATCTAAATATACCCTAGTTTCATATTCTTATAGTCTTGAAGATGGTGTAGTGATCTGGAGGTTGAGTGAGGCTTCACGAATTGAACAAAATCTACTCACAAAAACAACAAAGGATAAGCATAAATACTTAATAAGTCGAAATGAAAAATACCATACTTACCTTGCCCCTTGAGGATGCTAGCCAAGCTCATAATTTATCCAATGGACAAGATAGACATAAATGAATAGCATAAGAATATTAAAGGCAATTCAAATATAACACATTAAAGCATAAAACATGAATCTTATAAGATTACGCTTCCACTTTTGCATATATATATTCATAATTTTGTCATTCTTATCATTTTATGGATTTAAAATCTTACTTTTGGCCCTCCTAATCTTAGTAAAATGGGACTAGGACATTGGAGGATCCACCCAAACACAACCATATATATACATACAATACACTATATGTGCGTTCTAACCAAGCACAACCAAAGGTGTTGCACTAGAAGTGCTCCAACTAAGCACAACCAAAGTTCTCAAAAGAGAATGTTCCCTTTGGTCCACATAGGAATGCCAAGCCGGGGTATTATATAGCAAGCTCCAAATCTCCATATAACCCGTACAATATTAAACAACTTTTATTGACATATCAAATATATCCTAATCATTCTACCAAATTTACAAGGTCACTTTATCATAATTAAGCACATTTAACATATTAATGACGTGTATCATAACAAATTCATGTACTCAAAGTTTCTCATATTAATGTCAACACAAAGCATAAGCTTCTTGTATATAAGTTTCAAATTTCATATCCTTATTCCTCATTCACAGCATGTCAAAATGTCATTGTAAATTCATAAACAATCTCAAGTTACATTCATTCTTAGCATATGAATTTCGATGAGAAAATCCATATCTCATACTCATGTATATCTACAGTCATACTTGATTCTTAAAAATTTAAAATCAAAATTTAGCCCTCAACTTTACACATTATGCCAATCTAGTCTTGATTTTTTTTTTAAAATATTGTTTTATTGTTAATTTTTTCTTAATATTTATTTTATAATTTTTAAAAATCAAGGTTAAATTGACATAATGTGTAAAATTGAGGGTTAAATTTGTTGATTTTTTTAAAATTACAACCAAATTGATAGAATATGTAAATATTGGAGAACTAAATTTGTTATTATGCCAATGGAAAAGGGGTCATGTTAGCACTTCGTTAGTGATTTAACGGATGAATGACCAAAATATTAAATTTCGACAACATTAGTGACTAAAAAAAATTTTTAAACCTAAATGACAAAAATAAAAACACACTAATAATTGAGTGATTATTCATACACGTCACCAACGTTATTTTGCATGTTGCCTCAACCTACTATTCCTACATCGTGACTCATGAGGTTGTTAAATGTAAGCCACTATTCTCCAATCTCAGTTAATTCGATGCTAAAATCTAATATAAAGTAGATCACGGATCATGTGTCTCAATAAACAATAGATTTCAACATTCTCAACAGAGCTTGTGAGCTGCCATATAGCAACAGTCCCACATTAAATAAACCTTCGGAAACTATCAGAGAATGATTGGACCACTCCCTCGATCGGCTGAGCCGACCATATGCCGTAGTTGCCGGATTGGAAAACATGGCTCATACCTGCGGTTTCACACGTAATGATATACCATTATACCAAAACTATGGCTATAGGCACCGGCAGTTGACATCTTGCCTTGGTGGTCACGGGCTCAAATCCATAACCATATATTATTTTATTGTAAAATTTGATCTTTACCCAAAATGTAATGTGAGAAGATTGATGCAATATTAAAAATGTGAAACAAAATCTATGAGGTTTAGCCATAATCTTGGGTGCCTGCTTGGTGTATGGGGGAATAATTCTTCAACCTATTTGTCTTATATTAAAAAGAGACCTAATTATGGTTTTAATCCTATAATATATTAAAATTTGAGATTTAATCTATTTATTTTTTGGTATCTTTCATATCTGCTTTACGATATATGTTTAGGATTCGTGATTTGTTCATTCCAATAATATTGTCTCCAAGGTTCAAATTTTCGTTCTCATTGGGAGTGCAATGTATCTTATCACTACACCCAAAAGTTGTTAGCGATTTGGCTTACTTTTATTTTAAAGTTTCACTAATACAAGATAATACAATTGCAAGTACAAATACATGTCCGAGCAATTACAATGATATGTAGAATTAACCAATTTAATACACAAAGAACGAAAAACCGAAAAAAATCCAAAAAAAACTTGATAAAACTTACACAAGGCATATGTACAAGATGGAAAAAGACCCACACATCGCAAACACAAATGGTGGGACTCAAACCCAAGCCTTCAAGGTCCAAGGCCTCAACCTTTACCAACAACCTATTTACCTTAATTTGACATAGTTTGATTACTTTACTTAATGTTATTAGTAGGTCTAAATTGAAAACTCTATTAGTTGCTACAATTAAAGTGATAACGTAAACCCTTTTTAATTATATACAATAATAAATTTACATATTTAAAAAATATTCACATAATTACTTTAACTACAAGAACTAACAATGTTATCAATTTAAATTTACTAATAACATTATAAAAGTAGGTTTATATCAAATTAAATAAAAGGATTAAATCCTAAATTTCAACATAATAGAGGAATTAAAACTAAATAGACCTTAAAAAGCAAAATTTGACGATGAAGCTATAATTTAATATGGAAAAGAAGATTTGAGTTGAAGTTTCGTTACATATGAAATCGCCAAGTTGCATGAAAAAATCAAAAGAATGTTAGACATTCTTTCTTAATATTAATATAATAATCCATAAAAATTCAAGTATTCTTCAATAATTCAAACAAGAGGCAGAAAAGGACAAGTCCTTTTTGTTGCCTTCTACCCCTATTTATACCCCCCAAGAGAGCAATTGTAACAAACTAGCCCAAGCACCGATTTAGCAGTAGCAACCACAAGAGCTAGCAGTGATTAATCAAAGGAAAACGATGAAGAATGTTCAACGTATCATTTTCATGGTCGCCATTATTGTTCTCATACTCTCACTTATAATGGAGGTGGAGGCTTCTAGGCCTCTCAAGCATCCATTTACTCCTACTACAGTGAAGACATTGAAGGTTGTTCTAGCTTATTCTGGACCTAGTAGAAGGGGGATCGGTCACAATATCATTTATTAACGATTTATATTCATCAACCTTAAATTTCTTATGATTTTATGTTAAACATACTTGTTATTACTGAATGAGTATTGCATGATTAATAATATATGTTTTTTTTTATCTTTAATTTATCTAATGAACACTATTGTTCCTGGCCTTTGTTGAAGGAAAACATGCAAGAAAATTATATGGTATAAGATCATGTTTTTATTGATGTTTGGCGGTGAATGGAATCAATATAGCCTTGGTAGTCAAATATATAGCATGCTATTGCTAGCTAGCTCTTCTTACTTTCTTATTTCCATATTGAACATGAATGTGTCACTATACCGTTAGCTGTTCTACTTCTTCATTTCAACTTCACGAGATTATTATCTATATAAGTTTTGGGTTGAGAGTTTGGACACATGTCTAAAAGGGTATGTCGAAACCATTTTTAAAAAGGTTTATAAAAACGGAGATCGACTTAAAAAAATGGAAATGGAGTCGCCACCAATCTTTTTTTGCTTAGGTGTGATCAGATCACCTTATAAAATATTTTTATTTCAAAACATTAATTTTGGCCTACGAAATTCAAGAAAACAGGTTCGGGAGTCGGTTCACGCGTTTAGGAAGGATTAGCACCCTCGTAACGCCCAAAATTGGTACCGGATTGATTAGTCATTTCCCTAATGTCGAAAATTCGAAAAGATTTGAAAACATGATTTCTTTAAAAATTTGGACAATTTGAGTTGGAATTGGAGATTCCTTTGTTCCGAAAGCATACAAACATCACGTCCAGCACGTTAGGACGTGATGTTTTAAACCCTCGTAACCAAAATCATCTCATGATTTACAAAATTTATTAAAAGGATATTTAGTTATTTGGACGAATGAAAAACCGAAACCCAGCACGTTAGGGCACAATTTCTCGAACTTCCAAACACGAAAGATTGCCTTGTTTTCTGAAATCCTTATCCTGAGATAACAAAACGTCATATCCAGTGAGTTAGGACACGACAATTTTGAATTCTCGGAAATAAGTTTTTATTTAACTTTTAAAAAAGAAGAAGAAAGTAACAAGTTCTTTGGACTCGAAGAGAAAAATCGAAACCCAGTAAGTTAGGGTACGATTTCTTTCGAAATTCAAAAAGGTAACTTTTCTTCTTTTTTTTTTACTGTTTATTTTAATAAATATGTGGTAAAAAGAAAAGAAAATAGAAACAAAAATTCTAGATAGACAGATTCATAAAAAAAAAAAATAGACCTTTGCCTGATTTGCTTTTTAATTGTATATTGTATTTCTCTGTATATTTGTGTCCTCGCTTTTACAGATCTTTGGGGTTTTTATAACCCGAAAAAAATAAAAATAAAAAGGAAATAAAAGTATTTTGCCATGTTTTGCTGTGTTTTGCTGCTGTTTCTTTCTCCTTTTGCAGGTGGACGAGGAGAACGCGACGGCGATGGGGTGATTCGTGCAAACTGCGGCGCGACTCGTGGCCTAGGTGCGATGCTTGCGGCGCCTAGGGTTTCCCAGAAACCCTAGGTCTCTTAGTCTGCTTAAGTTTTGGGCCTTTTGGGCCGTGCGAATTTGGGTTTGTGTATAATCGAGCCATGGGTAATGGGTCAGGATCTGTTTTGGGTCTGATTGTTTGGGTAGGCTGTTTTAGGTACTGGGTCAGTGGGGTGTAACGGGTTCTGGTATTGGGTAGTCCATTTTGGGCTTGTAAATAAACTGGACTTTATTTTTTATTTGGTTTTTTTTATTGTTTTTCTATTTATGGGCCCGGGCTAAATTGGGTTCTTACAGGGTAGATATGGAGACGAAGTCAAAATTTTATCTTTGGAGGATCAACATTAAATTATAAACTTTTAAAGAGGTTAAAGTATAATATTATCATTGTATATGATAGTTAATTTAGAATTTTAAAGGGATTAAACTAAAAAAATTTCATCTTCGAAGAGCCAAAGTGTATTTTTATTCTTAAATTAACTTATACTTTTAAAAACTTCAGGGACTAAAATAATAATTTGTCATTTGGGGTGGGCTAGGGCCCTGCCTGCCCCCTTGATGCTATCCCTGGGTAGAGAGAGCTGTAAAGCGGAGTGGTCTCGGAAGTAGGGTAAAAAAATTTAAAGAAACTTGTAATTTATTCGAGAAGATGAAATCTCCATGGTGTTTTTGAGACTCCAAATTTGTGCATGTGTGTTTTTTTCCCCTTAAACTAGTTGTATCCACCTCATGGATTTAATACATATATTTAAACATAGTTATGAGTATATTTTGTCTAAATACATAAAACATATATCAGTATCTAGAATGATCAAATTTGATCCAAACTACAAAATTCGACTCAATCAATTTGAACCCAAACTTGATCTTATCTATTTGGTCATAAAAAGTCAACAACTTGTAATCTGTTTAAGTTGAATACAAAACAACCTAAATTGAAAATAGCTGAAACCCTAAATGACCCGAACAAGTAATCTAAAATAATACAAACCCGCAATGATGAGAACTCAAAATGATTTGAATTCGCGATAACTCTACATATCCAAAAACCTCAAGCATTGAATTCAAATGACTGGACTTCAAACTATTAGAACTTGGAACAACTTAAACATAAAATTGATCCAAACTCAAAATTAACCGTAACCAAAAGTTTTGAAAGAGTAGCCAACGACAGCCAGTTTTGAATAACTTTTCTTCCTGTGGGAGTAAAAGTTGGTGAGAGGTTAATGTAAAACTAAGATCATTTCATGGCTGGATTGCTCTCATTTTCAACGAGTTCACAGAATTTTCATTTGACCTAGCTGTCGTTTAAGGAAAAAAATGCAAGAAAAATGTATCTATAACAGTGTATAAAAGCTATCCCAACGCTATATTCAGCATTGAAGATGGTTACGTTTTTGCCAAATCAACTATGTTCTTAAAGATTGAAAGAAGGGTAATTATGTAATTTAAAATTAGATATTTAGAATGTACTTTTCAAAGAAAAAAAAATTGTTGAGACTTGTTATACCCTTGCTCTATCATCCTTTCAAAATCTTGTGATTTGTGACTTCATCGGGAGAATAGCCTCACCAAAAGGCGGTATTATACAAGGTGAACCCTCGTGATTCCAAAAAGATATATGGAGAAGAGTTCTTGATAGTATAGTAATATATAGTACTATATCATATAAATATTAAAAATGGTCGATTAAGTCTTAATTTAATTGGCATCGGCATTATTGCCAGTATAAGAGAACATGGATTCAAGCGCATTGAAGCGCGTTTATCCTTTTGTTTAAGGGTTGGGGAGGGGTAACGGGTAATTATAGGCATTGTATAAAAAAAATAAAAAATGTCAAGTTATTTATATATAATTTTTTAATAAATAATATAAATAATTAGGTTAGTCATTTACAAATATGGACGGGCTTGGGCAAAATTTTAGACTCATTTCAAGTCAAGTCGGACTTGCGCAATTATAAAATATATTAATGTCTTGCTTAAGCCCTGCTTGAACTAGACCTAACCCATGAACACCTCAACCTTTCATCTAACATATACTAGTATCTAGAATTGCCAATTCTAACCCAAATTAAAAAATCCAACTTGATTAACTCGAACCTAAACCTAATGCAACTTATTTAATCATAAAAAGTCAACAACCTTAACTTGTTTAATCCAAACTGAAAATAATTTGAACCTAAAACAGCATAAACTCAACATGACCCGAACAAGTAACTTGAAATGACATATATCCATAAGGACTAAAACTCAAAATGATTTGACTCTACACAAAAAATCAATATGCCTCAAAATCCAGTCATCCAAACTTCAAACAATGTGAAACTAAAACAACTTTAATTCACTAGGAAAATCCTTATTAACTTTGTCGAAGTTCGGCCCCATTATATTGCCCAATTATGAGTGAACTTTCATCGGCTAGGGCAGGGCTTGTAGCCAGGTTTTCATAGTCGGAATGGTCAATCAACCATCATCGACCCAAGGTCCATTGTAGCCCAATACATGGAGTCAGCATCAAATTGCAAAGCAACCACAATAGCTCCTTTTCTTTTTAGACAATAACATATAAATTATTCAATCTTTGTTTGTTTTCTTTATTATTATAATTTATTAGTCAAAATTTGTAATGAGATGAAGCACCAAGCCATGACTTGTTCTACATTTGGAGATTGAAAAGCATAAGAGTATATTTGGACCGGATGAAGATCCGGTCGGGTATAAGGTAATGTTAGCGAGAGACAAAAACATCATTTTCATGGGGGATTTCTCAAAATATTATGCTCCGAATCTTGGCAACAAAACAAAGTTCCATCCATTACACAAAATTCAAATACAAATAAATAAATCAAAGTCGTGGTTTACTCCTAACCATGAAAATTGCTTTTTATCTTTTACTTTCACATGTGCTTGACTTTGATTAAGAATTGAGATGACTTTGCTTCCTCTAATTAAAGTTTGGATTCTGAAATTCTCATTATTAAAAGGATTTTACTTATATCCACTTCTCACTTGAAGGACTAGTTTCAAATTGTACAACAAATAAAGACACTACAATTATAAAAAAATAAAAAAATACCCATATTAGGAAATTTATTTGGGGAAGGGTCAAAATGAGATTAAAAAATTTTAGAGTCAAAGTTAAAAATCTTCATGACCCGAATCGAGGCTTGATTTCAAATAAATTCATGCTCAAATTCGAGCTCAAATAGTCCATTTTTCTATTTAAAAATAAAAGAATTTATTTAAATTTAATTTTTTTAATAAATAAAATGGATCAAGTCGAGTTTACTAAAGATTGATAAATCTAAGACAAAAGCTAAAGATTTGTGTTAAATTATTTTTTGGTGAATTGTATAAGAAGAGGACATTGCCCTAATTGAGTTTTAAACCCGAATCACACTTGAGACGGTGAACACCCTGACTATTAGGCCAATAAAAGATTTTTAATATATATTTAAATCAATGATTAAGACATTAGTAAAATTGTGAGGGTATTATTATGATTTTTAAAAGAATAGTTATTTTTTTTAAGTCTAACGATCTGGGTTATGATAATATTAAGAAATGTAGTAATTTAATTAATGTTGTCTTTCCAATAATTTGGTAAAAAATAGTATATTAAAATGTAAATATTTTTCATAATATAAGATATTGACCATAGTTTGTGAGATATTTATGAATTTATAATTGGTGTTGAAATATGCAACTCTTAATGTGCGCAAAATTATAAGGATTTAAGTCCATCATTGTTATGAGAAAAAAAATTAATTATTGCGTAAATATTATAGATATTTGTTTTCAAATTCGTCCTTATATTATTTTTTAAAATGTTATATTTTATCATTTATACTAGTGTAAAATATAAAATTAACGTAATTTGATATAATTTCATATTTTTATAGATTAATATTTTAGCAATCTGTCGACAACCTCTTAGTTTAGTGGCAAGAGTATTAGGCTGTGAGGCATGAGAGTCTAGCTTCAATTCCAAGCAATCTCATCCTATACTCTTATTAAAAAAAATTTAACGGCCATTGAATTTATTAATATAATTTAACTTAAGGTACGCATTTAGACTAAGAAAAACAAAGGCTGACCTTAGTCAAGAATAGATCAATTTAACCTTGTCGAGTGTCCTTAAGTTAAGAGACTTGGTATATGTTGAATTAATAGGGAGAGATGTGATTTAGTGACAAACTTTAAGATTCAAGGTGAGTTGAGTGATCAAAAGGACCTAGTGCTAGTAACCATAAATCGAATCAATTTAGTATTTGTTCTATAGTTATTAAATGGATCAATCAATCATTATCAAAGCTTGTTAGTGAAATTGTTAGTTGAGAGTTTGATTATTAGAATTAGAGTTATCTAAGTGTTTAGATTTGATTTCATGAAAATGGTTTTTTTTATAGCATAGATAGCTCTCAATTCTACTAGGTTGGTACTTTGTTTTACTAGTGTCAGAGTATTCAAATTAGCAAAGGATTTAACAAATAATTCTTCTCAAGGGTACGATCTTCGAAAGACTTCTGAAAATTATTTTGTTCTAATAAAGTATACTATTACTTGATTCCGTACACTTGCGAATAAGTCTTGGTCTTCAATTTTACATATTTTCGAGATGCTCGAGACGAGATAAACAATTGTGGTGTTGGGACCAAAGTTCTTTGCAATGGTTGTGGTATTGGGACTAAAGTTGGAACCTCAACTATGAATGGTCGCTATAGCGGCATTCTTTCAATAATAGTGTCTCACTCCCACAAATGAGCTTCTTTGTTACTACTCTTCACTGAAGAGAAGTGTGGTCATAATATGACATTTCTTTTAAAAAAAGTGACACCACTAGTAACAAAAACTATTTTGTTTTATGAGAAAAGCTTTGATACCTTTTTTGGTTATAGAATATCCAAAGAATAATTTTTTTTATGGCTTGATGATAAAGTTTGGAACAATGTTAAGAATGAATGTGAACAAATGCGGTACATCTAAAAGTTTTGAGAGAATGATTATTGGTAAAGAGTGTTGAGATGTGAAATTTTGATTGCAAAAATAGATAAAGGGGATTTAAATTGCAAGATTTGACCAAATAGTCTATTTATGAGGAATATAACGGTTAAAATAGCATCTCCCACAAGTATTAAGGTACATTCATGGTGAACATAAGAGCAAGAACTACTTCTAGAAAATGTTCATTTTTTCTTTCTAAAACTCCATTTTGTTATAGTGAGTCAATACAAGAACATTGGTGAACAATTCCCTAATACTCGAGATAAGTACTCAAAATAGACTAAAAATATTCACTGTCATTATCAATTCTTAAGATTGAAATTTTCAATATGAAATTGTGCTTGAACCATATTGTGAAAAGTTTGAAAATTTTGGCTAGTTTTGTATTTCTCTTTTAAGTAAATATGTAACACTCCATACCCGACCCGGTCGTCAGACCCAAGAGTGTGATGTCACATTATGTCGCCGAAGCAAATCAAGCTATTATAACACAAATACATTTAATTCAGTCATCAAAATAATTCATATGTATGCATTTATAGACTCATTGATTTCATTTTATCACTTTACGGGTTAATTTCAAAGTTAGGACTCAAATCTAAACTCAAATGTCAAATTTCAAATTTATGTCTCCAGACAGGGGTCTCCATGTCTCGAGACAAGTCATAAATAACTTTGGGATTTTTAGCTTCGATGTTAACATGTTTCGAGACGCTACATGTCGTGTCTCGAGACAAGGTCTTTTGTGTCTCCAGACAATGTCTCGAGACCAGTTGTAACCTCTCTTACCTGGTCTAAACATTATGACCGAATCATGAAGGCTACATTAGCCACCGGAATGGCTAACAAACTCTAAACGCTTTTCGAAGAAAACTCTTAACTCATCTAATCTTTGGAAAACACAGTTGTTTATTAGTTTAGACTAAAACGTTCATTTTATAGATCATTCCATCTTTAGAATTTATTATTTTAATACAGGTAAATGTCTTTGTAAAATCATATCGTCAACAACTCTTTTCGTAAAACCATGAACACACATATTACAGCGGAAATAAACCATTTTAGATTTTACTTAGTCCAAATAGCATGCACTTACCGATTTTTAAGTCCGAACTATTGAAATATATAATGCGTGCATAAAATACTCCCCCAAAACAAAATCACCAAGCCACAGTCCAGTTTAATAAATTACAGTCCAAAAACTAGTAGAAAACTTATAAAGAGAAATTATTTATTGTAAAAATAGTCCGATGTTCGAGAATCGTCTGCATGCCAAGTTCGATCCTAGTTTTGAGTATTTCTTGAGAAGTAGGAAACTAAAAGGGTGAGCTTAGGAAAGCTCAGTGTGAGTCTAAACAAAGTAGACGTACAAACAGTCAAAATAACAAAAGTCATAGTATACAACTCATACAGTTTATCAAGGCACAACAATATTTGTCTATGGCATGCTCAATGAATTGGTGAAATAATCTTACCCATCTATCCGTTACACACCACGAGTTCCCCTGAACTCATAAACTCTAAACAATGCGAGCTAGCGCTCGATGTGGATATACCACCAGAAACAATAATGCAGATAAACTGCCAGTATAAGTGCAAACATTGCTGCCAATGTTGTGGTCAAGCCACCAGTAAAGCAGGATAATACACTGCCAATAGTTATTAACACACAACGATTTTTGCAAATAAAAGCTGCCAATAATGTGAATAAATCGTCCAATCTCCTCAATACTTTGGTACAATGCATTGACAACAATAATGCGGACTTTAACTGCCTTCGGTACTCCACGGAACTCCACCATCATCCCACAAACCCTAACTCATGTAGTGCATAATGGCATACCACTCATGTAGCATATCATACTAAACAATATGGTAACAGTAACAGTATCATATCAATCATTTAGCACAACATGCTAGTCAATACAATAATAGTAACAATATCAATTGCATAGTCAACATGCTTCAATTTAACAATTTCAAAGACATAATTTTCATGAAAACACTATTAACAGTAGCAATCAAAACATGCTTACATACAAGCAATTTCATATCAATCACGATCATACAACTAATTAATGAAATCTCAATCATACATACAGGGGCTCTAACATCTAGGGAATCCCACAGGGACTAAATCGAAACATATTACAAAATAGAAAAAAATAGTGAAATGGGGGTCACACTATTGTCTGAGGAGGTATAGACTGTGTTACTAAGGTACACGGTTGTGTAACTCACTGTGACCATGTACAAAACGATAATTTTTTCCCAACAATGGTCACACGGCCGTATGACAGACCGTGTAACCTACCCTAGACCGTGTGGCTGTAACACCCCTAACCCATATCCATCGCCAGAACAGGGTTACGGAGTATTACCAAAGTTTATAGATCAATTAAATAGACATTTCATATTGATCGCTGTGAATCAGAGCTTTAAAATTTATAAAAAGAATGATCGAACCTAGAAACTAACTCTGACAACGATTGAGGCAAGTGCACCTATCGAACAGTAGTATAACTTAGGCAAGACTGGATTATCGAACCCAAAGGAACTAAAAGTACTAATACTAACTTTCTTTTTATTATTTAGCCTAAAATAAGTGAAGTTGTTTATTAATCTAAATTAATTAACTACTAAACTAAAGACTCTAAGACAAAGAAGAATGAATTTAGAAAATAACTTGGGAAAAACTCAGTTGATTTAGACGATACCCTAGGAAGAATCCACCTAGACTTCACTTGTTATCTAACACTTTGAACCATACGATTTATTCACTTAGTTTGATCCGTAAGACTCCCTAACGTATATTAAACCCTCTCTCGAGGCGCTTAATAACGCCTAACCCTAGGTTAATTAGTGGAACTCTCATTCTCTTATAATAACCCCTAGAATAGCGAAGAAATCGATCTATGGATTCCCATATTAGGTTTCACCTTAATCCGCAAAAAATCTCGTCACCCTATCTCTAGGCGTGCGATCAACTCCGCTTAATTATGTTGGATCTACTCTTAGGCAGGGTCTATTCCTCCTCCACCTAAGGACATTAAATTTGGATTAAGCTCACATAATTAAGAACAAACTAAGTATTTATCATATAATTCAAATAATCAAATAACAAGATTCATCATAGGTTTCATCCCCTTCGGGTATCCGAAGGTTTTAGTTCATAACTAAATAAGAAAACATCTCAAGAGAAAAGATAAAACAAAACATAAGAAATCCCTAAAACCCCCTGAAGGAATTGAAGAGGAGATCCTCCGTCTTGAGTATAACTCTGGCTTCTTGAGATGGATCAACTGGCTATCCTTGAGTGAATCCCCACAAATCTGCCTTCTCTGGCCTAGCACGACGCCCCTAGACGATGGCTTTGGGCTCCTCTTTTCAGGTCATACTTAGGATGTATTTATAGGCTTTTGAAATACATTTCTTTCTCCCTAAGTATCCTTTCTCGAATGAAATTGCTCTTCTCCACGACAGAGGCACGGCCATGGCGCACGCCCGTGTAAATCGTGGACAGGCCTTGTTTGGATTTCTTTAATGAGACACGACCGTGTGAGTCGGGGTTAGACCGTGTTCTAGATGATTGACTTGGCACGACCGTGTGGGTTCAAGTCCAGGCCGTGTCGATTTCCTCTTTGGTCCGTTTTGATCCGTTTTGAGCCTGTTTCTCGTTCTTTTTATCCTTGGGTGCTTTCCTGGGTATAAGACATGAAAAGAAAAGATTAAGAGCACCTTTTTACATAAATCAAAGGATAATTCATCCAAAAGCATACTAAATGTGGGCCTAGAATATGTTACTATTTCGGTTTATCACATATCATATAACATTCATGTCAGAAACCAATCGAAATCAAACATATTGTCCCTTATGCAAGCCCTCGAGGCCCAAAATATGCATTAAAAACAAGTCGAGACTAAATCAGGTACTCAAAGAATTTTTCAGAAAACATTAAAAATTTTCAAAGCTGCATGGGTCACACGGCCGTGTGATTCACACGACCAAGAGACACGCCCGTGTGGACATTCAAAATAGGGACACATGACCGTGTCCCAGCCCGTGTCCGTGCCCGTGTAACTCCCTAACTTGGGCCACACGGCTAAGCCACACGCCCGTGTGCTAGGCCGTGTGAGCATACTGACTTGCGCAATTTAAAAGATACAGGGGACACACGACCGTGTCACCTGGCTGTGTGTCACACAGGCTGAGACACATGCCCGTGTCTCTGCCCGTGTGGATGAAATAGGCCATTTTCCAAGCCACATTTCTCACCCAATTTGACACCAACCTAACTTAACATTTTTGCACATCAACAAGCCATAACAAGGCATTCAAAACAAGCCAAAATCAAGTCTTAAACAAGAAATATCACTACATACAACCAATATGCCCTTAGGCACCTCAAATGACAACTTAAAAACATGTCAACCAAGTATCCAAACTTACCTAAATGACCAAATACATATATGCATATTCAAACCACATTTTACTTTTCATCATTCTACCATATTTAATACACATCAAATATGGCAAGGCCACATATATATATACTTCAAAATATACCAAACACAAGCCATATAAGTGGCTAATCTCAACAAAACAATTATATGCCAACATTGGCCAAATTAACCTATACATGCCATTATAACCTAACTTAAATATTCGAAAGTACCAAAAGAGCCGATGGATAGTGTGATATAGCTCCAACAAACTTTCAAACTAAACGAGCTTCCAAATTACTATAAAACACGGAAAAAAATAACACAGAGTAAGCATTTAAGCTTAGTAAGTTCATATAACACAAAATTTAACTTACCATATATCCATAAAATATGTAAGTAAACATAGCATATCTCAACCAATTTGGCCAAAAGCCTAAACACATGATCACCAACATATTAGCCATGAAAATCACATATAAGATCCAACACACACGGATGAATTCATCAAGTAACCACGTTTCCAGTATTTCATGTAAATATCAGTAATAGTTCATATCGAACTTATATAATCTCGTAACAGAACTATGCCCGTTGAACCTTTTAAAATATCATTGGATACACGGGTAGTACACACGAAGTGTACTGAGCTGTAATCCGTCAATTCATGTACATGTATGCTCATACGAGCTGTAAATGGTAAGCTCCTCCGAGCTGAATAATGGGAAGCTCATGCGAGATGAGTATCGAGAAGCTCATAATAGCTAAAATCGGTGACCCTAATGACATGTCATTTGTATCCTACGGATTCCTAAAGTTCAAACGGGGCTCGGTAATTGTCGAATATACAACCGGTATTTATTCATGGAAATTATACAATTCAAAAATAAATAATTCAATTTAAAACATATAAATGTACAATTTAATTACACGAACTTATCTCGATAAGTGTACGTAGATACAAAGGCGACTAATCATATATTTTCTCTTTGCCTCGATCTAACTCTGTACAAGGTCTGACAGGATATATACGAATGAATTTAACTCATTTCAATATAATTCTCATTCAATTTAATCTAACATGGAATTTTGGCAAAATTTACCATTTCGCCCTATACTTTTAATTTCTTTGTAATTTAGTCCCTAGGCTCGAAAAATGAATTTCATGCAATTTAATCCTTACCCAAGCCTAGCCGATTTTTATACATGTTAATAGCAGCCCATATATTTCAAAAATTTACAAATTTTACCACAAATTTATCACCTTTTTCAATTTAGCTACTAATTGATAATTTTACTAAAAATCTCTTTACAAAAGTTGTTTATCTAACAACAACCATTCATTTTCTATCATCAAACTTCAAAACTCAAACATTTTCATCAATAGAAAAACTCTAATACTTTAATAGTTTTGCAAATTAATCCCTGAGTTAGCTAGATTAAGATACTACGATCTCGGAAACATAGAAATCATCAAAAAATGGGACAAAAATACATACCTAATTGAGCAAAATAAGCTTGCCCAAATTCAAGCTTCCATGGCTAGGTTTTCTTCTTCTTTTTTTTTTTTGGTGGAAGATGATGTGGAATATAATGATAATAGTTTATTTTATTTTATTTATTATAACTTTAATCACTAATTTCCAAAATTAACCTTAATAATTTATTCAATTTCCAATGATGACTACTCAAGCTTAACCACTAATCAACCTTAATGGCTAATTACTATATAAGGACCTCCAATTTAAGATTCTATAGCTATTTAATACCTTTAGCTATTAGAACACAACCTTTGCACTTTATGCAATTTAGTTCTTTTTATCAAATTAGCCATGTAAACGGTAAAATTTCTTAACGAAATTTTTATACGATATTTCTATCATACTGTAGACCATAAAATAATATTAGACTAAATTTTTTGACTTCAAATTTGTGGTCCCGAAACCACTGTTCTGATTTCACTAAAAACGGGTTGTTACAGTGGCCCTACTTTAACCCTGACGAAATAGTGACACATGGCCGTGCCATCTTCCCGTGTGTGACGCACACTCGTGTGGGCAACTCGTGTGGTCTAATATCCACACTCGATTTTCCATCTTTTAGCTAGAACACACACCTGAAAAATCCACACTCTGAAGAACTGATGTTATTCGTCGCTCCAAAGCCCCAAATCTGACTACAACTAGTTTAGATATGTACCTAACACCAAGGCCAAATCGTTTAGCAACAATCCTAGGATATTCTATAGAATTCGATTTAAACAGAGGAATAAAAACTAACCAATTTCACTTGCTCTACTTTTGATCGCTCAAAAGATGCAAATAACCACCTTCTTCATTGAAGATCCGAGAGATTCAGATCTGAACCTTTGCCAAAAGTTAATTCATAAGATTACTTATTCCGTCAGCACAAGGAAATAGAGAATGAAAGGAATTAAAAACGTAAAATCAGATTTACCCTAATAAACTTACCCTTTCCAATTAAATTATGTGAAAATAGATTCGTGAAGAATGCAAAAAAAAAAAAAAGAATGTAGGGGTGGCGACAATAGTGGTAGGAAAAAGGAAAGGAAGGATGAAAGAAAAACAGAGATGAATAGAGGGGAAGAAAGGTTGGGCGGCAAGGAGAAAAGAATAAAATGAAAAGGTTGATTTCTGTGACAAGAATTTATATTTAAACCTAGGGTTTCTATAAGCTTGGACGACACACCTAAGGAAGGGAGCAAACGTAACAGCCCAGTTTTAGCTAAGTCGGAATAGTGGTTTCGAAACCACAAATCCGATGTCAGAAAAATATTTTAATATTATTTTATATGTTTACAGCATGATAGCATGTATGTGTGAAAGTTTTGTGATTTAATTTTATCAAGCCAAATCGTTTAGCAACAATCCTAGGATATTCTATAGAATTCGATTTAAACAGAGGAATAAAAACTAACCAATTTCACTTGCTCTACTTTTGATCGCTCAAAAGATGCAAATAACCACCTTCTTCATTGAAGATCCGAGAGATTCAGATCTGAACCTTTTCCAAAAGTTAATTCATAAGATTACTTATTCCGTCAGCACAAGGAAATAGAGAATGAAAGGAATTAAAAACGTAAAATCAGATTTACCCTAATAAACTTACCCTTTCCAATTAAATTATGTGAAAATAGATTCGTGAAGAATGCAAAAAAAAAAAAGAATGTAGGGGTGGCGACAATAGTGGTAGGAAAAAGGAAAGGAAGGATGAAAGAAAAACAGAGATGAATAGAGGGGAAGAAAGGTTGGGCGGCAAGGAGAAAAGAATAAAATGAAAAGGTTGATTTCTGTGACAAGAATTTATATTTAAACCTAGGGTTTCTATAAGCTTGGACGACACACCTAAGGAAGGGAGCAAACGTAATGTTGACCCGCTTTAGCTAAGTCTGAACAAATGGTTTCAAACCACAAATCCGATGTCAGAAAAATATTTTAATATTATTTTATATGTTTAAAGCATGATAGCATGTATGTGTGAAAGTTTTGTGATTTAATTTTATCAATTGGATATCTAATTTGATAAAAGAATTAAATCGCGTAAAATGCAAAAGTTGCATATTATTTGTTAAAGGTGTCTAATTGCTATGAATTATTAAATGAAATGTCCTTATGATGTTATTAGACCATTGATAGTGGAATTTGACATAAAAGGATATTAAATGGATGTTTTAAATGTTTATTTATAAAGGCTAAAATTGGTATTTAGTTATTAAATGATATATTAATAAAACAAAAAGGAATTTGTCCATATTTATTCATGTTGGCCGAAAATTAGAGAAGAAGAAAGCCAAAGTTTTAGGTTTTCATTTGGCTAGGTTAATTCAAGCAATTAAGGTACGGTTTTTGATCTGTTTTTTATGATTTTTACGTTTTTGAGATCGTTGCTTTGTGTTCTAGCTAGCCCATGCCTTAATTTTTGAAGTTGTTAATGATTTTGTGAAGTTCCATTGATGTATACTTGAGATTTTGAATGTTTGATGATGAAAAATGAATATTTGTTGATAGATTTAATAGTTTTATAAAGTGATTTTTGACAAAAATGTCAAAAAGGGGTTTAATTGTGAAAAGTGTAAATTGAGGGGTTGAAATGCAAAATAAATGAAAGTGTTGGGCTTTTAGGGACCTATATGAAATTTGGCTCTGCTTGGGTTTAATGAAATTTCATGAATTTCGTGTATTTGTGAAATAGGGACTAAATTGTAAAAATATGGAACTTTAGGGGCTAAAGTGTAAAAATGCCCAAATATGTGTCTGTGGATTGAATTGAATGATTTGATGAATAAATGATTTAATTTAGAATGTATATAGATCAAGAACGAAAGGAATCAGATTTAGATCGGGGAAAATCAAAGGTTATTGAATAGTCAATCCAGTCCGTTTATCCCGAATACAAGGTAAGTTCATATGCAAATAAATGTCTTTAAATTGAATTATATATGTTTAATTGTCATTGAACTGCTATGAATTTTGATCGATCAAATACGAGCAAGAATTGACAAGGTTACAATATCCGAAAGTCCCGTACGAACCTTAGGATAAGTATAGGATACGAATGTCATGACATTAGGATTAACAAGATGAGATTATGTGTAAGACCATGTCTGGGACATTGGCATCATTATGTGATTATGTGTAAGACCATGTCTGAGACATTGGCATCGTTATTTGATTTCGAGTAAGACCATAGCTGGGCTATCGGCATCGATATGTGATAACATGTAAGACCATACCTGAGATATGGCATTATACAAGCTATATGTGATTTTCGAGTATCCTTAACATTTCCAAAAGGATCAACGGGTAAAGTCAAGTCAAGAAAGAATGTGTGAATGAGTTAAGTGACTCAGGTACGTACGAGATTCATACAAGTATTGAAAATGGAAGTATTTGATGAATTCACTTATGATATTGAATATGTATACATTGGGAAAGGTTTGTGAGTTTATATGTGTTTACTCATAGTTTGCCTATTGATGGAAATGATGTTGATTCATATGGTAATTTTATTTGTATATGGCTTACTAAGCTTTTAAAGCTTACTTTGTGTGCTCTTTCCCTGTTTTATAGTATGTTTTGGATTATGATTTGAGTAGTGAAATAGATGGATTTTAAATGGCATGATTTGTATATGAAATAGCATGTTTTGATTTCCTATAAATGTATTGAAATGGTATGAAATGATGTGGTTTTGGTTTACTTGAGGAGGGTGAGAAATGTGGCTTAAACCAAGCCTATTTGCGCCCCACACGGTTGAGCACACGGGCGTGTGACTCGACCGTGTGTCTGCTGTAACTTAATTAAATAAGTCAGTGAGTTACATGGCTTAGAAACATGGGCGTGTCTACTGGCCGTGTGTGACACACGGGCTGGCACATGGGCGTGTGGCCGGCCGTGTGACCCAAGTCAGTATACCCTTCAGATTTCACACAGCCAAGGCACACTGGCGTGTCTCCGGCCGTGTGATGCAAGTCAGTATGTATGCCCTGTTTCCACACGGCTTGTGACACGAGACGGCCTGTTCACACAGGCGTGTGATCCTTGTATGCTTGAAAAATTTATAAGTTTTCCAAAGTTTTTAAATGTTATCGGTTTAGTCCCGAACCTCTTCCAGGTATGTTTTAAGGTCTCGTAGAGCCTTATAAGGGACAATTTGATTATGTTGGATTGATGTTTATGCATTAATGGATTCTTGGGTGAGAAATGTATATTGTATGTTGTGATTTGATAGGTAATGCCTTGTAACCCTATTTCGGCGACGGATACGGGCTAGGGGTGTTACAGTAAAAATTTACAAAAATAAGATTTTCGCATACAAAGGGATTTGAACTTAGGTCTCAATGAAAATTACACTAGTTTTTAACCACTAAGCCAATTACTCATCCTTAAAATAATTTTACAAGTTTATAAATAAAAGGTCAGAAAGTGACAATCTTTTGGTCCACTATTCCATTTTCATCTAGCTTGATTTTCAGGATGTGACACCAATCTCCCCCGTTCTCTTATTTTTGCTTCAATGTTTGAATGTCTCGAGACAAGGGGTTCCTATCTCGAGACTTGGAGCAAGGAAAAATCTATTTAGCTTTGATGTTCTTCTGTCTCGAGACTTAGGAACAATTGTCTCGAGACAATGACCACTTGTCTCGAGATTTAAGAACATGTCTCGAGACTAAACAACTATGTCTCTAGACCTCATGCACTTGAATGCAAAATTTAAATGAAATTTGTTCTAGCGGTCTCAAGACTCACTGACCAAATGGTTAAAAATTTGCACTTCTAAGTATCCAAAACCTTACTAAATTAAACCCAAACTTACCTCAAAATATAATCATCAAATTGAACCATCTAAACACATTCAAACATCACTAAATCATAACCTTTCATGCATCAACACTTAATCAACCAATTCACATAATTAAACTAGCATAAGCAAGAATAATTAACTAATAGTCAAAAGATAAAATCCAACCTTAAAAACATTATGGGTCACTTGCCAAAAGTGCCAAAACTAACTTAGACAACAAACATACCAACCTCAAAAAATTAACCTCATAATTATTGTAAAACATGAGTATACCAAGGGACAATGGACTACATTTCAAAGCTGGGACATGTGAAACAAAATGAAGGGTAAGATCTTTGAAGATTTGTATTGAACCTATTCCAACAACAATAACTAAAGGGTCATCTACAATTTTAATTGTAGAAATACTAGAATATGGAATATAAGATAAAAAAAAATATTAGAAGAACATGTCATATAATTAGAAGTATCAAAATAAATGATCCATGATTCTTCAGATGAAATGAAAAGGTCAAAGTTGAACAGTTACAATTGTTTGACATAATGCACAATCCTACCTTAGAGAATGGTTTAGAAGATGATAGGTTTGCTTGAGTTTTACCAAAGCATAAAAAAAGGGTAAACTATAAGAATAGTCACCCAAATATGCACTTGATTCTATTTTAGTTACCCAACTATTAATTTTTTTTATTTAGTCACTTAACTTTTCGGAATTAAATATTTACTCGTTCTTTCATTAGTTATGGTTAACTAAGTAATGAAAATCTAACATGGACTTTTTTATTGGCCTAATAATAAATTTAGCCGTCTAATGTTTACACATTTTATCAATTTGATTCTAAATTAAAAAAAATATTCAAAAAAATTTATCAAGAAACAACTAAACTCTCTCTCACTATTAGCAGTACACCCTCGACCCTCTTGTCAACCACTATACATGACGCATTATCTTAAACTCACCCTAATTAGCTACTAGCACCACTGACGATCTCCTCTCTACTTACTATTTCAGTTTTTCTACTTCTTTCTCTCTCTTTTTCTAGAAAACCCATAACTACTATCCACTTTGTGTCATCGCCACCAATTGTTGTTGCTTCTCCGATGGTTGCACCGCCGAGACTAACTCTTGATTTTCCCCTAAATACTAACCTTCTCTTGCTTCCCTAGTCAGTAGCTAACTTTTGACTGTTGAGATAATCGAGAGATGAACTTGAACCACCTGAACCAGACCAAGCCAAGATGAGTTCTTTAGATGGAACTCGGTATTCCACTTCAAAGTAGAGAAACTTCTTCTTTTTTGTTGTTGTTATTGTCTCTTCTTCTTCTTCTTCTTCTTCTATCTTGATGGTTGTTGGTTTATTGGGTGTTTTGTGACTATCGTGTATAAAGGGTGTTGTGGACGTTGAGATTTTAAAGTATTTTGGAGTTGATTTTGGATTAGGGGTCAGAAGTTGGATGGTGAAAGATGAGTGAAGCTTGGTGCACGATGGGTCTCAGATAGATGGTTGGTGGGAGTGGTGCGTAGGAGTTGAGAGGAAAACGGTAGTGGTGACATCATCAACAAAGGGGTGAGATTGTGAGTTTGTGAGGTTTATAGTCGTTTCAACCGAATTTGACTACTGGTTTTGGGTTGAAAGAAATGTGGTAAGATGATGGAAGCTTTAGACCACGTTTGGTTCGCTGTAATGGAATAGAGCTGTAATAAGTAATTCAACTGTTTGGTTGAATGGAATGGAATAGAGCTGTAATAGAATTCTTGTGTTTGGTTGAATGGAATGATGTTGTAATAGCATAAGGAAAAGAACTAAAATGACCGAAATACCTTTAGCGAAATTTTTTTAGGTAGATGATTATTGTTATTGTTATTAAATTTTAATAAGGTTATTATTGAAAATAATTTAATAAAAATAATAAATAATTTAATCATATTTTAACATAATTATTATTAAATATAATTTAATAACATGCTTAATATAATTATTATTATATGAATTAAAAAATCTTAATATATAATACTATAAAAATATATAATTTATTTTATTATTTTTAAACTGCAATACATATATGTGCTGAAATATCATTACTGAAACGAATAATTTAATCTCTCTACAAAAAAAAAATATTAGAAGTAATTAATTAACTTGAGAATTATATTTTACATCCAAGCATAATATTCATATATTAACAAAAAGTTACATGATTTCATTAGTTTATATGTCATAATCCATATGTTTTAAAATTTTACAACATCAAAAAGTTACAACATTCACTACAGCAAAACAGACTTTTAGCGGCGTTTTTTTTGGCCTTTCGCGGCGTTTATAAGCGCCACTAAAAGTTTTTGCGGCGCTTTTGTAAGCGCCACAAAAACGCCGCTATTGCTACGCACGCCAAATTTTAGCGGCGTTTATGCATAAGCGCCGCTAAAGACCATGACTTTTAGCGGCGCTTTCAAAAAAAAACGCCGCTAAAAGTCATGGTCTTTAGCGCGCTTTCCTACAAACGCCGCTAAAGTCATGGTCTTTAGCGCGCTTCCGACAAACGCCGCTAAAGTCATGGTCTTTAGCGGCGCTTTCTCTACAAACGCCGCATAAAAGTCATGGTATTTAGCGGCGCTTCTGACAAACGCCGCTAAAAGTAATGGTCTTTAGCGGCGCTTTCTAAAAAACGCCGCTAAAAGTCATGGTCTTTAGCGGCGCTTTCTCGAAAAACGCCGCTAAAAGTCATGGTCTTTAGCGGCGCTTTCCCGAAAAACGCCGCTAAAAGTCATTGTCTTTAGCGGCGCTTTTTCAAAAAACGCCGCTAAAAGCGATGGCTTTTAGCGGCGCTTTGTTACAAACGCCGCTAATTTGTACAGATTTCTGGGTTACAGTTTTTTCAATATAATACCCCTCCTGCAGTAAAACCAACCAATAACAGTAAATATAGCATATAATTTCAACGCAAAAACAAAGAAATTTAGCATAAAAATCACTCCAAATACATTAATTCTAAATAATACTTGAAATTTAATAAATTAAATGAATGATGACTGAAAATATTGTAACAATAATGTTAAATGTAATAATGTCAAAACATTCTTACAACGAGAAACTAAATGTGTCTAAGATGGCGGTTTCTGCGACTGTTGAAACATCTGCATCATATCTTTGAAAAGCCGGTCTTTGGAGCTCTTCGTACTTTCTCGTTGCTTTCTCTTCATAGCATCGATCTTTGCCTCTGCTTCCTCCTTGCACCGCCCTCTCTCATCTCTTCTTTGCTTTGCCTCCTCTCATTCTGCCGCTTCTTCTGCATCCGCTCTCTAAGTCGTTGCTTTGGAGTTCTTCATATTTTCTTTGAACATCGCAATTTGTCGCCTCTGCTCAACCGTGCTCTCTTGCATATGAGCTATCTGGTCTTGTAGCCTCTGAACTTCAAAGACGAGATTGACTCGGGAAGGCATGTATCTGCGAGGCCGGGATCAAAAATATTGGGTCGGGTAACACTGATCCTTTAGATCGAACCCGACCATACCTTTCAAGACCCAAAACATCGGTGATAATTCTATTAAAAATATACTAAAGATTAACGAGAATTATCAATCGAATCGATCGTACCTTTTAGGACCCAAAACATCTGTAATAATTCATTTGTCAATCTCCTCAAGATTAGCGAGAACTATCGATCAAAGCACTTCATATACTCCGCCTTTTTCTCCTTTAGTTTATCCTAATAAATCAATGAAAGAATTAGAAACGAAATATATAAATAAGAAAGAATGCAACATAATTTAACATTATAAATATAAAACTATAAACGATAAATTAAACTAGTATAATTAAACATTATAAATATTTATAAAAATAAAATTTTATTAAGTAAATATACCAAAATTTCTGCAGCTTTCGGATGTCATCGGAGATCCATCCTTCTTTCTATGCGTGATGTCAAAAAGTCAACACGCCCAACTTTTTGACCAATCGAAGTTTCCTACATTTTAGCGAGTAAAAATATAATTTAATAGTATAAAGTAATTAATATTTGACAGAATTAATAAATTATAATACCTCTTCAGCCTTCACACAGTAAAACTTCTAGAACTGCCATTGGTGTGCGTGAATTTCTGCTTACATCTCACGCTTATTCCAACTCGCTCACGGTCCTACATAATGCAATTTGAATTATATATATAGTATATACTATAAACCAAATAATTTATAAGATTTTAGAAGTACGTAATACCTCTCCTTTTTTGAATTCCAAAATCTAACTTGATCTTCCCATTGGTACCTCAACATTCCGGTGGAACATTTCTTAATTTTTCGTCGAGGCTTATGTCTTTCTTAAAATACTGCTTTTTTGAGCGTACTTTTATTGTCTCTCCATTTTTACCTAATGTCTTCTTGACATAGTCATCGAGACCTCTAAAGTAAATCTAGCTCAAGAAAAAAAAGTATAAATAGTTAATATAAATGGAAATTAAATTAAAGTATTATAAATTACATTCACGTTTTGTTACCTTAATATTATCGAGCCTCGATTTTTGTTGGCATCGGGCATGTGATGCCATGATTCGTAGTTAATGGGCAACATATTGGAGTTTCGTGCAATAATGCCCAAATAGCTTCCTAACAATCGAGCTTCAGATCCAACCTACCGGCCATGATTGTTTCTCCTTACTTTAACACGATCGGTAGGCTCTAAGTCGTATAAATCTTTAAGTAGTGTACGTCCCGAGCTCTACGCGTCCCACCACCTTCAAATGAAAAATGATATATTATTATATTAAAATTAAAAGATGAATCAATAATAAAATTCAACATGCATGTAAAATAAACTTAACATTACTTTCAAATTCTCCGGGCTCATCATCTATGTCCTAAGAGTAGAAGATCCAACAACTGCTTTCTGTTCACTATTTGCTTCTTCCGGATTTGGAGTATCGTGAACAATATTGAAATCTCGTAATCGTCTTCTAGGCATTTTTCCCGCAATACACGTAAATTAGTTCAAAATTTTAGTAACATATAACAACAATAATAGGACATTTAAAATAGTTAAGTTATATAACATGCCCAACATTAAAATTATAATATTACATATAAATAATAAATCGTAAAATCTCACTAAATCATATTTCGTAAATATCTTCGTCACATCTTGACGAACCCATTGAAATTGTTGACTAGTACTAGGGATATTTTCATTTAAGTTTTGTTCGAAAAGGCAATGTTTCGATCTTTCGACTATGTCATCTCTACTTCCACCGCCAATGTCGAAGAAGTCTCTAGGGGTGTTTCAAGTACAACGTACCAACCCTCATCAATTGGATCTTTCGAGTAAAAACTTGTGTAACTTGAGAAGAAAACACATACGGCTCGTCCATCGGTTGTTCTCCGGTGTGAATCAATCGAGAGAAATTCACCATTGTAAAGCCATATTGATCGCTTTTAATTCCGCGAGCCGTATTCACATCACCCAATCACCTCGAAATAAGACAACTTTGCATTTGCCGTAATAATCC
Organism: Gossypium sturtianum; assembly: GCA_025698515.1. Classification (NCBI taxonomy): domain Eukaryota; kingdom Viridiplantae; phylum Streptophyta; class Magnoliopsida; order Malvales; family Malvaceae; genus Gossypium; species Gossypium sturtianum. Next base: position 160,949,409 of record CM046948.1, read on the forward strand.
AACTCAATGATGTCGCAATAAGTCCGTAATACTCCGCATTCCCCTCGACCGGATTCTCGTCCCTAGCACTAGCATAACTTGTAATCGAAGAATTAACAACAATTCCGCAATTTTGGGTTCTCCTCAATCTCTCGCGATACTTTGTATGAAATCTGTATCCGTTGATAAGGAAGCCACCATATCTTTTAACTAATCTGTTTGGACCTTGTGAAAGCCATTTAACTTCGTCATTTACTTCATTGCGACTCCAAACCTATCGAGTCGAAAGTAAATCGATTAATTATTATGAGAAAACCTTATTACTTGTTAATGAAAACTTAAATTGCATACCATTTGGCTTAACCATTCATGGAATGATTCTGCGAACAACTTATTAATTTCTCGTCGATTTAATCTTCGAGATCGTGAACGAGCTCTCAATATTTGCTTGTACTCACTACGGTAAAACAGGTTTTACTTTGTTAGAAGACAAACAAATCATAATTGATGAGTGTTTACCAAATTGTAGAACTTACTTCCAAATGGTTCCATTGAATCATGATGAAAAAGAACGTATCGATGCGCTTGGACCCACGATCTATCGTCTAATTCTGTAATTTCGACTTTGCCAATCGGTTCTCGAAACTTTGAAATAAATAAGTTTCAGCCAAATTATGATCTCATGAGCCCAAGCATTTCTACTCGGTGCTGCTCATTCTTGTTTCAACATCTTCCAAATACCTCGAATGTAAAGTCATACATTCCTCTCGCCAAGTAGCCTCGGCAATTGATCCTTCCGGGATAACGCTTATTGCGGCGTGATGACTTCAATTTGGAAAGGAACCTAAACACGATATACAACATTATCAAAAGTTGCAACTAAAGGCATTGAGTTGAATGAAGGAATATTTTGCAAATAAAGTAAGACCTTTCAATGGGATACATCCATCGATAGAAAACGGGTCCACCAAGAAGTGCTTCACGCGGAGATGAATTAACAAGTGCACCATAATAGTGAAGAAGGAAGGCGGGAATATCTTCTCCAAATTGCATAAAGTCAATGCGGCTCGTTCTTGTAGTCTCTCAAGTTCTTGAACATTCAAAACTTTACCACAAATGCCTTTCATTATATTTGTGATTTCAATTACGAGAGCCGTCACCTTTTTCGACATACAACACCGCATAGCAACCGGAAGTAAGTCTTGCATCAAAATGTGATAGTCATGCGATTTTAAGCCATATAATCTTCGATCCTTAAGACTCACACATCGCGATATATTTGATGCATACGCATCCGGACCTTTATATCCTTCAACACCGCATGAAACACTTCTTTCTCCGTCTTCGACATTGAAAAATAGCGGTGCAACCGATATTTCATATTCGGAAGTGCCCGGGATGAAGCTCACGCCGAATTCCCATGTGGACTAAATCAAGTCGACTCAAGATTATCTTTCGATTTTCCATCGACATTCAAAATAGTCCCAATGATGTTCTCGCATGAGACATTTTTCTCTATGTGCATGACATCAAGATTGTGGCGTAAAATTTGATGCTCCCAATAAGGCAACTCGAAAAAAATACTTCTTTTTTCACAAGTCCGCCTCATTTGGATCATCCTCTTCATCGATTCATCATCGATTCATCCCTAGATCTTCTATTTCTATGCGGGTTTGCCGGTTGATTCATCTTGCCATAAATGAAATTCATATCTTTCAACATTAAGAATATTTCGATCCACCGGTTTGCGAAGGAGTGATCCGAACTCTTCATTACCATCGAACCGAGCACTCTCGAAATCTAAATGTGTGATTTTCCTAGTAACCACCGACGATGCCCCATGTAAGAGAACTTATTCCCATTATATAACCATTGCGAACATGTTCACAACAAAGACAACACTGGACAAGCATAACGTCCCCCGTACTCCAACCGATAAATTAGCATAAGCGGGAAGTCGTTAATAGTCCACATTAAAGTCGCACGTAAATTAAAGTTCTCTTTTCTCATTGCATCGTATGTACGAACACCAGCCCATAGTTGTTTTAACTCGTCACAACAAGTGGCTGCAAATAGACGTCAATATCATTCCCGGACCTTTCTCTCCGGTATAATCATGGACAAGATAAAAGAAGATTGTTTCATGCAAACCCATGGAGGCAAATTGTAGGAACAAGTACCACGAGGCCAAGCATCGCACAAGTGTGCTCATGAGTTTGTAAGGGTTAAATCCATCGGATGCTAGCCCAAGCCTCACACTCAGGATCGCTTGCAAAGCTTGGAAATTTGGAGTCAAAAGATTTCCAAGCTAAAGAATCGCGAGGATGTCTTAACAACCCATCATCTGTTCGTCCATCACGGTGCCACGTCATTGATTCTTACTGTCTTCGACGACATGAAAAGCCGTTGAAGCCGCGGTATTAGCGAAAAATACCGCAAAATCTTAACTCGGCCGCTTCCTTGACTGTGCATCGTGTTCATCCTCGTTACCATCCTCTGTATTTCTATTAATCCAACGGGATTGACCGCATACATGACAAAGACTTTTGGTTTATCCGGTACGCCCCAAAGACAACATGCGATCATTTGGGCAACTATGGATTTTGTTGTAGCCAAGGCCCAAATCCTTTATCGGTTTCTTCATGTCTTTCAAGATTGAGGGATTTTCGCAAACGGAAACATTTCTTGCAAAAACTCTAACAAAGATTGTCAACGAGTTTCCTGGTCCATCCGCCCAAACATTTCAAGTGAAAAAGACGAATACGTAAAGACAATTTGGAAAATTTTGACCCTCATACAGCTTCTTCATTCATTTCACCAAGTAACGTGTAGAACCTCGCCGCTTCTTCGCTTTGGTCGTTCATCGTGTACACTTCTTCCCCTTCGGTGAAAGTATTTCTACCAAAACTATAAGCATCGGTTGCACCCCAAGTCGTGGAAACGACCGAAACCATCACAAGCATATTAAAAGCATCCCGCAACATGCCTTCTATATTTTCATCTCTAACATTCGATTGTAAGCAGTATGAGGATAACCCATATTCATCGATGAAGATGCTCCACTAGATGTACACTCTCCATGGAAAATCCATTTTTTGTACCCCCGGACAAAACCATCAACAACTAGATGTTCGTAGACAACTTCACGACAATGCCAATTGATATTGCAACACTTCTTGCGGGCAAAGAATCATATTCTCTTGGCTTGCATTTTGAAATGCGAAATTCGAAAAGTTTCTACTCCATTTCGATAGTCGTTGCTTACCCTTGACAATTTCATCCAACTCCTATCCATTTCGTAGTTGTTGAAGTCTAAAGTTGGCAATAAATTACACGGCTAAATTGTTAATTTATAATTTCTGTAAGTACCGATATGATCACATATATTACTGAGTTATGTATTCTTTAAGATTCATCATACGTGGCATTGTTACACCTAGGGAGGATCCATTATATCTAACAGTGAGATATAAGGCAACCCGTCAGGTTTCCAGCCTATATACTTTGAATCTTTTTTTTTTAATCTATACAAGTAAGTTATGTAAGTTATGAATTATGTAAGTTAAACAATTTGACGAAAGCTATGTAAGTTATGTATTATGTAAGTTAAATAATTTTATGTAAGTTATGTATTATGTCAGTTAAATTAAAATTTCAAATCGAAAATCTAAAGGAATTATGCATTCTTTAAGATTCATTATACGTGGCATTGTTACACCTAGGGAGGATCCATTATATCTAATGATGAGATATAAGGCAACCCGTCAGGTTTCCAGCCTATATACTTTGAATCTTTTTTTTTTAATCTATACAAGTAAGTTATGTAAGTTATGAATTATGTAAGTTAAACAAGTAAGTTAAACATTGTAGTTTTTTTTTAAAAAATTGATTGGTTTTAGTTTTTCGTTTGAGGTAAATTTGGAAAATGTTATTATATGTTTTTATAATTGAAATTTGTTGTGATGTTGTTAAATTAAAAAAGTTTTTACCTTACTTCTTTTTAAAAAGAATTTATTTTCTATATTAAAACATATTTAAATAGTGATGTATATTATATTATATTGATAACAAAATATTTATAAGTTTTTAATTTTAAAAACTTTTAAATTACTTCTTCTAAAAATAATCTATTTTTAATAATAAAACATATTTAAATAATGATAATTATTATTATATCGATAACAAAATATTATTACCATTTTGGAAGACATTGGAAATATTAAATATTAAAATCGCTCATTATTAATATAAAAATTGGTAATTAGTAATAAACCAAAAAGCCATATAAAAAATTGGTAATAAGTAATTAATATTAAACGAACCGTAAAATCTTACCAAAGAAATCCAATCCGACGATTCTGATAGCAAGAGTAGGAAGCGATGAATCAAATACAAACAACATATGAATTAACAAAAGCTATTGATTAATTACAAAAATGCTATTTACTAAAAACTAATACTCACATTCTTTGACCGAAAGAGAAATAGTCAATTCAAAGAGTGGATCACAAATCCTCTTCAATTCTACTCACTTTTAAAGTACGGGTACCTTTCTCAATACAACCTATTACAAATAAATATGAAATTTATTAAAACAAAAAGTCTATTCAATTACTTTGCCTTTCAGATAACTTATATGCTTTGGTGTATTGTAGACTAAAGTATAATAAAACTAGTAAGCAAATAAGTGAATACATGGGGTATAAAATTGATATTTTATAAATGTAATAACACTTGTCGATGTAATAACACCGACAATTAAATGAAGAGAAGATGAGAATGGATAAATCGGTGACTTATGGGCTAGCCATGATAAGTGAGGAGTGTTGAGTTTCTTAAAGTGATAGATTCTATATATTTGAGATTTATAAGCAATATTCTCTATGTAGATTTTATAATAATGATATAAGTAATAAGATAAACTACATGAGTATGTATACACACACTTTCACTTTAGAAAAACTACAACAGGGCCAAACAAACACTTTCACTTTAGTTGTATTCTGATAAAATGCTATTTTCAGAGTGTATACACACACACACAAAAAAAAAAAAAAAAAAAAAATGCTTGACCATCCAACTTACAGTCATCGAGGGCAAATCTATTAATCATTGAGAACATAGATAGAAGTTGTATAGGTGTAACTCGGCAATTCTGGACATGATAGATTCCATAACACGAAAAAGTCAACAAAAACACTATGCAAACATGGCATGGAAAAGAAGCACAAAGAAACACGAAAACACAAAAATGTCAATATATATAACAAAATTTATTAGCTTGTCAAAAACTAATAAGAAAAATACCTTAAACAAGAACATACACGAATTGCCGGGCCTCATGTGAGTAAATTACTAAGAAGCTAACAAAAGCTTTTAGAACCAAAAACAATGACTGGAATTTATACATGCTTCTAGCAAAAGATTCATAATACATATGCAAAGGGATCAATTTAGTACCCAACGGGTATATTTTCCTAGTCCTACCAGTTCTTTTACCACTTGCCTTTACTAACATTAGTATTTCTCTGTAAGTGAAGTCAAATTAACCTTTAGCCGAAAGCAAAATATTACGAAAAATTATCAAATGAAGCACTTCTTCGCTGTCTTATCTTGTCCGAGGAAAACCATCAAGAATGAACCCCGATTCACCCTTAGCTTCTCCCGCTTCAAGACGTTTGGAAAGTAAATCTATTATAATTTCATCTGAAACTAATTTTCCTGGGTAACAATCTCCTTTAGCCGCCAAGTGTAATAGTATAAAAAAGTAAATTTGAGTAATAAAAAATAAAAAATAAAAGGAAACAACAATGATGTTTCAACTCCAATTTCTTTCCTCAAACCACAAAAATATCATGACTTTCAAATTCCAATAAAAACACAAACAAATTAAAGCTAAAATCAAACAAAAAAATTACGTGTCCTAACTCGTAACATTCTAAAGCATTTCCTTTATGCATTTATCATGGATCCATTTGCTTATTAATTTTACTAATTGCTTTTGGTCTCGATATAGAACCGAGTAATTTACTTCTTCAGATCGATATTGGTGCAAACAAGCAAAATTGATAACAATGTTTGTGAAAAACCATCCAAATCAAACAAACACTACAACAGAGGCCAAACAAACACTTTCACTTTAGAAAAACTCTTCCAACAAAAATCGCAATGACAAAAAAAATAATTCCGAGGATAAGAATGCTACACTCAAACAATGAACCTAATCCAATTTTTGCTCATTTCCAATACATCTAGATAATCCCCAGAAAGGACATAGTACATCTCACATACATGTATGTATATATATATATATCAAAATGTATATAACAACTCGACAAGTGTTATTACATGCATCGATATTCGGATATTCGTAAATTAGGGATTTGATAAAAAAACTGAAAAATAATAAATCTAAATAAAGACAAATGTAAGAGCAGAGCATTCTTACATCGGGAATTAGGATTTGACCAAAAAAATGAAAAATAATAAATCGGGAATTAGGGTTTGATTACCTATTATGCTTCGAGCAAAGGGACGTCCTACAAAAACCCTTGCCTTTGTTAATTCGATTTTCTATATGGAAAATCAATGCCCTGTATGAAGGGTGAATTTTACTGATTTGAAATTGGGGAAAAGGGTGAACAAGAGAGCAAAACGGATGTCAATGGAGTAAAAGGGGTTAAAATACTTCCGCTTTCTAGGAGCGGCGATTGAATATCTTCCGTGTCGTGGCTCGATTGTGACCGTCCGGTAAGAGGGATTACAATCGGCCGCGGGTTACTCTTACGCTTCTAGTAATGGTAGAGGAAATGAAATGAAAAGGGGGCAAATGATCCTGCAGAACGAAATGGGAAAGGGTTATCGTGTGGGTAGAGAGCAAAACGACACGCTTTTGCCAAAAGAAATTTAACCTTTGCGGCGTTTTTAATTAAAGCGCGCTAAAAGGACCTATTGCGGCGTTTTCACAAAACGCCACTAAAAATCTAATAAAACTATTGTTTAAAAGATATTTTTGCGGCGTTTTTAAACAAAAAACGCCACTAATGCCTTTAAAAATTAAAATTATTTAATATATAAAATAAAAACCAATATAAACTTTTTCATTTAAATAAAAACAATATTTAAAATAATATATAAAATAAAAACAATATAAAATTATTTAATAATAGTATTTTCATTTTTTCATTTAAATAAATAATTTTTAAAATTATTATAATATTTAAAAGAATTAGATCAAATTTGAAATCTTGAATATTATTTAAAATTTGAAATTATCTAATATATAAATTAAAAACAAAGTCATCATATACCCAAAAAACTTTAAATTTATTTTAATAATAGTATTTCAAATTGTTAACATATGTATATTTTTTTACCCTAAACCCTAACCTCTGTCCTCTTAGCCCTTAAACCCCTAACATCTAACACCTAACCCAGAAACCATAATATAACTCTTAAACATGAAATCACAAACACTAAACCCTAAACCCTTAAATTTTAAAATTTAAACCCTAAACCCATAATATTTTAGAGATGTACAATCAGATTTAATTTATAGCATATATTTTTATAATTTCTTAATGATTAAATGAAATTTGATATTTTATCTTCATTCGATAAACCCTAAACCTGTGAACCTTAAACCATACACCCACAAAACCCATAAACCCAAGCCATAACCCTAAACTCAAACCCTAAACTCTAAACCACAGGACCCTAAATCCTAATTCCTAAATCTTGAAATACTGAACTCAAAACCCTAGTCACCCCATACAAATGACTAAAGTATCCTTAATATATTATAGCCTTAAACCTTAAATTATTTAGATAAGTTTTGAATATTACATAATATTTCTTTCAATATTTTAATAAATTTAAATAACATTTTCAATTTACTAATGAATTTTGTTTCTCTACTGAGATGCATGGGTTACAAATTTTTTAATTTTAATATATATAAAGCTTATCTATTATCTTTTAAATAATGTAAAATATAATTATAATTTGGTATAAGTACTCCTTATATATATTCACAAATTTGGAATTTGGTCAATATGCTTTTATTTTTAGGAGTTTAATCTCGTTGCTTTTCTTATTTGAAAATTTAGGTTCAACTATTAACACTCATGAAACCCTAACACATCCCCTTAAACCCTAAACCGCAAATCATAAACCACATATAATCCCTAAACATTAAAATAGTAACTCCTAAACCTTACACTCTAAACTATATATATATGCTAAACCATAAACCCTAAACTATGATGATAATTAATTTAATATTTTAAAATTAAATCTTTTACGATTATATAATAAATTATTTAATATATAAATTTAAAAAATCCAAAAAATGGCTAAAGAAACGGTCGGACTTTTAGCGGCGTTTTTCAAGACGCGCCGCTAAAGGTCGGACTTTTAGCGGCGTTTTCCCAGAAGCGCCGCTATAGGTCGGACTTTTAGCGGCGTTTTCCCAGAAGCGCCGCTATAGGTCGGACTTTTAGCGGCGTTTTCCTCTGGCGCCGCTAAAGGTCGGACTTTTAGCGGCGTTTTCCACTGAAAAGCCGCTATAGGTCGGACTTTTAGCGGCGTTTTCCTTAAAGCGCCGCTATAGGTCGGACTTTTAGCGGCGCTTCCCGTGCGCGCCGCTATAGGTCGGACTTTTGGCGGCGCTTTTCGAAAAGCGCCGCTATAGGTCGGACTTTTAGCGGCGTTTTCCTTAAAGCGCCGCTATAGGTCGGACTTTTAGCGGCATTTTCCCAGAAGCGCCGCTATAGGTCAGACTTTTAGCGCGTTTTCCGTGAAGCGCCGCTATAGGTCGGACTTTTAGCGGCGTTTTCCCGTAGCGCGCTAAAAAGTCGACTTTTAGCGGCGTTTGAGCAATAAACGCCGCTATATATCATTTTTAGTGGCGTTTTTGAAATAAACGCCGCTATTACTCAATTTTTAGCGGCGGTTTCCTTCAAACGCCGCTAATGTATAATATTTGCGGCGTTTTTCTCTAAAACGCCACTAAAAACGCCGCTAAAAGTCTATTTTACTGTAGTGATTGTAATGACATTCTATCATGTCATTATACCATCCAAATATTACAAACACAAAAAGATACCAAAATATAATATATACTTTTACTTAATATCTTTTACTTAATAATATATAATTTAATAATATACTTATATAATAAGTAAATATACATGTATTTTACAAATGTATGTATATTAGTATCACACATGTCACCATATGCACCATACATTTGTCTTAATTTGATTTATTCATCACATAATATCAATTTAATAATAATAAATACATTAAATATTTACTTAAATAATAAGTAAATGCATACATGTATTACAAATGTATGTACAATATTTAATAACATTCTTAATATAATTATAATATGAACTAAAAAATTAAAATATATAATACTATAAAAAAATATATAATCTACGTTATTATTTTTAAACTGCAATACATATTTAATGTGCTAAAATATCATTATTGAAACAAATAATTTAATTATTCTACAATAAAAAAATATTAGAAGTAATAAATAACTTGAGAATTATATTTTGCATAAACATAATATTCATATATTAACAAAAGGTTACATGATTTCATTAGTTTATATGTCATAATCCATATGTTACAACATCAAAAAGTTACAACATTGTAATGACATATATCATGTTATTATACCGTCCCAAATATTACAAACACAAAAAGTTACCAAAATATCATCAATACAACTATGGTTTTTAATGGTCAAAGAAGAAATCTTCTCCACCCATTCCAATCGTGATAAATGTAAGGTAAACTAAAGAAAATGAGCATTTGCGTTGGATGATCTGAATTTTGCTCAATGCTCAAAAACGCTCATCCACGCTTAAACCTTCTATTTCACATAATGTTGGATATAAATTTGTAGCTTTTTTTGGATGATCTGAAATTCTTCCGACTTTTGTTGAATTACCGCATCGGAGGCAATACTTCTATCGATTTGTTCGCCAACGGCCGCATGTTTTCCGCCAATAAAGTGGCAGCATCATGAAATGAAGAAGACATATGATCACTTGCATCGTAATTCTTTTTTTCTTCTTCTTTGAAGATGTGGAACCCCATTGGTTTCGAAATGGTTTGCGATTCTCAGTAATTCAAGCATCCATGTCATCCAAAGAGATATCACTTCACATCCATAGAAATCGCTTCTTTCTTCATGAATATTTATAGTAGCTACATCCTCAACATTTATTTCTTCAATGATATCAATGCAATGTTTGAGCATCTTTTCCATGGCTGGCTCGATCTTTTGCGTAAATAGCGATAAGTTAGTCGTAATAAGGGAAACTACGATGTTTGAACCGACTGCTTTTATGACTCTATAAAAATGAGGAATTTATATTAGTTATAAGTTTGGTGAAAATAAAATAATAAAGACTTGAAATAATTCTTAAATTTATATATGAGTTCCACACCGCATCTTCAAAGAACAACGAGTGCCTATGCTCATCCCAACCAAAACCGCTATTGTTTTTCCATTAAGCATGTCATAAACGATTGACCAATCCCTTTTCATGAGTCTAATCCTTGATTCAATATTAGGTTTAGCCTTCAACATTGCATTGGGTAAAACTTTTTCTAACATTTTTCCAACTCATTTAAATAACCTACTTTGAATCCGTATCGCATTTAAGGTTCCAACATTGTGCAAGTCGACCATACAAGAAACCAACGCAAAGATCTTCTTCTCTCGAACCCATTTCCTTTTGGTTCCTCGAGAAATTTGGGAAGAAACATTTGATTCTCAAAAACTCCGACATAATTATCTTAAGAAAAAAACAAATTAAGACATAAGAGATAGCTAGATTCTGTAATAATGGTAAGCTTGAAATTTTAACAATTGCAAAGGAAAAAAACATAATCAGATATTGCAAATTATGTATCTTAACTACAACCACACCTTTAAATCTAGAGTTTTTTATTCGAATACCCAAAAGAAAATAGGAAAACAAGTTCATAAACAAACAAACCACAATGTTAGAAAAAAAAAAGAACTAAAAATACAAATCAGAACTTACATTTGCAAATCTGAAATGTTAAATTTCATTCAATAAAATCAACTATTGGCTTAGCAAATAATAATGTCTTGAACATTAAAAAAAATTAATAATGAATATCTAATATTGAAATACATCCACATCCACATCCAATTTATACAATTGTAGCGAACCAAACGTGCTGATATTGAATGTTTGATGCCATTGCTGATAGTAAAGGTCAGAAATGAAAATTAGAAATAACTGCTCCATTTCAATGAGTTCTCAATCATTGGGCCAAAAAGAATGCTGCAAAATGAATTTGCAAAAGCACAATTGTAGTTTTTAAACATAAAATGTTGAAATAAAATAAATTACCCATATCTACTATGCAGTAATCAATCAACTTTGAAAAGTCTGAGCATTCAAACATTAACTTCCTCACCCTAAATAAGATGCTAGTAACATTTATACTAAAAAAACCTCTCAATAAAGGAATGGAGGTAAAAAAAATAAGAATAATGCAGCACTAGATCAGGCTGACGATTCTAGATGGATTTTCAAACAGATTCTAGATGTAAAATCTTATGATCTAATAAAATAAAACTAAAATTATAGCAGTATACTTAAACACATACAACCAACAAAGTCATCAACTAAGGAACATCAAAGATCTTCAAATAAACCATATGGCAGGAAAAAAAAATCACTTGTGATGGATCAAACTTTAATAAGGCTCGGACACCATATAAATGCAAGTGACAGTGACAAAGAAAGATGATTTTAATCAAAGGAAGCAACCATATTTATACATGAAAGAAGCCTATATTACAGACTTTTGCCTAATTTATAAAAATCACAAAAACCAATGATAAGTAGTTAAAAGGATGGGGGCCAACATTGATGCCATAGCATATATGCCTAATTTATCAAATTTATCAAATTTCCATTACAGACTTTTGCACTTATTTACAGTGAGAATTCACAGTGATGAAACACTACAATTCCAGCTCCGCAGTTATCATTTCAAACCAGTAAAATTAACCAAATAAAAACACATATAGTGCAACAAATATGCCAGTTCAGAAAAAGAATAAATTCAAGAAAGCCTAAAGAATTTAGAACACTGAAAATTTAGTTAACTTGGAGTCATTATATTTTAGGCATACCTTCTTCTCAACTGTCAACTTTAGCTTCTGCCAAAACTTATCTGTCAAAAAGAATACATGCATGTAAACAAGAAAGTTGTAAGACTATATTTCAAAAAAAATAAAATGTAAGCCGTCCATTATTTCCCCAAAGTTGTAAGAATAATCTATTTGTTAATATTTTCTGAAATAGAAACCAATTCAATTTTTCTTTTTACAGAAAATTAAACCATTACTAACATAAAATACTGTGTTTTTTAAGGAAAAAATAATAATGATTGAAGGAAAATTTATGAAGATATCATATAATTAAATCTCAATAATTTTTTCGGTAAAAAAAAAAACAACATTAAGCGATTAGAAAAGCATGAGTGCGATCAACCAGCAATATACCTTGTATTGATATTGGAGTTTCTTAAAACAACTGTAAACTTATGAATCCAACAGTAGAAGTTTTGGCCATGCGATAAGAAACTTTATTCTAAAATCTCAACTATCATTTGATTGCTTAAAATTGAATTCCATGACATGAATTGAAAACCAAATCTGGAAGCTTTTTTATGAACTCTTAACTTGAAACCCCTCAACTTTTTTGTGGTAATGCATTGAAATCTCCAAACTCCATAATTGAAAATTTCACCGCAATATTCAACAAAGACTATCTCTCGCAAATGCCAAATAGATAATGGTCTCAAAATCTCGGTTCAAGCACTGAAGCATAAAGCAAGCATTCGTAAGAAGAAATTAAAAGCCTACTTGTTCCTCCTCTTTTATAGTTAAAGCTCAGACTATAATGGCCTTTCCAAAGATGTACCATTAATTCCCTATGAATTAAATCCAATTTACTGTAAATCACAACTTTTAAATCGGTGAAGAGAAATCAAACCATCATTTATCTTTCAGGTGTTCCCCCGCTCATAATACAAAATCTCTTTTTCTAACTGAAAAATGTTTACCCTTCACCGCATTTATGAACACTCGACAAATAACAAGAACCCAGAAACTAAAGGGAAATAAAGGAATCAGTAAGGAACCCAGATTTTTTTTACCGATTTTAATGAGAACGTCGAGATACTCTACTTCTTCAAGGCTCGCCATTGTTTCTTTCGATGAATCAAGTAAGGAACACACCCGTTTAACCATAAAACAAAAATGAAAAGGCAAAAGACAAAGTTCAAGTTAAGATGATGAAGGAAGATGATGTGCAGGAAGCAGAACCAAAAATGTTTACTTGACCTTGGATGAAGAGGAGGAATGCCCGGAGTCGGAAGTGCGTGAAATGGTGGCCACGATTGAGAGTGTTTTTGAGGTGAAATTTTGGTAAGGGGTAAAAAGGGTTCTTCAAGCAATGAATAGCTAAACGGTGAAGAGGAAGGGAATGGAAATCCCCAAAAATCGCCGCTATGCGGCATGGAATAGACCCGTAATAGGGTATTCCATTGAACCAAACGTCTGCTTGTGTTGGCCTGCAGAATAAGCTTGTAATAGGCATGTAATGGAATAGCCATTACATTGAACCAAACATGGTGTTAGTGTTTGTTTGGTGTTTAGAGAAGATGAAATGATGATGGTGAATGTGAGTTGAAAATAGTGATGTGTCATTTATGGTGGTTGACGAAAGGGCTAGAGGGTGTGTATTATCGTGTGTGAGTGAGGGTCGAGTTGTTTTTTGATAGAATTTGTTGAATTTTTTAATTTAGGATTAAATTGATAAATTGTGTAAACATTGGAGAGCTAAATTTGCTATTAGACCATTAAAAAAGCTCACATTAGATTTTCATTACTAAGTTAACAACATCTAATGGAAGAGTGACTAAAATATTTAATTTCAAAATTAATAGTTAGGTAACTAAAATAGAACTAAGTGCATAATTGAGTGACTATTTTTATAGTTTACCTTAAAATAAATTCAATTTAGTTTTCAAAACATTGATATATTTATTATAGGTTTATTTTAGACCCTTGGATATTCAGTAATTATATTGAACCTCAACAAATCCGAAATTAAATCGAGTTAAACCATCAAATGTGACAAAACTTTCTCAGTGCTATTCTCTCCATTCACAAACCTTGAATCAACATCAATATTAGAAAACATCTTCTTTTTTTTCTATACAATTCCTAGAACTACTATTCCTCCATTCACAAAACTTTAACCGACATCAATCTTACAAAACATCAATTTTTTTTACAATACCTAGAACTACCCATAGGTCATTCCCAATTTACGATTCTCCCTTTCCAAAACCTTTTTTTTTTTTTTTTTTTGAAGAACCCTTCACAAAACTTGAAGCAATATCAATCTTACAAAACATCATTTTTTTAGAACTATTTATAACCTATCCTCAATTTTGATTAGAAAGATAAACGTGTTTTAACGTACTCAAACTCGCATCTCTTAGTCCTAAACTAGCAATAATATCAATTCCAACTAAATTAAGGGTTATATATTTATTAAAGTTTTTTTTTATCAAGATATTTATTAAAGTTTCCCCATTAAAATTTAAACAAATACCCCATTTTGTCAACAGCTCTCAACACCACATTCATTTATCCTCTTTGTCTTCTTCGATACCCAACAAAATCATCCCTATAACCCTCACCCACTCCACCCTCTCTTTCCTTCGTTATTTCCAATTCTGAAACTCAAATCTCAAACGATTTTAGAAAGAAAAACCCTCCCAAAAAAATCAAAGCCTTTTTTAACTTTCCTTCAATGAAACGAAGGACCCCGGATTCTCAGGCAACCGTCTCCGACCACAAATTGAAGAAAATCAAAGAAGAAGATGAAGAACCTGAGGATACAAAATCTGGGTTGATGAATTTAGATGAAAATCTTTTGTACGAAGTTTTCAAACACGTCGATGCAAGGACTTTGGCTAGGGCTTCTTGTGTAAGCCGTCTATGGCGCCAAACCGCCAAAGACGAGCGGCTCTGGGAGCTGATCTGCACCAGGCACTGGGCTAACATCGGTTGTGGAACCCAACAGCTTAGATCTGTCGTTTTGCCTCTCGGCGGCTTCCGTCAGCTCCACTCCCGTTACCTTTGGACGTTTTCCAAGCCACAAGCCGCTTCGGCTTCCGCCTGGTCTCCGCCCAAGATTATCAACTCCAAACCGCCGGCACGGTGGGGGAAAGATGAGGTTAATCTATGTCTCTCTCTTCTCTCTATTCAGTTTTATGAGAAGATGAATAACAGAGGCAGATAATTCTAATTCTAATTAATCAATTAATTACTACTATTATAGTTTTATATAATAAATGGATCAAAATATAAATATATCACTTTAATTTCACTTTTCTAGCTTTGGGTTTTGCTTGTTTTTTATTGTTGTATTGATTTCCTCTATTTTTGTTTGGGATTTTACTCTCTCTTTTTTTATGGAATTTTTGTACTTAAGCTTTGGGGTTTTTTGTGAACGCTATATCTGTTACTCTGTGCTAATGTTAAATTATGAAATGAACCAATTGTTCCATAAAAATGATGTTCCATTGTTGTTTTCAAAGTGTTCTTTCCAACACATTTATGAGTTTGTGGGGTAAAGAGTGGCAAATGGGGGGTATTGATTGGATTTGACGTGGGAAGATTAGCTTGTTTAGGCAGAAAAAGGAAAAACAAGGCACCGATTGGTAGTTTTTGTTATGATTATACTGCAAAAATTTTTATCTGCCATTTCTTTTCCCATTACCAGATTGTAAGAGACCCCATAATTTTGGGTTTTAGTACTTTGTTTTTTCTTCATTGCATTTTAGATGCCAGTTTCCAAAAAACCAGTTTCAGGGTTTCTGCTTGGTTTTTTGGCTGCATTCCATGGATGAGATTCTGGGTTTGTTTTTTTTTTCTCAATCTAGAGATAAAAAGTGGTTAGATTGCAATATTTAATAATGGGGTTAATTTACTCGGATTTTAAATTGGTCCCATAATTTTAAAACTTTCTAATTGAGTTCACAAAGTACCGGGCGCGGGTCCTTTTGTCATCTTAACCAATTTAGACATTAAATGTCACTTCAGATTTGATACGAAGCATATTTAAAATATATGGATGATATTGTAAACATGCGGTCCAATCGTATGGATAATTTGGATTTGATGTGTTAAAAAAATATATAGTTTTGATAAAATTTAGAAATGTTATTCCAAGGTGAAAATGAATTATAAATTTTATCGTCATATTAATAATTTTACAAATTTTGAAGAGATTAAATAAGAAATTACCATTTTTGGGAGCCTACGACTTGCCACCTTGATCTTGGTTATCTTATTTTTAACCCATTAGATTCGAGTTGTTAATGAAGTGGGTATACATGCTTACAATTCAATTAACATATTTTAAATATGCTCGAAGTCAAATTTGAACTTTTATTTAACATCTAAATTAATGGCTAAATGAACAGAAAGACTTGATCAATATGACATTGATACTTTGGGACTCAATTAACTCATTTTGAACTTCAAAAACTAATTTAAAATTTGGATCATAATTTAAGTACACTCAATGAAATTAACCCTAAACAAACAGTGGGATTTTATGGATTTATAGGTAGTTGCTTGAATCAACAAAGTTAAACACCATATTAGGCACCAAAATGTAATAGCAAGTTGGGATGCATGTGAGGGAGTTCCCATGTTTGATAGGCCAGATTGTTGGTATTGGAATGGGACCCCTAATTTTGTCATTTTCTCCTGCGTAGTTGGAATCAATAATGAATGTGATTTATAGCTTCAAGAAAGCTCAAGCCTTAAAAGTTATAGCTATCAAGTTGAAAAGCATGTGGACTTGAGTTAAAGCTAACCTAACTTGTTTTACATGTTTAATACTTAGTATTATACTCTTTTATATGAAAAAGACAATCTACGAATACGTTAAGAAGAAAGGGAAAAATAATTTGTTCGCTTTCTTTATTCCTCTATTTCATTTTTTGATTAGGATTCATGACTATGTATATATAACTAATCCACTTAGAATTCTTTTTTCAAAGTTTACGAAAGAGTAGCTTGATAAAAGTATTATGGAGGTTCTGTACTAGTGCTCAGATTATATTTTATTCCCTCTACGTTAAATCGAAGAACAAATCAGTCATTTCTATTAAAAATTTCATCCATTTGTACAGTTAAAAATTGGCATTGCTGATGGAATAACCAAACAATGATACATGGTAGGCCACATATACCTCGTGTTGATGTACAATGACCAATTTTCAATAGTAGAAATGAATAGAATTTTTAATATAATGATAAGTTTGCTATTTGATCTGACGTACATAGACTAATTTGTTCCCCTTTTTTTAGTAGAGGAAGCAAAATGCAATCAAGCTCTTAGTGCAAGGCTTTCACCGTACTTTTGCCCATAAAGCTCCACTATGTTGGAAATAAAGCCTAAAGAAATACTTGATCCTAGGGAAAAATGTCGAAAAAAATGTCACTGTTAGGAATAACAAGCCAAATCATGGACTCCAACTCCATCGTAAGGCATCAGCCACTAGAAATAAATGTTAACTGGTGTGTTGTATTGCCATTGGCGATTTTGTTCATCTTGGAAAATCCTTCGAAGCCATAAATATATTAGATTTATCAAATTAGGTAGAAAAAATGAGTAGGCTCAGACTCGAAAACTCGAGCAAACCAAGTTGTAGCGAATCTGAAGAAACACAAGTCTTTGTCAAAGAACCTCCCTGAAGAGAGGAGCCAAAGCGGAAGGGTAAAGTCCTAAGCCATAAGCGTAACATCCGATGCCGATCCAAAGGTCGGCTCACTGAAAACCGAAGGGGGGCTTTCAAGATTGATTTAAGTTTGGTTTAATAAATTTTTAAATAAACTTTAATATAAGCTTGGAAATTTTAGATAAGCTTGGAAATTTTAGATAGATCATTACACAACATCAAAAAAGAAAACTAAATACGAATTATTAAAATAATAAAAGATAATTTATAAATCTAGTAGAGTATGAATTGGTACAAGCTTAGCTTGAACAATGTTGTTGCTTGAAATGGGCTCTAATCGCCCATCTGATGAGTGGCCCTTGTGGTGGGACGCGACGCCAGGTTCTGGGTCTCACATGCATAGATACCTCCCATCCAATCCCATCTCTTCCGTTCTGTTTTTTAGTTAATAAGAGTTTCAACTTTTAAAGTTAAAATTATATGGACATGCACGTTGAAATTTTCAAGATAATTTTATTAAGAGTAATCATGAATTTTCAATATATATAGTAAAACCAATATAAAGAATACCCAAAAAATAAATAGGTAAATTTTGATTGGAACTCGAAAATTTAGGATGCATTTAAAAAGTTATCTAATAATTACAGATTTGTAGTATATTTGAGTAATCACTGTAATTAATATGTCCCTTAAATTAAGTGTAATTAGAGGGTAAGAGTTCAAGTAATTATAAATAATTACCTTATAACTTTTCAAATATATTCGTACATGATTTAAGTTTTAAAAATTATCTTTATTGATTTTCAATAATCATTTATTGATTTTCCATAGGATTCAGGAGAATGAAGATCCGATGTCTATTCCCTTGGTGTATTCTGATTGGTGGATTCAGATTCATGACTTGCCTCCGGGGTTCATCAGGGAGTCAATGGCTGTTCAATTTGGTAACTTCATAGGAAAGTTTTTAGAATATGATATGAAGCAGTTATCCAATGGTTACAAAAATTTTCTGCGCATTCGTGTTCAGATTGATGCTCGAAAGCCTCTGAAACGAAGAAAAAAAATCCTGATATCTGAGTCAAATTTTACTTACGCCAAATTCAAATATGAAAAGTTAACTTTATTCTGTTTTCTATGTGGCTGTCTTGGTCATGGTGACAATTTCTGTCCGAAGAGACTTCAATGTGGGATGCAGGAAATGGAAATGGGCTGGGATTTTTCGTTGAGGGCTCAGCCAAGGAGAGCCACCACCGTGAACAGTATTTGGCTAAGGAAGGAGGGAGAGAATAATTTTTTTTGGTAAGAATCATGTTGAGCAGCAATATGGCCAAAGATCTAGGCATAATCAAGGGAGAGGATCATGGTCAGATTTTAATCCTGCTCTTGGAATTAATTTGGAAGGCTCTAGGTTTACAAATGTGTCAAGTCAGAGGCAAGATTCACACCAATTTAAAGGGAAAGATTTGATGCCTGGTAAAAGTCAACTGGTGGGGTCTGGTCTGAATGAAGTGGAAATAAGGAGTGGGCCGAATGATATGGGCCTTAGTACTGGGCTGGATTCGACGCGGATGGACTGTGAGCTTGAAGAGGAGCCAATTATCAATGAAGATGGGAAGAAAAGACAAAGGTTTGACTCTCTGATTTCCAATGTTTCTACTATGCAAGATTCGTTGGAGATTAATGGTGGGCATTCAGCCTATATTAAACAATTATCGGCGGCTACCAGTGGGTATGCCGACCGGAAGCAATGAAATTTTTTTGTTGGAACGTTCGTGGATTGGGGAGTCCGCGAGCAGTACGTTGTTTGCAGCATATGCTAAAAATTTATCGTCCCCAAATTGTCTTCTTAATAGAGAAGAAATTAAATAGTAACCGGATGGAAAAGGTAAGGAGAATGCATGGTTTTTTCAATGGTGTTGATATTCCCGCGGATGGGACTCGAGGAGGTTTAAGTATCGGCTGGAATGGGAGTCATTTAGTTTCATTGAATAGCTTCTCTAAAAATCATATTGATGTTGAAATTCAAGAGGAAGAAGATAATCCACGATGGAGATTTACGGGTTTCTATAGGGCTTTGGATGTCAGGAAAAAAGCTGAAACGTGGGATTTACTTCGACGTTTGGGGTGAAATAACTCACTTCCATGGTTGGTTGGAGGAGACTTCAATGATATTTTGTTTGCAAATGAGAAACAGGGATGGATTTTTAGGGATGAGGGTAGAATGAAGGCTTTTCGTCGAACTTTAGATGATTGCCAGCTGGAGGACATTGGGTATTCTAGGGCCTGGTTTACGTGGGAGAGGGGACGTGTTTTGGAAAATAATATAAGAGAAAGAATTTATCGAGGCGTTGCTACTGATTCATGGGCTCATCTTTTCCATAATTATTCATTAAGGCATCTTCCTCACTCTTTCTCGGATCATTGCCCTTTGCTTATTGATACGACGACTGGAGTTTCTGGAAAAAGAACTAGTAATTTTCGTTTTGAATCGTGGTGGGTGTTGGAAGACTCGTGTGAGGAAGAAATTAGAAAGATGTGGGAAGGCAGTTCGGGTTCTTTTCTTAATCGTTTAGCAACTCTTGATAATGGGCTGAAAAGGTGGGCGAGAATGATTAAGGAAAAAAGAGGTCGAGATGTTAACAAGGAGATTGGAGGTTTTGAATGAGGCGGACAGGACAGAAAAGGTTTTAGCTGATCTGGTCGATGTCAAATTACACTTGAATATGGAGATGGACAAGGAAGAAATATATTGGGAGCAAAGAGCCAGAGTGAATTGGCTGAAAATGGGCGACAAGAATACTTCGTTTTTTTTCAAGTTTGCTTCTCAGAGACGGCGTATAAATCATATTCGGGGTTTACAAAGAAATGATGGTTCTTTAGCTACAGATAGTACTGAGACTGGGAATATTGCTCGAGAATATTTCTCGGACCTTTTCGCTTCTTGAGGAATTGGTAATTTAGATCATATTCTTTCAGGGGTTCAGTGTTACATATCGAATAATATTAATCAAAGTCTGATGGTCACTTTCACAGAGGAGGAAATTGTTGAGGCGATTAAAGGAATGAGACCTACTAAAGCTTCAGAACCAGATGGTTTCCCGCTATTTTTTTATCAAAGGTATTGGCATATTATTAGTCACGAAACTAGCAAGTTCTGTTTGGATATTTTGAATAATGGTGAATCCTTAGAAGATATCAACAAAACTCAGTTGGTGTTAATTCCAAAAACTGCAAATCCTCTCAACTTGAAGAATTTTTGCCCTATTAGCCTTTGTACGGTTATCTACAAGATTATAGCCAAAACAGTAGCTAATCGTCTACAAAAGGTTCTGGACGTTTTGTATTGATGACTCTCAAAGTGCCTTTATGCTGGGCAGACTCATATCTGATAATATGTTGTTGGCATATGAGATCTTCCATTCTTTCAAGAACAGAAGATCAGGACGAAAAGGTTTTATGGCTCTAAAGTTAGATATGAGCAAGGCCTATGATCGTGTGGAATGGCCTTTTCTAAAAGGTATGATGTCAAAATTGGGCTTTGTTGATTCTTTTATTGATTTAATTCTTAAATGTATTAGCTCAGTCCAATACTCAATTTTACTTAATGGTGAAGAAGGTCCTAGTTTTACCCCATCAAGAGGGTTGCGTCGAGGGGATCCTTTAAACCCTTATTTGTTTCTCTTTTGTGGAGAGGGTTTATCTGCGCTGATGAGACTAGCAAGCCAAGAAAGAAGAATTTTAGGAGCTAAGGTATGTCGTTCTTCCCCACCAATCTCTCATCTCATGTTTGCGGATGATTGTGTTCTTTTTGGAGAGGTTTCGGATAGGGGGATATTTGTGTTTAAACACATTTTAAGAGAATATGAATCCTGCTCGGGGCAGTGTGTAAACTTTGAGAAGTCCACAGTTTTCTTCAGTTCGAATGTGAATAATCAGGATAAAAACTTAGTTTTCCAGGGTCTTAATGTTCGCTGTTCGACTAAGCCTGAAAAGTACTTGGGGTTACCGAATATGGTGGGGAGAAGAAAGAGATTGGCTTTCCAAATTTTGAAGGATAAATTGAAGCAAAAGATAAATAGTTTGAGTATTAGGCATATCTCCCAGGGGGCAAAGAGGTATTTATTAAAGCTGTCTTGCAAGTTATTCCTACATATACGATGTCTTGCTTTCTCTTGCCAAAAACTCTCTGTGTGGAAATGGAAAATATAATAGGGGCATTTTGGTGGAACAAAAATCGAGGGAAGAAAGGTTTGCATTGGTGTGACTGGAAGTCGTTATGCGCGCCTAAGGATAATGGTGGGATGGGGTTTCACAATTTAAACTCGTTTAATATTGCGTTACTGGCCAAACAGGGTTGGCGTCTTTTACATAATCCTAATTCTCTACTTGCGCGTACTTTGAAGGTGAAGTATTTTAAAGACTTAGATTTTTTAAATTCTAGGTTAAGGAATTTACCTTCTCTTACCTGGCAGAGCTTATGGTCTGCAAAAGGGCTCCTTCTAAACGGCTTAGGATGGAGGATTGGCAATGGGAGGAATGTCTCTATCTGGGGTGATGCATGGGTCCCTGGCAGTGAGGATTTTAGAGTTTAGTCTTTGAATGTTAACTCGAGTTTATTAACAGTTTCTGATTTAATTGAATCCAATGAGATGAAATGGAAAATCGAGTTGATCTATAATATTTTTTTGGAGAAGGACGCTAAGCGGATCTTATGTATTCCTTTGTCTATGAACCAGCATGAGGATCATATTATCTGGAGAGGCGAGTCGACGGGGGAGTACACGGTGCACAGTGGGCACAAACTTCTTTTACAGGGTGGACAGAATCAAATACAATCAAATTATAGACACTTTTACAAGAGATTGTGGAGCCTAGATTTACCTCCAAAAATTAAAATTACAAACTGGAGGATTTTTTGTAACTATGTTCCTACTTTTTGTAATCTACATTATAGAAGAATGTTGGGATCTGCGACCTGTCGAAGATGCCAGAATGGAGCGGAGTCGAGGGCGCACCTGTTCTGGAAGTGCCCTACAGTAAAAGAAACGTGGGAGAAATTAGGGGTGATATGGCCTGTTTCAGAGGTTAACACAGATTACAAAGAAAGGCTTAAAATTATTTTTGAGTCATGTTCTTTGACAAAATGCAGGCTGATTGTTATTGTTATATGGGCTATATGGACCTCAAGAAATAGGTTCATTCATGAAGGAGAAATTAAATCGGGTTCTCAGATAGCAGATTTTATTCTTAACTATCTAAAAGAACTTGATAGATTAAATTCGAACGTACCTGTGAGAAGTGTTCAGTCGGATAGATGGGTCGCTCAGAAGGGGATGAGAGTAAAAATCAATTTCGATGCTGCATTCAACAAGCAAAGAAATGAGTCTTGTTCCGGTTTAGTGGCCCGAAATACAAGAGCAGAAGTGATTTGTTCAAAATCAGTTATGCACGAGAACATACCTTCTGCTTTTGCGGCAGAAGCGATGGCATGTCTTTAGGCAATCCAACTTGGGCTTCTTCTCGGGCTGAGAGAGGTTGAGATCGAAGGTGATTCCCGTTCGGTGATCCGCAAACTGCAAGATGAGAAAGAAGATAGTTCAGATATTGAAGTTTTCATAAAGGACTCAAAGCAACTGAGTTTAGGTTTCGTGTTATGTGTCTTTCGGTATATTACCAGAGAATCTAACAAAGTTGCTCATCTTATTGCTAAAGAGGGTTTTCAAAGGAGAGAGGCTACTTATCTGATGAATTCAGTTTTTTCTGGAGTAGAGGAAGCGATGTTAGACGATCGGAGATGGACTGAGTCTGTGAGAGGTTGAATCGTCGGATTTGCTGAAGGAAAGATTTGGGATGGAGTTTGAACAGTCAGGAGGTGTGGTGGTTTTCCAAAGTTTTTCTTTGGGAAGTGATGGGGCTGCTGATAATTAATCGGAGTGTAATTATGGATGTATGCGGTTTCCCAGGTGTTTGTTGCTTTTGAGGGAAGGGGTTTTATTGGATAACAGCTGGAAGATTGAAGTTTCTAGAGCTCCCTTCGGTTTGCACGCTGGATCTTTAGTTGGACTGTTTTCTTTTATGTTTTTCTTTTTAGTTTTGGGCTTGCTTAACTGTCCATTTTTTATTGTTTTTCAGCTTGAATTGGGCTTTTGTTTTAATTATGAATAAAGATCCAGATGTCTTTTCAAAAAAAAAAAATTTATCTTTATATAATAATAGTATTTTATTTTAGGATATATATATTGTGTTTTTAAAGATATAATTACATGTTATGTTACTAATCTCATTTAAATATTTTCATAATTTTATTGGTGAGATATATTTTTCTATATATTTTTTTAACTTTAATATTGGGAATTTTTTTATTATTTCCTAACTTAGGTTTCTACAAAAGTTATTAAATAGAATACATTTCTTTTATAGGAGTACGTCAACACTCGTAGGTATCAAGTTTAATATAGAGGTTGATTATTAAAATTTTTCAGAATTGGAGAGGGGATGAGGAAGGAGAATGCCGGTTGACAAGTCTGACTTAAGACCTTGACACCCATGGGAGACGAGTTCTATCTTGTTTATTTAAGCTTGAATTTGGATCTTGACTCCCATTGGTGTCAAGTTTAATTTAACATTTTGATTATTAGGTGCAAGTAAAATTCAATTCGGTTAAAAAAAATCATTTTTTTTTAAATTTCGAGTTAATCAAATTGAGTTATTTGAATTATTTGGTTTTTTCAAATCAACTCGAATAAGTATTTCAATTTTTCCAGTTTGAGTCGAGTTGAATTTTATAACTCGAATAATTCGAATAACTTGTATAACAAATTGATGTAAATACTTGTTGGGTCCTTGGCATTTTTGAAAATGTGTAGATTGGTCCATTCCAACCAAAAATTTCAAAAAAAAAATCACAATATTTATAAAAATATATTTTTTTCCAAATTTTTATAAATATAGAAAAGTTCAAAAAATAAAATTATTAAAAAAATCTTTAAAAATCTTTAAAATATATAAAAATATTAAATTATATTTTTTAAAAATCTAAAATGATAAATTTAATGCCTTAAACAAGTATATTATCAAATTTTACCATATTAATTATTTTGTTTTTTTTTTCTGTTATTTTGTTTTAAAAGAGTTTTCAACTATATATGGTATTTATGTTCTTTAACTTGGAATTTAGTCATATTGTCAATAAGATTTCAATATGTCCGGTTTAATTTTTTTTATTTAACTTCAACAAATTTATTCAACTCAAATCTCACTTCACTCGACTTATTAAAAAAATAAAATTGAATTAAAATAATAAAATAGGACTTGTAAACTTGACTAACTCAAAAAATTCACTTATTTCGATCAAGCAATTATCTTTATTGGCTACTTTTCTTCTTCTTCTATTTTTCTTCTCTTATTAGAAAGAAAGAGGAAGAAATTTTATTATTAACAAAATTAATAAAAGAATTATCAATCTAATCCATCCTTTTTATTATTTATCGAAGTAGTGCATATTTTAAGAGTGGAGAGGGAAATCATTTTCTTACAATATGATTAATATAAACATACATCTTGATTTCTCTTTCTAATATTATTTGAGTCATGCATAGAAATTAGAAAATCGATTTCTTAAATATCGTTTTTGCTTTTCTCTGTAAAGTAAATCGATTTTTCAAAAATTGATTTTTCTCCTCACTCATCTACTACTTTAGTAAATAAATAAATAAATAACCCTCCAACTTTGCATGGAATTCCATGGTTTATTGGTGTTAGGTCCCAAGCTTTTTCCACATAAAATGGTGTCAAACATAGTCATAGATGAAAACAATGGATATTATTCTCCATTATTCATCAAACCAACTGTTATAATTTGACTAACTTTTCCATTCTATGCTTAAACCATCAACTTTGAAACCAAAATTGTGTCACTATTACTTGTATTTATTCCTTTGTGTTTGTGGAGACTGGTGGAGGCTGGCTGGCTGCTCGGACATGCATGAATTGGGAACATATTTGGCAATTTCCTTGTAGGATCCAAAGGGATATTTTCATGACAAATAAAGTAGAAAAATTGTAGATTGAATTCAAACCCTAAAAATATGTCATTGTTTAGCATGCTCCTCCAACTTCTTTTACTTATTTGGTGTATGGTAGACTCTAATGGAAAGTTCAATTTTAGTCAAATTCCAAATGAGGGTTAATTGTGTAAGAATCCAATTGGCCATTTGCCTTATGGAGAGCTTGAAGTTGTTGAAGTATTTTTGTATTATTAGTATTTTTTACGATACCTTCTAATGGTGTGTGAGTTATACAATATATATATATATATACATGATATTCTAACAAATATATTTTTGTATTAACAAGTGATTGAAAGGAGTGGAAGTGAATCATTGTTGAGAATGCTTTACTTGAATATCACTCTCAACTCGAACCAGCCCAAACAAGATTGGTCTCATACCATAAACAAATGATGGCACTTGTAATTATTTTATCTTGATTGTTTGAATAAACTAGTTACTTTTTAAACGTATTACATGATAATGTTTATTTCCGTTCTACAATAATAATTTGTATGTTGTAAGTGTTGAGTAATTTTTTTCTTTTAATAAAATAGTAACTTTTAATATGTTTTTAATTAATATTATTGATAAAATTATTTTTTTAGTTTTTAGATTAAACATTGTATTAATAATATTTACTAAAATAAATATGTAAATAGAAGACCATATGTATGGTTAAATTATGGGCATTATATTTCTAATATCATAAAAAAAATATTCATTGGCTAAAGTGAGTTTCTTTATACTCGAGATTAAAATTCAATTTACAGAATTATCTGTGTGGCAGTGCAGTGTGTGCATGTACGAGTTTAAGCTTGTATTGTATAGAAAAAAAATAAGTTAGTAATATTATTGTTTTTGTAAATTATATTTAAAGAAATTGTTAATAGGTTGTTTTAATTAATATTATTAATAAATAATTAAAATTATTTTTATATTAAACATTACATTAATAATAGCTTACCATGCTCACATGAATTTTGACACCAAGCAATTTCAAGGCTACTAGCAAAATTGACAACAACCATTAGCATTTT
This sequence comes from Gossypium sturtianum, assembly GCA_025698515.1. Lineage (NCBI taxonomy): Eukaryota > Viridiplantae > Streptophyta > Magnoliopsida > Malvales > Malvaceae > Gossypium > Gossypium sturtianum. The sequence continues at coordinate 160,976,314 of CM046948.1, forward strand.
CATACCAATTTTTACACCATTACCAAATTCAACAATCCAATTCAAATTTTAACACTTCTCTCATTGCTTCATATTTCTCATTTTCAATAGTTTCCTAGAAAATGAAAAGTGGAGCTTTGAGATTGAAAATGAAATTCATCTGAGAAAGTTTAGAAAATATCAAATATTTACCCAAAAAAATATTTTTAATAGTAATTAAAGTATAAAAACTAAAAATCATAGATAAAAAAAAACCACAATTTATTTTTTTCTTATTTCTTTATGATTTAATTGCACTAAACAACCTTTAATTATGACTCTTATTTTAAATTGGTCTCAAATTTCAAAATATTCTATTACATCTCTAAACTATCATACTCTTTCATTACTAAAATTGTTAATTTAATTGGTAAATGACACAATAAATCTTATGTAATGTGATTTAAAATAAAAATTAAAAAAAAAGTAAAATAATGCCTTTTTATAAGTAAAACCTAAAAATAAAATAAAGTAAGAAAAAAAGAGAATGAATGATAAAATATCAAAAACTTTAAAATTAAAATATTTACAACACCCGTTTTTAACTGTTACATAAAATCTATCGTCTCATTTAACAATTAAAGTAACCGTTTTAATAAAAAAAATTATTAATTCAATCTCGATGATTTAAATATGTAATTAAAATCCTTTAAAAATAAAAATTATAGTTAAAAAATGTTTGGTGCAATTATCTATTTATTTATTTATAGGTCGGTCTCATGTGTATGATGATGGTAGCATTGAGCTAGCTCATTAGGCTTATAGGCTTTGCATTTTTTGGTGGTCCCTATAGCACCTGCTTTTTGAAATATCCAAAAGTTAAATAAATAAAAAAAGTTTTATTACGCAGTCAGTTACGCAAACCTTTTTTTTTAATGACATTTATAGGAAATAAAGCTAATTGTTTTTTCACATAACTCAATTTCTTGGATAAAGTAATCGGGTGAGTTTGAATAGATAATTAGGTGTAATGTGTTTAATTTATTTTTTGTTTCACGTTATAGTATCGTTATAATATCTAATCTCATTATCACCGCTATTTCTATATTAATCACAGGTAAATGCATCGTTCATTCAAATTTACTCATTGACGGTCAACTATATACCCAAATTCTAGTAATTGATAATTACAGACAATTGAATTATTATTTGATATTTATTTATGTATTTTTAATTTTTAAATATTAATTGAAAATATAATGACGAATTCTACTTGTGAAATTAAAAAATCTTAATAATAAATAAATGAGATACACGATGACTTTTAATTTTACTTATAAAATTAGAGTTCTACTCCGACTACACTGAAATATAATCCATGAAATTAATCTAAAAATCTTGGTTTTTAACGAGTTGATATATACCATTTGGTTATCAAGTTTGATTTTAATGTGCAGTTCAATACCTGAATTTTTGGGTTCTATTCGAATATTTATATTTGTTTTATGTTATAGAAGCTGATACTTAGACCAAATGACATTATTTCTTTTTAGATTGACTTAATGAATGTTTGACATGTGGTCAATTGAATATAAACAACATGACATCACAATGATGTTATTTTCCGTAAATAAGAAATTATAAAAAAATCTAAAAAATATTATCAATAAAAAACAAAATATTTATAAATAATAAATTAAATAAAAAATTTTGTTTAATGGAAGAGGTTTTTGTATGCAATGAAAATTTATTTTTGTAAAAAAATATTACTGTTTTCTTTTCTTGAAAAAGAAGCAATATATTAGCAGCCAAGCCAAAATAAAATATGTTGTACACACGTCCCATTAACTATTATACGACTTCATCACTTACACAATAAAGGAAAGATGGCGGCCAATCAACCATTCAAAGCTCCTAACTTACCTTTTCGTTGGGTCAAATTATATGATCTCTGTCTTTGATCATCAATCAGTCATTTCAGTTCAAAAACCAATAACAAAGCCGCATGGATCACTGTACATCCAAAATCTATATATATCAATATATGAACCATATCAACCACAGCTTACCAATCAACAATCAAGTTTTAGCCTTCTTAGTAAGAAAAGAAACTCACCCTTTACAGTAACCTTATCATCACAAATTCTAATGGCTGGAAACTTCAAGTTTTTCTTCTTTGTTTTCCTTCTTCTATCTCCATTGCTTTTCTCTTCTTCTTCTATGGCGCGTCCTCTCAATGATGTTGCGGTAGGCAACTCCATAGCTGAAGGGATTGAGGTTTTCTTTGATGGTTTGAGCCTTGATGGAATCAAGACCGGTGGTCCTAGTCCAGGAGGCAAAGGTCATGCATTTACTGATTCTGTCACCACCAATTCAGGGCCAAGTTCTGGTGGCAAAGGTCATGCATATAGTGATGCTGTCACCACCAACTCAGGTCCAAGTCCAGGAGGCAAAGGTCATGCATTTACTGATGCTGTCAACCCCAATTCAGGTCCAAGTGAAGGAGGCAAAGGTCATGCATTTACTGATGCTGTCAACCCCAATTCAGGTCCAAGTGAAGGAGGCAAAGGTCATTCGTTTAGTGATGTCGTCACGAACTCGGGTCCAAGTTCTGGTGGCAAGGGACATTAAGCTACGGTCTCATCTCATGCAATGCAAAGCCTGCAATTGATTCTTTAGTGGCTGCATTTGTTTAATTCATTATTATTTATTTGTTTTGTTCAATTTTTGTTGCTTTCTATTTGTGTTGATCATATTATTTTGTAATGTCTGCAATAAGTTCAGGCTGATGCTGGGCAATGGGTGGTCATTCTTTGTAGGGTTAATTAGTCTGCCATATCTAGTTTTTGTGATTCTGAGTAATGTATAACAGTTTTGACACTTAAGTAATTTATTGTTCATTCAATTATGAAATTGGTTCATGTTATAAACTTTTCTTAAGAAAATGAAATTGTAAACTCTGGTTTTTAGAAGTGAGAGAGAAAGAAAGACATTTTGGTGAATTGCGTGCATGGTTTCTTCCAATGAAAATTTACACCACACATTGCTGAAATGGAAGATGCTTGCACACTTAGTTTTGTATTGTTGGTTTTTTATATAAGGCTTAAAATTACTCATATTATTTTTTTAACTCTTAAAAAAGGAATATAAAATATATTTATTACACTCAAATTTACATTTTTTGCATTAATAACAATACAATTAAGTTCAAACTTAATGGACGCCAAAGATAAAAATCAATGCGAGCAAGGAACAATAAAAAAACACCACGTAACAAGGAGCCTGGATAACAGAGAGCAGATATAAAAATCCCTGCAACCCACAAAGACAAAAAAATCAATGCGGGCAAGGAAGGCCATCCTTATTTAAGATGAACATCAACGAGGATAGAGGTTTCTTAACCTAGCCCTCAGGCTCAAATCCATCCCTGCAATGTCTAGCAAGATAATTTGCTGCTTCCTTAGCGGTACGTTTCACCTTTGACAAACGAACCCTATGACACTTAGAAACCTAATCATCAATATCCACAAGTAAAGGTCTAAGCTGCCATCTCCTTCTATCAGTATTTCATCAATAGCCATTTTCGAATTCGACTCCAAAATAATATCTTTATAATCATGTTCAACAGCTACTAATAACCCTTCTCTCAAAGCCATAGTTTCAGCAACTAGTGTATCATCAACACAAACCTTTCTTTCTCTACCCTTTGTTGGTAATACAAAGTGGATAGAATTTTAAAAGGGTTTAAATATAGACTTGCCTCGTACTCTCATTGAGTAATTGAGGCCAAAAGCCCAACACACATGCCGCCGTCCGGCCTGTGTCCGTGTCTATATTGAAATAGTCTTGATTCAAACACAGATTAGTCGTGTGTCATGAATTAACTACGTACTTAGTTCAAATCAACAAGATACTAATGTTTAAGCAACTAATTTCATTGTTGCTCTTCTCACGTTTTACCTGTTCTCATGTTTATAAAAATTTCCAATTCTTTTACATTTACGGGGGAATGTTGCTAATGCAAAATGGATAACTTCTAAAAGAGTTTAAATATAGGTTAACCTTTTACAGGCGAGGCCGCCCGATCCTCCTAATACCCTTTATACTTATTCTTGCGACCTCCACTCCCCCTTATCTAACTTCTTTTCAACTCCTTGCTCCTTATCATTACCTCTACTACTTTCATTAACCTCCAACTCCCTCTCCCAATATAATTTTTATGAAGTATGATGTGAAAACGACAAGTCAATATTAAATTATATATATAATAATATATTTGCAACATAGAATATTTTATGGATTTGGATTAAGCTAAAATATCAAGACTAAATTATAAATAAATTTGCAACTGACCAATAATATATCAACTTGTAACAGAAGTTGACTATAACAATTGTATTAATATATATACACTACACAAAATAGGTTGGTCCAATAGGTTTAATTACCAAAGCCTAAAATGAAAATTCTTTTTAGATTGAAAGCCCAAATATTTAGATTTGAGAATAGGTAGGTTAGATCAATTTTCATAATTAACATATTTAACTAATTAACTTCTAACTATAACCAAACTTATTCACCAACAAATATTTAATCTATCGGTTGAATCGATAAATTTTCATAAATAATTAACTTCTGATCATAACTAGATCGACTTATCAAAATAAATTTAATTGACTTAAATAAATTAATTTAACATCGAATTTACGGATCAATCCAACAACTTTAATGATATGATAAACACTTTTAATCAATAAATCAAATGCGATAAATAATTATATTGATATCTATAAATAATCAATTTTTATAGATAACCGAATATTATTTTTAAAATATAAAATATTATCTTTTCAACTAATATAAATGTCAGTATTTATTATATTGTCATCTGCAATTTGCAGTTGCCGTTTCCTTGGGCAAGTATGAACTGGAACTGATAGTTTCTCTACTTATTGGCTGTATCTTAAATATTTCTACCCTTTTGTTTCATTTTTATTAATTACATGATTTGACACTAAAGTTTGTCAATGTTGTCACTAAATTTGTCTTCTGGTGTCGGCTGCTACAATAATCCACCACTGAATCTGTATAATAATTCAGGCGGTTATTAAATTAATCATAAACTTTTTTATTCAAATCACTTAATGATTTAATAGTCTTTTTTTAAAAAAGTTATTGAGATTTTCTTTTAAAAATTTCATCTAGTGAATTTTAGAAGATGATTGGTACGATAGATATAGATGAGTAAAATACTTTAAATTTAAGTTAATTTAACAGTCAGTTTTAGAAACTGAAGAAGAAAATTATTTAAATTTTAGTTCGTAAATTCGTGATATTTAAAAATATTTTATAAAAAAAAGTTAGAATTGTAAAAAATAAGGAAATGAAAACTTCCAATTAATGCAGGTAGTAGCAACAATCATCATTTTGAAAATTTTTAAAATTAAATAATTAAAATATAAATTCATTAATAATTTAATAAAATTAGGTGTAGTTTACCGAAAATGGAAAATCCGATATTTTCATTATAATTCCATGACATAGGCAATCATATCAATTATCATCTAATACTTCCAAAAACCCCTCTAAAACTGTTGTTCTTTCAACCACTCTTGCCTTTCTCCATTTTCACAAAAAAATTCCATGGCTACACCATTGATTCCTCTTGTTTTGTCTTTGGGTTTACTTTGCTTTCCTTCATTTTCATCCTCTGATAGTCTGCGGGCAGGCTCATCACTCTCAGTGGAGACACCAGCTGATGTTTTTACATCACCTGATGGAAGTTTCAGTGCTGGTTTCCATCCTGTTGGCCAAAACGCTTATTCCTTTGCCATATGGTTCAATAAACCAACCTGTGATGCCAACAGTTGCACCATTGTTTGGATGGCAAATAGGGATCAACCAGTCAATGGTAGATTCTCAAAGCTTCATCTGTTAAAATCAGGTAACCTTGTTTTAAAAGATGCTGGTCATATCATTGTATGGGAAACAAAAACTATGTCACCTATACCTTCATTCTTGAAGCTTGAAAATGGTGGCAACCTTATCTTGTGTGATATGGAAGGTCTTATATTATGGCAAAGCTATGATTCACCCACGGATACTCTTCTTCCTTCTCAACCATTCAATGAGAATTCAAAGCTTGTTTCAATGAGAAGCCAAGGAAATTACTCTTCGGGTTATTATCAGCTTTATTTCGACACAGATAATGTGCTTTGCCTTGTCTACAAAGGTCCAGAGTTTTCAAGTGTTTATTGGCCAAGTCCATGGCTATTGAGATGGGAAGCTGGAAGATCCACATTCAATAACACCAAAATAGCTGTTTTAGACTCTTGGGGTAATTTCAGTTCAACTGATAATTTCACTTTCTTGTCAGCTGATTATGGTTTGAACATCTCAAGGATGTTGAAAATGGATTTTGATGGTAATCTTAGGTTATATAGTCTAAGTGAAGATACAAAAGCTTGGGTTGTTTCATGGCAAGCCTTTCTTCAACCATGTATGGTTCATGGATGTTGTGGACCAAACAGTATATGTATTTATTCTCCTAGTTTTGGAAGGGACTGTAGTTGTAGTCCAGGGTATAAGTTGAAGAATCCTAGTGATTGGTCTCTTGGTTGTGAGCCAGAGTTTCATCTTCTTTGTAACCAAACTGATCATCAGTTTGGTTTCTTAAAGCTCCGTCATGTTGAATTCTATGGCTATGATTTCAATTTGTATACTAATGTCACCTTGGAAGGTTGCAAGCAAATTTGTTTGCAGTTGTGTGATTGTAAAGGGTTTCAATTCAGGTTTATTAAAGCACATGAATCAGATGGTACATATTGTTATCCCAAGACACAGTTGTTGAATGGACATCGACCACCTAATTTTAATGCTGATTTCTATGTGAAATTGCCTAAAGCTATAGTCTCTTCTTACATTGATACTGTTGAATATCCTGAGTTACAATGTTCTAATGAAGTGCAGGAGCTTGAACGAAAATATACCAAAAGGAGTGAAAATGAGTCATTGAGATTTGGTCTTTGGACAGCTTGTGCTATAGGGGGAGTTGAGTTTATTACCATTTTGTTAGTATGGAATTTCTTCATTAGAACCAATGATAATTCAAGCCCCAATGCAGGCTACCATTTAGCTACAACTGGTTTCAGAAAATTCACCTATGGAGAGCTTAAAAAGGCTACTAATAAGTTCTCACAAGAGATTGGAAGAGGTGCAGGTGGAATAGTGTACAAAGCAACGTTGTCCGACGGTCGAATCGCGGCGATCAAACGACTCATGGATGCTACCAAAGGAGAAGCAGAATTCTTAGCAGAAGTAAACACCATTGGGAAGCTTAACCACATGAACTTGATAGAGATGTGGGGCTATTGTGCTGAGGGAAAACATAGGCTCTTAGTGTACGAGTACATGGAACATGGATCTTTAGCCGAAACCCTTTCTTTTAAATCACTTGATTGGAGCAAAAGATTCGATATTGCTTTGGGAACAGCAAGAGGCTTAGCTTATTTACATGAAGAATGCTTGGAATGGGTTCTCCATTGTGATATAAAGCCTCAAAACATTCTCATAGACTCTAAATACCAACCCAAAGTGTCGGATTTTGGCTTGTCTTGGTTGCTAAAAAGAGGCGACGTTAAACATTCGCAAGTTTCGAGGATTCGAGGAACAAGAGGTTATATGGCACCTGAATGGGTCTTTAATCTTCCCATTACTTCCAAAGTTGATGTCTATAGCTATGGGATCGTTTTATTGGAGTTAGTGACAGGGAAAAGCCCTGCAATGGGATGCAAAATGAGTGATGATGAAAATTCGAAAGGGCAAAGAACGTTAGTAGGATGGGTGAGAGAGCAAATGGGAAGAGCCAAAGAGAATGAAACATGGAAGCATGAGATAATAGACCCCAAGCTTGAAGGTATATATGATGAGGCTGAGATGGTAATTATGGTTAATGTAGCACTTCGTTGTGTTGAGGAAGATAAAGATGAAAGACCCACAATGGGGGAAGTGGTCGAAATGCTGCTTCAACATGGAAGCCATTGAACCACAGATTATGATCATCTCCATTAGATATGGGAACTATCATCAAATTATGTTAAGACCTTCTTCTACATTGTTGTACCCCATTAGGGATTAATGTAAATATTTGTAAACTATGTTTGTATCTCAAGACTCTAGGTGCGGGTCTTGGCTATTACATCCCTTCCCCAAATTTGTATGCTTGTAATGGTTAAAAAAAAAGTTTGTTTAATAAGAATGCAAGATATTTCATGATCAGTCATTTCATTTTTTGAAAAATAACTATGATGTAGTTGGCTATAGCCTCAGCTGTAATTGAATTTAATTCTTTTTTATTGTCTAAGAATTTCTTAATAATTTAACTATTGATGAAAGTAACTCGATCTATATGTAGTGGTGGTTAAACTTTTTATCAGATATTATTTTATACGAATTCAAATTATGTGATTTCATCACGACCCCTAACATTGTATAAAAAATTATATTAGATTAATAAATTATTATGATATTAAAGATGGTAAATATCTAAGTCCAAAAAAATTGTGAATATTTAAAATAAAAAAAATGATAGAGATGAATATTAGTTTTTAATTTTATTTTATATATTAAATGCAGAATTATTTGAGGAGAAGACAATCTAAACTTTATTATTTTGAGCTGACTTTTTGAATAGGTAGAAAATTGATTCCATAAATTTATTAATTTTTTTTAATTAAATCAAATTGTTGTTAATATCTTATTACTTTTTTATAAGAACTCCAATAGAAATCAAGCTTAATTAAAAAAAATCGAAAATTATTTCATTTACAGAGGAGCACGGCTGCTGACAAATGTCAACGGATTATTTAATTAATTGATGTGAAATTTGTTGATACTATTAATATGTAAGACACCATTAAAACTGGATTTTTATAGTAATAATTTGTAAATATGGGTATGCTTGTAACACGAGAGGGTTTGGTAAAAATATAGGTATAAAAAATGAGATTAGATAAAAAAACCCGTTTAAAAAATAGGCCGGGTCTCGTGTAAGTCTTTTTTGCCCCCAAGTCCGACCTGGCCGGAATATGCAAAAAAAAAAACGACTATTTTTTTTATTGTCTTATTGCTATTTTCTTGTTGTTTTTCACTATTTTGCTATCATTTTACTATTATGTTATTACTATTTTGTTGTTATTTTATAACTCTTATTTTATTGTTAATTTTGTTACTATTCTAGAGGCATTTGCTTGTTAAGTTGCACCTATCTTAATGTTATTTAAGTATACATTTTTTAAAATTTATTTTCAATTGGTTGGGAAACATGTTTTTAGTATTTTTATGTATTATATTTTCAAAAAAAATTATATAAAAATAATAATAAAATTAATACGGGCGGGCCAAACCGGGCTCAGGTTTTAGAATTTTTATCTGAGTCAGGCTTAAATAAAATTTTAGGCCCATTTTTTAGGCTAGGCCTTGTAAACGAGCCTAAAATTTTATTTGGGCCTGGCCCAGCTCATGAGCACCTCCACTTTAGACCATTTGAGGCTAATTTCTTTATAGCATTAAGTGCTTGCAATCACTCCAATTACGTCGTGCTTGAGTTGTGACAAAAATAATTGTCAACGTGTCATAATGTTCTATTGATACTGATGCTGATGCTGATACTGAAGCGTTTGTTGTGTTGATTAAGCTTGCCTTTCACTGCATTCCACCTCGACACGAATTATATGATACTATTCATGAAATGAATTAATAAATTTTCCTTAAAAAAATTCTATAGAATTAAAGCAATTCTATAAGAGGGTTGTTTGGTAGACATTTAGTGTGACTTTCCTTAAAATAATTTTCTTAAAATTTTAATTTTTAATAGTTTTTAAAAGTATTATTAATTTTATCAATTGAGTCTTAACTCAATTGACATGGGTATTGTTGCCAATGCAGGAGGACGTAGGTTCAAACGTGCTGAAGCGCATTATCCTCCTATTTATGGGTTGAGAAGAGGTTATGAGTAGTTCTAGGTATTGTGTCAAAAAGAATATATATAATCAGAACATATAATCAGATTATTAAAAAAAGGCATTATTGTTTTTTCTTATTTTTTTAATTTTTAATTAATTTTAATTATTTGTTAACTTGATATATAAGATAAAATAGTGCCACGTTAATAATAATGTACATATGTTGTGCCACATCAGTAAACGTTGTTGACCGTTAATCAACTAATAATCACATCAACAATTCTGTAAAAAAAAAATTAATTTGACCAAAATTGAAACAATGAGGGTTAAAATGCTTAAAAATAGAATAAGGGACAAAGTGATTAATTATGCAAACTTTGGGGGTTATTTTTGGCTAAATTGAAACTATACAAGTCTTAATGACTTAAAGAGCTTTGACCCTTGGTCATTGGTTTTGTAAGTTGGCCCAGTGACCCAACATAGCCCAATCCAAGTCCACACATTAAATCCAAAGTTTTCAATTTTTTCCTTTATATATATATATATATATATATTACTAATATATGTTTGCTTCTCTAATAATATACATGTATGAACTCTCCTATTTGTTCTGGTAGTTAAGGATTGTTCGAACTTTGAATCCACATGGGTTTAAACTTTCGAGAAAGTAAATGATAGGTCTTTATTTGAGCAGCTTTCTTTACTCACTTGCAAGGGCGAAGCCAGCATAATTTTTTAAGGGGGGCCGGATGAAATTTTAATTTTTTATAGTTTATATCTTTATAATTTGTAAAGGATTAAATCGAATTTTTATAATTTTAGGAGGGCCAAAGTGCAATTTTACCTTTATTAATTTAAAATTTTAAAAAAATTTCAAGGGCCTAAATAGCAATTTTACCTTTTAGGGGGTCGGGGCCCATGCTAGCCCCCCTGGCTTCGCCCCTGCTCACTTGACTAATAATTTTTTTTATAATTGTCAATTGGACTTAAATTATTAAATCAAAAGAGAAGAGAAATGCAAATCTTAAAATTAAAAATAAGACTAAATTTTAAATATACAAAGAGTATAAAGGTTGAAAGCAGAAACAATCCGCTTAATTATAATAAAATAATGCATTGAATAAATTTGTACGCTTTTTTTCTGAAAGGCTTACAAGGACAATCTCTATGCGGCCATAATTAATTATAATTTTTTTAACATTAATCTCATTATAGGTTTTTTATCATACCTTTTTTTATATAATGTCTAGAATTACCCATAACCGGGTTTTTTTACTAAAATAATACAAAAAAAAAATAACCAAAATGGCATATGATTTCTATTATGTACCATAACCAAAATGTCCCCAAAATGGTACATCCAGGGTGGTCACGCCTATGCCAGAGGCGGCACCACCCTGGTTCCGACAATAAACCTGCCAAAAAAAACAGTGAAAACGAAAAAAAAAAACTGAAAAAGGAGCGGAAGTGACAAGACCCTGGTCAATGGTCTGCCACAGGCGGCACCAAAGGTGCCAGTGGCAGAGGCGGCACCGATGGTGCCAGTGGCAGATGCGGCACCTGCATGGGGTTTTGGCATTTTCTGCCGTTTGGGGACCTTATAATGGTCCCCAATTAGTTTCAGGTGGGAGGTTGAAAAGGGAAGAAGAAGAAGAAGAAGAGGGTGGTGGCGCCGGAAAAAGAAATAGAATAAAGAAAGGAGAAAGAAGAAAGAAAGAAAGAGAGGGAAGAAAAAAAAATAGAAAAAGTAGGTATAAATTTTTTTTTTTAAAATAATGGAGATGATATTATTGTGTTGATTTTTTGTTGTTATTATTTTTATTTTATTATTTGTTGTTGTTAATTTAGTTTATAACTATTGTTAGTTATTAGGATTAGTAGTTTAATTATTATTTTAGTTAGTATATTGTTAGTTATTAATATTGTTAGTTAAAATTATTTTAGTTAGTATATTGTTAGTTAAAACCTTAATTATTATTTTAGTTAGTATGATTGTTAGTTTTGACACTATATTATTGTTAGTTATTATTTTTAGTAAAACCCTAATTATTATTGTTAGTTAGTATTATTTTTAGTAAAAAACTATTATTATTATTATTATTATTATTATTATTATTATTGTGTTGTTATTATTAGGATTAGTAAAAACCCTATTATTATTATTATTGTTAGTTAGTTAATAATATTGTTAGTAAAAAAAACTACTATTATTATTATTGTTAACTATTATTGTTCGTAAAGTAAAACCCTAATTATCATTTTAGTTAGTATTATTGTTAGTAAAAGAAACTATTATTATTATTATTATTATTATTATTATTATTATTGTTAACTACTATTGTTAGTAAAACAATAATTATCATTTTAGTTAGTATTATTAGTATTGTTAATAAAAAACCTTAATTTATTATTGTAATAAGGCCATTTTGCTCTGGCCCATTTTTATTCAGAAAAAAACAAAATACAAATCAATAAATAATAAATATCCATTTTATGTTACAGTCCAGTTACATAAACCCAAAGCCCAATAAACTACCCAAACCTAACAGACCTAACCTACCCAGAAAATCCTAACCCACTTACACCCTTGGCCCTAAACCAGATCCTAATTACCTGACCCAGACTCAGGCGGCCCAAAGTGGCCCAACTACTAAACGAAATCAGTAGCCTAGGGTTTCTGGAAACCCTAGGCGCCGCAAGCGCGAGAATCAACGATCGCGCGCCGTAAGTCTCGCGCCCGTGCCAACAATCGCGCGCGATCCAACGTCCCGCACGTCCGGCCTATTCTCGCGCGGCTGAAATCGATGCGCATAATCGCCTCTACGCGAGAGATCCTCGCCGTGGACCTGCACAAAGAGGGAAAAAACGTAGCAAAACCAGAAAGAAATAAACATGGAATATATATTTTCCTTTTTCTTTTTCTTTTCGGGTTATAAAACCCTGTGTAAATCTGTAAGTAAAGGGGAAAATACACAGAATAGACATACGGAGACAGGAAAAAATATATACAGAAATATAAAAGAGCAAATTTTCGCAGCACAGAGGTGATTTTGTTTCGCAATCTTTTTATTTTTATATATATGTGCATGTTTTTAATAAAAAAAAGGGAAAAGAGGAATTTACCTTTCGATTCGCGCCTGAAAGCTGAAGTTTTCGGCCTCCGGCCACCGGTCATGGAGGCGCGTGGAGCGCGTGGTGATGGCCCGAAAGAACAACGGCCAGAACTCAGAGGAGGGGATTTCAGAGAGTTTTAAAGATTTTTTTTTTAAAACTGTTTTACAAATGATTTTTCAGCCGAATTTTTATTTATATAACAGTTTAAAAACGACGCCGTTTTGGCTTAATTTGATAAGTACAAAACGACGCCGTTTAAGTAGCCAGGATCCGCGTGTTGACCCGACCCGGGGAGGATCCGCGCATTTTTATGGAATGGTATAATTGCCTGTTCGGTCCTCCCGCTATTTTAATATTTTTAATTCGGTCCAATTTGAAGTTTTATTATTTATTAATTTAGCCCTAAATTTTGTCTTTGTTCCAATTTAGTCCCTCGGGCAGTTTAAAGGTAAAACAGGAACGACGCCGTTTTGAAAAAGAAGCATAATTGCCACATTGGTCCCTGAGATTTAACATGCGCTCTAATTTAATCCTTTTTATTTATTTTAATTGCTATTTAACCCTTATTTTCTTTGTTTTAATTTTATTTTTATCCTTTTTATTTTATTTTATTACTTTATATTATATTTAATTATTTATCATATTAAATATATATATTATTTCCTATATTTGTTAATTTATTATGAAATTCACTTATATATTTTTAATATGTATTTTTATATATATATTTAATTATTATTATATATTATTTTACTTGGTTTAATAATTTATATATTAATATATTATATTTTAACTTGTATATTATATAGTATTATGTTATACTATTTTCTAAAATCTTACTTGGTATAAAATTTATTTATAATACATATTTATTTTTATTATTTTTATAAAATATATATGTATTAGATTATTATAAATGTAATTTTATTCAAAGTTTTATATTATTTATTCCTTTAACCATATTTTTATATAATATGTAAACTTTTGATATTGCTACTTCTATTATTTTATTTATAATTAACCCTATTATTATTAGTATTATAATAATAATTATTATTATTTTATTATTAATATTATTTATGTTATTTTCATTACTATTGTCTTTCATTTTACTATTATTTTTATATTAACCTATATTATTATTTTCTTGTTATACTATTATTTTTACTTTAGTGTAATTATTTTAATTGTATTTTATATTGTTTATATTGTATGCTATTGTATTATAATCATTTTTTAATATTTGTGTATGATAGTTTATAAATGCGATATTGTCACATGGATTATTGCTCAAAATAAAAACACATTTTTACAAGCTTACTATATTTTAAAATCAGGCAATATTTTGGTATTTAGAAATTCGGAAAATAGTGCCCTAACGTGTTGGGTGCGATTTTCCGTTTGGCTAAATAACTAAATATCCTTTTGACAAGTTTTGTAAATCGTGAGATGATTTTGATTACGAAGGGTTTTAAAATATCATGTCCTAACGTGTTGGATGTGATATTTATATTCCTTCGAACAAGAAAGTCTCAAATTTTTAAATTGCTCGAAATTTCTTTAAAGAAATCATATTTTTAAATACTTTTAAATTTCAAACATTTGGATATGATTTTATCGATTAGGTACCAATTTTTGGGCGTTATGAGGGTGCTAACCCTTCCTCATACGTAACCGACTCCCGAACCCGTTTTTTTGTTTTTCGTAGACCAAAATTAAATGTTTTAAAATAAAATGTTTTGAAAGGTGATCCAATCACACCTAAGTAAAAAAGGATTGGTGGCGACTCCCTTTTTCGTTTTTAAAGTCTATCCTCATTTTTTTTAAAATTGATTTAAAAATGGTTTCGACAATTATGTTAGTTAGTATTATACTATTATTAATATTGTTGAAAAAAAACCCTAATTATTATTTTAGTTAGTATTATTAATATTGTTAGTAAAAAAAACCTTAATTATTATTTTAGTTAGTATTATTAATATGTTGATAAAAAAACCCTAATTATTATTTTAGTTAGTATTATTAATATTGTTAATAAAAAACCAAGAGAATTTCTAAATTCAATACCTGTTATAAAGATTGAAGAGAAAGAAGATCCCGAGGAATTTCTAAATTGGATTGTACGGTATTTCCTAGAGGATGATACAAGATCAGAGATGGAAGAAAACGTAGAACTGAATTTAAGTGGTTAAATGTAAAGATAAATGTTGTTCATGTTCAAAATGATAACTGAAATAGTATGAGATTAAGAATGAAAAAAATTGCATATTACTACATTAATTTTTTTATTTAAGTAATTTATTTACTGATCGAAATTGTTTTGGGAAATTTTGTTTATTTTTAACAGATTGAAAATTGAAGATGGATGATCAGTTTTTCGTATGCGTTTATTTCGATGGAATCATCTTGACAACAACCGTTGGATGCATATTTGAATATCGGCATTTTCCTACATAAAAAAACAATAAATCTATATTAAATTACTAAAAAATAACATGCCAATAAAAATAATATAACAAAAACATAATATAAACGACACATAATAAATATAATTTTTTATTATTTATACAAACATAATAATATTAACTAAAATAATAATTAGGGTTTTTTACTAACAATATTAATAATAATATTAACTAAAATAATAATTAGTTTTTTTACTAACAATATTAACAACTAATAACAATATTTAGGGTTTCTTAATAACAATATTAATAATAATACTAACTAAATTAATAATTAGGGTTTTTTATCAACAACATTAATAATACTAACTAAAATAATAATTAAGGTTTTTTACTAACAATATTAATAATACTAACTAAAATAATAAATAGGGTTTTTTACTAACAATATTAATAACTAATAATAATATTTAGGGTTTCTTAATAACAATATTATACTAACTAAACTAAAATAATAATTAGGTTTTTTAATAACAAATAATAATTTAGTACATAATTATTATATATTACGAGCCTTTGTTCGTTTTATTTTATATTATTTTAGTATATAATGTTTCAAATATATTATTTTAGTGTTTCTTTTATATAAATTTAGTAAAAACCACTTATTTTGGCCCTTTGTTCGTATTTTCCAAGTTTTAAATTCTATTACTTTCAAAAAAATACTATTTTTGTATTTTATTATTTTATATTATTATTTTTAGTACATAATGTTTCAAATGTATTATTTTAGTGTTTTTTATATAAATTTAGTAAAAACCACTTATTTTGACCATTTGTTCGTATTTTCCTTATTCTCAAATTCTATTACTTTCAAAAAAATATACTATTTTCGTATTTTATTATTTTATATTATTTTAGTACATAATGTTTCAAATGTATTATTTTAGTGTTTTTTATATAAATTTACTAAAAAACACTTATTTTGGCCCTTTGTTCGTATTTTTCTTATTTTCAAATTCTATTACTTTCAAATAATATAAATAATATACTATGTATTTTATTATTTTATATTATTTTAGTACATAATGGAAATGTATTATTTTAGTGTTTTATTATATAACTAACAATATTATTAATAACTAACAATAATAATAATATTTTTTTACTAACAATAATAATATAATACTAACTAAAATAATAATTACGATTTTTTACTAACAACAATATTAAACTAACAATAATAATAATAGTTTTAAACTAACATAATAATATAATATACTAACAGTATACTAACTAACTAACTAAAATATTATTTTAGAGTTTCTAACTAACAATAATAATAACTAACTAACTAACTAACTAAAATAATAATTAACCTACTAATCCTAATAACTAACAATAGTTATAAACTAAACTAACTAACAAACAAAAAATAATAAAATAAAAATCAATATACAATAATAATAATAATAACAAATAAACACAATAATATCATCCATTATTTTTAAAAAAAAATTATACCTACTTTTTCAATTTTTTTTTCTTCCCTCTCTTTCTTTCTTTCTTCTTTCTCCTTTCTCTATTCTCTTTCTTTTTCTGGCGCCACTGCCCTATTCTTCTTCTTCTTCTTCTTCAACCTGAAACTCAAAATTGGGAGGGCGGGGAAGGGGGGGAGGACCATTATAAGGTCCCCAAACGGCGAGAACATGCCAAAACAAAGATGCATGAAGGGTCACATCCAAGTCTGCCGCTCACCATCGGGCGCCATCGGTCTTGCCTGCACCTGCATCGCACCTTTGTGCCGCACTTTGTGGCGCAACCATTGACCAGGGTCTTGTCACTTCCGCTCCTTTTTCAGTGTTTTTCGCTCCTTTTTCAGTTTTTTTTTTCGTTTTCACTGTTTTTTTTGTGGCAGGTTTATTGTCGGAACCAGGGTGGTGTCGCCTCTGGCATAGGCGTGACCACCCTGGATGTACCATTTTAGTACATAATAGAAATCATATGCCATTTTGGTTATTTTATTATTATTATTATTTTAGTAAAAAAAAACCCCATAATCCCTCCCTAACCCTTGAATAGGAGGATAATGCATTTCAACGCACTCGAACCCACGTCTTCCTATATTGACAACAATACCAATACCAATCAAGCTAAGACTTAATTGGCTAATTAATTATAAATTTATAATTAATTCAACTTTGAAAATCTATTTGGCCAAAATTGTTTTGCTTAATTAAATTTGATTTAAGTTTCAAACTCCTTTTTTTTTTAGCTTGATTCAATCGATCTGTATTGGTTCACGGGTCAATCATTTCAACCCATCTTTAGACTAGTACCCGATCAGTTCCTAGTCCAATCAATTCGACTAGCTAATCCAGTTCTGAAAATACAAGTTTTGATCGATGAAATAACATTTTCGGTCCCATCAGATAGAGCAAAAAGGTAATGAAGTTCGAAAACATAATTAATCACTAATGTCTCAATCTTAGGAAGGGAAATTTGACTGGTATTACCGAACATTATAAATGAAGAAAGAAAGAAAAGAAAAAGAAAAAAAATCAAAAAAATAAAATAAAGAGAGAAATAATACAAAAGGAAAAAAAAGAAATTAAAAGAATTAAAAATTATATTTTTAGATTTAAATGATGTGGCGATATTGGTTAGAAATTTTTTAATAATATAATATTCTAGTATAAATGGGTAACAGAAGAATAGTTTAGATACATCTTATGAAAAAAAATTAGTATCAACTTGAAAAAAATGGAATGGTTTAAGTACTAAGGTATGGGTTAACCCCTTTCTAAAATAAATTTAACAAATTGACTATCAAAGATATTAACTTGAAAAAAATATAATTTAGGTATCATTTGTGACCAAAAAAAAAGTTAGGTATCAAAATGAAAAAATTGGTATAAATTAGATACCAATTTGTAGATTAAGCCTAACGTATTGCCAAGAGTAGAGGAATTTAATTATAGAGTAAACTACACTCTATATCACTAGATATTTAATAAGTTTATATTTTGGTCACTTAACTTCATAAAGCTATAAAATGATTATCGTATTATTTGAAATTTTTCATTTAAATTACTAAACTATTCAAAAAAATTATTTAAATAATTAGACTATTAAGTTTTTATTTTCTTTAAATTTAACTAATAAATTCCAAGTAATGACTCGATAGTCGTCATGGTGATTTAATACCCATCAAGAAAAAAAGTTCCTTCAATCAATTTGAAGACGGTGTCTGAAATCAAAGAAAAAAACCGATTAAATTTTAGATAACAAATTCATGACATTCAAAGTTATTATTTTCATATAATAATAACATTTTGAAAAATAACATTTTTTAATTCAAATAGGGATACTAATTAAGTCCATAATCTCTTTTTTTTTTTCTTCCATAATATGAGGGATTGTGTCCCAATAATATCGCCTATCTAACTATAACTAACCCCAACTTAAATATTATTGATATCTTTGTCTTCCTTAATAAAACCCAAAATTATAATTTAAATTTCAAATTAATCCTTAAAACTTTAGAAGCTTCTAATTAAACCCTCCTTCACCATTACTTCTTAAAAAATAAAAATGAAAATTTGCAATATCAGTTCATGGAAAATTTGAGCCTTTCTTTCTCCATCCTTTTTCATTCTCATTTCCATTTTATATTTATTTCCCCTTTTTTTTAACTCCTAATTTTTCCCCTGTACACTACCAAAATGATTATTTCTATAACCAAAATAACTCAACACCAATTTAAAAAAAGGAAAAAAAAAAAAAAAAAAAAAGACAATTTTTTTCTCTTCTTCCCCTACTCGATTTTGCTAATTCCAATACGCTTAACAACAGCGTTTCTAATAGCTTCCGTTTGTAAACAAAGCTCATTTTGCTCAATCCCCGCCATGTAACTCCTCACTTCTTTTCTTATCATCTCTTTCATTACTGCAAAAAACTCGGCACTGAAAAACTGCTTCTCCACCGGAGCTGGGACCGGTGCCGGAGCCTGTGTGGTCACTTGGGTCGGGTTGAATCCGGGTGGAGAAACAGGCTCGGTAAAGTCAGAACCGGGTAACGAGAGGCTGAGTAAAGTAGGTGGGTCGGTTGCCGATGAAGCTGTTTCAACATGTTGACTCGAAGGGACTAAAGAACCCGTTTTGAAAGCCGGTGAGGGAGCTGGTAAACTCGAGTCACTCAAATCGGATCCCGATGGACTACTTGGATTGCCGGTTCCGAGACTGGCGGATCGTTTAAGCGGCTGAGGGGAATCGTCGTTAAAACCTTCGGTCATCGACAAGCATTTTCGCTTTAACGTCGAGTTCCAGTGATTTTTAATGGCGTTATCGGTACGGCCGTTGAGTAAACGAGCTATGGTAGCCCATTTGTTACCGACTCGAGCATGGGCTCGGATTATAGTATCATCTTCTTCGGGGGTAAAAGGTCGGTGTTCAACTTCCGGTGAAAGCTGGTTACACCATCGTAACCGACATGATTTCCCGGATCGACCCGGAATTGATTTGCTTATCAAAGTCCAATTCCTTGGTCCGTACGTTTGTACTAAACGTTGTAAAGCTTCATCTTCTTCTGGACTCCATGGACCTTTGATCCGATCCATATCTTTCCTCGTAGAAGCCATCGGAAAATTGAAAAGAGAAAAAAAGAACTGATCACAAAGACGAAAACCCCAAAACCCCCCAAAGAAATTTTAATCTAAGCTAATTTCATATCTGTACAGAGGAGAATGCTGCGGCGGAGGAGGAGGGAGAAGGTTACGACGGTGGTTGAGGCGGCAGAGTGGGGAAGAGAATAAGGAAGAAAAGAGGAGAAGGATAAATATATATATATGGGAAAGGGATAAGCATGACTGGTTGAACCGGTGGAAGAGGAGGTGGTGACCGGGGATAGGGCGTTAACTGTTAAGAGGATTCTTACAGGGAAGACAGTTACTAGTATACAGCTGTCATGGGACACGCGTCAGTTTCTAAGTTTATATAACTTACACGTATATAATTGTAAATGTCAGCTCCTAAAATATCAAAATATATTGATTACGTGCTGTTCCCACCTAACTGACTCCGTCAACTTAACGCTCCCTAATGGCTAATTATGTTACGGAAGTTTAACCGTCAAATTTCCTAATCCTCTATTAATATTTTCAAAATATATAATAAATTGATTTAATTAGATAAATTATTAAATATTAAAAAAAATTGATTTAGTCGTCAAATTAATTAAAATATTTTAGAAGATATCGGAATTGAATTATGAATTTTTTAAAAGTTAAAATATCATTATGTATTAATTCATGATTACATTATTTTTGAAGGGTTTAACAGAATATTTTCATTTTTAGGACTAAAGTACAATTTGTTCATATATTAATTTGTTCTCGATCTAATCAGTTGGTCTGGTCTTGAAAATATTGATTTTGATCATCGGTTCGGTCAATTCAATTAAATAAATTATTAGAAAATTTAAAAAGAATCTGGGTCAATCGATTTTTTTATCTAGTCCGTATCAATTTTTAAATTTTAATCCAACTAATGAATTTCTATAAATCGATACTCTAACCGATTTCTAATCTAACCAACCCAAAACGGTGTTGGAAGTTAAAATTTGGAAGAATTAATTTGATCTTATCCGATAAAATAAAAAGGGGGAAAAACTTAATTATGAAAGAAATAAATGTACAGTTGGGAAAGGGATGACCTTGACTAAAGCCAGGCTGGAGAGCATATTTAA
This sequence comes from Gossypium sturtianum, assembly GCA_025698515.1. Taxonomy (NCBI): domain Eukaryota; kingdom Viridiplantae; phylum Streptophyta; class Magnoliopsida; order Malvales; family Malvaceae; genus Gossypium; species Gossypium sturtianum. The sequence goes on from CM046948.1 coordinate 160,997,498, forward strand.
TTATATTAAAATTTTATTTTGATTTTATAAATTTATAAAAAGAAAATATCATATGCGAAATCCACACGACACGCGGGAGTGCTGAGCTGGCGCAGAACACGACAAAGTTTTGTATCAGAATCGAGGGTCCTTCACTTGATTTTTCTTTCTCTTTTTTTTTAGGTTCAGTTGAGAATTCGATCTTAATTATAATTCTTTATTCTTTTAGTATTTATTGTAATAAATAAAATTAAAGAATAATTTAATTATTTCTGTTAAAAATTTCATGTATTTCTACTGTTAAAATTGACGTAGCTAATAGAATAATCAGATAGTTATATATAACATATCATATATATTTTATGTTGATATACAAAAATTAACTTTTACTAATAAATATGGATGAATTCTTTAAGAGAATGATCGGTTTGTCTTTAATCTAACATATAAAACTAATTTATCATTTTTTCAATAGATGAAGCAAAATGTAATCCGACTTCTAGCATGATAGCTTGTATCGTAATTTTACCAAATTATTGGTTTAATATAAGAATTTAACAAATCTAACTAAACATTATAAAAATAATCAGGTACGAATGAGACTACAATTGTGTCGGTCCAGCTTGTCATGAAAACCCAAACCCGACCCCCCACGCTTAAAGAGTAAAATTTCTACCCTTAACCGCCAACTCCAAAATGACCGACACGTGGCGATAACGCTCCGGTTTGCACCCTTGTTTTCTAATACGTTCCGTAACTGCCAAATGGTCCCGTAACCGACTCCACCGTCTTTCCAGCTTAATTTAATAATTTTTTCATTAAAATTTCTTAATATTTCCTAATTATATATATTTTTTCTCTTAACTCTTATCGAAATTAGGTACGACTATATTTCTTGCCAAAATATCTGAATTAAGTTTGGATTTACATCAATATTTTGTTGAAAATATAGTTAACTTAATTATAATATTTAAAAGATTTATATTTTTAACGAATTTTTATTTTAGTCCCTCGATTATCGTCAAGTTTAGAAGTTATTTCCGCATAATTTAATAATTTATTTTTATAATATTATTAGTTAGTCTAAATAATTTCAGTTAAAACGTTGATGACCATTAACTCCGAACATAAAACATGAAACATATACAAACAATACCAAAATTTTTTTATTTTAACATAATGAGATAAAACTTTTAAGAAAGATTCATGTTCGTATTTTAATATGAATTAGATTATGTGATACTTACGTTGAGAGTGAAAAAAAAAACTTATAAAAATCAACACTAATACCAAGAATCAAACTCACACCAAAAAAGATTTTTTCTTTTAAAAAAAATTAGTTTTTTAACTAAATTGATGTCTGATTAACTCGTAACACTAACTTAATTACGGACTTTATAAAAGATATAAATAGTTAATTAGTAGCTAATGATATTATAAAAGTATACTAGTTGCCGATGATGCTCTTGTTATGTCGGCAAGGTTGAGTCCCTAATATCTTGAACATTCAGGTTTCGAGTCCCATTGTGTGCAATTTATACGTGAGCTTTCCCCTAAATTTATTTTGGTTAATTAGTTTGAGTTGAGTTTATTATTTAAAATATTGCTTGTAATGATAGATTTTAATCGGATATGTTTACATAAAACTTTAAAAAAAAAAGTATAGGTTTAAATTGTGTCAAATTAAAATATAAGAGTTACAATCTAAACTTGAACATATTAGAGGGACTACAATCAGAATTTAACCTAAAATTTTAAGTTATAATATTTCTCAGTTCCAATAAATTGCAAGTGGCCGAGAGCGTGGGGTCTGATGTATTTTTTATTTGCATCGACAACCAACAACTCTATAATAATAAAAACATTTGTGGCCGAAAGATTACATGCCTTGAATTCCGTTATAGAGATAAATTATAAATTATTGGGGGATTAAAGTGTAATTTTATCATTATTTTAATATGTAATTTTATAAAAAAAATTAAAGAGTTAAATAATAAATTTATCATTTTTGGAAGACCAATGGCACTACCTGTCCTCTTTGCCTTTGTCCCTGACCTCGTGTCTTCTTACACGTTTTGTAGATAAACACCAAAAACAGTTACCACATTAAATCCAATTTAAGTAGGAATAAATATCAAATTTATATATAAATTTTAGTTTAATGTGCAATTTGATATATGAATCTTGATTTGGTGCAATTACATAAATGAAACTTGAATTGCGGTTCATATGTGTACATGAAATTTTGATTTTGATTCAGCTGTACACATTTAAATAAATGAATATATACATTTATTTTCATATTGGATTAATATAATTGTTTATGTATAAAATATATTAATGGAAAATGATGATAATTTAATAATATTGTTAATGATTTGTGAAAAATGAATCAAATCAAAATTCCATGTAGGGCTGAGCAAAATTCAATTTGATTCGAAAAATAGAAAAACAATTTGAATTTTGAGTTATTCAAGTCGACTCGAATAAGTAATTAAAGTTTCGAGGTTGAATTGAGTTGAATTTTACAATTCGAATAACTCAAATATTTCGAATAATAGATTAGTGTAAATACCCCTTTGATTCTTGTCAATTTTGAAAACAAGCAAATTTGTCTCTCTCAACAAAAATTACAAAAAAAAAAAATTCAATATAATTTTTAATATTCCAAAATCTATATTTTAAAAAAAATTATAATAATTTTGATATTTAAATAAGTTAATTAATTATTCAAATTTATCATACTAAAGTATTTTTATTATTATTATTTTGCTTTGGAAAAGTTTTCAAATATATATATATTTTAAATTTATGTGCTCTAACATGGAATTAGTTATATTATAATAAGATTTTAATTCGACATGTTTAATGTTTTAATTTAACTTGAATAATTTCATTCGATTCGATTCAACTCATTTTACTCGACTTGATTTGAAAATTTTTAAATCGAGTTAGGATGATAAAATAAGACTCGTCAACTCAAATAACTCGAAATTTTTTCACTCAATTCGACTCGATTTGATCGAACGCCCACCCCTAATTTCCATATATAAAATTGCGTAAACTTAAAAGTTACGTGTAACATTACACATTAGACTAAATTGAGTTTAAATTGGACTCTACCAAAGACGTAGTCTTGGAAATAAAGAACCATTTCAAACTATTCTTCATCTATAAATATCACATCTTCTAAGACAGACATGTATACATTATAAACTATATGCCAGCACTCTATTCAAACACCTTCTGAATTTAAATAAACCATTATTTTCAATGTCTTTCTGCATCATCTTCAATGTGAATTACTGTTATTATCAATCTCAACACTTTATATTGCATGAGAGGTGAAAAAGATTAATGTTATAATGTTAAAAATGAAAAAAAAAAACATTTTTTGATATTTTTATGGGATAAATATCAAAATTATACATGAATTATGATTCAATATGTAATTTGATTGTTAACTTTGATTTGATGTGATTATACACGTGAAAATTGGATTATCGTTCAAACGTATATATAATACTTTAATTTTGATTCAATTGTACATATTTATAAAAATAAAACATCAATTTATTTTTTATATTGGATAAATTTAATTATTTTTGTATGCAATATGTAAATGTAAAATGACGCAATTTTGATAATTGTATTAGCAGTTTGTGACAATTTAATCAAATTAAATTTCATGTATGAACTTACATAAAATTAAAATTTATATATGACATTGCACGATATTGAGTCAAAGTTCATATATATTTTAAAGATTTATCCATGCTTTTAAAATTATAAAGTTGTAAGCTAATAAAAATGATAATCTCTAAAAAAAATACCTAAAATTTATACCTTCTGTAACGCCCCAAAATTCCTATTTTTGTTTCTGTTAAAATATAACACAAATGTGTATCTGTTTCAGTGTTTAAGTGTTTTGAGTGTGTGTGTGAGGTCCCAAGTTCAAGCCTTGCATTTGGCAAATTTTGGTATTTTTCTGAATTTAGCCTTATACTTGTTCTGTGGGCTTTAGTTTATTTGTTACTGTTTGATATCAGAATGGGCCTACTGGTCTGGTGGTTAAGTGGAGTGTTAGTTTGCTGAAGGTCTTGTGTTCGAGTCCCTGCGTAAGCAAGGGAATTATTTTAACTGTATGTTTAACTGATAATCATGTATTAGCATGTCATATACTGTATGTTGCATTGCATTGGGTTGGGATGTTGATATTTGGAGAAGTGTACTGAAAGGCTCTTAAGCCTATTATCTGGCAGCTCAGCTGCAATTTACTGATTATGTGCTGCATTCGGTACTACTTGGAGTGTAGGGATAGGTGGGTGTCTTAAATGTAACACCCCATAACCCTAAACCGTCGCCGGGACAGGATTATTAAACAAATAATTAACATACACATTATAATTTATTCATTAAGTCCCTTTTATGGACCCTTGAGGCCCATAATACGTGTTAGAATTGAATCGAGACTTGTTTTAGTGCTCCGAAAATTTTTCGTAGATTTTTCGTAATTTTTTTTTGTGAACTCAATATAACCTCTTTATAAACATCTAACCTTCCCTGCAATTTCAGACCGCAACCAATTTACAATCAATATGAGAACCAATACATTTTCACATTCAAACATACTTAATTATGCCTAAAACATTGACTTGATAAATTACTCAATGAACATTCTTAACATCATTTATAGACTTCATTCATTCTCCATTTCAAATTTCATACCATATACACCATTTCATATTTAACATCTCATTTAACCAATTTCAAAACAACATTTGACATCATTTACAACTACTATTCACATTGACCTATAAATTTAACCTAGGTACATGCCACATTTACCAAAAAGAGAGATACTTCACCAAAGTTTAGCTGAGGCCGGGATTGTTCTGGATGTTGAACCGAAACACTTGATTTCTACTGATCTGGGCACGGAAACAACCGCACGCTGAGTATAGATATACTCAGTGGTATTACCATAATTCAAATTTGTAACATTATACAATAAATTATATACATTCAATTTATGCCTACAATTATTCAATAATTATTTCATACTTTAAATCAACTTGTTCAATAATAACAATAAGCATTATTTCAAATATTGTATTTAATTGAATTCATACATTATTTCACTATCTCAATTTCATTAGATTTTTCACATCTCATTCCAATAGCTCATTTCATTTCATATACAATTCATTCAATTTATTCAATACCAATTCTATTGCAATTTGTTCTTTTACCCCTATTAACATAACTCGGACCTTGGTGGATACACGGATCCAACCAACACACCAGTACGGCACATTGTGCCTAATAAATATTGCCGAAGCAAACGGTACTCAGTACCTAATCAATATATCAGAAGTAATAATACAACACACATGGTGCCTAATACGACACATATAGTGCCTAATCGACTGGAGGTCGAATATCCCTGAACACTTCAATCCTATGGCATGCCAACTATATCCGACTTAGCCCGACTAGTTAATAGGGTATTCAATATACTTTCTCAATTTAATTTCAATAAAATCCATATCAATCACCAATTTCCATATTCCAATTCAACACCACAATAGTTCACTAATTCAATTCAAACCATTTCACTTTCCATTCAATAATCATATTTTAATTTCATTTTCTCAATTCAATATACATCTCAATTACTTACATATAATCACAATTCAATCTAATTCATTCAATTTAATACTAATACTTACCTCAATTTGCTTATCATGCATATTAATTTAAAATTCAACAATTAATAATTAAATTCGAATTATGGTAATACGAACCGAAATTCCTCGATCTATTCCTCGTCCACCTTTTCCTTTCCTTTCTTGGTCGACGACTCTGGTACGATATTAGCTACGTAATTAAACAATTAAAAATAATCAATCACATAATTCCTCTAATATTTCCTTTTATACATAAATTTTATCTAAGTTCCAATTTAATCCCTAAATCAATACTAATTTTTATTTTACTAAAACTATTCCATATTCTCATTAAATTTCTTCTATAAACTCATTTTAACTCTTCAATTTCACCATAAATCCCTAATTTCGAAATTCTTTCAATTTAGTCCTTTTTCCTAATTACTCCTAATTAAAACAAATTCACCTAACTAAAACCTAATTAAACACAAAACTGGCTTCATAAATATTTTTAATAAATATTTACGAATTTGTTTTACTAAGACGGAGGCTCGATACTATACTTTTTCGATGCCCGTGAATTTTGGGTCATTACTTAACCCCACATGGAGTGTAGGGATGGACGAAGATGGTGTGTAGAGGCTGGTTGGGTAGGATTCATTCTCGATAAATGTATATCTCGATATCACATCGTGACAGAGCTTAGGCCCTAATGCATATCTCATTATCGAAATCAAATGGGCTAAGGCGAAGCTAAATCTTGCCATCAAATCGAAATGGGCTTAGGCCTAGATCGCATTTGATCGTTTGTTGTGTGATTGATCAGTATGCATGTGATTTGTGGGGATTACACACTGAGTTTACGTAAACTCACCCCTTCCTATTTTAACTGTACAGGTAATCCCCAGACTTAGACGGATTGGTGCGGTAGAGGACTCTACGGTGACCACTTGTCTGCTAAACGGTTTCTATTACATTTATGGTTTTATTACTTATTTTGGGGTATTTGATGTAATCAGGGACTTTGGATTGCTTTCTGAGATTATTTTGGAAGTTTAACTGCTTTCATGGATTTTTAACTGCGAAACTCAACTAAAACTCGGTTTCACTAAAAACTACGTTTTCCTAAACGCGAACGGTTTTCTTAAAATATCAAGGTTTTAAAAGCTTCCGCTACAGAATATGTTTTAAACGAATCAAATTAACGAGAAAATAGTTTTGAGATTGCCGAAAGATAAATAATAGCTAATGAACGGAAACTGTTTTAACTTGATAAATTCGATTTCAAATTTCATTCCATGTGACATCGCCAGATTCGGCCGTAACGTTTAGGCCGGGTTTGGGGTGTTACACCTTCACCCTTAAAAGAAAATCAATGGCAAAGCTAGCAAACAGACAAAGACCTTCACCCTTTGGTTAATTAGAATAATTTCGATTTAAACCTCTTACAATAATTTATCATTCAATTTAATCCATTTTAGTACTTTGATTACTAAAAAAAAATACACTTTTAGCCCTTCCAAAAAATTATTAATTTAATTCAATACCTTTTAACAAAAAAATAATTTTAACCCCTTAGAATTTCATAATTTTCTCTAGACCTCTCAAAAAAATTTCTGAAAAAGAATGTAAGACAATGGAGTTGAAGCAAAATGTTGCAGCAAAAGCAAATAGCAATCATCATTCATAAAGATCAACATGTTCCTTTTGGTATTCTGTATAGAACAAATTTAAATAAATAAAATGAAAAGAAGCCAAATTTTTGTTTGGTATTCCATGCTTTGATATTTTGCATGATGCAAGCAATTATCATAAGTTGGAACTTTAAAAGACAACACTAGTATTTAAAGAAAAAAGGCAAATTATGGACCATAAAGGTTCAACCTAATAAAAAGATGAAGGGTTAGGCCACCAATCACGTAAAAGCATGCATATAATAAAACCCTAATAAAGTTGCCCACTCCTCTGAATTTGAGAGACCTAAAAACTACATCATTGGCCTTATGTTAATTAACCCTAAAACTTAGGAATTGATGTGGTTAACCAAAGTTAATAATCTATTGCCAAAAAGAACATTTATACAGTAAAAATAAATAAAGGGGAACGTGTCTTTTGACCGAAAAATGATTGAGCTTTGTTTGTGAGCAAATGAGCTGAAATATGTGTCTCTCTCTCTTGAATTATTGGTGTGGGGGCAGATAAGGAGGAAACGTGATGAAAATCAAGCACCATCCGCTACGGGCATAGCTAGTTCCTTTGTCGACAAGCTTGGGACGTTGGTGGAAAAAGGATGGACCGAACAACTTTCACGTGGACTAAGTAATGATCACGGTAAATTGTCGACTTGTCCATTCGAATTTTAACTTGAATTTAAGATTGATTTAAATGAGAGATAGTAATCTTTAATGATCTGTGCTTGTTATACTTACACCTCGTAAACTTGTTAATCTCGTAGAGTACCTTGTAAGTTAAAAACCCATAAGAACCAATCCTTCCAGCCAAAACTCAGGGCCCTCCACCTCACGAAGCCACAGCAAGACAAGCACATATTGTAAGGACCACACTTCTGATAGATGCAACATATTTGTCTTTTGTATTTTCCTGTTGCCGTAACATAGCGACGAAGTCAAAAAATTATTTTATAAGAATAAAAAACTAACAAGAGACTAACACTTGACACTATGAAATGGATCGATCACATCTTTTATAAGATCCTTCTCATCACATTCCTTCCTCCTAAGCACTTGTTACACTTTCTATAGCTCTTCGAGTAAACCATCATCAACCACTACAATCCCAACAATTTTTAAAAAGATAAAAAATCATAACAGTTCAAATACGAAATGACGCAAACTCGAAACAAACAAGAAAGAGCAGATTGTGCCACGTATGAAGAGCTAAAGAGGTGGGTTTTGTCAGGTTTTAAAAGATGACATGGCAAGCGTGGTTTTCAGGGATATTTGTGTTTATGTAATAAAAATCAAAGGGAAAGAGGTTAGCGAGTGAAAAGGATGGGTAAATTGCCAGCTATAAAGCACCAAGGTAACTCCCGAGTTCCAAAGGGAATCATAATCTAGGGATTCGAGGGGGGATGCAGGTCCCATTTCAGCCCCATGGTTTTTTATTTTTTTATATTTTAATCCTTTGCAAGTATCCATCGTACGACGTGATTACCTGACGTGAGAAAAAAAAAAGGCTGGGGCTGGCTACTGTTTTTGTTCATTTCTTGCTGCAGTTTAGTGGAATCATAATTAATACCAACCATATTTGATTTTTAAGGTTTTTCTTATTATTTAAAATTAAAAGGTCTAATTCTGCTTATAGTCCCCATCTTACTCACTATATATTTGACATTTAGTCCCCATCATACTTTTTAAACTCTTAAATGATAGTATAGATTTTTCTAGATTTCATATAAAGAAATAAAAGGATAAAAATACCATCAAAACAATATTTATTGCTTTATAAAAATAATGATTTTTGGGTAATTTTATAACTGAATTAAGACCCATTTGATGAGTGAAATCAACTCAATCAAACTCTTAAATAATAATTGAATTATGGCACACACGATATGAGTGAAAAATAGAATTGTGTAATAAATATATTTACAAAAATTGATATAAAGAACAAACGAGGCTTTGGTTAAATGGTAAAGTATAAATATTAAAAAGACATAATGATAAATTTAGCTCTTAACAAATATACTTTTTGTCAATTTGGCTCTTATTTTTGTAAAGCTAGTTTCGACCCTCAACATGTTAAAAAGAGTCAAATTTGACCATCAACCTTTTAGAAAGAGTCGAAAGTTCTTCTTTTAACAAAAAAAAAATGACTAAAATATTAAATTTTTAAACATGACAGCTTGTATGACAATTCACGTGTAGTTCATGCTAATATTTTAATTTTTTATGAACTTTTATGAATTTGTTTTTATTTTTCTCAATACTTTTATAAATTTTAAATTATTTGTTAACGTGACTTATAAGATATATGGTGCTATGTCAGCATGAAGTACACGTGGACTGCCACACGAGTTGCCACGTCAACATTGTTAAAAATTAATATTTTACTTTTCATTTTTGTTAAAAAAAAGCGATTTAACTCTTTTTAAAAGGTTATAGTCAAATTTAGCTCAAATAAAGAATAAGACCTAAATTGACAAAAGGTGTAAAGGTTGGGGCTAAATTTGTTATTATGTTTATTAAAAATTATGGAAGCTTGGATAAAATCTTATTGTGTATATTTTTCTATATAAAAGATATAAAATAAAACCTTCAAAAGAATACAATTTACTTTGTAAAGTAAGGATTAATGTCCGGTTGACTTGTGATGTCAACTCATGTATAATTTTTTTTATACGATTGCTACTATTGTTACTACACATAAACCTATTAAAACCCTTAAATCGAAAGAGAATTCATCCTTAAATAAATTTAAACTCACATTTTCTTAATTATTACAATCGCAAACAATTCTATTTGAGCTAAGAGTGTCTTTTAACATCAATACAAGCGAGAGATGCAAGTGGATGAAATACTCATCACCCTCGTTTAGGTCCATTACCATCCAACCGCTAACGAAAAATCAACTGTTTTGGAATTGGGTTATTGGGGGGGGGGGGGGGGTTCCCGGTTTGGCATGGGATGTTTCCATTATTTCTAAAGCCACCTGTTAAATGGTCCCAAACCAAGCATGAGATGAACTGAACTCAACTTCAACCCAACTAATCTTCTTCAGTTATAGGCCCCCTAATCACAAAGAATACCATTCCTCTTCTTCTTTTCTTAATGGTGGTATTCGGTCTCAAACTTATATATGGTAAGGTAACAATTTATAAGGAGATTCATATATTCCAACATTTGTTTGTGAATGGTAAATCTCGAATTTAGGTTTTCAAGACCCAAGATTTTTACCTTTACCAATTGTGTTCAGGGACAACGGAATGGGGTTGATAGGGGTCCAACCCCCTACAATGGTAAAAATATGTTTTGACTATTTAAATTTTATAAAATTTCAAGTTGGTAAATAATAAAATTGTACTTTTAACCCTTCAAAATAATAAAATTTTGATTTAATCTTTTAAAAAATTATAAAAATATAAACTATTAAATTAATGAAATTGAATTTAAACTCTTATAAAATTATACAACTTAATTTTAACCTTTCATAGAATTTTTTTTCCTTAGGCTCTAATTGTGTGAACCTACTATATATATTAAACTAACATAATAAAAAATTAGTTGTCTTATCAATCTCAAGAACAGGTAATAGATATTACCTTTAGGTATGTCTTCAAACATCTGTATATTTATACTCCTTGTCCTAATTATCTTTACAACACGATCCGCGACTTAATTTTTCTCTTTAAGAATATGTTTTATCTTAACGTATTTTTCGGAAATACAATTTAAAGACTAATATTTTAACAAATGGTTGGAAAGAGATTGGAACCTAAAAAACACGAATTTCATTCTTTATATAAAGTTAGTTTAGGAGTTGAAGCACTTTCATTTTCATTCTCGATGTCCCATTCAGGTAGATTGAAGGATGTGTTCTTGAATTTAGCAATAACGTGTACTACTTGATAATAATGGGTAGAAAAGCAACTTGTATATGCTCTTTTTTTTTTTTCCTCATTATGTAATCCCACCGTTTTTGGAAGACAAATTCTAATAAACTTCTCTAAGACCGCCATCCACCCCCCACCTAACAACTTTCTTATCACAATCATTCTTTAACACACCCCGCTTTCAAATAAAATACATAGAAATTAATATAAAATTTTGTTGTTGTGATGGGCTAGGGTTGGAGACGGCTGGAAAAGGACGAGGGTTGTGCTTGTCGGATGGATTTTTTTCAAAGGAAAAAAATGAAATTGAGATAGAAAGCAAAATAACTTCGAGTGGTAAAAAAGTAGGCATAGGTTGATGGAAAGGAAGCCATTGATAACTACTTCTTATGGTAGATGATTTGATTCCACTTAATTTTTTTGGTGATTTATTTGTTAGTTTTATAATTAATGTTCTTGAAATCAAATTGAATTAATTGATTCGATCGATTAAATTGATAATTAGTATGTGTATCAATCAGAATTGAGTTTTATTATTTCTTTGGGTTATTGATTAAATTCTAATTTAGAAGCATATTATTTTGGCCCAAACTATTGAACCCAAAATCCTGCACTGGCAACAACGTCGATGTCAACCCATAAATAGGAGAATAATATATTTCAGCACACTCGAACTCATGTCTTCCTGCATTAACAACAATGCCCATGCTAATAAAGCTAAGACTCAATCGACATGTTAATGTTTTAATTGAATACGGAATGTTTAATTGATTTTTTTTGTCATTATTGTTATTTATTTGTGTTTATATTTTTTTAGATATTTTTTTTGAAAGTTTTTTGAGCAATTGAAATGGTTGGACGAGGAACTAATGGTCTAATTTTTCTAATTTAGTTTAAAACATAGTATAACAAATATGATAAATATGAATACATCTAAACTTTTTTATAACATTAATTATTAAAGAAAACATTACTAGCATGTAATATTTTAAATACCATTATAATAAATTGAGTATATAAATTTGAGTCTCACCATGTATAATTATCATATGTAAGTCTTCAGTCTCATCATGATCAATTATCCTCTTTAATAAAGTAAACAGAATGCATTAATTCCAAATAAAAAAAAAGGTTTTTGGGCATATAAGCGAGAGCGTACACATCTTATTATTTGGAAGAGAGTAACAATCCCGTAACAAGTAATATCAGAGCAATTTTGATTGGGCGATTCCATTTTGAGCTCCTGAACAAATGAGTAAACGAAATAGACCAACCGTGACCGAAGAACCTATGATGAGGGTTTAAAATATTAGGTAGAGAAAAATATTTACGTCAAACACTCTAAAAAAGTAAACAAAATGCATTAATTCTATATGGACAAGGAAATAGAAGGTTTTTGAACATATAAGTGAATGCACTATAAATTTTATTAACGACATGACACCATTGCCATGTGTTAAACTTCAAACAAAGATGAATTATGATATCGAACATGTTGGACGATGCTGGATTCCCTTTGGAATGAATCAATGGCAAAGCACCAAGTAGATAGAAGAAAAGTCAAAATTTCCAACATTAGAACCGCCCCCAAATCTTTTTATAAGAAAAACAACACCTTAAACGTTGGACATTGACATGATTGACATATCCACAGCTTCACCCTTTTTTTTTTTTTTCAACTTCAATCATAGCATAATTTAATAACATAAATTCCATTCCATGCACTAAATTTTTTTCATTTTCTATGGTGGGTTTTGGCAATACATGTCAACACACACCTACCTATTAATAAATAAATATTTAGTGAAAATCTAATGATTATTTTATTAATGAAATGATATCATATAAAAGGCAAGATTGCATACATAACGTGGTTCTCGTGTTGTGTTGATTAATCCCAATAATTAAAAAAATATGAGAAGATGAAAGGGACCCAATTGAGAAATTGACCACTCAACAAAGTCAAAACTTGCCCAAGGATGGAACCATATTATTAATTATGTATATAATATTAATGTGCATTTGTCTCCACTTAATTGAACAAAGGAACGTCTTTTATTAAGCAAGTGGAATACATCTAAAAAGAAATTGATATAATTATAAGTTGGGATGATTTGCTGATTTTGCTCCAATTAAAGGCAAAAATAACACACTGTATATAATATTTGGCATTGCCAAAAAAGAAGAAGGTTTATATGGAATCTTTTAGAATTTGTTACGTATTGGGATGTTAATCCAATAAAGCAATCATGCAAAATGCGTCATGCCGGTTTTAATCATGATTATCGGTATTCAGGGGCGTAGCTAGGGGGGCTGGCATGGGCCCCGGCTCCCCCTAAAATGTAAAATTACTATTTTGGCCCTTAAAATTTTTTAAAAATTTTAAATTAGTAAAAGTAAAATTGCACTTTGGCCCCCCCTAAAATTAGAAAAATTCAATTTAATCCTTTACAAATTATAAAGATATAAACTATAAAAAATTAAAATTTTATCCGGCCCCCCCTAAAAAAATTTTCTGGCTTCACCCCTGTCGGTATTATATCGATATAAGTTATATTGATCGATAAATATTGTTTTAGTCTTAAGATTTTAATGGGTTGCTTATGCGTATTTATAAATGATTAGTCAATTCATTTAGAATCATTCATAATTTTTTAAATTTTTTTATTTAATATTTAATAATTTTATATATACATTCCTTTTATTACCTTTAATTTTTGTGGCCGGTTGAAGTATTAAATATAAATAACTGAACACATTTTTTAATAATTACATTATAGTATAATTTATTTAATTTTGATATGATTTACACTACATATTAAATAAAAGAAAAGAAAAACACTACATTATAAACTTGAAAACAAGCTTAATTGGATTGGGCTCGAGCTTTGAATATTGAAACTCAAACTCGAGTCATTTTCTAAAAGGATTTAATTTTTAGCCAATCCCTCCCAAATATGGGGCCGACCTTCGTGCATGAGTGGGTAGCTCGGTCTTCGAACATGTTTGGTGGTGAGAATAACTCCACTGAGATTGAAAACACCAGTGTTGGAGTGATTAGTTACCGCAATAATGAGATTAAAATTAATGGTGAGATGTTTGTTTGGATTCAAACATAGAAACGGTAATGAGGTGAAACATAGTGAAAAAGTGAAATGACTATTAAGGACATTAAATCAAGGTTCACGTATGGCATTACACATTGGACTAAATTAGGTCTAAATTGAACTCTACCAAGGATGCAATCATGCCAATAAAGACCTATTTCAGACCAATCCACATGTACTTCATGCTAATTTTTTGAATTTTTATGAACTTTTTATATTTTGAATATTTCTATAAATTTTAAATTATTTATTGATGTGGAATATAAGACAAATAGCGTCATGTAAGCACATATAGATTGTCACACGTGTTGCCACGCTAACATCATTAAAAAACTAATGTTTTAGTTAGTATTTCAATTAAAAAAGTTATTTGACTTTTTTTGAAAAGTTAATGATCAATTTTAGCTAAAAAAGGAATAAAGACCAAATTGACAAAAGATATAAATAAAGGGTGAAGCTAGAAATCTTTTTTTTTTGGGTAAAATTAAATTGTATATTTTTACGATAACAAAAGTGTAATTTTACTATTTTAATAGCCTATATTTTTATAATTTTAAAATATTAAATTAAATTTTTATCATTTCCAAAAGGTCAATCAATGTATAATTTTGTCATTATTAATTTAAAATTTTATAAATTATAAAAAAATTTAAATAAACCTGCGAACCCCCTTAACTTCGCACTGAAATATTGACAACTAAATTTTTCATTATACCTTATCTATAATTTTGGAGTCTGGGTTTTAAAATTGGGCCTCAATCATCCAGAACCTTGGGCCTGATTACTTGAGTTTCAAAGTTGGTCTTGTAACAAGCAAAAGTTGGGTAAGAAATATGTGAAGGCAAAAGAAATTATAATTTATGTGTTATAATAAATTTCTTAATAATTTATTTGGGTAAACAATCTCGTTAATTATTTTAAAATAGTGTCATTTTTATTTTTTAAAAATAATTTGTGTTTAAATTACGTGGAAAATAAGTGAAAAAAATTGTTGATATAATATACCCAGTTAGTTTTCTATTGAGTGTTCATTCTGAATAATTTTTTTAACGGTAGTGACTAAATTGACAAAACAATTAAAATAACTAAAAAAGGGACAACGTTATTTTAAAATGACTAACGAGATAATTTACCCATTTATTTTATATATTTTAACAAGGGTGATTCACTCATATTTACACCTTCACAATATTTTATATTAATATTCATGATCAATATAATGAAAATATAAAATTGATTTGAAAATTTATATATATAATAAATATAATTATATTGTTGTATTTTATATGTGGCACATGGATAAGAATACTAAATGCATGGATCAAGGAAATTGGAAATTATTGAAGTTTATGAATTTTATCCCTTTAATTTTTTTAAAATTCAAAAATTAACCCCTCTAATTTATTAAATTTTAGTCTTTGTATTTTATGAAAATTGAGAAGTTAATCTAATGAAGTACTTTAGTCCAATGAAATGGTGTACTTTGTCGTTAAATTTCTTAACTTGAAAATCAACAGTTTAGTAATTTATATGTAAGAATTTAGCATAAATTAACAATTTATATGCCACAAATAGGGGTGAACAAACTATTAAGTAGGTTAGTTTGTTATTTTTTTTCGTAATTAATTAACTATCGTCCTACTATAATCGAATTAATCGATCTTTTTAGTCTTAACTAACCTAATTAGTGGCATAGCTAGAAAGACAGGTAGTGGCCTTTGACCCCTCCTTAGCTAAGGGTATAATATCCCTTTTAATTATGAGGTATTCAATTTAAGTCCTTTTTAAATAAAACTTTTAACTTTGACCTCCAAACTTCTTAATTTTTATTTTAGCCCCTTTAATATTAAATTGTTGGCTTCGCCCCTAGACCTAACCAAATTGATTTAATATCAATCAATTTGGTCGATTAACCGGTATATTTTTTAATTATTTTTTTAATTATACATATTATATTATAAATTTATTTAAAATAATTTTAAAATAATATATACTAAGTCGATTAAATCGGTCAATCCATTTACAAAGTTAAATAATCGATAATCGATTGACAAAACCATTGTAACCAATACCAAAACTAAATTAATCAAAATTGACTTAATTGAATGAGTTGGTTAAGTTTATATAAAAAATACTTTAGTGTATACACCACGTTATCACATATTTTATATAAAAAATGTCGTAACCATTTTTTTGATAAAACAGTAAACGACGCGGTCGACTCGATTTTTGAAAATGAAAAGGAAGGGAGTCACCACCGATCTTTATTTGGGTGTGATCGGATCACCTTTGTTTTAATAAAACGTCTCGGTTTATCAAAACGATGCTTTTGGTCTACGAAATTTGAGAAAAATGGGTTCGGAAGTCAATTACGTGCGAGGAAGGATTAGCACCCTCGACACGCCCGAAATTGGTACCAAACTGATTGATCGATGTCCTATTGTTAAAAACTTAGAATTGATTTGAAAATAGATACTTTTATTTCCAAAACTTGAAGGAATTGGAAGGGACGTTAAAACACTCTTAGTCTCAAGAGATAAAGCATCATGTCCAGTAAGTTAGGCGCAATACTTTAGACTCCCAAACTAAGCTCGCTTTTTAAAACTTAGTTTTATATTTGAAGAGGAGCTCCCGTCATTTGTCAAACGAGAAATCAGAACCCAGTAAGTTAGGGCTCGTTTTCTCGAAGGTCCAAATTAGGGATATTGCTCCTATTTTAATAGGAAAAGAAACTTATCTGAAGTATCTAGATGTCGAGTCCAGTAAGTTAGGGCGCGACATTTCAATATCCGAGACTAAGTGTTTTGTTTAAAATCTAAATTGCGATTTCAAAAGGGATATCCCGTTGTTTAGCTTTAAACGAGAAGAAATCGGAACCCAATAAGTTAGGGCTCGATTCACTCGAATTGCTAATACGGAATGTCGATTTAAAACTGGAATTTGTGATTTTGAAAGGGATCTTCCGTTGTTTAGCTTGAACGAGAAAAATCAGAACCCAGTAAGTTAGGGCCTGATTCTCCGAATCGCTAATACGGAAATATTGGTCGTTATAAAGATTGAGATGTCAAAAATAGTGAGATGACGATGAGAATATAAGTAGTGGTGACAGGAAAGTACCGTGATAATGGTGTATATGTATTGACGATGATAGAGAATAATGACAATAATAGTGGTGGTAATATAAAATAGGTAAAATATATGCATATTGAGGAATAATAATGATAACAGTAATTATAAATAGTTAATACATATTTAATAAAAACAATATAATACATATAAACATAATGTAGTAACAGCAATAATAGAAGATAAATAAAATAATGATGGAAAATAATAATAATAATAATAATAATAATAATAGTAATAGGAATAATACTAGTAGAAATAAAAATAAAATAAGGGTGATAATAAAACTAACATTTATAATATATAATACATGAATAGTAATGAAAATGAGAAATAATAAAAACCATTGAAAAGAAAGAATAAGATGATAGTAATATTAATTAAGAAATAAATAATAAAATATATATAAAAGACCAAACAAAGCAAAGAAATATATATATGTATATATATATAACAAAAAATTATGATATAATAATAGTAATGATAATGGTGTTAAATAATGATAATAAGGTAGTAATATATTAGCAGTAATAATGTAAATATAATATAGTAATAATAATATATATATGTGTATGGAAATAATAATGATAATAACATAGTAATAATGGTAATATAATAATAATAACAATATAGTAATAATAATATATATGTATATAAAAAATATAGTAATACACAAATAAAGGACTAAACTAAATAAGCAATAAAATTTTCGGACGAATTTAAAATAAGAGTAAGATTCGGGGACTTATTTATGCGCCCAAACAGACTGAGGGACCGAGAGGAATTTTCCCCAATAAGTTAAACGCAGCGCTTTAGGGAGGACCGAATCAAGACCTGCGCGGTTACAGGCCAATGTTGCAATAATTGAAAAATTGATTTTAAAAAAACCAAAAATGTGGAAGGGCCGAAAGCACAATTAACCCAATCGACGAAAACACGCGGATCCCTCAGTCAGGTCGGGTCGCACGCGCGGGTCTTTGGCCAAACGACGTCGTTCTGGGAGGCTATTTAAGGCCCAAATTTCTGAAAAAAAATCATTTGTCACCTGTTTTAAAAAAAAATTAACTCTTCTCATTTCTCTCTACAGGTCGAAGGGAGAAGGGGATTCTGGCACCGCCCCGATCGTCGTTCTCGTCATGCATACCACCACGCGGCGTGGCCTTAAAAAAAAAAGTTTGTGTTATATTTTTCTTACAGAAATTTTAGAAAAATAATAGCAGTATATATGTATATATACAAAAGCAAATGAAAAGAAAAGGCTTCGAAACTAAAAAAATAATCACCTTTAGTCTCTGATTCGATTTTTAGTGTTTTTTTAGCGTTTTCGATGCTTTCTTATTTTGATTCCTCTCGTTAGTCTCTGATTTGCCGTTTTCTGTTTAAATCTCTAGTATTGTATTGATTTTTTTTTTTTAAAAAAAGGGAACCCCCTTTACAAGGAAATAAATCGGCTTTTATAGCCTTTGCCTTTTTACAACTTGCTGCTTTCTGTCCTTTCTCGTTTATTGTTTGCAGGTTAGAGGCGGTGCTGGGGCGGTGGACAAGACGGTGGCAGGTGGCTGCAGAAGTCAGAGGGTCAGAGGGTTAGGTCAGACCTAGCGGCGCCACTTGGGGTTAGGGTTAGGAATTTTGTTTTTCTTTTCTGTTGAGGGTATTGGGCTTGTTGGGCTAGGTGCAAGTGGGTTAGGGTTTGTAACCGGGTAGGTCTTAGTGGGCCACCAATTTGGGCTTCGAGTTTTAGGGTCTGTTAGGTCAGATTTATTGTAATAGGTTTGGTTATGGGCTTGTAGGCCCGGGCAAAATTGGGGTTGTACAAAAAACAAATTATTTGATGGAATTTATATAAAAAAGTTAATCTCAAAATTCAATATCATTTTGAAAAATAAAGTAAGTAAGAAACTATAATAAAAATGAATTATATTTAAAAAAAAACCCAAATTTATGCTTTTATTTTGTAAAAACTTGCAAGCTAGGCTATAAAGTGGGTGGTTGTGTTGGATAGGTAGCATTAGCTTCAGGGCCAGGGGCTTATATAGAGGAAGTGAGAGAAGCTCAGTTAAAGACAGACATGCCATATGTGAAATGTGTGGACGCCAAGGGGGTTGCACCTCACCACTCCATCCCAAGTCACACTCGGCCAAATGTTGGCTCATGCTTTCCTTGGGTATTGAATGATACACCCTACTTTTCTACTTCCTTTCCTTTATTGTTTTATGAGAATATTTGCTTCAAAATTTCAGATGTCTACATTTTGTAATTTCTTTTACCCTTCTGTATTCATGGTAAGTATTGATTGAGGATAAAAAATACAAAAAATAAAAAAGGGATTTGTATGTCTGTTGGAATATTATCAATCGATGGCAATGAAATGGGCAGTTTCTTATTAACTTCAAAGATTATTCAACTAGCAATCAAGTCGTTTTTGATCTTGTTTAATCGAAAAAAGAAGGTCAAAACTTGTTTATGAAGAAAGTTGCCTTCTAGTCTTGTTTAATTAAAAAAAGAGGTCAAAACTTGTTTAAAATATAAGTCACCACGATAGTTAAAGAAACCTGAATTCATTCAAGATTAAGTACCAAGTCTAGACAACCATTGGATCAAAATTCTTCCAAATTTGGCTTCATCGACACAAAAAATATAGAACTCGTTATTCAAGATCAAGTCTAAAGGACTCTTGAAGCAAAACTATCCATCCAAAAGAAGTCTCAAAGACCCCTGGATCCGAACTTTCTCCAAATTCGTTTTCAAGATCAAGTCTTGATGACTCTTAAAGTGGACATCATTGATTGAAAATCAAGTCTCAAACACCTTTGAATCCAATTAAATTCAACTCTCAAGCAATCATCTCGTTAAACCCAATTTCAAGATCAATTCCCGACACCCTTTGAAACCACTCACATCCATCCAAGATTAAGTCTAGACGACCCTCAGTGTTTACATGTTTTGCTAATTTGGCCCTACTCATTTTTTGAGTTAAATTTAACCATTAACCTTTAAAAAAGAGTCAAATTAATTTTTTTAATGAAAATATTGAGAAAAACAATAAATTTTTTAATGATGCTAGCATGACAACTTACGTGGTAGCCCACATGTGCTTTATATTGACATGATATTATTTGACTTATATGTCATGTCAACAAATAATTTAAAAATTATAAAAAATTCAAAATTCAAAAAATATATATTTCATAAAAAATAAAAAAAATAATGTGAAGTACATGCGGATTGCCATGTGGGCTGCCAGATTTAAAATTTTAAAATTTTAGTCAATATTTTCATTAAAAAAATCAATTAGGCTCTTTTAGAAATATTGATAATCAAATTCAACTATTGTTATAAGATTAGGGCTGTAACATCCTCAAAACCCCCTTTGTAGCAAATTATATGAGATAAAATCTTAGCGAAAAAATGTATAAGATCAAAGAAAACGAAAGTTACAAGATATCAAAAGAAAGTTAAATCAAGAAGCAAGACATAATGTATTAAATTAAGTAATAGACTAAATTATAAATATGCGAAAAGTTTTGTGGCATAAGTATAAATATGGAAAAGTTGAAGTGAAAGGAAAATAGTGCAAATATCTTAAAGAAAGAAGGATCTAGAAATTATGGAAAATGGATGAATAAGGACCAAAATGAATAAGCAGAAAAAGTATAAGGGACTAAATTGTAATTTTACCAAATTAAGTGATTATTCAAGGATGAAATTTTAAAATATCATAAAAGAAAAAATGATCAATTAGAAAGAAAGAGAAATCTAGAATGCAATGATGATGTTGGAGATATTTTGATGATATTTTATAATTATTTAATTAGATAAATATTACTTTATTAATATTTTAATGAGATATTTTATTAATATTTTATTATAAATAACTAGTATAAAAGGAGAGAAATATGAAAAGAAAAAGGAAGAGGATCCTCCTATCTTTTCAACGTGAGTGAGGGGGAGAGAAGAAGTGTAACATCCTAGGAAGGGCCTATGCATTTTTCAGATCAATTGTATGAAATGACAAGTCTTAAGTTTTATGAATAAATTTTTGATACTTTTGGAAACCTAGAAATGAATGAAAATGAAAATGGAAATGAAAATGGACATTTTTGGAAACTTAGACATTTTTGGAAACTTAGACATTTTTGGAAACCTAAACATTTTTGGAAATGATCCAAAAATGGAAACTTGAACATTTCGGGAAACTTGGATATATGAGAGATAAATAAAGGAGTTTTATTCACATAAATATGTGAATAATAAGAGATAAATAAAGGATTATTTTCTAATGAGATAATTGAGGAGATAATTGATGGATTAAAGGCTTTTATCTTTTAAATAAAAGAGATAATATTATCAAAAAGAGGAGTGGTGGCCAAGTAAAGGACTCCTAGGCTGATAACTTTGGCTATAAAAGGAGGACAGAGGGCTACTCATCAACATTTGCTCCTCTTCCTCTCTCACAAATTCTCCTAGGCAAAACCCCTCTCTGCGAATTTTCAAGTAAGCAAAAATCCTCTCTTTTTTTCTTCTATTTTCTTCTCCGTTCTCTCTTTATTAAGTTTGAATCTTTGTGGATTCTAAGAAAGAGGGCAATCATCCACAACATCAAAAGGGGATCTTTCGGAAATCTAAGGATCTAAGGTAAGGATTATAAATATAAATATGTGGTTAAAGATTATGATTCACGTTTTCAAAGTTAGATCTAATCTAACACGGTTATAGGATTTCAACAGCTTATAAAGGAATCCTCTTGATTTGGAATCCCATCATAAGGTAAGGGATATTCGGCCAAGGCATAATTTGTTTAAGTGTTTTCCATTATTTCAAAAACCGAAACCGACATGGTTACATACCTAGTATTAGCCGATTTCAAGGAAAGAGGAATTCTAGCAATCTGTTGGGACTTGATTAAATCAATTCGGCAACTAGGTAAGTAATTCTACTTCTAGTAGGATTTGGTTTTAAGACCAAATAGGTTTATTTATATGTTTTAATTAATGGCCGAATATAGGAGTGAAAGATCTAGATCGGTAGATCGCTCTACGGGAATTCACGGAAACTATTAAGCGGAAAAGGTGTGTACTCTTACTAACTTTCAATAAATTGCATGGCAATCATTAGATATGTAAATATGTAACAAAGATGTGAATGTGGCTAAGCACCACAAATGTGGTAAGGAGTACCTGTGCACGTTTCCTACTTTTGATAGGATTGTGAATGTGATATATTTTGAACATGTGATTAGTAACATGAATGAAAATTTAGTATGTGAAATATGTTACGAAATAATTGGGGCATTCGGGATATTTGTGGAGGAAGAAAGTGAAGGTGATGACTACGGTCTCACCAACGTAAAGTGGTGACTACGGTCACATAAAGTGAAAAGTGGTAACTTCGTTACATCTAGTGAATACGATGTCTAATGACACAACATAAGTGGGCGATGAGCACGCCGATCGCAAGCGATCGCCTTCGATGGTGTGTAGCGGATGGAGGGTCGACTTAGTAGTCCCCGCGGTGTACAAAGTTGGTACGGGTGGTGTGTAGCGGATGGACAAATAGGTTTGGATTTGGGTTGCATCATCCTTTATTTTGTATGAACATGATATTGATATGACTTGTATGCTCGATTTGTTGGAAATTAGTACTATGTACACATTGAGTCTGTTGACTCACCCGTTGGGAAATTATTTTTCAGGTGATGAGCAAGAATGGACCGGGTCGGCAGGAGCTAAAGGTGGCCATGCATCGCTTGAAGAAATTATTTGGAATTTGGACTTTATGAAATTTTAGTACTTTAAACTTTATTTTGGGTTTGAATGATGTAATAAGGCCATAAGGCCCAATTGGATTTTCTTTATTTCTGTTTATTTTTATTTAAATATGATACAAATTATGTTTGATTAAAGATAAGTAAATTTATTTCTTTTAAAATAATAAACCCAAAATTATTTTGTCACCTTATTTAAGTTGGATTTCGGAATTTATTAAATAGGTTTCAAATTAAGCCCAACCCAAAACAATTTTTTTAAAATTACACAAATTTTCTCTAAGTCATTTAGAACATTGAAAACCGATTTATTTAAGGAACATACCAGATCCGGTTCAGGCTCGTGGGCCGGGTGTGGGGTGTTTCAAGAAGAAAACTTTACTTTCTTTACAATTTGGTCATTCCACCAAAAATCCACAATTTTCACCTAGAATTTCAAGAAATTTTCATAACCACCAAGAGAGAAAAGTGATTAGAAGACTATGGAGAACAAGAATATCACCTTGGATTTAAGAAAATAGAAGTTGGAGGAGAGAGAAAATTAAGTTAAAGTTTGAAATCAATAGGACAAGGTAAGAACATCAAGATTTCAATATATTTTTAAGTTTGACATTATTGAAAAAACATGAAAATGATGTTAAAGTATATTTTTCTTATATAAATTTTTATGTTCTTAATATGCTAGTGAAGGGAAATAAGAGAAAGTGATGGGAAATATTGTAGAGAAAGGAAAGGAGAGTGTTATAAACTTGGTTATCAACATTTTGCACTAAAACAGTTTTAGATAGCAGCATTAGTCAGACTTTGAAAATTCACCAAAAATTGTATAAATTTAATTAGAGATTAATTAAAATATGAAATTAAAGTCTATTGAGTCTAGTTTTACATAGAAGAAACGATGTAAGCAAAATAATTTTATATTATGAGATATATGAATTTTTGTGAGATAAGGTTAGATTGATTTTGAGTTTCCTTGTTCTGACTTTGAAAAATCATTATAAATTGTACAAAAGTTATGAATTTTACACTCCTAAAAGCTTAATGAGTCTATTTTCAAGGGAAACAAACGGTAATCTGATACAAAATTTTTACTAAAAGAAATTAATTTTTAGTGAAAAATAGTTAGAGTTGCCAAGCAGAAGAATAGGGAAAATTTTAAAGAATTTACTATATTAATTGGAATAAGTAAAAATTCTAAAATTTTTATGTTAAAAATTTCATCGACTCTAGTTTCAAGAATAAAAAGTGGATCCTAATTTCGAATCGTGTAGACCGAGATATAAATAATTTAGTGACTGACAATCAAATGGACAACCTTGATAAGAGTATTGTGTAATTAGAAAGAAAAAAAACCCTTAATTAATGTCACACATACGCATGATACATTAAGAGAAAAAAATTTATGTATATATAAAAAAATATATTAAGGATGTGGAATGGAGAGGAGGAGGAGGCAAAATAATAGAAGAGTGATAATACTGAGGAATTGTTGTAAATAATGGACCTGAAAATACATAAAATAAATTCAAATCATTTGTTAAGGTACTAAGGAATTGATTCTCATAAAATGATTTGACGAAGTCCTAATTAATAAATTAATATGTATATATATATTGACATTAGTCATGGTATGTAGAAAAAAATAAATTATATTTGTAAGTGTGAATCCTCTAATAGACTTATTTGTAAAACTTTGATAATTGTGCCAATTTTATACGCCTTGTTATTTCTGGTTGAATATCATGTTATATTATGTGGACTTGAAACTATAAATACTTAAATGTGAATGATTTACCACGTGAAATGAGTTAGATTGATTGAATTTTGAGCTTTGAAAAGAGACTTGGATGTTAAAAACTTAAAATACGGTAAAACAGGGGAAATAGAATTCTCGACGCGATGACGGAGGAACCATATCACGAGAACATAAGTCAGTTTGTGAAGTTGTAAGGAGGAACCGCCGATGTCGCGATGTCACCCTTAAAACTTGAAAGCCTTTCACTTTAGTCTCTATTTCTCTTTAGACTATTTTAAAAGTTGCAATAAACCCGTATAAGACTCAAAAATGATACTAAGGCATATCAAAAGCTTAAATTGATCAAGGAGATTAAATAAGTATTCAGAATGAAACGAATTTGATTGTCGTTGCTTCGGTAACAAATGAAGCGTTCCGATATCTTGACCTGGCGATCAGGTCGGGTATAGGGGTGTTACAAGGGCCAAATTTAACTTGAAAAAAAATTAAATAGACAAAAAAATGTAAATATTAAGGGTTAAATTTATTATCTTTTTGGTAAAGGGGTTAAATTTATTATTACTCCCTGAATTTAAAGCATATTACAACGGTGAATTTTAAAGTTTGATGGCGATTTAATTGCCCCTTTAATATGCTTTTTCCTTTACACCCATGATTAAAATTTCCAATTTTAATTCTTTCCAAAAGAAAAAAAAGAAAATTCCAATTTTAATTTGTCAAAATAATAAATACCCTTATTGAAATCCCTTGCCTAAATAAGGCAAATCATATCTGTCTTTTTAGTTGTTAAAAATCCTATCAAATTTATTATTCCTATAAAAGAACAAACAAAGCTTAACGTTTTTTTTTTTTTTTTGAGTATCTTCACTTACAACATCTCCAACATGTTCAAGTTGATAACATGGTTCTCTATGTTGTGTGTTGCCGGTTCAACTTTAGTTTTAGGGCAAAATAACACCGCAAAGGACATATTTATCCTAGCAGGACAAAGTAACATGGCTGGCCGGGGTGGTGTCAATCATGGGAAATGGGACGGTAACATCCCGCCTGAATGCAAACCAAAGCGGTCCATCCTCCGCTTCACCGCGAACCTTGATTGGGAAGTAGTAAGGGAACCCCTACATGTAGACATTGATGTAGGAAAGGTTTGTGGAGTTGGACCTGGGATGGCATTCGCTAATGAGATCATTCGATCACACAGGTCCGGAACCGGCATCATCGGCTTGGTCCCTTGTGCTGTTGGTGGGACTTCCATAAACAAATGGGGAAAAGGAAGCCGTTTGTATGATCAATTGGTGAAACGAGCCAATGAGGCATTGAAGGATGGTGGTGGAACCATAAGGGCCATATTGTGGTATCAAGGTGAGAGTGATACACTTAATAAAGATGATGCTGAGACATATAAAGGGAAGATGGTGAAGCTCATTGAGGACTTGCGTTTGGATCTTAATCTTCCCTCTCTACCTTTTATCCAGGTCTTTGTCTCTCTTCAATTGTTTACTTATGTTTGATTTAAGGTCAAATTCTTGTTTTCGTCCCTCTATTATGTTAATTGGAGATTTAATCCCTATACTTAAATTTAGCATAATTAGGTCATTCTATTTTTATAATGTTATTATTAGTTAGTTCAAACTGTTAACAACTGCGAATTCAAGGGGCATACATGGGTCTTGGCTCCCAAAAATGGAAACTTGCTTTTTAATACTTTTATAAATGATGAAATTAAAAGTTTATACAGGTAAAATTGCACTTTGGTCTAAAAATGAAAAGGTTTCTATTTAATCCCTTCAAAAATGATGAAATCATAAGGTAATACATGATAAAATTACATTTTGTTCTTCTAAAACTTTATAATTCAATTCCGACTACACTAAATGAATTTCTAGATTTGCCCCTAACACTATTAACCATTTCCATTAAAGTTCTAGCGTGATGTCCAATTGACATGTAAATTGTTTTTAGAAAAATTCCGCGCAAACAATTTAACGGGAATAGTCAAAGTTGGTAAAAATTTGGATTAACAAATAACATCATAAAAGTAGACCGATGAAATTATGCTAAAATAAAGAGTTATATCTTTCAATTTAAGTATAATAGAGCGACCAAAATCAGAATGAATCGGAATATTGATTGGTTGAAATTAATTTCAGGTCGCACTTGCCTCCGGAGAAGGTACAATTACAAATATAGAGATGGTGAGAAAAGCTCAAATGGGGATAAAGATGAAGAATGTAAAGTGTGTGGATGCCAAGGGGTTGCCTCTAAATGCAGATAATCTTCACCTTACCCCCATGTCAGAGGTCAAGCTTGGTCTCAAGTTGGCTTATGCTTTTCTCCTTTCTTTTTCCCATTTTCATTGATCAAATCACTTTGTCAAATTACTACTAACACTAGTAATTAAAGAAGAAAAGATCAAATCTCCATTTTGCATGCATGTTGAATAAGTTCACTGTTTGGTGGAAGTCCCAATCAATCCAACACATATCCTTGACTACAAGGGAAGAATCAAAACTGGATTTTGGCACAACTTGTTAAACGATTTCTTTCCTTGCCTCGTTTCACTTTTTCAAAAGAAAAACACTTTTGACGTCACATTAAATAACTTTAAAAACTAACCCAAATTTTGTATAAATCCATGCACTCACATTAAAAAAAAAATTATATATTGATAGTAGATTTGGTTTTGATATAAATTTAAAAATCCGATTTGGTTAATTTAATAATATGATTTAACAACAAAAATCACTAACCCGTATTTCCTTAACTCAAACTTAAAAATGATTCGAAAAGATAATCCAAAATGACACAAATCAAAAGTGTTAAATTTGAATGAAAAAATCCAAAAAATGATCAAAACTTGAAATAGCTGGGTAGAAAACTTGAGTAATTCAAATAAAAAATACCCTAAATTTATAACAATCCAAACTAAAATTAACTCGAATTTAAAATGGTTTAAACTCTTATATGATATGAAATTGAAATAACTTGACTAAAAATGCTCGGCTGACAAACTTGAGCGACACAAATTAAAAATAATCCAAATTCAAGATGTTGGCATTTCAATAAAAGTCCTTAAAAAATAAACTAAAAGTACTTTTAAGGTCATTAAACTATTAATAAATTTATATTTTAGTTATTAAATATTAAAAAAATTATATAATAATTATTTAATTATTAAAAAATTCATTTTAATCACTAAAATTTGAGATAGTTGAGTTAACAAGTTTTTTTTTTAAAAAAAAAAATCAAAATTACATGCAATACATGTAAGATTAGAAACTAGTAATGTCAAAAAAAAATCAATGCAAACCTAAAATAATTTGACGGTTTGTTAGTCTGATTAATTCGATTAAAAAATTATTAAAAATTTAAAAAAAATATTTAAAAAAATTTAATTCAACTAATTTTTTAACATGTTCAATTATCTTAATCCAATCGATTTAATAATATTTTTTTACCGATATTCGATGGATTTTATCCTATTCAAATATTATTAAATTTATTTAATTAAACCGAATCGAGTAAGAAGTAACGAACTAATAGTTGAAGAGCTGTTAGTTATTAAAACATTGCTAATTTTAGAACCTCAAATTCTTTTTGTTGTTTTTAAATCTATCCATATGAAAAGGGAGTCAACGTGTCGTGAATACAACACTGGTACACACTGAGAAACAGTGAGGGGAGAGCCAATAAGTAATGTCTGTAATATCTTCATGGAACCTCGCGATCTCCCTCAACACAACTATATCTCTCTCATGGCGCTCTTCTCTTCCTTCTCGCGCCATCTTTCCCCGCCCCAAAAAACCCAAAACCCTCGTAGTCCTAGCCACCGCTTTGGGCGCAAAACCCACCGTCCTCGTGGCTGAAAAGCTCGGTGACGCCGGTATCCAACTGCTCAAAACTTTCGCCAACGTCGACTGCTCTTACAACTTAAGTCCCGAAGAGCTTTGTACCAAGATTTCACTTTGTGATGCTTTGATAGTGAGGAGTGGAACCAAGGTGACCCGAGAAGTGTTTGAATCGGCTATGGGTAGGCTAAAGGTTGTGGGCAGAGCTGGTGTTGGGATTGATAATGTGGATATATCGGCTGCTACGGAACATGGGTGCCTCGTTGTTAATGCGCCTACAGCCAATACTATTGCTGCTGCCGAACATGGGATTGCTTTGCTTACTGCTATTTCCAGGAATGTTGCCCAGGCTGATGCTTCTGTCAAAGCCGGTTTGTTTTGTTACTCATTTAATTTCATTCAAGCATTTCTTCAAACAGTTTGTGTGCTATTTTTTGTATGTGTGTGTTTTAAAATTTAGAATTTGTTCTATAGTTATAAATTGTTACTTTTTTATTGTATTATTATGACTGTTGGTATTTCACAAAGAAGCTTAAAACTTGAAAGTTCAAATTTTGTCAATGGTTTTAAATTGTACAGGGAAATGGGAGAGAAACAAGTATGTAGGGGTATCTCTTGTGGGGAAAACACTTGCTGTAATGGGGTTTGGGAAAGTTGGTTCTGAAGTAGCTAGGCGTGCTAAGGGACTTGGAATGCAAGTAATTGCACATGATCCTTATGCACCGGCAGACCGTGCTCGTGCCATTAGTGTGGAGCTAGTGTCATTTGAAGAAGCATTAACAACTGCTGATTTCATCTCCTTGCACATGCCTCTCACCCCTGCTACATCCAAAATGTTCAATGATGAAGCTTTTTCTCGAGTGAAGAAAGGGGTTCGTATCATCAACGTTGCCCGTGGTGGTGTTATCGATGAGGAAGCTTTACTACGAGCCTTAGATTCCGGGGTTGTTGCTCAGGTATGTGTACATTTTCAAGTAAGTACTACATAATTGGAGAGTTGGTAATGTTTGGTTCTTTTTGCAGGCAGCACTTGATGTATTCACTGAAGAACCTCCTCCACAAGAGAATAAGTTAGTGAGGCATGAAAATGTGACTGTAACTCCTCATCTTGGTGCTAGTACCACTGAGGCTCAGGTACTTGCTTGAGGTGGAGTCCCTTGTACTAAAGTCAAGATACATTTTGTCCTTTTTCTCAAAAAATGGGCAAATTAGTTTTTAAAAGTTAGATGAAAAAATAAACTGCTCTTTTTTTGCTAAAAATTTTATTCATTTCTACTGTTAAAAAATGGTCATTGTACACTAGCATATGTATAAATAAAATTTTTAATAGAAAGACCAATTTGCTAATTTGCCCATTTTTTAAATAGAGAGAGTAAAGACTTTATAGTACTTATACCACCTGCTTGACTATTTAATTTGGCTTCTACCCTTTTCTTTACCTCTTCCTTCTATTGGTTTTATTGCCTTATATTATGACCAGGAAGGTGTGGCCCTTGAAATTGCTGAAGCGGTTGTTGGGGCTTTGAAAGGGGAGCTTGCTGCCACTGCTGTAAATGCCCCAATGGTTCCTGCTGAGGTACCATTTCTCAATTGTCTTTTGAGTAAACTATATTCACCTAACAATTAATAAATTTCTTTTATGAAAAATTGCAAAATGGTCACTCAACTATTATTAAATTCTTTTTGGGTCATTCAACTATGAAAAGTTACAAAATAATTACCCAACTAATTAATTTTTCTTTTTTTGTCATCAGTTGGCTAACGGTGATAACTTTTAAAATTGACATAATAGCAACTTTAACCTTTAATATTTGTATATTATGTCAATTTAGTCTTGATTCTAAAAATCTAAACCTCAACATTTACACATTGTGCAATTTGATCTTTTTTGCAGTTTAGCTTTTCTTTGTAACTCTTTCACTTAAAAAGCTAAAAAAATAAATTTATCAGCTAAAATTGATTAAAAATATAAAAAAAAAAAAAAGAAAACACCCAAAAATCCAAGATAATATTTTTATCTATTCTCATTCTTTTAAAATTAACCATCATTGTTACAAAGAAAAATAAAACTGCAAAAAAAAGATCAAGTTACACCTTGTGGAAGTGCTGAGGGTTAATTGTTTATAGAATCAAGATTAAATTGGCATAATTTTTAAATGTCAAGGGTTAAAGTTACTATAATGCCAATTTTAAAAGTTGCCCTCGTTAGCTACGGATGATAAAAAAAAAAGACAATTGAATAATTGGATGATCATTTCGTAACTTTTCATAGTTAAGGGATAAAAATTGAAATGGTAAATACTAGTGTAGTTTACCCTTGTCGTTTCTAGGGAATCATATGTTGCATTTCAACTTTTCTTGTGCCAATATTACAGGTCCTGTTAGAACTTTCACCATATGTTGCACTCACTGAGAAGCTAGGTAGATTGGCAGTGCAATTGGTTGCTGGTGGAAGTGGTGTGAAGTTTGTAAAGGTGACTTATGCCTCGGCTAGAGGTCCAGATGATCTCGATACTCGGTTGCTCCGAGCTATGGTTACCAAGGGTTTAATTGAGCCTATATCTAGTGTTTTTGTCAACTTAGTGAATGCAGACTTCATAGCTAAACAAAGAGGACTTCGGCTAACTGAAGAGCGTATAGTATTAGACGGTTCACCCGAGAAACCACTCGAGTTCATCCAGGTTCGAATAGCCAACGTTGAATCTAAATTCGCTAGTGCGATTTCAAACTCGGGTGAGATCACAGTTGAAGGAAGGGTGAAAGATGGGAAACCCCATTTGACCAAAGTTGGATCCTTTGGTGTTGATGTAAGCCTTGAAGGAAGTATTGTACTTTGTAGGCAAAGTGATCAACCTGGGATCATTGGAAAAGTGGGGAATATATTAAGTGAAGAAAATGTAAATGTAAATTTCATGAGTGTTGGTAGGATTGCACCAGGGAAACAAGCTGTAATGACAATTGGTCTGGATGAGGAACCTAGTAGAGATGCATTAAAGAAAATAGGAGAAATTACAGCTGTGGAAGAGTTTGTCTTCCTAAAGTTGTAACTACATGGTCACGCATCATGCTGGGTTTTTAACAGCCATGAACCTCAAAAGAATTAGTGTATGATTATCTTCGGTAAAACGAATATGAAGATATCTTGATTCCATACCATCATCATGTTGAGATCTTCGTTACTAATACTGTTTAGATAATGTAGTGTAAGATTGTAGTTGACATAATTCAAGTATCCCCTTTCATGTAAATGATATTACAGGTGCATCTGTTTCACATAAAATATTTTTTGTATTTTTTTTTTGTGTTTGTTTAAAATTGATTTTAATTTTATTATATTAATAATAAATATTTAATTTTAATTTATTAATATTTAAAATATTAAAATATTAATATCACATATTATAATGTTGAATATCATTAAACATATATATTTAATATTACATTTTTATTTTAATAATATTTTTAAATTTTAAATAATGTTATTAATATATTATACCATTTATAAATATTTAATAATAAATGTTGTATAGTATAAAAGATGAATATTTTAATTATATAAATATGAGTATTTGTTTAAATCAGGCTTAACTTTGTTCAACTCTTTAAACTCTAATGTGTCACTATCCACTCTCGTATATGTAATATATATATATAATTTAAATTAGGTTTTGATTAACTATTGTTTATTATTAATTTTGCATTTAATATTAATTATTTTAAAATATTTATCTTATTTTAAAATAAATTTTTATTGTAAAAAAAATGCTACTATAATCTTTTGCAACAAATATATTTATGTTGACTTTGTTTCACTAAGAATAACTTTTTAAAAATTATTTTAGGAAAATTTTTCAAATAACAAAAAATATTTTATGAGCTTTTTCAAAACAAATTAATTTTTTTTTCAAAAATTATTTTTTCAAAACTATTTTCAATGAAACAAACGCACAATACTTCCGCTAATGTTATGTCTCACATTTATTATATCATGGATGTTTCTACTTCATTAACATACATGCATATTTACATTTAGGGTAAATTATACCCAATGTTATTAAATTATTACTAAGTTTACGTTTTGGCCATTCAATTTTAAAAAGTTACAAAATAGACACTTAATTATTTAAAAAATTTCATTTAAGTCACTGGGCTGTTAAAATCACTATTATATGGCCTCCTCTATTCACACCGCTTGTACCAATCAAAAGCCTTTATTCTCTTTCTCTCATACAGTTCAATTTTTTCATGAAATAGCTTTGAACGTTACAAATTTACGAACCAAAACCCAAATAACTTTATTCTCCGATTTCCATCACTGATTGTTAGATCAGCTTGGATATGAGGTATATTTTTCTACTTTAAATGTCACCCATTTATAAACTAGAATATGAACAACTTTGTTCTCCAATCTTCGATACTAACCATCATATCAATTTGGATCTAAAGTGTGTTTTTCTGTTCATCAATGGGTACTTATCCATCGTAACAATCGTCGAATTGTCGCTTGAAACTCACTAACTAAACTTTTAAAAAAAAAAACTTAACAGTTCAATAATTTAAATAATTTTTTTTGAATAATTCAACTGTTTAAAATTTTTAAATAATTTATTTTATAATTTTTTAAAATTGAATTACCAAAACGCTGAATAAGTTTATTTGTAGTTTATCTTTTCCGAGTCACTGGAATCAATCAGTTCAGCAATTGGTAGCTGTCCTTTCAGCCAACAAAGGGTTTAGGCACCCAAGAGGCACGTGTTTGCCTCACTCACAGCAATATTGCAAGCTGGTACTGCCACCACATGCCAGACATGAAACGTGTCCCAACTCAGTCTCTCTCTTTGCCACTAGTGCCAACCAAATCCAATATTTGAAACCCAACTTACCAGTAATACCAATAAATATCCCTATACCTTTGTTGTAGTACCACCAAATACCTAGAATTTACATACTTTGATTATTGCAACATGAACACCAAGGTAAAAAGATCACCTTCTTTGATATCTTCCCTTCAACTTTTATTAACTCCATGGCTGTTAAATGTAGGGAACTGAAAGGGTAAATGAAGAGGGAGCAATTGAAACCAAGGTGGATACTATAGACATACAATCACCACCGGGGGAAAACAAAGAACCCAAGG
The DNA here is from genome assembly GCA_025698515.1 of Gossypium sturtianum. NCBI lineage: Eukaryota > Viridiplantae > Streptophyta > Magnoliopsida > Malvales > Malvaceae > Gossypium > Gossypium sturtianum. The sequence goes on from CM046948.1 coordinate 161,031,456, forward strand.
TGGAGAACGTGGGAGTGGTCCATTTGACTCATGATAGGCCCAATACTGGCAACAAAGGTGGTGTTTTAGCTGGTGCAGCTGAGGCAGCAACTAAGGCTGTTCAGGCTGTCAAGGACTCTATGTCAGGCAGCAACAAATGAAAAACTATATATGCATATATGTGTATTCTCTATGCCTTTTATGTTAAAAAATAATAAAAACAAGGTTCATTAGGTCATGGGTTTTTCATTTTTATCTCCATGTTCTTGATTTGAGTTCCCAAACTATTTTGCATTCTTTCTTTCGAGTATAATGCGTCTGTCTTGGTTGCGAATTTGTATTCTCTTTAACATCATCGTGATCGGTGCGATGGGTATTTTCGTAGGGGCAGTTTGAGTGCTTTTCCCTGGGCCATAATAGCCAGAAGCCTGAAAATGAAGACATGTTCGGCTGTCCCATTCAAGATTCTCTTCAAGATTTAGTTCCATTCAAGCAATGATTCTCTTTAAGATTTACTTCCATTTAAGTGTTCCATTTTTTTAAAATTCATTTTTTAAAGCTAAATTTCATTAAAAAATATATTGCTACTTTAAAGGTCACATGAGAAAACACTACACCAAAACAGACTTTTAGCGGCGTTTTTTTGGGCCTTTAGCGGCGTTTTTAAGCGCCACTAATAGTACTCGCGGCGCTTTTAAAAGCGCCGCAAAAAACGCCGCTACAGAAACCGCCGCAAAAATTAGTGGCGTTTTTTGCGAAAAAACGCCGCTACAGGTATGGGCTTTTAGCGGCGCTTTGAACAAAAACGCCGCTATAGGTAGGGGCTTTTAGCGGCGCTTTTTAAAAAAACGCCGCAAAAGGTAGGGGCTTTTAGCGGCGCTTTTTAGAAAAACGCCGCTATAGGTAGGGGCTTTTAGCGGCGCTTTTAAAAAACGCCGCAACAGGTAGGGGCTTTTAGCGGCGCTTTTTAAAAAAACGCCGCAAAAGGTAGGGCTTTTAGCGGCGCTTTTTAGAAAAACGCCGCAATGTGTAGCTTTTTAGCTACGCTTTTAAAAAAACGCCCGCAAGTAGGGGCTTTCGCGGCGCTTTTAAAGAAAACGCCGCAATGTAGGGGGGGGCTTTAGCGGCGCGCTTTTTAAAAACGCCACTAATTTGCACAGATTTGTTTGTGTACTTTTTCCCAATATCCTACCCTCCTGCAAAAAACCACCAATAACAAAGAACAATTGCATATAATTCCAACCCAATGCAAAGAAATAAAACATTTAATTCTCAAGAAAAGCATTAAATCTAAACAAATACTTCAAATTTAATAAAAGATGATATTGATTAAAAATGAATCATAATTCAAACAATTCTTAGAATAATGTTTAATCAAATAATGTTAAAAAAATCTTACAATAAGAAAAGAAATGTCTAAGATGGCGGCCTCTGCACGCCGCTGAACAAATTCATCATAACCCGCAATTGTAGCCGGAGTTCTTCATACTTTCTGCTCGCCGCCTCCCTTTCTTCTTCCGCTCTAAGTTGAGCAACATGCTCCGCCTCTCTCATTCTTTGCCTCGCTCTAAGTCGAGAAATTTGCTCACCGTGTGCTCGCTTCCATCGTGGATATCTGTTCTTTCGCCTCTCGAACTTCAAAGACGAGATTGACTCCGGAAGGCATGTATTGCCGGAGCCGATCCAAAATATTGGGTCTGAGTAACACCCGATCCTTGACATCGAACCCGACCATACCTTGTAAGACCTAAAACATTAGTGATAATTCTGTTATAAATATACTCAAGATTAACAAAACTATCAATCGAAGCGATGCATACCTTTCGGGACCCAAAACATCGCATTAATAATCATGTTATCAACCTCGCGAGATTAACAGAATCGCTCGATTTAAGCAACCGCTTTCATACTCCGCCTTCTTCTCCTTTAGTTTATCCTAATAAATCAATAAAAGAGTTAGAAACGAAATATATAATAAAAATGAATGGAACATAAGTTAAAATTAGAAATTTAAAACTACAAACGATGAATTAAACCATTATAATTAAGCATTATAAATATTTATAAAAAATAAGCATTTATTAAATAAATATACCAAAATTTCTCTCGCACCTCTGGATGTCATCTGAGATCCATCCTTCTTCCTATGCGTAATGTCAAAAAGTTGAAGCCGTCCCAACTTTTTGACTCGACTAAACTTCCTACATTATAGCGAGAAAAATATAAGTTAATAGTATAAATCATTAATATTTGAAAGAAGTAATAAATTATAATACCTCACTTTCACCACACGAGCAAAACTTCTCGGAACCCGCCAGTGCGTGAAATGTTGTTTCGTCACGCTTGTTCCAACTCGCTCACGGTCCTACATAATGGGATTTGAATTAATTATATAGTAAATACGATAAACCGAAAAATTTCTAAGACTTTGAAAGTACGCAATACCTCTCCTTTCTTTGAATTCCGAAATCTAACTTGATCTTCCCATTGGTACCTCAACATTCCCATGGACATTTCGCATTTTTTTCGTCGAGGTGATGTCTTTTTAAAATATTGTTTTTTAGGGTGCTTTTATTGTCTCTCCATTTTTTGCCCAACGCCTTCTTAATATAGTCATCCGAGACCTCTAAATCAAATCTACCACTGAATTTTTTTAAAAAAGTTAATATAAATGAAGGTTAAATGAAAGTATTATAAATTACATTCACCTTCTATTACCTTAATATTTTCGAGAGCCTGATTTTTGTTGGCATCAGGCATGTGATGCCATGATTCATAGTTAATGGGCAACATATTCGAATTTCGTGCTATAATGCCCAAATAGCCGCCAACAATCGAGCTTCGATCCGATAGGCTGGCCATGATCGCTTTCTCCTTACTATAACACGCTGGGTAGGCTCTAAGTCATATAAATCTGTAAGCAACGTTACGTCCCCGAGCTCTGCGCGTCCCACCACCCTCAGCTGAAAAATGATATATTATTATATTAAAATTGAAAAATGAATCAATAATAAAATTCAACATGCATGTAAAATAAACTTAACATTACTTTGGAATTCTCCATGCTCGTCATCTATGTCCTAAGCAGAGTAGAAGATCCAACAACCGTATCCCGCCCACTATTTACGTCTCTCACTGAATTTTCAAATAATTGCTAATATTTAAACCTCGTAATCGTCTTCTAGGCATTTTCTCTCAAAAAACACATAAAAGAGTTCAAAATTTTAGTAACAAATAACAACAATAATAGGACATTTAAAATAGTTAAATTATATAACATGACCAACATGAAAATTATAATATTACATATAGAAAATAAATCATTAAATCTTACTACATCATATTTCGTAAATATCTTCGTCCACATCCTGACGAACCCATTGAAATTGTTGACTAGTACTAGGATATTTTCGCTAAGTCTTGTTCGAAAAGGCAAAGTTTCGATCTTTCGACTATGTCATCTCTACTTCCACCGCCAATGTCGAACAAGTCTCTGTGGGTGTTTCAAGTACAACGTACCAACCCTCATCGCTTGGATCTTCTGAGTAAAAACTTGTTTAACTTGAGAAGAAAACACATACGGCTCGTCCATCACTTGTTCTCCTGTGTGAATCAATCGAGAGAAATTCACCATTGTAAAGCCATATTGATCGCTTTTAATTCCGCGAGCCGTATTCACATCACCCCAATCACCTCGAAATAAGACAACTTTGCAATTGCCATAATAATCCAACTCAATGATGTCGCAGAATAAGTCCGTAATACTCCGATTCCTCGACCGGATTCATCGTCCCTAGCACTAGCATAACTTGTAATCGAAGAATTAACAACAATTCCGCAATTTTGGGTTCTTCTCAATCTCTCGCGATACCTTGTATGAAATCAGATCCGCTTGATGAGAAAGCCATTATATCTTTTAACTATTCTGTTTGGACCTTGTGAAAGCCATTTAACGTCGTCATTTACTTCATTCCTACTCCAAACCTATTGATGGAAAGTAAATCGAGAAATTATGAATGTTATGAGAGAACATTATGACTTGTCAATGAAAACTTAAATTACATACCATTTGGCTTAACCATTCATGGAATGTTTCGTGAACAACTTATTAATTTCTCGTCGATTTAATCTTCGGATCGTGAACGAGCTCTTAATATTTGTTTGTACTCACCGTGCGGTAAAAAGGTTTTACCTTGTTAGAAGACAAATAAATTATAATTGATGAGTATTTATCAAATTCTAGAACTTACGTCGAAATGGTTCCATTGAATCGTGATGAAAAAGAATGTATCGATGTGCTTGGACCCACGATCTATCGCCTAATTCTACAATTTCGACTTTGCCGATCGGTTCTCTCCAACTTTGAAATAAATAAGTGTCGACCGAATTATGATCTCATGAGCCCAAAGATTTCTACTTGGTCTGCTTCATTCTTGTTTCAACATCTTCCAAATACCTCGAACAGAAAGTCATACATTCCTCTCGCCAAGTAGCCTCGCAATTGATCCTTCCGATAACGCTTATTGCGCGATATGACTTCAATTTGGAAAGGAACCTAAACACGGTATACAACATTAACAAAAGTTGCAACTAAAGGCATTGAGCTGAATGAAGGAATATGTTGCAAATAAATTAAGACCTTTCAATGGGATACATCCATCGATAGAAAACGGGTCCACCAAGAAGTGCTTCACGCGGGAGATGAATTAACAAGTGCACCATAATAGTGAAGAAGGAAGGCGGGAAGATCTTCTCCAGATTGCATAAAGTCAATGCGACTCGATCTTGTAGTCTCTCAAGTTCTTGAACATTCAAAACTTTACCACAAATACCTTTCATTATATTTGATACCAATTATAGGAGCCGTCACCTTTTTCGACATACAACACCGCATAGCAACCGGCGATAAGTCTTGCATCAAGATGTGATAGTCATGCGATTTTAAGCCATATAGTCTTCGATCCTTAAGACTCACACATCATCGCGAAATATTTGATGCATACGCATCCGGGACCTTTATATCCTTCAACACCGTCTGAGAACACTTCTTTCTCCGTCTTTGACATTGAAAAATAGCGGCGCAAACCGATATTTCATATTCGAAAGTTCTCGGGGATGAAGCTCACGCCGAATTCCCATGTGGACTAAATCAAGTCGACTCTGAAGATTATCTTTCGATTTTCCATCGACATTCAAAATAGTCCCAATGATGTTCTCGCAGACATTTTTCTCTATGTGCATGACATCAAGATTATGGCGTAAAATCTGATGCTTCCAATAAGGCAACTCGAAAAGAATACTTCTTTTTTCCACAAGTCCGCCTCATGAGGATCATCCTCTTCATCAGATTCATCATCAGATTCATCCCTAGATCTTCTATTTCTTTGCGGGTTAGCCGGTTGATTCACCTTCCCATAAATGAAATTCATATCTTTCAACATTAAGAATATTTCGGATCCACAGTGTCCATGGAGGAACTGGTCTCGAACTCTTGAGTACCATCAAACCGAGCACTCAAAATCTAAATGTATGATTTTCCTGGTGAACCACCGGCGATGCCCCATGTACGAGAACTTCTTCCCATTATATAACCATTGCGAACATGTCTCATGCAAAGACAACACGGACAAGCATAACGTCCCCGGTACTCCAACCGGATAAATTAGCATAAGCCGGAAGTCGTTAATAGTCCACATTAAAGCCGCACGTAAATTAAAGTTCTCTTTTCTCATTGCATCGTATAAAATCGAACACCACCCCATAGTTGTTTTAACTCCTCAACAAATGGTCGCAAATAGACGCCAATATCATTCCCTACCCTTTCTCTCCGGTATAATCATAGACAAGATAAAAGAAGATTGTTTCATGCAAACCCATGGAGGCAAATTGTAGGGAACAAGCACCACAGCCAAGTCTCGTGACGCTGTGCTCATGTGTTTGTAAGGGTTAAATCCATCGGATGCTAGCCCAAGCCTCACACTCCGAGGATCGCTTGCAAAGCTTGGAAATTTTGAGTCAAAAGATTTCCAAGCTAAAGAATCTGCGGGATGCCTTAACAACCCATCATCTGCTTCGTCCCATCCCGTGCCACGTCATTGATTCTACTGCCTCTTGAGGACATGAAAAGCCGTTGAAGCCTTGGTATTAGCGGAAAATACCGCAAAATCTTAAATGGTCGCTTCTTTGATCTGTGTATCGTGTTCATCCTCGTTACCGTCCTCTGTATTTCTATTAATCCAACGGGATTGGCCGCATACATGACAGCACTGTTGGTTTATCCGGTCGCCCCAATACAACATGCAGTCATTTCGGCAACTGTGAATTTTGTTGTAGCCAAGGCCTAAATCCTTTATCAATTTCTTCATATCTTTGGAAGATCGAGGGATTTTTGCAAAAGGGAACATTTCTTGCGTAAACTCTAACAAAGATTGTCAACGAGTTTCCGGTCCACCCCCCCAAACATTTCAAGTGAAAAAGACGAATACAGAATGATAGTTTGGAAAATTTTGAACCCTCATACAGTTCATCGTTCATTTCACCAAGTAACGTGTAGAATCTTGCCGCTTCTTCATTTGGTTGTTCATCTGGTACACTTCTTCCCCTTCTATGAAAAGTATTTCCAACAAAATTATGATCATCTGTTGCACCCAAGTCGTGTGAAACGACCAAAACCATCACTACGCATATTAAAAGCATCCCGCAACATGTTTTCCATGTTATCGTCTCTAACATTCTGATTGAAAGCACTATGATGATACCCCGATTCATCGATGAAGATGCTACACTAGGTGTACACTCTCCATGGAAAAACCATATTTTGTACCCCTGACAAAGCCATCAACAACTAGATGTTCGTAGACCACTTCACGACAATGCCATAAACCATTGCAACACTTCTTACACGGCAAAGAATCATATTCTCTTGGCTTCCATTTTGAAATGCGAAATTCGAAAAGTTTCTACTCCATTTCGATAGCCGTTGCTTACCCTTGATGAGCTTTCATCCAACTCCTATCCATTTCGTTGTTGTTGAAGTCTAAAGTTGACAAGAATTTACACTTTACTAAATTGTTAATTGTTAATTGACAAGAATTTGATTTTTAAAACAAAGATTTATTTAAGCTTCATCATACATGGCATTGTAAGTATTATTTAAATTGCATGTATTATTCAAGATTCTTCATACGTGGCATTGTTACACACGGGAGGATCCGTTATATCTTCCAAAGAGATATAAGGCAACCCGTTAGGTTTCCAAACCTATATACTTTGAATCTTATTATTATGTAAGTTATGTATTATGTAAGTTAAATAATTTTATGTTAGGTATGTATTACGTATTATGTAAGTTAAATTAAAATTTCAAATCGAGAATCAGATATTATTATTATTACTACTTTAATCATTATTATTATTACTATTACTTTAATTATTATTATTATTATTATTACTTTAATCATTATTATTATTATTACTATTACTTTAATTATTATTATTACTATTATTACTACTTTAATCATTATTATTATTATTGTTACTATTATTACTACTTTAATCGTTATTATTATTATTACTATTACTTTAATTATTATTATTACTATTATTACTACTTTAATCATTATTATTATTATTATTACTATTACTTTAATCATTATTATTATTACTACTTTAATTATTATTATTATTATTATTATTATTATTATTATTATAACTTTAATCATTATTATTATTATTGTTACTATTACTTTAATCATTATTATTATTACTATTACTTTATTTATTATTATTATTACTTTAATCATTATTATTATTATTATTACTATTACTTTAATCATTATTATTATTATTACTATTACTTTAATTATTATTATTATTATTACTTTAATCATTATTATTATTATTACTATTACTTTAATCATTATTATTATTATTATTATTACTATTACTTTAATTATTATTATTATTATTATTATTATTACTTTAATCATTATTATTATTATTATTATTATTATTATTATTATTATTAATACTTTAATCATTATTGTTATTATTATTACTACTTTAATCATAATTATTAAGCTTAAGCTTCATATCTCGATTTCTTTTGTTTGCTTAACTCACCACCATATCATAATTCAATTTGATCTAAAATGAAAACCCCAGCAGTGAACTAGACATGAGAGAGAACAACTTAGTCACAATATTATAATAAATCAATAACATTAGTAACTATAAAATTATTATTTTTAATTCTATAACTAAAAACTTATGCAAACAAAGTGACCAAAAATTCACACCATTATTCTAATGTCAAGAACTAACCTACTAACAACAATACTATAAAATTAAAAAAATCAGATTATATTAAATTAGAGAGATTAAATCTTAACATAGAAAAAGAGAACTAAAATCATAATGAAACTATTTTACGCCTTAACAAGTTTTAAATGTATGCATTTTCCAATTTTAGTCCATATGTTAAACTCATTTTTAGACACTAAAATTATGTTAATAAATTAATACCATAAATTGTACAAACTAAGATAGTTTACAACAAATAATTTATACGCTCAACATAGCATGTCAAAGACCTTGAAGGAGATGAAGGAGAAATTGTTTTAAAACCATAGTCCATGTGAAGGTTTTGAACAGAGCCGATGTTGAACACAAAAATGCCTCTTCAAACACCAACCCTTCCATTTCGAGAACCCTTATAGGAAAAGGGTGCACTAGGGTTTCAAAATTCAAAGATTTCTTGCTTAAAATTTGAAATGGACGAAAACAAAACAAGTAGAATCTCATAAGTAAAACAAGTTTTCGACTTTCTTTTCCAAACATAACAAAAATTTTAACAGCTATAATTAAAGTCTTATATCAGGACATCTCACTAGAACAACAAAACACAATCTAGCTTCCACCGTAGCATCCACATCGAACCCGGATTCCCCCAAAATTGGACCACCCCACATAATTATTACTACTTCTCAATAAAACTCAAGTGTTCTAATAAATTTCAATACCCAAAGAAGCAAAACAACAAACAATTAACATGCAACATTCAACATTCAACAAACAAGGATTTCACAACTTCTTCGCAGCAAAGATTAAAGTACTAACCTATGCCTCAATCTTTCAATCTCAAACTCTATCTCTTGAGCCTCGGTGTCAAGAAAATACTCGATCGTCTCTCAAGAAGATCGGGTAATTCCTCTGGACTAATAATGAAACCACCGTAAGAAGAAAACAAAATTTAAAACATCCAAAATAAAACCAATGAATAATTTGCAAAAATAAAAATAAAGAAAACTAGTATACTTGGCGAAGAGCTCACGACGCTCCTTCTTCTCTTCACGTAAATGTTGCTCAAATGCTTCTCGAGCCTAATCGATTCAATCCGCCGCCCTAATCACCCGCTCCTAAATCATACTCAACATCACAAAAATGAAGAAGTTAAACAAAAAAAAAAAAAAAAACAAAATCCCTAAATCGAAATGGTTTCTATTTACAAATTCCATACCGTCGTTGTTGGTTGAATGTAGGGATATTATGTAAATATGAGCAAACAAAGGACGGCATGAACGACGGATATTGCGAAATCCACCAAGTTTGAGCAGAAAATTTTAGGGACGAGGGAATTGAGGGGAGATGGACTTTCGCAGAAAAATCAAGCGAAAACAAAGCCAAGAAAAATTTTAGGAGCAACACTTAGGGATTTCGGGAAAAGGGGGATAAAACCGAAGCGCAGAGCCGAACGACGGCGCTTTTTTTGTCGAAAGGCGCTTTATGTTTTGCGCGCGTTGTAACAAGCGCCACTAATCATTCGAAAACGACGTCGTCCACCTTAATGAACATTACACCGCTTGATAAAACGACGACGTGAAGATAAAGTCCGTATAAACTTGCGCGCGCTTTTGGTAAAAACGCCACTAAATATAAAGTTCGCGCGCGTTTTGAAAAGCGCCACTACCGCTCACAAAACGACGTCGTCCTACTTAATGAACATTATACTCTGTCAAAACGCACGACGCCAAGATTAATGTATATACAAACTTGCGGCGTTTGTAAACAAGCGCCGCTACAGGTCTGACTTATAGCGGCGTTTCTAAAGAAGCGCCGCTACAGGTCCGACTTTTAGCGGCGTTTGTAAAGAAGCGCCGCTACAGGTCTCACTTTTAGCGGCGTTTTTAAAGAAGCGCCGCTACAGGTCTGACTTTTAGCGGCGTTTGTGAAGAAGTGCCGCTACAGGTCTGGCTTTTAGCGGCGTTTGTGTAGTAAGCGCCGCTATATAACATTTTTAGCGGCGTTTTTAAAATAAACGCCGCTATTACTCATTTTTTAGCGGCGGTTTACCTCAAACGCCGCGAATGTATAAAATTAGCGGCGTTTTGCTTTAAAACGCCACTAAAAACGCCGGCAAAAGTATGTTTTGGTGTAGTGAAAAGAAAAAAGTGTGAAGACAAAAGTGTTAAAAGAACATCAAACTTGTCATGATTCATTGATATAGTAGAAACTTAGACCTTAGAAGACATTGAAGATCTTAACATGCAATTATTACATTTATTGCTTCACTTAAATATGAACCCAGCATCTAAACCAAACACAAATTTACCAGACACCAACTTCCATAAACCCATCTTCAGTAGCACAACCCCTAAACATACCAGTAGTATTAAACCCACAAGCCACTTCCCCATTCTTTGACACAGCAATAAGACCAGCCTTGCCTTCATCTAATCTAGTTTTAATCACATAATCCACCGCTTCATGAAGATTCAACCCTTTATATTCCATCACCGCCGCTACTTCCCTAGCCAAAGTGCTTCGTATAATGGCTTCACCTTCACCGGTACATGAAACAGCCACTAAGTCACAAGCATAAGTCCCTGAACCAATCAGCGGTGAGTCACCAATCCTTCCGGTCATCTTGTTCATTAATCCACCGGTGGAAGTAGCGGCAGCGCAATGACCTTGTTTGTCAACTACAACGCAACCTACTGTTTCTGGGGCGTAGAGACTGATTGGTAAGCCGTTCATTTGTAATTGATTTTCCATGGCTGCGCCGCCACCGCAGGTGGTGAGGGTTGGGATACGGTAATCGAACTGGTCAAATGATACAAAAGTGGGAAAAATGAATATTGTCAGGTATGGGGTACGAAAGACCATGTGAGTTGCCCAATCAATGTTTTTAGGGGAAATTAATGGAGGAATCAAAATGTACCAGGATTGAGTTTGCTTCTTTTGCTAACTTAAGCATCCCCACATTGTCTTCTGTAATGAAATATTCATTGTCCACCAACTCCACACCCTGCCAAAAATTTCCAAGTCCAAATATAAATATAATTAGAGATGTTAATAGCTCGGGTCAGGTATATTTCAAATCGTATTTAATTTTATATTTACTCAAATTTATTTATTTATAAATAGTTAATTCGAGTTTATTTTAACCCCCAATATTAGATGTTACAGCCTTTTTAACTCATTTCCAATTACATATTTCAAGACTAAATATCTCAAATTTTGAGTAAATTTTCAAACTTAATCCCATATTAATCATTTTAAAAAACCATTTTTGACCCATTTAGTTCCTTAAAATGGATTATATGATGAGTAGGATATCTTCACACATTTGTGAAACTGAAGGTGGGTTTAGATAGATGATACGTTTATCTATGATTAGTATAAAAATAACGGTGACAGTAAGATTAAATACTGTAGTGATAAGCGATATTATAATGTGAGATAAAAAATAAACTAAATGCACCCTATCATCAATTCAAACCCACCCTCAATTTCTATTTTTTTTTTAGGTAGAGATAATGTCTATATATTAATTTTATCCTAAAAATACTCTCAAAAGATGAAGAAAATTCAATGTAAACCCTTTAAAAATATACTTTAATCTCTTTAAAATTTTATAATTTAATTTCGAGTACAAATCAAAAATTAAGAAAAATCGACGTCACCAAAATCAACTCAACAGTCACGTGTCAGAAACCATGCAAGTGTGTAACAAATCTATTCAACACGTGACAAACCATAATCGAAGATTCCAAAGAAACAACAAAAAATCCGAACCTGTTTCCTCGCAAACTCTTCGGCGCCGGCAAAACCCAAATACGAATGTGGTGTTTTATCCATAACAAGTCGAGCAAGAGATATCGGATTCTTCACCGTCGTTAAACCCGAAACAGCACCGCATCGTCTCTTCGGTCCATCCATAATACTAGCTTCCATTTCCACCGTCCCTTTCTCCGTAAGTGCCGATCCACGCCCGGAATTAAACAAAGGATCCGTTTCCAATTCCCTCACCTATATATATAAAAACCAAAACCCATATTAATCATTAGAAAAGACCATTTTTGACCTATTTTTTCCCGGTTAGAGTTTACGTACGACAAGTTCAACGACGTCAATGGCGGAGAGGTTAGAACGAAGAGCAGAGATTCCAATATCAAGGCAACGAGTGAGGAGTCTTTTAGCTTCCTCTTGCCTTTCATTAGGGAGATTTGGGTCTACACCAGCACCACCATGCACTGCGATTGCCCAGCCTCCCATTTTTTATTTCTCTGCCGGTCGTTTCTGCCTCTGTTTTGCTACTGCGGTGAAGAACTGAAACCTTGGGGGGGCTCTTTATATAGAGGGTGACGGACTTGAAATTGAATTGTGAAGTGGATTGTAATGTGGGTTTTAGTTTCGGTAGAATCAGGGTAGGGTATTTACTACTACTAAGAATCTTTTTTCCTTTATGATCTCTTAATTGGAGGATGGTAATGTGAATTAAGCACCCTTTTGTTTTGTAATGGAAAGTTGGGAAACATTATGGGGCACGACAGCCTTTTATAGAGTGATTTGATCTTCTTCGAGTTTTTGGCTTAATTTTTTTTTGGTCCTTTTTATTATGCTAAAATTTCATATTTGACTTAGTTTGGTGTCCAAATTGATAATACCATTAGTTGTCGCCATGAAAATGATGATGTGGGGGTGAGGGGGGATTCACATATAAAATTTATTATTGGCCTTGATAAGGAAATACAGGTTGAATGCAGGTTGGCTGGATTTTTCATATAGCCTTGATAAGGAAATACAGATTGAATACACTTGACTGGATTCTGAGAATTTGAATGAGATTATGGAAATGTCGTCCTTCGCTCGATAAGGAAATTGTTGCAGCTCTACTAGGAAGTACATGGCAATAGAGAAGGCAACCTTGTAGCCGACGCCATAGCTGCCTGGGCTATGAAACAACAGTTTAGGGTTTAGGGATTACATATCTGTGACTCTCCACCAGATGAAGTCCATCATGTTCTGCATGCTAATCTGTATTTCTAGACACTCTACCATTAATCTCCATTACCTCCCCTACAGCAGTATTACGTAAATGCCAATTTGGATGTCCTATGTGATAGTTCAAATTAAATTTATTTAATTAAAAATTTATTTTCATCCCAGTAACTGGACATTCAAGTTGGCATTGAAAACACATTTGGACTGCCGTTAGGGAGGTAACGGTAAAATGACCACTTCGTAACAAAACGATAACGTAAGTGACTAAAATATAATCTGTGACAAACAAAACTGACTATTTTTATAGTTTATCTCTAATAGTAACAGTTACGATTAATTTAGACTTACTAATAACATTATAAAAAATAATAAGTATCATAGTAAAGGATTGAATCTCAAATTTAGCATAGTAAAAGGACTAAAACCAAATTAGACCTTAAACTTTTATCGAGTTTCACGTCTCACGTTTTTCAATAGGTGGAACATGATTAAACCAAAACCATGAATTAATTAAATTATCAAATTGTCAAATATTTGGAGTCAATTTCCTTTTTTCTTTGTTTGTATTCAAAGTAGATACGACAACATAGTAACAGAACGTAATATTAAATTTAATAGATTTATTCTTGGAAATTTTCCATGAATGATTTGGTTGTTTTAAAAATTAATTATTTTTAGCCATTCATTCAAACTCTCAACTTAATTTTTTTTATAATTATCTTTAAGAAATTGTTATCCTAATCAATTACTTTTTTATAATATTTGATAAATTATTCATATATAATTCTATGCACGATGAATGAATCAAATAATAGCACCTTATCTAATTTTTTTTAATACAAATCATTTTATTTTTATTTCAAATAACATATCTTTATCGATTCATTAATCTTTTATGTAGTAACATTACAGTAAATATAAATATATTTTTTGTTACAAAAAGAAAATTGAATTGCGGTATTCAACAGAAAAAATTAAAAATAGACTTGCTTAGCATTTATCTTGCAAGATCGCATCATACACTATCGAAGGCGGTTGAGTAAATACAAACAGCCCCATTGTATCAATTGCTATTTTTATTGTTCTTAGCATAAACCGAAGCTTAACATACCGATCCTTCGTCATCCAATTACAGCCATACAAATTCTATAAAATTATAATAAAATTATAATGATGAAATACACGTGGTACATTTTTTTTTTATAAGAAAGGCAAAATTTGAAAAGGCTCAAGAGGATGCTTAATTATTAATATAAAGTGGGCGCTTAATTAAGCTGGCATTTGCTTAAGCAAGTTTGCCTCTTCTACCATTTTCTTCTCTCCACTCGTTTTTTCCTATTCTAATTGAACAAAGTTGACAAATTTTTATTAGAAATAAAAAAACATGAAAAATACTAAATGGGTAAAGCTTTGTCTCGAGGATAGGGATGATAAAAAAAACTCGATAAAATGGAATAGTTATGGTAAATGTTTGGTCCATCTCGCTCAATTTTTAAAAATATTATCTTACTACTGATTGAATCTTAATTTAGTTAGAACCGTTGTTGTTGCAATAAATAAGAAGATGTGGGCTTAAGCACACTTAAGTGCATATTATCTTCTAATTTAAGGATTTAAGAGTTATGGGTAGTAGTAATTATATAAAAATAAAATTATCATTTTACCCATTTACAACATTCTATGTATCATTTTTATTTTCTTATTATATGTACTAAAATAATATATTTATGAACTAACAAGTGTTAGATGGAGTGGTAGAGATAATACAATTTTAAACATTAGAAATGACATTATTGGAAGCTACAATTATAAATCTCGAACATAAACTTTAAAAGATAATAATAAATTTGTGAATATGTTATAAATATTATATATTAAATAATATTAAAGAATTATATTACCAAAATTATGTTCATAAAAAACTTAAAAATATATTATTAAATTAAAAAAATCATTAAAAAGTAAATGGAATGAAGTGGTGCGAAGGAGTAACTAGTGGTAATTATGAATATAATCAAAATTCACGTATAATGGGACACAGGTAAATAAGATAATGATTCTTTCATCTCGTTTCATTGCCATCCCATTAAAAAAAAAGAAGACTAGTTATTTGGTCTTCGCATAAATACAGATCAAATAATTTTTAAGTTTAAAATAAAATTATTAAAATCGAATCAAATTAATCAATTAAATTAGAAATTAATCCATACACTAATCTGATCATTGGTTTGAAAAACACACCAACGACAAGCACCATAAAAACTGCCCTAGGTTAAGGCTCAAATGAACTTTAAAGTTGGTGTAGTTGACCGACCACCTTACCACCTTGAATACATCTTCAATCAACATTATATTTATCCTAAATATAAATTTAAAAAACAAAACATATATCAAAATCTATTAATAACATTACAATCTCTGTTCAAATCTATGTTCCACTTACTATACTAATTATATTTTAACCCAATCTTCAATGTTCCAAGAAGCTGGTTTATAGGCGGCGCACAGCCAAAAATGGAAACCAAAAATGGCTGCCGGTCAAAAGGTTCACCTGTTCCTAGAACTAGGGTATCTTCCAAGCAGCATCATCATAATAATATCTTTTAGGATAAATTACACCTAAGGTCACTAAATTATTAATAAATTTATATTTTGATCACTCAACTTTAAAAAGTTACAAAATGGTCATCAAACTATCAGAAAGTTTGTATTTAAAAAGTCCGGCTAGAGAGCTCCAAGCAACGATTCGGCGGTTGGTATGATGGATTAGTACCCATTGATGAGTAGAAGAACATACCTTAGATACAAGTCGATCCGACGATCAGTGTCAAAGATTAAAGAAAAAAGCTATTTGGTGATGTTTAATGCTATTTCATGAAAAAAAATTAAATTGTAGAAGAGAATAGAGCAGAGATAGGCCATACAACAACAAATTTAACAGCCCAACGACTTAAATAAAAACTTTTGTATAGTTCAATTACTATTTAGTAACATTTTGAAGTTGAGTGATCAGAATGTAAACTTAGTAATAGTTTAGTGACTTTAACCGGAGTTTATCCTATATTTTAATCTGAAATGGAGATAAGGCTGATGATTGGTTAGATTTGCATGAAAGTTGATGACCAAGTTATTGTATCATCAGATATATATGTGCCTAATAGACCTTGTTTAGATATACCTATTAAATTCGATTCAAACTTAGCTTGAAATTAAATTAATATACGTAGAAAAATCTTTTAGTGTATATATTTGACAGCACTGAACATTTAAAATAAAACTGATGCAGAAAGGGACGGCACGTCAGCTACACGATATTGCTTCACTCTACATTTATATATATTTGCAAGATTTCCCCACTAACTAAACGTGATTTATGATACACAAATCAAATGTTAGACTTGGTTTGATTTCATAAAAATTGAATTGAATTATCGGTAGAGTGGTAAAATACTTTATATTAAATCTTCGGTTGATATTTGTTTGAGGCAGGGGTGAAGTCAGAAATTGTTTTAGGGAGGGTTAGAGACGAATCGTATTTGAAGGGAGAGGGATAAAATGCAATTTTAATGTTATACTAACTTATAATTTCATAAATTCAGTTGAGATAGTTCTAGGTAGGAGCAAAATTGGGAAATTACTTTAGGGGCTAGAGATGAATCATAATTTTTTTGGAGGGGGTACTTCATAAATTTTGAAGGGACTAAATGACAGATTTATCATTTTTGAGGAGCCAAAGCCACTACCTACTCCTTGTTTATGCCCGCGGTTCTCGGTTCAACAATGAAGCCTGGAACTTTTGTTAGAGTTTTCGGATAATATTAAAAAATTTTGAGGGAACAAAACTCAAAACCTTATGTTAAAATAACTTATATTGAATTATTAATTTTTCAAGAGAGTAAAAAATACGAAATTTATATTTAATAATGAGCTAAAATGGATTAAATTAAATTTTTTACATTTAAGAGAGACTAAAAATGCAATTAAATCATTTAACCACAAAGGTCAAGGCCTTTCCCTTTAACTTTGTATCTAGGTTCCATCCCTAGACAAACCCTACCCCTTCCTTTATTTAGTGCCAAGGTTGAAGGAAAGCACTAGGGAGATAGGCAGGGACACTTTTCTCCCTAAAATAAAATTTATAAAATTTTAAGTTGATATATGATAAAATTATCCATCCCTATTTAGTGCTACATACGTAAATGATTTTTCCAAAATTGCAATTACTTGAAAATGTTAACATAAACATAAATTACTTGATTCCAACCCTCCTTTCTTGAACTTTGCATGTAAAACAAGCATTCTAATTATGTGAAAATTACAATTCAAAAGAATAAGTTTTATATATTTTATATATACAAAGGAATCATAGAAATATACTGGAAACTTTTTTGGGGTTTTGAAGATTCTATTTGTGACCACCTATTTATTTGACAATCAAACAAATTAAGGCCCCCTTGAAAGATCAGTTTCACATGCCTCTTTTCAGTAAGCAATTTGAGCAATTTTTGTTTTTTTACTTTTGTTTTCCACTTCAAATGGAATATGTATCATGAATATAGGTGCTAACCCTTTTAAACCAAAAGTATTTCAACTACTCTTTCATGGATTATGGATGGAAGAAATTTGATAATGACTTTGTGGTGTGTAAATGAAAAGCAATCCACAAAATCTACTTTATGTATGAGGTTGTAATTTGTGCATTCATCTTCCTTATCCAATTTAGAAGAAGAAGAAGAAGAAGAAAACTATTATCCAATTGTTATATAAAAAAAAGAGTTAAGTATATCTTAATTAACATATAAGGCCTTGTTTCAAGTGTAATGGGTGATTCCAGATTCAAGTCCTAATCTGTGTAAATATGTGGGTAAGTATATAAGATGAGTTTTTGTATACAAAGTTTAAACTACTTTTAAATCGGAGAATAATACGTGCTTAAGTATCCTTAAACCCACGTCCTGTATATTTTGTAGTAACAATAATGCTAGCTAAATTAAGATTCAAATGGTAATTAGTTTAACTTTTTTAGTTTTATTTTCTATCCCAATTTATAATTTTTTATTAAAAAAATTTTACTCTTCACCATCTGCCTTTCCAATATAAGAAGTCTCGCAATACCGGTAAGATATTGGTTGAAACGGCAACAATCTTGCTCTTGTAAGAATAAAAATATAAATTTGAACCTTGAAAGAGGTTTTTAATATAAGAAGTCTCGCAATATCAGTAAGATATTGGTTGAGGCGGCAACAATCTTACTTTTGTAAGAAGAAAAATACAAAATTAAACCTTAAAAGAGAACTTCTGGAAAAATTTATTGAAAGAGAACATTTTATATTTAGATTATCTCTTAAATGCACCCACAAATATGATCTCACTGGAAACCTACTCACAGCCACAATTCATTTGTTGGAATAATTTTCACCAAAATGTTCATTTTGGGATGAATATTATTAAAAGTGCCATATAGCTGAAACCATGCATATCATTTCACTATAATTAATGTGGCATGAAAATTGAGTACCTATGGTAGTAGTGTAATATTCATTGGACCATTCAGGTGAGTGACTCAAAGCACGTTCAAGGTTCTTGGATGTTTGCACTTCATGCGGGCCACAACTCAACAACATTAGGACCACAAAATAACTAAAGCTTAGATTCTCCCTAATACTTCACATTATCGTTGAATTTTTAAATCAATTCAACTGAAGAAGGGTTTTTGTAATCGAGTTTGCTTGACCCGAATTCAATTTAAATATTTTTTCTAATTTAATTTTAATTATAAAATATATAAAATATCAATTAAAATATATATTTTAATATTTTAATAATTTTTTAACAATAAAATAGGTCTTTGGAGCTGATTAGACCAACCCGAAAATGAGCTTAACCATGAAAAAGAAATTTGGAATCGAGCCTCGGCCCAGCCCATTGACAACTCTAGTTTAGACATTAAATATCAATTTTTTGCAATAGAATGCATAAACTAGGCCCCATAAACCTCCTTTACTAATAAAACCGGAGAATAAAACACGTTTAAATATGCTTAAACTCATGTTCTCCTTGTTGTTGTAACAACAATAATACCAACTGAGCTAAGGCTTAATCAGCCTATGTCACTAAAAGGAGGCTCAGTCTTCTTTTTTTCTTTTTTAGTTTATGCCGTATATATTCACATGTTTACAATTTTATCAATATGTTTTAAACATGCTTCACATCAAGTTTGAGCTAACATTTAATCTTTAAGCTAATTTAATGGTGAGGCTAGAGGAAGGAACTTGGTTAATATGATATTGATACTTTGGCAACTCAACAAAAATATTTTGAAATTTAAAGATCAATTTAAAATCTCAGAATAATTTAGTAACATATGGTATAACTAACCTAAATAACTATGTCAACCTACCAAGTTTTGCTTCTAAAAAAAAGAGATAAAAGTACCATGGAGGTCCTTGTAGTAGGAGTCAATTTGCTTTTTACCCCCTACTCAAAAATGGGCAAATCAACCCCTGTACATTAGATCAAAAAGCAAACCGATCATTCTTTTAAAAAATCCATTCATTTCTACTATTAGAAATTGGTCCTTGTATGTCAGAATAAGGTGCACGTGACACGCCACATATAACTATCTGATTCTTTTGTTACCCATGCCAACTTTTAATAATAGAAATGGATAAAACTTTTAACGAAAAGGACCAGCTTGCTCTTTGATTTAACGTACAAGGACTAATTTGCCCATTTTTTAATCAAAAGGGTAAAATGCAATCTAACTACTAGTAAAGTACCTCGACCTTACTTTTACAAAAACAAAAAGTAAGTATTTGTAAAGCTATGTCAAGTAAAATTACCTAGTAGGAAAGCTGTAATTACACCACATTTCAAAATTTAAACGCTCAGTCGATTTCTCTCGAAGGTCTTTCGGCTAAAACCTTAATGCAAAGGCCATTTGTGTGGAGTGATGAGGCGAACCATGGCTCAGAAAAAGGAAAATTTTATCAAGAAAACGAGAAAGAATTAAATGCATTGAAATTGAAATAAAGAAAAAAAAACATATATATATATATATATAGTGACTGGTAACCACAAGTAAAAAAAAAGGAAACTCGTGCAAAGGCACAACTGTAAAGTTTGATGGCGATATATACTAAACATTTTCATGGTCCATCCTTGGATTCAAGGCCTCGTAGAGAAGGACCATTTTAATATTTCTTTTTGGTATAATAGTTGTACCCTATACTAACTTTCGAGCACATGTCCTCTTTAATGTATCCCACATTAAAACTTAGATTTGTAAAAAATAATTTATAGGCATCAACTTTCACCAACGACTTCATGTAATTCGGAAGATGCATGAAAGATTAGCAAAACAAAAATCAGCAAAATATTGATTTGATTGAAAATTACTCTCTAAACGAGTCTAACATATTTGCACGTTGATTGTTTTCTCGATAAATATGTTTGAGTGAGGCAAGTTGGAGTCTAGACATGAGCAACCATTAGTCATTAACAAGCACAACAACAGCCTCTGATCCAATTGTTCATTAGTATTCAGTTTTTGAAAAAGACATGGAGTTGGTGATTTTCATTTAAACCCCTAGCATTTGAGGGAGGGGTCTTTGTATTTTAGTACATGTCCTTTCCTTTATGGAAAACCCACAAATAATGGAGTTAGTAACCAATTCAAGAAACCCCGAGATTTTAAGAGAGAAAGTTATGAAATTCCAAATAGATGCTAATATAGTGAAAGAGATCCCTCACTATGTTGGAACTTGGAATCCATAAAAGATTCTTAAAAGTTGCTTTTAGTAATCGGATCGGTTAGGTTGTTGATTTTTCAGTCTGGACAATTTGATTAAATAAATTATCAAAAATTAATAAAATACATTAAAATTGATAAATTGAAGAACAAGAATAAACCCGGAAAATTGTACGATTTGATGGCCATCACATGTTGGTCATCTGCAAGGCAGGAGCTCATGGAATCTTCAAGATGCTTTGATTCAGTCTCTCTCTTCTTTTAACACTCCAATAGGACAGAGACAGACGTTGTGCAGTTCAAAAGATTCAAATCATACATTGGACGTCAGTCGGAATCTCCCCCTTTAATTCTCATGCTTTTACCCACTCTGCAACTTTGCCAGCAATTCTCAAATTTCAAACAATAATTTGAGTTAAATAATTGAGAGTTCTCAGTAATCTAATTAAACTCATCCTATCTATCGTTCTGAACCCTATCTTTAAATTGAAGGTTTAAACATGTTTGAACCTACATTATTTTAATTGTTACGATAATAACGGTGTCAGTTAAATTAAGATTCAATCGATTACATTACATTTTCGATAATTTTTTTTATTACATGTGAAATTAATATTATTTATTTATTTGATAATCCTATTCTTAGTTTCATTTTCACCAACGATTTTTGAGTTTGATAATATTTTGTGGGCATGATAATGTGTGGGTACGTTGGAAAAATCCAAAATAAATAAACTAATGTCCTGTGGTATGGGAACAAACAATTTGTGATTGAGATGAATCCACATTTTTTAAATGTCATAATTGTGGATGCTGGGGTGTTTTAATCAATGTGTTTTATGATTAGAAGTTTGTGCAAACAACTATAGAGAAATTCATCGTTTTCTTACAAATGTTTTTGATTGGAAAATTGTAACCAACCTTAGATTCCAAATTTTTTATAAAAGAAATTTATAACAATGTGATTGGAAAGTCGGTTCCTAATTGAATTTTCATATAATTACTTGTGATATATTTGGGTAAACATTATAAAATGTAATTAAATATAAATTAAAATCATAGTTTTTAATTGTCTTGTTGATGGTAAAAGTATTATGGAGACTCTTATATTAGGAGTCAGATTACATTTTGTCTGTTTTACTAAAAAAAGAGAAGTAAATTAGTTCATGTATGTTAGATCAAATAGCAAACTGGTTCTTTCTGTTAGAAATTTCATCCATTTCTATTATAAAAACCTAGCGTGGCAGTTATACGTGATGTGCCACATGTACCTCATGTTTACATACAAAAACTTGTTTTTAACAGTATAAATGGATGGAATTTTTAATAGGAGGATTAATTTGCTCTTTAATCTAATGTATACAGGCTAATTTTTCTAATTTTTTTTAATAAAATGGTAAAATAAAATCCAACTTATCGTATGAAAGCCTTTATGGTACTTTTACCTATGTTGACTCTCGACAACAAACTTATGAGGTTAGTTTTAAATTAGAAAGGTTTTTTTTTTCTTTTTTTTAGTTATTGGAAGGTTTGGAAATTAAGTTTTTTTCTATTGATACATAATTTCATCATTGAACTATTTTTTTTATTAATAATTGTACATGTGGATTAAAATATGCCATGTGTCATGTTTTAATGTGGCATGGTTAATTTCAGTCATTAAATTAGGAGATGTTTTTTTTTTCTTATGTATGTTAGACTACAAAGTAAATTAGTTATTTCTGTTAAAAATTTTATCAATTTTTATTATTAAAAATTAGCATGACTGACGAAATAATCAGACAATTATATGTGATATGCCACATATACTTCATGCTTACATACAAAAACCAGTTTTTAACAATATAAATGGATGAAATTTTTAATACGGGGATAAATTTGTTCTTTAACTTAATGTATACGAACTAATTTTTCCTTTTTCAATAAAAGAAGCAAAATATAATTCAACTCTTCATATAAAGGCCTCCCTAATACTTTCGCTTAAACTTAAAAAATGTAGCGTTGGTTTTGAATTTGAAATTTTTTTTAAATTAATGAAAAGTTTGAAAATTAATTTTTTTATTAATTAATAATTTCATCATTGAATTATACTTTTGTTTACTTTAATAATTCCACATGTGGATTAAAATATGTCATGTGTCATGTTTTAATTTTCAGCCATTATCAAAGTGTTATTTAATGTTACATTAATAAGTCTATGTTTTATGCTTTAAAATTACGACATGTGTTTTCTTTGCCAAAAAAAAAATAAGAAATGTTGTTTTTTATTCTTGAATTATAAGAGGAAGACAAAATCTTAATAGTAATGTGATTAGCGCAACTCGACTCTAAGTCACACCTGAACGATAAATTCCCTAACCATCGAGTAAGAGTAATTTGAAAGAAAATTTTATTCCATAAATTTTTTTATTATATTTATATGATTAATTAGGATGGAGTATTAGATTATTTTTCTTAATCTACCTATAGGACTTACAAAACTATTAGTTTTCAGTTCAATTGGCTCTTTGAATTTGGTTCTAACTATAATGTATTCGAATTTGAATTAAATAAATTATAGATTGGGTTTAATTTGGTTAATGAATTTTAAAAGGATAATCTTGGAGTCAGATAGTCTAGATGCTGTCAGGGCGTTGCATGAAACTTCAAGAGAGGCACCAATTAGTGCACTTGTTTGAACATCTCAAGACATGCTAAGTCGTGAAAGGCGAGTGCAGGCAGCTCATATACATATCGAGGGGGAAATCATGCGTCAAACCCCACCGAGCAGGGAATGGAATTTCAGATGATTCAACATCCACCGAAGGAAATCTTATTGATACTATAGAGAAGGTCGTTCAATGACCAGAACAGTCTTAATGTAATATTTGTGATCTATTTTGAGTCTTTACTTTCTTTGTCAAAAAAAAATAAAAAATTAAAGTGAATAATGGATTTTGATATTCAAGTTTGAATCAATTATCTAAAATATAAAGTGGATTCGAATAATGTATACCAAATCCAAATTTATAATGAATAGTGATTAGAATATTTGAATTTAAATATTAATATCCGCATTTGAAGAATGGGAGATGGAGGTTGCATCCAAGTAAAGACGATTGCATTTAGACTTGTTCATAGGTCGAGTTACGTCTCTAGGTCTAAAGGCCAGTTTAAAATTTGGGAGGGTTTGAGTAAAAAAATTAGGTTCGTTTAAAATATGGATCGGGCTCGTGCTTGAACATTCAAGACCCGAGCTAGGTTTGACCCAACCCATTTTTTAAGTTTGTAATATTTTATATTATGTTATTTTTATTTATAACACATAAAATTAAATCTATAGTAATATATAATACTATTATAATGTAAGCATTAAAAATTGTTAAGATAATTATATATAAAATTTTAATAAATAAAAATATATATGAAATTATCTTTGGCAGAGTTGTACTTCCTCAGTTGGCATGATAAAATGTTTGAATAAGTGGTTCCTGGGCTGCTGAGTGAGGCCCTTCAAGGATAATGGTTGGGCTGGACCCGTGAGGGATTACTGTGGCTTTAGCCTTCACAAAATATGGGCCGGTCTGGGTCAGAAAATCTTTCAAGTACCTTAAAATGGCTAAATAGGTAGAGTAATAAAAAAAAAAAAATTGTGTTCAAGTCTTCAGTTAAGGCAGATGCTTTAGGTTTTGAGTATCTAAGTTTGAAATTTACCATACGCAATTATGCTTGTGGATCTTCAAGTCTCACCATATGTGATTGTCATGTGTGGGTTTTAGTCAAGTTAGTTCAGTTTATTGGCTTTAGTCTAAAGTGTACCAATTCTTATTTTGGTTGTGTTTTTAACGATTGATCTGTTTTGTGATTCTTTGGACAGTCCATGCTATAATAATTCGATACTTTTAATTCCTCTAACATGTGTGGGTTTTAGTCAAGTTAGTTCAGTTTGTTGGCTTTAGTCTAAAGTGTACTACTTATTTCAATTATACTTTAATGTTTGATCTATTTTGTGATTCTTCGAACAATCTATGTTGTAATAATTTGATACTTATAATTCCTCGCATGTATATTTATATTTTGATTGTACTTATAATTCTTTTAAAAAAAATTCAATTAATACTCGTTACGAACTCAATCTTTAAAACACCTTTGCCCTACCTTTTAAATAAAAAAAAAACTCGATACACGTCAATGTTAAGGTTTTGCTGTATTTATTGCATTTATCAGAGTCAATCACATTTATTCTTTTTGAAACAATGCTTAGAATTACTATAGCCCCTCCGTAACTCTTAAATAGGAGGATGATGCGCTTCAACACACTCGAACCCACATCCTCTTACATTAATATCAATGCCTATGCCAGTCGAGTTAAAAATCATCCAAAGAAAATATCAAAAGATGTTTTATGATGGAGTTGTACTTATTACAACATATCATGAAAGAAAGAAAAGGAAACTTTTTTTTCTTTGATATTAGAAAAAGGAAAGTGTTGCGCCGTGAAGGAAGATGTAATTTGAACGATAATTTAAAATGATGTATTTAATTTATTTGTGATATAAAAATTATTTTATATTTTTTAAAAAATAAATCTTATATATCTTTTATCTATAATAATATATATAAAAAATGCTAAATTTTTTTTGGATCAATCTCATTATAGGTTTTGATCATATCTGTTTTTTCTGATATAATGTCTAAAACTACCCATAGCCACTCACCAACTCATAAATAGGAGGATAATGTGTTTCAACGCATTCGACTCCATGTTTTACTATATTCGTAACAATGCCCATACCAATCAAGCTAAAACTAATCGACAAAACATACCAATTTTTTAAAACTACTTACAAAATAAAAATCATATATTGCCAATTTACCAAATACTAACTCGTATGTATTATACAACAAGATAGTATGCATGGATGAACTCTTTGAATAACAAATGGATAGGGTATTTAAATGTCACCCGATGAAAATCAAAATTTCGTTTAAGTTAAAAGAAAGGGTAAACTATTAAAATAGTCACTTTTGTTTCCTTTAAGTTATATTTTAATCATTTATGTTTGAAATATTACGTTTTAGTCACGTTAACGTGTTGTAACATTTTAGTCATTGAGCCGTTAAATGTCGTTAACGATGTAACGGTAAGCTGACTAGCACATTAAATTATCATTTCAAATAAAATTTTTTTATGTTAAACTATACAATTGATCCCTATATTTTTTCGTTTTGAGTACTTTTTTATGTTCTTTTAACTTTCCTTTTTTTGTTCTTTATTTTCTATTCTCTTCTGCTTCTCCCTCGATTTTCCTCCCTTCTCCATTTCTTTTAACATAAAAGAAAAAAAATTGCTCAAAACGAAAAAAATATAGGGACCAATTGTATAATTTAACCTAAAATTTTCATTTGAAATGATAATTTAACATGACAGGTCAGCTTACTATTATACCGTTAGCAGTAATTAACACTCAGTGACTAAGACGTAACATTTCAAGCATAAGTGGCTAAAATGTAACCTGGGAGAAATAAAAGGGACTATTTTAGTAGTTTACCCTAAGAAAAAGCAAAATATATAGCTGGCTGACTATTGAAGTTTGCCGTTAAATAAAAAAATAAAAAGTATAGAGATTAAATTTTAAATTTTATGAAAATATAGAGACTAACAGCGTATTTTAAGGAAATCAGAAAGATAAGATTGGAGCGCATTTAAGCTCCCATTATTCTCTAATTTAATGGAATTTAATTAAAAATTTTGATTTCAGAATTTTCATTTTCTAGAACTCTTGACTTCGAAGACTTATTATGAAGCAATAAATCAACACAATTACTAAAAGCCAAATGAAATTTGACATTGACAATTCCAAGAAGAGCAAAATTGAATTGAAGAAGATGATGAAGAGAGCTTAAGAACATGTTAATGGTAAATCTCTCCTTTTGCATTTCTCTACGGTTTTGCCCAGGATAATTCCCTGTGGCTGTTTTTTTTTTTTTTTCAATTTTAGGTTTTGTTAGTTGCCGTGGATGGGATGGGACAGTCAGTTTCGTCGGCGAAACTCACGACTCGTCGGGATTGTAATCATAGTCAACGGTTTTACTCCAAATCAACGGTTCTGATCTCTCCGATGAAAACCGAGGAAGCTGAAGTGATTGATGAATTATCCGATTCCATATCGGATCTACCGGACGAGTGTTTAGCTTGTGTTTTTCAGTCTCTTACTCCGGCTGATAGGAAACGGTGTTCCCTTGTTTGCCGCCGGTGGTTGAGGATTGAAGGTCAGAGTCGTCACCGGCTTTCTCTCAACGCTCAATCAGATCTACATCCTTTGATTCCTTCAATCTTCTCTCGTTTCGATGCTGTCACGAAATTGGCTTTGAAATGTGATCGTAGATCTGTCGGCATAGGTGACGAAGCACTTGCTTCGATCTCGGAACGTTGCCGGAATTTGACTCGTCTTAAGCTCCGAGCTTGCCGTGACTTAACTGATGCAGGTATGTTGGCTTTCGCTAAAAACTGTAGAGGTCTAAAGAAGCTTTCGTGTGGATCTTGTACTTTTGGAGCTAAAGGCATGAACGCCGTGCTCGACAACTGTCCGGCTCTTGAGGAGCTTTCTGTGAAACGACTTCGTGGCATCATCGACGGAGCTGCAGCTGAGCCGATAGGGCCAGGGCTGGCGGCGGCATCGTTGAAAACGATTTGCTTAAAGGAGCTTCATAACGGACAATGTTTTGGCCCGCTTATTATTGGTGCAAGGAATCTGAGATCTTTGAAACTTTTTAGATGCTCTGGTGATTGGGATAAGCTTTTCCCTCTTATAATGGATCAGGTCACGAGTATTATAGAGATCCATATGGAGAGGATTCAAGTCAGCGATGTTGGTCTCGAGGCTATATCGAACAGTTTAAACCTAGAAATTCTTCACCTTGTTAAGACTCCGGAGTGTACAAATGCCGGACTAGGAGCTGTTGCAGAGAAATGCAAATTGTTAAGGAAGCTTCATATTGATGGATGGAAAGCAAATCGAATAGGTGACCATGGATTAATCGCTGTTGCGAAATCTTGTTCTAATTTACAAGAATTAGTTCTTATTGGTGTTAATCCGACAAAACTGAGTTTGGAAATGTTAGCTTCGAATTGTCAGAATTTGGAACGGTTAGCTCTATGTGGTAGTGATACAGTTGGTGATGCCGAGATTTGTTGTATTGCTTTGAAATGTATAGCTTTAAAGAAGCTTTGTATTAAGAGTTGCCCCATATCAGACCATGGAATGGAAGCCCTTGCTAGTGGTTGCCCTAATTTGGTTAAAGTGAAGGTGAAGAAATGTAGAGGAGTAACTCCGGAAGGGGCTGATTGGTTAAGAGCAAATAGAGGTTCACTCTCGGTTAATTTGGATATGGGGGAACATTTAGATGTGACTGCCAATGATGGTGTAGTACAAGATAATGGAGATGGAATTCCTCCTGTTGTGGCTGGTCAAATTGGAGCTCCAGGCATTGCTTCAAGCAGCACAGCTCGTTCAACATCCTTTAAGCTTTCAGGGCTTTTGGGTGGGAGGAGTTTCATGGCTTGCACTTTGAGGAGGTTGGCAAGTAGTAACGGCAGTTCCCGGAGTTAACTTGGATGGACGACGTGAAGTTGCAATGAAAATAGTGGGAAAAAACACTCTGGGTCTTGAACTGGTTATATTATATTGTATTGTAGAATCTGATTCTGTTTCTGTGTATTTTTTTAAAATACGTTGTGCTGTTGATGGCCTTTAGAATTGAATCTTCATCTTCGTAAGTGATAGGTTCTCTTTTATTTTCCTATATTTCTGTTATTTAGCAAGCTCGCTCAAATCTTTTTTCTCCGTATATGATCAATTATCGATACATTTGTTGGATTTGTGCAGGATATTGCTTCCTGTTCTTTTTATGCATACTGAATAGGATACATTTGCTCATTAGATAGGATGTTTGTTCGTATTGGAACCACTCGACTGCAGTTTTCTGCATCAAATAGTTAAATATAAGTAAAATAGTGATAGAAGTTCTCTGTTTTTAGTCAATTTATATATGAAATGAATCCAGATATATCTATGACATGTTGAATCATTCAAACATGATAACTGCTATTAGTTTTTTTTGTGGGGCATTTTTTCATGGTTTATGTTTGTGAATTCTTTCTATCTGATTGTAATTGGTTAGAAACTGCATTAGTATCATTCGTTGAGCTGTTTGTGAATCTTTGAATAGTTAACTCATCCATCTTTTTCCTAGAACTTCTTTTATCAATTCTATAAAGCATGTAATGTATTTATATTTTGTTTCTATTGATCGGGACACGTACTTGGTTTCTGAAATTGTTGACAGTTTCTGGTTTTAGCTGTGCTTGTATAAATCTAGCTTGGACATATTGCAGTTATCTTGATTTTGTCTGGGTTATATTGTATCTCTGTCTTCTCACCTACAGGAAAAAATACACATCAAAAGCAAAGCAAAGCATGCCAATCGGAACTTCACAATTGAAGTTCCAATTTAACCAGGTGGGGAGGTCTTCAACTCCTTACGTGGTGCTTGTTTTAGTTGTTTTGTTGCCGTTTCCACCACTGAATCCCAGGTACGTTTAACTAGTTATCCATTTGTATATTATAGCTAAATCAGAATGTCAGTTTAGCATTTTGCCCCATAACTTGCTTGCTTCATGACGATATTTTTAGTATTTGCTGTAACATTATCCTTCAGGCTGCAACTGGGTATAAGGGAATAATAACTAATATATCAGTTGCAAATTTGTTATATATCTTTGTGTGCATATGAATGTCTGGGTTAATTTGCCTATTTTTTTATGAGAGAGGGTAAAATACAACCCTACTCTTAATACAAAGGTCTCGATACTTTTACCCGTGATTATACTTCTGTATATTTCCAAATTGATGGAAAATTTTGGGGAATTTCCCAAAGTGTTAATTGTGATCACAGAATTCAGGCCTTGTTTCCAGTTTCTACCATTGTTGACTTCCTTGCCTTCATGCTTGCAATAGTCATTGAAGCTTTGCCCCACTTGAGTTATTAGCTTTTCAGATGAATTTATTTCTGCTACTTTTTCAAACTTTTTTTATGTCACTTGTATAGTGGATCCCAGCCAGGCTTGTTTTCTCTTTTAGCAAATTGCACTTTTGCTTTTGCTTTCTTTAATATGCCTCAGTTCATAATTGTGTCAAACTAGTATCCTTCTCCATCCACTCTTTGTGTTGGGATAATTACCTATGGAATTTAATCACTCTTATTTTTAATCTTCTATTAAATTATTGGGTAAATTATACAAATAGTCAATTGTATATTTTATCAATTTGATCCTAATTTTAATAATTCAATAAATTTAACCCTTTGCATTTATAAATTTTATCAATTTGATCCTCGAATTTTCTAACAAAAAATTTCAGTTTTTAACACAGAGAGAGGCATGTAATAAATAACACGAGCAAATATATTATTGCTTAGAAATCAATTAGTTGGATCACCACTGAACATCCAAATCTAAAGAACTAAGCTTAAGAAACCAAATCTATTTTTCATTTTTTTCCAACAACAAAGAGCCTATCTTTGAGCTGCGGATTAAATTGGATAACCATTAAATACAATAAAAAGTAAAATTCTGTATAGTTTAATTCTCAAGAAACCCCGTAAAGTATGTTATATTTGCGCACTTGGAGAAGGTTTTTTTTCTTTTCCCTTTTTTGGGGTTTGGAATGCCTATGTTGTCAAAGCTTTCTATTGGTTAGGAAATATGAGTATCAAATTGATAGAATTTGTATATGTAAAGGGTTAAATTTATTGAATTATTTAGAATTAGGATGAAATTGATAGAATAGGTAAGTATTGATGATTAAATGTGTTATTATACTAGTTAGAAAAATGTCATGTCATTATTTCCGATATCAATTGAACGACGGGTCATCAAAATAGGAACAAATACAAGGTTTAGTGCCTAAATTAAAAACTTTTAAAGTTAAGTGACTAAAATAGGAACGCAAGAATAGTTGAGTGACCATTTGTATAATTCACCCTAAATTATTTGATGTGATATTTTGAAATTAAAAAAAATTACTTGATAGTCATGTAAATAAAAATAACGTTAAAAGTACTTATTAGGATTTTTCTTAAAAACAACCATTCAAAATCATCTATTGGAATAGTATTCTTAGGAAAAATTGACTCAATATTTTGATTGAAATAGTTAACAATATTAACTATTTAGGTTAACTAATAACATTATAAAATTATAGGGATCTAATTATGTTAAAAAATAAATATTAACTATTTAGATTAACAATATTAACTATTTTGATTGAAATAGTCGAGTTAACGAATCCTATTATTTATACTTAGTGTTGCGTTTAGATGGACAAATTATTTAACTAGTAGACGAAGTCACTACAACAAAACAGTCCTATCGCGACACTTTTTTTGACCTACGACGACGCAAAAAAGGTTGGCATAGGTTTCGCGACGCTTCGTCCGACGCTTCCAAAATGGTCGTCTATAGTACAGTTGGCATATGCATGGCGACGCTTTTGAAAAAGCGTCGCCATAAGTCAACATAAGCCGACCCTTATTGAAGGGTTGTGAAAAGCTTGGTCAATGCCGACCTTTAAAAAAGGTTGGGAAAGACCTAGTCAAGGCCAACCTTTGAAAAAGGTTGTTATAGACATGTTTAAAGCAACCTTAAAAAGGTTGAGATAGTTCTTGTCTAAGGCAACTTTTAAAAACGATTGGGATAGAGCCGTATAAGGCAACCTTAAAAAGGTTGAGATAAACCTTGTCTAAGACAACCTATAAAAAAAGTTGGGATAGACCTATCTAAGGCAACTTTAAATAGGTTGGGGTAGACCATGTCTAAGGCAACCTTTAAAAAAGGTTAGAATAAACCCGTTTAAGGCAACCTTAAAAAGGTTGGGATAGATCATGTCTAAGACAACCTTTAAAAAAAGTTGGGATAGACCCGTCTAAAGCAACCTTAAAATGGTTGGGATAGACCTTGTCTAAAGCAATTTTTAAAAAAGGTTGGGATAGACACGTTTAAAACAACCTTAAAAAGATTGAGATAAATATTGTCTAAGACAACCTTTAAAAAAGGTTAAAATAAATCAGTCTAAGATAACCTGAAAAAGATTGAGATAAACACGTATAATGTAATTTTTTTTCTTTTTTTTTATTTCAATATTAATATATTTTTATAAATATTTACAGTGAATAATGATAGGAATTTTGCTTTAAAAACAACTAAAAAAATATAAAATTAAAATTAAAATTAAAATTAAAATTAAGATTAAATATTCACTACAAAAATCGATCCAACAATCAAAATACACTAACATTTAGCTGAAATATATACCACTAACATTCAACTCAATGTACAAAAGTAAACAAATAAAAAAGTACCTAAGTCGATGGACATTGATATTGATGTTGTACTACAAAAAAGCTAATACAGTTTGAAACTGCAACTTTAATTCCAAAAAACTCTGTTGATCTCTTATTTCTACAAAGGTAGCCCCATGTAGTGAAATATATCCAGATCCAAGTATACCATAAACTCTAACAATCCATTTTGTTTACTACCTACTTGTAACATATGCAGTTTTCTCTCTTTTCACCTTTATTGCTTCTAGGCTCTTGGCTATATTTAGCGTTATCCCTCGAGCTCCAACCTTGCTGTAAGCCAATTGCAGACTTCATTCATCTCTTTAGGGATTGTGTAATGACCAATCCTGCACAAACCGGATCAAAAACAACTTTTTCTAGATTTGTAAATGTAATGACCATGGGCATGGATTCTCACAGTACAAAGTTCAATACATTTTGGCATTTTACAGGAGGAACGACGAAAAAACATGGAATTACTGAGGGACGAAAGGAAATACCAATTATCCACTAAAGAAAATTCTATTTACGACATCGACAGGTAATGCATACGCTAGATCAATGGCTTTCAGTCCTGGATAATTGAGAAGTGAGAGTCCTACAACAATAGTGCGCATCATGAACGGAATTACGCATGTTAAATTCATGAAAACAAATAAATAAAACTATGGCCAACGAATGGGCAGAGTGGCAGTTTAATACCAGCAACTCCGAAATATGTATGGTAGACATCAACAGCATCATCAGGTCTATCTGAAATTCCACCATTTTCCACATCCTGACAGTCCAAGATGAACTTAACAAGCTTTTCCTTATCTATCCAGTGAACTCTGTCAATCATGATCAAGCTAGATAGAACCAAATATAATTATAGACCAACTGCATAACAATACAAAAACTCAGCTCTGCATAAAATTAGAAATATAAAATGGACTCAATGATAGACAGGCAGTTGCGGTTGCTTTAATATCTTTGGATGACAAAATCTTGGTGAGGCTTTTCTTCGCAATTATAAGTTCGGCTTGCATTTTATCATATGCTTCTGCAATCAGAGGGCCAAGGATCATTAGTAAAAACGAAAAAGGCATTAACTCTTTAAGAGTTTAACTGTAGTTTATACAGTTGGAAAACTTACCGGTGCCTTCTTGTAAGGCCTTTTGTATTGCCTCCAGCTCAGTCAATCTGTCCTCCATATCCTGCAAAATTTACCAGCTTTTAAATTCCCAGTTGTCTGACATTAGTTAAACCGAGGGATTATCACAAACATAAGGTTTTCTTAAGACAAACCTCATTCTTCGAAACAGCAAATCGAATCTGCCCGATCTCAAATTTCAGGTGGGAGAAAAAGTCCTCATCTAATCTACAAAGTTTGCAAATAAAGATGGTGTATTGAACTGAGAATTTAAAGTGTATTTTACCAATTAAGTAAAGTTAATGGCAACGAAATGAAGAAAACACTCAAACAGAACATTTCAACAGAGAAAGACTATACAAAAGGTGAAAGTACCAGTAAAGTCCCTCTATTATATAGACTACATCAAATTAGTCCATCTACTAAATTGATTGATTTAGTCCCTTACTAGTAAAAGTAAATGAATAAAGCTAAATTGTAATAGAGTTAACATTTACTATTTAAAAAATGACTTCAAATTTTTCTTTCATTTGCAGTAGAATTTCTAGCAAAATATTTCATTTGTAAAACTATAAAAAGCTTTCAAAAATAAAAATATAACTCACATTAAACAATAAATAAATGTTTTTAAACAGTAAATGTTAACTCCGATGTAATTTGACCTTATATGATTTGCTTTAACAGTGTAGGATCTAAATTGATCCATAAGGACTAATTTTATCCAATCTCTATAATAGAGTGACCCTATGGAAAAAAACATTGAACTTCTCAATAAAACTCAAGTGTTCTAATAAATTTCAATACCCAAAGAAGCAAAACAACAAACAATTAACATGCAACATTCAACAAACAAGGATTTCACAACTTCTTCGCAGCAAGATTAAAGTACTAACCTATGCCTCAATCTTTCAATCTCAAACTCTCTCTCTGAGCCTCGGTGTCAAGAAAATACTCGATCGTCTCCTCAAGTGATGTCGGGTAATTCCTGGACTAATAATGAAACCACCGTAAAGAAGAAAACAAAATTTAAAACATCCAAAATAAAACCAACTGAATAATTTGCAAAAATAAAAATAAAGAAAACTAGTATACTTGGCGAAGAGCTCGGCGACGTTCCTTCTCTTCACGTAAATGTTGCTCAAATGCTTCTCGAGCCTCTGCGTCCCTCTCTAGCCGCCTTTTGAATTCAAGACGAGAGAGACGATGCCCTAGCCGATTCCCTAAGCCTCGCGTAAAATGACTCCACTCTTTCCTCCCTCGCCATTTTCTTTCGTTCCCCTCAATTTCGGTACTGAAATTGGTTGAAAATATTGTAACTTTCTCTGGGATCGAAGAAGAAAAGGGAATGGTGAAATTTCTCAGCGTTTTTCTTCTCTTTTTTGCTTATTTTGAAATTCAGATCTGAGAGAGCAAAAGAAAAGAGAGTGAGAAACGGAAGGGGAGAGCACTGTGTTTTTGCTTTAGCTTGTGATGTTCATTTGGTTTTTGAATTTTGGTGGAATTTTTCCGTTGAAATTTTGAATTGTTTTTAGCGACCGCGAAATTTTGGCGCTCTTCAACATTTTCCACCGTCACCATGCTCTCAACATTTTCCATCATCACTAGAAGATTATGTATATAAATTTTTAATTCATTTTATATATATTATAAATATTAATATTTATTAAATTATTAAAATATTACTCGTATAAAAATATTTAAAAATTTATTATAAATTGAAGTTTTTGTCCTAATATATTTGAATTTTTATTTTATTTTTATATTATTTGTAACTACGTATTCCTGCTCACATCAACTTCCAAACGTCATCATGACCTAATAGATATTTATAATTTATAACAACACTATTTGATATATTATTAGAATTGTAAGGTAATATATGATTATAAAATATAATAAAAAATTAATGATCGTATGGTGGACCAATACCGATCGGTGAGTAGTAGAAGACACCTTAGATCCAAGTCAATATGACGATCGTTACTAAAAATCAGAGAATAAAGTTATTTGAATTTTGATTCATAGATTTATAATATTCAAAATTGAGTTACCAAAACGTAAATTTAATAATTAGATTACTCATTGTTTTATTATTCATCCTTATTTCACAAATGGAAACCAAGATGGAGTTTTGTTGTATTTATCAAACCATCTAAAACTACAGTATAACATAAATGGTAATTAGGCTAATAAAATAGTATTTTTTATGTAACATATTATTGGAGTTTTAATTTAATGTAATATATTTTTTTATGTTTTAATAAAAATATTTATATTTAATAAAAATTTCTTACAATTTCTTGATATAATAGAACTTGTTTGACATGGAAATTAGCTACTAAAGTATTGGTTGTACTTAGTGAGAAAACACATTCACTGCAGATAGTGATATATGCGATTCATTTCTATTACTTATAGTTTTCATTAATTCCACATTAATCA
Source organism: Gossypium sturtianum (assembly GCA_025698515.1). Lineage (NCBI taxonomy): Eukaryota > Viridiplantae > Streptophyta > Magnoliopsida > Malvales > Malvaceae > Gossypium > Gossypium sturtianum. Next base: position 161,067,425 of record CM046948.1, read on the forward strand.
ATTCTACATGCAATTTGTTTTAGGTTATATCGAGCTAGTGGAGTGATTGATCGGGCATATATATATAATTAGGGATAAAATAGTTTGCAATTAAGTTATTGTTCTTTGCTTATTAATTACAATATTATTTAATCGTGGAGTCATTCTACTATAGTACCATGATTATTACGAAAGTTACTCCTTAAGTGATCGCCCAATGACCTTGTCATAATTGTGTTACTCTCATAAGATATCCTTAAATCTCTTCAGGATAAATTTATAAGAACTGGATCAAATTAAAGTTCATATATTCAATTACACATTAAACCATTGTTAATGTATGCTTTTGGGATTTATCCCATTTTGATATTTTATTATTTGAAAAATAATAATTTATATTTATCTTATTTATGATTAAAATTTTTAAATATATATAACATAAATTTTAAAACATTTATATTAAAAAAACCCTAAAACCTTAAACCCCAAACCCATAATTACAAAATTCCAAAATCCTAAACCCCAAACCCATAAAACACAAAACCCTAAAATCTTAAACCATAAGCTATAATCCTTAAACCCTAAACTCTAAACACTAAACTTTAAACCCTAAACTAAATTGATTTTTTACGGTATTTTTATTAAAAACCTTATTCACACTCGAAGTTATTAAGTTATTTTTAATTTAAATATATATATAATTATTCACAAACTGATGATGTAAAATTTTAGGAATATTCATATTTTAAATCTAATTTTTTGGTGCTACACATTCAAAAAAAGTCGGAATTAAGGAAATTTGGGATGTTACATTTTTATACAAAGAGTTGGCCAGAGCGTTTGTTGACAAGTCTATCCCAACACTTAGGAAAGTGTCGCCCCAAAACTGTCGTCTTAGGACTAGACAAAAGCCAACTCTTATTCAAGCGTTGCCTTAGGCATACATATCCCAACCCTTATACAAAGAGTTGGCTAAAGCGTAGTCTATCGCAACACTTAGGAAAGTGTCGCCACAAAAGTGTCGTCTTAGGACTATACAAAAGCCAACTCTTATTCAAGCGTTGCCTTAGGCATACATATCCCAACCCTTATACAAAGAGTTGGCCAAAGCACAGTCTATCCCAACACTTAGGAAAGTGTCGGGACAAAAGTGTCATCTTAGGACTACACAAAAGCCAACTCTTATTCAAGCGTTGCCTTAGGCATACATATCCCAACCCTTATACAAAGAGTTGGCCAAAGCGTAGTCTATCCCAACACTTAGGAAAGTGTCGCCACAAAAGTGTCGTCTTAGGACTACACAAAAGCCAACTCTTATTCGAGCGTCGCCTTAAGCTTACATATCACAACCCTTATACAAAGAGTTGCCCAAAGCATAGTCTATCCCAACACTTAGGAAAATGTTGCCACAAAAGTGTCGTCTTAGGACTACGCAAAAGCCAACTCTTACTCAAGCGTCGCCTTAGGCTGACATATCCCAACCGTTGTACAAAGAGTTGCCCAAAGCGTATGTTGGCAAGTCTATCCCAACACTTAGGAAAGTGTCGCCCCAAAAGTGTCGCCCCAAAAGTGTCGCCTTAGGACTAGACAAAGCCAACTCTTATTTAAGCGTTGCCTTAGGCATGCATATCCCAACCCTTATAAAAGACTTGGCCAAAGCATATGTTGGCCAGTCTATCCCAACACTTAGGAAAGTGTCGCCCCATAAGTGTCGCCGTAGGGCTGTTTTGTTGTAGTGAGTACAAGATTATTTAACTACATGAACAATATAATGATTTTGCCTTTTAACTTAATGGGTAAACATTTATCAAAACGATGTAGTTTTGTGTTTTAACTTAATTATTTTGAATTTTAACTTTTAAAAAAGTAAACATTTATCAAAGCGACGTAGTTTTGTCTTTTCTTATTCGGATTTTCGGATAACTCGAATTGTGTAATTCATATTCGAGTTAAACCGAAAAACTTAATTTTTTATTCGAGTTGATCCGAATAACTTGATTAACTCAAATAACTCAAACTATTTAATTCAAAATTTAAATTTTTTATCGAGTTTTTCGAATCGAATCGGAGTTTGCTCACCCCTACAGTCAATAGCTTAAATAATAGTATAGATAACATATTACTTATTTATACATTTAAACAAATTAAATTACAACAAAAGTGTATTTCAAATTGAATATAAAGTGCAATTTAATATTTTATCCGATTATAGCTATTGAATTTTCTATATTAATTTTAATATAATAATAAAATTATTTCTAGTAAAAATAATTTAAAATAACAAAATATTACTTATATATAAATTTGAATAGTTTAAATTACAACCAAAATGTAATTCAACATGAATATGAAGTGTATTCAATATTTATCTGACTTTAATTAATTAAATATTTTATTTAATTTAAATATAATAATATTTTCTTATATTTAGATTTAATTGCTCGTTGAAAAATAGAAATTAGTTTTTTATTACTCTAAATTTATTTATTTGTAACATAATAATATTTTATTTAGTTAAATAAGTTTTTGATTCATAACTTGCATATATAATAAGATAAATTATTTGCTCACCATTAATCTCCCACTAGTTGGTCACCATTATTGATACTTGCTCAAAATGCTACAAATACCAACTAGAGAGAACCACTTTTTCTTATTATTATTATATAGAAATCGCAGAGAAGAGTAGATTACAAGAAACCAATTCATCAAGAAAAAAAGACATAATGTTGTTTGAAATACAGATCACAAATCCAATGCAATGAAAATTTCTTCTATTCATGGCTCAGACAATGAATTGTTGCACCTTCTATTGATGTAGTAATTTTATGTGCTTGAAATAGCTCAATAGGGTGGTGGAGGATAGATTCCGGTCGGAGCTGCACCGACAATCAGAAAAGTTCAGATCAAGCAATTGATAAACATGGAATATATATATGTGTGTGTGTGTATAAATGCAGCAATAAGAATGTACCTGGTGGATAATAAGTTGAGGCCTGTGGGGGTGGTGGTGGGTATGTTTGTGGTGGATAAGGTGCAAGAGGGGCCTGGTGAGGGTAACCTACGGCAGCAGGGGCTGCTGTAGGACATGACTTGTAATGAGATGGAGCTGCGTATGACATTGTTGGGTAAGGAGCTGCTGATGGTGCTGGTGGGTAACCATATGGTGAGACCTGGCTGAAAGGTGCAGATGGTGCATATTCTTCAATTGATTTTGTCTTGCATTTTGATTTTTGTGGTTGCTACATTTGAATACCATGGTTACTTGGTCAGCTATGCATGTATTTATATATATATATATATATATATATATATAAGGTCAATTGCACAAGATGTTCCAAACTATGATCCATATTCTAAATTGGTACCTAATTTTTAAAACATTCTATTGAGTCCTTATAGTATCATTATAATATCAATTAGATCTTTCTTTCAACATAGCAGTAAATTTGGACGTCTAGAACATTTTTAAAACGCATTGATCAAATTTTAAACACGTTGCATGGACAACATAATCTAACGTATTAGAAAAAAAAAAAAACAAATAGTATTGTTAAAATTTATGAGAGTAAATTTTTTTTTTCCTTTTAACATGTCAAATCTAATTTGTCTATATTATAGGTTCACACCTGTTTAAAATTTGATCCACATGTTTTAAATATACTTCATATTATATCAAAGCTAATATCTAACGCCTAAAGTAGTAGAAAAGACCTAATTGATATGATACCCATATATCAAGGACTCAATTAAAACGTTGTGGAGTTTGGGACCAATTTAAAATCCTTATCATACAATTAACCCATATAACATAATATACATAATATATATGTATGTATTCTACATTCAGGATTGATGGAATTTTACAGATATGTGGAACTTGGTAAGTAGGTAATTAACTTACTGGGGCTTTGGCATTGGAGTAGTGTAATATGAGCCTCACTTCCCCTGCATGCCTGTTTTGAAATAAATTTATCGTAGATTAGGTTTAAATCGTATGTGATTATATTAAAAAAGAGAATTATACAAGCTTTCCTATTTAGCTAACCTGCCATATTTGCTTTGAAGTGGCCAAGTACAATCATCAAAACCTAGGGAAAGGACTTTATGGAGTTGAACCCTGCAACACAAGCAAGAAAAACTGAGTTCCTTGAACATTAAGGTAATGTTTTTTTCTTGGGGATTGTAGATTTTGATCATTTACCTTCTAGTTCCGATATGATCATCGGCAACGATCGTGTTGCTGTTCCAAACGACCACATTCAGTTCCTTGAGGCCTTCGATAAGCGTAAATACGAATTTCTCTTGAAAAGTAGGACTCTTCCCTCCATCTAAACCAAAAAAAAAATTAGTTTAAAAAACGAAATCCGAACATAAATTTCAAAATCAGTTTCGTAAATAGAGAAAAGAAAGATACCAGTGCAGGTTCTAGTCCTATACTTAGCACTTCCATATTCAACACAAACATAAGGATCTTGTTTTGATATCCATTCCTTGTCCTCCAAGTTATAGCATCCAACAACTGCAAAAATGGATAGATATGAACAAAACATAGCAATGGCAACTAGGAATTAGGTCAATCATATATCTATATACATACAATGTATATAGATATGTCGTACCTGTAACCTCGAACGGAAGGCCTTGGATCGACATGAATGCAAGTATAGAACAACTTTATAGCTTGATGAAAAAAATGCTGTTCTTAGTATGACAATATAGAAGCTGCTGCAAGTAGTATTTATAGGAATGGAGGGAATATTATAGGGTTGACAGAGCCTGTTTTAGTCATCTTCTTAGCTGTATCAATCATGGGGTGGTTTTGAATTGTTTATGAGAGAAAACCCATCAACTTGCTTAATCTCCAACACATCAACCTGTTTGAATTGCCATATGTGACTGAAATGTTCTACTCTATAGAGCATATTGTTAATGGAAATTTCATTGAAACTTGCTCACCTAAATATCAATAGAATTTTATTTTTATATTTATTTGGTATAGTTATGATTTTAAGCCCCTCTACTATCTTGAAATTTAGTAAAGCTGGAAATTTGTTTAATTTGACGTAATTTAGTTTTATGCATTTTGTTATACCGGTTCAAGAGAATATACTTAAGTCTAGATAAATCGGTACTTGCCAAACGCCAGACGGCAAGATCAACAAAGGACTCGAGTCATAGTCCTATTGGATCAAAGGTACTAGCTTTAGCCAATTACATGGAAGGAACGGTTTTATCTATCATTATTCTACAAAAACATTCTCCCTAGCTTTCATTACCTTTCCCTCCCTGACTTAAGCATCGAAAAACGTCCCGAATCACAATCTTTGGTGGCCCCATAATTATTTATTTATCTTGTAGGATTGAAGATTTCACGAAACCAAAACCAACCTTCGACCCATTTTCTTCTCAAGAAGACTTTTAACACATTTGTAATAATATTAATAGACATTGTTAATGTCATTAAAGCGATGATGTGAATTTAAAAAAAAAAATGAGCATTCAGATGACATAAATTCATTATCGATTGTAAACATAGTTAATTATATTTTTATGCGATTTTGATTGTATGACTAAAAAATAAAAAAAAAAATTATATTATCACTTTAACAACAACAATTAATGATGTTATCAATTTGGATCTATTGATAACATTATAACAATATACGAGCTAAATTATAAGAAATTAAATTATAATTATTAAATCCCAAATTTCGAACTAAAATCTCAATTAAACCTATCTATTTTATATGTTTTTAGTTAGAGAATTATGGGTTTAAAATTTAACTGACATTCTTGGAATTTCGTCGTATTTGGTTCCCTTCATGCTGTGTTCACATATGAAGTCATTTAAGGCTATAATCAAATCTAGTTTCATGTGGAGAAATAGGTAAAGTCAATGGCTAAAATTTCAAAGACTTTGGATCTAACCACAGATTAAAAGGGGGTTCGTTGCTTAATAAACTACCATTAAAGTTGACGTTGAGCTCATTAAGGGGAGTCAAAGGCCACATTGTCAACGTGCTGACTCAGTTTTGTTTGTCGATTTTGGTTTTGTTTGTGCTTTGACTTGAGTGATGTTCGTGGGAAATACCTGGTTCAAATGGACTGTTTCAAAAATCAAATTGGCTTCATTGGGCAACGAAAGAGCTTGAAATAGAAAATTTGGCAAACAAGCTTTTATGGATGCATGTTTTTATTTCTGTTGCATTTAATTTAAATGTTATAAGTAAATGCCTCATTGAAGTTCTCGAAGAAATAAAATAAAATTTGATTGGTGAAAAAATTTGAGGATTAAATTGATAGAATTTGTAAATATAGAAAGTTAAATTTGTTGAATTATTTAATATTAGGACCAAAATGATAGAACGAGTGAGTATTGAGGACTGAATATATTATTATACCAATTAAAAAAATGCCGCATCTTCATTTCCATTAACAATTTATTAGGTGATCAAAAAGTGACAATTAAAAATTTTCTTAGTTGATTAACCAAACCAAAAACGTACTAATAATTAAGTGATTAATTGTAAAATTTACCCTATTTTTTGTTTCATTAAGAATAAAAATTAGACTTGTTTAAAATACGCTTAGCAGAACCGAAATTTAATAATTAATACGAACATTACATGTTGACAAATAATCAAATTCTTAGAAGCCATTAATAAATAATGAAATGAAATACAGAGGACAATAGAAATTAACAGCAACCTGTTCTACCATCATACATGTCGGTTTTCGATTTAAGCACTGCTTTTTCCGACCATCTCCCCGGAACGGTTTAGCCGGAGTCCGCTTTATCGCCTTCACTCCCAACGGATTGTCCTTGCTCTGCGAAAGCGAATTCGAAATAAGACAATGTATATGCAAACAATAACAATTTTTCAAGAAAACGAAACCGAAAATGTCACTACCATCAAGCAAGTTCCTTCATTTATGTTGCAAACAGGGTAGTCATGTGGACAGCAACTATAGTAGTCTTCACAACAAGTAGCAGCCTCAATCGAGCAACATCCCCACGCGAGGCAGTAGCCATACTGCTCGTAGACGCAACAACAAGTATTGCTCTCGGGACAACTATAATAATTATCACAAACCGTAGGAGGCTTTACGGGAGACGGCGGAGAAGGACCGGGATTAGGTGGATTTCGTCCCGTTTTGATAGGATAAGAGGCTTCCATTGCAATTCCACATTTGCCGGTCTTGGTATCGACCACGTTTCGTTCCATCCGGACATAGCCTGCCTCTCCCCAATTATCACCCCATGAATTCCTTACAATCCAATAGTCTTTACCATTTTCAGTACCATATCCAACAATAGTCACACCATGGTCTAATTGTGTGCCACATTGACCATCAAATATACCCTAAAATACAACAATGGACAAAAACACACATTACTCTGTTGTTTCATTGTCAATTATAAACAAAGCATTTAATCCATAGACAAATCTTACAGATTGATATAACTGGAAAGCCCTGCCTTCGGCTTCAATGGCAACGCTAATCGGTTGATTTGAGACCGCCTTTTTCAATGCACCCTCGTCATTTTCCGGAACATTTTCATAAGCTTCAATTGAAACAACCTTGGCATTCTTCTGCAAATCACAAAACACCATAATCATAAGTAGCGAGCTAACGGTGGGAAATTTTTAATGTGGTATAATAGTAACTTTAACCCTTAACATTTATACATTTTGTCAATTTAGTCTTAATTCTAAAAAAAATCTAATCCTCAACATTTACATATTTTGTAATTTGATCTTTTTTACAGTTCTGCTTTTCTTTGTGGTCCTTTCGCCTAAAAACCTAAAAATCAAATTTATCAACTAAATTTAATTGAAAATATACAAAAAACTGAAACACCCAAAAACCTAAGATAATAATTTTCATCTTGTTTTTAAAATTAACCCTTTAATATCACAAAAAAAATAAAACTGTAAAAAAAACTACATAATGTGTAAATATTAAATGTTTAAAAGCTATCATATTAATTGACTACTAATAAAAATAAAATAAAATCTAATAATCAAATAATAATTTTGTAGGTAATTACTAATGTATTCGAACACTTACCCTATAGGTGTCACATCTGCCATTATGATTGGTATAAGGGTAATCTTCTTCAGTGTCAATGCCACCATTTTTTATGATGAATTCAAAGGCATAATCCATAAGGCCACCATTGCATCCTTCATTGTAGGATGTATCACAATCCACTAATTCTTGCTCTGAGAGAACTATGAGGTCGCCTGTAATGATTTTGTTTATCCCTTCCACTGCAGCAATAGTTGAAAAAGCCCAGCAACTCCCTGTAGTCAACGTTGAATGGTCAATTAAAATCATCTTATAAAACATTTAAGATAAATTATGCAGTTGGTCACCTAAAATTCGTAAATTTTCATTTTAAGTATTGAAAATAAAAAAAATTATAAAAAAAAAACAATGTCGTTACAAACTGTTTTCATTTTGGTTACTTGTCGCTAATTTGGGGTAAAGCAATGTTATTGTATACTTATTTTAGTTATCCAATTTTAATAAATTTTTATTATGGTCACTCATTTTATCTTTTTTTTTATTTCTTTTTTTTTAGAATTAATTTTAGTTTTTTATAATAAAAAATATGAGGTTTTAGAAATTATTTGAGTGTTTTTTTTTTTACAGAAAACCCTATTTTATCTTTTCACTTTCCTTTATTGTTTTCTATTTTTTAGAATTAATTTTAGTTTTTTTTTATAGAAAAGCCTTAAAATTTTTTTATAAGGAATTGAGTTACAAGGAAAAACTTAAACTTTATCTCCACAACTAAATAACTCAATTTTCCATAAAACTCAGATTTTTTAAATAAAATTAATTCTAAAATAAATAAGTGATTAAAATGAAAATTCACTAAAATTGAGTAACTAAAATGAATGTACAATAATATTTTCTAACCCCAAATTAAAGACGGATGATTAAAATGAAAATAGCCACAATACCCTTTATATATATATATATATATATATATATATTTAGTTTTGATGTACAAAATAAAAACTTCAACAAATTTAAAACCCAACAAAGATGAAAAAACAATGATGATCAATGCAACTTACCACAAGAACCTTGATCTTTAACCGGAGCCACAGCACCTTTTGTCCTCCAATCAACAGAATCCGGCAAGGCCGCCTCGCCGAGGAGCTGCACGTAACGATCACTCCTCTTGGAAACCTTCTTATTAGGTTTCTTAACACCCAAGTAAGTTAAACGGTACTCCTCGTTGGTCAAGTCGGCGAACTGGTTCAACCCAAGCTTGAAACTATGTGTCTCCTCCGAGTTATGTTCATCGATGAACCTGAGATTATCTTTAAAAATCTCGAACCTTTTCTCTTTCTCTCCTAAACCATTGTAAACTTTGCCATGTTTTACAAGCCAGTCCTCATACATTGCCATAACCTCGTCGAAGGTTCTCCAACTAGACATCGACCGGTCGGGATGGGATTTGTCGTAGGATACGATTGACATGTCGAAAGCTGATGATAAAGTGAACATCATCAGCAAGAGAACCGCCATTGTTGATGGTTGTGAATCCATATAGAGGATGTTGAATGTGTGGGGTGGAAGAAAGTGTAGTGATGTATGAGTTTATAAAGAGAAAAGAAAATAGGTTGAATTAAGCTATTAGTCCATATACTGCATAAAAGTTACGGATTTAATTATTAAACTGTAATTTAGTTATTTTTAGTCCCTATACTTTTTAAATTTTAAAATTCCAATCCTCATGAAAACTATTAAGTTTATTAAGTTAAAGTCTTTTTTTTTTCCAAAACCTGATACGCCTATCATACTATTATATGTGTAATATCATGTCACCTTGTTATTTTCACATAATATTACTCATTAAAAATCTAGTTAATAGATTAACGACAGCCATTTGTATAAATATTAAATTTTCAAAATTTGAAAAGAGAATATAGGAATTTAGAATGGAGAATATTGACCATATATACAATTGTACGCATAGTACATGACTAATAATTAGATTTAACCAAATAAATTTAACTGCTATGATTTGATTTAGGATTAAATTTTTAAAATTCAAAAAAGTGCAGAAATTAAAATTGATTAATTCGAAAAGTACAAAGATCATATCACAACTTTTCATAAATTACAAGGACTAATAGTAGAATTTAACAAAAAAATATATATACTAAACTTGAATGTGAACATGGTAATGGTAAATCCAATAAAATAGTAGCCGGAGAAGAAACAAAAATGGAAAATAAATAAATGGGAATTATTATTTTATCTTAATATTCAACATCTAAAATCTAGACAGTATGTTGTTGATTGAGTTTTAGTTCGATTGATATGGGTATTGTTGTCAATGTAGCAGGACGTGAGTTCAAGTGCGCTGAAGCGCACTGCATTATCTTTCTATTTATGTGTTGAGGAGGGGTTATGAATAGTTCTAACTATTGTGTTGAAAAGAACATGTACAATCAGATCCTATAATCAGATAGTTCAAAAAACAATCTAAATGATGTTGAAAGATAAAGATAAAGTTGAAAAAAAGAAAAAGAGAAGATGAATTGAAGATAAAGTGATAAAGGAACTGTGACAAAGAGAGAACAGCAAGACCAATAAAAATATGGATAAGATGTTCTGTGATAGCCTCCATTGATATTGGAGTTATTATTGATATTAGTGTGGTTTTATTCATTCTTTGGTTGGGTTAATTATTTATTTTTTAATTAAATTATAGAGTATAAATTTTAAGGTTATAATATTTTTAAAGTTTGTGAATTTTTTGTATATTTGGAATTTAATTTTTATATTTTTATTTTCGGAAATTTAGTCTCTTTATTTTTCAAATTTAAAAATGTAGGTCTATTTGTTAACAATGTTATAGTTTTTTTGTTAAACTTGCTAGCGTGACATTTTGAAATTAAAAAGATACTTACTTGGTATCGCTATAACAAAAAAAAAATGACATCGTAATAGACCTGAATGTAATAAAGAATTTTAACGATGTTAGCAATCCTTAAAAATTCACATAAGTATTTTAATCAGAATAAAATATTTAGATTAACTAATGACATTATAAGAATCGAGGTGACAAATTATGTTAAAAGTAAAATATAGAAATTTAATTTCAAATTTGTGTGAAATATAGAGATCAAAATTGAAATTTAATCATTCTTATATAATCTCAAAAAAAGTAAAGAGATTAAAGATGAAATTTGACCATAACCTTTTTATGTGAAAATGGAAGAAAAAGATAGTGTCGCGAAAGGAAGGCCTTAGGGCGTTTCGTTTAAAAAATAAGTCATGTATGCATGTTAAGCAGGTGAAGGCAGGAGGTAGGCAGGGGTCTTAGCCCCTCAAAATAGGAAATTTTAACTTCAGCTCCTTTAAACTTTATGAAATTTTAAGTTAACATAAGGTAAAATTATAGTTTCTCCTTTAAATGATAAATTTTTTATTTAATCTTTCTAAAAACTATAAAGATATATGCCTATACTATGGTGAAATTGCATTTTAAATTCTAAAAAAATATATAATTTAATTTCACCCCAAAAAATTTTATGTCTTCCCCATGATGTTAAGGTAACTTTTACACTAAAATTATTGGGATAAATATCAAATTTATACATGACATTTGGTCCAATGTGCAACTTGATACATTAATTTTGATTTGGTGCAATTATACACATGAAACTTGAATTATGGTTCATATGTATATATGAAACTTTGATTTTGATTCAATTGTACACATTTAAATAAACGAATATATACATTTATTTTCATATTTGATTAATATAATTGTTTATGTATACAATATATCAACGTAAAATGATGTTAACTCAATAATGTTGTTAGTGATTTGTAAAAAATGAATCAAATCAAAATTTCATGTATAAAATGGCACCAAATCAAAATTCACGTGTGACATTGCATATTGAATCAAAGTTCACGTATAGTTTTGATATTTATCCCTAAAATTATTTGATAAAGTTAGCACAAGTGATTTAATTTGTTATTAACAAAAATTCAATAATATAATTTAGTGAAATTAAAGCATTGCAACTTACACAAAAATTGATATTAAATTTAGCGACCCAAAATGTAAATTACCCAATATTACACTATTATTGTTACGACTTACGACCCTCCAATGTCTTTGATTCTTTAACATCCAAATAGCTAATCATTTGGACGATTGAGCCTTAGTTAAGTTAGTATCGGTATTGATGTCAATGTAAGAGGATATGGGTTCGAGTGTGTTTAAACGCGTTTTATCCTTCTATTTAAAGATTGAAAGAGGGTTGTGAATGGTTCTAAGTATTGCATAAAAAAAAATAGCTAAGCAATCCAAACTACCAAATTAAAAGTGTGCAAATATCTAACTATCTACCATATTCAACTTCGAATTATCTTTTCCAATCAGCTATACCATCAATATATAACTTAGAGGTCCTCATGGTCACTGGTTATTGCATGTGATATTAGATTCTAGCTAAGCTTAATTGGGTCCACACAGTTCACATCAGTGTTAAAAAAACACAACTAGAATCAACTCACAAGTGAACCATTTGAACAATCACGTTGTAGTATTTTTGTAGTATTTTATGCCACTTGTATAATTTGTTGGTAAAGTATATATACATGTATACAAATTGTAGATAAAAGACGATAAGATACCAAAAGTAGAGGATACATCTTTAGTCTTCACTTGGATTCTCTTACTCCTTTGTTATTATCCCAAGCTATCCATTGCGATATCCACTTACATAAGGGGCAAGACCAAAAAGTTGTTTAAAGGGACCAGAAGTGAATAAAAAAAAATTAAAAAAAAAAGTATAATTTTATCTTTATATTAACTTATAATTTCTAAAAATTAAAAGGTTTTTATGGAAATTTTTTTATTTTGAGGTGAATTATGCCCACGTTCGGTGTTGATGAAGCATATTAATGCAACCTTTGGTGTTCCGTTCATGTATTTGTTTAACAAACTATTTAAAGCTGATTTGCTGTTTGTTTATTATTATTCATGAATATTGTTTGTGAACATGTTAAATTATATAGTTTTAAATAAATGAGCATAAACATAATTTTGAAATTATTAATGAACATGAACCGATCATGAACAAGCTCAAAAATAAACAAATGAACGTGAACAAAGGTTTGTTCGGGCTCAGTTCATTTACAACTCCTATTTGGGTGTGCCTTAACTTAATTCTGAATGTATGGCATTATTTGATTCATTGATAGTATATAGAATTCTACATTATTAGAGCATCAAATATTAATCTTGAAGGGCGATTGAGTTTTAACTCGATTGGTATCGGTATTGTTGCCAGTGCAAAAGGATATGAGTTCGAGTGTATTGAAACGTATTCTCCTCCGAATCAATCCCATTTTAAATATTTTGCTTAGTTGCAAATCAAATTTAGGAGGAAAAAAAAAGGTTAAAAGAATGATTTATTGTGGCCTTTTGTCTAAACTATTAGGCGTTGGCTGAATTATTCATTTTATTGACAATTTTGGATTCTGCTTCTTCTGTTTATGAATGGGCCATTTTGACAATCTCAAAATTGGGCCTATTTTATTTGTTAATGTAATCAAAAGCAATTATTTTTACTTTGAACTTTTATATTAATAATAGACTTTTCCTTCATTTAATTTTTGAAATTCGTTTCATAAATAAATTTATTGCTTTATTCAAAAAAAAAAAAATATTGTCAATCTTTGGGTTTTAAGTATCCATGCTTAATATTCACTGTACACATTTATATTAATGGGTGGTCGAGTTTTATCATCTATTATTATTATTATTATGTATGGGTTTTAGTTCGATTTAGTTTATATTAGTTTAAATAGTTTGCAGCTCTTAATCCTATTATTATCTTTGTTGGTAGTTTTTGTACAAATTTATCGGTTAAAGTTATCGACTGAATTTTTCTGTTAAATTTACTGGTGTGATATTTTGAAAAAAAAAATAGTCATTTAGTAACTATGTAACAAAAAGAATACAACTGTAATGAACTAAATTTAACAAAAAAAATTGTTCCATCTACTAAAAAATGAGCAAATTAGTCATTATACGTTAAATCAAGAAGAAAATTAGTCTTTTCTAGTAAAAACTTCATCTATTTGTACTGTTAAAAACTTGTATGGTTGATGGAATAAATAAACAATGATGCATGGCATGCACTCCAACGCTCTCCTACATATAACGTTGGATTTGATATCGTGACTTTGTAGTCCAAAGATACCTTTAATCTTATAATTATATATTTTGGTAGTTTTAATAAAAAAATTTCGATTTAACATGTATATTTTCTATCGATCATATGTCACATCAAATAATAATATCATAATCAACATGTCAAATTGATCAAATTTAATATAAAAATATTTACGATTTTAATGATTATAGTGAAATTTTCAAATCAAAAAATAATATCACTTAAGTTTTAACTTTTAAATCCAAAGATTAAATCTCATTTTTTTTATCGAAGTACGAGAACAAAAAATAAATTTAAATCATAAATTGAATTAATTGTTGAAAAAGATAAAAGGTTTGAACAATTAGAAACAAGCAATCATGATTGTTTTGCTTTATCTTTTTCCTTTATAATGTCACATTTTGACCTAAAAAAAAGAGCCTACTACTTTCCTATAAACAACAATTAATTCTAAATTTAGGGTTTTTTTTTCCATTTTATTAATTATAATCGTTGAATAATTAGTACTAAATAATAATTTTAAAAAAATGAAATTATTAGTTTTCCCACTATTTACCAAATATTTATTTATATAATAGAAACATTTAGCATTCATTTTAAATATGGTTTGAATCGATTGATTTGAAAATTGTCTGAAATTAGTAAAAATAAAAAATCGAAATAAAAATTGACATTTGAATTGATTTAATTTTTACGATTTTTTTATTATTATTAGTTTGGCAATCGAACCAACTGAATTGGTTAAATAAAAAACTAGTGGCGTAACCTATTCAATCACCATCACGATTATTAAAATATTAAATATGACACTTTAAGATTTTATCACATCATCACCTAAAATTTCATATAAATTTTTATATTTTCAAGTGATGATGTGGTACAATCTTAAAGTGTCACATCAATATATCATTAAAGGCCAGAACGAACCTAATTATCAAGTTTAAATTTAAATTCTAAAATGGACAAAAGAAATATAGGTATCGAAATAAACTTAATTGTCAAATTTAATGTCGAAACATTATATTTACCCTAATCAAACCATAAAGTATCATTATAAAAAAAAAGTATATTCAATGTGTTATTTTTATTGAATTAATAAAAAAGTGGAATTTAAAGAATAAAAAAATGTTTTTTTTTTTTAATTTCAACGTCCAGCTGTAAGCATCAAAAAGCTAAAGCGGCTATAGCGTCTAAACCTAGTCATATCAGAAAAATTCAACGGGATACTATCGTACCAAATGATTAACAAAGACACCTAAATCCAACGGTTGATTTTAATTACGAGAGTTAGGTAAGATGATATAAATCTCTTTTGTTTTAATCAGTGGTTAAAAGTTTAATCTTCACTTTAAGTATAGAACAATTTTAAAATTTTTAGTTAATATTTATCTCTTAATAAACCTATAAATATAAAAATTAATTACTGAATTCATTCCGATAAATATTTTTAAAAATAAAAAAAATCAAACTGTTTATATTAAATGAAAGCGGCTATGGGGTCCACTTTTTTGAAGAAAAAAAAAGAAGAGAATCCCATGTGACTTGTGGGACGAGACTTTGTCACTTTGACCGCCGTTTCCAGTTTCCGGTGAAAAAAGTGGATCGGGGCCCCACTTTTTATTTGTGGGTCCCACTAATAACTTTAAAATTTATTATTATTTATTAATTTTGTTTTTAAAGGTCAACTCTAGTCACTGTCTCCAACTCCAACCTAAAATAAATAAATAAAAGGTTTAATTTTTTTTTTGAATTATAATAATAGGGTGAAGTTCGAACAGTAAACACGATTTGTTCGATTCGAACATAGGCTACATCTGAGGTGGTGAACACCCTTAACCATCAGACTATCACATGAGATTCAAATAAAAGGTTTAATTTTATAATCCTGTTTTAAAATTTTAAAATATTATAATTGAGTTATTAAAGTATGAAATTTTTTCTTCTTTTCTTTTGTCAATTTAATCATAAATTCAGGTATTAAATGTTATTTTGAATGTGACGTGGAATATAACTAAAACACGTAACGTAAATTATTAAATGAAGTTTTGATATGATTGGTAAAGAAGAAGATTCGAGACCTACCACATGCAAACGATAAATTTGAGTACTAAATGTTATTTTGAAAGTGGCATAGACTATAATTAAAACACGTAAATTATTTAATGAAGTTTTGGCATGATTGGTAAAGAGGAAGACTTACTGCGTGCAATAGTTAGATTTGAGTATTAAATGTTATTTTGATTACGACGTGGAATATAATTAAAACACGTAAATTATTAAATGAATAAATTGCACGAATTTTTGAGTCTCATGTTAAAGTTTTAGTCCAGTTTGTCGGTTTTAGCCTGAATCGTATTAGTTCTTAATCTATTTGTGTTGTAATAATTTGATCCTACTCTGTGATTAGTTCATAATTGTATTGTATTTGTAATACTTAAAAAAAAAACACGTAAATTAAATTGTAAGCAAGTGTAAGATCAACCCATACTTAGATCTAACCTGTTAAAAAAGTTATTTATTTATTTTTTGAACACGAAATATTCAAAATTTGTACGTAACCGTTTTTTCGTTTTTAAAATGTTTTCAAATATCTTTCGTGTTAAATTTAAATTGGCATTTAATATCTACATTAATGATTAAGTTAACGGAATGATGACACAACAAATTAAAATTATGACTAAATAAGAAAAATCAATAAATAAAAAATCGATACAAACTAGGTAAAATTACTACAAAACTCCTTATATCATACACACACTAGATGAGTTAGCATAACAAATCATCCGTTAAAATTCGGTGTTTATATATAAGATATAGTAACATATTTAGCCATCAACTTTTATATATTTATAAAATTTAATCCCGATTCTCTTATTGAGTCGGTGTTATTATTTTAACAGAAGACTGTTTTACTCACACATGAACAACTTTATTTATTTTTTCAATAAAGAAACAAAAATGCAATTTTTGAGACGGTTTTTAGAATACAATTAAAAAGAAATCAGAATTTATTTATGAGAAATTAATATTAAATCTTTTTTTAGGAAAAAAATCCCAAATTTACAGAGTCATCAATTTCAAACGGCTAATCCCCACCTTTTGACCTTATCTCTTGTCAGTGAGCCAATGAGAAAGGCATCCCTTTGACGAAAACTCGAATCTCTTTCATCATTAATCATAATCAATCTTTCACTTTTTCTTCGTAATTAAATCTCATTTCATTTCATTTCCCCCCTCTTTGTTCTGCTTCATCTATATAATAAACTCTGCTTTTATTTGGGAGTTTCTCAAAAGGGCTGGGTGTTCTTTGTTTTCGTACGAGCAGAGATGACGGTGGAATTGATGATGGGTCACGGCGGCGTTGGCGGTGGAGGCAACGGTTTTACAGTCAAAATGGAGGAAACTGCTTTGAAAGAAGCTGCTAATGCTGGGATTCAAGGTTTTGAAGAACTGATAAGATTGATGTCTAAAAGTCAACAGCTTTGCTCACAAGATGTTTGTTTTAATGCCCCTTCAAGTTCAGAACCAGCAATGGAAATCCAAGCTGTTACAGATAAGACTGTAAGTTCCTTTAAAAAAGTTATTTCGTTATTGGGTCGACCTAGAACTGGTCATGCTCGGTTCAGACGAGCTCCTCTTAATCATCTCCCACAACAACAACAGATTCAAGTGAGCAAAGATGAAGAAGTATCGACTTTTAAGCCTTTATGTTTAACCCCAAGTTATAAGTTACCTCCTTTGCCAACCAAAAGTAGCCATGTTTTAAAGACTGGTGTTTTAGAGCCTGGGAGTTCTGTTATGTCTTCATTGACTGGGGATACTGATAGCATACAACACCAACCGTGTTTCTCTCTTGGTTTTCAATTCACTAACCCTTCTTCTCATGGTAAACCTCCTTTGTCTTCAAAAAGGAAGTGTAATTCCATGGATGATGTTGCTAATCTCAAGTGTGGATCATCATCCTCTGCTCGTTGCCATTGTTCCAAGAAGAGGTTGGTCCTTGGTGCTTGGTTCTTTACTTTTTGATTGTGACCTTTGATGGTTTCATTTGATTTTGATTATGAATGTGTTCATGTAGGAAATCAAGAGTGAAAAGAGTCATTAGAGTCCCAGCTGTTAGCAACAAAATGGCTGATATTCCTCACGATGATTATTCTTGGAGAAAATATGGCCAAAAACCAATCAAAGGTTCTCCTCATCCAAGGTGTGTTTTTTCGATTAAATTTCGAATGGATTCTAATAGAGTGAATTCTACACCAAAGTTTCAATTTTTTTTGAAGTTGACTAAAGGGTTCCAAAGTTTTCAAACAATAATTCATGTATGTATTGAATGCCTTTTAGTTTGGTTTTCAACTACAAACATTAATCATATTCTATTTGGCAAAAAATTAATTGTTAATTTGACATTTTGCGGGGAAGTGCATGGAGACTTTTGAATTAGAAATTCTTTTTACAAGAGAAATAGATAAATTAGTATTTAGATTAAAGAGTAAATTTGAACGAGAATGAAATTTTTAACATAATTAATTAATTTACTCTTTTATTTAACTTTTAGAGACTAATTTTTCAAGTTTTATTAATAGAGATTTAAAATACAATAGTATTTGTATTATAACATTGAATTATTGCCTTACTACCGAGTTGGTTCATTGAGTTCACTTTTTTAACTCAGTCCCTTATGTTTTACCAAATTTCAGGGGCTATTACAAATGTAGCAGTGTCAGAGGTTGTCCTGCAAGGAAGCATGTAGAAAGAGCTGTGGAGGATCCAAGGATGTTGATTGTAACATACGAAGGTGATCACAATCATAGCCATAATATCACCACAGATGTCCCATCGGCTCTAGTTCTTGAATCATCATAAGATCATCCCATCCAACGGCTGAAATATCTATAGGGTTGTTCAGATTAGTCAATTTAGATCCATAGGTTCTGTCTCCAACAAGACAAAAGAAGATTGATTAGTGGGTAAGTTTAGCTGTTTCTAAAAAGTAAAAGGAAACAAAAAAGACAATAGGATTCATTGTTTTTTTGGTATTGGAGGGGGGCATATAGAGTAGGAGATTATGGTGGATTTGGTGGTGGTGGGAGTTGAATCATGCATAGTGGTGGCTATTTTTTTTTCTTTTAATGTATTTGTTGATGTTCTTATACTCAATTATTAGAAAAAAAAATTTCCTTTTTAATATAATATATATTATACAGAAAAATGGTCTGAATTTTGATTTGTTTATCTTG
The DNA here is from genome assembly GCA_025698515.1 of Gossypium sturtianum. Lineage (NCBI taxonomy): Eukaryota > Viridiplantae > Streptophyta > Magnoliopsida > Malvales > Malvaceae > Gossypium > Gossypium sturtianum. The sequence goes on from CM046948.1 coordinate 161,086,872, forward strand.
TATTTCAAGGCAAATAGGTATTGCAGTCAATGAATATGAAGTTTCTTCTTTGTGTTGAGTGCAGTGGGACAAAAGAAAGAAGAAAATGTGTAGCTTTTTCCTTAAAAAATGTGATATTGTTTAAGATTATTTATACATTATTTCAAGCTCAAAATAACTCAAAAAATCAAACTCAAATGTCCCAAGCTCAAAACAACCCAAATTTTAAATTTGACCCTAAACCAAAACAATCCCAAAATTATAAAATTCGAATTAATCTTATCTAGCGCAAAACGCACTCGACTTATCCATATCGGTAGTGTTTCATAATCTAATATTCATTTAAAAAATTATAGGAAGAAAATAGGAAGTCAAAGTAAGTTATCTGGCATGTTGATTATTGTCCCTTCTTTTTTTTCCTCTTTCAATGTCAACAGCTGATGTCTAAATTTGTTTGCTTTTCATAGTGTTTTTCTTTTCAGATTAGGAGGAATTTAGAATAAAACATTTTTGTTTTCTTTTTCAACAGTGGTTATTCTATGAAGATAGAGTTGAACGTTGCATCACAAATATACTTTTTCAACTGTTTAGGTCAAACTTAAACTGTAATCCACTCAGCTTTTTCTTGTCTACACTTTCTAATGTTTCATTTGAATTTCAAGTCTCTCAAAAAATTACTATTGTTGTATGGAATATGGATTCAAAGAAAAGTACCCTTTGATTACCTTATTATGATTGAAGGGGGTGGTGGGGGACCAATTTTCCAACTAGTATTTTGGACTAATTTTCATACTAATAAAAACTAGCATGGTTGATGGGTTAATCAAACAAACATCCTACTGTCGTACAATGTCAATTTTTAGTAAATGGGGCAAATATAATCTGACTCTTAATACAAGGGCTTTCATGGCACTTTTATCTCATTGTATTATAATTTGGCGTAACTCAATCTCCTATTTTTATAATATCATTAGTTAGTCCAATCAAATAACATTCCAATTAAAAGGTTGACGTGAATTTTTTTTAAATATCCTTCCGGTGCATACACATACAAAATAAAATAAAATAAAATCATATTTACATGATGAATTGAACAAAATATTTTTAAGAAAAACTCATGTAAAATAAATAATATTGGTGAACTGTCAAATTAAAATAAGTAAAGAGTTTGAAATAATTAGTTTGCTTTTGTCAAAGTTGTTTACTTTGCCTAAATTTCACTATTAACAATATGCATTGATACTACTGTTTTTTATTTTTCTTAATTGTGGGGAGGATTGAATCATTGGTTAAATTACAAAGTCAACCTCCCTTTTCTTCCCACTTTGAAAATCTCTCCATTCCCACTAAAACCCCAAAATATAAGGTTCTAAAACAGAGTCTACATGGGCTTACTTTGCTTGCTCTTATCATTAAAAGCTATTAAAGGAAGTTTAACTACCTTGTTTCTCTTTACCCACTGTCTGACATTTGCAATTGGGTTAATTGCACCAAACTTCTTCTGATTATTGCACCAGTTTTAAATTTGTCCTAAATTTCAAAATATTTTAATTGAGTTTCCAACATATCAGTATTGTATTAATTAGGTCTCTATATCCGCCTTGTTTTTAATTTAAATGTTAAATGTTAGTTTGGATCTAACGTGTAGGGCCCCCAACCTTGGTTAAACGGAAAATTGCTTTGTAACCCCATCCAAAAATTTAAACATTCAATTTAAGCCTTTTTAACCATTAGTTAATTGGAAAAAGAATTGCATTTTTGCCCCTTTCCAAAATGAATAATTCAATTTATGCTCTTTTAATACAAAGCTTTTAGCTTTCGCCCCTAAAAACAAAACTCTTGGCTTCGCCCTTGGTGAAGTATATTTAAAACACATGTATCTATTGTACGAACAACTTGAATCTAACGTGTTAAAAAAGACAAATAATGTCAATAAAATTTAAGAGGGTTTTATATATATATATATTAACATATCAGATTTAAGTTATCTATACAATAGATATACACATATTCACGTTAGATTTAAGCTAAAATTTATACCCAAGCTAATGGCTAGGCTGATAGAAGGATCTGATTTGATACCATACTTACAAATTGAGGAATCGGATAAAACATTTTGAAATTCAAAGACTAATTTAAAATTTAGACCATACTTGGAGCACATTTCATGGAATTAACCCACTTGTAATATTTAAACAAAATCCAATCATCCTTGTTGCTTGTTGTGTTAACTCTAGTCATTTTCTTGTTATTAAAGCGTAGTTGATTGGATTTGGTCAATCAAAGGTTTTTTTGACAGTGTATGAAAAGGAAAAAGTGTGAAAGGATGAATCTGAAACACACAAACTTTACTTTGAAACCAAGAAAATATATATAAAAAGAGAAGAGTAATGTACTACAATCCAAGCACTTTGATTTTATGTTAAGGTATCTCTTGTACGTAAACTATTTCTTAACCCTAAAGTTATACCTACTACTACTAGAATCTCATTTTCAAACTAAGTTGAAAAGAAAAATTCACAAGAATTTCCAATTTTCCATTCTAATTACTTTGATCAAGTTTATTAGGGTTGATGGGTTAAAAGAGTTCAAAATTCGTGTTCTATGGACTTTAATCAAATGTGTAATTTGATACATGAATTTTGATTTGGTATAATTATACACGTGAAGTTTTAGTTGTGGTTCAAATGCATATGTGAAACTTTAAATCTAATTCAATTGTGTGCATTTAAAAAAATAACTGCATCGATTTATTTTTATATTGGATAAATATAATTTATCTGTGTATGCAATATGTAAATTTAAAACAGCGCTATATCGATAATTGTGTTAGTAGTTCGTGGAAATTGAATTAAATTAAAATTTCATATATAAAATTGTATAAAATCAAAGTTCACGTATAACATTACACGTTAAACTAAAATTCATGTGCAGTTTTAAGAATTATCTCAAATATATGATCATGAAAATAATTTTAATTTATTTCTTTTAACATTATCCTTTAAATAATTTACCTTTAGAATTTTGCTTAATCTTATTCCGTACTTAATTTTAAGAAATATAACAAACATATTTTATAAATTAAATTCAATATTTAAAATTTCAATTTATCAAACAACACCTTAGTTAACACCGTTGTTATTTAATGATACTTAAGCGCATTTTTTTCGATTTAAAGACTTGAGAGCTTTACGAGTATAAGTAGACATTGTATAAAAAAAATTCTTTAATTAACTAGAGTCCATAATTGGACTATAATGATCCAATTAGAAGAATTCCTAACATCATCAAGCTAGCAAGACCTCATTGGGCCAATACCTTCAGCTCAACTTTCATCTTGCAGGCTCTTATGGCTGTGCAATAGCCCACTCCAGGATTGGCCTTCAAAGAACAAGGCCATATTCTGCTAGTCCATGAATTTATTGAAAACCATGATATGGAGGTCCAATGGAAGAAACCCAAAACGCTAATGGAAGATTGAAGAAAAGAAAAAGGTATCACACCAGAATTTGCTAGAATCCTCTTTATCATTTTCATTTCTCAATCAACAGTTTGTTAATATTTTTTTTGCCTTTTTCAAAAAGAAAAAGAAAAAGAAAAAGAAAAGGTGATATATTCATTGATCGACGGAGAAGAAGAAAGGAAAGGACCAGATGCCATGGACCGTATGGACGCCGACATGATGGAGACGGAGGCCAGCACCGCCGCCGCCGCCGCCGCCGCAGCAGCAGCGCCAACTCAGCAGGTAGGACAGACTGATGTTGGTAAGGACCTGCTTACAATGGCTCGTAATCTTATTGATCAAGGCAAACCTTCTCAGGCTCTTCAAGCGGTAATCTTCATAAGAGACCTTTTCAATTTCGTTCTCTTTTTCTCGATAGGTTAATGGGATTTGTTTGTTTCTTAATTTTTTTGGGTACTTAATGGTTAGTGAATTTCATTTGTGTTTGCAAAAAATGAATAGAAAAAAACACATTGGGTGATTATGAATATACGTAAAGAACAATGGGGATTTATTATTGTTAAGAGTAAGGGTTAAAGGAGGTGTCTTGTAGAAGGGAAAAAAAGGTTCAAAGTTTGAATTTTTGAGGTTGAAAGCAATTGTTTTTATGCCTTGGCATTTATTTGAGAATCCCAATCAATGAGCCAGTCTAAGGATGAACAAATGGTGAAGCATTTTGGTTTTGGAATGGAAAGAAATCAAAGAAAAAAAAGGGTGTCAACCTAATGCGATTTCCCATGATATTGTTCATCGAAGTAGCTTTTCTTTGTTTTAGAACAACGGGGTTGAAAAAAATCTTGTTCTTCGACATCTTTCTTATTGATTATAGACTTAAATGTCTTGTTGCTTCGATGTGATTAGTTTCGGATTGTTTGAACTTTCATTACTTTCGAAACTAGCTACTATTTTTGGATATTAATGAATTCGACATTTGCTAGTTGTTCCCCTTTCGAATGTATTAGCTTTAATTGCTTGTTATTTTTCCATCAACCTTGAATTCCGATTGTTAATTAAGTATTGTTCCGCCACTTCTCACTGTAGGCTTTTTGAAGACTGCATTGATGGGTACAAGTATTGGTGGTAAAATAGGTGGCATCCGAGTTGACCATCTTGGGCCAAACTAAAATATGGCTTCTTTATCCTTTTTGGTGTTTGTCGATACAAGAAGGACAAAAGTAGCTTTGCCTTTCTTAGGCAGGAAGCTATAATACAATTGAATACACACTATTAGTTTAACTCGGGTTAACTAGAGTAATGATTTTTCAACATTTAATATTCTAGAGCAACATCTGATTAAAGAACACTTCTCTTTTAAGGCTATTTTACATATCTTTTCGAGATTTGAAATCTTATGGTGTGAACCGGTTCTTGATGTCTAGTATGCCTTAGTTTGAGGTATAATTGATTCTTCTTTGAACCGTGGAAACAAACACAGTAAGGATATGTAATGTCTGAGGTTTGAATTGATAGTTTAGCTAATCAAAGCTAGAGAATCAAAATTAATGGCCTTTCCTAACATAGATTCGGCCCATAAGTCACTCCCTTGCTAGAGAAAGAACTTGTCCTCAAACTCGGAGTTAGGATAAACTTGGGGAAAGGTCCCTTTGTTACTAATAGTCGAAACCGATAAGGGTCGTGGACCTACACAAACTTATAATAGATTCGGCTCATAATCTTACTCCCTTGCTAGAGAAAGAGCTTGTCCTCAAGCTCGGAGTTAGGATAAACTTGGCGAAAGGCCCCTTTCATTACTAATAGTTGAAACTGATAGGGGTTGTGGACCTACCCAAACTTATTATAGATTCGACCCATAATATCACTCCCTTGCTAGAGAAAGAGCTTGTCCTCAAGCTCGGAGCTAGGATAAACTTGGAGAAAGGTCCCCTCATTCAGTTGAAACCGATATGGGTCGTGGACCTACACAAACTTGTTATAGATTCGGCCCATAATATTACTCCCTTGCTAGAGAAAGAGCTTGTCCTCAAGCTTAGAGTTAGGATAAACATGGTGAAAGGTCCCTTCCATTGCTAATAGTTGAAACCGATAGGGGTTGTGGACCTATACAAACTTATTATAGATTCAACCCATAATATTACTCCCTTTGTAGAGAAAGAGCTTGTCCTCAAGCTCGGAGTTAGGATAAACTTGGCGAAAGGTCCCTTTCATTACTAATAGTCGAGACTAATGGGGGTCGTGGACCTACACAAATTTATTTATTAGCACCATTGAATACATCTTTACCCTTTAAATAAGGACTAGTCTTATTGCGTAAATAGGAAACCTATTCTAGAAAGGAATTAAATCAACTGAAATAAAATTGCAACCAAACCTGAGGAAAGAAAAAAAATAGTAACCTAAGCCTTAATTAGAGAATCAAAAGTAATGGCCTTTCCTAACATAGATTCGGTCGATAATATTACTACCTTGCTAGAGAACGAGCTTGTCCTCAAGTTTGGAGTTAAGATAAACTTGGCGAAAGGTCCCTTTCGTTACTAACAGTCGAAACCGATAGGGGTCATGGACCTACACAAACTTATTATAGATTCGGCTCATAATATTACTCCCTTACTAGAGAAAGAGCTTGTCCTCAAGCTCGGAGCTAGGATGAACTTTGGCAAAAGGTCCCTTCCTTTACTAATAGTTGAAACCGATAGGGGTCGTAGACTTAAAAAAACTTATTATAGATTTGGCGCATAATTTTACTCCCTTGCTAGTGAAAGAGCTTGTCCTCAAGCTCAGAGTTACAATAAACTTGGCGAAAGGTCCCTTTCATTACTAATAGTCAAAACTAATAGGGGTTGTGGACCTACACAAACTTATTCTCATGTATTAGCACCGTTGACTACATCTCTACCCTTTAAACAAGTCTTATTATGTAAATAGGAAGCCTATTCTAGAAAGGAATTAAATCAATTGAAATAAAATCGCAACAAAACGTAAGGAAAGAAATAAAATAGCAACCTAAGCCTTAATTAGAGAATCAAAATTAATGGCCTTTCCTAACATAGATTCGGCCCATAAGATCAGTCCCTTGCTAGAGAAAGAGCTTGTCCTCAAGCTTGGAGTTAGGATAAACTTGGCACTTGGCCCCTTTCATTACTAATAGTCGAAACTGATAGGGGTTTTGGACCTAGACAAACTTAGTATAGATTCAGCCCATAATATTACTCCCTTGCTAGAGAAAAAGCTTGTCCTCAAGCTCAGAGTTAGGATAAACTTGGCAAAAGGCCCCTTTCATTACTAATAGTCGAAACTGATAGAGGTCGTGGACCTATGCAAACTTATTCTTATTTATTAGCACCATTGAATACATTTCTACCCTTTAAAGTGTGTTCTATTTTGCATATGTTTGAGCTTCTTGTATATTTCTGCTTGCCACCTTGCCGATCACTGTTCTGCCATAGCCGAGGATCGTTGGCTCTTGATTCTGCCTTAATTTAGAGACATGAACCCTGGACCTACTTGTTCCTCTGTTTTAATTTCTGGTTATCTGTTATGGAACAGGTGGTGATGGCTGTAAGAACTAGAGGCGGCGATGAAGCTGTGTTTCAGTCATTGTACCGTGCTCGTGAAGTGTACAGAACTAAGCTGCAAGAGAGCACGGCAGTTGATCAGCTGGCTTCTCTGTTTGCTGAGTGTGCAATAGCTGAAGCACAGCCTTTGAAAACCGAACCAGTACCATGCAACCCCAATGATCCAACGGTTGCATCAGATGCACACGGGACTTCTATACTTGCCGAAACAGGTAGAATGCAAATCGTATTGGACGCATTCTCGGATGGAAGCAGCTTTATCTGTTTACAGTGCGGTGGTCTTGTTAGTAATCATCGTAAAGATGAGCATTATGCATACTGGTGCTGCAATATGTAAATTTGCTCACTTTATAGAACCTCTTGCAATGCTTGCTATGAGACTCATGACATTGGTGTACCATTTGATAATCAGTATAAATTGTCATTTTACCAATCAAAAGTGAAGCAAAATCTGTTCCTTTGCCATGAATTAGAACACTGTACTTCATCAGTGATAAGGTTTTTGTCACAGAATAATGAGTTAAATTTTGATTTAGTGCACAAGAATGTATCATATAATCTTATTGTACCAATGTTAGAGTTATTGCTTGCTTTTATCTATGGAATTATTTAGTTTCAATAGCACTGAATGAGTTCATTCAATGGCACTTGTTTTTTTACCATGGTTCTGAAACAGATTGGACCGGTTGACTAGACCGGAATATGCCGGTATAGTTGTTCGAATGAAGGGGTTGAATCAGCTTTAGAATAAACTATTCGAAATCTGGTTAAACCGGTTGAATCAGGACAGACCTAGTGGTCTGATTGGGTTTACAAGAATCTAGGGAGAGACGTGAAGAGCTAAAGACTCTTCCATTTATAACAATTAATAAGAAGCTGAAACATATGAACATTAAAAATTACACATTAGGTACAAAATGGAGAACTAAAAAACAAAATACTTATTATACTCCAATCTTTCATACAAATTATTCATGACTTTCTTCTCTTAACGGGTATGTTATTGATGGGCAATAAGGCAAAACCTTTGAGACAGCTGAAGGGACTATATCCATTATATTTTTGCTTAAGCATCAACACTGAAACCATGTCAACGAACTCGGCACACCGTTGCCATCGGCAGCATCGACACTTCTTTACAAGCAAGAAAAAATATTTGAAATTTTTTATATTTTAAGATGACAAACCTATAGTGTTGATATCTTCAAAATCAACCATACCGATACGGTGTATGTAGATTCCTATAGCCAGTTCCGATACACTGCATCAACAAAGAGAAAAAGATAATATAATGTTCATTGATATATAGCAGATCATGATTCTCATATGCTATCGTACTAAGGAAAAAAATTACCAGCAGTTTTTCCTAGGTTCCACTGCACCATGGCCAGAAATCAAAGATTAATACGGCCAATATAATCTCGTACCATGGAATATCGAACTCAATACGAAAAACTTCGTGAACGAGGCTTTGCCTTTATAATGTTTTCTTCACTGTGCCTAATCCATTCTGAGAGTCTCCAGGGCTTTTGCCATTTCCATTTGTATTGTACGTGCCATTTGTTATGCCATCTTTTCCACCTCCATAGTTTTCCATTACCGGCTCGACCTATGGCGACTAACTTTTTCATCGGTAATTGACTGAGTGGTACCATCTACGCAAGCAGAGAGAATCCAACCATGCGTAAAAGTTGATTGCAAGTTGCAACACTATGATTAAGGTTAGATAATGGCGTTACCTTTCGTGTTTGATCTATGAACGGCACCAATTCTCTGACTGGGACGTTTACAATACCAGGGCTATATTTCAGCTGTTTCTGTACTGGCACAGACATTGGAGACAACGAGCCGTTCATGTCATCAGCGATGTGCTTCAATGAATTCGGTGATGTAGCCAATGCAATGGCGACAGCTTGCTCTCTTAATTTTAGCTCATTCTCTGCATCTTCTCGTTGTAACTCGCTTTGTCGCAACAGACTTACAAGTTCTTTAAGCTGTTCTTTCATTTCCTTGATTTCCATGTCTTTTTCCCATAATTGACATCTGTTCATAAAATATAAGTACCATTTTAAAGACCTTTATTAACCATAATTTGTTTGTTTTAGAGAAAGTACCTTGTATCACCAAGAGAATTAAACATGTATTGAAGTAAGTTCTTTGCATCTCCCATGGACCGCAACTGATTCCAGCGTCCACGGTTAGTTAAAGAACGCTCTCGTTCTTCTGCTTCCGAAAGTTGGGAAGCCATTGCTATAAGTGAATCCGATGATATGCTAAGCATATTCTCAAGTGAAGTTATTCTAGTCATTCTTGCATTTAGTGTTATTGAGGATGCCCTGTAGAGCAGTACAATACATCAATATAACCCGTATGGCGGAAGATAAAATGCATGTAAACAACCGATACCTTGCAAATCTGTTCTTCAAAACAGCTAACTCTTCCGCCATTGCAGCTCGACTGGTGTTTGAGCATAATAAATGAAAGTAATATAAGAATAATTTTTATATATCATGCATCAGTATTAGTACACAAAAGGGATTTTGTTACATACACTTGGCTTTGACTCTCGTACTCAAACCGAACTTCATGTACATTCACCATCACTTCTAATTCGTGTTCTAGCCATCGTTGTAATGCTTTCTCATTTGTCTGCAAAAGCATACCTGAGTTATCCCGGGCCGATGATTTATGAGCTTCGAGCAACTCTTTTAGTCTCTTGGTAGCCATGGCCGCCTCCTCGGTTTTTCTTTGGAGAACCATTTTCTGCCGTTGGTTTATAGCTTGCAGCTTGTGTCTTTCATACTCATTTCTCCGGCCCTCTTTTCGCAACTGCTTGTACATTCACGTTATTAATCGAGTTAAGTACGTAACAAAGTGTGTGATTATTCTTATGTAATATCAGAATGTAATATACAAGGCACCTGCAATAGTTCTTTTTCTCTAGAAGCTTTCCATTGACGGAATTGTTCGGCCTCTTGTTTTATCCTATGTTGTAACTGAACCTTTTGTGCCTTTATGAATTGAATTTCATCTTGCAGTCGTTTTGTTGCTTCATCGCTCTTATGTTTCAGCTTTAAAACTTGAACTTGGTTCTCTTGTTTTCTCTTAAAATCTAGAATCTGTGCTTCAAGGGACTTTAGTTTTTGAGCATGTATGTCCTGCACTCTTTGTTTTTGTCCTTCAGAACCAGCAGAAAGATTTTCAATTTCAGCCAATAAACGATCTCGTTCTTGCTGCAACAATGAAATATGTTAACAAATGTTAAACAAGCACGGTTTTTCTTCGAGTTAAGCAAAAAAAAGCAATGTGTTCTTAAACCTGCACAGATCTTTTCTCATCTTCTAGTTCCTGAATTTTCTTCCCAAAATGCCGCTTGAGTGCAACTGTGTCGCCTCCGAAAAGTTTCATCTCGGACTATTCGAAACATAATAGATGAACATAGAAGAATTAGCTAGTGTTTTAAAAGTTACCAACAATTGAACAATATACCTCTTTCTCCTCGAGACGTCTATTCAACTCGTGTAACTCTTTGTCCATCGTGTTCTGTAGAAGTTTGTGCTCCCATTCTTTAGCTGCCTCTTCATCAAAGTTTCTCGAATCTATTTCACATTGCTCCGTAATGTTGCATTTTTTGCGGTACTCATGAAGTTTTTGGCAAAGATCCTCATTAGTAGCTTCAAGCCAAGCAATTCTTTCCTTGAGAACCTACAACAAGAAGTCCTATTAGAATACTCGTGAAGGACTGAAGCAAGTAGTTACGAGTAACATGATACCTGTACTTCATCAGAACCCTCACGAGCACAAAGTTCGGCTTGCAGATGCTGTAATTGTTGACGGATTTTTAGCATCTCGTTGGACATAGGATCTCGGTTAACCTATTTAAAGCCAAAAATAAGAATGAAGATCCTGTATGGAAACTACTTTGAAAATCATTACTCTTTGAACTTACAACAGGCTTGTTTTGGATATTACGAGCTCGATTTGCATACTTCAAAGTATTAAGAGTTTCCTCGGCATTGATATCGGCCGGACTAATGCAGGCTGCAACGAAAGGAATTCGTTAAGGAATGCTTGCCACCAAGTGTAAACAAATAATGGCAGTACCTATCATGACAGTTCTGCTGTTGCCACCAAGTGAATCCTGTCCAAAAATGCTTGTATTTTCAGCGCTTAATACGAAACAAATAGAGACAACAAAAAGATATCAAATATACCAGTCATACCTGCAAAAGCCGAGTAAGTTTACTATCTCGATATGGAACGTGAATACCTTCTTTGCGTTTTTTTTCATCACCAAGTGCACTAATGACATTACCAAGTGCAAGCAAGCCCTTGTTGATATGAACTCCTATTTAGATGATACATGGCAATTACTTGATGGAAAAGATTACTTTCGTGATACGAAGAAACGATAAGTGATGCCACTAACCTTCTTTAAAACGCATACCATCAGAACCTGTTCTTTTTGCTCGTTCCGAACCAGCGAGGTCTACTAAATGTAACTTGGCACAAAGATATTCTTCATTCATAACGCCATTAGTACTTCCATCTCCGGTAATAGGCATTTGCTCTAACGTGATGGTGAAGATTGCATGCGAGCGACTATACAAACACATATCGTTATAGCAAATTATTACTAAAGCATACTAAATTAACAAGAACAGAACATGAATTAACCTTGATTGGTTGTTCATGTTCGTACTCCCGGTTGCTCGACTCAACGATCCTTGTTCTAAGCAAGCTGCCATTTCTTTTAATGTAGTAACACTAACTTCAGTAGATCCTGCTAATGTAATAACACCATTCGATGATTCACGAATCTGAATAGGTGGTTTTCCGGAGACATGTACTTTTCCCGTGCTCGCAGTATCTGATTTGTTCGGAGACGTCGGATCCAACAAATCATGCACTTCTTCTTTCAAAATCTTTCAGCATAAAAACCATATATGTAAGAACTATAAATTATGAAAACATTTACAGTTCTCTTACAGGAAATGCATGATAACAAACCTCAATGAAGGAAACATGTAATTGGAACTGGATTTGATGTTTTAGACTATCAATCTTGTTGAACAAAGCATTCATTACTTGTGGAGTGATTCCTATATGACAACCATCTTTGAAACCTGTTCCCATAGTATATGTTTTACCTGATCCAGTCTGCAGATTGGAACTTAAAATCACAACAACAAAACTCAAAGCTATACAATAGTTATCAGTGTCTTGTAAGAGATTCAACTGTATATACCTGACCATAAGCAAGAACAGTAGCATTATATCCTTGGAACAAACCATTAACAAGTGGAACAATACAGTCATCGAACATGGAAGATGCCGGTGAACCCGTGGTGCTACCGTAGACATGATCAAATGTAAAGGAATGTGTCCCAATTTGAACCTGTAAGAAACAAACATAGAAACTAACTAAACTCAGCATTTAATCACCTAAAGATCCAGATCTCTATATGAACAAGCAATTTTTTAACAGTGTGAACACTTGTATTTGGTCTAAATAGTGACAGTACCTGAGGTTTCCCTGGGGTAACGGTAACACAATCATTACAACCTTGAAGCTTTTCATCAACAATAAGTGGTCTTACATGAACAGCAACCTTAACACAACAATCCTCAGAAACTGGAGTAGTTTCCATAGGAAACAGCTAAACAAAGAAAAAAGTTTCACAATTTCCAAACACAAAGAGAAAAGAAATAAAGAAAACCCCCCAAAAGAGAAAAGAATATTCCTTTTTTGTAAGAGTTTTGTTTTTTTAGTAATGCAACTACTAGTGAAGGGAATGAGTTGCCTGCTGTTGTGTGTGAAAGAACAAAGAAGAAAAGAAATAGAGAGGTAGAGGAACTGCAGGGAAGTGTAGTTGAGGAACAGTCATATGATTTTTTCTTTGCCTTCACTACAAAATCCCACAAGTAAAATTAAAACATACTTTCATGACACTCATTCCCTTTTCAATCTCTGTTTGTATCTATGTTTCTAACCTTACTTGTTCATGGAGTTTTTGTCTTTGACAATTTGACACAATCACATGTTCTTTTTTGTCCTTTTTAGCTCTACCCTGTTTACATTTCTTACAGAATGTTTGGAAAACGAAAAAATTCAATTTTCTTTTTTAAAAATTGCACTATACATAGTGGTTGAAACCTTATCGATCAATTGGATTGGAAACTGAAGTAAGGCAAAAAATTGTTAAAGATGAGTTTTTACGATATTTTAATTATTTTTAATTTTTAATAATTTATTTAATTGAAATTTAAATGAGAATCAAGGGAGAAGTTAAATTTACTTTAGGAAATATTTTAGAAATTATTTTTAATTTAAAGTCCAAGCTGACTTTAGATTGATTGAAGTGTCTAATTCATACTATACTTTAAAGACTTAATTAAACAATTTAAAATTTATAATGTTCGATGCAAATAATCCTGTATTGTTTTTTCTTTTTGGTACATATTACAAATTGAGAGATAAAATAACAACAATAAAATTTGAACCTTGATATTTGGATATCAACAAAGCATCGATATTTTTAAAAACAGAATTGGTATTTAAATCAGTTAGATTATCAATTTTCATTTTAATTAATTCGACGGTTGATCTATTAATAATTAAGGGTAATATACCCAAATATATATATATATATATATTTATGGAAAAGGGCCAAAACTTTTAAAATTTACGAAAAATGGCCATTTCCCCACAAAACGCATCCATGTCAGCGCGTTTTGTAGGGATGCAGCAGGAAAGCGCGTCCTTGGGGGAGCGCTTTTGCCACATCAGCCAAAAATGCGTCCTTGAGGGTGCGCTTTACTGACATGGCAAAAATGCTCACCCAAGGACGCGTTTTAGCCCGTGTTTTTAAAAAAAAAACTAATCTCAAATTTTTTAAAAATTTACGAGGATAAACCTTTATAAAGGCTCAAAATGACAACACCATTTTTTTTAAGGTGTCATCAATTAATAAGGAAATATAACTTACAAAGGAAATCTTTATATAGACCCAAAGTCTCATTTCCCTTGTTTTATTGAGCAAAGTGGGATATGAGATATGTGTATATATAGACTCATGAATAGTTTTGCAGCTTGTTCCTAAACAATGTGGGATTCATTTCTCTAACAATATGAGATTAAAGGCTACATTATATTTGATATTTTTTTTACAAAACAATTTCTTTTTTTTTTTTATATTTTGTTAACATTTTCTTATATTATAAAATTATCTTTTGAGATCTTTAATCTTGTTGCATTTTAGAATTGTTAACATATACAAAAGAACTATTAAAAAAAAAGAGAACAAATTGCACATATGAAACTTGTACATGCAATAATCTTCTATTTAATTTTAAATGTTTGAAGTTAATATTGATTGTTTTATACTTTATTTTCACGACTTTTAAAATATAACTTCATTCTCTCAATTACTTTTCAAAATTAATCAAACTTTATCATAAATTAAACTAATCAAAAAAATATTTTCTTTTATATTTTTCAGCGGTGAGTATTGGAGCTTCCCCTCCTCTCGTCTTTGGTCCCGTTTTCAAAAGCAACATTGTGGCCATTCCAAAGCTACACTCCAACAATTACACATTATCTTTCTCATATAAAATACAATATTCCTTTTTACTTTCCATAGCTAGGACACTGCTTTCAGATTGAATGAATATGCAATTCCATGTTTGAGAATAAGTAGCTAAGCTAATCCCTTAAATATTTGTCATCACTTCCTTAAAACTCCCATCAAACCCAAAGCAAATTAAGAAAACATGATGATCCCCAGTTAATAGAATCCATACAATTGAATTTCAAAGCTTCACTGCAATGTGACAAACATTCAGCAGATTATTCCTCTCCTCCATACAAATATAGACAACCCCATTCCACAAATCCGGTGATAAGTTGTTTGAAAAGATTTTCCCTTTGTCATTACTTGGGTAAAAGATTAAAAAAATATCGGTGTCGATAGCTAAAGGTCCAAATAAATTACATCTCATAGTCAGCATTAGATTAGTGCAACAATATAGTAATAATAAAGTATAAAACAATCAATATTAACTTCAAACATTTAAAATTGAATAGAAGATTATTGCATGTACAAGTTTCATATGTGCAATTTGTTCTCTTTTTTTTTAATAGTTCTTTTGTATATGTTAACAATTCTAAAATGCAACAAGATTAAAGATCTCAAAAGATAATTTTATAATATAAGAAAATGTTAACAAAAAAAAAAAAAAAAATTGTTTTGTAAAAAAAATATCAAATATAATGTAGCCTTTAATCTCATATTGTTAGTTAAAAGAGAAATGAATCCCACATTGTTTAGGAACAAGCTGCAAAACTATTCATGAGTCTATATATACACATATCTCATATCCCACTTTGCTTAAGAAAACAAGGGAAATGAGACTTTAGGTTTATATAAAAATTTCCTTTGTAAGTTATATTTCCTTATTAATTGATGACACCTTAAAAAAAATGGTGTTGTCATTTTGAGCATTTATAAATGTTTATTCTCGTAAATTTTTAAAAAATTCGAGAATAGTTTTTTTAAAAAAAAAACGGGCTAAAACGCGTCCTTGGGGGAGCGTTTTTGCCACGTCAGCAAAGCACGCCCTCAAGGACGCGTTTTTGGCTGATGTGGCAAGAGCGCTCCCTCAAGGGCGCGCTTTCCTGCTGCATCCCCACAAAATGTGCTGACGTGGACGCGTTTTGCGGGGAAATGACCCTTTTCCGTAAATTTTAAAATTTTCGGCCTTTTTCCGTAAATATATATATTTTTGGGTATTTTTGGGTATATTGCCCAATAATTAAATAAATATTTAAAATATTCATAAAATTAATAAAAATATTTAAAAAATTATAAAATTTATCAGTTTTTTTTTTCGATTTTCGATTTTTGTTGTAAGATTTCATGATTGTATCGTATGGTAGAAAACAGGGATGACACAAACAAATAAGCCATGTGATATCCAATCATATACGATTTTTGGAAAAAAAAAAAAAAAAAAAAAAAACTTTGGTTCATACATTTATAGACTTTTATTAGATATATTGTTTTTTTGGTGTTTAGTATTAATAAAGGCTCATTTCCGAAATTATTTATAGAAATTTACCGTTTTTAAAAATAATAACCAGTATGGATTGAAAATTCAAAAACGTGCTGACGTGGACGCGTTTTCAGGAGATAACCCAAAAAAACACTTCCATATCAGCACTTTTTTTCCTTGTGTCAGATTTTTATACTTTTTTTCCTGACTGTTGGAGGCTCAACGACCAGATTTTTAAACAGCCATTGGAGGTCATCGTTGGGGGAAAACACGGCCAAAAGCTCGTCCTCGTTAACGCTTTTTAGTAAAGCACGTCCACATCAGAGCGCTTTTGCTTGGCACAATGAAAAAAGCGCTGACGTGGAAGCGTTTTTCTGGGTTATCATTTGAAAACGCGTTCACGTCAGCGCATTTTTGGGTTGGTCCATACCTATTATTACTTTTAGAAACTGTCCATATCCGTAAATAATTTCAGAAATTGGCTTTTACTGGTACTAAGCCCTTTTTTTGGTTTAAATTGTTAGCTATGGTTTGACAATATTAATTTTTAATATTATAATTCATGCAATTAAATTGGCATAATGATATTTTTGTCCTCCAACCTTGAAAAAATGTCATTGTGGCCCTTTTATAGTTACCTCAAAAAATTTTAAATTTTTTTTTCCATGACCATACTTAAGCTCAAGTGCTTTGAAAATACAATATAATCAATAATAATTTTTACAGTTATCTCAAAAAAAATTAAAAATATTTTTGGGGCACTATACTCAAACCCAAGTGCCCCAAAAATGAAATATAATAAACAATAGTTTTTATAGTTATCCTAGAAAGTTTTAAAAATACTTTTGCACCACCATACTTAAACTCAAGTGCCGCGAAAATGAAATATAATAAATAATAATTATTATAAGTATCACGAAAAATCTTAAAAATATTTTTGAATCACCACACTCAAGCCCAAGTGTCCTGAAATGAAATATAATAAATAATATTTGTTACAATTATCCTGGAAAATTAACTTTCCGAAAAATATTTTTTTTAAAATTTTTTGGATAACTGTAAAAATTATTATTTAATATATTTCATCTTCTCGGCACTTGTGCTTGAGTGTGGTAGTCTAAAAATATTTTTTAAATTTTACGGGATAATTGTAAAAAAAAATTATTATATTTCATTTTTAAAAAATGTTAAAATTTTCATTTATTTTGGGTTATTTAATAAAAAAAATGCAAGTTTAAGGGTGAAAAAGGAGAATCTAAATGGAAGGCTAAAACGATTTTTTTTAAAGTTGAAAAGTCAAATAAGTCATTATGTTTATTAAATTTATGTTAGATTTAGGCATATCTATTTACATGGTTTTCGAATTTCATTTTTACTTCAAATTCAATATATATAATTATATAAGTGAATATTAAACAGATTAAATATAAATTCGAGCATTAAAAATTATCGTAACTCAATAAAATTAAGTCGAATGTATAGTGAATAAATTTAGAAATTAAAAAGCAATTATCATATTCTAGCACAATGTTTCTAAAGCCCATGTCCCGAGCAAGATCCTGCGCGCCTCGACCCACATAGGGTGCACACACTCGAGCAGTATTTGTGTGCAACCCCTCAGCACCATACCGTCCGCATCATGGGTGATAGCTCCCACGCCTACCACTCGAGCAGCAATATCAACTGCGACATCCACGTTTAATTTAACAGAGCTTTGGTCGGATGAACGACATCTTATTGTGATATCCACTCCAACAATTTAGCTTTTTCGGCTAAAACAATGCCAATTCTTGTTCATCAATCAGCTATTTTATTATTAGCCTATCATTGGCTACTATTTACGAATTCAAAGTGGAGAAATTTATGCTTGACTATCTTGATAGTCAACAAAAGATCTTGTCTAATAGATGTTAAATCGTATTTTAGATATACTGATTACAACTCTATAACTCACAATATTATATCACAATCCGTATAATATCCAAAATCAATATATTTTTTATTTAGTCAATCATTGTCGTAACTCACAACAAGAATTTACCATCATAAAACTCTAAATCGTAAAATCTACATTTTCCTATCAAATGTCCACATTTTTTCTTACAATCAATCTAAGATAGTTGCTCTAGTGACCATCAATCGTGCGGGTATAATAATGTAGCATATTATACATTCAAATAAATTTGTTATAATCCTTTCCTAGTTTTGAATTATTGTTTTATCTTATTGTTAAATTAACTATTTTATTTTTTTATCTAACCTACATAAATTAACTTATTACTTTTTATATAATATAATACAAAGACTATTATAATATTTCTATCAAAATTAAACCCACCCAACAATAGATTTTCTTTTTCCAATTCAGACCAAACAACTAAAGGAAGGCCCACTTTTTTTTTTTGGTCCTTCTTAGGGATTAGCATATCAATTATTTAAAAAAAATGATTATTCCATCTTAGTTTACCAACCTTGAAAAGGTGTCAAAAGTACACATTCATATGTCATTGTTATGAATTATTTATTTAACATCTTGGAAGATGGTTGTCTTTCCAATATGCTGTTTTATGTCGGACCAATTATTTTGGGGTTTTATTTTCCTACAAGCATGTTTCTATGTTACACCTTCACATGGCTTGTCATAACTCTAAAGTCAAAAGTTATATACCAATGCAATATTCATCATTAATTGGACATCTCTACGTTTCTATTTTTAGAAGTAAATACCACGTTACTCAACAAATATTGTGCACATGAGGATTGACTCAATTTCATCAAATGTCAAGTTTTAAATTAGTGTCTAATTTTTTTTTATCAATTTATTTATTAAATTTGGTTTAAATGCTTAAATATGTTTCATATTAGATTCTGTTTGAGTTGACAAAAAAGTATCAATAAAATATTTTAAAGTTTGAAGACCGATCTAATATTTGAATATAATTTGAGAATATTTTATGCAAGAGAATATTATTTTTTTATTCTTTTGATTCGAATTTACTGTATCTCTATATGTTAAGTACAAAATATTTATTTGATATGAAGTCAAGTTACGAATTAGGAAAAGAGTAATTACATCAATAAGGGTTTTTCTTTTGTATAAAGTCAAGTTACGAATTAGGGAAAGAAGAAACTTTTTAGGTACAATACAAGTCCAAACTCTTACACCCACACACACTACACTATCATATAGGCAAGCCTGTGGATTGAACATTGGACTTGGGCCTGGATGAACTCACTTCAGTCAATTAACTTATTGCTCAAGTTCGAGATAGGAAGAATTACATCAATAGAATTTAAACCCTTATCATGTTATAAATTGAGAAATGAAAAATTACATCAACGAAATTTGAATCTTGATTTGATTATTAAAGAAGTATCAGCAAAAATCTTAAACCACTACTCTTTTATGGGTTTGATATATTAAATCAAAATTTATTATTATTTTTTGAATAAATTTCAATTATTTCTTTTAGGATAAATAATGTAGGAATTTGCATTATTCTTTTAACATTTTCCCCCATGTGCTTTCTACCCCCACATGCTTCCATATCACTAAAAATTCATTCTCAACCTTTTATTTTTATTTTTATCAAAGCACCAATCTTTGTCCCCATTTCATTCTATTCTTACAAGCAAAAAGTTTTTAACCCAATTATCAAAAAAATTAACTGTAAACAGTGGACCATGTTATTTCATTAGTACAATTTAATATCTAAGGTTTTTAATTATTCATATAAATGTAATTTGATACATGCATGAAAAATCTTCAACTGCCATGAGACATCTCAACCCAGAAATGTCAGGATCTTATTTAAAAAGTCGTCACAAGTCTATTGATTTTTTAAGCTTGAAAATTGACAGCTTTGGTGATTGGAATTTAATAAATTTCAAACCATCCATGCATGTATCATTCTCCCTTTCCTCGAAAAGCTTCGTCCTCGAATCTTGTCTTTGATCGAATATTAATTTGATTTGTTTAGCTTTTGACATTGTTATTAGGTCCTGAGGTAATGTGAGCCCATCACATTCATGAATCTGAAATTGTGCTTGCAGACTCGCATCATAATGACTAATTTCAAATATCATAATTATTACAATCAATTAGAAGAAAATCTAAATTAATTAAGTTGTTTTGTATTGTCAACCATCATATAGTTTTTCTGGCGCCGTAAATAAAACACTAAAATTGCTGATAAAGATGTTTGTGTGCCCTCTTATTTGTAATAACCCTTTGGATGATAAAATTAAAACTTTTTTTTCAATGTGTTGGATACATAACATGTGCTTTATTGTGGGGTTTCAATCATGGGGATGCTTTCAATTTTGCAATTAGGTTGTGGGATTTTCTAGAGCTTTGGTTGGGCTCTCTTACTTGAACTCCTTTTTTTTTTCTGAAATGTTTTTATGTTATATATTTGATATAAACAAGAAATATAATTCTTTAAAATGAATAATAAGGAAGAGATCTAACAACACATACAAAAATATACGAAAGGATGTTAGTTTTATGTTAGTGTAAATGAATCCCTTTTTATATTGTGTCTTTTCTTTTGGGCAACTACTTCCATCCGTTCTAGTAATTGTTGGCTGCGTCTAGCCTTCTTCAATTGCCTCCCAAGCAGCAGCATCATCAGACATAATAAACGCCTTCATACAAGGTTTCTAATAAGCGTAATTTGAAGGGCTTACTAGAAGCGGAGCTCGAGATACTAAAATTTCTTCTCTTATAGGTTCCATAGTTGCAGACTTATCATTGGATCGTCTTCAAGTGCCTTACAAAGCAAAGTTCTAATGCCAATTGAAACAAAATTAGTCCGCAAATATGATAAATTCTACCATGCTTAGAATTCGTTGCAACGATAAATAGAACGAAAATTGAACTTATAAGGAAACAAGAGAGGAAGAAGAAACGATAAAACCAATATTTGCTAATATAGTTTAGACACAACAGTCCTACGTCTGCGAAGCCTTATTTAGGATATACTCTTATTCAATCACTAAAACAAACAATCGTAATTCGTAACAATTTATCTCTATCGGCTGAAGCCCATAAGCCCTTACAAGCCAAATTCATACTCTCCCGATAGAGAACAAAACCACAATGAACAAACACCAAAGATTACTCTCAACTCTACTCAAAAGAGTTTATCACCAATCAAACAAGAATATAATCGCACAACACAAGAAAAATAATCAATATGTAGACTCAAATCAACTATTTACCACATATTTCTTTATATAATACAAATAGCTCAAATCTTCTTCTTTTTTACATATGTATAGCGGATGAATAATCAATATGTAGACTCAAATCAACTATTTACCATAAGAGCATTAGAAAACTTAGTAGTTCTTCAAGCAATGCCAGAATTTTCGATAACTCCATTACTTTTTGATATTCTGTGCATTTTGATATCCTCAATCAAACGTTTCAAATCATTGTAAGATGAATGGCCTTCTTCAACAGCTTTCTTTGCTAATTCCCCAAGTTTTTTAGCTCTTTTGTTCATATCAATTGCCTCCTCAGTATCCCCCATCACTGCATTAATCGCCATGAGAATATCATCCCCACTTTTTATCACTAGTGAATCCTCCGTTGCCCATGCTTTCCACACCTCGTTGCCAATTGATACTCCCAAATTCAGCACTTGAGTCACCAGCTTTTCATTGTAGAATTGCTCGGCGAAAATCGGCCATGTGATGAAGGGTACACCTGCAACAACCCCTTCGAGTATCGAGTTCCACCCACAATGCGTTAAGAAGCCTCCAATGGCTTCATGTTCGAGTATCAACACTTGAGGTGCCCACCCTCTAACAAGCAAACCTTGCCCGTTTTCCTTTATTTTGTCCTCAAATCCTTGTGGCAACCATAGCTCTTGCTCTTCATCTTCGAACTCATCGTTGCTTGATTTTAACACTTTCCCAACAACCCAAATGAATGGATGGCCTGAAGCTTCGAGTGCATAAGCAATCTCCGTTGTTTGCTTTTTGTTGAATCTAGTTAAGCTTCCAAAGCAGATGTAAAGAACAGATCTGGGTTTTTTGCAATCAAGCCAATTAATGCAGTCGTGCTTCGAAATTGATGTTTTTTCACCTCTATCAACTTTATCAACAGTGTCTCTATTAACCAGAGAAACGGGGCCAATGTGCCATGCTTTGATTCCTAAAACATTCCTACAATGATCTGCATAACCAGGCTCTAGTTCATAAAAACTGTTCATCAACACCCCAAAGCTCTTCCTCTGGGATTCTCTTAACTTATCGAATAACTCGGAGAATTTATTTTTGGCTTTAACAATGTCTGGCAACTGTGATCTAGTGAGTTTCACTTCATCAGGCAGTCCTGGAACAACGAATGTTTCAGTCTCCGACTCGATGCTCTTATGAGGCTCATAATGTGTAATATTCTCCGAGAGACAAAGGTTAAAGAATCCGCTTCCATTGAAGGCAATCCTTGCAATGCCAAGCTCATTGGCAATATCCAGAGTCCACGGACAAAGAGAATCAGAGACTATGCAATCAGGGTGGAGATCACTGAACAGCTTTTTTACTTTGGGTTGAAGCAATTCGATGGCATGGAAGAGCTTTATGGACATTTCTGGGGTTGGGGCTGAAACCACGTTCTCGCAACCTTCAGGCAATCCAACCTCAGTGGAAGGTAATGAGATGATTTCAACTGTAATGTCTCGACCTAATTTAACATCTCGATCAATGACGTTTTTTATGCGAAGGGCATTCATGGTTGTGATGATAATGGTGACCTTAGCGCCGAAAGCAGCAAACATCCTCGCCATGTCCACCATTGGCATCATGTGACCAGGTGCCATGTAAGGAAAAAACATTGCATGTATTTGATTTCCATCGCTTCCCATGTTATGATGATAAGTTTTTCTCTTGTTTGCCAAATTTGAAGCTTTTTCTCCTTTTTGTTTGAAATATGTAATCAAACTCTTATATCAAAATTCAAAGGGTAAAGGGGGTATATATATGTGTGGTGTGTGTGTTTTTAGAAGTAGGTTTTAATATTAACAATAATCTAACTCTAAAAACAGATTAAACACGGCAATGGTAGGCTATGTTTGTGGTAATTTGCATGAACAATTTGAGAAACAATATTGTTTTCCCTAAATAAAGATGAAATACAATAATGGTGGGCAATGTTTGTGCTGGTTTGCATAAACAACTTGTTTTATTAGTTTTGGTCAATTGGAAAGTTCTTCAATGATTCATGGGGACATCATATAAAGGCCTGTTAATACCCGAAGACCCAAACCCAGAAAGCATAAAGGCTTTGTACCTAATAATTAATTTAAAGCTTGGTTTAAGATGAACCTTTCTTATAATTCGTAATTTTTTTTAAAATTATTTATTAATTTATTAATTTTTTTAAAATTATTAATGATTTTTAAATTTTTATTTATTAATTTATTTAGCCTATACGTGATTTTTTTGAAATAATTATTAAAAATTAATCTATTTTTATGATTTTTATTTTTTATTTAAATATTTGTTCATGTGGCAAAATACCATGTTAGCATTAGGTACACATGGATGCCACGTTCCACCACCTGCCACATTAGCAAAATCTAACGATTAAACATGGTCAACATTAACGGGAGCTTAATTGATTAAATTTTCACTTCTCAATTCGATGTAAATTTTTCATGAGAGCATATTTGATTTTTTTTTTCTCTTTTTATAAGAGGTTTTTTTTACCATTAAGCCAAAGATTTTTGTTTCTTCTTGATGTCCGAAACCTCCACATTCATGGCATTCAATTCTCATCTTCTTTGGAGATGGTGCATCTTCTTTCAACAAGGTTTTCCCTTTGTCTCGGTCGATATTCTTCTCATCTTCTTTCTTCAAAAAGTTTTGCATACTCTATTGAAGTTCTTAGTGAGTAAGACTAGCTTCTCTCCAAGTTCAACAATAGAAGCAATTGCTGAATCAGGTGTACGTTGTAACGACAATTTGGACATTAAAAGCAATGTTCTTTTCATCTTTCACCTTCTACATTGTAGATTCTTCTTAATCCAATTCAAAAGTTGCAAGTGAACATATGAACTCGTCAAGTTTGAAAGTGGTATCATTTTTAACTTCTTCGATTGTAATGACTTTTATAATGAACCTTTCTTTCAAAGATTAAAAAAATAAATAAATTATTCTTCATCCATTCTTAAATTTCTAAACCTGGAAGAAAGGATTTAGAGTTCGGACATACGAATTGATGCATTACCTTCATGTTGATCTTAAAGAAGTGTCCAAGCATCTTTGGCAGATTTACACAGAGAAATGATTTTGACTGTTTCCATATCCGCTCCATTGAAAATTGCATTCAAGGCTTTTGAGTTGTAATGTGTACCCTTCCCTCTTTGATAGTATACTTCTCTTTAGGCTTAGGTGTGGTTGTTCTATCAGCATTTGTTGTAACATGATGTGTCCACCTCCACTTCTATAGATTTCCAACCCTCTCATCAAAGAACTTTATAAACACCCTCATTCTCGTCTTCCAATAAGCATAGTTTGATGAACTAATCAATAAAGTTGGAGATGTATAACTACCAAAATGTTAAAAAGCATTTAATTGGGTGGAGTCACCCTTTTTTCATCAAATCTAAAAAGGGTAATTTCTTCATCAAGTTTCTAATTAAGCCTTTTATATAATCATACTTCAGTTTAGTGCCGCAAATGATAGCTTGGATATATAACATAGTGCATCTATTACATGATAGCTTGGATATATAACATGTTAAAAAACAGAGACCTCTCAAATTTTTTTTGAAACTATTTTTTTAATGCGCCAGATTCAAAATTATTCATGCAATAAGTTCACACATGTTTACAACTAGGGTTATAAATGAATCGAGCTTGAATGAACGAATTTCTGTTCATATTCGTTTGTTTATTTTTAATTTTGTTTGTGTTCGGTTCGTGTTCGTTAAGAATCTCAAAATTTTTATTTGTGTTCATTTATTTAAAATTATGAATGTTCATGTTCGTTTGTTTAATGTTCATGTTATCGAACATGTTTGTGAACATATAATTGAGGGTTTTTTTTTTACATAAATAAGTTTAAAAAAATTATATACTAAAATAGGTTGTCAACTGGATTATTTACGAAAATGGTATTTTTTTTAGTCGCGCCTATCTGACAGGCGCGAGACCTTTTTTTATATTAAAATATATATTTTTAAATAAAATATTATTTTTTATTAAAAATATTTAATTTATATACAGGTAAAAATACGGTCAATGGGTCAAAATATGGGTAAAAAATACCCGAAACAGGTCGCGCCTGATAGGTAGGCGCGAATGCTCCTACCCTCCGCGTTGCCCGCACAGTCGCACACCCTCCCGCGCTATATGCTGTTGCATGCCCCCCGGTAATATTGATGCTTATGATTTCTTTGCTTTGTTTCTGTACCAGTTTGGTTGATGGTAATATCGAAGATTGTCCACTGAAATACTTTGTTTTACATTTACAGTGGCCTTTTTTTTTTTTTTTTTCTAGTGGATTTGGTAAATCATTTGCCCAAATTTATTCAACTAATCTTATGTTTGCCTGCTAATGCCATTAAGACTTGGTAAGAAAATGACTCCTCGGTAGGCTAGGCTACAATCTCATATAGGACTCAAAAAAATATTGAAAATTGATTCTAAGCTGGTTTTTGGGTGATTGAAGTTATTTGAATGACTCCAATTAAGTTTTATTTTTATGTAAAAATAAAAATTTTATATTTCAAATAATAAAAAACAATTTCAAATATTTTTATATTTCTTATTTATTTAAAAATTTAAATGCTTTTAAAATATTTATAGAAAAAGGTTGAAACTATCCAAAACTCAAAGCCAATTTATTTTGTCAAAAAAAGTAAAAACCTAAAATCAACATAAAAATAATAAAACCGAATCAAATTATGTTTGAAAAATTAGAACCTAAAAAGCCTAATCAAACCAAATAAAACTTGGGTCTAATTAATTTTCTATGGAATATTTTTTTGGGGGGGGGGTGTGGGCAACGCGAGGGGCAGGAGCATTCGCGCCTACCTGTCAGGCGAGACCAATCGCGCCTATCTGACAGGCACGACCTGTTTCGGGTATTTTTTACCCGTTGACCATATTTTTACATGTATATAAATTTAAATATTTTTAATAAAAAATAATATTTTATTTTAAAAAACAAAAAAGAAATATTTTAATATAGAAAAAAGGAGTTGCGCCTGTCAGATAGGCGCGACTAAAAAAAACATACCATTTTCGTAAATAATCCAGCTGACAACCTATTTCAGTATATAATTTTTTTAAAATTTATTTATGTAAAAAACCCTATAATTGAACATGTTCACAAACAATGTTCATGAAAAATAAACAAACAAACAATAAATAAACATATATTATTTTTTAGATATAAAATAATTAAATATAAATATTAATAATTATATTATAAATAAAAAAAACATACAAATCAAAATAATTTTATTAATATATTAATGAGACAATAAATAAGATTTAAACAAACATAAACGAATTTGTTTATGAACATTTCACTTAACAAACAAACAGTAAATTAATCGAACAAATTTTATTCGTATTTATTTCACTTAATAAATGAGCCTCAAAATTTTGTTTATGTTCATTTATTTAACTTAATAAACAAACATAAATGAAAAAAACCGAATTATTCATCAATTGATGGAAAATAAATTTGACTTGGCACTGGTATTGTTAGCTGAATCCATGGATAAATATTCAACTTATTTTTAATGCATATTCAACGGCATTTGGCATCTCAGCCCACCAATTTCTCTGCTTTACTTTATTTCTTTATTCCTGTTTTCATTTTTTAAAATTGAATTGTTGATCAATACGTGCACAACCCTCTCACGTTAGGATGTTTATATATATAAATAATATAAAAAAATTAATTAATTATAAAAGTGAGATGAAGAAAAATTATTTACGAAAATAGATTATTTTTAAGAGCACTCAACGGTGTAATTTGATACACCGATAGTTTTTTCTTTTAATCATTACTCAATCATCAAATTTTTTTAAAAAAAAAAGAATATTTTTTGTGCCTCTACTGTATTAGGCAACACCCGTATATATTTAAAAATAATTTTTTAATGGGTGTCGTTGGTGTTTTAGGCGACATCGGTGGAAATTTTTTTTTAAAAAAAAGGTGAAACCAAAAAAAAAAGTGAAGAAAAACAGTTGAAATGGAAAAAAAAATAAAAAAAAATAAAGGGGAAA
The DNA here is from genome assembly GCA_025698515.1 of Gossypium sturtianum. Lineage (NCBI taxonomy): Eukaryota > Viridiplantae > Streptophyta > Magnoliopsida > Malvales > Malvaceae > Gossypium > Gossypium sturtianum. The sequence goes on from CM046948.1 coordinate 161,114,193, forward strand.
TGAAAAGAAAACTAAACACAAACAAAGACTGGTGTGTTTCTGTTTTTATTCTATTTCACCTTTTTTTTTTTTAAAATTCTCACCGGTGCCGCCGGACACCGGCGACACCCGTTAAACAATTATCTTCTTTAAGTTTATTTTAATTGACACAAATCTTTTCTTTTTTTTCTCTACCGTGATTACTTGTATTTTTCACAGTATTTCGAAAAAAAATTCAGGATATTTCACGGATAATTAAATCATAATTCGACTAATTAAAACCATATATCTACATGTTAATATTTGTTTATATTCTAAATAGTAATTAAAATATTTAAATCCAAATATTATTCAAATTCACAAATAAAAAAATAAAAAAAATCCTCGTATATCCATATCCAATCCTAAGCAGAGAATTGAAGCATTTGCAATCTACCAAACTCCTATTAAAAACTATACAATTAAAACAACTTCAAATTTCAATGCCAAAACCCACACACTCATTGCAAAAAAATCAAACAAAATCTCAGTTTCACATGCTACAAAACTAAGTTAGGGGATCTTCCATTATTATTATCCAATACAATTTCAAACAAATCAGCCTCAGATTCTTCATCAAATTCCATTGTTGAACAATTTGTCCCATAATTATTATGGCTGCCTTTATTTGTGCATCTATTAAGCCATTGAGAATCAATTCTCCCCATTGAAAATAGCTCTTTGCTGTCTTCGTACCCTAAAGCTGCTGCAGCAGCAGGGGAATTCACCACAGGGCCAATGAAGCATGGATTTGGTGTCCGTTGCCCGTTTGCCGGACTGTAAACGAAAGCACTTTGTCCGAAGTTAACTAGAACCAAAACATTATCGTTTGCTGCTAGTGTCGGATATAGAGGTGTCCCGAATTCCTCAGACTTACAGTTTATTACATGTACTAACTCCGAGTCTAATGTGAAAAAAACTTTCTTTTGCTTCGGATTGAAACCGCAACCTATCACTTTCCCTGGTTTCCCCCAGTCTTCTTTCTCGGATTCGAAAATAAGCTTAATTCCTGAAAATTAGTGTAAACCATGAGTTAAAGTTGCATAAACAAGCAACTTAGAATTAAGAAATTGAACCCTGGAGTTCATCTGGTAGGTTAGACACTCTTCGCGTAAGACTATTTACCTATAACCCCTCAACCAAGGACAAGTGAGCCCACCTGTCATTTGACACTCATGTCTAACGACATACATAGGACCACGCAACACTTACTATAACAACAATCAACCTACAATAGCAGTGCCCCGTTTGACACCTGACTTCTGATCACTAACCTCTGACTTGTCTGTATAATCATACGGCTCATCATGTGGCATTATCAGACAAAATTAAAATCCCTATATAAGCCCAAGTGCACAAAAGAGACCGAGTCACTCTCCCCTTCGTCCTCACTCCCTTTCTTCCTTATTGACTCTCTGCCCTGTACTCACCTTCTCCTCTTTATTGGTACTTAGTACCAACAAATTTGAACCCCTATTTGATACGTATGTATGTACTGGTACAGATAATACTGCAATAAATTATATGAAACTGATGCATCATTTTTAGTCAATAGCTTCACAGTTACTCCACATGCAGTAAAGTGTGGCATCATTAACTGATTAAGTGGTCTTAATACATAATTCGTGATCATGTGGCAGTGGACCCTTTTTTCAATTACCTTCGGGGTCCATTTTTAGTTTCACAGATTTATTCAAATTTTGACATCCGTCCGATACTATTTCATCTCCATGAACATTATAAAAAAAAAAAATGGGGTTTATTTGATCTTCTAAAAAATGGAAGTTACCAAATAGAAAGTTGATGAAAAAAGAAAGTTACCGTCAAGAAAGACCGAACCATCTGAATTGAAACCAATGGAACCTGGATAAGTACCAGGAAGCTTCGAAGGAAGAGAACCACCTGCTGTTAATCCCATTGATAACATCACTTGTTCTTCACCTTTTCCATCATCTTTAGTTGCAGATTTTAATTCATCAACCTTGTTAATAACATGGTGGGAATCTTCATGTTCATGGATCAAATTTGTTTTCTCACCTAATTCCTTGAGCTTCCCACTATCGTCATCACCATGGCAATACAAAATATTGATTTCAAAATAAGCTTCTTGAGGAAAAGCAGTGTTCCCTAAAGGTGGACCTGGTAAAGGCAAAGCTGTTCTAATAACAGCTGATGATGCTGCAGCCATGGATGACCCAGATTTTAGCCTAACCTTTTGCATGAAATCAGCTGATCCTTGACATACTTCCCAACTTAATTCAACATCATTCCCTCTTAGAAAATCAACAGCTGCACATAATCCCAACAAGCTTGATGACCTTGTTGATGATGATATGTTGTAGGGTGTGAAACCAAATCTAGACCATCCATTTTCAACTGCATCTGTGATGAGAGATGGATGATCAGACCAACTAAACAATGGCTTTGCCGAAACCCCACGTCGGAAAACATAGTGGTGATCAGCAACCATGTCTTTGCCTTCAGTACTCTCTTTATGAAGACACCACTTACGTATAAACACTACCAAAAGGATCAAAACAATAACAATGATTACCACTGCTACTGTTACATGCATCAATTCAACCATCTCTACAAAGTCTTATTGGTTTTTTTTTTTTCTGGGAAAATGTAGAAGAAAAGGAGAAGGAAAACTAGAAAGGAGAAAGAGACGGCAAAGCAAGCGTTGGAGTAAAAAGACTGGTTCAAGAAAAGGCAAGGGAGAGCTATGGTGTAAGCAAACAGTAAAAGAGTAAAAGAGTAGTAAAAGGATAATGAGCATATACGTGTTTTTTTGGGTCCATTTTCTTTATTAAATGTCAACCCACAAATCTTTCTTTATTAAAATACCCTTTTGAATATCTTGATTTTTACAAAAAAAAAATTTATATTAAAATATAGGGAATAATTAAGGGCAAAAATTAAAATTAATTTTTATCTTCAAAAATGATAAATTTAATTTTTAATTTTTAAAAAATTTATGAAATTGTATATTAATATCATAGTATCTTTAGTTCTCTAAAACAAAATTTTGACTCTTTGAAACTTGAGCAAAAAAGGAGAATGTTGAAGAAAAAGTTTGAGAAAAGTGCCAAGAAATTGAGGAACTTGGTTTTTTATTATAGTATTTGTCGAACTTAGAGTTAATTCCATGTAAAACCTTGGAATTTCTATGCAAAAGCAATGGTTTCATGTTTGTAAAGAACTCTTGAGAACTTGGCATGAAGATGTACTGCTATAGAACAATCAACATTCATTGAAAAGTGCGTGCTTTTAATGAAGATGAATGCAATGTATTTAATGAGGGTCGTCTAATCTCAGGAGGGGATCCCTAGAATTCTTCAAAAATTCGATTTTAGTCCTTATAGTAAATGTATAAAAATATAATCAAATATGTTTAGTTTCAATTATATATATATATATATGTAACTTTGACTTTCTTCGTTCTAGTTGAAGTTTTGTCTCATTAGACATTATCTGATCTCTAGACTCAAAAATTTTAGTGGTGGGGACTTGTGATTTTATTATGCCTTACCTATCATATTTTATTATGCCAAATTATGTTTCATATGCCAAGTAGTGGGAGGCTTCATATGTTCATGGAAACCCATTAAAGCACCAATTGTTTTTTCTACTAAAAAGCAAACCAAAAAATAAATATGTTGACCTTTTGTAGCCATCCTATTCTAATATAAGAAAAACAAAATTATAATTTCATTTTTAATGGTGTTAATTAATCTTTCGAGGGGTAGCCAAGCACTAAGGAAAATTTAGAGTGGATGTGACCATATTAAAGCCAATAACTCAATTTATAGAAGCCCCACTTACCACTGAAGTTCCTTTTTTGGGGGAGGGCTACTTAATTCTTCATAAGTGAACATATAAAAACTCTGAGTGATCATCTTGTTTGGTAATAGTTGGCAAAAAGTCTAGGCCATAAATCTAGAGATAATTGCCACAATTCAAGGGGATAAACCATAAAGATGTTGAGAAACACTTTGCTTTTCAAATGCAATAACTAAAATGGTTTAATTATTAATTTTATTTTTTTTCATGATCCATGGAAATTACGAAAATATTCAGTTTAATTGGGTAATACTGTTAAATTTCATCATTAAAACCATCGACTTAAAAATTGACAGTTCAAGAATTTATATGCACGAAATTTACAAAAGATCAATTTTTGTAAAGCACGCACTTCTTTATTTTTGTACTTTAAAAATAATTCTATTTTCCTAAGTAGAAAGATGAATTTCAAAATTAAACATTTATATAATATATGTATATGATAAACCCGAATTTCATTTCACTTTATTCGTTTAAAAATTTCAATAAAACCGGAATTTTTTATTTTATATTGGAGCTTAGAATGAATGATTAAATTATAAAACTTTTAAGAGTCAAAACAATGTGCAATAAAAAATAATCACAAATCACATCAAAAGTATAGAAGATGAGAATGGATTTATATCATTACATGTAAATTGTGAAGATTAGTTAACTAAAACGAAAGGAAAATGGTATTGGAAAGTAATAATTAGCAGCTAAAAGCTAGAAATAGACCATTGATTGATGTGAATTATCAAACAGTTTCCCTTTATCTTCCCAAATAGCCTTGTCAATGACAAAGGGAATTTTATTTCCACTTCAACTTGAAAAGAAAAAAGTGAAAGTAATGGCTCAAGAAAATGCAAAGCCCCAATGGTTGGTGAGTAGAAATAAGATTTGAAAATTTAAAAACAAATAAAAAATTTTGTTTATAAAATTTTGAAGTAAAATCTCTACATATATCATTTGATTCTTCAATTTTTTAGTTGAGTTTCGATTTAAGGGTAGTCTAGGTAATCTTGGATTGATGTAATCTGCTTCAAGAATCTTTGAGACTTGACCTTGAATCAATTTAATCTACTTTAAGAGTCGTCAAGATTTAATGTTGAAGACGAGTGAAGAATATTTGATCCAAAGGTTTTTTTTTTTTTTTTTTTTGAACTTGATATTAGGTTAATGTGATTTGCTTCAAGAGTTGTCAAGACTTGTTCTTGAAGAACGAATTTTTATCTTTTTTGTGTTGATGCAATTGAATTAGGGAAAACTTAACGGCCTTCAAGATTTAATCTTAGATGGATGAATCCATTTCAAGGGCTTTTTAAACTTGGCCTTGAAGAAAGAAAAATTGAAGAATAACTTTTCTCAAAACTGAAATGAGCAATTTCTTCAAAATTAATTTGACATTTTTTAGAATTTCTTCGATATCTTTGATCTGATTTTGAAGAGAGCTTCTAACCTTCAAAACCTTATCTTCAAGCTCAGAGTTTTGAACTTCATGAAATTTTGAAGTTTAGAAATTGTATTGAATGGCTTGAAGGTAACTTTAGAATTAATTGGTTAAGTAAATGAGAGTATTTTTTTTCGAAAAAAGGAAAATTTATTAAGTAAAAGAGAGTTATTGTAGAATATAACTTCTATCTACAATGATTAAACTCTTTTACTTATTATAACTAGTTTCTAAAGCCACATGTGTCGCATGTGATTTTACGCGTTAAATTTTTAATTAATTTTCTAAATAATTTAGTTTTAATTAATTTTTATATCATTCTTTGAATTGTTGAACATAACTAAAATATATTATATTATTTAACAATTCAAATATAATTAAAAAAAACTTTTCAAATCATAATTAAAGCATTTGTACTATATTCAATGTACAAAATAGTTTTACTTGATATAATTAATACAAAAGCATTATTCAAAATAATAACTAATATACATAATTAAAATATATAAATTATTTTTTTAATTAAAATATAATGCTAATAAAAATTTACTATTTATAATTGAAGTAATATAATTAATAAATTATTTTTGGAATAACGTATTTTAATTAATTTTTTAATTCGTACAAATTACTAAACACGAACTTTGATTTAATACACAAAATTTATAAAAAATTTGATTGATTGAAAGATGTATAATCTATTATTAGTGCATATTTTCCAAATAAATAGGCCCATATCTACCAACAATTGGACCATAAAGTGTCGTCTTTGCTGGATCTGCAACTTATTGAAAAGCCCCTTAAAATGGTCTAAAAATGGCCGATGGTGATGAACGATAACTGTATCTCTCACCGGTTGTTGATATTTACACCTTTCGGCTCTGTTTATCCAAATATCTTCGCCAAAAAAAATCACTTCTTCACATACATTCGAAACGAAGAAGAAGAGCAAAACCTACAAATGAAGCAATGAATTCTCTCTGCAATTCCCTGAAATCCCTTAACGTAAACCCCACCTTTTTCCCGACAAAACCAGAGCTTTCCTTTTCCTTTTCCTTCTCTCCCATTTCCGCCCCACCCTTCAAATCCAAATCCTCACCGACCCGATGTCGTCTCACCGTCAAAGCCGACGCCAACGCCGTTGAAATCGACATGGTGAGGAACAAGCAAGGCGTTTACGCACCCAAACAGAAGAAAGTCGTTGTTTTATGGGACCTCGACAACAAACCGCCGCGAGGGCCGCCGTACGAAGCGGCGTTGGCGTTGAAAAGGGTCGCCGAGAAGTTCGGTGAAGTCGTCGATATGTCGGCTTACGCTAACCGCCATGCGTTCGTTCATTTGCCTCAATGGGTCCTTCAAGAACGACGGGAAAGGAGGAGCGTCGACATCCTCGAACGGAAAGGGATTGTGACGCCGGACGAACCGTACATTTGCGGCGTTTGTGGCCGGAAATGTAAAACGAATCTTGATTTGAAGAAACATTTCAAGCAATTACACGAAAGGGAACGGCAAAAGAAGTTGAACAGGATGAAATCATTGAAGGGTAAGAAACGTCAAAGGTTTAAAGAAAGGTTTATAAGTGGGAACCATAAGTACAATGAAGCTGCTAGGAGTATAATTAAGCCTAAGATTGGTTATGGTTTAGCTAGTGAGCTAAGGAGAGCTGGGGTTTATGTTAAAACCGTGGAGGATAAACCCCAAGCAGCGGATTGGGCATTGAAAAGACAAATGCAACATTCAATGAGTAGAGGGATTGATTGGTTGTTTTTAGTTTCTGATGATAAGGATTTTGTGGAGATGTTGAGGAGAGCAAGGGAAGCAGATTTAGGGACTGTGGTTGTAGGTGATTGGGATAGGGGTTTAGGTAGACATGCTGATTTATGGGTGTCTTGGGTTGAGGTAGAAAATGGGGAGGTTTTAGAGAAAGATTTGGTGCCCAAGAGGAAGAGAATGAGTAGTGATGATGGGTTGTTTTCAGTTTCGGAATTCGATGGTGAGAACATTAGTATCGGGGAATTGGATGGTGTTGCGAATGAGCTTTTAGTAGGGAGGAATGAGTACGGTGGCATGATGATTTCGGTGTTTTCAGAAGATGAGGATGAATGGGATATTGAGGAAGTTGGTGATGAAGATTACTTGTTGGATGATAGTGAAGATGAAATGATTTTTGAGGAAGATGGGTATTATTGATGTGGAAAGTTCGGTCACTTATCAATGTTAGGAATTCGAACTTATACAGGGAATAATGGAGAAGGAGATTATAATCTAAGAGTCCCATTTGCACAATGTGGTTCTTCATTGTTTTCAGAGTTGCTAATGGTATATATCATGCCTATATTGTCTCTATATTATCTTCTTTTTGATTGTGTAGAGTGTACTATTGATTCCCTCAAAATTGAAATGGTATAGTATAGGTATGAACAACAGAGGAACTGCAATGTAGTAATCTTTTTCATTTTTTAACACCAATTTTTAGTATATGTTTCACCTATGGTGTAGGTTATGAATTTGATTAGTGGAAAGTGGTGGATCATTTTTGCTTTCTTATATATATACTTTTCATTTTAGTTCTATAGATTTGTATATGGAGAATGTTTAATTCATCTAGGGTCAAAGTACCATGGAGGCTACTGTATTAGAATTCAGATTGCATTTTGCCTCCTCTACTAAAGAAAATAGGCAAAGTAGTCTCTGTACGATAGTTCAAAGAGTAAATTAGTCATTTTTGTTAAAAAATTCATCAATTTATACCGTGAAAAATTGATGTGGCTGATGGAATAACCAAAAAGTGATAGATGGACCTCATTCTGATGTAGAAGGACCGGTTTTTAATAGTAAAAATGAATAAAAATTTTAACAGAAGGATTAGTTTGCTCTTTCATGTAATATTCATGGATTAGTTTACCCGTTTTTTAAGTAAATGAGACAAAATGCAATTTGACTCCTAGTATAAGGGGCTCCATAATACTTTTACCTTCCCCTAGTGAACTTGTATCTACAAATGATTATTGCTTGTCTGGGGTAAATTAGATCTAATTCTTTTGGCCTTGTTATATTGAAAAATTGTTCCTGTGGGTGATATACTTGGATGCTGTTGCATAATTGCTGGTTTTATGTGTGACCTTTGTTGACCAATCAAAATGCTTGTGTAAGAAATGATTCTTGATTGATCTCTCTTGTTCTTAGAGGGGCTTGAAGTATGAATCTATGTTGCTCGGACTCTTTAATTTTTTTGAAGCAGTCAACACATGGATATCGAGATATGACCTACAAGGATTCGCCAAATGTATAGGATATATATTTGTATATAACATTTAGACACACCTCAATCCAAGTAACATAAGTGGAGAGTTGCTTGAAGAGGAAATACAGAAATGGGAAGAAAATTCAAAGCACTAATTTGAGGAGTTCAAAGCCCATTGCCGACTGAGGTCATTTTCAGGTTTAATGGATGATTGGCCGCTTTGTCTTCTGATTGAGATAATTAGAGTTCAAGTCCATTGATTCAACTATAGGTTCCTCCAATCATAGGTGATGTAGGACAGCACAAGGATGGTGGGTGGGGTTGCCACAAAATGATAACTACTTGTTAGTTATTTTGTTGAAGCAAGAAATTTAGGTACAATTGAAATTGGACTTGTGGAATCTAAATTGAACATTCTCATTTTAAATTTTAAAAAAATTAATAGCTTAAACTTTTTCAACCTATTTTAAAAAATTGACTCGAACATTAAACTCTAAATTTAAAATGACGTGAACTTGAAACAATTTGAATTTGAAATGTTTAAACATTTAATTTAAAATTATCATAATTCAAAATTATTTGAACTTGTAATGATCTAACTTGAAATAATCATAACTCAAAATTATTTGAACTCATAGTGACACAACTTGAAAACTCAAATTTTAAACTTGAATAGCTTGAATTGAAATAATTTGAACTTGAAATGACATGGACTCAATATGATCTGAATTGATTTTATTCATATTCACTCGACTTAAAATCAATCTGATTTGCTCAATTGATAGGTTTAGTTGAAATTACAAGGATAGACAAACTTTGAGTAGAATTAAGGCATTTGGTTGATGGATATTGTAGGGTTTAAGGGCTAATTAGAGTTACATGAAAGAAGCAAAACAAGAAGAAAAGTTTTAGGCATCTTATATATTTAAGTTCAAATAAATAAATTGAAGTTTTTTTAAAGTGTTGTTCGTTCAGAGCTGACAATCCCTTAATAGTTAGTATTGTCTTCAAGTTAAGTTAAGTTTTGTCTCTTGACTTTATAGAAAACCTGAATGTCTTGAAAAATTATTTAAAAAGATAATGAGTTCACAAAACGGAATCGCCTCTTCGAGATCGAATAGTGAGTGACACATGGTTATCTACTAAAAGAAACGAGGACATTTGTCTATGGTAGGGTTGGGACCCCCAACCTATAGCATATAGGTTATCTTGACGCACAGTTGATTTTAAACAAACAACATTTCGTAAACTTCTTTAAATAAAGTGATTCCTAAATGATGTTAAACCACTTCATCATGAAAGAAAGACCATAATTAGTGATATTCTTTAATATTTAATCTTTGATTTGATTGCTATTTTGTCGGCACTAATAGGACTCACTGCTCATTATCAATCAGCTTTGAAGAACTAGTTTGGTTAATAGTTTGGTCTAGAACCCCAATAATGCTTCATGATATCATAACATTAGTGTCACATTGTCATGTCCCTCACCCCCTTTCCCAGTAACTATAGGTGGTGGAGGCATTTACATTTGCACTCATCATCTACCAATACAACAACCTCGCAAGCAGCCATCTTGGAGCATATATTCATCAAATTATCGGAATTGTATCTGTTATGAGGTATTGTTCGCTTTAATAACTTGGGATTGCGTCCTCACCAAGTGTAGGTATGAGTTTTCACATACGATGTAATCAGAATGCAACAATTATCGGAATACAAAAATATGAGGATTCAAAACAAACAAAATCTCGTAATAACGAAATCGACAATCCTTGCATCAACCGTATGAAGACACAAAGGCCAAAGAGTGATATGGCCTACTAGCTTGCGTCCTCGTATTTTTAGTTCCTAAAATCAAAGAAAGTAGATAAGGAGATAAGGGTGAGATACGTATGAGAACCAAGCACGGGGTAATGGTCCAATTTCAAATTTAGGCCCTCTTAAACTTAAAAAAATCAATTTAATCCTTTCTTCTTTTCGTTAAATAAAAAAAAAAAATTGTCTTTTCAATCTCCCCCAAACCTAATAATTGAATTCAAGTTATTTAACACAAAATTTTAATTCTCGTTATGGACAGAGAATTGGTTGAGGTACTGGTTCAGTGAGAGGTATAAAATCGATTGACTTGCTAATTGGCACGAACTGATTGAACGGACGATTGAACCCTTTTTTCTATAATTTTATAACTTTTAAAACAATTCATTTCTTTTAAAATCCGATTGAATCAATAGAATCAAGAATCGATGATATGATAACTTGATTTCAAAAACATTGAAATTTCTAACTTTGCTCATGAGATATTTATCTTGAGAAAACCCGAGATGGTCCTATAGATGATGAGCTAAGGGAGGTTGTCACCTTCATGATTACTGGTAGCTTACGAAAGAGGGTTGTTCGGTGGATGTTGATAGGTGATGAAGGTGGGCGGTGATTAGGTTTTTTGGTTTCTTTCTATTCTTTTCTTAATTATGATTAATTAACGTAGGTTTATGCTTATTCTTGTTTTGGGGATTTTGATTAGTCCTCTTTTGTTTGTTTGTTTTTCGAAAACGTATAGGCAAGGCATTAATGGGACCCCTTGATTTTTGTTTATTTGTATTAATGGAGGACCGAATATGAAAAAGTTTAATGGGGATTTTTTTTCCTTTTGACTTGTCATCGAATTATTGATATAATTTAGAGATGGAAAAACTTTGAATACCTTTGGTGGATTCTGAATTAATTTACTTCAAATGAAGTGGATTTTAGTTTGAAAAATGGATGTGGGAGGAGTGCGACCGAAATAAAATAAAATTTTTAAGGGACCAAAGTATAAATTTTGTATTAAAAAGTTTTAAATTGAATTATAAAATCTTAAAAGAGGACTAATAGAGCAATTGACCCGTTTGAACCAAAGGGAGCTAAGGCCTTACTTGCCCTTCTTAGATTCAAGCAATTATAATAATTGCTTGTCTTACTTTGCTTTACTTTGCTCAAAATTATTATTTTATATTTGTATAAATATATAATTATTAAAAGGGTAAAAATATAATAATATATTATAGAAAAGAAACTCGTATGTTTAAAGCTTTCAAAAAGATATTTTTTTGAATAATTATGTTTGAGTATTTACTTAACTTTAAAAATATTGAAAATATTAAATATAAGTAACAAAAATTAAATTGAAGCGAATTGAGGTGGGTAAAAGATGGATCCACAAACAACCATGGAGGTGATAGTGATTTTTAAGATTTTACATTCATAGTGGAGCGCGATGGGTGGTAGAGTAGAGCATACAAATTGTGGAGTAAGGGTGGCATTAGGGAGTTGGTAGAGGTCTCGCCCCCTAAAATAAAAATTCACTTTAGGCCAAATTTATAAAATTTTAATTTAGTCCTTTAAAAATTATAAACATATAAACTATTAAAAATCGTAAAATTACATGATAACTCTTATAAAAATATACAACTTAATTCCACTCTCTCCCTTAAAAATTTTCCTGATCTTGCCCTTATTAATGAATTTACAAACATCCATCTTTGATCTCATCCATTTCCATTCCTAATATAACTATTAATATAAAATAATTTATTGTTCACAGATTTGAAGGGTTTCCTTTTATAAAGGAATAAAGAAGGGATGATTATTGTTTATAAAATCACATTTATTTTTAAAATTATCAATCCAACATTAGTTTAATTGAATAATGATTTTATAAAATATAAATATATTTTTATCATTTTATATTTTTTTATATAGAAAAAAATGTGCACATATAATAAATTTAAACCCTGTTTAACTAAAACATCATTTATTATTTATATAAATTTTTATAAATACATTTATTATAAAATTCTGTTTTTCACCCGCATTCTAAATGCGTCATAATTTAATTCTCTAAATAAATTTGGTAGACAAAATGTAATTACACCAGCCTTAAAGTATTTTCGGTGATTAAAATGTAATTACTTTTACTGGCCTAAAACATAAACTTTAAAATTTATCCAATTATTTGCAAATGATTAACCTAAGTTTGTTTAAGCCTGCATATATCTTTCATTTTAAGAAGATTTAATTTTTAATAAATATATATTTTACTACTATTATATAATTTTTTATTAAATTTAAAAATATGCAACTTAATATATTTTTTAATATTTACATTATAATATAATATTTTTTGAAAAAAATAATATTCATATGAAATAAATTATATAATATATAAAATAGAACATACTATAAACTTGAAAATCGATTTAATTAAATTAAACTTGAGCTTTGAATATTAAAGCTGAATTCAACCCATATTTTAAATATGCTTAATTTTTTATTTAAATTTTTTTCTCGAATTTTAAGTTATTTTCGAGCTTGAAGAAATAACCCGACCCTTAAATGTTTATAATATAGTAAATATAAAGAAAAACAAGGGTAAGCTAAATCCCTATTCCATGACTATCAAAGTTAAGTTACAAGCCAGCCATTAACTAAAGTTATAATAATAGTATTCCAAAGTAAAACATAACCTTATCAAATAGAACCAATCCATTTCTCCATTGATTCTATTCTTAAATAAACAAAAGGAAAAAAAAAATGGTGCCTATGAACATTTGTTGATTTGTGAGGGGTGTGTTCCTCTATGTGATTCAATCTTCATCGGAAATTTCGGGGTACTTATTCAAATCAGGCTTCAACAAAACTCGACGAGTATTATTCGGTGAGTCCGACGAAGAACCACCATGATGATAAACCGATGATGTTTGCAAAGCATCAACTTTCGCCCCCACTTCAGCCGCTTTCTTCCGTATGGAAGCAGCAGAGATATCCCTAAGCTTATTATCCTTTTCTATAAGGTCAGGAAAGTTAAGCCTCGCGGACGGACCTCGTAAGTAGAACACGGCGGTATCGTAAGCACGGGCGGCGGCAACGGGGGTGGTATACGACCCGAGCCAAATCCTAGACCTCTTGTTAGGTTCCCTTATTTCAGCCACCCACTTCCCCCACTTCCTCATCCTTATCCCTCTATATGGTTTCTCCTTTTGTTGTGTCCTTTTCGCCTTCGGCTTCTCACCGCTCGTTGAACTCGACGTCGATGAAGAACAACAGTCACCTTCCATGGCCGGAACCCCCCAAAAAAACCAAAACCCTATTTTACGAGAAAGAAGAGTTAAAATTTAAATATCAAAGAACACCCTTGCTACAAAAAAGGGATTCACAATGATATATATATACATAAACAGAGAGTGGGGGGTGAAATGAATTGCAGTATAGTTTCCCACTTGGCTGCTAGTTTGTCGTCGGGGCACGGCCGCCACGTTGATCGTATATACTTAAATACAAATTTGGCCGACATAAACCATCATCTACACCTCTTAATTTCTTCTCTTTAAGTCTTACTAACCTACAAAAGTTATATATATAGTAGTAATGGTATACTGTATATGAGATACATAGTTATATACGAATACAAAACTGTATATATATATATATATATATATTTTTTTTTTCTCTTGGAGGGTACGAAAGGGTGTTTGATGACTTAACCAAAACCGAAATCAACTCAAGTAGCGGCTTGTAAGCATAAAGCATGTGATAGCCGACGTTTTTTTTTCCCCTTTTTTTTGGGGTTTGGCTTTTAGCTTTGGAGTATATCTTATTGGCAAGCAAATCATTTCTCATATTTATTTCTTATTTAATGCTTTAGGATCTGTTTTTATATTAACTATTTACGGGTAAATTAACAATATATGTCAAATTATTTTTTATTTGGCTTTTAGGCCATTTTTTTAAAATTTAAAAAAATATTGTTTTTGGAGAAAGAAAGGGAAAGCGTGTCCAGCTGAGCGTGCTTTCCCTTTCTCTCTCCCAAATTTAGGGTTTTTTTTTAATTATGTTAGGTTTAGGATTTTTGTTAGAGTTAGGGTTTTTTAAGGGTTTAGGGGTGAAATCGCTAAAATTTATAGGTAAACTTGAGGGGTCAGGATGTGATAACGTGACTCAGAACACATACATTTCGTATGCCATGGCGGGATAGGACTATTACCTCATAAACCCATCTTGGGGAAGTCAGGTTTTGGGGTGACAGAGTGATCGCTGTAAATCAGAGTTTTAAAATTTATAAAAGAATGATCGAACTTGGAAACTAACTCTGACAACGATTAAAGGCAAGTGCACCTATCGAACAGTAGTATAGTTTAGGCAAGACCGGATTATCAAACCCAAAGGAACTAAAAGTACTAATACTAACTTTCTTTTTATTATTTAGCCTAAAATAAGTGAAATTTGTTTATTAATCTAAATTAATTAACTACTAAACTAAAGACTCTAAGACAAAGAAGAATGAATTTGGAAAATAACTTTGGAAAAACTCAGTTGATTTCGACGATACCCTAGGAAGAATCCACCTAGACTTCACTTGTTATCTAACACTGAACCATACGGTTTATTCACTTAGTTTGATCCGTAAGACTCCCTAACGTATATTAAACCCTCTCTCGAGGCGAATAACGTCTAACCCTAGGTTAATTAGTGGAACTCTCGTTCTCTTATAATAACCCCTAGAATAGCAATGAAATCGATCTGTGGATTCCCATATTAGGTTTTACCTAATCCAGGTAAAATCTCGTCACCCTATCTCTAGGCGTGCGATCAACTCCGCTTAATTATGTTGGATCTACTCTTGGCGAGGTCTATTCCTCCTCCACCTAAGCACATTAAATTTGGATTAAGCTCACATAATTAAGAACAAACTAAGTTATTATCATATAATTCAAATAATCAAATAACAAGATTCATCATAGGTTTCATCCCCTTCGGGTATCCGAAGGTTTAGTTCATAACAATAAAAGAAAACATCTCAAGAGAAAAGATAAAACAAAACATAAGAAATCCCTAAAACCCCCTGAAGAAATTGAAGAGGAGATCCTCCATCTTGAGTATAACTCCGGCTTCTTGAGATGGATCAACTGGCTATCCCTGAGTGAATCCCCACAAATCTGCCTTCTCTGGCCTAGCACGACGCCCTGACAAAAGCCACAGCGATGAGGCTTCCAAAACTCCCGAATAAGTTGCCCCTGGGTGTTTATATAGGCTTTGAGATGTGTTACTTGGCCTCCAAGTATCCTAATTTGAGTGAAATTCCTAATTGGGGGTTTAATTAGACTTTGGAGTGTGTTTCTTTGCCTCCAAGCATCCAAATCCGAGTGAAATTGCTCTTTCCAGCGACAGGGACACGGCCATGGTACACGCCCGTGTGAATCGTGGTCAGGCCGTGCTCGGACTTCTTTAATGAGGCACGGCCGTGTAAATCATGATCCAGGTCGTGTTCGAGATCTTTAAGGAGGCACGGCCGTGTGATCTTTGGTCTAGGCCATGTCGATTTCATGCTTTGGCCCATTTGTCCCGTTTTAAGCCCGTTTTGCGTTTTTTTCATCCCCTGGTGCTTTCCTGAGTATATATCATGAAAAGAAAGGATTAAGAGCACCAAATTACATAAAATAAGAGATAATTCATCCAAAAGCATACTAAATGTGGGCCTAAAATATGTTACTATTTTGGTTTATCACAGAGCTTGATATGGTCACAGGTCGAAGTCTAGGTGGAGGTCCCAATTGACGGTCGTGATGCAGTCACAGGCTCGAGTATAACTAGGAGTCAATTGACGGTCGTTATGCGGTCACGAGTTTAAGCTTTTTGGATACTTGCAAATGATGTCTTATATATACCATACATAAGATTGAGGTCATAATCATAGGGAAAATGGAAAGATTTCTGGAGTAATCAACGCAATTTTTTTCTCTATTTCCAAGCACTCAATATCTTTAACCTTTCATTCTTATCCGAAGGCTAACACCAAAGTTGACACAATAGGGCTCTCAAGCGGAGAGCGGATGTTCTGGCACAGTAGAGGTCAAACTCGGGTCAATACGACAGCGATTGTAGTTATTAATAGGTTGTTTAATAACAATAATTGTTGTCACCCCGAAAGAAGCATCACCTTTACTGCACCGCAACAATCGCTCCCCGCCCCACCTGAGAGTCCTCCTACATCCACAGCGGTGCCGACCTTCGAATAAGAAGGAAGGTTAAAGGTACCAACTGCCTGGAAATGGAGAAAAAAATTACGTCAATTATAGCGGGAAGACTCATAGTTTTTTCATATGATTATGCCCTCAAACTTCGTATAGTATTTATATGACAACATTTTTCGGGTATCTGAAAAGTTTGAGCTCGTGGCCACGTAACAACTGTCAATTGGCTCTCCCGTTATACCCCAATCCATGACCGCATAAAGACTGTCAATTGAGACCTCTACGAAGAAACTCAGGGAGAGGAACAATCAGCAGAGGTTATACGAGTGCTGTAGAAACCTAGGGCATACGAATGCAACATTTTATGTATTGAATGGTACATTAAGGCCTCAACATTGTTAGCATTCATTTTGTTGTACCTAAAATTTCTTTCTTTCTTTTTAACTTGCATTTCAACTGTATTTGTCACGTTCTACCAATTCAATAAAGATGCCTATCCAAAGTTACATATTTCATATCAAATATTAAATATATGGAAATTTACGTATAATGGAAATATACTAAAAAAAGTTACTGTTTCTTTATTGATGACAATCATTTTTACATCGCAATAAGTAAATAAAAAATACATCATCGGCGTCGTTGGGCCAAATGTGTGCCACAGGACGGTGGCTAACGGGTGCGAGTAGGATTTTTGTGCACAACTAGTGCTACCGGCTCATCCACTTGATCGTCACCATCGTCTTCATCTTCTTCGTCTTCACCTTCACCCTCGTGATTATCTTCGTCTCCAGCGTCGCCTTCATCTTCATCGCCATTCTTGACTTCGTCTCCATTTCCTTCCTCCGTGCCCAATTGGTCTTTTACCCTCATGGCCTTACCCTTTCCAACCGGCTCTACTTGTTCAATATTCCAATGATCTTGCTCCTCCAAAACAGTACTATCAAGCCACCATCTTTTGCCTCATGAGTTTGACTGCATTGATTACCCAACCAAGTTTAAACATTCCTTTTTTCATTGTCAAAATTGTCAGGTACCTTTCAAGAATATCCCCCACTTGATCAAACAAAAAGGATTCTATTAGATTATTGTTGTACACCAAAATTGGAGTTTTAAGCTTATGCCCTCTAATAAAAACAATGATGAAATAAGGAATATTGCATTTGTTCTCCACTATCACTAACATTCTGACAATTTCAAAATAGTGAATAATTCGACTAAATTAAATTATTTTTAAAGTCGTAGAATTTTCTTCTGATTCAAATGTAGTTCGATCGAGCTTTTGTTGAGTTAGCAGAGGGACTAATCGGACATATACAATTAGGCTCGAGTAATTTCCGCTGTAACACCGCGGATACATTTTCACCAACATTTACCCTTTCATTACCTGTTAATTTCCGCTTGTTGGTGCAAAGCTCTTTAAGAAATTTAGCATACCGCGGAATTTGCTTGATGGCTTCCAACAGCAGAATGTTGATCTCGATATTCCTAAATGTTTCGAGGATCTCCTTGTCCTCTTTACCTCTTCGACATTGGTTGAAACGATCTGGAAACAGAGGTTGAATTTTAGGCAATGGAGGTTTCGGTCGGACCTGTTCGTCTTTTTGGGGTTTTTCCTGGCCGATTTCTTGGCCAAGATTACCGTCAGGAATCGATTCCAGTACCTTTCCGCTTTGCAATGTCACTGCATTCACATTTTGTCTAGGGTTTGGTTCTGTTCGTGACGGCAGCTTCCCTTGAGAGTTCAATTTCTCAATTGACGTGGTCAATTCTCTTATAGATGCCTCGGTTTTCTGTTGGAAATCCTTTGTCTCTTTTTGGAAATTAAGAGTTTGCTGTTGAAAATCAAGAACATTAGCTGCTAACTTATTGACCATGGTTTCTAGAGAATTACCTGAACCTTGCGGCTGTTGCGGAAACCGGTTTTGGTATGGCTGGTTATTTCGTGGATTGGCCCCATAACTTAAGTTAGGATGGTCCCTCCACCCTGGGTTGTAGGTATTAACGTAGGGGTCGTATCGCCTTTGTGACGGCTCAGGGAAATTTCCCACAGCATCCAGATGGGCCATGGTATCATCATACAAACTGAGACATGCATCAGTTGCATGATCAGGAGTAGCACATATTCCGCATATCCGAGCTGTCTTTTGTTTTTTCTGCAAGAAGAGTATTCATCATATTAGTAAGTTTATCAATTCTATCTTTTATTGTAGAATTAATTAGTTGGTAAACCCTTCTAGGGGGTTCAGGATTGGCTCGAAATTGCTAAAAATTTGCAGCCATCATGGAGATCAAGTCTCTTGCTTGTTGGGGAGTCATGTTGACCAATGTTCCTCCACTAGCGGCGTCTACCATATTCATCTCCATGGGCTTCAAGCCTTCATAACAGTATTGGAGGAGAGATTGCTCCGTTATACCATGTTGTGGGCAACTTGCACACAATTTCTTAAACCGCTCCCAATAGTCGTAAAGGGACTCAGCTTCTTTTTGCCTTATTCCAATGATCTCCCTTCTTAGCTTAGCTGCCCGAGATGCTGGAAAAAACCTGTTGAGGAATAAACGAGATAAATCAGCCCAAGTGGTAATAGATCTAGGGGGTAAATAGAATAACCATTCCTTAGCAGAATCTGCTAGGGAGAGAGGGAAAGCACGCAATTTAATTTGATCCTCGGTTACCCCCTGAGGTTTCATGCTAAGACAAACCATATGAAATTCCTTCAGATGTTTGTGAGGATTTTCATTTTGTAACCCACGAAAAGTTGGCAGTAGCTGGATTAAACCTAACTTCAATTCAAAATCGGTATCCATAGTAGGATACGCGATGCATAGTGGCGGTTATTCTGTCGGAGCTTCGGCCAGTTGTCGAATTGTTTGAGCCATTGGTTGATGTGCTAAATTCGGGTTTTCGTTAACCCTAGTTTCAAGCACTTCTTTAGGTGAATCGACTTCTACCTTATTGCTTTCAAATGTTCGAGTAGGGTTTTCGCAAACCCTAGACTCTACTTCGTCGTCGATTCTGATTTCTGGCGGTGGATTGCTTTGAGTCCCAACCACCGCTGACTGCTTTTTCCTTAGCTTTGTTTCCTTGCGATTAGCTTTCGCGGTCTTTTCAATCTCTGAGTCAAACGCAAGAGTGCCTGGAGCAGATCTGGTCATAGAAAACAAAAAACAAGATTAGTATGTTGCCAGACCCGGCAACGGCACCAAAATTTGATGCGATCATTGAGAGCACCAAAAATATCCTATCCCTAATAAATAATGAAAGAAAATAGTAAAAGGGAAGTAGGGTCAAATCCTCAGGGACTGGTTTGCAAAATATCCTGTTTCGTGAAATCCTGGGCAAAATCTTGCCCAAAAAACCTGCGTTCCTGAAAAATAAAAAAAAAATTGAATTAAAAGTTGATCTTAAAAAATAAAAGCAGAATTTAAAGTTGACTGAAATTGTGATTACGAGAATTAAAACAAAAATAAAAATAAACAGAGTTGAGAAAATAAAGAGTTTCTTATGTGGCAAGATTCCAGCCTCCAGTTGCCTAGATCCGCCTTGGGCTCAATCCTCGGCTTTTAGATGACCCTTCTCAAACCAAGTAAGCCAGCTATAGTGGAAGAGGACGCCTACGACCACCAGCTCCAAGAATTTAGACTTACGAATTTAGGGAACCTGACTCTAGCCTGCAATCACTTTTGTGGGATCGTGTATGCTAGATCAACGCTTCTCAATGGCGAATCCCACGTCATTTTGTCTCTTGGGCTCGCCAACCTCTGACGCAGTAAGTTAACGAACCGACTGTGCAATCCTTCCAAAACATACAAAGCGGCCGCCTTTGCATACGTTGAAAAGTTTACTTCTTAAGGGACATGGACGGAGCGTCACCAGTAGTGCGGAGAAACGATGAATACTTGGCGAGAAGGCTAAATACGGATTCTAAGCCTCAAGAACCCTTTTTTGGGGAACATCGACAACCTTCGGCTAGATGTGTTTAGTGGCTCATGGTTGTGGTATAAAAGAAAATAATTATAAAAATGGAAAAGGGAATTTTATTGAAAGAAAATATGGAAAAGAACAAAAGCCTAGACTTTTGAGGGGAGAGTGTTTACAAAAAAATATGGATCCATTTTGAGTCACTTCACCCCCTATTTATAGCTAGGGGAGATAGTCTAATCCTACTTAAACTCCCCAAAAGATAAATACATTTAATTGAAGATAAATAAAATAAAATCCTAAAATTAAATAATCCTTAATAATTATCTTAATATTAATTATCCTAATATAATTAAAATAGAATTTGATAGAATAAAATCTCTTCTTTTTGCATTTCAACCCTTGTGTCCTCCATGCTTGCACTTTTGGCACCAACTTTTTCATGTGTCGCACATTGGCCTATTTTATCTCTAAATTCACGCTTTTGGCCCTTAAATTCACTTTTGCCTTCAATTTAGTCCCTATGAGATAAAAGATCATAAATAGCTCAAATTAGCAGGATCATACTCAGAATAAACACATAATTAATACATAAAAATACGTTATTCTAGAGTATTATCAGCGTGGTCAGTAACTAACTCAGGATTTAGGTAAGTCACACCATAAACGTCACAAGTGAATCAATTCACAAACGGATTCAGAATTAATTCAAATTGGGTTCAGTCCAATGTATCATTCTTCCAATAAGTTCATCTATGTCTCTACCTGTAGAGTCAACTGCTCCAATAGTCAAGACTAGTCATCTACCTAATTGTAATTGTAGGCGACATAATAATCCTTCTAAGTATTTAAATCAAATGCTCACTTTGATTCTTTTACGGGATTACAGACTTGTTTAGATTATCTACTGAAGTAAGTTGTCTTTCTCGCAATGTAAACGTTCTTACAATGCCACTTATCATCAGTTTAAACTTAGACAATCAATGAGCTAATATTTGTTTGTCACAATTTCGCTCTGTATGAAAAACATGAAAGGCAGAAACACAAAAGATATAATAGTGAAATGTGAAATTAACTTTATCTATTTATTCATTGTTCAAATACATAGAAAACAATTACATATTTACTATAATATGGACACATTTCTCGACACCTAATTGATACAATATTAATACTTTAAAAACTCAATTAAAAATATTCTAAAATTTATTAAATTATTTTAAAATTCGAGCAATAATTAAAACATATGGTGAAATTAATGAAAGCTAATATATTAAACTAAAATTAAGTGGGAGGAATTTTAATTTATTTTTGCTTTATTTATGTAATGAGATGATATCGATGTTTGATTAACATCTAATAATTCTATCACTTGAAAACTTTACAACTCAAAGAAAACAAGAAAGTTGCTTTTGGCATAACTGAAATAACTGGATTTTTCCTTGTTTTCTTATTAGCATAATAATATTAGGCAAGCGGGAAGGGAAAGGCCAACAAAAAGCAAAAACAGAAACAAAACTTTGTAAATAGATCCATCCGATTTTAGAAAAAATTATTTCATCTATATTACCCATGGTTTTAAAAAACCAGATTAGTGATAAAATCGTATTGATTTTCGATTTGATCAATTGGTCTAATTTCAATAAAAAGAATTATAAAATTATGATATTGGCTCGATTAGTTTAATCATTGGTTCAATAAAATTTTGTCTCGACTCAATTAGCTTCGAGTAGTTTGTTTAAAAACTGATTCAATCTTTTTGTCTAGATTAACATACCAGTTGATTTACAGTCCACTCGGTCCGATCTAATTTCAACAATATAAGTCTATGGGTCTTTTTGAATGGGCGTCTGTGTGATACGTTTAGCTTCTTTTTTTTTATGTCTCGCGTTATAATATCTAATTTTATTGCTATCGTTATTTTTATACTAATTACATATACACATATGGGCAGTAAACCTTATTAAACCAATAGCTCATTAACTAAATAAATCTAATTTTTAAGTTGAAAAAAAAGAGAAAGAAAGTCGGTGGTGGATGGGTGGATAGACATTGAGAGTGGCTTTTCGTTCACGCAATAAAGATGGATGATCCATCTATTTTTAATGGAAATAGCAAATTGATTAATCATTATTATTTCATTGTTCCTATATGGTTCAAACTTATTGAACTGACTTTTTTTTTTTTTTTGGGTGTCAATTGTCAATCATATTCATCTGATTATAATTTTAAACTCTTTTTTTTCAAATAAAAGAGTAGTGGTGTAATTTTCCACATTTCTAAGTGCTTAATCCATGATTAATTGATTTCCCTTATGTGGAATCCTTTAATTGGTTCTTTGATTTTAGCATTAGAAAAACACATTCACCACCCAATCCATCACTTTTGAATTATTCACTATTAACACCTTAGTCCTTAAAATGTTTCTTTTAAAGCCATTAGGGTTGTCGTCTTTTGAATTAATTAGAGAAGGTCTATATATTGTTTTAGTCCCTCCACTAGATTCCAACAAATACTTAAGGGTGTTTTTTTTAAAAAAAATTTACTTTATCACTTTAATAGTAGCAACTAACAGTATTATCAATTTGGACTTATTAATAATATTATAAAAATAGAGAGACCAAACTATGTTAAATTAAAGTAGATGAATTACATCTCAAATTTGAAGATTGTAAAGGGATGAAAACGAGAATTAGATTAATAATAAGGCCTTGGTAGTGTCGGGGACTTTGACAAGTTCAACTCCCACTCTGCATAAGTCATATATAATTTGTCTCTAGATTTATTCTGACTCGAATCTTACCATGCGTGGATCCTTTCTAAAACAATTTTGCTTTGGCTATGAATAGAGGCGAATCTAAAGGAGACCAGGCATGTTTTCATTTTAATCCTTTTAAATGATAAAACTAGAAATTAGTATATGATAAAATTATACTTTTACTCCCTCAAAATAAAAAGATTTCTATTTAACCCTGTCAAAAAACACCGAAACTATACATTACACTTTTAACATCACCAAAATTTGACCATTATACAACACAAAAACCTAGGTAAACAAGAAATAATGGAATATCATCTACTTTGGGTCCAAAACTAAAACTTTTTGCAAAGGTAAAATTCAGGTTAGGCACCGTTTAACTTCTTCCAATTGTCTTCTACCGTCGACATTGAATCAAATTGAACATAAATCAAAGAGTGCTGCAATCTCCTTCAAATAAAATTTCCAAAGTCAGGATTGTAGAATCTTGAAATATAAACCATGCCATTTTTTTTTTCAGGACCCAAACATGAATCAACAGTTTTATTTCATTATATATATGAAATATTAAAAAAATTGAAAACCACCAAATGAAAATCCGGATAAAGAAGACCATATATGAACAAATTTATTTGAGAGCAACACTAAAGTCAAGATACATTTAACCTATCATGAATATAAGTCAATAGGAAAGTAGTGTTAAATACAGAGATTTTTATTGTATTTTGAGGTAGTAAATGGGAACGTGCATGGCAGGCGGGTGGGCAGGGTGGAGAGACAGTGACCGTACAGAATTGAAAGTAGGCAGTGAAGACGTGGAAGAAGTGATAGTGATTTCTTTTTAGGATACTTAGATCAAGTTCGAGTTTTAGAGTCGGATATTATTTTAAAGATTTTTATTTAAATATCATCTTAAAGATAAAGACTTGATTTATATCGTACAGTGGATGAGAACTATGATTTAAACAGTTTTTCGACATATCAAAAATTAAGTAAATTTATTCGAGTTACACCCCATAACTCACATCCGTAATGTGTGCATAGAAGTGATTTGCTCCTACCAACTGTATATGAATTATACCATAAAAAAGATCTCCATAAGTAATTATAAAGTAACAAAATTTATATATGCATATAAAATTTGCATCACCTATTTGGTCGGCAGTACCAATTAGTTATATTATTTTATTAAGCTGATGTTCTCATGTTGTAATAAGCCATTAACATTTGTTTAATGTGCCAATAGTTCTTAACTATTCATTTGCTACCTTTTAATAATTTTTAATACTATATTGTCAAGACTTCTAACTTGGAAAAAAAAATGGTTAAATGAGTTAATAAAGTTCCCCACTATCTATATGGATTCTGTAGAATGTGAGTCACATTTCGGATGAAACAGACGGCAACGTCGTGACGAGGAAGAGTCGACGTCACGATAACATGGCACCAACGCTCCAACGAGAAGAACCCGTCGTCTCGACGACACGATGCATGGCGTCCCGACGAGCCGAACATGACTTCATGACATGGTGACGTGTTCTACACTTAATCGAGTTTCTTCTCTTAGTTAAACTCTGTTATCTTTTCTCAGTTTAACTTTGATTATTTTAGGAATGTTTTAGTCATATTTTCACATGAATTTTAACCTATAAGTAGACCTTTTAGCAACCCTAGATAGTTTTAAATAACAACAACAAAATTAAGAGAGAGGTTGTAGGAATTTCGGGAAAACTTTGTATTTCGTACTCTTGTACTCCCCTTTCAATTTTTGCCAATTTTAGTGAAGTTTTCTTTACTTGTGGTTTTTTATCCTCTTTGAATGTGATTTTTCCACATATTTATGTCCAATTTTTTTTCATTTTCATTTATATTCGTTGCATAATTCAAGCTCATTCTAGATGATTTACGTATTATTCCTTCATATCTTCCTACTTTTCTAATAAAAATCTACATATTTAGTAAACATTTTCTCACTCTTCAACCTTCATTCACCTTTTTTTAATTATAATTTTTTTTGTTTTGTTTTTATTATATGCTATCCAACAATCATATTAAATTTCATTGTTATGTTCATAATTAATTTAGTCAAACTCCAATATTGCAATCAACTTGCTCAATTGGAGGTAGGTACATACATTAAATCTTTATAGTAGATTCAGAAATTGACCTTTCTTTTGGTGATGTTATTTATGACTTAGTATTTTTACGAACTAACAATATATATTCTTCTTAACTTCATGAACAAAATGAAAAAAAAAAAAAATTAAAGGTGTATGTGATAATTATTTTTTGTTTACAATAGGTTACTAAGCTTATGTTAATTGATATATTCCTAAATTTTAAACTAGTGATTGTGTTAACTATACGTTTTGCTTACGATAGAATGGTAAAAGGTTCATCAATTGTTGTGAAATAAAATGTCACCCTCACACTTTTATAAATTATGGGCAAACTTTTGTTTGCCTTAGATTACATTTTAGTCACTTATGTTTGAAATGTTACGTTTTAGTCACTTACATTATCGTTTTGTTACGAAGTGGTCACTCTATCGTTAAGCTCCGTTACCTCCTTAACGGCGATCCTACGTGGCAGTCCAAATTAAATTTATTTAATTAAAAACCTATCTTTATTCCAGCAACTGAATATTCAAGTTGGCATTTAAAACCCATTTGGACTGCCATGTGGGTCTATCATGAGGGAGGTAACGGAGTTTAATGGTAGAGTGACCATTTCGTAACAAAACGATAACATAAGTGACTAAAACATAACATTTCAAACATAAGTGATTAAAATGTAATCTGAGGCAAACAAAAGTGACTATTTTTATAGTTTATTACCTTGAGGAATAACATGTCATCTTTATCATATTCATTAGTTTGATGTTCTTTAACTCCCCTAAATGTGCATCATTATCTTATAATCAACAAGTGGTTTGTGTTGCTAACCCACTATTTGTTTGGGTAAGTTTGTTTGTGCATTTTTAGTTATGGGATGGGCTTGGAGATGTCCTTCGAAGAAGGTGGAGTGGATTTGAATGCTTTTGAGTAGACAAGAGTTTAAAGGGAATCAATGCTTCTAATGCTAAATTCAATAAAAGATCTATTTTTGAAAATGGAATGAGCTTAAATTTAGTAAAGAAGATGAAGATGAAAATGAAAGAGAAAAGAGAGATCTCTTTTTGAGGGGAAATTACCATGAATATGTCTTGTCCAAAGGTTATCCGTCCTTTATTCTTGGTATGCAAGTGGGGTGGCAAAATTGGTTGGTTTTGTCATATATTTGGTTAGATCAGTAATGTTTTCATATTTTGGTATAACAATAAATTCTATATGTTAAAGTAGGTGAATATCAAATCAAACAGAATATATCGTTAAATGAGCCTATTAAAAATGAAAGAGTCGAAAGATTTAGTTGCATCATCTGGAGAATTCGTGGATTAGAGTGATATCTTAAAAAATTTTACAATGTGTGAATAGGAAATTGCTACTAAGTAATAGGATTTTTGTACAATTAGGTCTCGTAGTTGGGAGCACTTATATAAAAGTCAAGTTGTTTGATTTGATATAAATATATATATTTTTTAAATAATCTTCTTATAGGTTCTGATCATAATGATTTTCAGCGTACTCGAACCCATATCCTCCTACATTGATAATAATATCCATACCAATCGAACTAAGACTCAATCAACAAATCAATATGTTTTTATTTTTACTAGACTTTGTGGCTACGAGCATTTATGTGGAAACCACTTTACTTAATTGTACTTTTTGCAATAAAAGTTCTATGACAAGTTGTCTCGATTAGGATTTTTCACAAACATTTAATTTTTTAAGTAAATAAAAATAACAAATAACTTTTTATATAATATTTTTTGAACAATAATTTTTATATAAATTTTTAAAATCATTTTCACTATTAAATAAATAAAAAAAACTAAATTTAAATATTAATTAAATAAAAATAAAATTCGATTCAAATTATTACAAATTTAATTTGTAAATAAAAAAATCATCTAAATACCTGCAATTGGACAAGGATAAAATCCCAATAATTCTTAAATAAATAATATTTTGATCCTTAAATTAACAATGGTGCTTTTTTTGCAGCCTTATATAAGAGTGTTTAAACGGTTAATTGAACAGAACTAGTATTAACTGAATTAACCAAATTTTTTAATCATTTAACCGTTGACCGAACCGAATTTAAAAAAAAATATAACACTCCTAACCCGTATCCGTCGCCGGAATAGGGTTACGAGGCATTACCGATCAAATCACAACATACAACATACATTTATGCATCCATTCTCAAACACCATTCAATCATAATCACATTATCCCTTATAAGGGCCTACGAGGCCTTAAACATACTTTAGAAATGGTTCGAGACTAAATCGTTAACATACGAAAATTCTCAAAAACTTAGAAATTTTTCAAACATACAAGGGTCACACGCCTGTGTGAACAGGCCGTGTGCCTCACATGGCTCCAAACACGCCCGTGTCCCAGGCTGTGTGGAAACAGGGCATACATTCTGACTTAGGTCACACGGCTGACCTTACGCCCGTGTGTCTAGCCCGTGTGCCAGGCCGTGTGTTAGGCCGTGCCAATCCTGTAGGGTATACTGACTTATGCAACACGGCCAAGTCACACGCCCGTGTGCTAGGCCGTGTGCCATTTAGGGGGGTATATTGACTTGTGCCACACGGCCAGTCACACGCCCGTGTGTGAGGCCGTGTGGAGCATACTGACTTCAATTTAATTTCAACACTAGGGGACATACGGCCGTGTATCATGATCGGCTGTCGCAAACGGCTGAGACACACGCCCGTGTCTCTGCCCATGTGGACAAGAATAGGCCATTTGCAAGGCCAATTTTGTCACCCTTTCTCATGCTCACCTAAATAACCAAAATAATACTATTTCAACACATTTATAGGCAACCAAAACATGCTATTTCATATACAAATCATGCCATTTAAAATCCATCCATTTCACTACTCAAATCATAATCCAAATCATACTAAAACAATATGTCATTACCAACAATTTCACCTATCTTCTCTATGCATTTTTCTCATCATCTTATCAACTAATTCATGTCATAAAACATACCAAATCATCATCTTAAAATCAAGCCACAACATACCATTTCATCTTCAACCATACCAAACATGCCAAAACACAATGCCATATATACATCACATATCACTTACCAAATTCATAAATTAAGCCAACTCAAATGGCCAAATACACACCCACATTTACACCATTTATGAGCCAAATCTCATGGCTAATATCATAACTCAAAACATAACATCTTAACACTAGCCTATACATGCCATATACCATATTTACATAGCATCAAAAGTACCAACAAGTTGTTCGATAGTGTGACGATGTTCCTGATGATCCCCGAGTCTGAGCTAGCTTCGATTATATATAAAACAGGGAAAGAACACACAAAGTAAGCTTTAAAAGCTTAGTAAGCCATATACAAATAAAACTACCACATGAATCAACATCATTTTCATTATTAGGCAAATCATGAATAAGCATATAAAAGCTCACAAACCTTTCCCATTGAACACATATTCAAAATCATAAGTGAATTCATCAAATACTTCCATCTTCAATACTCGTATGAATCTCATACGTACCTGAGTCACTTAACTCATTCACACATTCATTCTCGACTTGACTTTGCCCGTTGAACCATTTGGAATCGTTATGATACTCGTAAATCACATATAACTTCGTACAATGCCATATCCCTGATATGGCCTTACATGTTATCACATATCGATGCCATCGTCCCCGCATGGGTCTTATACGAAAATCATATAACGATGCCAATGTCCCGACATGGTCTTACACGTAATCACATATCGATAATCCTAATGTCATGACATTCGTATCCTATACTATTCCTAAGGTTAAATGCGGGACTTTCGAGATATTGTAACCCTGTCGATTCTTGCTCGTATTTGATCATTCAACATTCATAACAGTTCAATGATAATTAAACCTATATAATTCAATTTAAAGACATTTATTTGCATATGAACTTACCTCGTATTAGGGATAAACGGACTGGATCGACTATTCGATAACTTTTGATTTTCCCCGATCTAAATCCGATTTCTTTCGTTCTTGATCTATATACATTCAAAATTAACTCATTTATTCATCAAATCACTCAATTAAGTCCACAAAACACATATTTGGGCCTTTTTACACTTTAGCCCCTAAAGTTCCATATTTTTACAATTTAGTCCCTATTTCATAAATACACAAAATTCACACAATTTAATTCAAATACATGCTAGCCGAATTTTCCTAATGTACATATCAGCTCATATTTATCATTTATTCACACATTTAACCCCTCAATTTACACATTTCACAATATAATCCCTATTTGACATTTTTGTCAAAAATCACTTTACAAAATATTAAAATCTATCATCAAGTTTTCATATTTTATCATCAAACATCCAAAAGCTCAAATAATCATCAATGGCACTTCACAAACTCATGAAAAAATTCAAAAATTAAGGCACGGGCTAGCTAGTACTAGATGCAACGATCACAAAAACATAAAAATCATCAAAAACCGAGCTAAAACAGACTTATATGCTTGAACAACAATGGTCGAACCTTCAAAGCTTCCAAAACCCTTATTTTCTTTCTTATTTCGGTTGAAGAAGATGACAATTAAGCATAAAATTGTTTTTATTTTATTTAATATAACTTATTTCACTAATTACCATTTTATCCTTTAGTTAAAACATTATAAATCACATAATTCAAGGCCATTTATGTCCATCTCCACTATCAATGGTTTAATGACATTATAAGGACCTCCACATTTAAATTTCATAGCTAAATAGTGCCTTTAACAAATAGAATGCAACTTTTGCATTTTACGCGATTTAGTCCTTTTATCAAATTTAGCATTCAATCACTAAAATTAACTCACAGAAATTTCACACATTCATGCTTTCATGCTCTAAACACATAAAATAATTTTTCGACCTCAAATTTGTGGTTCCAAAACCACTGTTCTGATTTAGCTAAAATCGGGCTGTTACAAAAAAATTAACCGAACGAAAATATTTCGGTTAAGTTGGTCGATTAACCAAATTAACCAAACTTTATATGTTTTGTTTTTGTTTTTGTTAAAACAAGTATAAAATATATAAAATAAATAAATTTATAATGTTCATTTGACCGGATTAACAGAACTAATAATAGCCTAATGCGTATAATATATAATATTATTTATTAAGTTTGGTTAATTAACTGATTTCAAACAAAATTAACCATTAACCAAAATTCCAAAAAACTTTTAACCGACCTCCGAACAAATTAGATCAGTTAACCGATCGATTAATTCAATTTTAACCAAAGTTTAAACACCCCTAACCATATGTTCCTTCAATAAATACATTGTTTATCTTTCTATATAAAGTTTTATAATCGACCGAGTTGAGTAATAAGAAATTTAATATCTTTTAAATAAAATCTTAATTTTGAATATTAAAAATAGGGGAAACAAATTTTGGGAGAGAATTCTTTCTATTTTGAATATTTTTTTTTTCAATTCTAAATTTAATCCCACCTTAATATAATTACAGGGAATTTTAGGAAAAATATAAGAAGAAAAAAAAGAAAAGAAAAAAAAAATTAAGGAACAAATTATTGGGTTTATTTCATTTGCAAGAATAGAGAGCCCAAATTTATAAGGATCCAAAATGAACTTTTTCAAACATTTTTTTAGTGAAATTTGGTTATCACAACTCTCTTTATTGGGCTTTGATTAGCATTCACCTTTTATTTTTAAAATTTTTAAAAATTTAATTATAAAGTTAATCACTCTAATTTATTAAAATTTAAAATAAAATTCTTTTAAAATATAAAAAAAATTAATCCAATTGAGTAACACCCTGACAGCAATACGATTAGCGCGACTCAAACGTAGATCATACTTGAAACGGTGAACACTCTGACCAATATATCAACACGGAGTCTAATTTTTTTTTTGGGGGGGTTTCATAAAAAAAATTAATTTCATAAACTTTGTAAATAGAGAAATAAAATCTGTAATTAATTTGTTTCCATAAATAAAGACAAAACCTACCATTTTAAGTCAAAAACAAGATCTAATACAGGGCAAAACTCCAGAAAATACCAAAAAATAACAAAAATTACCGGAAAGTATAGGGTTGAAAATTAATGACCGGAAAGGGCAATTTCCCCCAAAATCGCGTCCCCGTCAGCGCGTTTTTGGGGGAGTGCGGCCTAAAGCGCTCCCCCGGGGACGCGCTTTAGGCCGCAACGGTCAAAATTTTTTTGACCGTTGGGGGCCCAACGGTCAGAAAAAAAAACCTATAAATACCCCCCAACCCTTCATTTTTTTCACAATTCAATCCTTTCTCATTTTTCTCTCAATTTGCTATCAATTTGCTCTCAAATTTCTCTCAAATTTACGCTTAAATTTCAAAATAGTCCTTTACTATTTATAAAAAAGCCCTTTATAATTTTTTTTAAACCTATTTTTGGAAAATTTTTAAATTATTTATCGAGTACAATGGCGGGGAATTATGTCGCCTAGGCGAGGACCACATTGCCATCCCAAAGAAAAGAAAATGGTAAGTTTGAATGTTAATTTTTCAATATTATTAAATTTTTTAATTATGCAATTTTAATTAATTTAGAATTTTATAATTTTATAATTTTTTAAATAATGCAGTAGATCGGGTGTTGCAATGTTATATTCGCAACATGCCCGGTCCCCATCGCCATTGATCGAGAATTACTGCGGAAGCGAGTTTTTGGCACGTGGCCCACGATAGCCCGGGGTTCAAGTTGGAGCCGCCTTTGATCGGCGCGTTGATAGAGAGGTGGAGACCGAGACGCACACTTTCCATTTGCCATGCGGAGAGTGTACCATCACCTTGGAAGATGTGCGATTCTGATTGGGATTACTGGGTGGGCCGGTCGGTAGTCACCGGTCCGTAACATCTCTCGATTGGATGGCCGTATGCTACGAGCTTCGGGTGCCATTCCGGATAAAATTCAAGGAGCTCGGATCGATTTGGCTTGGTTACGAGAGCGCAATCCCGCAGCCAAATGAAGGTTCGATCAAGAAGAAAGAATACGGTATGCGCGGGCATACATACTTGAGATAATTGGAGGCTATCTCGATGCCGGACCTCTCTAGAAACCTCGTCCACCGAGATGGCTCTTGAAACTTGTTGATTTCGAGCGTGCGGTGAATTGAGTTGAAGTCCGCGTGCTATCTATATTATACCGAGATGTGCGAGCGACGCTGCCAGAGTAAACAAAAATCGGAGGTTGCCTATCACTACTGCGATCATGGGCATGGTTTCGATTTCCATTTTTACGTCCTCGACTCGACCAAACCATATTCATTCCCACCGATAACGAGGTAAATTTAATATTATATTTTACAATTATGTCGTATATTTATAGTATAATTGCATGCTAAAAGTTTATTTAATTAGGTGGAACCATCCGAGGAGCGATCATGTTGGAATACCTAACGCGCTTGAGGATATACGGCTCTGTTGGACCAAAGGTCGGAATCGAAGTAAGTGTCGAATTTCGTTATTATAATTTAGTATTTCGTAGGTAGTGTCTAATATTATGTATATAACTAATAAGTTGGTAATGTTAATATAGTTTCAATGGACACCGTCACGAGGATCCCGAAATTCGGCGATAATTCGGATGAGTATCTCCAAAATTCGAGCAGGTTGGCACGTTAAGGTCCCGCTAATCACCTACTCAACGGTGGAGATGCACCGGTCGAGATCGGGTTCTGCGGCAATTTGGATGCCGCAACCGATTCCATGCCTCTCCCGAGGTGCTCGATGATGAGCACAAAGTGGACTTACGGCGACTGACACGGATTGGCCAAGATTTTGGTCGAACATATCGAGGCGTGGGAGAACCGGTGATGACTTTTTACCTAACCGGAACCAATCATAGTTCCAGAGTTAGCGTGCGTCTTCGGAGTACATGTCATGGTTTAGAATCCATGGCATGCCGTATCTGTTGTCCGGATGAGGAGAGGCGACGGCTAATTCGCGAGCGAAGGAACGCGTCGGGGCCCTTTACATCGAAGGAGAATGGATGATGAACCGCCCCAAGAGAGCGTACACGATCCACGGCCCATCAACAGCGCCTACCACGATCCACCACGGCCCATCAACGGCGCCTACACACGATCCACCGGGCCCATCCGTTCAGCTAACAACACCGACATCACAAAGATCCACGCTTTATGCCGTGGTGCGTACTTGCCCTTTATATGTATCCTCCTAACCCATATATGTTTCCTTTTCCTTGTCCCACCCGAGTTGGAATGCATGGCCGAGTTCGAGTCCGTTCTCGACAACTCCCAGATTGCCACCGATCGTGAGACCGACTTGGTGTGGGATTAGATGAGGTGCCGTCGGGGAGCGATGAGTTTCTACCAGTGCTCCTTCACCAGTGGGGACGCAGATCACCCCGCCGTGGTTTATGCAAACACCTCCGGGTCATTATTTTATCAAGGTGGGTCATCATCGCAACACCTAGAACTGGACCCACTTCCGGAGGAACCCGAATCCCGCTGAGGTTCCACGACCCCGCCGGAAGCTAGAAGAAGGAGGAATCCAGTAGCGTAGAATCGCCGACCACCCGACTGTGGCACTGGTTCCCACCGGCATCAACATTGATTAGGATAGGCTTTTTTATTTTATAAATTGTAATTTAATTTTTTTATTCTTTGAATAAAAAAAGTTGTTTTTTAATTTGTGTTTGTAATTTAATTTTAATATCAAAAGTTGTGTATTTTTTTTGTATGTAATATAATTTGAATTTTTTAATAAAATAAAAAATTATTTCCTATTTTATATTCTTTTAATTTAGTCCTCTTCACTAAATTAAAATTGAGTTCTTTGCAGAAAATTGAGTTCTTTGATAAAATAAAAAATTATTTCCTATTTTATATTCTTTTAATTTAGTCCTCTTCACTAAAATATAATTGAGTTCTTTGATAAACCGTTGTTCTTTGATAAAATAAAAATTATTTCCTATTTTATATTCTTTTAATTTAGTCCTCTTCACTAAAATATAATTGAGTTCTTTGATAAACCGTTGTACTAAAAAAAAAAAGAAAATTACATAGCCACAGAGAGACAAACAAGCTAATAACACGGTCAACTATTCCGATTTGGACACGAGCGAGATGTATGGCCCGGTTCCTACACCATCCGCACCGCTTACTTTGGTTGGTCGGTTCTCGGATATCCATATTGTTGCGTATTCTAGTCGAGGAAGGTCGACCTTTTGGTTTGCGCCTCAATTCTCTATCCGGCAATGACTTATACGGTGCACGCGATACCGATGGCCACTTACGTTCATCCGAGACTCGGTGGGAATACGTGTCTCCACACGTTGTACATGTTTTCTAATTTGTACACTTCGCCGACATAGCTCGTGGGATCAATACGGAGATTCGACAAGCCGCAAGTACATGAGCACATGGGTAACGGTGCATCAAATATCCCACGATCGCATGTCCTATTTGTCAAGTGTACACGATAATGACCGCCAACAATACCTTGGTTGGGTCTGTCAAACTCCGTGACACGAAACCATAGGCTGTCGCGATCATGACATACTGTGTGCATGGTGTTCGCACGTGCCTTCCCACGATTAATTTGTTGCAAGACCTTCTGGCTCCATACATGGCCTCCTTCCATTTGCCCTCTATAACTCGCTGCTCTCTTCGGAAATAGTGCCGCTAACCGAAAATATGTCTCTCGCACAACCTAACTGTGTCGGCAGATGACGGTTCCTTCGAGCATGTAATTTATGCATTCGGCAAGGTTTGTGGTCATATGCCCATATCGTAGGCCACCGTCATATGCTTGTGTCCACTGTTCGAAAGGAATATTGCAAAGGTAGCTTGCGCCTTCGGCGTTATCTGAGCGCAAACTGGCCAGCATCTCGTGAAAACGGTCTTTATTGATCTCATACCCTGCTAATATACGTTGATAGCGAATATTACATACCACTCTTCAATTGCGAATAAATTGAATATATCAAAATAAATTTTATTATTAGATATTTCATACCCATATCGATCACTTGCCGTTTCTCTCTTTTAGATCGATGTTGCCCATAGTAGTTGGATGCGACATGCCTCAGGCAATATCGATGGTGTGTGCGATGCCACATGCTTCCTGGCGTTCTATTGCCGCAAGTATTCCAGGGCCCCGATCCGATATAACGCGATATGTCGGTTGGGGGCAAACATGCCTCCTTAACTCGGATAGGAAGAAGTCCCAATCATCACCGATTCCCGGTGTTATTGCGAACGCAATCGGAAGGATTCTCCCACAAACCGTCTTGTGCCACGGCTAGCAATAGCCGATCGCGTATATCTACCATACATGAAGGTACCGTCAATTTGTACCAATGGCTTGCAATATGTAAAAGCATCTCGGCATTGCTTAAATGTCCGAATGGGCGCTTGAACATCGCGCATCCACGGAGCGGGCGATCGTTGTAGTCGCCGGCCTGTTTCAAGGTCATTGTCTTTGCTCGGGACATACCTCTCAAAGCACGACACCACCGCCACACTTCATTATATGAAACGTCCCACCGACCGTGCAATTTTTCCAACGCATCGCTTGGCTATCCAAGCCTTTCGTAAGAGGGCGTGTACCCCATTTGCTACGAATATTGCCAATTAAGGCCGCATCAGTAGTTCTCGGGATCGGCCTTCACCGTCGGGATTATTAAATCGACCAACATGTCCGAATCCATCCTTGGATGATCTTACATTACACCATCAATGAAGTACGTTAAATAATGCAACATTACATAATATTAGTCTTATTCGGAATCATTGAAAACATAGTGGTACTGCACTCTGGTAAGACATGTATGCGGACCTTTGTACTTTTTCACCTCCCACACTACGTCCTTTTCCTCAACGACGCCATGATTTTCCATGAACATGTGCCGTCTTGCACGCGCACACTTTGCCTCGTACCTATCGAGCTTTGATTTAACCATAGTGTAGTTAACCACTGCTTCCTCGATCTTTGTATTGTTTCAATGCAAAGAAAAAAGTATTCTTGTTGGAAAATCGGTTACCAACTTCTAATTGATCCGAATCCAACAAAGAATTTATGCGGTCCACGCGTCCGGTGTGGTAGTTCAGAAACTCCAATGCATCATCTTGAGATAGATCGACATTATGCATGTGCTACTGGAGGTGAGTATGCCCTGAATAGCGGATCTTCTTCTTCTTCGTGCGAACCGCCCTCAACGTCTTCAGTACAATTGGACGGGCTCCGGTTGAAAAATAATCCAACTTCGCACCATCGTGCCCCGGCTCCCGGGTGGATCCACATCGGATTCATCATCCCATCCTCTATAATCTGCAACAAACGAAGGCCCCTCACCGGTGCATGTCGTTGGTAAATAACGAGGCCCCTCATCTTTGGATGTCGTCGGTAATACATCATCCTCCTTAAACATCTTTCGTAACGATCCCAATCGTATGTGGATTGCCATCCACTGAAGTTGATGACCTCCCCAATACGTATTTACGTCATCCGACGCCGAATGACGAATATGCATGTCCCATCCACCAACCGAGTGTCGTGCGGGGTTATGTTTTCCATACTACCACCGCACACGGGCACTTCGTGTTTTGCCTCCCACTTACAGTGTCGACTTGGGGTCGTGTATTCCCTCGAACGATACTAGATGTTGAGGTCGCGACGGATCACTTGGAGATGAAAATTCCACATATACCTCGATATAGGGTGAACCACTCGGCAAGATGAGTCTCCACCATTGCCTCAAGGCTCGAGGACCTTTGATGTCGAATGAGTCATATCTCACCGGATCAACCAAGCACAAAATCTATACTTAATAGATCAACTTTCATTAGCGTTGTTCCGAATATTTTACGCCTAATTCTTTTGCGAAGTTCTACCAAATCGACGTTCGATTAAAACTCAATCGCTACCAGTTCTCCGATAAGAAAACAACACCATTTTCGATTGTCACGCACTTCACCATCGTAGTAAATAACAAGATTAATACGTTCACTCATTGCAAGTGGACGGTGTAAAAGAGTAAAATTATTGTACTAAAAATCACACTAAGTTCAATTCCCAGAAAGAGGTGGATCACAAGGATCACTTAAGTACCAAGTCTTTCCTAGCGAGAATATCCTCAATCGTAATTTAATAGCACAATAAATAACTACGATCACACTCACAAGATATGAAAAATTTTGCCTACGTCTTGGGCACTAACAAATATATTTCACTCCAAAAATACAAGTGAAAATTTACAAATAGGAGAGAGAGAACAATGCCTTAAGTAGAGAATGGCAAATTGTGGGATGAAGAAAATGAGAAATGGTTAGGCCTATTTATAGTTGAGGTTTAGGGATCAAACTTACAAAGTACCTATTCAAATAGGGACCAATATTGCAATTACCCCATACCAATTTTCACATCACATCAACTTTGATGCCTAATTTTGGAGCCATTTTCTTCCCACTTGCTCGCCACCATATTTCCGGGAAAAAAGCCTAAAAGCGCGTCCCGGGGCGCGCTAGGCCACGCCATCGAAAGCGCGTCCACGGGCGCGTTTTTGATGACGTGGCCTAAAGCGCTCCCGACGCCGCTTTGCTTTAAGCGCACTCTCAAAAACGCTCGACGGGGCGATTTTGGGGAAATTGCCCTTTCCTGGTCATTAATTTTCAACCCTATACTTTCCGGTAATTTTTGTTATTTTTGGTATTTTACGGTTTTTGCCTCTAATACAGATATATAAGACAGCAATAAAGGGACAAAAAAGGTTAAAAATTGTGGAGAGCAATTATGTAAAAAAAGAATTTCCATTTTTATTTTTTAAGAATTTAATTCTTTTATTTTTTAGATTTAAAAATTAAATTTAATAAAAAAATTAACTATGATAACCATTACACTTAAAATTTTAAATTTGAAAATTTAAAAAATTAAAAAAAAAAATTAACACAAAGATCTGACGGCAACCTGATTTTGACCAGGATCATCGTACGGCTACAATTTAATTTCCATCAAAAGATCTGACGGCAGAGATCTACCTTCCTAAACGAAATAGGGTTTCTTCGAAACTATTCTACATATAAATACCACACAGTTACTCCATCGCCGGTGCGGTGCAGTTTATGCCCTCCTAATTTTTAATTCAAAAAAAAAAAAAAAAAAATCAAAAACTTTATTTTTCCTCCGCCGTCGTCGCCGCTGCCGTTTTATCTACTTCCGGTTCTCCGACGATTCTATCCCAATTTACCCTTCCTCTCCTCTTTTATCCCCAAATAGTGAAATTAGTCTCCATTTTTTTAAATAGTTCTTTTGTTTTTGTTTCTCTGTTAGTTTTTGATAACATCATAGAGGAGAAGGGAACAAAAAAGAAAAATAAAAAGTAGAAAGGATTCATTGGAGTTGTTGTCAATGGCGCAGATTGAGGTTCAGCGTCAACCGGCGATTTCCGTACCAAACGCCGTCGCTCCGCAAACCGGAGGGGTGCAGTTCATACCGACGTCACTATATGTTGGGGATCTTGATGTTACCGTTACGGATGAGCAACTGTTTCAATTGTTTGGCCAAGTTGCTCGGGTTGCTTCCGTAAGGATTTGCCGCGACTTGGCTACGGGCCGTTCACTCGGATACGGTTACGTCAACTATAGCAATCCTCGTGATGGTTAGTCTTTTACTTGGCTGTAAAAATTGATCTTTATTAATGAACAGTTTAGAAGGCTGTTCTAAATTTTTGGCTGAATTCTTTTGGAATGTGAGTATAGATTAATTGTTGGGAAATTTTATGAATATATATGTTTGGTTGAATGCTACAATGTAGTAAGAAAGTGTGCATATTGATGAATTTGCTTTTATTCAATGTTCAGAACAGAATTTACTTTTAAATGGAAATCCATTCTAGCTAATTACATTACAAAAATAATTTAATTGCAAATTTTGGGCATTATAGTATCCATGTGATTTGTAAATTTCCATTGATAGTAAATTGGTAATGTTTTTAGAAAGTGCAAGTGTAGTCAAGTAGTATTGACCTTTTTTGGGGATAAGTTTTATGTATCATTCATCCTAAAATGAGGATTACTTGCTACTCAAGCAAATTTCTGTATAGAAGTACTATACATCGAAGAAAGATATACATGTGCTATACCAGTGCTATACGAGTCCTCAATTTAATTTACATAGTCCGTAGATAAAAGAATTTAAGTTTTGACAGTTTTGCTAATATAGCTTTGCATTATCATCCAAAGAATTGTTTGAGCTTCTGTGATATAAATTAATTATAAAGAAAATAAATGATCTCTTCACCATTTGTTCCTTTGATGCTCATATTTTAGATAATCATAACTTGGGAGCATTGGTTCTCTCTTTTGATTTGTTTTGAGTTAATCAGTGTTGCCTTTTTTTGTTATTTATTTGTGCAGCGGCTAGGGCTTTGGATCTACTTAATTTCACTCCACTGAAAAATAAGCCTATTCGTATCATGTATTCTCAAAGGGACCCTAGTCTTCGTAAGAGTGGTACTGCAAACATGTTTATCAAGGTATTTAATGTCTCTTTACCCTTAACCATTTGTTTGTTTTCCCTCCATTCTTCCATTTTGATGCCTGTTTCGCTCTTAAGAAATTCTCTTCCATTTGGTTGGATGTTGTTTGGTTGAAATATATTTGTAACTGATCCTTCGATGGAATGAAGGCATTCACTTGCATGCATAATTGCTCCATTTGTAGGTTATATGATTGGCTATTTGTGCATACCTACACCTTTAACTGTTATTCTTTGACTGCAGAATCTGGACAAGTCTATTGACCACAAAGCATTACATGATACGTTTTCTGCATTTGGAAATATTCTGTCTTGCAAGATATCTACTGATGGTTTTGGCCAGTCTAAAGGCTATGGTTTTGTGCAATTTGACAGTGAAGAATCTGCTCAAAATGCAATTGATAAATTGAATGGCATGTTGATTAATGACAAGCAGGTCTATGTTGGACATTTCCTTCGTAAGCAGGAAAGAGAGAACACATCGAGTAAGACCAAATTCAATAATGTTTATGTGAAAAATCTTTCCGAGTCTACAACAGATGAAGACTTGAAAACAATTTTTGGTGAGTATGGTGAAATTACTAGTGCTGTAGTTATGAGGGATGCAGATGGCAAGTCGAAGTGTTTTGGATTTGTCAACTTTGAAAATGCTGATGATGCTGCTAAAGCTGTTGAAGCTCTTAATGGAAAGAAATTTGAAGAGAAAGAGTGGTATGTTGGAAAAGCCCAGAAAAAGTCAGAAAGAGAGCATGAGCTAAAATCTCGTTTTGAGCAAACTGTGAAGGAAGCTGCTGATAAACTTAAGGGTATGAATTTATATGTTAAAAACTTGGATGATAGTATTGATGATGAAAAGCTGAAGGAACTGTTTTCGGAGTATGGCAAAATTATTTCGTGCAAGGTTGGTCAAATACTTCTAGATTGTTTGATTGTTGATGCCAACTATTGTAAACTTGTTTCTACGGTATTTATTTTATGCCCCTTTCTCTCAAAATTTTATAGGTCATGCGTGACCCTAGTGGAGTTAGTAAAGGCTCTGGGTTTGTTGCATTTTCTACACCTGAAGAAGCATCACGAGCTGTAAGCTTGAATTCTTTTTTTTTTTTTTCGTTTGGGCTGTCATTTTAGTACGAGATTATAATCTAATGAATGTTGCTATCCATCTACAGCTTTCTGAGATGAATCATAAATTGGTTGTTAGCAAACCACTTTATGTTGCACTTGCTCAAAAGCAAGAAGAGAGAAGAGCAAGGCTACAGGTAATGTGACAAGGAGAATTTCTAGGACTATTTGCACTTCCTTTTGGTGTTTATCTTCAATCTTGTTTATGATATTATGAAGGGACATTTTATTTGTTATTTCTGTAATTCTTTTCAAGTTCATATTCTCAATGAGTGAGATGTAAGTTTTTCTGACAGTTCAATGAATCAATATACATTTCTAGTTAGTACTCTCTTATGTGTTAGTTTTATTTCATTCAGGCTCAGTTTTCACAAATGAGACCTCTTGCTATCCCCTCAGTTGCTCCTCGTATGCCCATGTACCCTTCTGGTGCACCAGGTCTTGGCCAACAATTTTTATATGGGCAAGCACCTCCAGCTATCATTCCTCAAGTATATTTTTACTCCTTGTCCAACCTCATAACTTTACATGCTTGTTCTTTTGGATGTTTGGATTATATGTTTTTTTAGAAGAATCCTTGCTACTGTCATGAATAATTGTGATGTGTTAGTACCATTCTGTGACTGTATTTGGTTTCATTGGCAACACTTTTTGGCATCACCTTGAGGATATTTGAATTTGAAAATGCTTGTTTGCTTGTTATCTATTCTAGGCTGGTTTTGGTTATCAGCAGCAACTGGTTCCTGGAATGAGGCCCGGTGGCCCTCCTGTACCAAATTTCTTTGTTCCCATGGTACAGCAGGGCCAGCGCCCAGGGGGACGACGTGGAGCAGGTCCATTTCAACAGGCTCAACAACCAGTAAGTTGTATATATATGTATGCTAACCTCCATTTCATGCTTATGCTTATGCTTTGGCTGAAGTCTTTTGTTCTAATTCACCAAACTTGTTCCAGATGATGCCTAGGGGACGTGCCAATCGATACCCACCTGGTCGTAATGTGCCTGGTCCATTGCAAGATGCTGGCACTGGACAGCCTATGCCTCTTCAACCTTTGGCTACTGCTCTTGCAAATGCAACCCCTGAGCAACAAAGGACGGTGAGTCTTTTTTTTCCAATTTCCATGACTATATATATTGTTCAATTTAATTACCTTCAAGACCTTTATATTGTCAATTTGTGACTGGTGATCAGATGCTTGGTGAAAGCCTATACCCCCTTGTGGAACATCTCGAGTGTGATGCAGCAGCCAAGGTTACGGGCATGCTTCTAGAGATGGACCAAACTGAAGTTTTGCATCTCATTGAGTCACCCGAAGCTTTGAAAGCTAAAGTAGCAGAGGCCTTAGAGGTGTTGAAGAGTGTTGCTGCAAAGCCACAGGTCAACAATCCTGCAGACCAATTGGCTTCACTATCTTTGAATGATAACCATGTCTCTTGAGTGACTGGAATTTTGGTATTGTAGGGTTGAGTTTGGAACATTTATCTATGCTTTTGTTTTTTTTTTTGTTTGGTGGTTGCAAGGATTCTAATACTTTGCTAGCATTGTGTTTTTTCGGTTTGGCTTCATAGGCTTTTTCTATTTACTGGAT
Source organism: Gossypium sturtianum (assembly GCA_025698515.1). NCBI lineage: Eukaryota > Viridiplantae > Streptophyta > Magnoliopsida > Malvales > Malvaceae > Gossypium > Gossypium sturtianum. The sequence continues at coordinate 161,156,800 of CM046948.1, forward strand.
TGTTATTTATTACAATAAGTTTTGTTTAATGTCATTGGAACTTTATTTTTAACATCATTTGGTTCTCATTACTTACATGGCATGCTTTCAAAGATTTTGTACAGGTTTAAATTGTCTTAAGAGGAAGATGCTATTCCTCTCATGACAGTTCTATAACAAATTAAAATGTTGTATTGGTCCCTGCACTTCAATACCGTTCTTTACTTTAAGGTTTTGCTCCGGAAAGAAAATTAGAAGAATGGAAAATTGAAGAGTAGAAAATTAGTAGAATGGAAAATATAGTTTTTTTTTATGGGAGATTTCAAAATTTGTTTTCATCTACTTTTTGATAGAGTTTAAAGATGAAAGAAATAAAATAATTTTTTTTTTAAAATACATAAATTTGAATTAATATATACCTTTCTCATTCATTTTTATGAAAAATCAATCTTTTATTTTTTTCTCTTACTTTCCCTTCCAACAAAGTACATTTAAATTTAGTTTATTTCTTTTTTTTTTTTTTACTCCCATTCCTCCACTTTTTCTTTTTCGACTCACAAATTGTTGTGATGACTTCGAACTGTCAATGCTTTCCCTAACCCAAACTCATTTCCATATGTATTGAATCTTGTGAGCCTGTATCACTACAGTTTGTGGGTCAAAAAGCTGAGAAATCTGGTGAACAAAAGGTGAATGAAGCCAATCATTGACGAAGCCACGAAGTGATTTGTCTGTATGGTTAGCCACGGCTTGGTTCAATTTCCAAGCTGCCCAACCCAGACCATGTTCAAGCAGTTCACCAGCTGTGGTCACTGCTGTCAGCTTGAGTTGAGTTCCCAAAGCAATATGGGGGCAATGGTGACTCCAGTCTCGAGACAAAAGTGCAGATAAAAACTGGAAGGAGGAGATTTTAGTGGTGTTAGATTTTGTGTTAGCCGTTTCTTTGAGCTTTGCGATGGACTCTGCCGAGAAGTGGAATATTTTCTCTAAAACATGGGGTGCTTCAACTCGGGTTATGAACTCATCTTGGTGAGTGAAAGGAAGGGTAAGCAATGGGCCATTGTCACCCTCTGGAAACCATCTCTCCAACACTGGGGAGCGTGAGATTTTTATATTATTATCTCCTTGGCCTTGAAATATTTCGGACAATGTGTTGAAGAAATGGCAGAAGGTGGTGCCTCAGCAATAGCATGGTTTACAGAACAACCTATGAACACCCCATTGACCAGCTCAGTGACCTGAATCGATAACAAAGGCCTAGTGTGACCATCATAGTTGATTGCTCCCTCATGGTCGAAGAACGACTGAACAACCAACAGAACATAAGTAGGGGAAACAATATCCGGCACCGATATATCAACAGCTGCGTGTATAAATTTAGCTCCAGGGCTGTTATTGCAATCGACAAAATGAGACCTTGGGTTTTGTTCTATTTTTGTTGCAAAGCGACCTGCCAAGGAATAGAAGTGAACAAGGGCAATGGAAAGGGATTGCTTGAGCCTCACCAAGACATTGTTTATCAAGTCTTCTTTACAATGATCCCCGGTGGTGGCTTGGCATAAAGAAGACCATTTTGGATGTACTGTGCAGACAGCATGACAAGATCCCATGTTGTGAGATGAAAAGGCTGTTTTGCTTGTTCAGGAACATGTTGTGTAACAAAACATTTTGAGATGATTCCAACTGTCGATGAATCCATTTCTGTTGGTCAAAAGGAAAAAGACGGATCTATTTTGCTTGGATTAGCACTGCCAAGTTTTGATTCACAGCATAGCTTTTATGTGGTTGTTTAATTGCTGCCAAGTTTTGTTCAAATATTGACCCTTGAATCTTCCACCTCTAAGGCCAATAGTAAAGCCAAAGTTTTCCCATGGCCATTGCATCGGCATTGAAAGAGGCAGATTTCTTAATTTTGATTCAAACTTGAAAATTTTACCTGATTAATTTGAATTCAAACTTGGTTTAATTCGATTTAATCATAGAAAATCAATAATTTAAACTCGTTCAATCTAAACTCAAATCTACACAAACTTTAATATGACTCAAATCCGAAACTATTCAAACTAAAACAACTAAATTCCGAAATATTCCAGACAAATAATAAAATGGCTCGAACATATTTATACTCATAATAACTTAACATTTAAAAACTTGAACCTCAAATCTCAATGATATAAACTCAAACAACCCAAATTCAAAGTAACAATTAATTAAACTCAAATTAATTTGATCATAACAAATTTAAAAAATAACTTGAAATCTTAAAATTCCGATAACTTGAATATTACAATCAAGTCAAAACCTCGTTAGCGGAAATTATTTATTAAAAGAGCAAGTTTTATACATGGAATAAATTCTTTTTCCTTAATAACTGCATGTGGAATAGTTTTGTTATGAACACAAAGAGAAAGTTCCCATGTGATTGGTGAACTTGATTAATTTTTCTGTTTTTCATGTAAGAAATTTCTCAATCAAACATTAATATTAAATTAGAACCTAAGTCGTCAAACATTGTGTAGGTAGCTTTCCCAACTCTAACAACCATCTGTACTTGGATGGCTACCTAGTTTTTAATGCGACATTACTTTCTTCGTTTCATTTATATTGTTTTTATTCACGTGGTTGGTGAAACTGACGTGGATTTCCAGCAAAGAAGTAATGATTTAGTTGATTCAATTATGAGTCCCAGCAAAGAAATGGTTTCCAGAGGGTCATGGTCCATTACTTAACCTTCCTTTCACTAACCAAGATGAGTTCATTTCCAGATTAGAAGCCCCCGAGCTTTTAGAGAGAATATTCCATTTCTCAGCAAAATCCATTGCAAAGCTCAAAGAAAGGGCTAACACAGAATCCAGCACCACCAAAATCTCCTCCTTTCAATCTTTATCTGCATTTGTATGGCGGTCAATAACAAAGGCACGTCGTTTCCCAAACGAAACAGTCACTAGTTGTAGGTTAGCTATAAACAATAGGTCAAGGCTAGAACCAGCTTTATCCCCAGATTATTTTGGTAACTCAATTAAAACTGTTACTGCAGTGACCACAGCTGGTGAACTACTTAACCATTGTCTAGGTTGGGCTGCTTGGAAACTACACCAAGCTGTGGTTAACCATACAGATAAACAAGTGCGTGGTTTCGTCAATGATTGGCTTGATTCACCTTTCATTTACCAGTTTGCTAAGCTTCTTGACCCACACATTGTGATGATGGGAAGCTCACCAAGGTTCAACAAGTATGGAAATGAGTTCGGGTTAGGGAAAACATTGACGCTTCGAAGTGGATATGCTCATAAGTTTGATGGGAAAGTTTCGTCGTATCCAGGACGCGTGAAGGTGGTGGAAGTGTTGACTTGGAAATTTGCCTTCCACCATCTTTAACGAAAGCTCTTGAATTAGGTGAAGAGTTCATGAGTGTTGTTTCTTGTGGTGGAATTGACATCTGATAATAAAATTCTGTGGTGGAAATTGATTTGTGGGAATAGAAGTTAAATTGAATTATCTTTGATTAGGTGCTTTGGTTTGAAAGAGGGTTGCTTTGTTCAAACGTTTACTATTCCACTATATTAATCAATTTAAAACATTATGAATAATATAAATATAAAAAGAAAGATACTCTCAAAAACTATTACCCCACCAACCAAATAAATAGGGGTAAGTAAAATTTGATTCGATTCGAAAAATTAGATAAAAAATTCAAATTTTGAATTAAATAATTCGAGTTATTTTTGAGTTAATCAAATTATTCGAATAAACTCAAATAAAAAATTAAGTTTTTCGGTTTAACTCAAATATAAATTACACAATTCGAGTTATCCGAAAATTCGAATAAGAAAAGTCAAAACTACGTCGTTTTGATAAATATTTACTTTTTTAAAAGTTAAAATTTAAAATTTAAAATCATTAAGTTAAAAAGTAAAATTACGTCGTTTTGATAAATATTTATCCATTACTTTAAAAGGCAAAATCATTATATTATTTACATATTTAAATAATCTCGTACTTTATCTACTAGTTAAATAATCGATCCATTTAAACGCAACATTGAGTACAAATAATAGGATTCGTTAACTCGACTCAACTTGACTCGAAATTTTTTTGACTCGATTCGATTCGAAAAAAATTTAAATTGAGTTCGGTTGCTAAAATATGATACGTCAATTCAACTAACTCCAAATTTTTTTATTCAACTCGACCCGACTCGATCGAATACTCATCCTACCACTAAATACCTCAGTACTTTTGTTGACATATAAGAGCCCAAAGTTGAAGCGGAAAACGATATAAAGTTGGATAAACTACACACTTAGTGACTCAATTATAAATCTTCTTTTTTGGCATTGAAAATAAAAAGTTCGTAATTTTCTTTGTTCCCATGGTACAGCAGGGCCAGCGCCCAGGGGGGCGACGCGGAGCAGGTCCATTTCAACGGGTCAGCAACCAGTAAGTTGTATACATGTGTATACTAACCTCCATTTCATGCTTATGCTTATGCTTTGACTGAAGTCTTTTGTTCTAATTCACTAAACTTGTTCCAGATGATTCCTAGGGGACGTGCCTATCGTTACCCACCTGGTCGTAATTTGCCTGGTCCATTGCAAGATGCTGGCACTGGACAGCCTATCCCTCTTCAACCTTTGGCTACTGCTCTCGCAAATGCAACCCCTGAACAACAAAGGACGGTGAGTCTTATTTTTCCAATTTCCGTGACTATATTTTGTTCAATTTAATTTCCTTCAAGACCTTTATATTGTCAATTTGTGACTGGTGATCAGATGCTTGGTGAATGCCTATACCCCCTTGTGGAACATCTTGAGCGTGGTGCAGCAGCCACGGCATGCTTCTAGAGATGGACCAAACTGAAGTTTTGCATCTCATTGAGTCACCCGAAGCTTTGAAAGCTAAAGTAGCAGAGGCCTTAGAGGTATTGAAGAGTGTTGCTGCAAAGCCACAGGTCAACAATCCTGCAGACCAATTGGCTTCACTATCTTTGAAGGATAACCATGTCTCTTGAGTGACTGGAATTTTGGTATTGTAGGGTTGAGTTTGGAACATTTATCTATGCTTTTATTTTTTGGTGGTTACAAGGATTCAATTTGAATTTAAACTCTGATTTAGTTCGATTTGATCATTAAAAAAATTAATAATTTAAATTCAAATTGACACAAACTTTAGTATGACTTAAATCCGAAACTATTTAAATTAAAACAATTAAATTTCGAAATATTCCAAACAAATAATTCAAACGGCTTGAACATAAAGTTACTAAACTTCAAAATAATTTAAATCTATAATAATCTAACATTTAAAAAATTTGTCTCGAAATTCCGATAATCTAAATATTACAATTAAGTCAAAGCCTTGTTTATCGGAAAATTATTTATTAAAAGAACAAGTTTAGTAGATGGAAAAAATTCATTTTCCATAATAACTGCATGTGGAATAGTTTTGTTATGGATACAAAGCGAAAGTTCCCATGTGATTGGTGAGCTTGATTAACTTTTCTGTCGTTCAAGTGGGAAATTTCACAATCGAACATTATATTAAATTAGACCCTAAGTCGTCCAACATTGCGTAGGTAGCTTTCCCAACTCTAACAACCATCACTACTTGGATGGCTACCTACTTTTTAATGCGACAATCCTTTCTTCAATTCATTTAAATTGATTTTTTTTATGTGATTGGTGAAAGGATTTTTTTAAAAAAAAAAACTTTAGCCATTAGTATATTTAAGGGATATAATTAATATTGTTCGAATTAGATTAGAGTGATTAGTTAGATTAAATGAATCGAAAAATGATGAGTGTATCAGTCTGAATAAGGGTAATGAACTGAGTTTTCAGTAGACTATTTAGAACCATTAATGAATCGAAATCGTAACTAATTGAACTAGTTAAAACTTCAAATTGTTAAGTATATTTGACATAAACCTCTAAAATAAATGTAGACAGAAAATTAAGAAATTTTTTTTTATTTTATTTTAACTGATTGAATTCGCCGATCAAATTGAGAATTAATGATATAATTAATTCAATTATCAATGCAGTTATTAAAAATTAAAATTATTATATAATCAATATTGCTAAAATATTTGACTTGGTTCCCAGCAATTCAATAACCACATAAAGCCAAGCTGCGAATCAAAAGTAGACCAAGCAAAATAATTATTTTATTTCTTCGTTTTGAGCAACCATCAATATATAAACACATCATTACTTCAAAATTCAACAACCCTGCTAATCCAATAAAAATATACTTTACCCTCTTCCTCTCTAGCAACAAAAAGAATGGATCCATCATCAGTTCGAATCATCTCAGAATGTTATGTTACACCACAACATGTTTCTGATCAATCAAAACAGCCTTACTATTTGACAACATGGGATCTTGTTATGCTGTCGGTGCAATACATCCAAAAGGGTCTTCTCTATGCCAAACCAGAGGATAACTGTGAAGAAGACTTGATCAACAATGTCTTGGATCGGCTCAAGCAATCCCTTTCCATAGCCCTCGTTCATTTCTATCCCTTAGCAGGTCGGCTCGCAACGAAAATAGAACAAAACCCAAAGTCTCATTTCGTCTTTGTGGATTGCAATAACAGCCCAGGAGCCAAATTTATACATGCAGCTGTTGATTTATCTGTGTCCGACATTGTTTCCCCTACTTATGTTCCGTTGGTTGTTCAATCGTTTTTCGACCATGATCGTGCAATCAACTATGATGGTCACACCAGGCCTTTGTTATCGATTCAAGTCACCGAGCTGGTAGATGGGGTGTTCATAGGTTGTTCCATGAACCATGCTATTGGCGATGGAACCAGTTTCTGGCATTTCTTCAACACATTGTCTGAAATATTTCAAGCACAAGGAGATACTAATTTGAAAATCTCACGTCCTCCAGTGTTAGAGAAATGGTTTCCAGAGGGTCATGGTCCATTACTTAACCTTCCTTTCACTAACCAAGATGAGTTCATTTCCAGATTTGAAGCCCCCGAGCTTTTAGAGAGAATATTCCATTTCTCAGCAAAATCCATTGCAAAGCTCAAAGAAAGGGCTAACACAGAATCCAACACCACCAAAATCTCCTCCTTTCAATCTTTATCTGCATTTGTATGGCGGTCAATAACAAAGGCACGTCGTTTCCCAAACGAAACAGTCACTGGTTGTAGGTTAGCTATAAACAATAGGTCAAGGCTAGAACCAGCTTTATCCCCAGATTATTTTGGTAACTCAATTCAAACTGTGAGAGCAGTGACCACAGCTGGTGAACTACTTAACCATGGTCTCGGTTGGGCTGCTTGGAAACTACACCAAGCTGTGGTTAACCATACAGATAAACAAGTGCGTGGTTTCGTCAACGGTTGGCTTGATTCACCTTTCATTTACCAGATTGCTCAGCTTTTTGACCCACTAAGTGTGATGATGGGAAGCTCACCAAGGTTCAACAAGTATGGAAATGAGTTCGGGTTAGGGAAAGCATTGACGCTTCGAAGTGGATATGCTCATAAGTTTGATGGGAAGGTTTCGGCGTATCCAGGACATGAAGGTGGAGGAAGTATTGACTTGGAAATTTGCCTTCCACCATCTTCAATGAAAGCTCTTGAATTAGATGAAGAGTTCATGAGTGTTGTTTCTTGTGGTGGAATTGATATCTGATAATAAAATTCTGTGGTGGAAATTGATTTGTGGAATAGAAGCCAAATTGAATTTTCTTTGATTAGGTGCTTTGGCTTGAAAGAGGGTTGCTTTGTTCAAACGTTTACTATTCCACTGTATTAATCAAGTAAAATAAATATAGAAAGAAAGATACTCTCAAAAAGTTTCATCCCACCAAACACCTCAATCCTTATGTTGACATATAAGGGCCCATAGTTGAAGTGGAAAACGATTTAAAGTTGGGTAAACTACATAGTTAGTGACTCTACTTTTATAAATTTTCCTCTTGGGTACCGAAAATAAAATGTTAGTAATTTAGGCACTGACATTACATATTTTTATCGTTTTAGTCGTTTTCCGTTAATTTGCAAATAGATTCACTCATTTTAGTCACCTAATTTTAGTAAATTTTCATTTTGGTCACTCATTTTATCTTTTTAATTTTCCTTTTTTAGAATTAATTTTAGAAACTTTTGGGGTTTTATAGGGACAACTTAGATTTTTATTTGGAAAAACCATGTTATCTTTTTAATTTCCTTCATTGCTTTTTTTTCTTTTTTTAGAATTAATATTAGTTGTTTTAGTAAAAAGAAAAAAAAATCTAGGGTTTCACAAGAATTAACTAGTTTTTTTTTTTTTTACAAGGGAAAAAAATCTTAATTTTTACATGGAATTGGATAGAAGTGAAAGACGTGGTTTCATCTCAATAATTAAATCGTTTAATTTCCTATAAAAACCAGGATTTTTAAAAAAAAAACTTAATTATAGAAAAAAAATTGAATGACCAAAATAATTTTTTATTAAAATTGAGTGACTAAAATAAATATATATAATAATAAATTAGTGATAAATGACTAAAATAATAAAAGTATATAACAATAGTGACTAAAATAATAAAAATATATAGCTGCAGTTTTTAAATTATAAATAAATTTATTTTTAGTGCACAAAATATAATTTAGATGAGAGGGCAAGTGATCTCATCCTTGAGAACACAAATTTTGAACTTTGAAATCGCATATTTTTTTATTTTATTTTATCCGTAAGGATTGGTCTCAACTCTCAAATCTAGAGATGTTAAAAATCTTTAAATAATATCCAAAAGATTTCATCCATAAATAAAATATACTTTTTATTTTGAAATTTCCGACTAGATTTATTTTATTCTGAAGCAAAGAAAAAATTAAAACAACATTTTCTTATAGTTCAAATGTAAGGCCATAGGATCCAATTAGAACAAGGCCTTATCAGAAAATTTTAAAAAAAGAAAAAATTGAACGAAATTAAAAAAAGAACTATCAAATCCTAAGTCAAATCTAGTCAGCATCAAAGAGCTGACATCCATTAAAATCTGACATTTCGGTTTTCCATGCTCCTTTTTCAAACCGATAGCAGTCTCCAAAGGTAAAATCATTTCTGCTACCTTTTCCTCTTTATCCCCTTTCACTTTCCTTCAATCTGAATTTCTCCTCCATCTTTCTTCTCTTCTGCTCCGAAGGCGACGAAAGGCTTCTTCCTCCAGATAACTCTCCTCTCCCTTCCTCAAAGCCTCGGTTGCTATTTTGTGTGCTTGGTCATTTTCTGATCAGGGTAAAATATACTTTTTTACATTACGTAAAAGTAGTGAATTTCGTGTATAAAGAGTTGGATTGTCTTTTACTTTTTTAATTAAAAAATAAATAAATTAGTTTCTGTAGGTTAATTTAAAGAACAAATCAATTCTTTTTATTAAAATTTTCATCCATTTGTAATGTTAAAAACTGATGTGGCTGGCGAAATAACCAAATAGTGATATGTGACATGCCGCATGTACCTCATGCTGATATATAGGAATAGTTTTTAACCGTAGGAATGAAGAGAAATTTTAACAAAAAGACCAATTTACTCTTTGATCTAGCGTACAATAACTAATTTTCTCAATTTTTAAGTAGAGAAACTAAAATGCAATCTAATTACTAGTACATAGAGGTGTTCATGGGCCGGGCTCAACTAAAAATTTAGGCCCATTCATCGAGCTCAGGCCGGTCCGGGCCCAAAAAATGGGCCTAATTTTTTTCCCAAGCCCGGCCCATATAAAAATGCTAAAACCCGGGCCCGGCCCGGCCCGCCCGTATTAAATTTTTATATTATTTTATATAATTTTTAAATATATATAATACATCAAAAATACTAAAAAAATCAAAATAAACATTTCCCAACAAATTGAAAATAAATTTTAAAAAAATATATAGACTTAAATAACACTAAGATAGATGTAACTTAACAAGCAAATACCTCTAAAATAATAATAAAATTAACAAATGCCTTCAAAATAATAACAAAATTAACAATAAAATAAGTTTTATACAATATTCAATCAATAACAACAAAATAGTAGCAACATAAAAGTAATATGGTAGCAAAATAGCGAGAAAACAATAAGAAAATAACATTCAAAAATAAAAAAAAAAGCAGATTTTTTTTATCATTTAGTGAATTCGGGCCGGGCCGGGCCAAAAATACCTTACCCGAGGCCCAGCCCATTTTTTAAACGGGCCTTATTTTTTGTCCAAGCCCATTTTTCGGGCTTATATTTTTGCCCAAACCCTCCCAAATTTCGGTTGGGCCTTTGGGCCGGGCCGGGCCGCCCGGCCCATGAACACCTCTACTAGTACATAGACTTCTACGATACTTTTATCAAAGATGAAAATATAACATTTTCATTCGAATCGGTATATTATAGTACTAAAATAAAGGTATGTAACTTAAGTTATGATCAAAATACTATAAGTTCGCAGTTAAAAAGTCTAACAAAAAGAACTTGTAAAAAATAAACTTAAATTTTTTTTTTCAATTAATAAACATAATTCAAGAATTTACCACAATGACTAATTACACAATTTAACCGAAATAAAAACATGAAACCCAGGGCACAAACGACATCAAATGGGTTATGAAACAGCAGCCATGAATTCTTCATCTGATTCAAGAGCATTCATTGAAAATGATGGAAGGCAAATTTCTATGTCAACACTTCCTTTTCCTTCACGGCCTGGATACGGTGAAACTTTCCCATCAAACTTATTACCATATCCACTTCGAAGTGTAAGTGCTTTCCCTAACCCAAACTCGTTTCCATACATGTTGAACCTTGGTGAGCTTCCAATAATCACACTCCGTGGATATAAATGTGGAGAACACTGGTAAACGAAAGGTGACCGAAGCCAATCATTGACAAAACCACGCACTGATTTGTCTGAATGGTTGACCACAGCTTGGTACAATTTCCAAGCAGCCCAACCGAGACCATGATCGAGCAATTCACCGGCTGTGGTCATTGCTGTCACGGTTTGAAACGAGTTCCCAAAGTAATTAGGGGATAATGGTGGTTCAAGTCTTGACCTATTGTTTATAGCCAACATGCAACAAGTAACAATTTCACATGGTAAACGACGAGCTCTTGTTATGGACCGCCACACAGATGCTGATAAAGACTGAAAGGAGGAGATTTTGGTGGTGTTAGATTCTGTGTTAGCCCTTTCTTTGAGCTTTGTAATGGACTTTGCTGAAAAATGGAATATTCTCTCTAAAACATGGGGTGTTTCTAATCTGGTGATGAACTCATTTTGATGAGTGAAAGGAAGGGTAAGCAATGGGCCATTGTTACCCTCTGGAAACCATCTCTCCAACATTGGCGAGCGTGAGATTTTTATTTTAGTATCTCCTTGGGCTTGAAATATTTCGGACAATGTGTTGATGAAATGCCAAAACGTGGTTCCATCGGCAATAGCATGGTTCATAGAACAACCTATGAACACCCCATCTACCAGCTCAGTGACCTGAATCGATAACAAAGGCCTGGTGTGACCATCATAGTTGATTGCTCGATCATGGTCGAAGAACGATTGAACAACCAACGGAACATAAGTAGGGGAAACAATGTCGGATACTGATAAATCAACAGCTGCATGTATAAATTTGGCTCCTGGACTTTTTTTTGCAATCAACAAAGACGGAATGAGACTTTGGGTTTTGTTCTATTTTTGTTGCAAGCCGACCTGCTAAGGGATAGAAATGAAGGAGGGCAATGGAAAGGGATTGTTTGAGCCTTACCAAGACATTGTTGATCAAGTTTTGTTCACAATAATCCCCTGGTGGTGGTTTGGTATAAAGAAGACCCTCTTGGATGTAGTGTACGGAAAGCATGACAAGATCCCATGTTGTGAGATAAAAGGGCTGTTTTGATTGTTCCGAAACATCATGTGGTTTAACAAAACATCCTGAGATGATTCGAACTGTTGATGAATCCATTTTTTTGGTGCTCAGAAGGAAAAGATAAGTTACCGACTCGTTGTTCTCAACAGGAAATTACCCATCTTTTTAAATCATTGATCTAAGTGAGGATGCCTGTTGGAATTCGAGCATCGACATTAATTAAGAAACTATTTCACATGCACCGAGGAGTTCTTGCTTTTATAATATTGCATAATAAAACTATTATTCACATGCAAAACTTGATCTATTAATAAATTAATCCTGGATAAAAAAACATTGTACCATGTGCTTGGAATATAATGCCACTCTGGAAATTTGTACTTATAAATATGGTTTAAACTCAATTATATTAATTGGTTAGATCAAGAATTGGTGAAAGTATCAATTCGAAAAAAAAAAAATTTAATCGATTAATTTATAAAATGTTCAAAACCGGTTGAAAAGAGCAAAACAATCCATCATTGAATTATCTGATTTTTTCAATGTAAGTATGGATCTCAATTAACGTAAATATCATTAAGAGTTCGAATTAATATTGAATTATCCGTAAATATTATTAAAAGTTTGAATTAATATTGAATTATCCGATTCAAAAATCAGATTCCATCCGCATCTAGCTCTAAGTGGAGTAGGTGGGTTCTCCGCTTCCATGATACCTTTCATAAACTCAATATAGCAATTCCATGAATCACTCCATACTTCGATAGGGTCACCTTTTTTCCCTAGCAAAATTTGAGGTAATAGAGAGGGACAAAATTCAGACGAATTTAGTGAAGAAAATATTTCTGACACATATGATCCCTCCTTAATAAGGTTTGTCATAAAGTTGGTAGATTTCGTCACTGAATCGAACTTTGCACATGATGCCAAGTGCCAACAGACTTGAAAGTCATATTAAATCTTGCCATTCAACCATTGGGGCCTCACAATTAGCACATAGATGAAGCTGAAATTTGATACAAGAGCAAGATTGGTTATTGGAAAACTATTTGAATATCCATCCTATCACTAAAACATTAAGAGTAATTTCCCAAAAGAAAGCTTTTAGTTAGGAACAGAAATAAAGTCGGCCTTACAAATCATATTGAGCATATTGGACTTGCAAATGGGAGGTGTTGTTTATTTCCTACTGGTTGATACAATAGACAGTTGTGGAGATAAGAACCACTGACCCACCATTCAAAATTTAATGGTGTCCCATAACGAGTATTGCTCCTAACTTTCTTTTTTATATTGAAAAAACCTCTTTTCTTTTCTTTTTTCCTCTTGGGATATGGCAATAAAGAAAATGAACATGGTAATTGTGTATTTGTGGGTCACACATAGCAATCTTTTCATCAGTAGGGTTTAACCTTGTGAGCCCATGTTGGAAGGATATTTGCTCCACGAATGTCTCTTCTTTGGTCGATGATAAGGTTTTGACAGATATTTTTGCTACTTCAGGGATAGTTTTATCAAATATTCTATATGAATGAGGTCTTTTTATTATGTATTAAAGATGGTATCGTGATGGATAGTGTGGATTTAGATATTTTAATTACCGCAAAAGGTTAATAATTTTGAATATCCATATTATTTGAATTAATCTTACTTTTTTAAATAACAGATTTAAATTTAGATATTTGAATCTATTATTTACTTTATTTTTAAATTTTTTATTTAAAGATTTTGTTTATACTTACTAAATACAAATATTTAGTATATTTAGAAATTCGAAGGAAATTTAATTAATTTAGTTTCATATTCAAACAGTAATGCTCAAATCTGATATGAATTATAAACGGATTCAAATTTAAAAGCAAATTTACATATTCATATTCGGATTTTACAAAAATTACAGATATCTAACTTCACGTCATCCCTAGGATAGTAGTATGTACTTAGTGCATGAGGGATTTAGACTTTATATTTTTAAGGTAAATGGTAATAATAAAATTTAGAATGTTTACAGATATCCAACTTAGCAAGATCTGCGCGTTTTTTTCATCAAAGGGTTTATTGCTCACTTGGTCCCTCCGCCCTTTCATATTTTTGCAATCAAGTTTTCAAATTTCTTAATTTGGCCCCAAAATTTTAGCGCAGCTTTAAATTCAATCTTTATTTTAACGCTGCGTTCAATGAATCGAGAAAATTGCGCTCCTCGTCCCCCACCATTTCGTAGCGTGTGTGGTTTAGTCCCCTATTATTTATTTTATATAATTTTCCCCTTTATTTCCATTTTAAATTCAATTTAGCCCCCTTTTTTATTATTTTGTAATTTTCACTTATTACTATTATTAATATTTATTTATTATTATTACTTTATTATTACTATACTATACTATTATTATTAGTATTATTACTCTTATTTTATTTATTATTACCATTATTTTCTTTTATTTCATTATTTAATTATTATCACTATTATTATTTTATTTTCATTATTACTGTTATTACCATATCATTATTTTTATATACCTATTTTCTTTTATTATTACTACTTTAATAAATAATAATAATATTATTATTATTATTAGTATTACTATTTATTTTATTTTTTTATTTACTATTATTATTATTATTTATTATTTAACATTTCCATTTTTATACTTGTTACTATTTTCACTATTATTATTCTTGTTATTACTATTATTTATTTAAATACTTTACTATTATTTATTCTATTACTATCCTTATTATTATTATTTACAATATTATTATTTTGTACCATTATTATTTTAACGTCATTATATTACATTTAATAATTATTTTAAATATTATTCTTAACATTATTTTTACTATTTTATTATTTATCATATTTATTTTTGTTATTTTTATTATTATACTCATTATTATTATTTACTTTATTTCTAATATCATTTTTACATTATATTATTTTACATACGTTAATATTATTGTATTTCTTATTTATTATTGTTATCACTACTATTATTTTCATTATTATATTTTCATCATTCTATTTTATCACTAATATATTATATATATTGTTCATACTAATATAGTATTGTTACCTCTTTAATGTTATTATTACATTTCTTTATTTATTTATTCGAAACTTACGTGATACATATTTTATCGGCTCATTTTATCTTCAAATTTCATATCATTATTTTGTTAACGCATTTATCCTGTCACGCATGCAGTATCGTATTTTCATATGATCGTTTGTCACACTAATCTCTCTCGATGCATCAGGTTTTTTAAAAAACGATATTTCGTATTAAAGATTCAAGGAAATCGGGCCCTAACTTCTCAGGTTCGGTTTCCCTCATTCAATCTGAATAACGGAATGTCCTTTTAAAATCGTAATACAAGTTTTAAATAAAATACTTGTTCTCGGAAATTCGAAATGTTGTGCCCTAACTTCTTGGACACGACATCTAGATACTCCGAGATAAATTTTTTAAAATAGAGGCAATATTTCGTATTTGGAACTTCGAGAAATCAAGCCCTAACTTCTGAGTTCGGTTTCTCACTTGACAAATAATCGAATATCCTTTTGATATTTTCAATGCATGAGTCTTGGGAATCATGAGATGATCTTGGATTCGAGGATTTAAATTGTCGTGTCCTATCGTCTTTGGATGTGACATTTCATTCCTTGAGCGAGAGAATCTTAATATTCAATTCGAGTAAATTCAAATATTTTCTAAAGGATTAAGTAATTTAAAATCTTTTCAAATTTTTAACATTAGGACATTAATTAATCAATTTGGTACCAAT
The DNA here is from genome assembly GCA_025698515.1 of Gossypium sturtianum. Lineage (NCBI taxonomy): Eukaryota > Viridiplantae > Streptophyta > Magnoliopsida > Malvales > Malvaceae > Gossypium > Gossypium sturtianum. Next base: position 161,172,408 of record CM046948.1, read on the forward strand.
TTTGGGCGTGACGAGGGTGCTAATCCTTCCTCGCACGTAACCGACTCCCGAACCCGTTTTCTCAAATTTCGTAGGCCAAAAGCACTGTTTTAGTAAACCAAAACGTTTTATTAAAACAAAGGTGATCCGATCACACCTAATAAAGATCGGTGGCGACTCCCATTTTTATTTTTCGTTTTCAAAACCAAAGTCGATCCCCGTTGTTTCTAAAAAAAAAATGGTTACGACACTTTTTTTTTATAAGTTTTAAAATTTCTTGTTATTTTAATTTTAATTTGCATGTAGGATGTAAAACTGTGAAAAACAAACTTACTATTATCTTATAATAATAAAGTTGATTTATTCGTAATGTTTCGAGATTTCAAAATAAAATTGTTGATCATATGGTCAAAATAGATTCAAGTAGATTGGGTAATGTACAACAGTTTTGGGAACTTCCAGATTCAGTAAAGAATATACTATTAACTAAGCATAATACTATTTCTATACGTCGATAGTACTTTAAGAATGTAATCGCTTTGTGCTATTTTTTTTTATATAAAAAAAAATCATGTTGTTATTTAATTTGAAAAACTTAAAAGAAAAAAACTAACTAAATTTACTTAAATGGAACTCCACAACTAATTAAATCAAATTAATTACAATTCAGTTCAAACAATTTTTTATAAAGGGCTTCTGGGAAGGCTTTAAATAATGAAATTTCCAATGCTGGGCTTCAATGCTACCATTGTAAGGATCTTCTCCTTGGTGAAGCTCATCCACAATGGCCATTCTCATTAGGAATGACAATGGATGGGGTGGAATCGATAGTTTTTTTTTTTTTAATCTTTATTTTGACTCAATTTGTATTTTTTTCAATCTAAAAAAGAATTTTCCAATTTTGCTCCGATTCAACTCGAATTTTTCAATATTTTTTTAAAAATATATTAATTTCTACCAAATTAAATCAAATATATTATAAAATTTTATAAAAGTAAAAAAAAATACAACAAGGTATATAAGATTTATTTATAAAGTTAAAATATATCTTGTAAATTCTTATAAAAATTATAATTAAAATATAAAAAGCTAGCTATAAAATTAAAAGAGGAGCATTTTAATACATAAATCAGGTAAATTGAAGTGTATTTTATCTAAATTTGACTCCATCATATCTCGAAAATTTTAAAAGAAAATCTGATTTATCATTTTTGAAATTTCGTTTTTTTTAAATAACCCTTATAAAATGTTGATTGAGTCTTAGTTTAATTGGCATGAGTATTGTTGCTAATATAGAAGAACGTGGGTTCGAGTGCGTTGAAATGCATTATCTTTTTATATATGAGTTGAGTAGGGACTATAAGTAATTCTAAATATTGTGTCAAAAAAAATATAAAATTATAGGGGATTAAAACGTATCGAATTTGAGATTTTTGCCTTCCGTAATTCTCATCCCTTAAATTCAGAGACTAACATTTACCAATTAAACCCATACTCCTAACAAATTTAATATTCCCCTTTTTCCCCATAATATGAGGATTATTCGGTTGACTATATCATATAAAAATAAATTTTGAAGGCCAAAAAGCTTGGAATAAAATCTCTCTACGATTCAGCTCATAATCTTAACTGACATAATATTGATTAAATAAAGACCTAGTTTTCCGTAATGTTCTACTAACAAGCTATGATGGTGGCTTCATCTTTGTCGGGTTGAGAATACAAATTCAACTTTTTAAAAGAAATGAGAGATGTTGAAGGGGCCGGTTTTTTCCAGAGAAGCTTTTAAATTATTTATTGGGTAGTTGATCAGTTCTTCAATAATAAAAGGTATTGTTTCTTGAGAGTTTTATTTGTTGAGATTAGTATACCATGAGCGGTTGTTCTGAGAACTTAATTCACAGAGTCGAGAGTGCTTAAACCATACATGGGTGTACAATTACCCACCAAGGGGACGCTAGTGGTACCACTATCCCCAGGGGCGAAGCCAGAATAATTTTTTAGGGAGGGCCGGATGAAATTTTAATTTTTTATAGTCTATATCTTTATAATTTGTAAAGGATTAAATCGAATTTTTATAATTTTAGGGGGGGCAAAGTGCAATTTTACCTTTATTAATTTAAAATTTTTAAAAAATTATAAGGGCTTAAATAATAATTTTCCAGTTTAGGGGGGCCGGGGCACCTGCCAGCCCCCCCTGGCTACGCCCCTGACTATCCCCAAAATGTGACCTATATGATAAAAGTCAGGGGTTCAAATCTCACCAAGGGCAAGACGCTCACTTCCACTTGGTGGCTGGTCATACGCCCACATACAATCGAGGTGCTCCTAGCTCAGTGAACTAGGCCTCAGGGTAGCCACTCACGACACGCTTGCTCTCGGCAGAGCATAAGAGACAAAATTCTTTTTGAGGGACAAAACCTTCGATTGTTGATGGGAGTTCGGTTGGCTCCCTGGCAAACAACACTTCAGATACATCTCCTAAAGGAGTCGGCCTACCCTCAAATGTAAAATTAGCTCTTAAATTATATTACTTTTTCCATGTAAGTACTTGATATTTCATCAAGAGAGGTGCTTAAACTATTAATTTCGTCTCATTTTATTCCAAAACAATAATAGACAATAAGAACATCACACATGGCATATTCTTACTGAATGTCTTACATGAAATGAATTCATAATTTGAACACCACTTTTTACCAAAAAACACTTTAAATACCTAAGTGGGAAAAGGGGTAGTTTGATGGCAAATTTTGTAGCTAAGCCTATATCTTATTCCAAATCACTCAACACTATTGAAAATTCCGTTACTCGAACGATGAAATTTTCTTCTCAATTTGCATAAAAGGTCCCTTTTTTTTCCACAATTGTATAAAAGATCCTTGTACCATACATTTTTGGTAGATTTAATCCTACTATAATTTGATCATTTTTAATCTCTACACTTCGAAATGTATATTTTTATTCTTGAGATCAACCTTTTTTTCATTAATTCGGTCAAATAAATTGATTTAGCTTATTTTTTTAAATATGTGGTGATGTGACATATTATACATAACATTTTTTTATAGTTGGACAAACATTATACATTTTTTTCTCCTTTTTGTCTTTTCAAAATCCACAAAAGTTGTCAAATTATGCAAAAATGTTAAGATGAATATGTCATCACACCATATATTAAAAAAAGTCATATCAAATTACTTAATAGAATTAACGAAAAAAAAATCGAAATTAGAATTAAAAAATACATATTTCGAAAAGTATTCTAATTAAATCTCAGGATTTGAACTATTGATTATTCAAATTAAAGCATAACATGTGAAAAGCCCAAATTATTCTTATATTTATACATATAAATGAAATCTAGTTTGATAGCATCTTTGTTTGTTTGCATTTGTAAGGAAACAACAATAATGTAGTCCATGATGAATGTAAACACCAATTCAAGTCTTTTTATCCAAAAGAAGGAAACATCTATAAAATTTGGTACCAAAAGAGTAATTTTTCAAACAATATAGGGCGTGATTAGGGGCAGTGATTGGACTTAAAAATGATATTTTTCCATGAATCTGTAAATCATTGAATATAGAGATAGCAATGGCAAGCAACGTTTTCACGTCCATGTTGTGTTACCTATTGTATCTTCCATCGGCAATTTATTGTAGGTCAAGTCATTCTCCACACATGGGCTAGCTGTTCATTTTTGTAATATTTGTGGGTCAGAACTGAGTATATTCTCATTAACTTTTTAAGGGTCGAAGATCTTGTATTTTAATTGGTATTAAGGATTTAATTAGTATTTAAACTTCAATTTTATTCACATAGGTATTTCAGTAGGAATATTGTTAAAATAAGTTTATGTGGCACTGACAGTTTATATCATAGTGGCACGTGGTAGCTCCATATTTTGACATACGGCAAAAAAATTAAAAAATTTAAAATATTTACAGATAAGGAATGAATTTGGACAAAATATTGTCTATATACATTTGAACATGGATAGCTAATTTGTCCAAGTTCATTCTAGACATTTTTTTAGTAATTTTATGTATTTTTAATTTTTTATTATAAATTATCATATTTTTATAATATTATTAAATTAAAAATACATAAAATTTGATATTTTATAAAATGTATGAGTTATGCATTTTATATATTTTTAGATTTTATATATTTTATATAAAACATATTTTATATATTTAGACAAATACATTTTATATATTTTTTATAAAATATTAGATTTTATATATTTTAATTTCATAATAATATAATAATATAATATTTTATTCAAATTAAAAATATATTTTATTTGAACAATCATTTGTCCAGATTCATTATGTGTAAAAAGTTATAATTTTTAAATATTTTATTTTTATTTTTGCCACATGTCAAAATGTTGTGTTGCCACGTGTCACCATGCTATTGGTCGTTAGTGTCACATCATCGTATTTTAACGATGTTATTGCTAAGATACTAAAGTATGTGATGGAATTGAAGTTACGTCCCCAAAAAAATTAAGTACCAGTTAGGTATAAGTGGCCTAATTCAAGGGGCAAAAAATATATTAACCCATTTTTTAACATAAAATTTTGTTGTCTGTTCTTATAAGATTTAGTTATTGCTAATTTGATCCTTTTTAGCTTTTACATATTTCAAAATTTGAGATTTTAGTCTCGACTCAAATGAAAGTGATTAAATATGGTAGGTCAAATTCGCTATTAGGTTTTTACAATTTCTAAGTTGTGGGTTTAGTCTATATTTTTAATTTAGTCATTTTTAATCTTTATGCTTTTTGAATGTTGAATTTAATTTAGACTTCAATCATGACCCAAACGTAGTCGTTAAATACATTAAACTAAAATGGCATGACTTTTTATGAGTGTTATGTGGAAATAGTAAACTGGTATGGCATTGCACATGTAATAATATGCAAAGCGAGAATGCAAGAGGAGCTAAAAGGGACCTTGGCCACTTAAAAATTAGACAATTGTCATTAAGCCCTTCAAATTTTTTGAAAATTTTATTTAGGCCGTCAAATTTTTTAAAATTCTAATTAAAATCTATAAAAGTTTTGAGTATTTTAATTAAACCTTCTAACATTTTTTTAAAAAAATTCTCATTAAATTTCTTAAATTTTTTAAAAATTTTAGTTAGTCCGCCACTGAAAATATATTTGCCACATTAATTTTTGGTAATAGCAAAATTTAACTTAACATATTTCAAAACTACTATTTGGTGATGACTAAAATTCTAAAATTCAAATAGAACAAATATAAGTACTAATAGCAAATTTTGACTTTATTTAAAAAAAAAAAACTTTTTTCTCTTATTAGGGGAAATAAAAGACCATTTTAATGGAAATTAATGGCAACAATTAATTGTTGGGTAGAATTTTATACTTAGGGGACCCTCACCCAAAGCATTAAAATAAAATAGAAAAAAAATACAAAATGTTGGAAGACTTTTAGATTTTTAGTAATTTACAGTCTAATTTTGACAATTTTTTTATGATTAGCTGGAAGGATATGAAAATTATTGAATAATCATACACGACCTGCAGACAAGCAACAACCATAAAGCATTACAATTGTTTCAATTTATTTCTTTGTTAGGAACCGTACAAAAACCTTAATCATATATGTCTTCAGCCTGTTAGTCTAAAACCGACAAGTTCAATCAAAATTCACTGTAAAAAATAATAATTTGTTTTTGCTGAACATTTGTAATTGCTTTATTCATTACCATAAAAACATGAAGATAATTTAAAGAAAAAAACAATGGGAGTTTTGTCATTTTTCAATTTTGTAGCTTGTGGCAACTATTGGACTTGTAACAACATGTTCCTTTCCACTATCTTCCCATGTGAGATAACCAAACAACACAGCTTTATGCAATTGTTTTGGACCTTCAATGCTCAGCTTGTAGCTTTTCTTCTCGTATTTTGTCTTGAAAACCAATGTGTCTGGTTCCACTGTTACCTTAAGTCCATTGATAGGTGTCACATTTGCTTTGTATGTAAAGCTTCCATCTCCGACATTAGTTACAGTTCTTCCAAACTCCACGACTGTCGTTGAGTTCGGTTTCGCACCCCTGTCGTTGAAAAACGCTATGAAAGAAGGGTAATTGAGATCAAGAGAAGGGTTGGAACAGTTGTTTGACGATGTTTTCGTGATGGTTTTAATTTGTTGTTGTGTGAAATTTAGACCACAAAGGAGATCAACGTAATCTTGAACCGTAGCATCGTATATAAGTCCGGGGTTTAAAGCTTTATTGGGGTTAACATGACCAGCTCCCATGGCTAAAGGATCAGCCGGTCGGAGATTTCCGCCTATATCCTTTATCGGACTACCTGTGTTATCAATTTGATCGGATGTTGTCATCAAAGCCGATCGAATTGCCGCAGGGCTCCAATTAGGATAAACAGCTTTTAAAAGTGCTGCTATACCCGAAACATGGGGACATGCCATGGATGTTCCCGACAATAAGTTGAAATTGGTGAACACGAGGTCTTGATTTACACGAGCTGCTGCAACATTTGGAGGCCATGCAGCGAGGACTGAGTCACCAGGTGCCATAATATCAGGCTTTAAAACCAATGGACAACTATAGGATGGACCTCGAGACGTATAGCTAGTCACCCTTGGTGATGGCTTAATACCAAGGATTGTTTTTTTAAACACAATGCTGGCTTTTGGGTCAGTGTTGCTTTTAATGAAATCCACAACTGTGTCACCATCTTTTTGTACCAAGAAAATGGCTGGAAATGGGCTTTGGACGAATACATCGACACTGCTGCTATTCGTTATGAAGACAGCGGCAATGTTACCAGCGGCTTGAATGTTCTTAAATTGATCGTCGAGCGAATCTTCCTTGCCTGGATCTTGACACACAATGATCTTCTGCTTGATTTTGCTCAATTCGGTTTTGTTACTACATGCGTCCATGAAAGCAATTGGGAATTCAGTTGATGTGAAATTCCCTGGATATTGAGCTAAGCCATTGATTGACACTTTGTTACCGAGGATTAAGGTTGCGCCGAAGTCACGGTCCATGGTGCCGGCGGCTACGGTTATAACCCAAGGTGTACCATTGTGTAGAGTCTCTACATCTGGTCCTTCATTGCCTGCAGATGTGGAAACGAAAATGTTCTTCTCTATGGCAGCAAATGTGGCTATTGCGATAGGGTCTTCGTATAACTCGACTCCATCCAAGCCCAATGACATTGAAAGAACGTCGACACCGTCAGTAATAGCTTGATCAATGGCTGCAATTATATCAGTGGTGTAAGCTCCTTCTTCCCATAGAGCTTTATACATGGCTACACGAGCCATTGGTGCCATTCCTCTAGCAGTCCCCGGTGCATAGCCAAAATACGATGCATCTTTCACATAAGTTCCAGCAACAGTTGTGGACGTATGGGTACCATGTCCTTCAGTGTCTCGTGTGGAATTCATTGAGATGGTGATATTGGAATTATGAGCAATCAGACCTTTATTGAAAAACCGAGCACCAATAAGCTTTTTATTGCACAATGAGGAATTGAATTGGGTACCACTTTCACATTCCCCTTTCCATCTTGATGGAACATCACTCATCCCATCATCATTAAAGCTTTCGCTTTCTGGCCAAACCCCAGTATCAATCACCCCGACGATTACATCTTTGCCGAAGCTCGACACTGGCCATGCACCGGTACCAGAATTCAAGCCGAGGAATTCGAAAGAATGTGTTGTATCGACCTTTACAACTCTATCTTTAACCGATGAAACATACCCCGGAGTATTTTTCAAGGACTCAAGCTCTGCAGGTGTGAGACTAGCACTAAAACCTTGAATAACATGGTTATAAGTATAGATAAGTTTAGAAAAAGGAATGGTTGGGTTGGTTTCAGCTTTGGATTTGGCTGAAACAGATGAAAGAGTGGCCAAATACCAGGTGTCCTGGTTAGAGAAAGCTTTGGGCATGGCAGAGATGTCCATATGGACAATATAATTGTCAGATTTTGCTAGTTTGATAAACATAAACAAGACACAAAAAGAAACCCAACAATAAACATACAGGTGTTTGGTGATATCAGCTGCCATGGTAATGAATTATGAGTTTTTTTGCTTTGGAAGACTTTCATGAATTTGGCAAAGCTTATATAGGGAGTTGGTAAAGCTTGGGAACTTGGAAGTCTTTGCTATTAAGTGTCTTCAACTTTGTCTGACTGGGATCCAAGTAATGGATCTCTAAGGTCTAAAGTCAAGTCATCCACTACATGTTTTCCTACAGTGAACTAACTTGTATTGAGGTTCATAGTGTAGCTTCCGGATAGTTACAATAGGTCCGGTCCGTATTTAGTCGGAACAAAATATAGTTACAATAGTAAATAGTGTCGATTCATCGAGTACCATTCGATTTGATCCTCACATATCCTTCTTTTGTTAAAAGATTATAGGGTAGTGATCAAGGAATGGGTGGCACCCTATTTTGCTCCCACAAGGACCACATAGCACTATTAAAAGGATATCACAAAAAGATGATGTGTGAAATTGTTGCCTATCTATTGCCCCATTATACCCCATAATAGTAAAAAAAAATTGATATTCTTATAGAGTAATTTGTTGGTACAACTCACTCATTAAAAGTATATCATTCTGATAATTCGAACCTACAAAATGTGTCGTGAAATGAACAATCATAATTAATAGATAAATATTGGAAATCGATTCTAAATTTATTTATGAATGATATTTTAATCATTATTTTTTTAGTGCTTTTCGACAAATTGGCTATGGTACCTAAAATAAAAGATAAAATAAAAAATAAAAGAACACCAATGATTGTAGGTCATAGAGCCCCCACCATGTGCAAGTTCACAATGAAACAAATCTTATATCACTCAAGCATAATTTAATTGTTTATGATAATGTTCATGGAAAATTGATAGGATTATCAAGAGGAAAAAGAATATTATAAGTGGCCATGGATTATCTTCTTATCTAAAACCCATTTTCCCAAAGCACTTTGGTCCATTTTCCCCAAAGCACTTTGGTTTTGCTTGGTGTAAAATTTTTGAAGCAGACATCTACATTAAATTTTAATTATATTTGACATCGAATTAAGTCAAATTTTAAAAAATATGATTTTTTTAAATATTATTTTCTCTATTTATAAAATTTAAATTCGAAACTTTGATTAAACAATATCAAATCTTGACTAGGTCCAAATTGCTTGATGATATCCTAATAAGACTAATATTTATGATGATTTCTTCTTTGTTGATTGAAGAAATTCATTGACAATTGACTCTATGGGTCATATTTAATACGCATAAAGTGGGAGTTAAACGCGTGAACAAATAGGTAGATTATAGAATAGTTTATATAGAGTGGGCATGGGGTTAACCAAGTGATTACTGCACCGAGCTTTCAATGTCAGCATTTTCCTTAACTTTTATTTGGCCAAAACCAGAAAGACATGTTGCTTGTGGTCCTTGGAATTTGTTTTTATTGCCTCTGTATATATCTTTCTCTCCCAAACGTCATTCCATAGATTTCTACCATTACATATGAGGTTACTAAACTATTAATAAGTTTATGTTTTGATCACTTAATTTTAAAAAGTTACAAAATGATTATTGAACTATTTGAAAGTTTTCTTTTAAATCATTGGGTTGTTAAAATTGCTGGTGTATGGCCTCCTCCTTTTACATCGCCCACACCAATCAAAAGCCCTTCTTCCTTTCTCTTCTACAGTTTAATCTTTTCTTTCATGAAACAGCTTTGAATGTCATGAATTTGTGAACTAAAATCTAAATAACTTTTTCCTTTGATTTCCAACAATGACCATCAGATCGAATTGAATTTAATGTATGTTCTTCTACTCGTTGATGGGTACTAATCCACCATACTAATCATCGAATTGTCTCTTGGAGCTCGCTAACCGAACTTTTAAAGAAAAAAACTTAGCAACCAAGTGACTTAAATAAAAACTTTTGAATAGTTTAATAACTTAAACGAAAATTTTCGAATAATTCAGTGACCATTTTATAACTTTTTGAAGTTGAGTGACCAAAACATAAACTTACTAATAATTTAGTGACATTGGATATAATTTATCCATAATTTTAATAGTTATCTCGACGAGGCATTGGTTTATTGGTTAGGTTGAGGTTTTAGAAAATTTGAGATTTCATATTGGAGTTTCACCCTATGTAAATACGTGAATTATCCTCTAGCTTTATTCTAGTTAGTTCTTTAGTTAGATTCAGTTTAATACTTATAATGCCTGATTGTATTGAAATTATTGCTACTTCGAAAAAAAATAATGAGTACTCTTCTATAGAATTTCTTTTTTTATTTTAGAGAAAAAAATATTGAAGCTACATTTAGAACATCAAATTGTGAAGCTAAGTGACTGCAACTCATGAGTGAAGTCAAAACTCTTTTTCTGGGAAGGATGGCAGAATTTAATTATAATTTTTTAAGATATAAAAGTGTAAGTTTATTATGTATTAATTTATAATTTTATTATTTTAAAAAAGATTAAATAATCTTTTAAAATTTTTTGAGGCTAAAGTGCAATTTTACCATATATTAACTTTTAATTTTATCATTTATAAGAGGACTAAAAGGAGAATTATAATTTTAGGGGGCCAAGGCCTCTACGTATCCCTAAATTCGCCTTTGCTGCAATGACAAGTAAGGGTTTTTTCATATCAATTATGACTTAAACTTGAAAATTAAATCCATTCCATTTGAAATCAAACTTGATTCAATTTGATTTGATCATAAGAAGTCAATAATCAGAATCCGTACAACCCAAATCCAAATTGATCCAAACCTTAAAGTGACTTGTATCCTAAACATATGAACTCCAAATGATTTATACAAACTCAAAACAACACAAACCTAAAATAATCCAAATATGAAGTGATTATAACATGAAATGATCTAAACCTGTAATCATCCGACCTCACAAATCCGGGCCTCAAACTCAAACAACTAAACCCTAAAGCAACCCTAAACTCAAAACTGTCTGAAGCCAAAATTGACCCAAGAGTCAAAAATGGCTTGGCGTAAGTGAATTCTCAAAAGGGCTTCTAAGCAAGGAAAAAAGAAATGAAGGTAACACGCTGTACATAGAAGAAACTTCCTCACAAGGAATCTTTGCATGGGGACTAAGCAAGACAATGACCAAATTGATAAAAAAAAAAGGAAAATAAGTAGGGACTAAAGGTAAAGCTTTCAGGTTTTTTTTTTTTTTTTTTTTTAAAATAAACGAAAGAGCCTTTTTTGGTTTGCTGCCCGAAATAGCCGGTCTAATTCCTTAAATCATTGTCCCAAGGGTTCCTTTCATACCAAAACTTGCAAGAAATCAATTTTATGGTATTCATTTTGGCCAATTTTTTCATATTGTTGAAAGGCATAGAGGGTTGATGGCACCGTCAAATAAATGCCATATGGACAAAATTGAATGGTTAAAATATGCTCCGAATCTCGATAATCTTTATATAGTTGGAATTTAGTTATATTTTTTAGAATTAAAATTTCAAGTCTAATTGTTAATATCGTTAAAATTCTTGTTAAGTTCATGTTCATTACAATGTTATTTTTCTTTTGATACCCAAGTGGGTATTTTTCTTATTTCAAAACATCGCGCCATTGAATTTAAGAAAATAATTTTAATGGTATTAACAATTGGACTTAGGTTTTTAAGTTTGAAAAATAAATGAGCTAAATTCTTGGAAATATAAATAGAGGGACTAAATTCTAAATGTACAAAGAGTATAAGGACTTGGAGCATATTTTAACCAAATTGAATCCTTAAGATAATTGGCTTTAATGTAATTCATGTGTTTAGATAAAAGAGTTAATTCTATAAAATATCCTTGAATTATCGCTTAAATTTCAAATTAGTTCTTAAACTTCAAAGCGTTCTAATTAAATATTCAAAATATCAATATTGTATCAATCAAGTTTTTATATTAGCCTAACTATCAATTTAGCTAATTGCTAGTTTTAATCTAACATTAAAAATTTTTAAAACATATAAATCAAATTGTAATCACGTGTGTATTCCGCCTCACTGATGTTGATGGGTGCATAAGGGTTCATAATGGACGATGGGTTATTGGCTTCGCACGAAATGTTGGTATTTGTTCTACAACTGATGCTGAATTGTAAGGCGCAAATGACGGCTTGGCACAAGCATGGCAATTGGGGGCGCTAACGTTATTCTTGAGTTGGACAGTCTTGAAGTAATTCAATTAATCTTGACCTCGGGTCATTTATTTAAGTTTAAAAGTTCGTTCGAAAAATTGAAAGATTTTGATAAAAATATAAGCTTGAAAAATGTACTTGAACAAAAAATAAGACCCATTTTTTAAACGGGTCGAGTCTCAGGTAGGATTTTTTTCCACAAGCCTAGCCCGAATCAGTTATTTTGTTGTCATTTCACTATTATATTGCTACTATTTTGTTGTTATTGTTTGGATATTGTATAAATTTTATTTTATTGTTAATTTTACTACTATTTTAGAGGTATTTGTTTGCTAAATTGTAACTATCTTTGGTTATTTAAGTATAAAGACTTTTTCTTTTTATGTATTTTCAATTTGTTGGAAACATTTATTTTTAATATTTTTAGTGTATTTGATGTAGTATATTTTTTAATTTTGTTTTTATATAAAAAAAATTGAAAAAAATTTAATACGAGTGGACCGGGTCGGATTTGAGTTTAGCATTTTTAATCTAAATCCGGTTTGAACAGAATTTTAGACCCATTTTTTTAGTCAAACCCAAACCTAAAAGCGGACCTAAAATTTTACATCGATCTGACCCGACCCATGATCAAATTAAACTAATCCTAGGCTTTTTGGAGACTGGGACTAATAATGCGTTGGTACGAGGGATTCACGATATGATGCAACAAGATCTATCGAGGAGGTAATCGAGAACCCCGAAGCTTTGGCTTCTAGCGCTCTCAGTTGACCGCTAGGGCTCAGCTTGTTTTTGCAACTGCCAGATGAATCTTTACAACCTCTCACTAATGATTTGAATGGTTTAGCACTACCTAGGATGATATCTTTGTAACCATTATTTCTCTCTCTTTGTATACTAAAAAGAAAAAAAAATTATTGTAATTAAATTTACACGTCACATTTAAGTTATTCATGAGATAGGTATATAAATGTTTATAATTTGATTCACGTGTTTTAAATATACTCTATGTTAAATTTGAGCTGTCATTTAATGCGTACACTAATGATGAAATTTAGGAAATACATTATTAATATGATACTAACATTTTAAAGATTAAATAAAACGTTTCGAGATTAGAAGGTAAATTTAGAATTTTTCATAATTTAAAAACATCAAATGAGATTAACTCAAATAAAAATCATAACACCCTTTCTAATTATGTAATATATATTTATAAAAAAATATTTAAATTTAAATAAAAATTTGATTGAAATGGTAAAATTGAGACTTTGGGATTTTTAACTCTATTAAATAGTAAATGTTGTTTCTATTGAGATTTGACCTTATTTGATTATTTTTAATAATACATGCACTAAGTCAATCCATTTAATAGTAAACGGATTAATTTAATCCGGCGCTTATAATAAAGGGACCTACAAAGTACTTTCACTTGTAATTTTTATAATAATGATATTTGAACTTGAGTACTCAATGTTAACTCATACTTGCGATGATTGAATTAAGACCTTTCAAATATTCATAATTAAAAGAATTATTTTAAAATGGAATCTGAAGCATTCATTAAGCAATCATTTAAGTTACAAGTGATAAGCAAGTTGAGTTGGGTTTTGGTTTGGATTGAGTTAAGTTCTAAATAGGTTATTTTGGCTTGAGTCGTTTTACGATTAGGTTATTTTTGGATTTATATGAATTTTGAGTTTAGATTATTTCTAGTTTAGGTTATTTTGAGTTCAAGTCATTTTCAAGATTGAGTTATTTTGAGTTTAGGTCATTTGTGTTTAAGATTCGAGTTTTTAGGTTAGGTCATTACTGGTTCAATTCATTTCAAGTTTCATGACTTTAAGTTCAAATTATTTTGGATTGCTTGTTCAAATTATTCCGGGTTTGAGTTATTTTATATTCAAATAATTTCAAATTCATATTAGCTTCGTATTCAAGTCAATTTAAGTTTAGGTTAAATGGATTTGAATTGCTGATGTTTTTATAATCAAATCGGATTAATTGAATTTAAATTCAAGTATTGGGATATTGTGGACAACTTCTTTTGATAAGTGTGGTTTAAAATTTAAGTATTTAGTATTACTACCAAAAATTATTTTTGAGAAATAAAAAATCCATTTTAAACATGATGTTGTGAAGTAATAAAATGCATTCAAATAATGTTCAAATTTGTTAACATTATGATATTTTAGTAAGAATATAAAAAAATAATTTGATGTAAAATTTAAATATTTGTAAGTGATTAATATTCGTTATTTGTAAAATTTAATTTAAATATATTATTAAAATATAACCATTATAAATTTAAATATATAAAACATATATTCGAAATAAATTTCAATATGAAAATAATTATATACCCAATATAAAATATATTAGATTACAAATAAGGGTTAAAAATATCATTTTAGTTTCAAAAGTGTTTTTCCGAAAGCAAAAATTAAAAAAAAAATTTCTTTTCCTTTTGGGTTAAAAAATATTTTTGACTGCAAAAGTTGTCTGTTTAGTATTTTAAAGCGCCGAAATCATTTTTGAAAAACAACGGGAAACAAGACCATAATCCTAAAAGAGGTATTGAACAGAAAGTAATGAGTAACAAAGTCTTAATCTTAAGAGAGGTATTAGACAAGGTGACCTGTTGTTGCCCTATCTATTTGTTCTCTGCCAAAACATTTTATCCTTTAAAGATACTTACATGAATCTTTCTAATATTCGTGAATGATTTAGGAGATAGATCATAAGTGGGGGATTATGAGTTTGAGTAGGATATTGGCACGAACTTGGCATGTACGTCGTGGGTTATCTGGTGCCATAGAAACAGTGGGATACGACGATGACACTATGCCATCCATGACGATCAATGAGGAAAGAACCAAGCCTTATCGCTAAGGCCTCAGCCACAAATGCGTTCACGATCTAGCTTGTGCATTGATTCCATTGATGAGGTATTACAACTAGTTATTTGGTTGGGGTAGGAGGGGGGAGTGGTGTGATGGGGTGGGGTGGAGTCCAAAGCACCATATGTAGCAATGGACCACCTCCATGGCAAGAAGAGCTTTGTAAACTTATGCTTAATACAATGGCAGAAACTACAAAAAACCATGCAAGTTACTTCAAAATGTAAAGAGAGATTAAATAATTTATGTCGCCAATGGGCTGAGGATCCATACATAAAGAAAGAAAACTCTAATACTGCAATGATTAAAAACTAAAGATGAAGGATATGTAGCTTTATGTTCCCAGTGCTTCAAACATTTATGTCATCATCCACCAAGAACATTGCTTTATAAGGAAGAGTTCTGAAAGTAAAATGCCAAGCCGCAATCTTTCGATGTCAGACCTGAAGGCAAGAACTAATCAGCCTAAAAAACCAAACGGTTCATCTCATTTATTCAGACCCGTTGTTTTACAAATGGGGCACAAGTTTTTGTGCATCAACCATTGTTTGATGCAATCGGCGTGAAAGTCATGGCCGCATTCAAGTGTTCCGAGATCTTCACCGTCGTTGTATTCTTCCTGCATGCTCGTAAAATTGTTTACTTAATTAGTTCATAGAACGGGCAAAGAAACTGTATCCAAGAAAAATAATTACCTGACAAACACAACATGGTTCTGTCTCTAACTGAGTTCCTGGTACACTAGAGTACTTTCGTCGTTTCAACTGGTTTGATATCATTTCTTCACTCAACCCCGTGTTTACGTTACCAATGCGCTCTTCTAGAGCCAGTAACTCCTATTACCCACAAAACAATTCTATTGTGAGAACAATTTTAAAACTCCAGAAGTTATGGTGGATGCCAAGGATATAGATAATACCTCGTATGACATGTTATCAACATCGAGCCGCATATCCCTATGCCGGTCATGAATATCAGCTACCCCAAAAAATGCTGATTGATCGAGGATCACAACATCCTGCCATACAAGCCAAATTAGAAAGAGAAAAGTCACTTGTCTGGTGACAAGTAAATTCTTATCCGTAAACAAAACTTGGGGTCCTACAAAATGGCAATCCATTGCTCGTAGCAGACCAAATTCGAAGAATGGCAACTACATAAACATAGGGACAAATGAACAAGAAAAGGAGGCAAATTTTAATGTTTCCATATTTCAATTGGTTTAAGATAAGAACTAAATCGAATTACAACATGATAGTAAATTTAAAAGCGTTACCTCAAAACGCAAGTTCTCACCCCTACGCATGAGATCCAAGACATTGCGAATCTGCACCATGAAAAGATTTTTCAAAATAAATGGCCTTTGCTATTGTGTTATCACTTATCAAACATAAAGATGCAGTTCGAGGGCAGACCTCAGGTACAACGAGCCTGCTTCTTCCTTCAGTGGCAGCAGCTAAATTTCGTAACGAATGGGGTACTGCGAGAAAACCAGCATCTTGTCTCTCCAACCATGACACTAACCTACGATATGGACGATGGTGCCCAGGATTAGTTACACTGGAGGAAACCAGCATCTCTTCAGGAGAAGTAGGTCCGGCAGGAAGTGAAGGATGATTGCCCAGGCCACCAGACTCAGGGCCAAGGGAAGACATCAACTGTCGACGAACAAGTCCCGACAATCTCCGCGGATATTGAGAAGGGTGATTCGGCTGAGGAGCCCATGTGGGAACAGAAGATGCATTGGCACCAGAACTTGAGCCAGCACGAGATGTTGAAGCAAAATTTCCAGGAACACTTAAATTTCCACTATTTACATCTCGATTCATTGGATTCCGAACCAAAGTTCTCAACTCAGGTGCACGAACAAACATAGGATGATCTAACAGGTTCCTAGCCATGCTTCTTGATTGATGTCCCTCATGTGGTACAGCATCTCTATCCCCAGATATATTAGAACTTGATGTATTGCCAGTTCTAGAGCCAGAACCTCCATTCCACCTAAATGACTGCACATTTCGAGGCAAAGTCGGAACATGAACTGCGACATTCGGGTTTTGAAGACTTGCATTATCTAGAACTGGTGCTGACCTTATGTCCAAAGAATGATCAGTTGGAAGCCTTGACGATTGCTGTGAAGACGAAATAACAGACCGCCTGGTCATATCACCTGTAGAAAATACCGGAGGAGCAATAGGTTCCTGTACGCTTGATGGACTTATTCTTAGCCGGAAGTTCCTGTGGGAGCCCTTTGCAGCTGGTAAAACGATTGGTCCAGGGTTGGCATCAGAACCTGATCCTCCCACCTCTAAACCAAGTCTAGGGTGTGCCTGTCCCGAGGAGGCAGATATATTCATGCCGTTTCCTACACTAGAACTAGCAGAAACACCATGCCCGGCGCTACTTTCTGCACAATGAAAGTAGCTAGAACTTCCACTCGAAGAGGACTGCCCAACGTTTCCTTCAAGAGCTTTTCTTTTGCAAGATGCACGGCGACCATCACTGGGTCTGTTATCATTATCATCCCCAACATATCCACTACTTCTAGAAGAGAGTATAAAACCTTCAGGACCAGCACCCGATGAAATCAGATCCCTTTCAGATCCACTAGGCTTATTTAGGTTAGACCGTTCCGTAACTTGACAGCTATTATTACCGTGAGCAACTATGGCTGCATTTAAGTTGAGACTCCGGGAAACTGTATTAGAATTGGAATTTTGGACAAATGGAGAGTTCTTTTCAGCAGTCACAGAAGCACTCATGGAAGACGACCATACATGGTCTATTTTCCTCTCATTATGATTGACCTCATTCTGTGTGCCGCTAGAGCTAGGCTCTTCTAAGCTCCATCTGCCTGGCTCCTGCTCCTCTCGACCAATGGAGTTCACATATCCAATGTTTATGTCATTATGCGACGGCAAACAATCAGGAAATCTATTTTCTATGGGATTTTGAATATTATTCCAGCACACCTGCTGGTCTATAGTAGCATTACTCGATGTAGAGCCTTGATCAAAGAAGGTTTCAGAAAAGGAACCAAAAGCACCCTTTTGCCCCTGCATTAGGGCTTGTATGCACTTCAATACAAATTATTTCGAAGTCCTGAAAAATATGTACATCAACAATTGGCACAAGGAAGTGAAAGAGACAAGGTAGTGGTATATAAAAGATACAGTAAAACCGATTTTCAGATCACTAACAGTAAGAAGTACGATAAAAGTCGCCTCATTGCAACACTTTTTGCCTCTCAGATATGAAGAAACCAATTGTAGCAAACAATTTTCACCATAGAAAGCAATGCCGTGCAAATGCTACTTCTAATCTACAATCATGCATGATTCAAGATGGTATGCATGCCGACAACACAAATGAAAACAAGTAACATACATATATAACATTAAAGCAAAAGCAAATTCATTTTAAATACATATTAGCTAATAGTAATAACAAGATAAAAATGACGCTTTGGAAGTAAGGCAGCGACTAGAAGTTTTAAGCAAACCCGGTAATATGCAAGAAATAGGCAATAACTAATTAAGCCAAGTGATATCTTAACCTGCAACAACTAATATAGAGTTTAGACAATGTAATTAAATCAACAAAGATCATCGAAATGTGGTGCTAGTAGCAGGGTAAATTAACCTAATACTAATGTGGAGTAATCCCAAGTTTTTATTTTAATCCACACAAGATATTCAAACATTGTTATTAACCACAAAAAGGTTTGAATCCAAAGGGCACCTAACAACTAAATCTGGAATTTTTTATAGCATTGGCAAGAATCAAAATCAAGCAACAATGAGCATCAAGTAACACAAGATAATCCCAAATGTATACCAAAATGAAACAAAACAAGAACATGAGACCCCAAAAGCATAAAAATGTAAAAATAATCTGAAATCATAAACAAGAAAGAGAAAGAAACATAGGAAACAACCGAATCAAACACAAAGCATGAAATAAAATTAGATAATCTTCAGGTCAAACATGGCAACTATGAGCAAAATCTCTCTGTAAATCAGCTATAACGAGAGATGGTCTCAATGATCAAACATCCAGGAAAAACACAACAAAAAATCAGAATCAAAAACATAAAAATCAAAACTTTGAGGAAAAAAAAAAGGGGTACCCTTTCAAAAGCAAGATAACCCAAAATCAAGGGAGAAAAGAGGAAAATAAATAACCAAAGAGAACATATCATCCATATCTAATCTGATCAACAACCGATCAAACAAGAAATAATATGAAAAAGAGGACCCAAAGGGCTCACCTTGCAGGTGGAAATGAAAGACCTTGATCGATCTAAAAGAGAATCTTAACAAGAAAATAAAGGATTAGACCATAAAAACAGGAATCATAAAAAATAAAAAAGCAATCTTTGAAGCTATTCTCCTCTCCTTTCTCAAGAAAAATAAGAAAGAGAGAAAGAAGAAGAAGAAAATATAAAACCCCCCCACCAGAAGAAACAATGAGAGGAAGAGAGAGGACCTTTGAAAGATAAAATGAAATGGGAAAATAAAAATACTCAAATACAAAGAAACAAAGAAGAGATTAAAAGATGACAATAACCATTAATTTACCAAATAACCCTACAGAGAAAGAGAAAGAAAAGAGCAATTTCCTAGCAAAAAGAAAACAATAAAAACAAATTACTTAACAAACAACAACACCACCACCACCACTTAGGCAAAGGTGTCATTCTAGGCTGCTTACCAAATGGCTTTCATTGTCTCCTTCTTTATTCTCTCTTATATTAGAACCAAATATTAATCTCAAGTTGGGTTTTTTGAATCATTTTTATTTTTTAATATACATTTTCCTACTTAAACTTAGTTGTAGGGTTCAAATTGATATGTTTTTTTTTTCAATTAGGTACTTAAATTTTATAATTCAAATTGGTTTAAATAAGTCGAACCAAAAAGATAATCTAAGGTACTAATTTGAACTAAAAAATCAAGTTTAGTTATCTAATTTGACCAAAATAAAGCGTTAAAACTAAGTTCAAGTATCTAATTGGTCAACAACCTCTTGGTCTAATAACAAATGCATTAAGTTGTGAGATATGAGTGCTTGAATTAAATCACCAGCATCTCATTCTATACCCCTAATTATAAAAAAAGAAAATATCTAAGTAAGAAAACTTTAGGACCAATTTGAACTTTGAAATCAAATTCAGATACTAAAATGTATATTTACCCTTAAAAATGATTTTTTTTTCTCAATCTATCTCTAGAACCAAAGGTAGATATGAATGGATGTACAAAATATCATTTTTATAATGTAATTAAGACCCATCTCCTAATGCGGTCCATAGGCACCCACAAAACACTAAAAACACCTTCTCTCTTTGTTTTTGTTTCATTTCCATCTCGTTCACGCCAAGCACCTGCCCCCTTTCCTTTTACTTTAGGCCTCTTTTAGTCTTTTACTCCATCAATCCACATGCTTATCTTTCTTTTTTTCTTTTCCTTTCCTTACCCATTCATCCACCTTTTCTTTGTGACCAAAAAAAAAATCCCATTAAAATCTTTAATTAAAAACTAAATCACTTTCCCCAAATAATGCTTAACATGGAAAAAAATGTTTTAGTACAAACATGGCATTCTTATTAACAGGGAATTTGACCCCACTTGTATGATTTACAATTTCTTACCATTTTTCTAGATTAATTGTATTAAACATCTCCGGCTTAAGTTTTAAAACATTTTAATTGATTATCAATCGAGTATTTTTATTAATCCAGTGTTAGTTTAAGCATCAAATGTAAGCTTTTAGTTGGATAATATTTAGCATGTATGGATCAAAATTTAAACATACGTATACTTACTACAATGACAGTTTGAATATGATGGATTGATTACCTTAAAAGAATAACGTTTTGAAACGCATAAACTAATTTAAAATTTAAACCACGCTTTGAAAATGTAGGGTGAAATTATCCCTATTTTTTAATTATTGTTAAATTGTGAAAAAAACACCCCTACCCCCAATCTTGTTTCTTTCTTTTTTCTCCGTCACATGTTTGTCAAAGTAAAAACAAATAAATAAATGATGTAGGTACGAATTGGGAACTTAATGGTGAGTTACATAAATAAAAATAAAAATAAAAATTAGGCACTATCTTGAGAATAGGAAAATAACTTTGATTTCTATGTCGGCTTAAATTTAGGGTGGACTATGTCAAATATAATAGAAGTTGCATTGGTGTTTGCATAGAAATATCATGGCTTTGCTTGAAAGAAGTGTGAATACAATGACCTCCAAAAGTCCCCTCCAATGGCTTTGCCCCCAAATTTTCTTTACCTCTAATTATGCTTTTGTCTTCTTTGAATTTTAAATTTTAATCCTTCTATTTTTCAATTTTAAGTATTTTAGTCCAAAAGTACAAGGACCGAGGGCATAATTAGACCTTTCCTTTATGCCTTTCATTGTTCATACCTCAATCGTCGGGGGCCTATTTTCTTCTTAGCTTGTACTGTTTTTCTACCTTTTATTTCTTTTTTCTATTGAATTTTCTTCATTTTTCAGAACCATTCAAAGGTGGTTGCTTTGGCTTTGCCTTTTTTTTTTTTTTATCCTACTAATTTGTTCATTTAGACAAATGGGTTATGCAGATACAGCCACATTAATTATGTTATATCCTTTTCATTGAAAATTGATTAAATAAATATCAGCATTGATGATTCCCCATCTTCCAAAACGAATAGTATTAACTTGTCCTTTACTTTTGACCACAAAATAAATAAACAAATAATTAAAAATATTCTACAACTTATATATGACTGTCATTAATACACTCTATAACCTTGAATTAATTCATGTAACATTAGGCACTAATTCCAACAATGAAACATAATGCGTTAGAAATGTATATTTTATTTTTCTTCATTAATTTTGTCAAATAATTTATTTTACTAAATTGTCGATATTAGAATTGTTGTCACTGCTTCGAGTGCATTGAAGTGCATTAACCTTTTATTTAAAAATTAGAGATTGAACTATAAATAGTTTTAGATGTTATATAAAAAGCAAAGAAAAGAAAAAATAGCATAATATAGGGACCTTGACCAACCATAAAATATAGAAAAAAGGTGGGGGTGGAATTGGAAATAAGGGTGATTTTAACTTTTTGTTAAAAAGAGGACATGCTTGCAAGTTGGAAATGATGGGGAAATTGGGCATATTGGTCAATAAAATCTTTAAGAAAGGGTGAGTCACTTAAAGGACAAAGGTTTAGTTGTAGCAATTACTATGTGATTTAACCCCTGTTTTTGAATGATGGGTGTGGGTGGCGATTGGATCAATTAATTGAAAAGGGAGGAAACATAGCTTATGAATTATGTTCTTTCTCTTTTTTTTTTCTTCAGGAGCCTGGAATGAACATAAAAGGACCAAGTGACCCACCTCTTATTAGCCTGTGAGGAAGTGTGGGTAGTGGTGGATGTTGAATGTAGTCATAATGATTTAACTGATTATGCACATGGGAGTGTGCTATGTGATGACTATGATTATCATAGAGTCGATTTTTTTCATAACATGTCAACATTTGAATTTACATATAAGTTGCCATTGAATCGATGACTTGTTGGCAAATTGAAAATAAAAGTATAGTGTCAAAACACTGTCAAATGAAAGCTTTGTGTAAGAACCTTTCAAATTGGTTGTCATCAGTGGTTGGAGAACTCGGATGATAGGTGAAGCGCTCGATTTTGAAATTTTTTCGAGCTTATCAATCGTATCGTGTGTACATATTTCTTCTAAAGCACAACTTTATATTAGGCACATGACTGTAGCCTGCAAGGTGAACCAAAAGATAAATTTATTAAAACTTTTATGGACAACAAAAGGGGAATGAGAAATGACCTTACGAAGGTAAGTTTTCCGGGCATCAGAAAATCTATGTATTCAGATATGAACTCTTCTCCTACAATTGACCGTAACTTGTCCGGTAGTTAACCGAGACCGCACCTACGTAACAGCCAATGAACAACATGCATATATGTGAAAAAGAGGGGTTCGAAACAGATCGAAAATGCAGACAGCATATAAAACTTTCACAGCATGTCAACATCTTTTCTAATCAAAAGAACTTACAGGCATAACAAAATTGAAGTTACAGGGTATGCAATTGAGACTTGAAATACATGGCAACAACATAACTTCCATGACAACACATTACCGGATCATTGCGCAGGTCCGGTAGGATGCCTGAATGAAACTCAAAACTGCCAACAGAAACAGCTCTGGTTGCTATTGGATCATCTAGCTATAGATAGATCATGGTGAATACCGATGTGATGTAGAGCCAAAATACTTTCTTCTGCACAACAACTTAAAACGTTCTCGAATACGGTATTTCCAAAACGAGGTTTAGCGAATACTCGGCTTAGCACGAAAGGAGCCTGCAGATGGGAAGAGACGTCACTTTCATGAGAGTAATAGTTCTAAGCTTAAATTACACATGTTTGGCCACAAACAAGCATAATTTAATGCAACAAAAGTTCATATTTTTGAAAGAGTTGGCACCTAAAAGTCTAAACTTACTAAGATTTTAGTACTAATGGGCATGGGTGAAGCCATAAGTTTTTTTTAGGATGAGTTGAGATTAAATTATATATATTTATGAGAGCTAAAATGTAATTTTATTCTTGTATTGACTTATATTTTTATGATTTTGTAAAGGACTAAATCAAAATTTTAGTATTTTTATAAGGTTAAAATATAATTTTATCATATATTAACTTATAATTTTATGAAATTTAAGAGGTGTAAAGAAAATATTTCCTATTTTACGAAGGGAAGGCTGTTGCCTATCCTCACCCTTAGCTCCTCCCAGTAGGGCACAATTAACCTAGTGAACCCAAAGAAATTTTGGAAAAATTCAAAGTTAGTTTTTTTTTTTTTGAAACAAAATGGGCTGATATTAAAGGCCTGACTCAGTCCAATACAAGAAGAATAAACAGCAGAAAACACAACAAAATAAAATAACAAAACAAAACAGCTGGCAGCAACAAACAATTAATGAAATTATGGAAAAGAAAAGACAGAATAGAAAAAACGTGAGTCAGACGCCTTCTCTTCTCGAGACACCCATATCAGCCATTGGAAACGTCCGCAACCATCAAAGATCCCATTCGAAAAGTCGGACAATCCCTTGTTCAACGTTTTAGAAAAACGCCTGGAAAATCAATCGATTCAACTCCACAGAACAAGGCCAAAACAAAACTTAAGAACCCAGATTCCCCTCCAATCGATCCTTCAACGTAATCCGCTGCACCGAAACTGGTAAGCCATTAGTCCATCTTCCAGAAAAACTCTTTCGCCTCCCCTCCAACGCCAGTGTATGAGCCACTCCGTTAGCAGAACGCCGCACATGGAGGTAAGAAATCTCATCAAATCTCAAGCCCATTTGACAGATATGCTGTGTAATCGGTCTCAGCACCGATCTATCTGCATTCCTCTTCTTTATACTATTGATGACAGACAGGGAATCACCCTCCACCACCAGTCGCCTGAAACCCATAGACAAAGCGAAAGTTAACGCCCGTTCACACGCCCTAGCTTCCGCCACAAAGGGATCTGCCACATTTTCAAAAAGATAAGTTTCTGCTCCTCTTATTATTCCAGTAGAGTCTCTGGCGATAACTGCTGTAGTAGCTAGTTTTTCATCTGATTTGTAAGTCGCGTCGAAGTTAAGCTTTATTACTCCTTCATCCGGAGGTCTCCATAGTTCCTTCGAACTGGGTCTTGCATGTGATTGAAAAGTCCTTTGAAACATATAGAGTTCTTGAACGTAACCCCGAATAAAGCCCAGAATCTCTTGCAAACTAAAACGGACTCCTTCATGAATAAGTTTGTTTCTTCGGTACCATAGACTCCATAATGATATTGCAATAATGCATCTTTGTTGTTCATCTGCTGTAGAACAAGTATGGGCTAAACATTTCTTACCACACCATGACTCCTCAAGAGCCGGAATCTGCACTTGCAAATGAGACCATACACATTTCAGTATGCCACAGGACCACATCAAATGATTGGAATCTTCCAGCTCAACCCTACACAGTGGACAAACAGACTCCGCTCCTAACATCAAAGTTAGTTTTGAATATTTATTTATAATAATTTTTGAAGTTGAGTAAAATCGGACTCCTAAATGAGGTAAACTTTTCTAATATCATTTTCTTTCTATATTTTTTTGCTATACACTATCTTCTTTATCTATAAAACGTCATTTCAAAATTGAACTTTTTATCACTTGATTAATCAACCATCATCACCGAACATTAATAATGGAACATCTCTTATCCGATTCGATCGTCGGTGTCTTTCAGGTCGTTACTAATAATGACAAACAATTTTCCAAAATATTATCCATAAAACCTAAATAAAAACAAATTTGTTTTACCTTGAGATGGTGAAGTGGTGAAGGAAGGGAATATCCGTACATAATTCAAGAGTCTTAATTGTTGTTTTAAAAAACACAAATTGTGTTCTAGTCCCCAACACTACATTTTCTTTATCAAAAACATCCCTAGCTTTTCCTTATTTCCACCAAAACCCTCCATTTGCCCTTGTAATCGAATAATTAAGGTCCATGGTCAAATCGTATTTGTACAAACCAACATCATCGGCTGTGGCGGAAATGCTTTTACCAGTGAGATAATGGTTGAGAAGATCTTATTCTGAAAGTTAAAATTGAAAACATGATGGCAGGGACAGCACCAAGGGGGTGCAGACGGCCCCCTTAAAATGGCAAATCATCATTTTAGTCCCTTTAAGTTTTTAAAATTATAAGTTAATTTAATGGTAAAAGTACACTTTGCCCCCCTAATATGAAAAGAACTCAGTTTAATACTTTTAAAATTCTAAAATAACAAGCATATACAAAGACAAAATTGTACTTTGACCCTTTTAAAATTATAAAATTTAATTTTGGCCTCCCAAAAATAAACTTTTGGCTTCGTCCCTGCCCGGTGGAAGATGATATAAAGAGCTCATTTTGGATAAATAAACTATTCCTCCTATTTCTATCAATAGAAGAATTGAATCTTGATTTTTGAACATTTTTCAGGGAAATAAATTTTATGGATTTCTTTTTTGTGGGAATTTTTAATTCGTTTCTACAGTGAAAAATTATTTTTGACTGGGGTTTTGTAGCAAAATGGAAGCTCATAAAAGTCCCCCTATTGTATACTTTTTTAGATTTAGTCCTTCAAGTGTGACTTGATATTTTTAATCTTTCTAATTTTTATAATGTATATTCTCAATCCTAAGGTCAATTTTTCCACTAAATTCATTCAATAATTTGAAATCATTTTTTTTTAAATGTGATGGTCGGAAATGCACACATTGGTAATTTTTTAATAGTTAGATAATTTTTTTTGCACTTAAAAAAAATTAAAAAAGCTTCATAAAAAAATAAAAAAGATGCATAATATTTATCTAACTATATAAAATAAAAATGCTAAGGTGTATATTTCATATAATTAAAAAAAAAGACTCATGTTAAGGATGCCTTAATTTAATGGTAAGAATTAGGAAGAGACCTTACGAACTTTGAGGCCTTCGATTCAAGTCTCATATATACAAGAACTCTATTTGATTATCAATTTGATTTTATATTGTAATGATTGATTTTAAATTAGAACAAGTCAAAATATTTGAAAAAATTAACAGAAAAGTTGATTTCAGGATTGAAAATAAGCAATTTAAAAGGTAGAGATTTAAAATGATTAAATTACAATAAAAAGACTAAATTCATCAAAATACATAATGCAAGGACTTTGTTCGAAATTTCACCAAAAAGATAAAGTGTAGCCCTTAAGCTTGGAGTTTGATTTAGTTGTGGACATTCAATGACGTGGATAAATTTCATTGGCTATTGTCCTTGAACACGTTGACGGCGGAAAGTGTTAAACTGACTGAGACATGGATTTGGTCAGAAATCTAGGGAAGAAACTACCGTTACTTTGGTTAATTGAAAGCCCTATGATTTCTTACATGTCAGCCGTTAGATTCAAGTTGTTTGCTTCGTTGGCAGTTAGATAAGATTGTGGATTGTCAGGTAGTACCAAAAAAAGGTATTACAGTGGATTACTTTAAGCAAAACTCTATTGGGCTTTTTCCACATGTGGAGCAAGAAGTGAAGTATCGATGGTTTTGGGGTATGTTGTACTCGCCGTAAGTGCTGTTAGATTAGAAGATCGGACACGTGGCTAAATATTACAGCGAGTTTTAAGTGGTAGCGCGTACGTACTACTAATAGACAAAAGACATAGTTGCTTCGAATGTGGGGAACAAATGTCTGAA
The DNA here is from genome assembly GCA_025698515.1 of Gossypium sturtianum. Taxonomy (NCBI): domain Eukaryota; kingdom Viridiplantae; phylum Streptophyta; class Magnoliopsida; order Malvales; family Malvaceae; genus Gossypium; species Gossypium sturtianum. Next base: position 161,199,805 of record CM046948.1, read on the forward strand.
TTGTCTCAAATCTGGGAAATTTCCTTTTTTAATAAAAAAGAAAAATTAAAATTAAATTCTGATTTTTGGAGATGGGCCGGCGCTAACAAGGCTAAGCCACAAAATTGTTAAAGTTGATTGGGTACTCTACCTCATTTTGCATTTTGCATTTTGGTCCTACTAAAAATTGGGTATATTAGTTCTTATACATTTGATAAAAGTGCAATCACTCGATTTTTAACGCGCTTTGATTTTAGTCACTCAAGCGTTAAATGTGAAAATGTGATTACCCAACTTTTAAAAGTTTTGTTTTCTTCACTCTATCACCTCCTTCGTAAGTTTCCTTTAGTTTATCCCAAACAGTTTTTGGTGTTTCAAGATCCATATGCTTGTAAAAGTGTGATCTACTAACCTAGAGTGAATAGTAGTTAAAGCTTTATCCTTTTTCAAGATTTCTTCATCATAAGCTTTGAGTTGAGCAATGGTGGGATTTTGTCTCAGTGCTGGTGGATCTTCATTAGTTTCTACAACCTTCCACAAGCCAAAAGATCTTGATATGAAATGAACGGAGAAAGCGGAAGAATGATCGAATTCAAGTTGTTTGACTCGAAAAAGAAAGATTTGGATATGATCTAAAAAAAATAAACGAATTTAGTAATAAAGAAATCGAAAACAATAAAAGAAGAAATTTGAGAAGAAATAAAAAATAATAATATAAAAATAAATAAATAGACGAAATTTAAAGTGGAAGATGAATTGAATAAACCGATGGTTATAATGGATAGAAGCATAAATGTCCAATTGAACCATTTGAGATATAAATCCTAACAAACTTAATTAATAACTCTAATCAATCCTCCAAGAAATAATCTTGGCAAATTGAAGGGTGAAAAATGGGTTCCCACAACTTCTGGAAGAAAATCGAGAAGTAAACTACTTCTAAAAACTACAATAAAGAAATCTTGCACAAAAAACAAACTCCCTGAATTGAAAACTTTATTAATGAAAACAGTTGTCTGCTTAATGAGCAATGAAGAAACCTTTATATAGAGGCTAGCTAAGTAGATCTAAATAAAACTCTAAAGTATACTAAAACTTTACTTAATCTAAACAAGAAGTAGTTTTAAACAAAACTTTCTTATTAACATAAAACTACTAAATAACTTTAAATACTTAATAATTATAAAAAATTTGTAATTGTGAAAAATATAACGTCGGTAATGACAAATATATAGCAAAGAAAAGATAAATAAAAATAAAGAACACGCAGATTTTATGTGGAAACCTTTTCGGGAAAAACCACGGGCAGATGAGAAGAAAATTCACTATGTCGAATTCAAAAAAATAATTACAAGAGGAATAGACTATGTCTATTTATAGGCTTGTAAAGCCATATTCTAATAGGAGTGTAGTAAGATTGAAACACCTTATTCTAATTAATATAAAATAGATGGAGTTTAATAAGGTTTAAAAAACCTTATTCTAAAATAAAATAAAAGAAGTGTAGTTCTATAGGGATTTTTCTTTTATTTTATTTTATCACTGTATTTTATTTAAATAAGGATTTGGGTCACTTAATTCTAACAATCTCCACCTTGACACGAATTCTCAATGAACAAGTTCTTCATCGCGAACTATCAACGAACAAGTTCTCCACCTCTTCCATAAAACCCCTTAAGGGTTTAATTTCAACAATGAACACCAACCAAGTCTAAGCAATGCTCAAACTTGGTTATAGGAAGTGACTTAGTCATCATATCTGCAGGATTTTCATGAGTACTAATTTTGCTCACAACAATATCACCACGAGCAATAATATCACGAACAAAATGATACCGAACATCAATTTGTTTTGTTCTCTCATGAAACATTTGATCTTTTGTAAGGAAGATGGCACTCTGATCACACAAAATATCTGTGGCTTGATTTGAAGTTCTTCATTGAGTTCACTAAAGAGTCCCTTCAACCAAATAGCTTTCTTTACAAGCCTCATGCATTGCCATGTACTCACTTTTTTCAGTGGTAGACAAAGCGACTGTAGTTTGCAAAGTAGCTTTCCAACTGATTGCACAACCTCCGACTATAAAGACATAACTAGTGAGAGATCTTCTTCTATCAAGGTCTCCAAAGAAATCAAGATCAACATACCCAATGACTCCATTTCTAGTTCTTCCAAACTGTAAGCAAACATCGTGAGTACCTCGTAAGTATCTTAAAATCCACCGAATCGCTTTCCAATGTTCTTTACCGGATTCGCCATGTATCCGCTTAATCGCACCGATCAGATATGATAAATCTGGACGTGAACAAACAATAGCATACATGAGAGATCCCACTACACTAGAGTATGGAACATGTGACATGTACTCAATCTCATCATCTGATTGTGGAGACAAAGCCGATGAAAGTCTGAAATGGGCTGCTAAAGGAGTACTAACAGGCTTAACACTCTGCATATTGAACTTGCAAAGAACTTTCTCAATGTACCCCTTCTGACTTAGGTACAATTTACTTGCTTTTCTATCTCTGAGAATCTCCATACCAAGTATCTTCTTTGTTGGTCCCAAATCTTTCATCTCAAATTCTTCACTTAGTTGGGCTTTAACCTTTCTTATCTCTCATTTATCTTTTGCTGCTATCAACATGTCATCAACATAAAGAAGTAGATACACAAAAGAACCATCACTGCTTTTTCTTAAAGTAAACACAATCACAAAAACTATTTCTTTTAAAATCATGAGAAGTCATAAAGGAATCAAACCTCTTGTACCATCGTCTTGATGATCTGCTTTCAAACCGTAAAGGGACTTTTTTCAAAGAAGCAAACATAGTCCTCATTTTCTGAGACTGTAAAACCTTCTGGTTGTTGCATGTAAATATCCTCCTCAAGTTCTCAATACAAAAATGCAATTTTTACATCTAACTGCTCAAGCTCCAAATCATGCATGGCCACAATACTAAGCAAAGCTCAAATCGAACTATGCTTCACAACTGGGGAGAACACATCTGTGAAGTCCACTCCTAGAATTTGACTGTAACCCTTTGCAACAAGCCTTGATTTATATATGGGTTCTTCAACTCCTGGAGTCCCTTCTTTCTTTTTAAACACCCATTTATAGCGAACAACCTTTTTACCTTTAGGAAGTTTCACAAGATCCCATATTCTGTTTTTATGGAGTGATTCCATCTCCTCTTGCATAGCAAACATCCACTTTTCTGAGTCTTCACAGCTAACCACCAGAGAATAATTAGATGGCTCTTGGTTTGCATCTATATCTTCAGCCACATTTAAAGCATAAGCAACTAGATCAGCCTCGGCATACTTCTTTGGAGGTTTAATTTCTCTTCTAGTTCTGTTTTTGGTGATAGAGTATTGTGGTGAAGAAGCAACTCTATTCTCAATTTTTGTAATCGATTTTGAGGAGTCGACTCTGTATTAACTGATGCTCTACCGCTTTTGATTTTCTTTATTGGAAGAGTCTTTAAGAGATAAGTTAGGTAGCATAGCGCTTTCATCAAAAACAACATCTCTGCTAATCACAACTTTTCTATTTTCAGACACCATAACTTATACCCTTTTACACCACTTTATAACCAAGAAAAACACATTTAATGGATCTTGGTTCCAATTTTCCATTATCAATATGAGCATACGCAGACACCCAAAGATCTTTAAATCGTAATAATTAGCGGGATTACTGCACCATACCTCTTGTGGAGTCTTTTTCTCAATGGAAACGAATGGAGATCGGTTGATCAAAAACATGCATGAGAGGCCGCCTCGCTCAAAAACGATTTTGGTAAGTTGGCATTTGACAACATACATCGAACCTTCTCCATGATCGCTCGTTCATTCGCTCGCAATGCCTTTTTGTCTTTGTAGAGTATGACGAATCACAAATGTCTCACGATCCCTTCGATTTGCACAGCTTTATTAAACTCATCGAACAAAACTCTAAGCCATTGTCTGCATGCGGAGGTATTTTATTTGTTTTCCGTCTGCTTTTTCAATCACGCTTTTCCAAGACTTAAATGCGGAAAACACATCGCTTTTCTCTTGGGGAAGAAGAACGCCCAAACTTTTCTAGAAAAATCATCAATAAAAGTTAGCATATAATTAGCTCTACCTCTCGAAGGCACTCTTGATGGCCCCTTCGTATGATATAATTAGCTCTACCACAGATCAGAGTGAATATACTCCAACGTCCCCTTCGTGTTATGGATTCCTCTGGTGGATCGAACTCTTTTTTGCTTCCCAAAAACGCAGTGCTTACAGAAATTCAGTTTGCAAATTCCTTGCACATTAAGAAGTCCTCTTTTGCTCAATTTTGCCATGCCATTCTCACTCATATGCCCTAAGCGCATATGCCAAAGTTTAGTAATATCATCATCTGACAAGGAAAAGGAAGCGACAGCTGCATCACCAATAACAGTAGAACCCTGCAAGACATATAACTTGGCAGTCTTTTTTTGTCATTTCATCACAACGAGGGAACATTTGGAAATATTTAAAATCTCACTTTCAGCTTTGTATTTGTACCCTTTTGAATCAAGAGTACTTAACAAAATTAAATTTCTTTTCAATTCTGGAACATGTCGTACGTCACTAAGTATTCTGACAACTCCATCAAACATCTTAACTTTAATTGTTCCAACACCTGCGATTTTACACGAAGCATTATTTCCCATCAAAACAACACCTTCGCATAATCGCTTTGTAAGTTGTAAACCAATCCCGATTGGGACTCATGTGGAAGGTGCAACCCGAATCAAGGATCCACTCATCGCTCACTTTAGAATTGTTGATAGAAGCGACTAGAAGTTCACCATCGCTGTAGTATTCTACAACATCGCCTTCACCAAATTTTTCTCGTTGTTTTCCCTTTTGATTCGCAGCCTCCTTTTAATCATATTCGTAGCTTATAGCACTCGTGATTTAATGTGCCCTTTCTTCTTGCGTGGTTATAAGTTTTACCTCTTTTTGAAGACTTCGATCTACCCTTAGATTTACCGCGAGGATTCCGTTTCTGTGTCCTTCCACGATCATCATCAACATTCTGATCTTGTCTCTCACGAACAATGAGACCCTCTCCCTGAGAGTCGGGTTTAATCACAAGATAATTCATCTTATCATACGAGGTTAAAGAATTATAAACCTCATCAACTGTGAGAGACTCGTGGCTATGTAAAATAGTGTCTCTAAAGGTTGAATAAGACGGGGGCAACGAACAAAGTAGAACCAACACTAGATCTTCCTTATCATACTGAACCTCCATGGCCTCCAAGTTTGAGAGAATTTCTTTAAACACTGTTAAGTGTTCGTGCACAGACGCACTTTCTTCCAAACGATGAGCATAAAGACGTTGCTTTATATACAACTTGCTGGTTAGAGTTTTCGACATACATATTTGTTCCAGCTTCTTCCATAATGCAGCGGTTGTCTTCTCCTTCATCACATCCTGCAAAATTTCGTTAGACAAATGCAGATGTAACTGTGTTAATGCCTTTCGATCCTTGCTTCTTCTCTTCCTCCGTCAATGTCGAAGGCATCTTATCTACCCCTAGCAGGGCTTCCTCTAAGTCCATCTGTGCAAGAACTGCATGCATCTTTATCTGCCACAACGTGAATCTGGTGTTGCGATCCAACAGCGAAATTTCATATTTCAAAGACGCCATTACCGTGATCGATGTAGAAAACCCGGAAGCTCTGATACCAATTTGTGAAAATATAACATCGGTAATGACAAATATATCACAAAGAAAAGAGAAATAAAAATAAAGAACATACAGATTTTACGTGGAAACCCTTTCGGGAAAAAACCACGGGGAGAGGAGAAGAAAATTCACTATGTCGAATTCGAAAAAATAATTACAGTAGGAATAGACTATGTCTATTTATAGGCTTGTAAAGCCATATTCTAATAGGAGTGTAGTAAGATTGAAACACATTATTCTAATCAATATAAAATAGATGGAGTTTAATAAAGTTTAAAAAATCTTATTCTAAAATAAAATAAAAGAAGTGTAGTTCTATAGTGATTTTTCTTTTATTTTATTTTACCACTGTATTTTATTTAAATAAGGATTCGGGTCACTTAATTCTAACAGTAATAAAAAATAATAAAATAATAAGAGATAATAAATACAATATTGGGCTATATATAATAAAAATTAAGTTTAGGACCCGAACCCAATATGAAACGCCTAAGTTTGTTAACATTCTCCATATGGGCTTGTCATCATAGATTGAGAGTTTAGGCCCACAAACAAAATTAATCCCTTTTAATTCATACTTGCTCCGAAATTCATTGTCTTGAAGCCTCAACTCTTTTTCTCGATTTTTTTTTTTGTGATAAAGTCTTGAACGAATAAGTTGATGTTTGACTTTAGCTACTTGAATTTGGATATCGTGGTTGAGTCTTGAGGGAAACTAATCCCATCTCTATTATGACATTTGAATTGGACCGAGCTGCTCGTATCAAATCTTAAATAAACTTTTATCTTAATTGCCCAAAGATGATAATGAGTTCCTGTGAAAATCAGAACAGATGTTGAAAAAGCATTAGAAGAAACCATTAAAATCACTCAAAAATAGCAGTAAAACCTCACAGCCCTCAAGAAGAAGCTCTGAATACCACTTTTGTTATAGTTTTTGTTACAGAGAGAGGAAGAGAAGAACAATTTTTTTTTGAGAATAATAGAGAAGGCTATCAATTCACCTTCACACACACATTCTTTTAATTTAAAAAAAAGTTTTACAGCTACCTAACACTAGAGTAAAAATAAAATAAAACATATAGTAAAAGAAACTTACAGCAACAGAAAAATTATACTTAAAACAACTAGTAGTTACTACCGAAGGCCTAAAACAACTAGCATATAAAACATATGTATGATTTTCGATATCAAACTCAAAATACATCAGCAGAAACAACACTCATGAACTCTTCATCTGATTCAAGAGCTTTCATTGAAGATGGTGGAAGGCAAATTTCCAAGTCAACACTTCCACCACCTTCACGTCCTGGATACGACGAAACTTTCCCATCAAACTTATGGGCATATCCGCTTCGAAGCATCAATGCTTTCCCTAACCCAAACTCATTTTCATACATGTTGAACCTCGGCGAGCTTCCAAACATCACACTTTGTGGGTCAAAAAGCTGAGCAATCTGGTAAATGAAGGGTGAATCAAGCCAACCATTGACGAAACCACGCACTTGTTTATCTGTATGGTTAACCACAGCTTGGTGTAGTTTCCAAGCAGCCCAACCGAGATTATGGTCGAGCAGTTCACCAGCTGTGGTCACTGGTCTAACAGTTTGAATTGAGTTTCCAAAGTAATCTGGGGGTAAAGCTGGTTCTAGCCTTGACCTATTGTTTATTGCAAACCTACAACCAGTGACTGTTTCGTTTGGGAAACGACGTGCCTTTGTTATAGATCGCCATACAAATGCAGATAAAGATTGAAAGGAGGATATTTTGTTGGTGTTGGATTCTGTGTTAGCCCTTTCTTTGAGCTTTGCAATGGATTTTGCTGAGAAATGGAACATTCTCTCTAAAATCTCTAGTGCTTCAAATCTAGTGATGAATTCATCTTGGTTGATGAAAGGAAGGTTAAGTAATGGACCATGACCCTCTGGAAACCATTTCTCTAGCACTGGCGGACGTGAGATTTTCATTTTAGTATCTCCTTGAGCTTGAAATATTTCGGATAATGTGTTGAAGAAATGCCAAAAGGTAGCTCCATCACCAAGAACATGGTTCATTGAACAACCTATGAACACCCCATCTACCAGTTCGGTGACCTGAATCGATAACAAAGGTCTGGTGTGACCATCATAGTTGATTGCTCGATCATGGTCGAAGAACGATTGAACAACCAACGGAACATATGTAGGCGAAACAATGTCGGACACAGATAAATCAACAGCTGCATGTATAAATTTGGCTCCTGGGCTGTTATTACAATCCACAAACACGAAATGAGACTTTGGGTTTTCTTCTATTTTCGTTACGAGCCGACCTGATAAGGGATAGAAATGAACGAGGGCAATGGAAAGGGATTGCTTGAGCCGGTCCAAGACATTGTTGATCAAGTTTTCTTCATAACTATTCTCTGGTTTGGTATAGAGAAGACCCTTTTGGATGTACTGTACAGACAACATAACAAGATCCCATGTTGTCAAATAGTAAGGCTGTTTTGATTGATCAGAAACATGTTGTGGTGTAACATAACATTCTGAGATGATTCGAACTGTTGATTGTTCCATTTCTTTTTTGGGTTGCTAGAGAGGAAGAGGGTAGAGTATACTTAGATTGGAATAGCAGGGTTGTTGAACATTGAAGCAATGATGTGTTTATATATATATAGTGCTTGGTCTACTTTTGATTCAGCTTTATTTGGTTGTTCAATTGCAGAACCAATTAAATTATTTATTTAATTGGAAAAATAAAAAAAAAATAGTTTATATACAAATAAATTATGTTTCATTATTTCTTCCTGAATAAATATTGATTTTATTTATTTTGAAACAGACTTTACATTTCGAAAGCATGCATGACATTAAAACTCCAACCAACCTTGAAAATCTGACAGTCACTAGACATTAAAATAACAACGTGTAAATATTAGAATTTATTTGTCTTTCAAGGAACAATATGGAGTTATGAAGATATGATCAAAGTCTCTTTCAATTAGGCCAAACAATATATATGCCTTGGGGTAAATGAATTCAACTTTCAAACCCCATTATCACCTCCGCCTCCGCCTAAGTTTGGTAATTGGATCCAGTTAAATTCCAACGGAGCTGTTAAGAGAGTGCTAGGATTGCTACGATTGGAGTATTCTTCGTGATAAATACATAAGTTGAATTAGTATAACCGATTAGTAGGCACAATTCTTGATGTTGAATTGTAGGGCATTTTTTAAAGTGTGGCAATTGCTATGGATAAGGGATTTGACAGAATTCTTATCATTTGAGGCAGTCAAGAGGCTGTCCAAGCAATTGAAAGGAATGTTATCAAAATGTCGAATTCCGCTTTAGTCAGAAGAATCATATGAGTTTTTGGTTAATTCAGCACATTCTCAGAGATTATAATAAATAAGCTGATAGAGTAGCCAAAATGAGAGTTAGTAATAATGGTTGTATCCAATTATTTCAGACGTCTCCTTGGGGGCATGGATGTACCACTAAGTAATTTTCTGTAATGTTTTTCATTCACCAAAAGGATGAGGTTTTTTTTTTAGAAAAATACCCAATTTTTTTATTATTTATGAAAATGACTCATCCTAAAAATTATGTACGTAAATGATCCGTTTTGAACAATGAATCCCGGTGCCGCCGTTGCAATTGGCGGCACCACCCATCACAATCACCCAATGATTGACCCATGGAAATAAAAAAAAATTCTTTGGGTGCTTTTGTTGCCATTGGCGACATCAGTATGTGTATTCCTGCTTAAAAATATTGTATTCTGGAGGAAAAGGGAAAAAAAATATTTTAATGGGTGTCGTCGTTGCCATTGGCAGCATCGATTTTTTGGTCAAAAAGTTGACCTTTTTTTTTGGTCCCATTGTTGCCATTGGCGGCATCGGACTTTTTTTGTCAAGAAATTTGAATGGAACCTTCTTCGTCGAGTGAAGTAGCATGAGGACAAAGAAGAAAAAAAAATTGATATATACTTTTTTGAAACTAAAACAGATTGGGCTTTTATTTCATTATAAAAGGAAAGAAAAATAGCAATGACTTAGGGTCTAAATGTCCAAATTTCAAATGAATTGCTTACACTCGTGGATAAATAACGCCTACAATAATAAATGAAAAGAAACAGCTATTGAAAAACGAAAAAGTTAAAAGAAAAAGCCTGTCACCGCCTCTTTTGCCCAATCAGTTGTCATTCATCTGTCATGTCCATCATTTCCATTTATTGCACTCTTAAATGATTTACATAACCGAGAGAGTTCTTGGCATTTGATCTGGTTTCATCAACTCCGTTTTGTCCCTCTCTTTCAACTTTCCTCCTCCCTTTTCTTGAAAGATCGATGCGGTTCTCGCAAGCTCGCCTCTCGCTGGGATTCGGCGTAGTAGGGTACTTCTCCGATCAGGTACATCTCTTCTTTCTTCTTTAGCGTTTCTGTTGCTAGGATGTGTGCTAGACTATTTGCTGATCTAGGGATGAAATCAAATCTGAGTTTCTTGATTGCTGCCTTCATTTTGTGGATATCATTAATATACGCCCCAATCTGTGATTTGTCTGAAATTGATTTTATGCATTTTTTGATTACTGTTAATGAGTCGCCTTCAACAATGGCTTCTTCTTTCTGCATGTCTATCCCTACCTGTACTGCTCCCCGACAAGCTATGGCTTCGGCTGCAAAAGCAGAATCCACCATTTCGTGGAGTGTTGTTCTGGAGACAAGAACATTTCCTTCGCTATCTCTGGCCACTATCCCTGACGCCGATTGATGATTATCTTTATCAAATGCTCCATCAAAATTAATTTTCACAACTTGTTGGGGTGGGTGTTTCCATCTGTTCTCCATCTTAGCAGCTTTTATTGATTTTTTTGCCACTCCGTCCAGTTCTTGAATATAGTTCAACACAAATTTCACAATCTCTTTACCCGTTTTATTTGTTTTTCATGTATCCGAGCAATTCTATCCCCCCAGATGGCCCATAACGCTCCGCAGAAGATTCGACACTGTTCCAGAGAGAGAAGACCAACAGTTTTGGTAGGCCACTGTTCAAAATCAAGAGAAATAAACTGTGTAAAATTAACATCTGGAAGGTGTGACCAAACTTCAACTGATATTGGGCATTCTCTATATAGGTGATCCACTGTCTCCGTTGCCAAACCACATCGAGGACATGAGGCATCTGCTAATAACTTTTTGCACACTAAATTTGCCCAAGTGGGTAAATAGTTCTAAGAGGCTTTCCAAGCAGTAATTTTGATTTTTGTAGGTAGTTCAGTATTCCATAATTTCCTATAAAATTCCCTGTAGACGGTTTGTACAGCATAAGCACTAGGATCAAAATTTTGTAATAGTTTATAGGTGCTTTTAACCGAAAAAACCCCTGAAGGTTCGCCACTCCAAGCCAGGAAATCTTCATGAGGGATCTTCGCTAAGGGGACGCGGAGAATTCTGTCCGCCTCATCAGCTGCGAAGGTATGACCAATCACCTCCCTATTCCATTCTCTTGTTTGACTATTGATGAGCTCAGCAACTTTAATTAAATTTGAACCTTCGGAAGTAGATAAAAATCTGGAATTAACAAGGTTTGGAACCCACGCATCATTGCTAATAGAAATATTCGTACCCGTTCCAACTTTCCAAATGAGGCCTTCCTTCAAGGCACCTTTTGCAGCCCAAGTACTACGCCACACGTAAGAATTTTTATTTCCCAACTGCGAATCAATAAAATCATTATTTGGAAAATATTTGGCTTTGAACACCTGTGTAACTAGCGAATTTGGGTTTGTTAAAAAAAGCCATCCCTGTTTTGCTAAAAGAGCAATATTAAATTTAGCCAGATTACAAAACCCCAATCCACCTTCATTTTTAGGACGACAAAGATGACTCCATTGACACCAGTGAATACCTTTTCTGCCTTTTCCTTTTTGCCACCAAAACTTAGCAAAAATACTTTCCATCATTCTGCACAATGAGCTTGGTAGAAGGAAACACGACATCGCAAAAGTTGGTATGGCTTGTAGGACAGACTTTATGAAAACTTCCTTGCCTCATTGGGATAAAAACCTGCTACTCCATCCTTCAATACGCATGAGAATTCTATCTAATAGATTTTGAAACGACTCTTTCTTCTTTCTACCAACCATATTAGGAAGCCCCAAGTATTTCTCTGGATTTGTTGCAATTCTGACTCCTAACAAATTTGACACAGCTTCTTTATTTTCCTCAGTTGTATTCGGACTGTAAAAAACTGTAGACTTAGAAAAGTTCACACATTGACCTGAGCAGCTTTCATAAACCTGTAAAATGTCCTTCATTATTTTTGCCCCTCCACTGGTCGCTTCTCCAAATGGAATACAGTCGTCTGCAAATAACAAATGTGTAATCTCTGGCCCACGTCTGCTAGCTTTAGCGCCTCGAATGAGTCCTTCCCTCCTAGCAACTTTCATTAGAGATGAAAGTCCCTCGCTGCATATTAAAAAAAGAAAGGGACTTAATGGATCACCTTGTCTGAGACCTCTAGTAGGAATAAATGAGCTGCCCCTCCTTCCATTTATGTTAACTGTATACGACACTGTAGTAACACGCCTCCTTATAAGCTCTACCCAATCTCTTGCAAACCCCATCTTCGTCATAACCTCTTCAATAAACCCCCATTCCACCCTGTCATAGGCTTTACTCATATCAATCTTAACTGCCATAACTCCTTTCCTCCCTGTACGCTTCTGGCGAAGCATGTGTAAAATTTTGTAAGCTAGGAGCACATTATCTGAAATAAGACGCCCCGGGATGAAAGCACTTTGAACTCTATCAATGCATTTATCGATGACATTCTGAAGGCGATTGACAATAGTCTTAGCCACAACCTTGTAGACAACCGTGCACAAACTGATGGGCCTGAAATTAATCAGTTTTGTAGGTTTTGAAATTTTTGGGATAAGCACAATGTCTGTCTTATTAAAATCTGCACAGTTCATTGTATCATTCAAAATTCCTAAACAGTATTCAATAACGTCCTTTCCTACTATATGCCAATACCTTTGAAAAAATAGCGCCGGAAAATTGTCAGCTCTTGGTGCTTTTGTAGGGCCCATCTCTTTCAGAGCTGTTTGGATTTCTTCTGTCCTAAAGGGGGATAATAGAATTTCATTTTCCTCGTGCGAAATCGTTTCTTCAATGCCTTCTAACGCCTTACTTGCATTTACCACTCCCCTTGACTCGAATAAATCCTGGAAGAAAGATGATCCTGTATCCATGATCACTGTTTCCTCCTCGATTTCCTTTCCCTCTTCAGTTACCAGCTTTGAAATTGTGTTTGCTCGTCTCCGAACTAAAGCATACTTATGGAAATAGGCCGAGTTTTTGTCCCCAAGCTTTAACCAATTTGCTCTCGCTCTTTGTTCCCAATACATTTCATCTTTATCGATTTCCATGTTCAAATGAATTTTGGTGTCAATGATTTTTGCCATAGTGTCGTCATTTCTTTCCCCTTCTAGTAATAATTCCAGCTCCTTTGTTAATTCTCTTTTCAATCCCTCATTTCCTCTTTTGTTTTCACGTGCCCACTCCTTCAGGCAAATTTGTAATCTCTCTAGTTTCTCCATTAACGTTCCTGTAGCAGACTCCCAAGATTGTCTAAGGACTTCTTCAAAGGATTCTTCCATTGTCCACCATGCTTCAAAATGAAATCTTCTACTCCCTGTAAACGCAACATATTTTTTGTGTTTAAGAAAATAGGGCAATGATCTGATGAAGAATAAGGAATGTGTTGAATAGTGCCCAAAGGGAATAACTTCATCCATTTTTCATTTGCTACCCCCTGTCCAGTCTTTCTCTTATATTCGTTTCTGGTAAGTTTCCCCTTTCCCATGTAAACCACACACCCGAGTACCCAATATCAGTCAACTGACAGTCGTCTAGAACCTCCCTAAAAGCCTCCATTCTCTTCTTATCCCTTTGTACTCCTCCACTTTTCTCAAAAGAATAAAGAATTTCATTGAAGTCCCTTTCAACAAGCCAAGGGTAATTATCCTCTTGAGCGAGTCTTCTAAGCAGATTCCATACTGTGTTTTCATCCTTTACGTAGGGGGATCCATATATACCAGTAAATCTCCATTCATCTTCAATATCACCCTCCTTGATAATAGCATAAATGTGCCATTTAGAAAAACTCCTCAAGTTAACTTTAATGTCTTCCTTCCATGCTAAACAAAGACCGCCCTTAGATCTCTCAGCTTCCACTTCAACTCCATTCATAAAACCGCATCTTCTTCGAACCCGTTCCATCCAGTTCTTGTCTAATTTTGTCTCCATCAAGAAGACCAAATGGGGAGTGTGCTGCTTTATCAAGTGACACAGCCTACGAATTGCCCGTGGGCTCCCCAACCCCCGGACGTTCCAACATAAGCTTTTCATCGTGCTCGGTCGGCTGACCTAGAGGCAGCCGCTGATATAAAGGTGATTGAATCTACATTGTCCGCTGAGAACTCCACTGTTTCATCTATAGAAACTTCTTTACGTCTCCTAAAATCATCAAATTTTAATTTTTTGTTTCTTCCGTTTTTGAATTCTCCTCGCAGTTTCTACCATCCTCATTTTCAAAAAATTTCCTCTTACCCACAATCCGTTCACTATTATGAATTTCAGCCATATTCCTTGTATCCATTCTTCTCCATCTCGTCTTTTTGGGGGTTTCTTTAGCTTTTTCCATCAATTTGTTTGCTTCCCCCACCTCCATCTTATCATAGACATCCTCCTGACACTTCAAACCCTCCTCCCAATTTGCCAGCTGCCTACCACTTGATATGTTGCCTTTTCTTGCGTCAATATCTGCCAGATTGATAAGACCATCAGCTTCCTCCTTCGAACAGCCTGTATATGAACATTGAGGGCCCCGTTTTTTCATGAATGTATTAAATTGCATACTTTCTTTTCCCATTGCTTTTGATTCTGCTTTTAGTGCAATAGAAAAATGAGGATCATCCTTAAATCTGTTTTTTTCTTCAGGATTTAACAGTACGCAATCATGAAGGCAGTGACCCAGTCTTCCACAACCAAAGCAATATACTGGTAATTTCTCATATTTGAAAGGGATCCATGCATTAATATTACTACTTGAAATGAAAATACCTCTTCTTAAAGGTTTCTTAACATCTAACATAATTCTGAGTCTGCAAAAATCCCCATTAATCTCAGATCTGATAACTCCCCCAAAGGTACTTCCAATTGCATGTAAAAGATCTTTTTTATCGAAATCAGGTAAACATGGACCAATCTTGATCCAATATGGTGATGAAGTAAGGCATATTTGATCTCTATCAATTGGACAAATTAATCTATCAAATAAAATAAGATACTTACGAAACAGCCATGGGCGTCCTTCTAGAATCTGCTCGAGATCTTCTTCCAATTTGAAAGTTATTGGGAATAAATTTTTCCCTTCCAGTCGAATCCCAAACTTTTTCTTTGTTTTCCAGATACTCTTCAGTTGCGCCTTAAAACTTTTAGTATTGAAAATTTTTTTTGTCCATACCGAGCAAATCAAAGTGGGTTTCTCCGTCGGTACTACCATCGATTTTTTGATTGATAATTGAATCAGTTCATCCGCTAACAGGGCAATCTCCTCACTGCTTCCCCTCTCTCCGCCACCACTCTCCTCCATCCCAAGCCGCAACAGATACTGCTCTCTCTAGGACTCTATGGATAGCACTCTTGGTTTCAGAGGGAAAAATAACAACAAATTTAATATGTATAATAAAATTGATATATACTTAGCTAAAAACAAAAACTCTAATGGTGAAAAAGGTGAATCTAGAATTAAAAAAAGAAGACTGAAAACTTCTTAGAAAAATAAAATATTATGAAAGAGATCGAAGAAAAATTGAAAAAAAAAAGGTTAGATAATTGGATTAATTAGCATTAACACTATTAATTAATGCAATTAACACCATTTTTGAACCTTTTTCATTGAAAGATTTTGCTCCATTCGAGTTTTCTACTTCAGCATAAAATTGAATCTGTTAGCAACGAAAAAAATTAATTGCATCAATTAATTTTTTTCCATTTAACAGATTTTAATTGCATTATTTGATGGTTTTAATGCTAATTAATCCAATTATCTAAGTTTTCTTTTTTATTTCATCTTTTCTTCAATTTTCCCTATAATTTTTATTTTTCTCAGAAGTTTTTCAGTTTTCTTTCTGTCATTCTCGATTCATCTTTCTCACCATTGGAGTTTCTGTTTTTAGCCAGGTATATATTAATTTTTTTTTCTTTTTTGTCATCATGCTTCTTCACTCGACGACCAATGTACCATTCAAATTTTTTGACAAAAAAAGTTAGGTGCCACTAATGGCAACTACGACACCAATTTAACTCCCATTTTTTAAAAATAAAAGCACTGGTGCCGCCAATGGCAACGGCAACACCCATTAAAATATAATTTTTCCCTTTTTTTTTTCTTTTTCTCCTAGAATACCTGTATTTTTAAGCAGGTCTATAAATACACATAATGGTTTTGCCAATGGCAATGACATCATCCAAAGAAATTATTTTTTCATTTCCACGGATCAATCATTGGGTGATTGTGATGGGTGGTGCCGCCAATGATAATGACGACACCGAAGTTTTCTATTCAAAACGAATCATTTACGTATATGATTTTCAGGGTGGGCCATTTTCATAAATAATTAAAAGTTTTGTGTCATTTTTATAAAAAAATGTAACACCCCTAACCCTCTCCGTCATCAAATTAGGGTCACGGGCATTACTAAAAAATCAAAACAATTAATCAATCATAATTAAAAATGTAAGTTAACCATTAACATTATATTATACAGGGGCAGGTCACGACTATCTAATATTTTCATACTAGAGTCTTATACAATCGGATAAAGAATCATGCTATGCAATGCTAAACTTGATCTTCCACTACCTACACTCTTATCACTATTTATCATTGCTAAACTTGGTCTTCCACTGTCTACACTCTTATCATTATTTACTCCTTCTTGAAAGTTAGAAGTTGGATACATAATAAAACTATTCCAATTATTAGCATCAGAGTATTGAACCATACTCCGACTACTACTACTACTACTACTACTACTACTACTACTACTACTACTACTACTACCACCTTCGATGATATTAGTAGAATGACCTACTTCACCTAATTCAAGTTTGCTAATTCACTCCAAATTAGAGTAAAAATACTCCTACAGGCCTTAATTCGAGTCTATATATCCCTAAAAATAGCTTATGAACAAACATGGACTAATTTGGAACAATTTTGAAAGTTTTAGGGCAACTTCAAAAATACCTAGAAATAAGGGACACATGGCCGTGTGGCCAGACCGTTTGAAACACCCTAGACCGTGTGACTTTCGAAGTTGAGACACACGGCTGTGTCCCAACCCATGCCTCTGCCCGTGTAACTCATTGACTTGAGACACATGATTGTGTCCTAGCTCGTGTCTCTGCCCGTGTAACTCACTGACTTGGGTCACACAGCCATGTCGGAGGTCGTGTGTCAGTCCGTGTGGAAGCAACACCTATACTATTTTTCAACACGCTCAGGGCACATGCCCGTGTGTGTTGCCTGTGTGTGACATACGGCCGTGTGACAGAACATGTCCCAGGCCTTGTGTACCTAAATGTACCTTAAAACTCAAGTTTACCAAATTGTGTTTACCTGGACATTAAGCAACCAATTCACTAGTCATTTAAACTATTCAAAATACGATTAAAGATGCTCAAAACAAGCCAAAACAACCATCCTAAATGCCTAACCAATGTACCCTCATTGGTACCACATTTTATAGCTTCAAACATATTAACAAAGCATCATTCATTCAAAACCTTCACTCATACCAAATTTACCATGACTAACATTTAGCTACTTAGGTTACCAAACCTCAAGCTAGTTACCAAACCTCAAGCTAAACACATATCAAACTTTAAGCTAAGCTATCATACCAAACATCACTTGAAAACCAAAATATTATCACATTATAAACAACCTCAAAAGGACCTCCTAGGTACATGTCATTACAAAATAAAACATCACCACACTTGAGCTCGGGATTGTTGTTGGATGTTGAGTCGACAATAAGCTGAAGGTACCTAACCTGTGCACGGGAAAAAAAACCGCACGCTAAGTATAACTTAATGGTGTTTCTATAATCCGAACAATTTAGACTTGATATAAGTAATTAGGGTCCATTTGTTTACATGTAAAAGATTTTACGAAAATGTTTTCTGCATTTTCCTGTGTTTGTTTCATAGAAATTAGCTTGGTCAACAGAAAATAACTTACAGGTCAATGTAAAATAAGCCCTTTTTCCTATAAAATGACTTACCCTTTTGAAAAGTGTAAGTCTTTTTTTAGAAAAGAGCTCCTCTATAGATAATTTTATTTTTATATAAAAATTAATTTAAATCAAGCTTAATATTATTATATTGATAATAAATTTTATTTTTATTTTTAAAAATATTTAAAATTATTAAAATATTATATTTTCAATATTATTAAACATACATATTTAATTATTTATATTTAGTCATATAATAAATTATTAATATAATAAATATAATTTATTATCTTAATAAATTATTTAATATTTCAATTTTATTTTAATTTTATATTTAAAAATAATAATTTTAAATAATATTATTCACATATTATTGAAAATATTAAATATTAATATTTTAATAATAAATATTTATTACAATTATAAATCTATTAATACTAAATATTTTGTAGTATAAAGGTTAAAATATGTCATAAGTCTAGGTACACTTCACAGATTTGCAATTTAGTCTTTGTACTTTTATTTTCAAGAATTTAGTCCATTTACTTTTCAAATTTGAAAATCAAGTCCAATTGTTGACATCGTTAAATTTTTTTTTTGTCAATTTTGTTGATGTCATATTGTTAAATAAAAAATATTCACTTGGTAGTCATGATATTAAAAAATGACGTTGTAATGAGCCTGAATTTAACATAATATTTTTAATATACGCAAAAACAATGTAAAATATAAAATTATAGATAAAAATAAATTCAATTAAACAATGAAAAAATAAGAAAATCTCAAATGTATGTTTGTTTCATTGAAAATAACATTTATGAAATATTTTTGATAAATCTACCAAACAACAGAAAATATTTTACACAGGTTCATCTAAACACCAGAAAATATTAACTTTTTCAGAAAAGTAAATCATTTTCCAGAGATCATTTTCCGGAAGTCATTTTCAGTGGAACAAACGGAGCCTAAAATGTAAAAATGCAACAAGTAATGTCATGAACATATGTTTCAAATCAATAATATAAATTTGCTCATTCTTTATTCACATCCACTAGATTCCACATGTTTTGGCATATGACAATGACATTTGCATATTTCAACTCATGCAATGGCATGATTCATCTCTTTGATCAATACTTGAATTCATTTCAAAATTCACATCTCATTTCATCATTTCATTTCTCATCTCAGATTCATTTCTCATCTTTGTCATCTCAATATCAACACATAAATTTATTATTTAATTTCCCCTATTAACACGACTTGGAATCGGACTCGAACTCGAACGGATACACGGATCCAACCAACACACCAGTTTGGCACCTAGTGCCTCATCGGATAAATCTGAAGTAATAACTGCGCCCAACGCTATATAAGTTGACACCCAGTGTCTCATCGGTTAAACCGAAGCAAATTGGCACCCAGTGCCTCATCGACTCAAGGTCGAAGAAATCCCTGAACTCTTCCTATCCTATTGCATGCAATCTATATCCGACTTAGCCCGAAACAGTTAATAGAGTTTCATTTCACTTTTCAATACATCTAATGTCCCAATCTCATATATATACATTATCACATATATCCAATTCAATATTCACATAAGCAACACATTTCATAATATGCAAAATTAGTCCATTCCAATTAATTATGGATTCAATTCAACCCAAAGTACAAGAGTACTCACCTCACATGCTTACCATACATAACAACTCAATATGCAATAGTTTATAACTAAATTCGGATTATAGAAATATAAACCGTATATTCCGAGCTACTCGACTTGACTTTGTCTTTTACTCTTCTTACTTGAGGATTCCGAAACGACGTTTGCTACGGAATAAAATAATTACAATTAATTAATAACATACCACTCAATTCACAAAAAAAAATCAATTTTTCTACTATATTTTGTTTAAACCTCAATTTAGTTCCTAAACCGAGACTAAATTTAATATCCATATTTAACCTCAAATTTTTATACAAATTTCACTCCAAGCTAAATTTAGCTCCCTATTTTCAATTCTATCCCTTAATTTCAAAATGTTCACAATTTAGTCCATATTGCTCAAAATTAATAATTTACTCCACAATTTAATCCTTTTCCACTTCTAACTTAAAAATCTATCAATAAAATCCTTAAAGCTTAAACTAATCAACAATGGTAACATCATCAATCTTGAACAATACTAAAAATTACAATATGGGTCTGGTAGCTCTGAGTACCGAGATTCCAAAAACATGAAAATTATAAGAAAAAGACTAAATTGCACTAACCAATTTGAATTTCAACTCCAAACCCCCTAGACCGTGGGTGCTGTTCTTTTTCTTTTCTTTCTTTCTTTCCTTTTCTTTCTTTGTAATTTGCATTCAATCATCTCTTTCTACCTTCTTTATTAAATCTTTTATTATGATTTCATTTTATTTCTTATTATTATAATATACAGACATCAAAGTTAACTTATATATATAATATACACATGCAATTCCATTAAGCCTTAACCGTCCACCGCTCACCATTTAATAAATGGTTTATTTGCTTCCTTAGTCCCTCATATTTACTTCAATTTATAAATTAACTTTCAACACCTATGCGATTTAGTCCCTGTACCTCAATAATTCCTAGTTTCATGAAAATTACTTATCCAAAATTTAATTCGTCTCTAAACTAACTTCGTAAATATTTAATAAAAATATTTACAGGTCCAGTTTATAGGAATGGAGTCCCGGAAATACACTTTCCGATACCCCTGACTATCGGGTCGTTATTAAAAAAGCCTAATAAATGAATGGTTTTGGGAAAAAACAACTAACTTTCTTGTGTAGAGAAACCTAATTTTAGGCTGATTTTTTATTTTGTTTTGAACCATGAGTTTCGAAATCATACTAAAATCCTTCATTTTGAAATTCGTTATTTTTTCGCTTTAGGAGATAGGCTCAGTTGTCTCACAAAGTCGTAATAGCATCAAGTAAAAAAAGACTCGTTGATTAGATATTCTGCAATGTACAGTTGGAAGAACCGATATGTCCTTAATTGTTGTAATCGGTCTACTGAATAACAAGTTGGCGTGACTAATTGAGTGAGTGGTTAGATCTATCAAGGGAAATAGCGATCAAGTTTAAACGATCTTTGCAGTTGAGACCGTTGATTCGAGTTGGGTCTTTCTAATTCGCAAGGCAACCGATGAGTTAAATCGTCTATGCGTGTTTTAGGGTTATTCGTTCGGTTAGGGTTAGTTGTCGGGCATTTCCGCAGTTAATTTACACACGGAGGGCTGGTGGCTAGAGGCGTTTCCTCGATCACTATAACCAACTTATCGGTTATTTTAAGAATGTTATTAGTAGGTTTAAATTGATGATACAAGTAGCAAATAAAAAATAAAAATGATGATATCACCAGTGATTATTGTTAAAGTTATGACATTAATATTTTTACTGTTACTCAGTAACATAATAAAAGCATATGAAAATTCAATCAATCATGTTCAACTAATAATAAATATTTTATAAAAAATAGTCCACTTGATAAAAACTAAATGAATTATAAATTTCAACATTCCAACAACATTATAAAAAATATAGAATTAAATAATGTGAAATGAAATTATAGAAATACTAAAATCATAGTTAAAATTGTAGGTAGCGATCCAAATTTAGTGATGGTTGATAGAAGGTATAATATTATACTCTCTAATTTTTAATCATTTTAATAATTCAATTAAAATATTACCTTTTTTAATTTTTAAATTTATATTTTTTTGTCAAATCATATAAAAATAAATAAAAAAGTTTAAAATTATTTACTTTTACTGATACATATACATGAATTGCCACATGAATAATTTTAAACATGACAACCCACATTATGTAATATCAACAAAATTAAAAAAAAAAAAAATTCTATCCATTCCACCCCCACAATATATTTTATTATCAAATATCAATTCCACCACAAGAAACAACACTCATGAACTCTTCATCTAATTCAAGAGCTTTCATTGAAGATGGTGGAAGGCAAATTTCCAAGTCAACACTTCCACCACCTTCACGTCCTGGATACGACGAAACTTTCCCATCAAACTTATGGGCATATCCGCTTCGAAGCATCAATGCTTTCCCTAACCCAAACTCATTTTCATACATGTTGAACCTCGGCGAGCTTCCAAACATCACACTTTGTGGGTCAAAAAGCTGAGCAATCTGGTAAATGAAGGGTGAATCAAGCCAACCATTGACAAAACCACGCACTTGTTTATCTGTATGGTTAACCACAGCTTGGTGTAGTTTCCAAGCAGCCCAACCGAGATTATGGTCGAGCAGTTCACCAGCTGTGGTCACTGCTCTAACAGATTGAATTGAGTTTCCAAAGTAATCTGGGGGTAAAGCTGGTTCTAGCCTTGACCTATTGTTTATAGCTAACCTACAACCAGTGACTGTTTCGTTTGGGAAACGACGTGCCTTTGTTATAGACCGCCATACAAATGCAGATAAAGATTGAAAGGAGGAGATTTTGGTGGTGTTGGATTCTGTGTTAGCCCTTTCTTTGAGCTTTGCAATGGATTTTGCTGAGAAATGGAACATTCTCTCTAAAAGCTCGGGTGCTTCAAATCTAGTGATGAACTCATCTTGGTTGGTGAAAGGAAGGTTAAGTAATGGACCATGACCCTCTGGAAACCATTTCTCTAGCATTGGCGGACGTGAGATTTTCATTTTAGTATCTCCTTGAGCTTGAAATATTTCGGATAATGTGTTGAAGAAATGCCAAAAGGTAGCTCCATCACCAAGAACATGGTTCATTGAACAACCTATGAACACCCCATCTACCAGTTCGGTGACCTGAATCGATAACAAAGGTCTGGTGTGACCATCATAGTTTATTGCTCGATCATGATCGAAGAACGATTGAACAACCAACGGAACATATGTAGGTGAAACAATGTCGGACACAGATAAATCAACAGCTGCATGTATAAATTTGGCTCCTGAGCTGTTATTACAATCCACAAACACGAAATGAGACTTTGGGTTTTCTTCTATTTTCGTTACGAGCCGACCTGATAAGGGAGAGAAATGAACGAGGGCAATGGAAAGGGATTGCTTGAGCCGGTCCAAGACATTGTTGATCAAGTTTTCTTCACAACTATTCTCTGGTTTAGTATAGAGAAGACCCTTTTGGATGTACTGTACAGACAACATAACAAGATCCCATGTTGTCAAATAGTAAGGCTGTTTTAATTGATCAGAAACATGTTGTGGTGTAACATAACATTCTGAGATGATTCGAACTGTTGATTGTTCCATTTCTTTTATTGGGTTGCTAGAGAGGAAGAGGGTAAAGTATATTTTGATTGGATTAGCAGGGTTGTTGAATATTGATGCAATGTTGTGTTTATATATATACATATATAGGTTGCTCAAATGGAAGAGATAAAAATCTATTTTGCTTGGTCTACTTTTGATTCACACCTTGGCTTTATTTGGTTGTTGAATTGCTGGGAATCGAGTCAAATATTTTAGCAATATTGTTTATATTATATAATTTGCGTATTATATGCATGATTGAACCAACTAAATTATTTTTTTTATGTTGAACTGATAAAAAAAAAAGAAGAAAAAATTCATAATCTTTTGTCTAAGGAAAACAATAGTTTATACACAAATAAATTATATTCCATTATTTTTTTCCGGCTAAATTGTCAAAATAGATACTTTTATTTATTTCAAGTTACGTTTTAATTATTTATATTTGAAATATTAAGTTTTAATCATTTTCATTATTCTTTTGCTACGAAAAGGTCACTTTGACGTAACAGTTAAAATATTAAGTTCTAACTATTGCTTTTTCGACATTCATGTTGGCATGTAAAATCTATTTTAACTGCTACGTCGGACTGTCGTTTGGAAGGTAATAAATCTTAACGGCAGAGTGATCATTTCGTAATAAAACGATAACATAAATGATTAAAACATAGTATTTCAAACATAAATAATTAAAATGTAACTTGAAACAAACGAAAATCTTTATTTTTATTTTTTTTGGAATAAATATTAATTTTATTTATTGAAAAACATTTGGAAAGCATGCATGACATAGAAACTCCAACCTACCTTGAAAATCTGACAAATTAAAATAATAAATGCTTTGGGAAGAAACCACTAACGTTCTTGTATAGAGAAACTTAACAACTAAAGAGACAAAAACTCTACCTACTTAAAAGATTAGAAAACTTACCGGCCTACTATTATCTTTTCAAAAGCCGCCCCTTTAGGGAAAATTTTCTCTTTTTGTTTCCTTGTTTGTTTTAATAATACGCTTTATCAATATATTTTTATTATTTATTTTAATTAATTTTAAAAAAATTATTTAATTTGACTTTTAATTGTTCATTTTTTATGTTTAGAGGTGAGCGTCCGGTTAAATTGAGTCGAATCGAGTGAAAGAAATTCAAGTTAATCGAGTTGACGAGTTTTATTTTATTATCCTAATTCGATTTGAAATTTTTTCGAATCGAGTTGAGTGAAATGAAATTTGAGTCGAGTTGAATCGAGAAAAATTGTTCGAGTTAAATTAAAAAAAATTAGACATTAATTTTTTTTTGAAATTTTTATAATTTTTTTAAAAAAATATAAATTTTGGAATTTTTATAAATATTTTAAAATCTAAAAATTATTTTGAATTATTTTGTAATTTTTTGTTGAGAGAGAGACCAATTTGCTTATTTTCAAACTTGACAAAGACCAAAAAGATATTTACACCAATCTGTTATTCGAATTGTAAAATTCAATACTTGTATTTTTTATTTGATTTTAGGCTTATTTTTTTATCTGATTTTTGAATCATGAGATTTGAAACCATATTCAATACATGTATATTGATATTCATTATTTCTCTGGTTTAGGAGATAGGCTCAACCATCTCACTAAGTCATAATAGCATCAAATGAATTAGGATCCGTTGATTCGATGTTATGCGACGTGCAGTTGGAAGAATTGATACGATCTGCAATTATTGTAATCAATCTACCAAATAACAAGTTGACGTGACTAATTGAGTGAGTGGTTAGATCCATCAAAAGAAATAGTAATCGGATTTAAATGCTTTGCGCAGTTGAGATTGTTGATTCGAGCCGGTGTTATTACCAAATAACAAGTTGATGTGACTAATTGAGTGGTGTCATTATCGTTTTGTTATAACTTGAATTTTTTTTCTTCGAAAAATTGATATTTTAGACACTTCAAACTTACCGGTGCTAATAATCTCCAATTATTGAATTTTATTTTTAATGATAAAATCTTAATTTTAATTGATATATAATTGTACTCATTAAATGATAATCGATTTAAAATAATATATGTTATTAATAATTAATATACTCTATTGTGTAATTCAAACCAATAAAAATTCTATTATACAACAAAAAAATATTTTTGATATGATTTTATATATTATTTTAACTATATAATTCAAATGAGTAAAACTTTTATTATTTTTAAAAAAATATTTATTTAAAGTCAGTTTATTAATTAAATGAATATTACAAAATATTCTCGTTGATTTAAAAGTTCTTCCGAACTTGTATATATATATATTATAGATATATACACCTTTAGATATTTAATATAAGATACAAATTAAAATATAGGGTAAACTACTCAAATAGTCACCCAAATTTTAATATGTTTCTATTTTGGTCATTGGTTTTTTTTGTCATTAGTCACTCCCGTCAAGTCAATTTTGATTATAGTCACTCCGTCGTTAAAATGTACTTGGTCACCAAAAAGAATGTTGTTGTGATTTGGTATAATAAAAAATTTAATCTTAAATGTTTATCTATTTTTTAATTTAACCCTAATTTTAAAAATTTTAACAAATTTAATCTTTAATATTTATACATTTGAGAAATTAAAAAATATATATAAATATTAAAAAAAATTGACGATGATGTCAAAGAAAATTGACAACAAATCTTCAGTGAAACTAGAAACGCCTCTACCACCTTGAATCAAACTTTCACTTAGCTAATTTGAGTTATTATTGATTACATCGGAGTCGGTCGCATTGTAATAAACAAGTACTACAAGTGAGGAGATTAATAATTTAATTTGGGCTCTTTAATATTTACTAGGATATATTAGTATGGATGATTTAGACTTAGTTATGTTGATTATTTATTTGTGTTAAATTTTAAGGTTGAAATTTGAAGTTTAAAATATATTCTAAGCAAGATTTTTAAAATTAAATCGGCGGTTAAATTGGTCGTGCCACTAGTTTGTACGATTCAATTAAATAAATCAGTAAAAAAATCCAACTCAATTCATTTTTAGTCTGGTTTATTCGGTTCGTACTAGTTCACGACTCAACTGATATAATGCCTCTCTCCAAATCGATACCCCAATTAATTTGGTCCGGTTCAAACAATCATGACTCAGTCTCTACACTTTTGTACATTTAGAATTTAGTCATCCTACTTTTATTTTCAAGAATTTAATTCTTGTACTTTCTGAATTTAAAAATATGCTTCCAAATTATATATAATCACATAACATTTTAATTGAAAAGTTAATTATATTAACTATTTGAATTAGTTAATAATATTATAAAATATAAAGACTAAATTATATTAAAAATTAAACTATAAAGATTAAATATCAATTTCAAATATATTAAAAGAACTAAAAATGAAAATTAACCATTATTATAAAATAAAATAAAAAAGCATAATGAGTGTGTTATGGGTCACATGAGGTATATAAATATATTATATTTAAAATTTTAAAATATTTTAAAATTTCAAAAACAAAGAGAGCTTTCTTTATTTTCTTGAGAGGTGCCGAAATTGTAGCCTAGAGAGCCCTAGAAGGGTCTTTAGAAATATATGAATAAGGGGTTTATCGGGTCGAGTTATTTTTATTATAATTGTATAATAATTTGTCTTCATGGTGTTTTAAAGTAACTCTTCTGAGATAAGTTTACACGTGTGAATTGTGAAATTTGGGGCTTACTATATAGGTTTTAACTTGAAACTTTATTGAGCAAATATTATTGTCTGATAGTGTGGTATAGGAGTCAAGAATTGTATTGCAGAATACTGCGAACTGTATTTCCCGTTGATAAACCGTAATATATACATACTTTAATCCCACATTTAGCATACTTTTGGATGATTTATCCCTTGAATTGTGGAATTTGATGCTCCTAATCCTTTAATTTCATGTTTTATACTTAGGAAAGCATATGAGGATGAAAAGAACGAGAAACGGGGAAAAAACAGACCAAAAGCCATTCCAAAAGCATAGGAATAGGGTACTTAGAGGCAAAGAAAGACATTCCAAAAGCCTATATAAACACCCTAAAGGCCAACCTAAAGGAGAGTCGACAGAAGCCTTCTGTCGAGGGGGGCGTCCAGCTAGGCCAAGGAGCCGAGCCAGAGAGGTCAGAATTGTGGGATTTACTCGAAGAAAGGCAGTTGATTCATCTTAAGAAGCCGAAATCATACTGAAGACGGAGGATCTCTCATTCAATTCCTTCAGGGGGTTTTAGGGTTTTCTTATGTTTTGTTTTATCTTTTCTTCTGAGGTGTATTCTTTTATGATTATGAACTAAACCCCTCAGATACCTGAGGGGGATGAAACCTAAGACGGATCGTGTTATTGTTTTCTGAACTATATGATAAATACTTGATTTGTTCTTAATTATGTGTTATTAATTCTTGTTTTGATATTTCAGGATATTGATTCAAGTATTGATTTGCTTAGGCAGATGAGGAATAGACCCTGTCTAAGAGTAGATCTAGCATAGTTAAGCGGAGTTGATCGCAACCCTAGAGATAGGATGACGAAAATCTGCCAGATTAGGGTCAAACCTAATATGGGAGTCCATAGATCGAGTTAATGCAATCCTAGGGGTTTTAATTAGAAAGAGATTTCAATTAATCAACCCAGGGTTAGACGTTAGTAGCCTCGAGAGAGGTATTAATATAAATTAGGGAATCCTACGGATCAGGTCAAGTGAATAAATCGTCTGGTTCAGAGTTAAATAACAAGTGAAGTCTAGGTGGATTCCTCCTTGGGTATTGTCTTAATCAATTGGTTTTTCCCACAAGTATTTCTCCAATTCATTCTCTGTGTCTTAGCATCTTTAGCTTAGTAGTTAGTTAATTTTAGAATAAATAACAATTCCCTTAATTCTTAGGCTAAATAATAAAAATAAAGTCAGTATTAGTACTTTTGGTTCCTTTGGGTTCGACAATCCGGTCTTGCCACTAAGCTATACTACTGTTCGATAGGTGCACTTGCATCAATCGTGGTGATAGTTAGTTTCTAGGATAGATCATTCATTATATAAATATTAAGACTATTGACACACACGATCAAGTTTTTGGCGCCGTTGCCGGGGAACTAAAATATTAAGAACGCTCAATTTTATTACTTTAGCCATTTTTAATTTTTGCAATTTACTTTTATTTTGTTTTTGACATTGCTAATTTTCTTTCTTTTATTTGTTCCTTGCAGGTACCTCTAGTTTATGACTAGAAGGAACCCGACAGGACCCTTAATTTATGACAGTGATATTGAAGGTACCGTTCGCAGAAATCGTAGAGAAATAAGGCGAAGCTTAAATTACATAGGAGAAGAGCAAGAAGATGAAACCAATACTATCGAAGAGATGGCTGGTAACAATCCGCTACCACCTGTACTTGCCGCAAACCCGATGGATCAAAATCCTGCTCCTCGTACTATGTATGATTATGCTAAGCCTAGTTTAGTTGGTACTGAATCAAGTATTGTTAGACCCACTATTGCTGCAAATAATTTTGAATTGAAACCTAACACTATACAGATGATACAACAGTTTGTTCAGTTTGATGGTTTGTAGGATGAGGATCCTAACACACACTTAGCAAATTTTCTTGAACTCTGTGATACCTTCAAAATAAATGGAGTTTCTGATGATGCCATTCGTCTTCGGTTATTTCCCTTTTCTTTGAGGAATAAAGCCAAATAGTGGTTGAATTCTCTTTCACGAGGGTCAATCACTACATGGGATCAAATGACCGAGAAATTTTTATTAAAATATTTTTCACCGGCTAAAACGGCTAAGTTAAGGAATGATATCTCTTCTTTTGTGCAGATGTATTTAGAGACACTTTATGATGCATGGGAGAGATACAAAGATCTATTGAGAAGGTGCCCACACCATGGATTACCCTTGTGGCTACAAGTCCAAACCTTTTATAATGGTGTAAACCCTTCAACCAGGCAATTGATTGATTCAGCCGCCGGCGGAACCTTGAATAACAAAACACCTGAGGCGGGCTACGAGTTTATAGAAGAGATGTCACTGAATAACTATCAATGGCAAGTTACAAGGACAAAGCCAACAAAAGCAGCCGGAGTTTTCAATCTCGACGCAGTAACCATGCTATCAAATCAGGTAGAACTTTTAAATAAAAAGATTGATGGTTTATGTCATTCTTTGTAGATACATCTAGTTATGCAGTGCGATATGAATGGAGGAGGGATGAACAACACAGAATACCCACCTTACAACTCGAGCGCTGAAAACGAGCAAGTTCACTATATGGGTAATAATTCCAGACCTCAAAATAACCCTTATAGCTATACTTATAATCCAGGTTGGAGGAACCACCCCCATTTCTCGTGGGGTAGTCAAAAAAATCAAAGACAACAATTCTACCCACAAGAAAAGAAGCCAAACCTTGAAGAGATACTGACAAAATTTATAAAAGTGTCAGAAACACGTTTCCAAAATACCGAAATGATATTGAACAATCAGCAAGTATCGATTCAAGAACTTAAGGATCAAATTGGACAACTAACTAAGTTAATTTCTGAAATGCGACCAGAAAGTTTACCGAAGGAAAAAAAGAGCAGGTGCAGGCAATTACACTAAGAAGTGGAAATGAGTTAGTTGAAACAAAAAAAAAAGATACCAAACGGAACTGATAAGGCAAAAGATGAGGAAGTTGGGAATGCAACACCGGTTCGTGAAGAATGTAAACCACCAATCCCAAACACTTTGAGTGATTTGAGTGAATCTTTAGTGAGGATGTCAAATCTTGTCGATTTTGAATTCAAGGTAATTATTTAGATAAGGGGAAATACCTATGTTTTCATGCTTTAAAAATGTGTGACTTGGATTGTTTGAATCTTTAGTGCTTTTTTAGTTGAATTATCAATGTGTGATTATTTGTGAATTATGATAAAATATTATTGATGAGAATTATGAATTGAGAAAGTTTAATTTTAATTGTGAGTTGAGGATTTTGCTTGAGGACAAACAAATGCTTAAGTGTGGGGATATTTGATAAACCATAAAAGTAACATGTTTTAATCCCATGCTTGGCATGTTTTTGGATGATTTATTATATAATTTAGTGAATTTGATGGTCCTAATCCTTTAATTTCATGTTTCTATACTTAGGTGAGCATAGGGGAACAAAATGAGCAAAAAACAGGCCAAAAATGGACAAAATGGGTTGATTTAAGGATCCACACGACCAAGACCTTTCCCACACGGGATGAGCACATGCCCGTGTGAGCCACACGGGTTGGCCACATGCCCATGTGCCAGCCCGTGTCGATATTGCTCCCTATTTCCCAAACACGTGGAAAAAAGCCAATTTTTAGGGTTTCTGAGCATTCTAAAGTCTATAAATACACCCTAGAAGAAGATCTAAGGGGGCATGCAGGGCACGCAGAGCTAAA
Source organism: Gossypium sturtianum (assembly GCA_025698515.1). NCBI lineage: Eukaryota > Viridiplantae > Streptophyta > Magnoliopsida > Malvales > Malvaceae > Gossypium > Gossypium sturtianum. The sequence continues at coordinate 161,230,519 of CM046948.1, forward strand.
CGAAGAAAAGACTCGAAAACCGCCAACGGATTCAACTTAGAAGCAGGATCTCCTTCAAGACTGAAGATCTCCATTCAATTTCTCTCAAAGTTTTTGGGTTTCTTTATGTTTTGTTGTTTTTCCTATTTTTGAGATGTTTTCCTTCCAAAGTATGAAATAAATTCCCTAGATACCTAGGGAGGATGAAACCTAAGACAGATCTTATCATTTGATTTTTCTGAATTACATGATAAATATTTGTTCTTGATCTCAATTATGTGTTCTTATTTCATGTTTTAATGTTTTCAAGATATTAATTCATGATTGATGTGCTTATTCAGTAGAGAAAAAGTCTCTGTTTAATAGTAGATCTGGCATAATTGTGTGGAGTTGCATGCAATCCTAGAAATAGGACGACATAAATCTACCGAATTAGAGTCAAATCTAATAGGAGAATCCATAGATCGAGTTAATGCGACAATAGGGGTTTTAATTAGAAAGAGATTTCAATTAATCAACCTAAAGTCAGTTGTTTTTATTCTCAAAAGAGATATTAACATAAGTTAGGGATTTCTACGGATCAAGACAAGTGAATAAATCGTTTAATTCAGATTTAGAATAATAAGTGAAGTCTAGGTGGATTCTTTCCTGGGCATTGTATCTCTCATTGGTTTTCTTCAAATATTTTCCTACTTTATTCTCTGTTTCGTCTTAGTAATTAGGTTAGTTAAGATTAGGTTAAAATAAATCCCTTCAATTTATTCGGCTAGATAATAAAAAGATAGTAACTACTAGTACTTTTAGTCCTCATGGATACGATATTCTCGACTCACCATAGCTATACTACCATTTGATAGGTGCGCTTGCCTTTGTCGTGATTTTAGTTAGTTAAGTGAATCACATCATCAAGAAACTACTTACATTCATTGAAGATGTTTCTAATATTGAAGATGATCCTGATTTTGCTATGGTGATGATTTATTTCTTTTGAACTTTTATATTTGACTGGTCTGTAAAATCTTGAGATGATGATACTGATAAGGTGACACTAGTAATTCTGTGATATTATAACTAATATATGGAATTATATGGTGGATGTTTACCTTGTTGCACTTTAGCTTATTTGCTGCTTACTTAGATATAATCTAATATTTTTATTGTTAGTGTGAATCCTGACACAATATTGATAGTTAAAATTACTATGCTATGTTCTAAGTTTAGTAGAGTGAGGTTTGTGTTGAGGGGGAGCTATTGATGATTGCGATGTTTCGCTTCCTAAATTGTTTGATTTTGTTCAATAAATTGTCGAAGGGGAGATTGTTGAGGTAAGATGTCAAGAATAGAGCTGAGTGGCACTTGACAGTGCCCACTGTAAGTTGCCACTAAGGCAGTTTAATTACTTGTTTTATTTGGATTGATAATTTAATTAAGAAAATCTTTGAACCTATTAGTGTGTTGTTATATTGAAGATAATATTGGTTCATCTATAGAAACCAATCATTGACTTTTGAAGATTAGATTAGATTCAAGTGAACCAATTAAACCCTTGGAATATTTGGATTGACAATTTAATAAAGAAAATTTTTGGACCTATTAATGTGCTGCTATATTAAAGATATTATGGTTTATCTATAGAAACCAATCACTGGCTTTTGAAGATTGGATTGGATTCGAGTGAATCAATTCAACCCTTGGATTGTGGAGATTCAATTGAGATTGTGTTGCTGATTTTGGAGAACATATTTTCGATTAATTGTGCTTTGAATGTTGATATTGTAATAGCTATTATCAAGTAGTTATTTTGTATTCACTTAGATTCTATGTTACCAAGCTGAAATTGACATATACTTTGAGACTTATCTAGGTTTTGTAATGAGAGCTTATTGAAACACTTTAATCTGTTCATTGTGGAATTGTTTTTGTGAGAGAGTGCAAATTATATTGTAAACATCATTGAATGTTTATTGTCCAAGTTCTTAAGAAGAATTTGGAGGTGAGTATTGTAACACCCAAGATTTTGGGGGTTAAAGGTTCTGATGTTAGTGGTGAGGGTCTGAGAGAAATGTGTGCTTTTGTGTTTAGTCTTGAGTGTAAGTAACAGAATGGGCCTGCTGGTCTGGTGGTTGTGTGTGTGTTAGTTTGTCTCTGGGTTTTGGGTTCGAGTCTCTGCGTCTGTGTTTGAAATAACGTTTTGTTTTGGTTTTGTTTAAGTTAAAATTTTTATTAACTTTATTTTTATTTATTTATTTGGATTTATTTTAATTAATTGATTTTTATTCTTTTTCTTTTTGCTTTTCTCTGGGACGTTCCTTCTTTTCGGTTTCTTTTCTTTTTGCTTTCTCTTTGATTTTTCTTTCTTTCTCTGGGGAAAACGAGTTGCTGCGCTTATCTGAAAGAATTTCACTCATCCGTCGTCGAAATAGGTGTGGGATTCAAATCTTGTCTACCTTTAATGTTGTGAATTATTGTTTCGAAAATTCTCGTTTGTGTTCTTAACTGTCGATTTTGGGGTGTTAGTTACTGGAAAAGGTTTGGGAATACGACATATCCCAATACCCTTCTGTCATTGCGAAGGTTGGGGCTGTTGCGATGGCTGAAATAGTATTTTCTGGCTTGTTCCGATGTGGTTTCGTGGCCACTGGGGTTTTTACACGAGTGTGTGCTAGCTCACACGACCGTGTGATTTTGGGAATTAAGGTTTTGGGCCAATTTTGGTGCCACACGGTCGTGTGGCCGACTTGGGAATTTTATCGTTTCTCACACGGTCGTGTCCCTCTGGCACACGGGCGTGTGAGTTTAGGGATTATGGTTTGAGTGATTTGATGCCACACGGCCTGGCCACACGGCCGTATGGGGATTTAGGGATTCTACACGGCGCAGGTTTGGGACACACGGCCAGTGTCAATGGCACACACGGCGTGTGAGACCTCTCACACTACCGTGTCAACCCCAGACTCGAATTTAGTGAAAATGGACAGAGAGTTACACGGCCTGTTCCCACGGCCATGTCCTTAGTCCACACGGACATGTGCTTTAGTCACACGGCCGTGTGCCTCTCTTCACACAGGCGTGTGCCTCTGTCACACGATTGTGTGCCCCTCCTCACACGGGCTTTTGATCTCCCACACGGCCTAGGCATTACCACACGGTCAGAGCACACGGGCGTGTGGTTTTAAGTCACTTAAATTGGTTCTATGTGCATTTATGATCTGAATATGTGTTTCTGTGTGCTCTAACCCTCAGCTAAGTTCAGTGAGGGTGTTCAAGACTCGATAACTGTGATGATTGTGTGGGACGTATGATTTTGAATTTGGTCTGTGGAGTGTGCTACATAACTGTTTTGACTGACTGACTGACTGTTAATGTGTCTTTGTTCTGTGAGCTTGAATGCATTCATGCATTTTCATAAAGAATTTTGGGTTGGGTTGGGTTGTGAAGAGAAGGAAGATCAGATTCTGTTTCCGATCGCGCTTTAATCGCAAATTTATGCGTCATAACGATTTATTGCATCAGACCGCTCATGCGCGCCTTTGTGCGCACTATTATCTGATCTGGCAGTTTAACTGCAAACGTGACTGTACGGCGGACTTCCGCATTGCACTGTACTGCATATACGTCAGCTCTGCTGCGTATTATTATCTGAGTGGCTCAGTCCACATATGTGGTGTGTAGGGTTGGATGGGCCTTTCGAGGTCCTACGTGGTGTGTTTCGGTTGGATGAGTTTGAACAACTCTTATGTGGTGTGATCGGGGGACAGAGAGGTGTGTTGGCTGGATGGGTGGGTTTTCATTGGTTGACTGCTTTTCATACGCATCTTTTTGAGCATTCTGGGTGCTAGACTATCTAACTGTAAATACATATGACTGAGTGCTTGTGTTTGAGATGTTACATTCCTTTGGGACGTTGATTCCGGAATTACCTTCTGCATTTGTATATATATATTTGTATTTGTTCGATATGGAGTTACGTACTGTATTTTTACTGTTGGTCTTGATTCAGACTCACACTGAGCTCGTGGAGCTCACCCCCTCTTAGTGTTTCCTTTTCAAGTACCTTTTCTGAATTCTGACGTTGGACTCGGTGTGCGGAGGTCTCGGACAGTCTCGTGAAAATAATTTAATATCAGTGTGCATTTTCAGTATCTATTTGAATATTTGGATTTGAACTGTAAGGTTTTTATAAAGTTATGGTACAAATTTCGAGTTAAGTTTTAATCGTTTTTATTCCGCTCATATTTTTATATACTATCTTAACGGTAATTTTACGGACTGGTTATCATGAACCGACATATAAATTGATTTGTAAAAATTTACCTATGATCACTTCGGTGATTAATGTGACTTCCGAGATTCAGTCTAAACTTCTAGGCCGGGTTTAGGGTGTTACAAGTATTCTAAATTTTAGGTACAAAGGTGAGATCTCTATACTTGAAAAGTGATAGAGTGTGAATCACTTATTGTATTGTGGATTAAAGATAGTGAAATTACTCACTGAGCTAGGCTTCATAGACGTAGAGAAACTGATCTGCGTAAATAAATTCTTGGTGTTCTTTGTTTTTGTTTGCACAATTTTTTCACAGTGCCAAGCTGTAATGACCACTACAATCAATCACTTCCATTAATTGTTTTCATATTAAGCAAACATCAACAGTAGGTAATAACATTTTTTATACAAAATTCCAAAATTTAGCAACAAAAAAAATTCATAAGTCTCGAATTTTGAAATTGAAAGAAAAAAAATCGAAATAAAAGAAATTAACAAAATTTGATACTTGAATTTGATTATTCTACCAATATCAATTTTAGTGATGCCAGTTCAAACTTAGACTCCAAATAAGATTAATTGAATATGAAAATAAAGAAGTCAGATTCAAATAAAATAAATAGGCAATAAAGAAACTGAAATTGAAATAAATAAAAATAGGATAGAATAAGCATACGAAACCTTTAGATAACTTGTATATAAAAAATGATAATGATTGAACTTAGACCCCTATGAAACTCATAGAAGAAAAACTCCTAAAAACATGATAATTAGGCTTGGAGAACTTGAAGACTTCCGAATTCAAAAATATTTGAAAAATAACCAATACTTCAAAAATAATAAGAGAAAAATCATTGTTACTCTCACAATATGCTTCACACATATAATAAAAAAAATCAAATTTATTCAATAATAAAAAAGGGTGGCCGAAGATCTCTATTTATAGGGGAAGTTAGAAAAACTAAAAAAATAAACACTTTTTCTTATATACCAATAAAAGTTCCCTAACATTTTCGATTTACTTATAAATGTTGTAAATTAAATGGATGTCATATAACCCCCTTTAAGCATATTAAAGTAATAAGATAAAACTCTTTACTTAATTTATAATCAGGAGATTATTAAATAGAGTAATTAAGAAACTTTAATTCATTAAATGTAATACCTTTATTAATTGAATGCAAATGAGCTTATAAATAGCACCTTGTAAGTGAAAATAAAACAAGGAAATTCTCTCGTATTTTCATCCTCTTTTATTTATTGTTTTATTAATTTTTCTATAACACGTTATCAGCACGAGCTTCTACGAGTTCATAGTGAAGTTCACGTCATTTCAACTTTATATAATTTGCCCGTATAACTCCCGTTAAACTATATACGGTATATGTATTTTCATCCTCTTTTATTTATTGTTTCGCGGCCGTGGTCGTGGACGTAGCGGGGGACGTGGTCGAGGACGTATTAGTAATCGTTATCATGGTGGTCATAACAATGATACTTCTAACCACTAGAAAAAGAATAACAATGAAAGACAAGAAAGAAGTGGTCAAAATAATCCTTCAAAGATTGTTGAGAATATATGCTACCGATGTGGTATGAAGGGGCATTGGTCACGTACCTGTCGTACGTCTGAGCATTTAGTGAAACTTTATCAAGCATCCATTAAAATGAAGGGAAAGCATATGGAGACAAATTTTATATCCCAAAATGATGAAATGGAGGCAAAAGATGAAGATATTCACTATAATAATAAAACTAACCATGCCTACGAGGATGATAAATTTAATGACCTTAATAATATAACTCACCTAGATGTGGCGGATTTCTTTGAGAATCATTAGAAAAATTGATGTTATTTTGACATTTTTATGTTGTTTTAAGTATATTTTATTTTCTTGCATAAAGAATAATTTATATATTTAATAAATAATTGCAATGTTTCTCATATTATATTTTGTTTGTTTTTATGAAGAATATGAATATTTAACAAAATTTCTATGGACCCAAAATCAATGAAGACATGTGTCTTGCAGATAGTGCTACAACACATACGATACTCAAAGATAAAAAATATTTTTCTCATTTGACAATGAGTAATGCCCATGTTAATACAATATCGGGTAGTTCAAAACTTATTGAAGGCTCTGGAAGAGCTATTATATTATTACCTAAAGGTACAAAATTTATCATTGATGATGCTTTATATTCCACCAAGTCTCAAAGAAATTTATTGAGTTTTAAAGATATCCGTCTTAATGGATATTATATTGAGACTATGAATGAGAAAAATGTTGAATATATATATTACAAATGTTGAATATGGAAAGAAATATATTTTGGAAAGGTTACCTGCTTTTTCATCAGGTTTATATTATACACATATTAGTGCAATTGAGTCACATGTTACTACAAACCAGAAGTTTGTAGAACCACATACTTTTACTATTTGGCATGACCGATTAGGCCATCCCGGATCTATTATGATGCGAAGAATCATCGAGAATTCAATTGGACACCCATTAAAGAAACAAAAGATTCTTGAATTCAAGGATTTATCTTGTGTCGCTTGTTCTCAAGGAAAATTGATTATTAGACCATCACCAGCTAAAGTTGGGATTGAATCTCCAGCATTTCTAGAATGTATTCAAGGTGATATATGTCGGCCCATTCATCCACTATGTGGACCATTCAGATATTTTATGGTATTAATAGATGCATCTAGTAGGTGGTTACATGTGTGCTTATTATCGACTCGCAACCTGGCGTTTGTGAGACTACTTGCTCAAATAATTCGATTAAGAGCACAATTTCTAGATTATGCAATCAAAACTATTTGTCTTGATAATGCTGGTGAGTTTACATCCCAAGCTTTTAATGATTAGTGTATGTCAATTAGGATAAAAGTTGAACATCCTGTAGCTCATGTTCATACACAAAATGGTTTAGCTGAATCATTTATCAAACGCCTCCAACTAATAGCTCGACCATTGCTTATGAGAACAAATCTCCCTGTTACAGCTTGGGGATATGCTATTTTGCATGCAGCAACACTTGTGCGCTTAAGGCCAACAAATTATAATAAGTACTCCCCATTACAATTGGCTTTTGGTCAGGAGCCAAATATTTCCCATCTTAGAATTTTTGGATGTGCAGTATATGTTCCAATTGCTCCACCACAACGCACAAAGATGGGTCCTCAAAGGAGGTTGGGAATATATGTTGGTTATGAATCTCCTTCTATAATTAAATATGTTGAACCATTAACGTGAGATTTATTTATCGCACGATTTATTGATTGTCATTTTGATGAAACAACATTCCCAACATTAGGGGGAGAGAAAATACAAGTGGTAAAAAAATTTACATGGAATGGATCATCATTATCTCAATTAGATCCTCGTACAAGTCAATGTGAACAAGAAGTTCAAAGGATTATACATTTGCAAAACATTGCCAATCAACTGCCAGATTCATTTACTGGCCTAAAGAGAATTACAAAATCTCACATGCCAGCTGAAAATGCTCTAATACGAATTGATATCCCAATAAAGTAAATTGTTAGTGCAAAAAAAAGTAATCCACGCCTGAAGCGTGGAAGACCAATCGGTTCCAAAGATAAAAATCCTCGTAAAAAGAAAGGATCAATTATTCAAGATGGTAATATTATGGAGGCAAGTGCCCCAGAGGAGGCCAAAGATATAACTAATCAAAAAACCCCAGAAGAGGTTCAGGTACCTGAAAATGGTGATAACGAAGAAATCTTAATAAGTTATGTTACTTCAGGAAAAAGATGGAACCGAAAAATATAGTTGTTTGACAACAATTTTGCTTATAATGTTGCTATTGAAATAGCAAAAGAAAATGAGGATCCTGAGCCTAAATCTATTGAGGAATGTAGAAATAGAAAAGATTGGCCAAAATTGAAAGACGCAATTCAAGCAGAATTAAATTCACTTTCTAAACGCGAGGTTTTTGGACCTATAGTCCAAACACCTAAATATGTAAAGCCGATAGGATATAAATGGATATTTGTGCGAAAATGAAATGAGAAAAATGAAGTCGTAACATATAAATCACGACTTGTAGCACAAGGATTTTCGCAAAGACCCGGCATTGATTATGAAGAGACATATTCTCTTGTGGTGGATGCAATCACGTTTAGATACCTTATTAGTCTGGCAGTATGTGAAAATCTTGACATGCGTCTAATGGATGTTGTTACAGCCTATTTGTATGGTACACTTGATAGTGAAATTTATATGAAAATCCCAGAAGGATTTAAAATCCCTGAAGGATATAGTGTTTCCCGGGAAAATTGCTCAATCAGATTAAAGAAAAGTTTATATGGATTAAAACAATCTGGACGTATGTGGTACAATCATCTTAGTGAATATTTTTTAAAAGAAGGTTATAAAAACGATCCAATCTGCCCATGTGTTTTTATAACCTTCTTTTAACAAATATTCACTAAGACGATTGTACCACATACGTCCAGATTGTTTTAATCCATATAAACTTTTCTTTAATCTGATTGAGCAATTTTCCCGGGAAACATATAAATCACGACTTGTAGCACAAGGATTTTCGCAAAGACCCGGCATTGATTATGAAGAGACATATTCTCCTGTGGTGGATGCAATCACGTTTAGATACCTTATTAGTCTGGCAGTATGTGAAAATCTTAACATGCGTCTAATGGGTGTTGTTACAGCCTATTTGTATGATACACTTGATAGTGAAATTTATATGAAAATCCCAGAAGGATTTAAAATCCCTGAAGGATATAGTGTTTCCCGGGAAAATTGCTCAATCAGATTAAAGAAAAGTTTATATGGATTAAAACAATCTGGACGTATGTGGTACAATCGTCTTAGTGAATATTTGTTAAAAGAAGGTTATAAAAACGATCCAATCTGCCCATGTGTTTTTATAAAAAGGTCTGAATCAAACTTTGTGATAATTGCTATTTATGTTGATGATCTAAATATTATTGGAACTCCTGAAGAGCTTCAAAATGCAGTAAATTATTTAAAGAAAGAATTTGAGATGAAAGATCTCGGAAAAAAAATTTGTCTTGGTCTGCAGATCGAGCATTTAAAAGATGGAATTCATGTCCATCACCAACTTATACTGAAAAGATCTTAAATAAATTTTATATGGATAAAGCACATCCATTGAGTACCCCAGATGGTTGTATGATCGTTAGATGTGAATAAAGATCAATTTCGTCCTTGTGAGAATGATGAAGAGTTTCTCGGTCCCAAGTACCATATCTAAGTGCCATAAGAGCATTGATGTATCTTGCAAATAACACAAGACTGATATAGCTTTTCTTCAGTAAACTTGTTAGCAAGATTTAGTTCCTCTCCAACACGTAGACATTGGAATGGAATTAAACATGTATTTAGATATCTTAGAGGGACCATTGATATGGGGTTATTTTATTCAAATGATTTAAAATCCCTATTAGTTGGTTATCTTGATGTCTTTGGATATTTATCTGATCCACATAAAGGTCGATCTCAAACGGGATATTTATTTACATGTGGAGGTACTGCCATATCATGGCGTTCGACAAAGCAAACATTAGTTGCTGCCTCTTCAAATCATGCTGAAATAATTGCAATGCATGAGGCAAGCCGAGAGTGTGTTTGGCTAAGGTTATTAACCCATCATATCCAGAAGATATGTAATTTTCCTTTACAGGAAAATATGCCAACTATCTTATACGAAGATAATGCAACATGTATAGCTCAATTAAAGGGTGGTTATATCAAAGGTGATAGAACGAAACATATTTCACCAAAATTATTCTTTACTCATGATCTTGAGAAGAAAGGTGACATAGAAGTTCAACAAATTTGTTCTAGTGATAATTTAGCAGATCTTTTTACCAAGGCATTGCCAACTTCAACATTTGAAAGACTACGAAACAAGATTGGAATGCCTCGACTCAAAGATATAATGTGATGTCGCCATTAGAGGGAGTCTAAAACATGTTGTACTCTTTTCCTTTAACCAAGGTTTTGTCCCACTGGGTTTTCCTGGTAAAGGTTTTTAACGAGGCAACTTGTAATAGGAAATTGTGTACTCTTTTTCCTTCATTAGGTTTTTATCCCACAGGGTTTTTTCCTAATAAATGTTTTAATGAGGCACATTCTTATTTAAAAGACATCCAAGGGGGAGTGTTGTAAATTAAATGGATGTCATAACCCCCCTTTAAGCATATTAAAGTAATGAGATAAAACTCTTTACTTAATTTATAATCAGGAGATTATTAAATAGAGTAATTAAGAAACTTTAATTCATTAAATGTAATACCTTTATTAATTGAATGTAAAGGAGCTTATAAATAGCACCTTGTAAGTGAAAATAAAACAAGGAAATTCTCTTGTATTTTCATCCTCTTTTATTTTTTGTTTTATTAATTTTTCTATAACAATAAATTATTTTTTCTGTTTTTTCATAAATAAATAAATAAAAAAACACTAATGATGCGCAAAATGTTTTTCACAAGTTATTTTCCACAAAATGAGGTAAAAGAAGAGAGTATCTAACAACGCGGGCAACGGCATGTGAAAATGTTCCTATCCACTTCCTTGCAACTTTTCTTCTCCTTTTCCTCCAATTTATTACTATCTTTGGCTGGCAACGAGAGCTTCAAGTTTATATATTCTGTTTTCTTCATTCTTTTGTCAAAAATAAAAAGTTCTTAGGTGTGATATCTGATTGGAAGATACTGGTTTTGTCAGGAGTTTATCTTTTCCTTTTTGAGCGGCAACAACAACAACAAAAAAAGAAATGGTTTCATCAACAGTTCGAATCATCTCAGAATGTTTTGTTAAACCACATGATGTTTCCGAACAATCAAAACAGCCCTTTTATCTCACAACATGGGATCTTGTCATGCTTTCCGTACACTACATCCAAAGGGGTCTTCTCTTTGCTAAACCACCACCAGGGGATTATTGTGAACAAAAAATGATCAACAAGGTCTTGGGGAGGCTCAAGAAATCCCTTTCCATTGCCCTCCTTCATTTCTATCCCTTAGCAGGTCGGCTTGCAACAAAAATAGAACAAAATCCAAAGTCTCATCTCGTATTTGTCGATTGCAACAACAGCCCAGGAGCCAAATTTATACATGCGGCTGTTGATATGTCGGTGTCCGACATTGTTTCCCCTACTTATGTTCCGTTGGTTGTTCAATCGTTCTTTGACCATGATCGAGCAATCAACTATGATGGTCACACCAAGCCTTTGTTATCGATTCAGGTCACTGAGCTGGTAGATGGGGTGTTCATAGGTGTTTCCATGAACCATGCTGTTGCCGATGGAACCACCTTCTGCCATTTCATCAACACATTATCCGAAATATTTCAAGCCCAAGGAGATAATATAAAAATCTCACGCCCCCCAGTGTTGGAGAGATGGTGTCCAGAGAGTAACAATGGCCCATTGCTTACCCTTCCTTTCAGTCACCAAGATGAGTTCATCACCAGATTAGAAACACCCCATGTTTTAGAGAGAATATTCCATTTCTCAGCCGAGTCCATTGCAAAGCTCAAAAAAAAGGCTAACGTAGAATCTAACACCACCGAAATCTCCTCCTTTCAGGCTTTATCTGCATTTGTGTGGCTTTCCGTAACAAAGGCTCGTCGTTTTCCATGTGAAACTGTTACTGCTTGCACGTTGGCTATGAACAATAGGTCAAGACTTGAACCACCATTATCCCCTAATTACTTTGGGAACTCATTTCAAACCGAGACAGTAATGACCACAGCTGGTGAACTGCTTGAACATGGTCTCGGTTGGGCTGCTTGGAAATTGAACCAAGTCGTGGTTAACCACACAGACAAATCAGTCCGTGGTTTCGTCAATGATTGGCTTCGTTCACCTTTCGTTTACCAGTGTCTTACACATTTATATGCACGAAGTGTGCTTATTGGAAGCTCGCCAAGGTTCAATACGTATGGAAACGAGTTTGGGTTAGGGAAAGCACTTACAGTTCGAAGTGGACATGATAATAAGTTTGATGGGAAAGTTTCACTGTATCCGGGCCTTGAAGGTGGAGGAAGTATTGACATGGAAATTTGCCTTCCACTGTCTTCAATGAAAGCTCTTGAATCAGATGAAGAGTTCATGGCTGTTGTTTCTTCACCCATTTGATGTTGTTTGTCCCCTGCGTTTCATGTTTTTATTTTGTTTTAAAATTTCAGTTTTGACGGAACAATAATTGTAACAAGTTTTGTTATTTTCAAAAGTTGTTGTAGCAAAAATATGATCATGAAATTACACAAATAAAAATGTATGTCAGTTGTCATTTGTATCAAAACAAAAATTTTGAAACTCAAAAAATATAAAGACTAATAATGATCTAATTAAAGAATATAGACTAAAACTACACTTTTAAGCGTAATACAAAACTAATAACAAAATTTAACTAAATGAATTTTGTTATATAATTATAGTAAAAATAATCCTACCCGGGATCTTACCTTGAGTTCAACCTGAAAGACCTATGGTTTAAATAATTTCAGACGCTCTATTTGAGGGGGGAAAGACACTAATGAGTCCACGACTTATCTTCTTCTTTTCCGGAAATTCTTCCGTCTCCTTATTCCAAAACTTCCCTCAAGATCACCCTATCTTCTCTTTTTTCACTCCTGTTATTTAACCAAATTAAAATGTAAATACTAAGTTCACTATTTACGCAATATTAAACAACTTTTCTTTGGTTTAACGTTGACAACTGCACAATATTAATCAATATAAAACATTATGAATAATCAAAGTATCAAAAACAAAGATAATATGATGAAAATTCATAAATAAATAAAAAGTCGTTAATATATTTTGCTGGAAATGAGAAGTTTGTATACACTGTTGCCATTAGGTGTAATTTGAAAAGAAATCTTAATATTGATTCTTTTTTCCTAATTTTTTCTCAATACATAACGATTTTCTTGAGAAAAAAATTTGAAATAAAGGGGGTATTGGGTTCAATTTTGATCGGATAAGACCACCGGTGATCACGACCGGCAGCCAACAATGGTGCTGCTATCGGTTTCTAAAATTATTTTCATTAATTTTCATTTGAGTCCGAAAGAAATTAAAGAAAAAGTAATCAACTTTATTCAATGAAAATTCAAATCAATTAAAAATCAATTAATAACCAGTTACACATTAATAAACATGTCGATTTAATTACGTGTCGGTTTTTTATTGGTTAGAGTGTCACATAACCAAAAATTATTGGTATGATCGAATCTAATTTCGAATACAAGATGTCAAACTAAAGTAAAAATAGTTTAAATATAAATTAGAAATGTTAGTTTCGATTGGACTCTTATTAAAATGAATTGAATATAATAACAAAGAAATTAAATTTAAATAAAATAAATAACTAATAAAGATATCGAAATTGAAATAAGAATACAATAGAATTAGTTTATGAAACCTTACATAATTTGCATATAAAAATGTCAACGATTGAACTTGAATCTTATGAAACTTTTAAAAACATCAATAATTAAATTTGAAAAACTTGAAATAATTCCAGGAAAGCTCGAAAGAAAACAAATACTTCAAAAATAACAAGATTTCTCTCATAATATGCTTCACACATACAATAAAAAAACTCAAATTTATTCTGAGAAAAAGGGATTGCCTAAGGTCCATATTAAGAGACAAAGTTAGAAGGACCAATAATAACTCTCTAACCTGTTCTAGCCAACCAAAAGAGGGTATAAATGTGAATGGCACATAGAAATTAAGTGTTTAAATGGAGTAAAAATATCATAGAGTCTCCTATATTAGGAGTCAGGTTGTATTTTGCTTTTTTTACTTAAAAAATAGGTAAATTAGTTTTTGTATGTTAGCTGAAAGAGCAAATATTAAAAACTTCATCTATTTCTACTGTTAAAAGCAGGTGCAACTGATAGAATAACCAGCTAGTTACACGTGGCTCATTCTGACGTATATGGACCAATTTTTAACAATAAAAACAAATAAAACTTTTAGTAGGACCAATATATTCTTTAATCTAACATGCAAATTTGGTCATTTTTTGAGTAAAATGAGCAAAATACAATTTGACTCCTAATATAAAGGCTTTTATAATACTTTTATGAGTACAAACTCCGTTAAGTGTCCGATTATAAAAAATTTAAAAATCTCAAAATAATGTTTAAAGTGTATAGTTAAATGAGGTAATTGATATGTGAAAATGTCCCCATCCACTTTTTTGCTTTTTAGGGTTAAAATTTTCGGTAACTCCTTATACTATATCATAAAGTTCATTTTAATTCCTCTTCTATTAAAAGTAACATTTTAATTGTTTTACATTTGAAAAGTTAATATTTTAATCCTTGCATGTTAAATTTATTATATGATTATAACTAATGTGACATTAAATCAAATATTAAATTAGATTAAAAGGTTAAGGAACAAATATTAAATCAGTGCATGGCTTCGTCAATGATTGGCTTCGTTCACCTTTTGTTCACTAGATTTCTCATCTTTTTGACCCACAAACTGTAGTGATGACAGGCTCTCCAAGGTTCAATACATACGGAAATGAGTTTGGGTTAGGGAAAGCATTGACAGTTCGAAGTGGATCTGCTCATAAGTTTGATGGGAATGTTTCATCGTATCCAGGACGTGAAGGTGGAGGAAGTATAGACCTGGAAATTTGCCTTTCACCATTTTCAATGAACGCCTTTGAATCAGATGAAGAATTCATGGCTGTTGTTTTTTCACTAATTTGAAGTTTATTACTGTTTATTTTAATCTCTGCTGTTAAAAGCAACATATTTGTTGGATGTGACAGATTGGTCGTGCTTATTTGGAATTCTGGCGCATTTGAAAAAATCGCAACATGTTACACCTTTCAAGGTATTTTTTGGAGCTCGAATGATACACTCAAAGATTCTCTTAATTGGGCAAGGCAGTATACCTCAACATCAAAGCTTCCTTCTCATAAAAAGCCTTCATTCAGTGGTATTTCTCATCTTGCTAGCAATTAAGTTCGGTTGAACACAGATGGATCGATCAGATTCGAGGAAGGTTTCGCTGCGGTTGGAGGTTTAGTAAGTGACCATAATGGGGGTGGATAATTGGTTTCGGCAGATACTTAGGAAATTGCACTGTTCTTTAGGCTGAATTATGGGGCGTATTGGATGGTATGAAGCTTATTACAGATCGTAGTTTCGATAGAGTTTTAATTCAATCTGATTGTCTTGAAGTTGTTAATGCAATTCAAGAAGGTTCCTCTGGTGATTCTAATATTCTACCCTAGTTAGAAGAATCCATCCGATATTACAAAGGATAAATCATTGGAGGATTCTATATATCCCTCGAAAAGATAATTTATTTGCGGATAGTCTTGTCAAGTTGGTGCGCGAAAGAAGAACGGGTCTAAGACTATATGAAGACCCTCCTTGGAGTTAGTTTAATTTAGTTTTATGTACTTATTTTCACACAAAAAAAAAAGTATCTAACATATTTGGAAAGCTGTAATTTTAGTTTAATGGAATAACACCGCTTAACTATAATTAACGTTGTATTAAATCAAATATTAAATTAAATTAAAAAATTAAACAACAATTTTAAAGAGCGATGAAATTGATTTTGCTTTTATTTTCAATTTTTTTTAGATTTTATTTGTTCTTTTTTATATTTAAAATTTTTTGTAATTTAGTTGATATCAATCATCATTAAACTACACTATTTCATTTTATTTTTAAAATTAATAATCTGTTTAATTGAATTTAATATTTTATTTAAAGTCATGTTAACTTAAAGCCATGTCAAAGTTAACGTGTAGGTATTAAAATGTCATTTTTTCTAATGTTATTATTTAATGTGCAGGAATTAAAATGTTAATCGTAAAAAAAAATACGAAAGAATGTAAAACTAAAAACTTACGAAAGAATGTAAAACTAAAAATTACTCTAATTTTTTTTTAACTTTATACCAATACATGGGGATTACTCTCCATATATAATAATATAGTTTGATGATGCGGTATCAAGGTTTTTAGAATTGGACAAGTGATCAAACTGGTTAGGTTATCAGTTTGTTAATCTATTCGGTTTAATTAAATAAATTATTAAAATTTTATAATAAAAAAATTAAAATATTAAAATTCGGTTCAATCGCCCAATTCAACCGTTTTTTTAATCTAGTACAACTGATCCATATCGATTCCCGTGTCAATTAATTCAATGCCCTTCTTCGGACTGATACCCCAATAAGTTCTCGATCCAATTGGTTTAGTCCGATTCAAACAACCTTGCTGCTTTTTTCCCACTTTATCTTTTTTGTATTATTTTATTTTGGATTAATATATCTTTCATATTTAAATTTGTTTCAATATTTAATTTGGTACTTAATTTTTTTCCTAAATTGATACCTAAGTTTGAATTCAATGTTCAATTTGATACTTGACCCGAAAGACATCACGTTACCCAATGAATATTTAACACATATTATAGTAAAAAAAATCATAAGAAAAAACCTCAATACCAAATTGAACATCGAAACTAAATTCAAGTTTTTAGTTAAAGAAAAAAAATCCAATTACTAATTTGAATACAGCAATTAAACTCAAATATTAAATTAAACATTAAAACTAAGTACCAAATAGCTTCACTTTTAAAAAGCAGAATTAAAATTGCATTCCACTCATACTTAAATTTATTCACTTGATAAACATTTCCATAAAGTGTTGGCTACCGTTGAGTAGTAAAAATCGCCGACGTAAAGAAAAATGCACGCCAAGACCGACTCAGAGGTGACAAGCCTCGCCCCATCGTCACCGACGAGGTCCCCACGGCGTCCCGTTTACTACGTACAAAGTCCTTCACGTGATTCCCACGACGGAGAGAAAACAACCACGACATCCTTCCATTCCACCCCAATTCTCAGTCCCACTGGTTCACCGCCGCATTCCCATTCCTCCGTTGGCCGTCATTCACGCGAATCCTCATCAAGCCGGTTTTCCGGGTCTCTCAAACCCGGTTCCCGCAAAGTTTCACCTAATGACGGGTCATCTAAATCGGGTCACAGGAAAGGATCATCATCATCACATCATAAACAATGGAAAGATTGTGATGTGATCGAAGAAGAAGGGTTACTTGAAAGTGAAGAACGTGAGAAAAGTCTCCCTCGAAGATGCTATTTATTAGCTTTTGTTGTTGGATTCTTTGTTCTTTTCTCTATGTTTTCTTTGATTTTATGGGGAACTAGCAGACCCCAGAAACCCAAAATCACAATGAAGGTAAAAAATTTCAATCACTTTGATGATTCAATTCTTTTAGATCGAATAACGAAATGGGTTTATTGTTTGATTTTGTTTTTAATTTGGTCTTTTGTTTTCTTTTTAGAGTATAAAATTTGAGCAATTCAAGATCCAAGCTGGTTCAGATTTCACTGGGGTTTCAACTGATATGATCACTATGAATTCCACCGTGAAAATGATTTATCGTAACACAGGAACATTCTTTGGCGTTCATGTCACTTCATCTCCTTTAGATCTGTCGTATTCTCAAATCAACATTGCTTCGGGAACTGTAAGTCCACTTTACCGGAAAAGAACTACATTACCAAAAGGGTATAATTTTATCATGAGTCCTTTAAATATATCAGAGATTTTAATTTAGTCCCATATAGGCAAAGTTGTTTAAACCGGACTAAGAATAGACCGAGGTACTGGTCTGGAGAGAGGGGTTAGACTTGTTGACTCGCGAACCGCTTGGAATCAGTTATATTGAGATAAAAAATTGGTTGAATTGATTGAATTCGTTTTTTCTATTTTTAAATTTTTTTATAAATTTTTACTAATATATTTAATCAAGCTGGACGAACTGATCGAATTGGGAACTGATGGTCTAGTCGGTTCAACCACCAGTCCGATTCTAAAAACCTTGAAATAGTTCGTCGATCAGCTTAATCATTAGCTTCGATGTTAAATGTCGTATCAAATATGATGTAAAATATATTTAAAACACGTGGAAGAAATCTGTAAAGTGCAATAGTCTTCATAATTTTTTGTTAAGGGATTTTCGACTCTTTCAGAAAGTCTATGAAGTGTTGTTTGTTTGTAGTTAGTGGACCCTTTTATAAGTTCGGTATTGTCTCCTGAATGGGTTTTGTCTTCCAGCTCTACCAAATGCCTAGGCACACATGGTTTGCTTATTCAAGCATCTAATGAAGCATTCCCGCTTTGTGAACTAGTTGCCTGTTCTGACATTCACAAAGTCAGGAGACAAATATCCCATTGAAGACAATATCGAACATGTTGAGGGATCTATTGACTCTAATCAGACAATACTCACTACACCAAAACAGACTTTTAGCGGCGTTTTTTTGGGCCTTTAGCGGCGTTTTTAAGCGCCACTAATAGTACTCGCGGCGCTTTTAAAAGCGCCGCAAAAAACGCCGCTAAGGAAACCGCAAAAAATTAGTGGCGTTTTTTAAAAACGCCGCTACAGTATATGGGCTTTTAGCGCGCTTTTAAAAACGCCGCTATGGTATGGCTTATAGCGGCGCTTTAAAAAAACGCCGCAATGTAGGTAAGGGCTTTTAGCGCGCTTTAAAAAAACGCCGCAATGGTAGGGCTTTTAGCGCGCTTTTTAAAAAACGCCGCAACAGTGTAGGGGCTTTTAGCGCGCGCTTTTAAAAAAACGCCGCAATGTAGGGGCTTTTAGCGGCGCTTTTAAAAACGCCGCAAATAGGGCTTTTAGCGCTTTTTAAAAAAACGCCACTAATTTGCACAGATCTGCTGCACACTTTTTTTCCCCAATATCCTACCCTCCCCGCAGGTAAAAACCACCAATAACAAAAACAATTGCATATAATTCCAACCCAATGCAAAGAAATAAAACATTTAAATCTCAAGAAAAGCATTAAATCTAAACAAATACTTCAAATTTAATAAAAGATGATATTTATTAAAAATGAATCATAATTCAAACAATTCTTAGAATAATGTTTAATCAGAACAATGTTAAAAAAATCTTACAATAAGAAAAGAAATGTCTAAGATGGCGGCCTCTGCATGCTTTGCTGAACAAATTCATCATAACCTTCGCAATTTGTAGCCGAGTTCTTCATACTTTCGCTCGCTCTGCCTCTCCGCTCGCGCCTCCGCTCTAAGTTGAGCAACATGCTCCGCCTCTCTCATTCTTTTTCCGCAGCTCTAGCTTAGAAATTTGTTCCGCCTCCTCGCGCCGCCTCTGCTCTAAGCCGAGAAATTTGCTCACCGTGCTCGCTTCCATCGTGGATATCTGTTCTTTCATCTACGAACTTCAAGACGAGATTGACTCGGAAGGCATGTATTGCCGGGAGCCGGGATCCAAAATATTGGGTCGGAGTAACACCGATCCTTGACATCGAACCCGACCATACCTTGTAAGACCCAAAACATTAGTGATAATTACATTATAAATATACTCAAGATTAACAAAACTATCAATCGAAGCGATGCATACCTTTCGGGACCCAAAACATCGATAATAATTACATATCAATCTCGCCGAGATTAACAGAATCGCGAACAAACAACCGCTTTCATACTCCGCCTTCTTCTCCTTTAGTTTATCCTAATAAATCAATAAAAGAGTTAGAAACGAAATATATAATAAAAATGAATGGAACATAACTTAAAATTAGAAATTTAAAACTACAAACGATGAATTAAACCATTATAATTAAGCATTATAAATATTTATAAAAATCAACATTTATTAAATAAATATACCAAAATTTACTGCAGCCTTGGATGTCATCGAGATCCATCCTTCTTCCTATGCGTAATGTCAAAAGTTGAAGCCGTCCAACTTTTTGACTTACGAAACTTCCTACATTATAGCGAGAAAAATATAAGTTAATAGTATAAATCATTAATATTTGAAAGAAGTAATAAATTATAATACCTCGGCCTCGACCACACGAGCAAAACTTCGGAACTGCGCGTGCGCGTGAATTGTTGTTTCATCACGCTTGTTCCAACTCGCTCACGGTCCTACATAATGGGATTTGAATTATTTATATAGTAAATACGATAAACCTAAAAATTTCTAAGACTTTGAAAGTCGTAATACCTCTCCTTTCTTTGAATTCCGAATCTAACTTGATCTTCCCATTGGTACCTCAACATTCCGTACGACATTTCGCAGCTTTTTAAATCGAGGTGATGTCTTTTTAAAATATTGTTTTTTAGGGTGCTTTTATTGTCTCTCCATTTTTTACCCAACGCCTTCTTTATATAGTCATCTGAGACCTCTAAATCAAATCTACCCTGAATTTTTTTTAAAAAGTTAATATAAATGAAGGTTAAATGAAAGTATTATAAATTACATTCACCTTCTATTACCTTAATATTTTCGAGAGCCGATTTTTGTTGGCATCGGCATGTGATGCCATGATTCATAGTTAATGGGCAACATATTCGAATTTCGTGCTATAACGCCCAAATAGCCTCGCCAACAATCGAGCTTCGGATCCGATAGGCTGGCCATGATCGCTTCTCCTTACTATAACACACTGGGTAGGTCAGTAAGTCATATAAATCAGTAAGCAACGCGTCGTCCCCGAGCTCTGCGCGTCCCACCACCCTCAAATGAAAAATGATATATTATTATATTAAAATTGAAAAATGAATCAATAATAAAATTCAACATGCATGTAAAATAAACTTAACATTACTTTGGAATTCTCCATGCTCGTCATCTATGTCCTGGCAGACTAGAAGATCCAACAAGCGTATCACATCCACTATTTACGTCTGCTGAATTTGCGGTATAATTTCTAATATTTAAACCTCGTAATCGTCTTCTAGGCATTTTTTCAAAAACACATAAAAGAGTTCAAAATTTTAGTAACAAATAACAACAATAATAGGACATTTAAAATAGTTAAATTATATAACATGACCAACATGAAAATTATAATATTACATATAGAAAATAAATCATTAAATCTTACTACATCATATTTCGTAAATATCTTCGTCCACATCCTCGATTTAACCCATTGAAATTGTTGACTAGTACTAGGGATATTTTCGCTAAGTCTTGTTCGGAAAAGGCAAAGTTTCGATCTTTCGACTATGTCATCTCTACTTCCATCGCCAATGTCGAACAAGTCTCTAGGGTGTTTCAAGTACAACGTACCAACCCTCATCGCTTGGATCTTCTGAGTAAAAACTTGTTTAACTTGAGAAAAAAACACATACGGCTCGTCCATCGCTTGTTCTCGGTGTGAATCAATCGAGAGAAATTCACCATTGTAAAGCCATATTGATCGTTTTTAATTCCGCGAGCCGTATTCACATCAGCCCAATCACCTCGAAATAAGACAACTTTGCAATTGCCATAATAATCCAACTCAATGATGTCGGTAATAAGTCCGTAATACTCCGATTCCCTCGACCGGATTCTGTCCCTAGCACTAGCATAACTTGTAATCGAAGAATTAACAACAATTCCGCAATTTTGGGTTCTTCTCAATCTCTCGCGATACCTTGTATGAAATCAGTATCCGTTGATGAGAAAGCCATTATATCTTTTAACTATTCTGTTTGGACCTTGTGAAAGCCATTTAACGTCGTCATTTACTTCATTCCGCTCCAAACCTATTGATGGAAAGTAAACCGAGAAATTATGAATGTTATGAGAGAACATTATGACTTGTCAATGAAAACTTAAATTACATACCATTTGGCTTAACCATTCATGGAATGTTTCGCGAACAACTTATTAATTTCTCGTCGATTTAATCTTCGGATCGTGAACGAGCTCTTAATATTTGTTTGTACTCAGCATGCGGTAAAAAGGTTTTACCTTGTTAGAAGACAAATAAATTATAATTGATGAGTATTTATCAAATTCTAGAACTTACGTCGAAAATGGTTCCATTGAATCGTGATGAAAAAGAATGTATCGATGTGCTTGGACCCACGATCTATCGCCTAATTCTACAATTTCGACTTTGCCGATCGGTTCTCAAACTTTGAAATAAATAAGTGTCGACCAAATTATGATCTCGTGAGCCCAAAGATTTCTACTTGGTCTGCATTCATTCTTGTTTCAACATCTTCCAAATACCTCGACAGAAAGTCATACATTCCTCTCGCCAAGTAGCCCTCGGCAATTGATCCTTCCGGATAACGCTTATTGTGGCGATATGACTTCAATTTGGAAAGGAACCTAAACACGGTATACAACATTAACAAAAGTTGCAACTAAAGGCATTGAGTGAATGAAGGAATATGTTGCAAATAAATTAAGACCTTTCAATGGGATACATCCATCGATAAGCGGGTCCACCAAGAAATGCTTCACGCGGAGATGAATTAACAAGTGCACCATAATAGTGAAGAAGGAAGGCGGGAAGATCTTCTCCGTTTGCATAAAGTCAATGCGACTCGATCTTGTAGTCTCTCAAGTTCTTGAACATTCAAAACTTTACCACAAATACCTTTCATTATATTTGACAGTTCAATTATAGGAGCCGTCACCTTTTTCGACATACAACACCGCATAGCAACTGGCAGTAAGTCTTGCATCAAGATGTGATAGTCATGCGATTTTAAGCCATATAGTCTTCGATCCTTAAGACTCACACATCGCGAAATATTTGATGCATACGCATCCGGGACCTTTATATCCTTCAACACCGTACATAGAACACTTCTTTCTCCGTCTTTGACATTGAAAAAATAGCAGGCGGCAATCGATATTTCATATTCGGAAGTTCTCGGGGATGAAGGTCACGCCGAATTCCCATGTGGACTAAATCAAGTCGACTCGAAGATTATCTTTCGATTTTCCATCGACATTCAAAATAGTCCCAATGATGTTCTCGCATGAGACATTTTTCTCTATGTGCATGACATCAAGATTATGGCGTAAAATCGATGCTTCCAATAAGGCAACTCGAAAGAATACTTCTTTTTTTCCACAAGTCCGCCTCATGAGGATCATCCTCTTCATCGATTCATCATCGATTCATCCCTAGATCTTCTATTTCTTTGCGGGTTAGCCGTTGATTCACCTTCCCATAAATGAAATTCATATCTTTCAACATTAAGAATATTTGGATCCACAGTGTCGGCGGAGGAACTGGTGCGAACTCTTGAGTACCATCAAACCCGAGCACTCAAAATCTAAATGTATGATTTTCCGGTAGGCACCGGCGATGCCCCATGTACGAGAACTTCTTCCCATTATATAACCATTGCGAACATGTGCATGCGGCACAACACGGACAAGCATAACGTCCTGGTACTCCAACGGATAAATTAGCATAAGCCGGAAGTCGTTAATAGTCCACATTAAAGCCGCACGTAAATTAAAGTTCTCTTTTCTCATTGCATCGTATGTCCGAACACCAGCCCATAGTTGTTTTAACTCCTCAACAAGTGGTCGCAATAGACGTCAATATCATTCCCCGCTTCTTTCTCTCGGTATAATCATAGACAAGATAAAAGAAGATTGTTTCATGCAAACCCATGGAGGCAAATTGTAGGGAACAAGCACCACAAAGCCAAATCTCATGACGTTGTGCTCATGAGTTTGTAAGGGTTAAATCCATCGGATGCTAGCCCAAGCCTCACACTCAGGATCGCTTGCAAAGCTTGGAAATTTTGAGTCAAAAGATTTCCAAGCTAAAGAATCTGCGGATGCCTTAACAACCCATCATCTGCTCGTCCATCCCGGTGCCACGTCATTGATTCGGTGTCTTCGAGGACATGAAAAGCCGCTGAAGCCTTGGTATTAGCGGAAAATACCGCAAAATCTTAATCGTCCGCTTCTTTGATCGTGTATCGTGTTCATCCTCGTTACTGCCCTCCTCTGTATTTCTATTAATCCAACGGATTGGCGCATACATGACAAAGATCGTTGGTTTATCCGGTCGCCTCAATACAACATGCGATCATTTCAAGAATCGTGAATTTTGTTGTAGCCAAGGCCTAAATCCTTTATCAATTTCTTCATATCTTTGGAAGATCGAGGATTTTTGCAAAGGAAACATTTCTTGCGAAACTCTAACAAAGATTGTCAACGAGTTTCCTGGTCCACCCCAAACATTTCAAGTGAAAAAGACGAATACGTAATGATAGTTTGGAAAATTTTGAACCTCATACAGTTCATCGTTCATTTCACCAAGTAACGTGTAGAATCTTGCCGCTTCTTCATTTGGTTGTTCATCCGTACACTTCTTCCCCTTCGGTGAAAGTATTTCCAACAAAATTATGATCATCGGTTGCACCCAAGTCGTGGAAACGACCAAAAAACCATCACTACGCATATTAAAAGCATCCCGCAACATGTTTTCCATGTTATCGTCTCTAACATTCTCGATTGAAAGCACTATGATGATACCCCGATTCATCGATGAAGATGCTACACTAGGTGTACACTCTCCATGGAAAAACCATATTTTGTACCCCGGACAAAGCCATCAACAACTAGATGTTCAGTAGACCACTTCACGACAATGCCATAAACCATTGCAACACTTCTTACACGGCAAAGAATCATATTCTCTTGGCTTCCATTTTGAAATGCGAAATTCGAGAAAGTTTCTACTCCATTTCGATAGCCGTTGCTTACCCTTGACAGCTTTCATCCAACTCCTATCCATTTCGTTGTTGTTGAAGTCTAAAGTTGACAGATAATTTACACGCTAAATTGTTAATTGTTAATTGACAAGAATTTGATTTTTAAAACAAAGATTTATTTAAGCTTCATCATACATGGCATTGTAAGTATTATTTAAATTGCATGTATTATTCAAGATTCTTCATACGTGGCATTGTTACACAGGAGAGGATCCGTTATATCTTCCAAGAGATATAAGGCAACCCGTCAAGTTTCCACCTATATACTTTGAATCTTATTATTATGTAAGTTATGTATTATGTAAGTTAAATAATTTTATGTTAGGTATGTATTACGTATTATGTAAGTTAAATTAAAATTTCAAATCGAGAATCAGATATTATTATTATTACTACTTTAATCATTATTATTATTACTATTACTTTAATTATTATTATTATTATTATTATTACTTTAATCATTATTATTATTACTATTACTTTAATTATTATTATTACTATTATTACTACTTTAATCATTATTATTATTATTGTTACTATTATTACTACTTTAATCATTATTATTATTATTATTACTATTACTTTAATTATTATTATTACTATTATTACTACTTTAATCATTATTATTATTATTATTATTACTTTAATCATTATTATTATTATTACTACTTTAATCATTATTATTATTATTATTACTATTACTTTAATCATTATTATTATTACTATTACTTTATTATTATTGTTACTATTATTACTACTTTAATCATTATTATTATTATTATTAAAGTAATAATAATAATAATGATTAAAGTAATAATAATAATAAATAAAGTAATAGTAATAATAATAATGATTAAAGTAATAGTAATAATAATAATAATGATTAAAGTAGTAATAATAATAATAATGATTAAAGTAATAGTAATAATAATAATAATAATGATTAAAGTAGTAATAATAGTAATAATAATAATTAAAGTAATAGTAATAATAATAATAATGATTAAAGTAGTAATAATAGTAACAATAATAATAATAATGATTAAAGTAGTAATAATAGTAATAATAATAATTAAAGTAATAGTAATAATAATAATAATGATTAAAGTAATAATAATAATAATAATAATAATTAAAGTAATAGTAATAATAATAATGATTAAAGTAGTAATAATAATAATACCGATTCTCGATTTGAAATTTTAATTTAACTTACATAATACGTAATACATACCTAACATAAAATTATTTAACTTACATAATACATAACTTACATAATAATAAGATTCAAAGTATATAGGTCGAAACTCTTTGACGGGTTGCCTTATATCTCACCGGAAGATATAACGGATCCTCCCTGTGTAACAATGCCACGTGATGAAGAATCTTGAATAATACATGCAATTTAAATAATACTTACAATGCCATGTATGATGAAGCTTAAATAAATCTTTGTTTTAAAAATCAAATTCTTGTCAATTAACAATTAACAATTTAGCCGTGTAAATTATCACAACTTTAGACTTCAACAACAACGAAATGGATAGGAGTTGGATGAAACTGCTGGCGGTAAGCAACGGCTATCGAAATGGAGTAGAAACTTTTCTCAATTTCGCATTTCAAAATGGAAGCCAAGAGAATATGATTCTTTGCCTGTAAGAAGTGTTGCAATGGTTTATGGCATTGTCGTGAAGTGGTCTACTTAACATCTAGTTGTTGATGGCTTTGTCCGGGGTACAAAATATGGTTTTTCCATGGAGAGTGTACACCTAGTGTAGCATCTTCATCGATGAATCGTGAGTATCATCATAGTGCTTTCAATCGTAATGTTAGAGACGATAACATGGAAAACATGTTGCGGATGCTTTTAATATGCGTAGTGATGGTTTCGGTCGTTTCCACTGACTTGGGTGCAACCGATGATCATAATTTTGTTGGAAATACTTTCACCGGGGGGGAGAAGTGTACCAGATGAACAACCAAATGAAGAAGCGGCAAGATTCTACACGTTACTTGGTGAAATGAACGATGAACTGTATGAGGGTTCAAAATTTTCCAAACTATCATTCTCAGATTCGCTCTTTTCACTTGAAATGTTTGGGGGTGGACCTAAACTCGTTGACAATGTCATAGAGTTTCTCGCAAGAAATGTTCCTTTGCAAAAATCCTCGATCTTCCAAAGATATGAAGAAATTGATAAAGGATTTAGGCCTTGGCTACAACAAAATTCACGCTTGCCAAATGACTGCATGTTGTATTGGGGCGACCGGATAAACCAACAATCTTTGCCATGTATGCGCCAATCCCGTTGGATTAATAGAAATACAGAGGACGGTAACGAGGATGAACACGATACACATACCAAAGAAGCAGCGCTTAAGATTTTGCGGTATTTTCCGCTAATACCAAGGCTTCAACGGTTTTTCATGTCCTCAAGACACCAATCAATGACGTGGCACCGGGATGGACGAATGATGATGGGTTGTTAAGGCATCCCGCAGATTCTTTAGCTTGGAAATCTTTTGACTCAAAATTTCCAAGCTTTGCAAGCGATCCTCTGAGTGTGAGGCTTGGGCTAGCATCCGATGGATTTAACCTCATACAAACTCATGAGCACAACGCATGATTTAGCCTGTGGTGCTTGTTCCTCACAATTTGCCTCCATGGGTTTGCATGAAACAATCTTCTTTTATCTTGTCTATGATTATACCTGAGAGAAAGGGTCGGGAATGATATTGACGCCTATTTGCAGCCACTTGTTGAGGAGTTAAAACAACTATGGGTTGGTGTTCGACACATACGATGCAATGAGAAAAGAGAACTTTAATTTACGCGCGCTTTTAATGTGACTATTAACGACTTCCCGCTTATGCTAATTTATCCGTTGGAGTACCAGGGACGTTATGCTTGTCCGTGTTGCCGCATGCATATGTTCGCAATGGTTATATAATGGGAAGAAGTTCTCGTACATGGGGCATCGCCGGTGGTTACCGAAAATCATACATTTAGATTTCGAGTGCTCGCTTTGATGGTACTCAAGAGTTCGCACCAGCCTCCTCCAGACTGTGGATCCGAAATATTCTTAATGTTGAAAGATATGAATTTCATTTATGGGAAGGTGAATCAACCGGCTAACCCGCAAAGAAATAGAAGATCTAGGGATGAAT
The DNA here is from genome assembly GCA_025698515.1 of Gossypium sturtianum. Taxonomy (NCBI): domain Eukaryota; kingdom Viridiplantae; phylum Streptophyta; class Magnoliopsida; order Malvales; family Malvaceae; genus Gossypium; species Gossypium sturtianum. The sequence goes on from CM046948.1 coordinate 161,258,555, forward strand.
CTGATGATGAATCTGATGAAGAGGATGATCCTCATGAGGCGGACTTGTGGAAAAAAGAAGTATTCTTTTCGAGTTGCCTTATTGGAAGCATCGATTTTTACGCCATAATCTTGATGTCATGCACATAGAAAAAATGTCTCATGAGAACATCATTGGGACTATTTTGAATATCGATGGAAAATCGAAAGATAATCTTCGAGTCGACTTTGATTTAGTCCACATGGGAATTCGGCGTGAGCTTCATCCCCGAGAACTTCCGAATATGAAATATCGGTTGCCGCCTGCTATTTTTTCAATGTCAAAGACGGAGAAAGAAGTGTTCTGTACGGTGTTGAAGGATATAAAGGTCCCGGATGCGTATGCATCAAATATTTCGCGATGTGTGAGTCTTAAGGATCAAGACTATATGGCTTAAAATCGCATGACTATCACATCTTGATGCAAGACTTATTGCCAGTTGCTATGCGGTGTTGTATGTCGAAAAAGGTGACGGCTCCTATAATTGAACTGTCAAATATAATGAAAGGTATTTGTGGTAAAGTTTTGAATGTTCAAGAACTTGAGAGACTACAAGATCGAGTCGCATTGACTTTATGCAACTGGAGAAGATCTTCCCGCCTTCCTTCTTCACTATTATGGTGCACTTGTTAATTCATCTCCGCGTGAAGCACTTCTTGGTGGACCTGCTTTCTATCAATGGATGTATCCCATTGAAAGGTCTTAATTTATTTGCAACATATTCCTTCATTCACTCAATGCCTTTAGTTGCAACTTTTTGTTAATGTTGTATACCGTGTTTAGGTTCCTTTCCAAATTGAAGTCATACCGCCGCAATAAGCGTTATTCTGAAGGATCAATTGCCGAGGGCTACTTGGCGCAGGAATGTATGACTTTCTGCTCGAGGTATTTGGAAGATGTTGAAACAAGAATGAATGCACTCAAGTAGAAATGCCGGGCTCACAGATCATAATTTGGTCGACACTTATTTATTTCAAAGTTTCGGAGAACCGATCGGCAAAGTCGAAATTGTAGAATTAGACGATAGATCGTGGGTCCAAGCACATCGATACATTCTTTTTCATCACGATTCAATGGAACCATTTCGACGTAAGTTCTAGAATTTGATAAATACTCATCAATTATAATTTATTTGTCTTCTAACAAGGTAAAACCTTTTTACCGCATGCTGAGTACAAACAAATATTAAGAGCTCGCTCACGATCCCGAAGATTAAATCGACGAGAAATTAATAAGTTGTTCACGTAAACATTCCATGAATGGTTAAGCCAAATGGTATGTAATTTAAGTTTTCATTGACAAGTCATAATGTTCTCTCATAACATTCATAATTTCTCGCTTACTTTCCATCAATAGGTTTGGAGCCTAATGAAGTAAATGACGACGTTAAATGGCTTTCACAAGGTCCAAACAGAATAGTTAAAAGATATAATGGCTTTCTCATCAACGGATACAGATTTCATACAAGGTATCGCGAGAGATTGAGAAGAACCCAAAATTGCGGAATTGTTGTTAATTCTTCGATTACAAGTTATGCTAGTGCTAGGGACAAGAATCCGTCCGAGGGGAATCTGAGTATTACGGACTTATTAATCGACATCATTGAGTTGGATTATTATGGCAATTGCAAAGTTGTCTTATTTCGAGGTGATTGGGCTGATGTGAATACGGCTCATGGAATTAAAAATGATCAATATGGCTTTACAATGGTGAATTTCTCTCGATTGATTCACACCGAGAGAACAACCGATGGACGAGCCGTATGTGTTTTCTTCTCAAGTTAAACAAGTTTTTTACTCAAGATCCAATCGATGAGGGTTGGTACGTTGTACTTCAAACACCCCTAGAGACTTGTTCGACATTGGCGAAGAAAGTAGAGATGACATAGTCGAAAGATCGTAAACTTTGCCTTTTCCGAACAAGACTTAACCAAAATATCCCTAGTACTAGTCAACAATTTCAATGGGTTCGTCAGATGTGGACGAAGATATTTACGAAATATGATGTAGTAAGATTTAATGATTTATTTTCTATATGTAATATTATAATTTTCATGTTGGTCATGTTATATAATTTAACTATTTTAAATGTCCTATTATTGTTGTTATTTGTTACTAAAATTTTGAACTCTTTTATGTGTTTTGCGTAAAAATGCCTAGAAGACGATTATTACGAGGTTTAAATATTAGAAATTATACCGCAAATTCAAAGCAGACGTAAATAGTGGACGGATACGCTTGTTGGATCTTCTAGTCCATTTATTACATAGATGACGAGCATGGAGAATTCCAAAGTAATGTTAAGTTTATTTTACATGCATGTTGAATTTTATTATTGATTCATTTTTCAATTTTAATATAATAATATATCATTTTTCAAATGAGGGTGGTGGGACGCGCAGAGCTCGGGGGCGCTGCGTTGCTTACGATTTATATGACTTACAAATTACCCAAATGTGTGTTATAGTAAGGAGAAACGATCATGGCCAGCCTATCGGATCTGAAGCTCGATTGTTGGCGTGCTATTTGGGCGTTATAGCACGAAATTCGAATATGTTGCCCATTAACTATGAATCATGGCATCACATGCCCGATGCCAACAAAAATCAAAGCTCGAAAATATTAAGGTAATAGAAGGTGAATGTAATTTATAATACTTTCATTTAACCTTCATTTATATTAACTTTTAAAAAAAAATTCAGTAGTAGATTTGATTTAGAGGTCTCCGATGACTATATTAAGAAGACGTTGGGTAAAAATGGAGAGACAATAAAAGCACCCTAAAAAAACAATATTTTAAAAAGACATCACCTCGACGAAAAATCATAAAATGTCCCACGGAATGTTGAGGTACCAATGGGAAGATCAAGTTAGATTCTGGAATTCAAAGAAAGGAGAGGTATTACGTACTTTCAAAGTCTTAGAAATTTTTCGGTTTATCGTATTTACTATATAAATAATTCAAATCCCATTATGTAGGACCGTGAGCGAGTTGGAACAAGCAGCAGACAGAAACAACAATTCACGCACACGGCAGGTTCCAGAAGTTTTGCTCGTGTGGCTGAGGCTGAGGTATTATAATTTATTACTTCTTTCAAATATTAATGATTTATACTATTAACTTATATTTTTTCTGCTATAATGTAGGAAGTTTAGTCAGTCAAAAAGTTGACGGCTTCAACTTTTTGACATTACGCATAGGAAGAAGGATGGATCTCCGATGACATCCAAGGCTGCAGAAATTTTGGTATATTTATTTAATAAATGTTGATTTTTTATAAATATTTATAATGCTTAATTATAATGGTTTAATTCATCGTTTGTAGTTTTAAATTTCTAATTTTAAGTTATGTTCCATTCATTTTTATTATATATTTCGTTTCTAACTCTTTTATTGATTTATTAGGATAAACTAAAGGAGAAGAAGGCGGAGTATGAAGCGGTTGTTTGTTCGACAGCGATTCTGTTAATCTCGACGAGATTGATAACGTAATTATTATCGATGTTTTGGGTCCCGAAAGGTACGCATCGCTTTCGATTGATAGTTTTGTTAATCTTGAGTATATTTATAATGTAATTATCACTAATGTTTTGGGTCTTACAAGGTATGGTCGGGTTCGATGTCAAGGATCGGTGTTACTCCGACCCAATATTTTGATCCGCTCCCGTAATACATGCCTTCCGGGAGTCAATCTCGTGCTGAAGTTCAGAGACTGAAAGAACAGATATCCCTGATGGAAGCGAGCACAGCTGAGCAAATTTCTCAGCTTAGAGCAGAGGCAGCAGCGAGGGAGGCGGAACAAATTTCTAAGCTTAGAGCGGAGGCAGCAGCGAGAGAGGCGGAGCATGTTGCTCAACTTAGAGCGGAGGCGCGGCGCCACGGAGGCAGAGCAGCAATGTAAAGTATGAAGAACTCCACTTTCACACCGCAGTTATGATGAATTTGTTCAAGCAAAGAAGCAGAGGCCGCCATCTTAGACATTTCTTTTCTTATTGTAAGATTTTTTTTTTAACATTGTTACAGTTAAACATTATTCTAAGAATTGTTTGAATTATGATTCATTTTTTAATAAATATCATCTTTTATTAAATTTGAAGTATTTGTTTAGATTTAATGCTTTTACTGAGATTTAAATGTTTTATTTGCTGCATTGGGTTGGAATTATATGCAATTGTTGCTGTTATTGGCTGGTTTTTACTGCAGGGAGGGTAGGATATTGGGAAAAAAGTGCACAGCAGATCTGTGCAAATTAGTGGCGTTTTTTTAAAAAGCGCCGCTAAAAGCCCCTACCTGTTGCGGCGTTTTTTTAAAAAGCGCCGCTAAAAGCCCCTACCTTGCATGCGCGTTTTTAAAGCGCCGCTAAAAGCCCCTACCTTTGGCGCGTTTTTTAAAAGCGCCGCTAAAAGCCCCTACCTGCGGCGTTTTTTTTAGCGCCGCTAAAAGCCCCCACTGCTATGCGCGTTTTTTTAAGCGCCGCTATAAGCCCATACCAGAGCGGCGCGCTTTTTAAAAGCGCCGCTAAAAGCCCATACCTGTAGCGGCGTTTTTTTTAAAAGCGCCGCTAAAAGCCCATACCTGTAGCGGCGAAAAACGCCACTAATTTTTGCGGCGGTTTCCTTAGCGGCGTTTTTTGCGGCGCTTTTAAAAGCGCCGCGAGTACTATTAGTGGCGCTTAAAAACGCCGCTAAAGGCCCAAAAAAACGCCGCTAAAAGTCTGTTTTGGTGTAGTGTTAGCTCTTAATGTTTATGCATTACTTAAATTTATCCTATTTTTTACATAAAAATATAATTCAACACACGATGAGTTAGAAATAAAAACAAAAACATTTTTTTTAAATCATGTTAATTATTAAATTAGATAATTCCCAAATACAATGCTTTTTTAGCAAAAAAAAAAAAATACATTGCTTTCCTTATGCTTTAAATGTTGCAAACTTGATATCTCTCAATGACAATTAACTCATTTTTTTGTTAGCTTGAGCTATCTATCATTGATGAAGCAAATTAAAGTTTAATTTTTTTTTAAGCTATTATACTTAAAATTGAATTGAATTAATAAAGTGGGTACTTTTTATTAATAATTTGAATTAATTAATAATATGAAAAGTCAAATTATTCTAATTAAAATATAAAGACTAAATCTCAAATGTTATCATAATAGAAAGACCCAAATGCAAATGGAATAAGTTAATTTTGGAATTTTGAGAGCATCTTAAGCAGTTTTTTAATTGATGTACTTATGTATTAATATAATTCTAGTTATAGTAGGCAAAGGTTGAGAACTTGAATCTTAAGGGTTTGGGTTTGAGTCTTACCATTTATAACTGTAATATGTGGATCTCTCTCTTATTTTATATGTATGCGTTGTGTCCGATTCTTTTAGGATTAATTTGGCTTTTGTCGCTTTAATTATGATTGATTGTTCATAATTAAAGTTTGAACTTAATATATTAATTTCTCTTTCCTTCTATAATAATTTCATCTCAAAGAAGAAACTAGAAAAATTAATTTATTAAAAATTTGAAAGATTGTAGCCTTTAATTGATTCTCCAATGATTCAGAGTAAAGTTGTTTATAGGTCAAGCCCATTCATCGATCAATAACATATATAATTGCCTAAGTTTGGCCCAATCCAAATATAGATTTAAAATTTTACTAAAAGTTATCCATATTTGTAAACGATTAATCTAAACTCGTTTAATCACACTTATATTATTTTTTGTTTATTTTTAAAATAAAATATTAAAATCATATATATCTTTTACTACCATTATATAAAAATATATATTTTTAATTAAATTTCTAAAGATAATGGCTTAACTTACTTTTTAATATTTAAATTGTAATGTTATATATTTGATTTTACTATAATATAAATAACATCTCATAAACTTAAAAACAGGTCAATCTGAGTTTGAGCTTTAAATTTTAGAATCCAAATCTAGTTTATATTTTTTGGGGTCAAAATCAAGCTATTTATCGTCGAGAATAATGGCTAATCCTCTCACTGCAAGTGCTGTCCAAACTAACCACCAAATGTGTTCCATTCCCCTAACTCATATTTTAAGTACACGATATAATAATTGATTTACTAAAAATGTTGATTATGATTTTGATTTCTACAAATCTATTTTTTTTCCCAAGCATCACCAAGTTAAATCTAACGACACATTATTTCTTGCATTCTGATCTTATTTCATTGCTTAATCATTGCAAGAGAAATCAATCAGCTAGAGTCAGAGAAAGATCATGGTTACTTGGCAAAAAATCATATAGAAGATCTCAAAGCAAAGTTCAGCATATTGTAACAATGCTAATCAAGCATGTAAATTTGTAAACCTTTCACTTGTATTAAAAAAAAAAAAAAACATATTGTAACAATGGGTGAATAGAGGGAGACAAAAGAGCCATACAAAAATCAAATGGAACATGAAACAATGTTTTCTTTTTCACCTCCTGCAACGAGTGATCCTAGAGCAGCCTCTGGTATAAGGATTAACAGCCTTTCTAGCATTGAAACAATCGGGTGTGTAATAAGACCTTCCCGAACGAGGCGGGCATGGAATCCTATTAGCCGAGAGTGCACCATACGAAATGTAATATCGAATGTGTTTCCTATAAAGTGATCTCCTATCAATGCCATTGCTACCTTCTTCGGTACCCGACATCATCCAAAGCCATTCCAGCTCGTCCTCAGTCATGAGCTGGTAGGTGGTTCGATCGAGCTGAGAGTTGACAGTACCGAGCAGCATTGTGGTGATAAGAAGCAGTAGTTTGAGAAACAAGGATGCCATTGATGAGCTTTTGGCCAAAAATGGATGAAACTCTAAGATTTTCTAAGGTGGATTCATTTTGTTGTGGGGGGAAGTACATTTGGGGACAGAAATCACATGTTATTTGATAGTATTTGCCGACTATTGAAAAGAAAAAAAACCTGATAGCCACTGCAACGCTGAGCATATCACTGCCCCATGCCCCTATTTGCTTGCCTCAATTAACGCGCTGAATTCACAACTTTCAAATTGATGCAATGATTGTCAATAGCTTTACATTTTTAATATTTTTTTTATTTTCATTTGTTTAATTCAGATTTGTCTGTACATATACATTTTGTCGCATGAATTTGGCTTTAAGGTTTGTAATTAATAATTAAGAGTTTTTTTTGGTCTAATTAAATACTTAAACTTGGTCTCAAGATTCAATTTTGTATCTAACTTTTTTTAGGCCCAATTAGATAACTAAACTTGGATTCATGATTCAAATTGGTTTCTGTAAGTATTAATTTGGACTACAAAACCAAGTTTAGGAACCAATTTGAACCAAGAAGCCAAGTTCAGGTATCTAATTGGACCAAAATAAATTTTAAGTACCAAATTGAACCCTAAAGGCAAGTTCAAGTACTTAATTGAACCAAAAAAAAAATGTTAGATACCAATTTGAACATTAAAACTAAGTTCATGTACCAAAATATATATTTCCCTTTTTTTAGCATAAATCCAGTTTGAATTCAATATGATCATATACATAAAAGGTATAAAAGCATAAACCCAAAATCAGGGGTGAAGTTTGAAACATTTTATTATGAAAGACGAGATAAAATTTTAAAAAATAATCGAGAGAATAAAGCTAAAATTTTATGTTAAAATAGCTTAAATTTAAATTAATAAGTTTTTGAAGGAGCCAAGAAATGAAAATTTTCCATTTTTTAATCTATTACAAGAATAATGTAAATAACCATTGGTCGTGTCATAAAAAGGTAATTAAGTCTTGGAACTTGACATCTTTGATCCCATTCTATTTTTTTTTCTTCATGTTAATTGGGCAATGAAACTGATACGATATTTTATTTGATTAAATAAGTCATGTCACAAAGAGGTTCGTACAAAATATTTGTCGAAATAAAATTTCAACTATTTAATTATGTAAATTTTTATGTATTAAATTGAAAAAATAATATAGTTTTCGATCACATCAAAATTAACAATTCGATGTTGATTTAGGGTATAAGTTTACGTTTTGGTTATTTAACTTTAAAAAGTTATAAAATGCTCATTAGACTGTTAAGTTTTTTTTTTTAAATTCGACTAACGAGCTCTAAGCGACGATTTAATGATTGGTACGGTGAGTTGGTACCCATCAACAAGTAAAAACGCATATCTTAGATTCAAGTCAAACTGATGATCAATGTTAGAGATCGGAGAAGAAATTTGTTTGAATTTTGGTTCGCAAGTTCGTGACATTTCAAGTTGTTTTCATGAACAAAATTAAACTGTAAAACAGAAGAAGAAAGAGAGGTTCCGATCGGTGCAGGTGGTGCAAACAGAGAAAGTCATACAGTAATAATTTTAATAGTTCCATGACTAAAATGAAAACTTTTGAATACTTCAATGACAATTTTATAACTTTTTAAAATTAAATTAGCAAAACGTTATGTTACTAATAATTTAATGCATGTTTATTATTCCTACATCCTCTCTTTATTAAGATATTCAATTGGTTGTCACTATTAATCTCTTTGTTCTCTGTTTTATCTAGCAATTTTCATGTTGTCTCGACTCGGTAGTGTTCGATTTAATATAGCACATGTCATGATTATCAGTACACTGAAACATACTGATATTATTACGTACCAATACACTAAGTTTTCGTGCACGAGGATCATTTACATGTTTGAGATTGATGTAACCTTCATTGTGCAGGACCCGAGTTCCACGACGTCTCTCCCTTGCCACCCGTAAGTGTCGAGATTTGTTTGTTGTTTCATATACGCTTTAAATAAAAAAGTATTATCAGCTTTGTCACCTTTACTAAGCCCAATAGAGATAGTCCAAAAGTTGAGGGCCTAAGCCCATTAAATAAATAGTTCAATAGCTGTTTGAAGTTGGCATAGCTGAGAAATAAAAAAAATGCAAAGATCAATGTAAAGAAGATAGTTTAATATCATAAAATAAGAGTTAATTGCATGAGACATCTTCAAATTATGTCACTTATTTTAAATTGGTTCTTAAATTTTAAAATATTCTAATTACATCCTTAAAATATCGGTTATACCAATTAAGTTTTTTTGTTATTAAAACCTTGCATGAGACCTCTTCAAATTATGTCACTTATTTTAAATTGGTTCTTAAATTTTAAAATACTCTAATTACATCCTTAAAATATCGGTTATACCAATTAAGTTTTTTTTTTTGTTATTAAAACCATTGATTTAATTGTTAAATAACAAGTCAAATCTTATGTAACTAATTTAAATTAAAAAAAACTTTAAAGATAAATAAAACGTTACCACATAATTTTTAAAAGTAAAATTGAAAAGAAAAAGAGTAAACAATAAAGCTTTTGTAAAATCTTCGAAAACATCAAAACCAAGATTTTTACAATTAATGATTTTAGTAACAGAAGGACCTAATTAATATAACCTTGAAAATTTGGGACTAATTTTTAAAAAGGGTCATAGTTTGGGATGTATAATGTAGTTAACCCTAAAAATAATAAACCCTAGACCCCGAAGTTTCGCGATTAATTTTCTAGTATTAATAATTTACAAGTCTTGGGAAACAAGTTTCCATTATTTGGAGTTGAATTAGATAAAAAGTAGAGAAGAAGGAAGATAAATTTGCTTTTTGATCAACTTTTTTCTTTGTTTTTGTATTTTTTAATCATGCCTTAGAAAGTGAATACAATGAGAAAAGCAGATATGAAATGCATGATGGTTATAATTATTCCATTTTCCACCTTCATCTTCCCTATAAAGCTAAATTTATTTTATATTTATTATTATTTATTTTTACTTCATTCTCCTTTTGGGTATTTAGGTTCTCTCTTAAAGATGGAGAATAGTAATAGGAGTCAGCTAGCATTGTTCCTTTTCAAAAATTTTATACATACATTGTTCTTGGGGACTCCAACTTGATGTTACACAATATGTATATATATATATATATGTGATGCTAAGATTTGTTATTGGTTATGAGACTTATCTAAACTTTGTACATCCATTAATTATATATATATATTAATATTATATTATATTTTTGAAATCGAAGAAAAAAATATTCAAACTCATGTAATATATTAATTAAATTAAAACTTAATCGAAGAATATATATAATATACATTGTCGTTGGGACTCCAATGTATCTTTGTGAATACCCACCCAAGTCTCAGTACTGCCTCGGGTACGAGGCTCTACCTTAGTATTGCTCTTTGCTCAGTTCCAAAAGGGGACCTATGTGAAATGGAATATTTGTATTTGTATAGTTTCAAAGTCTTGTCTTTCCTCGTTTCTCTGAATATTTTACTTTTCTTTTTAATTTTGCATGATGCATAAAACACAATAAAAATCCCATAGTTTATTGCTATACCTACTTAATCTATATGTACCTAAACTTGGAAAAAGAGGATTTATGAAATTCAAATCAATAATCTGACATTTTATTTGGTTACTTTGGGAAATTTCGTAGTCGAAAATGCAATATATGAAATTCAAACATGAAAACTTTCTATTTTTTTTACCGGGAGTGTAAATGTTAGGGAGGATTAGTATTGTTGAGGGATAATGTATCGTCTATCAGACAATCGATTGAGTCTCCAATAATAATTCGTATCATTTTTCGTTTGAGTCAGAGTTTCGTCTCTCTACTCCAACAAGAGATCGAAATTGAGGCAGTGTTCGAGGAATAAAAATGCTTTGTCGAATTGAGCTCTATGTGATGCATGAGCCACCTATAAAAAAAAAAAAAATTAAGCCAAAGAGGACCAAAAATAAATCATAATTTTTTTTAAGATAAAAGTACAATTTTATTATTATACTAACATAATATTTTATAAAATTTAAAAAAATTAAATAACTATGTCTAATAAGATTTCAACTCATAATCTAGTTTACGATAATTGTTGAAACCATTTTTTTTTTAAGTTTTTGAAAAACAGGGTCGACTTTAAAAATATGGAGTAGAGTCGCCACCGACCTTTTTTGTTTAGGTGTGATTGGATCACCTTGTAAAAAAATTTGGTCTACGAAATTAAATAACAAAAAGGGTTCGGGAGTCGGTTATGCACGAGGAAGGGCTAGCAACCTCGTACGCCCCAGAACGGGTACCAAATCGATTAATTAATTGTCCTCGCGTTGAAAACTTGAAAATGTTTAAGTTTTGATTCTTTCTAAAGAATATTAATTAATTTTGAACTGAATCTCAAGATTTGCTCGTTCTAAATGAAAAAAACATCACATCCAACACGTTAGGATGTGACACATTTATACTTCGACATCAATATCATCTTTGATCTTCAAAACATGCAATTAAAAGGATATTTGGTTATTTGGTTAAACGGAAAATTAACACCCAGCACGTTAGGGCGCAATTCTTCGAATTTCCAAACACGCAAATATTGCCTTATTTTGAAAAATTTTCAAATAAACGATGTTAAAATCGACTCAAAATGTATTTGTTTGGTTTGTTTAGATGAAAAATGAACAATTTTAAATTAATTGGAAATCTTAATCACAATGCAATAATAAAAACAAAGTATAATCGCAAACATACAATAACAATATATGGCAATAATAAAAACACAAAAGAGCAAGTTAGGGTTCATACAATAGCAAGATATCATATACTATACAAATACTAACATTAACATTCAAGACTAATGCATTTAAAAGACAATTTAGAAAGAAATATTAAACAACTTAACATAAATAAAACGCAACAAATTTTAAGGCAAATAAAAAGAATGAATAATATATAAAAATAAAGAAAGTATTTGAAATCATTAATATAAACAACAAATTATGTTTATGAATTTTACAATGAGTATTATATAAGAAGAAAATTAAATAAATAATATACAAAAATAATATATGTCAATCCAAAGTAAAGATTAAAAAATATTAGATGGTAGTATACAAATGAATTTTAAAATCAATATTATAAGAGGAAAACCAAAATACATAATATACAGGATAAAATATCAATCAAAATAAATAATATTCATAAAGAAAAAAATAATGTGAATAATATACATATATTGAGAAATATTTTAATTTAAATAATATATAAAATAATATATAAGAGTATTTAAAAATATTATATAAATCTTTAAATCAAATTAATATACATAAAAGAGAGTTTTAAAATGAACAAATTACATTAAAACAAGTTTTTTTTTTTAAAAAAAAATATACAAGTAAAAAAAAAACTAGATAATCAGTAAAATATTCTAAAATATTATATTAAAACAATTTTAAAAAAATGAATAACGAATTAATTAAGAAAAATAAAATAACTGAAATAGAAAAGGGCTCCAATTGGAATAAAAACAAAATTAAAAGAACAATTTTTAAACAAATAAAATCATGAAAACAGAATCAGGGACTTAAATAAAATGCGCATAAATGAACGAGGATTAAAATTGAAATATTCCCGTTTACGAAAACGCTGCGTACAGAGTGGATCAAATTGGAATGGCGCGCAATTTACAGAGACCAATTAAAAAATAAAGAAAGTGTGTAATGGATCTATTCAGATAGCAGCACCAAAAAGAGGGGCTAATCTCGAAATATCCCTTCACCGCAGAAACGCGCGGATCCTGAGGATAATCAGGTCGGGTGAATCGGGTCGCACCACACAGCGTCGTTTTGAGGCTATTAAAATTAGCCAAAACGGCGTCGTTTTCTTAATAAAAATTGACCCCTTATAAGCAGATTTAAACTATCTGCTAAGTTTCGAAACCCTAGCCCCCTTTCGTTTCGTTCTCAGCCGCAATAAAAAAAACCTCTGTTAACCACTAAAATGCCACTGTAAACGGCGAGGAGTGATACGCGAAGGTTTGATTCGTGCTTATGAGCACCGATTCGCCGTGCTTTTCGACCAATGTCCCCATCTAAACCCCGATTTCGACGGAGAAGACATGTAACATACATTCGCCATGGTAAATCATTCTTTTTTTTTATTTACAAATAAATACAAAAAAAAAAGAGAAAGGAAAAGAAAAGAAAACACGAAAGCAAAAGATTTTTCAGATCACCTTTCAATATTTTTGCTTTTGATTTAGTATATTGCCTATCGTCTGCGTAAAAAAAATTACAAAAATTTTAAGGCTCTTTTATAGCCACCGAAAATACAAATTTTCTTTTCTGTCTATTTTTGTTGTTTCTCTGCTACTGGTGGCTTGTTTGCAGGTACGGAAGGCGCGGACATGGCGTCTGGAGCGCGCGGGGCGTCAAGGAGCACGAGCGATGGCGCGCGTGGAGGCACGCACGAGGAGGCTAACTGCGCTACTGGGCGCTCGGAAGCTCTGTGGTGGCATGGTGACGCACGTGGAGGAACGCGCGCGGCGCAAAGCAGCTTCTGGAACCCTTAGGGTTTCGGTCTGCCAAAATCATTTGGGCCATTCGGGCCGATTCCAGAATTGAGTTTTGTTTATTGGGCTGTAAGTGGGTTAGGGGTTAGGCATTTGGGCCTGTATTGTAATTTGGATTGATTGGGCTGTAATGGACTGATGGACTATTATTTTTTTGGACTTTTAATTATTGATTTTTTTTTGTTTGGTTTTAATTAATTATTGGGACCCGGCATAAATTGACTTTTACAGTAATATTTGTGCTAGCACCTAACAAATATCATTAATGTTCATGGAATAATGAAGACGAAAGTGAGTTGGAAGCTTTTTGGTCGACATGATTTGACCGGCCGGCATAGTGGATAATTAGTTGGCAATAATATTTGTATGATTATGATGAAATATATATATATAGCAGTAAATATATATATATATACTTCCTTGCACATATATATTTATAGTAAAATATGAAATGAAAAAGGGACTGCTCGGATCATAGCCAAATGATTCGAGGGGTATATAGCATTTTCCCATAACCCACCCGATGATTAACCGATCAAAATACAATAATTTGTAGTCGAATTTCGATGAAACAAAAAGAACCCAGTAAAAATAGCCAAAATTTATATCCTACATTATTATTGTCTAGTGAAATGATGAGTAAAATTAAGAGAACGTGGGAGATGGGACTTTGAAAAATATGTATATATATATATATATATGTGTGTGCAAGAAATGATGGATGGGGGGGACCCAAAATTTTGGGGTCTGATCGAAACATAAAAGAATCCCTTGGATTAAGGAGAAAGAGCAGCTAATAGCCTTGAATTGTGGGGTTTTTTTTTTTTTTCAAAGAAAGAAAAAAACAACTTTTCTTTAACGTTCTATCAGTCACAATTATAAAAAGAAGAGACGATGAAGATGAAGGGAGAAATAGGAATAATGTGACGTGCATGTGATCCAACAGCCTTTATGTTCCCCACACTCTTCTCTTCTTCTATCACAAAATACATTTTAAAAAAATTCAAATTGATTTCTAAATTTTTAATTGAGTTTTTAAACTTCTTGTTTCATCAATTTAATCACAAGTGTTAAACGTGAATTAGAGTATGACGTAAAGTTTATTGAAAATACATAAATCAAATTATAGATACATTTATTTATTGTGTAATAATTTCAATTTGATATTTTAAAGAATTAGCAATTCCATAGAATTTAGAATAGTTATTTCTTTATTTTTTAGCATTTAAAATTTAATTTGTCAATGGAATAGATATATGTGTTCACAATTTGATGTACGTTAAATATGCTCTATGTTATACATAAGTTCGCATTTACTGCTCAATTTAATTGCTAGGCTAATGAAACCTGGTTGATACGGTAACGATATTTTGAAGATTCAATTAAAAAGTTTTGAAGTTTGAGACCAATTTAGAATTTGAAACATAATTTCAGAACGTCTAATACAATTAACCCACTAACATATATATTAATTTGTCTTGACTTCTATAAAATGGTAGTTAAAATTTTTATCAAAAACCTGTTTAATACGAATTCAAATTTTATTACCCCATCCCACCATCAATATTATATAAAAAAAAAAGTTAATTTAAGTAACCATTTTTAAAACCATTAAATTTTAGTATAAGTATTTTTTTAATTATGTTATTGATACTTGAATGCAATTCAAGTTTGGTCATGTTTTCATCATTGAAACAGTGATTAAAAGCTTTTCTTTTCTCATTACTTAAATTTAATGTTGTAATAATTGAATTGATAGTTAAATTAGCCCGATCATCGGTTTTAATTTCAATTGTCAGTTTAAATTAAAATAAAAAAATTATTAAAAAAACATAATTAGTTAAATAATTGAATAACTAAGTTTTTAATTTTTTATCACTTCATAACTATTATTCCTTTTCTTACTTTTCTGTTATCGATTTTTAATCCAACCAACTGATCTAATTCAATTCTAACATTCAAACCCCACACTCCATATCACATAAAGCTATATATATAAAGCTGAGATGATGCAAACTAGATTGCCATTTCCTTTAACATCTTTATTTCTGAGTGGGGAAGTACTTTTTTTTTTCTCTGAAATAATTCTGATATTCTTGATGATCATATCAGTAGAATATACTTACTTTGTACATGACAAAGCTGAACACGTTTTGTAGTAGGGTAATGGCATATATATATATATATATAGCTTTTAATTTTGACATAGAAGAAGTTGAATTTTTCCATGTCTTTAACAAAGGGATGAAGGAAAAAAAAAAGAAGGGAAAAAGGAAAATAGGCCCAAAAAAAGGAAAAGAAAAGATAATGGGAGCAAAAAAAGAAAAGACATATATCTTGTAGTTTCACTTCTTTTAATGTAACTCTTCTCTTAAAGTCTTTTGTTAAAATTAACTTTTTTTCTTTTTTTTTTATAATAAAGAAAACAGGCAATGCAAGTCTTTTGGACCCATTTCTATATGTTTTTTTAAAAAGGAAATAGAAATTATGCATGGGAAGAGATCAAATAGTAGTTTCTAAAAATAATATTTGTAAGGGATATATTCTTTTCTTGAGACAAATTATTAATAAGAAAGTATAATGAAAATGTTAAAGAGTTTAAACCCTAATTATAAGTTGTTTTAATCTCTTAAAAGAAAATAAAAAATATGGGACAGATGTGAAGTGTGCATTGCATTTCGGATGAAACAAAGTTGATGTCTCGACAACACGACACGTCACATCCCGACGAAAAGAACCCGTCGTCTCGACGGCGTGATGCCTGGCTTCACGACGTGGCGACGTGTTCCCCACTTAACCAGGTTTCTTCTCTTAGTTAAACCCTGTAATCTTTTCTCAGTTAAACTCTGATTATTCTAGGCATGATTTAGTCATAATCTTACATTAATTTCAGCCTATAAATAGGTCATTTAACAACCCTAGATAGTTTAGAATAACAACAAAATTAAAAGAGTTTGTGGGAATTTCATGAAAACTTTTTATTCCGGGTTCAGGGTTTTATTTCTCCATCTTGTACTCCCCTTTCGGTATTTTTCCGGTTAGTGAAGCTTTGCCCGTAGTTTTCTTATCATCTTCGGAAAGTTTTTTTTACATAAATATTTATATCCAGTTTTCTTAACTTTCATTTGTATTCATTGCATAATTCGGATTCGATTCAACAGCATATAATTTATTTCAAATTCTACGACAATGGAAGGAAAGATGTGAATGGCTTAAAAGAACATCATGGTTGGCCTTCTTTTAGTGCTTTATTTCAAATATGTATAATATTTATATATAGTTTAATGAAAAGTGTGGTGCATTGCAAAAGCATAACCAGATAAAGTTACTAGTTTTTGAGCTCAATCCTATTCTATTATATTTTTTTCACTACATATGTAGTACTAATGCTAGTCATGAACCTTAGCTCTTGGTCTATGATTAGTAAAATGGCTAACAATATGTTTATTTAGTAATAACATTATTATATAGTATGACATGAGAATTCAAGTTCAAATTTTAGCAGCCCTCTATCTCTAATTATATAAAATGTTGTAAAAAAAATATTGGGTGCAATTATATAACATTTTTTACTCTCAAAGAGAATATTCAAGTTCGAACATTAGAGATAATATTGTTAAGAAGAACATTTATAAATCCTTTTGAAACATTAATCTTATTATATTTTTGTATCATATTTGCTCTTATTCATATAAGGCCTAGAATTAGGCCCTCCTCAATCCTTAAATAGAAGGATAATGCACTTCAGTGCACTCAAACTCACGTCATGTTGAATTGACAACAATATCAATGCCAATCAAGTTAAGACTCAACCGACATCTAGATGGAAATGTAAAACAACTTTATCATGTAGAACTAGGAAGACAAAGAAGCTGCTACAAATCACACAAATAAAAACAAAGGACAACACCGTCTACATATCTGCACATCAAAATGCAATTTACCTATATATCACTCTTCATTTCCTCGTGGGATCCCATATGATCCCCTCGTGACCCCCTTCGTTTTCTTTTTCAAAATTTACCCTTTTTTTATTGTTTGGTAAATTATAACAAATGTTATTAAACTATTAATATGTTTACGTTTTGGTCACTCAATTTTAAAAAGTTACAACATAGTCATCAAACTATTCGAAAGTTTTCATTTAATTTACTGAAGTATTTGAAAGTTTTTATTTAAATCACTATGCTATTAAGTTTTTTTTTTAAGTCTAGTTAGTGAGCTCCAAGCGATGATTCGAAAATCGATACAATGGGTCAATACCCATCAACAAGTAGAAGAACATACCTTAGATTCAAGTCAATTTGAAGGTCAGTGTCAGAGATCAAAGAAGAAACTAGTTTGGATATTGGTTTGCATATTCGTGACATTTAAAGTTGTTTAATGAAAAAAATTGAATTATAGAAGAGAAGGGGAAGGAAAGCTTTCGGTTGATTTAGGCAGTGCGAATAAAGAAGACCATACAGCAATGGTTTTAACAGCCTAATAACTTAAATGAAATTTTTTGAATAGTTAAATAATTATATTGTAACTTTTTAAAGTTAAGTAACCAAAATGTGAACTTATTAATAATTTAATATCTTTGAGTGCAATTTACCCTTATTTTTTGTGCCACTTCAAAACCCTTGCTGCCCTTTGCACATACTCTTAAGTTAAAACCCTTTTTCTTTTATCACCATTATCTGCAATTCACAGGTTTGATTTTTTTTTTTTTTTTTGCATGTTTAAATTAATGTATCTGAAACATTAGCACTTGTTTATTTAGGTAAAAATAACTTTTTAATCTCTATTAATTTCGATATTAAGTAAATTAATCCCTTTTAAAAAAATAGAATAAGTTAATTTCTGTCAATTTTAAAAATGAGTGACTAAGGATAATTAATCACAATGTTGAATTTTTTTGTCAATTGTACATATTTTTATTGGTATAGTAACAAATTTAACCCTCAAAATTTATACATTCTATCAATTTGGTCTTTAATTTAACAAATTTAGCTTGCAATATATTTACACTCTATCAATATTTACAGATAATATATAAACACCGAAAGATAAATTTGTTATTATACCAATAAAAAAATATGTACAATTGACAGAAAATATTAATATTATGAAACTTATTCTTAGTTGCCAACTTTCAAAATTGATTGAAATTTAATTGCTCCAATATTTTAAAGAGGGATTGATTTTCACCAAAATTAAAAGAGATTAAAAAGATATTTTTATCGTTTATTTATTATACACACGTATTTACAATTTAATCATATTAAAATAATATTTAATGACTAAACTAAGACAGCTCAATTAAAACCTTTTAAAAATTAAAAACTAGTTGAAATATTAAATGATGATAGTTTGGGAACATTTTAAAATTGTCAAAATAAGGGTTTGTCTTTGAATATCTCTTCCATTTCTCTCTCTATGGCTTCTGCTGAGGAAAACAGACAATGGAACAGACAAAAGAGGGTGTAAGAACAGACAGAAGAAAGAACCTTGTAGCTTGTCGTTGTCGTATAAAATATAATTTCAGATTTTGATTCTTTCTTTATTTTAATCTCCCCTTTGATATATATGTATACTTGCCTTAAAATAATTACAAGTAGGTGGGTAATTCTATCCCTATTCAATCTCTGTCTGTCCTTGAAATTCTGGAATTAGAGACATTTAAATATTGTTAAACCTTTGTTGTATATGTTTGTATTTGTCCCATAAGAAGAAAAGAAAATTGTAATTTGGAAAGGGAATCGGCGGTCTTCATGTGTAATGCTTTTTTTATAATAATATTTAAATTAAATGAAAGTTGTTGATTGAGTTTTAATTCGATTGGCATTGACATTGTTATTAATGCAGATGATGTAGGTTCGAATGCTCTGAAGCGCATTGTCCTTTTATTTACAGGTTGAGAAAAGGCTATGGATAATTCTAAACATTTTTGTGTCAAAAATAACAGATATGATCAGAATTTATAAGAGATAATAAATAAAAAATTTGTAAGTTGAAGTGTAATTTTATCATTATACTAACTTGTTATTTCCTAAAAATTAAATCGTGCATTGTAATGATTAATTATTATTCTAGTTATTTGTACTTATCGATTGTAATTGTGCTTATACTTGTAATTATAGGTCAAGCCCTGCTATCAGTCTATATACTATATGTAAGTTACAGATTTAGTCCCTATACTCTTACTTGGTCATTTTTAGTCTATGTACATTTCGAATTTTGGAATTTCAATCTTAACCCAAACAATAGTTGTTAAATTCTACTTTAAAATCTCATGTAACGAACATATTGTCATATGTGCAATGTAATATCAATTTGTTATTTCCATATAATACTCATAAAAAGCCATATCATTTTACTTAATGGATTTAATGGCTATAGCTTTAGTTAAGACTTAAATTTTAAAATTCGAAAAGTATAAGAACTAAAAATAATTAAATTGGAGAACAAAGAATAAATCCACTAACTTACGTATAGTATAAGACTTATAGTAGAATTTGACCTAACTGTTTTTTAGTTTAATCGATTCAACTGGTTTAATCATTTTGGAAAATTTTAAAATATTAATTGAAATAATTAAAAATCCCTAAAAATTAAAAGATAAAATTATAAATATTTACCAAAAAAATCCAAAATAATAAAAGAAAACCAATTTTACCCATTTTTTAGTTCTAATTTTTACTGATTTCATAATTTTTCAATCTAACTTATATAATCCAACCTTCAAATCAATCGATTTTCAATTCAGAATTTGAATTTTACACCCAAAGTTTGGTTTAGAAATTAGAATAGAATCTTCTTTGCAACTCAAAGTATTGAGAAAGAGCTGATTTTGAGTAGTGATGGTGGTGGGGACTCAATAGGGATATTTATATCTGTGTCTAAGTTGTTGACAACTTGTTTGAGTACAAAAACATCATCAAACTTTGTTCTTTTAGATTTACTTGTTATTCGTAGGACCCTTTTTTTTGCACTCTTAACATATGTGATGATGATGAATGTCTTAATGCATACAAAACTCGATTTCCCCATATACACACAACTATATGAAAAAGAAAGACAAGCTTTTGTCTTGTAGTTTTAACCTTCCTTTTCATCATCAGAAACTGTTTTTCTTTTTTCAACTGTTCCATGTTCCATAAACTGTTGATTTTCATCAATGATATAGGACCCATTTTTATTTTTTTGTATTTCATGATGGACTCCACCTATTTATCACGATCTCATGTTTTTAACTCCCCATGGATTTAACTTCATGATTAGGTTAATCAATGGTAGTAGGTAATTTGCTATATGTTGGGATCGACCCGATTAAGTAATAAGTAAAAAAAAATAACGGAATAAATTAAGAAATTGAACACACAAATTTAACGTGAAAAAATCCCTCCAAAGAGGATAAAAAATCAAGGGCAAAGATAATTTTACTAGAATGGCAAAAGAATGAAGAATACAAAAGATGGAGATAAAAACTAAACCCCGAAAACCCAAAAACAAAGAACCCTCAAAACGTAAACACAAAATTCTCTAAATGTGTTATGAGTTCTAATCTCTAATGTGTGTATTTTCTAAAGTTGTAAAAGAGCCTATTTATAGGCTAA
The DNA here is from genome assembly GCA_025698515.1 of Gossypium sturtianum. NCBI lineage: Eukaryota > Viridiplantae > Streptophyta > Magnoliopsida > Malvales > Malvaceae > Gossypium > Gossypium sturtianum. The sequence goes on from CM046948.1 coordinate 161,279,539, forward strand.
ATTTATAGGTCAAATAATACTAAAATAATCTAGACTAATCAGAGTTTGATTGAAAGAAATAAATTGAGTTTAACTGAAAGATATTTATTTCTCAAATTTGACTGAAATAGGAGTCATACTCAACACTATATATTTCTAGTTATCAATATTGAACTAATTGTAATACAAAGGGGAGAATGTAGTGACGATTCATTCAGTAGGGTGAAAGTCATAGGGAGATTAAAGTGATTAAAATGTGAGTATCGAGAGAAGATTGGAAAGAGAGTTGAGAATTTTAAATAAGAGTGTTATGGTTTCTGTTAGGATCGACCCGATTAAGCAACGAACAAGTAAAAGTAGCGGAATAAATTGAGAAATTGGACACGCAAATTTAACGTGGAAAAACCCCTCCAAAGAGGATAAAAAACCACGGGCAAAGATAATTTTACTATAATGGCAACAGAACGAAGAGTACAAAAGATGGAGATAAAACTAAACCCCGAAAACCCGAAAACAAAGAACCCTTAAAACGTTAACACAAAATTCTCTAAATGTGTTATGAGTTCTAATATCTAATGGGTGTCTTTTCTAAGATTGTAAAAGAGCCTATTTATAGACTAAATTCATAGGTCAACTAATAATAAAATAATCTAACTAATCAGTGTTTGATTGAAACAAATAAACAGAGTTTAACTAGAAGATTACTTCTCAAATTTGACTGAAATAGGAGTCATAATTTAACAAATCTCCACCTTGACTCATATTTCCACAATGCCATCTTTGCCAAAGCCCGCCACGAGTGTAACACCCCAAACCCAGCCCAAACGCTACAACCGGATCTGGTATGTCACTTAAGAGATTTTACATAACATGTCGCATTTTGGAAAATAATTACTAGGTTTACACCTTTATTTCGAAAGCTTAATAATTCATTAAAGTATAAAATATTAAGTAACCAATTATCTTGGTAGATTTTATATAAAAACCGAAATTTCATGCAGGTCTTAAATTAATTGAAAACGTAAAACTTAAAACCCAGTAATACAAGCCCAACAAAATCCCAAAACATAAATGGTAGTCTAGTGGCCCATGGCCTTATTACAAGGAAATTTGAACCCATTAATTAAATGAAAATAAAAAATTAGACTAAGTCTTTTTGCTGAATTCTCAATGCTCTGTCGCATGGCCACCTTGCTCTACTCTCCAGCCCGGTCCGATGCCCTAAGTGTCACCTGAGATGGTTAAAATTAAAGGGTGAGTCGCGAGACTCAGTGTGCAACCCTCATGCACCATTAGATTTGGGCTTTTAGCCCCATAAAATAGAATAATCAAAATATAAGTAACAAAAATAATATGCAAAGCCCAACCCATATCCTAGGTGTCCATCCGCTTCTGCGCCCCGTACGACCCATTCACACCATTGGGGATTTCTACAATCAACCCACACCGCTACACGCCTTGATGGCGATCGTGCCGCTCATCATCGAGATCATGGCCGTAGCCACTACAATGAATCACGGCAGGCCACTACAACGCATCACGGTAAGGAACCGCTACAACGAGATCACGGTAAAAACGCTACAACATATAACTTCCTCCTTTCATCAAACCCAACCCATGCAATCACATAAAATCAGTATACTCATAACATTTAATCAGATCATTTACTAACCTGGTGATTTGCGTTACCCTCTTTGGGTTCCCGTCAATAAGCCGGGGTTTCGGCATTTATCAAAACGTATAAGACTTATAATTATATACTAATCAAACAGATCTAGATGGTGTGGAGAATTACACACCTGATATTGCGAAATCCAATATTCTTAGTCGATGTCCTTGCTATCTGGATCTATTATCCTCAATCTATAGCCTTGCTTAAAAGCTGGAACAATTGCGAAAATAGGCCTCTCCTATATTCGGCCATGGTTAGTATTCTACCCGATTTTATATATATAAAAAAACAAATCCTCTTACCTTGAAATCCCGAAAGTAACACGATTCTATAACTTAGAGATCTATGCGATTGGCCTCCTTCTTCAAATCTCGGAATGCCGAAAAGAAGAGTGAAATAAGAGATTAGTTTCTAATAGCCATTCGACTGAGGACTTTTGAAAAGCCAGAAGAACATTGAAATCCCGAAATCAATACTTACCTATTGTTTCCTTCAAGATTCGGCACAAGCAAACTCCTTTGAAGAGAATTCGGCAACTTCAGGAAGTGAGATATAAGAATTTCGGCTTTTAGAAGATGTACGAATTGAAGAGATGGCTAAGAGAGATTCGTAGATGAATATTAAGGAGAAGAATAGAATAATAGAGATGTGATTTCAGCTTTTAGGGATTAAAAGAAGAATAACAATAGAGGTTAAAAGATTCGACCAACCAGAAATTTTAGAGAGGAAGAAAAGGTGAAGAAGATGGTGATTTTAGGCTTTTGAGAGAAAGAAGATGAGAAAAGAAAATAAAAGAGAGGCTTCAAAATTTCTAATTTACCCCTCTTTATATAGAAAACCGATTCCTCCCTTTAGCAGAGATTGATTTTCTACCCAACACTGCCACACATGATAGCTCCTATCCCTTTTCCCTTATCTTAATCATTATCTCCTCAAAAATAGCCTTTATCTGCTTATTATCCTTAAAGACTAAATCCCTAAATAATAGCCTTTATCCGCTTATTATCCACATGAAATAAATATAATAAGATTCCCAAAAAAATAGCCTTGTGCCGTCCCCCTTACTCAATTAAGTGCTCAAATCTAGCCCTATAACTTGGGCTTCACGCAACCAAAAATTTGGGCCTTCCTCATGCACTAGTGACGCCACTTATAGCTCACCTTATCATGTTCCCTAGGCTGCTGGGCCACGAGCCCAATATGTCAATTAAACTACTACAACTTCAATTTAAGCCCTTAGAGTGTCTAAACAAAATATTTAAAACAAGGCCTCACCCCAATTTGAGCCCCAATTGTACCTCAAATTCTCAAATTAATATTTTAAGCATCCAAACACATAAAATGCATGACCCAATTATTCGGGATGTTACAACGAGCCTATCTTGAACCATGCAGAAATTAATCGAGTCGAATCATGCTTAGAATCTGGAAGACTTCTAGCCTTCTTGACTTATACCACCGCCAAATCAAAACTAACCCGGTCCGATTTTCACGAACACACGTGCCCTAACTTTTCAAAACCTGCATCCAAAAGAGAACCTCTCTTCAACAAAACGGTCATACCTTTTTCCCTCCTATGACCAAGTTGCCTCCGCTCTAAACGAGTTTACTTCGACTCTGAATCGGACGAGGGACGTCCCGATTTCACCGATCCATCGTAGAACCTTCCGTAATATAAAGATCGCGCTTCTTTTACCTTTTAACAAAACGAGCTCCATGAGATACTTGAATGCCGCTCGACTCGATGTTGATTCTGCATCCTTTCAAGTCTAAAATACTCAAGGAGATGAGATTCTTTCATAAATCAGGTACATACTTGACATCTGAGAGTGCCCTAATCGTCCCATCGTGTATCCTAATTTTAACAGTACCAATACCAATTACCTTACTAGATGAGTCGTTTCCTATGCACACAACTCCACCTTCAACCGAACTGTATGTGGAGAACCATTCTCTATTGGGACACATGTGAAAAGAACATCCCGAATCTATGATCCACTCGGACGTGAGCTTGGAGTTATCACTCGTTGACACTAATAAGAAATCATCGCCGCTTTCATCAGCCGAATTAGCACCAGCTACATCTTCCTCGTTACTCTCAGCAGCTCTTTTCTTTTGCAGTTTATAACAATCTGCTTTGACGTGACCTAACTTTTTACAATAGCGACACCTTTTGTCTCGTTTCGTTGATGCTATCAAAACGGAAGCTTGCCTATCTGTCTTGCTATCCAAATGAAGCTCATTGTCGAGTTTGTCTCTACTCAACAAATAACCCTTCACATCTTCGAGCGAGAGTTTGTCTCGCCATAAATCGAGTCTCCCGAAAGACTTGTATGAAGGGGGTAAAGAGCACAATAATAGCATAGCTTTGATCTTCATCGTCAATATGAACCTCAACATTCTTTAAATCATTTAAAAGAGTAATGAATTGACTGATGTGATCTCTAAGAAGCTCATCTTCGTTCATGCGAAACGTAAATAGACATTGTTTCAACACTAAACGGTTAGCTTGAGAGACTTAGTCGCATAAAGAGTTTCTAACCTTTTCCACAAGGCGGATGAGGTCTTCTCCATCAATACCTCCCGCAATACCGTATTCGCGAGGCACAACCGGATTGCGCAGACAAAGCCTTTTCATCAAGCTCTTCCCATTCTGCTTGATTTAGATTCTCGGGCTTTTTCCTGTAATAACCTTTTTCAAGCGGTTTGAACTAGAATTGCCATCATCCGAACTTGCCACAGATTGAAATTTGTCTCACCATCGAACTTCTCAATTTCAAACTTTGTTGCTTTGCCATATCCGAATAGGTTGATCTATGAAAATTGAACTAGCTCGATACCACTTGTTAGGATCGACCCGATTAAGCAACGAATGAGTAAAAGTAGCGGAATAAATTGAGAAATTGGACACACAAATTTAACGTGGAAAAACCCTCCAAAGAGGATAAAAACCACGGGCAAAGATAATTTTACTATAATGGCAACAGAACGAAGAGTACAAAAGATGGAGATAAAACTAAACCCCGAAAACCCGAAAACAAAGAACCCTCAAAACGTTAACACAAAATTCTCTAAATGTGTTATGAGTTCTAATATCTAATGGGTGTCTTTTCTAAGGTTGTAAAAGAGCCTATTTATAGGCTAAATTCATAGGTCAAATAATAATAAAATAATCTAACTAATCAGTGTTTGATTAAAACAAATAAACAGAGTTTAACTAGAAGATTACTTCTCAAATTTGACTGAAATAGGAGTCATAATTTAACAGTTTCATTTTCTGGAGTTAGTCACCCTTTTAAGGATTGCTCCTAATAGTTCTCTAAATGTTGTGTGTCACTCATATATTGGTTTCGGACTTCTTGGAATTTAGTTGAACTATTGATGCTGTTAGAATAAACGTCGATAATGGCGGTAGAATGATCGCAAAGCAATAAGAAAAAAAATAATAACACACAGATTTTACGTGGAAAATCCTTTTGGGAAAAACCACAGGTAGAGGAGGAGAAATTCACTAATGTTGAAAAACGAATTATACAAAAGTTAAGGGTTGAAAAACCTTGTTCTAATCAAAGTCAAATAGAAGAAGAATAGTTCTATACAGATTCAAATAGAAAAACCCTCAGCCTTTTGCCCCCAAAAATCCTTTAATTTTGCCACTGTATTTATTTCTTCAACAAGTGACGGGATTCGGGTCACACAATCTTTAACAGATGTTTTGCTGTCGTAGGTATGAGTTATCATGTATAAGGAACAAATATTCATGACATGTAAATGACAGATGTCTTGTCCATGTCAGGCATGTAGTCCCATCAATTCAGGCTCCCGTGTATTGTGCTCACAAGATATTGGACTCACGGGTGTCCTAACTCGCAAGGTGTTGACTAATGGAGTCATGAATCTAGCAAGGTAAGCTCGCAAAGTATACGTATAACAATGTCTAGTATGTCGTTGTTGGAATCTCAATGTATCAATATTGCGAGATGTGTCTAAATCATAAGTCAAATTTTAAATTGGTTTTAAATTTTTAAAAATGTCTCAAAGTATTAGCTGATATCAATCAAATCTTTCTATTAAAACTATTAGTTTAAGCATTAAATGTTAATTTAAATCAAGTCTGTGATCAATTTCGAACTCAAGTGGATTCCATGGGTGGAATCTTGAGAACATGATTAAAAACTATTAAAGTTTAAAAACTAAATGTTGTTCACCCATAAAATCCATCTAGTTTCGAGCTTCCAAAAGAGCAAGTAATAGGCCTTTATTTGGGTAGCTTTCATTGTGCGTGTGTGATGTAGGTATGTCCAAGTACTAACCTTCCAATTGTGCTGCACTAAAAAAAAAAACTAAATCAAAATCCAACGGATATTTGGGGGATGTCTCATAAAATTGACCCTGCTTATTTGAAGTTACATCCTTCATAAATTTAACCAAGAAGAAAAAAGGAAAAAGCCAAGAAAATAGCAAAAGACCAATGAATTGCAAAGAAAAATCATTCCCACAAATGTGTATCTAAAATGAATAAGAGGGAGATGAGTGATGGTGATAATAAATGGTAAAATTATTTATTACATCATGGAAAAGAACAAAACAGGAATCACGAGAATGGGAAAGATGCAAAGAACCATGAACAAAATTAAACAAAAATAAAAGAGACATTGTCCATGTCAGCCGCTGCAAATTATGCAGGTTTTTTGCAGTCGTATAAGGCCCCCTTGGAGGGAAGAATTAAGAAAGATATGGAGAAGAGAAAGGAAAGAGATAGAGACACATTTAAGCATGCAATTGCACGTTTTGGAAGGTGCTTTTTTGCTCATTACCTGCCTCATCTATAAGCATTGGGACTTGAAAGACTGGCATTAGGCTTAGTGATATGAAAATAATGTAATATTTTTTCCATTTTTTTTAATATAAGTGAACAAATACATTACGATAGAAGAAGGGAAAAAATGTTTACAAATACAAATATCAAATCTTAGATTTCATTCCAATCTACTTGAAATTCACACATGTTTGCTATTAAGCCAATAGCGTGATTGACAGATAAAATTCTTTCAACAATGATTTCTTCAAAATTCAAACTCAATTTAAATGCATGGGGATAAAGTTCATTGTCACTTCTCTTAACCTCTTGGTGGTGATAATGTAATACATTCAATCCATTAATATGATGCTAATGAAGCTGGATTGAATGATAATGATTGAAATTCCGAGAAATTTCAAATTTCAAATTTAAAGTCTCGTCTTTATAAATTATGTCTAATCAGATTTTATTTTGATTTAAGTCTTAATATATGTGGTTGTTGAATAAATTTATTTTAATTTAAGTTTAGATGTATTTTAAGTCTCAATTCATTGAAGCGTTACGATAATTTAATTTTAGAAATAATTTAGCTTAGTATTATTAAACTCTAATCTTCTAAAAAAAATATTACTCTAGGTGAAAAAGATAATACTTCATATAAGGTGGGATTTTTTCTTTTTAATGATGAAAAGCTAGTTGAAAATGGGAAATGATTGTATGAAACAGTGACGCCACGTCATCTGTATCCCTTTCCAATAGTTTTATGCCACATCAGCATTTTTATCCTGAATTTCAGCATTTTCATCTTGAAAAAAATCAAATCCAAATTAAAATCCTGAAATTCAGGATAAGAATACTGATGTGGCATAAAACTATTGAAAAGGGATACAGATGACGTGGCGTCACTGTTTCATGCAATCCTTTCTCGTTGAAAATGTAATTTGATTAAAATCTTTAAGTGGATAGGTTTCTTTTGAAAGTAAATAATTTTCTTTTTTAATATAAAAATACCATAAAGCTTTAATTTTATTGATTATTTTTATTTTCATCACTGTTTTATAACGATGATTCGAGTTCAAGTCATTTTAAAGTCACAACTTAGAAATTCACTAAACTTGTATATTTTATTATGGTACATATAAAAATAATAGAAAAAATATAACATGATTAAATTATCTAACCAAACATTATATTATAGGTTCACAAATAAATTCATCATTCAACTTTAAAATAAACCTGTTTAAGGATCGGGTAGTTAACTTGACTCGGTAGAAATTATTGTGGTTGATATGTTAATATATGTAAATAATATTTATATAAAAGATTTTGACTGGGTTAGGTTTATTTTAGATAATTAATACGAAAAAAACATGAAACATTAGATGTATTTCCAGTACTGTCACATGTAATTTTTTGTATTTTTGCTGTAGATACAAATTTTTTATATTTTGGTTATGTTTACCACTTGCATGAAATTGCATTGGGAAGTACGTAATGTAACTAATAAACTATATGATAATAAATAGCAAACAGTCAAAAGAACATGAAAGTCTTATAATTTTTGGTCCTCTGCTATTAAAAAAAATCTATGGATTATGATTTTTATTCAATTGGATTTTGTTTTTAGTTTTGTATTAATTTATATGTTTTAATATAATAATTTTTAAAATTTTTAAATTTTATTTTTTACTAAATAGTGGTTGTTAAAGTATGTTATTTTCAAAAATTTTACGCGGCAAACATGTTATTACTTGTGTATTGTCATTTCAATTTACTATTTTCACATAATACTCGCAGAAAAGTCACATCATTAATGGAATGAACAACTACCATTTTGGGTCAAGATTGAAATTTCAAAACGTATAAAGACTAAAATTATCAAATTGAAAAATAGGGGCTAAATCCACAACTTATGCATAGTACTAATAATAGAATTTGACCTAGCAAATGCTTCTTGAGGGGAATTGACTCTTTCGGGGAGAAGTCTTGAAAGTGTTGTCCATCAGGCAGTCGATCGGTCCCCCAACAATTGAAGGTATTGTCCCCTAGCAGAGGTTTTGTCTCACATACTTGGTTGAGAGTTAGCGTGCCGTGGGCATGTGCTCGAGGGTCTAGCTCACAAAGCCGGGAGCGCCTCAGTTGGTGGACTTACAAGATTCAAGGGATATGTCAATATAGTTTGTATGAATAATTATGGAACTCACCTAGGTGTGCAGGGACTCGAACAACCAAAACTAAGGTATATAGTGTTGGTAAGAAATTGATATATATATATATATATTAAATAGTTACTATTTAACAAAATTAGAATATGAGTGATTAGATTTTCTAGGAAATTGACTCTGCAAATTAACCGTTTTGTCCCTTCAAAAAACAGTATAAATAGGAGGTCATTCTCCTCATTTTGATAGAACACAACAAGAGAAAAACAACTTCTCTCATCCTTCTGTTCTCTAAATTCTGTTGTTCTGCAAAATTACACGAAAGGAAAATTCTATCTAGGAGATTGGGTTTTAAGCGGGACCGTCAGTGACCCCTCCAATCTTTTCTGGAAATTGAACCTAGTGTGGTTTCGCCGGTTTTCTTCCAGTTTATTTTTCGATAAGATTTCTGACCAATTGCTTTTATTTTTTCGGTTTCGATTCCTTTGAGAAGAGCAACAGGAATTGTGTTCCAGTTTCTTTATTCAGGTATACGAATATTGAATTACTGTGTTAACCTTGGGGGACGACATCCACTACACGATTACACTGATCAGGACGAATTTGCTTCTAAGGCAGTGGTTCTTTCACGACACAGTGATTACTTTATTTATTTATACTCAATTTAGTTTCCTATCAACACTTGTAACAATATATTTTCAACATATAGATCACTTACCTTCAACCATGGTACCACTTAGAATTTGACTCTGTAAAACAAGCCCTCCCGAGCACATACTTACAATACACTAATTCTCAACAAAATATTAGAGAAAATATGTTCAATTATTAAAAAAACCAATCTAATACTCGAGTATTGAGCCATCAAAAGACTCCTTCCAAAATAATCACCCACTAAGTAACAACATTCAAATTATAATTTCACGTTTTTAATTTACCAAGATGAAAATTTGTGCAGTATATTCTTCATTCTCATTAAATGCCTCTTTTAAATTTACATAGTTAAGAACATACCCTGAAATTACCCACCTTTCACCTCTTTTGTGTTTCCTCGATCTTTGATTAACATCATTAATTAAATTTGAAAACGTACGAATTGTATGAATCTTAAAAAATAAGAAAAAAAAAAACAAATTATAAAATATTATACATAAAAATAATCATTAATGAGTTGAGTATATTGGTGAAATAATTACTCATCATTTTTTTTTTTCTGGCTTTGGACCTACTCTCATTATTGCCTTATCACAAAAACGAATCCGTCTCTCACACTTTTGTAGGATCTCTCACAGTCCACTCATTGCCATATGGTTTTCATGCAATCTTCTTTAAATTTTGACCCTTTGTTTGCAGTAAAAAAATCCCCCATCATAATGGTAAATCATAAATGTCCAGTAAGTATCTTTATAATAATTTTTTTTAATTCTTTTTTAATTAAGTTGATGTTGAATTAATTTACGATATTAATTCAATTAAAATATTTATAAATAATATAGATTATAATGTATATTGTAATTAGTATATTTTTATATTCTTTATGTCTTATGGTTTAAGTTTAAGATTTTATGTCTGTCCCTCTTAATAATGTAATCTTCAGAGTTTGAATTTGTATTTTCTCTTTGAATGTACAATATATCTTACCACTATACCCACTATTGACATCAAGTCATAAAGAGTTCAAATTTTTAACAGAAAACTAATTGTATTGTTGATTGTACTAAAAATTGAAACTTCAATGAAATACAAAGACGAATAATATATTTTGACCTTTATGAAAAATATATTTTTTTTGAAGAGGTGACAATTACAATATAATAAAAAAACATTTCAAATTTAAACCATAATAAATATAAAAAGAGCCGATGAGAATTAAACCTTAATAACTATATACTTGAAACCTATATACAATTTACATAAAGTGAAAATTAAATTTGATGTCTCAAATTTATTGTAAAATGCATCATGAAGGTCCTTATATTAGGAGTCAGATTGCATTTTGCTACCTCTACTAAACAAATTAGTCCTTATACATTAGATCAAAGAGAAAATTGGTCCTTCTGTTAACAATTCTATCCATTTCTACTATTAAAAATTTGTCATTATATGTTAACATGAGGTACACATTGCGTTTCACATGTAGCTATCTGGTTATTTCATCAACCACACCATTTTTTAACAATAGAATTGGATGAAAATTTTAACGAAAGGACTAATTTGCTCTTTAATTTAATGTACAGAGACTAATTTACTTATTTTTTTGAGTAAATGAAACAAAATACAATTTAACTTCTATTGCAATAACCTGATACTTTTTATCTATATTTTTTAAAACCTCAATTTTATTATGAGATAAACTTTTTTTTTGTGGTAAAAACAAACAAAAATTACATCAAATTAAATTGATCGAAAGCACCAATAGCTTTATCTTGATTTAGAGCTTCTAAAGCAACATGAGAGACTTCATCATAAGCCTGTCCTCCCACCTAAACTCAACTTAGCTAAATAATCAGCAATTTAATTATCTTCTTTGGAAACATGCCGAATCAACCATCACCTTTTCATTCTCATGATTCATTGGACTCTCCTGAACAACATAATGTAGGACTCCACCAACAAATTATCCATTAAGACTTGAACCACCGAGATAAACTTTTGGGTGCAATAATTGAATCAACTTAGAGACACGTAAGCAAAAGAAGAAAAGAAAAGCCAAATTTAAGATGAAAAAGGCAAAGCAAACAGAAAAAAGAAAAACAATTGCAAGTAACTAGTCAGTAAAGGCAGCAGTGAACAAAGAGCATCTATATTTACATTATATATATATATATATGTATATATGTTATTGAAGTTTGGAATATTACGAAAGCAAAGAGTAATGTTAAGAAGAAGAAGTCCAAAGAGAAAAAAGAAAATGGAAGAAGAAAATTAAAGAATAAGAAGAAATGTCATCAACGACAGCAGCCTTTAAAATCCCATCACGTACTTCCATGTTGTATCCTTTGCCTTTTTTTCATACATATACATACACATATATACATATAAACATTATTATATATTAAAAATGTTTTGGCTTCGATGTTATATTAAACGACACAAGGAAAGCTACAAAATGAAAATCAAAAAGGAAATTAAAAAGAAATAAAAAGTGAAGACTCGTTTGACGTGAAGTGAAAGTGTGAAATGCCCTTTCCTTTCCTTTCTTTTCTTTTTTATTATGCTCATGCATTAGAACATTCAAAAGGTTTCTATGGTTCTTACCATATTACCCTAATATACTTTTTCATGTAATCATTAATTTGATTATTTGTTTCATGTCTTGTGGGTTATGTTGTTGATTGAGATGGTAGTAAAAATCCGGAAAATTTATCTTAAATGCTCTAGACTTGAAGTTAGGCTTTGTTTTAATTCAAAAACAATAGTAAATAAGCTATTTTTTCTAAAGCAAATTATATTTTTAATCTGGGATTTGAACTTGAGCTAAAAGCTTTACAAACGTGTTTTTGGTTAAAATTATTTTTTTATCTTCGTTAAAGAAGTTCAACATATCTTTTACTTTACAATATAATGTTTTAAATGGACATTTTATTTTTTGAAAAGTAATTTTTGACAACAATGATAAACGTTGATTTTATTTACCATTGAGGTTGAAAAGAATTTTCCAACCCGTAAATAAGGAGCTTCTCAAACTAAAATTTGATTTTAAACCGAGATTTTAACCAAGCCAAAAATTTCAACTTTTACCTTTTAAAAAAAGTGAATTTCAATGAAATTACTTTTTTATCTCTGTTAAATCTTTTACTTTACAACATCATATCTAAAATGAATATTTTACCTTCTCGAAATCACTTTTTGACATCAATTGTAAACAATATCAAATTACTCAATACACTTTTCAACTTCAATAATAAACTAATCCATTGTAAAACTTTTTCACTGTATTTTTTTCGTAGTAAACTGACCTTTATTCTCAAGTCCAATGTAGTTTTAGATGCAGTTGGAGGTAAAAGGAAAGGGCTACATTGTAAATTCAGAAAGGCAGATTGTATGTACCCATCCCCTTATGCCTCACATTTGAAGTGGGTGTGCGCGGGATCTACTGTCAGACCATAAACATAGGAAAAGAGGTGAGTTGTAAGGGTCACGGGTTTGCCTTGAAACCCCTTTTTTTACATTCTCTCTCACTCACTGCATATCCCAGTTTTCACATAATTAAATAGTAACAAAAACAAATCCAAAAAACCCCCATTAAAATCTCCCCATCACCATCCTCTTCCTCTTGGCTTTTCAATGGCTTTAATGCTTGATAATTGTGAAGGCATATTACTATCACTTGACTCACACAAACCAGTACCAGCTCCATTTTTAACCAAAACTTACCAACTTGTCGACGATCCCACCACCGATCACATTGTTTCATGGGGTGAAGATGATACTACTTTTGTGGTATGGCGGCCACCCGAGTTTGCTCGTGATCTTCTTCCTAATTACTTCAAGCACAATAATTTCTCTAGCTTTGTGAGACAACTCAACACTTATGTAATAACAAAAAAACAAACTCAAACCCCTTTTCTTCTTTTTATGTTTTGTAATGAATCTGAAGTTTTCATTGTTGTTTTTTATTTTTGGTTTTGTTTTAGGGTTTTAGGAAGATTGTACCGGATAGATGGGAATTTGCCAATGAGTACTTCAAGAAAGGTGAAAAACACTTGCTTTGTGAGATCCATAGAAGGAAAACAGCTCAGCCACAAGTGACGGCGGCGTTAAACCACTACAACCACCACCACCGTCATTTACACCCACAGTCACCTATGGTTAATAATACTCATTATGGTTACTTTCCATTTCCAAGCCGAGTTAGCATTTCACCACCTGACTCAGATGAACAAACAACCAACTGGTGTGACTCACCACCACTTTCTTCAACCACCGGCGGTGGAGGAAGCTATAACAACAGCTCGGTTACAGCTTTATCAGAAGACAATGAAAGGTTAAGAAGAAGCAACAATTTACTCATCTCTGAATTAGCACATATGAAAAAGCTTTACAATGATATCATCTACTTCGTTCAAAACCATGTTAAACCAGTCACTCCAAGTAATTCATATTCTCCTTCTTTGCTCCTTTGTGCCCCAAACCAGCACCACTTTGGGTATTATCCAAATAGTCCAACACCCCAAGTTCAAGTCTTAAATGAAGAACCAAACAACAACAAGACAAAGCTCTTCGGTGTCCCTCTACAATCCAAGAAAAGGTTGCACCCTGAATATGGTGGTTCAACGGCAGCTAACATGGAGACTCATAAGGCTCGTTTGGTCTTAGAAAAAGATGATATAGGGTTGAATCTTATGCCTTCTTCTACATGTTAGCTTCTTTTTAGGTAAAACTATCATCCAATTCTGTACTAAGAGTTAAAATTGCATTTTATCTCTTCTATTTAAAAAATGGATAAATTAGTCTTTGTATATTAAATCAAAAAACAATTTGATCCTCTTAAAATTTTCATTCATTTGTACTATTAAAAATTAGCGTAGCTAATGGAGTAATCAAACAGTGACACGTGATATGTCATGTGTATCTTACGGTAGTGTACAAAGATCAATTTTTAATAATAGATATAAATGAAATTTTTAACAAAAAGATCAATTTATTTTTATCTAATTGTGCAGAACCTAAATTACTCATTTTGAATTAGAAAGAAAATGCAAAATCACTTTGGGGGGAGGGAAGAGAGACTATCTTTGTATATAAATTTAGTGCCCCTTCTTCTTCACACCAACATCAATGCAGGTGATTTGAAGTTCAAAAGGAATCTCAAAACACTTTTATCTTTGATGCTTCTATTTTTCTTTAGTTTCTCATTGGTGCAATTTATTGTTCATGCTCTTGCTGATAGTTCACTCTATTCATGATCCTGATAATATATGTATGTTACAGTTTCATATACATATAAACACCTGCATTAATACAGGAGAGAGGGAGAGAGAGAGAGAGAGAGAAAAAAGCTGAGGAAGTGTCTGGCTATATAGCCTGCATTCATAGACAACTTCTCAAGGGGTATCTCTGGTTCGTTTCCATTAATGACTGATAAGTACATCCATGCTTTAATACTAAAGAAAAGATTTCTTAGTTCATGTGCTACCTTATTTATGTATAAGTTAGAGCTTATTAGTGGTAAAAATATCATGGAGAATTTTGTATTAAAAGTTAGATTATAATTTGTTTTTTACTTAAAAATAATAAATTAATCCTTGTAAATTAGATTAAATAGCAAATTGATCTTTTTAATAAAAAAGATCATCCATTTTTACTGTTAAAAACTAGTATAACTGATAGAATAACTATACAGTTACACGTGGAGTGTCACATATACCTTATGTTGATGTATATAACCAGTTTTTAACAATAGAGATAGATAAAATTTTTAATAGAAAGATCAATTTTCTCATTAATCTAATTTATGGAGACTAATTTACTCATTTTTTAATAGAGGGGACAAAATACAATTCATCTCCTAATGCAACAGCGTCTATTATACTTTTACCATTATGGATTCAAACTTCACTCTACGACACTTCACATATTCACTATAACAAGAGTTAGGAGACAGAAAATCTTCGAAAAACAATCGCAAACGTGTTGAAGGAATCAACTAATTGTGAGTGTAATTTATGAATATTATTACAAAAAAAAACAAAAGTTAAGATATAATCTCCATTATTATTATCATGGTTTTGATTTAGAAAGTAAAAGGGTGAATTCAAAAAATTCCAAAAGAGTTGAGGTAATCGATGAAAGCGAAATAAAAGAGAGAAAAACAGACTAAAAATGTTGGGTTTGAAATGTTTGTATCAAAGGGGCTTCTATACTTCTGAGGACCAGAAAAACCTTTGTCTTTTCCTACTTTAAGTATGTGATGAGTGTGCTCAACACCCATCTTTGGATCCCTCTCTTTTTTCCATTAATTGCAATCTCTCTTTCCTCTTTCTCCTAGGACCCGAAACCCTTCCCAAAAACCACATTTCTTTTTGGTTAAATTCTTGTTTTGGTCCTTCTAATATGCTCAAATTTAGACTTTAGTCTTTATACTTTACATTGGCATAATTTGGTCTTGGGTTAATGTAATTTTTAGCCCTTAAATTTAGTTACTAGGTCTACTTCGGTACCTATATTTTTTGGTTAAATTCTGGTTTAGGTCCCTCCCTTAAATATAGAATTTAATCAGTATATTCTGGTATAAGTTGGCCTTGGGCTAATGTATGTTTTTACCCTTAAATTTAGCAGCTAGGTTCACTTTAATACCTGTACCTTTTGTTATCCAATTTGATACTTAAATTTAGTAACTAGATCCACTTTGATACCTGAACTTGAATTTTGTAAAAGTGTAAAAGTGTGGCAGTCTAAAATTGTGCCAAATCATCACCTAAAAATTTAAATATGTATATAAGCTAAAAAATAAAAAAATAAAAAAAAATTAAAGTTTCAAATGATGATGCGATACAATCTTAGAGTGTCATATTATCACACTTTTAAAGTACCCAAGTTTAGGTACTAAAATGAGCAAAAAAAAATACATATACCAAAGTGGATCTGATTACCAAGTTCGAGGGATCAAAAATTATATTAAGCCTTTGATCATTAATTTTTATAACTTCATTAGTCAGTCCATAACTCATATTAAAATATTAATTTTGGATTTTTTTTTAAAGCTACTCATTTCAATTCATTATGTTGACATGGATTTTTTCTATATTGAAATATGTATTTTTAAAGAAAATTTTACATCAGCATTTTAAGTGAAATAGTCTAACTTTTTTTTAATTAATCGAACTAACATAAAAGGATAAAATTACACTAAATCAAAATACAGATATTAAACCTCAATTTTAAGTATAATAGAAGGGGCCAAAACCAAATTTGACCTTTCTCTTTTTATGTCATTTTACTTTTCACTTTGTCCGAAATCCTATACTAGTAAAGTTTTTAACATAAAGTTTGACTAGCCATTACAACAAGTTCCTTTTTATTTTTATTTTTTTTTCATGCAGTTATTAAATTACTTAAGACAGAAAACTATGTGAGACAGTGATGAAAGTATGTAAAAGAAACATCCATTTAAGTCCCCCATGAGAGAGAGACACAAACACATGTATATAAGTATCAATATATACTCTTTTTTTACAAAAATAACCTTAAAATATTAATTAAATACGAAACTGATCTGGAAGAAAGATTATATATGAAAATGACCCGTTTGCTACAGTGAAAGTTTGTGCCGCCTAACCAACCAGCGATACCATTCTCTTTTTCTCCCTAATCATTACCCAATCATCATATTTAAAAAAATATATATTTTGGTGCCGCCACTATATCAAAATGTGGAGCCAATGATCACACTTTATTGCTTGAGTGGGAATGTGAGCGCTAAACTAGTTCAATTGTTTGCTGAATTAGCGGATGTGAAGCCCGTTCAAAATGTCACTCCATTAAGTCAACAATATAGAGTTCAAGACTCGTCTACGGAGGTTCTGAGAGCGTCTGTTGAGAGGCGATCATCTGTACACGGGTTTGACTTTAATCTGAATGTTGGATGGGCAAAACAGTGTGATTATGGAGGGACATCAACATGGGCCAAAAATCCACACCATTGTCTGACTACGCATAACAACCCTAAATCGAGTCCTTGTTTATAGATACATCCGGAGGTGATTGGTATTGGTGCAAATGATCTCGATAATGATAGTCATTCTCATCACGAGGATGAAGATTTTAGTAACCCCTATCTGGATGAGGTCCCAGATGACATTGACGATAAAGGCACGAACGAGAGTGAAAATGTACATGCCCCTTTGGGTCGGGAACCTAAGTCGTTGCATTGTCATACGCAATGACCTTGGGGCTCACATGTTGAGTGTAAATCCCGATGCGGCGAATGCACCCAAGTTTTCTGAGTACCCAAATATAATATTTTCTTACCGGTTGGCGGCAGATTTCGAATCGAAAGAATTGTTTGTAGGTCAACAATTCATGAACAATAAGGACTACGTATTTGCCATCAAGCGATATAGCATGAAGGTGTTGGTGGACTACAGAATTGTTAAATCTACACCGGCATTATATGTTGGGGAGTGTTAGAGGGTGTCGCCGAGGTGATCGGATGGTCATGGGCTCCCCCCTCCACGCCCTTTATTTTTTTAGATTTTTTTGTTCCTTTTTTTCCCAATTTCTTTTTCTCCTCTCTTAGCTTTTTTCTTAAACTGGGTTTTTTCCACCGTTAAGACCAGTTAAAATATTTTCAACCTATTAAATTATTTTTTCACCTATTAAAAAAATTTTAACTTGATAGTAGTGATAGTGAAAAAAAATTCATCGAATGGTCAGGACCGTTATTCCATATATTTTGATAGTGAAAATAATTTTTTTTAACAACAATCGCTCTTTTTTGAGTGAACTAGAAAGGTTTTTTTTATTGTTATCATAATTCTAGTTACATGAATAATGGATCGAAATATGATGATCCCTACTATCATTTTAACTTGTATGATAATGATATTAACTATAGTTCGAATAATCACATGACACATTGGTGGCCATGGGCTCCCCATATTTTCTTTCTTTTTCTCAGTTTTTTTCTCGATTGTTTTTTTTTTCTCTCTACCCTTCCTTTCATACATCACCTTAATAACTATAACTGATGTCATCCCGAGTCATGTTTTAGCTTTTCTCCACTGTCATAGTCACTTCCTCCATTGTCGGTCTTCTTGCCTCCATTTCTGGCACATGTTTTGGACAATGAGGTTAAGGATACTACTTTGATGGAGAAAAAGAATAAATTAATTAAACCTCTTTTTTCCTATGATTATGATCTCAAACTTATGAATGAGGTTTATAAAGCATCATCTTATGGTGGCGTTAAAGTTAACCACATAACCATCGTCAACTGGTGAGGCATTCCATGCACAAGTTTGAACACTATACTTGAACTCGTGACCGTATAACCACTATCAACTAGAAGCCCGAGTTACAATGCGACATCTTCTAAAGTGATGGTGCACTCCCCACACGGTAAATGAAATGTGTGGGTCTCCTAGCGTCACCGTATCACTGTGAACTCAAACATACCTTCAAATTATCACAATTTCTCCCTAAAACATCAACATAAATAAATTTTTCTCCCCCAATTTCGAACATATAACACAAAAAAAATATTTTTTTTTCTCTTTTCTCCGATTCTATTGAACACTGATCTTTTTTTTTCTCCCCTACTACTAACCACAAATCTTTCTTCATTTTTTACTTCTCTTCAACAAAAAAAATAATTTTCAACAAAAAACTAAACACTTCAACATATACAAATTTTGTATTGGGGATGGGTTATATATAGTGGGTGGTGCCGCCTAACAACGTGGCGACACCAATTAAAAAATATATTTTTTAAAAAAATTCACCAGTGCCGCTTGACACACTGACAACACCCTTTAAAAAAATTTATTCCCCTAACAGCCACCAGTACCGCCTAACAAATCGGCTACACCAATTAAAAATATTTTTTCCTTCACCGTGAATACTCGTATTTTTTACGAGTATATCGAAAAATACATACTGGTACCGCCTGACACAGTGACGGCACCAGAAAAAATTATTTTTTTTTAAATCTGATGATTGGATAATGATTAGGGGGAAAAAGATGGTGGTGTCATCGGTTGGTCAGGGGATACCAGCTTCCACTGTAACAAACGAATCATTCTCATATATAATATTTCCTTCAAGTCATTTTCGTATTTAATTAATATTTTAAGATTATTTTTATAATAAAAAAAAACATATATAATTCTTACCATATCTTTGTTGTGCCTGTGATTTCTCAAATAAATAAATATTAAAATCCTAACCCTAATAAACCTATTGTTTGACACTATATATATGCCTTTTGTCTCTCATCTAATTTTTCTAATTCTAAGAGATGTTAAGGGATCGGCACGTGCCCTAGAAAGTTTCAAATGGGATATATTAAAAGGAATAATATAGAGTTAGAAATTTGAATTTATATAAGAAATCAAATTCCTTGAATTTGGATTTAATTTGATGTTATTTAAATTAATTCAAATTCGAAATTGAAAGAATCTATTCTTAAAATGATCTGAGCTTAAATTCAAATGATTAGAATATAAAATAATCCAAATTTTATTCAAATTTAAAATTCAAGAGTGAAGTTATAATTTTTTTAGGGGCGAAATTAAATTGTATATTTTTAATGAGGGTTAAAATATAATTTTACTATTTTAATAGTTAATATCTTTATAATTTTTAAAGTATTAAATTAAAATTTTATCATTTTTTGAGCTAAAGTACAATTTTACCATTTACTTAAATAAAATCTTATAAAATTTAAAGATCCATAACTTCTTCTTTTTTCATTTTAGGGGGCTCGGGCCCTTGCTAACCCCCTAGTGTCGCCCTTGCCGAATTGACCCACTTTAGATTGACTTGACGCAAAATCAATCTAATCCCAATAAATATTAAAATACGAGTACGAATATAAAAAGCAATATAATAAATACAATTATGTTTACATTTAGTATGGGTATTGAAATTATGTATATTAGATTATGACACACCCACAATGCAAGTGAAAAAATTATGTAGAATATATATTTATTAAAATGATAAAGCTAAATGTTTAAAACCATGATATCTTAGGTTCAAATCCCACCATATATAAGATTTTATTTATTTTATATAAACTATTTTCAAAATGCAGAAACACCCTCGTAATAATATAATTTATTTTGTAAAATTAGTTAACTTTTAGTCATTTTCAAATTAAATTGATATATAATTAACTCGTGACACCAACTTAATTAAAATTTTAAATAATTTTATATATTATGGATCTGCTTTTTTTTTTAATGTTGCTTAATTGCCATATTGGACCAAGAAATTATTTTCATCTTTTGGTTTAAAAGAGAAAAAAAAAAGAGAGAGAAATTTACAAAAAATTGAATTTTATAAAAGAAAAAAAAAGATAAATTCCTTTTTTTTTCTCCCTCTTCTTATTGTTTTTCTCCTTTTGAAAAATCTTTTTTTTTTTTTTTTGGTAGAAATAAAAAGCCACGCGTAGAAAAATTTACAAATATTAGATTCGAAAATTGATTTCATCAAATAAAATTATACTTCTTTAAATACATTTTGAATGTGGGTTTTATAGTTTAAGCTCGAGCTTAAGTAACTTGTTTTTTTTATTTTTATAATATGTTAATTATATATTTGGCATAATTAAAGCTTATATTATCTTTTTTATTGATATAAATCGAGCTTACATCATAATTTAGGGGAGGAAGATGTTAATACCAAGACTCGAACTCTAGATCTTGAGGTGTCAACACAAAGTTTTAACCATTTGCTCATTTTTAGATTTGATTTTGAGTATACCTACCTCATGGAAAGCTTGAATCTAATGTGTTAAAAAACACGTCATTAAAATTTAAGAGGGGTATTTTTTTTCCCTTCAAATATTAGATCTAAGTTGTTTATACGATTAGTATACATTTGGTTTAATGTTGATCCACGTGTTTTAATCTATATTCCATGTAGATCCAAGCTAACATTTACTGTCCCATATATGGTTAGGTTGACAGAGAGATATAATTGATACGATATTACTATTTTGAGGATTTAATTAAAATGTTTTAAAGTTTTAGAATCAATTTAAAATTTAATCCATAGTTTACCGATGTGCGATGGAATTAACACAAATTATATAAAATGATTAATTGCACCATGCATTCTCGAACTATGAATTAAATTGTAAATTTAAACTCTAAACTTCAAAACATTTCAATTGAATTCTAAACTAAAATATCCACCCAATCAATGACGTTGTCTTGTTTAAAAAAATTATTAATCTATACGTATTTAAAAACGAACCACACGAAATTCAAGTTATCATAACGTCAAAGCTGATGGTTAGATTGACAAAAAGAATTTGATTTGTACCGTATCTTAATTTGAAGTGTTTTGATAATTTAAAGACTAATTTAAAATTGGGTAAACTACACTAGTATTCACCCAAATATTAGTAGTTTTTTTTTACCCAACTATTCAATTTTGTATTTTTTGGTCACCAACTAACTAACGATGGTAGCTTTTGAAATTGATATAATAGCAACTTTAACCCTCAACATTTATACATTTTGCCAATTTAGTCTTGATTCTAAAAAAATCTAACCCTCAAATTTACACATTGTATAATTTATTTTTATTTTTTTTTGCATTTTTTTTCTCTGTAACCCTTTCACCTAAAAAGCTAACAAAACAAAGTTATCAATTAAATATGACTGAAAATATACAAAAAGAAATAGAAATACTCAAAAATCTAAGATAATAATTTTAATATTTTCTCATTCTTTTAAAACTAACTCTCATTATAAAAAAAACTGTAAAAAAAATCAAATCACACAATATGTAAATGTTAAGGGTTAATTTTTTTACAATAAAAATTAAATTAACATAATTTATAAATATTGAAGGCTAAAAAAAAGTTAAATAGTTGAGTGACCATTTTGTAAATTTTTATAGAAGAATAAATTTTTTTTGCAATTTAACCTATTTTTCGGAGTTCAATGAATTAAAACGATGTCTTTGATCATTTAAAAAAATAAAATAAAGGGCAAAACGATGTCGTTTCCGTTCTGAACATTCTCGCTGTTGCAGTGTCAAGCCTCTCCTCCTCCCCTGTACCTAAAACCCTAAAAAACAAAACAAAACCCTATTATCATTGATCGTTGTAATGAACCAAAACCCTAAATTGTAAGAACCAAGCGAAGCTTGTCCCAATAACAATGAATGTAGTAATAGCATCATCTTCAATCGACGGCGGCATCGGTTGCTGGGACCTACAAACAGGGGCGGAGCAACTCCGTTACAAAACTTGCACCTCCCCTCCACACGGCCTCACCTCCGTCGGTTGCCGTTTCCTCGCCTGCTCTCAACTTCGTGACCCCTCCGCCACCTCCGGTCACCTCCTTTATTGGTCTTGGTCCAAGGTACGCTCTTTTTAACCACCCAAAAATTTCCCCCTTTTCTTTGCTTAATTTTATTTATTTATTTTTTACAGCCTCAAGCCCAAGTTAAAAGCTTTCCGGCTGAACCCATTAAACCGCTTATTGCTAATAGCGATGGTACTTACATAGTTGGTGGAGGTTCATCAGGTGATATTTACATTTGGGAGGTATAAAACAATTCAATCCCTTTATTTAATTTTTAGGTAATTTATTTGTTAATTAAAGCTTAAACATTTTTGGTTCGTTTTTTGTTTAGGTTGCTACGGGTAGGTTATTGAAGAAATGGCATGCTCATTATAGAGCAATTACATGTTTAGTTTTCTCTGAAGATGATTCACTTCTCATTTCCGGGTCCGAAGATGGATGCGTTCGAGTTTGGTCGCTTTTCATGTACGCCCTTACTCATGTGTATCGTATTTGATTATTGTGGTTACTAATTGCTAATAGTTTGTACTTTTGATTTGGATGTAAATTAGGATATTCGATGATGTTAGACGGCAGCAGGTTAGTCATCTTTATGAGTATAGTTTTACGGAACATACTCTGCGTGTAACAGATATTGTTATTGGTTATGGCGGAGGGAATGCGATCATCGTGTCGGCTTCCGAGGACCGAACTTGTAAGGTTTGTTCTGTAATATCTTAAGAGATTGGTGATTGGAGTGTTGTTTTGAACTATATGCATTTGAATGAAAAGATAGAAACTTTGAATGGCATGTCATTGGCACCACCCAATTTATCTATTTATCGCCTTTTTATCAGTAAATTGTGTTTTTGGATTGGTAATTTTGAAGCTAGAAGTATTCCGAACCGATGTGAGATTAATGGTGAAGGATACGTTGACGCATTTGCTTAGCATGATAGTAATTCGCAATTCTTTTGTTGGTTTTTTGACAAATCTACCATGCGTGTAATAGAATCTTATTACATGGAATATCAATTGATTTGTTTTGTAATTACCGGATGTTCCTGATTTAACGTTCACTGCTAGTAGGTATGGAGCTTATCCAAGGGAAGATTATTACGAAACGTTGTGTTTCCTTCCATCATTGATGCAATTGCAATAGACCCTGGTGAACATGTCTTCTATGCTGGCAGCCGAGATGGTAAAATTTATATTGCTGCTCTTAATGCCGAAAGTTCCCCTAGCGACAACTATGGATTGCACATCATCGGTTCACTAACTGATCAAAGGTGTTACTTTGTTTTGTTCAGACTTTATTATTTGTTTATTTGTTTTTGTTTCGCCCATCTTTTCAATACTCCCAAATAATCCTGTGAAAGTCTATGTTGCTTGTTTTCGTTTAACTTCATACTTTCTTTTAGTTCTTAAAGTAGAGGTGCTATGGCTTGTGCTCTTAGCTTCGAACCCTAAAACTAATCCCCTAGATTGAAGGTGGACTTTTGAGATACTTCTGATTGTTATGCATCAAAAAAAAGGAAAAGTTGCTCGTGTTTGAATAATATCGGTGAATGATAGCCTCTAACAGTTTTACAATCATTTTTTTGGACAGTAAGCCGGTTACATGCTTGGCATATAGTGCTGAAGGAAATTTGCTACTATCTGGATCAGAGGATGGCATGATTCGAGTTTGGGATGTGAAAACGCAAAACATTACTCGCATGTTCCGACATTCCAAAGGTAAATGTTTCTTGTTTTCCATGAAAGGCACTAATTAGATTGCATACTTTTAGTTTCGGGCATTACCTTCTATGCATGCTCGGTTCATTTTCATATCTTTTTGTTTAGGACAAATCTCATACAAAAAAGCATAAATTCTGTTTCTTCATGTGATGTTCTTTATTATACACACCCGAAGCATGTAACCGGTGTGCACTTATTATATTCAGGCCCTGTGAACAATATTGTCATTGTTAGACTTCCATACCCCCTTGGTCGGGCAGAATCAAAATCACAACCTTCCTCAAGAAAGCACGAACTTTCACTCCCACCTCCTCTAGAAAAATACGCAAATTCAACCGATGAAGACATGGACAACAAGGCTATTGTTATGCTCCCAGATAC
Organism: Gossypium sturtianum; assembly: GCA_025698515.1. Lineage (NCBI taxonomy): Eukaryota > Viridiplantae > Streptophyta > Magnoliopsida > Malvales > Malvaceae > Gossypium > Gossypium sturtianum. The sequence continues at coordinate 161,304,238 of CM046948.1, forward strand.
TATCGACCTCCCTTCATACCTCAGTTCTCAGCTAATCAATGATCACATTAAACAACTTCAGGTTCTCTTTTCTTGCTCAATTTTAGTAGTATGAGGCATCGATTTACCATTACCGGCCTGTAATTATCGTGGTTTCGACTCAAAAACCTTGTTTGATAAAACCCTTGTCAACCATTTGTTTTTGCAGCAACAAGGGTCTTCGGCTGTGGCTGAAATGGAAACGAAGAGACTGAAGGCTGATTGTCAAAGATCAATGGAGATGTTTCAACAACTGAGAAAAGTTCATGATAACTTACAGGAATTTTGTGTCAATGAGCTCTTAGATGAACAAACAATGGAAGGATCCAAAGGGAATTAACTCAGATATTACCCCTCAAACCCTTTTCTTTTTACACTTTTTTTCTTCAAATTTTCATTGTTGAATTTGTTTCCAATTATAAACAAGAATCCCATAGCAAATTTTTGTACCTTAATTGTGAAGCATATTCTAGAAAGATTATATGGATTTATGACAGCATGTGCAAATGTTCATATTTATGTTCCTGCCATACAGTCACATTTGGTTGGTCGGAATTTTCATGGCAACAGAAATACAGAAGTGAGTGCACACCATGCAATGTTTGTTTGACTGCAAAGTTATTGTAAATATCCACTTGACACTTATTTGAGCATGCATGCATGCATGCATACATATATTATATCCAACTGTAGATGTGTATATAATTGTTTTCAAATAATTAATGGTTAATATTTCATTTGGTACATGAGTTTGGTTATAATGTGCAATTTGGTATTTGAGTTAGTAAAAAGACGTAAGTACTTAATTGGGACAAAAAAAAATACTCAACTATTAAATTGAACATTGAAGCCAAACTAAAATACTTAATTTGGATAAAAAAAGATTTGATACCAAATTGAATATTGGGACAAAAAAGAACAAGTCTTCACTTGAGCTGGCCATTAACCTTTATTAATTTCACATTTTATTAGTTTGACTCAATTTTTTTCATCACAATCTTCAAAAATAGTCAAATTGCTTTTTATCGGATGGAAAAGCTAATTAAACTAACATAGATGTAATTAACTCACGTAGTTCACGTTTAATTTATAAAAATTTAAAAAATATTTTAACAATATTGTTAAAATTTTAACAATTCAATCGACTTTCGTCTAACAAAAAATAATTTAACTAAATTTAAAAAATTAAAAGCTAAAATGATAAAAAAATAAAAGTAAGAAATTTTTTAATAAACATTAAAAGACTAGATTATCATTACGCTGGAAAAAGATCCCATGCAATTGCAGATTTATGGTATCTATTAATCTGTATTGAAATCAAGTGGTAGGTCCGCAAGAATCAAAGCCAACATTTTGATGGGTCCAGCAATGGTGGCATGCAGCAGCCAATATTAGACAAAAATAGGTTCATTATTTTACTCCTTAATTATGAAAAATAGCTAGGTTCCATCACCTACTTCTCAATATTTTCTTTTTCAGGCTTTTTTATTCCCTTGATTATTTTATTCTAATAAATAGCATTATCTTTATTTATCCAATAAAATAGCATATCATTTGTTAAAAGGAAAATACCGTACAACACTACCAAATACTAATAAGTAGAAGCATTGTTATACATATACCCAACAATTAGTCCCCCATAATGTACAAAGTTTATATTGCAGTCAAGTTGAAGGAGCTCCCTTAAGATAAGGTCTCCTCTATGCATCTTTTGTCTCTTTAATATCAACTCATTGAGTTAATCACATCATCCTTGTAGGGTAATCATGTAAGGAGAGCCCACATTAAGCTCCTCCTCCAAGTCACAAAAAAAGGCTTAAACCTTTCTTCTCTACCAATCTCCATAAACATTATTAATGGCTTATGGCACCACCACTGTGTGAATCACCTGCATCCTCTTTCATCAAATCTTGCATCAAGAATTGGCATTGTTTGTGGGAACTCAGATGAGATGTCATGGCTTTACCACACCAAGATATCCCCTGAGAGCACGAGAAGGAAGCTAATTGTACTGGTATGACCAAAACCAATACTACAAACAAGTGGGACGGGGATACCAGCACTATCCTGCTCATGGCCAATATACTCATTAGGGTTACCGCAATGGCTATTTGTACAATAGCGCTCATCCTACCCATTAGTAACTTTATCAACAAAACTATGTACGTCCCCAACCATTATATTATCAGAACTATCCAAATCAATAAAGCCTTGTGTAAGGAACAATTTGCCACCACTCAACCAATAATCCCACTGTACGAAACAACACGCCTACAAGTCAACAGTACACAAAGTTACAAGAACAGCTCAGGCTCCTCCAAGAACGTATCCAACAACAATAAGAAACATTCCAAAAGCGATTTCAACAACAAGACAAGACATTAAAATAGAATGCTCAGGTAATGCATGAACTTCAATCAATTATGACATCAATGCCAACTAGACTCAAAGATGTGGCGTCCTCAGTAGCAAGACATTGATGCGATCAAAACGGAAAAAGTAAAGCTAGTAAGGAACATGGGTCTCTGAGAATTAACTTAAGCTAGCAAGGTTCTCCCTTAAGACACCACGTAAAGCCCCTAAGAAAAGACATGCGGATCCCACGAACGGTGAAGTCAGAAGAGAGAGAATGGGTCTCATACTCAAATGGACCTTTAGCCCCCAAAAAAAAGCTGAAAACCAAGTGGCATCTTCCTTTAAGCTACCTAAAGAGACATATAACGAGATGAAAGACCCTATGGATCGCATCATCCAATACAAGAACCATATGCGTGCCATGGGCACCGATGATGCCCTCAAGTGTAGGATCTTTTCCATAAAACTCTGAGACTATACTAGGATATGGATACCTATCACTACCAACAGGATTGAAATGTAGTTTTTGGAGAACTGGCACACCAGTTTATGACACATTTCTTAGCAAATAGTGTGGCAATAAGAAATCCTATAACCCTATAGTTGTGAAACAAAAGGTTAATGAAAGTATGAGACACTACATTCGTTTTGTTCAACACAACCACTATGAGCATCAAGAGCCTAACAAATAAATGGGCAATTCAAGCTTTTATTGCAGGGGTGGGTCATGAGCATTTGAGGTACGTATTGACAAAAAAAAAAAAACCTGAGAAGTTGTCTCACCCCTATGAAAAGGCACATCGATACACCAAAGCGAAGGAGTTGAACTCCTCAAGTCAGGAAATCACGAAAATCGGCTCAAGGCGATTCCACAATAAAAAAGTGTTACAATATGCGGAAAGTCCAATTATGAGATAATTGTAATACATACTTTTACCTTATTTAATTAATAAATGCATTACCATTATTATATCCGGTACATGTTTTTGTATATTAAATAATTGAATCATAATGTCGTCTTTGGAATAATATAATTATTATTAAACTGTCTTTAGTCAAATATTATTGTGGACCGGGATAATAATTATATATTGAGACTAATGTATGATTGATTAGTGATAAAGCGTTGTCATCAATATGAGATGACAAGTCAAATGCATGAGTACATATTAGAGAACAATGTACTATATCGAACAATCATGAGAACACTCTTGGATCATGTGAAAGTCACAACACTTATCATAGTGATAATGGTAAATGTGATCTTTAGAATTAAGATCATCATGGTTTCCATAATCATAAGTGATATATTTTAACACAATCAGACTTGTTTTGTAACTAGATGTACAATAAAAGTTGTTGAATATGCTATAAACTATGTAATGGATTGTAAGTAACTAATATAAGACTTGTCCCACCTACCTACTCAAAGTGATAACTTAAATCGTATAAAGTAAGACTACATAATATAAATATGCACTCACGATCATCCGTCATAGTAATTAAAGATTGGAACATGAAATTTTTTTCTTTTTTTTTTTATAATTAATTCACATACAAATTCATTAATAATTTATTCAGCTTACATGCTAATAATTGATCGTAATTGATGTATTGAAACAAAGAGAAGTAGAAGTAGGGACCATATTGAATAAAATAATAAATCTTACTTTTTCTTTCTTTTGCTTCACTGAACTTTGCTGCCTATACCATTCCCGATGAGGGAGCTGGTGAAGTGGGAAGAAGTAAGAAATATTATAAAAATAATAAATGTTGTTATATTGTTTTGTTTGTTATGTAGGATTGATATTGATATATTATATTAAATATAAATTGATAATTAATATAGAAAAATCAATAAGTGTTGAATGCATTGTATTTTAAAAGAAGAATATAAATTCGAATCTTAAAAATAACATTATCGAGAAAGACAATCATAAATTTTAAACATAAACAGTAAGACGAATATAAAAAATAAACAAAATTAATATCAAGAAAAGCATTATAAAAAGAGAAAAGAAGAGTTATGTTATGTGGGGAATAGAAGAAGATAAAGGTATATTTTAATAAAATATTAGAAATGCAAAGTAAAAGAAACCCAACAACAAATTCTTTATCTTTTCTAACCTCTTGTTGCACATAACATGTCTCTTTATTTATGTTTCTTTCTCAATATTAAATCAAATGTAATATATATACATATACATATACATATATCATCTAACAATATTTTATTATTTATATTATTACAATTTTGTCCATGCTTCGTCTTAGGTTGATTATTTATTTGAGTTAAATTACATAGTAAAATTTGAAGGTTAAAATATGCTTTAAGTCCCTATATACTTCATACGTTTGGAATTTAGTTTCCTTAATTTCTTTTTAGGAATTTAGGCTTTACTTGGTAGGATAGAAAGAAAATTGGAAGATGAAAAATTGAAGGGGTAGAAAAATATGGAATTTTTTTTTTTTTTTCCCTTAAGTGTGCTTAGTAGGAAAGACCATTGCTTGATAGAGTTGAAAAGTGAAAGGAAATAAAATAAAACATTAGGACCAGTTTTATAAATATTTTGATTTTTATGCATTAGGGTGAAAAATGATCATCTTTCCTTCTTCTTCTTTTTTTCCTCTCATTTTTTTTCCCTACCGAGCACACTCAAAATTTATTTTCTTTCCACTTTTCCACTCACTCCTTCAATCCTTCCACTTTTCCGCCCAACCAAGCACAAAGGGTGAGCATTCGACCGAATCAAGTAGAACCGAGTAAAAATGTTCCGAGTTAATCGAGTTGATGAGTCGTATTTTATTATTCTAACTCAGGTTACGTTTGTTTCACGGAAAATAACTTACAAGAAATGTTTTATGCATTTTCTTATGTTTGTTTCATGGAAAACAACTTGGTCAACAGAAAATAAGCCAATTTTCCTGTAAATTGCCCTTTTTAAAAGCGCAAATCATCTTTAAAAAAAAAACTCATTTATAAGTATTTTTATTTTTATATAAAAATTAACTTGAATGATATATTATTAATAATTTTTTTATTTAATATTTAAAAATATTAAAATAGAATATTATAATATTCAATATTATTAAATATAAATGATTAAGCGAGTCCTGAAGATCTAAGGATGGATGGAAGTATAAATTTGAAATTTAAATTTTTGAAAACAAAAACTTAAATTTTTGAAAGCTTTTGGAGAGAAACTTTGCTGGAGAAAACTATTGGAAAAATTGAATTGTGTCTTTTCATTGTCAAATTGAGTCTTTTTTGCCTCTTTACAACATCCGTGTCTGGAATCTAATTCATTACATTATTATAAATATTTTTCCTCACCTTACACAATTGTTGTTTTCCAAGCTACTATTACAATTGCAAAGAATATATTCATTGAATTACAAAACTTTTGCAGGAAATCTTTACTGTGTATCTTCATATTTTCTTTTGAGAGAAATTTTGCAAAGGATCGTTATTTTTCATCTTCGTATTTTCTTTACAAAGAATCATTACTATTCATCTTCGTATTTTCTTTGCAGAGAATCATTATTGTTCATCTCCGTCCTTTATCTTCCAAGGAATCTTTACTAATTAACTTTCTTAGACTAGTCCAAAATAGATATATTTATAATTTTGTTCTTTAAGTTTATCAATAACGACTCTATCTAATAATTGGATTTTTTTTTTGCTCAGTCAATTGATTATAGGAAAAGGTATTAGGATCACCCAACTCATACCAATTCGAACAAGGAATCAAAAGCAACCAAACTATTCCAAAACAGAGCACAAACAACCAGAAAAATAACAACCCTAAAACATATAGGTAAACTTTTAGGTAAATTTTTTTCTTTTGTTTTTATAACATAACTACAAAAGACATTTAAAGTTTCAAACATTGCTTTTTTAGAAATTTGGTTTGTTGGAACTCTTGGAAGAGTCCAATTATCACACATTTAGGGAACATTTTTGTAATGTTCTTATACATTGATAGTGTTATTGAAGGTTTGGTTACACTCTTGGGAATGATTGGAGGTAAAGGTTGCAAAAAAGTTGGTTCTCTTAAGGAAAGAAAACATCTTTTTGTTTTCATATTTCCTATAAGGGATTCTACTATCAAAAATTTTAAATTACTAAAATTGTCTATAAAGATACTCTATCCTTAACACGCCTAACCTATGACTACTTGGATTGTGTACCAATACTCAGCAAAAATAATAATACATTAATAAAGATAGTTAAATCAGAATTCAAAAATATTGAAAACAAATTTAAAAACTTTCAAAAATTAGATTTATTTGTTCCTCATTGGCTCTAATACCAAGCGAGTCCCGAGGATCTGAGCATTATGTCTCTAGAAAGCCAAATATTAAATGTTTTCTGGAAGACAAAAGATGAAGATGAACAGTAATAATTCTCTGCAAAGGAAAGATGGAGATGAATAGTAACAATTCTCTGTAAAGAAAAGACAGAGATCAACAATAACAATTCTCTGCAAAAATTCTCAAAAGAAAAGAAACAGATACACAGTAGAGATTCATTGTAAAAGTTTTCTAATTCAAGGAATATATTCTCTACAATTGTAATAATAGTCTAGAAAAAAAATTGTGTAAGGCGAGAAAAAAAATATTTGTAAAAATGTAAGAGATTAGATTCCCCAACAATGGCATTGTAAAGAGACAAGAGCCCTCTGTAAAAGGCTCTCAGTTTGGCAATAAATGGCACGACTCAATACATGGCTCAATTTACCCAACAATTCTCTCGAGCAACGCTTCTCACAAAAACTTTAAAAATTTTAAGTTTTTTTTTTTTTTAAAATTTGAATTCAAAACAAATCAATTTTTTGTTTTCAAAAATTTAAATTTCATATTTTTACTTCCATTCATCCTCAGATCCTCAGGATTCGTTTGGTATAAGAGTCAAGGAGGAATAGATTGTAGGAGCCCAATTTTGACCGAGCTAAAATAAACCAGAATAAAAAATAATAAATAAATAATGTCCAGTCCATTTACAATAAATGGGCCTGAAGCCCGAATCAAATACTGACCCATTGTTCTACCCATTACTCCTAAACAGACCCAATACCCCATTACACCCAGGCCCAAACGGACGACCCAAACCAATAGGGCCCAAACATCAAGCAATCTCAGGAGACCTAGGGTTCCTGAGAAACCCTAGGAGCCGCAACACCAGCGCCGCAATCAGCTCCACCTCAATCGTCGCACCGCAAGCAACAGGATCCCAACGGTCGCGCCACCATCAACGTGCACGAACCCCACATCGCCCCATCGTCGCCAAGATCTTCGTTTACCTGCAAAAGAAAGGAAAGAAAAACAAGCAGCAAATGGCAACAGCAAAGTTTTCCTTTTTTATTTTCATTTTTTTAGGCTATAAAAAGCCTGTTGTAAAACCTGTAAAGAGAGAAAGGGGGGGAACACAGACATAGGGATACAAATACACAAAAGCAGACAAAAATACAGAGAGATTCAGTTTTTTTTTCAAAGAGAAATAAAATATCGAAACCCGTTACGGAGGTGATTCTCGTCACAAACTCGTTTTTATATTATTTTTTTATTCTATTTTAATAAACAGCGAAAGGGAGGATTTCTTTTACCTTTGCGCCACCATAAGCGACGGCGTGTGAGGAGCGTTTAGCGCGTGCGTGGCGACGATCGGAGGACGAATGACCCGTGGGGGCAGAGCAAATTTAAAGCTCTCTGCAATTTTTTTTTTAAACAATGTTTTAAAATGAATTTTTGTTAAGTTTTCAGCTTTATAGGTCATCGGTACGACGTCGTTTTGGCATGGTCAGGAAAAGACCAAAACGACGTCGTTTCAATCAAGATCCGCGCGCGCATTTGACCCGACCCGAAGGATCCGCGTTTTTTTGAGGAATGGGTTATTTACCGAATAAACCCTTCGGCATTTTTGAAAATTCACAATTATGTCCTAATATTTTTTTTATTCTCTAATTTAGCCCTAAAAGATTGTTTTTATTTCAATTTAGTTCCTTTATATTTTTCATTTATTATCTAATCTTATTTTCTTTGCTTATTTATTTTATTTTATTTTAATTACTCTATTATTCAATTTAATTGTTTTACTATATTAAAATATTATATTATATTATTATTCATATATTAATAAAATTCATATTTTTGTAATAACTTTATGTATATTATTATTTATTTTATGTGGTTCAATATTATTTATATATTATTTTATAATTTGTATATTATGTATGACATTATATTTTTAAAAAAATTGTATATTATATAGTATTATGTTATATTATATAAAGTTTCATTTTTTTATAAAATTTATTTATATTTTATTTATAATTTTATGATTAGTGTATTATATATATACATATAGGCATATATTTTCATTATTTATTATTTTATTTAATATTATCACATATTTTGTATATATTAATTATTATGTTATATATTTTTCTTTAAATTTTTTTACATTGTTACATTATTCATCATTTAATCTTGCATGAAAAGTTCATATTTGTTTAGTATTTTCTAATTGTTTTATGTATATTGCTTTATGTATTTTATTTGTTTACACAATGTCCTTTTATTTATTTATTATTTTATAATTACCCTAGTGTAGTTATTTTAGTTGTATTTTACATTGTCTATATTAAATGTTAATGTATTATAATTGCTTTTAATATTTATGTTCGATAAATGCAATGTTGTTACATGGTTATTATTTAAAATAAAAATCCATTTTTTGCAAAACCATTATATTTTTAAAAGTTTATAAAATAAGGCAATGTTTTGGTATTTAGAAATTCGGGAAATAGTGCCCTAACGTACTGGGTTGCGATTTTCCGTTTGGCTAAATAACTAAATACCCTTTTATAAGTTTTGTAAATCATAAGATGATTTTGATTACGAAGGTTTTTAAATATCGTGTCCTAACGTACTGGATGTGATGTTTATATTCCCTCGGGACAAAGAAATCTCAAGTTTTAACTTAAATGGCTCAAAGTTTTTTAAGAAATCATATTTTTGAATACTTTTAAACTTCAAACATTTGGACATGGTTTTATCGATTAGGTACCAATTTTTGGGCGTTACGAGGGTGCTAACCCTTCCTCGTACGTAACCGACTCCCGAACCCGTTCTTTTATTTTTCGTAGACCAAAATTAAATGTTTTAAAATAAAACGTTTTACAAGGTGATCCAATCACACCTAAGTAAAAAAGGGATTGGTGGCGACTCACATTTTGTTTTTAAAGTCGATCCCCGTTTTTAAAACCCGATTTTAAAAATGGTTTCGACACAGATAATTCTAAGTTTTGAAAATCTTCAAATTTATTTTCAAAATTTATGAGTTCTGATTTAACTGTATTTATTAATGTATTATTATTTTTGCTAAGTATTGATACACAGTTCAGGTGATTATTAATAAAATTAATAACATAATAATTTATTAATAAAATTGATACCCTAAATATGTATTTTTAATAATATAATAAATTATTCATAAAATTCATAAAATTTATTATTTTAATAAAATATTTAATATTAAATTTTTATTTTAATAATAAAGTTTATCAATAACAACTTTAACTTTTAAAAAATATCCCTAATATATTATTGAAAAATATTTATGTTAATAATTTAATAATATATATTGAAATTTGTAAATATTTAATAATAAATATTTTTTAGTATAAAATATGAAGATTTTAATTATATAAATATGAGTATTTGTTTAAATCATGATTAGCTTCACTTCCAACTCTAATGTATCACTATTCACTCTCATATAATATTAAGTTTATATATGACATTTATTATTAAAATAAATAAATTTCTATTGTTTAAAGGAAATGCTTATATAATATTTTATAATAAAGATACTTATATTGTGGTTGTTTCACTAAGAACAACTTCTAGAAAATAATTTTAGGAAAACTTACCAAACAACGAAAATTTTGTACGTAAAATCATCCAAACATTAGAAAACATTAAATTTTCCAGAAAATCAACCCATTTTCTATAAATCATTTTCCATAAGTTGTTTTCAGTGACAAACGCAGCCTCAATGTGATTTTTTTTCAAATCGAGTCGAGTGAAATTAAAAATAAATAACCATGTCAAATTAAAATCTTATTATAATATAATAAATAATTTCGTGTTAGAGAACATAAATTTGAAATTGAATATATTTGAAAACTCTTTCAAAGTTCAAAGCAAAATAAGAGAAAAAAATAAGTTGTTTTAGTATAATATACTTGAATTGATAATTTATTTGTTTATGTACTCAAATTTATTATTTTTTATTTTTAAAAATATTTTTTATATACATTCTTTATAATATTTTTTAAAATTTTATAATTTTCTGAAAAATTTTATGAAAATTTGGAATTTTTATAAATATTTTGATTTTTTTTAATTTTAGTTGAGAGGGGTCAATTTGCTCATTTTCAAAATTAGCAGAGACCAAAGGGCCATTTATACCAATCTGTTATTCAAGGTTTTCGAGTTATTCGAATTGTAAAATTCAACTCAACTTGAACTCGAAAAATTGGATTACTTATTCGAGTTGATTCGAAAAAACCAAATGACTCGAATAACTCGATTCGGTTAACTTGAAAATTGGAAAAAAATTAATTTTTTCGAGTCGATTCGAGTTTTGCTCATCCCTACCAAGCACACCCTTTGTCTTTCTATTTTTCGGATTTAAAAATTCAGGCTTAGTTGTTACCACTATTAAAATTCCTGGTGCGACATTTTAAAATTTAGAAAAATCACTTGGTAGTCATGTAATAATAAAAATAACGTTGAAAATACTTATTAGTATTTACTTTCTTAAAAACACTCCTTCAAACTTGTCATGATAAAATAATTTTGATTGAAATAGTGTTTTTGAGAAAAATTTACTTTAGTATTTTGATTGAAATAGTTTGCAATATTAATTATTTAGACTAACTAATGACATTATAAAAGTGGAGAGACCAAATTATGTTAAAAATTAAAATAATAATTTAATATTACATTTCAGCATAGTCTAGGGGCCAAAATTGAAATTTGACCATTGTCTTATAATGTCAAAAAAAAAAAATAATGATGCAAACCTAATAGAAATGGGAAGCTACATGTCAATCTTTAATACGCAAAGGGCATTCAAATTATATATAACCGTAATATTTTAATAAAAAATTTAACAATATTAACTATTTGAGTTAATTAATAAAATTATAGAAATATAGAGACTAAATTATGTTAAAATTAAAGTATAAGAATTAAATCTCAATTTTAGGCATAATAGCTTGACCAAAATTAAAATTTAATCATTTTTCTAAATGTAAAAAAATAGAGAGAGAAAAAATAGATGGCATGGGTGCCCACGTATCAATTGCCCGTAGCAATGACTAATTCACTTAACGTGAGTGTTCTCCAAAAGGGTAAATGATTGGCTATAAAATATGCTCCATTTGCATGAGCAAAAATCAAACCCTCATCCATATGATTAAAGGATGGGATGAGCAACCACCACACCATACTTTACGGTTGAACTAATTATTCTTTAGTTTATGCTTAACTATTTTAATTCATATACATTAAATAAATAATATTTTCTCGTATTATTATATTAATAACCAAACATGTCATATATTGCTTAACATATACATAGTAAGCATATAATAGAGTTAATATATTGTACATTGACAATATATTTTTTTTATTCCATAAGCAGCCTTAAAAAATTAGCACGTCTTATCAGTCCTCGATATTACTTGTGAAGTTTAAAATCTTCACTGACAATGTATTCCATATATATATATATATATATATATATATGTGTGTGTGAGTGAGGATACCTTCCCAATAAAAGCTTTATCATGTATGAAATGTTTTAGTAACCTTTTCAGCTTTTGCATGTGAATAATCAATAAATTACTCAAAAGAAATGTTGTTGAATTTAATTTTTAAGATACTAATTTTAATAATAAGATTTGTTGTTATGAATTTTTAATTTTATACATAACAATAAAATAAATTGTTGTTAAATATTAAAATATTAGCAATAACTTTAAAATATCGTCACGTATTTTATTTTTCTACTTATTAATCGTTACAACACAATTTGTTGTTGTGAATTCTTAATAAAATGTGTAATGACAAAACAAGTTGTTAAAATGTTAAAATTTTAGCAACAACCTTAAAATATCGTTATTTTAAGCCATAATAATTTAGCTGAAAAAACTTGAACATCAAACCTGGTTAATCAATCCCAAAAACACCTTAAATAACTCAAGCCCAAAATTGATTTGAAAATGTTTAATCTCATTCAAAATCAACTTACTACTCAAGGCACTAAAATATGTTTTACAACATGGTTATGTCCCTATCGTGTGTGGTTATCGTGTGTTAGTGTAAGTACTAACCACACATGCACACACTACATCCAAAAAGAGCTCAACTCGAAATTTTTATTTATATAATATCTACTTCTATACATAATTCAAACCTTTAAATAGTAGGAAATTTATGCTTAAACATATTCGAATTTATGTCCTCTTTATTGTTACAATAGCAAGTTAAGTGAGCTAAAGCTCAATTCGAAGTTGAAACTTTTGTTAAATTATTAAAGGGTTAAATATTTTTTTTTGGGACTGAACTTGGCAACTACTTTTGTATTACGATCTAAATTTTTTTTGTTCAAGTTAGTCCTTAAACTTAGCAATTATACCCACATTGGGGTCTAAACTTTTTTTTATCCAAGTTAATTCAGGTTCCAATGTGACAGTAATTGTCAAATTTCGAGACTAACTTAAATTAAAAAATTCAAGCCCCAATTTAAACCAAAAAATTAAACTCCAATATAAAAATAATTGAGAAGTTTAACCCTAAATAATAATTTAACCCAAGGATTAAATGTCAAGTTGGTTGATTGATTATTTATATTTTAATTTTACATGAATGAATAAAATATATATCAATTTGCTAAGGAAAAACCTGTAAAGTTTTTTTCTCAGAAAATGCTTTACCAAACTCAAGAAAAAAAAAACAGCCAAATCTAAGCTGTACACCATATCGAAAAAATAAAAATAATACAAGAAAAACAATAAATAAAGAAAAAAAAATTCTCCAATTTGTTAGTAGCACTTTTGGGAATCATCTCATCGTATATTTTTGTGTGTACATTTAGGAACATTTTTCTATGACAAAAATGTTTCATTTTTATATGCAAATTATATATAATACAAATAATTTTATAAAAAATATTATATTACGAATTAATATGTGATGTATTGATAATGTATATTGTATAATATTATTTTTTATTGATTGAGTCTTAATTTAATTAGCATTGATATTATTATCAGTGTTAGAGTACATGAGTTTGAGCGCGTTGAAACACATTTATCTTCATATTTAAGAGTTAAGAGGAGTTATGAATAGTTTTATATGTAAATATGTTCAACTTCATCGGCTTGCCTGCCTCCAAAAATGGTAAAATATTATTATAGGTTATAATTATATTTGTTCATTTTATCACAATGTCTAGAATTATTCAAACCCCCTCTCCAATCTATAAATAGAAAGATAATGCGCTTCAACGCACTCGAACCCACGTCCTCCGTATTGATAATAATTCTCATGTCAATCGAATTAAGACTGAATTAGTAATTAACTTAGATGATGAAATTAATTAAAAAAATTAACAATTTAATCTGTTGTACCATTGATTTTTAAAACATTGATGAAAGAGGGTTGGCGTGAGAAAGGAAACCTGATCCATCTCGGAAAGCGTTCTCCTTTTTCTCAACGGAGAGAGTGAAAGGAACAGCTGACATTATTCATTATTTCGGCTGTATTAATAATGTATATAATAAAATAAAAAGAGAAGATAAAATTAAAGGTCAATTTATGATTTTGGGTCCCTCTATTGTGTTTGAATTTTGAATTTTGTCTCTAAGGCAGTTTTCGAGTAGTATCAAGAAGTAGTGTTCATTAGTATCTAGTACTGCTTAGCTCAGAAACATGTCATATTTTGTGTTGGAAAATATTAGTAACAAAATCGTTCTACTATAATTTTTGTTGATAATCTGGACATATGCATGTCCATCTATGATATCCAAACATATATTGAAGATTGGTTTTGATTGGATCAAGGAAATCGACTTTCCTATTTTGAAGAGATTGGATTGGATTCAAGACCTATCTTAGACTTATTGAAGATATTTTAAGAGTTGATTATCTTGTTTTTTTAATGGAAGATTTATTGTAATTTGATCTAGCATGTTAGCAAATCTCGATTTATTATAAATTAAGGAGATTTATATAAGTAATGTACTAAACTGAGAGCAATTATTCATGTTCATTGAGGATTGAATGCAAAACCAAGTGTGCTACTTGATCCTAGGTGCAAAAATGAGATCCTAATATGGTGAGTGTTAATGTCAGTAATAATTTGTTGTACGATGTATTAATATAGTGAATTATTTCTCTAGGCAAAGCCCTGTAGATGTGGAGAAATCAAATTGTATAAACATATCGAGTGTTCATTGTTTTCTTGCTTTGTTCATCACTAGTGATTGAAGCAATTGAAATTACTTCTAGCAATACTCAATTTAGCTTGCAAATATCGTGTTAGAACTTTCAGACATAATTTGATCATTAATTTTTATAATATCATTAGTCAATCCAAATAATTAATTATTCTAATTAAATTGCAGGCATCAATTTTTTTTAACACCCTTTGGACACAAAAATAATGTTAGCATGATACGATGAAAGTGATGTTTTTAAGAAAAAAAATCATATTAATATTTTAACAAAATTAATTAATAGTGTTATTTATTTCAACAAACTAATAATATTGTAAATATCAAAATATCTCAAATGAAAGTAAATAAATTAAATGGTAAATTTAATTAATAAATGGATAAAAATAAAAATTTAACAAATAAAAATGGGGAGAAACATTAATAGGGCCCTACACCAATGGGCCAGCGCCACGTGGGCATCCATCCCCACTGGCACCTTATTACACCCACCACCGTCACAACGGGGCTAATGAAACTCATTAAAAGTGGTCTTGCCCTAGTGGGTTTTCTGACATCTGTCATGTGAACTGTTGGTTTTATTATTATTAAGTTTTAAAGTGCGGGTGCAATGTTAAAACATATTACATGTTTAAAAGGGGAATTTAAATTCAAATCATGAAAATAATTAAGAACGAAAGTAGTGACGAATTTTGAGATTAAATTTTGAGAATTCATACTAAAATTTTCAAAGTTTAATGAGAATTTATTTTAAAAAATTTGGAGGTGTAATTAAATTTTTTAAAATTTTTGTAGGATTAATGAAAATTTTTAAATATGTTAAGCGAGCTTAATTATTATTTTTTAAAGTATAATGAGAATTTTCTAAAAATTTAAAGGGAAAAATCATAATATCTCAAAATTTTGGAAGGCCTTTACCCAAATAACGCTTCATCTTTGAACGAAGAAAGGGGGCAGAAAGGGCCCTAGCCATGGTAGTTGGTACTATATATATACTGATATTGTATTGTTTTGGTCCTAAATCAGTACCAAATAGATTATATTCTGTTCCGATTAAAATTTTGGTAGATTTTGTCAATTTCAATGTGTTTCAATATATTGTAGTCAATATCAATTTATACTGATAGGTATCAACCCATACTGATTAAAATAAAATTCTAATATTTTAGATCAATTTTTTAATTTTATAATTATATTTAAAATTAAAAGTTATTAAATTATTCAACCTAATTGTTTAAAGCTTATATATATGTATTAAGATAGGAATTTTATATTAAATACCACCATGATCACATGAACATTGATTAGGTTAATATTCCCTACTATATTTTGACAAGTGCAAAACATATTTTCCATATATAGTATATAATCTAGAGAAAAGGACACAACAATAATATATTGAAAATGTCTAATTTATTGATAAAATGATGATTAATTAGAATTAATTTTTTAATTGTGCAGATAAAAGCATGCTTCTTGGTGTTTGATGTTGTCCCATAAATAAAAAGAAAACAAACAAAAAAGCTCATGTAAGATTTTTAAAAGAGTGCCAATATGTTCACACTAGAAATAAAATGAATGATGATATTTTTGAAAATTTTAATTGGATTAAACTTGAAATTATTTCAAATGAATCATTAAAGTGTTAATATTTTATCAACATAAAGTTTTTTTCTCAGCTTAATTATTAATTTAAACATTATCTGCTAGTTTGAATTTAACATGAAACATATTTAAAAACACATTAATATGTGTTGTTTGAGTCTTAATTCGATTGGTATGGGCATTATCGTCAATACAGGAGGACGTGGGTTCGAGTGCGCTGAAGCGCATTATCCTCCTATTTATGGGTGGGGAGGGACTATGGGTAATTCTAGACATTGCCTCAAAAAGAGAAAATATGATCAGAACCTATAATGAGATTATTAAAAAAAAACACATAAATATGTGAACGTGTATGTATCTATAACAAACACATCAAATTATACACGCAATAGGTACGCACAAGAGTTAGCACTAAAAGGAGGCAGGTAGGGGCATTGGCTTCTTTAAAATGAAATTTTTGTGTTTTAACTTTTTTAAAATTTAATATATATATATATAAATCAATATATAAAAAATTACATTTTGACCCCTTAAAATGATAAATTTGTGATTTAGTAAATTATAAATTTTTAAGCTTACAATGAAAATATTGCATTTTGGCTCTCATAAATTTTTTTTTATTTAATTTCGGTCCCTCCAAAAGAATTACTAGTTTCACCCTTAGATACACACGTGTTTAAAATTTGACCCATTTGTTTTAATATGTTTCATTTCATATTAAAATGAATGTTGAATGCCTCTCAAGGTATCTATCGGAACGAGTTCAGTAACTAATCCTCCGCATTCTGTAGGCCCATTAAGGGGGTTGATGCTGACCACGTGTTTTAAAGTTACTACATATCCAAGGTCGAGGATTAAACTCTCGACCACTGGTTAAGATAGAAAAGAACCATTACCATCTCACCTAACTCATGTGGTTGATAGGATACTAATATTTGAAAGGACTCAATTAAAACATTAAAGTCTACTGTGTCATAGATTTAAATCCTATCATGGGTAATAATAAATTATCGATAATCTATCAACTGAGTTGGTATCCGATATTTATTTTTAAATAATATTCAACAAGTTGGTGTTATATATAGTCATCCCACTAGATTGATAGCATGTTCCCAATATATCATTATTTTATTCCTTATATTTAATATTTTACCCCTTTGGTATTAATTAAATTTTTTGTATTTATGTTTTTCATTCACCGCAAATTTTCTGATAGAACCCCATAGTCTTTTGTATACACTCTCCTCTTTTATCTTCCCCATCCCTCTCTGCCTATCAATTTCAAACCTCTGCTTTTAAACACTTACACTCTTTTAATTTCCTCTTCTTTTGGATCAAAATTATAGAATTTTTTTGTTCTTTTTGATTTTAACAAAAAAAAAAAGCCATGGAAATTGATCATTTAAAGTCTGCAACAACACAAGGCCTGATGGAGACGATGATGATGCAAGCGGAGTATAATATCTACAACGACGTCGTTCAATTACCCCTTGCAAGTCCAAGCACTTTCGTCGAAAACCCACCATTTATCACCGGTTCAACGCCGGTTCAACCACCGTCCACCGCCGTTTGTCCCGGTTTACAGAATAAGAATTCGATGGGTGCAATGAGGGAAATGATATTCCGAATAGCAGCAATGCAACCGGTACATATAGACCCTGAATCGGTCAAACCACCGAAGAGACGGAACGTGAAGATATCTAAAGACCCACAAAGTGTAGCGGCGAGGCACCGGCGAGAAAGGATCAGTGAGAGAATAAGGATATTGCAAAGATTGGTCCCTGGTGGGACTAAAATGGATACAGCTTCAATGTTGGATGAAGCTATTCATTACGTTAAGTTCTTGAAAACACAAGTGCAATCATTGGAAAGAGCTGCCGCCGTTGGCGGTGGTGGGATAGGGTTTCCTTTAGGTATGTCAAATGGTGGGAGTTTTCAATTACATCAAAATGATGGTGTTCAACAATTTGGAGATGTTTAGTGTAAAACTTGTATAAAAACTCATAATCCTTTTTTTTCTAATTAGAGAGTTTTAAATGGAATGTTCAAGGAGGGAACTGATCATTGATTTTCATGTAATCCATCTTGTGTTGCTATTCAAAGTTGAAATCTATGACTAGATAGCTGAATTCCAAACTTTTCATAAAATAGGTATTGACTTCCTAGCCATGCAACTCTACCGGCAATAATTCACTTTCATGGTTGTCCCTATCATATCCGTTCAATGTCTTCATGTAACTTACCACATCAGGCACATTATTTCTCTTAATCCCTTCCTGTGTTGGAGATATTCACCTCAGCTATCTCTATTGTCGTGAACTTCACATCCACTTAAGATTTGACCCCCTTCTCTTAAATCAATGTTCACTACATTGCGCCTGGCATGAGCTAGGTAGCCCTTCTTCCAATCTTGTTTGAATTCCATTACCATTTACATTCCCATTAACAACAACACACTGCTCAAAACCAATCTCATTATTACCCTTCTCCACCTCATCATCTTCTCCCATGAAGCTAGACGATTCATCTTCATCTAAATTTTCTTAATTATACATTCATTATTTAATGGTCTTATTCTAGCATCAATTCCATGCTGCTTTTGGGACTCCGGAGAAACAAATCTTGATCGAACCCATATTTGCCCAATGGATCCAATCTGCTCATGGTAAAACTTCATACGGGTTCGATGTGCTTTTATCTTCAACGAATGGCCCAGCATTCAATGCGGGTCGAAGCATATGGTTGCCTGGCTAGTTAAATGCTGTTAATGAAAATAGTAATTCACTATTCTTAACAATAGGTCCCGGAGACTTCTTGGTTCATCATGCTATTGCTCTAGGTTTACATACAATTACATTGATCTTAGTTTAACTTTTGAAATTAGGGAGGAATCTAGTTACATCAATGTAAAATTAAAATAATTTAATTATATACATGATAAATATAATTATATCGAAATATTCAACGGTCGAATTATTAAAATAATAATAATAATAATGAAAAAGTATAAACTTTTTTTACCTTTAATTTTAAGAATTTAGTTCATTTATTTATCTTATTTAAAAATCAAATTACAATAATCTGATTATTTTATCAATTGGGCTTGTACAGGTGTAAGTAGAATTTTTTGTTTTTTACAAAATTTTAACTTTCACCATTAACATGTAGATTGTTTTTGGGGCCAAATCATGACACAATCAATTATTAGGCTTTATTTTAATATTATCTTTGGCTCAGGGGCAATTTTAAAAAGAAAATATAATTTTATAATATACTAATTTATCATTTTTGAAGGGATTAAACATAATTTTTTTTCATTTTGAGAGGCCCAAGTGTACTTTTATCATAAATTAAATTTTAATTTAATCATATTTAACAAACTTAAATAGTAATTTTCCATTTGAGAGAGACCAAAACCCTTGTCTATTCCCTCAAATTCCCCTCTGTTCCAACCCTAACAACATTGGTTTCAGACCATAAAACAGATGAATACACCTATGGGTTATACAAAAAGAAGTAAAGAGTAACATTTAATGCACACTAGGTGTATGTGTTTTATAAATCATCGGTGAACAATAATATCACATCTCATCATTAAATAAGATATAAAATACTAACAGTTTTATTTAAATATATATTAATTATTAAATGGTTTTAGCTATTATAAATAAATACTAATAGTTATCGAGGTCAAGGGTTAGGATATTGGGTTTATGGTTTAAGATCCTATATTAAGTATCAAGGTCTCATATTTAGGTTTTATAGTTATAGTATTTATTTGGGATTATTATTTGATACGTTGGCGGTGAAAAATTATAATTTGAAGTAGGGTTGAGAAATAAATAGTACATGCGACAAAATTTCAATCCTATTTGTGAAATTAAAATTTTCCACTGTTAGTATCACAAATAAAAGTTCATTTATTTATAACACATTACTATTTAATTATATTTAAATAAAATTATTAATATTTACTTATAAATCTTTCGTTATTTTTTTATTTTATTTAATAATAAAATGTCATTTTCATATTATTATTTATTAATGGTGCATATAACTCGTAGGTTAACAATGCATCCAATATCCTCTCTAAAAACAAAATTCATTCAACAAGTGCACTTTCCAAAATTCAAGTTTACATTCTCATCCTTATGAAATTGAGACTGCTACCATCTTAACTAATAATTTACCGACATTTTTATTTAAAAAAAAAATTTCTAGATAACCCTTTTTAAGAAAATACCACCTTATTTTCAAAAAAAATTAACCAAATGTTTATTTTAATTTTTTCATTTTCCATGAAAATGAAACAAAAATCATCAATGTTTCTTAATTTTTAAAGAGAATGGAAAGTTCTTTTCAAATAGTGGATATTTTATACAAAATATATTATATAAGATGACATAATCCCCTTTATATGTACTATAATTTGATTTATACCAATCAATAACTTTATAATGGTATATATTTATAAAATATCCAGATTTTTTTGTCGATTCACTAATTGAATTGGTCTCACTTGACTCGTTATAATAAGTTTATAATAAAATGAACATATATTATAAATTACTTATGTTTAATAAATCGATGTTAAGATTTTATTTTCATTGTTATTTATGTAAAGATAATTGGATTTAAATTTAATGTATTATTATTTTTTAATAAAATACCTCATTTTAGGTATAATTTCTCAACTTATAAATAGAAGGAAATCGCGCTTAGGTACATCCGAAGCCATGTTCTATTGGTTGTTGCTAACTGTGTTAATTAAGGTAAGGCTTAATCAATTGAATTTAGTATATTATTAAAAAATATCAGTTATATTTGTTTATACACTATGAGTATAGTTTTTAAATATTTTTGGAATGGTAATATAAATTTTAAATTAATTCAATTTAAATAAAACTAATATATTTATATAAGTTAAAATATGCCATAAGTCTCTAAACTCTTCATAAATTTCAAATTTAATCTTTGTATTTTTATTTTTATAAATTTAGTTCATTTATTTTTTTAGATTTCAAAATTCAAATCCAACTGTTAACACTGTTAAAAGTTATGTTGTTAAATTCAAGTTCATTACAACGTCGATTTTTTAATTACATTGCTATCAAATAAAAAATCTTTTGTATTTCAAAACATCACATATATAAATTTAAAAGAAAATAATAATATTAATAATTGAATCTGAATTTTAAAATAAAAAAATAAAAACGAAATTTTAAAAGTAAAAATAAAACACTAAATTCTAAATTTCTAAGAGTGCAGAAATCTATAAAATATTTGAGCGTAAGCGAGAAGGTAATGCAAGGCGAATACACCCACGTGAAAGACTGACAAAGCGGTGAAAAAGGCAACTCGTCTTCACGTGATATACAAATCTACGTGGTCAACTAACTGTCCTACGTGTCACTCTCTCTATGTATAGGATATTTAGAAATATATCTTACTATACGCACGTTAATAGTATTTGTTAAAGTAATTGTTTTAAAATAAAAAAAATAAAAACTATGTGAATTTAATTTTAATATAAAAAAATTGATAATACTAAATACATCTTAGTAGTATATATAATATATGTTTTATTATGAAATTTGGAAATATTTTATTAAAATGTTTATAATAAATAGAGATGTGAATTATTAAAATAAATCGAAGAAATTTCGATTAGAAATATTATAATAAATAGATATCTCAATGTTGCCTATACTCTCTCAAGATTCTCCCGACCCTCAACCTTCAATTTTTTTCCTCTATCATTCTCCATAGCCTCTGCCTCGACTAGGTGAACTGGCCTTCTCAGCAACCATTCTCCCCTCTTCTGCATCCTTCACCTGCTGTGCCCAGTATCAACAAGTCTTGTAAATATTTAAGTTATGTTTAAAGTAAATTATCCAATATAATTTAAAAAGGTAAGGAGTAAAAGAGTAATTTATCCAAAGTTAAAAATAAATGTTTAAAATGAGGAGTGTCATGTGTCGAAAAATTGTAATGTGAACGACACTTGTTTATTTAGGATATTGTAATATATAATATATATGATTCATTTCCTTATTGAAATTAGAAATAATAGTATTATTATATAATTTATAAAAAAATACTTGTATTATTTAAATAATTTATGAATAAAATGTGAATTTTATATTTTAATTTCATTTTATCTTTACTATAATTATAATTTTAAATGATATATATTATCAAATTTATTATTAGTTAACATATTGTGTGCATAGCATGGATTTAAAATTTAACATAATTATAATAAAAAAATAAAGTTTGTACCCAAAAAATATAGCTTATATAAATTAAAAAAAATAAAATGCAAACAATAAAAATGTGTATGATTAGGATTAGTATAGAAATAAAATATAAAAAAAATTCAATTTTTAGTGAAAAAATTAAAATGTACTCCAAGTGAGATTTAATATATGGAATATAATAATAATTTTTCAAATATCAATTTAGCTATATAATTATATCTTATAATTTAAATTTTTATATAACTATAAAACTATTCGAGTGAGATTTAAATTAAAATTAATTTACATAATTTAATTTGTCATTGTTGAGGGAATGTCGACTCCTTTGGGAGAAATTTTGAAAGTGTGACTTGTCCGTAGCTAACAAACCCCTCAATGGGTCTGTATTGTCTCTAACCGAGGTTTTGCATCTTGACTTTGTGAAGAGCCCGAGTGTTTGAGGCTATTGGAAGAGGTGGTGAGTTCAACAGAGTGGGAGCGTTGCATCGGGACAAATTATGCGTGGCGCATGACCACCTACCAAGAAAATGTAAGCATTTACACTTGATTGGGTTTAGGCTCGTATATGACATTTGTGGATATTTATTTGTTCAGATTCATTCTGGACATGATTTTTTTTTTTTTATAAATGTAATATTTTAAAGTTTTTTATCAATACTTATCACGTGTCATAATATGAGGTTGCTACAAGTCATCATATTATTGGTTGTTTGTGTCACATCATTACATTTTAATGGTATTATAGCACACGTAACAAAGTGCGTGAAAGATTTCAAGTTCAAGTACCAATTAAGCCCAAAAAATAAAAAGCATATATTAACTCGCCAAAAATGAAGTGGTTATCACATTTCAATCTTTTAGTTTAATCATTGAAATTCAATTATCTGAATTAATTTAAAATTAAAATTTGAAAAGTAATTTGAATAAAATATAAATATTACAATATAATTTCATCATCAATTAAAATGATTTTTTATCTCTGGTATTGTCATTTGTAATTTGCATTAATTTAAATAACAATTAGTTAATAAACATAATATTTTTTTTGAAAAAAAACTTACATTGGTGTAAGTTTTTATACGATTAATATTTTAAAATTTTAATTATCAAATATATTAAGATATTTATACTTATTATACATATAAAATTTTAAATCAATCTGATATTTTTATTATATTAATCTAAAATATTCCTTCAACTTATCTACTCCTCTGTTTCCAAAAAAATAAAAATAAAAATTGGGCAGGTAGTATTAATTTATGATACTAAACAATTATTTTGTAATTAATATTAATTTTCATATTTTCAAAACTATAATATATAAAATTCAATAAGCTAATAAAAAACTCCATAAATATGCTCCAAACTTTTTCTAGTTTAGTTTTGAATAGAAGCATGAGAAATCAAAGACATGAGTGCGCAATGTTAGCTAGATTGATGCAAAGGGGTTGGTTGCCTCCTAATTTGAAATATCAATGGGTAAACTACGCCTATGGTCACTAAACTATTAGTAAGTTTACATTTTGGTCACTCAACTTCAAAAAGTTACAAAATGGTCATTAAACTATTCAAAAATTTTCATTTAAGTCACTTGTTGTTAAAATCGTTGTTCTATGGCCTTTACTGTTCGCACCACTTGCACCGATCGAAAGCTATACTTCCTCTTCTCTTCTACAGTTTAGTTTTTTTTTTTTTTATGAAATAGCTTTGAACATCACAAATCTACGAACTAAAATCTAAATAGCTTTCTTCTTCGATCTTCGACACTGACTGTCAGATCGACTTGGATCTAAGGTATATTCTTCTTGTCAATGGATACTAACCCATCATATCAATCGTCAAATCGTTGCTTGGAGCTCACTAGCCGAACTTATAAAAAAAGTTAACAGCCTAGTGATTTAAATAAAAACCTTCAAATAGTTCAATGACTTAAATGAAAATTTTCAAATAGATCAATAACCATTTTGTAACTTTTTAAAGCTCAATGACCAAAACGTAAATTTATTAATACTTTAATGACCTTGACTATAATTTATCCAATATCCATTAGGATGATTGGGTTGGTTTTGATATAGGTGAATATGAGTTGAATCAATTTCAGTTTTAAAATTTTTAAATCAATTTGAATTAAAATCTTTTCGGGTAACGATGATTTTAGGTTTAAGTCATTTTAAATTTGTATCATTTAAGTGTTTAAGGTCAAATTATCTTGGGTTTAGATTATTCGAAAGTAGTTCAAGTCATATTTTAATTTTAGGTCATTTTTTAGTTTAAAATAAACATTTTCGAGTTATTAACTTTTTATTATTAAATTAAATTCAACTAAATTTTAATTCAGGAATTGAATTTTTGTGTTCATATCAAAATTGTTAGGTTTACTCCTAATGCAAGATCCCAATGGAATAATAATAAGGGATAAATTTTAAAATTATACTTGAACTTTGATTTAATATGTAATTTGATATATGAACTTTAATTTGGTGCAATTATATACATGAAACTTTGATTGTGGTTCAAAATATATACATGGAACTTTAATTTTTATTCAGTCATACACATTTAAAGAAATAAATACATCAGCTTATTTTTATTTAGGATATATATAATTATTTTTGTATGCAATATATAAACATAAAATAATGATATATTAATAATTGTGTTAATAATTTATAATAATTGGATCAAAAAAGCATGTGATATATCCCATTGAGTTCCTACATTTTCACACCTTGAGTCGACTCTTACCGAATTCAAATTAAATAATAAAATATAATTTTTAATTATAAAAATATATTAAATATCAATTAAAAATATAATTTTTATTATTTTTTAAATAATGAAATGAAGGGACAGAGCCAACCTGAAAACATGTAAGAATTTATGAAACTGAGCCTTGATCTGTCCCACAAACACCTCTATTCCTAACTATACTGTATTTTTTAAGACAATGGGCTTCTAATATCCTGCAATGAAATATCGTGGCAAACAATATCTTTGCTATACCAAAAACTTTTAAGATTTTTCTTTTATTTTGGATTCAAAATAATATTTCCTTTTTATTTTTATAAAAAAAAGGCTAATTTTACGTGATGTCCCCAAAATTATGGGTCAAATTTCAAATTAACCCTTAAACTTCAAAACATTCTAATTGAATGATTCAAAACCATCTAGTTGCAACACTTGTATGTTTGAGGCACATGACGCAATTAGTTTTGTCTCACCAGTTGACATCTAATGGAAAAGTTAATGGAATGACTAACTGAATGACCTAATTGGAAAGATGTTGATAATTTAAGGATTTAATTACAATATTTTAAAATTTTGAGACCAATTTAAAATTTAACCTATATTTTGAGGATATCCGATGTAATTAAAATTTGTCCTTAAAATGAATTGAATTTTAAATTAAACTTGGATTGTAAAATGGTTGGCTTTCCGATTAGCTAGGATTAGAATCAACTCAATACAAAGCACAACAAGTCAAAAATCAAAATATATTTGACAATGATTCACGCCACGCATTGTGGGATTTAAACCTAAATAACCCCAGGAAAAACCCACACATGTTATTCGTGTATAGTGAGATTCAAACTTGGACACAAGGGTGAAGCAAAAAATATTTTTGGGGTCAAGATTAAATTATATATTTTTATGAGAGCTAAAATGCAATTTCATTATTATATTGACTTATATCTTTTTAAATTTTTGAAAACTAAAGCATCAAATTTACATTTTAGCAGTGGCCAAAGCGATTGCATCGCTTCCCTTCACCTCTACTTAGATACTCAAAGTTCTAATACTTCAATGTTTATCAGGGGCGAAACTAGGGGCCTGGTAGGAGTCTTGTCCCCTAAAAATAGAAAATTTTCTATGTAAACCCTTTGAAATTTTTAAAAATTTAAATTAGTAAAGGTAAAATTACATTTTGCCCCCCTAGAAATGATAAAAATTTGATTTATTCTTTTAAAAATTATAAAGATATATGTTATTAAAAAAATGAAAGTGCATTTTTACTATTGTAAAAATTACAATTTAATTTCGACTCCTAAACAAATTTTCTAGTTTCGCCCCTGATATTTATCAACATTGACAATATCGAAGTATCATTTAAACCCATTTTTTTTGTTATTAATATTTCTCTTTTTGTCATGGTGGACATTGTTGAATCTAGGGACTTATGTATATGAGAAAGAGATATAAAAGAATTTTTTTTTAAATGATACAATGAAATATTGCCAACCAAGTTTCAGATGACATTATTTGGTCACAAAAACAAAACATTAAAATATGTAGGTTGGCTGGTCGGATTAGAATTTTAATGAGGAAAAAAGGTCCCCTCCAATGGAACAATAAGGACACAATCTAATCCATTGGGACAATATTCTTTAACAATTTGTCCTATTTTGAAGGGTGGGATGTATCATGGAAAATTTTGTCCCCAAAGGTTGCTTCTAGAGATGTGAAAGCAAAATTTTCAATGGTTAATAAGTGAAGATAAGATTGGAAAAGGGATTTGATTTCATAAAGGATGATATAGTTGATGATGTATGTTATTATTTTTTTAATAAATATGTTATAATAAACGTTGATAATGGTGGTAGAATAATTGCAAAGCAATAAGAAGAAAAAAATAAGAATACACAGATTTTATGTAAAAAGTCCTTTTGGGAAAAAACCACGAGTAAATGAGGAGAAATTCACTAATGTTGAAAAATGAATGATATAAGAGGAGTTTCGACTACATCTATTCAAGGGTTGAAAAACCCTGTTCTAATCAAAGTTAAATAGAAGAAAAATAGTTCTATATAGATTTAACTTGTGTTGTATGGTCTGTACCGCCAGTCGCAACCCCAATTTAGTATTGTGCTTAATGAGGATATGTAGTGTGCTAAAAATATTTATTTTGGAGAAGTGATATAAGTAAAATTATATCGTTTAACCATACAACGTATTTGAATCACTATAAGCATAAGTAATCATTACAAAATATAAAATATATGGTATAAAATTTAAATTAAAATAATTTAAAATTTGTATAAACTAAAACACAAACCTAAAAACTCAATCTCAAAAAATTAACCTTACCAATAAAATCAATCTTAGGTTCCACCCTTCCTAATTGACTTTATTACAGATTGGTGGTCCAAAGGTTATATATATCCCTTCTTAGGTGAACACAGGGCATTGTATTTATCTTGGATGAAATGTGTCCATTTTTGTCTTTATATCTTCTTTCCAAAAGGTCTATTCTAAGAATTAATTATGGAGCAACCCCATTTAAATTGGATCTGATACATGTATGGATAAGGTGAAGTTTATCAAAAAAAATAAAAAATTCAACTAAGCTGTCAATTTTCAAGCTCAAAAGATTAGTCAACTTGCGGCGAATTTTTGGATGGAATCTAAGAAGTTATGTGTTGAGATGTCTGCATAGCGTTTGAAGAGCTATCTCTTAGCTTTGAAACGCACTTTGAATCACTCAATTTCGAGTTTGGGAACTCAAGTTATGACTATTTTAGTGAAGACTGCGTGAACAGGATTTTTTGACGAGATTATTATGGGAAATTATGAGTTTCAGACTTCAATTCGAGTTTAAATCATATTAATTTCGACTTTTAGGCTTAATTTTATTATATGTGAGCCCAAAATTGTATATATTAAGTTTTATTATTTTATTATTTACTTATTCCGAATTTTAGGATATTTTTAAGTATTTAAAGTTGTGTAAGAGTTTTAAGTTTCTTAGTCAACAAGAAAATTTAGTTTTACTAAAACTGCTTCTTATTTAGATTAATCAGAGTTTCATTATATTTAAGGGTTTTATTTTGATGTAATTAACAAATTTATATAAAGTTCTCTTTATTATTCATTATAGATTATAAAGATATCTTGATTGAGATTTCTTTTTTGTTTATTTTATAAGTAGGTTTTCTTCTTGGTTTAAAAGCTGCGAGAGAACTCTTCACCCTCCAATTTACTAGGGTTCGACCTTAAGGGATTGGTTAGAGCCATTTGTGGAGCTTGTTGAAAATCATTCTTCAAAAGGTTTCATAGGACATCGATTTTTCATCACCATTGATTATTTTTATTGAAACTTTCGTTCCATCATCCATCTTATTTTCGTTTTCTTCCATTAATTATCTTTTGATTTGTCAAAGATTATTTTTTGAAAAGTTGATTAGAGCTATTAATTGAATTTGTTGGGATTTATGTCTAAAAAAGATTCAATTAGATACTTATCAGGATGAAGCCTCAATATGGCATATGAGGTTCAAAAACATTGTGAAGTCCATAGTTTTCACACAATTATGAGATTAAGGTTATATGATTCAAGATTTAAATTAATATTTTCAGATTTGGATAGGTGATTTAACCAGTTCGATCAACCCATTCGATTTTATTAAATAAGTCACTAAAAATTTTAAAAAAATATTGATTCAAATAATTTTTTTGTTCGGTCCGTACTGATTTCTGAATCAACTGATCTAATGGCTTTCTCTAGACTGATACCATAATTGGTTCCCGATTAACTAATTTGGTCCGATTCAAACAATATTAGTTTAAACCTTAAACCTTGCCAAATTAACCAGTTAAGGACAACGAGAATTAACCAATTCTCAATCTTGATCCCCAAGTCCGTCTCCGGTCAAGGTAAAATTCTTGGTATCTCATTCAATCTCGTCATCTTCCCCATCTTGCCGTTACTGTGCTTTTTATTCTCTAAGTTTCCTCCATTCTCTTTAAATTCCCCACTGACTTCTACATCAGAATGCACTCGGATTACCAACTCCGACGCTCTCATATAACTCACGTTCTTCTGGCAGATTCATTCAAAGTCTAAACCAAACTTCAAAGCCCAAATATCTTGCATCCAACCCAACTCCATCACCATAAGACGTAAAAGAGAAAAATGTTATGGTTTTTTTATTCAATAATGATTCCAACCCAGATTTCAACTTGGGTTCAAAAACATTATGTTTTGGAAATTGTTTATTAGAAATACATATGTTTTGATTTAAAATTAATTCTTGATTGTTGAAATTAAAAAAAAGAGTAAACTACAAAAATAGTCATTTTTATTTACTTCAGATTACATTTTAGTCACTTATGTTTGAAATGTTACGTTTTAGTTACTTACATTATCGTTTTGTTACAAAGTAGTCACTCTACCGTTACCTCCCTAACGACGATCCTATGTGGCAGTCCAAATATGTTTTAAATGACAACTTGGATATCATACATAACATTTCAAATTAAATTTATTTAATTAAAAACTTATTTTCATTCCAGTAACTAGACATTTAAGTTACATTTAAAACTCATTTGGACTGCCACATAGGACTGCTGTTTGGGAGGTGACAAAATTTAACGGTAAAGTGACAACTTCGTAACAAAACGATAACGTAAGTGACTAAAACGTAACATTTCAAACATAAGTGATTAAAATGTAATCTAAGGCAAACAAAAGTGACTATTTTTATAGTTTAACCCACGAAGAAAATAGCAAATGAACAAATAACGAGAAGGGAAAAAAGACAAACTTTTATAAATTAATTTAATTTCATTCCATAATTTGAACCGAAAATTTCTCACAAATGAGAAATACAAATATACTCTAAGAGTGAACAGTAGGCCCATTTAGGATTTTATGAATATAGAGATAGGCCCAAAGTATGGAACATCTAAGTCCTATGTAAAATTACTATGAAATAGATGAGAGAATTTTATATAAAGAAAAAAGATGCTATTTTCATTTCCAAGGCAAGCTGCCATAGTAAGGAAAGAAACTTAAAAGGTTGATTACATGCATACATATACATCATATATATACATGCATGCATGCATTCAAGGGTTTTTATTAGACATACTTGCAGTAAATCTTGAAGTCCCAGGACATGCACAAACTGCAGTGAACCAATTTAGCTTCAAGTATAATAGTTGCTTCCTGTACAATATTATTCATATATTATCGCCAGGTTGGTCTTTTGTTCTTCAAACTGGTAAGAGATATAAGATAGAAACAATGTAAGCCTAAATCATCATGTGCTTTGTCATTTGGTCGTCATAAGTTCGAAAGTTAAAATGCCAGATAACTGAGACTTGAAGCACTCGTTTACATGGAAGGCTAAAGTTCCGGTTTTAGCACAATTGATTCAGGGAATTACTCTTTAAGAGGTGATATCCAACAAATTTGGAGTTCAAAGCATTAGAACCCCTTTCTTCGAGGCTGCAGGTCTCTAGGGGAAAGCAATCGATTGGTTCGATTAAGAAAACACAAAAACAACTTAATCAGCTAACCTCATACTTTAACCAATTGGCTAACTGACTTAAGTCTTAACAGACCTAACCAGTAACATTGCTCGGTTCAGTCACTTGAGACGGTTAAACCTTATCAAGGGGTGTGCCTCAGTGAATATGATGTTAATGCTTTTTTTGCAAAAACTTTCTACTTGAAAAATGCAAAGCAAAAAATTCGGAAAGAAACAGAGGTTGCGAGCATAATAAGTTACCTTGCATTTCAGGCCCGATTGAACGGGTAAAGATAGCTAACCGAGGCATTAGAAAGTAAGGCAGGTGAAGCAATCAGTCAATGAGGTTCCATGGAACGGTATAGCCTTACGGGAGGTCCTTGTAACTTGATGGGACTGATTGGATAACATCGAACTTCTCATTTCTTGGGCTCTCCTCTGAGCTGATCTCAGTTTATTCATTATCTTATCCATTGACGAGGATCTCTTCTTTTCCAGCTTCATCTGAAACACATTGTCGTGTCAGAAATGATGACAATAATAAGTTCTCAGGTCATGCTAGATCTGTTTCTTTTTTGCCACAGATCATTGAGTTGGCAATCAACATCGTTGGTTTTTTAGCAGTTTTACCTTAAAAAAGTATATTCTACTTTAGATAAATGGATCCAAAATGATTCAAGTATCATACGGTTTTTTTACTTTTTCGTTAAATATCTCCTTTCCAATTACTTCAATTGTAAATGGAGAAGTATTCAAGTAAAAAGCAACCTCTAGTTTCCTTACGGCTGCCTCAGCTTTTGCCTTCTGCAGATTCTCCCATGCAGTGATTTTGGCTTCTTCTCTTTCGAATCTGCAAAAGTGAAAGAAAGAAGTCAAAATATGAACATTGATCAAATATGTTCTGTAAGCATTTCAATTTATGTTCTCTGATATTGGTCGGTCAACTTTTTGGCACCTAAAGATGAACATTCCGAAAATTCTTTTCATCTAAATAGGCTATGTGCTCCATTAAAGTAATACGTTGGTTATGGTTAGGCAAAACCATCTTACTTAGAAACGCACTTTGCTGTCTCAGTCACATCCCAGGTTGGTGTACGAGTGTCAGCGGCTTTCTTTCTCCAATCATCAACGATTTCTAAGCTCTTCCCAGTGTTTCCAGCTCTATGCTTCTTTGACCACCTAGTCATGGTGACTCTTTCATCTATCTGTACATCTCTCACTTCTGATTTAGAGGCATGGATGCTTTGCAGTTCCATGATAGGTAGAGGAGATGGGGTGGAGAGAGAGAAAGAAGCCGATTCTTTGGGTGATGAGCAAGTGCTACCCTGTGGGCTCATTTGGGTTGCCATGTCTTTTCTTGAAACCGTACGAGAAATATCAGTGGCTGCATCCTTGACCGTGTCAAGATTTTCATCTGCATCTTTGATGAACGTACAGTAGGCTTAGAAATTATCACAATAAGAGCAACTTATGTCTTAATAGAGCGGAGGAATTTTGTATCATAAGGATAGATATGTACCTTGAGAAGGCAATGATGGTGGACTTACGACCTCAGAGCATCCATGCACACTAACAGAACGGGCCATGCAAGGCTCAGTTCGAACAGCAAACCCACCACCATGGCTACGAGAATGAGCTACCAAACCATTTGCTGAAATTATACCAGCTGAAAAAGGAGAACCAGCCATGAAATTCCCCATGTTACCCCCGTCAAGGATGTACATCGAAGGCGAGTACAAAGAATTGTAAGCAGCCCCAGGAGGACCAAGTGGACCACTCTTTGATTTCGGTCTTCTTTGAGGATGCATGACAGATTGTTTCACACCACTATCCCCTGGACTAAGGATCCACCTTTCAGCATTTTCCCACTTTGAAGGTAAAGTCCTTCCATTGTTACAAGGCAACATCCCAGCAACATTCCCCTGCCTCTTTACACCATTGTTATGCAATGGTACACGTTCAGAACTAGAACCCTTCTGCATCCCAGCACCCAAGTTATTGTGATGATGATAATTGGGAGTCCCGGGATTAGGAAAGGCACCCGATTTCCGTGTTGAAACAGAGCTTTTCTTCATAGTCCCCAACCGTGGAGACGAAGCTGAGACATTATTTAGATCTAATGAAGTGGGTATTCGTGAAGCTTCAGATCTAATCTTCCTATCCTTACAATCTATATAAAAACAATTCAACAAAACAATGAAGCTAGAACTATTTAAGGTAAAAGAAACAATTTCAAGAAAGAAACTAAAAGGGTACCTTTAAGAGCAAGAGAGAATGAGTTTCTTGCTGAATCTATGAGTTGATTTTCGTCCTTTACATGAACTGTATCGTTTTCATCTTTTTCAACTAAAAGTGAAAAGGGGAAAAATAAAGGAGTGAATTTTGAAATACATTTTGTTCTCTTTCGTTGTTTTCAGTTTCAACTTTAAAGAAAAATGGTAATGATAAAAAGGGGAAAAATATTTGCGTGCACCTTTCACTTTCTCTCCTTTTCTGGAGAAACGACTGTGATTAAGGACTGCGTTAGCTTTGTTTGTATTTGGATCTGGTCCACTCAAACTCTCATTTTGATCTCTTTCATGTCCTGCCAAATGCTGCAAACAAAAATAGCATTTCAAACACCATTTCTCTCTTTTTTTGCCCCTTTTTTTCAGGAAAAAAGATTAAAAATCAAATCAAATAATGAAGAAAACAACATGCAAATTAATCAACAATGATCGATCACACAATGCACTCATGCATTGAGAAATTGAATTAAAGAATAAAAAGAATCAACACTATTCCTCTTTTTTTCCTCCTTTTCCCTTAAATTTTTTTTTTAAAAACAGATAAAAAAGAGAGAATAAAATAAAATAGCATGCAAATTGATCGACAATGATAGATCACGATGTACATTGTTAGTTACGGCTTCCTCTGCTTATGCATTGCACTTAGAAATTGAAATAAAGAAAAAAAATCAACACTATTCCTCTTTTTTCCATTAAAAAGTAACAAAAAAAAAACTTAAATCAGATTTAAAAAAGAGAAAAAAATTAAAAATAGCATGCAATTTGATAAACAATGATCGATCACGATGTACACTGTTAGTTACACAGCTTCCTCTACTCATGCATTGCACTGAGAAATTGAAATAAAGAAGCAAAAAAAAAAAAAAACACTATTCCTCTTTTTTCTCCCTTTTCTCTTAAAAAATAGCAAAATACTTAAATCAGATTTAAAAAATAGCACGCAAATTAATCAACAATGATCGATCACGATGCACATTGTTAGTTAACAGCTTGCTCTACTTATGCATTGAAATGAAAATTTGAAATAAACAAGAATGGAAAAAAAAATAGAATGATAAGTTGAAACTTTTGAAGAAGTTTACTAAAGAGAGTTCGGAAGCTAGAGAATCATGGTCGTGAGCATCGGAGGCGAAAGAACAGCGATCGACACTAGCTGAAGCTGAAGAGAAGAGGCTGAAATTGGATTCCGGAGTGAATATAACTGAGTCGGGACTCGCATCCCGAGCTCTATAACTTGATTCAATGGAGCTTTGTTCTTGAAACCCTTGCTCCGCCATTTTTTTTTCTTCTAAGCGTGCTTCTCTTCTTCTTCTTCTTCTTCTTCTTCAAATGTCGCCTATTGTTAGTCTGCTTATATAATTTATTTATGGCTTAATTGTGCTCTCAGTGCTTTCCCTTTTTCATTATTTAAAATTTAGTCCTTACTTTTAATTCCGTCTTTAAAATAAATAAAAAAAATTGTTCATTTAACCAATTTAAACTCAAGTGGATGTCATGTGAGGAAATATATTATATTGACTTTCATTCTGATCGTACAGCAGAATTTTACGATTTAAATAGAAAATCTTCCTCTCTGAACTTATTGGTGAAATATCATAAAAACCCCTAAATTAAGAGTTGAATTATATTTTACCTCTTTTATTTAAAAGGTGGGTAAATTAGTTCTAATACATTAGATCAAAGAGCCAACTGATCTTTTCTGTAAAAAAAAGTCTTTCGTTTTTACCGTTAAAAATTGGATTGGCTGATAACATAACTAGACAATTATATATGACGTATAACCAGTTTTTAATATTAGAAATTAATGGAATTTTTAACAATTTGACCAATTTGCTTTGAGATCTAATGTTCTAATGTACAGGAATTAATTTACTAATTTTTCGAGTAAATGAGACAAAATACAATCCAACTTATAATATAATCATAATACTATCACATTTACTTATTTAACCTTCTTCACATGCAATATTCGCAATATAATCACATTTTATTTTAAAAGTGTTACATAATTCAATTTAAATGGTATTAAATCATAATCTAAACTTCAAATATGTGAAAGAGAACATGCATTATGGGCGTAATTATTTAGTAATTTTTCTTTAATTGTAAGGGTAATATGGACTTTGGGCTTCCTTTTATTGATAAGGAAAAATGGATGGGTGATATTATTATTTATTTATTGCTGTCGTGTTAAAGACAAATTAGTACCAAAAAAAGGGTCCTTCAATAAATAAAATAACTAAGGGAAAACGGTACCGTTCAAGGAGAATTTTGGTAAAACTATCATGAAGGTTCATTTTGTCTCCGCTATTAAAAAAATAGATAAATTAGTTTCTATACATTAATTTAAAGAGTAAATCAGTCTTCTCTGTTAAAAAACTCCATCCATTTGCACAGTTAAGAATGAGTGCGGTTGACGGAATAACCAAATAGTGATACGTGGTGTGCCCAGCCCGAACGCCCGTCCCAAAAGTGGGAGGGTTCGGATAAAAATATAGGCCCGAAAAATGGGTTTGGTCAAAAAAAATAAGGCCTGTTTGGCAAATGAGTTGGACCTCAGGCAAGCTTTTTTGGCCTGAGTTCAACCTAAATTTACAAAAAATAAAGAATAAAAAATTGTTGTTGTTTTGCTGTTATTTCACTATTATATTGCTACTATTTGGTCGTTATTGTTTGGATATTGTATAACTCTTATTTTATTGTTAATTTTGTTACTATTTTATAGGTATTTACTTATTAAGTTGCATCTATCTTAGTGTTATTTAAATATAAAGATTTTTTCTAATTTAGTCTTTATACTTTTATTTTCAGGAATTTATCTCTCAATTTTTCAAATTTCAAAATTCAGATCTAATTATTAACACTGTTAAAAATATTTTGCTAAATTCAGGTTAATTACAATACTATTTTTTTAATTACATTGCAACCAAGTGAATATTTTTTTTTATTTCAAAATGTCATTTTTATTACAATGTCATTTAGTCCCTGTACTTTTAAATTTTCAGAATTTAAGTCCAATTATTAACACTATTACTTTTTTTTAAAAAAATCTAAAAAGTGCAAGGACTAAATTTTAATGTTTTTAAGAATACAAGTACACTTGGCAGATTTTAACCATAAAAAAACTGAGTCATCCTAGTATTTAAGGATTAAAAAACAAATATTTCCGGGCCAGCTATTATGAAAAGAATATAATGTTTTTTAGTTGGACATGAAATAAAATTGAAGGAATTATGGGGGGGTGGTGATCAAATCAAATCACTTTTAATTTTTCCTTTTTTGACAATTTGGTCCCACCCATAAAATGTGGCGTATTACATGGAGCTATCATCTTCTCAATTTCTCGGTGTGACATAAGGGGCATTTCAACAATTAAAAAATAATATTTTTAAATCGATAGTCAAATCGATCAAATTATTGATTCATAGATTTAATTAATTCGGTCGATTCAATTTGATTTAATTACAAATTATTAAAAATTCAAAAAAGTAGTAAAAAATTTAAAAAATCTGAACCAATTTTTTACCGGGTTCAATTAATTTGTACCAATTTTCAAGTCAATTGGTTCAAAATTCCTTTTCGAATCGATACCCCAATTGATTTTCGATCCAATTACTCCATCCAATCGATTCTCAATTCGACTAATCTGTTCAGCTAATCCGATATACGACCTAAGATGATGAATATCTTAATGGAGTGGAACAATTATCGTAATGATAAAAAAACTTAAGATGTGTGATTATTAAAATATAAATTTTTTTAATGTTAAACTTATAAAATCATTAGTGGAAAAATTACCTTACTAGAATACCTTGGTATATTTAATTAGGGGTGAGCAAAATTCGATTCGATTCGAAAATTTTGATAAAAATTTTAAATTTTGAATTAAATAGTTTGAGTTATTTGAGTTAATTAAGTTATTCGGATCAACTCGATTAAAAAATTAAGTTTTCGGTTTAACTCGAATATGAATTACACAATTCGAGTTATCTAAAAATCTGAATAAAAAAAAAAGGCAAAACTACGTCGTTTTGGTAAATGTTTACTTATAAAGTTAAAAGGCAAAACCATTATATTGTTTATGTAGTCAAATAATCTTGTATCACTTCTACTAGTTAAATAATCGGTCCATGTAAACGCAACATTAAGTATAAATAGTAAGATTTGTTAGCTCGACTCGACTTGACTCGAAATTTTTTTATTCGATTTGAAAAAAATTCACATTGAGTTCGGTTGCTAAAATAGGATTCGTCAACTCAACTAACTCGAATTTTTTTTACTCGACTCGATCGAATACTCACCCCTGCATTCAACCAATTAGAATTATTTTTCAATATATATAAATTTTATTTTTTTAAAAAAATAAAAATTTTAAGAGTTTTAGTTAAATTATAGAAAATTACAATAAAATGTGAAGAATTAATATATATATATATATATATATATAAACTCTAAAATAGTGTAGTACTAATTTTTTTAAAAAAATTGTGAAAAAACCCCAACAAAAAATTTGAATAGTCGATGCCGATTGACAGTGGTCAACGATAAATCAACACCAAGCAACAGTGGTCAAAGTCAACAATAATTTTAAAAAATGTTTAATTATTTTTATTTTTGAATTTATATATTTTTAAATTTTTTTTATTTTTTGAGAATTTATATATATATTTAACTTCAGTACATACAAACACCACATGTCCAATTATAATTGCTTAAAAGTGCCATGTGTCAAATTCTTATTACTTAAAAATGCCACATAGTGTGTTCTAATTAGGCCAATACCTGTCGGGTTTTTTAACACCATTAGACTATGCTGATTAACAGAATGTGACTGTAATACCAATTTAAACCAGTGTTTTTGGATTCCGACCGATAGTCAAATCGATCAAGTCACTGAGCTTCAGTCTGATTGATTCATTCATCGGTTCATTTTCAATTAAATGAACTATTAAAAAGTTCATAAAATTTTAAAAAAAATATAAAACCCGATTTAATCTATTCAACCACCACATTAATAAATTTTTATCTCGATTCAATTGATTATTTTTTATTAATTTATTTTCGATCTAATCAATCAACTAAAAAAGCAAACACATGCCAGCCATTTATTTTATTTTTCTTCTTAGATTCTCTTTCTAATCTAACAAAGATTTTTTGTGTAGGAAAAGCAATACTCAGAGCTATTTATTACATAAAAAGGACGTATCATAGCACAAACAAATGAAAATTCTCCTTTCACTATCCATTCCCACACCAAAATTTCTACTCCACCCTTTAAATTTAATTATACCCAAATTGTCCACTGAAAACTTTATTGCAAATCATTCCACCTTCTTTTACTTGAATATGTAAAAATAAGATGTATGTCTCGATATTTATAAGTGTCGAGTTAAAAGTATAGTCAAACCATCATAAAATCTATATCTTATATATTAGGAGAAAAGTATTGTAGTGTATAATGTGTAAGATCTTAACATTCATGGGTGTCGAATTTAAAGTAATGCCTATTGATTGAGTTTGTTTGTTGGGTTAACCGACTCATGTAATACAAGGAATGGGTTTTTTAGGGCTACTTCGACATTCATGGGTGTCTAGTTTAAAGTATGGTTAGATCACCGTATAATTCATGTTTTGTATGTCAAGAGAAGTATTGCAAAGTACAATGTGCTGAACCTTGATACTCATTGGTGTTGAGTTTATGGTATGTTAACAAGGGTATCAATTTGTACATTGAATATCTGAGTTCTTATCTCATCCCATCGAAAATAAAGTCTCGCATGTTTCCAAAAAGAACATTTCCCATCGATCATACTTGTTACATAAATGACTTCATTTAGATGAGACAAAAAATCAATCAACGAGCTGGTGAAGAGGTATGTTGATATTATATTCTTTTTCAATGTAAGTGATTATTTTTGTATCGAATATAATTGTATTTATTGCATATATTCGTGGTATTTGAGCACTATTTGTTATTTAAGGCACAAATGTCAATCATTTGTTTCCATATTGAGGAGTGACAACATTCTTATTAAGTAAAAGATTTAAGTTAATGTAAGATATATCGAGTGATCCACAAAATCTCAATCGACTTTACATGATATATTTAAGGGAGCAAGATAAGCATTGTTCAAACGAGTATAGACAATGGGATTTGCCGTGAGACCAACTAGCTCAGCATTCCATTTATAGTGAAATTATCTAAGATGGTAATTTCCAAACCTCTTGAAGCATATACGCAATGATTTTTGCTGATGGATCAAGCACCTGGACAACTATATATATATATTGAAAATCTAATTCAATTGTGAAAGTATTTGAAAGTTTCTAAGTTGATATAATAGGAGGAGAAACGCGTTTCAGCATGCTCAAGTTTACGTCCTCTTACACGAACAACAATATCAATACTAATCGAGCTAAGACTCAATCGACAACTATATGTATTATATAATTGACGTATGTATAAGTGATAAATGGAATGAAAATGGACAAGTTAGATTACCAAAATTGAATAAAATGATTGCATTGGTAAGTGGTGAGAAAGTAGCCATGTTTGTGAGGGTTGGGCTCTGTGGGGAAAGTTGAAAGGCAAGGCTTTTAAACTATTTGTTTTTAGTCAGTTTGGTCCTGTTTTTGCAGTAACCCACGTGAGGCTTCACCAATTTCAGAATGCATGCTATTATTATTGGTCAGTGAGGTTAGGTTTTGTTTCATTAAAACCCAATAATGGACCCCCCCCCCCCCCACAAACCCTTTTTAGCAAAATGCCCATTTTATAACATAAATGCCTCTTTATAACATAACAACAAATTGCATAATAATACCCCACAGTTTGACTCAATAATTAATGCATGCACCTCTTGCTCAAGCACTTCATACAATTTGCACGTCAAGCACTTCATAATTGATTCTCACACCCATGAGTTACTTTTATTTTATTTTTTAAAAAATTATAAGAGTAAATTACACCCAAGGTCATTAAACTATTGATAAGTTCACATTTTGATCATTCAACTTTAAAAAATTACAAAATAATCTTTGAATTATTCAAAAAATTTTATTTAAGTTATTGAATTATCTGAAAGTTTTTATTTAAGTCAATAGGATGTTAAGTTTTTTTTTTTTTTGTAAGTTTGGTTAGTAAGTTCCAAGTAACGATTCGATGATCAATACAATGGATCTATACCCATCAATAAGTAGAAAAATATATCTTAGATCCAAATCAATTTGACAATCAGTGTCAAAGATCAAAGAAGAAAATTGTTTGAATTTTGGTTAGCAGATTCGTGACGTTTAAAGTTGTTTCATGAAAAGAACTTAATTGCAAAAAAGAAAGAGAGCTTCCAATTGGTGCAAGTGATACAAAGAGAGAAAGTCATACAACAGGGATTTTAACAGCTTGATAATTTAAATGAAAACTTCCAAAATAATTCAATGACCAATTTGTAACTTTTTTAAAATTAAATGATCAAAACGTAAAACTTATTAATTGTTTAGTGACCCTAAATATAATTTATTCAATAAAATCTTTTAGATCCTTCGAGTGATGATATGATACAATCTCAACTCGCTAATATGATTACACTTTAAAACCAATAATGGACCCAACTCCTCTTTTTGGGCGAATGGCGATTTTATCACATAAAGCAGAGTTTCTAACAACAATTGCACAATAATACCCCACATTTTGACTCAATAATTAATGCAACCATCTCTTACGCACTTTCACATGTACTAAATTATGCAACATTCCGAGGGATATGAATGAAAAAATATTGTAAAAAAATATTTATAAAAAAATATTTAAATACTAAACAAAATTATAGTTGAAATGAGGTTTTGAAAATTTTGATTTAGATTTATTTTAGGTTTAAATTATTTTAATATATCTTAGGTTAATTTATAATATTATTCAATTACAGATATATATTTTTTTAAAAAAGTTTAACTAATTTGCAAGTCTTTATGCTATTAATTAGAGGTATTTATTTATTATTTTAATTTAACCGAATTAACCGATCAAATTTAACTCGACTTGGTTAACCATTAAAAAGTCCAATTTGATTAACAAAAGAATTTTTACAATATTTCACGAATAGATTAATTTAATTTGTTTAACGAAATTAATCAAAATTTGATCATTTTAACTACATATATAGAATTATCTATTAAAGAATTACTTGAAGATGTTAATTCTGTTAAATTAAAACGAAAACCGACCAAATTAATAAAAGTTGACTTCAATTAATCGAATCAACCGATTGAACACCCCTCCTTTCGAAAATAAGATCATCTTTAACCTCGGGTTTGGAAGCAATAAAAGTAAAATTCAACATTTTTAATAGTTGATAAATTACTTATTGTTTTTTTTTTTTTAATTTACGTTAAAACAAGATAAAACATTTTTTAATATTCAACTTTACAGCTAATTATAATATATTAACTATTTGCTTGAAAATTAAAACTAAACTGCTCACATTTTATAGTAGAGGTGAAATTACCTAGGAGATCACTGTATTATAGGGACTGTATCAAACTAACCCCTCTATTATTAAATGAATCAATTTAACCCCTATACTATTTAATGAAATCTTCTTATTTGAATTAAATTGCAATTGGGAAAAAAATTCAAGATTTTTTTTTACAGCAAATGTTAAATATGATACAATTTAGACTTATTTGATTCTTTTTAATAATATAGGGACTAATTTGATACAATCTCTATAATACAGGGATCTCCTAAGTACTTTAACCTTTTTAAAACAATAATGCAAATGAAACTACCTCTGACTTTGCATCAAAACCACTTACCTTAATGTATTGGAGTACCGTATACACGATTTTCGGCTCTCAGTACAACACCGTGTGCCCTAAAAGTGGTTGAAGACATGAAGGAAGAGGATGGCCGGTTGTTAAAACCGGCATAAAGAGATGAAATTATCCTCGCCTAATCATAAATCAGATAACTAAGACAGAATGGTCGACACAAGATTGTCAGCTTTCCG
This sequence comes from Gossypium sturtianum, assembly GCA_025698515.1. Taxonomy (NCBI): domain Eukaryota; kingdom Viridiplantae; phylum Streptophyta; class Magnoliopsida; order Malvales; family Malvaceae; genus Gossypium; species Gossypium sturtianum. The sequence goes on from CM046948.1 coordinate 161,346,548, forward strand.
ATGTTGTCCAAGGCATATAGTCTCTATACATCACCCTATATCTATTCCACGGTTGACATAAATATACAGCTGCGTAAGTCATAAGGCGACTAACTTGGTGGCCTACATTTTCGGTGAGTTACGTTTTTCATTTTTGTAGAGAGAATATCAAAGCACTAGCATTACTTCCAATATCGACGTAATCAAAATTGGGGTCGAGGTGAAGGGAATCAACAAGCTTATGATCCATAAAAGACTGACCTCATTCTCCTTCGTCACTTAAAACGATAACTGCTGATTTTATTGTCCTTCAAATGCCGTATCCGTGAAGTAAGCAGTTATCCCCTTCAACTTGCCATTCAAAAAGTTCTTCTCGACCTAAGATCAAAGATATTCGCCTTGAGCAACAAGAAACTAAAAGATTGAACAGCCGAAAATAAAGCTAGTGAACAATTACCCGTCTAAACTATTAATATGATTATATATATAGCTTTGCAAAACTAGAATTGGAAAAGAAAACTGGGAATAATATGTAGAAATCCTAATTAAAAACGGATTTGTGTATAAAGCACAAACCAGAAAATTAGTAAGTAGACAACCGAGGCTGTCAAGGATTGAACTTGCTCGCTAGAACAAAGACCTCAATTTTGATTACGTCAACTTATCACCTAAAATTTGTGGGCCTGATTTATTCTTGCTACAGATTATCGAGAAAGCTCAACCCTAAGAAACAACTGTTAACCGAACATCATAGCTCTAGTCAACATATCTAATGAACACATCAAGAATCTCCTATCTTACATCCCGTGGTAACCTACTAAGAGTATATATATCGATGAAGAGCACTAATGAATAAAATTTACAGTTACCTCTAATGACCAAGGAGGCTGTGCAGACAGGGACAATTCAGCCAATTGGTTGAGATCTACATTTCTAGGGAGAAACATGACAATTCTGCAGGAAATTTTCTTCGCAACGTTAAACAGGAAATATCTGCGGAAGAGTAATCAAAATGGAATTAAGACAACTATTAAGAGACGCCAAAAACAAAATTTAAATAAATGGGAAACATTTTAGTATCGGAAAATACAAGTACCCGTCATGTGGCCTCAGCATTGTCTTCAGGTCATATATCTCTACTTTAGCGTAATCAGGACCTCCCCAAGGAGGAGATAAGAAGACAGTGTCTGCCTACGGCACCAGATACGTGGATGATAAAAGTTATAGAATCAAATAAAAAACCACAACAAATACATCGAAAAAGACACCTATCAGCACGAAACAAATACATGGATGTCAACAAGTTTGGTGAATGTACCCAAGAGGTCCCTCTATTATAGGGATTAGATCAAATTTGTCCCTTTATTATTAAATGGATCAATTTAGTCCCTGTACTATTATAAAGAACCAAATAAGGCCAAATTGGAATAGAGAACAATTACCGTTTAGAAAACATCATTTGCTGTTTAACAGAAATAATATTTTTAAAGTTTTTATCATTCTGTAAATGAAATCTTTTGGTAAGAATTGAACTGCAATTGAAAAGAATAATTTTCAAGACATTTTTCACACGGTAAATGTTAACTCTATTACAATTTGGACTTATTTGATGCTTTTTAATAGTATAGGGATTAAATTGATCCATTTAATAATAAGACTAATTTGATCTAGTCCCTATAATACAGGGACCTCCCAGGTGTTTTAACCCAAGAAATTACTAGTCAGCACCTTATTCAAAGTCTAATTATCTCTAATGTATCAAAAACTAAAACGTTGCAAAGGACACCTATTGACATAAAAGTGTCGAGTTCAAACCTTGGGAAAGCATGGTTGGTTTACGGAATGGAATTACTTGCCATATAAAGTAAGAACCAAAACTATAATATGCAATAAGCTAAAATTGGTACCTTCAATTTAGGTGCTAGAGTGAAAAAATCTCCGGTTACAAAGTCTATTTGGTCATTGACGCCATAGACAGTTGCATTCTGATATGCATAATCTATCTTCTTTGGATCAATGTCGATAGCAATAACATGTGCACTCCTGAAGAATCACGTGTTACAAGAAAATAATGGAAATAAATATCACCAAACCGAGCAAAGGGGAAATAGAGTTTCAATAGTATTCACCTCTGGGCCAATTGAATGGCGTTCCCACCAACTCCGGTAAAAGAGTCGACTACAATGCCACTCCCGCAACGGGATGCATGATGCCTAGCTATAGACTCTGGAGTTACAGAAAACCACCCTTCCTCGTCCATTTTAATACCATCATCAAATCTGGAGAATAGTAGGTATCTCTGACACCAATATTTACCTATAATGGCGGAATGCTCCTCGGACATTCCTTGAAATTGAAGTTCTGTAGAAAGGAACAAAAACACAGTGAGTTAAGACGAGTTCATAGATAAAAAGGAAGGAGAACAAAAATTGCTGTATAAACCTTCATCATCCCGAGATAACTTCCTCTGAGATCGTTTTCTTGCTTTCTTTTTCCCTTTCCTAGTCACAGCCACAAGCTCAGTATCCACCTGATCTTTTGCTAAAGCAACAGTCTCTAGAACAATTTCGTCGGCATCAGATATTGTTTCAGTGGGTGTCTTGGTCACACTGCAAGAAAACTAAGACCTCAGCGACCCAGAATGGAAACAATTAAAGCTCGGACCTATTGATTTTGTATTTATATGGTTAGTTTACATATGCACATAAAACAAATTAGATGCTTCATATCTGCTACAAGAACCAAACTGTTTAAAGTATGTTTCCTCGGCCATTATCATGCAAAAGAAGCAGTGAAATCACAGTTTCAGAAAAACAACTGCAGACCTACATTAAACCCGAAACTTATGTGCGATAAAAGAAGGTAATAACCTGTCAAGATTGTCCTGGACATCTGATATTAATTCTGATGTAAGTTCACCATCACAAAAGTCACTAGTCTCACAATGTTCACCAGCAAGCTCAAAACTCTTGCTTACAGAAGGTATTGTCAAATTAGAAGCAGCAGCAAGTTCGGTCCCGTTTGAAAGCTCATCAGATAACAGCTTCTCTAATCCACCATCATGTACGGATTTCTCAATGGAGTCAATAGCCATTTCATCTGACTTATTATTAAGGTTAGCAAAAACTAGATTTTTCATTCCCGGGGGTGGATCCCACGTAGAAGCTTGAGTTTTGATATTATAAAAGTAGTTCCTCGAGTAGAAAGAGTCCCAATACACCCTCCAATCACCAAAATCACCACCATATGTATGGTCATTACAATCAGAATCAAGCCCTTCTGAATTTGTAGAAAATGACTTGGGAACAAGTAGCTGCTGAGTGCCATTACAAGTACAAACCTTCTCAACCTTTTCGTGCTCCATCGAGCTTCCATCTTCTTTGTTATTACAATGATCGATACCTGGTTCCATTAAGCAATATTCTTGTAAAAGTTCAGCACCTAAACTAGTTGAGCTCCCCATATTTATATCATCATCCTTAGACACAGCCTCACTCTGCCGTGCCAAGTTACATTCCCGAGCATCATTAGTCACAAGGTCAGAAATCCCATCGTTGTTTTGTTCCATCCCAACCAAGCTTGTTGAATCTTCTTGCTTATGATCAAGGCATAGGGATCCATCAACACCCACTGCAACATCATGATAAGATGATTCACAAAAAGAACTGCTCGAGTTATCATGAAAAATAGGAGATTCAATCTCCATCTCACTCACTTTGGAAAATTCCATCACTTCTTCGATATCTTTATGACGATTAGAATGCTTTGGATGTGTACCCTTCTTTCTGCTAACAGTCATTTTACTACTTGTCTGCCACAATATTAAAATCATCAATAAGCCTCTATAAAGAAGTACCGACCGTCGTTCTACTTCAAAATAAGGTTCCTCTAATGTTACACAGCAAAACCAATAACCCAATTTCAAATTATTCAAGCATTGCTATTGCAGCAACTCAGAGATTGTGGATTCGAGCACGCTTAACTGTGTAATATCATCAAATTTAATTAGCTTGGGTTTACAGGTAGTTTAGAATTGTCAAAAAAAGAAGTACCGACCATCGTTCTACTTCAAAATAAGGTTCCTCTAATGTCACACAGCAAAACCAATAACCCAATTTTAAATTTATTCGAGTATTGCTATTGCAACAACTTGGAGGTTATGGATTCGAACACACTTAAGTGCGTAATATCATCAAATTTAATTAGTCGAGGTTTACGAGTAGTTTAGAAATTTGCCAAAAAAGAAGTACCGACCATCGTTCTACTTCAAAATAAGGTTCCTCTAATGTTACACAGCAAAACCAAAAACCCAATTTCAAATTATTCAAGCATAGCTATTGCAGCAACTTGGAGGTTGTGGATTCGAGCACACTTAAGTGTGTAGTATCATCAAATTTAATTAGTTTGGGTTTATGGGTAGTTTAGAAAATTGTCAAAAAAGAAGTACCGACCATCGTTCTACTTCAAAAAAAGGTTCCTCTAATGTTTACACAGGAAACCAATAACTCAAATTTCAAATTATTCAAGCATTGCCATTGCAGCAACTTGGAGATTGTGGATTCTAGCACGATTAAGTACATAATATCATCAAATTTAATTAGTTCAGGTTTACAGGTAATTTAGAAAATCATCAAAAAAGGAAGTACTAGGGGGGCTTTGAATTTACCTGCTTGTTGGTGTGGAAGGAAAGGGGAAGTCCCAAAGCATCCATTTCTTTAGCCAATTCAATATCCTCTACTGAAGTACTGAAATCTGAACTAACATAAGAAGGCATTTGATCAATAAAATTACTGTATATATGCACGCCATCATCCCAATTTTCACTACCAATACTTAAAATAACAAAACTAAATCCAATATAGCTAAGGATAATAAAATTCAAAAATAAATCACAAAACACTTGCCACAGCTCCCATGAGAAATTCTTGAGCAGTTCTCATCATTTTTTGTACATGATTTCTGCATTAAACAATAACAAACACATTAAAGGGTAACCCTTCCCAAAAAATTCAAACGAAAAAAAAAATAGAGAAAAGAAAATTACAGTGGTGTCGGATAATAAAAAAGAAAATTCCCGAGTCTCCTTAGAACCATAATCCCTGCTTAGTGAACAAGTTGAAGTTAACTAAACTGTTAATCTTTCTACCAAAGTAGAATAAATTTGATCTAATTATTAGAAGAAAAAAAAAAGATGGGTAAGAAAGAGGGAGAGAAATAAACCATAAGTGAACTTGAGTGAGCTTAAAGAGAGAACCCAAAGCTTTGATAGCTGGAGCTTCGCATTGGTTTTCGATTGTGTCCATTTCGATGCCCAAAATCTCCGGCTTTTCTTACACGATGACAGCTTCTCCGGTAGGCTTTGAACTTTTATAGCACGCCGACTACTCCAATTACAATCTTAAAACGATTCTACGCTATATTTGTTGATAGGGTAAAGTACCTCGTAAGTCCGACTAGATGAAATCAGTTACATTTAATAAATTAGTTCATGCGCTAATATTTTCTGTACGAATAATATCTTAAAAATATTTTTTCATTTAAATTAAAATATTTCATCTATAAAATAATAATAAAAATTTAAAAAGTAAATATTTTTTAAATAATAAATATTATTTTTATTCTAGTTTGATCTTATTTAATTATTTTTAATAATATAAAAACTAAATTAATTAATTTAATCATAATAAGACTAATTTGATCAGATCCTACCTCTCAAATACATTCACCCTATTTTCGATCTATCAAATAAATTATTAAAAATATTATAAAATTATAAAATAAACATAAAATTTAGTTTAACCAATATTTAAATCCAATTCAATCAATCTATACCGATTCATAAATCATCAATCTTTTACCTTGTTATGAACTAGTATACTAACCAACATTGATTTATGCTTGCCTATTTTGAGCTCTTAATCATTTTCATTTATAGTTTTTTCTTATTTGTTCTTGCATTTTCTTTTAAGAAATTATTGTTTTGTTGAATATTGGAAACTGAATCTCTACAAACAGAAAAGTGGTCAATTTTATTAATAGTTATTTAATTTTGATGAAATTTACCTTTTGAAATTGTCAGAAATTTATTTCTACACAAGCTAATACGAGTGTATATATTTTTAAAAACATAAATGGCTTGTTAGGGTGATTCGCATTGCAATGATCTGCTGCAATAAGAGTCGATCGAGGTCGCAAAAAGCTGAAGAACAAGTAGTAGAGACCGATCTATTTTGGATATCTATCACTTAATTATAAACGAGTGAAACTCGAATTAAATAATTTTTAATTAAATTTGATTTAATTTCATCATAAAAATTAACAAATCAAACCCACCTAAATTAAAAATAAACTGAACTCAAAATACCCAATCCTGCACTCAAATGACAAAAACCAAAATCATCCATCCTAAAACAACTCAAGAGTTAATTATTTTTTTTGGAGGGGACAATGATTCGCACATTCACATTTGAACTTTTTGTTGAGCTAAATTAATTTCTTAAGTTCAGCATTTATTCTCACATTGAGATTTACATTTGAAAATTATTCTCAATCCAAATTAGTCACTAAACTTACAATTGCTTCTACATTGAGATACGACTTTTTTTTGTCCAATTTTTTTTCAAAGAAATATCGGGGACTAAATTGAACAAAGAAAAAGTCAAACCCAATGTGAGAACAATTGTCAAGTAAGAATTAACTTGGACAAAAAAAAAATTTAAGACCCAATGTGAGAAGAATATTCAAACCCTAACGTAAATACACTTATCAAGTTCAAACCCCAAATAGTGCATTAACCTATAACCCAAATATCTTATATCTAAAATGAACTCAACATAAAATCATCTAAATTTGAAATTAATCCAAAAATCTTAAAAATCAAATTGATTTACCCAAATTAACCCAACTCAACATAAAATCAACCGATTCGATATCGAGAGATATAAATCTGAATGCTACTATAAAGCAAATCCCCATAATATCCTCGTAGGGAACTTGGTTACCTATGTCCAATGAGACATCCTCCACAAATAGGGATACCACCAAAATAGATATTACAATTGGGAATCGGTAAACACGTTCTTCGAACAAAATCCTATTTTAAAAACTATGCAAGCAACTGTTTGCTGGTTCAAAGTCTGCCGACATCTAAGGGTAAGTTTGGTTCGGTTCGATCATTTTTTTGAATTTTTCAAATCGTCCATGATAATTCGGTTCAGTTCAATTCATTCATATTATTAAGCCACGAAAACTGCAGCCATATAAGAGGTTAGAGAGTCTACTTCTCTCCTCTTCCTTTGCCTTCAATCTAGGCATGTGCATACCAACATAAATCTGCCATCAATGAAGGTCCTCTTAACAGAAAATACATTTTCTCATAACAGAAAGATTGATATCTTGACATCAGCTATAAACAATCTAGATTCATTTAAATGACCTAAATAATTAGCAGGTTAAAAATATGCCCCAAGTCTATATGCTCTTCATATATTAGGAATTTTGTCCCTCTACTTTTCAGATTTTAAAATTCAAGCCCAATTGTTAACACCATTAAAAATCTTCAGTTATATTCGCTAGTATGACATTTTGAAAAAAAAAAATACTCGTTTGGTAGCCATGCAACAAAAAAAAATATTGTAATAAACCTGAATTTAACAAAAAAATTTAATGATGTTAACAATAAGACCTAAATTTCAAAATTTGAAAAGTGGTGAGACTAAATTCCTAAAAAAAGTACAGGGACGAAATTCCAAACATATGAAGAATACAGGGACTTGGAGCATATTTTAACCTAATAAGCACTGCAGAAGTTTGGCAGCCAAAGCAGTATGTGGGTGTGCATTTGTGTGTGCTTATGTTTTACTATGAGACAAATAGCAGTAGCAAAACAACAAACAAAGACTGCAAAATTCTATTCCTAGACAAACCCAGATAGGCCTTAAACAAGCTACCAGTAAATTCATTCAGCAGCACTTGTGTGTATAATCTTTTTCTCGAAACTATGTCCGGCATTGAATTTTCATGAATTTTCAATAATTGCTTTAATTTCTACAATGTTATTAGCTAATAAATAAGACATATTACAAACAATAAGAACAAAATTCACAAGATCTTCAGGATATAATGACATAAAAGTTGCTGACAAGTTCAGAGTATTACCCTTATCAACTACGTCTACGCCGTCGAAAATGTCTGAGAATGAAGCTGTCTGCATATAGAGGATAGTTTTTTCTGATTAGGCCCTTGATGCATTTCCAATATGAAAAGTCAACCAGTTCTCCATCTTTTCGAACTATGAACAAACATCTCGAGCCTACAAAGTCGGGATGGTAACCAACCTGTGATTCAAATATGAGAAGCACAGATCATTTACTTAATCAAAACAAGTTAGTCAAACTGGCCATGGTACCACTTAATTTAACTAGTGTAAACCCTAAAATCAAGTTTTAATTAATTAAGAGGCTTCTTTTCCTTTAGCTAATTCGCCCCCATTTTTGCATGTCCTTTCATTGGTCTTGCAGTTTAACTCCTCCATCACTCCAATCACCCAGAAGAACAAAAGCCATTAAATTCTAAAAAGATGCACATGCTGAAGAAATTCATGTTTGAAAGGTGAATATAAAAAGGCTCTTGGACCACAGTGATCTGTTCAAGTTGCAACGCTATCCATGTTAGTGGTGAGTGGAAAAGCAACTGAGTAAGCCTAAAGAAAGAATGTTGACCGATAATATCAAGTGCAATCCCCTTGGCATAATCCAGATCAATGTGGTGAAAGCAATTGTAAATGCACATTTTCACATGTCTGAAAACAAGAAAACAGATGAATATTCTAGCAAACAAATCAACCGGAAAATAACTCAGAAAAAGGACCCAAACATGTCTGATCACGTACGGTGCACTACATGCAGCACAGCCCACGATCACCTCTAGTGCAAAGGTATCAAAAGTTATATGGACAACAACAGTTTTAGCATGGTTTCATCAAAAAATGCGTAAAGCCAAGGAGGAAAAACAATTAGAGAAAACAGTTTTGAAGTTATGAACCATTAACAGAAATGATACTGGAAAAGGAAAGGTTTAGTACCTGTTTTGCCCCCTGTACTAAAGTGAAATTCTCACTTTAGCCCTTTTACTATTTTTTGGTCACTTTGCCCCTCTACTTTCATTTCGTCCATCACTTTTGCCCCTTGACCATTTCCGTTAAAAAAAATCCTGTGTGGCTGTTTAAGCCAATCAAATGCGAACATGTGCACGGCCAAAGTCAGAATTTCACTATAGTACAAGGGTCATGGTGAGAATTTCACTATCCACATAGGCCAAAGTGAGAGATCAAGGGGCGAGCACGTGAACATGTGGGATTTCTTTTAACGGAAATGGTCAAGGGGCTAACATGATGAACAGAATGAAAGTAAAGGGGCAAAGTGACCGAAAAAATAGTAAAAGAGCCAAAGTGAGAACTTCACTATAGTACAGAGGCCAAATTAGGTATTAAGCCAAAAGAAAGAGACCAAAAGAACGGGGAAAACTAAAGGAGAACGACTTATCAGTAGAAAATATCAATATCCAGGATTCCAGATTCAAGAGTATAAACTCCTAACAATAGATTAGCCTCTGATGTTTCTAACTAAAGCTTGAATTCCCAAAAATGTTGTACATCAATTGAGCAGTTAACTACTATTGAACAAGCACATTCGTCCTCTATTTTGCCTCCATTTTTTATCTGCTAGCTAAAAAGGCAAAGAGTTCACAGCCAACTAACTAACACTAGAATATGCAGTTGCTATCAAAAACAACACAAAATTTCAGCATCCTCAAAAGAAGAGGAAATACCATAACATACTTAAATTGGTTAGCTATACCAAATGCTCTGTTTAGGAACATGAATTTGAAAACTTGGAGTTGGATTTCATTATTATGTAAATGGTAAGAATAATATGCATATGTTACGGACAAATTAGTTGGAATTCAATAAAATATATATTTGAAAGGTATAAAAGTATAGATTATCAAATCCAAAAATATTTTAAGAATTTCAAATTCATTACTAGATAAGCATCTAACAGAGATGAAATTGAGAAATTACCATGAATGTTACATTTCCAAATAGTTTACTACTCAGTTCACACTATTTTTTAAATCCAAATTCTAAATCTAAAATCCAAGTTTCCAACCTAAAAGTATTTGTGTGCAATACATATGCAAGTAATTCAAATGATGTATGATCTTCAAATATATTGAAAGACTTGGAGAAAAAAAAGTATACTATGGCAGACACACGTTTCCAACACTCATCCGAGTGCTTCAAGCTTTCAATAATAATAAATTCCAGAGATCAAAATTCAAAAAAATAAATAAAGAATAAACATACAGTGATGTAATCAATTCCACATCCAATTTTCTTCTCGAACTCTGGATGGTAAGGAAGCAACCTTTCCAAAATCGTCCTTTCATGCTCTGGACTCAATCTATCTCCAGCTCCATATCTAGAACAATCATTCTCTTTTAGAAATTAGATAAAACTAAAATAAAGCCAATAAAAATTAAAACACTTACTTTCCAGAGTGAATAATCATTCTAACAAAGCCGACAAGAGGCACGGTGTCCTCTAAAATCCTATCTTCCCAATCAGTCCATTCACCTCTGTTTCTTTTTCCCTCACTACCTTCCTCTTCTTCCAAAATTCCATCACTGTCCTTTTTCGGCACTGTACTCGGCTTCCTCAAGAAATCGGCGCCGTAAGCTTCCTGGCTCCCGATTTTCCCGCCGTCGGACCAGGTCCTCAACGCTTTAAACCGAACTTGAAGTGACGTCGTTTTGAGGAAATGATAAGATAAGATCACCGGTGAGGAAGAAACGGAGGTAGGCATAGAGGTACGGTGAAAGTAAGGCGGCGGCGGGGGGTTGAGAATCGAAGCCATGGTGAGTTGAGTTCAGTGAGTTAACCGAGTTTCGAAAGTATTGTTGAAGAAAGAAATGGGAGAGTTTAACCGTCACATTATCAAGGTGAAGGAAAAATATGAAGATTGTTTTGCCATTGGAAGGGAAAAAAATCTTAGCTGATAACAAAGGTGAGAGCGCCCTTTTGTCCAGCTAGGCGCGTTTTATTTTTTTAATTTGGGCCGGTTATGGCCCGTTAAGGCCCAATCTCTTGTTAGGCCTTTTTTTACGTTTATGATACTTGTATTATTATTAGTGGTCAAAATTGCCTAAGAGATATCTATGTTATAAAGATGGTATCAATTTAGTCCCTTTATTATTAAATGAGTCAATTTAATCGTCGTACTATTAAAAAAATCAAATAATTCCAAATTGGAATAAATTTTACATTTATTGGAATTGGAATAAATTTTACATTTATTGTTTAACAAATTTAATATTTTTTATGGTCTTGTAAATGAAATTTATTGTTTGGAATTAAATTGCAATTGAGAAACATAATTTTCAAAATATTTTTATACAGTAAATGTTAATTTTGTTGCAATTTAGACTTGTTTGATCTTTTTAATAGTACAGGAGATAAATTAATCCATTTAATAATAAAAGGATTAATTTAATCCAATCCATATAATACAGGGACCTCCCAAATACTTTGATATATTATTAGTAGTTCTATGGCACAACTTATGTAAATATATATATAATATTTATAAAAAATTTATATTAAAACAAAGTAAAATTTTAATTGAAATAATTAAGTTTAAAAGTTTAAAAGTTATGTGCTTCAAGTTAAAGTCCTATCATAATATTATTTTACTAAAAACATTACAAGACAAAAATACCTTTACGATAATATTCATTACTTTATGATAATTAGGGTATTTTAGTTATTTTTAAATTAAATTGATGTTCAATTGACTCGTGACATCAACTCATTATGTCACACTCGCAATGAGGGTAAAAAAACAGGTAACAAATAAATTTATTAAAAATTCACATAAAAACAAATTGATGTTTTGGTTATAACTTATAACAGTAAAGTTAATTGCTTATTATGCATAGTGTCTTGCATTCAAACTTTACTATGGTCAATTTTTTATTGATTTATTATGTTGAAAAGATAAAATGTCCTCATAAAATATGACTTAATTTGTATATGAGAGGGTATTTTTATAATTTCATAATTGAATTGATACCTAGTTGACACGTAAAACTAACTCAAAAAAAAACTTAAAATAAGTATAAATAGATAATAGATTATTATTATTATTTGGTCACATTATAAGAGGATAATGCACTTCAACACACTCAAACCCACATCCTCCTGCGTTGACAACAATGCACATGCGAATTGAACTAAAACTCAATCGGCATGAGTTTTAAATCTTGTTTAAATTTATTTATAATTATAAATGATTAGCTTATGTGCATTTAAACTTTTCATAATTTTATTTAATATTCAGTAATTATATGTATTTCTTTTATTATTATATTTTTCTTTTATCAAAATTTTAAACTCTAACAACTTCTTAATGCTCACATTATAATATATTATATTTATTTTCCATGTGATGTAAATTAAAAATAAAAATATCATATTTTAAACATGAGAATGAGTTGGACTGGACTGAGTTTGAGCTTTGAATATTAAAATCTAACTATGATCTATATATTTTAAATAGACCTATTTTTTTTTTTTTATCTAAGCCCCTTTTTTGAAATAATAATTTTGTCCAAATACTCTATTTTTTTATACACCTTTGAGCTTAGACAAATAACTCACCCTTAACAAATCTACTAATCACTTGAATCCTTATAGATGTGTTGAGGGTAAAACAAGGAAGTAGGAAGAAGATAGTGGTTCACACAATGGAGGTGTGCTAAGAGCTGCTTGAGGTAGAGGTTGAACAGTGTAGAGGAATAAAAAGGATAAGAGATTGGAGAGGATGTTTTTGTTGATCTTGTTGTGGTCAGCTCCTAAGGGACATGTTAGCTCTACTAGCTAGGTGACAATGGGATGGATGGATTTGATGATTCAAATGTGATTAAACGAATTTGATTCAAAATTCGAGATTTGATTTTTGATATTTGATTCGTTTTTAATTCAACATTAATTTTTATGTTCGTTTGAATTCAAGTTTAAACTCATTTATACTTAAGCTATTTCGATATAATAGGGATAAATTTGTAATTTTATAATAGGGGCGAAGACAATATTTATACTAATAGTTGAATTGGATCGATAATCAATATTCCTTTTTTTCGTTTGATTAGTTTTTTTTTATCAGGTAAGTAAAAGTTAAGAGAATTGAATATCATTTGCTTTCCTTCAAAAATGTCAATGTTTTAGTTACCCCAAATTGGGAAAAGCTAGCTAAGGCAAATAAAATTTTAACATGTAAACTCTTTATTTTTTATTTTTTACATAATTATATTATAGAAATGATTATGATAGTAAAAAATTCACTATATTTAATTATTTTCTTTCTTTTCCAACTTTTTTTTAATAATCTCATTATAGGTTCGATTATATCAATTTTTTTTTTATATAATGTCTAGAACTACCCATAGCTCCTCCCCAACCCATAAATAGAAGGATAATATGTTTTAGCGTATTCAAACCTACATTCCCTACATTAATAACAATGTTCATACTAATCAAGTTAAATTTACTTTACTTTTCGTTCTCTTATTAATCTTTTCCTTAACATTATTTTCTTTTTACTTTCATTTATTTCACAATTATTAATCCAAAAATAATGTTAATTTATAAAATAATAATTAAATCTTAACACTAAAATTTAACCTATTATTTTAACATTAATTTCATAAGAATAGAATATTCTTGAATCTATTGGTAGCCCACAAATTGATTTGGTAATTAATATCTCAAATCCAGTCTAGTGGGTGACTTGTATTTGTTTGTTTCCCATAGTTCATGCCAATTTGAGCGCTAAAATAAATACCAAAACCATTAATTTAATTTAATTTAATTTAAGCATCTAATCAAATTATTAATGCTTTCACGATAATTTTGCCTTTGATTAAATACTAGAGATTAGGGGGGCCCATGTTAAGAAACCACGTGGCACGTTTATGTTAAATCAAAGCAACTTTGACGCACGAGACCAGCCCGGACCATGTCAAATTGATGCGTGGCGAGTTACGCAAAAATTTATCCCCTCATTTCTTTTCACCCGCTTAATCCACGCGCGTCTGCCTCGACCTCCTTTCACCTCCGCTCTACCATAATTATATTTATTATTAAATTAAAATATAACATACAAGCTCTTTATATTCTCGCTAAATAGGTAATATATGTCGACTTTTTTAATTATTTTAATAGATCGATTTTTTCAAGGATTAGAGAAATAAATTGATTATGAAAGAAATGAGTTTAACCGTTTTTTTGACATGTCCAACTAAGTACGCTTTTCTTGACATGTCAACAGAAAGCTCGTTCAACTAGACGTATTTTTATATACTCCCTCTAAAATCGACTTATTTTCTTAAATATTAAAAAAAATGATTTATTTAACCAATTAAAAAAATGGCATATATTACCTATTTAACCTTATATTTTTCTCGGATTTAAAATTAATTTTTAAAAATTAATTTTTTGATTTTTTATATTTTAAAATTTAAGTTTAATTGTAAATATTCTATTATTTGAAGCTAAAAAAACCCATTGATTTTTGCTTCTAACAAGCTGATGTTTTACCATACTAAAGTGGAAAACATCCTCATACCACCACAATTTGTCAAATTGAAACTTCAAAGAAAAAAAGAGAGTCAAATTGTCGGGCAATTGACCCATAAATACCAAAAAATAAAAAAATTTACGGAAAAGGGCCGGAATTGGGAAAAATTACGGAAAAGGGCCGAATCCCCCAAAAACGCGCCACGTAAGCGCGTTTGGGAAGGGACCAGGAACGCTCGCTCCTGCTGGGCGTTTTTGTCCACGCCATCCAAAAACGCTCCCACGTGGACGCGCTTTTGCCGACGTGGACAAAAACGCTTCAAAGCCAGGCGCGCTTTTGGTCCCAACGATCAAATTTTTTTGACCGTTGGCTCCCAACGGTCGGAAAAAAAAACTATAAACCCCCACCCTTTATTCTTCACATTTCAATCCTTTCTCAATATTCTCTCAATTTTCTCTCAATTTTCTCTCAATTTTCTCTCAAGGTCCTTGAAATTAACGCTCAAATTTCAAAATAGTCCTTTACTATTTACGAAAAAGCCCTTAATTTTTTTAAAGATATTTTTATCGGAAAATTTTAAAGCCGATTACAATGGTAGGGAATTACTTAGCCTAGGCGAAAGCACATTGTCCGTCGAGCAAATAAAAATGGTAAGTTTTAATTTTAATTTTGAAATATTATTTAATTTTTATCCAATTATGTAATTTTAATTAATTTTGAATTTTATGATTTTTTAAACAATCAGTAGATCGGGTGTTGGAATGTTATATTCGCAACATGCATGATCCCCATCGCCGTTGATCGAGAATTACCCGCGTGAAGTGGGTTTTTGGCATGTGGCCACGATAGGTCGAGGTTCAAGTTGGAGCCGCCTTTGATCGGTAGCGTTGATTGAGAGGTGGAGACCGGAGGCGCACACTTTCCATTTGCCATGCGGAGAGTGTACCATCACCTTAGAAGATGTGCGATTCTGATTGGGATTACCGGTGGGCGGGCGGTAGTCACCGGTCGTCGTATCTCTCGATTGGATGGCGTATGCTACGAGCTTCTCGGGTGCCATTCGGATAGAATTCGAGGAGCTCGAATCGATATGGCGTGGTTACGAGACACATTCCCGCAAATTAACGAGGATTCGATCAAGTAGAAAGAATACGGTATGCTCGAGCATACATTCTTCAAATAATTGGAGGCTATCGATGCCGGACCTCTCTAGAAACCTCGTCCACCGAGATGGCTCACGAAACTTGTTGACTTGAGCGGCCAGGTGAATTGAGTTGGGGGTCTGCCGTGCTATCGAGGTTATACCGAGAGAGATGTGCGAAGCGACGCTGCTGAGTAAACAAAAAATCGGAGGTTGCCTATCACTACTGCGATCATGGGCATGGTTTCGATTTCCATTTTTACGTCCTCGACTCGACCAACCATATTCATTCCCACGATAACGAGGTAAATTTAATATTATATTTTACAATTATGTCGTATATTTATAGTATAATTGTATGCTAAAAGTTTATTTAATTAGGTGGAACCATCCGCGAATCATGTTGGAATACCAAATCGCTTGAGGATATACGGCTCTGTTGGACCAAAGGTCGGAATCGAAGTAAGTTTCAAATTTGTTATTATAATTTAGTATTTCGTATGTAGTGTCTAATATGAGGTATATGTCTAAAATTTTTCGTAATGTGAATATAGTTTGAATGGACACCGCATTTACGACGACCCGTAAATTGCGTGCGATAATTCCGAGGAGTTCCTCCAAAATCCGAACGGTTGGCACGTAAAGGTCCCATTGATCACCTACTCGACCGTGGAGATGCACCAGCGGATCGGGTTATCACGGCAATTTGGATTTCGAACGGATTCCCAGTACCACCGGAGGTGCTCGATGATGAGCACAAAGTAGACTTACGGCAAACACATACGAATTGGGCAAGATTTTGGTCGAAACATATCGAGGCGTGGGAGAACCGATATGACTATATACCCGACCGAGAACCGATAGTCGTTCCGAGTTAGCATGCGTGCGGAGTACATGCCATGGTTTAGGATCCATGGCAAGCCATATCTATTGTCTGAAGAAGAGAGGCGGCGACGACAACCGAGAGCGAAGGAACGTCGAGGCCCTTTACACCCAAGGAGAAGGGTGTGATGCGCGGGCAATCATCACCGCCGACACGATCACCGGCCCAAAGAATAACGGCGCTACACGATCCACCGGCCCATCGGTTCAACCGACAACACCGGGCCCATCACAAAGCATCTACCGCTTCATGCCAAAGCGTACCCTTCCCCTATATGTATCCTCCTAACCCATATATGTTTCGATTTCCTATTCCTAGCCCAGTTTGGAGTGCATGGCGGGTTCGAGCCTCATTCTGACTACTTCGCTGCCATCCGATGGTGAGGCCGACGTCGCATGTGGGTTCGAGAGGAGGCGGCATCGGAAGCACTTCTTTTCTGCCAGTTCGCCGTCGGGATGCGATCACCCCGCCGCCGTGGTTTATGCAAACACCTCCTCGGCGTCAATATTTTATCGAGTGGGTCACCATCGCAACATCCGAACTGGACCCATCGGGAGGAATCGATTCCCGCCCGAGGTTCCACAACCCCGCCGGAAGCGGAAGAAGGAGGAATCCAGTAGCGTAAGAATCACGACCGCCCTCGTGTGGCACTTTGGTTCCCACCGCATCATCATCACTAGAATTTTTAATTAAGTTTTTTTGTAATTAATGTTTAATATATTTAATAAAATTTGAGTTTAACTTGTTGCCTTGTCATTTAATTTTTATATTTGTTTTACTTATTTTAATAAAATTTGAGTTCAAATTGTTGCCTTGTAATTTAATTTTTTTAATTTGTTTTACTTATTTTAATAAAATTTGACAAAATAGAATTGATTTTTTTTTGTAATTAATGTTTAATATATTTAATAAAATTTGAGTTTAACTTGTTGCCTTGTCATTTAATTTTTATATTTGTTTTACTTATTTTAATAAAATTTGAGTTCAAATTGTTGCCTTGTAATTTAATTTTTTTAATTTGTTTTACTTATTTTAATAAAATTTGACAAAATAGAATTGATTTTTTTGTAATTAATTTTTAATATATTTAATAAAATAAAAGTTATTGTACAAAAAAGTTAACCGCTTTTCTCCGAAAAATAGATATTACATAGCTTCCATGAGACAAAACACCTAAGAACACGGTCAACTATTCCGACTTGGACACGAAGCGAGATGTATGCCCGGGTTCCTACACCATCCGCACAACCGACTTTGGTTGCTTGTTTCTCGGATATCCATATTGTTGCGTATTCTAGACGAGCAGCAAGGTCGACCTTTTGGTTTGCGCCTCAATTGTCTATCCGGTAATAGCTTATACGGTGCAAGCGATACCAAGGGCCACTTACGCTCATCCGGGATCTGGTGGGAATACGTGTCTCCACACGTTGTACATGTTTTGTAATTTATACACTTCGTCGACATATCTCATTGGATCAAGACGGAGATTCGACAAGCCGCAAGTACATGGGCGCATGGGTAACGGCGCATCAAATTTCCACGATCGCGTCCTATTTGTCAAGTGTACACGATAATGGCCGCCAACAATACCTTGGTTCGGTCTGTCAAACTCGTGACACGAAACCATAGGTTGTCGCGATCGTGACACACCGTGTGCATGGTGTTCGCCCGTGCCTTCCCACGGTTGATTTCTTGCAAGACCTTCGGCTCCATACATGGCCTCCTTCCATCTCGCCTCTCTATAAATCGCCGCCTCTTCTGAAATAGTGCCGCTTAACCGAAAATATGTCTCTCATGACGACCGATGTAATGGGCGGATGACGGGTTCCTTTCGAAACGAGTTTATGCATTCGGCAAGGTTTGTGGTCATATGCCCATATCGTGAGCCGCCGTCATATGCTTGTGTCCACTGTTCCAAAGGAATGTTGCACAGGTATCTTGCGCCTTCGGCGTTATCTGAGCGCAAACTGGCCAGCATCTCCTGAAAACGGTCTTTATTGATCTCATACCCTGCCAATATACGTTGATAGCTAATATTACATACCACTCTTCAATTGCAAATAAATTGAATTTTTCAAAAGAAATTGTATTAATAGATATTTCATACCCATATCGATCACTTGTTGTCTCTCTTTTTAGATCGATGTTGCCCGTAGTAGTTGGATGCGACATGCCTCAGGCAATATCGATGGTGTGTGCGATGCCATACGCTTCCCTGGCGTTCTATTGCCGCAAGTATTCCAGGGCCCCGATCTGATATAACGCATATGTCAGGTTCGGGGCAAACATGCCTCCTTAACCTACTTAGGAAGAAGTCCCAATCATCAGCTGACTCTCCCGGTGTTATTGCGAATGCAATCGGAAGGATTCTCCCACATCCGTCTTGTGCCACAGCTAGCAATAGCCGATGGGTATATCTACCATACATAAAGGTACCGTCAATTTGTACCAATGGCTTACAGTATTTAAAGGCATCTCGGCATTGCTTAAATGTCCAGAACAGACGCTTGAACACTGCGCATCCACGGAGCAGACGATCGTTGTAATCTGCGAGTTCCGTTTCAAGGTCCGCTGTCATCTTTGCAGGACATATCTATCCAAAGACTGACACCACCGCCACACTTCATTATATGAAGTGTCCCACCCACCGTAACTTTTCTAACGCCTTCGCTTGGCTATCCAAGCCTTTCTCAGAAGAGGCGTGTACCCCAATTGGCTACGAATCGCCAATTAAGGTCGCACCGTAGTATTTGGATCGGCCTTCAACATCGGGATTATCATGTCACCAACATCTCTCGAATCCATCCTCGGATGATCTTGTGTTACACTGCAACGGCAGTAATCGTTAAACAATGCAATATTACATATTATTATCATATTCAAATCACCAACACATAGTGATATCTGCACTTCGCAAGACATGTATGTCGACCTTTGTACTTTTTAATCTCCCACAACCTCTGCTTTTTCTTCAACGACGCCATGATTTTCCATTGACATGTGCCATCTTGCATCGCACACTTCGCCTCGAACTTATCGAGCTTCGATTTAACCACCGTGTAGTTAACCCCGTTCTTAATGTCAGATTGTTTCAATGCAACAAGAAAATTATTCTTGTTCGCAAACCGGTTACCAACTTCTAATTCGTCTTAATCAAACGATGTATCTCATGCGGTCACGCGTCCGGTGTGTTAGTTCAGAAACTCCAATGCATCATCATGAGATAGATCGACATTATGCATGTGGGGCTGGAGGCGAGTACGCCCGAATAGCGGATCTTCTTCTTCTTCGCCCGAACCGCCTCAACGTCTTCGTGTACAATTGGAACGGCTCCGTTCGAAAATAATCCAACTTCGCGCACCGCTCGCCCCGCGCTCTCGAGGTGGATCCACATCCAGATTCATCGTCCGACCCTCCATAACTCTCGCAACAAACGAGGCCCCTCGCCGGTGGATGTCGCTGGGAGTTCATCATCCTCCTTAAACATCTTTCGCATGCATTCCAATCGTATGTGGATTGCCAACCACTAGAACTTGCCGACGCCCCCAAATGCGTATTTCTATCATCGAACGCCGATCGACGGATATGCATGTCCCATCCACCAACCGAGTGTCGTCGCGCGGGGTTATGTTTTCCATACTACGACCGCACACGGGCATACGTGTTTGGCCTCCCACTTACAGTGTGTGCGGCTTGGGGTCGTGTATTCCCCGAGCAGCGGTACATGTCGAGGTCGCAACAAGATCACTTAGAGATGAAAATTCTACATATACCTCCATATAGGGTGATCCATCGGCAATATGAGTCTCCACCATTGCCTCAAAGCCCCGAAACCCTTTGATGTCGAACGACTCATATCTCACCGGATCAACCGGCGCGCAAAACCTATACTTAATACATCGAACTTTCATTGGCGTTGTTCCAAATATTTTACGCCTAATTCTTTTGCGAAGTTCAACCAAATCGATGTTCCGATTAAAACTCGATCGCTACTGTGTTCTCCGATAAGAAAACAACGCCATTTTCGGTGTCACGAACTTCACCGTCGTAGTAGTAATAAATAAAGATTAATACGTTCACTCATTTTCAATTTTTTCCTTTGCCTCAATTTCCTTTACGCCAACCGAGAATGAATTTTCACCGATTTATAGCCTAATTTTGCGGAGGCTCTCAGAGCAAAGCGCGTCCCACGTGGGAGCGTTTTCATTACGCATCTTGACAAGCGCGCTGGCCGGAAGCGTTTTTGGCCATCGCTTTATTCGAAACGCCCTCAAAATTATTTCTCCGTAGACTCATCAGTAGCAAAAACGCGTCCCACGGCGGCGTTTTCCGAACGCATGCTGCTTTTTTGGCGGTGTTTGTTCGAAACGTCCCTCAAAATTATTTCTCCGTAGACATCGTAGCAAAAACGCGCCCACGCCGGCGCTTTCCGTAACGCATCTTTGTTTTTGGCGGTGTTTGTTCGAAACGTCTCTCAAAAATTATTTTGCCGAGACTATTGGGCCAAAAACTTCAACACGGGTAGTAAGGACCAAAAACGCGCCTGCCGAAGCGCTTTTTGTCCACGCCGCCAAAAGCGCGCCCACGTGGGAGCGTTTTTGGATGACGTGGACAAAAACGCCTTCCAAAGAGGCGCGCTTTTGTCCCTCCCCAAAACGCGCTTACGTGGCGCGTTTTTGGGGATTCGCCCTTTCCGTAATTTTTCCAATTCCGCCCTTTTCCGTAAATTTTTTATTTTTGGTATTTATGGGTCAATTGCCCCAAATTGTCAAATTGCCAATTCATTTAACCGTTGAATTAATATCAAAGCGCGTACACATCACGCCTCAGAAAAAATCTTATAAACCTCACCGCGACTTTCAGTTTTTTTGTAGATCTCCGCCGACACTGTAGATCGTCGCCACTTCGTAAAATTCATAATATTTTCTGTTCTTTTCTTTCATTTTCTTTTTGGTTTCGGTCTAAAAACGATAAAAAAAGAGAATAAATTAAATTATTTTTCCAGGAATCGGATTTCATGCAATGAAATCGATGGCGTTGAGTACACTCAATCCATGAAAACGAAATTCAAATTCCAAACAGAAGGAAACAATAGCAGTTTTTTTTAAAACCTTGAAATGCAAATCTATTTATAAATTATTTTATTGATAGATTCAGAATATTCTGGCGGGCTGGTGCCAAGGCACTCGTTGAAGAAGCCTTAACATTTGCCAGTTAATATTTTATAATTATTATTATTTTTAATGTTCTTTGAGTCATTTTCACAAACAACTGACAGGTGACAGCTCTTTAGATCTCTCCTCGATACTGTGACTGCCGATCAAGCTTCATTTATCATTTTTATTATTTTTGTATTTGAAATGCTTTTTAATTGTTATTATTGTTAGTAGTAGAACTTGTTTCTTTTAATTGAAAGTTGAAGCTTGGTATTTGGTGCTTCGATTGGAATTTCGTTGAGGGAAAAAATGGACGGTGGAGATGGGACGGTAAGATTAGGAGCTTTGAATTTGAAAGCAGGTAGAGGCGTAGATTTGGATCCGGATGTCTCCGTTTCTTCGCCGGTAACAAGGCAAAAAGCTGCCGCCGCCAAACAATTCATTGAGAATCATTATAAGAATTACTTGCAAGGATTACAAGAGCGTAAAGAGAGGTAATTCCGAATTATTGTTGCCTTTACAGTATCCATGTGTTGCTCTTTTGATTTGATATTTTTATTGAATTTAGTTGTTTTAGGTAATTATTGAAATTAGGATTTTAATAGGTGGATATGATTTAGGTTAGATGGAATTTGTTGTGCGTGTTCTTTTGAGAATTTAAAATGTTAGTTTTATTGGACATTCATTGTTGTTCATTTTAAGACGGCGAGCACTGCAAATGAGGGCTGAGGAAGCTAAGGTTTCAAGTGAAGAACAAGAGGAGATGATGAGGAATTTGGAAAGGAGAGAAACTGAATATATGAGGCTGCAAAGACGTAAAGTAGGAATCGATGATTTCGAACAATTGACTGTGATTGGAAAAGGTGCATTCGGCGAGGTATATTTCGAATGTTTGTTGTATTAAAGCTCTTGATCCTTGATTAACATTTTCAGTGAAATTTTTAACTCATAGGGGATTTTTGAACTTGTTTCCATTCTGCTTGAGAATTATCTGCAAATGTAGATGGCTTGGCACTTACTACTGTTTCAATGTAACAAATGCAGGTTAGGTTATGTCGTGCTAAAAGTACTGGAGAGATTTTTGCCATGAAAAAATTAAAGAAATCGGAGATGCTTAGTCGTGGACAGGTTACCACCTAAGTAACCTTTTTGATTATATCAATTCTTTGATCATGTGCTTTGATTTTTCTTTGGTACTATGGTATAAATGGATTTAGGCAGCTGGAAAATATTAGATTTGACATGGAAAAAATCTTAATTCCATTTGATTTGGAATGGTTAGGCTCTTTATGAGACCAGCTCATAGATTTTCTTGGTGGATCATGATGAAACCAACACATTAAGTTCAAATCATTATCCTTATTTTTCATTTTACTTTGTTTCAAGGTTGAGCATGTTCGTTCTGAGAGAAACTTACTTGCTGAGGTTGATAGCCGATGCATTGTAAAGCTGTTCTATTCTTTTCAAGATTCTGACTTCTTGTACCTTATTATGGAGTATTTACCTGGTGGTGATATCATGACACTACTGATGAGGGAAGATATTCTTTCAGAAGATGTAGCACGTTTCTATGTAGCAGAGAGCATTTTGGCTATTCATTCGATTCACCAACACAATTATATTCATAGGTACTCTGTTTTATTAACATGTTTCTGAGATTACTAAGTGTATGTCTCAATGTAGGTTGGTGGCTGGACCTAGATTTTCTTGAATGCATGCAGAGTCTTGACTAATTGCAGAATAAATAGAGGATGACTAGTAAAGGACTTGAAACTAGAAAAGTATCTTTGATGATATTTACTCTTGATCATGTTTTATTAACATGTTTCTAAGATTACTATGGGTGTATGTCTCGATGTGGGTCAGTGGCAGGATGTGGTTTTTCTTGAATGTATGCCAGTGTGTGCACTGTAATCAATGAGAGAGTCTTGACTAATAGTGAAATACATTGACAGACTAATAAAGTACTTGAAACTAGAAAGTCCCTGTGTAGATATTAACTATTAATCGTGTTTTTCCTGTAGGGACATTAAACCAGATAACCTGATACTAGATAAGAATGGGCATTTGAAGCTTTCAGATTTTGGCTTGTGTAAACCCCTAGATGACAAGTATTCAACAATTTTGTTGGAAGATGAAAATTTAACTTCTCAGGACACCAATGAGGCTGAAGTCCAGTCAGGTTCTGAAAGACCCCCTTGGTTGATGCCAAAAGAACAACTACAACAATGGAAACAGAACCGCCGTGCATTGGTATTATCTTTCATGAATAACTTTTGTACTTTTTGGATTTCACATTTGTTTCATTTATTAAGCAGGCATGACATTGCATTCAGTACCAGCTAACATCTGTTTTATGCAGGCATATTCAACTGTTGGAACCCTTGATTACATGGCTCCTGAAGTTCTCTTAAAGAAGGGTTATGGAATGGAGTGTGATTGGTGGTCTCTAGGTGCAATCATGTATGAGATGCTCATAGGCTATCCTCCATTTTGTTCTGATGATCCTCGGATAACATGCCGCAAGGTGCTTAGCACCTAGTTTTTGATTCTTAGTTATTTTGTTAGCCTCCTCTGTTCCCTAGATGGTAATCTTTCTCTTTTGGACAGATTGTCAACTGGAGGACTTGCTTGAAATTCCCTGAGGAACCAAAAATATCCCTCGAGGCTAAGGATTTAATATGTCACCTGCTCTGTGATGTTGAAACCCGCCTGGGCACCAGAGGAGTGGAAGAATTGAAGGTAAGTCCTTTGAATGATACTTTTGCACATCCACGATATGTGAACATATTTCTCTCAACAGAAGACTTCTTGCTAGATCTTAATTCGGTACATTGACAAACTAGTTGTGGCTGCTATGCAGTGTTTTACTATCAGATTGTTTACTTTCTCAGGCTGAGCTTGTTAGTATTTTATTTTATTACAAGTTTGAAGTCTTGAAATTATCAGGCACATCCATGGTTCAAAGTTGTTCCTTGGGAAAAGCTATATGAGATTGAAGCTGCATATAAGCCGATAGTCACTGGAGACTTGGACACACAAAATTTTGAGAAGTTTCCTGAAGTGAGTACTTTAAATGCTGAAGAATCTGAGTTACATACTCCTTTAAATTTTTTACTGTGAAACTAATTTTACTGCATCTTTGCTTTTTGGTAGATTGATGGCCCTCCTTCCTCAATACCAGAAGTGGGACCTTGGAGGAAGGTAAAGGCCGTTTTTGCTCCAATTTTCATTTTCTTTCTAGTAAAGCTCGTGGTACTACATTATACTAGACCGATTCTGAAACATTTTGATATGTTTTTGTTCATTCAATGATGCAGATGTTGACGTCAAAAGATAACAATTTCATAGGATTTACATTTAAGAAATCTGACGTTGTTAAGTCACTTGAAAGTTCAGGTATGCTATACTTTATAAGCTCTAGTGCTTTATTTTCACTAGAGGCTAAAGTTGCTTCCAGCTTGGGCATATTTTTCTCATTTTACAGATCTAGTGCTCGTTAGTTATGGATTTGTTTTTTTTTCTTGTATTTTCTTGGTGACTCTGCATATGTACTATTCTATGATGGCGTCATGAGTTTTTCAAATATGTTACTGTTCTGGACCTGGAAATCTAATTTTCATATGCATTGCAGGTACTGACATGAGATCTAAAGGACCTTCAAAAGTCCCATCTATAGTTTCCTTGCTAGGTATGATAATATATATATATATATATTCATGAATGATCCATGAATTCACAAGGAAAAAAGCTTCGTATTCTACTTTTGTATTTATCATTGGAGAATACTAGGACATTGATGAAATAGTCTCCCAAAGACACGGAAAACTATTCTTCGATTTATCGTTTGAGTATAGCCTATTGCCAATTGATGCAAAGAATGCAAGGAAAAGTACTGTAGAGACCAGACCCCTGTACTAAGAGTCAGACTGTATTTTGCTATCTCTATTTAAAAAATGGGCAAGTTAGTTCTTGTATGTCAAATCAAAAAGCAAACGGTCTTTTTTGTTAAAAATTTCATCCATTTGTACTGTTGAAAACTGGCATCTTTGATCTTTTTTAATAGGACCAATTTGCTCTTTAATCTAAACAAGGACTAATTTGCTCATTTTTTTATTAGAAGGAGCAAAATGCAATCTGACTTCTAGTATAGGGCCTCCATGGTACTTTTACCGAAGAATGCATCTTCACAGATTAGTTACTATATATGCCTCAAGTAGCATAAAAAACCATCTACTTTGCTCTATTTTGTTTTACAAGGTAGCAATATATCATAATTTAATTTGCCACAAAGTCTTTCTCCATTGCCATAGATTGTATCTGCAAGTGTTTTAAGTCCTCTCCATCTTAAACCTGTCCTGATCAAGAACAATTACCTAATCTTTGCAAAAAGCCGGAAAATACAGACTGTATTTGATCATGAATTCCTTTCAACTAATACAGGTCGAATAGATCTTCAAGAAACAGTAATGCCAGAAGGCGACCAGGAGCAGGAAACTTGAATCCGAGCGCTCTCCATTGTCGGCGTCTGTGAGCATAGGTGATCTTAGTTTCATCTCAGGTACACACTTTGCAACACCCAAAAAAGGGGTTGAAATATCATATTCAGATTGAATTTTGTCAAGAACTGCTGCTTGGAGACATAAATAAGGTCAGCTAAAAATATATTCAAATCATCTTTGACCACTATCCTTGTTTTTTCTTTTCTCCAAAAAGATTATGGTTTGTATAAGAGCTACTGTAAAGCTCAGATTATGTTCAATCCATTTTGACTATAAATTTTCTTTTTACTAGAAGTTAATTTTCCCTTCAAACTGTGACCCTTTTTTGTCCATTAAAAATAGTGAAAACACGATTGGTAGCACGTTTTTTAGTCGTCGTTGAAACAATTGTTGCATCAGTACCAGAGATCGTTTTTGTTGGATGTTATAACTGATATCGTAAAGTTGTTCTTTATAAGGGTTAATATATCATTTGGTGTTTTAATGTTCAAATTGTTATTTGAAGTTCTTTATTTTGTCCTAATTTGATATTTAAGTGTAACACCCCCTACCTGTATCCGTTGCCGGAATAGAGTACGAGGCATTACCGAGGAGTACGGAACACTTACAGATAATTTAAACCATTTATCGTTCAAATACCGAAATTGATTATAAAAGTTCCTTTAACGGACCCTCGAGGTCCAAATCATGCATTAGGATTGGGTCGGGCCTAAATCAAAATCGTATGAAATTTTTCTCAAAATTCCTAAGTTTATCTCATTTACAAGGGTCTCATGCCCGTGTGGCTCACATGGTCGTGTCTCTGGGGCGTATAACTCTCTGACTTGTATCTATGAAGGAACTCGGGTCACATTGTCTTAGTACACGCCCATGTTGCTAGGCCGTGTGGTAAAGTTAATTTTACAAATTAGGCTATTTTCCAAGGCATATTTCTCACTCATTTGATCCTTATTCTTCACCCACATTTAATACATACAAAAACCAATTTAAGTTATTCAACCGAGCCTTATACTTAATACCATTTGTTAGTCGTACACTTCATATAAATAACAAGGAACGTATATGGGCTTAATTCTCATTAAATTTCTCTTGTACTTATACTTTTTCACACTATGTATTCATATAACATATAACAATCATACCTCTGTATTTCATATACATTTTTATAACAATTTGTCTTGATTTCAAACTACTTCATATTTGAGTTTTACTTATCAAATCATTTGAAACGTTATCTTTACACATATAGTGCACTTGAGATGCACAATTCTATAATTATGAATGAACACATTTATCAAACATATTTCATGTTTTTATATATTATAGTCTCATATTTCCATGTATCAATTATCATCATTTCCTCGTATTTTGACAAATACGTGTAACAATTCATAAACATGCAATTCACTAACTCTTCTTAACAACCACAATTTAAATTGACAAATCACTTATTGAGCCCAATTTCAATGTTCACTAAGATCTATTATATAAATTTGGATGTACGTATCCACTAATAAATTTCACGTACAGGTATCATCATCTCAAATTTTCACATACATTTACTTTCCATATTATGAATTCAAATAACATATACAAGACATACCAATATATTTCAAGTACGCTTTCATAATATTTCATTTCGAATTCAGATTATTTCATATTAGAACTCTTCTCATTAACTCATTCGGAGTACCAATTCATACGGATAATACACTCAAGGGTGTACAGATATATAATTACAAATGAACTTATTCATTAACCAAGTTCTATGTTCATGTCTTATCAACTCATACTTCCTTATATCACATAATTCTATGTAACACTTACCAAACTTCGTGAAATTAGTGAACGTCTTACGGAATTGGTCTGCACCGGTATGCATTGAATTTCACTAATAATCACTGATGCCATAACATAGCTATGGTCTTTTCACTAGAATGCCATAGCTCAGCCATAGCCTTACATCTTCACTATCATTATGCCAACCATGGACTTATCCGTCAATTCATCACTTTTCACTAGAATGCCATAGCCCAGTTATGGTCTTACATCTTAAACACGTATCACACCGATGTCATATTCCAGATATGGTCTCACATGGAAATCACTTGTCACTTGTAGCCGAAGCTATCACTATTCACTGATCAGGTAGCCGGAGCTACCACTTTTCACTGATCAGGTAGCCGGAGCTACCACTTTTCACTTGATCAGGTTGCTGGAGCTACCACTTTTCACTTGATCAGGTAGCCGAAGCTAACATTTATCACTTTCACTTGTCCTTGATCAGATAAGTGTAGCTGAAGCTATTACTTATCACTTTCACTTGTCCTTGATTAGGTAAGTGTAGCCGAAGCTATCACTTATCACTTGTTGCCATGGTTCGACCATGATCTTTTTCATCAATTCATCTTGTCACTGAACTGAAATACTCAATTTGATCATTTATTCAATTTTCATGCTTTTACATTATTCACGATTTTATCATCAATACATATGATATAACACATCATGAAGTTCATAAAATTAACAAATGATCACTAAAATTTAGCCATATAAACTCACAAGTTCAATTTTTGTATTATAACGATAATCATAATTTCATAATAAATATTCCAAATAAAATATTATATCATTTCTAATTCAACATTTATCAATTATAATCGGGCATGTGATCAATTTATACACAAGTCGTTCATATATTCTTTTCCTCCTCCTCCTCTCCATCCACATCCTTAGTATAAATAACACACTTGTAAGTAACATTATCTATAATTTTTCACTATTTATTTATGTGAATATTCAAGCTGTCCATCTGTGTCATAGTCACTAAATTATTTTTATCTTGAGCTAAAGAACTCCAAATTAAGATCTGCTAATTTTCACTGAAACTAGACTCACATATCTTCTTACCATAAAATTTTTAGAATTTTTGGTTTAGCCAATAAGTACAGTTTATTCTTTAAAGTCACCCATGTTCTGCTTTCTGACAGTTCCGACCCTTCTTTACAAAAAATTAATTATCTCATTATACGGGATTCGGATGATGTTTCCGTTTGTTTTTATTGAAAATAGACTCATTCAGGATTTTAAACATATAAATTTAAGCCCCTAATTATTTTTCTCCAATTTTTGATGATTTTCCAAAGTCAGAACAGGGGAACCCGAAATCATTCTGACCTTGTCTCACAAAACCTATTATATCTCATGATTTACAATTCCATTGCTTACACCGTTTATTCAATAAGATTTAATTCCATATTTTATTCATTCTCTAATTCGATTTCTACAATTTTTGGTGATTTTTCAAAGTTAGACTACTGCTGCTGTCCAAAACTGTTTTAGTGCAAAGTGTTGATTTCTATTTTGCCCCAAATTTCACAGTTCATATAATTCAGTCCTTGTCCAATTAACCCCTCAATTGGACTAATTTTTCTCAATTAATACTTTATTCTATCATTTTAAAATACTTCATAACCCTTGAAAATCAAAACTTTAGCACTAGACCTTAATTCCAAAATCTTTCACAATTAGGTCCTAAAACAATTTCCATCAATTTTACTTGATAAAATCATCATATATCAAAATTAAAGCTTCAATTATATGTTTATTCATCATATGCTTCCAGAAATCATCCATAGAAACTTTAAAAATTAGCCATAGAATCAAAAACTAATGACATAGTAAGTTGGACCCAATTGTAAAAGTCCAAAAACATAGAAATTTCAAGGAGAAAGCAAGAATTAAACTTACATGAAGCTAGAGTATGAAAACCAGCTTGAACCCTCTTCCATGGCTGTTTTTCAGCTGATGAAAATGAAGAGAAATGAAGAGAATTCTAGATATTTCAATTTAGTCCCATTTTTATTTAGCTAATTTTGACAATATTCCAATTTTACCCTTATTTCACCTATTTCCTGATTTTTCTCAGCTATTGCCGCCCAAAATATCTCCTTTGGGCTTATTTTCACTTTAGGTCCTTCATCATTTTACAATTAATCTATTTAATCCTTCTAGCAACTTTTACACATTTTTCAATTTAGTTCTTTTTATTTAATTAACCTCCCAAACGTCAAAATTTTCTAACAAAATTTTAATACTACCTTATTGACAGTTTGTAAATATTCATAAAAATATTTATGACTCGGTTTATAACACCGAGATCTCGATACCTCTTTTTCTCAATTTCTTGACCAAATAAATCTTTATAAAACACAATTTACTATTTCAAAAATCTTTTAAAAGTTACGTTTGGCTCGTAAATATTAAATAATATAATCTACGAGTTCATTTATCGAATTTGGTGGTCTCGAACCACTATTTCCGACATCGCTGAAATTTAGGCTATTACATTAAGTTTGACTTTAATGTTCAGTTTCGTATCTTATGATCCGATAAATATTCTACGTGTGCTATAATAAAAAGTGGCTTAATTCATGATTTGGTTTTTAAAATATACTTATTGTTTCACTTTGGTACTTTATTTTTTTTTTGTCTCAATTTGGTATCTATTTGTTATGGTTTTTTGGTTCAATTTTTTAGAGGGGGTTAAAAAAAATTGATTGTATTAACCAATAAGATGGCAGCACGTGGCATTTTTAATATATAGTGTTTCAATAGTTACAAATAACTTGGCAATGAATCAAGAGTTTTCACTATTCATGATTACGTCTCTTGTTACCAAAAGTTATATTAATAATAATAAATGGTTATAATTATTCAAATAGATATCTATTGAATAATTATTTTTATTATTAAAGATGCGGCTATCTATTTGAATAGTTATGTCTCTATAAAGAGACGTGAGACTTCCAAAAATTACAAATACTTATACTCCATTGAAAAATTGTGTCAGACGTAATCGGTTTAAAGAATAATTGTAGTCCCATTAGTATAGCTTGACATTACAAGGCAAGAATGTTCCCACTTAAATATAATATGCTTTTCAATTTAGTACACCATTATAATTTTAGCTTCAATCTTTCATAATTATCTTAATTATCATCTCATATTTTATTTAAAATATCTAATATTTTAAAATTTAATCTCTCAAAAACTATTTCAAAAGATTTAAGACATAATTGTTTATATTTTCTGTCAATTTGACTTTTTATTATTATTTAAATTTGGCCTCAAGCTTTTTCAAAATGTGGAATTTGACCAAAATACTGCCTAAGACGTTAAAATTTTAAACATGGTAGCTCGAATGACAATCCACATGTACTTCATGTTTTTTTTTTGAATTTTAAGTATTTTTAAAATTATTTGTTGACATGTCATATAAGAAAAAAAAATATCATATTAGCATGAAAGTACATGTGAACTGTAAATATTACTTAATATAGAATTTTAAATATATTTATTAATAAAAAAATAACATTATTTAAATTATAAAACTACTAACCTTATCTATACCCTTCTTCTTTTTTTCTCACTTGATATTTATGGAGGTGAGATTTTAATATCGGTGGGCGATATTGAATAAAATAAATTTTATTTCGTTCGGTTTTATTATTATTTAATTTTTAATGAAATATCTTGCTTTTTTATTATTATATATTTTTTATTCAATATAAATTATTTTTTATATTTTTATTTAAGTACAAGAATTAGGAATATATTTTGTGGGCTGAAATATATTACCTTTCTATTTATAAGTTGGGTAATTCTATTGATATGACATTAATAATTTAAAGATAAAATTTAAAAATTTAAAAATGAAAGGCTAATTGAAAATAAGGAGTATAGTTCGAGGATGCCTGATGCAATTAAGTGTTAATATCTTTCAACTTTCAACTTAATTATAGAAAAGGAGTAGATATTAGTTTAGATATTTTGAAAGCCAATAAATATCTAGGGCCGTATTCGCTAACCCTAAAAGAAATGACGTGGCAAAATGACGGGACCCATGACACGTGGAAAAAGCGATGACAACTGTATCGTTCTTTTGTCCCTTCATATCATCATCATCATCTCTTACCTTCCATTCCTTATATTCTCTCTCAAATATTTCTCTTTTCCTTAAAGAAAAAGAAAAAAATTGTTATTTTATTCTATAATCTTCTCAACTCAGTGGATCTTTTTATTTTTTTGCATGGAGGGTTTTAGAAGAATTGAGTCTCAGACGAGTTCAGAAGCTTCTGCCCCTGAGTTGACTCTTCAAAGTTCACCCGAGTTAGCTCACCATGAACAAAATCCAACCTTGGTACCTCCCTTTTCTTCTTATTCTTTTTCATAGATCTTTTTTGTTTATTGATTTATGCATGAATTTCAGTGATGGGTTTTTTTTTTTGGTTTAGAGGAAGTAAATTTTGGAAATTTAAGTGATTTATAAGCTAAATTTTGAAAATTACACACTTTGAATCTTTTTAGATGGTAACTTATTATCATTTTGAATCATGCATGTCCTTTTTTTTTTTTTTTTAATTTATAACTTTTTTGAGTAGCTTTGATTGTTGTTCTGACAAATTAAAGTAGAGGGTCTATTTTTTCAGTTTAAAGTGGAGGGATGAAATTCAGAATTAGGCCTATTTTATAGTATTGATGCAAGTTGTATATGGGGTTGGCTCTAATGGTGGTCTCTTTAATTTTATGTTTTTTTATTTATTTAATTGCTTTATACTCTGGTTTCTGGAGCTTACTAATTATGGGTGTTAATGGTAACACAACAGGATTCAATGATGACAGAATCAACCTCTACTGAATGGACGGATGAGAAACATAGTTTATACCTTAAATCCATGGAAGCATCATTTGTTAACCAGTTATATGATTCCATGAGTTTCCTTGGCTGTAACTCGAAGGAGAAATCGCCCGGATCGAAATCGTCAAGGAAAACACATTGTATCTCTTCAGGCCAGGTTTGGAACTGATCTTTGCTTATAGATAATTGTTTTTGACTCTATCGGGAAAAGTCTTTGAAGTATTGGCAGACCCCTTAACTCGTCCTGAATTGTCTCTTGGGGGTTTTGTCTCCCAACTATGCTTGCAGAAGTGTCGTCCGTGTCTTTTGAGGTATGGATTCGCATCCCACCAAGCGCAAACTTGAGTTTCCTTGGTGGGTGAGGTGCTTCCACTCCTTGTCCTCAAACGGCATAACGATATTTGGACACTTTGCAAACTTCACTGTGAACAGTTAGGAGATAAAATCCCTATAGGTACTAGTCTCAGTAGTCTGGACATGTTGAGGGGTTTGCCAGCTCCTGGTGGACGTCTTGAGAAGTCTTGGAAGTGTTGTTTGTTGGTGTGTGAGGTACTCCCAATCCTGTCCTCAAAGGGCACATACGGCATTTAGACACTTTGCAAACTTCTCTATGAGTGGAGACAAAACCTTCTTAAGGACAAATTTGGACTGTTGAGGGGTTGGTCAGCTCCCGGTGGACGTCTTGAGAAGTCTTGGAATTTTTGTTTGTTGCGAGCTGGTGGACCCCTTAACATGTCTGGAATTGTCCCCCATGGAGTTTTGTCTCCCAACTCCGCTCACAGAAAAGTCTGCGAAGCGTCGTTCGTGCATTTTGAGGAATAGGTTCAAATTCCACCAGTTTCCTTGGTGGCTGAGGTGCTCCTACTCCTTGTCCTCAAAGGGCATACATGACATTTAGACACTTTGCAAACTTTTCTGTGAGCAGAGTTACGAAACAAAACCCCTTAGGTGTTGAGGGATTTGTCAGCTCTTAGTGGACGACACTTCGAAGACTTTTCTCGAAAGAGATGGAAATCCCTCAACAATAATGATGGGAGATTGTCTCTATTCCCTATATGCAATCTTGTTTTACTGCTTATTCCTATCTTTATTGCAGTTTAAGGTCATTCGAGGCGGTAGCTGGAAGAAGATCAATTTTGAAAGACCTGGAGTTCAACTGAATAAAAGAGACTGTTCTCATTCTTTCGTGGCAAGTCCTTGGATCCAGCATTTCAGATCCGGGTCTAAGTCTCGTGTTTTAGCCTCCTGTAGTCTTCAAGATAATGCTTCATCCAAAGGTAAAAACAAACAATGTAAATGTGAAGAAAGCAAATTCTTATCTGCTTCTCGAACACTTTGACACATGCCATTCTCGATATCATGAACATGCATTTAAGACATTTTGGTCTGCTCATGTAGATTTCATCTCAAATACGTGTTTTTGGTGCCTGCAGTCTCATCCAATTGTAGACTTGCTCGAAATTTGACTTTTAAGGTCTATTTCTCCGTGTTTCAGTTGAAGTAATCTTGGTTATCCATCTATTATACGATAGTATGATTAGTATCCCTCTCCATACAGTTCAAAGTTTAATGCTTATTCGAGCTTACAATCGATGTAGTTAGTCCTTCAGTCCTTCATACTCGTACGGTATCTCATATCATTCAGCTTTGGATGGGATATTTGGTTTGAAACTGAGAATAACTTCGAGTTCTAGGCTTTCGTGTCATTATGGACTAAGGGCATACATGAATATTCGTTTAGCACGATGTCTACCCACGGAATTACTTTTTGCACAAGTAATTAAACTCTTAAAAGGTTCGTTGGTTCGTTGCAGAGGTGTCGGATCAGAACTTTGTCGACGAGGAACAAGGTGAAAAGGCTAGAAAAGGATGTAACAACCCAAAGAAGCTGAAAACCCGGGTTACCGATGCTTCATGCAATGATCAGGTAAAATTAATACCATTAATCCTCTATTTACATTAGCCAATAGTCACTTATCTTAGTCCCTAAGCATCAAAGCATTTCTCTCATTTTGTTTTCAGGTTGTTCCGTAAGGTGAAACCCACCGAGCATCCACCGGTAAGGCTCGTTTCGAAAAAGGAAATCTTGTAATCACCATCCTAATACCGACAGCAAACCCGACTCCATAGAGTTCATTTTTGGTGACGTAAGTTAAATTTTAAATGCTGAATTTTTTTGTCGATAATGTGTGGGACGGTGCCGAGAAAGACGGAGAGGTATGGGGGTATAATTAATGTTACTTTTTGTTCTTGTAAATATAGTAAGTGCGTCATTAGTAGTAGTTTCGGTGGAGGATGTTCGCCGCCGGTCTGCTGATGTTCTTTCTGTTTTTGTATATATATTATTCTCACTTTTTATCTGTGTTACGAATGTGGTATTATAATATATATACTGTTGTGGTAGTGTAATAATATATATACACCTTTGCGGGTTTTGATTGGTACAGATAATGCAAATAATGTTTAAACGAAAACTTTCAATTAATTAACGGGTCTAAATGATATAATTTGAAAGTTTAAGAGCTTAAATAAAAATTATTAGTAAGACGGGAATTGTGCAATTTATGTGTTTAAAGATTTAATTGAGTGTGTTTTTTGTGGAAGGATTTAATTGACTTTTTGTGAAAGTTTTAAAATTATTTATTCTTTAAAATTTTAAAATTTGATGTGACTGATGAAATAATTAAATTAAATTAATTAAATAGTTATATATGGTACGTTATGTGTATCTTGTTTTAATACATAATGACAAGTCTTTAATAGTAAAAGTGAATGAAAATTTTAACTGAAGGTCTAATCTACTTTTTTATTTAACTTAAAAGGATTACTCAAGGAGCAATAAAAATGTTAAGTGAGTTAAAAATAAGAATTTAGTTAAATATTGAAGTATATTATTTTTCTATTTATAAATAATAATGACATTATTGGTATTAAAAATGTGAAAAACTTTAGTATTTAGTTTGTAATTAAAAATGAATGAAAATAAGAATTTATACCACAACTCATTATTGGTATTAAAAATGTTAAGTGAGCTAAAAATAAGAATTTAGTTTATTTGTAAATACTATTAAAATTATTTTGTTAAATTAGGAGGATAATGTGCTAAACGTTTTCGAATTTATGTCTTTCTGCACCGACAATAATATTAATATTAACTGAGTTAAAGACTCAATCAACTGTTGTACTTTTTTTATATTTCAAAATGTCATATCAACAATTAAAAAAAAGTTAAAATGTTCTTATCACTTTTTAAAAAAATAAGAATTTAGCCCCTATATTTCTATTTTTAGGAATTTAGTCTATTTATTTTTTAGATTTTAAAATTCAAGCATAATTTTAACACTTTTTTTTTGTTAAATATGTGACATTTTGAAATTTTTTAAAAAAAAACTACTCACTTAGTAGCTATGTAATTAAAAGAAAATGTTGAAATTAATTTGAATTTAACAAAATAAATTAACAATAATAACTGTTGGATAAATTTTGAAATCTAGAAAATAGAGGGACTAAATTCTTGGAAATACAAGTACTTGGGTTAAATTCTTAATTTTTGAAAAATACAAAGACTATAGGTATATTTTCACCAAAAAAATTATTAAAATAAAATTTTAAAACTAAAAATTAAAAGAA
The DNA here is from genome assembly GCA_025698515.1 of Gossypium sturtianum. Lineage (NCBI taxonomy): Eukaryota > Viridiplantae > Streptophyta > Magnoliopsida > Malvales > Malvaceae > Gossypium > Gossypium sturtianum. The sequence goes on from CM046948.1 coordinate 161,383,175, forward strand.
TAAATTTAAAAATATATGTTAAACAAGTCAATGCAATGACAAGCTTAGCGGTGGATGTAGGAACCAGGAACCATGTCCCAGAAATCTGCTTCATTGTTCAAAACAATGAATAACATTACAGTAAACTCCTCCTTCATCTTCTAATTCTATTCCTATTCCTTTGATCTTTTTATCCTTACCAGTTCCCAATTCCCAGAAATCCAAGCACCTAATTCATAACCAATGCCGCCATTTTCTTCGACCTCGAAGGCGGATCCCTAATATCCCGTAGAATTAGGATTACCCATTTCGTTAGAAACGCCAACAACGGAGGTTGTTCCCGGAGCTCTGATCAAATCCGATGTGTTTCAACCATTTCCGGCACCGAAACCCTATCGTCTCACCCGTTACTCGCTTTACCCAAGGAGGATTCTTTTGTACCATCAAACAAAATTTCCGATCGTTACACTCTCCAAAAGAGACGATTTTTAGGTTGCGGCGACGGTGAAGAAGGCGGCGCTTTATCAAAAGTTCACGAGGAAAAGATTATTATGGGGTAATATAAATTTTATCAAAAATCCTTTTTTTTTTCTTTTTACATTTTTCAATTATCCTTTCGTGTAAAGTATCAGGTCAAGACTAAATCAACATAATGTATAAATGATGAGGGTTAAAGTTGCTATTAATCCAATATTAAAAGCTGCTAAGTTTTGTAACTTTTCATGGGTGACCAGTCATAATCGACGTGACTGAACTGTCTTGACTGAAAGCCATGGGTTAAGTCAGTTAGAATCGAGTTTTGCTTACCCTGTTAGCGGGTACCGGAAAACTTATATGTGACTTATGTTCGATCTTAGTTACTCGCCGGAGCAGTTATTCGATGTGGTTGCAGCTGTTGATTTATACCATGGATTCGTTCCTTGGTGTCAACGGTCTGATATTGTTAAACAGTATCCCAATGGATCGTTCGATGCTGAATTAGAGATCGGCTTTAAGTTTCTCGTCGAGAGTTATGTTTCTCGTGTGGAATTAAGCAGACCGAAGTTCGTAAAGGTAACTTTAAATCTTGTCATTGCTTGTTTTTGTTCTGTTTTCTGCGATTCAATGACTTGATGATATCAGCTTTTCAATGCTTTATCGTATTAAGATGTTGCGTATCGATGCTTGAAAATTTTGCAATGTGCTGAATGTACAGATTCGAAATCCGATAAGCTGTGTTACTTCATATATATCGAAGATGAATGAGAGAATGAATATATCGTGCATGCTATAGTATATTACAATATGAACTTCAGAAATCCTTGGATACGAGAGTATACACCAGTGACCGTATGAGCGAGCATGTTTACAGGGACTTTGATTCTAAATTTCGCATTAGGTTGTAACAGAGAGATATAGAACATGAAATGAAGCAATAGGACAGCTGCATACATCTTCTTTGACTCCTGACCCCGAAATATTAAACAAGAACTGTTTTCCATGACCCAATTTTAGAAAGAAAGCACTGTATTTCTAGTCAAAACTAACTCAAAACTGACTGCATTTGCCATTTCAATCATCTTATAACGAACTTTTTTTTGTTTGTCATGCCATACCTTTGGAGAATGCATATGAGCTCTTCTGAGCTATGTATCTCGGACTTGGGTGTGAGTATCTAACACGGGTATGATTAGATTTTTCTACGTTCTTTCATATATTTGGAGGATCTTTAGAGGTCATATCTCTATATCCATGTGTTGGACATAGATACTTCATGAAGAATGAATAGTCCGAGGCTGCTGTTTGTAGTTGTGACTTATTAAAACTGACATTCTTTTTCGTCGATGAATTTTCTTTTACCCATTTATACTGATGATCTGACCCTGTATGTTGTCCCTTGCAGTCTACTGTATCGGAAAGTACCCTTTTTGATCATTTGATAAACATATGGGAATTCAATCCCGGACCAGTTCTAGGAACTTGCAATCTTCACTTTCTCGTGGACTTTAAGTTCCAGTCACCGCTTTACCGGCAGGTAATGCCCTTATATATTAGCGGGGTTGGTTGATCATTACCCGTGCTATCCATGACCATGGTGAACATGTTTAACATCCAATGATCTTTTGATGTCTATAACAGGTGGCATCCATGTTTTTTAAGGAAGTTGTATCTCGATTGGTCAGCTCATTTAGCGAACGTTGCCGGTTGATATACGGCCCTGCCATTCCGGTCCTGGAAAACTCCTACGGAGAAAGGACATGAACTTTTGTGTTCGGAAAGTAGCCTCGGAAATGCTATAGACGGGGAACTCTAGATTCCAATAATTGATTATATGATTATGAGAATATGATGTGATTATGAGTATAGATATGCGTATACTATAAGTAATTAAATTATCATATATAATAGAGGATTTTGTATTAGGAGTCGGATCGTATTTTGTTTTCTCTATTAAAAAAAATAGTTAGATCAAAGAGTAAACTGATATTTTTGTATTGTTAAAGAGCAAATGGACAACCCTGAAGCATTTTCTTTATCCTACTCCCTCTCCTTGTACCGACTCTCTATAACTTGAAACTTCTTTCCATTCTCCTCTCTTTCTCCGTGTTAATAACTCGTGTTCACAAACCTAAATCAAAATAAATCTAGAAAAAACTCGAATATGTGTCGATTGTCAAAAGATCTTAACAAATTTTCATTGAGATATTTGTCAGTTGTCAAGTAACATTACATTATCTCCTCACCTTTAAAAAATAATTTTTTGTAAGCTACGGCTAACTACTTTCTTTCCTTATTCGTACATCAAATAAAAACACTGTCGTGTAAGGAAAAAGAAAAATCAATGAATCCCAAGTTTTCAACCATAAATAAAGCCAAACCCAAGGCCAATTTGCCATAACCTACACTTGTTGTTGGGGTTCCTTTGTTTAAATTTTTTGGGAGCAAATAATAACAAAAATGGCTGAGTTGAAATCTGACAATGTGCTTGAGATGATGAAGTTTCATTTGACTACTGATGCTGGTAAAGAGCTTACCAAGAAGATTGGTCTTGTTTACCAACTCAATATTGCCCCCAAGGTCCATCCTTTTCACCTCTATTTTTCCTTTTTTGTAAGTTATACAGGATTAGTAGAAGTAAATCGTTATCACACACCACTAATAGATAATTCTTATTATTCGATAAAAATTCGATGGTGAATATAAAAGTAAACACACTTGATGAATGGGCAAATGGGTTGTTGTTGTTTTAATTGAACTTGTTTTTATTTATGAATTTCAGAAATTGGGGGTTGATGAGGTTACTTACATTGTTGATCTCAAGAAAGGAGATGTTATCAAAGGTTAGCACTTTCCCCTCATCATTTTTTAAGTTAAGGAGTTGGGTTTAGTTACAGTATTGTTGGAATTTGATCGGTGTATCATTTCGGACAAATTGAATTGATCTTTAAGCGAATTGTTTAGAATCAGTAAAAAATCGGCCGTCGAATCCGTTTATTATCTTTTATTTCTTTATTAATTTTATGAAATTTTTTATTGTTTATTTAATTATTGTTGGACTGGTAGTCGATTCAGCTTGATCGATTTGGCCACCACTAAACATTGGATTTTTCAAATAATCCATAATATTTTGATTGATTTCGGTTTAGTTTTAGATTTTTAGACTTTTTTTTAGATGAACATTATAGTACAGATCGATTTTCGATTTCTCGATTAAAATTTGCAGTCGTAAAATTGAAATGTTGATACACTAAGACCCAGTATTCTTGTTTTATAAATATAAAATATTGCAATAATTGTTCATAGTATTGTCTCTTGAAATTTAGGGTGAGTTTGGATGGGCAATTGAGTGCGGTGCGGTGCGTTTAGCTTACTTTTTGTCTCACGCTACAGTATCGCTACAGTATCTAATCTCACCGCCACTGCTGTTTTTACATTAACCGCAGATAAACACACCGCCCATCCAAACCCTCCCTTAAGTGAATATGAAGGGGGCAAAGCCTGATGTTATATTTTCATTCAAGGATGATGATTTTCTTAAGATTGCCACTGGGAAGATGAATCCCCAGGTTGCTTTTATGAGGTGCAATACCTAATCCTTATCCTCTATTATTGTTATTATTTGGTCTAATTATGTCCTGGTCTCTATACTCTTAGGAATTTTAAAATTTAGTCCTTTTATTTATTTGATTCAAAAATTAAAACCCAATCGATATCAATGTTAATGGGTTTTGTTAAACTATCCACGTAAGCAAGTTTTAATTATTAAATGTTCACGTATTTTCAAATTTAATGGAAGTCCATTAACAACGTATCAGTTGGACTTTAATTTTTAAATTTGACAAGTAGAGAGAGATTAAATTCCTAAAATCATAAGCAAAAAGTAATATTTAGTCTTTGAACTTGATAATTTTTTTCAACTTGGTCCTTGAACACTATTTTGGTCCGCATTAGTCTCGGGACTTGGCAACTTTTCCCTAGTGACATTGATATTGTGCCACGTTATAACCTAAAAAAATCAAGCGATGATTTGACACAATCTTAAAGTACCATTGTAACGCCCTAAACCTGTATCCGTCGCCGGAACAGGGTTACGAAACATTACCGGACTTATAACTCAATCAATCAAACATCTCATGCACATATTTCATTCAAATCACAAACCATTCACAAACATTCATATGGTCTCTAATATAAGCCCTCGAGGTCCAAAATAATCATTAAAATTAGTTTGGAGCTAAACCAGGTACTCGAGAAATTTTTCGAAAAACATAGAAATTTTTCAAGGATGCAGGGGACACACGCCCGTGTGGCCAGGCCGTGTGGCTTACACGGCCAAGCAACACGCCCGTGTCCCAAGTTGTGTGGACATTCGATGTGAGGCACACGGCCGTGTCCCAGCCCGTGTCCATACCCGTGTAACTCTCTGACTTGAGACACACGGCTGAGACACACGCCCGTGTCTCTGCCCGTGTGAAGTTACCTGAGCATTCTATTTCTATATTTTAAGATACATGAGACACACGGCCAAACCACATGCCCGTGCGCATGGCCGTGTGTCACACACGGTTGAGACACACGCCCGTGTGGATAAAAATAAGCTATTTTCCAAACCTTATTTCTCACCCAAATTAATACCAACCTAAATTCAACCATATGCATATGACCATAATATAATAGGCATTCAAATCAACCCAGAATTAGACTTAACACGTGTATCATTATCACATACAACATTGAATTTGTTAAATGCACATTCTTCATCTATCATTCATATTCAACTCATTTAAGCAAATATCATTTTTAACATAGTATAAAATGTCAACAAGTATTTACAATCATATACACTTACAAAAACTAATACTCTAGTGTTCATTAAACAAAAGGTCACTATCATTAAATTTGCATCCTAGGTACATGCCAAAACACAAAAAGAAGAAATGTCACCAACTTTGAGGACGGGATTCTCACTGGATGCCGAGTCCAATTCTACTATATATCTAACCTGTAACATGTAAATCAATTTATCATTAATAGGTTTCATTTATTAGCTAAACACAACCCAACCTCTTTTAATATGAAATTCTAACTCAACCGTTTAAGATTTCAATTCTCTCAATAATTCGAGTAATAATGTGACACCCAGTGTCTAGCCGGATTAACCGACAATAATGGAAGTGAGCCCAGCTCTGGTTGGATTAACCAACAATATTTGCACCCAGTGCTAGTCGGATATTCCGACAATAATGATTTTGAGCCCAGCTCTAGTTGGATAAACCAACGGTAATTGCGCCCAGCACTAGTCGAAATAACCGACGGTTATGTGCCCAGCACTAGTCAGACAAGCTGACGAAGATTGCGCCCAGCGCTAGTCGAACATATCGACGATTATACAATTATTTACTTTAACGTTTTCCTCACTTATTTTCTTTACTATTATTCATTAACATAGATACATTTTATATCATGAGCAAATTTAACATTACTTAATTTAAATGGTAATTAGAAGTAAAAATCAAGTTCGAGACTACGAACTTACCAAAATACGACGGATATCTACTCAATGGTCTTTTCCTTCCCCCGGTTGATACTTGCTCTATTCTTCTCTTGATCTTTTTTTTTTTTTATCAATTTAACTCAATCAATACCATTCTTGTTTCTACTAATATAAATCAAATTTATATTATAACACCTTACTCACTTCTAGTTATTGTTAGTCAATTTCATATCACAACATACTTTAATACATAATGGACTTAGCAATAAGTCCCAAATTTTTCCAGCATAAGAATTGTCCACTAAAATAATCCCTATGCTTCATCAAATTAACAATTTAAGCTATGTTATTTTGAATGTATAACATTTTAGTCCTTAGGAATTATTACAAATAAAATCACTACTCACTATGACCTACTTAAGTCTACAAAACTTATACTTAGATTATCATCTCAAAAACATTTAATATTCAACAAAATAATCCCAAAACTTTAAATTTTCTCATCCATGGTAACTTTCCTAGTTTTCATTCATTCTCAAAATTGCAACTTGGGTAAGCTAGTTCATGATCTTAGGACTCCAAAAACACAAAATTCATGAAATAAGAACTAAGATTTACTAACCAATTTGAGCTTAAAAACAGAAGCAAAATGGCTGCAATTTCTTCCCCCAATTTCGGCAGGTAGAGCAAAATGAAGCTTGTCTTCTCTTCTTTTTTTTTTTCTTTTTTTCTTTTTACTAACTCCTCTATTTCTTCTCTTTTATTTATTATCTTTACTAACTTTTTTATTATTATTTCTTTTCTCTTGTTACACCTATATATATATAATAGCTCTCCTACTATAATCATTGTTTATATCACCTATATGTCTATATTAGTCTCATACACATCCACTAACTCCATTTGACTAAAATGTAAATGGGCTATTTACCCAATTAATCCTTGTAACTATTTCTTCCTCATAATTAATTAGCCCCCATCAATTAAAATTATTAATTCAATATTCAATTGACTCCTAAAGTAATCTCCAACATTTATAATATTAATATATTTAAACCTGATACACCAAGGCGGAGTCCCGGGAGTAGGTTCTTCAACAACCCTAACTTTCGGGTCGTTACAGCCATGTCATCACATGGACCAAATTGAGAAAAGTTGTCAAGTTTAAGAGCAAATGTGGACAAAGAAAAAGTTTAGGAATTAAGTTGAAAAAAAGTTGTTAAGTTCAGTAACTAAATGTTGTCTTATCCCAAAGTAAAATGACAACTTTTTTATATAAATAACATAAAAAATATTAATTAATTATGAAAATAGGCTGGAGGAAAAATTATATATGAAAATGAAATGTTTGTTACAATACTGGTCGATGTCACCTGACCAACCAGCGACACCACACCCCCTTCCCCCAATCATGATCTAATCATCAATGTTTGAAAAAAAAAACAAATTTTTAGTGGTGCCACCTGACACAGTGATGGTACTAGACTGAAGTGTGATTATATAAAAAATTTTGGGACCTGATTGGGTAATTTAAATAAGAATTTTATATAATTTTTTAATTTTTTTTAAATGAGAAGAGTTTATTTTTGTTTTTTCTTATATTTTTAAGGGATATTTAAATTTAATTTTGAAAGGGGATAGACATGACATGCAAATAGACTAAATGTTGACAACCATTTAATTTGATGCAGACATATGCGGCACTTTTTTTCAGCCAATTTAAAAAGGGTAATTACTTCATCAGATCCCTTAACGTTTTATATAATTATACTTCAGTTCAGTGCTGCCACTGTGTCAGACGGCACCATTAAAAAAATAAGTTTTTTTTAAACACTGATGATTGAGCCATGATTAGGGGTATAAGGAGGATGGTGCCACCGGTTGGTCAGGTGGTACTAATAAATATTATAACAAATGGGTCATTTTCGTATATAATTTTTCTTCAGCCTATTTAAAAGTCCAAAATGATTAAATTTTAAAAACCTAAACCATAGTAGTGGGGCATATTTAGACATTATTATCATTTATTTTTTTCGGGTTTTGGGGTTTAATGAAGATTAAGGGGTTGCTTAATCCAAGTGATATTGATGTGTATAGGGGTTTAATGAGGATTAAGGGGAGCTTGAGTTTAGCTCAGAAATTCACTCCTGATATTTTCCCAAAGCCTGCAAAGATGTGAACTAAGATGAAGCTAAAGTGTGAACCATGAAGGCTTCTATATGTATGAATCTCTTTCATTATCATTGCTATATATGTACTACTTTATACCATGTGTGAAAGCTTTTATTTTACTAGAATGATTTGGTTGTAATAATAACCTTTTGTTTGTTGAACTAAATATGTTTTTGTTGGATTTATTATTATTTTTGTCTGATTAAATTCATAACTAAGTAGGATTGAACTCTTAAACGGGGATAAAACGTTCTCAATATTATTTTCTCTATTTATAAGATTCGAACTTAAATCCTTATTTAAGGGATATCATTTTTTTTACCACATGAACCAATACGTGTTGGCAAAAGCCTTTTTCTAATATAGATTGCCATGGGAACAAGTATAATATTATGAAAACAAAAAATGTATTTGTAGGGTTTTGATTTTTGTATTGATCTAAGAGAGCCGAGTCTTTAGATTAAAATATGTTGCTAGTCTCGCTACTTGAATCAAGTTTTTCTTTCTTTCTTTATTTAAAAACTCTAGTTCAATTGATTTTTATACAATGTCTAGAATTATTCATAATCTCTCTCCAACTCTTATATAGGAAGATAAATTCGCTTTAGCGTGCTCGAATATGCATCCTTCTACTTTGACAATAATGCCAAAACCCTAATCCAATTGTTGATACCATTAGTATTTTCGATCAAAATTTGTTGCTAATACATCTATGGAAGCATATCAACTTTAGAAGCAAATCGTTATGAAACACAATAAGCAAACCAAATCTTAGAGCAAACTTTAATGAAAAATGCTAATAATGTTAACAATTGGACTAACTTTCAAATAAAAAATAAAAAAAATGATAACTTTTTGTGTATAAATGTGACATCCCATACCCAACCTGATCATCGGATATGAATGTGTGACGTCATGTTACATTCTGAAAGCAGCTCAGACTATTTCAATCCATTATATCAAATAATTTGATAATCGATTGCAACAATTTTCATGAAAATCACTATTCATTATACTTGTCACTTTAATTTCACTTAACTTTACAATACTTTAAAATTAGTATCATATAGAACTTTTCGTCATTTTCAATTTAAATCCATATAATACTTCAACATATCAATTAATACTTCATTAATTCATCATATAACAATTACTCACTTAATGTCTCATCAATTTCATTTAAACATCGCTTACATATTGATAATTCCATCTCTTATATAAAATTCTTAGTATTACAACCCTTCTATTATTTTTCTCCTCCTCCAAATCGTATGTATGTATGTAATTAACTTTTAATATAGCATGATTATATGTAACGTTAATTATTCTTTCACTAATTACACATATACTCTTAACAAGGTTGTCTACTTTAGTAGCATTCACTAAATTATTTATATCTTAGCCTACAAAATTCAAAATCAATACCCGCTTGTTATTTTTGAAACTAGACTCAGTGAACTTTTTACCATAAAAATTTCAGAATTTCCAAATAAGCTAATTAATATAGTATTTTCTTCAAATCTTCCATTGTTTTGCTGTTAGACAACTTTGACCATTCTCCATTAAAAATTATTTATCTTTTAGTACAAAATTCGGATAATGTTTCCGTTTGTTTTTTTTGAAAATAGTTTCATTAAGATTTTATACATATAAATTTCATCTCTTAAGTATTCTTTCACAATTTTTAATGATTTTTTCAAAGTCAGAACAGGGGAACCCAAAATCAATATGATCTTGTCTCACTTAAATTTATTTATCTCATAATCTACAAATCCATTGCTTAAACCGTTTCTTCCATACACAACTAGATTCATTAATGTTTAATTTATTACTTGGTTCATCATTTAACTCGTCTTTTATATTTTTCGGTAAATTTTAAAAGTTGAGCTATTGTTGCTGTCCAAAAATTATTTTAGTGAAAATATTTACTTTTCCATGATTCTTTGCATTAACTTTCAATTGAATGTATATAATCATTATACTTTTGATTACTATTCAATTAATCTTATAAATTCATATGTTAGTAACATTTTCATGTCTTTACCTTAACATTTCTCGTGACACAAATCATATCGCTCTTTTTCTCATAAAAACTTAATATCTATAATCATTCGTTCTAAAAATACTTACATTCCGTACTATCTTGATTAAATTCACATATCATACATTCCAATCATAACATATCTGACTCAATTCTTTGAAATACGAATAAAACTAATATGAAAACTTTCCTCTTTTATCGAGAATTTCCTTACCTTTGCTTCTCTTCCCTTTTCTTCTTCAATTCATGACTATCCTTCTCTTTTCTTCCAATTTTCTTCACTTTCATCTACTTTTTCTTGCTTCTAAATTAATGATCATACTCTCTAGAATCTCTACTTCATTTTTCTTCTTTGGTGCCTACGAAAATTTTCAAGAAATCTGGAAGAAATGATGAAATTACATGATAATGGATCAAATTTTAAGATATGAAAAACTTTCTCTTCATGTATATGGAACGCATGAAGAAATTTCTTCATCGTTCCGTACAAATATATAAATTAATTAATTAATATTAAAATAAAATAAAAATAAAAATTCTAACCAATCATGTTTTGACATAATTTCTTACTAATTAATATCATGATAATTATCTTCATTGAAAAATGATTATTTTATCCTTGTAATATCTCAATATTTACTTTTGTATCATTTCTCATTTTTGGTAAAATTTCAATTTAATCCCTCTTATTTTCCACTTATTCCATGAATTTTCATTATATATTTACTTTTTTTTTTAAATAAAGAAGCATAAAACTTTAAATAGAATAGATTACGTCACATTAACGATGTGGAGCGAAAGATTATGTAAAATTATATTTATTAAAAATTATGTAATAACCAAATGAAACTTTGATTGAAATGACAAAGTTGAAGTTTTAAAAACCATAGCATCCTGAATTCAAATCTCACATTATACATGAGTTTAAGTTGATTTTATATAAAAATATAAAAAACAAAAATACTTTCATAATAATACAATTTAATTTGTAAAATTAATAACATTTTAGTCATTTTCTAATTGAGTCGATATTCGATTATACTTTTATTAAATTGATTCTAATTATTATTGGGACATTTATTGCGATAATAGATTGTATTTATAATTATACTTATAAACTCCTTAAAAAAATCATTATCAATGTTACCAATTATATTTTGGATTTCAAATAAGACAAGTAAAAGAAATCAATTCCTTAAAAATAATAAAGGATGGAATTTTAAAATTTTGAAAAGTATAAGTACCGGAGTGAAATTAAACCTTTTTTAAGCAAAAAAAAAAAAAGGACTCTCATAATTTTGATTTTCGAAATTGGCGCTCTTTGTTAACCCTTCTCTCGCTCTCTCCATATTTTTTAATTTAAAAATTTTAACCCAATCATTAATTATTATGAAATCAATAAATATATCTAATAATAAATAAATTAAAAAATATCAATAATGTTAATAATTGAATTAAATTTTTTAAATAAAAAATATATATTTTTAATTTTTTTATATATATATTGACACAAAGCTTCGAATATATTTCAAATAATTCCACTGTTCGTAATTTTAAAATTTAGTTTTGTTACTTTTATTTTAGAGAATTTAGTTAAATTATTTTTTTTAATTTAAAAATTTAAGTCTAATTATTAACACCATTAATTTTTTTTATTAAATTCAAGTTTATTGCAACATATTTAAAGAAAGAAAACCTTATTTTACTTATCATTTACGGTATTACAAAATATTTTTAATGAAAATAATAAAAACAAATTGTTACCAATGTTTTTAGAACTAGACCGAGGATCAAGCTGATCAGACCATTGGTTTACTGATCTGACAAATTCGATTAAAAAATATTAAAAATAAAAAAAAATGATTCAACCATTAGTTCATCCGATTCATACCTATTCTCGATCCAACCAATTCAATGTCATTCTTCGGGTTGGTACTTTGACCAGTTCTGGGTTAAACTTGTTCAACTAGTCAGTCTAGATCAAATATCATTGTTTTTTAATTTTCATTTTCTAAAAGTTATTAAAAAATTCAACCAAATAGGTTTCCTTCAATACTTTCCATTTAAAAAAAAATTCTTAAATCAAATTGAGTATAAATAAATTCCTTGAAATAAAAATATACTTGAAAAAGAAAATAAAATTTCAAAAGTTTGAATAGTATCAAGGACTTGGACATAAATAAACCTTTTTTTTCAAAACCCTAGTAAACGTTGGAAACGAAAAAAGGCCTCAAATAAAATCGGCGGCTCCCCTAATTTCGAATTTCAAAAATTGGCGCTCATTGTTAACCCCATTTTGCTTCTTCTCATTAGATCCCAGAAAAGGAAACCCCCATTTCCCAAATCCTCTTTTCAGCAACAATGGGTGCCTCTCACAGTCGCGAGGAGCTAATTTCCGACTCCGATGAAGAAGAATACGAAGAAGAAGAAGAAAACTACCAAGATTCCAAAGACGATACGCCGGAAAGATCTTCTTCCGGTCGAAGACCCAAAACGCCGTCGTCTCTCGACGAAGTAGCGGCTAAACTGGAAGCTTTAAAACTCAAATACCCAACATCCAACACCCCAAACCCATCTCTCAAAAACGCCGTGAAGCTTTACCTTCACATCGGCGGCAACACTCCTAAAGCGAAATGGGTTACTTCCGAGAAGTTAACATCTTACGCTTTCATCAAGACGGCGAAGATCGACGGTCAGGATGGAGCGGAAGATGGTGAAGAGAGCGAAAACGAGGAAGAAAGTGGAGATGTTTGGTGGGTTCTGAAAGTGGGTAATAAAATTAGAGTGAAAGTTGGGGTTGAAATGCAGTTGAAAAGCTTTGGAGATCAACGTAGGGTTGATTTTGTAGCTAAAGGTGTTTGGGCAATGAAATTTTTTAGTGATGAAGAGTATAAGAGCTTTGTTAGCAAATTTAAGGATTGTTCGTTTGAGAATACTTATAAGATGGAATCAAATGATGCTAATAAAGTTAAGGTATATGGGAAAGATTTTATTGGGTGGGCAAATCCCGAAGCAGCTGATGATTCTATTTGGGAAGACGCTGAGGATGCTTTCTCTAAGAGTCCACGGTCAGCGACTCCGGTGAGGGCGAATCAAGATCTAAGAGAGGAGTTCGAAGAGGCCGCGAATGGAGGGATACAAAGCTTGGCTTTAGGGGCATTGGATAATAGTTTCTTGGTTGGTGATTCAGGTATTCAAGTTGTTAAGAATTTCACTCATGGGATTCAAGGTAAAGGTGTTTATGTTAATTTTGATAATGGAAATCAAAGAAGTGGTTTGAATTCGGTGCATTCAGCGCCAAGGAAGGCACTTTTAATGAGAGCCGAGACGAACATGTTGCTAATGAGTCCTAAAACCGAAGGGAAGCCTCATACAACAGGGCTTCATCAGCTAGATATCGAGACTGGGAAGATTGTTACTGAATGGAAGTTCGGGAAAGATGGGACTGAAATTACAATGAGGGATATTGCTAATGATAGCAAAGGAGCACAATTGGATCCATCGGGGGCAACATTTTTAGGACTCGATGATAATCGGCTTTGCAGGTGGGATATGCGAGATCGAAACGGGATAGTTCAGAATCTTGCTACTAGTACCCCAGTTTTGAATTGGACACAAGGACATCAGTTTTCAAGAGGGACTAACTTTCAATGCTTTGCAACAACAGGGGATGGTTCTATTGTTGTAGGGTCACTTGATGGGAAGATTAGGCTATATTCAATCACTTCTATGAGACAGGCAAAGACAGCTTTCCCGGGTCTTGGTTCACCTATCACTCATGTGGATGTTACCTTCGATGGGAAATGGATATTGGGCACAACTGATACATATTTGATCCTTATCTGCACCCTTTTCACTGATAAGGACGGTAAGACAAAGAATGGGTTTAATGGACGTATGGGGCACAGGGTAGCGGCTCCGAGGTTGTTAAAGTTGACTCCGCTCGATTCACATCTAGCTGGGGTTAATAACAAGTTCCGTAATGCTCAGTTTTCATGGGTAAGCATACATTACCCTGTCATATATATACTGCCTTATTGCTTGTGCTTTTAGCTGCTTAGCTTCATTTTAATGTCCATGATGTAGATTCTAGTAACTTACCATCTAATTTTGTATCAAGAGCTTAGTTGTTGGTTTTGTATGTAGAGTTATTTGGTTTATTGCTTTGCTCGGATTTGATACGATACGATCCAGCAAATTTAGTTGCATTTTGTTTCCTAGGCTGCTTTAGTCCCTCAAAATTCAATTACGTCTGCGGTATTCGATCACTGTTCCTTTCGAGTGACATCCCTATCCTTAAAATGTTCTATAGACAAGTTTTTCGGTTTTAAGTTTCGTAGAATTACAGCAATAAACTTGTGATGGATGGGTAGGTGAGAGTGGAAAAGAGTCTCTAAAGACCTCATTGTTGCTTAATAGATAATTGACCAATGCTATTGCTATTGTGCTTGCCGCACGTTTTTCCACTCCGACGATGACTATTCTTTTTGTGGTTTTTCTTAGTTCAATGAATAAAATCTTTAACCATGACCATGTGTGTTACCTTACATTAATGTAGGTCACCGAGAACGGGAAGCAAGAGCGTCATTTGGTTGCAACGGTAGGCAAGTTTAGTGTCATATGGAACTTCCAACAAGTGAAGAACGGGTCTCATGAATGCTACCATAATCAAGAGGGTTTGAAGAGCTGCTATTGTTACAAGATAGTCCTTAAGGATGACTCTATTGTCGACAGTCGTTTCATGCACGATAAGTTTGCAGTCAGTGATTCACCTGAAGCCCCACTGGTTATTGCTACCCCACTAAAGGTTAGCTCGTTCAGCATATCCAGCAGGCGCTGATGACATGGTTCATATAAACGCATGCCCTTCCTTTATTTGGTCGCTTTCCAAATGTAATTGAAGAAGTCGAGACTGCAATTTTAGAGCCTTCTAAAATGTTGTTTTCCTTGTTAGATTGAAGTGTTGTTTGCAAGTTTTATCTGGATAAAGACTGTTAGTGATTTCCTTATTTGCTAGCATTTTCTATTGTGTAACTCCTTATGTTATCACTTGCTGTTGTGTTTTAGTTCTAATTCTAAATGAAGCTGTTATTGATATCAATATTTGTATTTTGCTCTCAATATTTGGGTGTGTTTAGGATTTCTGATTCTTGGTATTGTTCTCGATCGGTGTTGACTTGGTAGTGAAGTTGCACACAAGTGCCTTATTATGTCGTAAGGTATGGGCTCAAACCTTACCACCAAGTGTAAATGTCCACATTTCTTTGATAAGTGATCGTGCGGCATGCACGATCTGCCTCTCAAGCAATTGATTAGATGTTTCCATTTTGTTGAACTTATTGCCTAAGACATTCGAGTTCTTGTCAAAGTTAGATGACAAAATTCTGGTTGAAGACAATATTGAACATGTTTGGGGGTTTGTCGACTTTGTGCTCATGACTCTTGAAGGAGTCGAAAATACCCCAATAGAGGTGAAATAGGCATGAAACTAGATTGTCCACCATCTATGATAAGTAATTAATTTTACTAGTATCAACTTTACTATTACCATTTGAAAGTAAGTGATTGAGTTTAGTGTTACAAGTTAAGTGATACTAATTTAATTACGAGTTAAGTGGTCCATTCTTTTATTATTATATAAAAATAACATGTATTTAAAAAAAACTTTAAACCTCAATATTCAGTCTAATGGTCATAGGTATTCATCCCACATCTCACATCGTTGGTTCGAGTTGTAAGGATTACTTGCTTGTGATGTGTGCATATCAGTAATATATTGCTGTCAAGGGTGTATGAATTGCACCAAAAAAGATTTAAGATACTTATTTTTTATTGGTATAAACCCAACCCGAACCCGACCTCTATGAAAATTTCAAGAAAATAGCAAAATATAGAACCAAATATCTTTATTAATCTCAAACCTTATGGTAAATCAAAATAATCACTAGAATTTACACTCAATGCGTAAACAAAATTTTAGCAGCTGTGACAAATCCAGTTTAAAAAAAATGGGAGGCGAAATCACAGCAGCAAACATAACAAAGTGGCTTCGTCGATGACCTACGAGGTCTTCGATTTCCTTCGGGACAAAAACATGAATATCTTTGGGATGATCGACTTTCTCTTTTTCTTCGGTTTTGGTTCCGGGGGTGTGTCATTCATATTAGCGGTAGGAGCTGCAGGCTCAGTGTCATCGGTTTCTTTCTTTTCCTCCGTACTTGGCGGAATGTTTTCTCCGTGGTTTGGTTCCGTATCTGTTTGTTGTTGTTCGTGTTCAGATCTCCAGTTTCTCAACTCCTGCTCTATTTTTAACTTACCTTCGTTGGCCTTATCGGCTGTCTCCGTAGCGATTCTTTGTGCTTCTTTTCTTTCGGCCATCTCTTTGTTTAGTTCTTCTAGCTTTTCCAAGCTTTTCGATTGTGATTGCTTAGCTGCTTCGATTCGAGAATTGACTGCGGCCATCCTCATTTCGATCTTTTCTTCTGCTTCGTATGCACGTTTACTGAGCTGGTAATACTCTTCTAAGGAAACTGTTATCTCTTGGGGTGAATTCGCATTGCCGATGTTTTGAGCCGATTCGTTCACTTGTAATGCTTTAATGGCAGCTAAAACTAACTTCTCCGAAACATTAGCAGCTTCGATTTCCTTTTGAGCGGCAAGTAACCTACTCTCGATAGTACTTGCTCTGGCTTTCGCTTGCTCTGCTTCTTCCTTTGCTTTGATGAACTCTTCACGAGTCATTTGAGCAAGCGATTTTTCCTTCTCAACCTCTTGTGTAGCCTCCTGCAGTGGTTTTAGCGGTGCAGGTGTCTTCTCTGTCTGTAATAGGGCGGCTTCCGATTGAGTACTGTCCAGCTTAGACTTTTCCTTTTCAAGCTCCGATTTTAATGAATTAGCAGCCGCCTTCAAAGTTTCGACTTCCGCTTTGGCTTTTTTGATATTGTTCTTCATCTCTACAAGTTCCTTCTTTGCTGAAGCAATTGCAGCTTGCATATCGGTATCAAGTTTTATTTCCGGTGGTAGCTCGTCGTTCGAGTGTCCATCAGTTTTCTCCTTCAGTTTATAAGCAGATAATTCGGCTTTCAAATCAAGTAACAAAGCCGAAGCAGTGTCTAACTTCGATTTCAACTCCTTTGCATAATTCACTTGCTGATTGATTCTCTGCAACTCCTCTTCACCTTGTTTTAAATCCTTCTTCCATTGGAGCGTATCTTGGTCTCGAGCCATAGCTACCGTAATCCGTTTCTCTTCTGCTTCCAAATGAGCAGCATGTGCCGATTCTAATGACTCCTTTGTCGTAATCAGTTCAATCGTTAAGTATTCCACTGTCTTCTCAACCTCTCTTGAAGCGTTAACAGCTTCTTCAGCTCTCTTAGACGCGACATCTCTCTCAACTATCAAAGAAGAATATTCGTTCCGTAGTGCTTCCAAGTCATCGGTAATGGTTGCCAGCTCCACAATCGCTGCTTCATGTCTCGCTTTAGCAACCTCGAGCTGTGTCTTTGCTGCAATGCTAGCCTCATCAGCAATCCCTTGTTCCCTCTCTTCCATCCTTAGCTTGGCAAGTTCAGAATCTTGTTTTGCTTGGTCTTCTTCAGTTTGTGCTCTCTCGAGACTCACCTTTAGTTCTTCTATTAATCTCTTCGTGCTGTCTAGCTCCTTTAATACTTTAAACTTCTCCTCTTCTGCTTCATCCAACCGGTTCTTATATTCAGGCATCTCAACGTGTAATTTATCGAGTTCTTGTTCTACAAGCTTACGTCTCTACGACACACAAAAATTCACAATGGTCACTAAAGACAACAAAATCACAATTTCATGATAAACAACATATCTAAAGCTTTTACCTCTATGCTTTTCACTTTATGAGCTTTCCAATCAACGATTCCTCCGAACTTTGAGACAGCTTCCTTAACGGATTCAAAAGGTGCAGCTGTATCGATATGAATTCTATTAAAAGAACCTTGCTTAATGAATCTTGGAGATTCAACAGAAGAATTGATAATCCTTTGATGAGGCAGCATAAAATTTTTGATTTGGGGTACACGGTCCTCAGTTTTATCATCTCCTATTTCTGCCTCGTTAGAACGGTCGGCCTCGGGATAAGATAAACCAATTCCATCAAGCAGTGAATGAGAATTCGAAAGAGAATCATCACCTTGGCTCTTCTGTCCATGCAAAATATCAGTGTTGGCCGCAGAATGGGGTTGAGTAGGACTGGTGGGTGATGTCGTGTAGTTATTACTTTTGGAATCAAAGGAAGTATCTCGAACAGATTCAACAGGATGGGGCACGGCAAGCTCACTCGATTTAACTTCATTTGAAGAAGGTGGCAAAATGATGTTATTGCTACTACCATTCATAATATAAGAACTAACAATAGAATTGGTATCTTCAGTATATTGTCGAGATCCAATAGCAATAGGGGGTAAAGCAAGCTCACGGGGTGATACTAAAAGGTCAAAATCAGAACCTCCATGCTTCGGACTAGAACCATGATGAGGAATTATGTTCTCAAGATGATTACGTGAAATTCCAAGAGAACCAGTATTTTGAGTCTTGAAATCTTCCATTAGTCTACCTTGATGATCTGTCTGAGTTTGACCGATGCCAACTGACATAGTTGAATAGTCTTCCGGTCCTTTAGTTGGGCTATGAAAAGGATTTAGTGAAAAAGCAGGTTTAGAACTTTCCATTACTAACAAATGATAGTCAGGTTATTTTGTTCCATTACTGAATTGAAACTGTTGGAACTTCAACAACTGGTCAGTATTTAGAGAGGACGAAGATGATTCCGAATGAGTTGTCTGAAACCAAGAAAACAGAAACCGTGTAAGCGACACTGAGAAAAAAGAACACGAAAACATCACAGCTTAATCCCATCTTGTTCCTCAGAAATCCTCTGTATGCAAACCAGCAACTATATGTGAGGTGTTAAGTATTCAAGTAAAACCAAGCATTATAAATCAAACAATATGGAATGCTACAACAATCTCAAACACATTTTCCTAATTCCATCTCCTATCAGCTATAAATATTTAATTAAGAACCTAGCGTTTGGCCCATTGACCAAGGGTGTTCATCCTATACTCACATTGTGGGATCGAATTGCACGAATTGGACTGTGTGAGTTGTACCCAAAAAAAAATGTTGAACTAAAGATTCAGTCAGCAGACACTTCATACTAAGCAATGAACCAAAAATTTCAAAGAACATTAAGTTTACTCCCTTTTCAGGCTAACTTTCTTTCAAAAATTTTCAATAAAAATAGAAACATAGACTCCAAAATTTAACCCAAATCTCTTAAAATGTCAAAAGAATAATCCCATTAAAGATTTTTGCTAGTATTCTCAAATAAAAAGTTTGTTTATTATTATTTTTCCCCAACGAAACATTAATCATAACAAGATTTTTGAGATAATGAGAGAAATTATATAATCTAGAGATTTGCTAATCCTGATAATTGCTGAACAAGAAACAGAGAGTTGAATAAGAAATAAAGCAAGTGAAAGTTCACACAGCAGATCAAGGAAGCTAATCTATTAAATAAGAAGCCATAGTTAATTTGATACTCAATTGTTTTAGCAGAGCAAAAATGGAAACTAAATCAAGAAAGCAACCTTAATTACTTAAATCGATGTGGTTTAATTATGACACTAATCCCTGTACTCTTTGTAATTTTGAAATTTAACCCCTTTTCTCTTCTTTAAATTCCAGTAATTTAGTCTTTTTACTTGTCTGATTTAAAAGTTTTAGAAACTAAAGTCTGATAACATTGTTAATAGACCTTCATGGCATTCTAATATTCAAAGATCTGATTTAAAATTCAAACAAGTAGAGAGAGTAGAGCAACTAAAGGTCAAAAGTCTAAAAGGTACAGGGACTAAGGGAAGAATTAGACCAATTAAGGTTATAAAATATAATGTACTCATCCAACTCAACCGCCATTTTTTTAAAAAAAATTCTCAGAGCTTTCGCTTCCATTTCCGCGGCACAAAAAAAAACCACACGATTTGACACTTAATTCACAATCAATGCATAGATTAATGCAAATAGAGACTAAATGTCAAAAGTCTAAAAATACAGGTACTGAGAGAAGAATTAGACGAATTAACATTATAATCTATTCATCCAACTCAACCGCCATCAATTTTTTTAAAAGGAATAATATAAAATTTGACCCCTGAACTTTTCCATTTGTACCTAGTTGGTGCCTGAACTTGTATTCGTCAACCAAGTTGGTCTCTTTGCACTAATACAGTTAGTTTGTTCTGACATGAAATTTTTAATAAATCTGATAGTGCCATGTGACAGTCTCTTAGCATGTCACGTAGAAAACATAATTTATATATTTATATTTATAATTTATGTTTGTCACGTGGCACATTGAGAGGCTGTTATGTGGCATCACCGGACTGGTAATAGTGCCACATTAGCACAACTAACGATGTTAGTGTGGTGATACCAACCTAATGGATGGAAAACAAGTTCAAGGACCAACTAGATACAAATAGACAAGTTTAGGGGCTAAATTATATATTAACCCTTTTAAAGAAAAACCTTCCGCAATCTGAATAATTTCCACGGCCAAAAAAAAATCATACACACTGTTTTCCACTTAATTCATAATTAATGCATACATTAAACAGAGATTAATGCAATAAAATAGACTAAATGTCAAAATTCTAAAAAGTAGAGGGACCGATTGAAGAATTAGACAAATTAACATTATAATCGACTCATCCAACTCAACCGCCATCAATTTAAAAAAAAAAAAAAAAAATTCTCAGACCTTTCGCTTTCATCTGAATCATTTCCACGGCAAAAAAAGAACAAAAAAAAAAAAAACACTCGATTTTCCACTTAATTCACAATCAATTCATAGATTAAACAGAGATTAATGCAAATCTAATTAATAAATTCCTTTTTTTTTCTTGAAAAATAAAAGATAGATAAACGAAAAGAGAAAAAGAAAAAGAACATACCGAGATTCAACAAGAAACAAGGAGAGGAAAATTGGAAAGGAAGCAAATGTTAATGATCTCTGAAAAAATTTAAGGTCACAAAATTAAAGGGAGAAAATAAATGAAAAATAAATTATTATTAATAATATAAAATAAAAATATAAAAAAAATTTAAGGGTGGGGAAAATTTAGCGCTAAAATTAGAAAAAGGAAGCAGTAGAGAAAAACGGAGAGAATAACACAACACACGCGCCTACCTCGTTTCTCTCTTTTTTGACCGCTGTCTCTCTCGGCTAAGGCTAAATGCCTTTAACGGCTTAGCTCAGCTCAGCTTGTTTTTTAAAATAATATTTACTTTTTTTTTCTTTTTTTAAACCTTTATTTTTAGGTAAATTATAGAGTTAAAATTAAAAAACGGTAGTCCAATTATTCAATTTTTTTTTTGTCACCAACTGTTAGAGATATTTATGGGTTGAGCCGGATCAAATTCGGGTCGGGCTTAAGTATTATATTAATATATTTTATGTTTGCTTAAGTTTGGCCCGACTTAAAACATGGGCTTAAAATTTTATCTAAACCCGCCCATATTTGCAAAAGACTAATCTAAGCCTATTTTAGGCCTGTCCATATTATTTTTAATTTTTTTGAAATATTTATATTATATTATATTAATATTTAATAATTTATATATATTTTGTTTATTGAAGTTTTTTATATAATCATCTTAATATTATTTTAATGTTTACATTAGAGTAGTATTATATATTTTATATATGTTTATTTTTTTAATGTGTTCTAAATTATATAATATATAAAAATAACATAATATAAAGTATTATAAAATTAAAAATGAGCCGGACCAGGCTAAGCCCGAGCCTTGAATGTTCAAGCCCAAGCCCAAGCCCAACCCATATTTTAAATAGGCTTAATTTTTTTTCTCAAGCCCATTCTTCGGGCTTAATAGTTTTATCCAAATCCTCCTAAATTTCGGGCAAACTTGAACGGATAGCTCGACCCATGAATAGGTCTACTAATTGTTAATGAAAAGATGATATGACAAGTTTTAAAATTGACATAATATCAACTTTAACCCTCAAAATTTGTATATTACATCAATTTAGTCTTATTTTTTTATTGTGACATGTTGATACTAATAAAAAATTAATTTACATAATTTGTATCGACTATGCATTATCTAATATCGGTTTCTATGGGCCCAAAATTACACATAAAAATATATATTAGGCTTAGTTAGGTGTACCTACATAAATCTATATAATTCAGTATTATATATCATATATTCTTTGAGTAATCACCATTATCTCTAAATCTTTGGCATGCACCTAAATAATCAAATTTCATGTGATACACCTTCCACAAGGACAATAATCTTCAGGTGGTTGAGACTAGCAATGAAAGAGAGAAGAGCAGTTAGCTAGTGAAAACAACTTCATTCAAATTTATTTATTAACATTATATTTGGTTTTTGGCAGCAAATGATTGGAATTATTTTTTCAGGTTTTGGTAATTCGGGTTTGAGATTTGAGTTGTTACGAGTTTGGTTGCTTCGGGTTTGGATCGTTTTGGGTGTAGATTGTTAGGGTTTGAGTTTATTTTGGATTCGGTTTTGGGTTAAATGATTTTAGGTTGACAACTTTTTTATAGTGAAAATGGATTGAGTTTAATCAAATTTTTAAATTCGGGTCAAAATTAAGCAATATGTTACCATGGTGTCAATCATTAAAACTTTTTAACTTGGCATACTTTAGCCCTTTTAAAATTTGAATTGAAAAGTTATAAGTTAAAACATAGTACATTTTGGTCCTTCATAAAATGTAAATTAATTTTAAAAATTATAAAGTTACAATCTTACAATTTAAAAAAAATTACATTTTATTATAATTTAATTTCGGCCTATAAAAGAAAAAAATCTTGACTTCATCTTTGCAATGAAAATTTATTAGCTAGAAAATCAAGAATGGATCATACCATAGGACGTTCGATCATTTTTGGTCGATACGTTTCGGGAGTAAAAAGTCAATCATCTCAAATTATCTGATCCATAATTGAATTCAAAATAAACTCAAACCCTAAGTATTTAAACTCAAAATTATTCGAGCATAAACTAATTAGAACCTAAAAATTCAAACTCGTGAGATATGCGACATCAGAGGCCGACTGTAATGGTGGCCAAAATTTTAGAAATTTTTTATTTTTCCTTAAAATTGACCCTTCAAAATTTTAAATACTCTAGTTAATCTCACAAAAATTTAATTAGACCCCAAATTTTTCTTAAAATATTCTCATAAACTCCTAAAATTGTTTTAGATTTTATTAGATCCAAAATTTAATCCAAAGATTCGCACTGAGCAATATGTTATCATGAAGTCAATATTTCATTACAATTTTTGTAACTTCAGATCAAGAATGATGGATCATACCATAACTCGTTTGCTGCAAGATAATATTTGTACAGATAATATGGTAGAGTCATCGACACATAAAATTACAAGCAAAAACATGATCTTGTAATATGTTCCCTATACAAGCAAATCAAACCCAAAAAAAACTTCAAAATTTTTTTCTATTTCATCAAATATTTTCGTCTAGGATCCTTAATATTGATCTTCCAATGCTTATCTTTCAACCCAATTTCTTTAGCTTTCTTCCTATCTGCATCCAATTGCGCTTTTCTTTTCTTCGTTAACCCACAAAACCTCTGCAATTTTTCATCCATGGCGTCGTGAAGTTTCCACCATCTTCTATGAGCTACATCACTAGCAAAGATATGGTGATCCTCTCGGTTCCAGTTACAGTCATAATCCCTATAACAAAGCCATGGCTTTAACCCCAAGTAATGAATGGAATAAAGCTTGGGTGGCTCCGCCGCAAAGAGTTGGTTCTTCATCTTTGTTTCCGCCGTGGTGTTAGACCAAAAGTTCTTAAGAAAATTCACTCTCCTCGGCAACCGGTGCCACCATACGAACACTTCGTTAAGGTAACCTTGGTCACCACCATTATACGAAATGATTTCGTCACGTTTGTCCATTAAAACTTTGAAAGTACAATTCGACGGCTCGATCATCATTATGCCGGAATTGAATAACCAAACGTCGTTACCGGTGGCCGTCAATTGAGGGAAATGGAAAAGATGGTCGAGGTTTTTTAACACTGTGATGTCAGCATCGATGAAGATGACTTTTTCGTAATCGGTTAGTTGCCATAATCGGAACTTGCTATAGTTGTATTCGTTGTAGGTGTGTTTTTGGGCTCGAGGGTTTCGGATTCTTTTGATGAAACGGAGACGCCAACCGGCCAATTCGAGAGCGTGACGTTTCGGTTCGGAGATGGAGTCGTCGAGGAGGAGGATTAAGTCGCGGTTGGTGCCGGATTTTAGGAGGCTTTGGGCTAGGGTTATTGCACCACAAACGTAGGATTCCGAAGAATGTAGTACGGTTGCATACGCTTCACGTTTGGGGTTCGTTGTTGTATGTTTTATCTTGGTCACATCGAATTCTTCGTGGTTACCTGAAATTTTGATTCATTTTGTTGTTATTAAATATGGAATAATTAACTTCGATACAATCCGTTTCTATTTGATTTAATCATAAAAAAATCAACAAATTTAATTCATTCTATCAGTACTTAAAACAACCCAATTTTGAATGATTCGAATTATGACTCAACTCGAATAATCTAAACTCTAATCAATCTAAATCTGAAATGACCTAAACACGAATATAAAATAATTAAAAAAATTAAAATCCGAAATAATCCAACCTAAATTATCCGTAATACTTATGATGCTTACACACACAAAAAAAAAATTATAATTTGGTTCTATAAAATAATATATTAAATTATACCACATACTTACAATGTGGGTGAAAGAAAAAAGTTTTATAATAAAAATATATTTAAAAAATTATTTAATAATTGAATTATAGGTACAACGCTAAAATATTTATTTTTAGATTCTTATTAATTTCGGGTTCAATCATTAGGTATTTTATTTGTTTTAAGTAGTGATTTTTAGTTGTTTTATTAACATTTCATATAAAAATAATCAAGTAATTTTATTCACTAAATTAGTATCAAGTTGACTCGTGATATCAAAAAATCATTATAATAATATTTAAATAATTATCCCATGCATCGCTTGAATAATATTTTAATTATCTCTTGTCACATCCTCGACCTACTTGTGGAGTTTAAAAAACTCTATAAACGATGTATGAAATAATTTTATATTAATATTTATTATCTTTTTAAAAAAATAAATTTTAAATAATTTTTTAATCAAGTTAATATAAAATTAACTCGTGAAATTAAATATGGTAACTACTCCATGCCTTACACTTTGTCAATGGAAAGTAAGGTCAATTTTAGAATTGGTATTTGAAGCTTCTTAAGTATATATATCAACATCAATTACCCCAACTACTACTTATATTAATTCAATCCTGTCCTTACTTAAAACCCATATTATTTTCTTCATCCTCTCGTTTTCATCGCCCAACTTTTGTCGTTGAACAACTTAGAGGAAAAAACAATACTCAATTGCTATAATTTTTATGGATATATTAATATTTAGTCTCTAAACTTGACAACTTTTTTTAATTTAATGCTGGAATTTTTCTTGGTACACATTAGTCATGGAACTTGACAACTTCTTTTAGTTTTTGTTCATGTGATAACATGATACTCTCACAGGACTAAAATTGGAAAAAGTTGCCGAGTTTCGGGACTAATGTAGACAAACAAAAATTCAGAGACCAAGTTGGAAGAAATTGTCAAGTTTAAAGACTAAATGTTGTATTATCTCTTTTTTAAACACACCATAGGAAATTTGAAAGCTAGCAAAGGATCATCATCATACCTTGGCCCCATAATGGCAAAGCTAACTTGCATGACCCAACAGGTAATCCGATTTTTTGTTCTAATTTCTCCACATCTGATTCGTAGTACCACCAATCCCCTTCTTGTTTCACCAAATCATTGCACCTAAACAGCTCCAACATTGGCCTGCATTTGCTCGTGAACACCACTTTGATCTTCTTCTTCTTCTTCTTCCCATTTTTGACTGCCATTTTTGCTGTTATTAGATGAACTTGGAGCCTAAAAACATCCCTAGACCATCCATTAATGGGGTACTTGCATGGTAGCTTAGCCACTATCAAGTCCATGTTAGGGTACTTATCGAAATTTGGCATTGGGAACTCGGGACACTTTGGTACCTCAGATTCTTCCTCTTCATCAATCCATTCAGGGAACAAGTCTTGCCATTTGAGAGCCTCGGGAACTCGATCGAAATGGACTGGGATCGTCTCACCGTGTTTTCTCCATTGGCTAAGATCTTGATCACCTTCAAAGTTCACCATCCCAATCTTCAACCCTCCACCAAATCCATCAACAAAACTTGGTACCTCTAACATAGTCAAATTCTTCTTAATTGGCTCCAAAATTTTCTCCATTTTCACCCCTTTTCCCAACTACATACCAAATCAAAAGCATCACACAATATAAACAATTACTCTTATACAACATGATACATACATATATGATGAATCTAATACATACATCTTTGACCTATTGATCATGGTGTTCACTCTACAACAGGGGGGCGAAAGCTAAAGGAGCAGATAGTGGCCTTGGCCCCTCTCAAATTGGTAGATTTTTCATTTAGCCCCTTAGAATTTTATGAAATTTTATAATAGTATAATGGTAAAATTACACTTTGCCCCCCAAAATTATGATTCATCTCTGGCCCCTTCTAAAACAATTTTCTGACTTGGCCGAGGGACAAAGCCAGAAAATTGCTACAAAGGGGGCCAAAGATGAATTATAAATTATTGAGAGGGCAAAATATAATTTTACCATTATACTCCATATAATTTCATAAAAAATTAAGGGGTTAAATGAAAATTTTACCATTTTAGGAGGGGGCCAAGGTCATTGCATACCTCCCTTTGCCTTTGTCCCTAGCCCACGTCGTGGGTTTCGATTCAAGTTGCAGGGATTACATGCTTGTGGTGTGTGCGTGGCAGTGATTTGCTCCTACCAGATTATATATATATATATATATATTGAGTTAGCTCACCTTACCTTGTGATGGCACTCACGAAATGAGCATCTAACCAGAGATGCTGCATTTTGGAAATAAAGAGAAGAAGATGGTTGCAATAGAAGAGAAGCATAGATGACTAGAAAGAAAGCAATGAAAACAAGGTTGATCCTAATAACCAAAGCTTTTGATAGTGTTGCTGCCTTCATTATTTTTAGTACACCTAGTTCCACCATGCTTAAACAAAGCAATACTGCCTACCTCAGTGCAAACTCAATATATACATATATGTATATATATGTATCTGCAAGTATGATTATGATGATGATTTTTAAGTTTAAAATAAGGAACAATAATGGATTATATTATTATGATTTGACTACAAAATTAAAGGGTTTTTTCTTTCTGAGTGGGGTGTAGTGGTTAGAGAGCTTAATGAAGTGTATGTGTACGTGAAACTTTTAGAGTAAAATTTAAATGAAAGTCGGCTTTTTTGAGAGTCTTCCATATGTCGTTTCCTTTAGTTTTCATAAGTTTTTATTTTTATTTTCTGAATTACAAGAAGAGGGTAAAGTTCTAATAGCAATGCGAATTCAAGTTACACCTGAAACGGTGAACACTTTGATTATCAGGCTAACGTATTTTTTTTTTCCTTTTTAAACTTTTAATATTATAAAAATTGTCACTTATGTTAATTTCGTTAAATAATTTTAATGTAGATATGAAATTTATTTATTTTATATATAATCATTGGCATTTCATATGTCATCATTCTATTAGAATTTCTTGTTACTAATAAAAATTCCATGATGTAATTTGATAAAAAATTAAACGATTGTGACCCAATAAAGTTTATGTTAAATTAAAGGATGAAAAATGTAAATTTCCCTACACAATTTCCTAACTTACCATCATATTGGCCAATAATTTCATATATCATCTAATATAATTTTAATAATCATTTATAGAATATTATTTTTATAATTTAGGATTTATTTAAAAAGCTGCAATGTGCTTTTTTTTAATTAATTTTATTTTTTCAAATTTACATGCTAATTTTGATTTAATGTATAATTTTTAATTGTACATATTTTATAAACTATTTATTTTCGTGTTAGATACATATTATTATTTATGTATACAATATACAAAAAATTAAAATATATTATGTTGATATAACGGTGTCAGTGATTTGTGAAAATTTAAATTAAATCAAAATTTCATAAATACAATTACACAAAATCATATTGCACTAAAATTTATGTGTAATTTTAACATTTATCGGATAATTTTTTTTAATTAAGTGAAAAATTATAATATGAATTTCTTAATTAGGGTAGTTTAAACAGGCCCCCCAACAACCATTTTGGTTGGCCTGTCAACTTCCTACCTTAAATGAAGATTTCCCTTTTAGCCGTTAGACAAATTTTTTTACTTATATACACATATATACATATATATATATATACAATCTATTGGTAAAATTATCATGGAGGCTCTTGTATTAAAAAAATAAGTAAATTGGTCCCTATACGTTATCATGAGATATACGTGGCACGCCATGTGGAACCGTCTTATTATTTCGTCAACCACACCAATTTTTAACAGAAATAATCAGTTTGTCTTTTGATTTAACGTACAGAAATTCATTTACCTATTTTCTGAATTAAGGGGACAAAATATAATTTGACTCTTAATATAGGGACTTCTATGGTACTTTTACCTATATATATATATATATGCTGATTGACTGGCTCTACCAGCTGCATATGCTTTCGTATTGGCAATTTGTTCCTTTTTATTAAACAATTAAAAATTCAATATAATGATTTAATGAATCATTTAGGTTGGCCATCGTTATT
Organism: Gossypium sturtianum; assembly: GCA_025698515.1. Taxonomy (NCBI): domain Eukaryota; kingdom Viridiplantae; phylum Streptophyta; class Magnoliopsida; order Malvales; family Malvaceae; genus Gossypium; species Gossypium sturtianum. The sequence goes on from CM046948.1 coordinate 161,412,231, forward strand.
GTCATAACTAATCCCTTATTATTTTAAAGATAATTTAATAAACAATCCATAAAAATAAAAAAAATTGAAAAAATTGAGTTCAACTAATGTAGGTGATTATTTAAATATAATAAAAAGTACAAAATTCGAATCCCGTGTTGGTCTGATGATTAAGGTATTCATCACTCAAATGTAACCTGATTTGAATCGTACTAATCACGTTACTGTTAAGGTTTTGCCGATAAAATTTTCAGTTTTTAAAATATATAATATTTATGTCCCACGGCATATATGCCAGCTTCTTGTTGTTGATAATTACAACACTGGAGTTTGGTGTATGAATGTACATACTCAAATTATTTGGGAAATAAAGATTCCACCATTACTTTATTCTTTGTATAGAAAACAAAAATAGGTTAAAATATATTATAAGTTTTTTGTATTTTTTTAATAAATTTTTATTTAATTTCTATATTTTTGTTTTTAATAATTTAATCCTTCTGTTTTTTATTTTAAAATTTAGGTCTAATTATTATTATTTTTAATTTTTTTTTTGCTAAATTTGTTGGTGTGATAATTTGAAATAAAAAAAAAATTTGGTAACCATGTGATTAAAAAATAACGTTGTAGTGGACTTGAATTTAACAAATAGTATTGACAGTTGAACCTGAATTTTAAAATTTAAAAATTAAAGGGACTAAATTCTTAAAAATAATCAATGCAAAAATTATTGAGTCGGCCAAAAATATATATCATTTCGGACTTGAGTTTGATATATATATATTTAATATCATATTTGTGTTTTTTTTTCAACATGGTACATGTATTTAATAAAAGTTATACATTTTGGTACCCAAATGTAACAAATATTATTTTTTTTAGTGTTTAATTCAGGTTTCAAGGTCGATTTGATGAAAGATAATTGCTAAATTTATTAGGTTTGAATTTTCACGATTTAGTGTTAATTGTGAATTTGTTTAACTTGTTAAATATAGTTTGATGGTTATGTTTTTTTTTTTCCTTGGACTTTAGAGTTGATTTGATGAAAGTTAATTACTAATATTATTAATAAATTATAGATTTTCATCAAATCAATCCTAAAATCCGAATTAAACACTAATAAATTAACGATGTTGCTTTTAAATACCAAAATGTATAGTTTTTACCAAATATATGTACCTATACAAGTATTATATAAAAAAGTGCCGAACTGAACTATCGAATAAGATATTAATCCGAAAAATATTAAAAGATAGATGAAAAATGTATTTTATTCATTGAACTTGTATTTTTTTTATCAAATCACCTTAAAAGGGATGGAAAAGTTAACGTTTGTTAATTTGTTGACGTGACATACAAGTGGATTGCCATGTAAGTGACACGTTAGCATTTAATTAATTTTTTAAAATTAAGAAAAAAATAACAAATAATTTTTTTATAAATTTTAAATAAATTTAATGATTTTTAATTTTTAAAAATAGTTTTTATTGAATTTTTAAATTTTAAAAAAATAATTAAATGTTGATGTGTTATCCACGTGAATGGAATGTCAGCAAAGTTATAAAACGTTAACTTTTTCATTTATTTTGGGGGTGATTTGACAAAAAACGCAAGTTTAAGGGCTAAAAATGATGAAAAATTAAATGGAAGGTTAAAATGACTTCTTTTTATAGAGTTGGAGGGATAAATAAGTCATTATGATAATTATCATTGTGGGATATTTTAGATTTCACAAACGGATTAAGGGTGAAACATGTGCCATTTAGGAAATAATAAGGAAATAAAAAAAATTAATATATAAATAATTGAGACACTTGTAACAATTTCAATCATACTCGCAGAGTTTAAAAATTCTATAAGCTGTGTTCCAGATAATTACCTTTTTGATTTAATGATAAAGTTAAGATTTTAAAACTTTTGAGATATTTAGATTCAATCTCACTATATGCGAGTCCTATTAAATTTATCTTAATTTTAGGTCTCGATATATTTTGATTATTAACCTGATTAGAGATAGACTTTTATAAATTCCATTTTATGAGAACATAAAAAAAAAAAAATATTCCAAGTTGAAATGTCTTTTAATTTTCTAAGGTCCAATTGGTTATTAATAGATTGTTAGGTAGCAAGTTTATGGGCTTCATCCCAACTCAATACTTGGTGTCATTAATGGGTTTGAAATGTTATTCAAAGCCCATTGAAACCCAATAATTTAATTCACTTGCATTACTATACAAGAATGTCAAATTCTGTTATTAGTCTTTATATTTTGTGTAAGCTCTGGATTTAATCTAAATACTTAAATTTGGTCAATTTTAGTCTCTATTAAAATTATAAATTTTTATCATGACTCAAATGGAAGCAATTAAATCATTTGGTTAAATTTTGCTATTAGTCCTATACTATGTATAAAGTTGTAGATTTATTCCATGTTTTCCACTTGGATTATTCTTAGTCCCTGTGCTTTTTAAATTTCGAACTGTCAATTTAGATGCAAATGGCAAGCTTTAAATCTATTAACCAACTTTTTTGCGAGGACATTAAATGTGGTAATATGTTTGTCATATTAAATTTTGAAAATAGAAAGTCTTAACTTAATAAATTTTAACAACTACCATTTGATTAGGACTTAGATTTTAAAATTTTAAAAAAAATGATTAAATTAAAATAGAGAAACTAAATTCATAACTTACATATAGTACAAGGACTAATAGTAGAATTTAACCATTTTTTAAAAGCACTGATCCCACAATTTAGTACAAAGTACAAATAACCTTATTTAAATTTATTTTGATTTAAATATAAATAAATTGATACAAGTACTATGGAAGCCTTGTGCTAGAAGTCAGATTGTGTTTTGTTTCTTTTATTCAAAAAAAAAAGGGCAATTAGTCTTTGTACGTTAGACCAAAGAGCAAACTAGTCATTTTTGTTAAAAATTCCATCAATTTATATAGTTAAAAAATGTGGCGTGCGTGTGTACCTCATTCTGACCTACAGGAACTAATTTTTTAATAGTAGAAATATATGAGATTTTTAACAAAAGGATCAATTTGCTCATTGATTTAATGTACATGGATTAATTTGCTCACTTTTTGAGTAAAGGGGAAAAAATGCAATCTAACTCCTAATACAAGGGCCTTCATGATACTTTTACCAAATATATTCTTTTTTTAAATGTCAATTTTTTAAGGCTGTATGTGAAATAAATTAATTCACGATGTGAGTGAAAAAAAATCATATAACAATTTTATAAAAATTAATATAAAAACCAAATGAGGTTTTGGTTGCAATGGTAAAATTGAGATAGTGAACATTATGATGTTATAAGTTTAAATCTTATGATTCCCAATTAAGCCTATTTATGGGTCAGGTTACTCGCTCAAACTTGTCCGCCACAAAATTTGGGAGAGTTTGAGAAAAATATTAAGCTTAAAAAAGAACTTGGACAAACAATTATTAGGACCATTTAAAATATAGGTTGAGCTTGGCTCAAACATTTAAGTCCCAAGCTTGGCCACTTGGTTCGATTTCTATATTTGTAATATATTATATTATGTAATTTATAACACATGAAAATTTAATCTATAGTAATCTATAATTCTAAGGACAAATCTCAAAATTATATATGAACTTTGATTCAATGTGTATCTGGATACATAACCTTAATTTGGTGCAATTATACAAATGAAAATTTGATTCTGGTTCAAATGTATATGTAATAGGCCAATTTAGCCCGGGCCCATAAAACAGAATAAAAAAACCCAAAATAATAAAACAAAGTCCAAGTCCAGTCCACAATATATCATTTGGCCCGATCGGAATGACACATTACTTGAAAAGGTTGAAGGTCCATCTACAAGCTTGACGTTTATGGAAATACAATCTTCAAAGATCTGCAATCTTAGATATGATACGCAAATCTTAGATATGATATGCAATCCTAGAATATATGGTATGCAATCTTAGATATGACATGCAATCTTAGAAGATATAGTATGTAATATTAAAATATATGATTTTGTAATCTTAGAGATTTAATTTGTAGATACCTTTTAATCTTAATCGTTGATGTAATTGATTTGTACCGTTGGATTTGGGGAGACTCAACTATAAATAGAGGCCTCTCCCTTCATTGTAAAGGACACTTGGAGTTTGAAAGCAATAAGAATTCTTGAGAGCATTCACTCAAATTTCTCTCCTCTTGCGTTCTTATTTTACGTGGCTTGTTCTTATTTTGTTCTTCGCTCATCTTCGTTTCTTTTGAGTTGCTTCTGCATTGAGTTAAATTTTGGTGGAGGAATTTTGTTGAATCCTCATTATTGGGAGTTAGGTTGACATATGCGTTTTTTAACCTTTTTATTTATCCATATCATTTTTATACTTTTTTTTTATTTTTTTTAAATATTGTTATAATATTCGTTAATTGTTTTGAGTATATTATTTACCTTATTATTCATTAATTGTTTAATTACTACATTTTATCCAAAAGTTTTTTCTTAAAGTTTAAATTATATTAAAGTTTTATTTTTTTATTTTGTTAATTTCGTTAAAAATACATATTTATAATTTTTTTATCTTTATATATATTTAGTTATTATTATACATTATTTCACTTAGTTTATTAATTTATATATTATTTATTATATTATATTATATTTTGTATATTATATAGTATTATGTTATATTATATAAAGCTTTATTTTGTATAAAATTTATTTATATTATCTAATCTATTTTATTTATATTTTTATATTATGTATATAATTTCATAATTATTGTACTACATATATACATATAATTTCATTATTTATTATTTTATTTAATATAAATTTTATTACATATTTTTTATATTAGTTAACATGCTATATGTATTCAAAAAAAGTTTATACATTGTTTAATTATTCATCTTATATATATGCCTTCTTTTATTTATTATTTAATCTTGCATGAAAAGTTTATATTTACTTAGTATTTTTAATTATATTGCTTTATATATTTTATTTGTTTATACAATACCCTTTTATTTATTTATTATTTTATGATTACCCTAGTGTAATTATCTTAGTTGTATTTTATATTGTTTATATTAAATGTTAATGTATTATAATTGCTTTTAATATGTATGTCGATAGTATATAAACACAATGTTGTTACATGGTTATTGTTTAAAATAAAAAATTTCATTTTTTGCAAAATTATTATATTTTAAAAAAAAGTTTTTTAAAATAAGGCAATATTTTGGTATTTAGAAATTCGGGAAATAGTGCCCTAACGTACTGGGTTGCGATTTTCCGTTTGGCTAAATAACTAAATACCCTTTTACAAGTTTTGTAAATCATGAGATGATTTTGATTACGAATGTTCTTTAATATCGTGTCCTAACGTACTGGATGTGATGTTTATATTCCCTCGGAACAAAGAAATCTCAAGTTTTAACTTAAATGGCTCAAAGTTTTTTTTTTAAGAAATCATATTTTTGAATACTTTAAACTTCAAACATTTGGACATGATTTTATCGACTAGGTACCAATTTTTGGGCGTTATGAGGGTGTTAATCCTTCCTCATGCGTATGTAACCGACTCGAACCCGTTTTTTGTTTTTGTGGACCAAAATTAAAAGTTTTAAAATAAAACGTTTTATAAGGTGATCCAATCACACCTAAATAAAAAGGGATTGGTGGCGACTCCCACTTTCGTTTTTCAAAGTCGATCCCCGTTTTTTTAAACTAATTTTAAAAATGGTTTCGACATCTTGGCGACTCCACTGGGGACAATAAGAGAGTCAAGCCGTAAAATCGATAATTTCATGTCCTTATGTGCGAATTTTAAAATTTGGTTTAAAAATTATGATCCTTTTATTGCATGTGGTTTTAATATATATTTCTGCATTACACTACATGACCATTGTGGTCACACCCTTAAGTGTGAGTGAGAAGCTACTCATTCGTGAGGTTTTCACCTCCGTGCAGCCATAGGGAAATGTATTCCCCTGAACTGAACTCGATTCGTATGAGCCTATAATGGGTGAGGATCGAGGAATTTGCTGGTTCAGGTACATCAACTTTAGAGCTAAACCACATATAGTGAACCCTAAAGAGCCCACCTTAGGTAGAACTATGTCAAACCCTAGTAGTTACCCTGATAGGTGTTCTATGTTATTTTTTCTGTGCTAACGTGTTTTGTTTTGTTTTGGTTGCATTGCATTCACATCATAGAAAAGAGGTGTTGATTTCAAATTCGATTGTTAAATAGAAAAGTTTGTCATAAGAAAACGGGTTTTTTGATAAAGTGGATTATAATACGGTCTCGTCCGAATATAGTCTAAGTGAACACAATAAGAGAAGACTGATAGCCGGCAAAGGAATACAAGACTTTATTATCCAAGGATTCAAGCTGACAAAGACAAATCGAGAATTTCCACGTCTCGACTTTCTTGAAGAAGCTAACGAGTATTATGGAGCAGTGAGTCGCGTCCCAGATCAAGCATAAAGGAGCTAAAGGATGCATCTATTAGAAGTTTGCAAGACTTGACTTTTGCGAAGAAGAGATTCATGTTTTCACTTGGACTATGAGGATAAGGCCGTGTATGCGATCCGTTTTATGTAAAGAAATTTGCCTTCTAGAAAAGTTTTTTTAATGTAACTGAATTCAGAATCAACGCCTCTCTTTCTTTGCATTCATGCATTTGCATTACATAACATCATATGCATTCAAGTCTATAGAGAGAGTCTAATTAGTTCCAATTATAGGAGAGAGAGAGAAAGAAAATCTGGAAGCTGAACACTCTTACAGTACACGAGCTAAGTCAAGGAAAATAGACCAGAGAATGGAGCAATTTCAAAGAGATATGCATGACCAAATGGCAAAGCTCCAGCAAGAGATGATAGGCCAGCTATTGGAAGCTCAAAAGAACATGATGGCCCAAATGGCCCAGATGATGAGTGGGATAATAGACAAGGGAAAGGGTCCCATAGTCAATGCTGAAGACAATGAGGATTTCCCTAGGGGATTCACTCCACCACATGCGCAAACACAACCTGAGGAATATCCTAGGAGGCCACCTGTCACAATTAGGCCTCAGCAAGGGCAAGCTGACACTGGAGTGCCCATGAATTTTCAAGTTGGCGCAGGATTCAACGCAGGAGATAACTCTGTTAACCCCGTTATTCCTGATTTGGATATAGCAGAAAGGGAAGGGATGAGAATCGAATCTTCAAGGAAGTTGGAGGATCGTTGTAGATGGCTGGAAGAAAAGTTCCAGGCTTTGGAAAATACTGATTATCACCATGGTATGGACGCAAAAGACTTGAGTTTGGTTCTAGATTTGGTGCTTCCTCATAATTTCAAGATGCCAGAGTTTGAGAAGTACAATGGAACTACTTGACCTGAAGCCCACATCACGATGTTCTGTAGACGTATGACGGGCTATGTGAACAATGATCAACTTCTGATTTATTGTTTCCAAGATAGTTTGGCGGAGCAAATGTCTAGGTGGTACAACCAACTCACCAAGGCTAACATTAGCTCTTGGAGGGACTTGGCCCAAGCCTTCATGAGGCAGTACAATCATGTCACAGATATGACGCCTGACCAAATCATGTTGCAAAACATGGAAAAGAAATCAAACGAGAGTTTCAGGCAATACGTACAAAGATGGATGGAAGTTGCCATGCAAGTTCAACTCCTTTCTTGTTAAAGGAAACCACCATGCTGTTTATCAACACTTTAAAGGCACCTTTTATCACCCATATGATAGGAAGCACTACTAAAAGCTTTGCGGATATAGTCATGGCGGGTGAAATGATAGAAAATGCCATAAGGGGTGGCAAGATTGAAGCGGTAGAAACTCCTAGAAGGTCCCCTAGGAAAAAGGATGACGAGGTGAATAATGCGAGTACATACAACAAAAGGTACTCAAAGGTAGTCAATGTTAGCCAACCAAAAGTGGTTACAGCTGGGCAACAAGGGTCGACGAGACAAGAATCAGGCTCTAGACAAAATTCCGAAAAGCTCCAATTTATGCTAATTCTAATGACATATCAGGAGCTATATCAGACTTTATTAGAGGTACGTGTAGTGTCCCCATATTATCTGCGGCCGTTACAACCCCCATATCCTAAATGGTATGACTCCAACGTTCAATGTGATTACCACGCAGTAACGGGGCATTCAATAGAAAATTGCACTGCCTTCAAAAAGGTAGTTAAGAGACTTTTTAAGATAGGAGTTTTCAAGATTGATGATACACCCAGTGTGGAGAACCCATTACCCAATCATGGAGACAAGAAAGTTGTGATCCCTTGAAGAAATTGAAAGCGAAGAGGGAATCAGAGAACGAAGTTTACAAGCCCTTGTGTAGTTGGGAGTGTTTTGAATAATGAGACTGTGGAAGAAATCCCTGTACTTTTAGGGCTAATCTAGATTAATGTGCAAAACATGCTTATTGCCTTAAGCCTAGAGGCAATAAGACCCCTTTTGTGAAATAGGCTTGTGTCCTAAATTATTATTTCAATAAAATGCATCTTTTGAGTACATATTCTTTTATTCTTTCTACTATACTTTTTTTTATTCTTTCATTCTTTATTCATTACCATACAAGTAACCATCCTTAGAATCATTTATTCTTTGGATTTCTTGCCTTCATACTTAGGTACCCCGATATCAATGTCATGAGCGACATTGTTACTGACTCCCTTTTTAAACAAGATATGTGTATTGGAGATATCAGGATTTTGAAGATGACAGAGATTGTGACATATCTTCTGACTTGTTACGAATGGTTTAACAAGATGGAAAACAGACCTTACCTTACATAAGGTCAATGGATATTGCGAGCCTAGGAAAGGAATGAAGATCGAAGCCTAGCTCACCACAGAAATAAAGCGAGATATTATTCAAAGATATTTTCGCACGATCATATCAGGACATGCTTGTACTGATAAGACGCGGGCTAAACAAGAGGATGGGGCACTGTTGGTCTACCACAAAAGGGAGATTGCTTCAATCATACCGCAAATGCTGTATTTAAGGAGACAAGATTTATGCGCTTTCTTCACTTCTTCCCAAAATTTTCATATGTAGGGGCATGGATATTTTGAGGCCAATCTCGTCAAATACTTTTAGTTGACATCGATTCATCGTTATGGTCATCGTCTATTTCACTAAGAGGGTGAATGCTGCTTCATATGCCAATATTGCAAAGTCGATAGTCATTAAATTCAAAAAAAAAGAAAAAAAAGAAAAAATAGATCAGATGCCAACACAAAATGTATAACTGTACAAAGTCAAAGTTTACAGTTTATCCAAAGATCAGGCAGCATGTCACAGTGTAACAAAGTTTGCCAAAAAAAAAAAAGGGAGGAGGCTAAAACTTGTAAAGATTCACATAAGAAGCTACCATTTACCCTTTGTCTTATTGAGCATCGGCCAGAACTTCGTTGTGGCAACATATTACCCATGGGTTTATGGAATTGAAGCATTTTGCCAATTGAACCTAGTTGAAGAAAAGGTTAAAGTTATCCATCATGATCAGATGATGCAAGCTTATGACAAAGAAGTTCATTTCAGGGAATTCCATGAAAAAACCTGATGTTGAAACAAATGTTTCTTCTACAAAACGATTTTAGAGGAAAGCATATGCCAAACTGGGAAGGTCTTATGTAGTGCCTGTTCTAGATGAGCATTGATATTGACCGAAACAAATGGCGAAGACTTGCCTAATCCGGCGAATTCAGGTTCAAACAAGAAGTATTTCACCTGAAAGGGGAAGGTCCAAGGTGAAAACTCGCAAAGGGTACCTTGAGTAAAAAAAAAAAAAGACGAAGGAGAGGCCAAGGCAAAAACCCGCAAAGGACGCTTTGAGACCAAAGGGGCTTTGAGTTGAAAACCTAGAAAGGGCGGCTCAAATTTTGAATAAAAGTGGAGCATGCAGTAGTCTTGCTAAACTTGAATTAGCAAAGAGGAAGTATGTCACGTCTTGGGGCATTGACAAAGTACTCCGGATCCCCTAAACACATATTGAGCTTAAAATAGTCCTCAAGAAGTTGGAACAAAGAAGCTCAGGCTGCGATATCTGGGGCACTTAACTTCTATCTTACCCATTTTTGGATTCCTTATCTTTGATTGCTTTATTCTTTTGAGATACACCCAAATCAATTTTCTTTTATTTCTTGGGTTATCTTTGATTAAATTATTTTTTCTGAGCTATGCTCCTGAACAATTTCTTTCTCGTCCATTCTCGTGTTCTTTTTCAAGCATTTATATTGAAATAATGATTAATGGATTAAAAACACTTTCATAAAAGGAGTTTCATATATTACTTTGGAAACTTCTAAATAATATGAGAATCTGAAATAGGACTATTGTTCAGAACTCACCAAGCCTAAGGGATTGGAAATATTGGAAAATGATTATCTCTTCGGATTCTTATTGGATAAGACAATTTCGTTGGTGATACCATATCGGCAAATGACGAATAACGTCAAGCTAAGTGTAAAAGGGGATCATTGTCGGGAGACCCTGCATTTATATAAATTTTAGATTTATACACATAGGGAATGGTGAAAAACGATACAAGTTCTGTACCTCTGAGTGGTAATAGATTGGATGGAAGAAGTCAAATGTTATTACAGTAGGAGGCACAAACTTCATATCCCAAGGTTCAAGTGGAGTGGACTCAGAATTACCATGGGGCAAAATAATTGAGCAAGAAAATGATACTTCAAGGGGGAACTAAGATGAAACAGATAAATGAGTGATAATACCTTAAGCGGGAATCATACTCATATCATTTTTACATTCATAGCATGTCTAATTAGGAGCATTTGAGGCATTTCAATCCAGGCATCCTAATTATTAGACATAATCATATACCCATTCTACAGGTTATGTCCTTTAAAAGACAATGTAGTAAGATTGAAGATAACAAATCTGGCATTCCTGAGCTTTGCAGGAAGCAGATAAAAGATGGCAGATCTGGCATTCCTGAGCTTTGCAGGAAGCAGATTGAAGATAGCCTATCTGGCATTCCTGAGCTTTGCAGGAAGCAGATTGAAGATAGCCAATCTGGCATTCCTGAGCTTTGCAGGAAGCAGATTGAAAATAGCGAATCTGGCATTCCTAAGCTTTGCAGGAAGCAAATTAAAGATGGCAGATCTGGCATTCCTGAGCTTTGCAGGAAGTAGATTGAAGATAGCGAATCTGGCATTCCTGAGCTTTGCAGGAAGCAGATTGAAGATAGCGAATCTGGCATTCCTGAGCTTTGCAGGAAGCAGATTGAAAATAGCCAATCTGACATTCCTGAGCTTTGCATGAAGCAGATTGAAGATAGCAAATCGGCATTCCCGAGCTTTGCGAAGCGGATTGAAGATAGCGAATCGACATTCCCGAGCTTTGCGAGAAGCAGCATTGAAGATAGCAAATCGCATTCTGAACTGCGCGAAGCGATTGAAGATAACAAATCGACATTCCCGAGCTTTGCGGAAGCGATTGAAGACATCGATCCGTGATCCACGAGTTTTTAGGGATCGATTGAAAATATCGAGATCTAGTCTCCCGAGAGTTTGCAGTGGAGCAGATCAAAAGATAGTGGATACTGCCTTCATGAAGTTAAAGTTATCAAACTCACTGAAATCAAGATGAAGCTTCAATGCCGTTGAAGTTGCAGTTCGGATTGGAAGAAGTTGAGGACCAAGAAGTCGAGGCTCGGCAAAGACCGGGCAAAATTGGACCTTTTATAGTCTTTGCTCTATTCTCGTTACACGATAATGAGCAAAGAGGGGCAGCTGTAATAGGCCAATTTAGCCCGGGCCCATAAAACAGAATAAAAAACCCAAAATAATAAAACAAAGTCCAAGTCCAGTCCACAATATATCATTTGGCCCGATCGGAATGACCCATTACTTGAAAAGGTTGAAGGTCCATCTACAAGCTTGACGTTTATGGAAATACAATCTTCAAAGATCTGCAATCTTAGATATGATACGCAAATCTTAGATATGATATGCAATCCTAGAATATATGGTATGCAATCTTAGAAGATATGGTATGTAATATTAAAAGATATGATTTTATAATCTTAGAGATTTAATTTGTAGATACCTTTTAATCTTAGTCGTTGATGTAATTGATCTCATGCACTGTTGGATTTGGGAGACTCAACTATAAATAGAGGTCTCTCCTTCATTGTAAAGGACACTTGGAGTTTGAAAGCAATAAGAATTCTTGAGAGCATTCACTCAAATTTCTCTCCTCTTGCGTTCTTATTTTCTCGTGGCTTGTTCTTATTTTGTTCTTCGCTCATCTTCGCTTTTTTTGAGTTGCTTCGCTTCGAGTTAAATTTTGGTGGAGGAATTTCGTTGAATCCTCACATTGCGGGAGTTAAGTTGACATATGCGTTTTTTTAACCTTTTTTATTTATCCATATCATTTTTATACTTTTTTTTATTTTTTTTAAAAATTGTTATAATATTCGTTAATTGTTTTGAGTATATTATTTACCTTATTATTCATTAATTGTTTAATTACTACATTTTATCCAAAACTTTTTTCTTAAAGTCTAAATTATATTAAAGTTTTATTTTTTTTATTTTGTTAATTTCGTTAAAAATACATATTTATAATTTTTTTATCTTTATATATATTTAGTTATTATTATACATTATTTCACTTAGTTTAATAATTTATATATTATTTACTATATTATATTATATTTTGTATATTATATAGTATTATGTTATATTATATAAAGCTTTATTTTGTATAAAATTTATTTATATTATCTAATCTATTTTATTTATATTTTTTATATTATGTATATAATTTCATAATTATTGTACTACATATATACATATATTTTCATTATTCATTATTTTATTTAATATAAATTTTATTACATATTTTTTATATTAGTTAACATGCTATATGTATTCAAAAAAAGTTTATACATTGTTTAATTATTCATCTTATATATATGCCTTCTTTTATTTATTATTTAATCTTGCAAGAAAAGTTTATATTTACTTAGTATTTTTAATTATATTGCTTTATATATTTTATTTGTTTATACAATACCCTTTTATTTATTTATTATTTTATGATTACCCTAGTGTAATTATCTTAGTTGTATTTTATATTGTTTATATTAAATGTTAATGTATTATAATTGCTTTTAATATGTATGTCGATAGTATATAAACACAATGTTGTTACATGGTTATTGTTTAAAATAAAAAAATTCATTTTTTTGCAAAATTATTATATTTTTAAAAAAAGTTTTTTAAAATAAGGCAATGTTTTGGTATTTAGAAATTCGGGAAATAGTGCCCTAACGTACTGGGTTGCGATTTTCCGTTTGGCTGAATAACTAAATACCCTTTTACAAGTTTTGTAAATCATGAGATGATTTTGATTACGAAGATTCTTTAATATCGTGTCCTAACGTACTGGATATGATGTTTATATTCCCTCGGAACAAAGAAATCTCAAGTTTTAACTTAAATGGCTCAAAGTTTTTTTTTAAGAAATCATATTTTTGAATACTTTAAACTTCAAACATTTGGACATGATTTTATCGATTAGGTACCAATTTTTGGGCGTTATGAGGGTGTTAACCCTTCCTCATACGTAACCGACTCCCGAACCCGTTTTTTTGTTTTTTTGTGGACCAAATTAAAAGTTTTAAAATAAAACGTTTTATAAGGTGGTCCAATCACACCTAAATAAAAAGGGATTGGTGGCGACTCCCACTTTCGTTTTTCAAAGTCGATCCCCGTTTTTTTAAACTGATTTTAAAAATGGTTTCGACAGCTTGGCGACTCCACTGGGGACCAATAAGAGAGTCAAGCCGTAAAATCGATAATTTCATGTCCTTATGTGCGAATTTTAAAATTTGGTTTAAAAATTATGATCCTTTTATTGCATGTGGTTTTAATATATATTTCTGCATTGCACTACATGACCATTGTGGTCACACCCTTAAGTGGGAGTGAGAAGCTACTCCTTCGTGAGGTTTTCACTTCCGTGCAGGATAGTGAATCGCTTTCGGTATACATCCGTACCTATGTCTTCGTGAGGTTTTTACCTCCGTGCAGCCATAGGGAAATGTATTCCCCTGAATTGAACTCGATTCGTATGAGCCTATAATGGGTGAGGATCGAGGAATCTGCTGGTTCAGGTACATCAACTTTAGAGCTAAACCACATATAGTGAACCCTAAAGAGCCCACCTTAGGTAGAACTATGTCAAACCCTAGTAGTCACACTGATAGGTGTTCTATGTTATTTTTTCTGTGCTAACGTGTTTTGTTTTGTTTTGGTTGCATTGCATTCACATCATAGAAAAGAGGTGTTGATTTCAAATTCGATTGCTAAATAGAAAAGTTTGTCATAAGAAAACGGGTTTTTTGATAAAGTGGATTATAATACAGTCTCGTCCGAATATAGTCTAAGTGAACACAACAAGAGAAGGTTGATAGCCGGCGAAGGAATACAAGACTTTATTACCCAAGGATTCAAGCTGACAAAGACAAATCGAGAATTTCCACGTCTCGACTTTCTTGAAGAAGCTAACGAGTATTATGGAGCAGTGAGTCGCGTCCCAGATCAAGAAAAAAGGAGCTAAATGAGGCATCTATTAGAAGTTTGCAAGACTTGACTTTTGCGAAGAAGAGATTCATGTTTTCACTTGGACTATGAGGATAAGGCCGTGTATGCGATCCGTTTTATGTAAAGAAATTTGCCTTCTATAAAAGTTTTTCTAATGTAACTGAATTCAGAATCAACGCCTCTCTTTCTTTGCATTCATGCTTTTGCATTACATAACATCATATGCATTCAAGTCTATAGAGAGAGTCTAATTAGTTCAAATTATAGGAGAGAGAGAGAAAGAAAATCTGGAAGCTGAACACTCTTACGGTACACGAGCTAAGTCAAGGAAAATGGACCAGAGAATGGAGCAATTTTAAAGAGATATGCAGGACCAGATGGCAAAGCTCCAGCAAGAGATGAGAGACCAGCTATTGGAAGCTCAAAAGAACATGATGGCCCAAATGGCCCAGATAATGAGTGGGATAATAGACAAGGGAAAGGGTCCCATAGTCAATGCTGAAGATAATGAGGATTTCCCTAGGGGATTCACTCCACCACATGCGCAAACACAACCTGAGGAATATCCCAGGAGGCCACCTGTCACAATTAGGCCTCAGCAAGGGCAAGCTGACACTGGAGTGCCCATGAATTTTCAAGTTGGCGCAGGATCCAACCCAGGAGATAACTCTGTTAACCCCGTTATTCCTGATTTGGATATAGCAGAAAGGGAAGGGATGAGAATCGAATCTTTAAGGAAGTTGGAGGATCGTTGTAGATGGCTAGAAGAAAAGTTCCAGGCTTTGGAAAATACTGATTATCACCATGGTATGGACGCAAAAGACTTGAGTTTGGTACCAGATTTGATGCTTCCTCATAAGTTCAAGATGCCAGAGTTTGAGAAGTACAATGGAACTACTTGACCTGAAGACCACATCACGATGTTCTGTAGACGTATGACGGGCTATGTGAACAATGATAAACTTCTGATTCATTGTTTCCAAGATAGTTTGACAGGAGCAGCGTCTAGGTGGTACAACCAACTCAGCCGCGCTAACATTAGCTCCTGGAGGGACTTGGTCCAAGCCCTCATGAGGCAGTACAATCATGTCACAGATATGACGCCTGACCAAATCATGTTGCAAAACATGGAAAAGAAATCAAACGAGAGTTTCAGGCAATACGCACAAATATGGATGGAAGTTGCCATGCAAGTTCAACTCCTCTCTTGGAAAAGAAAACCACCATGCTGTTTATCAACACTTTAAAGGCACCTTTTATCACCCATATGATAGGAAGCACTACTAAAAGCTTTGCGGATATAGTCATGGCGGGTGAAATGGTAGAAAATGCCATAAGGGGTGGCAAGATTGAAGCGGGAGAAACTACTAGAAGGTCTACCCCTAGGAAAAAGGATGACGAGGTGAATAATGCGAGTACATACAACAAAAGGTACTCAAAAGTAGTCAATATTAGCCAACCGAAAGTGGTTACGGTTGGGCAATAAGGGTCGACGAGACAAGAATCAAGCTCTAGACAAAATTCCGAAAAGCTCCAATTTACGCTAATTCCAATGACATATCAGGAGCTATATCAGACTTTATTAGAGGTACGTGTAGTGTCCCCATATTATCTGCGGCCGTTACAACCCCCATATCCTAAATGGTATGACTCCAACGTTCAATGTGATTACCACGCAGTAACGGGGCATTCAATAGAAAATTGCACTGCCTTCAAAAAGGTAGTTGAGAGACTTCTTAAGATAGGAGTTTTCATGATTGATGATACACCCAGTGTGGAGAACCCATTACCCAATCATGGAGACAAGAAAGTTGTGATCCCTTGAAGAAATTGAAAGCGAAGAGGGAATCAGAGAACGAAGTTTACAAGCCCTTGTGTAGTTGGGAGTGTTTTGAATAATGAGACTGTGGAAGAAATCCCTGTACTTTTAGGGCTAATCTAGATTAATGTGCAAAACATGCTTATTGCCTTAAGCCTAGAGGCAATAAGACCCCTTTTGTGAAATAGGCTTGTGTCCTAAATTATTATTTCAATAAAATGCATCTTTTGAGTACATATTCTTTTATTCTTTCTACTATATTTTTTTTTATTCTTTCATTCTTTATTCATTACCATACAAGTAACCATCCTTAGAATCATTTATTCTTTGGAATTCTTGCCTTCATACTTAGGTACCCCGATATCAATGTCATAAGCGACATTGTTACTGACTCCCTTTTTAAACAAGATATGTGTATTGGAGATCTCAGGATTTTGAAGATGACAGAGATTGTGACATATCTTCCGACTTGTTACGAATGGTTTAACAAGATGAAAAACAGACCTTACCTTACATAAGGTCAATGGATATTGCGAGCCTAGGAAAGGAATGAAGATCGAAGCCTAGCTCACCACAGAAATGAAGTGAGATATTATTCAAAGATATTTTCGTACGATCATATCAGGACATGCCTGTACTGATAAGACGCGGGCTAAACAAGAGGATGGGGCACTGTTGGTCTACCACAAAAGGAAGATTGCTTCAATTATACCGCAAATGTTGTATTTAAGGAGACAAGATTCATGCGCTTTCTTCACTTCTTCCTAAAATTTTCATATGTGGGGGCATGGATATTATGAGGCCAATCTCGTCAAATACTTTTAGTTGACATCGATTCATCGTTATGGTCATCGTCTACTTCACTAAGAGGGTGAATGTTGCTTCATATGCCAATATTGCAAAGTCGATAGTCATTAAATTCAAAAAAAAAAGAAAAAAAGAAAAAAGGATCAGATGCCAACACAAAATGCATAACTGTACAAAGTCAAAGTTTACAGTTTATCCAAAGATCAGACAACATGTCACAGTGTAACAAAGGTTGCCAAAAAAAAAAGGGAGGAGGCTAAGACTTGTAAAGATTCGCATAAGAAGCTACCATTTACCCTTTGTCTTATTGAGCGTCGGCCAGAACTTCGTTGTGGCAACATATTACCCATGGGTTTATGGAATTGAAGCATTTTGCCAATTGAACCTAGTTGAAGAAAAGGTTAAAGTTATCCATCATGATCAGATGATGCAAGCCTATGACAAAGAAGTTCATTTCAGGGAATTCCATGAAAAAACCTGATGTTGAAACAAATTTTTCTTCTACAAAACGATTTTAGAGGAAAGCATATGCCAAACTGGGAAGGTCTTATGTAGTGCCTGTTCTAGATGAGCATTGATATTGACCGAAACAAATGGCGAAGACTTGCCTAATCCGCGAATTCAGTTCAAACAAGAAGTATTTCACCTGAAAGGGGAAGGTCCAAGGTGAAAACTCGCAAATGGTACCTTGAGTAAAAAAAAAAAAAAAGACGAAGGAGAGGCCAAGGCGAAAACCTGCAAAGGGCGCTTTGAGACCAAAGGGACTTTGAGTTGAAAACCTAGAAAGGGCGGCTCAAATTTTGAATAAAAGTGGAGCATGCAGTAGTCTTGCTACACCTGAATTAGCAAAGAGGAAGTATGTTACGTCTTGGGGCATTGACAAAGTACTCCGGATCCCCTAAACACATATTGAGCTTAAAATGGTCCTCAAGAAGTTGGAACAAAGAAGGTCAGGCTGCGATATCTGGGGCACTTAACTTCTATCTTACCCATTTTTGGATTCCTTATCTTTGATTGCTTTATTCTTTTGAGATACACCCAAATCAATTTTTTTTATTTCCTGGGTTATCTTTGATTAAATCATTTTTTCTGAGCTATGCTCCTGAACAATTTCTTTCTCGTCCATTCTCGTGTTCTTTTTCAAGCATTTATAATGAAATAATGATTAATGGATTAAAAACACTTTCATAAAAGGAGTTTCGTATATTACTTTGGAAGCTTCTAAATAATATGAGAATCTGAAACATGACTATTGTTCAGAACTCACCAAGCCTAAGGGATTGGAAATATTGGAAAATGATTATCTCTTCGGATTCTTATTGGATAAGACAATTTCGTTGGTGATACCATATCGACAAATGACGAATAACGTCAAGCCAAGTGTAAAAGGGGATCATTGTCGGGAGACCCTGCATTTATATAAATTTTAGATTTATACACATAGGGAGTGGTGAAAAACGATACAAGTTACTGTACCTCACGAGTGGTAATAGATTGGATGGAAGAAGTCAAATGTTATTACAAAGAGGAGGCACAAACTTCATATCCCAAGGTTCAAGTGGAGTGGACTCAGAATTACCATGGGGCAAAATAATTGAGCAAGAAAATGATACTTCAAGGGGGAACTAAGATGAAACAGATAAATGAGTGATAATACCTTAAGCGGGAATCATACTCATATCATTTTTACATTCATAGCATGTCTAATTAGGAGCATTTGAGGCATTTCAATCCAATCATCCTAATTATTAGACATAATCATATACCCATTCTACAGGTTATGTCCTTTAAAAGACAATGTAGTAAGATTGAAGATAGCAAATCTGACATTCCTGAGCTTTGCAGGAAGCAGATTGAAGATGGCAGATCTGGCATTCCTGAGCTTTGCAGGTAGCAGATTGAAGATAGCCAATCTGGCATTCCTGAGCTTTGCAGGAAGCAGATTGAAGATAGCCAATCTGGCATTTCTGAGCTTTACAGGAAGCAAATTAAAGATGGCAGATCTGACATTCCTGAGCTTTGCAGGAAGCAGATTGAAGATAACAAATCTGGCATTCCTGAGCTTTGCAGGAAGCAGATTGAAGCAGGAAGCAGATTGAAGATAGCCAATCTGGCATTCCTGAGCTTTGCAGGAAGCGATTTAAGATAGCAAATCGGCATTCCCGAGCTTGCGCGAAGCGAGATTGAAGATAGCCAATCTGCATTCCCGAGCTTTGCGAGAAGCAGATTGAAGATAGCAAATCTGACATTCCTGAGCTTTGCAGGAAACAGATTGAAGATAACAAATCTGACATTCCTGAGCTTTGCAGGAAGCAGATTGAAGACATTAGTCTGGTGATCCCTGAGTTTGTAGGGATCAGATTGAAAATATCAGATCTGGTCTCCCTGAGTTTGCAGTGGAGCAGATCAAAAGATAGTGGATACTGCCTTCATGAAGTTGAAGTTATCAAACTCACTGAAATCAAGATGAAGCTCTAATGCCGTTGAAGTTGCAGTTCGGATTGGAAGAAGTCGAGGACCAAGAAGTCGAGGCTCGGCAAAGACCGGGCAAAATTGGACCTTTTATAGTCTTTGCTCTATTCTCGTTACACGACAATGAGCAAAGAGGAACAGCTGTAATAGGCCAATTTAGCCCGGGCCCATAAAACAGAATAAAAAACCCCAAATAATAAAACAAAGTCCAAGTCCAGTCCACAATATATCATTTGGCCCGATCGGAATGACTCATTACTTGAAAAGGTTGAAGGTCCATCTACAAGCTTGACGTTTATAGAAATACAATCTTCAAAGATCTGCAATCTTAGATATGATACGCAAATCTTAGATATGATATGCAATCCTATAATATATGGTATGCAATCTTAGATATGATATGCAATCTTAGAAGATATGGTATGTAATATTAAAAGATATGATTTTGTAATCTTAGAGATTTAATTTGTAGATACCTTTTAATCTTAGTCGTTGATGTAATTGATCTGTACCGTTGGATTTGGGGAGACTCAACTATAAATAGAGGCCTCTCCCTTCATTGTAAAGGACACTTGGAGTTTGAAAGCAATAAGAATTCTTGAGAGCATTCACTTAAATTTCTCTCCCTCTTGCGTTCTTATTTTCTGTGGCTTGTTCTTATTTTGTTCTTCGCTCATCTTCGTTTCTTTTTGAGTTGCTTCTGTTCGAGTTAAATTTTGGTGGAGAAATTTCGTTGAATCCTCACATTGCGGGAGTTAGGTTGACATATGCGTTTTTTTAACCTTTTTTATTTATCCATATCATTTTTATACTTTTTTTTATTTTTTTTAAAATTGTTATAATATTCGTTAATTGTTTTGAGTATATTATTTACCTTATTATTCATTAATTGTTTAATTACTACATTTTATCTAAAAGTTTTTTCTTAAAGTCTAAATTATATTAAAGTTTTATTTTTTTATTTTGTTAATTTCGTTAAAAAATACATATTTATAATTTTTTTATCTTTATATATATTTAGTTATTATTATACATTATTTCACTTAGTTTAATAATTTATATATTATTTATTTTATTATATTATATTTTGTATATTATATAGTATTATGTTATATTATATAAAGCTTTATTTTGTATAAAATTTATTTATATTATCTAATCTATTTTATTTATATTTTTATATTATGTATATAATTTCATAATTATTGTACTACATATATACATATATTTTCATTATTTATTATTTTATTTAATATAATTTTTATTACATATTTTTTATATTAATTATCAAGCTATATGTATTCAAAAAAAGTTTATACATTGTTTAATTATTCATCTTATATTTATGCCTTCTTTTATTTATTATTTAATCTTGCATGAAAAGTTTATATTTACTTAGTATTTTTAATTATATTGCTTTATATATTTTATTTGTTTATACAATACCCTTTTATTTATTTATTATTTTATGATTACCCTAGTGTAATTATCTTAGTTGTATTTTATATTGTTTATATTAAATGTTAATGTATTATAATTGCTTTTAATATGTATGTCGATAGTATATAAACACAATGTTGTTACATGATTATTGTTTAAAATAAAAAATTTCATTTTTTGTAAAATTATTATATTTTTAAAAAAAGTTTTTTAAAATAAGGCAATGTTTTGGTATTTAGAAATTCGGAAAATAGTGCCCTAACGTACTGGGTTACGATTTTTCGTTTGGCTAAATAACTAAATACCCTTTTACAAGTTTTGTAAATCATGAGATGATTTTGATTACGAAGGTTCTTTAATATCCTGTCCTAACGTACTGGATGTGATGTTTATATTCCCTCGGAACAAAGAAATCTCAAGTTTTAACTTAAATGGCTCAAAGTTTTTTTTTAAGAAATCATATTTTTGAATACTTTTAAACTTCAAATATTTGGACATGATTTTATCGATTAGGTACCAATTTTTGGGCGTTATGAGGGTGTTAACCCTTCCTCATACGTAACCGACTCCCGAACCCGTTTTTTTGTTTTTTGTGGACTAAAATTAAAAGTTTTAAAATAAAACGTTTTATAAGGTGATCCAATCACACCTAAATAAAAAGGGATTGATTGCGACTCCCACTTTCATTTTTCAAAGTCGATCCCCGTTTTTTTAAATTGATTTTAAAAATGGTTTCGACAGTATACATGAAAAATTTAATTTTATTTCAATTATACACATTTAAAAAAATGAATACATCTATTTATTTCTATATTGGATAAATA
This sequence comes from Gossypium sturtianum, assembly GCA_025698515.1. NCBI lineage: Eukaryota > Viridiplantae > Streptophyta > Magnoliopsida > Malvales > Malvaceae > Gossypium > Gossypium sturtianum. Next base: position 161,434,178 of record CM046948.1, read on the forward strand.
TAATTATTTGTATGTGCAATATATAAACATCAAATGACGCTATATCAAATTGTGTTAATAATTTGTGAGCATTCAGTCAAATCAAAATTTTTTGTATAAAATTGTACAAAATCAGAGTTCATATATAAAATTGCACATTAAACCATAGTTCATGTATAGTTTTGAGATTTATCCTATAATTCTATAATGTAAACATTAAAAAATGTCAAGTTCTCTATAAATAAACTTTAATAAATGAAAAATATATAAAATTTTAAACTATTAAATTAAAATTAATACAATTTTTTTCAAAAAAAAATCAAAAAATAATATGGGTAGGCCTAAAATTGACTTGGGTTAATTATTTACAAATATGAGTGGGTTTGGGCAAAATTTTAGGCTTATATTTCAAGTAGGGTTTAGGCAAGCATAAAGTGTGTTAATATCATGTATAAGCCTAACCCGAACCCGTATCCAAACCCAAACCCAAACCCGAATTCGAACCCAAACCCAAAGCCAAACTCGGTCTAACCCGACCCATGAACACTTCTATTCTTAATATATATATATATATATATTCTAGATTTATCAAAATATAAATTGAGATATACACATTTAATATAATATTTGTTACTTTATCGCTTTTAATAATTTTATAATTAAATTATAATCCGATTAATGAGTTACACTAATTCAATCGCTCTTAATAACAGATATAGATAAAGATAAATATATGGTATAGATTATGATTCTTCACCTTCCATGTCTTTAAAGGGCAGAAGCAAAGCTATATACAGTTTTGTCTTCAGAAGCCCACTTTTATACTATTTAATTTTTTATTCTAATTATCTTTGCATAAAATATTCTTTCCCTTACCTTTTGGAGCCTACCTGAAAGATTATCACCATCTTCCTGCTAAAGCTAGATTAATTAATTAGCCTAATTAGACTGATTTTTTTAATTGCTTCTCTTATTAGTTATAGTAATCTCTTATGCTTAACCCCAATTTTTAGTTTCTAAAAGAGCACTTCTCTCATTAGTTATAGTAATCTCTTATGCTTGAGTATTCAAGATAAGAGTTGGTTTGTCATTCCATATCTAGACTTAGATTATTAATTTTTATACTCCTTTTGTAAGCTCATAATTATTAGTAGTGATATTTTTTTTTTAATTGAATAATCTTGTTATTGCGGATACTTTCTAAAAAGATAAACGATTGAAATATTTGAAGTGATATTTGAGATGCCAAATGCTTCTTGATTCTTGACTATCATAAGGGATGTATAAAGCAATTAATAAATATATATGCACCACAATAAGTGGCACTCAAGTTTTCCATACCCGATTGAGTGAATTAAAAGTTATAATGCTTAAGAAATTAATAAAAATATACTGAAAATATGGGAATCATTTGATTCATGCCTAAATTCACAAGAGAGAATGAAGAATAAATGATTACAATATAGAGAAAGGAATAAAGGGAAGCTATAGCGTATGATCAATTTGCAATAATTTAGACCAAGATACGTATCTTGGTAGCTTTACCAAAAGTTTAAATGAGTCAAGGGTCTACAAAGGACTACAGTGATAAATTGAGAATCACTTCAAAAGATTGGCAGAGCCAGTGTTTATCTATTACCTTTTTCTTCAAGGTTCGATCCAAGGGTACAAATGAAAACAAAGAAAACATCAAAGGGTAGCAACGCAAATCTTATCCTAAATGGAATTAATTAATACACAAAGCTATCATTAGCAATGCTCCCTATATATATACACTAATCTCATTTACGCCAACTACAGCAAACAAAACTATATTCTCCTCCTACACAACATGCTTTGCTTCAACCATTCATCACCTAAGTGTATCCCCAGTACTTGCCGAAGGAAAACACCAGGCCCTGTGCCGATAACCGAGGCTCAACTGAAAGCCACATTCAAGAGTTTCGACGTTAACAAAGACGGTCGTCTTAGCAAAGAAGAGTTGAGGAATGCGTTCGCTAGCTTAGGTGCTTATATTCCACGTTGGAGAGCCAGCCGAGGGCTTTCTCTAGCTGATGGCAACGGAGATGGATATGTAAGTGATGACGAGTTGGATGATCTTGTTAAATATGCCATGAAATATGGTTATACCATTGGGTAAATGATTAATGTTGTAGCTCTAATTTATATAGTGGAAAATAGAAGAGTAGGCTCCTCTGCAGCGTTTGGATATGTACATATAATTAAGTCAATATGTAGTAGTTTAATGTATGATAGTAATTTCTCTATATGTTCCTATAACATGTAGATGGATGTATTTGCAAGTTTTAGGGCTTCCTCTACTCGTATTAAATCCTTTATTGAGTAGAGCGATGTATTTGTAATTTTTAGGACTCCAGCTTCTCTTCATATATTTCTACTAATAAAGTAAATTATATTATTTGATAATGTTTTTTATCATTCATATATCTCTACTAATATTAAAATTTGCATTGAATTTGGTGTCACAAATCGACCAGAAACCAACTAAGTTGCATAATGATGAATATATCATTACTTTATATAGTAAATTGTATTATTTCAAGGGTGTTTAATGTACAATACTCATTTCTCCGTATATTCTTATAATATGTAGAGAGATGTATTTGCAAGTTTTAGGGCTTCAACTTCTGCTCATATATCTCTACTAATAAAGTAAATTATATTATTTCGAGCGTGTTTTTTTATCATTCATATATCTCTACTAATATTAAATTTTGTACTGAATTTGGTGTCACGAGTCGATCGGATTTCAACTCAGTTGGATAATGACGAATTTATCATTACTTTATAAAATAAATTATATTATTTGAAGAGAAGAAAATAGAAGATTAGGCTCCTCTGCAATGTTTGGATGTATAAGTCAATATGTAGTAGTTTAATGTATTTCAAGTCTTAGGGCATCACTATATAAAGGAGTTAATTACTTACATCTTCTACCTAATTTGTATGTGGCCAAAGCTGTGATCAGGGGCGAAGATAGGATAATTTTTTAGGGGGGCCGGATGAAATTTTAATTTTTTATAGTTTATATCTTTCTAATTTGTAAAGGATTAAATCGAATTTTTATAATTTTAGGGGGGGCCAAAGTACAATTTTACCTTTACTAATTTAAAATTTAAAAAAAATTAAGGGCTTAAATAACAATTTTACCTTTTAGGGGGGCCGGGACCCATGCCAGCCCCCCTTGGCTTCGCCCCTGGCTGTAATGCAATTTTTAATGGATGAAATATTAATATAATATTCTGTATTCTACCCGTTGAAGAATATAAAATCTTTGGTCAAATTATGATTTCATCCTCGTACTATAATTAATTTGATATTCAATTAATATACTTTAATTTGATATAATTTAATTTTTTACTGTTAGTTTAAATCATCAACTCTGTTAAAATTTAATTTTTGGATAATGTGAAATTTCTTTTGAATACCCTTAATTCATTGTGCCATTTTAAAAAGTAAAATTCTTCACTAATTTTCCATTAAAAAAAACCCAGTTTCATGATTTGAACTATTTTTTTTATACAATACCTAAAAGTACTCATAGCCTCTCTCAACCCTTAAATAAGAGGATAATGCGCTTCAGCGTACTTAAATCCATATCCTCCTGCACTGGCAATAATACCGATACTAATCGACTATTTTTTTTTTTTTAAATCACACTAGTCTACTTATGAATTTATGCTATATTAAAATAGAAGAATTAAATCTCTAAATTTAGTATAGGGATGAAAACAGGAATTTGACACAAATATTTTTCCTTTAGGTTTCGCATGATATAACTGGATTCCGATATGATCTACTACAGAATCTTTCTAATTCAGTTTCTATTGGTAGTTTGCAATGTTGAGCAATCTCACATTGCTAAGATATCAACAAGTTCGGTAAAAGTATTATGGAAATCCATATACTAGGAATTAGATTACATATTACCCTCTTTATTAAAAAAAATAGTAAATTATATGTTAAATTAAAGAGTAATTTAGTCTTTTCTGTTACAAATTACATCCATTTCTAGTATTAAAAACTGACGTGACAAACATAATAAACAGAGAGACACATGGCATGCCATGTGTACCTCATGTTGACATATAATAACCAATTTTTAACAGTAAAAATAGACTAAATTTTTAACAGAAAGATCAGTTTACTCTTTAATCTAATATAGATGGATTAATCTATCTATTTTTCAGTAAAGAGAGCAAAATAAAATCCGACTCCTAATAAAAAAAGCCTCTATGATACTTTTACCAAACATGTTAAAATGTTTATTTGATGCTATTTTAATCTAAGCCATCTGAGTCTCATTATTAGCCCATGTAAAGTGGGTTACTTGACATAATAATTAGGGTAAATTACATCCAAGGTCATTAAATTATTAGTAGGTTTACATTTTGATCATTAAATTTCAAAAAATTACAAAATGGCCACTAAATTTTTTGAAAGTTTTCATTAAAGTCATTAGGTAATAAATTTCTTTTTTTATATTCGACTAACAAACTCCAAATGACAATTCGACGACCGATATAGGTCAGGAGGAAAGTAATAGCATGTGATTAATTTGAAATAATTTATCACAAGATGCTCTTGGGAGCTTCACCGAAAGTTTTAATTTGTTATAGGTGACAGACAAATGGCAACTCAACTGTAATTATATAAGTAGAAATATGTATAAGATAATCATACATTAATTTAATCATTATAGATGATTAGAATTGAGATAGTTAAAGGAATCCAGTATTATTAATGATATTTATCCTTTTAAATATTGAAATAATAAAAAGGAATCCGGCATTATTATTAAATGATATTTATCCTTTTTTAGGTATGATCTTTATCTTTCTTTTTTTTTTTAATTTTACAATATGATTTTTTTTTTGTGAATTACAAGAGGAAAGTAAAGTCTTAACAACAACGTGATTAACGCGACTCGAACCCAGACCACACCTGGGACAGTGAACACCCAAACCATCAGGCCAATACACGGGGTTCATGATCTTTATCCCTTTAAATAAGCGTAAAATTTGGTTAAAATCAAGTTAATTGAATTAATAAATGTAATGTAATTTGATTAATTTGGTTTCGGTTTAGTTAGTTTAGTTAATATGTTATATTCTCAACTGCATCATGACACGTGGCAAGCTGCAAAAACGCTTGAAATTGGGAGGTAACCTATGAATTCACCATTCTGGGATGACCATCCGGACAACGGAGGGCCTAACCTTCATCAAGAATTTGAGGTTGTTGGCAGTGGCGAAGCTAGGGGAGATAGCAAGGGCCTCGCCCCCCCTAAAATAAAAAAATTTCCATTTAGGCTCATTTATAATTTATAAAATTTTAAATTAGTAATGATAAAATTACACTTTGCCCCCCCCCTAAATGATAAAATTTTGATTTAATCCTTTAAATCTATTAAAATAGTGAAATTGCTTTATCCCATGAAGTTGGAACGAATGACAGGATTTGTCTTATCACAGACATCCTCATCCCATCAAAAACATCTTTCCCACGCATTCCATAATGATGGCTAGATGACAAGTCTAACACGTTAACACCACCTTACATGAGACCCCTGACTATAACTACCTCCAAGAAGGAAGAAAATTGCTATTGAGATTTGCATTAACAGTGATTTTGAAATAGGGAATCAACATGCATATTAAACGTAAATGATAAGTTGTTGGACAAAATCATTGAAAAGAATCATTTCTCAGTTCATTGGTCACTCAAATCAATTATAGATGATATTTTCACACTGAGAGACCAATTTCAATTTCAAGCAATTCGATTGTCTAAGAAGACGGAGAAACACTTAATTAGATAATACGGACAACAAGGCAATCTCTTCGTATGATAGTCAGGGTATTCGCCGTCCCAAATGTGGCCTGAGTTTGAGTCGCGCTAGTCACATTGCTGTTAGGACTTTATTCTCCTCTTGTAATTCAAAAAAAAAAAAAAAAACCCCAAAATGTAGGATGCCTTTTCCAACTACATAAAGCGAAAATTATCATCCACATATAAAGTTGAAAATCACTTATTTTTCTTTGGACACAATCAATCTAAAGCATATATTCAAACTGCATTGATCTATATACATGTCATCCTACAATAGGTACTGTTCTTTTCCTTTCTTCAAGATTGTTGTAGATTTATATGAATCTAACTACATTCCATTCAACACTTGCCAAACTATAATATTCTAACTGTTTTCTTTTTCTTTTTCTCATTTATTCTTCCACCTTTTATACATATAACAACGTTATTGCTCTTTATATCTTGAATGTTGGGTGAGCTTTAATTATAAAAATATATTATTTAATAAACTAAAAAATACATAAAATTATGTGCAATGTATGTGATTTACAAATTAACTAAATGCTTAAAGCTATTTTTTAAAAAAAAATTCACATCATCGCTTATATCATCAATTTACGCACACTAATAACACCATAAAAGTAAAGAGACCAGATAATATTAAACTAGAGAGATTAAATCACAAAGTTTAACATAGTATGAGGACTAAAATTAAAATTAGACCATTTGTATATAAATATAAAATAAATCAAAGGGTACCAATCACATTTTTGGGTCATCTCTTTAAATAATTTTGATGTTGGAATTAATTAATACATAAAGCTACACTAGCAATGCTCTTTCTCTCTCTCTATATATATACTCTCAGTTAAGTAAGCTACAATTGCGCAAAGGAACGTATATTCTCTTTATTAGAGTTGTGTGATCCAAATTGTTCAAAAGTCAAGGATTGATCTTCATAAATAGGCCATAATATCTTTAATATAACAATATGTTAACATGTCTAAATATTTTCTTCATTAAATTACCAAATCAAATGAGGAAAATAATAAACTACTTCAATGGCAGTCTACAGTAAGCACTGCCAAGCACCACTCATCTTTATTCTTCACATCTTGCCTCAACACTTCCGATTGCAATTACTTGATACCTTGTTAGGCTACTTAAGTTTTAATTTTTTAAAAAATTAATGCAATATTTATGCGAAACTCTTGTCTAATTTAGAATGAGAATGAAGAACCCTAATTAAGTTACAAGACATTGCAACTTTGACAAGGGTGAAGACAAGGAGGAGGTATCCCCTAAATGGTAAATTAATTATGTAGTTCCTTCAAGATTTATAAAATCATAAATTAATAAAATGGTAATTTTTTTTATTTTAGATCTCAAAATTTATTATTCATTTCTGGTTTTCTTAAAGTAATTTTTTTGTCTTCACCCCGTACTTTGACACTCCTTTGTCCTTGGAGAAATATGTGTTTAACTAGGGTTAACGCATTGGGGTTTAAATTTTTTTTTGGTCCAAGTTAGTCCCTAATATTTTCTTGAAAACCTTAAAGTTCATATTTTAATGTAAAAATAATTGCCAAATTCAAAAATTAACTTGAACAAAAAATAAAAATAAAAAATCAAACCCCAATATAAGAATTATTGCTAAACACAAATCCCAAATATCATCCCATATAAAGTTGAAAACTACTGATTTTTCTTTGGACACAATCAATCTAAAGCATATATTCAAATTGCATTGATCCTTTTTTTTTTTTGCTCAATCAAGGTATTACAATACCGCAATTGCAATAACATACTGACAAATGCCACCCTAACCCCTAACAAACAGACCCACACCCATGAAAAAAAACCACACTCAAACGGATAACCACAAAAACACCCCAATAATCCCAAAATCCCCCTCTATTAGACAGCCCTCTAAGCAAAAGAACAAAAAACCAGCACCAAAACTCCCTAAGATTCCCAAACAGCAAACCCACATACTTGTTCTGACATAATTATAACAGTCCAAGACTTGAACTCACCACCAAGCCTTAAACATACCAGGCCTTCTCATTCCAGCAGTCGCTAATGAATCTGCCATTTCATTACCATTCAGTTCAGCTAATCAAAAAGTAACCTCTCCCACACAGGCAATCCTCCTTTCAAAATCTGCAAATGTAGCTTGTTTCGACCAAGGTCTCATTTTGTCCAATATCCAATTATACACAAACCTCGATCCCATTTCAACAATAAACGAACCAGATCCCTTCCATCCTATCTCAATCATTACTTCCAACATAGTGATAATTGCTCATAATTCAGCTGACTTTGCATCACAGGCATCACTTGGACCCGAGAATAAAACTCTTACAATTCCTTCCTCGTCTCTCAGGCTCTCAGCACACCTCCACCACCTAAAGCAACCTCAGAAGCTATACCACTAACGTTAAATTTCTGCCACCCATGTGGAGGATAACTCCAACCCCATGACACAGATTTAGAAAAACTGCACTTGTACGGACAAAACCACCATAATCTCTCTTGAACCATTCACTCATCGAAAGCAGCTCTTACCCACAATAATGCCCTCATCTTGGAATGAAAAATCAGTGTATCCATCGACAACACCTTTCTTTCAAACACCATCTCGTTCCTAGCGAGCCAAATAGACCAACAAGAAGCCGCAATTGCAATCAACCACAGACTTTTGCAAGAACCATGAAGCTTCACTTTAAAACATAAAGAGTAAAAGTCTTCAAAGCTGCTCACCAATTTCCAGCCAACGTCCCACCAATTAAAAATCCTCCTCCAGAAACCAACAATAAAATTACATTTAAAGAACAAATGGTCTGCCCTCTCCAGCTCACGATTACACCAAGGGCAAACATTCAATATGGTTTGCAGATTCACCCCTCTCTTCACTAAGAAATCCTTCGTGGGAACTTTGTCAATAGCTAACAACCACAGAAAGTTACGCACCCTTGGAGGAACTTTTAATTTCCAAATTTTATCAAAAGCAAAAATGGAGTCATCCCCATCACCCTCAATCAGCAATTTAGATAACTTCTTCACTGAGAACTCTCCTTTACTATCGTGCATCCATAATAACCGATCCTCCACCCCCGGTACCAGGACCACACTAATCACCCTTTCAATGAGACGACTAAGAATCCCCAATTCACGACCTAGCAGAGGCCGTACAAAAATATCTTCCCATTTAACATTACTAAAACCACTTTTGAACGAATAATCAAAAACCGATCCATTTTTGAGTTTTGCTAATCGAAAAAGTCTAGGAAAATCCACTTTTAATGGACCATTACCATACCATATATCCTCCCAAAACAACGTCGACTTTCCATTCCCAATCTTCCAGTTAAAATCTTTATTCCCCATCCATCTAGCTACTCTAACATCAAACGAATTCTCAACAATCGCTCTCCAAACAGTCGACATTTCTTTCAAATTGTTCGCGCTAAATCTCCACTGTTGCACACTAGTGCCATACTTTGCTAATATCACTTTACTCCACAACGCCTTTTTTTCAACCACTAAACGCCATCTCCATTTTGCTAACAAAGCTTTGTTCTTTATCGCGAGATTAACCACTCCGGCTCCACCTTTTTCTTTTGGGCTGCAGATCTGGTTCCAACAAACTTTTGCCATTTTTCGTTTTCCATCAAAACAACCCCACATAAAATTTCTCCTAATTTTATCAATCTTTTTAATTACTGTCACCGGCGCCTGAAATAAGGACATGAAATAAATAGGCAGAGACGATAATACTGCATTCATCAATACTACCCTTGCAGCCCACGACATAGTTCTACATTTCCAACCCGACAATTTCTTTCTAAATCTCTCAACCACAACATCCCAAGTAGCAACTCTCCTTGGATCCGCTCCCAATGGAATTCCCAAATAACTAAAAGGCAACACCCCAATCTTACATTTACAAATAGCTGCCATACGATAAAGAAATTCTTCATTCACACCAAACCCCACAATACACGATTTTTTGAAGTTAATACTCAATCCCGAAAAAAATCTCAAAACAACGAATAATGAATTTCATATTTTCCAACACCTTTTCTTATGCTTTTAGAACAATATAGTGTCATCCGCAAATTGTAAATGCGAAATTGTCTGATCCAGAATAACTTCTTGAATTCCTTCAATTAATCCCATCGTCCTTGCTTTGTCCAGAAACAAATGTAAGACTTCCGTCACTAAAATGAAAAGGAATGGAGATAAAGGACCCCCTTGACGAATCCCTCTACCAAATTTAAATTCGTTTGTAGACGAACCATTAACAAGAACAGCTGCTCTCGCCGTTGAAACACACTCCATAGACCATCCAATCCAGCGATCGCCAAAACCCATCTTGCGTAAAACTAATTCCCGAAAATTCCAACGAACACAATCATACGCCTTGGAGAAATCCAGTTTGAAGATCAAATTGCCCCCGTTTCCTTCCATTTTCTTCATCGAATTATCACTTCATTTGCAATTAAAATACCATAAAAAATCTGCCTCCCTTTGATAAAAGCGCATTGTGTCTCACTCACAGGCTCTCCTATAACCTCCCTTAATCTACGAGAAAGAACCTTTGCTACAATTTTATACAATGAACTAACCAAACAAATTGGTCGAAAATCAGCAATCTCACTCGGATTTTCAATTTTGGGAATAAGAGCTATAAAAGAACAATTGATGGATCTTTCAAGCTTCCCAGATCTATAAAATTCTGACATCATTCTAAACAGATCTTCTTTAACTGTATTCCAACATTTTCTGAAAAAACACATGTTAAAACCATCCGGACCAGGAGCTTTCGATTCCTCACAACTCCATACTGCATCTCTAATCTCCTCTCTTAAAAAAGGTTCCTCCAACTTCTCAACATCAATATCCTTTAATCTCCTAAAATTGAGCTCTATCCCTAACCTCCAATTTCTCGAGCGCACCTGAAAATGGTTTTTAAAGAAATCATACACTCACTCTCTTTTTTAACTCCCTTGGTTCATTACACAAAAATCTCCCGATTTTCATTCTGTAAATAGTCTTTCTTTTTGCTTTTATCTTAACAGCTCTATGGAAAAAAGCTGTATTCGCATCACCTTCTTTCAACTCCATCATTCTAGATTTTTGTCGCCATATCGATTCTTTGAATTTAATTGCATCCCAAACATCAGAATTCAATCTTTTAAGCTCCTCCAGTTCTCTCTCGTTCAGCGTTCATTGCTCACTAATTTCATCTAACACCTTAATCCTTTCTTCACACTCTACTATTCTATTCTCCAAAACATTGCAATTATCCCCGTTCCATTTCTTCAATACCCCCTTAAGTTTTCTCAATTTTCTTGCTACTTGCCCATTCAATCTGCCCATGTTAGACCATTCTTTCTCAATCAAGCCCACACATTCCTTTTTCTTAAACCACGCATTAATAAACTTCAGTCGCGCTAGTCTCGTTTGTTGTTTGGGCTTTACCCTATTATTATAATTTACTAATTCACCAAAAAAAAAAAAATAGCACAAAAGAAAATTATTTTCCTTTCTTTTCTTTTCTTTTTTCTCTTTTTTAAAAGTTAAATTCTTGCTAAAATGGGTGGGGAAATTCATTATTCTTTTGGAATAAAGAAGCTGATTAAATTTACAAAAAAAAATATATATAAACACAAAAAAAATTGCTTAATCCAATTTTATAAAGCTATGTATTTGATAAGAACAAAATATAGAATTTATGCCGTGTTATTTTCTAGAGCTTTCAAGGGAAAAATCTTAAAACTATATATGAAATTTGTAATTTGGTGTAATTATACATATAAAATTTTGATTGCGGTTTAAATGTATACATAAAACATTAATTTTGATTCAGTTATACTCATTTAAAGAAATAAATAATTATTTGTGTATGCTATATAAACATAAAATGATGTTATATCAGTAATTTTGTTAATAATTTGTGAGAATTAGATTAAATTAAACTTTCATCTATAAAATTGTATAAAATCAAAACTCTTATATAAAAGTATAAATTAAATCAAAATTCATGTATAATTTTAAAATTTATCCCTAATACTAATTAGAGCTGACAAGTGCAATCAATTAAGCTTAATTTTACATTTTTGTTTTCAACAAACACTTTTATCTCAAAAGTTTCCATAGGTTTTCGGTTTACTCTTTTGCTTTTCAATCAAACACTTGTATCTTAAAAGTTATCTCAAAATTCCTTCAACATTAGTAAAGAATATATCAATGTAGGGTCTAAAGGGCTAAAAGTTTTGGCGAATCTACTCAAAAGATTCCACAATGAATGTTTACCTATTGCTTTTCTTTGAAATTCAATATCTATCTATCCATGGGGGCGTAGCCAAAAGAGGTACGTAAAGGTTAAGGAACTCGACTTCCAACTAAATTGAAAAAAAAATCCTTTTGAAAAATTAAAACGACCAATTTAAGCATTGAGTGGGCAAATTCTATTTTTGGCCCTCTTAAAAAATTAATGAACAAAAGTAAATCTTTTTAACACAAAATTTTTAACTTTGACCACACTATCGTAGTTTTTGTTTTGTCTACACTATCACGGTTTGTGTTTTGTTTATTCTTTTCCATTAAAGTAATGGAAATTTTAGTTTTAGTTTTTCATTTTTAGTTTCTAGTCGTGTTTTCGCATATATATGAGATTTGTTAAGTTAGGGTGTTGCTAGATCTATTGAAAACCATTCTCGATGGGGGCAGGAAAAATCTGATTTGTCATTTTCCTATTAGAAAATGATAGGAATGACGTAGAATCATAGTTTTATACAATCCATTCTCGCTTATTATGATAGAGCACAATGATGGTGTTTGTAAAATTAAAATCCAAGATTAAGAAGAGAAGGATAAACCATTTGAGACTTACCCTTTTGTACATCATTGGTGATCTAGTTCTATAGGAAATAGTTATATGCGATGATGAAGCCCAACAAGAAGAATGGAGGCTCCAATCTCTCGCACCATGACCATAATCTTCTAAAAATAAATTTAACTTCTTAAAAAAAATAAAATTATGTTATATTTAGATAAATAAAAAATCAAACATCTTAAATGCAATCAAAATAAAACTTAACAAAGCCGATTGAGTTTTAGCTTGATTGGTATGAGCATTGTCCTCAATGCAGGAGGATGTGAGTTCAAGGTGCTGAAGTGCATTATCTTAAAAAGAGTAGATCTTAATAATTTTAAAAGATTTAAATGTTCCCAATTTTAATCTTATTTGTGTTACTTTTATGGGCCATTTGGGCTTTTAGGCCATAGAACAACATATCTTTCTTCAATCTATCATCATGGTTGTCGTCTTAAATAAACATTGATTTTTATTTTCAACTTGTTTAATATTTGGGTAAATTACACCCATCGTCACTTTTGTTTACCTTAAGTTACATTTTAGTCACTTGTATTTGAAATGTTACATTTTAGCCACTTACGTTATCGTGTTGTAACATTTTAGTCAGTAAGCCGTTAATTACCGTTAACGGTGTAATGGTAAGCTGATGTGACACATTAAATCATCATTTCAAACAAAAAATTTAGGTTAAATTATACAATCGATCCCCATATTTTTCATTTTTAACAATTTAATTTTTTTATGTTCTTTAAATTTTCCTTTTTTTTTCTTTTTTTTTTCCATTCTCTTCTATTTCTCCTCCTATTTTCCTACCTTCTCCATTTCTTTCAACATATCAGGAAGTCGAATTGACAATGAATAAAGAAGTAGAAAGTCAAAAGCCATCATTACCTATAAAATGAATATTTGTTAAATTATTGTTAAAAATGCGCATCAAACTCAAAAAATTCAAATTATAAACAAATGTTTTAAAAACCAAATTCATCTAAATTCTCGATTCAACCAATTAAACCATATATATTCAACTCTTCGTAAATATTATTACCTTTTCTTTCTTTTAATATTCCAACGTCTCCTTCATAATTCCACAACCATTACATTTCCTCTTCATAGGTTAGCAGCCCATGATTTCGACCATCCAAAAAAGAGGTAAGCAACCCATGAAAATATCAAAATAATCAGCACAGCCCCTTCTGCTAGATGGGTCAACAGGTTATTAGTAGGATTGGATAAAATTGGGCTAAATTTTAATAATATTAGCCACAAATTAAAACTATAATCCAAAGAATCAGAAAACCTGGTTTTAGATAGTTTTTTTCGATTCAATCGATTTGATTTTCAATTTTATAGGATTCTTAATGGTTTAGTTTAAAACGGTTTAATAACACTTTCTAGACTAACGAACTAATCGATTTCTAGTTTGATCGACTGACCTGACCTGATTTTAATAACATTGGGTTATCCATAAATAATATAATTGTGATAAAAAAATTCAATTGTTTTTTTTATCATTCTATTCATGAATTAATAAAAATAATGGTTTTATGAAATTTTATATTTTTAGTATAATACTTGCATATAATTTTTTATATTGCTAAAACATAAAAAAATCTTAATTAAAATATAATTGTTCTAATAAACTAAAAAAATAAACATATAATATTTAATAAACTAGATAAATATAACATTTTAATTAGAAAGAGAAAATAAATGCTTAAATTTTTAATAAATAGTATCTAATAATTGACAATCAATCTATGATCGATTTGACCTCTGAACTTTAACAAATCTTTCAATGTAATATTTGTACTTTAAAAATATCGACTTTGGCATCTCGCATTTCATCATGTATGTTAATGTATTACTCACTCTTAAAGTTGTTAATGAAATGGCATCTAACCACCAAAAGGGTGACACATTTTGTCGAGTCACATCAAGGGACCAAAAATATAAATATTCTCTACATTTAAAAGTAATCAAAATATAAAAAAAAATACTAAATTGAAAAACTAATGTTATTAGAATGAACAGTCATCGTCCGGCCACCATGTCGATGTTGTCGTTTGAAAATCACATCGGCCTCTTCTCAGATCGCTTGTTGATTCATCTTGAAACTAAAAGAGTTGTGCGCATGACTTATTTAATTTAAGGTCCCTAGGATGATTTGAAATAAATAATTGGACCATGTGTCCTGATAATTCAAAGCTTAACACTATTGATCATAGATACCACATTGATAGGTAGACTAAAAGTATGGGTACTAAATTAAAAGATTAGATAAAATACAAAAGCCAAACATGTCATAATCCTTTTATTCACCCATAGTACATTAAACACTATTCCTTTATAGATTTATATGAATCTAAATAATATTTGATTTAACACTTACCAAGACTGATATTTATTCCAATTCTTCATCAATTATTCATCCATTCAATGGTGGAAATTAAGGCAAGTGAATTGAAAACTAGAAAAGAAAAAAGAGGGGTTGTGATATTTTTATTTTTTAAGGTATTTATCGGAGCGAATTCAGTAACTAATCCTCCGCATTCTGTAAACACATTAAGAGGGTAGATGTTGACCACGAGTTTTAAAGTTGCTCCATACCCAAGGCGAGGATCGAACCCTCGACCACTGATTAAGGTAGGAGAGACCCTTGTTATTTCACCTAGCTTCCATGGTTGGGATTGTGATATTTTGTTTAAAGGGTTCATTCCAAATTTCTATGTGTTGAGTGAGGAATTAATTGCAACTAAATATCAATATGTTATTGTATTAATCTTAAGCTAAAAAAACTTAACAATTGAACCCTATGTGTTGGCCTGATAACTAAGGTGTTCATCACCTCAAATGTAACTTGAGTTTAAGTCGTATTAGTCGCGTTGCTATTTAAAAAAAAAATCTTAACAAAATATTCTACTTTTATCTTTAACAAATCTTGCTAGGAATAGTTTTTCTTTTTATTTCTTTCTTGGACACGCTTGTTACAAAAGCTAAAAAGTAAGTTTTTCTTGTTGAGAATCATATGCTACTTGAAAATGAAGATTTTTTTTATTTTTTATTTTTTAAAAATTGAAAAAATATGTTTGGTAATTAAAATGTTTTGTTTTCAATTATGAAAACATAAGAAATAGAACAAAATAAAGGGAAATAGGTTTGATATTTAAAAAGTGTGGAAAAAATAATATTTTTTACATTTATATGGGTTAACCATATATATGGTATGTTTGAGTAATCATTGTAATTAGTGGATTTTACTCAATTACACTCTTTAATTCTCATGAGATTTGGGATAATTACAAACAATTGCAATATGGCTTTCCAATAAAATTCGTACCTGATTTAACTTTAGGAAGTTATTTTTATACAACAATAATAATATTTTAATTTTAGGAAATATATTTTATTTTTAAGATATAATTATATGTTATTTTACTAGTCATGTTTAAGTAACCTAAAAATTTTATTGACGATTGATAATTTTCAATACATTTTGACTTATTATATATTTAACTAAATTATATAATATTTATTATAAATTACTTATACTAATTTTAACTAAATTATATAGCATTTATTATTAATTATTTATACTTGAGCAAGGATTAATCAATTATTACAATAAGTATATGTTTAATGTTAGAGAGGGAATAGTGCAACAAATATAAAATGCTACAGTTAGTAAATAAAATTAAGGATAATATACAAAGTATTAATATAATTCATGAATAATTTAATTAACCAATCTGTTTGAAAAATTACAAGTGGACTTAGACGAAAATACTACACTCAGGACATCTGATCCAACAGTTACGGCGTGTTGTGGCCGAAAGAAACGGCTCAAAATTGAAAAGTAAGCATTAACATTATAGCCAATTGGTTACATAATTCAGACTCAATCCTACGTCTGCGAGGCATCACGCATTTTATAGTACAAGAGATAACTTAAACTCAACCACTCGATTATATATCTTATAGACATGACAAGATAATCAAACTTTTTAAGTTCCTTTACTTAATAGAAAAGCTTCCTCGAATATACCACAAATTTGGTTGCACGGAATTCTTCAAAAGGTTAAAAAAATAATTAAAAATGCTAAGAAAGAATAAACAAGTCTTTACACTTTCGTTGGTAAAGTGAATTGCAAAAGAGTGTAATGTGGCACCAACACAACATTCTATCGACTTCCTTTGTCTCACGCATCCTAATTACAGACTTGGATGGTGAATAAAGCAACAAAATACTTTTGGTTTTGGATGCCTAAATTAAGACATGCATATATATTTTATTTCTTAAGGTATTTATCGAAACGAGTTTAGTAATTAATCCTCCGCATGCTGTAAGCCCATTAAAGGGTAGATGTTAGTCACGAATTTTGAAACAACTTCATACCCAGAACGAAAATTAAACTCTCGACCACCGATTAAAATAAAAGAATAAATTAAAATATTAAATACAGAATATATCATAAATCTTTATATATTTTTGGACCACCAGTGGAAAAACCACGAATCTCTTCAATGATAATAATAAAACATAAAATCACATTCACGACTTGTGAGTGATGCTAGTCACACACGTCAACATCCGACGTCAAATTTCGAATTTATATGACTCAAAAAATCCTATAAATACTGTTTTATTTTCTTACTTTTATTGAAGGAAAAAAAAAGTTTACTTTTTCATATTATCCTTAACTATAGTCACTTAAATTTTTCTTTTTCAAGTGAAGGGTAATTTCTTTTTAAAAAAATAAAATCCAACTTAATTTAAAATTTATTTTCTTGCAAAAGTCAGGATAATTTATAAGTTAGGGATAATATAATTTTTTACCTCTAAATTTGACAATTAAGTGGACTTTATTATCTATAATTTTGACAAGTAGATTAATTTAAATAAATATTGTTTTATATTTTAAATAGTAAAAGAAACCTTTGCGCAAACTTGGGAGGGCCAGGCTTGGACTCGAGTCTGAATATTTTTTTTAACATCAAATCACAATTTGATCCGATCTAACCCGTTAACACATCTAAGTACTATTACAAACATGAAGCCATAATAATAATAACCTTCAAAGTCTAGAAATATCTATTTCTGCCCCTACCCAAAAATATTATATATATATATATATATATCCTGGTATGTAAGAATAAAATTAGGGTGAATTACACTCATGGTTACTCTAAAATAGAGTTTATCTTATTTTGGTTACTTCAAATTTTTTTTCTTAATTTTGTCACTCTAAATAAGATAATTATGCAAATTAGTTACTGTTGTTAAAACTTTTGTTTTCTTTTAACGGATTGCTGATGTGGCACATTGAGTGACTAACACGACATTTTTGTTGACTTTTGACTAAAGTTTAGGGACCTATTTATAATTAGTCCAAAACTTTTTTTCTCTAAACTTTAATCACAAGTCAGCAAAAAGAATGTCACATGTAGGTTGCTCAATGAGCAAATGTACAACGTCAACAATCCGTTAAAAGAAAACAAAAAAATTAACAACAATGATAAATTCACACAATTATCTTTTTTAAAGTGACTAAATTGAGAAAAAAAAATTGAAGTGACCAAAATAAAACAGACCCTATTTTAAAGTGATCATAAGTGTAATTTACCTATAATATCAGTATGTTATATTGGAATAATATATATATATATATATATATATATATATATATATGCATGATCCCCTATAATAAACAGTTACAAAAGGAAGAGAATAAGAATAAAAAGGGTCCAAAAAAAAGAGAGAGAGGAGATAATTAAGAATAAAATATAGGAAAAACTGGTGAACTGTGGTCAAGAAATTTCTATATAAATTCATGCCTCTAGTAACATATTTTGATCACATAGCAAACTCAAGTAGTTATAAACCCTTTAATTTGTCCCCCTTCGCCAACATGCCTCTTTATGTGCCAAAATCCATAAACCTTAGCCTCAATGAAGAGCAATTGAAGGCTGTCTTCAGAAAACACGACGTCAATGGCGATGGTTGTTTAAGTAAGGACGAGTTGATGAAAGTTTTCCGTGAACTCGGATCCCGGAACCCAAGTTGGCGAGTTCGTCGGTCTTTGCACCATGCCGATGGCAACGGGGACGGAACCATCAGTTTAGATGAACTGGATGAGCTTGTCAAATATGTTGCCAAGCAAGGATATGGCATCAACTAATGTATCTTGTTTGTGTATATGTCGTATAATAAGATGGTTGATCTATGGGAATTAGCTATATATATATATATATATATGTATTTGCTTCTTGTTGATTGCTTGTGTTGCAGCAATTACATATGCTGGAAAAAAGACAAGTTTCTTTCATTGCAATCCGTATATATAAGATGATTGCAATGATGAATTGCAATCTTTGTTGATGGGTCTTAACTTGTCTCCTTTCAATATTTATTTCCTTTCATCAATTATTCATCCATTCAATGGTGGAAATCAAGGCAAGTGAATTGAAAACTAGAAAAGAAAAAAAAGGGTTGTAATATTTTTATTTTTAAAGGTATTTATCGGAGTGAATTCAGTAATTAATCTTCTGCATTCTATAAGTCCATTAAGAGGGTAGAAGTTGACCACGAGTTTTAAAGTTGCTCCATACCCAAGGCGAGGATCGAATCCTCGACCACTGATTAAAGTAGGAGAGACCCTTGTCATTTCACCTAGCTTCCATAGTTGGGATTGTGATATTTTGTTTAAAGGGTTCATTCCAAATTTCTATGTGTTGAGTGAAAAATTAATTGCAACTAAATATCAATATGTTACTGTATTAATCTTAAGCTAAAAAAGCTTAACAATTCAACCCTATGTATTGGTCTGATAACTAAGGTGTTCATCGCCTCAAATGTAACTTAAATTTAAATTGTACTAGTCGCGTTGATATTCAAAAAAAAAAAATTCTTAACAAAATATTCTACTTTTATCTTTAACAAATCTTGCTAGGAATAGTTTTTTCTTTTTATTTCTTTCTTGGACATGCTTGTTACAAAAGCTAAAAAGGAAGTTTTTCTTGTTGAGAATCATATGCTATTTGAAGATTTTTTTTATTTTTTATTTTTTAAAAATTGAAAAATATGTTTGGTAATTAAAATGTTTTGTTTTCAATTATGAAAACATAACACTGTGGTTGATAACTATTTTTCTATAATAGAAACATAAGAAATAGAATAAAATAAGTTCCTATAGATTCTGTCGTAACCATTTTTTTGGTAAAACAGTAAACGACGCGGTCGACTCGATTTTTAAAAATGAAAAGGAAGGGAGTCGCCACCGATCTTTATTTGGGTGTGATCGGATCACCTTTGTTTAAATAAAACGTCTCGGTTTATTAAAACGATGCTTTTGGTCTACGAAAATTTGAGAAAAATGGGTTCGGAAGTCAATTACGTGCGAGGAAGGATTAGCACCCTCGACACGCCCAAAATTGGTACCAAACTGATTGATCGATGTCTTATTGTTGAAAACTTTGAAATGATTTGAAAAAAACGATACTCTTTATTTCCAAAATTTGAAGGAATTGGAAGGGATGCTAAGACTCTCTTATTTTCGAAGAGATAAAGTATCATGTCCAGTAAGTTAGGTCGCGACACTTTAAACTCCCGAAACTAAGCTCGCCTTTTAAAAATTGGTTTTATTTTTGAAGAGGATCTCCCGTCATTTGTCGAGCGAGAAACCAGAACCCAGTAAGTTAGGGCTCGTTTTCCCGGAAATTCAAATTAGGAATATTGCCTCTGTTTTAAAAGAGAAAGAAACTTATCTCGAAGTATCTAGGCGTCGAGTCCAGTAAGTTAGGGCGCGACATTTCGAATTTCCGAGATTAAGTGTTTTGTTTAAAATTTGAATTGCGATTTTAAAAGGGATATTCCGTTATTTGGTTTAAATGAGGAAAACCGGAACCCAGTGAGTTAGGGCTCGATCTTCTCGAATCTCTAATACGAAATATCGGTTGTTATAAAACTGAGGCATCGAGAAAAATTAGCGTAAAAATGTGAAAACACGATGTTATGCGTGAAAAGAATAATAAAAAGGACACATACACGTATAAGTAAGGATGATATATAATATATTGGAAGTATTACGTATAATAACAGTAGTAGAAATAACGACGAAATAATAATAATAATGAATAATGAAGGAAGTAAAATAATAGTAATAATTTTTAGAGAAAAGAAAAATAAAATAAAATAATAGTAAGACATTTATATAAAAGAATATGTCAATATTGAAAATAAATATAACTAACTAATCAATATGATAATAACAAGATATATACATTATATAGAAATAATAATATGGTAACAGTAGTAATATCAGTAACTAATGGACATTTAATAGAACATATATATATATATAAATATAGTATGGTAATAGGGATAATAATGATAGATAGTAATTGTCGTAACCCTTTTTTGTGTTGGCAAAAAAAATGGGGTCGACGTGGGTTTTGAAAACGATTATAAAAAACGGGAGTCGCCACCAATCTTTTTTGATGAGGTGTGATCGGGTCACCTTAAAAAGTGTTTGTTTTTAATAATCAGATTAATTTATCAAAACACAATTCTGGTCTACGAAAATCAGAAAATGGATTCGGGAGTCGGTTACATACGAGGAAGGGTTAGCACCCTCGATACGCCCAAAATTGGTACCTAATTGATTATCTAATGTCTTAATGTCGAAAGTTGAAAACTTAAGTATTCAAAATACGATCCCTCTTGTTGCTGAAGAATAAATTTGGATAAATTGGAAATGTATGCCAAGGGCCGTCTCGTTTTAAGGTGAAGTGTTACATCCAATACTTTAGGACACCACATTTCGACCTTTAAAGTTGAACTTGCCTTTTATTCAAAACTTGTGGATTTAATTGAAAGGATATTTTGTTATTTAGAATGGACGAGAAAAGGAAACCCAATACTTTAGGGCATGATTTCTCGAGCTTCTAAATACAGAACATCGCCTTGGTTTTAGAAAATCTTATCTCGGAATAACAAAACATCTCATCCAATGCTTTAGGACATGACATTTTGAGTTCCCGAGAATAAGCTTTTTGTTAAAAATGTATTTGTTTTAAAAGGATATTCGGTTATTTAGATTAAACGAGAAGGATCGAAACCCAATACTTTAGGGCACGACCTCTCGAATTTCTAAATACGGAATATTGCCTTTGTAAAAGAATCCATTTTGTGTCGGGAAGAGTTGAGGTAACATGAAGTTTATAGTAAAATGTAAAACAAATTGCAATATCAACGTAGCAAAATGTAAGAAATGAATTACGGTATTGGCAAAGCATATAGAATAAACGCATTAAATACAAATGACAATAATAAAACAAAAATAAAATAAAACCAATAAGTTAAATGATAATAAATAGAAAACAAAAGGATAAACGGCAAGATGAAAGTTTTACAAGAAGGAAAGAAAAGAAAAGAAATAATAATAATGATAATAACGGTGATAATGAAAATAATATTGATATAGAAATATGAGTAGAAATGTATATAAAATATGATAATAATATGAGTGAAAATAGAAGTATGTATGTGAAATAGTACAAATATAAATAGATAAATGAAAATTAAATAAATAATAATAGTATTTAACTAAGAAAAATAAATATAGATATAAATATAGTAATAATAAAGATACTAATAATAACAATAATAATAATCACAAGAATAATATCAAATAATAGTAATAATAATAGTAATAATAATACATAGTAGTAATAATAATAAGATAAAAATAATACAACATAATATAATTTAAATGTAATAATAAGGTTAAGATGATTAATGATATATGTATAAAAAAATTACAATGGTAATAATAGAAAATAATAATAGGAATACTTAATAATGATAGTAGTTTAGTAATAATAATAAAATAATAATAATAATAATATGGTATTAGTAATAAAAAATGAAATAACAATGGTAATAATAATAAAATAATAATAACAAATATAATAGTAGTAATAATTATAAGATTAATAATAACACTAATAATAATAATAATAATAATATAATAATATTAAATCGATTCTAACAATAAAATAACAAAAAGGACTGAATTGAAATCAAGACAAAATTTTGGGTGCGAATCGGAAATAAAAAGTAAGGCGGAGGGCCAATTTGTAACGCCGCACGGAAATCCAGGGGGACGAGGAGCGCAAATTTCCCCGAGCGTTTAAGCGCAGCTGCTTTAGGAGGGACCGAATTGAACACACGAGGAAATGGAGGATCTGCGCATAAATTCCCCATTTTTTCGGCAAAACGCGCGGATCTGGCTGGGCGGGTCGGACCGGTCGGGCCAAGAAGCGAAACGACGTCGTTTTGGGGCTTAAGGACGCCGGCCAAAACGACGCCGCTTCGATCGGCTATTTAAGCCCCAAATCGAGAAAAAAAATCACTTCTCCCCTTTTTAAAAAAAATCGACTTCTTCTTTTTTTTTTTTCTCTGCGCAGGTGGGGTGGTGCGATTTCGGCCGCCGGACCGCCGCTCGTCCGTCGCGGCGTATCGCTGCAATCGCTCAAACCACCGCCTTGGGCCTAAAAGGTAAAATTTTTAGTTTTTTTTTTTTTTTAAATAAAAGGAAATAATATATGTGTGTGTATGTTGAAAAGAAAAAAGGAAGAGAAGATAAAAAAGGGATTCGAATGTAAGAAAAAGAGAAAGAAAAATCACCTCTCTCGGCTTTTTTAGTTTTTAGGTTTTAGTCTCGGTTTGCTGTTTGCTTCTGAAATTTCTTTTTATTTTTTTGTGTGGATCTTTCTGTTTTTATTGCTTAAAAACCATCTTTACAATAGATTTTTGATGGCTTTATATAGCCATTTTACACGTTTTTTTATCATTGTTGTCTTTTCTTTTCTTCTCTTGCAGTGCAACTTGAGGAGTGGCAATGGCGAGAGGCGTGTGAAGCAGAGCTTGGCAAGGGCGGTGGCGAGGCAGAGGCGTAAGTCGAAGACTAGGGGCGGCACATTAGGGGGGCTAGGGTTTTGTTTTTTTTCTGATTAGGGTTAACTTGGGTATTGGGCTAGCTGTTGGGCTTCATTGGGTTTGGGGCATTGGGCTGCTGTTTGGATTGGTTTTATGGTTTGGGTATGGTTTGTATTGGGTTATGGGTTTGTATGCTTAATGGGCCCCGGGCAAAAATGGGCTTGTACAGCTGCCCCTCTTTGCTCATTGTCGTGTAACGGGAATGGAGCAAAGACCTTCAAAGGACCAATTTTGCCCGGCCTTGTTGAGTCTTGACTTCTTAGGTGCTCTTCCACAGATAGCTTCATTCCTGTTCACCGCATCTTGTCGCTTCGATCCATTCCACCGCTACTTCAGAGAGGTAGGACCTATAGCTTCAATTTGCTCCTGCTGCGACTTCGAGGGGATGAGACTTGTTTATTTTAAATCGCTCCACTGCAACTTCAGGGGGGTAAGGTTTGTAATCTTCACTTATTCCACTCACTGGCCAAGACAATAGGATGATGGCTTAAATCATGTTTCCTCTTTTTTAGGGAGACAGATTTGCCTTCGATCTTGCCCCACTCTTGGTTAGGGGCGACAAGATCTACAAATTTGACCTATTTCACTTCTTGGTCGGTGGCAATAGGATGATGGCTTAAATCATGTTCCCTCTTGTTTGTTTGGGAGTCGAGATTTGCCTTCGATCTTGCCCCACTACTGGTTAGGGCGACAAGATCTACAAATTTGACCTATTTCACTGCTGGTCAGTGGCAATAGGGCAGTGGCTTTAAATCATGTTCCCTACTTTGTTTAGGAGACGAGATTTGCCTTCGATCTTGCCCCACTCACCGGTTAGGGGCGACAAGATCTACAAATTTGACCTATTTCACCGCTGTGGTCGGTGGTAATAGGACGGTCTTCAACCTATTCCACTGCTGGTCAATGGCAATAGGAAATCTTTTGCCTATTCCGCTGCTGGTCAGTGGCAATAGGATAATCTTCAACCTATCCCACTACTGGTTAGTGGCAATAGAACAATCTTCAACCTATTCCACTACTGGTCAGTGGTAATAGGACAATCTTCAACCTATTCCACTACTGGTTAGTGGCAATAGAACAATCTTCAACCTATTCCACTACTGGTTAGTGGCAATAGAACAATCTTCAACCTATTCCACTACTGGTTAGTGGCAATAGAACAATCTTCAACCTATTCCACTACTGGTCAGTGGCAATAGGATGGTCTTTAACCTGTTCCACTGCTGGTCAGTGGCAATAGGGTAATCTTCGACCTATTCCACTGCTGGTCAGTGGCAATAGGATGATCTTCCACCTATTCCACTGCTGGTCAATGGCAATAGGACAATCTTCAACCTATTTCACTGCTGGTCAGTGGCAATAGGATGGTCTTTAACCTATTCCACTGCTGGTCAGTGGTAATAGGACAATCTTCAACCTATTCCACTACTGGTTAGTGGCAATAGGACAATCTTCAACCTATTCCACTACTGGTTAGTGGCAATAGAACAATCTTCAACCTATTCCACTACTGGTTAGTGGCAATAGAACAATCTTCAACCTATTCCACTACTGGTTAGTGGCAATAGGAACGTGTTCAACCTATTCCACTACTGGTTAGTGGCAATAGGAACGTGTTCAACCTATTCCACTACTGGACAGTAGCAATAGGATGGTGGCTTCACCAATGTTTCTACACCGTCCTCTGGGGACATATCCTGTAAACTTAGTTTTATGTGCTTATGCTTATGCAAATGATGCGGATGCTATGATCAGAATGACTCAAACATTCCTAACTACATGTGCTATGGATGACATTTACGTGAATGCAGAATGTCATGAGAATAATGATTTTTTCAATGATTAAGATGCAATGATCGTAATAAATCGAATGCTCATAACTAAATGATATTATAGAGGACATTTACATGAATGCGGAATGTCATGATAATGATTCTTTGTTAAAAAAACATATAAGGATCAGGATGCGATGATCGAAACGCCCCTAATGATGATGTATGAATGTAAAATGAAATTATCCCTTTTAATGCTTAGGGTTGTCTCTGCTCAAGTCGTCCATCGAGTCTTATTGCTGACGTATTACGCTGCTATCTCACTCTGCTAGTACCTTTGCCAAGAACTCAAAGAAACAATCATATTTTGCTCAAATAACTTGCCCCAATGTAACTTCAAGATCCGTTCCACGGCACCTATAGAACTTCAAGGCTTATACCATCTTGAGATCCCCTCTCTTCAACTTCAGGGGGTGTAGGATCTGTGCCATCTTCGATCCATCCCACTACGACTCCGGGTGCGTAATTTGTAACTTATTCAAATGATTTGGTCTACTACACCTTCCATTCCCTAAGTTTCATGACCAGGTGTGCACGCATGATGGATACAAAATCATTCTTCGCGCGAATGATTGCCCATTCATACATCGCCATTTTTCATCGAGATGATACTACTTACGTAATACCTCGTCATTTTGTTCGATCACTATTTTCAACCAAATTCAAGAGATAGCCTCGATTCGAATTTTCCTCCATCATTATTCCCGATCCTTTAAACTCGAGGAGTTTTAAGCAATGGTCCTGTTTCAGGTTCCGGCACTACTCAAAAGTTTCCTAGAGTAATATGCGGAACTCTTTTTGTGAAAGTGTCGTTATTCTATTAATCATTATTTCAATGCAAAATGCAGAAAGAGACCGTAACTACGGATAAGAGAGAAGCCAGATTAGGAGCATAGCTCAAAACAAATAGGTAAAGCAAAAATAGCAAATGTAATTAGGAAGGAAATTTATTGGCGATATTTTGCAAAAAAATGGGTAAAATAGAAGCTAGGTGCCCCGAGATATCGCACTGAGCTTCTCTGCTCAAACTTCTTGAGGACCATTTTAGGCTCAATATGTGTTTAGGGGATCCGAGTACTTTGTCGATGCTTGAGACGCAACATATTTCTTCATTGTTGACCCAAGCGTGGCAAGACTACCGTATGCCTTACTTTCGGTCAAAATTTGAGTTTGCCCTTTCTCGGGTTTTCAACCCAAATCCCTTTGGTCTCAAGGCGCCCTTTGCGGGTTTTCATCTTGGCCTCTCCTTTTCTTCTTTTTCTTTCCTTTTGTGTTTTTTTTTTTTTTTTTTTTTTTTTTTTTTTTTGAAATCGTAACTCATAGGATTAGGCAAGTCCTTCTCATCCATCTTGATTAGTGCCTATGTTTTCCAAGCCAGTGCCTTCTTTGCTCGCATAGGGCACTTACTTTTCCTCCGAGTCCTTTTGGATATGAGGAATCCTTCTTAATGCAGAGTCTTTTGAACGGACCTTTTTGTCGTAAGCTTTGTATGAATGCTTCAATTAGACTTATCGTAGATGTCAAACTTTGTCCAAAAAGGAATCTTAACTTCCGATAATTGCTCTTATTTTGATGAACCAATGAGAAAAGCGTTACCCCGTGAGGATCTTGGCCAACATAGAAAGTAAATGGTAACTTCTCGATGCCAACTTTTACAAATATCGCTTGTCCTCGTAAAGAATTTGGATGGTTTTTGGCTCTCTTGCTTTTGACTGATGTGGTGTCGACTTTTGAACAGGACTATAAATTCGTGGTATCACGTTAAACACGTTCCTTTTAGGTATCCTTTATCACCACTCTCTTTTTCTTTTTCTTTTCTTTTTGTTTTTTTTTTTTTTTTTTTTTTCAAAATTGAAATTTGAAGTTGACGATTTGCTTGACTTTGTAATTTTGACATGTGAAGCGACCTTTTACCCTCTAGGTAAGGTAATCAAAGGTTATGAATATGAATCGATGTTGGTTCAAAGATTATGAGGAGACTAGCTTGATAGCGTCCATGCCTCACATATAGGAATCCACGTTTGATGGCCCCAACATGTCCGGGCCGTGATCATGCGATAATGTCTTGCCTTATTCTTGCGGTGGGCTAAGTTTCCATCTTCATCTCCTCGTTGGCTTGCAGATGTCGATCGACATTTCGCAAGGTAGGATCTGCCGCTTTTAACAAGTTGGAAATAAGTTGCAATCTCTATCATCTTCTAAGTCCTTAGATTCTCCCGGACACATATCTCACTAGAATGGGAGTCCGTGTATGTCACGCTCATGTCATTGATATCTGGGACCCATTGTCGGTATGAAAGTAATTTCCAGAGAATAAATGATTCCAAGAATGGTTATTTATGAACGAAGAACAAAAGAATATTCATAGAATTTAAAGCATGAAAAAGAACAAAAAAATATTGGTTCAAAAAGATGCATTTTAATTGAAATAGTAATTTTTAACACGAGCCTATTTCACAAAAGAGTTCTCATTGCTTCTAGGCTTAAAGCAACCAAAGATATTTCGTACATTACTCCGGTAAGCTTCTAAATACTACAGGAATTTCTTCCGCAGATCTCATTGCTCAAAATGCCCCTGTTTTTATACTTTTTTTTGTGCGTCGCCTATCTCCACAACACCTATTTTGATGAATTTTTCCACCAACTTCTTAAAAGTGTGCAATTTTCTATTGAGTGCCTGTAACCCCGCATGATACTCACATGACCTGACATTTAGGTTATACCATTTTGGGTATGGAGGTTGCAGTGGTTTTATATAAAAAGGAGCTACAACATGCATATCAAATAAGTTCGGTATAACTCCATATACGTCATGGGAATAGGAGTGAACTGAGGTTTTTTCGAATACGCTCATCGGATTGGGTTCTTGCTTTGGGGACCAGTGTGGTAACTACTACCTTCTTTGGTCGGTTTCTTTGTCAGAACGGCTTGAATAACCCTTAGTATACCCACTCGTGCTAGCCACATCCTTGTCCTTCCTCTTCGGGGCTTTTGAAACCCCTTCTCCTTTTTCTCTCGCCTCTGGTAGACCAAAAACAACACGGTTGACTTGCTCATTACTGTGGCCCATCGGAGAGTCCAAAGAAGACCGGTATCACCCTATATTGAGATCCAATAATGACGGTACCACGCGAGTGCGCGGTCCTGTTGAGTTGGGAAATTCATTGGGGAATAAACGATGTCTTCATCATTATCCACATCGTCGATCGCTAGGTCACTTCTTTTTCAAGTCCTCCCGCCAATTAATTGAGTTAGTTGGCCCATCATGTTCTTTTGGAAGTCTAGCATTTGCTCTCGCATTTCTTGTTGAATTTGGGTCAATTGCTCTTGCATCTGTATTTGCCTTTGCTCAATCCTCACCAACCTTTGTTCCATGTTTTCCAGTTAATCAAAACATTTTACCTAATTAGGGTCCTTTTGTAAAGGTCCAATACAAATGAATGCAATGTAATGCGAATGCAATGTAGTACGAATGCATGAATGCAAAGAGGTATCGATTCTGATCAACTTCATTTTAGGAAACTTTATTAGAAAACAAGTTCTTTTACATAAAACGGACTACTATATGCTTTCGTCCTAAGTCCTAAAGGTTTTTGGTTTCCCAAGCGGTGGATCTAGCTCTTGACTATGGTTAAGTCATGCACCCATATTTTATGCTTAACATATTCACTGTAATGCCAAAATCTATAGATGACCAAATTTACCTTTTGAATCGCACTATTGCTTCCCTCACGAGGTAATCTCGACTCTTTAAATTGTTGATCATAAGAATGATGAAGGTCTTCTACTCCTCTCTTGTTTCGAGAAGCTCGATCCGCATTCACAATTGTGTAATGTTTGGTTCTAACTTTTCGATCCCACCTTTCATTTCTTTAATCTTGTTCAGGCTTAACTTCAACTCGATTGCGAGTTATAAACTTCGATGGTAGTGAAGAGGTCATGTCTAAGCTTAGTCATCAATTCTTCGTAAAAGTATTGATCATTCACTCTAGCTAGCGCCATACCCCCGAGGGATTCTTCCGCTTCCAAGGCTCATAAAGATTAGAGTTTTTCTAGACAAAGAAGAAATCTGAGCTCGGGCATTTTAGATCGTATCCGTTCGATAGCTTTTCCAATTCTAACCACAGTGAAAGTCGTCTATTCTGGTTTGTCTCTTTTGGATCTATCTAATCGGGTCAATACAAATTCCTTTCATTTCTTCACACGAATCAAATCCCTTGCAATGTTGTTTGCATCACCACGATGAGCCTAGAAGTTAACAACAACCCTATCCTTCAATCCTAGATGGTTACCAATTTCAACGCCCATTCTTCTGAGAGAAATTTCCATCATTGCCCCGACACAGAGCACGACCTTCAACTTGGGTGAAATTAGTCTCGAAAGAAACACCATAAGAACGCAAAGATTGGCTCTGCTGCACTATGGTCTGCTCCCCATGAAACATAGAATAAGGCTTTCATTCTTTCCCGAGACTTCGCCTTAACCAACCAAGCTCTCTAGTTAGCGCTTTGTCAATTGCAAATACATCAAGGAATGGAGCTCCAAAAGAATATATGTAGGTTGTTTCGGCTCTCCAACATTTAGGCATGGCAAGCCTTACAGAGAAAGCGCGACCGTATGTTGTGATGGTCGACAAAATGATCATAGACAGTGATCGCTAGATTCTCAGCTTCACCATTAACTTTTTCCACACTTTTCTCCTTCAATGAAAACAACGGATCTTTGCACAACTGCTCGCTCAATCCAGTGATCCTGTACTCGTGATTGGATGTACTGACTTTTGTCCTCGTGTTCTTAAAGCTTTGCTTAGCTATGGTCCATCCGGGATCCATAGCATTCTCGATTAGCGAAGGATCCATAATCGGGCTAGGGCGAATATCAATATTCGGGGAAAGGCCTCTTTGAGTGGCCATGAAATTTGAATGGAAGCCCCTATTGTCAAGGGCACCTCTTCCAATGTCTGTGAGGTTGTTCTGGATTATCTTGAAAGATTGGCAACCCATAAGTTATCCTGTTTCGCAAAGATGCTATCTTAAAACGACATCTATCACCCTCAATGCTTCTTGAGAGTTTTCGATTCTGTCCGCGCCAAGCATTTTGAGTTGCTCGCATGGGTGTCTATGCAACAAAGTTGATTTGACCGATAAGGCCGTTTAACTCTCTTTCTGTCTTGCCCACTTGAGTCATCATGGACATCGTGTCTTGCATTACCGTTGTTTCATTAGATGTAACATCCTCAAATACAACTATAAATTCATGCTTGTTATTTGGAGGAGTGCCAATAGTAAATAAACTTTTCTCCTTGTCGTAAGCAAAGTCCTTTTCAGCCAATTCAATGTCACGGTCTCTTGCCCTCTGCCAATCACTTTCCTTCCAACCCCTTTGTCGTCTAAAGGATGACCACAGATTTTAACAGATCGCCACATTTCCTTTTGCTCAAATGGATCCATACCCTTCTAACCGCCTAGGTTCTAACTATACTGAACGATCGCATTGTCTTCCATTTTATCAAGGAATCCGTTTTCCATAACCAACTTAGAAATCGACCGTGAATCGATACCTCTTTAGAAAATGAGATGAATGCACGAAAATAAAATGCAACGAGTCGATGATCGCAAAGTAAAACAAGTGAAAATGAACAAACACCTACCCGGTGACCACTAAGGTTTGATGTAGTTCTATCCAAGGTGGGCTCTAGGGTTCACTATATGTGGTTTTAGTTCTAGAGTTTGAGGTACACGAACCAAGCAGATTCCTCGATCCTCACCCATTATAGGCTCATATAGACCGAGTTCGGTTCGAGGATACATTTCCCTATGGTCACACGGAGATGAAAATCTCACGAAGACATAGGTACGGATGTATCCCTAAGCGATCCACTATCCCGCACGGAGGTGAAAACCTCACGAAGGAATAGTTTCTCACTCCCACTTAAAGGTGCGACCACAACGGTCATGCAATGCACTGTGCACAAGAAAATAGAAATCATATGCAATGACACAAATGAATGCAACACAAGGATAGTAAAAAAATTTTTAAATCAAATTTCCAAACTTTCGACAAAGGACAAAAATAATCAATTTACTGGCCCGACTCTCTTTTGATGTCCCCGATTAGAGTCGCTTAAGTCGTCGTAACCCTTTTTGTGTTGGCAAAAAAATGGGGTCGACGTGGGTTTTGAAAACGATTATAAAAACGGAGTCGCCACCAATCTTTTTGATGAGGTGTGATCGGGTCACCTTAAAAGTGTTTGTTTTTAATAATCGATTAATTTATCAAAACACAATTACGGTCTCTGAAAATCGAAAATGGATTCGGAGTCGGTTACATACGAGGAAGGGTTAGCACCTCGATACGCCCCCAAATTGGTACCTAATTGATTATCTAATGTCTTAATGTCGAAAGTTGAAAACTTAAGTATTCAAAATACGATCCCTCTTGTTCTTTGAAGAATAAATTTGGATAAATTGGAAATGTATGCCAAGGGCCGTCTCGTTTTAAGGTGAAGTGTTACATCCAATACTTTAGGA
The DNA here is from genome assembly GCA_025698515.1 of Gossypium sturtianum. Classification (NCBI taxonomy): domain Eukaryota; kingdom Viridiplantae; phylum Streptophyta; class Magnoliopsida; order Malvales; family Malvaceae; genus Gossypium; species Gossypium sturtianum. The sequence goes on from CM046948.1 coordinate 161,466,233, forward strand.
CACCACATTTCGACCTTTAAAGTTGAACTTGCCTTTTATTCAAAACTTGTGGATTTAATTGAAAGGATATTTTGTTATTTAGAATGGACGAGAAAAGGAAACCCAATACTTTAGGGCATGATTTCTCGAGCTTCTAAATACTGAGAACATCGCCTTGGTTTTAGAAAATCTTATCTCTAATAACAAAACATCTCATCCAATGCTTTAGGACATGACATTTTGAGTTCCCGAGAATAAGCTTTTTGTTAAAAATGTATTTGTTTTAAAAGGATATTCGGTTATTTAGATTAAACGAGAAGGATCGAAACCCAATACTTTAGGGCACGACCTCTCGAATTTCTAAATACGGAATATTGCCTTTGTAAAAGAATCCATTTTGTGTCGGGAAGAGTTGAGGTAACGCAAGTTTATAGTAAAATGTAAAACAAATTGCAATATCAACGTAGCAAAATGTAAGAAATGAATTACGGTATTGGCAAAGCATATAGAATAAACGCATTAAATACAAATGACAATAATAAAACAAAAATAAAATAAAACCAATAAGTTAAATGATAATAAATAGAAAACAAAAGGATAAACGGCAAGATGAAAGTTTTACAAGAAGGAAAGAAAAGAAAAGAAATAATAATAATGATAATAACGGTGATAATGAAAATAATATTGATATAGAAATATGAGTAGAAATGTATATAAAATATGATAATAATATGAGTGAAAATAGAAGTATGTATGTGAAATAGTACAAATATAAATAGATAAATGAAAATTAAATAAATAATAATAGTATTTAACTAAGAAAAATAAATATAGATATAAATATAGTAATAATAAAGATACTAATAATAACAATAATAATAATCACAAGAATAATATCAAATAATAGTAATAATAATAGTAATAATAATACATAGTAGTAATAATAATAAGATAAAAATAATACAACATAATATAATTTAAATGTAATAATAAGGTTAAGATGATTAATGATATATGTATAAAAAAAATTACAATGGTAATAATAGAAAATAATAATAGGAATACTTAATAATGATAGTAGTTTAGTAATAATAATAAAATAATAATAATAATAATATGGTATTAGTAATAAAAAATGAAATAACAATGGTAATAATAATAAAATAATAATAACAAATATAATAGTAGTAATAATTATAAGATTAATAATAACACTAATAATAATAATAATAATAATATAATAATATTAAATCGATTCTAACAATAAAATAACAAAAAGGACTGAATTGAAATCAAGACAAAATTTTGGGTGCGAATCGGAAATAAAAAGTAAGGCGGAGGGCCAATTTGTAACGCGCACGGAAATCCAGGGGACGAGGAGCGCAAATTTCCCCCGAGCGTTTAAGCGCAGCGTTTTAGGAGGGACCGAATTGAACACACGGAGGAAATGGAGGGACTGCGCGCATAAATTCCCCATTTTTTCGGCAAAACGCGCGGATCCTGGCTGGAGCGGGTCGGACCGGGTCGGGCCAAGGGCGCGCTTGGCGTCGTTTTGGGGCTTAAGGACGCCGGCCAAAACGACGCCGTTTCGATCGGCTATTTAAGCCCCAAATCAGAAAAAAAAAATCACTTCTCCCCCTTTTAAAAAAAAAAATCTGACTTCTCTTTTTTTCTCTCGCAGGTCTGGGGTGGTGCGATTTCGGCGTCGGACCGCGCTCCCGTCGCCGGCGTTGTCGCTCAGACACACCGCATGCGATGGCGGAAAAGGTAAAATTTTTAGTTTTTTTTTTTTTTAAATAAAAGGAAATAATATATGTGTGTGTATGTTGAAAAGAAAAAGGAAGAGAAGATAAAAAGGGATTCGAATGTAAGAAAAGAGAAAGAAAAATCACCTCTCTCGCTTTTTTAGTTTTTAGGTTTTAGTCTCGGTTTCTTTGTTTGCTTTCAAATTTCTTTTTATTTTTTGTGTGGATCTTTCTGTTTTTATTGCTTAAAAACCATCTTTACAATAGATTTTTGATGGCTTTATATAGCCATTTTACACGTTTTTTTATCATTGTTGTCTTTTCTTTTCTTCTCTTGCAGGTGCAACTTGAGGAGTGGCAATGGCAATGGCAGAGGCGTGTGGAAGCAGGCTTCGCAAGGCGCGGCGGTGCGGCAGAGGCGCGGTCGAAGACTAGGGGCGGCACATTAGGGGGGCTAGGGTTTTGTTTTTTTTCTGATTAGGGTTAACTTGGGTATTGGGCTAGCTGTTGGGCTTCATTGGGTTTGGGGCATTGGGCTGCTGTTTGGATTGGTTTTATGGTTTGGGTATGGTTTGTATTGGGTTATGGGTTTGTATGCTTAATGGGCCCCGGGCAAAAATGGGCTTGTACAGTAATAAATCATAAAGAAGTATATATATATATATACATAAAAATGATGATATGATAGTAATATTAAATAGTGGTGGAAATAAAATTAAAAAAGATGATACTAGTGATGATAAGGGTATTTAATAAACAAACAATGAAATATATATATATGTAAAATAATATAATAATAGTAATAAAATATACACCTTATACGAAAAATAATAATATAATAACATGATATAACGATAATAAATAATAAAGTTGCAAAATATCTAAAAAGAGGAGGCCAAATTGTTTTCGAAACAGAAGTTTAGGGCGAAATTTGAAATAAAATCAAAGGAAAAGGACCTGCTCAGAACGTGAGAAGTATGGGAGGGCCTCAAAGGCAATTTACCCGCTTTATTAAACGCGGCGTTCAACTAAGGATTAATATTTAAAGCTGCGCAAAATTTTGGGGCAAAGTCGAAAAAATTAAACTTGATTGTCGGGTTCAAAAAAGCGGGAGGACCAAGTGGGCAATTAGCCCAATTAACGCAAACGCCAGCGGACCCTCTGAATGGGTCGGGTTGCGCACGCGGGTTCTCTCCAAACGGCGCCGTTTTGGCGCTAATAGCCTATGCATGAAACGGCGTCGTTTCTTTGTGCTATAAAAACGGTTTTTTTGTTCCAAAATACATTTCAGCTCTGTATTTTTTAGAAAAAAAAAACTGATTCTCCCTTTGTGTTCTCTGCAGGTCCGAAGGAGAGGGGGAATTTCGGCGTCACTCTGGCGCCAGAGCCGTCGCTCCGGCCACCGCGGAAAAGGTAAAATGTATATTTTTATTACATTTTTTACTCTTTAATAATCTATTGTGGATAGACCGAAGAGAAAAGAGAAAAAAACTTAAAAATGAAAGAAAATAGGTTACCTCCTTGGCCTCTGTTTTGATCCTTAGGTTTTTAGTGATTTTTTGTTTACCCTACGCGTACTTTTCTCTAATCTCCTGTTCTTTTGTTTTGATCTCTCTGTTTTTATATTTGAGAAACTGCTTCTATTGGAAAGAAAATGAGAAAAAAAAAGGTCGCGTGCAATCGTTCCTTCTTTCGGCTTTATAGCCATTTTACATGCTTTTATTGCTTCTGTCTTGTCTCCTTTACTCCTTGCAGGTGCGTGGGCTGTGCAAGTTGGGGCGGTGTTGCAGAGACGGTGGTAGGTGGCTGCAGAAGTCAGAGGGTCAGAGGCAGAGGGCAGGTGCAAGTGGGTTAGGGTTAGGGTTATCTGTTTTGGGCTAGGTTTGTTGGGTCATTGTAAAATGGGCCCCGATTTTGGTCTTGTTAGGCTATTGGGTTTTGACGGGCAGAATTGGGCTACAACAGATTCAAATCAGGGTAATAGGTTTAATATTTGTAAAAATAGAATGTTGGTAATGACAATATATCGCAAAGGAAAGAGAAATAAAAAATAAAGAACACACAGATTTTTACGTGAAAACCCTTTCGGGAAAAAACCACGGGCAGAGAAGAAGCAAATTCACTATGTCGAATTCGAATGATTACAAGAGGAATAGACTATGTCTATTTATAAGCTTGTAAAACCATATTCCAATAGGAGTGTAGTAAGATTGAAACACCTTATTCTAATCAATATCAAATAGATAGAGTTTAATAAGGTTTAAAAAACCTTATTCTAAAATAAAATAAAAGAAGTGTAGTTCTATATAGATTTTACTTTTATTTTATTTTACCACTGTATTTTATTTAAATAAGGATTCGGGTCACTTAATTTTAACAATCTCTACCTTGACACGAATTCTCAATGAACAAGTTCTTCATCGCGAACTCTCAACGAACAAGTTCTCCACCTCTTCCATAAAACCCCTTAAGGGTTTAACTTCAACAATGAACACCAACCAAGTCTAAGCAGTGCTCAAACTTGGTTATAGGAAGTGACTTAGTTATCATATCTGCAGGATTTTCATGAGTACTAATTTTGCTCACAACAATATCACCACGAGCAATAATATCACGAACAAAATGATACCAAACATCAATGTTTTTTGTTCTCTCATGAAACATTTGATCTTTTGTAAGGAAGATGGCACTCTGACTATCACAAAATACTGTACTGATTTGAAGGTCTTCATTGAGTTCACTAAAGAGTCCCTTCAACCAAATAGCTTCTTTACAAGCCTTAGTAATCGCCATGTACTCAGCTTCAGTGGTAGACAAAGCAACTGTAGTTTGCAAAGTGACTTTCCAACTGATTGCACAACCTCCGATTGTAAAGACATAACCTGTGAGAGATCTTCTTCTATCAAGGTCTCCAGCAAAATCAGCATCAACATACCCAATGACTCCATCTCTAGTTCTTTCAAACTGTAAGCAAACATCAGTAGTACCTCATAAGTATCTTAAAATCCACTGAACTGCTTTCCAATATTCTTTACCAGGATTCGCCATGTATCTGCTAACTGCACTGACTGCATATGATAAATCTAGACGTGAAAAAACCATAGCATACATGAGAGATCCCACTGCAATAGAGTATAGAACATGTGACATGTACTCAATCTCATCATCTGATTGTGGAGACAAAGCCAATGAAAGTCTGAAATGCGCTGCTAAAGGAGTACTAACAGGCTTAGCACTCTGCATATTGAACTTACAAAGAACTTTCTCAATGTACCCCTTCTGACTTAGGTACAATTTACTTGCTTTTCTATCTCTGAGAATCCATATACCAAGTATATTCTTTGCTGGTCTCAAATCTTTCATCTCAAATTCTTCACTTAATTGGGCTTTGACCTTTCTTATCTCTCATTTATCTTTTGCTGCTATCAACATGTCATCAGCATAAAGGAGTAGATACAAAAATCCATATTTAGATCACATGCCTCTAGTAACATATTTTGATCACATAGCAAACTCAAGTAGTTATAAACCCTTTAAGTTGTCCCCCTTTGCCAACATGCCTCTTTATGTGCCAAAATCCATAAACCTTAGCCTCAATGAAGAGCAATTGAAGGTTGTCTTCAGAAAACACGACGTCAATGGCGATGGTTGTCTAAGTAAGGACGAGTTGATGAAAGCTTTTCGTGAACTCGGTTCCCGAAACCCAAGTTGGCGAGTTCGTCGGTCTTTGCACCATGCCGATTGCTACGGGGACGGAACCATCAGTTTGGATGAACTGGATGAGCTTGTCAAATATGTTTCCAAGCAAGGATATGGCATCAAATAATGTATCTTGTGTGTATATGTCATATAATAAGATGGTTGATCTATGGAAATTAGCTATATATATGTATGTATGTATGTATGTATGTATGTATGTATATATGTATGTATGTATTTGCTTCTTGTTGTTTGCTTGTGTTGCAACAATTGCATATGCTGGAAAAAAGACAAGTTTCTTTCATTGCAATCCGTATATATAAGATGATTGCAATGATGAATTGCAATCTTTGTTAATGGGTCTTAACTTATCTCATTTCATTATTTATTTCCTTTCTTTCTTTTTTTCTTTCTTAAACTCGTATTTTAAACTTTAAAATGATTGCTTGAATCAACAAGTGGTTGGAAGGAGTGTCAGTGGGTTTCTTTCTCGGGTATTTGGATTAAGTTCGAATATATCATAAGTGATGTTGCTGAGTTTCTTTTGAAGAATTGGTTAGCTGTTAGTGTCTAAAGGATCTTTGGTTATATGGGGCTTATGTTTCGGTTGCTTGCACAATTGCCTTTTAAAGGGCAGAATAACAGGGGGGTTTGGGGGTCTGGTGGTATGGAATCATGATGTTATTAGCAGCAACCCATCTTTGAAAAGTCAAAGATAATGGGTGTCAGAAATTAGGCACCGAAAATAGGAGCATTTAATTTGGGTTGAAATTTGGCATGGGATAATTGCACTCGTCCCTATTTGTATAGGTACTTTACAAGTTGATCCTCTAACCTCAACTATAAATAGGCATAACCATTTCTCATTTTCTTCATCCCAAAATTTGCCATTCTCTACTTAAGGCATTGTTCTCTCTCCCTATTTGTAAATTTTCACTTGTAATTTTGGAGTGAAATATATTTGGTAGTGCCCAAGGACGTAGGCAAAATTTGCCGAACCTCGTTAAAATTCTGGTGTTCTTTATTATTTATTTTTCATATTTTGTGAGTGTGATTGTAGTAATTTATTGTGCTATTAAATTACAATAGAGAGATATTCTGGCTAGGAAAGACCTGGTACTTAAGTGATCCTCGTGATCCACCTCTCTTTCCTGGGAATTGAACTTAGTGTGATTTTTCAGTACAATAATTTTACTCTTTTACACGCTTCCGCACAACAGATGTTATTGATATGAGATTTTGGTGATTTGTACTTGGGAGAGGGACACTTTTCGTGGGGGATTGCTGCATTTTGCAGATTATAATATTATTTGCGAATGCTTAAAATGTGTAATAATTTGATCGAGCAAAAAAAAAGTTCGTGTATAATACGAATCATTTAAATTGTATTCATGTATTATATAATGATTGAATATATGTTGTTGATAAATTGGTAATGCTATATGTGGATTTGAGAAATATGGCACTAAGTGTACGTGATTAGAATTGAGACAGAGGTGAATGGCACTGTGTGTGTGAAATAAAGAAAGCTTCGGCTGTATTGATTGGCACTGTGTGTGCGATACCGAGTTAAATTCAATTTAAAGCAAAGGCACTAAGTGTGCGATGATATTTAAGCTTCGGCTATGAAATTGGCACTAAGTGTACGATTGAATCGAAAGAAAAATGAAGATTGATCGAAATGTGGTATCGAGCTTTGAATAGCAAAATTGGTTGTTAACTAAGTGTTGGCAAAGGTATGTAGGGAACCTATGTGGTTGATGAATTTGGAAATAGATCAATGGATAGTTATGTGAGTATTGGATATGGATGAGATTGTGCATTCTTGTGAATTAATCTATGTGATGGTTTATTTTGTGTATTGATTTTAAATCATTGAGTTAATAGTATTATATTACGAACTTACTAAGCTTTAAAGCTTACTGTGTGAAGTTTTCTTTGTTTTACAGTGTCATTAAAGCTAGCTCGGATTCAGGGATCGTCAGCGACTAAATCACACTATCGGCTATCTATTTTGGTGATTTTGGAAGTTGTATATATTTGGTATATGGCATGTATAGGCTAGTAATTATGGCATGTTTAGAAGTGTATAAGCTTTGCCATGTGATTTGGTTTGGTAGTTTGATGGTTTGGTATATGTTTTGAACATGTAAAAAGAATGACTTATATGTGTATGTGTATGTTCTATGTGAGTAATCATTATGGCATAAATTAGCAAAATGGAAATGGTATGTTTCATGATAGAATTGGTAAGGAATGAATGATGAATAGACTATATGATTTGGGATGTGAAATTGATAAATAGACTATATGATTTGGGATGTGAAATTGATATTTTAGATGGACTTATTTGAGTTGAAATTGAGTATGGAAATAAATGGTGTGGTTGATGACTAATTGGTGCATATATTAGTATGTTTTGGTTGCCATTTGAGGTATAAATGTATATGAATTGATGATTGTAGGTGATTCCAAAGTGTGGATGGCAAATTGGCCTTGAAAATGGCCTATAATTGCCCACACGGTTGAGCACACGGGCGTGTGGCTCGACCGTGTCTTTCGAGTTTGCAGATTGAAACAAGTCAGGCTCGCACACGGGCTAGACACACGAGCGTGTGGACCGCCGTGTGGTGGTGCAGTCGATGTCGACCACGGGTGAGGCACACGGGCGTGTCTCAGGCCGTGTGGACAAGTCAATATGTATGCCCTGTTTTGCCACGGCTTGGACACATGGGCGTGTCCAAGGCCGTGTGCCACACGGGCGTGTGACCTCTGTAGCTTGAAAAAATGTTTGATTTTCTGAAAATTTTGTATGTGTTCGGTTTAGTCCCGACCCCTTTCTAATACGTGTTTAAGGTCTCGTAGACCTCATTAAGGGACCATATGCATATATTTTGATATGTTTGGACGATGATAGACTTTGTGTTGTAAAATGATTGCAAGTGTTCCGGTTTGTTCGGTAATACTCCTTAACCTTATTCCGGCGACGGTTATTTAGGGGTGTTACATTTGTACTTGGGAGAGGGACACTTTTCGTGGGGGATTGCTGCATTTTGCAGATTATAATATTATTTGCGAATGCTTAAAATGTGTAATAATTTGATCGAGCAAAAAAAAAGTTCGAATATTAGAATCATCATTGTTGGAAGGATTTTACTTGAATACCATTTTCGGCCTGAACAAGATTAAACTCAAACCATAAAATGTATGAGAACATCTATGGTTATAATTAATAAAATAAAATGATTGCTTGGACCAATATTTTGAACATGATTGAATGAATAAAACGAGTTTAGTTAGAATTTTGATTTTTTTGTTAAAATATTATGTTAATTAATCCTTGTACTTTGATAAATTTGAGATTAAGTCATTGTACTTAAAAAGTTAAAAATTAAGTCTTTCTACTTTTTTATTTAAAAATCTCAATTCAATCATTAAAATCGTAGGTATCTTTCGTCAAAATTTGTCAATTTAGCATGTTGATTAAGCTACCCTTATGTGATGTAGCATATGATTAATGATAAATAAATATGTTGACAAATTTTAACAGAAACTACCAATGACAATAATGATTGGACTATGATTTGTGGAACTCGAAAAGCATGGTGCAACCGCGAACGTAGGAGGTATTTACCTGAATCATGTAAATTTGGTGTTCTTATTTATTTAGATTAAGGTCTCATTTCCCAAAAATAGTATCAGGGCTTCAAGTTGAAAAGGAGAAGTGAGAATGATAATCGTATAGTATTGACAAAGTAAGAATTGAGAAATTCGAAAGTGTTGATTTTGATTTTTTGAAGACGTAGGTGAAGGATTATTTGTATCAAAAGAAGCTATGAGTTTTTATTCGAGATAAAAACCTAAAAAATATTGATCTTGCCCACATGGTCATTACTAAACGGAAAAGCCTTATGAACTATTCTATTGAATTTGGCTAAGAACGTTGCGTACAACATCAAGAAGGAAACAACTACGACTGATCTAATGAAGACAATATCAAACACGTACAAAAAACCCCATCTACAACGAACAAGATGCATCTGATATACCATTTGTTCAACCCAGATGGTTAAAGATACTTCAATTATGGATCATATCAATGAGCTCAATCTAGAGAGTGCATGAAGACCAAGTCATCTTACACGTGTGATTGGCTAACTCAAGGCAGATATGATTTGTCAAATTGATGGCTACCCGTTGTCCATATATCATGTACCAACTGAACATTTGAGAATCTTCTTGGAGTGGGTGAAGGTCAAAGTCATTTAGCGCATGTGATTGACCGAAATTGATGTCCTGTCCTTAACTCGACAATGCAGTCTATTTAATTTTTTATTTTTTTATACAATACTTATTAATAGTTTTTTCTCATTTCTTAATTAGGAGGATAATACGCTTCAACACACTTAAATTTATGTCCTCCTGCACTAATAACAACGCCGATATCAATCGAATTAAATGACTACCTATTATAAAGATACCGAGATTCGAAAACCTTCTTGGGTCTGAGACTTATTCTCTTGAATCAATATAATATAGATAAAAATCACAAAATTAGAATAAGATCTTTAAAAAATTACTTTATAAAATGATGCGCCTTTGAAATCAACTTTCCATGGTAATTTGAATGCAAGAATATAAAAGTCACCACTGTTCATTAATTTTGTTTCATTGAATCAACACTATTTCAGTGTTAAAAAGTCCACCACGTGCTTATGCATAGAACTGGATTCCTCCCACGAAATGACCTTTGGATTCCCCTTTATTGCTTTTGGGCAAGGTTAAAACATGGGTAAATTTCTTCTTTTTTTTAAATTTTCAAATGATATAATTAACTGTAGTTGGCTTATTGATATGATTTTTATTATGAATTTATGAAGAGATTTAAAACAACATTATTGATTACAAACAAAAAATTTGAAAATATATACATTAAAGAGAAAGGATTGTATGAAATTGTGATTCCACGTCATCTTTATCCCTTTCTAATAGAAGAATGACAAATCAGATTTTTCCTCCTGATTTTTAGCATTTTTAGTTGAATTTGAATTTTTTTCAAGAGGAAAAAGATGAAAATCAGGACAAATAATCTGACTTGTCATTCTCCTATTAGAAACAGATAGGGATGACGTGGAATTATAGTTTCATATAATCCCTTCTCATACATTAAATGAGTATTGTATCGGTTAAAGTCCATTCAATGGTTAATTTTTAAGTTATTCCATTTCTCTACTTTTTTTTGCCTAACCCCATGCGTCCTTGTCAAAATCCATTGCATATATTCTAGTTTTCTAAATTATTTCCAAGTATTCTATAGTACAATTATAGGTATAGGTACAAATTATAAATAATATATCCGATTAATTAGAATTAAAATCAATTTAATATAAAGTATAATAAATTTAAAATAGAAATATAATTGAAATAAGATCCACACATGATGAAACTTAAACCCATTCACATGATGGAACTTGAACATAAACGTTCAAACTTTCTAAATTTAGTTAAAAGTAGATCTATTTACCAAGCCTGATTTAAAAAAAAGTTCATACTTAAAGCTTAAATTCGGCCAATTCAATGGATATTTTTCTTATTTATATATTATAAAATATTAGTAATATCTTATATTAATAGTTATATATTTTAAAACTAAGCCAAGGACGTTGATGGAGTATTAGCTTGTGTACAAAGCCCAATTTGCCCGGGCCCTTTACACCTAAAATCAGCCCAGCATCTAACCCTACCCGGCAGCCCACTAAGACCCAAAACCAAACCCTAGCCACTTGCCTCTGCTCCACCGCCACTGTCAGAGTCTGCCACCGCCCTCCACTTGCACCGCCCAAGCACCTGCAAGCATTAAACGAGAAAAGACAGAAAGCATTTGTAAAAATGGCTATATAAGCCATCAAAAACCATTGTAAAAAAAAAATCAATAAAAATAGAGAAATTTCAGAGAGAAATACAAAGAAAATTTTATATTCAAAAACCATCAAGCTCAGATTAAAGCACAATAGAACAGAGATTAATTACTAAGGAAACTACTAAAAATCAAAAACAGAGGCAAAAGAGGTGATTTTTTCCCTTTTTATTATTTTCGAAACATTTTTTTCTTTTTTTTATTTTTCTCTCCTTCGACATATATATATGTATATTATTATTTAAACTTTTATAAAAAAAATACAAATTTTACCCTTTTTTGAAATTCCGGCCACAAAGTGTGTGTATGGCGGCGACTGAGGCACGGTGGTCCTGCAAAGACTCAGCCAAGCTCCCATGCCCTGCAGAGAAAACAAGAGGGGGTTAGAAATTTTTTTTTTCTTTTAGCAGCTGAAAGTGAATTTTTTTTTAGGTTTTTTAACTTATATAAGCAACACAAAATGACGCCGTTTTGGTCGGTGTCCAAAAGCCCCAAAACGACGTCGTTTTGAGCCAACCCGTGCGACCCGACCCGCTCCAACCTCAGGATCCGCGTGTTTTTTAAAAAAATGGGGTATTTACGCGAGCAGTCCCTTCGCCTTTTCATGGTTTTGCAATCGAGTTTTCAGTTTCTTTAATTCTGCCCCGAAAGTCTATTTGGTTTTCAATTGAGTCCTCGCCTATGCTGTGCATTTTGGGAGGGAAAGGGTTATTGCCCATTTCAGTCCCCCATGTTATCCGCGCGCTTCGAATAGGTCCTTTCATTTTATTTTTATTTCAGCTTTTCCCCAAAAAATCCGTTTTCAATTCGATTTTGGTCCTTTTTGACTATTTTGATTATTTTACTATTATATTAATTACTTTTAATATTATTATCGTTATTGTAAGTATTATTTATGTTATTACTATTATATTTATTATTGTTGGTCTTAATCTCAATTTATACCATTATTATGTTAATGTTATTATATTTAATTTTAATTTGTTTTTATATCATTCTTAACATTATTCTTAACATTATTTTATTATCTATTGTATTCTCTTTTATTGTTTTCAGTATTATTACATCCACTATTATTTACCATTTTATTTTAATATTATTACATTATTCTTGCTCTTTGTATTATTATTATATCTATTTTACCTATTATTATTTACTTTATTTCCAACATCAATATTACATTGTGTTTGTTCCTTGTATACACTATTATTATCATATTTATTATTTATTATTACTATACTATGATACTATTATTTGTATTACTATTTTTGTTTTTATTATTATTATTACCATTTTTATTATCATCACTACTATTATTTTATTTATATTATTATTATTGTTACTATTATTATATTATTTATATATATATATTATTATTTATTTACTAATTACCATTACCATTACTATTATTATTTTATTCTTTCTTTCCAATAGCATTATTATTTTGTTATCATTATTTCCTATTTTCACCATTTTTATTATTATTATTATTATTATTATTATTATTATTATTATTATTATTATTTTTATTATTTTTATTATTATTATCATTATCTTTATTTTTATTATCTTTTCTTCTATTACTATTATTATTATAAATGTATTGTTGTCATTATTCTTTATTTTACTATTATCATTGTTATTATCATCATTCTATTATTAAATTAGTTAACTTAGTATTATTACGTATATCATTCTTGTTTTTTTTACGCAACCTAGCTTCGTAATTTATCTTTTATCAAATCGTATTACATTAACCTTTACCCGATTCATCGAGTTTTCAAATAACCGATATTTCGTATCAAAGATTCGAGGGAATCGAGCCCTAACTTACTGGGTTCCGGTTTTACTCATTTAATCTGAATAACGGAATATCCTTTTCAAAATCGCAATACAAGTTTTAAATGAAATACTAGTTCTCGGGAATTCGAAATGTTGTGCCCTAACTTACTGGACACGATATCTAGATACCCCGAGATAAGTTTTAAAATAAAGGCAATATTCTGAATTTGGAATTTTGAGAAATCGAGCCCTAACTTACTGGGTTCTGGTTTCTCATTTGAAAAATAACGGAATATCCTCCTTAAATTTAAAATCGAGTTTTAAAATCAAAAGACAAGCTCAGTTTTGGGAGCCCAAAGTGTCGCATCCTAACTTACTGGGTATGATACTTTATCTCTTCGAAATGAGAGGGCCTTATCATTCATCTCGATTCGTTCAAGTTTTAAAAAATAAAAGAGGATCATATTTTCGAATATTTTCAAATTTTCAACATTAGGACATTAATTAATCAATTTGGTACCAATTTTGGGCGTGACGAGGGTGCTAATCCTTCCTCGCGTGTAATTGACTCCCGAACCCGTTTCCTCAAATTTCGTAGACCAAAAGCACTGTTTTAGTAAACCAAAACGTTTTATTAAAACAAAGGTGATCCGATCACACCCAAATAAAGATCGGTGGCGACTCCCTTCCTTTTCATTTTCAAAAAAAATCGAGTCGACCGCGTCGTTTACTGTTTTATCAAAAAAATGGTTACGACAGCTTGATTAGTATGGATATTGTTGTCAATACAGAAGGACGTGGGTTCGAGTGCGCTGAAGCACATTATCCGCCTATTTATAAAGTGGTGATGGACTATGAATAGTTCTAAGCATGCTCTCAAAATGAGCTATAATAATATGGACTTAAGTTTAAATAATACATACATGATTTGAAACTAGGGTTGTGTTGAAGAAAGTGAAATTATTTAATTTTAGTTTTATTAAGAGAGTATATTATACGACTTGACCGAATTACTTTTTTTTATTTTTAACTAATTAATTTTAATTATTTTGTACAATTACATTTAAGAGATAATATTTAATGTTGATTGAGTTTTAGTTTGATTGGTATCGGTATTGTTGTCAGTGCAGAAGGACATAGGTTCGAGTTTGCTGAAGCCTATTATCCTCCTATTTAAGGGTTGGGTTTTTTTGTATAAAAAATAGCATATATGATCAGAACTTATAGTACAGTAATTAAATTTAAGTATAATTATTTGTAATTAAAGATATTTTACATGTTTGAGTAAGTATTGCGATGTCAATTAGATTAAATTCTTTTTAATTCTAGAAAATTGTTAATATATTTTTTGGTACTTGAATTTAGTTTTAATGTTCAATTTGATACCTAAATTTTTTTGTCTCAATTTGGTACCTAAGTTTGGCTTCAATGATTAATTTGATACCCAGACTAAATGACATCATGTAGCCCAGTGAATATTTGACATGTGTGCTCTAGTAAAAATATATAAGTACTTAATTGAGACAAAAAAAAAACCACTAAAATACCAAATCAAACATTGAACATTGAAGTCAAACTCAAGTACTTAAATGGGACAAAAGAAACTCAAGTATCAAATGAAAATACTCAAGTACCAAAGTGAACATTGAAGTCAAATTTAAGTACTAAATTAAGAAGAAAAAAAAACTTATTGTAGAATCTAATAAAGTGAAAAGAAAGGCAGTGGTTTATATTTTAATATTTTGATTAACACGTGAAACATATGTAAAGTGGAATATGAGATAGCATAAAATGGGGTTGTACTCTTCAAGGAACTAACTGTGAGCATTGAAAACACATAATTTCTTTTATTACTTTGCTGTGTTGTTATGGCCATCAAGACTTATAAGAGCATCTCCATGGACGGAAAACTTATCATGACGATGGACGAGTTCAAGCAGTGGTTAAAAAAGTTTGATGCCGACAACGATGGCCGTATCAGCAAAGAAGAGCTCCGCAACGCTATTTACGAGACCGGGGGACGGTTCACCCGATGGAAGAGCCGACGTGCGATAAAATCCGCGGATGCGGACGGTAGTGGGTTTATTGATGAAAATGAAATCACCAACCTTGTTGATTTTGCAGACAAATATTTGGGTGTTAGGGTGATTTATATATAAGACTTGCCTAGAGAGATCTAATCAATAAGTGTAGTAATTTGTCAAGTGTTGGGTTAGATTCTCTATTTATATGTTGATAGAAGGAAGAGCATTAGCTTAATCATTCAATAATTTTCAAGTGGGTTTTCATATATATACATATCTCACATTTGGTATTTAACCAATGTGGGATCTAAGCTTTTCTTTTCCTCAACAAATATTCACAAGTGGCTTACTTTGAGCATCAATTTCTCATTCATCACTCATTCATTTTGAGCATATGGTATACCGTTGTAAAGGCCTCATGGAGTAGAATATAAAACCATAATTTTATGATTCAACTCTCCACCTTTACCAATCGAGAAAATCCCTCAAAGTTTTCAAAAATTACATTTTTTTCCAACATGTTTTCTAGATGTAGATTCACTTTCATGGTAGTGCGAACCCACATCATGCAATCTCATAGAAGGATACGAACACCTCATATGCGAACTCAAAGTGCGAACTATATAGACTATGAATCAAAATCCAATCAAATAATAAAATAACGAATCAATAATGGCGAGTACCATAACATAACTATATGAATTATGGATTTTTATATAATGCTTTATTGGTGTGTGATTTTATTGAATTTTAGACGGTAAATGCCGAGCTTTATTAAAATTGTTTGTTGCTTCCATCATTATAGTAAAAGAATTGCAATTACTGAAATTTGTTTACTATGGTTGAACTGTGCTCATAACGAGACATTATTCGTTTCATGAGATGAAGAATATCTTCACGGTTTTCAAGGATTAAAATATAAACTTTTTATTTATGGGAGAGTATAATTTAATTTTAAATTTTAGGAGAGATTAAAATACAATTTTACCATTAAATTAACTTAAAATTTTGTAAATACTCAATAGATTAGAGGGAAATTTTTTTATTTCTGTTAGCCCTTGCTATATATCCACAGTCCAATATATCTGTTTTTTTTTATATAATACCTAGAACTACTCATAGTCCCTCCTCAACCCATAAATAGGGGATAATGCATTTCAACGCACTCGAACCCACATCTTCCTATATTAGCAACAATACACATGTCTATCGAGATAAGACTCAATCAGCTATTTTCATTACATGTTCAAGGTTGAAATATATTAATTGTGTTACTCTTTCTTGTATACATATTGACAATTCAGGCAAAAAAAAAAAAATTCTATTTAGCCACAGCAATTAAGTTTCATGTAGAGGAAGATTTTAAAGCTATATATTAGATTAATTGCCATTGGTTATTGATATAGGTAAATAATGTTTTTTTTAAAGTGAGATATTATACAATTAAATTTACTCGAATATGTAACCTTTAAGAGTTTTTAATAATATAAATGTCAATCGGGTTAATGTTTATTAATATCATATAAGTAAAGTTAATTGAGGATTTAAAGAATTAAAGGGTAATTTAATGGTGGTTTCGAAAGAAGATTTTAAAATGTTGAGTTTAAATCAGAATCAATAATTACAAATACAGAATTGAACCACTAACTCAATAATTAACTAAACACGAACTAACTATGACCGAAATAAATCTAGAAAAAAAAAACCCACACATTTACCTCAAGTGAAACTTAAATCCAAAATCTCGAAGTTTTCGAAATTTCTACCTTACCAATTGAATCAAGATTGATCGGAGATTATCTCTTAAGAATGGCCAAGCTAAACCTTAATTCCTTGAACCCTCTATTCATGATTGGGGATTGGCCTAATCTTGTCCCTCATTTATATTATAATATATCATTTAGGCCCCCTTCGAGGTTTCCAATAACATATATAGCCCACCTACCATTAATCTATTCTAAGCCATCAAGGGGTACCTAACTGTTAAATGCATTGGGTACAGCTTTGGGGGTGGCTCAAATATCCCTTTTTTTAATTACTCTTTAAGGCTCTATAGCCTTTGTTTATGCTATAACTTATGAAGGAACAAAAGAATATTAGGCAACGTTTGCAAAAAAGTTACCCATAAATCTATTTTTATTCAATGCTTTTTAGGGTATTAACAATTGTGTTTAATTATATCCACAACAACAACAACAAAAGGAAAAAAGACAATTGTGTTTAAAAATTTGGTCAAATTTTGGTTTTAGTCCCTCTAATATGTTCAAATTTAAGAATTAGTCATTACACTTCAATTTAGTATAATTAATCCTTTACTTATATAACGTGATTAGTTAGTTTGAATAGATAATAACATTGTAATTATTTTGGATAACATGCAAACACAGATATTTTTTAGAAAAAAACATTGCTTCCATGACAATAATATCCATGTCAACATGATGAGTTGGCAAGATCTTTTTTTTTAAAAAACCCGTGTCAACATTTTAATATGAAAGAGATAGTCTCTTCAAGCAACTTTCGCAGATATTGAAAGAGACATTGAGAAGGTAGGAAATGTTGTTTTTTCGATGGCAGAAAAGAATGGAAACATCTTCCTTGGCAATTGCAGGTATAAATCGTTAGGAAATGTTTAAAGCTTGGTGGTGAGCTATTGCTTTGATGCAAACGTTAGTCTGTTAGTGATTGAATGTGTTTTCTTTTGAAATGTTGTAATGTTAAATTTTTGAACGCTGTTCTATTTATTTTTTACAACAGAACAGATCGAATGATGCAAAAAAAAAAAAAAAAAAACATTTTCATATGAAAAGTAACGGTGTCATCTATTTCGATTAATAAGAGACATTATAAAAGTAGATAATCAAATTATGTCAAATTAAAGTATATAGATCAAAATCTAAATTTAAGCATAATAGAGGGACCAAAGCCATAATTTGACCCTAAACTTTTAATGCATGTAGCTTTTGCTTGAAATACGCGTCTGCATGTTTTAATTAAGCTAAAGCCAATTGATTTCTATATTGTATGTGCAAAAAAGACATAGCACAAGGGAATGATATAAATATGTCAAACCTTCAAATATCTTGACATTGGGGAAGTTGGCTAGCTATCAAGCAAGCAAATTACAGTGTGCCACGAAGGGATTTTCCGGGCTTCGATTGTCGGAAATGGCCATTAAAACTCGTACGTACTCCGTCGTCGATGGCAAGCGGGAAATGACGATCGATGAGTTCAAAAGATGGTTAAAGAAATTCGATGATGATAAGGATGGAAGGATTAGCAGAGACGAGCTTGCCGATGCTATACGAGTCTCCCGCGGTGGATGGTTCACTAGGAGGAAGAGCAAGTGTATAATCCGATCGGTGGATGCCAATCGTAATGGCTTTATTGATGATAATGAGATCAAAAACCTTGCGGAATTTGCAGAAAAATACTTGAATGTGAAAATTTTGTATTTGTAAAGTGGTTGTTTGAGTCGTATCTCTTTATTTATTCTTTTTTTTTTTTTTTTTTTTTCTATCGAACAATGTTAACAATCAGAGTTTATCTAATATCAAACCTCGACATACACATTCATCTTATATTTATGATGTATGTACTTTAGAAAATTGGATTACAAGCAATCTCCTATGTACTAATAAATAATAATGAAGAGTTATTTTGTATAAACAATGATAAACTACATAGTTAGTCACCCAACTTTCATAAGTTTTTATTTTGGGTACTGTAAAAAAACAATTGCAAAAAGGGCACCGTGTTACGAACTATTTTTATTTTGGTCACCCGCTGTTAATTTGGTGTTAAATAATGTTATTGTACACTCATTTTAGTCACCTACCTTTAGTAATTTTTTTATTTTGTTCAGTCATTTTATACCAATTTAGGGTATTGTGAAATAGGTGTAGCTTCCTCTATCTTCTTGGTATAAAGTTGTTGCTTAAGGTAGAGTCGGTTCAACAATGACTTCGTCATGTACTTGCTCTTTTATTGGAGCCACAAATAGGCGCGGTGGTCTCTTCAGCTACCCCTTGTAATACTTTATCACTTACACATAGTAGAATAACACTATGTGCTGTCTCTATTATCTCGTTCTTTTGTTCTTTCAATAGTGTGTTTGGTAATTTAAGCAATCATTGGTGAACCAGCATTACCCGTATCTTGATGCATTATAGATTGAAGTTATTTTTGCCAATGAATTTTCTCAACTTTGTATTTAGTTAATAACACACTTGCAATTATATCTATGTTTTAAGTGACAATAAAAGCAACAAAAAATATCACGACTACAACCGCTTTGCAAATACCATAAAAGCAGTTGAAACAAAACTCTGATACCAATTTATTGAGAATGGATTAAACTAAGTATGTCAATATGACCACAAATAAATTTATTAAGGGTGGGTTTGGATGGGCGATTGAGTGCGGTGCGGTGCGTTTAGCTTACTTTTTGTCTCACGCTACAGTATCGCTACAATATCTAATCTCACCTCCACCGCTGTTTTTACACTAATCGCAGGTAAAATCAATTAAATCAAATTCAATTAAATCAATTTAACGAGGGGTAAATGTTGGTTTAAATTTTCAATTAGTTAAATTGAGTCGAGGTCAAATTTTAAAAAACCCCACCTCATCCTATCTTAAGATAATTACCAAAATACAGCTTTTATATATAATATTAATTTAAAATATATAATAAATTTTTTTTAATATTTACACCAACATAATTATATTTAAAAAATAATTAATAGTATAAGATAATAAAAATTAAAAAATATTTATTTTATTTTAACAAAATATAAAAAAATTAAAATTATAACATATTGAATCGAGTTGAGTCAAAATTGAATATAGCTTTAATTTTTTAGATCGAGTTTACGATGAATAAATTAATATCTAATTTCGAATGGAGTCCCCATGCCATCTCTAAATATATAGCCCACTACCATTAAT
The DNA here is from genome assembly GCA_025698515.1 of Gossypium sturtianum. Lineage (NCBI taxonomy): Eukaryota > Viridiplantae > Streptophyta > Magnoliopsida > Malvales > Malvaceae > Gossypium > Gossypium sturtianum. The sequence goes on from CM046948.1 coordinate 161,486,329, forward strand.
CTATTCTAAGCCATCAAGGGGTACCCATCTGTTAAATGCATTGGGTACAACTTTGGCTATAAAGGGGGCGGCTCAAATATCCCATTTTTTAATGACCCTTTACACCAAAGATTGTATTAACATAACTGCCTAACTTAGTGGCCGACAACTCTACTCAAAATTTTCATATATTAATCACTTATCGTCTGGTTCCTTGGATTTGAACATGCATCATATAGTTTTAGCACTTCTTTTATGGCCCTATTGCCTTTGTTTATGCTAACTTATGAAGGAATAAATGAATATTAGGCAACGTTTGCAAAAAAGCTACCCATATATCTATTTTTTTTTTCAATGTTTTTTAGGGTATTAACAATTGTGTTTAATTCTATCCAAAGAAAAAAAAAACAGTTGTGTTTAAAACTTTGGTCAAATTTGGTTTTAGTCCCTCTGATATGTTCAACTTTGAGAATTAGTCACTACACTTTAATTTGATGTGATTTGATCATTTACTTCGCTTCCATCATAAAAATATTCATGTCACAACATGATGAGTTGGCATGATCTTTTTAAGAAAAAAAACCATGTTAACATTTTAATAGATTATACCAAACTAAAACATAGAGACTACTCGATTGAGTCTTAGTTCGATTGGCGTAAGCATTGTTGTCAATGCAGGAGGACGTGAGTTCGAGTGCGCTGAAACGCATTGTCCTCCTATTTATGGTCGGGGAGGGGCTATGAGTAATTCTAAGTATTGTATCAAAAAGAGCAGATATGATCAGAATCTATAACGAGATTATTTTAAAAAAAAACATAGAGACTAAATCTTAAATTTAAGCATAATAGAAAGAGCAAAACTAAAATTTGACCTAATTTTAAAGAGTTATGGCTTTTGCTTCAAATACGCGTCCGCGTGTTTTAATTAAGCTGCTAAAGCCAATCCACTTCTATATTGTATTTTCAAAAGCGCAATGGAATGGTATAAATAGGAGAAGCCTTCAAACGTTTGTACATTGAGGAAGTTGGCTAGATAGCTAGCCAGCAATCAAATTACAGGGTGCGACCAAGGGTTTTAAACACAGACTAATTAATTTTCTCATTCACTCTCTCTTGATGTGTTCCATGGCTAAAAATTAAAACCTATTTATAGTATTTTTCATGGCCTTAAATTCAATAGTGATTTAATATGGTATGACAATTGAAACACCAAATAATTGTTGCCACACCAATTTGGTGCCTACAAATCTTAGACATTTTTTTTAATTTTAAGGCTTGTGAATTCAAGCCATGTGTGACATAACCCATAGACTTGTTCGACAACATTTTTTTAATTTCAAATTACGGCTATATTAATAGTTGCAATTAAAATCAATTATTATAAACAGAATAATTAATTAAACATAATCTAACTAACATAATCATAATAAATATGAGAACCCACACATAGGAGTGAATGCAAGGGGCAAGTAGTGGTCTTGATCCTCCAAAAATGGTAAAAGAATTTCTAAGTTCCCAGTGGCGAATCCAGGGGGGGCTGGCATGGGCCCCGGCCCCCCCTAAAAGGTAAAATTTCCATTTAAGCCCTTCAAATTTTTTAAAAATTTTAAATTAGTAAAGGTAAAATTACACTTTGGCCCCCCTAAAATTATAAAAATTCGATTTAATCCTTTACAAATTAGAAAGATATAAACTATAAAAAATTAAAATTTCATCCGGCCCCCCCTAAATAATTGTCCTGGCTTCACCCCTGTAAGTTCCTTAGAAAATTTAAAAGAATAATAAATTAGTATAATGTTAAAATTACCTTTTAACCCCAAAAATTTATAATATATTTCCAACTCTCTAAATTTTTTGATACCTTCAACTTTATCCACATATTTACGTAAAGTGAGACTTGAACGTAGAATATCAAAATTTTCAAGCTTAAACATTGTCATTGAATCAATACATTATTGACCAGATATTATCTCTTAAGTATGACTTCACAAACTAAGCTAAACCTTAATTCTTTGAACCCTCTATTCGTGGTTGGCGGTTGGCCTAATCTTCTCCCACATTTCTATCATATCATTTAGGCCCCCTTAGCCTCGCAAACTAAGGTTTCCAATAAAATATATAAAGATTGTAAAAATACTTTAATTCGATTCGATTTGATAGAGTAGGTTTTTTTTTTTAAATCAAATTTTGGTGTTGGTTTAAATTTTCAATTAGTTAAATTGAGTCGAGGTCAAATTTAAAAAAAACTCGCCTCATCCTATCTTAAGATAATTACCAAAATACAGTTTTTATATAATGTCAATTTAAAATATATGATAATAAATTTGTTTTAATATTTACTCCAACATAATTATATTTAAAAAATAATTAATAGTATAAGATAATAAAAATTAAAAATTATTTGTCCTATTTTGATAAAAATATAAAAAAAATTAAAAATTAAAACATATTGAATTGAGTTGATTAAAATCGAATATAACTTTAATTTTTCAGATCGAGTTTACGATGAATAAATTAATATCTAATTTTGAAATGAAGTCCCCCATGCCATCTCTAAATATATAGCCCACTACCATTAATCTATTCCAAGCCATCAAAGGGTGCCCATCTGTTAAATGCATTGGGTACAACATATGCTATATAAGGGGGCGGCTCAAATATCCCATTTTTTAATGACCCTTTACACCAAAGATCGTATTAACATAATTGCCTAACTTAGTGGCCGACAACTCTAATAAAAATTTTCATATATTAATCACTTGTCGTCTGGTTCCTTGGATTTGAACATGCATCATATAGTTTTAGCACTTCTTTTATGGCTCTATTGCCTTTGTTTATGCTAACTTATGAAGGAACAAATGAATATTAGGCAACGTTTGCAAAAAAGATACCCATATATCTATTGTTTTTTCAATGTTTTTTAGGGTATTAACAATTGTGTTTAATTCTATCCAAAGAAAAAAAAAACAATTGTGTTAAACTTTGGTCAAATTTGGTTTTAGTTCCTCTGATATGTTTAACTTTGAGAATTAGTCACTACACTTTAATTTGATGTAATTTGATCATTTACTTCGCTTCTATAATAAAAATATTCATGTCACAACATGATGAGTTGGCATGATCTTTTTAAGAAAAAAAAAACCATGTTAACATTTTAATAGACTATGTCAAACTAAAACATAAAGACTACTCAATTGAGTCTTAGTTCGATTGGCGTAAGTATTGTTGCAAATGTAGGAGGACGTGAATTCAAGTACGCTGAAGCGCGTTATCCTCCTAATAATGGTCGGGGAGGAGCTATGGGTAATTCTAAGTATTGAATCAAAAAGAGTAAATATGATCAGAATTTATAATGAATTTTTTTAAAAAAAAATATATAGATACTAAATCTTAAATTTAAGCCTAATAAAAGTAACAAAACTAAATTTTGACCTAAACTTTTAAAGACTTTTGCTGTTGCTTGAAATACGCGTCCGCATGTTTTAATTTAGCTGCTAAAGCCAATCCACTTCTATATTGTATTTGCAAAAGCACAGTGGAATGGTATAAATATAAGAAGCCTTCAAACGTTTGTACATTGGGGAAGTTGGCTAGATAGCTAGCAAGCAATCAAATTACAGGGTGCGACCAAGGGTTTTCCGGGCTTCGATTATCGGGAATGGCCATTAAAACTCGTACGTACTCTGTCGTCGATGGCAAGCGGGAAATGACGATGGATGAGTTCAAAAGATGGTTAAAGAAATTTGATGATGATAAGGATGGAAGGATTAGCAGAGACGAGCTTGCCGATGCTATACGAGTCTCCCGCGGTGGATGGTTCACTGGGAGGAAGAGCAAGCGTATAATCGGATCGGTGGATGCCGATCGTAATGGCTTTATTGATGATAATGAGATCAAAAACCTTGCGGAATTTGCAGAAAAATACTTGAACATTAAAATTTTGTATTTGTAAAGTGATTAATTGAATCGTATCCCTTTATTTATTCCTTTTTGGTTGATCAAACAATGTTAATAATCCGAGTTCTTTTCACAGAAGATAAATCCAATAGATTCAATCATCTTTAAAATATTGCATTCATCTCAGTATGTACTTCAGAAAATTGGGTTGATTGGATTACAAATCTCCTATGAACCAATAATGAAATGTTATTTTGTAATAGCAACAAATATATATGATTTGTCAAATTCGAATTGTCTTTATATGATTTCTAACGAGATTAGAAAATAAAGAGATCGGAAGGAATTCAACGAAATGTTTTAAATGAAATGGAGTTCCTCGAGAATGAACTCGGAGAAAGTAGAGTAGAAATTAATATAATAAAAAAATTCTGATTCTGATAAGGTCATCAAAACAAGATGAGCGAAGATGCTCAATAAAAAAAAAAGATTTTTTTTTCTTCCCCAACCGGATTCTATTCTTTTATTTACTTTTTCTTACGACACGACAATTTTGATTATCAGATTTTTTTGACTAAAGCATCAATCTACATTTGATAATTTTGAATCAATTGAAAGGGTAAGCCTATTTATTTCTGGTTCTAAGAGCAATAGTTCTAGTGGTCGACTCACTTCTTTCAAACAATAATTAAAACTACCCCTTTCTCCCATGAATGTATTCAACTTCATGAGCTTAATCTAGTTCTTTAATCACACAATGTCTAGAATTACCAATAATCTTTTCTCAACCAATAAATAAGAGAATAATACGCTTCAGCACACTCGAATCTACATCCTCCTGCACTAGCAACAATGTCCATGCCAATTGAGTTAAGACTCAACTGGCAACTAATACTTAGTTAACCTCAAGTAAGTAAAATTATTCAAGTGTTTAAGAGTAATTTAAGAAATTAAGGGAGGAAAAAACAACCTTAAAATGCTCAATTTTCAATTAAATGGACTTGAAAACCGAAAATCTGTCATTCTAGTATCTATACTTATATTAAGCTTCTAACTTAGTTGGTGTCATATGTCAATCGGGCACCAATTTAATTAGAAAAATATTAAAATACCCTTTTATATACAAAGTACGTTAAAAAAAGGCTGCAATTTGAGGACAGAAGAGGGTTTAAAAATATCATATTTTACAAATAAGTGTTGGGTACAATAATAAAGCAAACTGTATTTCTAGGAAAAGAACTAAAGTTCAAATCTTAAAAATGACATTGTTAGAAGAACAATTACAAATCCCGAAATATCTTTATATGTCGCAAAACAGATATGAAAAACACTTAATTCTACACGAGAAAAACTGGATTTTAAACCACAAATTTATGAAATATCAATAGCACTACCAAAGCCATCAAGGGGTACACAGCTCTGGCTCCTATAAAGTGGCTCAAATATCCTTTCTTTAATGTCCTTTTTTTTGGCTACCAATGCCAAAGAACATGCATCAAACACTTTTAGTACTTTTTTGTGGCTTTTATAGGTTTTGTTTATAATTAAGTAAAGAAGGAATAAAAGTATATTAGGCAAAGTTTGCAAAAAAAGCTATTGATAAATCTATTTCATTAATGTTTCCTATGGTATAAACAACTTTGAGTCTAAAAGTTTGGACAAATTATGGGTTTAGTCCCTCTATTATGCTAATTAGTTAACACTGTTAACTATCTCGGTTAAAATATTGTAGTAATTTTTTCTTTAAAACACCGATTTTGTCATAAAAAAATTCCATGTCAACATGATGAGTTGGGAGGATTGTTTTTAAGAGAAAACCCATGTCAATATTTTAATAGGAAAAGTTAGTGTTACTTATTTCAACTAACTAGTGACATTATAAAAGTAGAATACTAAATTATGCTAAGTTAAAGCATAGAAATTAAATCCCAAATTTATGTATAGTATATGGACCAAAGCAATACAAAAGGTTAACCGCGTTACCTATTTCGATTAATTAGTGCTATTGTAAAAGTAGAATGTCAAATTATATCAAATTAAAGCATAAAAATTAATTCCCAAATTTAAGTATAATAGAGGGATCAAGACTATAATTTAACCTTAAACTTTTAAAGACTTTTGCTTTTGCTTAAAATACGCTTTCGGCATGTTTAAATTAAGCTAAAGCCAATCAGTTTCTATATATTGTATTTGCAAAGGCACAAAACACAAGGGAATGGTATAAATATTAGAAACCTTCAAACGTTTGTACATTGGGGAAGTTAGCAAGCAAATTACAGTGTGACGAATGGATTTTCCGGGCTTCTATTTATCGGAAATGGCCATTAAAACTCGTGCGTACTCCGTCGATGGCAAGCGCGAAATGACGATAGATGAGTTCAAAAGATGGTTAAAGAAATTTGATGATGATAAAGATGGCAGGATTAGCAGAGACGAGCTTGCCGATGCTATACGAGTCTCCAATGGTGGATGGTTCACTAGGAGGAAGAGCAAGCGTATAATCAGATCGGTGGATGCCAATGGTAGTGGCTTCATTGATGATAATGAGATCAAAAACCTTGCGAAATTCTTAGAGAAACACTTGAGTGTGAGAATCTTGCATTGGTAAAGCGTTCATTTGAATCGTATCCACTTACTTTATTACATTTTTTTGTTAATCAATGGGAAAATTCCGAGTTCCTTTCATCAGTCTACACAAAGGGTAAATCCAGTAGATTCATTCATCTTAGTATGTACTTGAAAGAATTGGGTTGATTGGATTACAAGCAAGCTCCTATGAACTAATAATGAAAGATTTATTTTGTATAAGCAACAAATATATATAAACAATAATTAAAACTACCCTTTTCTCCCATGAATGTATACATACTGGAAATGTTTGTGGGACCACAATAATTCACTATACAAATTATAAATCAAACTACAATGAAGCCAATATAAAGCTTCAGAGATTCTATAAAAAATTTCAAATAAATTATTTTCGACGACAACCGAGAGTTGACCAAATCTGCACTTTCGAGAGCAGAGTGAAAGTTCTTCAAGCAGTCATGATTGTTTATAACCTGTAATTAGCCACCGTTATCGTGTTATAAACAGTTTATGGTAATAGCTGGTGGTATCTCGGGAAGTACAGGCAAAACCAACATCAATTTTTTATACCTGGACAGCTCCGGAATGATCGAAGAAATCATCATCCATCTATCTTGGCATCCAAATGCTAAAGCAACATACTTTAGCCGACAACTTCATATGTCGAATACAGGAGGTGGCAGTTTCCAGAAATTCCACGAATTGAAATCTTCCTGTAATCGATAGAAGTAAAGAACTTAAGCAACAACCCAGTACCAATAGTCATTGTGAGATAAATGGAAAAGAAAACGTAGCAAAACCTGCTCGGAGGAGGTTGTCGGTGGAAACATGCCATGAACAAGAGCGTGAAGAGATGTATAAGATTTTGTGTCAACACGACGGTTCACGGCAACCTCACCCTACAAACACGAAACCATTAGAAGAGAAAGTTTGGGGTAAAAGTATCATGGAAGCTCTCGTATTAGAAGTCAAATTGCATTTTGGCTCCTATACTCAAAAAATGGGCAAATTAGTTCATGTACATTAGATCACAAAGCAAATTAGTCCTTTTATTAAAAATTCCATCATTTTTACTGTTAAAAACTTGTCCTTGTACGCCAACATGAGGAGCACGCGATATGCCACGTGTCACTGCCTGATTATTCTATTAGCCACGCCTTTTTAAGGGTACAAAGGGATGAATTTTTAAAAGAAATAACCAATTTGCTCTTTGATCTAATTTACAGAGACTAATTTGCCCATTTTTTTAGTAGAAAGAGCAAAATACAATCTAATTTCTACCACAGGGGCTTCCATTGTACTTTTACCGAAAGTTTAGTGCAGTAACATTAGAAGTATACAGTCGCCTTTCTTTAAGCATGAAAGCGCTAATTAATTACCTTTGGGTTAATAATGAAGATTTTCCCTTTTGGGATTCCGACCTTAACGTAGCTGATTTCATCGGTGTCTCTATTCCCGAAACCAGCATAGAATGGATTGCAATCAGATGGAAACAATGCCTTAATCTCCTGTAAATCAAATATATATATAAATATATATATTAAAAAATTAAAATGTTCCGAATTTTGAACTCATGATGAGGAGCTCTTCTAATAACCGAGCAGAGAAACTAACCTCTAAGCAAGCAATCTTGAACTCATGAGGAGCTCTTCTAATAACTGAAAATTAAATAGGATGTTTCAGTTTAAATAATGTGGTTTGAGATATAGATGTGTAATAAACTCTGGTATGCTTGAAGGGTTAAAATCATATGACCCAAACCGGAATAATAACATATTGAATATGAATATGAAGCCCATTTAACTTCATAGGAAGCTTAATTCCTACATGATAGCAGAAACAAAATAAAATAGGACAAGGTTTCATTGAATTTATTGCAGCTCAATGTGTCATAACAACTAAACTTTTGATTCTTTTTTTCAGGTTATAATTGCAGGTCTCAGTCTCATCAGTTTCTGAAGGTACAGCTATGGCTTGTCGTGTTAGTTATTGCAGAAATGTCATAAATCTATTAAGTCACAGAAATGCAACAGAGTTACCTTCTCGATATAGGGATGGAAAAAGTCCATCAGGGGATATAACAATTGGCCCATCTGGTAATGCCTTACCATCCTATAGATAAAAAATCATGTTTGTCAAAAAGTTTCTCCCTTTTAAGAGCAATGGTGGTAAGTTAACACATAAGGACAACCAGAAACAAGAAACTTATAAAATATTTGAATTTACGGTTCGATAAAAGAAAAGCATTAGACTAGCATAGATTACCTGCTTAAGGTTGACTAAAAATTGTCTGGTGATATATGCCTGCGCTATTGCACGTGCACTAAGAAAAAGCAACTGATAACCATTTTCCTGTAATATGGAAGAAGAATTTTGATCCGTTAATGATATTAACATTGTTATTCATATCCATGCATTAGAATCCATCTAAAATATAGTAACGCACTTCTTTCTACGGTATGAAATAAGACAATGGTTGCACATATGCAAGGGCCTCCACTAAGACCATATAAATGTTGATACAATTCCTACTACTACCCCTAACCCCCCCACCCCGCAGACCCTTAAATCGAAGGATAATACACGCTTAAGCACGCTTGAACCCATATCCTCCTAGTTGTTGCAACAACAACGATTAAATTTAGCTAAAGCTCAATCAGCACTAAGACCATATACGGTTCACAAACCAAAGGGATGTTTCTTTTTCTGGTTGTGCAAGGACTAGCAAAAACCATGAACTAAGAAATTAAAACGGAAAATGAAGACAACCAACCTTAATAGCTGAAAATAAATGCGCAACACCTGTTTGTGACCAATCTATCCCGACCAAAGGCATGAACTGGCCAAGAACATCTGATCTGTAACCATATATATACAATTAGGGAAGCAAGAAATGACCAAGAAAATCCTTAGCTGCTGCACTTAAGAACTTAGGAAAGAACCAGATTATAAAAGAAACCACTGTTAAAAAAAATTCAAGGAGGAATTCAAGATTATATTAAGTCATTCATAAACTTGAGCCAAGATTAAGACTTGCAGACAAAACAAAATATCACTGAAAGTTATCCAAAAGTTTATGTTAAAGCTGCATGTAAGAATAAATTAAATGCCAGTAAATCTAAGAAACATCCTTACTTTGTAATTGTCCCGTCAACGTCTGAGATTACTACACGAGTGTTCCATTTCCACAAATAGATTCTGGCATCAACCTGTTTATTACATGCTTTTGAGTGAGCACATCCAGGACAACAAGTGATAAATCAGGAATGATCTTAACAACATAAAACTAAATAAGATTTCAGAAAGAATATGTAACTTCAGGTAAGGATTCAACAAAAAGGACCTGCTGCTTCCCTAGCATTGGGGTTGAAAACGTGAAGGTTATATGATTCATCCCATCCTTTAGATTCAACGAAGCCAACTGTTCAGAGGTTGCAGTGATTGCCCTGATCATTTTCTTCATCTGCTTGGATTTAAGCAAATTTTTATCATCGTTAATAGCAGCGGTAACCTCTGCAGCAATCTCAGCATCCAAATCTCTGGTATCGGCTGGAGCCAGTTGCACAGCCTTCCTAGATCTTGATCTTTTCAAAGAAAAAGGCCAAAGCCTCCAGCTACCACTACGGGAAACATCTTTTGATGGATCCCCTTCAATGGATTTCTCCACTCTGTCAACCGGTATCATGCCTTTGGGTTCAAATATTTTTTCACTTCCAAACGCAACCATCCCTAAAATAATAGGTGCTGCTTCATCCCATGGAAAGTAATGACCACCAATTCGAACAACAAGTTTATCATTCTTCACAACAGCAGGACCTAAAGAGCTAATTTTTTTGCTATCTAGTTTTTCAGCATCAAACACTTCACATGCAGCTTCAGCCCCCATCCCTTCATATAGTAAGTGTTTGCAAAGAGATATCTCTGCATAAAGCACAATGGGTGTCACTTTCCACAATTTATAGCCTAGAGAGCAGTTACACCAAAAAGACAATATTTCTTTTAATGTTTAACCAAAAATCATAACAAGTAGTAGGCATGTTGTACTTCAGCATGATAATTAATTTCTCGAGTGCTTTCTATTGTCCTTTTGGGACCGAGAAATCTATTTTAATATAGTACATAGTACCCATGTTCTCTTAACGATCAAAGAAAAGAAAAAAAAAAGGATAATGAATTGCTCTTACCGACAGCAGGATTATAAAGAGTATTTTTCAGTTTCCCTGAAGTCTCGCTCTCATCACTACTAGACCTTTCATGTTCTAATGGCTGTTCCTGATCTGCATCCGACCTTTTACAGCTCATATCATCTTTCGTGCTTGATGTCCACTTCATGGTTCCAGAACATGAGTCCATAGAATGGCTTACAGGACGATGGTTATTTGCATCAAACTTGGCATCAAGAGACCACATATTAGGAAGTGATTCCACCTGCAACCCATTATTCTCACCAGCTACTCTATGATTTCTAGAAATACTAATAGGATTAGATATAGTCCTTGACTTTCCTACAGAGTCTTCTAGATAATTTGAAGGATTCTCCTGAACAAAATTATCAGGATTTAAATATGACTCGTTATTAACATTACACAAACCATTTCCTTCATTTTCTATACAAGCTGAAGGATGGAGATCTTTATTTACAGAATCTGGCTCACAAAGTTTGAGTTCATCGAGGTCACTAAAAAGGAATTGTTCATCATCAGAACTCTCTGATGGTGGAATACTTCTCTTGGGGTCACGATCATGATAAAAGTTTTGAGAATCATCAACGGGCTCCAAAGAACAATGGACAACATCGTCAGTATTTTTCTCATCTTCAGCTTGATCACCCAAATCACTGATGGTGGAAGAGGTGTGAAAGCTATGTAACTTCATTTCTTCTAAACCAATTACAGGGTCAACACTAGCAATTTGAGAGCAGGATTCCGAGACTGTTATTTCCCCTTCAGAATCCAACTCCATGTCCTCCGTTTGCTTAAGAACCGTAACCTGAGTTTAACCATCTATTCCATCAGTTTCAGTAACAATTTTTAATTATCAATCAAGAGAATATTATTCAAAGAAAAAGCTTAGGTTCATATAATTTCAAGTGTGGTTGCCTTCAAAAGAGCAATGCATCATTAAATAAGGTGCAAAATACACTTAAAATCATATTTGTTTAAAATGTTTCGGCAACTATATTGAACATTTTGAATAAGCGTTTCACCTCTGGCACTAGCGCAGTCGTTGTAACCAGTGTTTCAGCATGAACACGTAATTTCCCATTTCCTACATCGGAAATGCTCATTATTTGATGAGTTTGTTCACTTGAACCATCCGAAGTTATTACCGAGCTCTCTGACATTTTGGAGTAAACAAATGGTTGAAGACTCTCTGGAACAACCTCCTTATTGGAATTCCCGGGGACTGGTAAAACAACATTCCTTTCATTACCACCGGGTTCTTCATCAAACCGCTTGTCCGTAAATTCTTCAAAGTTATGTTGACATTGTAGATCAGGACCACTCATGTCTAAGACAGCACCCATGTCGTTCTCATTGTGATCAGAATTTACAACACTTTGGTCATCAATACTTACTGAATTATTGACTATTACTTTGCTTTTATCTTCCATAAAACCTTCACCTAATGATGAGGTTTCATCAAGTTGTTGCTCCACACCTAGATAAGACACTTGTATGCTAGATTCCTCGACAGAATACTCTACATTCTCAAGGCCGGAATGAGAACTGACCTTTTGCTCGTTGCAGCATTCAGTTTCCTCTAGTAATGTCTGGTGACCAACACCATTTTCCTCGTCATGTACTGAAGAGTGAAACTGGTTTTCTTCAACATTATTCTTTCCCTCCTCATCATGTACTGAAGATTGAAACTGGTTTTCTTCACGAGTAATCGGTGTATGCTCTTCAGAGCCTTTATCATCCAATGCATCATTCGTGGAAGGCAATCCAGAACCATTAGTATTTGATCTATTAGATATAAGATTAGTAGACCACTTCACCTCCAACAAGTCAGCAGCAATTTCAGCACGCTCCAACGGATCTAACCTCATTACATCAGCAGCACCTATAGCTTCCTCGTAACCATCCTCCTTCATCGACCTCCGTCCAAAAACAAGTCCAAATATCCGTGACCTCCGAGAAGTAGTCCTAGCCAAAATCTTCCCATTACTCACATCAACTTCACCCGCGGAATTAGACCTATCAGCATCATAGTTACAACTTTTAGACTTCATTGGCATTCTATTACCAGACATAGGCTCATCCGTATCATATCCAGAAGGAAAAGGAAATGGAACACCTTCAGATTCCCCTTCTTCACCATCTACTTCCCTTAAAAAATATGCTTCCCCTTTATGATCAAGAAACATATGGAAATTCGCTTCGATTCCATTAACACAGATACTAACAACCTTTTCCCTTGTCTTTAAAACCCCTTGAAATTTACCAAACCGAACATACCAAGGTGATGTTTTAAAGGTCCCATCAGGTTGTTCAACTACAATTATATCAACAGCACCACCAAAGGGATGAAATGGACCAGACACAGTATAAACACCACGAGATATATAGCTACCTAGTCTCCCCACAGCATACATCCTCTTCCCTTTGAAAATTCTAAAGACACACCCAGATCTTAAACAGTTGAAAATTCAACCATAATTTAAAATCCCAATCCCAAAAGATTGCCTTTTTGTCAATTGGGATTCTTCAAATCTCACTCCAAAAAGTATAGAACTTACAATTCTGCAAATACCCAGATTATAAAACTCAAAATCAATACATAATTCAAGAACCCGATCAATAAAAAAAATGCTTTTTCTTAGCTAAAGAAAAAATAACGCACCAGTTAGAAAGTTACAAAAGTGATGAACAAAGCAATAGCGAGACAATAACGTATAAATTTGGGAATTCTTCAATGCTCAGTGAACTCCACAAAAAAGAAACAAGAAAAACATGAATCAAAGCAAACCAAACAAGATTAATAAAAAAAAACAGCTGAGAAACTCTGGGTTTTTTTCTATTTTATAGTATATTTCTCAGTTGTAAATTCAAAAAGAAAAAAGAAAAAAAGGGATTTGAATACTTGATTGAACCAATCAAAATAAAAATAAATAAATGGGGAAAAAAGAGGACATTTAATGGAACTAAAGCATATTCGTTCTTTTGACCATTACAATGTACCCACAAAGAAACAATTATATCATTAAAAACCCAACAAATAAAATTTTTTAGAAAAATATATATAACAAAAAATTAAAGAAAATGAAACGAACCTGGGAAAATTCAAAGCTTATAGAGTGAGGCTTATGAGCAAAATTGAGAGAGATTTTGTATATTGGGTGTGTACCTCGGAAATGTCGAGACTCGAGTGAGTAAGAAAAAGAAGAGAAGAGATTACGTGTCAGCAGAAAACAGCCAAAGCCCATTTTGCTAATTCTAAGTAAAGAGTCAAATTATGGTTTTGGTCCTTCTCTTATGCTCAATTTTTGTACTTAGTCTATATGCTTTCTTTTAAGGGTATACTACACCATTAGTCACTAAACTATGGGTAAGTTTTCGTTTTGGTCACTTAACTAAAAAAGTTACAATTTGATCATTGAACTATTTGAAAGTTCTCATTTAAGTCATTGTATCGTTAAAATCAATGTTATATGACTTTTTTTGTTCACACTGTCTGCACCAATCAAAAGCTCTCTTTCTCATTTTCTTCTATAATTCATTTTTTTTCATGAAACAACTTTAAATGTTAAGAATCTGCGAAATAAAAATTCAAACAGCTTTTTTCTTTGATCTCCAACACTGACAGTCAATTTAACTTAGATCTAAGGTATGTTCTTCTACTCGTCAAGGGGTACTAATTTACCATACCGATTGTCGAATCGTTGCTTGGAATTCATCAACGGAACTTTTAAAAAAAAATAAACTTAATAATCCAGTGTAGAGGTGTTCATGGGCCGGGCCGGGTCAAGTTCGGGCCGGGTTCAACTAAAAAATTAGGCCCATTCATCGGGCTCGGGTCAGGCCGGGCCCAAAAAATAGGCCTAAATTTTTTCCCAAGCCCGACCCATATAAAAATGCTAAAACCCGGGTCAGGCCCAGCCCGCCCGTATTAAATTTTTATATTATTTTATATAATTTTTAAATATATATAATACATCAAAAATACTAAAAAAATCAAAATAAATATTTCCCAACAAATTGAAAATAAATTTTAAAAAAATATGTAGACTTAAATAACACTAAAATAGATGTAACTTAACAAGCAAATACCTCTAAAATAATAATAAAATTAACAAATGCCTTTAAAATAATAACAAAATTAACAATAAAATAAGTTTTATACAATATTCAATCAATAACAACAAAATAGTAGCAACATAATAGTAATATTGTAACAAAATAGGGAGAAAATAACAAGAAAATAACATTCAAAAATTAAAAAAATAGCAGATTTTTTTTGTCATTTAGTGAATTCGGGCCGGGCCGGGCCCGGGCCAAAAATACCTTACCCGAGGCCCGACCCATTTTTTAAACGAGCCTTATTTTTTGTCCAAGCCCATTTTTGGGCTTATATTTTTGCCCAAACCCTCCCAAATTTCGGTCGGGCTTGGTGAAGCCAGATCGCCCCTGACCCATGAACACCTCTAATCCAGTGACTTAATTAAAAACTTTTAAATAGTTCAGTGGCTTAAATGAAAATTTTTGAATAATTCAATGACCAAATTGTAATTTTTTTAATTAAGTGATCAAAAAGAAAACTTGCATATTGTTTAGTGACTAATAATGTAGTTTACCCTTCTTTTAAGGAGAGAAGAATGGGTGATAGAGTACTCGAACCTGGTTTATGATGCCAACAAATAATAACTTTATATGATTTTGTATAGCAGTCTCTATCCTTTAATCAAGCCTTTTTTTTTATTTTATAATATCTGACTGTGTGACAGTGAACGAATTACGAACACTGAGCAGAGAATTAGCACAAAATATTGAGATCTAAAAGCGATTTTGACTATGACTGTACATGTGACAGGTCAGTTGTAACATTTATAAGTGTACAATAGAACACATAGAGCATTTCAACAACCAAACCCAAAAGAGAACAAGTGTACGGAGAATGAACAACAATTAAACATGCAATTAAGAAGCCTAGACAGTTAATAGTTAAGTGTTATATTACAGCAATCCATAAAATGAAGTGAATTAATCTAAATTATATCTAAAAGGACTAAAACTAAAATTTTCCCTATTTTTAGCTTTGGTCAGTTTTTCTCACTTTTGCAACTACAATCAAAACAAGAGTCTCATCTATTTATTTATTGTTATTAAATTTAAGTCTTTATTCAAATATTTTTTATTATTTATTTTAGGAAACGTAAGTGTGAAAACAGGCTGTACATTTCTGGCTTCTTGACATTGACATTAATAAATTAATAAAA
This sequence comes from Gossypium sturtianum, assembly GCA_025698515.1. Classification (NCBI taxonomy): domain Eukaryota; kingdom Viridiplantae; phylum Streptophyta; class Magnoliopsida; order Malvales; family Malvaceae; genus Gossypium; species Gossypium sturtianum. The sequence goes on from CM046948.1 coordinate 161,502,233, forward strand.
TAAATTCAATAAATAATAAACGAATATTTGAGCTTATTTCTCTTATCCAATTGAAACTCATCATTATGCATCAATTAATTAAAAAAAATTAACCCCTCAATTTGCATTACAATAAATTAAATATATGTAATAATAATAATAATAATACATTTTTTTATTTATTTTATAGAATTGGAGATGAAATTTTCTAAAATTTTTACTAGCGAATTTTTTTTATTTTTTAAAATTTTTTAATTATATAATATTTATATATTTATTATTACATAAATTGTTCAAACGTTAAATTGTGTTTGTTTTATTAAATTAATTTGTTAGCAAATTTAATTAAATATATAAAAAATGAGATTAAAAAAAAACAAACAAAAGCGCCGACAAAAATGTTCTAAATAGGATAAATTAAGAATGATAATCTTCTTGAATGATTGGCAGAGAATAGAGACACTAAAACAGCAGGGAAGAGTGATTAAAATTGTTGGCTAGTGCTGGCAAACCATTAATTATCATTTTATAATTAACACCCTTTTGTTTGATTTCACTCTTGGTATTGATTTGAAATGAGTTGAGTTGTGGGGGGTTTGATTATTTTTTTTTAAAAAAAAAATTGGGATTTAATCAAAATTTTTAAAATGTGAAGGGCTTAATAAGAATTTTTTTAAAATTTGGCAATTTATTCAACAGTTTTAAATGAGTTGTGCTATTATTTGGAGAATATTAAGCCCAACAATGAACGTCGTATTACTTGGGAAACTCACATGGAAGAGAGATAATTCCTTACCTAAACCCTCCCACTTTTCGAGCCGAGCCTCAGGTCTACTTGCAACATGGACATTTGGATTAGATTGAAACTCTATGTGTATACGATTGGTTTATTCTCTATTTTTATATTGTAAACAAGTTATCGTATTATTGTTTTTATGGGATTGTGATAGACCTTCTAGTTAGTAAGTCTTGAACATAAATCTATTGAAGGGAGAGACATGTATAGGTTTTTGTACTAAGAATTCTGAATCATTACGGGGTGTGTGATGGGTTAGGTTCACTTGTTGTAACGGTTGAAGAGAGTAAATATTTGTCCCTGAGCTAAGCTCTGTAAACATAAGGAAAACGAACTACGTAAACGAATTCATGTGTGCTCTTTGTATTATTGGTTTTCAAATTTGGTGCTAGAGAAGTGTCCATTTCCCTATTGTTCATTTCAAACACTTAGTTAAATTACTAGCAACAATTTAATAACTTCAGGTTTAATTAATTTTTTCAAATCTTTCAGAGGGCTTGATTAGAATGTTCAGAAAATTTCGAGAGGACCTGGTTAAAAATTTTAATAATTTTAAAGGGCATAATGAAAAAAAAATTCAAAATTTTTGGAAGGCCTAGGCGAACTCTAGTTCCGTCACTGGTTGATAAATAAAGATTATTCATCACCCGTTCTTCTAAAATTTAAAATTTAATCTTTAAATTTTAATTTAATTTTTCTATTTGTATAGTATTGTTAATAAGCTCAAAATAACAATTTCATTAATTTTTCTATCAAAGCCATATATATTTTTTAAGGAAATTGTTTTTACTATTATTCAATCATATATTTAGAGCAATGTGGAAATTTAATTAAGGCCCTTTTTTCTTAAATAAAATCAATTTTTTTAATGATAACAACTAACGATATTATCAAATTGGGCCTATTAATAATGTTATAAAGAAAAAAATCATATCAATTTTGTAGGATTAAATTTTAAATTTTAGTAATAATACAGGGACTAAAACTAGAATTAAACCATATATCTCCAACTGTTTGTGCTAAAATGGAATTGAGCATGAACAACGGTTTGTGTTAGGCGGATCATTGTCTTGTTCTTAGATATTTCAGCTACTTGTCACGGTGTTGTTTTAGACCAGTAGACAAAGTTGTTGCTGCTCATTGCCAACTACTTCCCGTCTCATCGTATCGGAGTTAGCGGTGAGGTACGGTACAGTGCGTTTAACTTATTTTTTGTTTCAAGTTATAATATTGTTATAGTATATAATCTTATCGTCACTGCTGTTTTTACACTAACAGCAGATAAATGCACCGTCCATCTAAACTCACATTAAATATATAATATTAAAATTTATTAAATTATAAAATATTTTTTATATTTTAAATATGAAAATATTTTTAAAAAAAATTAAAATTTTTAAATAATTTGAAAGTGAAAGAAGAAGATTGGGGCCTAGAGTACCCACCCTTTAGGCCCCTCCCAGCAAGTTAGGTGAATTACAAATACGCCTGCATGTGCACATAATCAGTGTATTTGATGTTTTGGTTTGTTTTTATGTTATATGTTTTATAATTTTACGAAAGTTGTGGATTTAGTATTTATATTTTAATTTGATCATTTTAGTTTTTGTATTTTTTAAAATTTAGAATTTCGGTTTTTACTAAATGATAGTTGTTAAATTCACTAGTTAAATTCCGTTATTTCCAAAATTGAGGAGGCAAACAAATTATCTTCTTTTTTTTTCAATACCATTGTAAGCTTGTTAGTTTCATATATCACTCGCTTGGAATTCAGTTAATGGATTAATGATTGTCATTTTTCGTCAAGATTGAAATTTGAATATTCGAAAAGTATAAGGACTTAGAATGATCCAATTGAAGAATATTGACTAAATCTACGACGGTAAACATAATACAGAACTAGTAACTAAATTTAACTAAACGAATTTAACTGTTACTATTTGAGTTAGAACTAGGATTTCAAAATTCGAAAAAAAATATAAAGACTAAAATCGACCAATCTGAAAAATACAAAGACTAAAATTGATCAAATTAAAATAGATAAATTAAATACATGAAGATATTATGTCTTTCTTTATTTTATAAATTTTAAGATATTAATGGTTAAAGATTTTGACATGTCTCTCAACAAGTTGTTGGTCTATTTGCAAAAGTTGACTTGTAAAGCTTCAAGTCCCAAGTATATATCAATTTCGCACGTTCGATTGGTTTTGGATTAGATTTATCTTAAATCGAGTAAATTTGAGTTTTAAAATTTATGGATAATTTTAGCTTAAATAATTTTCGAGTTTAGCTATTTGAGTCATTTTGAATTTAAATTGTTTCATATTTGGGTTAACTTTATGTTCAAGTTAATTTGGATTTAACACGATTCGAGTAATTTTTTATATTTTTTACTTTTGCTAATTTCTTGTCAATTTATTTATTTTCTAAATGGTTAATCTAACAACTAGTTCGACTTCAACCATAGAGGCTTTTAATAGTGTTGAAAATAATTTTCTAAGCTGTAAATCCTTAAATTTTGAAATGTACCATTTTTTTTTCTAAGCTATCAATTGAGCCGAATTCAGGTTTAATAATAATTGACTCGAACAGCTTACGAATTTATTAAATTACATTATTACCCTCAATTTATATATTATTAAACATTAAGCATAATTATCATGTCGAGCTCGAACTTGAGTACCAAAATTAGTAATTGGCTTAATCAAGCTCAAAATCGAGTAATTCAATTATATCTCAAGCTAGGCTCGAGTCTAAAAAAAATATTCGATTGAATTCAAGTCAAGTATTGAATTTCAAATTTCGAGTAACTAAACAGTATTTGGACTCGACCCAACTAGATTATCCCTTAATTTCAAGTTGGAGAGCAATTGGTATTGGATGGATAAATAAGCGAAGCCCAAGCCCTCTAGTTCATAGCTAGTTGGGTCCATTTTAACTCCAAACTAGCTTGGGTCATTAAGAAAAATAAAGAAAATAAAAAAATGTATTCAAAGTAAGAGTGTTGGATGATTTTTTATATGAAAAATTTATTTTTAAAAATATATATTATATAAGAGATATTGATTTTTTATTAGATTTTTTTTTTTTGAAAATTTATCAAATATTATGCCAAAGTTATAAAACAATATTTATTTTATCAAAATAAATCTCAAAACTGAACTAAATCGAACTGATTTATCATAAAGAGTTTAAAAAATCCAAAAAACGAACCAAATCAAATCGAGTTTAACTCTAATAAAATTCAAAGAAAAAGAAATATTGAATCAAATAATATATTTAGATAAGATAGTTTATTCTAAGCCATTGCTTTTGATGTTAACATTATAAACCACAAATGGGAGAGCTTTGGATTGTTGTGGATTTTTTTTGTATCTTTTGCAACTCAACTCTTTATCTTTTTTCAAACATGTGGTTGATAGCTAATTGTAATTACTTGTTGAGTAGGCCTTGCAATTATGTTAGATGTTTAATCAAATCATCAATTAAACCCTACCCTTTCCCTTTTCAAACTTTACTAATATTTAAGCTTTTTTATTAAATTGGTGTCACGAATCAATCGAGTATCAATTCAGTTGAAAAATTACCCAAAACTTATTTATTTTACAAAGTAATAGATATTATTACGAGAGTAGTTTTATGCATGATATGATTTAAATCAAAAACACCATAATCTTTAAAATATTAACTTTACGGTTTCAACATTTTTTATATCAATCTGTTATTTATCACACTGTGAGTGTGACATAATGTAATATATATATATATATATACATAAGTCTTATATATGGTAAGGGAATCACAATAAAGCCTTTTACCTTTCTTTCTTTCTTTTTTGTTATTGTTATAGTCACACCGGAGAAAGTAGGTAAGAACTCTGGCCCCTAAAATGAAAAGTATATATTTTAGCCTTTATAAAATCCAAAAAATTATAAATCAATATATGATAAAGTTGCATTTTAGGCCCCTGCAAAGATAAAATTATGATTTAATTTTTCTAAAAATTATAAAGTTTTAATCTTACAGTGAAAAATATTACATTTTAGTTCTCATAAAAAAAATTTAAATGCAGTTTTGATCCCTCCAAAACAATTTCTCGTTACACCAATGGATGCATCTAATATTATCCTATATATATAAGTGTGTTGTGTCAATTGGCGTCGAAAATGTTGTTAATATAGCAAAATGTAGATTCGAGTACACTAACATACTTTTATCATTTTATTTAAAGATTGAAGATGGATTATAAACATTTATTTGGATCAATAAAAAATCTTCCATATAAATTTTTTTTTTCATTTTAAAGATGATTGTAAATATGGGATATTGATGTTGGTCCAAATGAAATAGACAGATCATACTTATATATATCACAGAAATCTCAATGTCTCTTTCACTTACCTTATAATTTCGTAACACTCTTTTGCTCTTTAATGTTTCATGTTCATTGAATTATGTATCTCTTATATATATATATATATATATATATATATATATATATAAATGTTGGTAAGAAACATTAGAGATTGTCCCATTTTTGGGTCAATCCGATTTTGAATTATTCAAATTTTATCAATTCGATATGATGATAAAAAGTTAATAAATTCAATCTATTCACCACGGATTCAAAATTAGCCTAAACAAAATATAAAAATGAACTCGAAATAATTCAAACCTAAAATAACTCAAATTTAGATAGCTTAACCTGAAACAACGACCGACAAAAATTTAATAAATTCGATCCGAAATGACTCTAATCTGAAATGATTCAAAGCAATACATGCAACTATCATCTTTTATCAGGCTGTTTTCCTTTTTTTTTTCATTGCTGTTTGAGAATAGAGATTCCCATGGGTGAAAGTACCTTCCGCATCCCTTTGTTTTAAAGATCGGATCAAATTAGTCTTTTTATTTAATCTTTATACTATTAAAAAGAATCAAATAAGATCAAATTGTAATGAAGTTAACATTTATGATCATATCTGTTCTTTTTAAGATAATGCCTAGAACTACCCATTGCCCCTCCCTAACCCATAAATAGGAGGATAATGTGCTTCAGCACACTTGAACTCACGTCCTGTTGCATTGACAACAATATTCATGTCAATTAAGTTAAAACTCAACCGGCAATTTTTTTTTCTAAAACCATAAAAAAAAATTTAAAAATATTAACTTTTTCAAACAACGAATAACATTTTTTTTAAATAACGAATATTAATATTAAATTTTATTTTATTCATTTTAATAATATAATATAATAGTAAATAAACCAATATTAAGTCTCTGTAATAGAGGGGCCTATTAGGTTGTTTCACCAATTTCCATGTATAACTAATCTGAAATTTCAGCCCTTAAATATTGGTTTCACTAATCTCAGCAATGCATTCATGCGTAGAGCCCCTAAAACCTTTTTTTAAGGATAAATTACACTCATGGTTACTAAATTATTGGTAAGTTTATATTTTGGACATTCAACTTCAAAAAGTAACAAAATGGTCATTAAATTATTGGACTGTTAAAATTGCTACTATATGACCTTCTCTGTTTGCACTGCTTACCCCAATTGAAAGCTCTCATTACTCTTCTCTTCTACAGTTTAGTTTTTTTTTTTTATATAAAACATTTTAAACGTCATAAATTTGCAAAGAAAAATCTAAACAACTTTCTTCTTTGATCTCCAACGTTGACCGTCAGAACAACCAGGGGCGTAGCCAGGACGGCTGGCATGGGCCCCGGCCCCCCCTAAAATGTAAAATTACGATTTAGGCCCTTAAAATTTTTAAAAAAATTTAAATTAGTAAAGGTAAAATTACACTTTGGCCCCCCCTAAAATTATAAAAATTCGATTTAGTCCTTTACAAATTATAAAGATATAAGCTATAAAAAATTAAAATTTCATCCGGCCCCCCCTAAAATATTTTTCTTGCTTCGCCCCTGAGAACAACTTAGATCTAATGAATGTTCTTCTACTTGTCAATGGGTAGTGATCTACCCAGTGGCGGATCCTAAGACTAAATTTTGGGGGCTAGTAAAATTTTCAAAAAATTAGGAGTTTAATGATTTTTTAAAAAAAATGGGCTAATTAAAATTTTAATTTTTTTGTGAAATTAATGAGAATTTTTAAATTTTTGAGGGGGGTTAATTAAAAATTTTAAAAAAATTTAAGGGAAAAAAATCAAAATTTCCCAAAATTTTGGGCCCTTATAACAGTCCACCCTTGGATCTACCGTACAAATTGTCCAATTATCACTTGGAGCTCATTAGCTAGACTTTTTAAATATAAAAAAAAAAACTCAACAACCCAATGACTTGAATAAAAAATTTCGAATAGTTCAATGACATAAATGAAAATTATCAAATATTTTAATGATCATTTTGTAACTTTTTTAAAATTAAATGACCAAAACATAAACTTACTAAATATTTTAATTATCTTAACCTTAATTTACCCTTAAAACAACAAAGAAAAAGCACTTCCATAATGCATATATTTGAGTGTGTGGTTATATCACCAGGCAGATACAAAATATTATATGATCATACAAAAGGAGAGAATTCAGTCAATGGTTACCATCATTACAATCAATCATCCAACTTACATTATTACCAATGCTTTGTTAATGGCACTGAAATGAAATCATTTGATATTTATTATAAGTTTTGATCATATCTGTTCTTTTTTATACAATATTTAGAATTACTCATAATCTTTCCCAAATTCATAAAAATGCGCTGCAGCATACTCAAATCTACGTCCTCATGTATTAACAATAATACTCATACCTATCGAGTTAAGACTCGAATTTTGATATAATATTTAAGCTTCCTAACATTGTTTAATAAAAAGCATATATAAATTGCACATTGTTGTTGTTGTACTTGGAACTATCAAGTCAATAAAAGTATGTCCCACACCTCTTCTCATAGATACTACCACTTCTTTTTATGGCACCTAAGACCAGCAATGGCTTCTGTTCCCTTTTCATTGGCTTTATTGATTATAAAGCCACACTGTTCTCGCTTTAGCTGCAGATACTAACATGGCCCTGTTACTATTGGTTTCACAATTAAACACTGTTTGATTCATGGGAAAATGCTAAAGAATGATCATTTTTTAAGGAAAAAGGAGAAAATGGTAGCTTGGTGGTGAGGAGTTAGATTAGGGCAAATCTGTTTTAGGGGTCAGAAATGATTAAAATTTTGGGGTTAAAAGGGTATTTTTATCACTATATTAATTTGTATTTTCTTAAAATTAAAGAGATTAATAAATTATTTTCCATTTTGGTGAGAGCTCTGATATTAAGGCCCCGTTCTTCATTTCATCACAGATGGACTTTTCTCTAGAAAAGTCCTTTTCACTAAAAAGCAACAAAGAACAAGGGCCAGTGGAGAAATTATTTTAACGTTACAGAAGTACTTTTGTTCAGATAAAAAAGCCAAAATTTTTAACTTTTCTCAGACTAAAAGGACTTTTGGCTGGTGTTTTACCCTTTTATCCTTATTATTTCTTCTCCAAATAGACGTGAACACTTCCAGTTTTCCCTTTCTCTCTTCTATTATACTTCCGTTTCTCTTCTCTTCTATCTCTCGCCGTTGGATTCGATCAATCGATAAATTGTTCCTGGTGATTGCTTGTTTCGATTTTCTTTTATGTTTCGGCAAACCTTAATTTGGGTTTTGTTCTCTCTGTTGGTTTGAAACTTTTATTGTTTTGATTTGGGGGAATTGAGGGTTCAGCAAACTTATTTTGACCTTACAGTTTTGTTCACAAAAGATGCCTCGCAAATTGGAGGTAATACAAATACTTGACCAATTCTAATACCCAATTTTAAAAAATAAAATTCAATCTCTAAAATTATGACACATAATTGCATTGTATTTTGTGCAAATATTACAAGGTTAAATATAACAGTAAAAGTACTATAAAGGCTTATGTAGTAGGTATTTTATCTTCTTTTTTTTAAATTTAAAAATTGATAAATTAGTCTCTGTAAATTAGATTAAAGAGTAAATTGATCTTTTCTGTTAAAAATTTCATCCATTTTTACCGTTAAAAACTTACGTGCGGATAATGTACCTCATGCAGACATATAGGGACCAATTTTTAACGATAGAAATGGATAAACGTTTTTAATAAAATGATCAAATTTCTCTTTAATATAACACATAGAAACTAATTTAACCATTTTCTGAACAAATGATACAAAATGCAAACGCTACTAAAAAACCCCAAATTTAGCTATAATCTAGCATTGAAGTTTATCTTCCCCCCTAATTGAATTCTTACAATGAGCAATAGCAGCTTGAATTGCAGCCTGCAACTCTTCCATAGTACTATCACTTGTTGTTGAAACAAGAAGACCACTATTTGTAGGTGATGTCCTCATTGAAACAGGAGCTGATGAACATTGATGATCCCCACTTTTTCTATCCCTCAAAGTACTTAAATTCCCAGAAAATGAATAAGCTTGCCTATGGACATGATAAAGCTTATTATCTCTTCTCTTACCTTTAAAGAACAACAATGGCTTAACCATCTTTAAATACCTTTTCAACACATCACTTACATCAAATCTAATCTTTCTCTTATTGTTTTTCTCTTTGCGATCATCTTCAACAACCCTTTTCTGCTGCCGTTTGTTGAAACTGAACAAAGAGAAAGACTTGGATTTTTTTGACCTTGTTGATTCAGTATTGTTATTGCCGCCATGGTTGGTACTCTTGATATTGCTGTCACTTTTGCTGGAAGGCACAGGAAGGGTGGTGGTGAAGCTGTCTGTGGATGAACGTGGAGAGATTGTAGAAAGGTGAGAAAGGAGATGAAGAGGGAGTAAATGTCCATGGAAGAATATATCATCAGCTGGTGTTAAATCAATGGCGATTGATGATGATGAAGAAGAAGATGGTGGGGTTTTGGCTTTATCTGTATTAATCATCGTGTTGTTGTTCAAAGATATAGCGAAAGAGAATTCATGTGATGGAGATGAAGACGATGATGATGATACCGCCGCCGCCGCCGCTGCTGCCGATGATGGTTGTTGTTGCTGGTTATCTGTTGTTGATGATGAGCTTTCTTTGGTGTTTTGCTGGTGCTCTTGGTGGTGGGAAGTATCCATTGTTGCAAAATTTTTAAACCAAAAAAGCTCACAAAAAGATTAAAACAAAGATATCAGATTCTGTATCTGAATCTGAAATGAAAATTTTTGATTCTTTTTTCTCAGCTTTTGTTTATGGAGGGGATGAGGATATTAGGAGCTAGTGGGAGAGAGAGATTGTTAAAATGGAGTTGGGTTTATTGTGTCCTTAGTACAAAAATACAACATATGTTTTTGGTATACATGTGAAAGGAGTTTCGGGTTTGGATAATTTTCGATTTATTTAAATTTTTTAGATTGGGTTATTTTGAATTTTTTATTTAATTTTGACATTTAAAATTTAAGTATCCTTTATGCAACTTTCACATCATACGTACGAGTAAATCACCATTTTTAGTTAGATTCGATATATCTTTAGTACAAAATATAATACATATTCAGCTTATACATGTGGACAAGTTTTGGGTTTGAATCATTTTTCGTTGATATAAATTTATCAATTAAATTAGTCAAAATTTTCGGATTGGGTTATTCGAACTTTTTCATTTGATTTTGGTATTTATAATTTAAAGTTTGTTTATACAATTCATGCACTACTTTGTAGAAGCAAAACATTGTCTTTAGTTGTGTTTAATGTGTCTTTAATACAAAGTACCACAAATATTTGGTTTATACATGTGAAACTAGTTATTTCGAGCTTTTTCATTTGATTTTGACATTTAAAATTTAAGTATTTTTTTATATAACACCACGTATAATAACAAATTATCGTCGTTAATTGCGTTTAATGTGTCTTTAGTGTAAAATATCATATGAATCAAGTTTCAGGTTTAGATAATTTTTTGGTCATTTGGAGTTATCGATATAATTCACATGTTATTATTGGTAAGAACAAATCATTGTCAATACATATATCACAGATGACAACGCTCCTACAATTCAAACCCAAACCATTTTTAAAGAAGATGAACACCCGACCAATGAACCACAAATTAAAATTTATTTAAATGTTTTAAATACTAGATTCAAATTGTTTCGAGATTAGTTGGAATAAGAATTGATTGCATTAAGCTTCAAGGGAGGGAAAGGGTGTGGTGGCTAATGGCGCACTAAAGAGATTGAGATGAGATGATACATTTAGCAGTATATGGATCAAAAAAGGTTGGTAGGTCCATTGTTAAATCCAATAGCTTTAATTTTATTTTATTTTTTATTTTTAAATTGTTGATGAAAATATTTTTTTTCTTTTTTTTTTTAGATCACATACATCCAAATTTGCCCACAAACATGCAGATGATGGAATGGCTACTTTATTCCCTCAATATGTGACTTGCTGATTTTATTATGATTTTAGTCTTTTTAGTATGAATTTAACTTTTTTTTTAATATTTTAATTTGATAGATTCAAATTAATATTATAATTAGTCAATTACATAATTAATCAAGGACGGAGTCAGAAAATTTTTTGGAGCAGAATAAAGTTGTATATTTTTATGATAGCAAAGTAAAATTTCACTATTTTAATAGTCTATATCTTTATAATTTTTAAAAGATTAGATAATTTTTTTTTCTCATTTTTGGGGTTAAAGTGTAATTTTACTATATACTAATTTAAAATTTTTAAAATTATAAAAAGACTAAAAGTGAAAATTTCCATCCCTTAGCTCTGCCCTTGTGATTAATATATACAAATAAAATGCTTGAGGCTTATTTTAAAAGGATTTATACATCATTATCACTTTAATAGCGATATATACGAGTAAATATACATCATCATCACTTTAATAGTAACAATTAATAATGTTAATAATTTAAATTTATGTCGATTGAGTCTTAGCTCGACCGGAATGGGTATTGTTGTTAATGTAGGAGGATGTGAGTTCGAGGGCATTGAAGCGCATTATCTTCCTATTTATAAGTTGACATTATGTCAAAAAGAGCAGATATGATCAAAATCTATAATGAAATTGTTTAAAAAATAATTCAAAATTTTTAATAACATTATAAAATTAAATGTTTATTTTCACCAAACTAAACCCTTTTTATCTTTTCACTCTTACAAGGAATAACCTAATCTACAAGAGAAAGTTTGAGTTTTTTTTTTTCCTAATTTTTTTTGTGGTATTCTGTAGTTATATTAAATTCCGATTAAAGTTAAAAGTCAAATCAGATTAGATTTTTAAACAAAAGATAAAATTCTTCCAAACTCTTAACTTGAAATTTTACTTAAAAAGAATCAAAGTTTTTACTATTCGGCTGCTTTCTACGATAAAAAAAGTTGTTTTTCAATGTGTTCAATCTTGACAGGGAAACAACGTCATTGAAAGAAAAGATCCCTAATCTTTTTATTTTTTCATCGAAAAGAAATCTTTCAGTATTCAATGATTGCGTTAAACTTTGATTAAATTTGAAATCAAATTGAATCAAATCTCTTAAACCCGAAACTCTTTACCAATCTATTATTGGAGTTTTTGTTTAACATACACACAAAGAGGTTGTTTTTCAACATGTTCCATCTTGACAAGGAAACAATGTGATTGAAGGAAAAGGTCCGAAGTTGCAACGACCCATAGTGTTAAAGGCACTTTTCTTTTTTAATGTCTCAAAAGTCCCTAGTCTACTTCCATGGTTCAACCAATTTGAAATATATACAATCTTTTTTCTGTTCTTTATTTTTTTTTTCATTTTCTCAATCATAATTTTCTCTTTGAAATGGACCCGATTTGACACACCACCACTTTCAATATTTTAAGTTGATTGATTTTTTTATTTTTTTTATGATTATCAATTAATGGTTTGAATTTTCGTGACAGAAATGGATAAGATTTTATTTAAAGAAAATAATTTAAGGAAAATTTGACTAAGTTTTTGTTTTTAATTAATTAATTATTCGAAAGTTTTTATTTAGGTTATTGGATTGTTATTCGGCTAACGAGTTTCAAGTAAGATTCGACAATTAGTATGATGAATCAGTACCCATCGGTGAATAAAAAAACAAACTTTAGATCCAAGTTGATCTAACGGCTAGTGTCGGAGATCAAAGAATAATTTTATTTATTTATTTTGATTTGCAGATTCGTGATGTTAAAGTTGTTTCACGAAAAAAGACTTAACTGTAGAAAAGAATGGGAATGAGAGCTTTCGATTGATGCAAGCGGTGCGAACAGAGAATGCCATACATCAGTGATTTTAACAGTCCAATGACTTAAATGAAAACTATTGAATAATTTAATTACAATTTTGTAACTCAGGGGCAAAGCCAGAAATTTTTTTTAAAGGGGTCGAGATTAAATTATATATTTTTATGAGAGATAAAATGCAATTTCATCATTGTATTGGCTTATATCTTTATGGTTTTCAAAAGGACTAAATTAACATTCTAGCATTTAGGAGGGCCAAACAATAATTTTACCACATTAATTTAAGATTTTTACAATTTGGGGGAGAGGAATAAAGCAACAATTTTCCATTGTAGTGGGAGTCAATTTCCTACTACTCCCCTTCCGTCACTCTTAATGTAATTTTTTGAAGTTAGATGATTAAAATGTAAATTTATTAATAATTTAATAACTTTAAGTGTAATTTACCCTTTTATTTTTTCTATGATTATCAATTAATGGTTTGAATTTTCATGACAAAATGGAGAAGATTTTGTTTGAGAAATTAATTTAAAAGATAGAATATGGTTTTTGGTCTATGACTTGTTATAGGTTTAAATGCAAATGATATTCATGGTTGGGATGGAGATGGACCAACCTCCCTACCATGTGGAAAAGCAACGATTTTTTTTTTCTTATTTCTTTGGGTCATAAGACCTAGTGTTTTTATCATTAATTAAGTGTTTCTTTTAATGGGTGGTGCGTTTATTTGCAGTTAGTGTAAAAATAACGGTAACAATAAAATTAAATATTATAACGATACTATAATATAAAATAAAATATATGTATACACACCGCACTAAAAATAATCACCCATCCAGAAAGGGCTTAGCATTACTCGCAATGAATGAGCTATTGAGGCTAGTTTAGAGCTATGAGCGTGTGATAAGGAAATTGCAAAATCAAGCATTGGTGCATAGGTTGGTTTTCATTCATTAGTCAATTTTTGAATTAGGGATTGTAATACACTGTAGATTTGAAATATTTGTAGGTATTTTATTGGGATAAATCTCAAAATTAGATATGAATTTTAGTTTAATGTGTAATTTTATACATGAATTTTAATTTTCATCCAATTCTCATAAATTATTAACACAATTATTGATATAGTATAATTTTATATGTATATATTATAAACAAAAATAAATAAATTTATGTATTTATCTTTTAAAACTTATATAATTACACTAAATCAAAGTTCATGTATCAAATTACACATTAAATCAAAGTTCATGCATAATTGAGATTTATCCCTATTTTACTTGGTTTTTGATAATGTTTTGGAAAACTGATTAGTAATTGAACCGGTTAAACCATCGATTTTTAATCTGAGGTAATTTAAAATAAATAAATTATTAAAAATTCAAAAAATAGAAATAAAACTTATACAACCAATCTGTACTAATCCACGAGTCAACTGATTTTATACCTCTCACTAGACCAATACCCCAACCTATCTAATCTAGTTCAAACAATATTGTTTTTCAAGGATTTAGATAATATTAGAGTTCAAATATTCAAATTACTATTCACAATGAATTTGAAGCAAACGTGAATATTTACCTTCCGAGACCCATCACACAAATCAGCTTTTACTTTTATGAATATGGATTTCTATATAAATTATTCGTATTTGCTTAATTTTTATAAATAATGAATTTAAATATTCAAATTTATTATCCAATAAATAATTTATTTAATTCGGACTCAAATAATATAATGCAAATTCAAAGACAGAAATTGTAAATATCAACCCTAATTAACAAAGAATACATAGACTAAATATGAGTTTGGATGAACGGTGCATTTATCTGTGGTTAATATAAAAATAGCGGTGACAATGAGATTAGATACTGTAGCATGAGACAAAAAGTAAACTAAATACACTGCACTGCCCCACTCATCCAAACCCATAGTAAGCAGAAGAAGAAAAACCATGTGAAGATAGGTCTACACATGATCTTGTGACAATAAGTTTAAACCGTCGGATTAAAATAAAAAAGATGGGGTTGATAAGAAAAAGATGGAAGCAAAAGAAAAGAGGCATTTGACAGTTCGGTGAGAGATGGTAGACCCACACACACGTGTATATAACAAAGTGGTCCTATTAGGGTTTACATTATAGCATTTAGGGTTCTGGGTTTTTGCACCATGGGGGGAATTTTGTTCATTTTAGTAGAGGTCAACATCTCAATCATGGAGGCATTATTTTCTTGGTGGACTGACTCATCTTCTCCACTCAAAAATCTAATAATTCTATTATTTTATTTCTATGTAAAAAGATAAGGTGATGAAGATGAAGAAACAAACAGGATATAAAACAAAGATTTCACGTTCAGAACCCATTTTAAGATCCTTTTTGGTAGGGAAGCTTTTCTGCTTTTCCCCTTTTTTCTTCTTTTGTCGTTGGCCACTCAATATCTTATAGACAAACAGTCAACTAGGTCTAGGAGAGATGGAAATATTACAAAACATTCAACTTCAACAAAATTAAATGATAAAACCCCTAAACAATGAGTAAAACTTTCCTAGTGTTCCTTTTTTCCTTCCATGGTTGAAAACTACATTGATCTTTTTATCACTCAATTCGACAACTTATAAATGTTTTTTATATGCGAAGTATTTTGTTTGGACTTTTTTTTTTATTAATCTAATTATAGTTTTAATCTCTTTATTATGTGAAAAAATTAAAATTTAATCCCTTTAATTTGACAATCCATCTACATATAAAGTGTTATTATTAGTAGGTCCCGACTCAATAACACCATTAGTATTCTGTAGAACAAAATTAAGTATTTGATAAATTACGTAAACCACATGATCTATGTTCAAAATTTGTGACTACTTACAATAATGTTTATCTCCACGATTTAAACCTACATTTTCTCTTTGAGAGTGTGCAGTGTATCTTACCACTACACCTAAAAATTGTTAGTTCCATGGCCAAGATTATAACAATTAAAAAAATTTACATCATTATTTTATCGAGAACTAAAAGTATTATTGATTATGACCTACTAATAACATTATAAAAAGTAAAAGGCCAAAATATTCTTAATTAGAGGGATTAATTCTTAATTTTCAGCATAGTAAAAGAACTAAAACAAGAATTAGACCCCCTTTTTTTTGTTTCTAATGCAATTAACGACGGTGTTTAATCAAATCCTACTCTTAATCAGTTAGTTTATTCGATTTAAATAGATTATAATCAATTGATTAGTAATTTTATTTTCTAAAACCAAACTCTACCTAATGTTCATAAAAGGCAACTTGCCTTTCAAAAAGAACTTCAATGGTACAAGGAAGAGGGTGTGGAAAGCGAGTTCACATGTATGTTGACTAGAGTCCACATCCTCCAGCCAAGCCGTGTCTACTCGTCCCCACAGCAAAGCTGGTCCCAACTGTAATACATATCTATATTCTCACACACAAGGGGCAAGATCCAGCTACTAGGTTATATCATAAATGCATCAAGACAGTACAGGGATACATATTTACATCAACCAAGTATATATGTATATTTATGGCTAAACGATTAAAAAATAATAATGGAATGGCATTGCTTAAAAGAAATAATAATAATGGAATTTTGCAGAATTTTCTATACCAAAGATTTTTACCTTCCCCAGTTTGTCAAAAGGAAGGAATGAATAACCAATGATACATGAATAAATTTCATTCAGCACGCCCCCCTAACTTTTTCACAAATGAGTATTGAGTACTTATCAAATTCCCTATATTATAACATTACATTGAAGTCCACTGTCATTTAGTGTTAGATCTATGAATTTGGAGCGACTGGTATACGATGGGATGAATAGAGATGGAGAAAAGAATTACCTTCAAGGCATGCTAGTATCCACTGCCGAGTCTATGAAAACCTTCCAGCTATTTTTTTTAATCATTTTTGTCTTCTTACTCCCAAAGCCGGAACTTGAGAGTATAGATTCAAATGGATGCTCGATGCCCACCGATAAGAAATTGAAGGAAGTTACTATTTTGAGAATGCACTATTTCCCCGTTTATGACCACCGCTGGAACAATTGACAGTGCCCACCAAACCCAACAGTATTTGGAAAGATCTAGCTAGTCACTATCACTACCATGTCTATCTGAAAAAAGGGAAAAAAAAGGATCAAGGATCTTTACTTTAGCAACATAAATTAGCAATGAAGAGCAGATAGGAAGGGAGAGAGGTCTGTCATTACTTCCTGATGGTCTTTTTCCTTCCATGGCTTCTTTCTTCTCATTGCAACTAGAGCAAAGGAATGGACCGTCCCATGGACGTAACTTTACCGGATTAGATGTGCCAACATGAATAGAAATGCCCTCTCCGGGCTTCATCTCCAATTGACAGACTGCACACATGAACAGCTTAAACATGTTGCATAGTGGATATTTAGTGTCCAACCTGCATACAATAGAAGGGTCCTCGTGAGATAAAACTACTTCATCCTCTCGTCATTCATAGCATGCCATGCCCCATGGTACCGATGGACAAGAAAGTTAAAAATGGATTCGATGCTTTATCTGACAATCGATGATCAAATCTATATTTAAAATAATAATAATAACCTTTCCGAAAGCCAAGCAGATCCCTCCTCAAATAATTCCTCCACCACATCCGGTTCCATGTAATCTTTATCTTGAGAAGATGATCCAGAATTCTTCTTGCGAAACATGGCTTTTAACATACCTTTGACAGGCTTCTTTGGTGGTGGCAGAGCAGCTGGCTTCTCTTGTGGTAAGATATCAACAACAATGCAGGTTGTATCATCTCGAAGACCCTTTGGCTTTACAGCTTCCTGTTCATTAGATACCAAGGAATCAGAATACATGAAGAAATGCAAACTTATACCAACATATTGCTCCCAGCAGCAATAGTTAAAGAGCACAATGTAGACGAGAGAATATCAGTAGTATACTTTCACAATCTGGGCAGCTGCTGCATCTGGAGGCATTCCACGACAACAATCAAGAGCTTCTTCAGCTGTTAAAGCATCCCAAACACCATCACTAGAGATAATCATCCTACCACCAGCCGTAGACAACTGCAGAAAATAGGCTAGTTGGTAAAATAAAACAATTAATAACAATCAAGAAAATGTCTTCTAATTTTAGATAAAACACTAACTCGTTCAAACAGACCCTTTTAAAGAAAACTGATTAAGAAAGAAAATTCCAAATGCAAAAGCACTTCAACGTGCAAGTATAGGACACATGAGGATTCGGATATGAAATTAATGGCTCTACTATGGAGTTAATGATCACAAATTCAGAAATGTTACTGGTTTGGAAGTTCCAGGAACTCCATTACAGCCAATTACATATCCAATCTCTTAAAACAGTGGCATAAGGGAAAAAATTAACATGTTGTGAAGCAAGATTTATAGAACACAATATTTGGCGCCAATGGCAGACAATAATGGGAGCCTAGCCGCTGCCGCCGCCAGCCCCCCCCAAAAAAAAATAAAGATTTTCTAAATCCCCTAGCATGGATATGTTTTCATATTAAATACATTTAAATGGACCCACCAACATTATTATTTAAGTTTTATCTTAATTTTATGCATTAACAATGAACTAAAATAACATTGTTGTTAATCTATTCATGAATCCACTGATCTTTATTTACAAATAAAAGATTAGTAAGCTTGCAACATATATTAAACTCATAACCATACAACGATAAGAAAAAAAAAATTGACTTCCTAGTTTCTCACAATAACTTCTCTTATATATTTCAATCTTTTAAATATCTTTGTGATTGTTTTCAATGTTCCTGCTTAATCATTTGAGTTACCACTTACCAACAGCCTTTACAAAGCCAATTTTTTTGTTAAGAAGCTTTTTTTCAAATATATATACATATATTCTTGCCTTCATATGAATATCTTAAAAGTTCTGTTTTTTTCTCAAAATTCAGATGTTCTTTTTGATGTCTCTGTTTAGTGCTAGATAAATCAGCTTATCTTAACCGCTTATGAAAAACTTTTCTTTTTACAAAACTTAAAACTAGATACTTTTGCTTATTGAGATTTTATAATGAAGACTAAATTGATAACAGATTTGAAATTTATGAATCGCTAAAACTAATGCATTTCATGAGATTTTTATTTTTTTAATTGATATATTATTTGCATATATCTTTTATATATACAATTTTGAAGAAATACCAGAAACAAAAATAGAAAAATATATAATTTTAGTTGGCCCTTTCAAATAAAATATCGATATCCAACGCTATTAAGTGCACAAGTTAAATCAAGATATCAGGACAGGCAAACTAAAAGATATAAATTACATTATGCAAGTAGATTATGAAAGAGTAAGACAAACCTTTACTTGCTTTACGTATGGAACAGGAACAATGAACTCCCCAACATCCATATCACCAATGGATCGTGAAAGACACAAGCCTCCAGGCCAACATCTCAAAGGACCAATCTGTAAAATAACTTTACCATTAGATCACCAGCTTCAATCCACACAAATGATCAAATAGAGTTTTCTCCCATACTGAATATATTGAAATTCTCGACAAAGAATCAACTTATCATTGTTTACAAAACATATCAGTATTATGTTTCATATTTCTGCAACAAAACAAGATAGGTACAAAAATGTTGTTTCTAAATACAATTGTTACAGCTAAAATTAGTAAGGTCTACAAAGGGGTCCTCTAATCCACAGAATTATCAAATAAGTTTAATGTTTTTTGGTGCATTTGTCAAAAGTGTCACACATGCCTGAAACTAGCTTCTGGATTGTGTTTTCTAAGTATTGTGGTTGCACATCCATTCACATTAATGTATCATTGTGTTTTGCTGATGGAAAGAAAAGGCTAACATTCTAGAGAAAATTTGTTAAAGCACACAAAAGCATTAAGATGCACAACCGTAGGGGAAGCGGAAATACCTCTGCACCACCACCAGCATTTAACCGACCAACCTCACCCCCACTTGCAGTGATTCGATGCCTCCTAAGAAGATGAAAACAGAAAGTAAGGCCTCAATATTTTGGGGAAAGTTTCAAGATACAGCAAAGACTGTGCCAAAGACTTACTCCTCTTCATTGCATTCAAGCCTATGATCAGCGGACAAGTGATATATTCCACCTTCAGCTGATTCGAATATACAGCGGGAATCACCAACAGATGCCACTGTTACAACCCATCCTTCTAATATCACAAAGGTTACAGTAGTTCCTGACGTTTTTGCTGGAAAGAAAACCATAGCATGTCTATCAAATACTAAACATGAGAGAGTGAACTCAAGAAGTTATTACCGAAAACTTTAAAAATTAAAAGCAAAATAAAAAGCTAATAATAATATGTACTATCCTCTTTATTGCAATCCCCGCCCAATGAATGGAAGAAACTCCGTGCTTATGTACACGAACTTTTATGGTCAAGTAAAATTATCATAAAAAGTATGGTATAATAATTATTGATGAAACAGCCTGGTGTAACTGTTGGTAGAGCTTGTGAATTATCAAGCTGGACAGTGATCGGTGGTGCCAACTTAACTATATGTAGACCAATGCCATGTTGACTTATCCAGACTATCAGTTAACTATTGACAAAATAGTCAAAAACCAAAGATCAGAATAATAAGATCATGTGAATATTGGACAAGCTGATCTATAGATAAATATCTGCTAATCTGCTATCCCTTTTTGTTGTATAAGGGAAAGCACTACAGCTCCATGATAGCATCCAACCAAACAGTGACCCAACTTAACACCTGAGTAACCACAGGTGGCACAAATCAACTATCACAAAACAATATCTACCAACTTCCGAAAAGCAACTCTTCCTACATATCAGAACGTTTTCTCCATGGATATTCATAATGATAAATTAGTAAAATTCCATATCTATATGGACATAAAACAGTTAGTTGAGTGAAAAAGGATACTACCTAAGTCTACATTGATATGAGCATAAGTACTACAATAGAGGAGTGCATGAACAACATGCATAAACAGTAGCAACCACTCCCAAAGAAAGTGCATAACTGTATAGACAAATATTCCTTTTTATCCAAAGGTTATCCTATAAAACATATACTATACACAGATGTGTTGACATAAAAATAAAATAATTCTTACCTCTCTGTTGAAAATCTTTATCTGTTTTAACAAAACCTGCAACCAAAGCTCTCGGAAGGGCAGCAACCCATTCATCTCTATTAAGATCTGCCGGAATGGCACTTAGAACATTGTTAAGAAGATTCTCTTTCGTGTAAATAGCAGCTGCAGATCCATTGTGTCCGTCAAAGAGCTGCCAAAATATTATTATTTTTTAAATAACGTTTAGCAATACCAGCCTATAAAAGTTTATAAATCTTTATATTCCAGTGCTGCAAATTACATGCTTTTATGATTAGCGTTGATTTAGGTAGTATGAGAGACCCAAAATCCATACCCCAAAAACCGAGAATGTGGTGAAACCATCTCCTAGCGCTCTTTGGCATTCTGTTTTAAGCAACGTAAAATCTTCACCTTTCTTGCTGTGACTTGCTAGCCCGTGTACAATCTCCGGGTCTTCGATCTTTTCGCTAGCTAATTCACGTTTCAATAAAACCGACAGCGGTACCGTTTGATGCTCACCTCTCGTAGACATTGTTTCCGAATTTTCCAAATCCAAAAAGAACCACGTCAACAGCTAAAATTCCACCTCAAAAACAATGCCTCTTAACCCTCCATGGATTACACTCAAAGATCCTAAAAGATGCACACGATGCAGGCTTTTCAATAATCAAATCGCGAAATAATCGAAATTAAGATTTGAATCCATCAACAATAATCTGAAACAATTACAATTAAACAACAATGGCTAGGGCAAAAAACATCGAGATCTTCCACAAAAAAATCCGATTTAAATAAAAATCTGAACGAGTCGATCAGATTCTTCATCGAAAACCGGAATCAATGTAGACATTAAAAAATTACAAAAAAAAAATCCTATAAATCTGTTAACCATAATAGAAAAGAAAAACAAAACAAATCTTAGATATGGATATGAAAAACATAACAAAATTGAATAATCCAAACGAAAAGAGAAACGGAAAATTACAAAGAAATCGATTGATTTGCAAATGGAGGAGGAGATTACGACGCCGAGGAATTGAATTATTCGCTACGATCGAGAGAAATGCAGATCGTGGCGCCCTGCAAATAAACAATTTTTTTTTTTTTTTTGTTGATCGATAAAAAAAAATCTCTTTTTGTGAGAGAGAGGATAAATGAGAAACATAAAGGGGAAAATTTTTAAATAAATAAAGAACAAATCCCCCTTTTTTTTACAACGCCCTTTTTTTTGCCTTTTTATAATATCTGACGTGGCAAAAACGGCGGGCTTATGCTTGACTCGGCTGCACAAACCAGAAATAGCCGTTCGTTTTCAAGCCGATGTATGTATTTGACCTTTGGGTCCCACCATTGGGTGTGTATTGACCGTTGGATTAAGGTTGATTTAGAATCTAAAGATCATAATCAAACGTATTTTCAGTACTATGGCCCACAATGAGATATATTCGTGGGCCACACCTTTACTCCCTTTTTTTGGTTTATACAAAGGTCTAATTTTGTTTTATTTCCTCCATTGTGCTGAAATTTAGGATTTAATCCCTCTGGTTTTAACTTTGTATAATTTGGTCAATATAAAGCAATCCCTTTACTATTCATTTATATGGTTATGGTTATGTAAAAATCCAATCAGTCCTTTTTACATGCCAAATTAAATGTTTAATGTCACTTTTATTTAGTGGAATCAATTAACAATGTTGTCAATTTGGACCTGCTAGTAACATTATAAAAATAAAATATTGTTGAGGAGTCAAACTCACAACATGTGTAGTGTTGTGTTCTTGGGGTGTCCGTGCTTAATTTTAGTATCAAACTTTTGTTCCGTCGTCCTTGAAGAGGGCATGAGGATATCTTTTTGGCCTATGAAGAGTGGTTCGCACAAATGAACAATGATGTACAAATGAGCTACAAGAAGTGTTCATTCTATCATAAAGAAGTTTGTGAAGTTTGTATGCATTTGAAGAAACTACAGAGGGGGAGAGCCTCACCTACTATGGAAACATCTTACCCATAAATGGCATATGTGCTATATAGGTCATGGGTTCAAACCCCCACCATGCATAAACTCTTCAATGAGGTGCTCATACTCGGTGGTCTGTTTAAGCATAGACAACACTTCATAAATTTTTTTACAGTAAAGTTAGAATCACTCATGGATCTCAATATTACTACTCAATTGTGTGAACCGTCACCATCAAGGGTTGGATCTAGTGATAGGGCACAATGCACTCTTAAGAGAAGATGCAGGTTTGAACCTCGGAGACAATATTGTTGAGAGGGACGGTTACAAACCTTGAATATAAAAAGTGAAATGAGCATGAAGAATATAAATAAATAAATAAAAACATGTGAATCGTCCCCCATTGACCAAAAATGCATCTTCTTACCTAACAGCATAGTGTAAGAAGGATTATGTCTCAACAAGGATCAAATTGCTTCAAATTAGAGTAGAAGAGTAAATATCAAATTTTAACATAAGCTAAGGACTAAAGTAAAATTTAAACCCTTTATAGAACAAAGCCGACCACTAGCGATTTGATTTTGATGTGTGTGTTTTTATTAAAAGTATTTTGAGCATTAATTTAAGACATGGCTGGCGCCGGTTATGCAAAACGACATGTAGGCGCACGATAGCGAAAACTAAGAAAGGACTAAGTCAATTTGTCAATTTCCCCCCAGCTCCCTTACGAGACGGGGAAAGCGAAGCAAATCATGCAAAAAAGGAAAAACAAAATCAATCAATAATCAATAAATGTTTACTATTTTAAAAAGGGGTTAATATACAATTTGATACTTAAATTTGAATTCAGTATTCAATTTGGTACATAAAATTTCCATCTTGAAATATTAGTTTGGTTTCAATGTTCAATTTAGTAATCATACCTGATAGTATCATTTGGCCTAATGATTGTTTAACACATGCTTTAGTAAAAAACCATAAATATTTAATTAGGACTAATGGTGGAATTGAGCTAAGTCGAGTCTGAATACTGGAAAGTTCGAACTCATAAATGACTCTAGATTTGGAGCTGGAGCTCAATCAAACATCATTTTTTAAACTCGAGCTCAAGCTTGATTAAGCTCGTTTGTCAATTTTCATACTGAAGCTCGAGCTCAAGTTCGGCTTGATAATTAACCCTAAGGTTAATAATATATTAAAAGTAATAACATAATTTAATAATATAAAAATATTTAAAATGTAAATGAAAAATGAAAAACTTGATAAGGCTCATTAGCCGTTCAAATTCGACTCGATCTATAACTCGAGATGTTTGAGCTCAATTCAATAATTACCTAATAAAGATCGAGTTTTTTTTAGTCAAACTCAAGTAGCTTGTAAGCACCAACGCCTCATTTACACCCCTAATTAGGAAAAAGAACAGTCAGGTACCAAATTGAGCATTAAACTCAGATATCAAAGTGAATATTAAAGCCAAATTCAGATACCGAATTAGAATAAAAAAACCCATCATGTATCAAATTGAACATTGGAATCAAACTCAATTATTTAAATAGGAGAAAAAAAAACTCAAGTATCAAATTGAAAAAGCTCAGATATCAAAGTGAATTTTAAAGCTAAACACAAGTACTAAATTGAACATGAAAACTAAACTCAGATACCAAATTATATATAATCCTAAAATTTTAATCAAAAATAATTTTTTTCGCCGGTTAATGTCACGTAGCTGTGAGATTAATATGGGTCCCATTGACCATGGGCCCACTTAATTTAAGGAAGCAAAATTTCTCCGATTGCCAACCTAACCCTTTGACCTCCATCTGGACTCTGGAGTCCTCGGTCGACCGCGGAATTCTCGGAGGCAATTGCCCTCTCTATTTAACCATCTCCTCATCCTAATGGATTAGCATTGTTAATGGATTAAAAGTGGAACATGTTCTGTAAATATATATATATATATATATATATATATTGCAAGCTGGAAAAAGTGAATGAGTGAAGGGCCAGCTTTTCTGATTGTTTTTGCCTAATCAACGACACAGCTCACCACATCATATTCCATTGCCCCCCCCCCAACCCCCAAAAAAATTAAAAGGAATTTTGACTTTGAAGTTTAAGATTTTGACAATTATGTCATGTTTATCCATATTTTTAATTTATAAATGATAGAGTTGTGTGACCCGTATCTCGTTTAATCTGGTCCAGGGACGAAGTCAGGATAATTTTTAGGGGAGCCGGATGAAATTTTAATTTTTTATAGTTTATATCTTTCTAATTTGTAAATGATTAAATCGAATTTTTATAATTTTAGGGGGGGCCAAAGTGCAATTTTACCTTTACTAATTTAAAATTTTAAAAAAATTTTAAGGGCCTAAATAGCAATTTTACCTTTTAGGGGGTCGGGGCCCATGCCGCCCCCAACTTCATACGATGCGTCCGAAAAGTTCGAGATGCAACTTGTTAATTTATAAAATGGTTCTTTAACCCTAAAACAACGTATAGTTAAAAATCTCTTATATTGAAAAAGTTACAAATATCTTATATTGTTGTTTTTTAACATTAGTGAAATTCTTCTTCTATGTCGGTGGTTTTTTCCGATAAGGGTTTTTCACGTAAATTTTACGTGTTCTTATTTTTCTTTCTTATTGTTTTATGGTCATTCTTACTGCCATTATCGACATATACTATAACAATAAATTATTAGGATGAGAAAAAAAATTGTAAAAGAAAAATTGATTTGAATCGTAGTGTTTAGTTTCGGTTCAATCTTGTTTAGATTCAGTTATTATTTAAATGTATTTAATTGGATTTGATTTTTTATCAACAAGTAAAAAAAAAAAACATAATTATACGAACTAAATCGAATTCTATTAAAAAAATAAACTTAAGGTGTTAAAGACTACGGTATTTTAAGTTCAAAATTTATTATGTGTATTTTTTAAAATTTTACGTATAAATAAAATGACAAAAATACGATCAAAGTAATGCTTGTTATTTAATAAAAAGGAATGTATTTTCAATAATTTCACAAGAAATATACTATTTAATAAAGTATATCAATTTCTTTGTTTGGATTAATACCAAAGTGAGAAAAATATTACCATTTAGGTATCAATTTGGACAAAAAAAAATTAGATACGAAAATAGTAAAAGTGATATACTTCAAAGGATAAATCACGTCTTAAGCCTTTCAAGTTTAAAAACTATAAGATGTAGACTATAAGATGCGGTATATGGTGCGATGATTGCTCACCTTATCCTATAATCATATGGTCAATGATTCGATCTTCGTTCATGAGAATAAAACACATTTTATGATTAACCATTTACTTCTTTGAAGAACATCCACGATAAAAAGGATTAATCACTACTATTAACGGTGGATGAAATATATTGCAGGATATTGAGGATTAAATAAATATATAAACATGCACTTTCCCAACCATATTGTTTGACATAACTTAAAGACAACAATAATGGCAGTTCTATAGGACTTGTTTACTTGAAACATGGAATCCAATGTTATATTATATATATATATATATATATATATATTTCATGTTTGAGAATTTTCATTATTCAATATCCGTATTGAATTCAGATTAAATTTGAAATCGAATTAAGTTGAATTTTTAAATAAAGAATAATTTTTTTTGGTATATAAACTTTCGATTATGGTTCAAATAGATACATGATACTTCAATTTTGATTCAATTATACACACTTAAAGAAATAAATACATCAATTTATTTTATATGGGATAAATATAATTATTTATGTATGCAATATATAAACAAAAAATGATGTTACGTCAATAGTTCTGTTAATAATTTGTGAGAATTAGATCAAATCAAAATTTCATATATAAAATTGCATAAAATGAAAGTTTATGTATAGAATTTCGCATTAAACCTAAATCTATTTGTAGTTTTGAGATTTATCCCAATAAACTATGAATATGGATGACACTCAGACAGAACGGGACAATTTTTTTACTCATCTTGATATGATTTATAATTCTTTTAATTCATTTTTATTTAAAATTTTAATATTCGAATTCAATCTCGAAAACAAAATTCTCAAACTTCAATTTTATCTATCTCGAAGTATTATGTATATTTTTATATTATAATTTAAAAAAAAACTTGTGATTTTTTAAATATAAAATGCATAAAAATAGTTATAAAAGGTATTTTTGAAATTTTTTGGAGTAAGACGATGCCAGTTCGATCTAAATCTTTTTTTTTTTGAACAATCTCATCATAAAATATATTTGTTCTTTTTGACATAATATCTAGAACTACCCATAACTCCTCCCCAACCCATAAATAGAAGGATAATGCGCTTCAGCGCACTCGAATCCACGTCCTCTTGTATTGACAATAATACCCATGCCAATCGAGTTAAAATTCTATTAACCAGTTCGATCTAAACCTAATTTCAAAAATTTTAACTAAAAATTGTTCTCGCTCTACTCTTAAATTTAATTTTTTTAAAAAATTATTATAAAATCGGATCAAAACTCGATATATTCAATTTATTTTATTTACCATCCCTAGCCAATGATTAAACATATTTTGAATCATTAAACATGTGTTAACCACCAAAATCTAAAATCAAATAATAATTGATGAATTTAGATTTCACGAATAGATTTTTTTATGTATCAAAAGAAATTTAGAAAAAAATTCAATTCATTTTAATTATTTTAACAATCTCATTATATATTTTGATCATATTTGTACTTTCTTTGATACAGTATCTACAATTACCCATAGCCCCCTCCTCAAACTGGACTCAATTCAGTATTTTTTTTTCTTTGTGAATTACAATAACAGGGCAAAACCCAAATAACAAACATAACTAGCGTGATTCGAACTCAAACTACATTTGAAATGGTGAACACTTTTAACCGTCCGGCCATTTCATGAATTTTTACATTAATTATGCGTAATTATTAGCAGTTGGCCAGACATATATACGTGGCCAACCAGACACATGATTGAGCTTTTGTTGAAAATCAATATCGTCAACCTCTATTGTTAGAAGAAAAAAAAAATCTGAGAATAAAACATGAAAAATATGAAGACTTACTATAATTTTAGGTACATAATTTGTACTTTATAACCACAATTATCTAAATTTATATATAATTAACTCGATTAATAATTTATAGATAAACCAAATTATTAAAGAAATATTGTATTAATAGTGTTTTTTTATAGATCTAATTTATATATAAAATTTCAAATTATTTTAGTTTATATGATTTGAGATTCGAGTGAAGATTAAGATTAAACTTAGGTTGATAGGATTGAATTTTGGTTCGAGTGAAGATTAAGATGTTTAGATATCATATATATATATCTATATATCTATATTTATAAAACTTTTTTATTGAATTATTATATTAATGGGTTAACCCTGACATTATATTAATGAGCAAATTGATCCTTTCTGTTAAAAATCTCATCCATTTGTACTGTTAAAAATTAGCGTGGTTGACGGAATAATCAAACAGTGACATATGGTGTACCACGTGTACCTTATGCTGACGTATATGAACCAGCTTTAAGTAGCAAAAATGGATAGAATTTTCAACGGAAGGGTCAGTATACTCTTTAATCTAATGTACAATGATTAATTTATCTATTTTTTGAGTAGAGAGATAAAATACAATCTGACTCCTAATACAATGGTCTCTATGATACGTTTACCACCATTTACTAATCTTTGACCTTACAATGAACTCATGTTCATATTTATGAAAAAAAAAACCTAAAATTAAAAATAAAAATTCTAATTTTGAATAGTGTAAAAATTACAAGGGCTAAAGGTAAAACTATACCTTATAAAAAAACATGCTTAAACTTTATAGTTGGCAATTTACTTATTGAGGCAACATGAAAATTAAAGTTGTTAATAAAATACATTAGAAATCTGATCACACACGTATACGTGTAAAAATTATAAATTTGTTTATAGCATTATTAAACACGACTCACGAGTATGATTTTTAGATACATTAATTTTTAATTTTTTTATTTAAAAATTATATAAAAATATGAAAAGATAAAAATATGTTAAAATAATAATTATTTAATAAAAGAATATATTAATTATTTCTTCATACTCGATCCACTCGCGAGAGTTTTATTAAAGTGTAGATAATCACGTCTATTTAAAAAAATGTAGAAAAAGGATAAAGTGGGTAAAAAAAATTTCTTTTTGAAAACCTAAAATTTGTTGATCAATCAACTGGTTACCCTCAACCAACACCGAATTAATCCCCACTTTAAAAAAAAAAAAAAGTAATTACCTTTCTTAGTTCTTTGTTATTATCCACAAAAACTGAAACCCTCAAACGCACGCAATCATAAAGCTGGAAATCAAGTTCACTGCTGTTAAGGGGCTTCCATTTTTCTGTGGTTTAAGGAAAGTTTGGTTGGTTGCTGGGATCTGGTAAAATTTTCCTGTTTAATCGATCTGTTGGGGAGGTGTGGAAATTAGAAAAGGACAGGGGAAAATAAAAAGGAGAAAGGGATATGGTGGGATGAGGGAAAAATGGCTAGAGAAAGTAGACCCAAAGCTTTGGGTTCCGGGCAGTGCTCGTATAAAAGGATAACACTGATTGTTTGCTTCGTTAACATTGTTATTGCTCTCTTTGTTCTTCGTTCTCTTTATTCTTCGCTCTACATTTATTCAAATAAAGATAATGGCAAGTTTTTAAATTTTATCAGCTTTACGCAATTTTTTTTGGAGTTTTTTTTAAGAGATTTTGTATTGTTTAGTGTTTTGAATTTCTGGGTTTTTGTTCTT
This sequence comes from Gossypium sturtianum, assembly GCA_025698515.1. Lineage (NCBI taxonomy): Eukaryota > Viridiplantae > Streptophyta > Magnoliopsida > Malvales > Malvaceae > Gossypium > Gossypium sturtianum. Next base: position 161,532,134 of record CM046948.1, read on the forward strand.
TTTCTTTTTGTAGTTGTAAAGTATACACCAGATCAGATTAGGAAAATGGAAGAATCAGATAAGATTCGAAGAGCTAGTGAACCTATAGAGCTTATTAAATTGGTATGCAAAAACACCCATATTTCCTCTTTTTTTTTTTTTGATAGTTCACATTTTGTTGGTGATAACGCTTTTAATTATGGGATTACTATTTGACCTTTATATATAAAGGTTAAGCGAATAAAGCATGAATTTTCGAGTGACGAATCGTTGGCCGAATTGCCACAGGCGGTTAAGCATAAGATAACTGATGAAATCTTACAGAGATTGAGAAGTTTGAGACCAAATGCCAGTATCAGTGACCAGCAAGGTTGGTGTCTTAGTTCCCTTTTTAGTTTTTGATTGTTTTGTTTAATTGTATTACAGTTTTAAAGTTATTGTATTTCTATATGTTCTTATTTAGTAAGTATATAGATTGAACATTTATGATATATCCTATTCAGGAGTGTTAGGTTTAAGTTCAAAGATTGTATCTTTGTATCTGTTAATGAATAAATCAGAGTCCTAAACTGCATCTTATTAAGGAAACTTTTAGATGTGTGATTAGCTGGTTTAGCATGCAGGGCGAAGCCAGAAAATTACCTTTGCCCTGCTAGAGATGAGCCATAAATTTTTTTTTTTTTTTTTTTTGGGGGAGGAGTACAATTTTACCATTATATTAACTTGTAATTTCATAAATTTCTAAGGTCTAAAATGCATAAACATTGTTGGGGGGGGGGGGGTAAGGCCACTGCCTGCCCTCCCTTATCTATGCCCCGGCAGGAGATATAAGAAATGCTATAATGACATTGCACTTTTTGAGTATGCAGAGTTAGTTTTATTGATATGTATTGTTAAGTGGTATTATCCCTCATTTGGTAAGTATTAGGTTTCTTGTGGTGTTATATTAAAGTTGCGCTGTTTTACCTATTACAGACTGATTTTAGGTTGGATGCTTAAGACATGGTCTTCATCATCCGTTTTTATGCCAAAATAGTGCTTGATTAGTCCCCTCTTGTTTTAGTTGAAACATTACGACTGCTGGAAAATGAGCTTCCAATGGAATTCTGTGATAAATCCTGAAGAAATCCATTTTGAAACTTTATTTCTATCATACGTGATGCGTGTTTGTGATGTTTTCATAATTTGACTACCTTAAAAAGCTTTATAAAATTAGGGAAGTTCAATAATATTCAATTCATAGCAATTAACAGCATAGATCAGTTCTTTCATATTCATAATCTCCTAGAAGTTAGCTAGCCACTAAATCACAATTTGCAGAACTTTGTGGTTCATTTGACTGATTGCATTAAGATGAAATGCAACATTTTTTTATCAATGAAAGCATATTATGCATTAAGATTCTTGATTGAAGAAAGCTTTCGATTCATTGGTTAGGATATATTTCTAATAATAAATTTAAAGGAAAAACCCCCGCTTTTTTTGTTGGTGTCCATTAATTTTTTATGAGAAATTATCCTCAAAGAATTTTGTGTAGTACTTGTAAGATATTATTATATAATGGTCCTCTTATCATATCCTGTTTTTACAGTTTGCTACCTTTTTTTTCCATTTTTTCTTATACCTTATTCCTTTATGAAATATATTGGGTCCGAATATATGATTAAATGATGTTCTATCACCTTTTTATCTCTTGTCAGTGTAATCAGTCATGGACTTCTTAGAAATAGATATAATTATTACTTTTAGGTGTCTTTACATGGTCGCTTACACTGACTTGGATAGCAACTTGTGCTTGTCCTTTTGTTTACTTTTCTCTTTGGTGTAGAAAGGACCGTGTTTCTTACTTTTTGATGTTGGTTTTGACTTGTACCTCAATACATGCTCTCCTGCCGACTGTTTAGGAATGTAAAATAGGTAGAAAATTGCTTTAAACCCGAGGGAATAGTCTTAATGAGGCCAAAGTATAATTTATGATGGGAAGTGCCAGTTTCACGGGTTTGACATTGCCCAAATCGAATGTTTATTGGTTTCATTTTTAGCTGGCAATGCTTTTCTGCTGGATGCTGATCAGCTCTAAGTCTAAAGATTTTTAGTTTTACGAGTTGACAGAAATGGAAGCTTGTATTGCTCTATGTGTTGCTCTTTCCATATCAACCGCAATTTGATTTTAACTAACACGGTTTGGTTAGAATTTTTTAGGCATTAGTTACAGGTTATCATACAAGAACTTTCTGTGTGTTAGAAGAGTTAAGTAATCAGCAATGGCATAGGTCCCATGTTTAGGGACGAACTAATCAGCTGTGGCTTTTTTTGGGTTTTTTTTTTCATTATAATGTACTATTTTTGTTGATATCGTTCTCGGGTTAACAGAAGCGGTTGAAACCTGGCGCAAGGAGAAACTAAAAGAAGCCAAAACGTTGGCCCTTGGAGGAGAGGGGTTGAATTCAACTCTTTTGCAAGAGGAAGCAGGTAACTTGTAATCTGGACACAGCATGTTTCGGTACTTTTTGTATGTCATTGAGATAAAAGCTTTAACCTTCTTCCTTTTTACAGAATGTTAACTTTACCCGAACATACCATTTTGTAGGGATGTTAGTAAAAGCCTTGGAGTCCAATTGGGCTGCACTATCAGAAGAAATCGGCCTCTGGATACCCACTGAAGTCATTAATCAAGAACATGATGATAAGCCTGAGGGTGTGGAAGATACAGGTAATTGTGCAAAATCGATATATTAACGATATTGAAAGCCTGTCACTAAGGTGTAACTCTTTTATACTGCAGAAGAGGAGGACCAAATTTTAGCTGGGAGGCCGCTTCCACCACAATGCCATGCTGAACTTCACACGGATTATGATGGTGCAGCCGTTAGATGGGGTCTTACCCACCACAAAGAAAGTGCAGCTGATTGCTGCCAAGCTTGTTTAGATCAAGCGAAAAATGCAAAGCCAGGTGAAAAGAAATGCAACATATGGGTTTATTGTCCGTCAGAGAACGGTTGCTATTCCCCAGATATATATCAACACAAACACATGGAATGCTGGCTGAAATTCGTAAGTCTCCTTTTGTATCCATTAAGTTACGGTAAAAGTACCATAGAGGCTTCTGTATTAGGAGTCTGATTGCATTTTATTCAAAAAATGGGCAAATTTGTCCCTATACATTAGATCAAAGAGCAAATTAGTCTCCCTTTTTTTTTTGTTGTTAAAATTTCATTTATTTGTACGGTTAAAACTGGCGTGCCAGATCAGTTTTTAACAGTAAAAATAAATTGAAAATTTTAATAGGACCACTTTGCTCTTTGTTGTAATGTATAGGGATTAATTTGCTATTTTTTCAGTAGAAGAGGCAAAATGCAATTTGACACCGACTACAGGAGGCCTTCATGGTACTTTTACCATCAAGTTACACTTCTTTGCAGCATAAAAGCTAATCCGAATTTTAAACAAAAAATTTGCAGTCAGAGAAGCCAAAATTGAACTTTAAAAGCCGATATTCCGAACAATATCGAGACAAACACCCAAAAGCACCTGTTATGGTTCCTTGGGTATCAGGTATTATTAGTGAATGACTGAATTTTTATCAACGGAGACACCGAGAACGGGCAGAGTCAATTCGAGACAACATAACAGACTCTAGTTCTATTGAAATCTTTTGATGATGGCCCCATTTATGTCAAAGACAAATAGACCTATGGTTATTACAATATAACGTGTTGTCTTTTTGGAACATGGGGGGAAAAATGGAACCTTTTCACCTCCACTTTTGACATGGAAATTCTTTTTGTACCAGTAATGGTGTCTATTGGATGTGGTCTAATTTCCATCTCAAGCAGAGAATTTGATGGACTTTTATGAGATGAGAAAGAGACCCTGTTTTCGTTCTTAGGTTGAGATTACAATTAAAAGAAATGGAAAAAAAATGCTTGCAATGGCAATATGAATGTGAATGAATTCTTTAGACCTCTTAGTTTTTGTTTTGTTATTGTTTCCATGGTGTGAGTTTGCAGCATTATTTAAATTTGTGTTGAATCTGAGTAATTATTCTTTAAATTATGATACACTTATGCAGGCTAAAATTTTAGGGTAAATGGTTGCTCAAAGTAAGTTTTTCACTCACTTCAGTTCATGAGTAAAAATTAGATGAATGTTGATAACGGTTGAATCGAATATTCGTACATGATTTGAGACTTGATATACGACATTTAATAAGTTCTTATTTGATCATTTTTAAAAAAAATTAGTCTTTATTTTAGCACTTTCGAAAAGGTTTAACTTTTATATCATCATTTCGAAAATATTGATCTTAATAAAAAAAAAAAAATTAAATATGGTTTTGATTGAAATGGTAAAGTTGAGGAAGTAAATTTACAGTCGGTTGGTTGAATCATATCTTATTGCTCAACATTTTAGTAGATAGTGTTTATCTCGTAATATAATGCATAATCTTATTAACGCGTATTTTTATTATTATTTTAATTAGCTTAATTTTTTTTCAAATAAGATTTAAGTTTGATTTAAAATAAAATTTATAATTATTATATTTACTCTAATGATTTATTTATTAGAAATTGCGATTAAAAAAGTATTAAAGAAAGAAATTTGTTTAAGAAAATAATAAAAATAATTTAATAAAATGTGCTTCTAAGTTATCTTATATTTATCAATCAAATCTCTAAATGTCCTTTTGTAATCTTATTATAAAACATAATTTTTTATATTTTTGAACCAAACCAACCCTAAATGTCATGTTTTGGCAAGGGTAGCAGCAAAGGGCAAGTAGTGGCCTTGGCCCTCCCAATAAGGGAAATTTTTTTTAGCTCCTTTAAAATTTACAAAATTATAAATTAATAATGGTGAAAATTCTACCTTTAAGTACCTTAACCCCTAATTTATTATTCGATTTTGGTCCTTTAAACAATATTTTAGCTTTGCTTTCGTGTTCAAATTATGTATTTTTTTTGAAATTTATATAAAAAGATAAAAATCCACTCAAAATAGTGTTTGTTGCTTTTGTAAAAAAACTGAGACGGGTAAACTAATAAAATAGAGGACTAAATTTATAATTTGGGTAAGATACAGGGACTAATTATAAAATTTAAAATAAGGGACTAAATTTATAAGTTGAGTAAAATAAAGATAGTAATTATAAAGTTTGACCAGTAAGTTCAAGATCGTTTTGAGGACCAAACCAACCAGTCTATCCCAGAAACAGAAAAACACAATCAAATCGGTTGTTGGAAACAAATCGATTCGTCGTCTTTTAATCATCACTTAAGTTCAAGTTTAGGAAGTTAGATCATTAGAACTTAAAAAGGGATTTAATTGATTATCACAAACAATTGTTGGGAGAAAAAAAATTAAAGTAGAAAATTTTGCTTGCTTCAATAGAAATTTGCTCCAAATCTCGATTCTACAACAACATCGATAAACCCAATTCATTATCGGAGCAAAGAAGCTTTGTTTTTGAATCTTGAAGACGTTTATCATCATTTAAGGTTAGTGTTTTTATTATTTCTGTTTATGTTTTTTTTGGAATGATTTGATTCTAGTTTAAAAGTTGTTCATTTTGATCCTTTAATCATTAACATGTTCCACAACTTTTTCTGGGTTTTGTTTTATAAATGTTAAAGGTTGTTAATTCAGTAATTTAGAGTTGATTAAATCGTTAAATTTTGGTTATAAATAGAGATTTTAGTTAAAAAAAATGAAATTTTAGTTCGAATGTTGATATTGTTAGTATTTTCTGTTAAAATTTAGTATAAACTATGTGTACTGAGCTTATAATTGTTTGTGTATATGAAGTTGATATGATTGCATGAGCATATTGACGGCGAATTTTGACGGAAAATGGTGAATTTTGATGGAAAATACGAATTTTGACGGAAAATACTTAAAACGAAGCAGATGGGTTCTGGGGAAGGGAACCCTCATTTCAGTGTTTTTGATGGAGTGAAGACTTTCCCATTAACACCCGAAGCTCTCATGGCCGATATCAACACCGCTATCACTAATCTCGAATACGCACGTGCCACGGCTTTCCTCGATTCCCCGTCTTCGTCATTGTCGAGAAACAAAAGCCGTGATTCTTCCGAGTATGATGCTCGGATGGCTGATGAGGCTTATAAAGCCGGTTGTGCTGCATTAGCTGCTGGTAAGCTCGATGAAGCTTTTCATTCTTTGAATGTTTCACTCTCTAAATGTCCGCCCGAGAAAGCCTCCGCTGTTGCTAAGCTTCAGTCTCTTATATCTCTTACTTCTCAACAACTCAACAAATCTCCTGTTTCGGACTAGCCCTGTGTTTGTAGGGTACTTTTTTCAGTTAAAATTATTGCATTATGTTGCCTCTTTCATATGCTTTTGCTTTGTGATTCTTAGATTAATTACCACTTGGTTTTCAATTTTAAACCATGTTTTGATTAGTAGCTAGGAAAAAAGGAAAGGTGCATCTCAATAGAGATGTTCTAGCTAAATAGGTGACGCTTAACTTTCATATCCTTTCGAAATTCGGGCTGTTGTGTTGATTCCGGTTTAAGTTCCTTCTAGGTTTGCTTATGCAGCATGTTTTCCTCCTGACTGGATTACTTCTACTATATTCTTAGTGAGGTTAGATGGTATCATAGTATGTTCGAGTCAAAGAACTATAAACTATACACTGTGCCAATACCGTACAAAAAATGGTAAAAGTACCATGGAGGCCCTTGTACTAGGAGTTAGATTGTATTATGCCCTCTCTACTAAAAAAAAGGGCAAATTAGTCCTTGTACGATAGATCAAAGAGCAAACTGGTCATTCTGTTAAAAATTCCATCCTTTTCTACGGTTAAAAAGTGGTTTTTTTACATCAGCATGAGGTTCATGTAACCGTTTGGTTATCCCGTCAGCTACACCAGTTTTTAATAGTATAAATGGATGGAATTTTTAATAGAAATGATCAATTTGCTTTTTGATCTAACGTACAAGGACTAATTTGCCCACTTTTTGAGTAAAGAGAGCAAAATGCAATCAACTCCCGGTATAAGGGCTTCCACGGTACTTTTACCTACAAAAGACCATTTCAAATACTGGCAGTTTTTCAGACTTTTTGATACGACTTTCTGTCGTCCAAGGTGGTTTCTTTTACAATATTCTCGGTGAAGTTAGATAGCCTCATTGTTTCTTCGAGTCAAAGAACTGTAAACCATACATTGTGTTAATACCATACAAAAGACCGCCTCAAGATTTATTCGGGATTTGGATAGTCGAGTTAAACTTTTTCAATACAACTTCTGTCATCCAAGGTGGTTACTTTTACAATATTCTCGGTGACGTTAGATGGCCTCATCGTATGTTCGACTCAAAGAACTGTAAACTATACATTGCGTCAATACCATACAAAAGACTGTTTCGAGGTTTATTAGGGATTGCATACTAAATCATCGAGTATATCTATTCTAACATTTGAACATTGTGTACGATTCATTCATGTTCTAGTTTTTTCTGTTTGGTTCTAAAATTAGGTGGGAAACCAGACAAAAAAGCTTGTCATTATTTGTTGCTTTTGCCTTTTTCCATTCATGAAGTTTGTCCGAGGTTGGAGATTACTTTTTCTTCTTTTCTGACTGATGCAAATGCTATTAGTTGGACTGTCCTATCATATTTCATGATATGATTTAATTGATGATATCACATTTTCCCTTCTAGAAGTATAGATTTACGGTTTAGGGTTGAATTTCTTAGGGTAAATAATGAGTGTTAGGAACATGAAGCATGTATGTTTATTTGCACCAAAACAGTTGCTCTAGTTGTTTGTTCTTCTGTTTTTTTCATACAATAATTGCCAAGCATGCATGCAAATATTTCACCTGATTTGCTGGTTGTCTATACCCCCGACTCGGGTAAAAGTATCATGGAGGCCCTTGTATTAAGAGTCAGATTTCATCATGCTCCTTTACTCAAAAAGGGGATAAATTAATCTTTGTACGTTAGATCAAAGAGTAAATCGGTCCTTCTGTTAACAATTCCATCTATTTTTACGGTTAAAAATTTATCCATGTATGTCAGCATAAGGTACATGTGGCACGTCACGTGTAACTGTCTAGTTATTTTGTCAAGAACGCCAGTTTTTAACTGTAGAAATGGATGAAAATTTTTAACAGAAGAATTGATTTACTCTTTAATCTAATGTATACGTTGAATATTTGGCGGAAAATATGAAAGAAAAAGGAATTAAAATAAAAAAAGGAAATGAAATCATAGCAAAAAGATGTGATATTGGGTCATTTGTCCTATATGCGCAAATCAAAATTGGGCGGATCTTTACTTGGAGTAGAGCATAAACCTAAAAAAATTGAATAAAAAATTGATGAAACCCATTAAAGAATAATTTAACTGTTTTTGAGTAAAGGGGGTAAAATTCAAATTGACTCCTCATACAAGGGCTTTTATGGTATTTTTACCCTGACTCGTTCTAAAAGAACTCAACTTTAGAGTTCTGTTATGTGTTCGAGGGAAGTTGATACTTGAAGGAGATGGATCAATGGAAACTATTGGTTCTTGGTTGAAAGATTTGATAGCTTAGATATTAAGTAATCTATGTATGATATATTCTGGTTTAAGTCTGATCATGTATGGATACCATTTGGATATTCCGATTATTAGTTCAATGTTTATCTTTATCCTTGCAGGCATGAAAGACCAGTTCTTCGAAAGAGGGACTAAATTAGATTTGTGTTAACAATTAGATTTGAGTTTTGAAATTTAAAAAGTACAAATATTAATTTTTTAAAAATAAAAGCAGAGGGACTAAATTTTAAATTTACAAGGAGTGCAAATTTAGGGTTAAAAGAAAAAATTGCATATAACAAGTTTTATATACCAATAAAAAACTTGGCTCGGTTAAACTAGTTCACATGATTTGTGCCTTAAGCTCATGCTCAAACTCGTTTCATATATAAATTTTATGTTTAGGGTTTATGTTTGTATTATATTAAGAGTAAATTAGTAATTTAATATAAATATATTATAAATAAAAAAGGTATTTTAAGCTCATGAATTGTTCAAATTGAATATTTAAGATATTCAAACTCGACTTGTATGTTAGCTCGAGTTCGACTTGACAATGACCCAATAGTATACTATTATACAAGCCCAACTCGAACAGTTTAAAACTTGACTTGAAATTTATTAATTGAAATTTCACTTAGAGCTTGATCGAATACACTATTATAAAAGTCAGAGCTCGGCTCAATTAACCTTGTTTATATGAGTTACATAAAAATATACTATAAAAAAAAAGCTCGACTAGATTCACCAATTGCTCAAAGTATTAAGGTACTCGAGCTTTAGCTTGTGCAATAACTCGAACTTGGCTCAATAAATGATCAAATCATATTTAAGTTTTCTTTTGAGTCAAACTCGAATAATTTGTAAGTAGGGGTATAATCGAGCCGAGCCGAGGTTGGATACTAGTAAACTCGAGCTCAACTTGGAACTCCATACTCGGCTTGAACTCAATCAAACATCTATTTTTAAGCACGAGCTTGGCTCAAGATATAATCGAGCTCAATTAAACTCGTTTGTCAATTTTTGTATTCGAGCTTGGCTCGATAAGAAAATTTAAGGTTAATAATATACGAGTTACTTGAAAAAGACAAAATCCTTATTGTCCCAATACAATCCGTCATCGTTTGGTACCAAGTCTCAGTTTCCACCGTGACTTCAGCTTCAGGAAATTTTACTTGTAAGTAACTCCAAAGGAAACTATTTTATGGAAAAGGTGAAAACAAATTTATAAATTCACTTTGAAGGGTCTCAATAGGGAAATTATTTATTTATTTAATCCCAAATTATTTGTTGATATGTCTTTAGCCCCCCCTTTTTTTTGTGTGTTTTAATTTAACTTAGTCTTTACCCCAAAGGATGTAGAATCCCAGTATTTTCAGTAAGCTGTAAAGCCATTATCAACACAAACATCAAAACAAATAAAGGAACTATAACAAGTTGGTTAAATTCTAATTTAGGTCTTTCAACTATGCTCGTTTTTGGAATTTAGCCCGTATACTTCTTTTATGATGTTCTTATACCTTAATTTGGTACCTTTGTTCTTACAATGTTATTAGTTAATCAAAATAGTTAATATTATATACTATTTCTGATTAAATTTCGGTATGAGGAAGAGCTTTATAAAAATCATATTGACTTTTATAAAAAAAATACTGGATTAACCGAGTCTATTCAAGCAATCACTAGTCAATTAAATGATATTCTTATAACAATTGGGGTTATAGATTTTCGGTTTACGAATGAAGACATGGATCCTTTTTTGTGTGTTAGAAGTGTTTTTTTTTTTTTTTTTAAATTTACGTCGGTGTTTTAACTGGAAAGTTCTAATGATATTATAAAAGTAAAGGATCAGATTATATTATATTAAAACACAATGATTAACTCCTAAATTTAAGCATAATAGAGGGATAAAAAACCATAATTTGACCACCATATGTCTATAACAATCAATGCTTTTATATTTTACCGGAATAGTTGATCGTGTTAACCATTTAAACTAAGAATCATGTCGAACTAAAGTATAGAAATTAAATCTCAAATTCAACATAATAGAGGGACCAAAACCATAATTTCACCATAAAAGTCTTATAATGAATATGTATAATATAAAGTCAGTATCTTAGAAATCAATTTGGCATTTCCAAACATGAGTGTCTTTTACCAAGAAGAGCACTCTCATCATTCTAAGAGATGCAAATTCATAGCTACACTTTTAAAGGAAGCATTTTCCCATTGCCATAGTTTCAATCGTCGGTTTTCGAGTTCGGGTCACGATGACGACGAACACTCAATGAGTGACATCGATGATGAATCTGAGGTACCAACAATTTCCCACTCTTCCTATACGTAAGAATGTTCATTTTGTTTCGTTTCGTTTCGTTTCTTTCTTTGTTTGTGATATGTTGTTTATAGGTAGTTGTTTCGGAAATCCGGACTCGAGCGATGGAAAAGATGAACAGAAAGGCGAGTTCAATGACGGGAAGCTTTTCGTGGGTGTTATCTCCATCGACGGGAGAGATTTACATAAGCTCGAATCATTTTAAAAGAAGAGACAACGATAATGAAGAAGATGAATTCTTTTCAGTAGGGAGTTGTTTCTCATTGTGTTCGAGTGGTGTTAGTAGGGAAGCGTTTATGTCGGCTAAATCAAATTTCTCGCGTTGTTCGAGTTTAAAGAATGTTGATTTCCCAGAGATTTGGAAGTTTGATTCAGAGGATTTTCGAAGGCGATCGATCATTAGGGAATTTTGTCATTGTGAAGGGTGGCCATTTGGGTTATGTAGGAAAGTTGTGTTGCTACCACCTTTGCCTAAATCACCCTCGGAATCTTGGTCTTGGCGCAAAGGGACCAGATTAGCCAAGACTCCATATATTTAAATATGTTACAAGTTTCTATATTTTGATATAATTCTTTTACTTCAAAAAATCTTTTTATCTATAAAGAATCTTAGTCCAATCATTGACATCCATCAATGTTTTTAGTGTCAACAATTGGACTAAGAAAAATTATGATACTAAAATAAAGTACAAAGACTGATGGTATATTAGTCACTTTTGTTTCGAGTTTCTCTTTTTTCTTTCATTTTGACAATGAAAGCCGAATATACATTTAATATGAATATTTTTATATATTTGAAGAATTGCACTCTTACATTTATACTCGAGTATTTATATCCTAATAAGAAATATTATTAAGCCTCATTTGCAAATATATAGGGTAAGATAAGGTCGATAGTAGACCTGTTTGAGGATAGAATTATCACTTAAACTCGAAGATTTACTCAAATTCGAGATAGTTGAAGTCAAAATATTAGATCCAAAAAATGAGTTTAAATAAAAATATTAAACCCATTTAAAATATAAGTTAAATCCAAGCTCAAACATTCAAGCTTGAATTCAAACTAGCTCGATTTGTTTTCTAAATTTATAATATACTATATTATGTAATTTATAACAAAAAAAAAAATCATTAGTAATATATAATACCATGATGTAAACATTAAATAAAATTGCCTACAAATGAAAATTCAATAAATGAAAAAAATTAAAATATAAATAATATTATTTTTTAGAAAAATAAAAGTTATATATGCATGGCCAAAATAAATGAGTTAATTAGTTACAAATATGACAAATTTGAGCAAAATTTTAAACCTATATTTTAGATTAAATTGAGTTCAAATAAATATAAAATGTGTTAATATCATACTTAAAGTTGACCTAAACCCAACAACCCTTAAGCTGGAGAAAATTTTTCCCATAAAATTTTCCATTCAAAATTTTCCCATAAAATTTTTTTCGAAAACATGATTTTACATTTTGATTTATTGTTTTGTTGACAACATAAGCCTTTTTATTTAGCTTTCCAAGCAAACTCCAAGGTTTTCTAGGAGAACAACACCAACTTGTCTCCTACTATTCATAAACATGATCTAAAACAGAACAAAAAAAAGACTTCACATGAAATGTCTCAACAATTTAGTGCTAAGCTCTTTGTTCCACATAAGATCCAGAGAGTCCCGAGGTTCCAAGAACGGTAATCTGCATCGAAAGCAACCGAAAAAAATATTAGACCGAATTACATTTTCCGTAATTGCATGATTCATCCACCTAAAGTTTGCGTTAAACTGTTTCCGTGACCAGTGACATTGTCAAATATAAAAAAGGCAGCAAAGGAAAACAACGGGTGAATGCATATATGTCTCCGCAGATGAAGATGGATTGGAAAACAGGTTAAAGTTTAGCCCGGGGTTCAGCTTGGTGTTCTGGAATACCGGACAGTTAAGATGTTAACCATGGTCACAGAAGAACAAATAGCAATTAGCATATACAAGCTGAGGCATCTTAACCTAAATCGTAATTCTCTTGTTTCGTATTAAAACACGAACTACGTGAAAATGATATGAAGTGAATGAATAAACCGTGTTAAAACATGGTAGAGGTAGATCATGCAGTCGTGACTGCATTCATAGATATGTTGCAAATAGTATATATAATCTGAGGCATTTTGGCACTTTAACCTAAATCATAATTCTCTTGTTTCGTATTAATACATGAACTACATGAAAAATGATACGAAGTGCATGAAAAAACGCTGATCATGCAGTCGTAACCGAATTCATAGATATGCTGTAAATAAGTTTATTACCTTTCCCCACTCAGAACCTAGGCCACTACATCTCATCTTTAGGTAGATCATCTTTGATCCCAACTCATTCTCTACCTTCTTTCGCAAGTAGGTTTCGTTAGGACCGAATGCATCCAAGTAAGTCGCGTATCGTTGGAACACTGTCTTAAGTGCAGCAGCAAACTCGCTTGATAAAGGTTTTACATTCTACGAAATAAAGGATTCGATTCATCAAATGCCAACAATTGGCAATAGAAAGAAAAGAAAAGGGAAAAACGAGGTCTTTATATATTATAGTAATACCTCTCCGCTCACTCCAATGCTGTCATCGAGTTCCAATTTCATGGTGATTAGAATACCACCAAACTCTTCAACGGCTTCAGCAGCGCGGAAAACATTTCTCAAAGCTTCCTGACCGGCTTTGTCATCAGTATTTTTTGACAAGGCTTTCTTTGCATCTTGTACGACCGAATAGGGAAGCTCATCCCAACTTGCAGCCATTAAGTCCTTGAAAACATTCAGAATCTCAGTGTCGTTTATGTCAGGCAAATGAGCTGCATCTTCACTAAAATAGCGCATGCTTCCCAATCTCAACGCAAAGGACGACCTCCCACCTGCATATTTTCATCGTGAATAAAAATGTGTTGGAACTTGATACAAGTTGGTACTATTACAAGTTACAACATGCTACACAATCCACTAGAAGTTCGTATACATTTAATGCACTCTATTTACAAATCTATACACTGTCTACGTCTAAATTTAATTTCAACGCCTTTATCAAGGTAACAGCATTTGGTTCACTTTCATATATATGGTGTATCAAATACCAGCCCTTAATCGTAAGCAGGTACAAAATATAGTTTCATTAAAGTAGCTGCGTCCTAATATCATACACACAAGTACACATCAAAAACCCATAAATTAGCAGAAAACACCCACAACCTTAAGGAGATTCTAAAGAGCTTAAAAATCCAATCTTCAAGGAGTATAGTTCTGTTGACAGGATTTAGATTGCTCGGGAAAAAGTCTGTGAAATGTCATCCATTGAGGAACGACAGACACCTCAACAGGTCCAGCATTGGGCTCAGAATGTATATGTTCGGTTTTATCCCCGGGTTTTGTCTCCCAAATCCGCTGAGAGCCTGAGTGCGTTCACAGACTGGTTGTGCTGAGAGCCTGCAGTGGTGGCGGTTCCCGCCTCCACCTAACAAGAAAACTCAACATTTGCAAATCCTACCAAGAGCGAATGTTGAGATTTACTTGATGAGTGAAAGTGCTCCCGCTCTCTTGGCAAACTCAGTCTGTGAACCCACTTGAACTTTCAATAGACTCGGGAGACAAAACCCAACAATAAAACTGAACATAGACATCCAAAGTCTAATACCGGACCTGTTAAGAGGTTCGTAGGCCCTCCTCCTCAGGTTCTTGGCACAATCAGCCTCTGAACTCACTCGGACTCTCAGTAGAGTCGGGAGATAAAACCCAGAAATAACCGAACATAGACTTAAGGAGTCGGTAGGCCCTCGGCAAATGATACTTCACAGACTTCTCCCCGAACAGTCAAAATCCCTCAACAAGTTCAAATCTCGCAGACGTAAAAAAATAGCTACAAATTTGAAATCCCAAGAAGAAAAAGTCAGCCACGAGCTATATTATTACTAAAACACTAAATCTAAGTCGATAAACTCAGCGATTCCCAATATAATCAGAAAAACGAGAAAGATAAACTCAGCGATTTCCATTATAATTAAAAAAACGAGAAATGGGTAATAAAAAAAGAATCCAAAAGAATAGAAAAAAGTACCAGAAGGGGTGTTTCTAGGCGGATTAGGGGCGATAGGCGATGAGATAGAGAAGAAACTCCGGGAAACCAAGTGGCGATTGTGATTGACGGCGGCCGTGACGGCGATGGGGGTAAAACGGGAAGATCTGAAACATGCTGCTCTATAAACGGATCTCAACGCCATCATCTTCTCCATTTTTTTTGAAGCTTTTTTCTTTTTTTAGTTTTTAATTAAATTGGCAGAGAGACAGTAAAGAGAAAAGCAGAGTCAGCCGAGTATCGAAAGCGTTGTTTAATAAACGGGAAGCTTTGGCAAACCAATGTTTTTAACAATTTTGGGCTGGGCTTTAGTCTCTTCTTAATTAACAGCATTTAGAAAGGCTTAGGGTAAACTACATACAAGGTCCTTAATTTATTAGTAAATTTATGTTTTGGTCATTTAATTTTAAAAAGTTACAAAATGATTACACAAACTATTCGAGATTTTTATTTAATTCATTGGGCTTTTAAAATTGCTATTGTATGGCCATCTTTATTCACACCATATGCAAACTGCATCAATCGAAAGCTCTCCATCCCTGTCTCTTCCTAAATCAAAACTTTTCATAAAATAGTTTTGAATGTCAAAAATCTGCAGATCAAAATCCAAACAACTTTCTTCTCCGATTTTGAATAATGACCATCGGACAGGCTTGAATCTAATTGAATGTTTTTATACTCATCGATGAGTATTGATCCATCATACCAATCGTTAAATCATCGCTAGAAGCTCATTAGCGGGACTTCAAAAACGAAGAGCTTAACAACTCACTAACTTAAATGAAAACGAATAGTTCAATGAGTATTTTATAACATTTTAAAATTAAATGACCAAATCATAGACTTAATAATAATTTAGTGATACTCAAAACTCCGTTGACTTAATAACTTGAGCAAAGCTTGATAATAACCTAATTATATTTGAATTTCTCCGGATCACGAATGTAAGCCCAAAAACATGCAAAACCACTGTTGAAATCAAATTGGACTGGACAATCAAATCAATTAAACCACAAATCATGAACTGGCTTTAAACTGACTTTTTGAGCGAACCATTTGAAACTAGTTAAACCAGACTAAAAAACTGTAGTTAATATTTTTCATTTTTAATAATTTATTTAATTAAACCTAATCCGACTGATTGAGCTGAACCACTGGTCTGGTTTTAAAAAACTTGAGCAATAACTGCAATATGAAGAATCTCAGAAAACTACCAAAAGGCAAGTAACAAAAGTTAAACATCTTCACAATCCCACTTACACATCAAAGAGGGGATAACAGAGAGATTAATGAGACAACATGATAGTCCCTTCCAAATTTCACAATACAATGGCAGTTTTTGACCAACAAGCTATGATAGTTCCTGAATATGAAAAAAGAGTATACAGGTACTAAAAGAGTTTTAGAACACCACCGTGTCGAGCATAGTTCCCAATGTCTGAACTATGTTTGACGACATCAAGTTCGAGACATGTTCCTCTAAATGCTTCTTGGCATCTTGTCGGCCGACATTTGCGATCGCCAGCTTCTCAGGAGGTAATTCATCTTCCTCCTGCACTGCCTTATTGTATTTTATAGCTAAACTCAGCATTTCCTGCACATATCAAAATAAACCAACACAACATCATAACTTTATGGAAGATACCTCACTTCCGTGGGGGACATCAATATATATACACATATACATACAACAGCATAGCTTGGATGATAAAGTCTATTCAATCACCTGAACAGTCTGCTCATTAGTTTTGGAATGAGTATCGAAACGTCTAAGTGTCAGTCCATCTGTCCACTTCTTCTTGTGAAGATTCAACAGCATCTTTTCCTCGAGTTCATTCTTCCGGTAGTTAATGGCTATGGAGTAGTAATGTCTGTTTAGCCCATGTATTAATGCCTGACAAATGAAAATGTTGAGATGAATGAGACTTCACAAGTAAAAGAAGATACACGAAAACAGTAAGACGTATTCATTTGGTACTCACTTGAATAGATGGCTTATTAAGATGCCCGAGATTAGATGTTGTCTGACGTGGTTCTTGGCCAAGCATCATGGTTTGTGGGTTGATCAAGCGGAATGCATCGATCACCACTTTCCCTTTAACACTCTGAATTGGGTCCACCACCACTGCTACAGCCCTTTGGTTCAAAGCTTCAAAACTCTGCAAGCAATAAAAGATGTTAAATTCCGAGCATGAAAGACTTTGACACGTTTTTGATGTCTTCCCAATGATCAAAGCTTCAAAACCAGGAAAGGTGGAAAAAGAGAGAAGGAACGGGGCAGGAGAGACTGGAGAGTTTACAAAACCATGAATCACAATTAATACAATGCAGCGTCCAAAATGATTGCCTTAAAGGTATCAATTAAGGACTGTGTTATCAAAGCAATACCCATGCCCTTGAACCACCCCACCCCCTAACTACAGAAAAGAAAGAATTGAAACGTAGAGGAAAAAGAACCCTATAAGACAAATAATATCATGAAACTGAATATAAGAGCTAGATAAGTTGAATTTTTTGTTTCTTTCTAAGAAAAGAATGAAATGATCAATGGGCTGCATCAATGCTAACACTGATGGAAGATAAAAAAAGCTCATGATCTGACAAGAAAATCTTCTAAGCAACAGTAAAATAGAAAGTGTCCTAGCATGTGTCTAATGCAGCACTATGCAAAAAAGTTTGAACACAACCTGCTGTGTGTTTATGTCAACACCAGAAAGCCAGCAGCCAAATCCAGGATGTGAATGGTACCAACCCACCACCATCTCTGGTCTGCAAGACCAAGTAAAAGGATCAGCTCAATTGAGAGAAACAGGTAATCAAGGAGTACAAAACCACCAAATCTTGTTAAAAAAGTATTATTTCATCAAAGCTCGAGTTATTTCCAGCAACAATTATAAGCTAATATGAAAGAAACTCGAGAGTAGCTAATACCTTCCAGTTTGTTTGAGCATATCAAGCATATTTGTTTGAAAAACATGATCCACAGCTTCAACACTGACACCAGTACCACTCTGTGGCATTGCAAAGACATCCACAACACGTACGGTGTACTCATCGACAAACTCTCCCAACATCAAACCCATAACTTCCATGGGAACTCCAGCTCTTCCTATAAAGTTTTCACATCAAGCAAAACTCAGAAACAGAATCACAACAACCATCAGGTATAGGTTATCCTAGACCTAACAATTGGACAGGTCAAATTGATTTTAGGTAGAGTCAATCTGGATCAAGTTAATTCAAGTTTTAAATTGTTCGGATCAGTTTCGAGTTCAGATCACTTCAGGATAAGGTTAATTCTGGTTCGGGTTGTTCATTTTTTATAGTCAAATAACATCAGGTCGGGTTTAGATTCAGGCTTTCACGTTTAGGTCAGGATTTAAAAGTCTAAATTATTCCTAAAATCGAAATTGAAACAGCTCACATGTCTCATAAGCAAGTAAATGAAAGGAAGATCAGAAAATCGAAGTTTTTATTCAATAAAGTAAACCCTAAAACGCAAAAAGCAAAACAGTATAAGCCCATCGATAGTTTCTATCAATTTTCTCAACAAAAATATAATGCGGAGAAACCCTAATCACTTAAGCAAGTAAAATCAGCAGAAGAGAATAGGAAATATGTATATATAAATACACACACACATATACACACACAGGGAGAGAGAGAGAGGGGTACCGTGCTTGAGCATTTTGAGGAGGGCCAAAGAGGAGATGTAGACCTGCTCCGACGAATCGAGAGTCGGCGAATCCGGCGGTGGGTGACCCAACGCGCCACCAGCACCGGCGAACATCCTGTGCAATCGTTCCATACCGGACATCGTCGATCGGAGTTTTTGGGAACTTTTCTTTGGTAGCAAGACAAGTGAGAATTTCTCTAATTTTTTTCTGTCACTTTCGATTTGCAGCTCTCTATAAATCCTTATGGGCTGTAAAGGCTATTATATATAGTACGGCTTGTTATGTCGGTCCAGGTCCGGTCCAATTTAAGCAATAGATAGTGGACCTAAAATGGCCCAAAAATCAAATAGATGGGCTTCTTTGAGCCCAGTAATCAGGGTAGCAATGGAGATTTTTTATTTGTATATATATATATAAAAAAAAAACAGAGTAATTTAATTCTATTTCATATTGTAAGTGAACAATTAAGGACAATTAATTACGACGTTAATGTCTTTTGTTAGTTGTACATACTTTTGATTGCTATAACAACGAATTTAGTCCTTAATGTTTACATGTTTTGTCAATTTGATTGATTCTAAGAAAATAAACAAATTTAGCCTCAATATTCACATATGTTGCATGCTAAATTTGTTAAATCAGGACCACATTGATAGAATGTCTAAAATCTGAGAGTTGAATTTGTTACTATACTAATCAAAATTATGTACAATTGGTAGAAAATATTAACTTTGAGACTAATTGTCCTTAATTGCTCATGTTCGAAATTGATAGGGATTAAATTGCTCTAATTGATAGGGATTGGAGAGGTGTTTTTGCCTCTTTTTTTTCCTTCAGCATAAAAAGCGAGTGGGGAAGAGTTTAGTAGGAATTATATACATTAACTTTGATTTTGTGCAGTTTTATAAATGAAATTTTAATTTGATCAGATTCTTGTAAATTATTAACACAATTATTGATATAACATCATTTTATGTTTATATATTACATCCATGAATGTGCATGATTAAATCAAAATTAAAGTTTCGAGTATACATTTGAACCACAATTCGACTTGAATCTAAGGTATGTTCTTCTACTCTTTGATGGGTATTGATCCACCACACTGATCATCAAATCGTTACTTGGAGCTCGTTAGCGAGGCTTTCTTAGAAAAATAAACTTAACAACCCCATAACTTAAATAAAAACATTTGAATAATTCAATGACCATTTTATAATTTTTTAAAATTAAATGACTAAAATATAAATTTACTGAATGGGTATGGATTCTTAAAATCCATGACCAATTAACTCGTCCAAAGACTATAATTATTTGGAATAGGTTGGTAGCTATCATAATCATTAACCAAAGTTGACGAGTAGATACTAACATGCATCAACAAAATTCCAAAGGGTCAAAATTTGAGCACCAAAAATTAAATTTATTTAATTTCTCCACTCACTCTCAATATCAATCCACATGCTGATAATAAAAATATCAAATTATTATTAAATAATTGACTTTTAATTCAACCTGCCTAATTGGTGGGGTATAAATTGGCAATAGTGACGAAATTTCATATTGTGTTTTTCTTTTACGCTAATTAAGAGTGGATTTAGAAGGACAGTGCTATACGTGTTGTCTATTTTTTGTTTCACGTTATAATATTATTATAATATCTAATCTCATCGTCATCACTGTGCACCGTCTATCTAAACCCATACTAAGTATTTCACATCAATTCCTTAATATTATTAGAGTTTAGAGTTTATTTTAGATTCACAAACTTAATTTTTAATATGTTTTTTTTAAATACTTTATAATATTTATGGGTGTGAAGTTCTGTTATATAATTTGAATTGTATGTATAGATTCTACTGTCCAATCGTTTGTGGATAATGAATTGACTTTATTGTAAACTCGATAGTCATGAATGTCGAGATGCTACTAGTAATTTTTTAAAATTCCCTTATAAAATCTTGTATTTTATCGTTAGCAAAAAAAAGTTGATGTAATGGAACAATAATTCAACTCATGTGTGTCGAAGTATGTTGTAACTATTTGAAAAAAAATATGATGTAACTATTTTTTGAGTTATTTCAAATAGAAAAAAAAATATATATTAGTATTTTTTTGTGTATTAAAAAAACTCTTTTCTTTTATAAATTTGAAGTTTTTTTTTTTTTAAAATATATGTCGAAACCATTTTTAAATCCTATTAGAAAATGGGGATCGACTTAAAAAAATAAAATGGGAGTCGCCACCAATCATTTTTTACTTAGGTGTGATTGGATCACCTTTTAAAACGTTTTATTTAAAATATTTAATTTTAGTCTACGAAAAACCAGAAAATAGGTTCGGGAGTCGGTTACGTATGAAGAAGGGTTAGCACCCTCATAACGCCCAAAAATTGGTACCTAATCGATAGAACCATGTCCAAATGTTTGAGATTTTAAAAAAAGTTAAAAAATGATCCTTTTATTTGAAGGTAAACTAAGATCACCTATCTCAAAGAAATAAGAATACTACACCCAATAAGTTAGGATACAGTATCTCATAACTTCGAAGCTAGATACATCTTTTTAGAAAATTCTTTGTAACACCCCTTACCCGTATTCGACGCCGGAACAGGGTACGAGGCATTACCAAGAGTACGGAACACTTACGGATGATTTAAACCATTTATCGCTCAAATATCAAAATTGATTATAAAAGTTCCTTTAACGGACCCTTGAAATCCAAATCATGCATTGGGATTGGGTCGACTAAATCGTAATCGTATGAAATTTTTCGCAAAATCCCTAAGTTTATCTCATTTACAAGGGTCCCACGCTCGTGTGGCTCACATGGCCGTGTCTCTGGGGCGTATAACTCTCTGACTTGCATCTATGAAGGAAATTGGGTCACACGGCCTTAGTACACGCCCGTGTTGCTAGGCCGTGTGGTAAAGTTAATTTTCACAAATTAGGCTATTTTCTAAGCCATATTTCTCTCTCATTTGATCCTTATTCTTCACCCACATTTAATACATACAAAAACCAATTTAAGATATTCAACTGAGCCTTATACTTAATACCACTTGTTAGTCGTACACTTCATATAAATAACAAGAAACGTATATGGGTTCAATTCTCATTAAATTTCTCTTGTACTTATACTTTTCACACTATGTATTCATATAACATATAACAATCACACCTCTGTATTTCATATACATTTTTATAACAAATTGTCTTGGTTTCAAACTACTTCATATTTGAGTTTTACTTATCAAATCATTTGAAACATCATCTTTACACATATAGTGCACTTGAGATGCACAATTCTATAATTATGAATGAACACATTTATCAAACATATTCCATGTTTTTATATATTATAGTCTCATATTTCCATGTATCAATTACCATCATTTCCTTGTATTTTGAAAAATACATGTAACAATTCATAAACATGCAATTCACTAACTCTTCCCCGCCAATCACAATTTAAATTGACAAATCACTTATTGAGCCTAATTTCAATGTTCACTAAAATCTATTAGGATGTACATATCCACCAATAAATTCCATGTACAGTATCATCACCTCATATTTTCACATACATTTACTTTCCACATTATGAACTCAAATAACATATACAAGACATACCAATGTATTCCAAGTGCGTTTTAGTAATATTTCATTTCAAATTTAGATTATGTCATATTAGAACTCTTCTCATTAACTCATTTGGAATACCAATTCATACGGATAATACACTCAAGGGTGTACAAATATATAATCACAAATGAACTCATTCATCAACCAAGTTCTATGTTCATGTCTCATCAACTCATACTTCCTTATATCACATAATTCTATGTAACACTTACCAAGCTTTGTCAAATTAGTGAACTTCTTATGGAATTGATCTCGCACTGTATGCACCGAATTTCACCGATAATCACCGATGCCATAACATAGCTATGGTCTTTTCACTAGAATGCCATAGCTCAGCCATGGTCTTACATCTTCACTATCATTATGCCATGGTGAAACCATGGACTTATCCGTCAATTCATCACTTTTCACTAGAATGCCATAGCCCGACTATGGTCTTACATCTTAAACACGTATCACACCGATGCCATATCCTAGATATGGTCTTACACCAAATCACTTGTCACTTGTAGCCGGCTACCACTATCCACTGATCATGTAGCGGAGCTACCACTTTTCACCGATCGGTGGCCGAGCTACCACTTTTCACTTAATCGTGTGGCCGGGTTACCACTTTTCACTTGATCGTGTGGCCGGCTACCACTTATCACTTTCACTTGTCCTTGATCGAGATAAGTGTAGCCAAGCTATCACTTATCACTTTCACTTGTCATTGATCGGATAAGTGTAGCCAAGCTATCACTTATCACTTGTTGCCATAGTTCAACTATGGTCTTTTCCAATCAATTCATCTTGTCATCGAATCAAGTGCTCAATTTGATCATTTATTCAATTTTCATGCTTTTACATTATTCACGATTTTATCATCAATACATATGAAATAACACATCATGAAGTTCATAAAATTAACAAATGATCACTAAAATTTGGCCATATAAACTCACAAGTTCAATTTTTGTATTATAACGATAATCATAATTTCATAATAAATATTCCAAATAAAAAGTTATATCATTTCTAATTCAACATTTATCAATTATAATCGAGCATGTAATCAATTTATACACAAGTTGTTCATATATTATTTTTCCTCCTCCTCCTCTCCATCCACATCCTTAATATAAACAACACACTTGTAAGTAACATTATTTATAATTTTCACTATTTACTTATGTGAATATTCAAGCTGTCCATCTGTGTCATAGTCACTAAATTATTTTTATCTTGAGCTAAAAAACTCCAAATTAATATCCGTTAATTTTATTTGAAACTAGACTCACATTTCTTCTTACTATAATTTTTACAGAATTTTTTGTGTGGCCAACTAGTACAGTTTATTATTTAAGTTCTCCCCTGTTACACGGTCCGACAGCTCTGACCTCTCTTCACTAAAAATCAATTATCTCATAGTACGATTTTCATATAGTGTTTCTGATTATTTCTAATGAAAATAGGCTCACTAAGGAATACAAAAATATAAATTATAACTCATAATTCTTTTTGTACAATTTTTAGTGAATTTCTAAATTAAGAACAGGGGATCACGAAGTTATTCTAAACCAGTCTTACAAAAATTAAATATCTCAATATGTAGACTTCCTTTGCTTGCTCTGTTTCTTTTATATGAAAATAGACTCAACAAGCTTTAATTCTATATCTCATTCAACTTCTAGTTCAATTTATACTATTTTTGGTGATTTTTCAAAGTTAGACAACTGCTGCTGTCCAAAACTGCTTTAGTGTAACATGTTGATTTCTATTTTGTCCCAAATTCCACAATTCATACAATTCAGTCCTTGCTCAATTCACCCCTCAATTGAGCTAATTTTCTCATTTAATACTTTTATCTATCATTTTAAACTACTTCATAACCTTTGAAAATCAGAATTTTAACACTAGGCCTTAATTTCAACTCTTTCACAATTAAGTCCTAAACCAATTTCCATCAATTTCACTTGATAAAATCATCATATAACAAAATTAAAGCTTCAATTAAATATTTATTCATCATATTATTCCAGAAATAATCCACATCAACTTTAAAAATTTGCCATAGAATAAAAAAACTAATGAATTAATAAGTTGGACCCAATTGTAAAAGTCCAAAAACATAGAAATTTCAAGGAGAAAGCAAGAATTAAACTTACATGAAGCTTGAGTATGAAAACCAACTTGAACTCTCTCCCATGGCTGTTTTTAAGCTGAAGAAATTGAAGAGAAATGAAGAGAATTCTAGATATTCCAATTTGGTCCCATATTTATTTAACTAATTTTGGCAATTTTCCAATTTTACCCTTATTTCACCCATTTCCTGATTTTTCTCAGCTATTGCCGCCCAAAATATCTCCTTTGGGCTTATTTACACTTTAGGTCCTTCCTCATTTAACAATTAAGCTATTTAATCCTTCTAGCAACTTTTATACCTTTTTCAATTTAGTCCTTTTTATTTAATTAACCACCCAAACGTCAAAATTTTCTAACGAAATTTTTATACTACTTTATTGACATTCCGTAAATATTCATAAAAATATTTATGACTCGGTTTATAACACCGAGATCTCGATACCTCTTTTTCTCGATTTCTTGACCAAATAAATCTTTATAAAACACAATTTACTATTTCAAAAATATTTTTAAAGCTACATTTGGCTGGTAAATATTAAATAATACAATCTACGAGTTCATTTGTCAGATTTGATGGTCTCGAACCACTATTTCTAATATCACTGAAATTTGGGTTATTACATTCTTACCTCGAGATACAAAATATCACACCCAATAAGTTAGGATACAACGTTTTGAATTCTCAAGAATAAGTTTTTATGATTTAAAACTTGAGATTTCTTTTATTCCGAAAGAATATAAACATCACATCCAGCACGATTGGACATGACATTTTTCAAACCCTCGTAATTAAAGTCATCTCATAATTTATGAAATTTATTAAAAGGGTATTTAGTTATTTAGCCAAACGAAAAATCAACACCCAGCACGATTGGGCATTATTTCCCGAATTTCTAAATACCAAAACATTGCCTTATTTTAAAAACCTTTAAATAAAATATTAATTTTGTGAAAATGTATTTTTTATTTTAAACCATAACCATGTGACAACATTACATTTATACATAAATATTAAAAGCAATTAATACATTAACATCTAATACAATGCAAAATACAATTAAAATATCTATACTAAAGCAATAGTAATAATAGTACAATAAGAATATTGTCGTAACCATTTTTTTTTGAGTTTTAAAAAAACGGGGTCGACGTGGGTTTTGAAAACGAATGTAAAAAACGGGAGTCGCCACCAATCCTTTTTTGATGAGGTGTGATCGGGTCACCTTAAAAAGTGCTTGTTTTTAATAATTAATTTATCAAAAACACAATTTTGGTCTACGAAAATCAGAAAATGGATTCGGGAGTCGGTTACGTACGAGGAAGGGTTAGCACCCTCGATACGCCCAAAATTGGTACCTAATTGATTATCTGATGTCTTAATGTCGAAAGTTGAAAACTTAAGAATTCAAAATACGATCCCTCTTGTTGTCGAAGAATAAATTTGGATAAATTGGAAGTGTATGCCAAGGGCCGTCTCGTTTTAAGGTGAAGTGTTACATCCAATACTTTAGGACACCACATTTCGACCTTTAAAGTTGAACTTGCCTTTTATTCAAAACTTATGGATTTAATTGAAAGGATATTTTGTTATTTAGAATGGACGAGAAAAGGAAACCCAATACTTTAGGGCACGATTTCTCGAGCTTCTAAATACAGAACATTGCTGGGTTTTAGAAAATATTATCTCGGAATAACAAAACATCACATCCAATGCATTAGGACCACGACATCTCGAGTTCTCGAGAATAAGCTTCAGTTTAAAAATGTATTTGTTTTAAAAGGATATTCGGTTATTTAGATTAAACGAGAAAAATCGAAACCCAATACTTTAGGGCACGATCTCTCGAATTTCTAAATACGGAATATTGCCTTTGTGAAAGATCTCGATTTTGTAAAAGTTAATATAACCATAAAATATAAAGACAAATTACAATGTTAATGGATTCAAAGTGAATAATAGTAGATGCACTAATATGGACGATAAAAATGCGATAATAGTAAACCAAAGAATAATAACAATGACACGATTTATAATAATAATAATAGGAGAAATAATAACATAAATAGAAATAATAGTAATAATAATAGCAATCATAATAAAGTAATAGTAGAAATAAAATAATAAAATGAGGAGTAATAATAACAAAATAATAACGATGGTATTATAAAGAAACATAAAATAATAATAATGGTAAAATAATAATAATGATAATAAATAAATAATAATATAGATGATAATGATAATAGTAGTATATTAGTAATAATAATAAAAATAAAATAATGATGAAAGTAAATATAATAAACAATAAATATAATAATAACGTATAGAAAAAACGAATACAATGTAGTAATGATATTTGAAATAAATAATAATATTGAATGAAATAATAATAATAAAATAAATACGATAAATAATAGATTAGCAAAAATAATATTAAGAATAGCATTTAAAACAATTATCAAATACAATAATAATCATTAAAAGAATAATACAAATTAATATTAACAAAAAATAATAAATATAATAGTAATAATATAAAAAAAATAATACATATAATAATAATAATTTTAAAAGTAATTAATTTAATAGTAAAATAATCAAAATAATCAAAAAAAGGACCAAAATCGAACTAAAAACGGATTATTGGGGTAAATCCGAAATAAAATAAAAGGGGAGGACCTATTTGAAGCGCGTGGATAACATGGGGGACTAAAAGGGCAATGACCCTTTCCTCCCAAAACGCACAGCATAGGCAGGGGCTCGATTGAAAACCGAATGGACTTTCGGGGCCAAATTAAAAGACAAAAACTTGATTGCAAAATTCTGAAAAAGCGGAGGGACTGCGCGCATAAATTCCCCATTTTTTCGGCAAAACGCGCGGATCCTGGCTGGAGCGGGTCGGACCGGGGCGGGTTAAGGGCGAAACGACGTCGTTTTGGGCATTAAAGGCCAGCCCCAAAACGACGTCGTTTTAAGGGGCTATTTAAGGCCATAAAATCAGAAAAAAAATCATTTGTCACCCCCTTTTAAAAAAAAAATCTTAACTCTTCTCTCTTTTTTTTCGCAGGAGGAGTCGGCGATTTCGGCCGTGGGTTCCGTCGCGCCGTGTGTCGCTCAAACCACCGCGCACGGTGGCCGGAAAAGGTAAAAAAGTTTTTTTTTTTCTTTTTCTTTTTTAAGATATATATGTGTATACCGAAAAGAAGAGAAAAAACTTTGAAAATATATAAAAAAAATCACCTCTTTGCCTCTGTTTCCCTGTTTTGTATTATTTCGTAGTGTTTTGATGTCCTGTTTTTGTTTGAATTTCTCTATTCTCTTTTTATTGATTTGAAAAGAAAAAACCGTCCTCGTTACAAAGAGGTTAATCGGCTTTATAGCCTTTGTTTCTTTACAACTTGCCGCTTTACATTCCTTTCGTTTATTGTTTGCGAGTTAGAGGCGGTCTTTGTGCAAGGGCGGTGGAGCAGTGGCTTTGGCGGTGGTCGCAGAGGCAAGTGGGCGTCGGAGCCGAAGGGTCAAAGTCGAGAAGACTAGGGCGGCACTTTAGGGGCTAGGTTTTTTTTTCTCAAAAAATTTTTTTAGTTTTTGGGCTTGTATGTGGGCTAGGGTTAGGTGTTATTGGGTTTTTAATTTGGGTTTTAATTTTGTTGGGCCCGGGCAATAATTGGGTTCTACAAATATATTAGTAAAAATAATAATATAAGTTAATATAAAAATAAAAGTAAAATGAAAAACAATGGTAATGAAAATAACATAAATAATATTAATAATAAAATAATAATAACAATTATAGTAATAATAATAATAGGGTTAGTTATAAATAAAATAATAGTAGTAATATCAAAAATAATATATATATTGTATATAAAAATATTGTTAAAAGAATAAATAATATATAACTTTAAATAAAATTACATTTATAATAATTTAATAAAAATAATAAATAAATATGTATTATAAATAAAATTTATACCAAGTAAAATTTTAGAAAATAATATAATATAATACTATATATAAAAATTAAAAATATAATATATTAAATAATATATAAATTATTAAACCAAATAAAATAATATATAATAATAATTAAATATATAATAATAATAAAATAAGAAAGAATTTTATCTATGTGTATTTTTATAAAGTTAACAAAGTAAAAAAAAATATAATAAAATATTTTAAATATAATATTAGAATAATTTAATATCTAAAAAAGGTTTTAAAAAAAATAAAAAAGAAATCAGGATCAAATAATAATAAAAATAAATAAAAAGGGGTTAAATTAGAAATAAATAAAAAATAACAGGACTTAATTATAAAACTGAAATAATGCGGAAGGGCCTGATGCGCAAATAACCCCTTTCCCAAAAACACGCGGATCCTTCAGGTCGGGTCAAAGTTCGGGTGCGGATCTTGATTGAAACGACATCGTTTTGGTCCTTACCTGACCATGTCAAAACGACGTCGTGTACATGGGCTATAAAAGTCAGAATTCAGCCCCCAGAATTCATTTTAAACACTGAAATAAAATAAATCAGAGAGCTTCAAAAAAATTCTCTCTGGTCCTTCGTCTGGATTCCCCTCGTCGCTCCTTCAGGCCACGGCCACGCTCTTCACGCGCCGTCATTCACGGCGGCGCACAGGTAAAATATTCGCCCTCTTTACTTATTTTCTTTCAGTATTTATATGTAATGTAAAACATGGATTTAAAAAAAAAATAAAAAGAGTCAAAATAAATAAAAATCACCTCGATAAAGAAATGTATTCTGTTTCGATTTTTTATTTCTCCTCCTTTTCTGTGTGTTCCCCCTCCTTTTTCTTTGTTTCAAATCATTGTGGGTTTATATAACCCTGTAAGAAAAAAAGAAAAATGGAAAGAAATCTGTCTTCTTTTCTTTCCTATTTCTTTTGTTGTCTTTTCCTTTTCTACGCAGGTCGAACGCGAAGGTCTTGGCGGTGGTGAGGTGCGCTAACTGCGGCGCAAATCGGGGCGTGACGATTGAGGCGTGATCGGAGGTTGCTGGAGCAGACTGCGACGCGACGATTGGGCTACTGGGATTGAGGCTTGCGGCGCCTAGGGTTTCTTGGAAACCCTAGGTCTCTGATGACTTCGCCTATCATTGGGCCATTCGTATCTGGTTTGGGCCTAGGTTTAGTCTGGGGTTGCTGGGTAGTTTGGGTATTGGGTCTGAGTAGGGTATTTTGGGTCAACTGTAATTGGGCTAGGGGTAATCTGTTTTTAGGTTTGGGTTAAAGTGTAACGGGCCAATATTTGGGTTTGTTTGGTTTTCAAAATTGTAAATAGGCTATAAAAAATCTGGACTTTATTATTTTTTATTTATTTTTATTGCTGATATGGGCCCGGGCAAAAATGGGCCATTACAATATAAATATGATGAATTTTTATATTGTTAGCAAATGTTAAAGCTCTGAATTTTTAAGTACTTGAATTTGAGTCTCACCATATGTAATTGTCATATGTGGGTTTTCAATAGATGTGAGTCGAGTTGGGTTTAGGTTAGGTTTATATATGAAATTAATACACCTTATGTTTGCTTAAGCTTGGTTGGATCTGAAATATGAGCCTCAAATTTTGTCAAAGCTCATCTATATTTATAAATGGCTAACCCATTCTTGTTTTAGGCCCGCCCAAGTTATTATTATTTTTTAATTCTTTTAAAAATTATATTAGTTTTAATTTAATATTTTATTTTTTTCCATCTATTAAAAATTTAAGCATAGATAACAATTTTTAACGTTTACATTATAGTATTAAATATTGAATTTATTTGTTATAAATTACATAATACATAAAAATAAAATAAATATATATTACAAAGTAGAAAATGCAATGCGCCAGGCCAAGCTCGAACCTTGAATTTTGGAGCCCAAACTTGGCTTGTATTTTAAATGAGCTTGATTATTTACCCACACTTGTTTTTCAAGTCTTATACTTTTGTCCAAACCCTCTTATATTTTAAACAAGCTCTGGGCTTGGACGAATATATAAGCCATTGAACATGTCTACTCTCTAGTCTTACCAGGCACATCTTCCATGTGTAGATTTTGTTCGGTTATATTCTAATTTGATTCTATTTTATAATTGATCATATGGTTAAAAATATCATGAAAGTCACTGTACTAGGAGTTAGATTGTATTTTACTTTCTTTACTTAAAAAATGGGCAAATTAGCCCCTGTATATTAGATTAAAGAGCAAACTAATCATTTCTATTAAAAAATTCATTCCTTTCCACGGTTAAAAGCTAGCATGGCAGATGGGGTAATTAGACAATTACACATGGCGTGTCGCGTGTACCTCATTCTAGCATACATGGACTAGTTTTTAACAATAAAAATAGATGGAATTTTAAATAGAAAGATCATATTGCTCTTTAATTTAACGTACAAGGACTAATTTACCCATTTTTTGAGTAAAGGAAATAAAATACAATTTGATTTCTAGTACAAAAATCTCTATAATATTTTTACTTTAATCAGACATGTATTTGCATTTCGTTGTAAGCTCTAAACAAATAGATGAAATTAAATCGGACTTAAATTAAATTAGCACATTAAAATGTTATTATTCTTGTTGAAATACATTCAATCCAAAGAAAATCAATAAAGTTCCAATAGCAATGAATTACAAAACATCATCCCATTTGGGATTTTTATTAAATCATGGAATTATTTGTGGTTACAATAGAGAAACCACTAAATTTTAACTTCATATTTATGTGCTTCAGCCTTCCCTTGGGGTGACCTAAGATGCCGACGGTGTCTCTCTTGGTGTGCTTCAGCCTTCCCTTGGGGTGACCTAAGATGTCGACGGTGTCTCTCTTGGGACAGTAGTTTCGCAAACCTACAATTATAAACATCAAATTTTTTTCTAATTAAATACATTATGAAATTTGGTCGGAATTGAAAAATAATTTTTTGGAAAATCAAAACAATAATTTTATTGTTGTCTTAATTTACAATATTGTTGAGTATTTTTTTCTATCCCTTTAAGATGTGGTGTTTGTATATTTATATGATATGGGTACTGTTCATTGATATGACATATTATGTAGATTTCATGCACACAAGACATGTATCTTACTCTAGACTTAACACGTATTTATACAGTCTCATGCATATGTAACTTCGCAGGAGAGCAAGCTCGACTTGCGAGCTCAGCTCGCAAGCTCAATAGAATCTGATCCAAACCCATTCATATTTTTAAGCCGGAAATGATAATTGTCCTAACAAATATATAGAAAAATTTTCATTTTCGGGGCCAAAACCCTTGCGCTCCCCTTAGTTTCGTCCTTGAATGAAATATGGCTTATGGAAAGTTTGTAGTGTTTAATTCCTCTCTCTCTCTATATATATATGCATGCATGTATGTATACCTTTTAAGGGCTTCTTCATTAGTTTCTTCTTTGAAAGGCTCAAAAATGCCGGTTTCCAAATTAACCCTAGAAACTTGCTTCTTCAACAGTCCCTCACCGACTTTCACCAGTTCATTCAAATTATTCGCCGTCGCTATGTCAACGGATGATACATCCCCAGTTAATCCGTCATCCTACATACCATTCAACGATGTTAATAATCAGCAAATCAAAACTCAATTACCAGAAAATTGTTGTCAAGGGTACACACAAACTTCAATTAATAACGCTAGCAAGTGTGGGGTAGAAGAATTAGGGGGTAAAATGAATTATAAAAAAATGCAATTTTACCATTATATTAATTTATTATTTTACAAATTTAGAAGGAGCAAACTATAATTTTACCATTCTTGAGAGCTCCCCCTCAAGAAAAAACTTCATAATTTATTTATTTAGAATTATGTATTTATATAAACAAAAAAAAAATTATATATACTAGATTATAAACTCAAACAAACGTGTAAAACTAAATAAAATTTTGGCTAAAATGGTAAAATTAAAATCTAAAATTCTAATATATTAGGCTGAAATTCCAACATAAACATGTAAACAAATAATAAATACCCTCGTAATAATATAATTTATTTTGTAAAAAGAATGTATTTTAAGTTATTTCTCAATTGAGTTGGTATTTATCGATTTGCAACATCAACCCAGTCAAGAGTTTTAAGTATAGTATATAGTGCGCAGTGTCATATATAAACTTTGAATTTATACGATTTTTTATAAATGAGATTTTGATTTGATTTAATTTTTACAAATCGCTAACAATATTATCGAATTAGCATCATTTTAAGTTGATATATTGCATATATAAACAATTATATTAATCCAATATAAAAATAAATATATGTATCCATTTCTTTAAATGTATACCATTGAATCAAAATCAAAGGTTTTATATATACATATAAACCACAATATTTAAGTTTCATATGTATGCACCAAATTAAAATTTATGTATCAAATTGCAAATCTGACTAAAGTTCGTGTATAAATTTGATATTTATTTCAAAAAAAAAAAACTAACAAATATTTTCCGAGTAGGCAAATGCATGCATTAAATTACCTGGATACGAAGGTATTTATCTGAGCGAAGAGCTTCAAATACTACAGAAAGGTGAAGGTCTACCATGTCTCCACTAGCTTGAGTAAATACATCCACCAACGGCGTCGAACCACCGCTGGTTAGCCACCCTAAGATACCCCATTTCTCCGACTGTTTAGCATTGTATCTCTTTTCGTCTTTACTAGTGCCAGTCCCCAATGAAATAACCAGAAATTTCCCATAATCCATGGGTTTCGTTGGAAAAAAATCAGGGTTTCCCTTAATGATCTCCTTGCTCACTTCCCCCATTGCCACTAAAGTCTGAAAAATAAAAGGGGCTAAATCCAAAATATACATTTATACAAACATAAGTATAATTTGTAAAAACAGCTCTCCCGTCTCTCTCAATTTCAATATTGAGAAATTTGATCTCTCTTGAAAAAATCGAAGCAGTTTAGTTCCTGTCAATTTTGAAAGTGAACAACTAAAGACAATTAATCGGTGTTAACATTTTCCACCAATTATACATAATTTTGATTAGTATGATAATAAGTTTAGCCCTTTAGATATTCTATCAATTTGATCATGATTTAACAAATTTAGCTTACAAGATATATGTAAATATTGAGGTTAAATTTGTTGAATCTTTTAGAATCAAGATCAAATTGACAAAATATGTAAAAATCGAGGGTTAAATTTATTATTATACCAATAATATATATATGTACAATTGATGGAAAATATTAATGTTGCGGTTAATTGTTCTTAATTGCTTACTTTCAAAATTGGCAGTGATTAAATTACTTCGATTTTTTTGGAATGGGCAAGAGGGGTCTTTTTACTATTTCTTTTAGTAAGGACTAAATTGTAAAATTTGTAAAAGTACAAGGCCATGACAGCATATTTGACCATGTAATTAAACAGATATCAATCTAGAAAATGCATACCGGGTTATTTGCAGCCACACCACCATCAATGAGGTTATATTCTTTCACGTCCCCGTTGTCGGTTTGGATTTTAAAGTAATGGGCAGGGAGATATGTTGGTGCAGCTGAGGTTGCTATGCATATGTCTGAGAGCAAGGCATCCAAAGTAGGTTTTTTCTTCACCTGCATGTTGAAACACAACATAATAAGACAAATCATACATCTATCTATCTGTCTATCTATCTATCTATCTATCTATATATATTGTTGAGGGGAGGTTGCCTCCAAGAAATCTTCGAAGTGCTATTCGTATGGAGTCGTTGAACCTTTTAATAGGTTGGTATTGTCCCCAAGTTGAGTTAAGATAATTTGTTTCCCAACTCTGTGGAGAGCTTGAATGCATGAAAAAGCTACTTGGGTCATGGATTTATAAAACGGGAACATTTCGTTGAGTCAGACCGTGTGTGATGCACAATCACTTACCCAAGAAAATGGTGATTATTTGCCTACGGTAAAGCAAACCCAAAACTATAAAATATAGGTCACTAGAGGGGAGACATGATACCACTTGATATCTAGCTACTATCACGCAGAAAGATCTTGCTCAGTCAACTTCAAATGTGACCTTGCCAAACGTTGCATAGCAATGCATGCGTGACCTTTACATGCCCCACACATATTGTTTCACAGTGCTATATAAGCCTTTCCCTATGGCTTAGTTAGGGGATTCCTTCTTTCTCTCAACACTAGAAATAAGAGCATTCTCCCCCATCTCTTATAAAAACACTTGTGATTCTTGGCCTCTGGGTGAACTGCCATCAACCACCAAACCCGTATTATCCTATCAATATATATATATATGTATGTGTATGTTTATATAAGAACCTGATAGCTTGAAAAAATGGCTGGCTGGAGATGCTTGATATCAAATGTTGGGATAACAACGTTAGTTAATGTCTGGTGCAACCTTGTTTCTCCTAGCTTGTCTTTAACAATGTTATGTAAGAACTTGCCATCATATTTTGGTCCCGATAGAGCTTTGATAACTTTTGTTGTTCGAGAAAACAATGGACATCTGATAATAAAATAAAAACGTTACTTAATTTTACATAATAATAACGTACTGTTGAATCATAATTTGGTCGGTAAATGTACTATGAAGGTCTATATATTAGAAGTCAGATTGCATTTTACGCTTTCTATTAAAAAAAAATGGACAAATTAACCCCTGTACATAGATCAAAGAGTAAGTTGGTTTTTCTGTAAAAAAAATTATCTATTTCTATTGTTAAAAGCTAGTCTATATATATATATATATCAGCCCGAGGTACTCTGATTATTTCGTTAATCACGTCAGTTTTTAACCGTACAAATGAATAAAAAATTTAATAAAAAAATTAATTTACTCTTTTTTCTAATATATAAGAACTAATTTAATAATTTTTGAATAAAACAAAAAAATGCAACTCAAAGATGTACTGTACCCTGGTTGAGGAAATATGTTAGGACAATTAGTTAGGTAAAAGTCTTTAATGTCTTTGGCAGCAAATAATGGTCGATTGTTTTCGTTCGGACAAGTTAGCATGGCTGTCACCAAGCCGCCGGTGCTGGTCCCTGCTATCACATCGAAGTAATCTGCTAGTCTTGCATCTTCACCATCCAGTTCCTATGTAATAACACAACGTAAAATCTTTACTTAGTGATAAGCAAAAGGCCACGAATGTACTTACGTAAATTTATGACAAAAGGACCTTTCGATTACGATTTGCACCTAAAAACTCGGTTCAATTAATAAAATTTGACTTAGTTACTAAAAATTAATAACTTCAACTTCATTAAATTAATAACTTGAACTTCGTCAACTTAAATTTAAAATTTCCCCAAACCTAAATGACCGGAATAAGTAATTTTATATAACTTGAATAAGAAACTTGAAGTGGCTAGAGCACGAAATGATCATCTAAACCTAAAATGACTTACTCCTAAAACGACCTATATTTCTATGTATGAAGTATTGTTGAGGGGCGACTCCTTCGGCCGATCAAACCCCTAATAGTGGTAAGGTATTGTCTTCATATCGAGATTTTGTCTCCCTCCTCAACTGAGAGTCACGTACGGTTCACAAAGGGGAACATCTCGGTTTAGGTTTTGTCTCCATCTAAGGCTCAAGCAGTACTTACTTGCAAATGTGTGAGTTATATGCCTTAAGTTGGTAGTTCAAGTCTCCCCGCACACACAAGTGACCTACATAATGACACCTCTCCATTAAGCCTTACAAGTCATATTCCACCAACCAAAGTGCTCTCCCTTTGTGAACCATACATGGCTCTCAATGAAGGAGGGAAATAAAACCCGGAAACGAGGACCTTTTAAAGACTTCTCTCGGAAAAATCCTCCCCACCCAAAACAAGTATAAAAAAATTTTAATAGGGGAGAAGGCCCCAGAGTCCTGACCAACTTCCATAGCTACGTCCTTAAACTCAACCCTCCCAATTGATACGTATGAAATATAGTATATATATACACATGACAGTGTCATTGTGTGCATGAACATACATATTATAGAAACCAAATGTACGTACGTACCTGAAGTTGAGATTCTAAGAAACCAAGTATGGTTCCAGGGATGATCCCTCTTATTCCACCACCATCAATGCTAAGTATGGTGATTAAATCTCCATATGTAGGAGATTGTAAGTGTTCCTTTACACCATCCATATCTATATATCTATATATATAGAATCTAAATGGTATTTGTGATAGTATAGTTTTGTGCTATAAAGGGGAAGCTTGATAACCCTTAAAAGAGCTTTGATGTTGGTCGAGCATAAAATGATTTCTACTTAGGTATTTATAGCCACATATTGATCCTATCCATAATAGTACCATGTGTGGGAAAATTGTATCAAATTTGACCAAACTTTCTACTTATCTTTTAATGGGATATTAATGGTAAATTTGAAAGAAAATCTAAGAGTGCACGAAGTTTGTAGCATTAACCAAGGTTTTTTTTTTTTTTTTTATTAAAAATTCCCTTTCCTTTTGGAGAATTGTTGGTTAGACCAAGTTTCTAGAGAATTGTAGGTACGAAAATGTTAGGTGATTCATTGAAGATTTATAACCTAGCTAACTGCTAAGCACTTTCTTAAGTTCACGGGGGGTTAGGGAAGGGGCAAATTTAGGAATCTTTTAGCTAGGGGTCGACGGAATTGAATTATAAATTTTTGAGATGTCAAAATGTAATTTTATCATTTATTAATTTATACTTTCATTATTTTTAAAAGGACTAAAATGATTTTATTCTATTTTTAGAGACTAAATTGTAAATTTTACTATTTATAAAAAACTGAAAGGTGAATTTTCCATTTTGAGAGGACTTCTGAAATATTCATTCTTTTATTTGTGCCAATTTTTTTATATCATATCTAATATTAGAACGTCTAATTACATTGTGACATATATTTTGTGTTATTTTAAATAAAGTATATATTTATTGTGTGTATAACAAAAAGTTTTATTATTTTTTTTCGTGACTAGAGGTGTTCATGGACCGAATCGAGTTGGGCTTAGACTTGAAATATGGACCTCAAATTTTCCTATTTTAGGCCAGCCCATATTATTTTTTAATAAAAAATAAAAATTATTTATGTTATTTTTAATTTAATATTTAATTATTTTTATATATTTTTAATTTATTAAAATTTTATATGTAGTCGTCTTAGCATTTTTTAATGTTTACATTATAGTAGGATTATATACTACTATAGATCAACATAATATTTTACATTACAATTTTTTTTAAAAAAGTTCAAGTTGAGTTGGACCCGAGCCTTGAATGTTCAAATCCGAACTAGACTCATATTTTAAACCATCCCAAATACGAATAGACCTTAACCTAACCCATAAACATATCTACTCGTGCTCTAATGAAATTAAATGGAGTAGATTTAATTGCCACAATGAAAATATTATGATTGTAGGGATACAATCCAAAGAAAATGAGTAGAGTTCCAATAGCAAGGAATTACAAGTTATTATCCCATTTTGGGATTTTTATTAAATCACAAAGTTATTTGTACTCTAAGGTTCAAATATGTGTTGTTTTATTGGAAGTGCAATTAATTTACTTTCAATATTTATCGGTGAAAACAACTAATTTTTAACCTCACTTTTATGTGTTTCAGGGTGGGTTTGGATGCGCGATTGAGTGCGGTGCGGTGCGGTGCGTTTAGCTTACTTTTTATCTCACGCTACAGTATCTAATCTCACCGCCACCGCTATTTTTACACTAACCGCAGGTAAACGCACCGCCCATCCAAACTCACCCTCAGCCTTCTCTTGAAGTGGTTTAAGATGTCGTTTCTGTCTCTCTTCGGACAGTAATTTTGCAAACCTACAAACATCAAATTTTCTCTAAATAAATACATTATGAAATCGGAGATGAAGTAAAACTAAAAATTATTGGGACCAAAATGTAAATTTATGTGGGGGTTCTCAAATTCCTATATATTACCTTTTAAGGGCTATTTCGTTAGTCTCTTCAGTGACAGGCTTGAACTTGCCGGTTACCAAGTCAACCCTAGAAACTGGATCCCTCAACAGTTTCTCGCCGACTTTGACCAATTCATCCAAATTTGTCCTCGTGGATATGTCGACAGAAGATACATCCCCCTTTAGTTTGTCATCCTACGTACGTACAATTCAATGATGATAACAATCAGTAGATTAAAACATTGTTACCCGGAATCGTCGTCTCTTTAATGATTTTCGAACTGGTGCACAATTTCAATTAGGGAATGCTAGCAAGGGTGGGGTAGAAAATTTTTGGGGCCGAAATTGAATTTTAAACTTTAGAAGGAAGAAATATAATTCTACGATTATATTCACTAACAGTTTTATAAATTTCAAAAAAGAAAAAAAAAAGTCATTTAAGTCATTTTTCCGTGAACCAACTAGGGTACTACTAGTCGGAAGAAAGGCTTTAGATGGTTGGGAACCTGTACGGATTGATTGGACTGGACTTAAAACCAATTGAACTGAATGTTTAATTTTTTTTAATGATTTATTAAATTGAACTAGACAGACTGATGAACCGATAGCTTGACCGATTCGAACTACATAGACTAATGAACTAACTTGATACTAATTGACTCATAACACCAACTTAACGAGGGGCTTTAAGTATATAAGTTTCAGAAGAAAATTGTTCTATATTTTCAATAAATCGTATTTTGTTCCTTTTAAATGAATCGAGAATACTATCTCTACCTAACTACGTTTCATATAAGTAGTTTCCATTATAATTTTCATCCTTCGTACGAAATTCATTTGCGTTCTCGGAACATTGGATAAAAAAGACCCAGCACAATTGTTAGGTATAATGATAAGTCATATTGCACTTTTAAGGAGAGAACTAGATTCAATTCTTGAAGATGACATTTTTAGGAAGGGCAACTACGAACCCTAAACATGAATCGTAAAATAGACATGAAACATAAAAAAGGTTAAAATATGCCTATAGTCCTTGTACTTGTTTTTCCAAGAATTTAGTCCGTTTACTTTTTAGATTTTAAAATTTAGGTCTAACTGTTAATATTGTTAAATATTTTTGTTAAAGTCAGGTTAATTACAACATCATTTTTAAAATTACATAACTATCCGTTGAGTAGTTTTTTTATTTCAAAATGCCACAACAACAAATTTAACCAAAAAATTATCAATGTTAACAGTTGGGCCTGAATTTTAAAATCTAAAAAGTAGAGGGATTAAATTTCTAGAAATACAAGTACAGGGATTAAATTCTTAATTTTCGAAAAGTATAGGAATTATAGGCACATTTTAACCAAAATATTTTTCAAATTAAGTGCGAATGCATGCATTAAATTACCTGGATTCGAAGGTATTTATCTGAGTGGTCAAGAGCTTTAAATAAAACAGAAAGGTGAAGGTCGACCATGTCTCCACTGGCTTGAGTACAAACATCCACTAACGGCGTCGAACCACCGCTGGTTAACCACCCTAACATACCCCATTCGGCCGCCTGTTTAGCACTGTATTTCGTTCTGGTTTTTGCCTCAGAGCTAGAGCCAGTCCCCAACGAAATAACCAGAAATTTACTATAGTCTATGGCTTCATTACACGGCTTGGAATTATTGTTTTTGTTTTTTTGGGTACCCAAATCAATGTTTTTGTCAGTACTATCCCTGCTCACTTCCCCCATAGCCAGTAAAGTCTGGAAAAAAATGCAAATTAAGGACAAAATTGTAAATTTGGTAAAATTACAAGGACATTACTACATATTTGACCGTATAATTGAATAAGTGTTATCATTTTGAGAATGCATACTGGGTTATTTGCAGCCACACCACCATCAATGAGGTTATATTCTCTTTCCTCTTTTTCGATGCATACTGGGTTGTTTGCAGCCACACCACCATCAATGAGGTTATTTTCTCTTGCCTCTTTGTCGATGCATACTGGGTTATTTGCAGCCACACAACCATCAATGAGGTTATTTTCTCTTGCCTCTTTGTCGATGCATACTGGGTTATTTGCAGCCACACCACCATCAATGAGGTTATTTTCTCTTTCCTCTTTGTCGATGCATACTGGGTTGTTTGCAGCCACACCACCATCAATGAGGTTATTTTCTCTTTTTTTCCTTTTGGAGACTATGGTTTTAAAGTAATGAGCAGGGAGATATGTTGGTGCAGCTGAGGTTGCTATGCATATGTCTGAGAGTAAGGCATTCAAAGTAGGGTTTTTTTTCACCTGCATGTTCAAACACGACATGATAAGACAAACCATATACATATACATATACATATATATATGTATATATGTATATGTATATGTATATGTATATGTATATGTGGGAACCTGAAAGCTTGAAAAGATGACTGGCTGGAGAAGCTTGATATCAAATGTTGGGATAACAACATTAGTTAATGTCTCATTCAACCTTTTCCCTTCTAGTTTTTTTTTAATAATGTAATCTAAGAACTTGCCATCATATCTTGGTCCTGATAGAGCTTTGAGAACTTTTGTTGTTTGAGAAAACAATGGACATCTAGTAGTAAAAATAAAAATGTTAATTTTATGTGATAAAATACTGTTAGAATCATTATTTGGGTGGTAAAAGCATCAAGGAGGCGTTGTACTAGGAGTTGGATTGCATTTTGCTCTTTTTACTCGAAAAAATAGGTAAGTTAGTCCTATATATTAGATCAAAGAGCAAACCGGTCTTTCTGTTAAAAAATTCATCCATTCTTACTGTTAAAAACTGGTCCTGTATATTAGCATGAGGTATACGTGGCGTGCCACGTTTTACTACCTAG
The DNA here is from genome assembly GCA_025698515.1 of Gossypium sturtianum. Classification (NCBI taxonomy): domain Eukaryota; kingdom Viridiplantae; phylum Streptophyta; class Magnoliopsida; order Malvales; family Malvaceae; genus Gossypium; species Gossypium sturtianum. The sequence goes on from CM046948.1 coordinate 161,573,303, forward strand.
CTATTCTGTATGTTATATCAGTTTTTAACAATACAAATAGATGAAATTTTTAACAGAATAAATTAATTTGCTCTTTGATTTAACATACAAAGACTAATTTACTCGTTTTTTTAATAGAGTGAACAAAATACAATTTGATTTTTAATAAAATGATCTCTATGATACTTTTACTGCTAAAAAAGTGTACTGTACCCTGGTTGAGGGAATATTTTAGGACAATTAGTTAAGTAAAAGTCTTTGATGTCTTTGGCAGCAAATAATGGTCGGTTCTTGTCGTTCGGACAAGTTAGCATGGCTGTCACCAAGCCGCCGGTGCTGGTCCCTGCTATCACATCGAAGTAATCTGCTAGTCTTGCATCTTCACCGTCCAGTTTCTATGTAATAACACAAAACATAAAATTTGTACTTAGTGATAAGCAAAAGGTCAATGTACTTATGTTAGTCTATGTCAATTTGCTTTGTATATATTAGACCTTTCAACTGTAATGCGTTATTGATTGGGACAGAAATGGACTCTTTTTTATAAAGTTTTTAAAGTATTGTTTATTTGTAACGACAAATCCATTAACAGATCAGTATGTTTCTAGTTAGAGTTACTACACCAAAACAGACTTTTAGCGGCGTTTTTTTGGGCTTTTAGCGGCGTTTTTAAGCGCCACTAATATAATTTGCGGCGCTTTCAAAGCGCCATAAAACGCCGCTAAAGAAAGCGCCATAAAATTTAGTGGCTTTTTGTGAAAAATGCCGCTAAAGGTAGGGGCTTTTAGCGCGCTTTCAAACAAACGCCGTTAAAGGTAGGGCTTTAGCGGCGCTTTTTCGTAAAACACCGCTAAAGGTAGGGCTTTTAGCGGCGCTTTTAAAAAACGCCGCTAAAGGTAGGGGCTTTAGCGCGCGCTTTGGGACAAACGCCGGTAAAGGTAGAGGCTTTTAGCGGCGCTTTTGGGACAAACGCCGCTAAAGGTAGGGAGCTTTTAAGCGGCGCTTTTGTACAAACGCCGCTAAAGGTAGGGAGCTTTAGCGGCGCTTTTAGGACAAACGCCGCTAAAGGTAGGGATTTTAGCGCGCTTTTTTAAAACGCCGCTAAAGGTAAGGGCTTTTAGCGGCGCTTTTCAGTACAAACGCCGCGAAGGTAGGGGCTTTTAGCGGCGTCTGCTTTAAAAACGCCACTAATTTGCACAGATCTGCTCTGCTCTTTTTCCAATATCCTACCCTCCTCGCATTAAAACCACCAAAAACAAAGAACAATTGCATATAATTCCAACCCAAGGCAAATAAAATATTTAAATCTCAAGAAAAGCATTAAATCTAAACGATACTTCAAATTTAATAGAAGATATATGATATTTATTAATAAATGAAACATAATTCAAATAATTCTTACAATAATGTTTAATCAGAACAATGTTAAAAAAATCTTACAAGAAGAAAAGAAATGTCTAAGAGGCGGCCTCTGCGATCGTTTTACTTTGGAACAACTGCATCATAGTCTGCAACTGTAGCTGGAGTTCTTCATACTTTCTGTTCTGCTCTGCCTCCCGCTCTGCTGCCTCCGCTCTAAGTTGAGCAATATGGTCCGCCTCTCTCATTTCTTGCCTCGCTCTAAGTGAGAAATTTGCTCGATTGTGCTCGCTTCCATCGTAGATATCTGGTCTTTCGATCTCAACTTCAAGACGAGATTGACTCCCGGAAGGCATGTATTGCCGGAGCCGATCAAAATATTGGGTGGAGTAACACCGATCCTTGACATCGAACCCGACCATACCTTGTAAGACCCAAAACATTAGTGATAATTCTGTTATAAATATACTCAAGATTAACAAAACTATCAATCGAAGGCATGTATTGCCGGGAGTCGTACCTTTCAGGACCCAAAACATCAGTAATAATTCTGTTATCAATCTCCTCGAGATTAACAGAATCGCGATTTAAGCAACCGCTTCATACTCCGTCTTCTTCTCCTTTAGTTTATCCTAATAAATTAATAAAAGAGTTAGAAACGAAATATATAATAAAAAGGAATGAAACATAACTTAAAATTAGAAATTTAAAACTACAAAAGATGAATTAAACCATTATAATTAAACATTATAAATATTTATAAAAAATCAAATTTTATTAAATAAATATACCAAAATTTCTGCAGCCTTGGCTGTCATCGGAGATCCATCCTTCTTCCTATGCGTAATGTCAAAAGTTGAAGGCGTCCAACTGTTTGACTTTGACTAAACTTCCTACATTATGGCGTAAAAATGATTTTTAATAGTATAAATCATTAATATTTGAAAGAAGTAATAAATTATAATACCTCACCTCACCTACACACAAGCAAAACTTCCGGAACTCGCCGTAAGCGTGAATTGTTGTTTCTGTCACGCTTGTTCCAACTCGCTCACGGTCCTACATAATGGGATTTAAATTATTTATATAGTAAATACGATAAACCTAAAAATTTCTAAGACTTTGAAAGTACGTAATACCTCTCCTTTCTTTGAATTCCGAATCTAACTTGATCTTCCCATTGGTACCTCAACATTCCCTACAGGACATTTCGCAGATTTTTCGTCGAGGCTTATGTCTTTCTTAAAATATTGTTTTTAGGGTGCTTTTATTGTCTCTCCATTTTTACCCAACGTCTTCTTAACATAGTCATCCGGAGACCTCTAAAGCAAATCTACCACTGAAAATTTTTTTAAAAGTTAATATAAATGAAGGTTAAATTAAAGTATTATAAATTGCATTCACCTTTATTACCTTAATATTATCGAGAGCTGATTTTTGTTGGCATCGGGCATGTGATGCCATGATTCGTAGTTAATGGGCAACATATTCGAATTTCGTGCTATAATGCCCAAATAGCCTACCAACAATCGAGCTTCAGATCCGATAGGCTGGCCATGATTGTTTCTCCTTACTTCAACACTGGGTAGGCTCTAAGTCATATAAATCAGTAAGTAACGTCGCCCCGAGCTCTGCGGCCCCACCACCCTCAAATGAAAAATGATATATTATTATATTAAAATTGAAAAATGAATCAATAATAAAATTCAACATGCATGTAAAATAAACTTAACATTACTTTGGAATTCTCCATGCTCATCATCTATGTCCGGCAGACTAGAAGATCCAACAACTGTATCCTGTCCACTATTTACGTCTTCTGGATTTGGAGTATAATTTCTAATATTTAAACCTCGTAATTGTCTTCTAGGCATTTTTCCTGCAATACACATAAAATAGTTCAAAATATTAGTAACAAATAACAACAATAATAGGACATTTAAAATAGTTAAATTATATAACATGACCAACATGAAAATTATAATATTACATATAAATAATAAATCGTTAAATCTTACTACATCATATTTCGTAAATATCTTCGTCCACATCCCGACAGAACCCATTGAAATTGTTGACTAGTACTAGGGATATTTTCAGTTAAGTCTTGTTCTCGGAAAAGGCAAAGTTTCGATCTTTCGACTATGTCATCTCTACTTCCACCGCCAATGTCGAACAAGTCTCTAGGGGTGTTTCAAGTACAACGTACCAACCCTCATCGCTTGGATCTTCTGAGTAAAAACTTGTTTAACTTGAGAAGAAAACACATACGGCTCGTCCATCGCTTGTTCTCCTGTGTGAATCAATCGAGAGAAATTCACCATTGTAAAGCCATATTGATCGCTTTTTAATTCCATGAGCCGTATTCACATCACCCAATCACCTCGAAATAAGACAACTTTGCATTTGCCGTAATAATCCAACTCAATGATGTCGATGAATAAGTCCGTAATACTCTGATTCCCTCGACCGGATTATCGTCCCTAGCACTAGCATAACTTGTAATCGAAGAATTAACAACAATTTCGCAATTTTGGGTTCTCCTCAATCTCTCGCGATACCTTGTATGAAATCAGATCCGTTGATGAGGAAGCCATTATATCTTTTAACTATTCTGCTTTGGACCTTGTGAAAGCCATTTAACGTCGTCATTTACTTCATTCCGACTCCAAACCTATTGATGGAAAGTAAATCGAGTAATTATGAATGTTATGAGAAAACATTATGACTTGACAACGAAAACTTAAATTGCATACCATTTGGCTTAACCATTCATGGAATGATTCTGTGAACAACTTATTAATTTCTCAATCGATTTAACCTTCGGGATCGTGAACGAGCTCTCAATATTTGTTTGTACTCACTATCCGGTAAAAAGGTTTTACTTTGTTAGAAAAACAAACAAATTATAATTGATGAATATTTATCAAATTCTAGAACTTACGTCCAAATGGTTCCATTGAATCGTGATGAAAAAGAATGTATCGATGTGCTTGGACCCACGATCTATCGCCTAATTCGCAATTTCGATTTTGCCGATCGGTTCTCCGAAACTTTGAAATAAATAAGTTTCGCCAAATTATGATCTCGTGAGCCCAAATTTCTACTTGGTCTGCTCATTCTTGTTTCGACATCTTCCAAATACCTCGAACAGAAAGTCATACATTCCTCTCGCCAAGTAGCCCCTGCAATTGATCCTTCCGATAACGCTTATTGCGGCGAGATGACTTCAATTTGGAAAGGAACCTAAACACGGTATACAACATTATCGGTTGCAACTAAAGGCATTGAGCTAAATGCCCGACTTTTTGCAAGTAAAGTAAGACCTTTCAATGGGATACATCCATCGATAGAAAACGGGTCCACCAAGAAGTGCTTCACGCGGAGATGAATTAACAAGTGCACCATAATAGTGAAGAATGAAGGCGGGAAGATCTTCTCCGTGATTGCATAAAGTCAATGCGGCTCGATCTTGTAGTCTCTCAAGTTCTTGAACATTCAAAACTTTACCACAAATGCCTTTCATTATATTTGACAGTTCAATTACAGGAGCCGTCACCTTTTTCGACATACAACACCGCATAGCAACTGGTAGTAAGTCTTGCATCAAGATGTGATAGTCATGCGATTTTTAAGCCATATAGTCTTCGATCCTTAAGACTCACACATCGCGATATATTTGATGCATACGCATCCGGGACCTTTATATCCTTCAACACCGTACAAAACACTTCTTTCTCCGTCTTCGACATTGAAAAAATAGCAGGCGGCAACCGATATTTCATATTCGGAAGTTCTCGGGGATGAAGCTCACACCGAATTCCCATGTGGACTAAATCAAGTCGACTCAAGATTATCTTTCGATTTTCCATCGACATTCAAAATAGTCCCAATGATGTTCTCGCAGACATTTTTCTCTATGTGCATGACATCAAGATTATGGCGTAAAAAACTGATGCTTCCAATAAGGCAACTCGAAAAAATACTTCTTTTTTCCACAAGTCCGCCTCATGAGGATCATCCTCTTCATCGATTCATCATCGATTCATCCCTAGATCTTCTATTTCTTTGCAGTTGGCGGTTGATTCATCTTCCCATAAACGAAATTCATATCTTTCAACATTAAGAATATTTCTGATCCACCGGCCTGCAAGGAGAGCTGCTACGAACTCTTCATGCCATCAAACCGAGCACTCAAATCTAAATGTATGATTTTCCTAGAACCACCGACGATGCCCCATGTAAGAAAACTTCTTCCCATTATATAACCATTGCGAACATGTCTCACGCAAAGACAACACGGACAAGCATAACGTCCCTCGTACTCAAACCGATAAATTAGCATAAGCGGAAGTCGTTAATAGTCCACATTAAAGCCGCACGTAAATTAAAGTTCTCTTTTCTCATTGCATCGTATGTCCGAACACCAGCCCATAGTTGTTTTAACTCATCAACAAGTGGCTGCAAATAGACGCCAATATCATTCCCTACTCCTTTTCTCTCCGTATAATCATAAACAAGATAAAAGAAGATTGTTTCATGCAAACCCATGGAGGCAAATTGTAGGGAACAAGCACCACGTGCCAAGTGCATCAGACGTTGTGCTCATGAGTTTATAAGGGTTAAATCCATCGGATGCTAGCCCAAGCCTCACACTCCGAGGATCGCTCGCAAAGCTTGGAAATTTGGAATCAAAAGATTTCCAAGCTAAAGAATCTGCAGGATGCCTTAACAACCCATCATCTGTTCGTCTATCACGGTGCCACGTCATTGATTCGGCTGTCTTTGACGACATGAAAAGCCGTTGAAGCCTTGGTATTAGCGGAAAATACCGCAAAATCTTAATCGGCCGCTTTTTGACTCGTGTATCGTGTTCATCCTTGTTACCGCCCTCGTATTTCTATTAATCCAACGGGATTGGCCGCATACATGACAAAGATTTGTTGGTTTATGCGGTCGCCCCAATACAACATACAGTCATTTGGGCAACTGTGAAATTTGTTGTAGTCAAGGCCCAAATCCTTTATCAATTTCTTCATGTCTTTGGAAGATTGAGGGATTTTTGCAAACGGGAACATTTCTTGCGTAAACTCTAACAAAGATTTTCAACGAGTTTCCTGGTCCACCCCCAAACATTTCAAGTGAAAAAGACGAATACTGAATGACAGTTTAGAAAATTTTGATCCTCATACGCTTCTTCATTCATTTCACCAAGCAACGTGTAGAACCTCGCCGCTTCTTCATTTGGTCGTTCATCCAAGACACTTCTTCCCTTTCGGTGAAAGTATTTCCACCAAAATTATGATCATCGGTTGCACCCAAGTCGTGGAAATGACCCAAACCACCATCACATATTAAAAGCATCCCGCAACATGTTTTCCATGTTATCGCTCTCTAAAATTCTGATTGAAAGCACTATGAGGATACCCTGATTCATCGATGAAGATGCTCCAAAGAGATGTACACTCTCCATGAAAAAACCATATTTTGTACCCCTGGACAAAGCCATCAACAACTAGATGTTCGTAGACCACTTCACGATAATGCCGCTTAATATTGCAACACTTCTTACACGGACAAAGAATCATATTCTCTTGGCTTGCATTTTGAAATGCGAAATTCGTAAAAGTTTCTACTCCATTTCTATAGTCGTTGTTTACCCCTGACAATTTCATCCAACTCCTATCCATTTCGTAGTTGTCGAAGTCTAAAGTTGACAATAAATTACAGTATTAAATTGTTAATTTATAATTTATGTAAGTACTAATATGATCACATATATAACTGAGTTATGTATTCTTTAAGATTCGTCATACGTGGCATTGTTACACCTAGGGAGGATCCATTATATCTAACAGTGAGATATAAGGCAACCCACAGTTTCCAAAATTATATACTTTGAATCTTTTTTCTTTAATCTATACAAGTAAGTTGTGTAAGTTATGAATTATGTAAGTTAAATAATTTGACGAAAGCTATGTAAGTTATGTATTATGTAAGTTAAATAATTTTATGTAAGTTATGTATTATGTATTATGTCAGTTAAATTAAAATTTCAAATCGAGAATCAGTTGAGTTATGTATTCTTTAAGATTCATCATACGTGGCATTGTTACACCTAGGGAGGATCCATTATATCTAATGATGAGATATAAGGCAACCCGTCAAGTTTCAAATTTATATACTTTGAATCTTTTTTCTTTAATCTATACAAGTAAGTTATGTAAGTTATGAATTATGTAAGTTAAATAATTTGACGAAAGCTATGTAAGTTATGTATTATGTAAGTTAAATAATTTTATGTAAGTTATGTATTATGTATTATGTCAGTTAAATTAAAATTTCGAATCGAGAATCAGTTGAGTTATGTATTCTTTAAGATTCATCATACGTGGCATTGTTACACCTAGGGAGGATCCATTATATCTAACAGTGAGATATAAGGCAACCCGTCAGGTTTCCAGCCTATATACTTTGAATCTTTTTTCTTTAATCTATACAAGTAAGTTATGTAAGTTATGAATTATGTAAGTTAAATAATTTGACGAAAGCTATGTAAGTTATGTATTATGTAAGTTAAATAATTTTATATAAGTTATGTATTATGTATTATGTCGCTTAAATTAAAATTTCAAATCGAGAATCGGTTGAGTTACTTCTTTTAAAAAGTTGTGATGTTGTTAAATTTAAAAGTTTTTAACTTACTTCTTTTAAAAAAGAATTTATTTTCTATATTAAAACATATTTAAATAGTGAGCTATATTATTATATTGATAAAAAATATTTATAAGTTTTTAAATTTAAAAGTTTTTAAATTACTTCTTCTAAAAATAATTTATTTTTAATAATAAAACATATTTAAATAATGATCAATATTATTATACTGATAACAAAATATTATTACCATTTTGGAAAACATTGAAAATATTAAATATTAAAATCGCTCATTATTAATATAAAAATTAGTAATTAGTAATAAACCAAAAAGCCATATAAATCTAAGTATTCTTAAAAAAATGAACTTTTATATTTTGTTTATGTTATTTTTTATATCGCATCACATTACCTTAAATTTTAAGAAATAATACACGGAGCTTGTAAAAATCTAAGCGGCATGATTAGATAGCAATTTGGAGGTTGTTCAAACATTATTAATAATAAACAGCAATAGTAAACAGCAATTTAGACAGAAATTTCTTAAGATTCATCATACGTGGCATTGTTACCACCGGGGAGGATCCGTTATATCTTACAAGTGAGATATAAGGCAACCCCTTAGGTTTCCAAATTATATACTTTGAATCTTTTTTTTTTTTTTGACATCAATAGAACAAAACAACATATATACCAACCAAGCAGGATAAAAACCGCAATTTGGACAGCAATTTGGTCAAATTCATCATGATATAACTGTTATTGATCTGAATTTTGAACTAAAACGTACCTTAATAATTTCAAGAAGATGGTCTACTCCACTCTCACCAAGAAACAGGGGCTGCAGTCAGAAATACAAAAGATTAATAATCTTGACTAACAATTGGATATATAATGTTTTTCTATCAAATGAATATAAATCAATGAAATGAATATAAATAAGAATAATACCGATTTCATACCAAGTAAGTTATTACCACCAAATCAAATCCAACAGTTGCAGGAACAGTAAAAAGCAGTAACTGAAATACAAACAACATATGAATTAACAAATGCTATTTACTAAAAATTAATACTTACATTCTTAGGACAGTAGTGAAGTCACTCACTTGATTATTTCACTCAATGCACTCAAATATATAGAGGACAAAATAGAACTGATTGAAAGGACATTTAGCATTAAGGAATGGATAATATTAGAACACTAAAACTACACACCAAGTGTAAAAACACACGCATACCTAAGTAAAAAGAAAAACAAAATCAGTATTCATACCAAGTAAAAACACACAGCATACTAAGTAAAAAGAAAAGAAAAAAATCAGATTCATACCAAAGTAAAAACACACAGCACACGAAGTAAGTAAAAAAAAAAATCTGTATTCATACCAAGTAAAAAAACACACAGACCGAAGTAAAAAAACACACAGACACAAACTAAAAAATTGCTTAGGACAGGAATGTCATGGAATTGGAAGATTTAAAGCGCAATAAAAGCGTATTCATACCAACTCTAATTAAAAATCTGTAATTTTTTAGAAAGGATAATAGTGCATCAACAAAGAAAACAAAGATTATAAAACATGTTTTAGCAGCTTAGATAATCTCTCGATCAACACCGTAATAGTTATATATATAGCAAAGTGTACACTTCCATTAAGTAACATAAAAAGTACAATTATAAACAGGTTGACTGTTTTCTTTAAGGTGCAAAAAAATGTTGAACCAACTGATCAGAGTTTTTTTATCAACCTTTTCATCCCTTGTGATATTGAGTGTGTTAGACAACTCATATTCTAGCTATAGCACAAAATTAGGTTTAAAAAAAAAAACCTCTCCAGTCCCATTCAATTTTGATATTGAGCAAATTGGTCCATCTTAAACAAATCAAAGCAATTTAATCCTTGTTAATTTTAGAAGTTAGCAATTAAGGACAATTAGTCTCAAGAAAAAGCAAGACAGACTATGTTGTGTAAGTGAGTTCTGCATCTTCATAGATTGTCGACACCACAAGCAAACACTGATTAGGAAAGAACTACATCTACCTATATTACTATTTAAACACAAAATTTCAACTTGACCTTCGAAATAAATAAATAAAAATTAGCTGAAATAATAATATTAAAAGAAGCTGATAGACTTACTGGAAGCTAGCATGTCATTATCTTCAGTAAAGCCTTCATTAGGCCCATCAAAGAGATCAACCCGTTTATTACTCTCAAGGTTGCTTTGATATCTGCAACACAATAACAACAACATCAAATAAAGTCAAGTAACATATCAAATACCAACAAAATTATTATTTCATAATAATCATGCGTAGTTTTCTTTACAAATTACAGATTTAACAAATTTTCCTTCTTTTCCTTCTAAAGGGGAAAGAAACAATACCCAAACTATAACATTGTGCATTTGAATAAGATTCTATGAAGTAGCAGCACCTATCAATGAGCAATTCTTATAAAGTTCATTATGAACCTATAAAACACTTGGATGAAAACTAACAGCTTTATGAGATATAACAGTTTATATATATACAATTTATGAAAACCAAATGCATATTCCACACATTTATGATATATAACAGTTTACATATATACACAAAATTTAAAAGAAATTGAATACTATATATAAGATATGCATAAATCCAAATCGAAAAGCCTATAACAATATTCCAGTCCAAGGTCAGTTTCACAATTGTATGGCCATGGGTGATGAAAAAATGGTGCGTAAGGTCTGTCACCATTGATAATTATGAATAAGTTACAAGTGTTCGATAAATTCCTACAATCGCTTTTTAGCTTATGAACCACAATTTAAGCATAAGGCAACCACAAAGTAGCTTATTAACAAATTAAAAGCTAAAAATTAAATATAAATTGAAATAATAGTTTTTCCTTAAATCTTTTTGCAATATTTTTAAGTCGGAAAATAAATTAAAAGAAAGAGGAAAAAGAACTCTGAGTTCGTAAGAGGGCTTGGTTTTCAAATACAAACAATCCCAAAGAGCACTCCATTTTCCATAGCAGCTTATCCAAAACTCCTTCTCTGTAATATCATTGCAATTGATGAACTGAGTGCCTAAAGAATTATCGAATCAATTCATAAAAAAAAATGAAATTGGTAAAAATAAAGGAAAATAGAGAGAGGGAGGAATACAATAGCTACGAACCCAAACAAAAATGGTTTTCTACCCCGCTTCGGCTTACCTCAATATTACCATTAATTTTGAACGAGAAGAGTTTGAAATACCAAACAATAATGGTTAAAGTAAAATACCTCTACGAACCCAAGTTTCAGCAAGCGGCGGTGGGGAGAAGATGATGACGCTGGATCAAGAGGCAAACAATTTTATTTTGCAATGGCGGAGAGAAGAGTCGAAGTTAATTTCGGCAAGTGGGAAATTAGGGAAAAATTGCAGAACAAACTTGGGGAAATTGGGGAAAAAAGTTGGGAACTTGGTGAAAATAATCGGGCAAATCAAACACGATTAAACGATTCGCTTAAGTTGGACATTTTGCGGCGCTTAACATAAAACGCCTCCTAACAATATGGCTAAACCTAAAAACGGTGTCGTTTACATATAGTCGAAAACATAATTGCGCGCGTTTTTAGTAAACAACGCCACTAAAAGCAAATATAAAAACGACGCTGCTTCAAAGTTCACCTTATTTGCGCGCTTTATTTAAAAGCGCCATAAAACAAAGCTTAAAACGGCATCACTTTTGCACAAACCGAAACATATTTGCAAAGGCTTAACTTAAAAACGCCACTAAAAGCATAAGGTACAAACGCCATCGCTTTGCCTTAAAACATATTTGCGCGTTTTACACCAAAACGCTACTAATACGAACATGAAAACGGCAACGCTTTCTCTTAAATCAAACGTAATTGCAGCGTTTCTCGTAAAAACGCCACTAAACCTAACCCTTATTGCGGCGTTTTCTCAAAAAAACACCGCTATTGTTGTGTTTTTCGCCAAACCCCAAACCCCAACCCCCAATACATAACCCTAAATTATTTAATATATAATTAACTCTTTTACAATTATATAATAAATTATTTAATGTATAAATTAAAAAAATTAACCCCAAACCCCAATACATAACCCTAAATCCAAACTCCAAACCCTAAACTCTAACACATAACCTCAAACCCTAAATTATATAATGATATTTTTAATATTAAAATTTATATTACCTATTTTACAATTATATAATAAATTATTTAATATATAAATTAAGGATAAAAATTTGAACCTATTTTAAATAAATAAACATTGGGGTGATGGATACATATACCATTCGGGTTATGGGAAGACAGTTTCACAATAAAATGAAGGATCGGTGAACGATAGTTGGATCCAACAAATTTTCGATTATGGGATTCTAGGGATTATGGGGATTTGAATTAGGGATATCGATTTGAGAGATTTTGGTTTGGGGATTTTGGAAAATTTTTAATTGGGGAATTCTTGGGGACTTAGGAAATTTAGGGTTTGAAGAAATAATAATAGGGGTTATGGGATATTAAAATTATTATTTTAGCAAATACAGAAACTAGCGTTGTTTTGTGTATGCAATTTCTAAATAACAAATTATAAAACAATAAACCATAAACCATAAATTATAAATCACAACCCCTAAACACTAACCCCTATCCCCTAAACCCTAAGCCACAAACGTAAACCATAAACCCTTAAGCCCTAAACCACTAACCCTTGACCCTTAACCCTTAACCCCTAACACTTAAACCTAAATATCGTTAAATGCCCCAAGAGCTTAAACCCTAAACCTCAACTAACAAACTTCAAAACACTAAACCTATACCCCAAAATATCAAACCCTAGATCAAGTTTAATGACTTTGTAACTTAAATGAAAACTCTTAAACAGATTTAGTTAGCAATTTGTAAGTTTTCATAATAAAGTAAAAAATGCAATCTCACCCCTAATGCCTAATAGCCAACCCTGAAATAGAATGTTAATGCTTATATAGACCCTAAAATAAATTATTTTTTATTAATAACACTAACCCCTAATGCCTAAAAGCCAACCCCTAAAACCATAACCCTTAAATTATTTATTTTTGCGACGTTTTTTAAAAAAACGCAGCTAATCATTTAGCGGCGTTTTTTCCAGAAGCGCCGCTAATGCTCTAACTTTTAGCGGTGTTTTTGAAAAAGCGCCGCTAATGCTCTGACTTTTAGCGGCGTTTTTAAAAAAGCGCCGCTAATGCTCTGACTTTTAGAAACGCCGCTAATGCTCTAACATTTAGCGGCGTTTTTGAAAAAGCGCCGCTAATGCTCTGACTTTTAGTGGCGTTTTTCAAAAAGCGCCGCTAATGCTCTGACTTTTAGCGGCGTTTTTCCAAAAGCGCCGCTAATGCTCTGACTTTTAGAGGCGTTTTTCAACAAGCGCCGCTAATGCTCTGAGTTTTAGCGGCGTTTTGGAAATAAACGCCGCTATTTATCCTTTTTAACGGCGTTTTAGAAATAAACGCCGCTATTGCTCATTTTTTTGCGGCGTTTTCTTTCAAACGCCGCTAATGTATCATATTTGCGGCGTTTTTCTTTAAAACGCCACTAAAAACGCCGCTAAAAGTCTGTTTTGGTGTAGTGAGTTTTGTCTTTAATTCTATAGAGAATTTGAATGCCTAAGATTGCCGGAAAAAATGACAAATTGATAGAGCGAGAGCGTCTCATCGGAATCGTGAATGGTGCACGGCTACCTACTAAAAGAAATGTGAGCATAGGGCTTATAGGTAATCTTGAGGAGCACATGATACTACTTTTCTAGCTCCTTACTCTGTAAACCTGTCACCTCTTTACACAGTGGGGAGACAACCCTTCAATGGACAATACCACAACTAGTTGAGAGGTCCATTGACCTTTCCTCAACAAACTTGAACATGCTCAACTCGAATTCAAAATTGACTCAAACTCGAAACGACCAGAACAAATAACCTTAGATAACTTGACAAGTAACTAGAAGCGATCAAAAAATAAAATGATTTGAACTTAGAAATAAACTAATCTGAAAACCCTAATGATCAAACTCAAATGTAGGTCCTAATCAGCCTCTTTAGCTCCCTAAACTTGACCCATATTAATAAGACTAAAATATAGCACATAGTATATGTATGTATATATATATATACAGACATGCTTGTGTGCATGCATGCATGTATATTATAGTGACCCAATGTACGTATGTACCTGAAGTTCAGATTCTAAGAAACCAAGTATAATTCTAGGGATGATCCCTCTTATTCCACCACCATCAAAGCTAAGTACGGTGGTTAAATTTCTATATATAGGAGCTTTTAATTGTTCCTTTACACCCTCCATATATATATATATATATAATCTAATGGTATTTGTGATTGAAAGGGAAGCTTGATAAAACCTTAAAGAGCTTTGATATTGGTCGAGTTTATGGTATTTATAGTCATATTGATCCTATCCTTAATGGTACTTGTTAATTATGACTCCTATTTCAGTCAAATTTGAGAAGTAATCTTCTAGTTAAACTCTGTTTATTTATTTCAATCAAACACTGATTAGTTAGATTATTTTATTATTATTTGACCTATGAATTTAGCCTATAAATAGGCTCTTTTACAACCTTAGAAAATACACCCATTAGATATTAGAACTCATAACACATTTAGAGAATTTTGTGTTTACGTTTTGAGGGTTCTTTGTTTTCGGGTTTTCGGGGTTTAGTTTTTATCTCCATCTTTTGTACTCTTCGTTCTGTTGCCATTATAGTAAAATTATCTTTGCCCGTGGTTTTTTATCCTCTTTGGAGGGGTTTTTCCATGTTAAATTTATGTGTCCAATTTCTCAATTTATTCCGCTATTATTACTTGTTCGCTGCTTAATCGGGTCGATCCTAACAAGTGGTATCAGAGCTAGTTCAATTTTCATAGATCAGCCCATTCAGATATGGCAGCAACAAAGTTTGAAATTGAGAAGTTCGATGGTGAGACAAATTTCAATCTGTGGCAAGTTCGGATGATGGCAATTCTAGTTCAAACCGGCTTGAAAAAGGTTGTTACCGGGAAAAAGCCTGAGAATCTAAATCAAACAGAATGGGAAGAGCTTGATGAAAAGGCTTTGTCTGCAATCTAGTTGTGCCTCGCGAATACGGTATTGCAGGAGGTATTGATGGAGAAGACCTCATCTGCCTTGTGGAAAAGGTTAGAAACTCTTTATGCGACTAAGTCTCTGGCTAACCGTTTAGTGTTGAAACAACATCTATTTACGTTTCGCATGAACGAAAGTGAGCTTCTTAGAGATCACATCAGTCAATTCATTACTCTTTTAAATGATTTAAAGAATGTTGAGGTTCATATTGACGATGAAGATTAGGCTATGCTATTATTGTGCTCTTTACCCCCTTCATACAAGTCTTTCAGGGAGACCCTGATTTATGGCAGAGACAAACTCTCGCTCAAAGATGTGAAAAGTCATTTGTTGAGTAGAGATAAACTCGAAAATGAGCTTCATTTGGATAGCAAGACATGTAGGCAAGCTTCCGTTTTGATAGCATCAAAGAAACGAGACAAAAGGTGTCGCTATTGTAAAAAGTTAGGTCACGCCAAAGCGCATTGTTATAAGTCACGAAAGAAAAGAGTCACGAGAGTAACGAGGAAGATGTAGTCTGGTGCTAATTTGGCCGATGAAAGCGGCGATGATTTCTTGTTAGTGTCAATGAGCGATAACTCCAAGCTCACGTCCGAGTGGGTCCTAGATTCAGGATGTTCTTTCCACATGTGTCCCAATAGAGAATGGTTCTCCACATACGCTTCGGTTGAAGGTGGAGTTGTGTGCATGGGAAACGATTCATCTAGTAAGGTAATTGGTATTGGTACTGTTAAAAATTAGGATACACGATGGGACGATTAGGACACTCTCGGATGTCGTATGTACCGATTTACTGAAAAGAATCTCATCTCCTTGAGTATTTTAGACTTGAAAGGATACACAATCAACATCGAGTCGAGCAAAGACTAAAGTATCTCGTGGAGCTCTCGTTTTGTTAAAAGGTAAAAGAACTCGCGCCTTTTATATTCTCGGAAGGTTCTACGAAGGATCGGTGAAATCGGACGTCCTCGTCCGCTATTCTGAGTCGGGTCAACTCATTCAGAGCGCGAGGCAACTTGGTCATAGGAGGGAAAAAAGTATGACCGCTTTCGTTAAAGAGAGGTTCTCTTTTGGATGCGAGGTTTTGAAAAGTTAGGGCATCAGTGTTCGTGAAAATCAAACCCGGTTAGTTTTGATTTGGCGATTGTACAAGTCGAAGGCTAGAAGTCTTCCAGTTTTTAAGCACAGATTCGACTCAGTTAATTCCCTGCATGGTTCAAGATAGGCTCGTGGCGGGCTTTGGAAAAGATGGCATTGGAAATATGAGTCAAGGTGGAGATTTGTTAATTATGACTCCTATTTCAGTCAAATTTGAGAAGTAATCTTCTAGTTAAACTCTGTTTATTTGTTTCAATCAAACACTGATTAGTTAGATTATTTTATTATTATTTGACCTATGAATTTAGCCTATAAATATGCTCTTTTACAACCTTAGAAAATACACCCATTAGATATTAGAACTCATAACACATTTAGAGAATTTTGTGTTTACGTTTTGAGGGTTCTTTGTTTTCGGGTTTTCGGGGTTTAGTTTTTATCTCCATCTCTTGTACTCTTCGTTCTGTTGCCATTATAGTAAAATTATCTTTGCCCGTGATTTTTTATCCTCTTTGGAGGGGTTTTTCCACGTTAAATTTGTGTGTCCAATTTCTCAATTTATTCCGCTATTATTACTTGTTCGCTGCTTAATCGGGTCGATCCTAACAGTACTATATGTGGAAAAATTGCATCAAATTTGATCAAACTTTATACTTTTCTTTTAATGGTATGTCAATATTGGAGCATTTGAAAAAAATAAAATATAAGTGTATTAAGTTTGTAGCTAGGGGTGAGTATTCGACCGAGTCGAGTCGAATCGAGTCAAAAAAATTTCGAGTTAGTCGAGTTGACGAATCATATTTTAGCAACCGAACTCAATTTGAATTTTTTCGAATCGAATCGAATTGAGTGAAAAAATTTCGAGTTAAGTCGAGTCGAGTTAACGAATCATAGTTACATGGACCGATTATTTAACTAGTAGACGAAATACAAGATTATTTAACTACATAAACAATATAATTGTTTTACATTTTAACTTAATGAGTAAATATTTATCAAAACAACGTAATTTTGCCTTTTACCTTAATAGTTTTGACTTTTAACTTTAGAAAAGGTAAATATTTATCAAAACGACGTAGTTTTGTCTTTTCTTATTCGGATTTTTGGATAACTCGAATTGTGTAATTCATGTTCGAGTTAAACCAAAAAACTTAATTTTTTATTCGAGTTGATCCGAATAACTTGATTAACTCAAATAATCCGAACTATTTAATTCAAAATTTGAAATTTTTATCGAGTTTTTCGAATCGAATCGGATTTTGCTCACCCCTATTTGTAGCATTAATCGAAGGGTTTTGTTTTGTTTTTACTTTTCTTTTTGGAGAATTGTTGGTTAGACCAAGTTCCTAGAGAATGGTAGATACGAAATTTAAGAGTTAGGTTGTCCATTGAAGATCTATAACCTAACTTCTACGCACATAGTTCCCAAGTAGACCATATCTATTAAGGCTACATTGTAATGGTCCTACATTCACTCGATTCCTGTCCAGAATAGCATGATTTTTTTTAGGTTTTATTCATGATTTGAACCTTAAACTATACATATCTTTCACTTTGGTATGTAAATTTTTGTATCCTACTTTGGTACTTAAATGATCATTTTTCGTTCCATTTTACTTGAAAAATTATCGACATCCAATAAGAACGTGACATGTGTTATGTTCTAATTGGCAACTTTTATTTTCTTGGGTCAATTGAGATGAAAATGATAATTCAAGTACCAAAGTTGAACAAAAAAAGTTTAGAAACCAAAATGAAAAAACAGGTATAGTTCATGTATTGATATGCCCCTTAAACTATACTTGTTTTTTTTTTTTGCAATTTGGTACTTAACTTTTTTTTGTCCTACTTTTGTATTCGAATTATCCTTTTCTTCTTAGTTTACCCAAAAAAAAATTACCCACATCCAATTAGAATGTGATGTCACATTCTAATTGGCAACTTTTATTTTTTTTTGGGTAAATTGAGATGAAAGTAATAATTCGAGTACCGAAGTGAGACAAAAATAATTTAGATACCAAAATGAAAAAAACGGGTATAGTTCAAAAGTCAAATCGCGAATTAAACTTTTTTTAAAAAAAAACGTTTAAATACATTCAAACTCATGATTTTCAAGCGGCACGGGAAGAAGTGTGATTTGGTAATAGGGGGTAATCAATGGTCGGTATTATGAAACATTCTCTACTTTCTAACATTCAATTATATGTTTCTTGCAATCCATTTCCGTAAGATATATTAGATCTAAATATTATGTAAATCAAATCCTTCAAATCATAAACAATTATTTTAAGATCTTTAGAATAATATGACTTTCACAAGCTTAAGAACTCGATGGAGGTTATAATTTTGAATGCGTTTATGCATGTGTAACCCTAATAGGTAAAGGGAAGATCAATTTATAATGATCAACTTTTAATCCAATACGTTTATCAAGTAACCAAATGAATGGACAAAATTTAACTTCTATTCAAAGTAAACGATACAATCTTACCAAATTTTTCCTTTCCAATTATATTATTGAGCAGACAATTTGTATGTCCAAGTGGTGTACGTAAAGCAGCTTTAGTGGACTGGGTCGTTCATGCTCTTTCTATTGGATTATTTGGTGTTTGATTCTACAATGGTGGGGTTTGATTTGATTATTCAATGGCAGGATGCCCTCTTTTAGAGGTACAATGAAGAAGAGATGATTGGTGGTTGTGGGTGTTACAATGTCAACAATTTGGTTTATGAGAAATGAAAAAGTGTTTGGTAGAAAAAGGATACGTAGCTTTTGTTTCTACTTCAAATTTAGAAAGTTTCGATTTTAATATATGATTTCGACTAATAGTAAGTTCAATGTCTAATTTGGATAAAAAAAATTCAGGTCCCAATATAAAAATAATGTCAATTTCAATGTTTAATTTGAACAAAAAAAAATTTAGGTTCCAATATGAAAATAGTTATTAAATTTAGGTCCCAAAAAGTTATTTAACCCTTTTAATCCCCCCATAAAATGAAAATTTACCCATTGTAAAGTTTTAAGTTAATTTAATGGTAAAATTATATTTTGACTCTCCTAAAATTTAAAATTCAATTATGCTATCTCCAAAAGCAAAAAGTTTATAGTTTAAGGCTAAACTACATTAGTAGTCACCCAACTATGGTTTTTTCTATTTTGCTCACCTAATTATGAAAAATTATAAAATAGTCACTCAATTATTCAATTTTGTCTTTCTTTATCACCCAACTATCTTATTTTTTTTAGGTCTTTCCGTTTTTATGTTAGTCAGTTAATGACAAAAAAAAAGAAGAAGACAAAATCGAATTGTTCGATGACTATTTTGTAACTTTTCACAGTTTAGTGGCTAAAAAAGAAATTTACTAATACTTGAATAATCATTTTATAATTTTTCATAATTAAGTGGTCAAAACAAAGAAAAACTACAATTAAATAACCTCTAGTGTAATTAATTTACCCATAATTTAATCGCTTAAAAATTATAAAATTTTACATAATAATAAATTTACATCTTTTAATTTTCTTAAAAATTTATAATTTAAATCCCACCCCTAAAAAAATTTCTCGTATCGCTCCGGCGTAAAAGCATTACAACACATTCAAAAGTTGAAGCTGATATCATCCTTTCATACGTATGATGCTGACGACAGATGTGAGGTACGCAAGAAAGGAGAAATAATGGGCCTCACATAACAATTACAACTATGGATAGGATGGATAATGTTTTTGGAATCGAATTGGTAATTAAATTAGTCATATCATCGGTTTTTGATTTAAATAGTTCGTTTGATTCAAAATAAATAAATTATTAAAAAAATTAAAATTGTATAATTTTATTAAATAATTATAATAAAATTCAATTCAATCTGTCTGTATCGATTTACGATTCTTTTTGGATCAATATCTCGACTGAATCTCAATACAACTAATTTAATCGATCAGTCTGATCAACACTTTTAAAATCGTTTTGATTAAAGTTGTTCATAAGTTAAGTGATCATTACGAATTCAGATTATTTCAAACTTTGATCACTCTGAATGTTAATCATTTTGAGTTACTTATTCGAATCATTTCGAATTCATGTGGTTCAAAAAGCTCTAAAAATATGAACAATGTTTTCGAGAAAAACCGAAAGTTAACTTATGAATTATAGATTATATTTAAAAATTTTAAAAATAATATTTATTTATTAGAAGTCTATTAAAACCTATTATAACGGACCTTAAAACTGACTTTACCAACTTAATAGACTTGATAAAACTGACTCGACCGAATAGCACCAGTTGAGTCGGTTTCAACCAGAGGCGAATTTAAAGGGCGGGCAAGGGCCTTAGCCCCCCACCCCAAAAAATATTCAATTTAGTCCTTTCTTGAATAATGGAATTTTAAATTAATATATAGTAAAATTACACTTCGATCCTTTCAAAAAAAATAAAAAAAAAATCTATTTAATCCTTCTAAAAGTGATGAAATCATAAATTAATAAAAGAAAAATTATATTTTGATGTCAAAAAATTATAATTTAATTCCAGCCCAACAAAAATTTTTTCTAGAATCTCTATGTACTCGAAGAATCTTTAACCCGATTCTTAAATTCGAATATGTGTCTGACACAGAATATAAACACAGGTAATTCAAATAAAAAAATCGGAACAACGTAAATAAACCGTGACATTTCAATGATGATAGCCATTTAAACACCACCACTAACAACCCACAATGCAATGAAACTACAATCTAAGTGATGTTAAAAGCACCAAGAATCAACTATTAATTGAACCATTACTTGATGCAAAATCCTGATTATCTGTTTGTTTAATAATAAATCGATCAACAATCCTCACAGTATTCAGTGGATCTTGATGACTTACGGATGCACTCCACTTGCTAGGATGTTTTATCCGGTGGCTCCACTGTTGCGGCTGTTTCGCCTCTCCGTCCCAATCGGGATCTAACTTCCATTCCCTTGGAACCTGCACGTCAAATGGATGAGTGTCCAAATGTATATATTCCAAGTGTGTGCGATCAATCAGTTCAATCGGTTCAACTTAAAAACAAACTTAACTGACCTTTCAGAAATAAAAACCGATGGCCGAACTGACTTTAAAGAAAAACCGCAATAACAAAACTTAATTCAATAGGTTCGATCTATTGACCGCCTAAACAGAAAAATAAGGAATATTAATGGATTCTGTTATTTTATATTTGGATTTGGGGAATATTATAATGGATTTAGGCTATGTTAGTGCAACTTAAGTTTGAGTATTGGATATGAGTATATATCCGGCACAGATATGATTAAGTTTTTCTAAGTTTTTTCCATGTATTTGAAAGATCCTTGTAAATCATATCTTCATATCCATGTATCAGACACGAGTACTTCAAGAAAACAAAAGAGTCCGAGCAACATAGGATTTGTTTTTGGGAAATATAAAGTCAGTTAACAAATACCCTAAACTAATCCAGAAACCGAAACCAAATTAACCAAATTGCCTGGATTCGGTCAGTTAACTTGGTTTTAACCAAATTCCATTTGAACTGCTAAAATCGTTGAGAGAAAACAGATAGTTACGTTCTTAACATGCAGCTAAAGGAAAAAGGCAATTTCAAATGTCGACGAGAAACCTAAAGAAAAAAGATAGTAACAAGTGAATAAATATTGGCTTCTTACCTTATCGATTGCAAGAGTGAAAACCTCGAGATCACCATCACGGTTAATGTGGAATCGTGTAAATGACTTGTAATTAGCAATTCTAAGAGAGGAGAATGCTTCATCAAAGTGAATATGAAGCCAGTTAATGCAAATATACAAGTAGCTTCCAAACACCAATGAAACCACGGGGGTCGAGAAAACCCAGAAGTAAAGGAAGACAGAAGCATAATATATAATAGCACCTCCTCGGGAAAGTGACTGTATTCCGTACTTGCAAATATTGCTCCGAGTGACAGCAATAACCTGGCAGGCAATTTTTTTCCATCAATATTGACAAGTGAAAAGTTGGTAAAAGTACCATGGAGGCCCCATGTTATGAGTCAAATTGCATTTTACCCCCTTTACATGAATCTTTGTAAGTTTGATTAAAGAGCAAATTGGTCATTTCTATTAAAAATTTCATCCATTTCTATCATTAAAAACTGGTTTGGTTGACAAAATAACCAAAACAGCCACATGTACCTTATTTTGACATACAAGTACCGGTTTTTAACCATAGAAATGGATGGATTTTTTAACAGAAGAATCAGTTTGCTCTTTCATCTAAACGTACAGGGACTAATTTGCCCATTTTTTGAGTAGATGGGGCAAAATGCAATCTGACTCTTAATACAAGGGCCTCCATGATACTTTTATCGTGAAAGTTATCACATTTCCCAAACAAGGAGAGGTTTCTTACCTCAGGAACATCAAATGCAGACATAAGATATTTGATACATGCTGGATAAAGGCCAAATGTCCATTGCTCAATACGTGCTCGAAGACCAGTAGGATCTGGAAAATGTTCAGTTTCCACCGATTGGTACCATTGGTACAAAGAGTGGTAACCTGAACACAGTAACTAATGGTCATTAACTTTAATTAAAAAGTCAGCATGAATACAGTCATCACGAAACTATCACGTATGAACAATCCTACGATAGCAGAACAGGTGGTTAGAATGTAACTCACCAGAAGTAGCTAGCAGTTTATGCCGGATACATGTCTCCAGACCTAGTTCCAAGAGCAGCATGAGAATTAGGGCTGAAGCTAGATGTGCAGAAACATGAAGAATTCCAATTATTGCACGTTTCTTGAGAGCCAACTTGGAAGGAACAAATGTGAATGCCAACATCAATAATAGCACCACACCAGCCAACGATACAAAAGAATGTTCCAGCATGTATACAAAAGAATTCCACACCGTGCCAAAGAAACTCCTAAGATGACCAGAAAATGAATCATCTTGCAATATGTGATCGAGCTGACACTAGAAAAAGAGGGAAACAGATTAGTCGGTAGAACATTACAATATTACATGAAACTTTCTAAGAGAGAGAAGGGGATCACAGCCAATAATCAGGTCATTTTAGGTTCAATGAGAGTTAAAGTTAGAAAAACCGAGTCAAACGTAACGAACTTCAAAGGATTTAAAAGAAATATACCTGTGGAAATATAGAAAAAACCAATATGAAGTATATAATACCACCAATGAAATCAAACTGCCAGTTCATCTTACGAAACTTCAAGATATTTCCCAATGCAATCTGCATCAAGTTACAGTCCCAATTTGAGTGAGAACTTAGGGAACAAGACAAATGGATTCAAAGAAATAGAAAAGAAATGGAAAAGTACCCTGCTTGAATCATCAAAAGAAGGATAAGCAGCTTTGCACTCGTATGTTTTCCCATAAAATTGGCTAAAATTACTAAACACGTGAGTAGGGTGTAAAAATGCACCTCCGCAACCATTTACAAGAAGATGCTGCACATGAACTGGACCTTCTGAAGGAACACATGAATGACGCATATAATGATGCAGGTCCCCAGCAATTCGAAGTTTACACCTTCCTTTTAAGTAATCACATATCAGGTGTGAGACATTCTCGCCCGAAACATTATTCCAGTACCAATCAAGAAGCCAGTGTGGTTCATGGGTCATAATGATCACAGAATCATTTTCACCAACCTGAAAGGAAAATGTAGGGTTCAACCAGCATAACGTATGAATCGCAGTATGCCTTATATCTTAGGCATCAAAATCAAAATGCATCATACAGGACTCGGAAAGAAAACTAGAGTTATAGCAATGTGAAATCTTTAGAATGCATTAATGCATGACATTACTATGAAACCATAAAAGATAGATGAGTCCTCCATTAGGTTAAAATACACTCCCTCCTTCACATAGGTGTACTTTCGGTAAAAGTACCATGGAGGCCTTTTTACTAGGAGTTGGATTGCATTTTACTCCCTTTACTAAAAAAATGGGCAAATTAGCCCCTATACATTAAATCAAAGAGCAAACTGATCTTTCTGTTAATAAGTCTTGACAATTTTTGTCGTTAAAAACTGATCCTTATACGTCAACATAAGGTACACGTGGCACTGTCTGATTATTCTATCAACCACGCCAGTTTTTAATAGTAAAGATGGATGAAATATTTAACTGAAAGGACCAATTTGCTCTTTGATCTAATGTACAGGGACTAATTTGCCCATTTTTTGAGTATAGGGGACAAAATGCAATCTAACTTCTACTACAAGGGCTTCCATAGTACTTTTACAGTGTATTTTCTCGTAGCAAACATAACAGAAAGGGATAGATCTTAGAAGTATCGATACCTTGGTCTTTACTAATTCAGAAAAGAACTGGAACTGGTATACATCAATGTCGGCATGGAGTGATAAATCGAGACCAAATACCCACCATCTTTTTGGGAGCTGCAAAGCAAAGTAACTCTTCTTTTGTGGCATAAACCAGCCACCCAACCAGCTCTTGTGGCATATATACCTCATAAAAGTATTAAGTCCATCGAACCAATCTGTAAAGTCAGAAGTATAATTCCATTGCACTAGGTTGACTCTTTAGATAGCAATAATAATAGTGAACTTCTTTATTAACAAATACATGAAAACAAATTCTTTGAATTTTTCTTACATGAGAAAAATAGATCACTGAAGATAAATTTTGCGTTAAAAAGTACGACCTACCATGATTTCCAGGAATGATAAAACACTGCGGTCCATTGTATTCCTTGAGTTCAGAAACCCCTTCAGGTAATTCGGGCTTGTTTACAGCAATGTGATCGGGTTTGTACCAAGGTGGAGGCTGGAGAGCATATTGAAAAGGACAAAAGAGGCGCCTTTCATACGTAAACCTTGATGGATTAGGATACCTACACGCAACCAGGTTATGAGCGATAACTAGTACTATGAGAGTACTTTATGACTAAATCATCAACCAAAAATTCAAACAGCTATGTTAAAGGTTCTAGCTTCACGAATAATAAACAATCAATATTAAAGAACTAACTTACGCAAGATCTCCTCCAATAAGTAGCAGGTCCCCGCGTGGCAGCGTAAGTAGAGAATCATCTTTAGTAAGCTGTATGGAAGGTTGAGCAAGTAGCCGAGCCACAGCATATGACGAGTTTCCACCATCACCAGTATCAGCCATGAAATCAAACCATAGATCCTCCCTTTCACTCAAATGATCATAAAAAAGATCATACTGTTGAGCTCCTTCATGGACCCTGCTCATTGAAGCCTGACAAAAGGCATAAAGGGGGATAGAAAGTCATTTGTTGATGGAATATTTATCAGGAGATTTATCCTTACAAAACAAAAATGGAAAATACATCAATGCATAAATTATCAAATTTTAAAACTCTACCTGCATCATGCGCATGTCAAACCGGCCAACAAACACAGTTACTGATACTAAGAGGTCAAAAACAGTCTTGAACAAGTCAGCTGATGTTCTGCAAAGTTTGTGATAAGCATACTAAAGTTAAAAAGATTGAAACCTTTTCACTCCTACCACGTGGTGAAGCAAAAGGTAAAAGACAAAGAAATATTAAATATTTACCCTGAATACCAAGGAACCATATCTAAGAAATCTGGTTTCATCTGATTCTTTTTCAGCTTCTCATATTCTTCAACAGACAAAGGGTGAGTAAGAGCCCACCTGAATTTGATGTAGAACAACAAAAATTTAAGATAAAAGAGTAAAGATCAAGGCATGTAGAAACAAAGTGTACCTCAATCCTATAAAATATATATATCTTAGACTCAGAAACTAATAAGATTGATCGAAATGATAGATAATCAAGAAACTGGGAAATGATCATCAATAGAATAATCATGAATGTTCACTGTCCAGTGCCACTGCTATGAAAATGAACCTCAATGCAAGAATACATAGTAATCTAAACAGTGGATCTCATGCAAGATATATTACAATTCTCATTCAAGAACATGCAACAAATACAAATGGTTCACACATTTTGGAACAAGCTAATATACTGCTACCCACCCTGTTGACCTTTCCACTACATAATTGGCAATGTAAAGGCCAATAAATGTAGCCCACAGTGAGTATATAGGAGAAATTTCATCTGAAGGACCCGAACATGAACCACTGCAAGCTATCTGCAAATAAAATATCAAGAGAAAAATATGTAGTAAGGATTAAAAACAACAAAACACACCATAAGAATACCCATAGAGTGATACAGACAATATAAATCTTGTATTCAGTAAGAGCCATACCTCACCATAAATAACCCACTTCGACAAAAGTGGATAATCACTTGCAGAGCCAACTGGAGCAAACCAAGATGAGCAGACTTGGTCTTTCAACTCGTTCATACGAAGAAAATTTGCAAGCCATGTGTTTCTCTCACCTTTTTCCCAAAACCAATTAGAATTTTTTCGTACAGAAGGTTTCTGCTTTAACATTGCACGGTTGCCGCAATGACTATAAAATACACAGCAGGCTATACTAATAACCTACAAAGGGCAAGAGAAGAAAATACCTATAAGCAACAGCATCACACGAAAGGTAAAACCTGCAGTCTAAAGAAAAAACCATCATTTGCATCTTCAACACTTACAGCGCAATTCTGGACAACAGTCAAAATTTCCGGCCTCCTTCCAGCCACTCGAGAAATAAGACCAAGATACCACAGACCAAAGAATATAATGTGGAAGACAAGGAGAAAGAGAATAGAAGAGAGATATATTGACAAAAACAAAGACAAATTCATCCTCATGTCCACTCCCATTGACTGAAAACTCGGAAGATGATACACGGCTGCAACTAAAATCCACGCTATGTACCTGTGATTTTAAGTTATATGAAGCCACAAATAAGCCATGGCAGCTCATTATCATCCAACTGAATATCAATTTGCAACGTGATTAATGAAGCCATCAGATTAGAACACTCACCATCGACTGAAATTTGAATAACTTGGCTTGATAGTCTTCCCAATAAACGGAGACGAAAAGAAATAAAAGAATCCAAGTAAACAGGCATACATAGACCACCATTTGATATTATTATCCAACTTTTCTATCAAAGTATGCATGTTATCTGATGAGATAAAGAACAAACAACCCACAACTACTGCAATTATTGCATGACGCGAATGTTCATGAGGATAAGGGTATTTATGCGTTAAAATCGTCCGAACCCTCTCCATTCTGGGTAATAATCCAGCTGAACGCTTATCGGAACCCATTTCTCAAGAACTATTTAGCTTAATTCAATGTCTCACAAATTGCACCCACATTTCCCCCACAAAGGAAGTTGAAAACCATGGACATGACCTGCTCCAGGTTCCTGATAACAATACTGTATAAAGCCTTAAACTGAAAGGGAAAAAAAAACATAAAATTTAGTGAATTTCTAAATTAGAATATGTAACAAAAACAGAAAAGACTACTAGATTTTAATAAGAAATTTTTAGTTTCCAAAGTAATTAACAATCTAACGATCCAACAAAATCAAATGAACCATTTCCATCAAGCTATAATGTTCTATAAAAAGAAAAAAGGGGCTAACTAATCTAACACGCAAAAACCACATTGATTATAAAGTTAAAACTGTAATCTTCTACTTCAAAATCATTAATTAACGTAAACCCAAAATTAAAATTCTAGTTGCCTAACTATTTCCTATTTTCCTCTGCGATCAAAAATGCCACTAGGGTTTTTCGTTTTCGCTTCAAATTATATTTAAAATAATAATAATAATAATTCATTATTACAAAGTATTTAAATCATTCGATAACAATCAGAAAAAAAAAAAAACAGAAAACAACCAAAGGGTCTTTGATCATTTGAAAAAATTTTAAAATAAAAAGTTGAATAGAGATAGGGGGGGGGGGGTACCTGAAGAGAGAAAAGAAAGGATGCATGTAGAAGCAGTTGATAATGGCAATGGCATATTCTCTTTCACATCTCCAATTAGTTGGAGAGTTTTTAATTATTGTTATTAAAGAGGGAGTGATGTTGAAAAATGAATTTTTTAAGTTCAGGATTTGTGATGATTGAATTGAAAACCGTTTGATTTGGGGGCAGATTGCTTGAATGTTAAAGAGAGCTGAGAATCCGACAAGTGGAAGACGAGCTACTGGTGCGAAATGTTTTTAGAACTCAACCCCTCTTCGAACCGGTAATCTCATCCGTCCGATACATTCAATCAGTTGATATCAATTTTGATTCAATCGATTTAATGTCATTCTCTAATTTTCGATTCAACCAATCGATTTGATCCATTCGAATTAAATTAGACTTTTTATTATATTTATAATTAATTTATATTTTTTCTTATGAAAAAATAAATATTTTATATTAAAATTAAAGCTATTTTCACATAATTTTAGTAACAATATATTGACCAAATATGATAAATTATAAATATAAATCTCAAAATTATACATAAACTTTAATTTAATATGTAATTATATACATAAACTTTAATTTAGTACAATTATACACGTGAAACTCTAATTGTGGTTGAAATATATATTTGAAACTTTGATTCTGATTTAATTATACACGTTTTAAAAAATAAATACAAATTATTTATGTATGCAATATATAAACATAAAATTATGTTTTATAAATAATTGTGTTAATAATTTACAAGAATTAAATTAAATCGAAGTTTTATATATAGTCGATTGAGTCTTAGCTTGATTGGTATGTACATTGTTGCCAATGCAGGAAGACGTGAGTTTGAGTACGCTAAAGTGCATTATTTTTTTTATTTATGGGCTGAAGAGCGACTATGGATAATTTTAATACTTATGTCAAGAAGTTTGCATAGATTGCACGAATAAGCAAACAAGTTTTGCAAATGATGTAGGTTCTTCCACTTCATCAATATCTCGGCAAGTGGATATAATTTTAAACTCTTCAAACTTTTGAAATTTAGTCATTATGCTTCTATTTTTATGAAATTAATCTTTTTACTTATTTGATTTGAAAAATAAATTCCAATTATTAATATTGTTTATAGATTTTCGTTAAATTTGAATATGTGGTATTTTAACATTTAAAGGTACAATTTAAAATTTAAAATTTAATTATAACATGTATTAAAATTTAACAAAAAGCGTTTAAAGATATTATCGATTGAATTTTTATTTTTCAAATTAGACAAGTAAGTGATTAATTTAAAAAAAAATTAAAAGTAGAGATACTAAATTTCAAAAGCCCCGAAAGTACAGGGAGTGTGAACAAAATTAAACCAATAGAAATTTCCCAATATTCAACAATGAAAGGAAAAAGTAAAAGGTCAAAATCCGTTGTTAATCATTCTACTTTTATAGAATTAGTCCCTATAATTTAAAAGTTAAGAATTAAATCCTCATACATTTTCAATTTAAAAATCCTAGTTCAATCATTAACATTGTTAGTATTTTTTTTAATCATAAGAGTAACTTAATCAATATGCCAAATTGACAAATTTTGATGGAAAATACTAATGATGTTACATGTTGGACTGAGGTTTTTAAAGCGAAAAAGTTAGAGGACTTAACTTTTAACTTTTTAAATATAGGGATTAAATCTTAAAATTTGTCAAAGTATAGTACCCGACAATATATTTAACCAAAAAAAAAAAGAGAAAAAAGCTAACTAGTTGAAGATAAGCATACACAAGATGAGTCCATTGGTCCTCCATATGAGCCTAATGGTCTACTTTTTTTGGCCGAAGCTAATGAGCTCTGCTTTGAACAAAGCAGGCCCATGAACCGGTTGCAAGGAACCCATGTGGTTTACATCCATTATCATATATAAATTTGATATTTAAATACTAAAGTATATGTCGATTACGCTATCAACAAATGTTAAGTGCAATGGTAATGTATATTTCACTTTTAAGGAGAAAACATTGTTTTGAACATTAATGGTAGAGGCAGCCACGAATCCCAAACATGGATTGTAAAATAGACATAAAAAATATTTTTTTTAAAAATGCCCCTATCAAGCTTTAGCTTTGTTGATACTATTGCTATACAAGTACAGGCGTACTTAAGTGTGTTTTTCCCTTCGATTTAAGGGTTGAGGCTGATTGGGATTTAATTTTGTTGGCATCGTTGTTATTGCAGTAATGAGGTGGGTATGGGTTTGAGCGCATGTAAGTGTCTTTTCTCTGATTTAAAGGTTGAAGCCAATTGAGATTTAGCTCTGTTGGCACCATTGCTATTGCAACAACGAGGTGGGCATGGCTTTGACCGCACGTAAGTGCATATTTCTTCTAATTTAATGGTCGATGAGAGGTTATGGGCAGGGGCGAAGCCAGAACAATTTTTTAGGGGGACCGGATGAAATTTTAATTCTTTATAGTTTATATCTTTATAATTTGTAAAGGATTAAATCCAATTTTTATAATTTTACGGGGGGCCAAAGTACAATTTTACATTTACTAATTTAAATTTTTTAAAAATTTTTAAGGGCCTAAATAATAATTTTACATTTTAGGGGGGCCGGGGCCCATGTCAGCCCCCCTGACTTCGCCACTGGTTATGGGTATATAAAGAAAATATATGTGGATTGAGCTTTAACTTTATTAATACTGTTGTTATTGTAATAATAAAGAAGACGTGAATTAAGTGTGCTTTTTCTTAAGTCTATATGATTGAAAATTACATCAAACGAACACTTTAAATTATAAATTGCAATCAAGTGAGCCTTTGGAATAATTATTTTTCATGGAAGTCCCTGATCATTTGTTAAATGTTTATGTGAATATATTGTATTTATAATAGTAAATTTAAAAAAAATATATATTCTTGCTTCACTGTTTTCCCAATTAATTTCAAACCCACATTCATTTTCCATGATGATCTTCTCCACTAAATTTTCCTATAAACCCTTTTTCCAAGTACACCATAACCATCAAATCCAATTCATAGATTCATAGATTCCTTTGACTTACCAAGATTATGAAATCATGTTCAATGGCTAGGATTTGACGGCTGGTTAAAGAGAAAGAAAAGCTCAATTCTCCATCCCATGTTCATCACTTAATAGTCACAACTAGACCTAATAATTCAGCGAATCTGATTTATTTTGGATTCGGATTAATTTGAGTTTGAGTTGAGTTTCAGGTTCGAACAATTTTGATTTCAATTGTTTTGAGTTTGAGTTGGGTTAGAGATGAAAATGGATAGTGCAGATTTGAATATTTGTGGATATTTGATTTATTTTTTGGCGAATTTTGAATATTGTAGATTTGAATAATACACAGTGTCGTAACCATTTTTTGGTAAAACAGTAAACGACGCGGTTGACTCGATTTTTTTGAAAAAAAACGAAAGGGAAGGGAGTCGCCACCGATCTTTATTTGGGTGTGATCGGATCACCTTTGTTTTAATAAAACGTCTCAGTTTATTAAAATGATGCTTTTGGTCTACGAAAATTTGAGAAAAATGGGCTCGGAAGTCAATTACGTGCGAGGAGGGATTAGCACCCTCGACACGCCCGAAATCGGTACCAAACTAATTGATCGATGTCCTAATGTTGAAAACTTTGAAATGATTTGGAAATAGATACTTTTTATTAAAATTTTGAAAGAATTAGAAGGGACGTTTAAGGCTCTCTTATTTTTGAAGAGATAAAGTATCATGTCCAGTAAGTTAGGGCGCAATACTTTAGACTCCCGAAACTAAGCTTGCCTTTTAAAACTTAGTTTTATATTTGAAGAGGAGCTCCCGTCATTTGTCAAACGAGAAATCAGAACCCAGTAAGTTAGGGCTCGTTTTCTCGAAGGTCCAAATTAGGGATATTGCTTCTATTTTAATAGGAAAAGAAACCTATCCGAAGTATCTAGATGTCGAGTCCAATAAGTTAGGGCGCGACATTTCGAGTATCCGAGATTAAGTGTTTTGTTTAAAATCTAAATTGCGATTTCAAAAGGGATATCCCGTTGTTTAGCTTTAAACGAGAAGAAATCGGAACCCAGTAAGTTAGGGCTCGATTCACTCGAATTGCTAATACGGAATGTCGATTTAAAACTGGAATTTGTGATTTTTGAAAGGGATCTTCCGTTGTTTAGCTTGAACGAGAAAAATCAGAACCCAGTAAGTTAGGGCTCGATTCTCCCGAACTGCTAATACGGAAATATTGGTCGTTATAAAGATTGAGATGTCGAAAAATAGTGAGATGGCGATGAGAATATAAGTAGTGGTGACAGGAAAGTACCGTGATAATGGTGTATATGTATTGACGATGATAGAGAATAATGACAATAATAGTGGTGGTAATATAAAATAGGTAAAACATATGCATATTGAGGAATAATAATGATAGCAGTAATTATAAATAGTTAATACATATTTAATAAAAACAATATAATACATATAAACATAATGTAGTAACAGCAATAATAGAAGATAAATAAAATAATGATGGAAAATAATAATAATAATAATAATAATAATAATAATAATAATAGTAATAGGAATAATACTAGTAGAAATAAAAATAAAATAAGGGTGATAATAAAACTAACATTTATAATATATAATACATGAATAGTAATGAAAATGAGAAATAATAAAAATCATTGAAAAGAAAGAATAAGATGATAGTAATATTAATTAAGAAATAAATAATAAAATATATATAAAAGACCAAACAAAGCAAAGAAATATATATATGTATATATATATAACAAAAAATTATGATATAATAATAATGATAATGGTGTTAAATAATGATAATAAGGTAGTAATAATGGTAATATAATAATAACAATATAGTAATAATAATATATATGTATATAAAAAATATAGTAATACACAAATAAAGGACTAAACTAAATAAGCAATAGAATTTTCGAGACAATTTAAAATAAGAGTAAGATTCGGGGACTTATTTGCGCACAAGCAATGATCGAGGGACCAGAGGGGAATTTTCCCCAATAAGTTAAACGCAGCGCTTTAGGGAGGACTGAATCGAAGACCTGCGGTTACAGGCCAATGTTGTAATAATTGAAAATTTGATTTTTAAAAAAAAAAAATGTGGA
Source organism: Gossypium sturtianum (assembly GCA_025698515.1). Lineage (NCBI taxonomy): Eukaryota > Viridiplantae > Streptophyta > Magnoliopsida > Malvales > Malvaceae > Gossypium > Gossypium sturtianum. The sequence continues at coordinate 161,606,560 of CM046948.1, forward strand.
AGGGCCGAAGCACAATTAACTTAATCGACGAAAACACGCGGATCCTCGGTCGGGTCGGTCAGCGCGCGGCGTCTTTGGCCAAACGACGCCGTTTTGGGCGTTAAAGGTCACCCAAACGACGCTGCGTCGGGAGGCTATTTAAGGCCCAAATTTACGAAAGAAAAAAATCATTTGTCACCGCTTTAAAAAAATTAACTCTTCTTTTCTCTCTACAGGTCGAAGGAGAAGGGGATTACGCACCGCCCGATCGTCGTTCTCCGTTACAGCCCACAGCGTCTGTAAAAAAAGGTAAAGTTTGTATTATATTTTTTTACGTAAATTTTAGAAAAATAACAGCAGATATATATGTATATATACAAAAGCAAATGAAAAGAAAAGGCTTCAAACTAAAAAAATAATCACCTTTAGTCTCTCGATTCGATTTTTAGTGGTTTTTTAGCGTTTTGATGCTTTCTTATTTTGATTCCTCTCGTTAGTCTCTCGATTTTCCGTTTACTGCTTAAATCTCTAGTATTGTATTGATTTTTTTTAAAATGGAACCCTTTTACAAGGAAATAAATCGGCTTTTATAGCCTTTGCCTTTTACAACTTGCTACTTTCTGTCCTTTCCGCTTATTGTTTGCAGTCGAGAAAGGTCTTGGGCGGTGGACAAGACGGTGGCGGTGGCTGCAGGTCGAGGGTCGAGGGTTAGGTCCGATCGGACCTTCAGCGGCGCGCCACTTGGGGTTAGGGTTAGGAATTTTGTTTTTCTTTTCTCGAGAGGTATTGGGCTTGTTGGGCTAGGTGCAAGTGGGTTAGGTTTGTAACCGGGTAGGTCTTAGTGGGCCACCGATTTGGGCTTCGAGTTTTAGGGTCATTAGGTCGATTTGTTGTAATGGGTTTGGTTATGGGCTTGTAGGCCCGGGCAAATTGGGGTTGTACACACAGATTTGAATATTTTAATTACTATCTGTAATAAATTCAAAGTAAATATGGATATTAACCTTTAGTTAACCATTACCCAAATCCGATTTACTTTTGTAAATTCAAATATTGCGGATAATAAATTTGGATTCAGATATCCATATCAATTATCAGATTTACTTTTTTAAATGGTTGTTTAAAAATATTTTATTAAATAAAGATATTTAGCGAGTTTGAATATTTGATGAAAATTTAATCAATTCTGATTTGGATAGTGATGGTTGGATTTAATGCAAATAATAAATGGATTTGGATGTTTAAGCAGATTGTGTATTCGAATTTTACAATAATGACATATATTTGTAGGGTTGTAAATGAATAGAATATTTGATGAACAAATTGATTTTTTTTTTTGGTGAAAAGAAAATGAATAAAATCAACTACATAAAACAGTCGTTTTCTTTATCTTCCTGTAACAAATCAATAACTTCCTTGTGAGCCTCATTAAAAACTTGTAAACTTGATTTCCAATTCAGGCTGAATTTAGCAAGGTGATCTGCCACCAAATTCCAATTTCTTGGGATATGTTTAATCTTCCACTTTCCTTCTGCCCTCATGATGCGCTGAGCTCTTCTGAGAATAGTAATCCCGGAGTCCTCCAAATCTGATTCAGACATGACTTGAACGACTTCAAGATTATCAGTCAAGATCGAGATTTTCCTGTATCCCTTATTAAGCAAAATAAGAATTCCATCAAGGATGCCCCAGACTTCATCTTTAAACGGAGAACAAACTCCTAAAAAACGAGAGAACCCCACTATCCAATTTCCTTCATGATCTCTAGCCACGCCTCCTGTGGTAGCATATCTAGAATCTCTGGCCACAGCTCCATCCGTGGAAAGAAAAACCCAAGAATTATCCGAGATATTTGCAGAAGTCGACCTGTGATTAACCCTTTTATTAGTTCCCATGCGTGTTTCGTATTGTTGAGCCCAGCAGTTAGAGTTCTTAATCACCTCAGTTGCTGACCAGGAAAGCTTCTGGAAAATAAAAAGATTTCTATTCTTCCAGATACTCCACGCAATTAAACCATATAAACATAGCCAAGAGAGTCCACTATCCTGCAATCTTTCGTGAAAACAAAGGTTAAGTGAAAACCAATAAGGAAAAGGAGAAGAAAAGAACCTTTGTTTAAGATGTATTGGAAGTACTAGCATCCACACATCCTTCGCAAAGGGACAGTCTCGGAGGGCATGAGTCAAATCTTCAATCCCATGCCCACACAAAGCGCAGGAAGTACAGTGCCCAATCCCCCTTCTTACACGTTCCGAATTAGTAAGGAGTCTTTGCTGATAAGCCAACCAGAGAAAAACTCTAACTCTTTGTGGTCTTGGGTATTTCCAAATAGACTTCCACTGATCGTCTGGAGGGTTCCAAGTAGACTCTTTTAAGGCCCAATATGCACTACGAATCGAAAAAACTCCTGAAGTTGATCGAGCCCAAATCACCCTATCTGGACCGAAATCAGGATGAGGAGGAGGGATACTAATAATCCTACAAATCACATCTTCAGGTAGCCATACTCGAAACATATCCAAATTCTAGCTTCCATCCAAATTGACAAACTCCCTAACACGGCAATCAAGATCAAGGTTAGTAAAAGATGAAATTTTAGAGGTTAAAGAATCCATACCTGGAATCCAAGAGTCTTTCCAACATCGGGCAGTAGAGCCATCACCAAGAGACCAAATTAATTTTTTATGGAATAATGGCCATATCTTAGAAAGGGATCTCCATAAGTGGGAGCATTGACTCCTGCCAATCGAATCCGGGAGCTGTTCTTTCCAACTATACTTGGACCGTAGAACACAAACCCAAAGGGCATCACTTTTGGAAACAAGACTAAACCCAATTTTCATGAGAAAATACTTATTTTGCTCATCCAAGTATCTAAAACCAAGGCTACCCCGAGCCCGAGGCTGACAAATAGAGTCCCAACCTACTAAAGACATTTTGGAATGCCCATCGATACGACCCCAAATAAATTGTTTGGCCAATTTCTCAATCTCTAAGCACACACCTCTAGGAATCATCAGAGACTGCATAAAATAGTTGGGAATAGAGAGAAGAACTGATTGCGCCAAGGTGATTCTCCCTACCATAGATAATCTCCTAGCATCCCAACTCTGCAACTTTCGCCTTACCTTATCAACAACAAAGCTTAGCGTATGTTTAGTAACCCTCTCATGAAAGAGAGGAACACCTAAATACTTACCTAAGTTCTGAACTTCCTGAAATCCAAAAATTTGAATAATTTGATTGCGAACATCTCCTGAAATAATTTTGGAAAAGAAGATATTACTTTTCCCAACACTAATCTTGTGACCCAAGATCTCGCAAAATTGATTGAGGTTGGAATCTAACAGCCAAGCTTGGTCAAGATGAGCTTTGCCAAAGATAACCAGATCGTCAGCAAAAAATAAATGAGAGATAGCAGGGCCATTGCGAGACAGCCGAATAGGATCCCAATTATTGATCTCTATTTTCGTTCGAATAATATGCCCCAACCAATCCATGCAAAGAACAAACAAATACGGTGATAACAGACATCCTTGACGGATTCCTCTAACCGGTTTAAACTTACGAGTGGGCAATCCATTCCAAAGGATCTGCATTATAGATGAGGAAATAGCTGACATAATAACTTTTCGCAAAAAGATGGGGATTCCGGCCGCACTCAACGAGGCATCAATGAACTCCCAGCTAACTCTGTCATAGGCTTTCTCCAAATCTAACTTTATGGCCATCCAGTTATTACTTTTTCGCTTACACTGCATAGAATGGATGACTTCTTGGGTAAGAATAATGTTATTCGATATGTTCCTGCCAGCTATGAATCCAGCTTGTTCCTGTGAGATCAACTTAGGAAAAATTACTTTAAACCTGTTAGCGATCACTTTCATAACCAACTTGTACAACACAGAGCATAAACTGATAGGCTGGAACTGGCTGAAGTCTTCAGGATTCTCTTTTTTGGAAATTAGAACAATCAGAGTGTTGTTCAACTCCTGGTCAATCTGTCTTCCAGCAAAGATCTCTTTGACCCATTGACACACATCACCGCCAATAGTATCCCACTGATTTTAGAAGTAGAGGGCATGATACCCATCACTACCAGGCGCTTTCAGAGGCGCTATATCAAATAACACCCTTTTGATTTCCTCATTAGTGACATTAGTTTCCTGAAAAGAGACCTCCGAATGAGTAAGTTTAGGGAAGCCAAAACTAGGTAAACCTTTTAAAGTAGGGGGTCTCACCATAGAGCCTTTCAAAAAAATCCACCGCCTTAGACTGCAAGATGTCTTGTTCAGAACACTAATCCCCATCATCAATACGTAAGGTAGAAATACTGTGGAATTTTCTTCTCTTGATCGTGCGGCTATGAAAAAAATTAGTGTTTCTATCCCCCAAATGTAGCCAGTCACAACGAGCCTTTTGTCTCTAGAGTAAGTCTTCATGGTCAATGACGTTTTCCAACTCATCTCTAACTTCCACTTCTTTTTGAGCTAACTGACTGGAAGGAAAGTGATCAATGGCCTTTTGAATATTATTAAGTGATCGCATAAGGATCCGCTTGCGTGCTTCCAAAAATCCATGCACATTCCCGTTCCATATTTTAACAGAAGAAGTAAAATTATTAAGAGAATCGACCATATTACCTGCATAATTCCACTTTTCTTTTACAAAGGTGGGAAATGTGTTATATTGCATCCATCCCGCTAAGAATATGAAAGGTCGTCCTTTAGAAACGCCAAAATTTGGGCAAGTGGAAAGTAAAAGCGGCCGATGATCCGACTTAATGCGAGAGAGGTGTTGAACTAAGCACTGCGGAAAAGTTGTCATCCAATCATCATTTGCAAGTGCTCGATCTAATCTTACGTAAGTACCACCTTGTTGCCAAGTGAAAGCGGGTCCACTAAATCCTAAATCCTGCAAAGCACAAGAGTCAACGAAATTACCAAAAAATTCACAGCATTTACCTATATTAAAGAGACTTCTCTTGTCTGAGAAAGATAAAATAGCATTGAAATCTCCCATGATAAGCCAAGGAATAGACTGGTCTGGGGCGATAAACTGTAACCCTTCCCAAAGAAGCTTTCGTTTCAACCTGTCAGGGCTACCATAAACAAAAGAAATGAAGAGAGACTTATTGGAAATAAAATTATCAACGCGAAGAAAAATAAATTGAGGATGACTAGAAATAATTTGAATTTGGACAAAATCCTTCCATCCCACCCAGATACCACATGAAAAACCAACCGCTTCAACTCGATGAGAAGAGTTAAAGCCCAGTTGCTCAATAACAAAATTGGTTTTTTTACCGCTTACTCTCGGTTCAACCAGGCAAACAATATCCGGTCCATGTTTCGAATTATATTCGCGAAAAGCTCAGATAAATTTCCTACTAGTACACCCTTGAATTTAAAGGAATATGCTAAGGGTGAATGGATGGTTGACGTGGGGAGTCTTGATTCCGGCAAACACACGGCAGTGGTTTTCTTTGAAAACAAAGACTCTCTGCCCTCAAACAGCTCCATGGCTCAGGTGGGGATCTTTGATTCGGGCAAGGGTCTGAAAATTAGAGGCAAAAACAGTAAGCAAAACAAAAGCTTACATGGCAGCAACGTGTGCTTTAAAAATTCAGGCCATCACCGTGTTTCACTTAAAAAATCCATGGAGCAATTGGCTGAGAGTATTTCGGCTATCACCAAGGAGAATGTTGATTCTGAAAGTACTACCAGAAATAATGAGTAGATGGAGGGGTTTAATACCCCTAGGCAGTAAGGCTGATTAATTTTGTTGGGTTTTAATCCTTTTGTTTTATTTGTGTGGGCTTTGATATTATTTAGTTAATTTACCTTTTATTTTATTTTATTATATTATATTTTATTATATTTTATTTTAATGGAACAACTTGATTTTTGTTCGTTTATGTTCATTTTATCAAGCTAAATAAATGAATATGAACAAGTTTTTAAGACTCGTTTATTAAATGAACTGGATATGAACAAATTTTATTAAGTTAATTTATGTTAATGAAAAACTTGATTATGCTCATTTATTATTTAATTATTATATATTAATAAAATTATTATTGTTTATGTGTTTATTTTATTTATAATATAATTATTAATACTTGTATTTGATTATTTTACATCTAGAAAATAATATATATGCTCATTTACTGTCTGTTTATCATTCATGAATATTGTTTATAAACATGTTTAATTATATGCTTATGTAAAAGTTCATTTAATGTTCATGAACATATTCGTTTAACTTAAATAAACATACATGAACATACATAATTTGAAACAAGCCAACAAAAACATATATCAAACATATATAATTTGAAATTCTTAACGATCACGAATCAAACACGACAAGCTTAAAAAATAAATGAACACGCATGAACCAAAGGTTTCGTTAGTTCAAACTCGGTTCATTTACAAGTCCTATATATCAATTTCACTATCATTTCTATTTTGAGTTAAGTCATTCAGATTTGCCAATCAAATTTTTCGAGTCAAGTCATCTCAAGTTTAAGTCATTTTAAGGTTACTTATTTGAGTAACTTCAAATTTGAGTTATTAAAGTTTTGAATAATTTTGAATTTAAAATGAATAGGTTCAAGTTATCAAAATTTTATTATCAATGGACTCGAGTCAAATTTTGTAAAAGTATCATGAAAGTCTTTATACTAAGAGTTAAATTGCATTTTATCCCCTCTACTCAAAAAATGAGCAAACTAGTCCTTATACATTAGATCAGAGAGTAAACTACTCATTTTTGTTAAAAAATTTATCCATTTTTACTGTTTAAAAATGGCGCGACTGATAAAACAACCAGATAGTTATTCATGTCACGTATACCTTATACTAGCGTACAAGGACTAATTTTTAAAAATTGAAATGAATAATTTTTTTAATAGAATAACCACTTTGCTTTTCAATTTAACGTGCATGGACTAATTTATCAATTTTTTTTAAATAAAATAGATAAAATGCAATCTGACCCCTAATACAAAGACCTTTATGATACTTTTATCGATCAAATTCAAATTAATTGAATCGAATTTTCAAGATGCAATGAACTAATGGGAACCCATATCTCCATTATCAAAACCTAGCTTATTGGGAAAATAACAACTTCCTCAACTCGAGGAACCAACCATGCTTTAGCAATGCTTTAGACACCGGCCAGTACCTCTCCCCCATTCCCTTATGGTGGAAAGCTCATAGCACACTATACGAACATCATTAGCTTCATTTGACTTCAATATCCTTCATTATGGGTCCTTTTGGATTTCTATGGGAGCACAATGGTTCATGCACGTTTTTTACTTTTAATGGTAAAAGCTTTGAAATGGCATTGTGGTCACCTATCGCTACTCGCAAGTGCTTAGAAAGATAATTGCATTTTGGGGCACTTTTATACAATATAGTCGATAACAGTATCATTGAGGTCCTTATATTAAAGGTTAGATTGTATTTTACTTCTTTGACTTAAAAAATGGACAAACTAATCCTGATCAAATAGTAAACTAGTTATTTTGTTAAAAACTTCATCTAATTCTACTATTAAAAACTGATCTCTATATATCAAAATGATGTACATGTTGCGTGTCACGTGTAACTGTCTGGTTATTCTGTTAACCACACCAATTTTTAACAGAAAGAACTTGTTTGCTCTTTGATTTAACATACAAAGATTAATTTATCCATTTTTTAGGTAAGACTCCTAATACAAGCGCCTTCGAAATGCTTTTACCCACTATAGTCCTTTGAATTTTAGATATAAATTTGGTTTTTGATGCTCTAGCTTGGCTACATACTTTGCTGCTATACTCTATTGATTACAATGAAAATTCTAGTTTTCTCTTGTTCATTAATTTTACTTATGCTTTTCGTTCCTATACTTAATTTGATAATTATAATTTTAAAATAAGTATTTTAAGTTTTTATTTTATTACATTCATTCTCTCTCAAAATCCTCCGAATTCATCTTAATCAATTTGATTATAAAACGTCAACAACTTGAATTCATTTAACACAACTTAAATTGATCTGAAAAACTAACCAAAATTTAAAATGATCTAAATTTAAATAATCCGAACAAGTAATTTGAAATGATCTAAACATGAACCGATCATAACTTGAAATATTCAAAATCTTATTGACCCAAATAAAAAAAAAAAAAAAAAAAACTTCAACCTCAAACCCAAACCCAACTCCAAAATTGAATTGAATCAAAATGACGAAAAAAATTTAAAAACCCAAATTAGTCTGATTCATATTAATTTTAACTCAACTCAAAATTAACACAACCCAAATCCAAAATAACCCAAACAATAACCCGAAATGGTATAAACCTAAGTCGATCAAAACTTGAAATGATCTGAATTCCTATTAACTTGAACCAAAAAAATTCAAACTCAAATCATAATTCAAAATTGACCCGAATCAAAAGCACACGAAAAAAATTCTCCAAGCCGGTAGCAACCACACAAAATCCTCCTTAGATTCTTGTCATACCAATTGACACATATTGCACAAATATAGGCTGTACTAGCTTGTCACGCAACTAAGGTTATTAACATTAAAATAGTAACAAACAACAAGGACGAAAATGAAAATTACATAGCAGTAGAAAAAAAAATTAAAATACCACAGGGTATTTCAACCATCAAATGTTGAGCTTGGTATCCTCTCAAGTCAAACAAGGTATGTGATGATTCTTTTTGAAATTTTAAGAATGGTAGAGAATTCATTTTATTCAAGTTTGGAAAGATTTTTGAGGGGCACAAGGAACATTGGAAGACAACTTGGTTTTCCACTTTATGTTCTTTGGGAACAAAAGGCAAACAGGTTGGTACCATTTTTGATACTTGTTTTTTATATGTTTCCCTTTGCTATATTTATGCTAGGAATCTTTTGATGAGCAGGGGCGAAGCCAGGACAATTTTTTAGGAAGGCCGGATGAAATTTTAATTTTTTATAGTTTATATCTTTCTAATTTGTAAAAGATTAAATCAAATTTTTATAATTTTAGGGGGGCCAAAGTGCAATTTTACCTTTATTAATTTAAAATTTTAAAAAAATTTCAAGGGCCTAAATAGTAATTTTACCTTTTAGGGGGGTTGGGGCCCATGCCAGCCCCTGTTGATGAGCCAAGTTAATGTTCATTTTTTCTCTTCTTGATTTTGGTTAATGAATCGAATGCATACGTGTAATTCTTAATAGAAATGAAAGAAGAATGGTGAATATGGGAAGCTAGAAAAAAAAAATTTGGAGGGTTGAAATTAAATAATGAAATTTTACAATATTAAGAAAGACTAAATCGTAATTTTATCATTTTAGGAGGGCTAAAATATAATTTTATCATGTATTGACTTATAAATTTCCAAATTTTATAGGGGCTATAGCCTTGGGCAAGAGCAAAGGGGGGTAGGCAGTGGCCTTGGTCTTCCCAAAAATAATAGATTTATCATTTAGTCCCTTAAATTTTATGAAATTATATTTTAATATAATGGTAAAATTACACTCTAACCCTTTAAAACAATTTTTTGGTTTTACCTCTGGTTATAGCATAATTTGGAGGCCTTCACCCTCGAATACAGGTTGGTTCATAATTTGAGTTTTACCAACAATCTCATTTGATGGGTAATTAATATGTATCGCTTTTAGCTCTTTATGAGATCGATGTCATGCATGCTCCAACCCTAGATTAGGGTAGCCTTTTCTTCCCTAAATTTTTATTGACGGAAAAAGGAAAGATAACCATGGCTTGGATTATTTTATTTCTGGCCCATGTCAGTTTAGTTAAGGCAAGTCAAGCTTGCTAGTCGGGTTTTTTTTGTGTTCATGTCATTTTATGTTTAGATCAATTTCGAGTCAAGTTATTTTCGAGTTAGAGTTGGACTAATTCAGATTATTGAGTTTGTGAGGAGCATATCCAAAGAGGGGAAAACCCTGGATAAAGTGGCTTTATTGCAATTTCACCCCCTAATATTGTTTTGTAATGCAATTTAATCTTTTTAGTATGAAATTTATAAGTTTACCCCAACAATTTTGTATTCTTATCTTACTCCCCTAAAATCAAAATTTCCTTTGTACAATAAAATCAAGTTGGATCGAGCTCGGATTCGGAATAATCAAACACTATATCTAGCTACCACGTGATACATAATGCATGAACGGTGTACATTCCAAGAACTTTTGAAGGTAGAGATTCAATGAAGCAAAATTGAACCCAAAAAAAAGTCTACTTGTTGCTTTTATACTAAAAAGAAAAAAAGTCTCATTCATCTTAGCAAATGCGTGAAGTTACCACCTCCACCATACATATACGATGTTTTCAAATATAAAGAAACAATGGGGAACAGATAGTTGCATGGCAAAAAAACAGCACACTTCAAGAGTTTTTCAACACAACATTGGACTATACTGAAACATGTCCTGTCATAATGGAATTCAATAGGGGACATCCATTATAATCAACCAAGCTCCACAATGGTAGCTTCTGATAGTTCTATAAATACCCATTTCCCAAAGCATTAAGGCCATATCTCAACTTCTTTTATTTATTTTTCTATATTCCATTGTTAGGTTTTTTACAGTTATTGAATATTTTAGTTTCCATGGCTAAAAACGATATCCTTTTTGTTGGTGCTCTTCTCTTTGTGTTGTTGTTTGCTTATGGAGTTTCATTTAGTGAGGAAAGGGTTTTGAAAGCTGATCATTATGAAGCATTTGTTGCAGGCAATGTTGGTACGGAGTATGATAGCGATGATTTCCGGCCGACAACTCCCGGTCATAGCCCCGGCGCCGGTCATTCTACTGGACCAAACAGCGATGATCATAACTAGGTCTATCGCTATAGTTGATGCATAGATTGTCGGTATTAAATATAAACCTTTTATTATATATAATACGACTATGTACGATAATGTGACATGTCATGTGTACTCGTCTTTAATAATTAGGTTATTTGAATACGACGAATTGTTATGTTATAGTTGATAATTAGGCTTGTAATGTATTAAGTATACCCAAAAAAATGCATCTCATTTATTAGTTAATAAAGGTAAATTTGGTTTTATTTATATTTTTCTGTCAATTCAAATATTACTAAGTTCAGGGTTTGGACCGAGACCTTAAATTTTTAAGATTTCAATTTTAGCCTTTATTGGTACTTATTTTTTTGTACAATTATTATTTATACCCATTTTATTTCTGGAAAAAAAGTGAACATCCAACTAATAGACCACAACTCGAGGTTCATTAGTACTTCATTTTTAATTATGTGGTATCATATGATTCATTGATAATGTCAAGATGTAGATAAAGGGGCAAGTATTGGCCTTGGCCCTCCCAAAAATGGTAAATGTGCCTTTTAATCCTTTTGAAATTTATGAAATTATAAATTGATATAATGGTAATTTTATTTCGGATTTGACAAATAGGCCCAAAAGTGTTATCATTGGGCTGCTAGCCTTTGTTGTGTTTTGATTCATGTCCTAAAACAGAACATGTTCTAATAACATGCCAAGTTGTATCCGAGCCAAAAAAGAATTGTCAACTTGCACAAATCAAGGGGTTAATTTCACTTAAAATCCCTAAATTATGACTAAGATTTTAAATTAATTCGAAAACTTCCAAATACTTTGATTAATTTTTCAAAGTATCGGTATTATATCAATTAAATCCTTTAGTCGAATTTTATAGTCAGATTGGGTGTTAAAATGATAGTTTGGATTTTAGGTTGGACATTAAAAAATATGAATCAAAATTTAAATATGTGTATGTATCGCATTGAATGGATCTCACGTCAAGGTTTTCAGAATTGGATCGATGGTTGTATTGGTTAGACCTTTGATTCTCGGCTCGACCGGCTCAATCGATTTCTCAATTTTAATTAAATAAATTATTAAAAATATTAAAAATAGAGAAACACAATTCAACTGGATTGATCGCCTAGTTCAACCAGTTAACAAGTCAAATGGATCCTACTCCTCATTCCAGATCGATAGTCTAACCAATTCTCGATCCAATTGACTGATTTTTGATATGATGGATCAATTTTCGATTTGACCAATCAGTCCGATTTTGAAAATAATGTCTAACGTGCTAAAAAACAACCAATATCATAAATAATTAGAAGGATTATTTATTTTTCTTTAAAATATTAGATCCAATTGCTCATGCGGTAGTCACAAATTTATTTATAATTAGATTAACATATATTTAATTTTAGGAATTTAACTTTAAATCCAAACCAAACAAATAGAGGGATTAAATTATTAAAAATAAAAATGAAGACTAAATTTCAAATTTTAAATAATTCAGGGACTGAGACACAATTATACCTAAATTAAATCCTCAAAATCCTAAAAAGCAGAAAAAGGTTAAAAGAATGCAGCTGGCGGCGGATTCAGGGTAGGAGATAGAGACCCACATAAACAGTATCACGTGCATGTCACCACTACAACATGTCAAAATCCAACGGTTAATATTAAACTATATCTTTACTCATCTAACGATCGATTAATCTCCACGTTTCATGTTCCCCGTCACCCTTCGCTTAAGTCCTCTGCTTATAGTTTTAAGTGCTTTAGAAATTAGACCCTAGCCGTACCTTTTTTTTTCCCTGAAAATACTCAGATTTAGCTTTTTAAAAAAAAAGAACAGAAATTTATTTCAAAAAAAGAAAAAGAGAAAGAAATTAGATTCAAATTCAATCTTTAATAAACATTCAAAATCTTTTTTGAAAATTTAATTATCTATTTGTATTTTTTTAATTAATAGCAATAAAAAAGAGATAAGGATGCAGCAAAACGGTGGTTCGGATTCACAAACGGAACAGAATCAACGGCCTCAACAACAACAACCGCCGCCGCAACCGCATCCACAGTGGGTGGCTATGCAGTATCCTCCGACTGCTGCGGCGGCTATGGTAATGCAGCATCAAATGATGCAACCGCAACACTTTGTTGCGCCGCCACCTCCTCCGCCTCAACACTACGTGCCTTATCATCATCAGTATCATCACCACGGTCACGCGCCGTCGCAGCAGCAGCAGCAAGGATCGGGTGGTGGCGGCGAGAATAAGACCGTTTGGGTTGGTGATTTGCATCATTGGATGGATGAGAACTATCTTCATAGCTGTTTCGCTTCTACTGGCGAGGTTGAAACTTGATACGAATTCCTCTTAATTATATTGATTTGTTTTTAAAAAAATTAGATGCTTAGTTTTAATTGAATGATTGGCTGTGAATATGTTTATATTTCATTAACTATTGAAATTATATTTGTTGTGGTTTCTGCAATTATGGCACTGTCAATCGATTGGTATGCTTGTGTGACTTGTGTGTATGTAAATGCACGTGAGAATGCTATAAGAGCACTTATTTAGTACTATTTATGGAAATTATTCAAATTAAATGCATCTTCATTGACTACTATTGATGAAAATAGTAATCTTACGAGTATTGTTATAGGGTATTTGTAGCAAAAAGATGGGGTTGTGTATCTATGCCAGTGTTATTGGTCTTGGTTTGTAGCTCTCGTGGTTGTATATATAGAATCAAATACTATGAATGGGATGAGTATGAACCAGTAAACTGGGTGTAGTCAATTATTGATTTTGCTATTTGAGGCATTTAAAGAAAATACCATACAACAAAAAGTTAATTAACTAGAATCTGAAACAAGTTTGGAATTTGACTTTCTTGGTTGAAGGTATTGTTTGGAATGTTAAAACGCTGTTTACAACATATATTATGAATGTTGAGGTTAAATTACATGTTAAATTCAAAATATCTTGACTTTTTGGCCTATGTTGATCTATGCAATATGTTCAGTACATTTGGCTTAAATGTAAGGTTCGCATATTGTGATAGAGCCTTTGCTTAAATTTAAACCAAGTATGATTGATTTTAGAAGGCAGAGGCACAGGAAATATAGAAATCTGATTTAAGGGTTCTAGCTGCTTGTCTAATAATTGATATTTGGAATTTATTTGAGCAGATTGTGTCCATTAAGGTCATTCGCAATAAGCAAACTGGTTTATCAGAAGGATATGGATTTGTGGAATTTTTTTCACATGCAACGGCAGAGAAAGTTCTTCAAAATTATAGTGGCATGTTGATGCCTAATACAGAACAACCATTCCGCCTGAATTGGGCTACTTTTAGCACAGGAGAGAAGCGCTCAGAAAATGGTCCTGATCTTTCTATTTTTGTAGGAGATTTAGCTGCAGATGTTACTGATAGCCTATTGCATGAAACTTTTGCTAGTAAATATCCTTCTGTTAAAGCTGCAAAAGTTGTAATTGATGCTAATACTGGTCGATCAAAGGGTTATGGTTTTGTGAGGTTTGGGGATGATACTGAAAGGTCCCAAGCCATGACTGAAATGAATGGTGCATATTGTTCAAGCAGGCCTATGCGTATTGGTGCTGCAACTCCCAGGAAGTCATCAGGGTATCAACAGCAATATTCTTCACAGGGTATTTGATTATTTAACGTGCTTTTTCTTTATTTGTTCTGTTTAAGCTTTAAAGGATTGGTACATCTTAAAATTTTAGTTAAGGAGCTACCCTTATTGCTACAAGTGCTTATCTTTTTACATTTTGTTTCTTGCTGCTTGCATTTCTTTGTTTTTTTTCTTTGAGGATGCTTTGTAGTTGTAGATGTAAAAAGTTTCTCTCGAGTCTTGCCTCACCTTACCCTTTCATATTTGGTGCTGCTTCCCTTACTTTGACTTAAAATTTCAAACCTAGCAGATTAGTGATTCCTTCTGAGACACTTTATGATTTATCTAAGCTGCCTTTCTTTTGGTTATTAGATTTTGTTGACATCAAATCGTAGCTTTTTGGGGCAATAAAATGCTACTTTTCTGTTTGTTTTTAGTGTAACAAAGTTCTTACATATCCCGCTTTTCCTTTTCTGTTGGGCAACTTGGTTTAGTATGGGTTTGGATGGGTGGTGCGTTTACCTGCTGTTAGTGTAAAAACAGCGGTAGTGGTGAGATTAGATACTGTAGTGATACTGTAGCGTGAGACAAAAAGTAAGTTAAATGCACCACACGGCACTACCCATCCAAACTCACACTAGCCTCTTTTGATGGGGTTTATGCCTTCCTAACATTTCTATTTGTAAGTACCTTTTTTCATGCAATATAAAATAGCATCGTCAGTGACCACAGCTGAATTTCAAGGGTCACGATTTTTGTTTTCTTTTATGAGCAGTAAAATAGCATAGGAATTGTTAAAAGTTGCTCAGCTATTTCGTATGTTGCTTTCAGTAAGGACTAGTTTGTTGTTGGTTTTGAAGAAATATAAAGGTTATTATACCGACTTGATTTTTTTTTTAAAATCGAAACCATCATAGATTTGTATTCTATGAGAGAAGCTAATTGGGTTATCTCAAATTTTGATAATGTGTGATTGACAAATTCCATTATTGTTTCATGACCGTAACATACTTTTAGTTGAATTGTGTCTAATAATGAATCTTTAACTTCTTTTATTCCTTTTTCTTTTCATTCTCTTTAATAGAAAAGTTGACAATGTGGCAATTTCATGATTGGCATTATAAAATAATGTGAGTGCTCGGATAATTGCCAACACCAGATGCTTATTTACCTGGTTTTATAATTGCATCCTTGCAAACCTTTTGTTGTTCATTCTGGCCCCATCTATTTTCGACCACTGAAGGCAAATTTAACTGTTACAGTATAAAAGCCTTTAGGATTTTGCTTGATACATTCGCGTTCTTTTTTTTCTTGGAAGGTGGCTATGCATCAAATGGTGCTTCAACCCAATCTGATGGAGATTCTTCAAATACAACAGTAAGTTTTTAAGCTTCTTTTGGCTTTAACTCTTAGGAGGACCAAAATCTGTACCTCCTTTGGCTAATCAAAATTTATTACAGATCTTTGTCGGAGGGCTTGATCCTAATGTGACCGAGGAAGATCTCAGGCAACCTTTCTCTCAGTATGGTGAATTAGTCTCTGTTAAAATACCTGTTGGAAAAGGATGTGGGTTTGTACGATTTGCCAACAGGTGAAGTTTTGGCTATATTTTTTTGCTTTTGCCTATAGAAGACTACTATATTAAAGGTGTGATCTAGTTATTGTTGAGTCTCTAACAGGAACAATGCTGAGGAGGCATTACAGAAGTTGAATGAAACGAATATCGGCAAGCAAACAGTGCGTCTCTCTTGGGGTCGCAATCCAGCAAATAAACAGGTCTCTATTCTCTATCCAGTTCCCCTTTCACCATTAAGAAAGGGTTAAAGTACCTAGGAGGTCCGAGTATTATAGGGACCTGATCAAATTAGTCTCTTTATTATTAAATGGATTAATGTAGTCTCTATGCTATTAAAAAGAATCAAATAATTGCAAATTGTATCAAAGCTAACATTTATTGTTTAGAAAATATCTTGAATTTTTTTTTCAATTGCAAACAAATAGAAGATTTCATTTACAGAACCATAAAAACTTTAAAAATACTCTCTGTTAAACAATAAATTATATTTTTTGAAACAGTAAATATTAATTTTATTCCAGTTTGGTCTTATTTGATTCTTTTTAATAGTACAAATTGAGGGACCTCTCAAGTACATTCACCTTAAGAAAGCTATGGTGAATTATTCCTAACCTATTATTTTGTGATATTGCAGTTTAGGGCTGATTACAGTAACCAGTGGGGTGGAGCTTACTATGGAGGGCAGGTCTACGATGGTTACGGCTATGCTTTGCCACCACCAAATGGCTTAGGCATGTACGCGGCTGCAGCCACTGCATACGGGGCTTATCCGATCTACGGCAGTCATCAGCAGCAGGTAAGCTAAAATAATAACAGCAGGAGAGATGTTATAGCTCTACTTAGACACTTGAACTAGAAAAAAAAAGAGGGGTAAAGGGGGACTGGCTTGTTAGTTGTTACTCCGTAGCTCTCTCTGGGTTGTGTAGAATTCTTACATAAATCCCTCCAAATATGGAGTGAAACTGAATTTTGACCCCTTTTTTTAAGTAGTTTTGTTTTTTTAGGGATTGGATTCATTATTTAATTTTATGTGTTTAGTTAAAAAGGGAAACTTGGTGATTGGGATATATGAATCGGCTGACGTGTGTGGTAGTGTGCTTGATGAATCATTTTATATTCATAAATAAGAATTTGTTCCTTTCATTTGCTTCTTGTTATTCATATTTTCACTCTAGTTGGAACTTGGAACACCATTTTTGGTAACTTGGATTGCATTTAAGCTATATTATGGTTATCTGAACTGGATTGGTTTGACCAGGAACTGGTTAGAATACCGGTCCGGAAAAAGGCTTTAGACTGGTAGAGCTGCGAATCTGTATGAACCAGTTGAATCATTTTTAATATTTTTATGAATTATTTAATCAGATCTTCTAAATCGGTTAGATCAATTAAAGAATATATATTTTTATGTAAATTAGCATGTTAAAGAATATGTTTTTACATTAGTATCAACGTTTCCCTTTATTTCATTTTTATGTAGTATCGACTATTATATTTAATTTTGGGTAACATTACTTTGAATGTTTATTTTTTCTTCTTCTTCTTCTTCTTCTTCTTCTTCTTCTTGGTTTTTAATTTTTTCAAAAATTATTTAATAAAATTAGAATATTGATTCAGTTATGCTAATTAAATTTTTTAACCAGTAAATCAAAAATTAAATTGAGTTAAACACATTTAAATTATAATGGAACCGATTTTAAAAATTCAAATTGAACTCAATTTTTTTTTCTCCATTTTTTTCTGTTTTATCTCATTTAAAAATAGACTTGATGGTTGTTGATCGAGTCTTAACTCGATTGATATGGATATTATTGTAAATGCAAGAGGATGTGTAATTGAGTGAATTGACTCGTAAATGCAAGAGGATGTGTAATTGAGTGAATTGAGTCGTACTCGTTAGTTATTTCGATTTTAAATTTAGTTGAAACTATTCGAATATCACAATATATATATATATATATATAATAACGCGGGAAAATAATTTTGGTTTGCGAAACAAATATTTGACTAATTTGATAAAGCGTCAAACACATTTCAGTGGCGCCATTTTCGCCTATTCGTCCACCATCTTTTTCTCTGCAACTTTACACTTTCAGAGCCGATCTCTTTTTCTCTCCTTCCATGCTCGGAGCTTCTTTGATTTCATTTTCGTCGGCTTCGCAAGTGATCCAGCATTGTTAACATTGAAGTAGCTGCAAGAATGCACAAAGCTCATTCAATCTCTTGTTTAAACTCTCATCTCTTTGGTACTTTCTTCTTTTAGATCCTTTCAATCTGCATTTTCTTTGAAAGATGATGCATTAAGATTTAAGATCGCTTAAATGTTATCATATTGTTTTATCAATTTCTCTACTTTGTGATCTGTTTGTCTGTAAAACAATTCCTGGCAAAAGTGGATATGATAAATTTGCTGGGATAGGTCAGTTACGATGTATTGCGGGGATAGCTCAGTTGGGAGAGCGTCAGACTGAAGATCTGAAGGTCGCGTGTTCGATCCACGCTCACCGCATTATAATTTTTGTTTTGCCAAATTATTTAGATGATTAATTGGGTAAGCTGCCGAACAAACAGCGCCCCTCTCTTCCTCCGCTGCCATGTTTCTTCTTCTCTGCAACTCCACACTTCATAGCTGACTCTCTTTCTCTGCTTCCATGATCGGAGCTTCTTTGCCTTCGTTTTTTGTCGTCTTCTCAAGCTTATCAACCCATTGAGGCTCTGGTTTGAATTCGCACCTCTTACGTACTCTCTTCGCTTTTTTTTTTTTTTTAAATCCTTCCGATTTTGTCAACCTCTCTAAATTTCTAGGTGATAGAAAAATCTAATCAGCTACGATCGATTATTAAAATCTAACAATAGTATAATGTTAAATGAAAATTTGGCATTCAATGTATCTACGGTGTGATCTGTATCAATCTAAATTGGAATCGAGTTAGTCTGTACAATAGTTTTAGTCAAGGTAGAAGGAAATTGAATTTAGCATACCATTGGAGAAACTGCAAATAAGATTTATACCAGCAAAAATGGTTTTAACACATATATGGTGGATAGGTCAGTTGGCAGAGCATCAGATAAAAGATTTGAAGGCCGCGATCAATTTTTTTCTCGTTATTATTGCTTTAAATATGCTATTTACGAGTCGAATTGATTTTGGATCTGCTTTGAACTCTCAATATTCTCCTCAATTATGTTGCTTGATATTCATATTTTCACACTAGTTGGCACACCATTTTGGTAACTTGGATTGCTTTTAAGCTTGTTGATGCAAAGATCAGACAAGCGGAAGTTATAGTAGTGTTGGTCGATTTACTTCGTTTAAGATGGCGCAGAGAGCCGATTGTCCTAGCGGTGAATGATGAAAGGAGTAAACTCTCTCGTGGAGAGTTACGGAGAGAGATGAAGCTTGCCAATTTCGTATTGACGAGGAGTTATAAGACCTCTTGTATATGAGTGAGGCGTTAATTGAGATACATTGTTTGCTCAATTTAAAATTAAAATATAAATACACTCATATTTTCAGTAAATAGGTGAAGGGTTGGCGAGAAGGGCCAATTATTAAATTACACATGTTTAGTACGGTTGAAAGTGTATGAATATGCTAATTGAGCAATATCTATTTTGGGGTGTTTACTTTGTACCATTGTAATTTTATGTCATATCAGTAATTTTATCCTGAATTTCAGGACTTTAATTTGAATTTGATTTTTTTTAAGATAAAAATGTTGATGTGGCATAAAACTATTGGAAAATGATACAGATGACCTGACGTCACTGTTTCATACAATCATTTCTCTTAGGTTAAGTATCTTAATAGGTTAGAAGTAGTTCTTCTATTACATTTAAGTTATATATTTGTTTTGGTTATGGTTATTTGAATTGGATCTGTGGGGATTCGAAATCGGTTAGGGTACCGGTTCGGAAAAAAGATTTTATACTAGTAGATTTGTGAATTAGTATAGATTGACAGAAAATCAGTGGTTGAACCAATTTTTAATATTTTTTAAATAGTTTTACAAATTTTTTAGTGAATTATTTTATTGAATTGTTCAGACCAATTAAACTGATGAACCGGTGATTTGATCGGTTTTTTGCCTTTGATCATGTTTAAGAAATATATATTATCAGTTAAATTAACATGTTAATATTTTGTGTTACATGGGTTGGAATATGTTTTTACATTGGTACTTGTTCAGATTTAATTTTTATATTTTTGAATTTTAATATAATCATCCAACATCTAAGATTTAAAAAAAGTAGCTAATGATAAAACGGATATTTAATTGATTAAATGCATAAGGCGCCAAACACATTTCAATGGCGCCATTTTCTCCAATTCCTCCCGCCATGTTCTTCTTCCTTCTCTTCTAATCTGCAACTTCAGAATTCAAAAAAGCTGATCTCTCTCCTTCCATGATCGGAGCTTCATTGCATTCATTTTCGTTATCTTCGCAAGTGATCCAGCATTGTTAACACTACAAATCTTGAAGTAGCCGCAAAAATGCTCATTCACGTTCTCTGGTTTAAACTCTTAGGTACTCTCTTTGATTTCTTTTCTTTTTGTTTTTCATCTCTTTTAAATCATTCCAATTTTATCGATCTCTCTGTTGTGTGTTTGATCAAAGTTTACTGTATTTTCCATTTTTATTTTCTTTTACAATTTTACTGATGAGTTGAATCGATTTTCGATCGGTTTTATATTTTTAATATATTTTCTCGATAACATTGCTTTAACTACGCCATTTTTAAATCGAATTGATTTTAGACTTTGAATTTCCCTTATGAGTTGAATTAATTTTGAATTTTCAATCTTTTTTCTTGATAATATTGCTTTAATTATGCTATTTACCAATCAAATTGATTTTGGATCTGCTTTAAATTTCCCTTGCTTTTACTATTTCACTTATAAGTTGAATTTATTTTGAATCGATTTAGATTTTTCAATTTTTTTTTAAATAATTTGATAGGGCGCCAAACACATTTCAATGGCGCCACTTTCTCCTGTTCCTCCATCATGTTATTTTTCTCTGCAACTTCAGAAAAGCCGATCTCTTTCTCTCCTTCTATTACCGGAGCTTCTTTGCTTTCATTTTCGTTGTCTTCGCAAGTGATCCAGCATTGTTAACACTACAAATCTTGAAGTCGCCATCGTCTCCAAAGAACGAATCAAATCGCTCTGAGGTACTCTCTTTGATTTCTTTTAAATCCTTCAATTTTTATCCATCTTTCTATTTTTTTAGAAAAAAGATAATGCATTAAGATTGCTTTAATGTTCTATCATATTTTTTTGTGTTATCAATGTCTCTACGTTGTCATTTTGGATCACTCTAATTTGAAAATCGAGGTAGTCTGTACAATAGTTCTAGGGAGATTGAATTTAGGAGAAAACCTGCAAATAAGATTTAAAGCTGTAAAATTGAACAGTAACCAACTGCGGGGATAGCTCAGTTGGGAGAGCGTCAGACTGAAGATCTGAAGGTCACGTGTTCGATCCACGTTCACCGCATTTTTTATTTTTTGAATCGGTTAATTGGGATCAGGGCAGGTCTAACGCTTGAGTATTCCTTTTTAGATTGAGTCAATTGGGGTCAGGGTAGGTTTAAGACTTGAGTTTCCCAGGGCAGGTCTAACGCTTGAGCATTCCTTTTTGGATTGAGTCAACTGGGGTCAGGGTAGGTTTAAGGCTTGAGTTATTTTTTGGGGTTCGTTCATAGAATTAATTAAGGTTTTTAAATTTTTAAGTTATGACATTTTGAGTTTGAATCATTTAAGTTCAAGGCTTAGATTTTTTTTTTTTATAATTTATTACGAATTTGTATCATTCTTTATTTTTAGTCAATTGTTCGATCCTGTTCATTGCATTTTTTATTTATTTTTCGGATTGGGTTAATTGGGATCAGGGCAGCTCTAAGACTTGAGTATTCTTTTTTGGATTGAGTCAATTGGGTTCACAATAGGTTTAAGGCTTGAAAATTTTTTTTGGGTCGGTTCATAGAATTAATTAAGGTTTTTAAATTTTCAAAGTTTTAACATTTTGTGTCTGAATCATTTAGGTTCAAGGGGTTTTTTTTATAATTTATTATGAGTTTGTATTATTCTTTATTTTTAGTCACTTTAGGATTTTTTTTTTTTTCCAAACACTTTAGAATTGAATCAATTCTGAGTTAAGTTAAATTGGTTTTGTATTGAGTCAATTGGGATTTTAAAACTCTCATGTTCTAGTGATTTTGAGTTTGAATTATACGAATTTAAAGCTAAGTCTCTTTTTTTTGGGGATTAACATGTAGTTTACTTTTTGAACATTTTTAAAAGTATTTACTTGGTACTTAAATTTATATTTTGTCATCTAAATTGATATTTTCGGACTAATATTGTTAGTTTGTGTTGACGTGACACGAATAACTAATTTAATGGTGATATGTGCCAACGTCTCAATATACTATGTAATGAGCATAAATTTAAAAATATATATTTAAAAGCAAATAAATTAATTAAAAAGCATAATTTTTTTTAGGTTCATTTTTAATGTGAAAAAAGTTATATATATATATTTAATCTGTATATTTTTAAAGTTTTTTTTTTTTAAAAATTTTGAAAATTATATATATGGTACGTTAGTATAAACTAACGGTGTTAGTGTAGAATAGACTTGCTCATGAGTTAGTTCACTCACTCTTGATCAAATGCCCGCCTGAAAAATTGGAGAGTTTAGATAAAAATATGAGACTCAAAAAAATGAGTTTAGGTAAGATTTAAGGCCCGTTTTCTATATTGGCTGCGCCTTTATGTTTTTAAAAAAATTATATTAATTATATATGTTAAATAATAATTAATATATTTATATTTATATTAAATCACTAACCCCAATTAAACTCATTTAAATAACTCAACCCAAAATATAAAATTGTAAAAATTATATTTAATGTAATAAAATAATTATTATATTCATTTGTGTTTTTTTTAATATAAATGCTTTTTAATTTATTTTTAATATGTTAGAAAAAAATTATTTTAGAGTTTTTTAGTGCATTTAATGTACTATATATTTTTTAAAATTTTATTTTTAAATAAAAATTGATCTAAAAAATCAAATATGGGCAGATTGGGTTGACACTGGGTTTATTTTTCTTAAATTGGATCGGGTATATGTAAAAATATAAACCTATTTTTCGAGTTGGGACAAGTTTAGAAAATTAGTCTAGATACTTTACATGGACGGACCCATGAGCAAATATATCAACCTATATGACAGAATACAAATTCAGATACTATTTAAATATTTTTAGAGAAGTTCGATCAGAAAACTACATATTATCTATTTTTTTAGTTCATTACGAGTTAAATCATTTTTTTTTGTCATTTTAAATTTGGATATTTGAAGTTGCTTTTTCGAATTTTTTAGTTTCTATCTAATTGTTCAATCTAGTTTAGGTTGAAGTAAATTTGGATTAAGTTGATAAATTCAGATTATGAATTTTTTGAGGTAAAATCAAATTATATTAGATTCAAATGGCGCTACTTTCTCCTCTTCCTCCGCCGCCATGTTTCTTCTTCCTCTTCATCTCTGCAACTCCACACTTCATAGCCGATTCTCTTTCTCTGCTTCCATGATCGGAGCTTTCTTTGCCGTCGTCTCCGTTGGCTTAGCAAGTTTATCGACGTCATTGACGCTCTGGTTTGAACTTTCATCTCTTATGTACTCTCTTCTTTGATTTTTTTTTTTTGTTTTTAAATTTCTTTTTAAATCCTTTCAATTTTTATCAACCTCCCTAAATTTCTAGGTGATAGGAAAAATTTAATCAGCTACGATCGACTGTAAAATCTAATAATATGATAATGTTGTTAAATGAAAATTAGTCTGTAGATAAATTGTAGTCAGGGCAGATGAAAATTTGAATTTAGCATCTCATTGGAGAAATTGCAAATAAGATTTAAATTTTCAAAAGCTGTAGCATTTCAATGGCGCTACTTTCTCCTCTTCCTCCGCCGTGTTCTTCTTCTCCTCGACGGCAACTCCACACTTCACGGCCGATCTCTTTCTCTCCTTCCACGATAGGATCTCCTTCGCCCTCGTCTTATTCGATCTATACATTTCAATGGCGCTACTTTCTCCTCTTCCTCCGCCGTGTTCTTCTTCTCGGCGGTAACTCCACACTTCACGGCTGATCTCTTTCTCTCCTTCCATGATCGGATCTCCTTCGCCTTCGCCTTAGTCAATCTTCGCAAGTGATTCAGCATGTCATTGACTTCAAATCCTAAACCAGTCGTCGTCACCGAAAGAACGAAGGAAAAGATGCAAAAATGCTCATCGACAGTTCTGGTTTGAACTCTCATCGCTTTCCTTTTCTATTCTTTGATGGTAAAATCGTGTTATAAAATTTCATAGATCTGAATTTCAAAAAAATTATAATTTAATTTCTGCCTCTTAATATGGAAAATTTTGACTTCGATCCTGAATATTAAGATTGATTATCGTATTGTTGTGTTGTTTTATATAATTGATTTGTGATAATAATATTTATGATCTTGTTAAGTGAAAATCTGGCATCAATATTTTACAGTGTGATCTGTATCACTCATAAATTGAAGTCGAGTCCAGCTTTAGTCTGTAGAACACTTAGACCTGTATTAAGTGTTATAGCTAGGGTTTCGAATGGTAGACATTTGGGTATACATTGGAGGGAGTAAAGATAAAATATATTTTTTTAAGCACAATTTAAAAAAGCATCGGCGGGGATAGCTCAGTTGGGAGAGCGTCAGACTGAAGATCTGAAGGTCGCGTGTTCGATCCACGCTCACCGCATTTTTATCTAATTTTCTTTTAGTTAAGTTCAGATTGGAGCTCTTTTATGTTCAGATTACCTAGGTTTGAATTTTATGTTCAGATTACCTAGGTTTGAAGATTTTTCTAGTTAAGTTCGGGTCAATTCAAGTTAATTATTTTTTGGGTTTGGTTGTTTGTTATCGTGTAAGTATACATTTTGGTACTTGAACTTAATTTTAAATAAGTTTATTTTGTTCAAATTAGTACTTGAATTTGACTTTTTGATTTAAATTAGCACATACATTAAATGATTTATTTGAATCTATTTGAACCATGAAGCCAACTTCATATACCTAATTATACCAAAAAGAGTTTAACTATCAAATTAAACTTTGAAGTCGAGTCCTTAGTACTTAATTGAACCTCGAAGTCAAGTTCAAATATCGAAAAAGTATATTTACCCTTTGTTTTCTTAATTGAAAAACAACAATCTTCCCTCGTTGATGATTTCAATGCAATGATTAGATCTAACTTTGCTCTCATTAGAGTACAAAATGGGTGGTAAATAAAACAAGGAAAAAAGAAGAAAGCAACCTGTTTCTTTTGGAAATCCTTTAATGTCTAAGATTAGATGTTATGAATCTAAAATGCTCATGCGAAGTGGAGGAGTGAGTGGCAAACTAGTTATGGGTGTTGGTTCTTAGGTAAAACCAAGAAAATAACAAGATACAAGCTAAAGCTAGCTTTGTAGTTGTTTTACTTGTGCCATGAAACTATACTAGAAAATAAGATTGTTAAAATAAAGTTTAGGTATATTGATAAAATATAATAAAATGTGATTAACTAAAACATGTTTTAACAAATTAAATAGACATGCCGATTGAGTCTTAACTCGATTGGCATGGGTATTGTTGTCAATACAGGAGAACGTGGGATAAAACTCATAGATCTAATGAAGACTTATGAATGCCTTTTGCAATGATGATATTTCTAGGGACAAAGTTGGGGTTGTGTAAAAGCAATCCTACTTAAACTTTACTTTGAGCCCCAACCCAATGTGGCTTTTGGTTCATGCCACTTAATAAAAGATATATACCTTTTTTCACTTAGTTGCTTTTGCCCTTTTTTTTATGAGGATATGGATTATTGTATCAACCCCCATTGCCAATTTGCTTATCCAATTTTTCTATTTTGGCTTGACTCTCCTACTTGAAAACCTAAAAGACTCCAAAAACCCATGGGAATGGACTGATTTGTAGCTTCCATAGACAGTAGGACCACTTACCTTTGATGCCTATGGCTTTTTGATCTTTGATGTCTTCAATACTCAAGACATTGTTGATTATGATCTATTCCCTTTCACATTCACACTAATTCCTATATGCCTAATGATTTGCTTGAAGTATTGGTTAACTTGAATCATCACTAATTTCTCATTTTAGTGTTTACATTATCTTTTCCTTAATGCTGAAATTAGTGATCGTTAAGCTCAAATGGTAATATATTCTAACAAGCGCAAATATGAGATATGCTTAGCACTTGATACGGCTAGAGATGATAACAAGGCAAGGTGAAGTTATTTTTTACCCATCTTGGCCCCTACAGATTTATCCTCAACATAATCAGATCCGACTAAAAATTAAATGTTAATTTACCCACATTAAAAAATCAAAGGCATACTCAGCTCTAACTTGATATACCATCATTTTTAACTTTTTATTTTTTTATTAATAATATTTTTTTAATGATACTATTAATTCTTTTATAGGTATAGTTATGCTAGAGAAATACTAATACAAATTTTATTATATATATTTTAAACTAATATTATATATAAAGGATGTTCTGATAAATATCTTGGGGCGAGGTGGATTTTTCCTAAACCTGACTTGACCCAACTAATTGAAGAATTAGACCTAACCCAAAACCAAATTTCAAAAAAAAAAAAAAATTGACCCTATTGGATCGAGTTAGGTCAGAACCCGCGAAATCAAGGTTTTTTTGCCATCCCTAGATACAACCTTTAAAGGCACAAATAATACTTCAAAGACTTTTTTATGAAAGAGTTCTCAAGGTTAAAATGTAATATATATACCTTGAGAATACAATACCGTCTATATTAATGAATTCGTTAGTTCCCAACACTTCACAAATTTCTCTTAAAAGAGTCGAAAATCCCTCAACAAAACTAATTGATAAGTCTCTAAATTTTCTAACATTCAATTTTTCCTCTTTGCTTCAAATTATGATAATATATATATATGTATACATAAGATGGCAGCTTTGGTGAAAGAAGTACAATGATTTTGAGGAGCATGACAAATGATGTTATTTCATTTCACAAAGAAAAGGTGCCCACATGTCCACATTGACTAAGCTTTAGAGCCCTATATAAGTTGTATATAGGCATATGTGTTGGTAGGGTATTATGGTCTTGGACCATCATTTCCTTTATTTCTTGACCTTGTTTGAAGCCCTACTAATACAGGACCAGACCAATGGCAAAAAAATAGATGGGGATATAGTGAATAGTCACATTGTTGATTACACCTATTAATGATTCCCCTTGTCTCTCAATCTCTTTACTTATATTTCTCTTTTGGGGCTCAATCATGGACCTACCTTTTTAGACTTCCATTTCACGCGTTTTCTATAAATTGTTTGAGCTTTTTATTAGATCTATACATTCTTACCTTATCCCAAAAGTTTGATTTCATTAATTCCAACTTAAATTTAATTCAATTTGATTTGGGTATAAAAATATTAATTACTTGAATCCATCTAATTCAAACCCGAAATTTATATGACCTTGAAAAGATCAAAACACGAAAAATAAATCTTAAATTCGAATGAAATGAACCCAAAATGATTTGAATCCAAAATTAATCGGACCCAAAACCAACTTGATCCACCAATTGTGTCTACTTTGTAGACTTCCATTTCACGCTTTTTTCATAACTTGTTTGAACTTTTTATTAGATCTATAGTTTCTTACCTTATCCCAAAAGCTTGATTTCATCCATTCCAACTTAAATTTGATTCAGTCTAATTCAAACTCGAAATTTATATTAACTTAAAATGATTAAAACACACACACAAAAAAAAGAATCTCAAATTCGAATGAAATGAACCCGAAATGACCTAAATCCAAAATTGACTCAAAAACCTCGAATTAATCTGATCCCAATTGATCGGACCCAAAACCAACTTGATCCACCAAATTACGTGTCTACTTTTTACCATATTGTTTCAATTAACTAAATATGTAAAGTTTTAATCTAATTGTGGTTTTAGTCCTTCTACTGTTTTGAAATTTGAAATTTAATCATTTTACTTTAATTTGACATAATTGGACTTCTCTGCTTTTATTAATAGATGTAAAATTGTTGACATTGCTAATGGTTGTCATTAAAATAATAATGTAATCCTTTTTATTGATAATTCTCTAACAGTAAAGATAGTCTGGACAACTATTTTTACAAAAAAAAATCCACGTCATCACTTTAAAACAGTAGTTAACAGCGTTATCAGTTTAGACCTATTAATAATATTATGAAAGTTGACTTTGTATCCTAAAAATATTATAAAAGTAAAAAAAAAAAATTATATAAAATTAAAGTATAAGGATTAAATCTCAAAATTAGACTTAAAATTTTAATGGATGACCGTCCGACATTATTAATCGAATCATTACAAACACTTATATATATATATATATATATATGGAAAGGAGAGGATGGTAAAATGGTAGGTCCCAATATGTTTGTTTATAATGAAAAAAGAAGTAATGTTTGGTAACAAATTCATCCAATGATGCTAAAGAAGAAGCTGTTTCATCTTTTTCATGTTTCCACTATGGCCCCCATTGATCCAATTCCTTTGTCATTTACAACTTTGCTCCTAACAACAATTAACAATGGCATAATTAATTAATAATTAATGAAAAGATCTTTTAAAAAATATTTATAACATAATCAGAAATTTCAATTTTGATTAGATTTCTTGAGATTGATATCTCATCATCTAAGAGATTGGTCAACTAGCTAATTAAGTTGGGTCAGACTACTGTTCGATTTTAGAATATTTTAATGTGTTTAAATCGGGTTCAGTTTAATCTAATAACATCACAATCATCTATCTTTTCATTCTTGAAAAGTTTATCTTTAAAATATAAGGGTTTTTTTTTTTAGCATTCATTGTCTTTTTAGAAACATCCTCACCGTTCACTTGATCGTCATCTCGGAGACCAAGGGCATAGATAAAGGACAGGTGTTGGCATTTTGCCCCTAAAGATGGTAAAACAATTTTCTGGCTTCGTCCCTGTTGAAGACACACCTTTTTCGTCACCCTTCCCCCTTTGCAAGGATCAGGTGGTTACCCTTGAGCGCCAGAATGAGACATTGACAGCAGGGGCGGCGACAATGGCTCTATCCCTCTAAAGTTTATGTTTTAGTCCCTTAAAAAGTTATAAAATAAATGATAAAATTACATTTTAATCTTTTAAAATGATAAAATTTAATTAAATCCTTTTAAAAAATGAAAAATTATAAGCTAATGTAACGGTAAATTTACATTTTAATTCTCACACAAATTTATAACTCAATTCTAATCTCCATCTAATGTTATTAAATTATTTTAATTAGACATATTTTTAAAAGCATGTAATTATGAATGAGCTGTTTATTCGACCATTTTAATCGAAACATCTTTTAACACATGTATGGTTGGTAACTTCTTAAGCACGTTACCATATTTTTACATTAATTATTAACTCAATATATAATGGTTCAAAATGTACTACAATCTAATCATTATATGATTCAACAAAAATAGTTAATTTTACTGATTAACTTTTAGCTCGATTGATATGGATATTTTGTTAATACAGAATGATGTGGGTTTGAGTCCTATTTATAAGTTGAGGAGGGGCTATGGGTAAATCTAGATATTGTGTCAAAACGAGCAGATATGATCAGAACCTATAACAAGATTGTTTAAAAAGAAACAAAAATAATTATTTTCAAAGAAAAATATAGTTAATAAAAAAAGTTTCTGCCAAACTATGATTAATATTGGGTTATTTTCTAATGTGACATATATATATTATGTATAAAAAATATTGATTAAATTTAGTGTTAGTAACAATTTATTTAAAAATTAGGAGAAATAACAAAGTTCCATAAAATAGGGAAATTAACATTAATTTTTTTTTTGTAAAATACATTTAAAAATAATTATTTTTAAAAGAAAATACCACATATAAAATATATATTGTTCAAAAATAATTTATTTTTATTGTTAAATTTAGAATATTAGAATATTCTATTAAAACTGAAATTACATTTTACACTCATTTTATATTACACTTTTTACCATGATTTAATTATAAAAGTAGTTAATATATTTCTTTAAATTAATTATATGAAATCAAAAAATATTTAATAAATTAAAAATCAATAAATATACAAAATTAAATGCAACGCATGTTACATTAAAAACTCATATCTGTTCTTCTTCTTTTTTTTTTGACATAATATTTAAAACTACCCATAACCCATCCCCAACCCATAAATAGGAGGATAATGCGCTTCAATACACTCGAACCCACATCCTATTGCATTAACAATAATACCTATACTAATTAAGCTAAGACTCAATCAACAAAACTATTTTTATTTTTAATTTCACTAATCATTTTCATTATCTATCATTCCATTTTATTATAACTTATTCCAAAATATTTTATAATTATTTTATATATATATATATATATAAAAGTTGTCTGCTTTAATTGTCCAAACCCAATTGGCTTGTTCGTAGTAGGTCTATTATCAACCTCAGTAGTCAATTAACAATGATAAAATCATCTTCTCAAAGAATAAAAATAAAAATTAATAATTTTATTGTAATTTTTATAATAAAAAACCATTGGGAATCCATTATTTAAAAAAAAATGTGGAGAATTGACTGAATTCCCAACAGCTAATAATGATAACAAATTAAATTAAATTAAATTAAAACGTATTAATTAATTATTTTAGTTTAATAGTCGCCATCACATGCTTATGGGTGGTGCGTCCATTTCATTTATACATATCACAAAATAATTTTTTTTTTTAAAATAAAAAAAAAAATTTATTATGTCGAGTGAATCTTAACTCAATTGACATTTATATTATTAACATGAGTTTAACCTTTACATTAATGTTTTATTGCATCAATATTATTAATGTTTTACATTAATAAAAACATATTATAAGTATTTTTTTTAAATGTTTAGTTGGCAAACATGTGATTTGTGCAGCTTTTCCTTACAAAATTCAATCCATAAATTACTTTCCAATTCTTTAAAAAAAAAAAAAAAAAACCAAGATTCAATAACCCATCATTATATTCATTACCATATGTATATATATATATATAATAACCCAACATGTGATTTTTTTTACATTTAATGTCAAAGCTAACAGTTGATCTAATAGTAATTTGATGACTAAATTGAAAAAAGTTGAAGTTTAGATACCCAATTTAGAATTTAACCCATAATTTAAGAATCCCGTGTGAAATTTAGTCCTTGAATTTGGTAACCTTTTTTCAACTTAGTCCCTCAGCTTTTTTGTTTATATTAATCTTGAAACTTGACAATTTTTCCTAATTTTGATTCATGTGATGACATGGCTCTCTTATATTTTACCACATCATCACCTAAAATTTATATTTTTTATAGAAAAATTTAATTAATCACGCGACATAATCTCAAAGTGTCGTATCATTACATGAACCAAAATTGTGAAAGTTTCCAAATTTAGGGACCAAATTAAAAAAAATATTGTTGAGTAATTTGTTCGTTGTGTCCTATTAGAGGGGACAATCGAATCTTTATATACATAGCTACTGTTCATAGAATTGACGCTCTAAACAGACTCTATGCATGCTGGATACGTGTACTGCTCTGGGCCGCCTGCTGGACACTCCTTGGGCTCCTGCGAACTCCTCTTGTCCTGTGCAAGTTGGGTCTGCAAGCTTCCTTGCGAACACCTTTGCGAGCTTCATTCCGTAAGGCTTGCATGTATACGACTAGTGGGCCCTATCTGGGTTGCGGGTAGGCAACCCAAACCTTATCTGGTTTTCGGGTTGCTGAGCATAAATGCCTAACAAATATCAAATTCAGAGACTAAATGTTGCCTTGTCCCAAATCTAAATAAAAGTTGAAGAAGGGGGACCTTATAGGTAAAAAAGCCATAACCGAAGAATATATTATTATTATTTAGTATTTAACAGTTAGAGAAGTGAAAAAGAAAAAAATAAAATAATAGACTCACGTTGATTCATGATGACACAGGCAAGTGAGTGTTTCTTCTTCATGGAGTTTATGTACCGCTCTATCTTGTTTCCAAGATACCCCCCCTTTTTTTTTAACTCTCTTTGCATTCAAGTTTAAAATCCATACATAGAAACATTCTTTCCTTTGTTTCTTTTTAGAATTTGTTGTTTTTCATTTTGATTCTTCCATTGATGAAAGCTGTTTCATTTAGAACTTTTACTTGGTATTTAAACCCTTTTAAGTGGTCTGAATCTGTTGGTGAATTATTGAATTTGCTAAATTGTTGTCGTTTATATGAAGTTTTTCTGAATTTGGGTGCTTTCTTTTTATTGTTGCAGATAAGGTGTTTGAGTGTTGAAAAATATGAATACCAAAGCCAAGAAAGTTCCACTGAAGCATGAAAAAGTAAATTTTCAAGCATTTTAATCCAATGGTTAAACTGGGATTTTTGTGGAATTCCAAATTTTCCAGGAAAATGTGAATTTTCTAGGCTTAAACAAAGCTGACTGTTTGCTTTTTTTTTTCTCTTTGAAGGAGAAAGCAGATATGCAGGGTACCAAGTCAATGGTTACTACAAAGGCAATGAAAAACAAACGAGCTTCGATCAATGAGAGAAAAATGGCCCTTCAACAAGATGTATTTACATTTTCTTATCTCATTTTCTCAGGAAAATTTACAATTAGGACTTGATTGTATTGAAAATTTGAAAGCTATTTCAATCTCTTTTTTTTATCAGGTTGATAAATTGAAGAAGAAGCTTAGACAAGAAGAGAATATTCATAGAGCTTTAGAGAGAGCTTTTAATAGACCTTTGGGAGCTTTACCTCGTCTTCCTCCATATCTTCCTCCTTCAGTTAGTAAATTCACCATTGTTGCTTCCTTTAAAAACTTCACATAACCATTGTTGCTTCCTTTAAAAACTTCACATATTGGTGAATGACATTGTTGATTCTGATTTTTGTAGACATTGGAGCTTTTGGCTGAAGTGGCAGTACTCGAAGAAGAGATCGTTCGGCTCGAAGAACAGGTGGTACACTTCCGACAAGACTTATATCAAGAAGCTGTTTATATATCATCGTCGAAAAGGAACATGGAAAGTTCAGTTGATTTGAATGAACCTTGCTTGGATAATCCTAAACATCAGCAACCGAAAGCTTTAACTCGATGCATATCGATGGCAAGTTATTCACGATCCTTTTCGGGTTAGTTTTTTCGGGTTTTTTAACTTCTGATGAGTCATGCCAATGCCAATGCCATTAGCATATTTGATCATCCATTGTTATTTTTCAGATGATAAAAGAGGAAAAGAGAATCAGTCTTGGACTAATTCCACAAAGAGCAATAAGGGACCTCTTTTGAAGAGACCTTTGATCGATTCGAAGTCATCGGAGAAGCGTTTAGATCCTCAAAAATTGCAGGTACGAAACCGGTTTCTTTTGATTCAAGTTATTGTAATTGCAGCTAGGTGTGGATGACTTGTTTTACACTTTCAGATGGAATGTAGAGTGAGAGACCAAAACAATGCAGAAACACGAAATATAAGCATCCCCGATGAGAGACCGTCGGGAGACGATGGACCGAATAAAGTTTCGGAGGACCTTATAAGATGTTTATCCAGCATTTTCTTAAGAATGAACTCAATAAAGAAAACTTTTCCTTCATTATCAATGTTGGGGTCTCAAGAAACCGGATTTCGTGATCCTTACGGTATTTGTTCGGATTATGGAAGGAGAGATATTGGACCATATAAGCATTTAGTTTCGATCAGTGATGACTTGATCAATCTAAATCGAACATCGAATTCTTTATTTCTGTTGCATAGATTGAAGTAAGTCAAATGTTATTACATTTAGTTTCTTTGTTCATTTGATGTTTTTATAAACAAAGTTGATGGTTTTTTGTGTTGTATTTCACAGACGACTCCTTGCAAGATTGGCCTCATTGGACTTGCAGAACCTTAACCATCAAGAAAAGCTTGCATTTTGGATAAATATTTATAATTCTTGCATGATGAATGTATGTGAACCTTGGTCATCATGATGGTACTTTTTATCTTTTAATGCATCTAGTTTATGCTATCATGTGGAATTCACTTATTTCTTGATGTTGATTTCAGGCATTCTTAGAACAAGGAGTACCAGAAAGTCCAGAAATGGTCGTGGAACTGATGAGAAAGGTAAGGATGTCCCAAAACCACATTATTTTGGGGGTAAAAGTACCATAGAAGCCCTTATATTAGAAGTCGAATTGCATTTTATCCATTCTACTCAAATAATAGGTAAATTAGTCCATCTACATTAGATAACAGAAAAAAATGATTCTTCTGTTAAAAGTTTCATCCATATTTACTACAAAAAACTATACCCTTCACTATCTGGTTATTCCATCAGTAACGTCAATTTTTAACCGTACAAATTGATAAAATTTTTAACAGAAAAGATCAATTTACTCTTTGATTTAACGTACAGAAACTAATTATCTATTTTTCAGTAAAAAAAGTAAAATAAAATACTACTTGTCCTAAACAACAATTCAATTGCATGTTTTTATGTAACAGGCAACCATAAATGTTGGGGGACACCCGTTGAATGCAATAACTATAGAACATTTCATTCTCAGATTGCCTTACCACTCAAAATTTGTGAGTGGTACCTCATTCCAATTTGTTTTTACAAACTTCAATAATCCTACCTTATTTCAGCTTGATAATGAAGTCTCCATTATATTTTGTACTTGAATTTTGATATAGGCTTTTCCAAAGGGTACCAAAAATGATGAAATGACAGCCAGGGGCATGTTCGGATTGGAATTATCTGAACCATTGGTGACATTTGCCCTTGCATGTGGAAGCTGGTCCTCTCCTGCTGTAAGTTCGCAACTTTTGTATTGCACAAAACACTTTCAGTGGTCCTTCATACTTTGATAGTTGATTCTATGTATCAGTATCACCTAGTTTTAATGCCATTGCCATTGTTTCCTTCTTTCTTTGTTTTGACTCCAAAGCACTTTACTGATGGTAAAAGTATTATAAAAGCCTTTATATTAAGAGTTGATTGCATTTGACACCCTCCACTTAAAAAATGGGCAAATTAATCCCAATACATTAGATCAAAGAGCAAACGGATCCTTCCGTTAAAAATTTTCATTTCTATGGTTAAAAACTAATCTTTGTACGTAAGAATGAGATACATGTGAGACACCACATGTAATTGTCTGGTTATTTTATTAACCATGTCACTTTTTAACAATGAAAACGGATAAAACTTTTAATAGAAATGATTAGTTTGCTCTTTGATCTAACGTACAATGACTAATTTGCCCATTCTTAAGTAGAGGGTGCAAAATGCATTCCGTCTCCTAATAAAAGCCTCCATGATACTTTTACCGTCTTTTGGTTGTGACGTAATACCAATTTTTTCAATTCCATTGCATGAAGGTTCGAGTTTATAACGCTTCTCAAGTCGAAAACGAGTTGGAAGTGGCAAAGAGAGAGTACTTGCAGGCTGCAGTTGGGATTTCATCAACAAAGTTTGCAATCCCAAAGCTATTAGATTGGTACTTGCTTGACTTTGCTAAGGACTTAGATTCATTGCTTGATTGGATTTGCCTTCAATTACCTAATGAACTAGGAAAAGAAGCAATTAAATATCTAGAAAGAGCTCAAGGAGAGTCTCTTGTAAAGTTTGTTCAAATTATACCTTATGAGTTCAACTTTAGGTACCTTTTATGCACATAAAATATATCATTTTGGCATTCACTTGGAACTTGTTGAAGGGTATCACCTTTTGTACAGTCTTAGATCAAATACCAAGTATAGAGTAATTGGAAAGTGGTTGTGGAATGAATGTTCATCAGGGTTTTCTACATGTAATTAATAAATACTTCTATCTATGGATAATGATCTGGCACACGTGCGCGCATATATATATATATATATATTCAAGTTTTAAGTTGTATTCATTGAAAATGAGTTAAACCATCGAAGAAAAGTAGGTGTAAGCATTATCAGCATCATCAATTGTCTAGAATGCTTAGGGCTAGTGAGCATTTATGTCTCTTTTGAAAGAAGAAACTGAACTGGAATTCTAGCATACATTAATGGTGAATGTATCCTATATAAGGACTTGATTAAATTAGTCTCTATTATTAAATAAATTAATTTAACCCTTTTACTATTAAAAAAATCAAATAAGATTAAATTGAAATAGAGTTAACATTTATAATAAAAAGAATCAATTTAGTCTTTTTATAAAGTAAATGTTAACTCTGTTGAAATTTGAACTTATTTGATTTTTTCAATAGAGACTAATCTGATCTAGTCCCCAAAATGCAGGGACCTTCCACATACTTTAACCCATTATTAAGCCTTTGCATTCAAGGAAAGCTACTGATACCTGATGCAGGTTAACCTTGTTGATATCCAAAACCTATCCCTTATGGTCCATAAGAAGCAGGCAACCTAAAAACCCTTTTCTAGGCTAGACCGTTTTGATCTGTTTGGACAACCATTGAAGGTCAATACCAATTGAAGCTGATAATGACCTCCTTTTTTTGGCAGAAGAGCAAATACCATATAGAAACTAATAGTAAAAGGGCTCAACAATCCACGTTTGATACATTAATTCATATTTGTAGCTTACATTAGGAGTAAAAGTAGCAAGGAAACCCTTATACTAAAAGTCAGATTGCATTTTATCCTTTCTACTAAAAAAAATGAACAAATTAATCTCTAAACATTAAATCAAAAAACAAATTAATCCATTATGTTAAAAATTTCATTCATTTGTATAGTTAAAAACTGACACAACTGAAAGAATAACAAGACAATGACATGTAAAGTGCCACGTGTACCTCTTGATGTATAAGGGCAAGTTTTTAATAGTAAAAATGTAC
The DNA here is from genome assembly GCA_025698515.1 of Gossypium sturtianum. Lineage (NCBI taxonomy): Eukaryota > Viridiplantae > Streptophyta > Magnoliopsida > Malvales > Malvaceae > Gossypium > Gossypium sturtianum. Next base: position 161,643,549 of record CM046948.1, read on the forward strand.
GAAAATTTTAACACAAAGACCAATTTGCTCTTTTGATCAAATGTATTAAGATTAATTCCCTTATGTTTTAGAAAAAATGGCAAAATACAATCCAACCCGTCTCTTAATACAATGGCTTCCTTGATACTTTTACCCTTTGGACATTTTGGTGGGAATATGACAAAGCTAGCTTGGAGCTTTAATTATCATGGTTCAATGAAGTAGTGCTGTCCCAACTATTAGAGGCTGATAGGATCAAAAGTTTTGTCTTGGGCTCAAAACAATTAAATGTCAAAATAAGGTGGTCCTGATTTATAAAGCCAATGTGGGGCAAAGAACATTCAAGCTTTTGCAAAGTGGGCATATAACTAAAGCTATTAAAGCAATGAAGCCTTTAGTTTTCTCATGGTGGTTCTGGTACATTTAATACTTTATCCATTCACCCATGTTACCTTCTGCTATGCTGTGACGAAAATGAAAATGTACTTAAAGCCATTGCCACGAGGACCACGGTGGTGGCCCTAAATAATAAATGATCGTTTTGAGAACTTAGAGATATGAAAATGACCCTTCTTATTCATAGAAAAACGATACGGTTATCAGGCTATTTTTTCGGGTTTACAGTGATGAAAAGAGTTTTAAGTGTTCTAAGTGCAGACTCTAGTAATCGAGCTACCTGAAAACTATAAAACAGTAACATGTTACAAGTAATTCGTACGCAAGTGAACTCCATGAACTAAAAGACTTATCTTGGTGCTCAGTCGAAGTTGTCTACTTTGATCGGTGTAATGGGATCGGCAACATTGAAGCCTCCAATCAACCGTGCAAAAAACACCATTTGTTGTTCTATCGTGAATTTAATGTTCTCAGCCTGTTTAAGTACGGTATCACAAGGATCAATCATATTTCGGTATGATGAAAATTCGAAGTATATATTTAAGAGTGGGATGTATATATACCTTGCGGAAACCATGCTGTTCGCCTTCATACTCGACAAGAGCAACAGGCAAACCCTTTTCCTTCAATGCCTTGTAGATTTTACGAGCTTGATCCGGGGGTACAACCTGTGACACGTAAAGGTTATTCAAAATACTGAAGTCTGCTTGAATTGCAATAACAATTTTCGAAGACAAATTTCAAGTCACGAAGGGGTAAAAATACCATGGAGGCTCCCGACTAAGAGTAAGATTGCATTTTGCCCCCTCTGCTAAAAAAATGACAAAATAGTCCTTGTACATTAGATCAATGAGTAAACTGGTCCTTTCTGCTAAAAATTCCATCCATTTGTACAATTAAAAACTGGCCTATGACAGAATAACCAGACAATGGCCAGTTTTTAATAGTAGAAATGGGTGAAATTTTATCAAAAGAGCCAGTTTTCTCTTTGATCTAACATACAGAGACTAATTTGACCATTTTTTGAATAGAGGGCAAAATGCAATCAGATTTCTGGTATAGAGGCCTCCATGGTACTTCTACAAACTCAAGTCTTAACTAATAACCCCTTGATCTTCACTATTATGTACCAAAAAAGAGTTTTAGAAGAAAATTTATGTACCTTGTCTTCGAGTCCCTGAAAGAGAATGATGGGACAAGAAAATTTATCTACAAAATTGATGGGTGATCGATCGAAGAAAGCCTTATCATCTCCTGCAAATGGCAAGGGATATGATAAACAACTAAAAGGATAAAAATTTAAAATCAAACTAGTGATTGGTTGACTTTTTCTAATTACCAACGAGTTTATCAAGATAATGGGATTCGAATTTATGTGTCTCGGCCTTCAACAAGTTTAAGTCAGCTACCTGTTCAGAAAAGAATTATACCATATGAAACTGTCGGTTTTCAGTTTCGTGCTTCTAAGATTCAAGATATATGCATACAGCGCCAAAATACAAAAGAGAAGGATATTTCGGTGGACTCTTAATTTAAAAAAAATGAGAAATAAATTACCCCATAGAGGGAAGCTCCAGCCTTGAATGTATCTCTAAAAGCAAGGGCTGCTAAGGTTGTGTACCCACCAGCAGAGCCTCCTGTTATACAAAGTCGCTCCTTATCTGCCTTCCCATTCTCCAACTAGAGAAAAGAAACATGCATTATCATGACAGAGCACTATTGTATACATTATATCTCCATTCATTAGAATTTTGGGAATAATTGAACAAATTACCAAAAATTTAGCACAGCTACAACAGTCATCAACATCGACAATTCCCCAACGGTCCAAAAGTCGTTCACGAAATTCTCTTCCATAACCTACAAAATTGTGTCGTGTAGTCCAAACAAAGCACCATACTTAATCAGATATAAACCAAAAATGAATATGTTTGCATGTTAGGCAAGGAGAACAAACCTGTGCTTCCACCATAGTTAACATCCACAAATGCCCAACCTCGGCTAGTCCAGTACTGGATGCTTAGATTCAAAATTCCACGAGTTTCAGCAGTAGGTCCTCCTGCCATATATTTCGTAACATATACGTCATAATGCAATCAAATATGGAAAGAATTTAGGTAAAAGTATCATAGAGGCCCCTGTACTAGGAGTCAAATTGCATTTTGCCTATTCTACTCAAAAAACGGGCAAATTAGTCCCTGCACATTAGATCAAAGAGCAAATTAGCCCTTTCTGTTAAAATTTTCATCTGTAACTATATTAAAAACTAGTGTGCCTGGCGGAAAAACCAAACAGTGACACGTGGAGTGCCACATGTACATTATACTGACATACAAAGACCAATTTTTAACATTAAAAATGGATGGAATTTTTAACAAGATGACCAATTTGCTCTTTGATCTAACGTACAAGGACTAATTTGCCCATTTTTTAGTAGAGTGAGTAAAATGCAATCTGACTCCTTTTACAAGGTCTTTTGTGGCACTTTTACCAAAGAATTTGCTAATGCACGGGGGACAACACTCATTAAGTGAAGGGGCATTTAACCAGTTTTCAAGATAAGCAAATATCATACCGTGACTTTTCAACAGCAATGGCGGCTTTTCTTCCTGGCTAGCTTGATAAAGCAGATTAGTTGGCGGATAATAGTAAGCATAGGCATTTTGACCAGGAACCACTGTCGGAAATTCAATTAACTCCGGCTGACTGAAGTAAGACTCGTACTTTAAACAATCTGACGAAGACGACCAACAAATCTTGAAATCAACTACTTTACGGCCATCTAGAGTCACCTTCAATGACAACAAAAGAATGTTAAGACCGTAATCAAAAGATCTCTACATGTAGAAGAAGAGGGCAACCTTACCTTAGCCACTGATGAAGGATGAACCGCAGAGGCTCCCTCGACATACAGATAATCATTCCATGAAGCCTGCAAATGAAAAAGCATATCTTTAAAAGAACGTCAAATAATTTCGTACCTACAAATAAATTTGGGGTTTTGAAAGTACAATATTGTCTATATCCGTGAAAGGAATATCGAGCAGTGAAAATGAACCCTGAACATCGTCCAAAATTCCAAGATACGACTTCCCATTCTGCCTGCATTCAGACATTCAAGGTATCAATCAACAAAAAACTAGAAACATGTTCTTTTTTCTCTTTCCAACAAAGATCTTATTTGTATATCAAAGTATGTTGGGTAGTAGTTTTCTCGGAATTACCTATAAGTGCAAGCAATTAAGGTTTTTCCAGCCTCGTTCTCGATGAACTCGTAAGAATTCATCCCAAAAATCCATAATGGTCTTGCAAACTCAGCATTCAAAGGATAAAGTGGAAGCACCTGGTTCTTAGATTCAACCTGTTCCAAGAGACAATAAAAGGTGATTAATTTTGATAGACACTCTTAAGGTTGGATAAATGCACAAACAAGTACTATAATGCAGAAAACCTCGACAAACCACCTTGGAGGGAGAAAAGAGAATGGGAAAAAATGGCATAATATCAAATCTAGCCCTTAATGCTTATATCTTTTTGTCAATTTGGCATTTTTTCTTTTTTCTTTTTTTTGTGTATGTTAAATTAGGCCTTCAACCTTTTAAAAATAGTAAAATTTGACCATCAACCTTTTGAAAAAGAGTCGAATTGATTTTTTTAATGGAAAACTGACTAAAATGTTAAATTTTTATACATAGCAGTCTGTGTGGCAATCTACGTGTACTTCATGTTAATATTTTTTATTTTTAAGAACTTCTTATAATTCTTCTTCAATTTGATTTATTTTTTACGTTTATAATTTTAAAATTATTTGTTGAGAGTGACATATACAACAAATAGTGTCATGTCAGCACGAATTGCATGTAAATTGCCAGGCGAGTTGTCATGCCAACTTCATTAAAAAATTGATGTTTTAGTCAATATTTCCGTTAAAGAAAAGCAATTTGACACTTTCTTAAAAGGTTAATAATCAAATTTAGCTCAGAAAAAAAGGAATAAGCGTCAAATTAGCAGAAAATGAAAAATTTTAATGCTAAATTTATCATTATGCCAAAAAAATTAATGAAACTGATCTTATAATACTAATTAGAACTATTACAAGCAATCAACAAAAAGGAACTTACCCATTTATAGAGATTCCAAAATCCATTTTTTCTATCTGTAATGAAAAATAGTTCTCCTGCACAAATTCAAAAATATTTTAATATTTCACTGATAAATTATTAAACAACTGATACATGAATCGTCACTTACCTAGAAGATAAGAAAATATCAAAAAGAGAGAAGAACATCGAACTAATTGGCCTAAACCAGGCAGAAATGACCGTATTTTTTTTTTTTTTTGGGGAGGACGGACTTTCCCCAATAACACAGATGTTAAAGAACATACCGTTTCATTCATGAAAACTCCAAAATGTTTACGTAAGTATCATGAAAGCCTATATTTCATATTTAGAATTGTTCACAAAATAAGAAAATTATCACAGAATACCTGTAGGGGACCACTTCGGTTCAGTAGGAGACTCCACGATTTTAGGATCATAACCAGCTACACAAACACGATTGTGTATGTCTCTGCGTTACATACCAATCCATAGTTATCAATATATTTATAGTATCAAAGATGAACAGATTCAACAATCAATAACATGGTAAAAGTACCATGGAGGCCCTTGTGGTAGGAGTCAGATTGCATTTTGCTCCCTTTAATAAAAAAAAGGGACAAAGAGCAAATTGATCCTATTAAAAATTTCATTCATTTCTACTGTTAAAAAATTGGTCTTGTACATAGCATGACGTATACATGGCATCACTATCTAGTTATTTCATCAGACACATCAATTTTTAACAGTAAAAATAAATGAATTTTTTAAAAGAAAGGATGCTCTTTTATCTAATGTACAAGGATTAATTTTCCCCCTTTTTAGTAGAGGGAGGCAAAATACAATCTGACTCCTACTACAGAGGCCTCTATGGTACTTTTACCTCTATAACAACTAAGCTTTCAATTTAAACAAGGAATGTTATACGAAACAAAAAGAATTCCAAAGACGAGCCATGTGACCACTGAAAGAATTCAACTCACCCATTCTCGGAAATATAGCCAACCCAGAGCTCCGATTTATCCCATGGCATGTTAGGATGACTCCATTCAATCCATGCCATCCTTTCACCTTTCGAGTCCAATCGAGGGAAAGCATAGAAATCATTGCCACTCACTAATACATTTGGTTCTGAAAGTTGACAAAAGGAAACAAAATTCATTTCTTGTAAACATACGAAACAACAAACAATAACAGTTAACGTTAACATCATATGCAACATAATTTACAAAGAAGATAAGTTGCATTTCTAGAGAAATTAAGTACCTTGGATATTCCCGTCAAGCGGCACTGCTACAATTGTTGTGGTTGAATTTGAACTACTTACACGGCGATCTGTGATAGATAAGATTGAATCAATAAAAAGGGACAATTCAAAAACCCATTAACTCTAGAGAAAAGGAACATACAAAACAAAGTGACTAACCTTCCATTACGGTGATATAACGATTAAACCTTGAATCAAAAACCCCATCGGCATAACTTATAACTGGTCCTCCATAATCTGGAGTGATTGGTACTGGACAAGAACCTGCTCTGCCATCCATTGGAATCAGTTAATTAAAGCCAATAAAAAAGCTTAACTTTCAGGATAAACTACCAGATAGTCACCCAGTTCGAGGGTGTTATTATTTTGGTCACCGGTTTTTATTGGTATAATAACAAATTTAGACCTTAACATTTCCAATTTGGTCCTAATTCTAAAAATTCAACAAATTCAACACTCTAAACTTACAAATTCTATCAATTTAATCCTAATCCTAACTTTTAAGGTGAAAACACAGTAAAAGTATGAACCTTTGGAACTGGTTGATTGCTTATACAATCTCTGATCTTTATAGTTTGAGAAAATCACGGTATCCCCAGAAATCCTAAACGCTCCTCCTCCATACTCTTGAGCCAACGTCCGTACAGAAAACTCCGGTGGAGTAATATCAATCGGTTCATCTCCAGCTTCCTTAACAAGAACCACCCGCCTTTTCCAAAAAAAAAAAAAAGAAGCAAAACTCATAATCGATATCAAAATAGATATTATATAAGCGATTCAAAAACATTGAAATTACCCAGATTCAGAAGGTCGTGACTCAAGCCAAAAGAGGTGACCCTGAGGGTCAACGGCGGTGCCACCGAGCCGTTTAGATGAACCCGAAACGACGTCGGCTGTGATGGGTGATTTCCATGAACCGTACGGTGCTGTTACTTTGCTGTTTTGAGAAGAAGACATTGTTTTGAAACTGCGGGGTGGATTCTTTTTTTGAGTAGCGGTGGTGAAGATGATTCTTTTAGTGAAATAGCGAGAAATTATGAGAGCGGTGGTGAATGGTGGTAGTGAAGTAATGGTGGAAGTGGCTAAGCGAGTGAGGGTCGAAATAGCCATTGAAGAATTTGATAGTGGATCAGGTGTAAACAGGTGTATTTTAGGTAGGAATGAGTTCTTGTCATCGTGGAATCATCCAGACCGTTGGATTTTCGGAAATCAATGGCTTTTGATGTGCATATCTATAATATTTTAAATATATCATCAAAATTATGAAATACAAATATATATTAAAATAAATAAAATTATAAACAAGATTTTACAAATTTAATATTTAATTAAATTTAAATATTTTATTTTTATTTGTTATAATTAACATAAAATAATATTTTTTATTTGAATTATCGAATATAATTAAAATATATTAATTTATCAGTTCAAATATTATAATAGAAAATTTTCAAATCGGCATTTTTAATATATTCAAACTACAATATAGTTTCACTTTATATTATATAATTAATGCAACGTAATATTATTCAAAATAATAACTAATTAACATAAATAATTTAATATTAATTAAATGATAACTTATTCAGATGTTTAGAATTTTATTCAATAATAACTTTAATTTACATTAATAAAATTAGCACGTTCTTTTTTTTAAAATAAAATTAGCACAACTTCATCAAAATTTTTAATTAGTAATTGTAATTATAATTATAGTTAAATTTTTCGTTATATTTTATGCTTAAATTTTATTCAAGTAATAACTCTATTTTAAAATTAAAACAATATTTTTTAGTTAATGATTATAAATTAAATTATAATTGTTTTTAAATATATAATTCTCACAACTCCAACTTTTAATAAATTATAATTAGTTTTTAATGAATAATTGTCGCAACCTCTATTTAACTTCAACTTTTTTATTTTTAAATGTGAATTTAGTAATATGATGAAAAATAAAAAGTATTATCGTCAGTTCAAAAGTTATTTTCAGATTCGTGCTTATATATATTAATGATATGTATGAGGTAAATAATATGAGTAATTTAAATAAAATGGTCCAAACCCGATTTCAAGATCAAGTCTCAACGACTCTTGAAACAGACACCATTGATTCGAGATTAAGTCTCGATGACTTAAAAAAAATTACATCCTTTCAAGATCAAGTCAGACAACCTTTAGATCGAAGCTCAAACTGAAGAGAATAATCAAATAAATTTTCTTTGTAAAACAATCCACAAATTGTTACCTCTTTTTGAATTTATCAATAAATTTGATTTCAAATTTTTAAGACTTTTGACTCAAAATACGTGTATACATATAATATTATATATTATTATAGATTTAATTTTTATGTATTATAAATTATATAATATATAAAAAATACAATCTAATTTATAATATAGTAACTCTATAATACTTAATAAATATCAGGCTACTTTTTCGGGTTTACAGTGATGAAAAGAGTTTTAAGTGTTCTAAGTGCAGACTCTAGTAATCGAGCTACCTGAAAACTATAAAACAGTAATATGTTACAAGTAATTCGTACGTAAGTGAACTCCATGAACTAAAAGACTTATCTTGGTGCTCAGTCGAAGTTGTCTACTTTGATCGGTGTAATGGGATCGGCAACATTGAAGCCTCCAATCAACCGTGCAAAAAACACCATTTGTTGTTCTATCGTGAATTTAATGTTCTCAGCCTGTTTAAGTACGGTATCACAAGGATCGATCATATTTCGGAATGATGAAAATTCGAAGTATATATTTAAGAGTGGGATGCATATATACCTTGCGGAAACCATGCTGTTCGCCTTCATACTCGACAAGAGCAACAGGCAAACCCTTTTCCTTCAATGCCTTGTAGATTTTACGAGCTTGATCCGGGGGTACAACCTGTGACACGTAAAGGTTATTCAAAATACTGAAGTCTGCTTGAATTGCAATAACAATTTTCGAAGACAAATTTCAAGTCACGAAGGGGTAAAAATACCATGGAGGCTCCCGACTAAGAGTAAGATTGCATTTTGCCCCCTCTACTCAAAAAATAACAAAATAGTCCTTGTACATTAGATCAATGAGTAAACTGATCCTTTCTGCTAAAAATTCCATCCATTTGTACAATTAAAAACTGGCGTATGACAGAATAACCAGACAATGACCAGTTTTTAATAGTAGAAATGGATGAAAATTTATCAAAAGGGCCAGTTTTCTCTTTGATCTAACATACAGAGACTAATTTGACCATTTTTTGAATAGAGGGCAAAATGCAATCAGATTTCTGGTATAGAGGCCTCCATGGTACTTCTACAAACTCAAGTCTTAACTAATAACCCCTTGATCTTCACTATTATGTAGCAAAAAAGAGTTTTAGAAGAAAATTTATGTACCTTGTCTTCGAGTCCCTGAAAGAGAATGATGGGACAAGAAAATTTATCTACAAAATTGATGGGTGATCGATCGAAGAAAGCCTTATCATCTCCTGCAAATGGCAAGGGATATGATAAACAACTAAAAGGATAAAAATTTAAAATCAAACTAGTGATTGGTTGACTTTTTCTAATTACCAACGAGTTTATCAAGATAATGGGATTCGAATTTATGTGTCTTGGCCTTCAACAAGTTTAAGTCAGCTACCTGTTCAGAAAAGAATTATACCATATAAAACTGTCGGTTTTCAGTTTCGTGCTTCTAAGATTCAAGATATATGCATACAGCGCCAAAATACAAAAGAGAAGGATATTTCGGTGGACTCTTAATTTTAAAAAAATGAGAAATAAATTACCCCATAGAGGGAAGCTCCAGCCTTGAATGTATCTCTAAAAGCAAGGGCTGCTAAGGTTGTGTACCCACCAGCAGAGCCTCCTGTTATACAAAGTCGCTCCTTATCTGCCTTCCCATTCTCCAACTAGAGAAAAGAAACATGCATTATCATGACAGAGCAGTATTGTATACATTATATCTCCATTCATTAGAATTTTGGGAATAATTGAACAAATTACCAAAAATTTAGCACAGCTACAACAGTCATCAACATCGACAATTCCCCAACGGTCCAAAAGTCGTTCACGAAATTCTCTTCCATAACCTACAAAATTGTGTCGTGTAGTCCAAACAAAGCACCATACTTAATCAGATATAAACCAAAAATGAATGTGTCTGCATGTTAGGCAAGGAGAACAAACCTGTGCTTCCACCATAGTTAACATCCACAAATGCCCAACCTCGGCTAGTCCAGTACTGGATGCTTAGATTCAAAATTCCACGAGTTTCAGCAGTAGGTCCTCCTGCCATATATTTCGTAACATATACGTCATAATGCAATCAAATATGGAAAGAATTTAGGTAAAAGTATCATAGAGGCCCCTGTACTGAGAGTCAAATTGCATTTTGCCTATTCTACTCAAAGAAGGGGCAAATTAGTCCCTGTACATTAGATCAAAGTGCAAATTAGTCCTTTCTGTTAAAATTTTCATCTATTTGTACTATAAACTAGTGTGCCTGGCAGAAAAACCAAACAGTGACACTTGGAGTGCCACGTGTACATTATACTGACATACAAAAACCAATTTTTAACATTAAAAATGGATGGAATTTTTTACAAGATGACCAATTTGCTCTTTGATCTAACGTACAAGGACTAATTTGCCCATTTTTTAGTAGAGTGAGTAAAATGCAATCTGACTCCTTTTACAAGGTCTTTTGTGGCACTTTTACCAAAGAATTTGCTAATGCACGGGGAACAACACTCATTAAGTGAAGGGGCATTTAACCAGTTTTCAAGATAAGCAAATACATTACCATGACTTTCCAACAGCAATGGCGGCTTTTCTTCCTGGCTAGCTTGATAAAGCAGATTAGTTGGCGGATAATAGTAAGCATAGGCATTTTGACCAGGAACCACTGTCGGAAATTCAATTAACTCCGGCTGACTGAAGTAAGACTCGTACTTTAAACAATCTGACGAAGACGACCAACAAATCTTGAAATCAACTACTTTACGGCCATCTAGAGTCACCTTCAACGACAACAAAAGAATGTTAAGACCATAATCAAAAGATCTCTACATGTAGAAGAAGAGGGCAACCTTACCTTAGCCACTGATGAAGGATGAACCGCAGAGGCTCCCTCGACATACAGATAATCATTCCATGAAGCCTGCAAATGAAAAAGCATATCTTTAAAAGAACGTCATTAGAATTTCGTACCTACAAATAAATTTGGGGTTTTGAAAGTACAATATTGTCTATATCCGTGAAAGGAATATCGAGCAGTGAAAATGAACCCTGAACATCTTCCAAAATTCCAAGATACGACTTCCCATTCTGCCTGCATTCAGACATTCAAGGTATCAATCAACAAAAAACTAGAAACATGTTCTTTTTTCTCTTTCCAACAAAGATCTTATTTGTATATCAAAGTATGTTGGGTAGTAATTTTCTCGGAATTACCTATAAGTGCAAGCAATTAAGGTTTTTCCAGCCTCGTTCTTGATGAACTCGTAAGAATTCATCCCAAAAATCCATAATGGTCTTGCAAACTCAGCATTCAAAGGATAAAGTGGAAGCACCTCGTTCTTAGATTCAACCTGTTCCAAGAGACGATAAAAGGTGATTAATTTTGATAGACACTCTTAAGGTTGGATAAATGCACAAACAAGTACTATAATGCAGAAAACCTCGACAAACCACCTTGGAGGGAGAAAAGAGAATGGGAAAAAATGGCATAATATCAAATCTAGCCCTTAATGCTTATATCTTTTTTGTCAATTTGGCATTTTTTCTTTTTTCTTTTTTTGTGTATGTTAAATTAGGCCTTCAACCTTTTAAAATAGTAAAATTTGACCATCAACTTTTTGAAAAAGAGTCGAATTGATTTTTTTAATGGAAATACTGACTAAAATGTTAAATTTTTACACATAGCAGTCCATGTGGCAATCTAAGTGTACTTCATGTTAATATTTTTTATTTTTAAGAACTTCTTATAATTCTTTTTCAATTTGATTTATTTTTTACGTTTATAATTTTAAAATTATTTGTTGAGAGTGACATATATGACAAATAGTGTCATGTCAGCACGAATTGCATGTAAATTGCCACGCGGGTTGTCATGCCAACTTCATTAAAAAATTGATGTTTTAGTCAATATTTCCGTTAAAGAAAAGCAATTTGACACTTTCTTAAAAGGTTAATAATCAAATTTAGCTCAGAAAATAAGGAATAAGCGTCAAATTAGCAGAAAATGAAAAATTTTAAAGCTAAATTTATCATTATGCCAAAAAAATTAATGAAACTGATCTTATAATACTAATTAGAACTATTACAAGCAATCAACAAAAAGGAACTTACCCATTTATAGAGATTCCAAAATCCATTTTTTCTATCTGTAATGAAAAATAGTTCTCCTGCACAAATCCAAAAATATTTTAATATTTCACTGATAAATTATTAAACAACTGATACATGAATCGTCACTTACCTAGAAGATAAGAAAATATCAAAAAGAGAGAAGAACATCGAACTAATTGGCCTAAACCAGGCAGAAATGACCGTATTTCTTTTTGGGGAGGACGGACTTTCCCGATAACACAGATGTTAAAGAACATACCGTTTCATTCATGAAAACTCCAAAATGTTTACGTAAGTATCATGAAAGCCTATATTTATATTTAGAATTGTTCACAAAATAAGAAAATTATCACAGAATACCTGTAGGGGACCACTTCGGTTCAGTAGGAGACTCCACGATTTTAGGATCATAACCAGCTACACAAACACGATTGTGTATGTCTCTGCGTGACATACCAATCCATAGTTATCAATATATTTATAGTATCAAAGATGAACAGATTCAACAATCAATAACATGGTAAAAGTACCATGGAGGCCCTTGTAGTAGGAGTCAGATTGCATTTTGCTCCCTTTAATAAAAAAAAGGGACAAAGAGCAAATTGATCCTATTAAAAATTTCATTCATTTCTACTGTTAAAAAATTGGTCTTGTACATAGCATGACGTATACATGGCATCACTATCTAGTTATTTCATCAGACACATCAATTTTTAACAGTAAAAATAAATGAATTTTTTAAAAGAAAGGATGCTCTTTTATCTAATGTACAAGGATTAATTTTCCCCCTTTTTAGTAGAGGGAGGCAAAATACAATCTGACTCCTACTACAGAGGCCTCTATGGTACTTTTACCTCTATAACAACTAAGCTTTCAATTTAAACAAGGAATGTTATACGAAACAAAAAGAATTCCAAAGACGAGCCATGTGACCACTGAAAGAATTCAACTCACCCATTCTCGGAAATATAGCCAACCCAAAGCTCCGATTTATCCCATGGCATGTTAGGATGACTCCATTCAATCCATGCCATCCTTTCACCTTTCGAGTCCAATCGAGGGAAAGCATAGAAATCATTGCCACTCACTAATACATTTGGTTCTGAAAGTTGACAAAAGGAAACAAAATTCATTTCTTGTAAACATACGAAACAACAAACAATAACAGATAACGTTAACATCATATGCAACAAAATTTACAAAGAAGATAAGTTGCATTTCTAGAGAAATTAAGTACCTTGGATATTCCCGTCAAGCGGCACTGCTACAATTGTTGTGGTTGAATTTGAACTACTTACACGGCGATCTGTGATAGATAAGATTGAATCAATAAAAAGGGACAATTCAAAAACCCATTAACTCTAGAGAAAAGGAACATACAAAACAAAGTGACTAACCTTCCATTACGGTGATATAACGATTAAACCTTGAATCAAAAACCCCATCGGCATAACTTATAACTGGTCCTCCATAATCTGGAGTGATTGGTACTGGACAAGAACCTGCTCTGCCATCCATTGGAATCAGTTAATTAAAGCCAATAAAAAAGCTTAACTTTCAGGATAAACTACCAGATAGTCACCCAGTTCGAGGGTGTTATTATTTTGGTCACCGGTTTTTATTGGTATAATAACAAATTTAGACCTTAACATTTCCAATTTGGTCCTAATTCTAAAAATTCAACAAATTCAACACTCTAAACTTACAAATTCTATCAATTTAATCCTAATCCTAACTTTTTAAGGTGAAAACACAGTAAAAGTATGAACCTTTGGAACTGGTTGATTGCTTATACAATCTCTGATCTTTATAGTTTGAGAAAATCACGGTATCCCCAGAAATCCTAAACGCTCCTCCTCCATACTCTTGAGCCAACGTCCGTACAGAAAACTCCGGTGGAGTAATATCAATCGGTTCATCTCCAGCTTCCTTAACAAGAACCACCCGCCTTTTCCAAAAAAAAAAAAAAGAAGCAAAACTCATAATCGATATCAAAATAGATATTATATAAGCGATTCAAAAACATTGAAATTACCCAGATTCAGAAGGTCGTGACTCAAGCCAAAAGAGGTGACCCTGAGGGTCAACGGCGGTGCCACCGAGCCGTTTAGATGAACCCGAAACGACGTCGGCTGTGATGGGTGATTTCCATGAACCGTACGGTGCTGTTACTTTGCTGTTTTGAGAAGAAGACATTGTTTTGAAACTGCGGGGTGGATTCTTTTTTTGAGTAGCGGTGGTGAAGATGATTCTTTTAGTGAAATAGCGAGAAATTATGAGAGCGGTGGTGAATGGTGGTAGTGAAGTAATGGTGGAAGTGGCTAAGCGAGTGAGGGTCGAAATAGCCATTGAAGAATTTGATAGTGGATCAGGTGTAAGCAGGTGTATTTTAGGTAGGAATGAGTTCTTGTCATCGTGGAATCATCCAGACCGTTGGATTTTCGGAAATCAATGGCTTTTGATGTGCATATCTATAATATTTTAAATATATCAACAAAATTATGAAATACAAATATATATTAAAATAAATAAAATTATAAACAATATTTTACAAAATTAATATTTAATTAAATTTAAATATTTTATTTTTATTTGTTATAAATAACATAAAATAATATTTTTTATTTGAATTATCGAATATAATTAAAATATATTAATTTATCAGTTCAAATATTATAATAGAAAATTTTCAAATCGACATTTTTAATATATTCAAACTATAATATAGTTTCACTTTATATAATTAATGCAACGTAATATTATTCAAAATAATAATTAATTAACATAAATAATTTAATATTAATTAAATAATAATTTATTCAGATGTCTAGAATTTTATTCAATAATAACTTTATTTTACATTAATAAAATTAGCACATTCTCTTTTTTAAAATAAAATTAGCACAACTTCATCAAAATTTTTAATTAGTAATTGTAATTATAATTATAGTTAAATTTTTCGTTATATTTTATGCTTAGATTTTATTCAAATAATAACTCTATTTTAAAATTAAAACAATATTTTTTATTTAATGATTATAAATTAAATTATAATTATTTTTAAATATATAATTCTCACAACTCCAACTTTTAATAAATTATAATTAGTTTTTAATGAATAATTATCACAACCTCTATTTAACTTCAACTTTTTTTATTTTTAAATGTGAATTTAGTAATATGATGAAAAATAAAAAGTATTCTCGTCAGTTCAAAAGTTATTTTCAGATTCGTGCTTATATATATTAATGATATGTATGACGTATATAATATGAGTAATTTAAATAAAATGGTCCAAACCCGATTTCAATATCAAGTCTCAACGACTCTTGAAACAGATACTATTGATTTGAGATTAAGTCTCGATGACCCCTAAAAAAAATTGCATACTTTCAATATCAAGTCAGACAGCCCTTAGATCGAAGCTCAAACTGTAGAAAATAATCAAATGAATTTTCTTTGTAAAAAAATCCACAAATTGTAACCTCTTTTTTAATTTATCAATAAATTTGATTCTAAAATTTTAAGACTTTTGACTCAAAATACATGTATACATGTAATATTATATATTATTATAGATTTAATTTTCTTGGATTGATACTTTGACAGACTCTCATTTCAATCGATTCTACCGATCGGTCCGGTCCAATTCAAACATTCTTGATGAACTTTTTTTAGTGTAATTGGACAAATACGGATAATCGGTTAACCAATAAGTGTTGAATGCAACATTAAAACATATTACATTTTTAGAAAGAGAGCTCAAGTTGAAATCCCGTAAAAAATATTATTGGCAATAGTAGCCACAAACCCTAAAAGGATTAGTATTCGTAAATTATAAAACAAACATAAAAAAATCCAATTAATAGTTACACATTTTTTGTTTGCTCAATTGTTCATTTTGTAATTTTTTAAAATTATGTCATTAATTATTGTAAGAATTATTTATTACAATTATTGAATTAAATAATTAATTCAATAAATTAACTCACCTCACTTAATTTACATAAAGGAGACTCGAACTTGAACGTTGAAGTTTCCGAAGTACTTAATAATAAAACATTGTGATTATTCTCTTTTGTTATGCATATATCACATATAATATATAGTTTTGGAAAGGGCTAATTATATTTAATTTATTTACTAAAATTTGACATATAAAATTTAGTTTTATATTTTTATAATGTTATTAATAGGTCCAATTAATAATATCATCGGTTATTTTTATTAAAGTGATGATGTGAAATATTTATTAAAACGACTCTTAGCCTTAAATCGACTTATAAATATATATTAGTTGAACATGATTGATTAAATTTTCACGTGACTCTGATTAGATGTCAAATTAGTGTAGGTGATTAAGCCCTAAATTTCAGTGTAGTGGAGGGACTAAAATCATAAATAAATATTCTAAATTTGATGGCAATGATGAAGGGAGTAAGACACGCGCTCCGTAGTGGAGAGTGAAACGAGAGAGTTGTTGGATAAAAAAAATAGACCAAAAAGTCAAAGGGATTCAACTCGAATCGTGTGAGATTCTTACAGGCTGGAAGTGGGGCCCGTCCTATGTGGGGACCTTTCCCTTTTTAGTATTTAACAGTGTTCCCTTCCTTTTGTATTTTTTTAAAAAATATAATAATTGATATTTTTTTTGTTTATTGTTATATAATTAATTAATTAATTAATTAAACTTAAAATAAATATTTTTAGGATTAACAATTTGAAATTGTTGTTTATTGTTATATAATTAATTAATTAAACTCAAAAGAAATATTTTTAGGTCAAACTACATCAACGATCACTAATTTTTACTAAATTATTAGTAAGTTTTCGTTTTGACTACTTAACTTCAAAAAGTTATAAAATGGTCATTGAACTATTCAAAAGTTTTAATGTAAGATACTAGGTTGTTAAAATTATTGTTGTATGACATTATCTATACACACTGTCTATACTAATCGAAAGCTCTTATTCCCCTTTTATTTTATAGTTTAGTGTTTTTTTTTTTATGGAACAACTTTGAACGTCATGAATCTACAAGCAAAATCCAAACAATTCTTTTTTTTTATCTTCGCCATCGGCTGTCAGATCTATTTGGATCTAAAATATGTTATTCTACTTGTTGATGGTCTTGATCTATCATATTGATCGTTGACTCGTCGCTTGGAGCTCACTAGGCAGAATTTAAAAAAAAAAAAAAAACCTTAATAGCCTAGTGCCTTAAATAAGATATTTCGAATAGTTCAGTGGCTTAAATAAAAATTTTCAAGTAGTTAAATGACCATTTTGTTACTTTTTAAAACTGAGTGACCAAAATGTAAACTCACTAATAACTTAGCGACATTTGTTGTAGTTTACTCTAAACTTAAACGATTTGTTTTTGAAATGTAGATTCACTAATTCATTCAATGAATGGAACCATACAATTCAGAGAAAAAATGACAAACACTCGTCGTAGATAGTGAAGGACAAGCTCTATCAACACAACAAAAGCTTTAGTCTCAGCATCAATAGAACATTATGACACGTTAACAGTTGGCTTTGTCACAACTCAAGCACGACATATCTGGAGTGATTGCAAGCACTTAATGCGATAAGGAAATCAGCCCCGGATGTCCAAAGCGGCGAGCAAAAATTGACAAAAGAATCGAGCATTCACCAAACTAGAGAGGAAGACGACAAAATCATCTCTAAAATCACTTGTAAAACTAAGATTACATGCATAAGAAATACTAAAAAATGCGCCACAAGAGCAGATAAAAACTTCTAAAACTGAAGACTTATTAAACAATAGAAAAATAAACAAAAAACATATAAAACTTAAGACAACACGGGTCCAAATCGACATGTGAAATCATTTATTATTTTAAAATACTCTCAAAATAGAAACATATTAAGAAGTTGACGAAGAGTCACCCACTTTCCAAGAAAAACTACTGATGCTGGTAGAGTTTTAGTGAACAACAGATACTGTCATCTATCCATCACAACTTGTGAAGACACAAAGATATCGACAAAATAAATCTGTAAATTGAAAAGAGAGAAATTATGTATAGTGAATGAAAAGAAGAAAAAAAAAGATTGATGGGAGAGAGAAAAGGCGAACGATTGCCAACCCAAAAGCTGACACTACCGCTAGGTAAAACAAAATGTATGAAATAAACTACTTGGAGAAAAAAAGAAGAAAATAAACGAAATATTTTTAAAAACATTATACGGTAATAAAATCAGATTTTTACGGCAAGTTGAATGAGAGCCGTTGATTTGAGTGACAATGGATTTGGATTTACAGCTGTAAATCTGCTGCGGGCAAAACTAAAGTAGTTGAAAAAGTAGGAGGGTGGAAGGCCCCACTTTCCGTTTTAAAACGTTTTGTTATAATGTTATGTGTTAAACAGCTCTGCCTTTCCTGTCGTCTACGAGAATATTTTTTATTATTATTTTTTTCATCCTTTGGTTTCCCTTTAATTCCAATAACACCCTTACTTTGACTAAATTGAAATTTTTTAATTTTTCCACCCATTTCCCTAAATATTTGCTCCATACATTTAAAATTTTAAATTAACCGGTGGTAAGAAATTTAATACCTCTTAAGTTATGTCTCGAATTTAGAGTTTTGTGGTAAAAATATCATAGAGATCTTTATATTAGGAGTTGGATTACATTTTACCTCATTTACTCAAAAATGGGCAAATTAGTTATCGTACGTCATCACTTAATAGGAGAGACGAACGGAATTTTTAATAGAAGGACCATCTTACTCTTTAATCTAATATACAAGGACTAATTTGTCCCTTTTTTTAAGTAGAAAGGACAAAATGCAATCTAACTCCTAATATAAAGGTCTTTATGATACTTTTACTGAATTTTATAGATAAAAAAAATCATTGTAAGAGCTTGTCTCTCAAAATGGGGTTCGATTAGCTCAACTTTAGGCTTAGTCGAAGCCGTTGAGGCTACCAAACATTGACAATCTCATACAAGGAAAAAAACCAAATTAACATTAACAATCCTTTCGATAATTTCTTATCACATTTTTTCACAACAATGTCAAACATCTATAAAATTTTAAAACCATAATTTTTTCTTTTAACATGCTTTTAAATCACATTTTTTTTCAACCTAAACTTTTCTTAAACCAACATTTTTCACAACAATGTCTTTCATTTGGAGTTGGTGGACTCCTCAACAAGTCTAGTATTATTTTTGGAGGTTTTGTCTCCTAATTTTATCGAAAGCCTAAGTGCTTGAAAAGGCAATCAAAGAGACGACAAATTCACATATCAAGAGTGTTATGTCGGGTATCTAAGAAAACGAATCATACGCAATACGCATAGTTGATCTTGATCTTGAACCCATGCCCTATAGGATATAAGACACTTATAGGTGAAAATGTTATTACTTGAACTAGCTAACACAAGTAATCTCTAGGGAAACAATAAAGGAACAATTGAGGTATAATCCTCATTAGAGTTCAATATAACTATTGAATACCCAAAGATATTAAAAATATAGGGTAAATTACATTTAAGGTCACTAAACTAATAGTAAGCCTACGTTTTGATCACTCAACTTCAAAAAGTTACAAAATAGTCACTAAGCTATTTAAAAGTTTTCATTTGAGTTAGGGGTGACATTAGAGGGGGCTAGTAGGGGCCCTGGCCCCTCTAAAATGAGAAAATTTGATTTTTGGCTTTCTATAATTTATAAAAAAAATTTAGTATAGGTAAAATTGTACATTGGCACCCTAAAATTGACAAAATTTTGATTTAGTCCTTTAAAAAAATATAAACATATAGGCTATTAAAATGGAAAATTTGCATTTTAACTCTCATAAAAATATAAAATTTAATTCTGCCCCCTCCAAAAAATAATTTTTGACTTTGCCCCTGATTTAAGTCATTGGGTTGTTAAAATCATTACTGTATATATGGCCTTATTTGTTCGCACTACCTACACCAACTGAAAGCTCTTCTTCCCCTTCTCTTTTACAATTCAATTTGATTTTTCATGAAACAACTTCGAATGTCATGAATTTGTAAACAAAAATCCAAACAACTTTCATCTTTGATCTTCGACACTAGCAGCCAGATTAACTTGGATCTAATATATGTTCTTCTACTCGTTGATGGGTACCAATCCACCATACCAATTGTTGAATTGTCAGATGGAGTTTGCTAGCCAAACTTTTAAATGAACTTAACAATCTAATGGCTTAAATAAAAAAAATAAAAAAAAACTTTCAAATAATTCAGTGACTTAAATAAAAACTTTCGAATAGTTCAATCATCAAAACGTAAACTCGTGATATATAAGGTTATTTTATGTCAAAATTCTCAACATTCCAAACGAGAAAGAAATTAAATTTTGGACCCAATGGTAAAATTAACAAATAAGGACAAAACAGAATGACAAGACAGATCTTTTACAAAACAAAATAAAAATGTCAACAAATAAAACCGGTGAGCCAAAGGGTACTCATCTACTGGACAAAACCTTCCTTAGATCCCCCCACCAACTTTATAAAAAAAGAGCCATAACCCTATTTCCTGGAAGTACCCACTCGCTACTTGCCTTACTACATTCATGCACCATTTCCTTTCAAAATCTCCATCTTTAACTTAAAAAAACCACTTCAAATTCCCCATAATCTTCATTACCAACTTTCATTAGCAATGAATGGGTGTTCATCATCAACATCATCATCCGATACATCCTCATCGGAGTCATCAAGGATCAAAGGTCCATGGAGTGCTGAAGAAGATCGGGTTTTAACTCGTCTTGTTGAACGATACGGTGCTCGGAACTGGTCATTGATAAGCCGATACATAAAGGGTCGCTCAGGGAAATCGTGTAGGTTACGGTGGTGTAATCAGCTCAGTCCTGATGTTGAACACCGTCCATTCACAAAAGCGGAGGATGAGACTATATTGGCTTCTCACGGTGTTTATGGTAATCGGTGGGCTACTATTGCTAAGTTGTTGCCGGGGAGGACGGATAATGCTGTGAAGAATCATTGGAACTCGACGTTGAAGAGGAGAGCAAGGGAGCAAAAAAAGGAACGGAAGGGATCTGTGGTGGTGGACGAGGAGGAGGTGTTGACGGCGTTGACTCTTGCGCCGCCGGGGAGTGGTGGGGTTGACGGTGGAGGGGAGGAGAGAAGACGGAGTAACGGCAGAGTTTTGGGATGCGATGAAGGGTGTGATTGCTAGCGAAGTTAGAGAGTATATGAGCTCTACATTATCAAGTAACACATCGAAGCTTCATTGATGAAAAGAAAGGTGAATTTACTTGATAGGTCCTTCTGTTATAGGACTTCGATCAAATTAGTCCTTATACCATTAAATGAATTAATATAGTCTTTGTACTTTTAAAAGAATCAAATAATGTTAAATTGAAATATAGTTAACCTTTATTGTTTAACAAAGTTGATAATTATAAAGTTCTTTTACGGTTTTGTAAATTAAATCTTTTGTTTGGAATTGAATTTTAATTGAAAATAATAATTTTTAAGATATTTTTTATAACTTTGTTACAATTTGAACTTGTTTGATTCTTTTTAATAGTATAGGGACTAAATTAATTCATTTAATAATAGAGAGACTGATTTAATCCACTCCCTATAATACAGGGACCTTTCAATTACTTTGATAAAAAAAGTTATTTATGTATTCTATTGGGGTTTTAGATTTGTATTTGATGTTAATATGGTGAATTTTGTTTATTTTTTATTTTTACTTTAAAATGGCAAAAAGAAGAGAGGAAATTTTAAGATTTTTATGAAATTAACGTGCTTCAGCTTAAAGGTATTTTTTTTTACAATGTCTAGAACTACTAATAATCTCTTCCCAACTCTTAAATATGAGGATAATGCGTTTCAGCGCATTCGAATCCACATCCTCCTATACTAATAATAATACCGATATCAATAGAACTTAATTTAAAATTGAAGATTGAGACTTAGCTTAATTGACATTGGTATTGTTGCTAGTGCAGGAGGACGTGAGTTCGACTGCGTTGAAGCACATTATCCTCCTATTTAAGGGTTGGGGAGGGGTTATGGATAGTTCTAGGCATTGTATAAAAAAAACAGATATGGTGATAACTTATAACGAAATTAATGTTAAAAAATAGGGACAAAATAAAAATATTAAAAAGTATTGAACATCTTACAACCTTTTATATTTTGAAGTTTGAGATTTAATTTATGTAATTAAAAAGTTGAATAATTTTATATTTCAAAAATTTTAATTTAGTTTTTTTTTTCAGAATTTATTTATCTTGAATTCATAATAATTTTTTTATTTTTTTTGAAAATGACATGATTGTATGAATGTTGTTGAGGGATTCCTCAACGGTTTAGTATTGTTTTCAATGGAAGGTTGCCTCTCGACTTTTTGGAGAGCTTGAGCGCTTGAGGCTACTTGAAAACCACATTTCAAGGGATAAGACATAGGTTCAAACCTTACCAAGTGCAAATGCCCACATTTCTTTGGAAGGTGACAAGGTGATCAAGCACCACGCACGGTTCAGTTTGACGAAATACTCCCTCTCTATTGAATTCATCATCTTTTTAAGTAGTCTTAAGCACTTAAGTTCTCCATAAAGTCAAAAGACAAATCGTCACTCAAAACAATACAAATCTGTTAAGAGGTTTATCAGCTCTTGATAGACAACACTTTGACGACTTTTTCAAAAAGAGTCGATTTTTTCTCAGTAAATATAAATTTTCGATAGAAGACACTGATGATATTAATTATTCATCAAGTTGGGGGCTAGGTTTGATAATTTGACAGCCATGGTAAATCAAGTTGTTTTATTTTATTGTAAGAATTTTGTAGTGATCCTTGTTTCAAAAGACAAAACAAACCACTAGTGAAATTTACTTATGTTTTTTTTTGCTCCAACAACAAAATCCAAGATTAATATTATACTCCTTAGAATACCCTTTGTATTTGTTTTATATTTGTTCATGGGTCGAGTAACTCACTTGTTCGACTCAATTTTAATTTGAACAATAAAAAAATATTTTTAAAATTTAAATATAAAAATATATAAAATGTCAATTAAAAATATATACTTAATATATTATTAATTTTTAAATAATAAAACAATTTTTTTTGGAGCTTGAAAATTTTTCTAGAACTGAGACTCGACATTTCTCATAAACACTTCCATTAGAGACCTTACTGAATAGCCTCTTGGCACAGTTATAACATTTTAATTAGGAAATTTGAACTTTTATATGAGACTTTATAACATTTTAACTATGTAAAATATTAGATTTTTTTTTAATTCTATAAGATTTTATAATGTAAGAAATTATTTAATATTTTATGATGGGTTAGTAAGAGTCGAATTTTTCATTTTCTTGAGGTCAAATTCAAGTATTAAACTTTTAAATAAAAATCGAGGTTTGGAGAGCAAAAATTCATCTCATGCAACTCTGTTACTATTGCTAGTATTGCTAGTTGTTCGGATTTAAGTTCACGTCAAAGCAAAATTTACTTAAAATTGTGTCTATAACTTATCAATTTTGACCCGAACTCAAGAATTCAATTTGATCAATCAGAATCCAAACTTAAATACCTAACCCAACTTAAATTTACCATAAACAATTAACAACCCAAGCTGATTCAATTCATATTAAAATTAATCCAAATTCGAAATCATCTAAACTCAAAACAATCCATAAACATACAACAATTTTATTCCCAATGATAAAAACCCATAATTTATTATATATATTCAATCATGGTTGATATATCATCCTCTCCCCCATGATTGAAACATTCTAATAAAAGACACAATAATATCTATCCATATATATATGTCAAATGATATATATTTTTTAAAAACGTGGCCAAGGGACAATAACCATCTTCATCAACCCTTCTTTACAATCATTAGCTTCACCAGAAGCAAAATAGAAAACCCTCCATTGATTCAGCACAAATTTGAACCCATCACCTTTCAGTTGTGTTGGATTAGCCAATAGCTTTGCTTTGCTGAAATCGCAGGTCGAGTAACTCCACAAGTTTGGCAGCAAGTAAACACTGTGTGGTGGGGTGCTGTTTTCGTATTTGAACACTGTGCGGCAGCAAGTAGACAAATGGTTAAATAAATAATGGTGTTTAGGGTGTATTTAACGTTGCTTTTGGAGTTTAAAAATAATTTAGAAAGCACTTAGCAAAAGCAGTTTTTAAGTGCACCAACAATGCTAAATTAGCTCTAGTTTTGTTTGAAGTACCTAAGGTGTCGTGGAAGTAAAAAGGTGCAGTGTTGGCCGCCCATTCGGTGTAATTGTAGCCATAACGCCAGTTTTCAGAGCCTCCGACGATCACCGTCGCAGCTCGAGTGACAGTCAAAAGAGAAGCACCTAAAGCAACCAAGAGGATGATTTGTTGAGCATTGAAACCAATTGAAGCCATCTCTCAAGTTGATTTGCTTGAAGGGAAATAAAAAACTTGCTAGGTAATTGAAATGATGACAATGGGAGAAGGGAGTTAAAACCTTATATATATATATAGGAAAGACATGCATGACAATGGGATCCTCATCTAGAATCAAATATATATATATATATATATATATATTCTTTTCTCATTAGCTAAATTACCTTAATATCACCTACATGAAACGGTCCAATAGAACATAATATTGTGTAAAATTGTCATTGAAATGAGTTGAAGAACAGCAGTTTAGTCATAAAAAATTGGGTGGAAATCCAATAGTTTGAAACAAAAATTGGGATATGATTAGGGGGTCCTTTAGGTCATCAAAATACAATTGTGGGTTAGTTAGATGAAATTTTTTTCAATGTTGAAGACTTAATTGTCAAATGATGGCATTTTCTCCTAACTTTCATTTATTTGGAGTTGGATGTTAACTAAATGCCTTTTAAATTTTATTTATTTATTTCTAAAGTCAAAAATCAAACTAAGACTTTAATCTATTTCAATGACAAGATTGATTAATGATCTTTGGTCTAATTTTTATTTTAGTCTTTTTACTACGTTCAAATTTGAGATTTAATCTTTTCATTTTAATTTGACGTAATTTAATAAGTCTAGTTAGAACTTTATTAGACATAATAATACAAGTAATTATTGTCTTTTAGTCCCTCAAAAAAAAATTCAATTTAAATTCTTTTAAATCCCTCCAAAAAAATCATAATTTTATTTTAGCCTCTCACTACTAAATTCCTCGCCTCACCACATCAAAATCTAATCAAATTAGAGATTTGTTCGGTCTGGTAATGGAAGTTCTAGTTTGGGCTTAAAGGGTTGAACAAAGAAGAGCAAATCCTTAAGGCCTAAAAGAAAGGGCTTATCTCACACCAAAGAAATATACCCATGGAAGTCAATAAGACAACTCAGCCCAACAACATGAAGAAATCATTGTTGCCTTATGTTGTCCCCATAGCCTACACCAGTGTTGTCTTCCTCCTTGCGAATCTTTGGTGACAGAGTTCAGTTTTGGAACTGAAGTGTTCAGAGGGGTAACTGTCCTGAAACTCCCTTGTTTTTTTTTTTTTTTTTCATATTGGGTTAACAATTTTGGGTTTATTTCCTTATTTCTTATAATTGTGAAAATCAACTACAAATATGATCTTAAATGTAATGTATATTTGTTTTGAATCTAGGGTTCTTACTATATTGTGGAAAAAAAGAGAGGATTTTGGAGGTTATAATTAGACAAGAAGATGAATTCTGGTTCTAAACAAGGTTTGTTTTGTCTAAAATGGCCTTGGGATGTTAATAAACAGTCTAAAAGTTCCAATCTTTGTACCTTTGAAGGTCCTTGGTTATTCAAATCTATGCAAAATCTTGGTTCCTTTGTTCTAAATTCATTCAATTCAGTTTCGGGTTTAAGGTTTAGTAATTTAAACCCTACCCAAATTGCTTTTGGGGTTAGTCAAAATGGGAACTTGAAGTTTAAAAGGAAACCATTGAGTCCTGATGAACAAGGGGAAGCTGAACATAGGGCTTTTGCATCGGCATTGGCTAGTGGGAAATCGGCAACGGTGATCGAGTTTTACTCGCCAAAATGTAGTTTATGTAATTCCTTACTTAAGTTTGTCATGGAAGTGGAGAATAGGAACTCGGATTGGTTGAACATTGTCTTGGCTGATGCCGAGAACGAGAAATGGTTGCCTGAGGTAACTTTTTTATCTCCCGGTTTTTTATTATATGTTCGAGATTGAAATACGAAATGCTATTGTTTTTGCCTATGATGTATATGCTTGACATGTTTTTGCATCTAGTTTTTTGATGGACATGGACTCAGATTACGGATATTGCTATAGGTTGTAATCGGTTGGTATTTAGGGTCAGTATTAGATCGTATTTCCTATCCATAGGTCAATCTCTTTTGTTCCTGTTCTGCTTCAATATCAGAATTTCTCGTGATAGTATCGTAGCACTCCTTTTCTTTCCTAGTTTTGGTGAATGAGGTTCGTTTCCCCCCGTTTTATATTGCTTTATATGGACCTAAAAAGACCTCTTAAGTTCGATATTCAGCCCTTTGGCCGTTGCAGTGTTTGAGGTTCTCGGGCTATTCTCGGTTTGCTATTTGAAGGAAGTGTGTTTAACAACATGATTTGAGTAGCAAAGTTCGAAGAGACCTCTTTGCATAACTTTCTTGTTGTTGCAGTTTTTCTTTCTTAAAATCATGTACTTAGTGAACCAAATATATACAGTTTTTATAACCCGTAGCTGCTGTTTCTTGTATGAAACAAAAAAAAAAAGTATAGTAGCAGAATTTTTTTTCTTTATTAGATAGATAATGGAAACAACAACATTGCAGAGAGTGTTTATATTTTGGATTTCCACATTTTAACCCAATTGCGTTGAGCTTCTTCCAATCCCAGCAAAGAACCCTTCTTCTTCGGGTCCCAACTCGCAGACAAAGTCCCATAAGCAATCCTAAGCGTTGATGCCCCAAAAGTAATGAACGTAGTCAAGAATGGCAGCCACAATGGCACATCCCACAAGTTTCGCTCTTTCGCTACACCAAATAGGTGCAGTAAAGCCAGACCCGTGGCCATTGAAACTCCCACAGAGGCCAAAATCCTTGCTATCATCCTCTCAAACACTACCTGGGGAACTTCCTCGTCCTCATTGTTGTTGTTGTTTGAGCTTTTTTTTGGCAGCGTTTTCTTTCATGGTAGCCTGTGGTGTGCCGGAAAATCCTTCGGCCTTGGCCTGATGTTTCCGTGTTGATGAGGGTTGGTTTTATTTCTGGTTTTTGATGATTGTAGGAAGGATTGTTGGGGATATTGAATCCCATGAAGAAAGCTTTGGAAGGTATTGTAAGTTATACTAGTGTAGTGCAGAATGAAGATAATATTTTTCTTTCAAAATTATATAGTAATCTTATATCAATGTAAAATTAATATGATTTTATATATTTGAATAATTTTTTTATGGCACAATATTTTATTAAATTATAATATTTTTATTCAAATATAATTAAATTGTATTAATATAAAATTTAAATTTAAATCCAAAATATAAAAATTTATATTTTAAAATATAAATATTATCGTCATTCTGCAACAAATGTAAAATCTAAAATGAAAATATCTCATACTAAAATTATTGGAGAAAGCACTGTCATTCAAAGTTTTGGATAAGATAATTTAGTTATAAGAACATGGAACATTGCTTGGTGGAGAGGAACCTGACAGAAACAATGAAGAGTACACTCTCACTAGAAACCCAGCACTTTTACCTTCCAAAGCTTTCTTCATGGGATTCAATATCGCCAACAATCCTCCCTACAATCATCAAAACCCAGAAACAGAACCAACCCTCATCAACATGGAAACTTCAAGCCAACGCCAAAGGATTTTCCAGCACACCACAGGCTAACGTGAAAGAAAAGGCTGCCAAAAAAAGCTCAAACAACAACAAGAACGAGGACGAGGAAATTCCCAAGGTAGTGTTTGAGAGGATGATAGCAAGGATTTTGGTCTCTGTGGGAGTTCCAATGGCCACGGGTCTGGCTTTACTGCACCTATTTGGTGTAGCGAAAGAGCAAAACTTATGGGATGCGCCGTTGTGGCTACCATTCTTGACTACATTAATTACTTTTGGGGCATCAACGCTTGGGATTGCTTATGGGACTTTGTCTGCGAGTTGGGACCCGAATAAGAAGGGTTCTTTGCTGGGACTGGAAGAAGCTCAACGCAATTGGGTTGAAATGTGGAAAGAAGAAAATAATGGGCAGTGGTGACTGGTGCTGTGCTCATCACACATTGGATCAACATCAAGCCGATTGCCTCTAGTAGTAGTAGATGTCATATTTACGGCTTTTAATGTACAACCCAATCTCTTTTCTTTTTGGTGCCTAAAAGGAAACACTCTCTGCAATGTTGTTTTCATTATCTATCTAATAAAGAAAAAATTCTGCTACTATACTTTATGTTTCATACAAGAAACAGCAGCTAGGGGTTGTAAAAACTGTATATATAAGTTCGGGTTGATTACTTACAGATATTTGTTTTCATATAGCTTCTCCATTACGACATCAAGTATGTTCCTTGCTTTGTGCTGTTGGACAAAAACGGATTGGCACTGGCAAAGACCGGTATCCCAAGTAGTCGTCTCCATGTAATCGCAGGCCTCTCTCATCTTCTCAAGATAAAGCGTCCTACATCCGATGGGTAGCTCTTGCATTTACAGTGCCTTAGTCTCGTATTGACGGTGCCTACATCAATGAAAGTATTTTTAGTCTCGTATTTACAGTGCCTTAGTCCTTTACATGAAGAGTTAGAAACGAACATGTTAACTACTGTTATCCATGATGCAATTCTGACTACTGTCTTTATGTTCATAATCAATGTATGTTACAAAATTTTCCTACGTTGTCAGCCCGACATTTGAGAAGATAAGTAGGAATGAGGACATGCTGTTATTTGTGTACTGTATGATCTGTTTCGGTATTTGCTTAACCGAATATTCCGATGAACAAGATCCCCCTTTAACCGTGACTCATGCCATGTTCGGCACTAGGGACCTGCAGGGCTTCACTCTCGTTTTGATAGAGATAAATATAGTGAACTTTTTACCTTGTGTATGTAAGTTCTTGGTTGGTCCTTACACTAAGAATTAGATTGCATTTTATCCTCTCTACTAAAAAAAGTAGGCAAATTAGTCCTAATACATTGATCAAAAAGTAAACTGGTTTTTTTATTAAAAATTTCATTCATTTTTACTATTAAAAATTAGTCTATACACTGAGGTAGACATAATTTCTTGGATTAAACCTTATTAGAGATTGGATTTGGCTTGATTTTGCAATAATTAGGGGGTTTAATATGTGGTTAGGGGAGGGTCTTAAACAAAATAAACTAAAGATTTGGCAAACATTTTCAATTGAAAAATAAAGTTCCATAACCAACAAACCATAATCATCTCCAATTGAGCTTGAAGCTCATAATAAAAACTAGCAATGCCAACAATAAAAATGTTACAAAGTTGACAAAAATCTAGCAAAAAAAGGACATACATTACAAGACAATAACAACCCATGTTTCAAGAATCAATGTCAAGTGGTGGGGTTTTGTGGAGATTGATCTTCTTGCTGTGGTGGCTGTCGTTGAATTGGTGGTGTTAAAACTGAGGTAGCTGGCGGTGGTGGTGGTGGCGGAGGAGGGTAAACCCTACCGTCGATGCAAGAAGAACACTTTGTTTCGATCCAAGTTTCAACGTCGAAATGACCCAAACCCATGATTTTCCGGCCGGTACATAGACGTCCGATCATGCCGGCGATAATGCCTAAGATTATGATAACTAAAAGTACACCTATAAGAGGAGGAAGGGAAGGATGGGTGGTGGTTTGAGAGTTGTGATATGGCTGCTGGTCAGGTACGGTCATCGTCGGCGGCGGTGGTGGTTGCTGGGTTACCGTCATTGACATTTTAGTGGTGACCCAGAACCGGAAAATGATTGATGGTGGTGCTTGTAATGCAGAAATGGAGAAGAAAGAGAGCAATGGAACAATGTGAAGAAAAAAAAAAGTGAAGAAAGGGAGATTCTTTATATAATTGTGAAGAACATACAAAAACAGTTGTAACTTTATCACTTAAAAAGAAGCTTAAATATCATGACTTTCTTAAGTTTTTTTTTCATGGAATGTACAATTTTTTTTCCTGAGATTCTTCCTTATTCGATAGTCATATTGGGTCTCGATTAAATCGAGATTTAAGTTAGATCAGACCCTTGAATAAGTTTTAAAATTAGTTTCTCCCTCTGAACCCGAAACACAATGTTTTCAAAAGTAGATCGGTGGTTGAGTTGTTTAGACCACTGGTTCGTCAATTTTACTAATTTGGACTGTTTAATTAAATAAATTATTAAAATTAAAAAAATTAGAAACCAATTCAAATCATTAGCTTAATAGATTTTTTTAGCCGGATTCAATTGATTCGTACCGGCACCTCGATTGTTCGGGTCCATTTTAAATAAACAAGCTAAGACATTACTTAGAGAGGTCCTTCCCATTTAACCTAATATAGGGATTGAATTATCGGTGAAAATACTTGACATGCCCACTATATAGGGGTTGAATTAAATTACCACATTTACTATTAAATAGTTCAATTTAATCCCTTTTACTATTAAAGAAAATTAATTAAAGTCATTTTAGC
Source organism: Gossypium sturtianum (assembly GCA_025698515.1). NCBI lineage: Eukaryota > Viridiplantae > Streptophyta > Magnoliopsida > Malvales > Malvaceae > Gossypium > Gossypium sturtianum. Next base: position 161,674,292 of record CM046948.1, read on the forward strand.
AAAGTCAATATTTATTGTTTAAAAAAATGCTATTTACTATTTAATGGAGTTCACATCTTTAAAGCTATTATCAGTGGCGAAGTCAGAAATTTTTTTTAGGGGATTCGAAATTAAATTGTAAATTTTACGATAGTAAAAATGTAATTTCACCATATTAATAGCCTCTATCTTTATAATTTTAAAGGATCAAATCAATTTTTTATCATTGTTGGGAGGTTAAAGTGTAATTTTACCTTTACTAATTTAAAATTTTAAAAATTTCAAATGACCTAAATAAAAAAATTTCTATTTTAGGGGGTCAGGGCCCTGCTAGTCCTCCTATGAATCTACAATAAAAGAATCTACAAGTACTTTCCTATGAATTATGCCAAATTATAGTGATTAAACCTCGAATTTAAGCATAAAAGGACTAAAATCACAATTTGACCCATTTGAAAAGATTGATGGCCAAGATTCAAGTGAAAGATTTGAGTGAATGAAACATCATAGATCAGCTCTCTACTGAGTACTACTGCCTACTGGTGACCAATGGAAAAGATGGGTAGTTTCAGTAAAAGGACAAAGGAAAGGGCAAAATGTAATCAGAAAAAGGTAGTGGGGAATCTATGGGACTATGTCTAGGGTAAGGTTTAAGAAAAAAGAAGAAATTAAAAAAAAAAAAAAGAAGTGGAAAAGCTTTTTTCCTTGAGAAGCCATTTTCAATTTTTAAATCATTTGAGGTTTTGGATTATTTTAAATTTAAATTATTTCGGGTTTGGGCTATTTTAATTTTGGGTTTATCAAAAAAAAATTTAAATTAAGTTTTTTTAGGGTTTAAATTATTTTAAACTTTTATCATTAGGGTTTGACACTCAAGTTTAAGATATTTTTGAACAATAAGAATGTTGGAACTTAATTTTGGTGGGATCTAATTAAAATTTTCAAGTATTTTAAAAGTTTAATGAGATTTTTCTTAAAAAAAAATTGAGGGTCTTATTAAAATTTCTACTAGATTAATGAGAATTTGCAAAAAAATTAAGAGGACTTAATTAAAATTTTCAAAAAATATCAAGGGGCAAGCCCCCATGGCCATCATTACCATCTACCCTTGGTTTTGAGTTACTTGTTCGAGCATTTTCAGGTTCAAATTATCAACTTTTTATAATCAAATCAAATTTGCAATACTTGAAAAAACTTTGCACGACGATCTACAATACATGAAATTCATCATTGTCTGTGCCATATACGGATTAAATTACTCAATTTATAATAGATTTTATATTTTTACCACGTTTTCAAATGTGAAGCTACCATGTATCACCATTGTTATTGGTCGTTAGTGCCACCTCAATGTATTTTAATAGTGTTAATCAGATACTTAAAAAAAGTACCAAATTAGCTTACGGTTTCTAAGTTTAGATACCAGTTACGTTTTAAAAAAATTTTAGGGACCTAGTAGAAAATTTAACCAAGATATACAACCTTTGCAACACATCAAGTGACAATTAAGAAGAGGCTAAATTAGCATTGGTGCAGGCTACTTTCCAACATCTGAAAAAGGGATTTGTAGTGGATGCTAATACGTGGTCAGAAACCTGTAATAAATAAAGCCAAAGAAATAACTGATTAGATGCTTTGTTTCAACCAATAAAAACATGGATTAATCAGTATTTCTTTTTTATTTTTCTACGCATCTATCTAAGCGAGTTCAATAACTAATATTCTACATTTTATAAGCTTATTAAAGAATAAATGCTAGCTACGAGTTTTAAAGCTACTCCATACCCAATGAGAGGATTGAACCTTCGACCTTTGATTAAGGTAGGAGAAACCCTTATCATCTCATCTAACACTCGTGGTGAAATTTTGCTTAGCCAAACACCAATTTTTTGTAAAAGAGAAAAAGAAAACTTGGGTCTAATTGTAATTTTAGTGTGTTTTTTTTCTATGATGAGAATTGGGATATGTTGGTCTATCTATTTTTATAATGTTATTGGTATATCAAAATTGATACATGACAACGTGGAATTTTTGTTACTATTAGTCGATTACGTGGTCGACAACACATCGGAATTTTATATGTATGCTAAACATCAATGTGCACCCACTAATAACGTTATAAAAATAGAGGGTCCAAATCAAATCCGACCCTCAAACTATACCACTTTTCCCACTTTGCTACTTTTTTTTTTGTCAAAATCAATATCTAAACCATCAATTTTTTGTCTTATTTTATCCCAAAACACAATGGTAACCAGTAATTACCTAACATCAGACACTTTTTTGGATAAAATGAGACAAAACTGATAGTTTAGGTATTGCTTTTAACCCCATAAAAACTTAGTAAAAAGACCTCTTTAGTCCCTCTCAATTTTGAAATTGAGCAGATTGGTTCCATAAAAAAATTGGAGCAATTTAATCCCTTTCAATTTCCAAAGTGAGCAACTACAAGGACAATTAATCAATGCGTTAATGCCATTCATCAATTATACTTAATTCTGATTGACATAGTGACAAATTAGCCTTCGATGTTTACATATTTTCTTATTTTGGCTTTAATTCTAAAAAATCAACAAATCCAGTCTTAACATTTACACATTTACACAAATGTTGCGGGATAATTTTGTTAAATTAGGCCAAATTGACAGAATACGTAAACTCTGAGGGCTAAATTTTTTATTATACCAATCAAAATCATGTACAGTTGGTTGCTCACTTTTGAAATTGACGAGATTAAATTGCTTTGATTTTTTTTAGAGGGACCAATTTGCTCAATTTCAAACGAGAGGGATTGGAAAGGCCATTTTACAAAAAAAAAAAAAAAAAACTTTAGTTTGGGAAAAAGCAGTACAGTTGGGGGGACAATTTTGTAGTTAACCCTCCAAATTATGTCAAACTAAAATAGGGGGAGGATCAAGTCACAAAATTCATCATCTTAAAAGGACTAAAACCAAATTAAACCAAAAACTCAAAATCCATTTTTCTAAAAAGGCTATTGCAGATCATACGTGGGGGACCTGAGTTTCACAGTTATGGTAGCTTAACCTTAAAAAAAAAAAAAAAAAAACCCAGTAATAATGGAGTCAAAGCATATATATATATATATTACAATAATAAGTGCTGAATATTTATAACTTGTTTTTACCTCATTCATAAACATTTACACCAATGACCAAACCCTACTTCATAGTAATCCCCACCTCTCATTCTCTTTAAAAACCAATCAATTTTCAAAACCTATTTGCAGAAAAATTCTTACCAATTTTGTGTTTTTTTAAGCAAAACATTGAATGGTGTCTGGTCATAGGTTTGTAAATTAAAAATCTCTTAAGGATTGCAGATACCATTTTGTAAATAAACGACAAAACTGCCCAATTTGCATCTTCAATATCATCTGTGTATATATATATATATATATATATGCTGTAAGAGAAAATCACATGCACATGCATTTCAATGTATTTGGAATTTTTGTTCGTTGTTATGCATCTTAAATTCATCTTCAAGGGCAAAGTTGGTGATTTTAGTATTAGGGGTCGAGATGAAATTGTAAAATTTTTGGAGGTTTAAAAAAAAGTTGGTGTTGAAAGGACTTTAATTAAATTATTGGTTTTTGAGAGGGACTAGAAATGAAAATTTCCATTTAATCAATAGGCTTAAGTTTTATTATTAATTTTTTTGGAAGAGGTAAAAATGCAACTGTTGTATTGAACTAAGGGGCCAAATGTTTCAATTGTTCGGAAAAGATTGTTGGCATAATGATAAATTTAACCCTTAATGTTTATATATTTTGTCAATTTAGTACTTTTTTAAAGTTAAATTTGACTATTAACTTTTTAAAAAATCAAATCACTTCTTAACGGAAATGTTAAAAAACATTATTTGTTTAGTGATATTGGCATGACAACCAACATGATAGTCTACATGTATTTTATGCTGACATGACGTAATAAAGAATTTTAAAATAATAAAAATATTTTTAAAAAATATGAAATATATCTAGATTATCATGTGGGCAACCATCATTTCAGTTCATATTTTCATTGAAAACCAATAATAGACTATTTTTGAAAAGTTAATAATCGTATTCGACTCTTTTTAAAAGATTGAGGACGGAATCAACTAAAATAAATAAATGCAGGTCTTAATTTATAATTATACCAAAAACTCTTTTAAAGAAGTAATAACAAGATTAGGTAAAAATATGTCAACAGTCCCTATATTAGGTAAAAACATAAATTGTTAAAGAAGTCCCCATATTATGCACATTTTTTTATAATTCAACAACATTAAACTTTTTTTCTTTTAAATGTGTAGAAAATGTCCTACCCATATAAAAATTGTTAAAATGTATATATCACATCATCAAATGTTAAAAAAAAGAAGATTAACTTTAAATGTGACTAGAAAGTAAAACTATCAAATTATAAATAACAAAGAGACTGAATCGCCAAAATTATATTGTACGGGGGCCTTTTATAAAATTTGACCAATATTATTTGCTTAAAGAGTTCAGTAGGATAAGTATAGCTTTAACCAGTTCCCTGTTTCTTTTTCTCAGCCAATTTCATCTACATTCACTACTCTACATACCTTGAAAAACCGACACAACATTCAACGGTGCCGATCACCGGTTTATAAGAACCGATTTAACCTGAGCCTCATGCATATGGAACACAAAATATGCCCTGTATTTTGTAGCTAATATAAAAACAATTTAGTGATAATGCTTTAGAGAAACCGGGTCGGAATATAGTCATTTATTCTTAACGGATAGCTGTAGAATTCCTCGGTTCGAGAATCGCCTTTCCTGTGTTGGAACGGTTTCCACCACGGGATTCCTCTATCGTCCACCTGTTTTGCTTCTAATGTGTTATCGAGCACGGTCCCAACGATGATGGCCACGGTTGCAGGCGATGAAAACAAGGTGTTCAATATACTGTTAAACTGCATGTGTTTGGAAAATTAGAATCGAGTGAATATCGGACCAGTGAAACAAAGAAGAAAGAGGGAAGACTTACCCATCCGGCATTTGTTCTTACGGGTCCATGACCGTCACCGGTTGTGTTCATTACAAAGTATTGAGGAATCGATAACCCGAGGAATAGAGACACACCCAAAACATAGATGTTTCTCATGGAATTACTATTTGCAAACTGTATGAATGTGATCCCACAAGCAGCTGCGCATCAAGTGGGAAAAAACGGGGCACAGAATTCCCAATTAAAGAAAAAATGAAATATCGAGATACAATAAGTATCATTATTATCGAGTTACTTACCGACAATACCCAATAAAATGCAATATATGGCTGCAAATATCGGCAACGGGATAGAGGCGAAGAATGCGCCGAATTTCCCTGGAAGAATGTATGGCGACACGATAAATATAATACAAAATTTTCAATACAACTAATGAGAAAGTACTAGAACTAACCGAATATGGAGAAGAATATCATAAAACCGGTGGAAATCTGTACCACCCTTCTGCTTCCTATATGTGTAAGTCCGAGAAGGCCAACATTTTCACTGCAATACCATTTAGATAAGACGCGGAAATAATTTTTTTTAGGTATATTGTTGTCTATCAGTAACGGCATTTTACAGTTAATAATTATATAAAGAACGGATTTTTTTCCTTACACGGATGCGGTAGTACCAACAAGTGAACCAAAAAGTCCTTCGAGTAACATACCAATGCCCTACATTTACGAGCAAGACGAGTAAGTAATCTTCACTGATGAAAAAATAATATCATGCAATTCACGATAAGTTAAAAAAAAAAACGACACAACAATCTAGGAAAAGACCTGTAAGCCAATACTTCTGCTGAGTACATGTGCCGGAGGGGCTGTGGCACCCGAAAGCCGAGCTGCTGCAAAAAAGGTTGCAGTTGACTGCATTGAAAGTCGAAGAAAGTTCAATTACCGACCAGTTTCTATACTAAAGCATCAATTGGATCAAGTGAAACTGAAACATTAAACTTAGAAAATAAAATCACTAAAAAGATAGTGACTGTACCTCGGCAGACGAAACGAGTGCAGCACCGATCATCCCGAACACATGGCTAGCTCTGAATATAGGCGTGCCCCATTGAAATGGGTACGGGATTTTAATCCTAGAAACAATGACATTAAATAAGGTGTTATAAAGAGGGTTTTTGCAAAACCGATTAGAACGCGATTAAGCAAGCAGAACAGCACGTTATGACCATACCAAGGAGCAGAAGTCATTAGGTAAGATCGATCCGTGCGGCAACTCAGTTTAGTAGCAGTCTTAACGTGGTTGTAAGCACCAGACACGGTTAGGACAGAAGCAAAAGCCCACACAATTCCAATGCAAATAAGCAAGGCAAACCTCTCAAGTATTAGATGGGCTCTCGAGTGGACACGCTTCAGGTACTGCAGCAAACAAGTACAATAGTCAAATCAACGAAAAAGAATGTCGGCGCGAAACGATGTTATTCTCGGAGTAGCTTACGTGCCTGTTGAGAAATAATCAGTAGAATAAGCATAGGCAGGCCGATTTCCACGCAGTTACCAAGCTGTATCATACATTAATTGCATTATTTATATCAGCATATTATTGGTCCCAACCAAGCATTAAAGTGTTCAAAGAAAAATTACCAATGGGAAGCCTCGTGCAAAGAGACCGAGACCAACGAGACAAACAACCGGTACCATGACTATGGGAGTAAAGAACCTAGAGAGAATCATGTTCCAAGTAAAAACGAGATGCGAGCAATAAATAATATAGGTCGTATGAATTTATACTCAAAACTAAATACACCATTACCTTGTTAGCTCGCCCCATGCCCTACTGTACCCGAGGATGATATTAACAAAGGAAGCAACGATTAGTGATCCCTGAATGGTTCTTATACCGCGAACAAACCGCTACAAGCAAGCAAACAAGCACCCGAGTCAGTCATTTATACGTTACTATTAGCAGAGGCGAAACTGAGGGGGGGAGGCAGGCAGGGGAGAATGAAAAAATTTCAATTCAGTCCTCTTATAAATAGATAAAACAATAAATTAGAATATAGTGAAATTGCACTTCGACCCCCCCAAATGAAAATTTTCCAATTCAGTCCTCTTATAGATAAAGAAATTATAAACTAACATATAGTAAAATTGCACTTTAGCCCCCCTAAAAATGAAAAAATTCTGTTTAGTCCCTTCAAAATGATGAAATTATAAATTAATACGTAATGAACTTATATTTTGATCTATAGAAAATTATAATTAAATTTCAGCCCCTGCTAAAAAAATTCTGGATTCACCTTTGACTATTAATTCAACTTATATATATCCTACTAAAGCGTATACATACATCATGCTCAGTTCCAAAGGCCTCATCGGTATAATCGTTGATGATAGACAACAACGGCAAGGTATAAGCAAATGATACACCCATCACTGTGGGAAGTCTCGAGCCAATAAGCGTTTGAAGTAACGTATTAATGCCTGACATAAACAGCAATACTTGAATAACCCGAGCTTTATCACCCTATTCATAACACAACGCAAAGGGTTATAGAGGTTAAACATGCATCAATTCCATTTTTCAAGTATCGAAATTATACAGTTTTATATGACATACATGATTACCACCCATACGAGGCACCATAGTACTTGCAATTAACACCATTGTACCAAGATTCAAAATGAAGTGTTGGAATGCCAATAAAAGTGCTTGAGCTGTTCAACAACAACCAAGAAAAAAGTGTCATGCACACATGTATATATACATGGTAAAAGTATCATGGAGGCCTTGTACGAAGAGTCAAATTGCATTTTACCCTCTTGACTCAAAAAATGAGCAAATTAGTCCCTGTACATTAGATCAAAGAACAAACTGGTCTTATTTGTTAAATTTTTTATTCATTTCTACAGTTACACGTAGTCTGTTTATTCTGTCAGGCATGCCAATTTTTAACAAAAAGACCAGTTTACAGGGACTAATTTGTTTATTTTTCGAGTGAAAGAGGTAAAATGCAATCTGACTCCGACTTCTGCCATACATACAGAAAAATTTATTGATTCTTAAAGGGATCTATTTGATTCTGTAATTTCACCATCAAAGGACTAACATGCAAAAGAAAAAAAAAACTGGAGATACCAAATAAAAAGCAAGCAACTTTAAGCATAAAATCTTAAACTTTTTACAAAAAGGGAACTAACGCCAAGAAGGATTGGAGTGGATGCAGTATTGAAGTTGATGAAGTTGTTCAGCTGGAGTCCAAGTAGGTCCCCTTGAAAGAGCCAAATTAGGAGGAGGAGCAGCCGGCGGAGCAACCACTTGTGGCGGCGGTGGGTGGTGGTGGTGGTGCTGATGATTCTCCGTTTCACCCATTTTTTAAAACTTTTTTCGATTACCCTTTTCAGCTATTTGTAATCTTCTTTTTGTTCAGATTCCTAACAAATAAAGAATAAAGGTTTGAACTTTGAAAGTGTTCTTCCAAGTAACTTTTATATTCTTTTTTCAGAACTGACAATAAATCACCGACGAAAAAATAATGAATAAATTAAGAACATAAATACATAGATTATGAATAAAGAAATTACCTTCTGTATAGCTTCGATGATGGGAAAATATTAAAGAACAAAAAGAAAGTTCATTGAGCTCAAAATTATATTTTTTTATTAAAAATTAAATCTTTTTTTTTTAGACAAATTAAAAATGAAATCTTTTGAATATATAGAGATAAGAGAGAAGAGGATGAAATGAAGAAAAAAGCTAAAAAAAGTGAGTTTGGATTACGTTATGTTTATGATTTGTCGTATTCCGTAAAAGAATATAATACTCAATTTTTTTAAAGAATTTTGTGTAAATTTTAAATTCGTCCCTGAATTTCATCTGTTTTTAAATATGAGTAAAGAATTAATTAGATCTTTCCGGTGGCGGAGCCTGAAATTTTTTGGGGGGCCGGAATTAAATTAAATTGTATATTTTTACGATAGTAAAAATTTAATTTCATCATTTTAATAGCCAAAATCTTTATAATTTTTAAAAGGTTAAATCAAATTTTTATGATTTTTTGGGAGGCTAAAGTGTAATTTTACCAGTACTAGTTTAAAATTTTATAAATTATAAAGGGCTTAAATTAAAATTTTACCATTTTAGGGGAACATACTACACTCTCCCATTGGATCTTTCTATCAACTTGGATGGTAAATTTCGTATGGGCTAATATAGTATTTGGTATTTGAATTTAGTTTCGATGTTCAATTTGGTATTCATAATCAAATGAATATATAAACACGTATGCTCTAATAAAAAAGCATGACAAAAAATAAAGCGAGGGTACTAAATTGAACATTGAAGCTAATCTTGAGTACTTAACTGGGATAAAGAAAAGCTCAAGTTTCAAATTTTAAAAACCTACGTATCGAATGGAACATTGAAACCAAACCCAAGTAGGGGTGAGCAAAATCCGATTCGATTCGAAAAACTCGATAAAAATTTCAAATTTTGAATTAAATAGTTCGAGTTATTTGAGTTAATCAAGTTATTCGGATCAACTCGAATAAAAAAATAAGTTTTTCGGTTTAACTCGAATATGAATTACACAATTCGAGTTATCCGAAAATCCGAATAAGAAAAGACAAAACTACGTCGTTTTGATAAATGTTTACTTTTTTAAAAGTTAAAATTCAAAATAATTAAGTTAAAAGGCAAAACTATGTCGTTTTGATAAATGTTTACCCATTAAGTTAAGAGGCATAATCATTATATTGTTCATATAGTTAAATAATCTTGTACTTCGTCTACTAGCTAAATAATCAGTCCATCTAATCGCAGCATTAAGTATAAATAATAGGATTCGTTAACTCGACTCGATTTGACTCGAAATTTTTTTACTCGATTCGATTCGAATCGAAAAAAATTCAAATTGAGTTCGGTTGCTAAAATAGGATTTGTTAACTCGACTAACTCGAAAATTTTTGACTCGATTCGACTCGACTCGATCGAATACTCACCCCTAAACCCAAGTACCAAATAGTATATTAATTCATTTCACATGTATAAAACGCATGAATAAAATTTTAAACACGAGTGTATTTACTGTATGAACAACCTAAATATGATACGTTTAGAAAATAGCTCTTCTAAATTGTCTGGACAACAATACACTCGTGTTTCAATTTTATCTTTATATTTTAAATACGCTCAGCATAACCTGAACTAACATTTAGTGCTTAAATTGACGAAAGATCTACTTGATATGATATTGATACTTTGAGGGTTTAATTAAAATGTTTTGAGTTTTAGAGAGATCAAATTAAAATTGAGACAATAGTTTGAGGATGTGTAATGAAATTAACCTTTTTTGTGGAGGGTGTAAAATTAAATAACGTGGAAACCGGGAATGGGCAAAGCGCGTGGGGACTCTGTTTTTCAGTTTTTCTTACAGTAGATTAGATGATGTTCGAGAATCTTACGATGTTGGCTTTTGTCGAATTTAGCTTTCAATTTCGTTGAAAATAACATTTATGCCATGCGGGCATTTGAAATTTCAGTTATTATTTCCTAAAAATAAATTTATCTTATTTATCAATTTGGTCCTTTTTTTTTTTAAAGATCACTTTATCCTTTAAATTTTAGTTAAATTATTTTATTTTAAACGAAAAAATAATTAAACTGTTAAATTTTTAATAGCATTGGCGTGGTAGTATGCATAGTGTATCTGTGAATTATCATACGTGTTTGCTACGTTAGTGTCTAATTAACTTTTACATCTAAAATTTAAAGGTTAAGAGTGAAAGTGATAAAAATAATTAGGGTGAAAATAATAAAAGAAATAAGTGATAAGGGCTAAATTTAATATTAACCCATTTTTAATATAGAAGATTTTTTTTTTATTATTAATGTCCTTTTCATTTTAAGAAAATAAGATAATTTTGAATCACAGAGTTAGATGAGATGACAAGAGTCTCTCCTATCTTAACCAGTAGTTGAGGGTTCAATTCTTACCCTGGATATAGAGTAGCTTTAAAACACGTGATTAGCGTCTATCTCTTTAATGAACTTATCGAATACAAAAAATTAATCATTGGGCTCGCTCCGGTGAATAGCTTAGATCACCAAAAAAAAAAATTAGAAAATAGAAATGGGATTGTTCGTTGATAGCCAGGGGCGAAGCCAGGACAATTTTTTAGGGGGGCCGGATGAAATTTTAATTTTTTATAGTTTATATCTTTCTAATTTGTAAAGGATTAAATCAAATTTTTATAATTTTAGGGGGGCCAAAGGGTAATTTTACCTTTACTAATTTAAAATTTTAAAAAAAATGTAAGGGCCTAAATAGCAATTTTACCTTTTAGGAGGGGCCGGGGCCCATGCCACCCCCCTGGCTTCGCCCCTGTTGATAGCTATGTTGTCGGCCCATGGTTTTATGTGGATTGTAGTGAAACCTTTGAATATAATTCTTTTTTTAATGTTAGACTTAATTTGACTCGTATAAAAAATCTTTAAATTATGAACCTTATTTTAAATTGATATTTAAATATGAATTTATTCAATTATTGAGGTTATATCAATTATATTTTTTCATTACTAAAACCGTTACTTTAATTGTTAAATGACATATCAGGTCTTATGTTATGTAATTTAAAACAAAAATTTTAAGAAAAATGAATATTTTAGAAATGGGTGTTTTGAAATTCTTAATTTTAAGATTTTCGAAATTTGTTTAGATGTTTTATCACTCAATTTTTTTCAATTTTACTTTATTTTTATTTTTATTTTTATTTAAATTTAGCTTTCTTAGAATTTACCCAATAAATTTTCTTTTGATTGCATTGTTGACTATATATTAGATAAGTTGAAAAATAAAAAAGACACTTAAAAGTTAAAAAGCACTTTTATAAAACCCTAACCTACCTAATGATGGTCCACTTATTTTTAACTTTGAGTTTATTCAAAAATTTTAAGGTGAATTTTTTAAAGGTTAAATTCTACTATTAGTCCTTATATTTCACGAAAGTTATGGATTTAATTCATATACTTTAATTTTGTCATTTTTAGTCCCTATACTTTTTCAAATTTTAAAATGCCAGTCCTCATCAAGCGATAACTGCTAAATTTATTTAGTTATGATATGTTATTTCTAAAATCTGATGCGTATATTATCATATATATAATTTTATATATAAAATCTATGTATTAAAATCATGGACATATTAGTAGAATTATATATAGCAAAATTATGTTAATGAATAAATTATAAATACTTCTATATTATTAATTTGAAAAAGCATAGTAAAAAAATCAAAATTTTTTTTAGACTAGAATTAAGTTACATATTTTTATGAGAGCTAAAATATAATTTTACCATTTTACTAATTTATATCTTTATAATTTTGTAAAAGGACTAAATTAAAAATTTCCATCTTTGAGAGATTAAAGTGCAATTTTATCATATAGTAAGTTATAATTTTATAAATTTTAAAAAGTCAAATATGCAATTTCACATTTTAAGGGGTTAAGCCCTTGCTAACCACTTGTTCATGTGCTAGGTCAAGCTAGGTTCAAAGCAACCTATGCATGTTATTAGAACACTCCATACTTGCAGAAGTCCAACCTGACCCAAATATTTTTAACATTTTTATTTGAAAAATGCTATTGTTAATTTGATATTTAAAAACTTAATATATTTTTTTCTTTTATTAAAAGTTAAATATAAATAACACATATTCTAATATTTAGATTAAATAGTCATTACATATTATTATAAATTTAATTTTTTTATATAAAATAAATTACATAATATATAACATAATTAGAAAATAGGTCGAATCATGTTCAAACATTGAGCGTTGAAACTCAAGTACAATCCATATTTTAAACTGATTAAACTTTTTTACTTAAACCCACTAGTATATTTGTTTAAATCCCCAAAATCAGATAAATTTCAAGCTTTGACAGATAATTCTACTTTTGAATAAATCTAATATAGAAAAAGGTGTAATAATTACATATATATAACTGATATTCTTAAATTTATACGTAAACACGAAACAAAAATGAATAAAACAATTTCCGTCCCGCTCTATTTCCATCCCTTATACTATTTAATTATTAAATAAAATGACATTATAATGGAATTATAGAACAATCCTAGAATAGTATTAAGAGACAAAGCACCGACTAACAGATCAGATCACCTCCCCACTTATACCAGCTTTTAACTCTTTCAATAATTGCATGCATTTTCCCTTGAACTTTTTAGCCCTATGTAATATGAACACAAACACTAAGTTTAAGATTTATGGGGTCTCATCATCAACCTTATCAACTTTCTAATTTTCAACTCATTCATTCATGATTTACATTTGTTCATAGAATTCGCTCGAGTTTGATAATAGATTCGGGTTTAAATTTTAGAGATGATATTATTGAGGAAAGTAACCACAAAATCCAAACATAAACTGTAAAATAGATATAAAGAATTCTAGAAAAAAGTTATATATATTAGATAGATTATGTTACGCCTAAGAGTGAGTAAAATTCGATTTGATTCGAAAAACTCGATACGAAATTTAAATTTTGAATTAAATAGTTTGAATTAATCGAGTTATTCCGATCAACTCGAACAGAAAAAATCAAGATTTTCGGTTTAACTCGAATATAAATCACACAATTCGAGTTATCCGAAAATCCGAATAAGAAGAAGTAAAACTACGTCGTTTTGATAAATGTTTACATTTTCTTAAAAAGTTAAAACCATTAAGTTAGAAGGCAAAATTACGTCGTTTTGATAAATGTTTATCCATCAACCTTACTTATGTAATTAAATAATCAGTCCATGTAAATGTAATATTGAGTATAAATGGTAGGATTCGTTAACTCAATTTGACTCGATTCGAAAAAAAATTCAAATTGAATTCAGTTGCTAAAATAGGATTCGTCAACTCGATTAACTTAAAAGGCTTTGACTCAATTCAATTCAACTCGACTCGATCGAATGCTGACCCCTAATTACACTTCGGAGAGTCGGGGTTAAGATTACAAATTGGACTACAAAGTAATTGAGTTTCAGATTCAGAACTTTTGATGCAAGCACTTCATTCTATCTAAAGCAATTCTTAGGAAGATATGTATTCCTAAAAGGAAAAGTGGGCTTAGAATGAAGGACCTTGAGTGTTGAAATCAAGCTTGCATTATGGAACATTTTGGTTGGAAAGTGGGCTTGAGTAAAATGGAAGGAAAGTCATCGTATTTAATATCCGTTTGGTTAAATTTTGTTATTAGTTCTATAAACGTGTAAAGTTATAAATTAAGGGTGAGTTTGGATAGGTGATTAAGTACGATAAGGTGCATTTAATTTACTTTTTATCTCACGTTACAGTATCACTACAGTATCTAATCTCACCGCCACCGCTGTTTTTACACTAACCGCGGGTAAACGCACCGTCCATCCAAACCCACCCTAAATCTATATTATCTAATTTTAAATCTAACACTTAAACTGAAAATGCAAAGGAAAAAAAAAAAAAGAAGAAGAACCAGAATTATACCACACTTGAATGAAATGCATTGGGAAAATGAAAGTTTCAAACAATGGAACATGCAAAAGCATGAAGCAACCAAGTACCAACACCAATACATATGAATATTAGAAAAGGATAATTCAGATTCAAAAGATCTCAAAGCATGGTTGTAATACAAATTCAACAGCCTCCTCTTTCCACTTTCAACACCTCATTTGCTTGATTCAGAATGTTAGCCCTCAAAGTTCCTTTTTTTTCCAGCCATGAAATCTGATGTAATCCACCTGCTTCATGTTTACACAATCCTTGTATATTTCTTATCAACCAACCTTGAAAGATCTCTTCAATTCAACCATTTTCGTAAGGGCAGCCCCCACTTTCTAGCATGAAATAAGCAACAAAAAAAGCTTTTTTCAGGAAACAGAGATGAACCCGGATTTTTTCTTTTCTTGATTCTGCCGAATCTGGCCTATTCCGTGTCTGATGGGTATTCGAAGATGCTCTATATGAGCCAAGTAAGTACTGAGTCTTTTTAAGTTATCTCAGATGTCAAGAAACTGCTACAGCATCTTTCCCAACATGTATATAATGTATGGTATCTGAAACTTTGGATGGAGGCCAATAGCGGAATACTGATCTCCCGATAATGTTATCGATGGGAAGCGGGCCCCTGTGGAAGAAGATAATTCAAAACATGACATTATAATCCTTCCCAACGCATTGCTGAAAATGGTTATTAGTGGTAAGAAATGTTAGGATTACCAATCATGGGAATCGAAACTTTTGTTACGATTATCTCCCAACACGAAAACGTAACCTTCTGGCACAACCTGCGGAAGCCAGCCACACACAAGACACCAAAAAACACTGTTTAACCAACGGCATCAACTCGAGGACCGTGTAACAAAACAATGACGAAGAACAAAAGAAACATATGGATATGAATAATTTGTGCAATATACAATCATAAGTGAGAAACTAACCAATGGTTCCATTTCGTAACCCAATGGCTCTAGAACAAAATCTTCATCTTGTTCAATACCGTTTATCAACAATTTCCCATCGCGAGCCTATTAGAAAATCATTAACAATCATGCATTTTGCAGATAAGGGATAAAGGACAAAAAGTTAAATAAATGAAGAGGGACAAAGAGATCTTATATGTTAAAGAGAATGAATTTCAAAGATCTTAATAAAGAGCTTACTTCGACGCAGTCCCCGGCCTTTGCAACTATCCTTTTTATAAACACATCACCTGAACTGTACCCGATTTCCTACATATTGAAGTAAACACTGTCGCCAATTATAATCTATAAAATGATGCAAGGGAAATGCAAAACCAATGGGTTAAGCATATAAACCGAACTCAACCAAACCAATTTGACCAAATTTTTCAGTTTAGTAGATTAAGGAGTTCGGTTTAACTAGATTTAGTCAGTCAATTTTCACTTTTGAAACCTAAGCTAAACCGAAAGCCAGTACCTATATCCATCCTGACCCAAATAGTCTATTGGTTCAATCAATTTTAAGATGATAATAAGCAATTCTAATCTATAAGATGATGCAAGGGAAGTGCAAAAGAAAAGGTTAAGCATATAAACCAATTTGACCACAAATTTCAATTTTATCAGTTTTCGATTTAGTCGATGAAGGAGTTCGGTTCAAGCAGATTTAGTCAGTAGATTAAACCAAAAGCGGATACCTATATCCATCCTGACTCATATAGTCTATCGGTTTTAAGATAATTATAGGATTATCGGGCGAATGCTCATTACTACAAATTCTAAAAATTATAAGGCAATGAATTTTCAGATTTTGAGACGTACCAGCAAAATGGGAGGTGCCGTGAATATGACAATATCTGAAACTTCAGGTTCTCTAAAGAAATATGAAACCTGTTCATAATTAAAAAAGAAACAAAATTAAGCTTACAATCTTTAATTTTACTGTTCTATAAAAGTGATTTTGGAGAAAAGGAGATACTTTCTCAGCCAAAATGCGGTCACCAACATCCAGTGTAGGGTACATAGAAGATGAAGGAATCGATCTTGGCTCAGCTAAAAATGATCGGAAAAGTATACTAACGGTGACGGCAGTGAAAGCTGCCTTGGCATCTTCGGAGCATGAATTTAACATCTTTCTAATCCAACTGGATTTGGGATCTAATTCCAAGGTTAAGCTTTGATTACCATCGTCGTTTGTTCCTCCTTTATCCACCTCGGTACTCTCCGGCCCGACCGGAGGGGATTCGTTACACGGCAGCCATTTGGAGCCTTGAAGGAAAGGGATAATTGAAGCGGCTTTGAATGGTAAGATTCCCACACTGGTAGATGAGGAATAAGAGCTGTAAGCCGTTGACTTCATTAACGAGATCAAAGCAGCGACGATTGGGTTATTGTAACCGTCTTTGAGGAATTCAGCAGCTAGGGTCGAACACATGGTCGACCGCGGGCGGCGGAGGTTGGCTGCGGCGGTGGCGTGGTAGGTACGAGGAGGGGATGGGTCAACGTCGGATTTTTGTTTGGGGGAAAGGAAACGAGACCGGAGCCAGCATTCGTGGACTGACCGGGAAGGGCAAGGACCGAGACGGGAACCGGCGGTGGAGGCTAAGTTTTGGGCGACGTAGCCGGAGAAACTGACGGTGAAACGGATAGCCATATTGATGAATTGGATAAAGTAGAACAATAAGTGGTACAGATTGGGTTCGGAAACTAATGGGTTTGATTTTAAAAAGCCTAAAAGCAAATGAAAGCCATTTTCGAGGATGGAATCGGTGAAGGAGAGACGAGAACGGGGAATTGAGGAGTTTGATTAGGCCAAGGGATGAGAAACGGAAGCCGTTTTTTGAAATTGGGTGCGTTCTCGGGCGAGCGGGTGAAGAGTGCGGCGTTTCGGCGTCGTCGGCGGCGGCGGCGGCGACGAAGACGAGATTTGGGATGTTTGGGAGGGGAAACTTCAACAACATCAAAAAGGAGAAAGGTTAGGGGTTTATAAGAGACGGCGGGTTCTTTTTACACTTCAATAGTGGACAGAGTTTTTGCCATATTTACGAAATTGCCCAATTTATCATTTTTAAAAAGGGATTTCTTTTTGTGATCGGCCAGTGGTCGGACCGACCAAGTCATGCCACCAGCTTTCGGTTCCAACGGTTTGATTGATTGGTTTGATTTAATTTAAAAAATTATTAAATCTTCGTAAAAGTAAAAAACTCGATTTAATCATTTTTAGTTAAATTTAATCAGTTTATATTGATCTACAAGTTAATCGATTCAACCTCTTTTTTTCGGGCCGATATACCAACCAGTCCTCAATCCAAAAATCTTGCTCGGGTTGGTATTGTTTTTATTATAATGATGATGATGATACATATTAGCATGTTTGATTGTTGGTATTAATCTTATATAATTTTATTTTTTTTATACTCACAAAACGAGTGTCGTTTAATTTAGTTTTTTTATTAGATAATTATTTAATACATTGACGGTAGAGTTTTTTTAATTACGACGAATAAGTATATTAATTTTTCTTAATTAATGTTTAATTTTTTAAATTTCAGAACAAATTGATAAATATATAAACATTGAGGACTTCGAAAAATTAATGAAATATTAAAAAAATACAAAAATAAAGGATATGGTTGCTTTGTGGTTTGATTGTGTAAATTTGTAGCAAGATGTAGGGTATTTTTGTATTTTCCATCTTTCTATTACTTAGTTTGACTTTGAATACCAATGGGCATTTTCGGGTTTTCCTTTTCCTTTTTTTCTCGGAATAACACTAATGGGAAAGACGTGGCTTCTTGCAAGATTCCTTCCTCAAAACAAATCTCATTTCTAATAGTAAACTATTGGGTAAATTTAAAAAATGACAAAATTATTATTAAAAATTTTCATTTAAGTCACTGAATTATTAAAATCATTACCATTTGGCTTTCTCTGTTCACACCAATTGTACCAGTCGAAAGTTATTCTTCTCCTTCTCTTCTATAGTTCAGTGTTTTTTAATTATATATCTTTAAATGTCACGAATCTATGAACCAAAATCCAAACAGCTATCTTCTTCGATCTTCAACACTGACTGTCATATCAACTTGGGTTCAATGTATGTTATTCTACTTGTCAATAGATACTGATTCATAGTATCGATCTTCAAATTATCATCGATCTTCAAATTATCACTTGAAGCTCACTAGCCGGACTTAATATATATATAATAGCCCAATGCTTGAAAAAAAAATCCGAATAATTTAGTGACCATTTTATAACTTTCTAAAATTGAATGGTCAAAACTTAAATTTATCAATAATTTAGTGACATTGTATGTAATTTACCCAAAAAAATAACTAAAAACATAAAAGAAAAATACAAAACAATTAAATTTTTTTTATATTTTAAACATTAATTAGATTAAATACATATTTAGCCCTTGGAATATGCCATTATTTATATATAAATACCTCAAAATAAAAACTCTCAATTAAATATTTGAAGTTTGAACATTACTTTTGATCAAATGGCATGACAATAACTCGAGATGTTGAAGAGAAGAGAAAGTGTATTGAGAAATTGGATGAAATTGAAAAGTATAGAAAAGAAAGGGGAGTGTTTGGATATATTATAAAAAAATTGTTTTAGCGAACACTCGCTTTTTAGTGAGTGACGTAAGCGCATACATCAGCCATAAATAAGTTGACCACGATTTGTCTTGATGGCTCAACAATAATTACTATTTAATAATATTCCTTTTCTATTAAGGTTAGTTAATAATATTATTAATTAAGGAATCATTTGTTTAAGTGTTGTGTTTTTTTTTTTTCCTTCCAAATTACAACAATTTCTAATTAATTATTTTATTGAATTGATTGAAAATGAGACGAGACGATTTTTTGCCAGACTCTGATCTAATATGCTCCTAATATAATTTGATTCGATCTGATTTAAAATTAAATATTAATTTATTCGTCTTGAACTCGACCCAGAAATCAAAACTATACTCAATTCTGATTTCGATTCATCCTAGTGTGTCACAATTCTTATTTTAAATTTTTTTTTATCAAAATAGAATAATTAATTTTAATGATTTTGGCCTTGGCTCCAAAAAATAAAATAAAATTTATTTATTGATCCCTTTAATTTTTAGGAAATTATATACACTTTGACCTTCCAAAAAGAATTATTCAATTTTGGCCCCTAAATAATTTTCTAGTTTCGTCCCTATTAATATTATAAATAAAGGTATTTTGGTAATTATTTTAGGCGTAGCAAGTTGAGCGATTTCAAAAAAGGAGGGTAAACTGCCTAGTTGGTCATTCAACTTTTAGGATGCTTTTGTTTTGGTCACACAAAATGGAATTCTTACAATTTCATCACTCAACTTTTAGGAAGCTTTTATTTTAGTCATCCAACCCTTAAATCTTTGACGATAATTAACTTGTACACGCCACATCATGTTTACATTTTCATTTTGGTCACCCAATTTCTAGGTTGCTTTCATTTTGGTCGCCCAAAAAATATCTTCTTTTTTTTTAATATTGATCGGGATGAAAAAACATTAAAGATCTGTAACACCCCTTAACCATTATCCGTCGCCGGAACTAGGTTACAGAGTATTACCGAACTTTTCAGATCAATTACGAACATTACATAATTAATCAAACATAAACATCATAATTTAATCAATGTACCCTCATAGGTACTTAATATGAATTATCCAAGACAATTCAATAAAACCTCATTCAAGCCAATTTCCAAATCATACAAAATTTTCAATCTACGTTCTTGCCTATTCATTCTTACTTTGCAATAAGTTTAACATACCATTTTATAATGCCAACATATATATACATATAACTAACCAATATCAACTTATAATATCATTTATAATCATTTGCCAAAATGACATACATAAGACATCCTAGGTACATGCCATTACCAAAAAAGAAACATACTTCACCACTTTGAGTTCGGGATCGACTTTGGATACTGATTCGACAATTCGACTTCAACCTAACCTGCGCATAGAAAACAAACCGTACGTTGAATATGAACTCAGTGGTATTTCTATAATCCGAATATTTATTAAGCAAGAATTTATAAGATTTATATATCCAATCACACATAACCAAAATCATTCAAACAAATAATCAATTTCATAAACGCATCATTCATAACACTTTCAATTCTCATCTATTTCTATATCAATCTCATAATTGCTATTCAATAGCTTTTCTATACACAATTCAATTTCAATATCAATATCCATTTCATAAATCCATGATTCATGCATTTTCACGCATTTCAATTGCATATTTCATTTTATTGTCCATTCCAATCCGCATTCAATATCACTCTATGTCAATCAATTGGCCAAATCATTTATTTACCCCAATTAACACGACTCGGACTCGGACGGATATACGGATCCAACCAAAACACACCAGTTTGGCACCCAGTGCCTTATCGGATAATTCAAAGCAATAAGTTGATACCCAGTGTCTCATCGGCCATGCCGAAGTAAAGTGGCACCCATTACCTCATCGAATTTATCCGAAGTAATAGTTTGACACCCAGTGTCTCATCGACTCGAAGTCGAAGTATCCCTGAACTCTTCTAATCATATGGCATGCCAAATATATCCGACTCAGCCCGATACAGTTAATAGGGTTTCCAAATCACTTTTCAATTTTTCCAATCAATACACATTTCAATTCAAACAATCACATATACTCATAATTCAACTCAATTAAATTTTCATATTTCAATACAATCAATACCCAATATTCACATTCACATTAATCACAAATTCAATTACATTCAATTCAATATCAACAATATTAATACTCACCTTAGTTTCACTTACCATGCATATTAAATAATAAATACAACAAATAGTTATTAGATTCGGATTATAGAAATACAAACCGTAATTTCCCGAGCCACTCCTCGTTGACTTTTTCCTTTCCTTTCTTAGTTGATGTTTTCGGCACAACGTTAGCTATGGAAATTAAAACAATTTAAAATCATCAATAGAACACAAATTTCACATTAAATATTTTAATTTTTATTCAACTTTTGCATAGATATTAATTTAATTCCTAAACCGATACTAACTTTATTTCTTCCAAAACTATTTCATATTTTCGTTTAATTCCCACTTTAAACTAATTTCAACTCTCTAATTTCACCAAAAAACTTTAATTTTGAAATTCTCTCAATTTAGTCCTTATTACTCAAAACTTATGATATATTTTACAATTCAATCCCTTTTTCACTTCTAACTTGAAATTCTATCAATTTAACCCCTAACACTTCAATTTATTCAACATGAACAACTTCTAAAAATTCACTAACTTCTAAAATTTTAACATAAATCAAGTAGTATTTTGTTCTATGATTCTAAAAACTCAAAAATTACAAGAAAATGGGCTAAATTGACTTACCAATTGAACTTGGAACCTTGAAATCCCTAATTTCCCTTTATTTCTTTCTTTCCTTTCTTTCCTTCTTTTCTTCTCTGTTTTCGTTTGTTTCTTTACTTTACTTATTTATTTGTTTTATATTTAGTTATATTATTATATTTTAATATATATTACTTAAATAATAAGTAAATACATAATAATTATAAGTATACGTATATTAGTATTACACATGTATTTTACAATTACCATACACTTGTATTTACTTTTTACAATACAAGTGTTACATATGGTTTAATTACTAATTTAGTCCCTTCAAGTTCACGTTTCCTTTAATCTATAATTTACTTTCACACTTTATTCAATTTAATCCTTATACATAATTACTCTTAATTTAAACTAATTCACTTAACTAAAATCTAATTAACTACACAACTAACTTTGTAAATATTTTTAATAAATATTTACGAATCCGTTCTACAAAAACAGTGACCCAAAAATACACTTTTTCGATACCCGTGAATTTTGGGTTGTTACAAGATTAAAATGAAAAGGTGGTAAGAACTAAAATAATGTTTTGAAAATTGCCAAATTGTAATTATTTACTCATTTGCAAAAAGTTCTAAACTTCTTTTTTATTTAAATATTTAAATTTTAAATTTTAAAATATCAAAATCAATTAAATAAGTTATTGATAATATTTCATCTCTTGACAGTGTCCACCGATTTATTACTATAATATTGAAACTAATATAATTAATTAATTTAGTCTCATTTGAAATCTTAAAATTTTATTTTATGTTTCCAGATTAAAATCAACTCAAATAAATCATATTTAATAATTGTACATGAAACTCAAATTTTTTTAATGCAGTATTTTAGTTTCTACAGCTTTTTCGCTTTAATTCTTAATTTTTTTTTACCTCAACTAATACTTTAAGAAGTATATTTTTTAGGTGACTAAAATTAAAGTGACTTGGAAGTTGGGTGACCAAAATGAATGTGTGAACATGATATGACATGTAAGTTAACTACAGCTAGGGAATGATTTAACGATTGGGTGACTAAAATGAAAACATCCTAAAAGTTGAGTAACAAAATTATAAAGATTTCTTTTTGGTTACTCAAAATGAAAGCACCCTAAAAATTAGGTGACCAACTAGATAATTTACCCCAAAAAACAACTTTATCAGATCATATCAAAATGCATCATATTTAAATCTTTAAGTGAGACTCGAACTTAAATACTCGAAATCATTTGTTGAATTTTTTTTTTTTAGCACATTGGTTTAAGTTGATAAGTCAAAATAAGCTTAAGCTTTAAGAGAGGAAAATTTGAACACAGATTGATTGTAGTTTATTGGTTTTATTATTATTATCAATCTTATTATAGATTTTGATCATATTTGTTCTCTTTTTTATACAATAACTGAAACTACCAATAGTCCCTCCCCAACTCATAAATAAGAAGATGATGCGCTTCAATACACTCGAACCTACGTTCTACTGTATTGACAATAATACTCATACCAATTGACTTTATTGTTTGATGTTTTTAATATTATTAATTTAGTTAGAAATCCATGCTTGGTGGATCACCTACCATTTTATTCTTTAATGTCTTTTAACTACTAATAATTTAATACTAACATCAATTTTAAAAGCATTTATTATTCACCTATCAAGAAATATTAATAACACTATTAAACACATCAATAGAATCTTTGACCAGCTTTTAGTAATTAAAAATATTTATATTTAACTAAATAAAAAATATAAAATAATATTCAAAGTAAAACAATTTTTTAAAATTAAATAAACAATGCTTTCATATTTATACATTTTGATACAATATTTGATAACTGTGAATGCTTCACATGGTTGTATTGAGAAAGGTAGAGCTGAAGCGAGAAATTTTTTAGGTAAAAGTGTAATTTTATCTTATATTAATTTAAAATTTTATAAATTTTAAATGATTAAAATTTAAATTTTTTATCTTAAGGGGATGGGCTCCTGCGAACCCCCTGCTATGGACCCCAGATTCAAATAGAGGTGACTTGATGTGATTAGTTTAGAAGGTTGATATTGAAATCATGTGATACGATACGATGAGATTGTAGTCATTCGAAGGTTAATGAAACAAAATTATGTTATATATGATATTGTTTAAGTAAGCTTCATTTGACTAAATGACTATGAACTTTATTTATCGCGAGGATGAATTATTGAATAGGTATAAACAATACACAAACTTAATGGTAAGCAAAACTCGATTCGATTTGAAAAATAGAAAAAAAAATCAAATTGAGTTATTCGAGTAAACTCGAATAAGTAATTTGAGTTCGAGTCAAGTTAAATTTTACAATTCGAATAACAAATTGGTGTAAATACCCTTTTGGTCCCTGTCAATTTTGAAAATGAGCAAACTGGTCTCTTTTTCAACAAAAATTACAAAATAATTCAAAATAATTTTTAAAAATAAAAATATTTATAAAAAAATCAAAATTTATATTTTTTAAAAATTAGAAAAATAAAAAAAAATCTAAAGAATATATAAAGAGAATTAAAACTTTAAAAATTTTCTAAAACAATAAATCTGGGAACCTAGATAAATAAATTAATGATTCAAGTTTACCATACTAAAGTCTTTTATTATTTTTATTATTATTTTGCTTTAAATTTTTTTCAAATATATATGGTTTCAAATTTACACGCTCTAAATGGAATTAGTTATATTGTAACAAGATTTTAATTTGACATATTTAATTTTTTAATTTAACTCGAATAATTTCACTCAATTTGACTGAACTTAAATTTTATTTTATTTGAATTGATATAACAAAATCAAATGCTATGGAAATTATTCTAAGCTATTCGAGTTTGACTTTTGTTACAATGCTAGTCATTTCCAATTTGATCATCTTTATTTTAACAGCCAAATTATGCAATTTGTTTATATGAATTTATGTCATTATGCAGGCGATTTTATACTCACGGACACGCGGACTACCCTTAATCACCTACAATAACCATAACAAAATTCTACGTTATCGTAAATCTATTAATTTCGATATGAATTTAAACTTGACTCAATTTGATTTAATTAATAAAATTAACAATCCAAATTCATTTGACTTCAATTCGAAAATACTTGTGCATTGGACTAATGATCAAGAAATTTGTCGTCCCAAATATGATCTGGGTTCGAATTGTACTAGTCAAGTTCTACCCAAAAAAATATTTATATGGTATATAAAGTCATTTACTATGTGACAAATTTTTTTAAAAAAATTGGATAATTGCTAATAAGGCTAATATGCGCATGCTTACCATAAAAACATAATTAAGCATGCTGTTTTACAATAATTAGTAGTGCTCTACTCTTATGGTAATAAATTTAAGGATAAAAAAAAATTTGATTTTTAGCCAAAAAAAAAAAAAAGTTTTTTTAACAGTGGTCACGCGCGGTGATGTAATTATCAAAAGGGTAAGACGTTTTTGGAGCAACGCCACTCGAGACGGTGGCACGTGGTTATGTCGGTAAAATCTGACAGCTTTGGTCTCGTACTCCCAGTTTTTTGTTTTTTCAAAGTTACCGTCACACAAAACATCGATGACTGTGCTCAGTAAATAGACCACTTTCCATTTCCTCACGCGCTCTTCGAGAACCATAAATGATTTATAAATTGTATGAAAATCCTTTTCTTTTATGACGAAGGTAATAATTATTTTAAAGAAAATCGTTTTCGAGATTTAATTTTTATATTTTAATTTTAACATAATTTGATTTATTAATTAATTTAAATAGTTAATATAATTAATTTTTAATTAAAATGTTATGTAATTATATATAATTTGAAAGTAAATTTATAAATTTAAAAAATAGAGAGATTAAATTTTTGAATATAAAAATAATATTAAATTTAAATGGACGAAGTGTAGAGGCTTAGAGTTACAATTGTTTGAACTAGTTAGGGTATCAATTCGATAGAGGCATCAGACCAATTGACTCGCAAACCAATACGTACCAGTTGAATTAAGCTAAAAAATTGATTGAACTGATTTTTAATTTTTTAAATATTTTTTTCTTAATGATTTATTCAAACAAACTATACGAGCTAGTGGCCTGACCAATTCGACTACCGGTTTAGTTTTGAAAATCTTGCTTTATTATTACATAAATATGAAAATAATTTGTCATAACATAAACAATTTTTTCCCACTTGTTAATATGATTTAAAAAAAAATAATTTTAAATATTTGGTTAACATATAAATTTATTATCGCTCTAACATAGATTTCCAAATGATTTTGATTATGTGATTGAATAATAATAATAATAATAATAATAATAATAAATCCTTGTTATTAATTTTCTAATATTAATTTAAACATATTAATAATATAATTTTAATAAATATATATTTTTAAAGAATTTATATGTAAAAGTATAGTACAGATTACAAGTAATACATATCCGATCAACTAAAATTAAAATCAACTCAACATAAAATCACTTTGAACTAAAAATCGAAATATATCTGGATCTAAACTAAAATAAATCTAAATAGAACGTACATGTATTGAGACTTAAAATTAGAATAATTTAAGAAAGAACACAAAAATGACATATTATGTATGAAGGGATTCGGATTTGATACTCAAAATCCCGAGTATTGATTCGATAGACTAGACCTGACTTAGGTCGGGCTTAAACAAAATTTTTTTAGATTAATTTAAATAATAATAAAAATATTTTGGAATAAGACGTGTGGAAAATGAGTGGAGTAAATTAAGCAAAAGACAGGGATTTTGTTAGTTAAAACTGAAAATGATTTTAGGACAAGAGAATTTGTATCTTAGTCAAAACATACAGTGTCTTTTGCTTACAACTTGTGAAATTAAAAAAGGCTGCGACAGTGCTACCCCAAATAGAATGGTCAAATTCTGTTATCAGACCCTGTATTTTGTATAAATTATGGGTTTAATATCTATATTTTAATTTGATCATTTTCAGTCCTACATTTTTAGAATTTGAAAATTTTAGTCCTAACCAAATGATAATTATTAAATCCATTAAGTTAAATTGTTAAAATTTGATCTGTCAAATATATTATCATATGTGTAATGCTAAGTCAGTTTGTTAGTTTCATATATATTACTCATAAAAAATCAGTTAATAGATTTAAGGACCGCCGTTTGCATTAAGACTAAAATTTTAAAATTCAAAAAATATAGCCACTAAGAATAATCTAATTGGTGAATGTAGACTAAATCTATAAATTTACGCATAATATAGGACTAATAAAATAATTTAACCAAACAAATTTAGTTGTTACCATTGAGTTACTAAAATTGATCAAATTAAAATACAGCTACTGATCCACAATTTGCAAAAAATACAGGGTCTGATAGCAGATTTTGACCAATAGAATTTCACGCCTAGCCTAAGTTGCCTCAAAGTTTTAAGACAAAGTTACTTTCTTTTGTAACGCGCCCCGACATCGCGTGATTCTTCCCTGTCCCACCACAACCGTAATACGCGCGTACCAACACCATTGGACCCTACAACATTTTTCTATAGGTCCCTATACTTTTCATAAATTTATAATTTAGTCTATATATTTTTATTTTTCAAAATTTAATATTAAATTTTAATATTTAAATACAATTGTTAATTCTGTTAATTTTCTTTTTGTTAAATTGGTTGATGATATTTTAAAATAATAAAAAATACTCACTTAATAGTAATTCAACTAAAAAAATATATGCGTGATAAAATTAAATTTAATAAAATAATTTAAATAATATTAATAATTAAATAAAAAAATTGATATATAAAGTGTAACAAAAATTAAATTTCGAAAAGTACAAAATAAATAAATAAATTTTTAAATTTACGAAAAATTATTTAACCTGAAAATAAATTAATATTTAATTATCATGTTACTTGCAGTCAACCCATCAGTCAAAGTCATACACGTCAGCATCACCATATGATTCCATTTATCACCTAGATTTTATACAAAAACTACATCACAACCGTTCATTATTCCATCATTGTCGATCAACGGCCATGATTAAAAATATTTATTCCTTTTTATTTTCAATTTTAGCCAACTTTATTTCACGTACTATAAAAATCCGACGAACAAAACACCACCTCCCCCACTTCACCTTCTCACTCACAGTCATGGAAGAGAGACCGGAAACGGAGTTAATATCGATTCCGGCGACACCACGTGTATCGACTCCGGAGATACAAACGCCGTCAGGTCAAAGGTCGCCGCGACCAGCTTCAAAAGAGACGAAATCATCGGCATGGACACCGACGTCGTTTATTTCACCAAGGTTTTTAAGTCCAATCGGAACGCCGATGAAAAGGGTTTTAATCAACATGAAAGGTTATTTAGAAGAAGTGGGTCACCTTACTAAGCTTAACCCACAAGATGCTTGGCTTCCTATTACCGAATCTCGTAATGGGAATGCTCATTATGCTGCGTTTCATAATCTAAATGCTGGTGTTGGGTTTCAAGCTCTGGTTTTACCTGTTGCTTTTGCGTTTTTGGGATGGTATCAATATCTTTAAACCTTTTTGCTTTAAGATTATATATACTGGCAATGGCAATGACAATGGCAATGTTATAGGATTTTTTCAGCTATGTTTCTTGCTTGTTTATCTCTATTTCTTGCATTAATATCTGTCACTCTTTTTCTGCTTTGGAATCTCTTGTATTTGACTAAATGTTTATGTGGGATTGTGGGGTGGTCGTAAATTATCCTTTATTATTATCTTTTCTATAGTTTATCATAGATTTGAATTGAAAGTAGCATTAACGTAGAGGATAAGATCTAGTGGTCCAGTTTAGTGTTAAGTCACGTTGCATTCCAAAGTAGACAACACATGTTAAACGATATTGTTGGGAGAGGAATTGAGCACGGAAGAGTAAGGAAAGGGTTATATCACTTTCTTTTCTATTCAAGTTAGTCCATGGACTTAGTAATTGTTTCCATATTAGGGTTTAATATTTTTATTTTATCTAAGATAGTCATTGAACTTAGCAATCGTTTCTCTGGTATAAGTTAATTCTTAAATTTGACAATTGTTTTCGGTTTAACTTTTTTTATCCAACTTAACCCCTTGAAAACCCAAAAGTTTAAGCTTTAACGTGGGAGTAATTGTCAAGTTCAAGCCCTAATATGGGAGCAAATGCAAAGTTTAGGGACTAATTTAGATAAAAAAAAGTTTAAGCTCCAATGTGAGGATAATTACCTAATTTAGATTCCAATATGATAATAATTACGGTTCAAGGATTAAGTTGTAAAAAAATAAAATCAGGTCCTAATATGAAAGTTTTTTCTAAATTTAGTCTCTAACCCTTAAAAAATCTATGGTCCACTTATTGTTTTCTGGTTCTTTTTGTGTGATTAAGCTGTGGGGTAGGGGCCTGCAAGGCGCTTCATTTTTTATTATTACTATTTGTGTTGCTTTTTCCTGGTTCATTATTATGATCCATGATGTTCCATTGCTCATGATTTTGTACACCATCATATCAGCTGATAAGCATTGTTGCAAAAAAAAAAAAACTATGCTGTCCTGCCATTGTTGTGGGTTGGACTGAAATTAATTTTCATTGGATTCTTTTTTGAGGGAACAGAGATTCTTCCCTTGTCCAATATTTTGCAGATATGTAATAATTGTAACAGCAACTTGATTTGTTTTGTTTGTATAGGAGTTGGGGTATATTGGCTTTAACCATAGCATATTGTTGGCAACTTTACACTTTATGGATTCTAGTTCAATTACATGAAGCTGTACCAGGAAAGAGGTACAATAGATATGTTGAGCTTGCACAAGCAGCTTTTGGTAAGAACATTAAGCTTAAAAAAACATGTCTTTAATGTTGTTATGTTACTCGGACACGGATGTAATGTGTAATGTTCTTTTTGTTGTAGGAGAAAGGTTAGGTGTTTGGCTTGCTTTATTCCCAACTGTTTATTTATCAGCTGGAACTGCAACAGCTTTGATTTTAATTGGAGGGGAAACTATGAAACTGTTCTTTCAAATCGTTTGTGGCCCACTTTGCACGTCGAATCCTTTAACGACGGTCGAGTGGTATTTGGTGTTCACTTCGTTGTGCATTGTCTTGTCTCAACTACCTAATCTTAATTCAATCGCGGGTCTTTCTTTAGTCGGAGCCGTGACGGCTATTACGTATTCGACTATGGTTTGGGTGCTTTCTGTTAGCCAAGAAAGGCCGCCGATGATCTCTTATGAACCTCTCTCGTTGCCATCTTCTGCCGCTGCTTTCTTCTCGGTAATGAATGCGCTTGGAATCGTAGCTTTTGCATTCCGTGGCCATAACTTAGTCTTAGAGATTCAGGTATATGCACAATGTGTCACTCGTTTTTACTTTTTACCATTAGTTCTTTTGTGTTCAACATGTTTTCGATATCGTTTCAGGCAACAATGCCATCGACGTTTAAACATCCGGCTCATGTTCCGATGTGGAGAGGAGCCAAGGTTGCTTATTTCTTCATTGCAATGTGCCTTTTCCCTGTTGCCATTGGAGGTTTTTGGGCTTACGGTAACCTTGTAAGTAACTAAATGGGATTTTTTTTTTTTTTTTATCATTCAACTATTAAAAGTAACGCTTTTAAATTGACATAATATTAACTTTAACCCTTAATATTTATAAATTATGTTAATTTAGTCTTGAATCTACAAAAAGATTAACCCTTAACATTTACACATTATTTAATTTGGTCTTTTTTTTTTGTAGTTTTGTTTTTCTTTGTGATATTGACAGTTAGTTTTAAAAGAACGAGAAAAAAATAAAAATTATGATCTTGGATTTTTGGGTTTTTCTATTTTTGTATATTTTCAATAAAATTTAACTAATAAATTTGTTTTTAAAGAAAAGTAAAATTGCAAAAAAAAAAAATCAAATTGCACAATGTGTAAATGTTGAGGGTTAAAATTCTTTTTAGAATAAAGACTAAATTGACACCATTTATAAACATTGAAGGTTAAAATTGCTATTATACTAATTTTAAAAACTATCATCATTAGCTTAACTTGTGAATGATCATTTTGTAACTTTTCATAGTCGGGTGATCGAAAAAAGAAATTTACTACTAGTTGGATGACTACTAGTGTAGTTTATCTTTTTTTCGATACCTCGGGGTAACGCCATTCTCTATGTCGGTTCAGATGCCATCGGGAGGGATTCTAAACGCACTTTATGGATTCCACAGTCACGACATTCCAAGAGGTCTTCTCGCCCTAGCTTTCCTCCTAGTAGTATTCAATTGTCTAAGCAGTTTCCAAATATATTCAATGCCGGTTTTCGATAGCTTCGAAGCTGGATACACAAGTCGTACAAACCGCCCTTGTTCAATCTGGGTTCGGTCCGGTTTTCGAGTTTTCTACGGATTCGTCAACTTCTTCATAGGAGTAGCATTGCCGTTCCTTTCGAGTCTGGCCGGACTATTAGGAGGACTAACGCTCCCGGTTACGTTCGCCTACCCGTGTTTCATGTGGGTTCTAATAAAAAGACCGACTAAATATAGCTTCAATTGGTATTTCAATTGGATACTTGGTTGGCTTGGTATTGCTTTTAGCTTAGCTTTCTCCATTGGTGGTGTTTGGAGCATAGTGAATGATGGTCTTAAACTGAAATTCTTCAAACCTAATTAAAAAACATGTCTTTTTGGATGTTTGCTTGTTTGTCAAGAAACATGTTTTGAATGTTTGGATGTTTGAAATTTATGTTGTTGAGGGTGTAATATTTTTCAAGTGTTTTAAAATTCTGTGTAAAGTATTGAGTTGGGTTTATTTTATATATACAATATATGTATTCCTTTTTTCATTAAATCAGATAAATGTAGAATGTTGTATGGGTCAACGCAATGAGAAAATTAATCTCGTACGTTAGATTAAAGAGTAAATTTATTTTTTTGTTAAAAAATTTGTTTCTTTGTATAATTAAAAACTGGCATAATTGATAGAATAATAAAATAATAACGCTTAACATGCTATTTATATTTCATATTGATGTATAAGAATTAATTTTTAACGATAAAAATAAATAAAATTTTTAATAAAATAATCGATGCCGCATGAATTTTTATGAGGCTAATAGACCCGTAAACTGCGGGTAACATGTTAGAATGCGCATGCAACAGACATGCGTGGTCCGTAGTGTTTCATAGTCACTGTCCTGCTACTGTTCTTATGTATGATCACATTATAGATGATGGAAAATGATGAATCTACTTGAAAAAGTTGCATCAATGATTTAAGGCATGTTTTAACTTGATAAATATTTTAGAAAGATTCAAATTGTTATTTTTTAATTAAAAATATAATTTAAAATTTTAAACACAGTAGTTCGTATAGTAATTCACTTATATTTCATGTTTGTTTTTTAATATTTTTATATTATTTGTTAATGTAACAAATAAGACAAATAATATAATATCAACATAAAGTATATGTGCATTGTCACGCGGGGTTTCTATACCATCTTTACAAATTAATGTTTTAGGTAATATTTTCGTTAAAAAAATCGATTTGACTCTTTTTAAAAGATTAATAATCAAATTTAGTTAATAAAATTAAGGATTAGATTGACAAAAGATATAAATGTTAAGGGCTAAACTTATTATTATGCCTAAAATTTTTAGAAATTATGAATATGGATTATTTAGGTTTAGTGTCAGTTTTGGTTTTGGATTGTTCCAAGCTCAAATTATTTTGAGATTAGATCTTTTAAGTTCAAATCATTTTGATTTTGGGTTCGAGTCAATTTCAATTTAAGTTTTTTCAAGTCAAAGTTATTTAGGTTTAAATCATTTGAGGTTTTGGTTATTTATACTTGCCAATTGCATTGTTTTGGGTTCAGATAATTTTGGATTTTTTTTTCATTCAATTTTTTTATTATTCAATTTTGACATTCGAGTTCGGATTATTTCAAATTATTTATTCAAATCAATATTATTTATTTTAAATTAAAATCATTTTTGAGTTTGGATTGCTTCAAATTATTAAAATTAAGTGGGTCAAATTTAGGGATGGCAATGGATAATGCAAATTCAGATGTTTGTGGATATCCAACTTGTTTCTTTTTGCATATCAGATACTTTTTAAATTAAGATATTTTAATTACCATCTTCAACAAAATTCAAAGCGAATCCAGATATTAATTCTCAAATATCAATTATTCGAATCCAATTATTGTCTACTTAATTTTTTAAAATTTTATTTTAAAAAATATTTATATACTTGAATCGGTTAGACAATCAATTCATCGGTCTGTTCGGTTCAGATTATTCGTTTAAATGAATGCATTATTTTTCCTGTAAATTTGATTTCAATTCTAGCATTGATTGCAACCCCATAATCCAATGATGATGCATCAAAGCAAACCTGCATAGACTTTCATATTTATTTATTTATATATATATAGCTCAAAGTTCTAATTGTTCCACTGCAATGTTCAAAGCCAGTAAGAGATCTAATATTCATAGTTTCTAGTTTCTTGGTTTCAAGACAGCAAGCAATGGATGCAGTTTCTGTGAGGTAAGACCGACGGTGTCGACTTTCTCCTCTTCGCCGTCTTTCAGTTGCCACTCGAATTCCTGCACCAATCTACCTATTGCACCACAAGCTAACAACATTGCTTGAAGTGAACCGGCACACACCCTTTTCCCAGCTCCGAACGCCATTGTCTTTTGC
The DNA here is from genome assembly GCA_025698515.1 of Gossypium sturtianum. Taxonomy (NCBI): domain Eukaryota; kingdom Viridiplantae; phylum Streptophyta; class Magnoliopsida; order Malvales; family Malvaceae; genus Gossypium; species Gossypium sturtianum. The sequence goes on from CM046948.1 coordinate 161,707,919, forward strand.
AAATCCAATGGGTCGTATTTCTCATCGAGGAACCTTTCCGGGTTCCATTCTTCGGGGTTTTCCCAAAAGTTCTTGTCCATGTTACAACCATAGATGTTAACAGCAATCTGTTCAAAAAATGTATGTTAATAGCAAGGCCCGGGAACAAATTCACCGCGGTATGGCTGACTGGCGAGTTTAAAGAGGCAAAAAAGAAACTAACCTCACTTCCTGCTGGTATATGATACCCTCCAATTTGTGTGTCTTCGTGCACGTATCGTAACGGAACTAACGGCGCCGGACTATGTTTCCGAAGAGTTTCATGAAAAACGGCGTCCAAGTATCGGATTTGTGAGAAGTTTTCTTCTTTAACCTTGTTGGAACCGCATACTTTTTGGAGTTCGTGATAAAGACGGTCCTATTTAAGATACGAGAAAATTTCGGAATCGGAGATTGAGCGGATTAGTATAAAGAAATGAAAAACGAACCTGTCGGATCATATCTTTTGCGAGTTGATACATTGCCCATTCTGTTGTAACTAAAGTCGTATCCGCTGTTTCGATGATTGTCTCCCACAACAACATCGCCAATTGGTCCATTGTAAGTGTCTTTGCTTCGGATAATAAGTAATCGAGGTAACAATTCACTTCCTGGATCATAGTTGGTATTAGAGATTAAATCTCGAATTTGAACATGGTAAAGGAAATCGAAATTACCTCCCCTGCATCGATTCGTTTCATTTGGTCTTTGATCAAAGCATTCATTAATGCCATCCTTCGGAAATGTTTTCGTTGGATATTCATTTCGAAACTTTTGTTCGGAATCCATCTCAAGTATGGGAAGAAATCACGCCAATCTACATCGATAGCGCCTTCCATCATGTCCTTGACCAAAACTTTATGTATCTCTTTCCTCGACAACGTACCGATCTCCTCAACGTAAATCGATTCCACATCTTTACCTAAAGCTTGTTTCATCGCTAATCCGAAAAGTTCGGACTCGAATACTTCCCTGAAGTTTATAGGTCTTATAGGATCTTTCTTCAACGTATCGTGCAATTTGCTCGATATGTTCTCGATCATGGTTTCTCGGTGGTGACGGTGTCGTCTCTAAGGTAATACCGAAGAGTAAAAAAACAATAATGGCAATCGAAAATAAAAACGAAAACGAGAAATTTGAGTAAACCTGAGCGTTTGAACCCAAAGTATTTGTTAGTAAACAACGTTTAGCAAGCTTGTGAAACTCGTCGTAGTCGCTTGTCGCGACCATACATTTATCGAATGTGAGGATCTTCAAGGCATTTGATAGCTTTCTTGTTGAAATGGATGAAAATCTGGTCACCATGGCCTGTAAGGGACGAATATCAGTAAATCAAATGATAACACGTAGTCGAAAAATTTAAAATCGAACTTTATTTATAATGATGCATAAAATTATAGACCCTCGATACATCGGACTCAGGAAAATTAGCCAATTTCGAGAATAGAAAAGCATTTTCCATTGACTTAAATGAGATAAAAGGAGTCAGATTACATTTTACCTTTTTTACTAAAAAATTGAACATTTTGAACGGAAGGACCAATTTGCTTTTTGATTTAATGTATAGATATTAACTTTTTGATTTTTTGAATAGAGAGGGTAAAATGTAACTTTTTAAAATCAATTGCGAAAGATTGTATGTAACTTTTCTTTTGGAATTTTTTTGGAATAATGCGCTTCTTGGCACTCAAACCCACGACCTTCTGTCCTGACGATAATACCGATGCTAATCGAGTTAAGACTCAATAAGATTTGAGAATTTTAATATCAAATTATTTTGAATTTTTATTTAATTAGGAGGAATTACATGCTGTCATAAAATGTATGTCTTCTTTTTTTTAAAAAATATTACCATAAAAGTGCTTGTTTTAATTATTTTCAAATTTTTAATTTAATTCATTTAATTAAAAATTCAACTCGAACTTAATTTGAAATGATTTGAGTATGAAACAATTTGAACTTTGAAAAATTCAGACTCAAAATAATTTGATCTTAAAACGACTCCAATCTAATTATCGAATTAGAATGAAAAGCACTAAATGATCTAACTTGAAAATTTTTAATTGACAAATTCGAATGATACAAACCCAAATTTAACCCTACAAATGGCCGAACAATCCAAATCCGAAATACTCAAATACGAAACTAAAACGAATTTTGGTCCAAATATCTTAAAAAAATTATGAAACCCAATTTAATTTGAATAAAAAATTAATAACTCAAATTTTGAAAATGATTTGAATCTAAAATAACTTGAGTATAAAACAATCTAAACATTAAATAAATCAAAGTTAAAATTATCTAAACTCGAAAAAATTTAAGGCTAGAATGAAAAATATTAAGGTTGGGTTTGGATGGGCGATTGAGTGCGGTGCAGTGCGTTTAGCTTACTTTTTGTCTCACGCTACAGTATCTAATCTTACCGCCACCGCTGTTTTTACACTAACAGCAAGTAAACGTACCGCCCATCCAAACCCATCCTAAATAATCCAACTCCGACAACTCGAATCTCGAATGACTCGAATACAAATCGAAACTTATAAATAATCAAAACTTGAAATAATCCGAATTCTAAACTAAACCAACCTTGATCAAAATATTCAAGGAACCCAAAGATTAAAAGCACAGTAAGGAAGAAGATAAAAGTGCGAACCTCTTTGGCCGTCTCCGGCGAATTGATGACGATAACGGTCGAAGCTCCAGTTCTGATAGAATAAACCGGTCCATGTGTCTCTGCCCATTTCGTAAACGTCTTGTGAGGCTTCTTCTCTTTCAACTGCAGCAAGTTTCCGATGATCGGCAACCCTGGCACCTCTGCAACAACAACAAAACAACAATCCCAGCAAGAATTTATTTTTAAAAAAAAAAATTTGAGGGTTCAATAATATGTATATGATGGTCTGTATGTATATATATACCAGGGACGGTTGGGAGGGTGTTGGATCCCATTTTTCGACCGGAAGGAAGGAACCTTTTAAGGGAAAAGAAGAAGATGAAGAAAGGTACGGCGGCGACGGCGACGGAGTTGAGAGAAGGTAGCATAATAGTTAGTTTAAAGTACTGAGTATTGATGAAACCAGTCGTGGTGGTGAACTTTATAGAAATGGACAACTTCACAGGCTTTTTTTGTTTTTATTTTATTTTAATATTTGTTTAAGAAATATAAAAAAAAAATATCCTTTTTTTTTTCCTTTTTAAGAAAGTTGCGAGTAAAAAGTGTTAAATTGTATTTTGCTCCTTTAATTAAAAAAATAAGTAAATTAATTTATGTAGTTTAAATGAAAGAACAAACTGATCATTTCTTTTAAAAAAATTATTAATTTCTATTATTAAAAATTGACGGGTTGATAGAATAACTAAATAGTTACACATGGTGTGTTATGTGCACCTCATGCTGACATACATGAACCGATTTTTAATAGTAAAAATGGATAAAAATTTTAACAGAAAGATCAATTTGTTTTTTGATCTAACGTAGAGAGACTAATTGATTCACTTTTTAGTAGAGAAGGCAAAATCCAATTCGACTCATATTATAAATGTCTCCATGGTATTTTTATCTATAGTTGTATGGAATATACATGAAAGTTGGGGAAAAATTAGGGTTAATTTCATCAGGCATCCTTGAAATTATGATTTGGGTTTTAAATTAATCTTGAATTTGAAAAAAAAAAAAGTAATCGACTTTTCAATGTATTAATTAAGTCTTTCTCTCAATTTAATCATCCGCTCAAGCGTTAAATTGTTCAAGTCTATATATTTTGGGCAAATTTTGATTTTCATAGATTTTATATAAAATGTAAAAGATAAAAATACGCTCATAATTATATTTATTACATTATAAAGAAATTGATCTTTTGGTCATTTCTCGATTGAAATCAACTCAAAAAATGGCTTAAATATAGTACAAAATAGATGAGAGCTTCTTCTTTTTCTTTTTTCTTTTTTTTTTTTAACACCTTAGATCCAATTTGTACATATGATAAGTATAGACGTGTATAAAATTCGATTCATGTGTTTTTAAGTACGCTACATATCATATTTGAACTAGCATTTAATACCTAAACTGTATATTAAGTTAAAAAATAGCATAATTGGTATGATATTGATAATTAAAGGACTCAATCTGAAAATTTTCAAATTAGAGGACCAATTAGAATCTAAATTAGAAAGAATATGGTGATTATGGCTAAGATATTAATAACATTAAAAGCATTTTCTAATTTTGTTTTTTTTTTTCTAATTTTGTTTTTTTCCCCTAAACTTTGCCTTGCTGTCTGAATTAATTATAATTCTAATTTTGTTTATACAAATTTAATAACAAAATTGAATTTATTATCATTTAAAATTGTAAATATAGTTTTAAAATATTAAATCAATAAATTATTTTCCCCTTATTTATCATTCTAAATAAGTAATGAATTTTATCCAAATTTAGTATTTTACCATTTTGAGCAAATATAACTTATTTTGGTCTAAATAAATTGATTAATGGCATGAACCTAAATGAGCATGCTAAATGCTTCAAGTATGGACCTAATCGCATAAATAACAAAATGCCAGGGACTGAATCTGAAATTAGTCCATTGTTCATTATCCCAAATGCTCACCAACCTTTTCTATCTGGACATGTCTCACCATGATGATACCCATAGACACTCTTTATATGTATATACATATAGTGACAAATTGGGATACTAGGAAAATTTTGGAATCTTACATATAGTTGGATGCTTTATATATCTTGTGAGTGGAATTTTGTCATTGGGAAGTAATCAAATGAATAAAATATACAAGTTTCTTAATTTAGGGAATCTTCGAGTAATATTGGATTTGAAATTAATTTTTATCGAGTCTAAAACGATCAACGTAAAGTTTTCTCAACCAATACTCTTTTCGAAGTTTAAACTCGTGTTTTCATCCTTATAAAGGTGATGCTACTTCCATCTCGGCTAATAGCTTGTTGGTTATATACTACTCTATAGTAGATTTGTTCATTGATCAAGTTACGTACTCGTAATATGAGAGGATTCAGACAAAAATATAAAGTTTAGAAAATAAATTTGTAAAAAGAATTAGTCAAGCTCGAACTTTAATTTTTCAATTTTCGTAAAAGATAAAAATGGATGGAATTCATAATTATACCTATACTAATGTATTAATGTCACTGTTTTATTAAACAAAATGGATTTATTGTTTTAAGATTTTTTTTCCTAATAATGAAAGATGGTTAAAGTATTTAGGAGGTCCTTATATTATAGGGACTGAATCGAATTAGTTTCTCTATTTATTAAATAAATCGATTTAATTCATATACTGTTAAAAAGAATCAAATAAATCTAAATCGTAACAAAGTTAACATTTATTGTATAAAACATGTCTTGAAAATTATTCTTTTCAATTGCAGTTTGATTTCAAACAAAAAAAATTATTTACAAAGCGATAAAAACTTTAAAAATGTTAACTCCGTTAAATAGTAAATGATAACTCTATTCCAATTTAGCTCTATTTGATTCTTTTTAACAGTACAATGACTAAATTGATCCATTTATTAATAAAGATATTAATTTAATTTAGTCTCTATAATAGAGAGACCTTTCCGATACATTCATCAAAATAAAAATGATAGTAATTATTGACAAACAACTATATAACGGGTATATAATTTAGTACTTAAAATAGTAATAAACTATGTTTGGTTAAATAATTAATTAAAATATCACCAAATTTTAAAAATAGAGAAAATCAATTTAATCCGTCCAGACTAGTTTTTTTAGTCCGACTCAACCTGTTCATATAAATATAGATTAATTATTCAATTCTTTATTAAAAGAGGGCTTTTAAGTAATTTACTATTTGAATTGGTGGCGAGTTGACGAGTGACCCAATTTAGCAAGATAATTTATATAAGTATATAGATATATAGTAGATCTTTTGATACTTAAAATTTTATTTTTTTGGGCATAATGATAAATTTAGTCTTTGTTTGAAATAAATTTAGGCATCAACCTTTTAAAAAAGTCAAACTACTTTCTTTTAACGAAAATGTTGACTAAAATATTAATTTTTTAATGATGTTAACGTGGCAACCTGCACGGAAGTCCACGTGTAATTCATGCTAACATAACACTATTTGTCTTATATAACCACATCAACAAATGATTTAAAAATAAAAATAAAGTTATAAAAAAAAACATAAAGTACACGTGAATTGTCATGTTGGTTGCCATATGTAAAAAAAATAATATTATAGTTAGTATTTTCATCAATCTGACTCGTTTTGAAAGGCTGATGGTCAAAATCGATTCTTTTTAAAAGATTGAGGTCAAATTTAATTAAAAAAATAAGGACCAAATTAATAAAATATGTAAACATTAAGGGTTAAATTTATCTTGACGCTTTTTTTTATTTATTTATGGAAAGTTATTGGGTGATTGAATTGGATGAGGCCCAAGCACTTAGGCTCTGGGCTTGTGGCTAAGGCATTCAATAGATTGGGTTTGGCTTGTTTGTTTATTTCCTTGAATGTAGCCCAAACAATTTGGATTCAGAGTCTAGAGAAATTGGGAAACTTTCAGACCAGTTAACATTATTTTATACTTTTTTCGTTTCTACCATTTTTTTGGTTTTGTTTTCTTCTCTGTTTCTCATTGCAAGTTGTTGTTTTGTCTGAATCCTGGAACTTTGTTTCTTAAGAACACTGAGATTTGTAGGGTTTTTTATTATTATTTAAATAATGAAAATTAAAAAAAAAAAAAAAAAAAAAAAAAGTGACCCACTATCCAAAGCAACATGTCCCAATATTTTGTAATTTTTTTTTTTGAAATAAACAATATTTTGTAATTAAAATGGATCAAGAAGAAGAATCATATGATTATAATAATGAAGAGTAGAAGATAAGAGAGGGTTCCAACTATGATCAAATTTTGTCTCAATAATTGGTTTCTTCAACGCATCAATTATGTCTTTTTTCCTGTCTTTATTTCTTCCATTGTTTATTAAATTCAAGGGTTTAATTATATCATATGTTTAATTGACAGACAAAATCAGAAGGGAAAATCATATTAAATTGAAGGGTTAAGTGTGGATTCAACCTTTATTCATTTCCCATCGTTATTGTTTTAATAATTAAGAGGATGTGTCGATTGTGTCTTAATTCAATCAGTGTTGATATTATTGTCAGTGCAGAAGGGCGTGGATTTGAGTGCGTTAAAACACGTTATCCTCCTATTTAAGGATTAGGATGAGCTATGGTTAGTTCTAAGTATTGTATTAAAAAGAACAAATATAATAAGAACCTATAATGAGATTAATATTAAAAAAAATCGATGAGTTAATCATATGCATCCATATTTAAGGTTAAAATAGTCTAACTTTATAACACATTATTCGATTTTTTAAAGTATTCATATCATATTAATAATATTTTTTTATCGATCTAACTGTTAATTTGAAACTTAAATATTAGTTCGAATATGACATTACATATTTAAAAAGTTTTATTAGTAAATTGGTGCTATTAAACTATACCCTAATTCACAGTAAATTGGATGCCAAATACTTTCTTTTTTTGGTAAAAATGGATAAAATTGATGGTTTAAGATTACTACTGACTCCTCCAGAAATGGTAAACTATATCACAGGTCACCTAATTATGGGTCTTTTTTTTTTTTTTGTCATTCAACTATGAATTTTTTTAATTGGTCACCCAATTATGGATTTGTTTCTTTTTTTGTCACAGAGTTTTGCTTTTTTTAAATTAGTCACTCAACTAATCGAGATTGTTTTTTTTTTATCCATTACCGTTAATCGCACTATGGCTCATAGTTGGGTGATCAAAAAAGAAAATGATCCACAAAACTTGTTTAAAACACATGAATTAAATTTTAAATATGTTTGTATAGATCACATGAACAACTTAAATTTTTTTTTGAATAATTTTATTATAGGTTATGATCATATCAGCTCTTTTTGACATAATGCCTAAAACTACCCATAGTCCCTCCCCAAACAATAAATAGGAAGATAATGCGCTTCAGCGCACTCGAACCGACGTCCTTCTACATTGACAACAATACTTATGCCAATTAAACTAAGACTCAATCGACATTTAGATCTGATGTATTAAAAGAAGAAAAGAAATAAAACTCTTAAATTTTAATAGTATTTTCTTTAATATATCATATCCAATTTGTCCATATACTAATGTTTTGAAATTTAAAATTTAAACCCTAAGATTCAATAGCTAATCTTTACGAGGTTTCTGGGATTTTTTTTTTCCTGGCCATTTTCTTGAAAGGTAATTGGAGCTGGTAAGATCATGATTTTGCAAGAGGAAATGGCCAAAACATAAAAAATAAAAAATAAAAAAACAAAAAAAAAAAAACATAGCAATGTAAGTGTTGTAATAAAGAAAGAAATGGAAAAGACAGCACCAACCAACATTTGCATGGCTGTCTGTCTCATCTCGATAATTAAAGAAAACAACTTTAAAGAGCCTCAGCATCATCCCCAATGGCATGGATATTGATGAACTTTATGCCCCAAAAGATTTAAAAAATTCATATATGAAATGGACATTATAGTGAAAGTGATTCAACTAAAACAAATTTTCAACCCCTCCATTGCTCATTTTCTTACAAATTTTAAACATATACACCTCTATCTAGCATTGGAAAATTTTGAATGTAACACAAAATTTTGATTTGAGTTTGTTAGAGTTGTGACCCGAATCTCATCTTGATTCGGCCTGAAAAATTTGAAGTGTAACTCATTTATTAAAGAAATAAAATAGAGATGCGAAATAGGGGATCTGTGAGGGTGAAGAATCGAAGGTCGAACGAACCATGCCGCACAAGTTGAATCCGTATAAGACTATACTTTTCTTCTATTAGACATTTATTATAACAGGGTTGTTTAACCCTTAAAATGTGTGTAGTCAAAAACCTCTTTATTGTAGTTTTTCAACATCAGTGAATTTTTCATCCTCTTTTTGTGATTTTCCCAATAAAAGTTTTCCTCGTAAAATCTGCGTGTTCTTATTTTTTTAACTCAATACATAGTATAACAGATTTATATGAATGTAAATTAGAGTTAACCCGATATGAACTTAAATATACATATTTATTTACTCATTTCATTTAACTCAAACTTGAATTGATCTAAAACCAAATTAATCTAAACATAAAATAACTTAAACTCAAAATAATATGAACTTGAAACTGAGGTGATGTAGAGGCATAGGGGGACAATGACCTTGGCCCTTAAAATGGTAAAATTGTCTTATAACCCCTTGAAAATTTTAAAAATACACGTTAATGTAATGGAAAATTTACACTTTACCTCTTCAAAAAATATGATTTATCTTTGATCCACTCATAGAGCAATTTATAACCATTTTAAGCCAAGTAATATTTTCGATTGGTCGGTTTCTTTTCTTCTTTTCCTCTTTTGGCTTGTTTCTTTGTTATTTTTTTTCTTTTTTGTTTGTCCATATTCCTTTTGTTTCTACTTTAATATCATTATTCAAATATTTTTCTAAATACTTTAAAGAGGGATTATATTGTTAGATAAATTCAAATTAGGAATTGTGTGATTGGGTTGAGATGAAATTAAAACCTTTTTTTGGGGCCAAGCTAAAGTATTTGTACTAAAATGACTTAATTGAAAACTTTTAACTTTTAAAAAAGGGTCAAAATGTAATTTTTTTTATTAAACAAATAGGCTAAAGGGATTAAATTACACTAGATTATGGCACATCTTGTGCGCGAAAAAAACATGTGAAAAATATATTTATAAAAAAAAATAGTAAATAAGCAAATTAATCTTTCTGTTAAAAAATTCTATCCATTTCTACTGTTAAAAATTAGTCATTGTATATCAAAATAAGGTACACGCGACACACCACGTGTAACTGTTTGATTATTTTATTAGTCATACTAGTTTTTAACAATAGAAATGGACGAAGTTTTTCACAGAAATGTCCAGTTTGCTTTTTAATTTAATGTATAGGGACTAATTTACATATTTCTTTTATAAAAAAAGTAAATATAATTTAATTTTTAATATAGGGACCTCTATAATAATTTTACCACAAAAGAAAACAAAAGAATCTAGATTTTGGAAATGATGATAAAACATTGAGAAAAAAAAGAAAACATTAAAAGCCAAACAAACTTCAATGTTAAATGTTTGTTGGAGATTAACATAGATTTAGGGTTTAATTAATTGCATTGAAAAAAAAAAGGATGACTGAAAATTTCGAGGTCATTAATAAAGATAAATCCTTTGACAAAGAGGAAAAGTAAAAGCTTAATACTTTAAAGTTGGAAACTTTAATGTGTGAGTTTCAAAATTTTTTGTAGCTCAAAAATTGTTGATTTGGCTCATTTCACCTTTCAAATCTAATGGGTAACTTTTGAAATTATGAAAATCCTATTAGATAAATCAATGGTTAATTGATGAGAAAAAGGACTTAATTATGAACTCTTTACATAAATGGATTAAATCTCAAACTTTGTTAAAGTATATGGACTGATGACAAATCTCTACTATTATTAAATGTATACTACAACTTTAAATAAATCTTAACACGGACAAGATTGAAATTAAAATGGCGAAGAATGTGCGTTTATCTTTCAACCAATTCAATAAATTTTAACACCAAATAGAGAGAGAGAGAGAGAGAGAGGGGGGGAGAGAGAATGGGTTTGTGTAAGAGAAGACGCATCTTTTCTCTTTTTCGATAATTGATTGAATAAGTTCAAGATTACCGGTACATATTTAGAGTTCTTGATATAGCTTCTTCTAATGGTCTCAAGTTGTTCATTTTTATTTTTTAACCACAACCCTAGGTTTAAAATAGATCGTATTATAATAAGATTCTATATTAGACGACATCATATTTTTTATATAATTTTTTTCACAGGAGTGTCAACAGGGGCGAAACTAGGGGCTGACAAGGGCCTCGGCCTCCTAAAATGAAAAAAATTTCATTTAAGCCTTTTAAATTCTTTAAAAATTATAAAAATTTAAGCTATTAAAATGATTAAATTGTATTTTTACTATTGTAAAATTTACAATTTAATCTCGACCCCTAAATTTTTTTTTCTGATTTCAACCTTGAGTGTCCAATCATTTTAATCTTAAGAAATGAAAGTAAGTGAGATACCAATTAATAACGTAAATTTCTATTGCTATACTTATAACCTTTAATCCCTAAAGTAAAGGATATTAAACGTTTAAACACGTTTAAATTGACGTCTTCTAAATTATTACAATAAAAATAATATCAATCAAATTAAGATACAGTCAAAATATATTATTTGGTTCAATACCTACTTTCATAAATCCTTAAACTTTTAAATCGTAAAAAATACGTATTTAAACACGTTTAAACTCACATTTATAGTATATTATCAACAGTTGAAATGTTTCATTTTCCATATTCTAAGGAACCAAAGGTCAACGACAGAGGTTAGTCACGTGGTTTGAACTTTGAAGTTCTCGAAATCTAACACATCCTTAAAAGTTTTGATTATGTCCATTGTTTGGTCAATAGATGTTTATCCCCAAATTATCTCATCATCAAATATTCAATTATGATAAAAAAAAATTATACCTTTAAAATAAATATTATTGTTTTATAAATAAAATAATTTTTTTGATAATTTCTTAATATTAATTTTATTATAAGATCTTATTATATCTGTTTTTTTTATGCAATATCTAGAACTAGGCGTAGCTTCTCCTCAACCTTTAAATAAAAGAATGTTGCGTTTCAACGCACTCAAACCTATATCTTTCTGTGTTGACAATAATATCGATGTCAATTGAACTAAGACTCAATCGACTTTAATATATAATATATAGATATAAATATTTATAATATATATTAAAATATAAAAAAAAATCAAAATTTAATGTGAGAAAATGTGGAAAAGGAATTAAATGAATAGTGTCTATTTTCCAATATTCTTCCAAAAAAATTGGTTGGAATCCTAAGTGATAAAAATCACAGTTGGAACTCAAAATGACATTCCTACCCTTTTATTTATTTATAGAAAATGGGTATAAACATGATTAGTTAGGTAAAAATTGGAGGAATGGTGGGCCAAAGATTCAATCTAAATTCTAAATCATGTTTCCTAGTTTCCCTTTAAAAGAAAAATAATACTAACAACAACTTTGAATTATTGCATGATGCATGATTGGATGGGGTACTTACATTACATGTCACATTCAAAAATATGTGATTCTTCAATGATTTAAACTTATTTTATTGGAGATTATCGAGTCAAATAGTAAGAAGTTCGAGTTTAAGTATTGTAGATTAAAAAAAAAAAAAGGTAGGAAAATTGTTTTACGGTTTGACTCGACTTGATTTTGAATATAATCAAAATTTAGTATGATTATGTAAACCATAATGAAGTTAAATGTAGTATTTTAGGTGTGTTTAGTTTAAGAAATGTAAGATTACTTTTGGTAATACGATTTCGAGAATATAAGATTACAAGATAGGATATCATATATGTTACATTACGCTATTTGGTTCGCTTGGTTGGAGTTTGGAGAATATAAGATTAATCAAATGATTATTTTTTTTCAAAATTTACTCATAATATAAAATAATGGAGGTAAAAGTATCATAGAAACCCTTATATGTTAGATTAAAGGTAGTAGCAGGGGCTGGTATGGACTCCGTCCCCTAAAGTTGGAAATTTAAATTCTAGACCTTTAAAATTTATAAAGTTTTAAATTAGTAAATGATAAAATTATATTTTGGCTCCCAAAAATGACAATTTTGATTTAATCTTTTAAAAAACCATAAAAATATAAGTTATTAAAATGATGAAATTGTATTTTAGCTCTCATAAAATTATACAACTTAATTTTGCCCTCCCCCAAATTTTGTAGCTTCGCCCTTGCCTTGAACGTCAACATGAGCTACATTTGACACACTAGACGTCATTATTTCAGTTTTTAATAATACAAATGAATGAAATTTTTAACAAAAAAATTAATTTACTTTTTAATCTAATAGTATAATAATTAATTTTTTATTTTTTGAGTAGAATTACTAGAGGAAATGTTATAAGCAACCATGGCATCATTTCAACTAGAATCTTTTCTGTTTTTATCATTGATTTTTCCATATTTGTCAAAAAGATTTAAAACCAAGAGTTTGACTAAAAAACCTAAGTAAAGAACAGTGTGAGGAGTTTTTTTTTTAATATTTTATTGAATGTGAGGGGCAAATATGGTACACAAAAAAAGCAAGGTTGTAATAATAATGGTGGGCAAAGGAAGAAAGGTAGCAGCAAACAGCATTCAATGCAGACATGTTTGTATTAACTGCCATTAGTAAATGTAGGAATTGATTGGTCTCAAAGGATTCACCTTTTTCCTTTATAAAAATTTTTATTGAAAAAAGAAAAAACCCCATTTTCTTCCCTTTCTTCTTCATTGTGTTTTCTCCTTTGATGTCTTCAAATCTGGGTTTTGTATCTTTGGGGGGGTTAAGTTGAATTTGAATTGAAAGTTAAGGGTTCTTATTCTAAAGATTAATTCTTTGATGAAAGCTAAAGCTTTTTTTTTTTTATTTGTTTAATTCTTATCTTTGCTTTTTATTCCTTTTGATCTTATTAAAGCTCTGAGTGTTCAACAATCTTTGTTTTTTTGAATGTTTTTAGGCAATAAAGTAAAGGGCTTTAGAAAAAAAAAGTTAAAGCTTGAATCTTGAAAACCCAAAAACATAAACCCCATTTGAATGTTTGGTTCTTTGAATTAAACTGCCCAAGAAAAGTTTGGTTCTTGTGAAAAAAGAAGAAGCAACCATTCATGCATTTTTCACTATGGAAACCAATATCTCATTGTGCAGCTTTAATAGCAGAGAAGAAGAAGAAGAAGAAGACCAAAAGAAGAAACAATGGTGGTGGTTCTAGTTTATCAGTCCTTCGTCAATTACAAGAAAATAAGCTTAAAGAAGCACTTGAAGAAGCATCTGAAGATGGGTCACTTTCAAAATCACAAAACATTGATCCATCATCATTAAATCAAGATGGTTCCAATGGGCGGTCAAGATCATTAGCTAGACTTCGTGCTCAAAATGAGTTCTTGAATGCTACTTCTCTTGTTGCAGACCGTATTTTTTGTTCACAAGATTCAATTCCAAGCTTCAATGATGCTTTTTCAAAGTTCATTACAGTGTACCCTAAGTTTCAGGGTACTGAAAAAGTTGATCATTTGAGAATGGAAGAATATGGTCACTTGTCTGAATCTTCAGTTAAGGTATGTCTTGATTATTGTGGTTTTGGTTTGTTTTCTTACAACCAAACACAACTGAATTGGGATTCAACTATGTTTAATTTGTCTGAAGTGACTGCAAATTTGAGTAATCATGCTTTATATGGTGGTGCTGAGATTGGTACTATGGAACATGATATAAAGACTAGGATTTTGGAGCATTTGAACATACCTTGTAATGAATATGGTCTTGTTTTTACTGTTAGTAGAGGGTCTGCTTTTAAATTGTTGGCTGAAGTTTATCCTTTTCAGACAAATAAGAAACTTTTGACCATGTTTGATCATGAAAGTCAATCTGTAATTTGGATGGCTCAATGTGCTAAAGAGAAAGGTGCTAAGGTTTACAATGCTTGGTTTAAATGGCCTTCATTGAAGCTATGTTCTAGGGAGTTAAGGAAGCAAATTTCAAATAAGAAAAAGAGGAAGAAAGGGCATGCTAATGGTCTTTTCGTGTTTCCGGTTCAATCTAGAGTGACGGGTGCGAAGTATTCGTATCAATGGATGGCACTTGCTCAACAAAACCATTGGCATACGTTGCTTGATGCCGGTTCCTTAGGTCCTAAAGATATGGATTCGCTTGGTTTGTCGTTGTTTAGGCCAGACTTTATTATCACTTCGTTTTATAGGTTGTTTGGTTATGATCCGACGGGTTTCGGTTGTCTTTTGATTAAGAAATCTGTGATGGCGAGCTTGCAGATACCGTATGGACATACTGGGTCTGGTATGGTGAAGATATTACCGGTTTATCCGCAGTATTTGAGTGATTCTATTGACGGACTTGATGTTTTAGTTGGATTTGATGATGAAAGAGGTAAACATGAGGAAGAAGGGTTGCCGGAGAGGAATGGTGGGTCTCAAATGCCGGCTTTTTCTGGTGTTTTTACTTCGAATCAAGTTAGGGATGTGTTTGAAACTGAGATGGATCATGATAATAGCTCGGATAGAGACGGAGCAAGTACTATTTTCGAGGAAGCTGAGAATCTTTCGGTTGGTGATCTTATGAAAAGTCCGATTTTTAGTGAAGATGAATCGTTGGACAATTCGTATTGGATTGATTTGGGGCAGAGTCCGTTAGGGTCTGATAATTCTGGTCAACTAACCAGATTGAAAACAGATTCAACCCTACTACCGTCGTGGTTTTCCGGGAAGAGAAACAACAAGAGATTGTCTCCGATAATGACTTCGAAATTGTCTACGAGTCCGGTTTGTGATGACAGGAAAATAAACATGAGATCGCGGGGTGATACAGTGTTATCTTTTGATGCAGCTGTATTGTCTGTGTCACATGAGCCAGACCAAATTACGGAGATCCCTGAAGAACAGCCTGCTGAAATGGACCCTGCTTCAGGAGATGATGGGAAGCATAAAGATTCTCAGTACGGGGAGATTGAAGAAGAATCCGGCATCAGCGTTGAGTCGGAGCTAGTTAATTCTACCTTGAGTTCTAAGGTAAATGGATTCAAACCGAAGAATGGTATGTTCGAGAAGGAAAGTGCTATTAGGAGAGAGACTGAGGGTGAGTTTAGACTGTTGGGTGGGAGAGAAGGGAGCAGGTTCGCCAATGGTAGACTTTTCGGTTTTGATGATGACGACCAAGTGGCAAGCTTGGGTCGCAAGGTATCTTTTAGCATGGAAGACAGCAGTATTGAAATTCCGAGCCGGTTGGAGCCTGGTGAAGTTTCGCTGACTACCTTGCCTGATGATGAATCCGGTACCGATGAAGACTACGATTACGATGACCAAGAGTGCAGTAGAAAGGAACCTGAGATCATTTGCCGGTACCTCGACCACGTCAACATGTTGGGTCTAAACAAAACGACTCTTAGACTACGTTACCTGATCAACTGGCTCGTTACGTCTTTACTTCAACTTCGGTTACCTAGTTCAGATGAAAGCAAGGGAGTCCATCTCGTGCAAATATATGGCCCAAAGATCAAATACGAAAGAGGTGCAGCTGTAGCCTTCAATGTGCGTGACAGCAACGGAGGACGACTAATTGACCCGGAAATCGTTCAGCAGCTAGCTGAGAAGAGCGGTATTTCTCTTGGCATCGGTATACTCAGTCACGTACGAGTTGTGGACAACGTGAAGCAACAATGCAAGGAACTCGAGCTCGAAGATTCAGCCCTTTGTCAACCAATGGCTAATAACTGCCGAGACGGAAAAAGCTTATTCTTTCGAGTTAAAGTAATTACAGCATCACTCGGTTTCCTAACCAACTTTGAAGATGTTTACAAGACATGGGCTTTTGTGGCTAAGTTTCTTAATCCATCATTCATCCAAGAAAACGATTTATCCGCGATATCTGAAGGTTCAGGAACATGAGTCCAAGATGATTTGCTCTCGTAAAACCGAGGTGTGTCTTTTGTTTTTCGCCTTTTTCGGGTGTTTTTAATCATGGGTTTTTTTAGTGTAATGTAGAGTTTGGTTTACAATTGGCATGTTAGCTTAAGAGTCAAGTAATTTGTAATGCAAAAATAGAATCGAGAAGAAAAAAAAGGGATTTTCAAGACACAAAAATATAGTTTGATGATGAACTTGAAATTCATGCATATCTATGATCATATTTTTTCATTATGGTGACCTTATTTTTGTATGACAATTGTGCGGGATTGTGAGTTAGGTATGTGGGTTTTGTTGACTCATCACATGACTTAAATTAGTAAATGGTATATTTTGTCAACAAAATTTAGTATTTTCCAATCCTAGTCCTTGTTTTTTAATCTTCCATTTTTGTCCCTTTTATGCTAAGTTCAATGATGTTTTATAGGTAAAAGGTAAAGTCACTGTCATATGCAAGAAATTTGACATTGGGTATAAGGAGAAGTCCTTTTTTTTTTTTTGGGGGGGTTGGGGATTTTTGGTTGGTCCAAAACAATTGAAAGAAAATTAAATGGGTTAAAGTATCGTAGAGGCCCTTGTACTAGGAGTTAGATTGCATTTTGTCTCCTCTACTTAAAACATGACAAATTCATTCTTGTATATTAGATCAAAGAGCAAACTAGTCCTGTTAAAAATTTCGTTCATTTTTGTTGTTAAAAACTGATCATTGTACGTCAGCATGAGGTACACGTAGCATGCCGTGTGTCATAGTTTGATTAGCACGTCAAATTTTAACAATACAAATTGATGAAATTTTAACAAAAAGGATCAATTTGTTTTTTAATCTAATGCTTAAGGACCAATTTACCAATTTTTAAAATAGAGGGGACAAAAAGCAACCCAACTCCTACTACATGGGATTTCATAGTACTTTTACTAATGGAATATGACTTCCCATAATGACTAAGAGTTGAGTTAATAAAATACTCGGCTCTTGGCCTAATGCTATTAGATGGGGTAGTCTTGTTTGTGGTGTGAGTTATATAATTTTAATAATAAATCATTACGAATACGGAACAAAGTAATTAACTATAATCAAAATAAATCTAAGAGAGAATCTATGCATTCACATTTGACCCATCCTCAAAATAAACTCAAGGAAACATTGATATTCCTTAAGATTTTAAATTCGTGTCTTGTGGACAAAGAAAACAAGATTGGAAGAGTTTTATCTTCCGTTAAGCATCTAATCTAATTAGGATCCAATATAATTACCAATTATCAAAATTTTTTAAAAAGAAAACGAAAATAGAAAAAAAATACTAATATTCATTTTTCATAAGTTCGGATTAAAAATAGTTATTTCTCATTTTTTTTATATGTTAGTTTGGTTTTTGAGCTTGGGTTATTTTGAATTTAGATAATTTCAAATTTTATATTTAAGTTTGGATTTTTTCAAATTACTTTTTCAGTTTATTTTGGTTGTGGGTTTAGTTATTGTCATGTTACGATCATTTTTTGTTTGGAGAATTTCTAGGTCAAATATACGAGGACTCAAGTTGGAGAAGTTCATATTAATTGATTTTGTAGTTAAATTGAGTTGAATCAAATTTAAAATTTAATTAATCGAATTGGATTTCTAGCCATAAAAGTACTATAGAGGTATTTATATTAGGGGTCAGATTGCATTTTGTCTTTCCACTAAAAAAATAAGTAAATTTCCATCCATTTTTTTGTTAAAAACTGATTCCTATATGTCAGCATAAGGTACACATGAAATGCCACTTGTAGTCTGGTTATTCTATTAGTTACACCAATTTTTAATAGCAGAAATGGATATAATTTTTAACAGAAAAAACTAATTTATTCTTTAATTTAACATAAAAGAACTAATTTATTAATTTTTAAATAAAAGGGACAACATACAATTTAACTCCTACCGATTTCTAGCGTATTAGAATAAATTTGTTCCATTTAAAGGGTCCATCATATATTCATATTCTCATCTCATATTTTGGCATCCAACCAAAATCCAACATACCTTATCCAAAATCACTCCCTATATACGCCACACTATCTTTTTCTTCCCTCTCCTCTATCTCCAACATCCTACACGATCCAACTCACCAGAAAAGGTTATAGCTTTGTGAACATGGCAACAAGTACTTCGGCTGTTGTCGCTCCAACCACGGTCACCGCGTCGGTGGTGAATTACGGCAGCAAAGCTCGAAAAACAACACCCAAAGTGGTTTACATTGGTGGAACGAGTTGCTATGGTGGATTGAAAGCACATAACAACGTGGTTTCACTTGGGATGCCGGTGAGTACCGAGAAGTGGTTTGCTAATGTTGTTAGCAACTTGAAAGGGAATGGCAAAGGAAGAAAGGGTGGTGGTGGTGGTGGTTTATCGTCGACGTGCAATGAAGCGGCTGAGATATTCAAGATTGCGGCTATAATGAACGGACTCGTTTTGGTTGGGGTTGCAGTTGGGTTTGTTCTTTTGCGTATTGAAGCATGGCTAGAGGAATCCGAGGAGTGAGCACAACCCCTTGTTTTTTCTTTTCTTTTAGGTCCTTGGTGTAATGTTGATGCGAATTTTTGCTGGTTTGTGTGATCAAAATAAATCAATTAATTATTATAAGTACTAAATTGAATAATAAAAAAACCTTTTAAAAAACATCTGCACAACCAAGAGAATTTAGTACCATAGCATTCAATGCACATTTCAATGTATTATATTGAGTTATTAAATTATGTTATTAAACCCTATATTTTGATTAAGTTTGTATTTTAATTTAGTCATTTTTAATTCCTATATTTTCAGAATTTTAAAATTAATCCTAATCAAACGACAACTATAAATTCATTAAGTTAAGCTTGTTATTTTCAAAATTTAATGCGTTAAACATATCAATCACATGTGCAATGCCATGTCAATTTGTCATATCCACATATTAAAAAAAAAAATTCAATTAATAAATTCAATGACTATTGTTTACATTAAAACTAAAATTTCGAAATCTTATGTTCCAGAACATGGACTAAATCTCTAACTTTACACACAGTACAAGAGCTGCCACTGTTTGGTTAGAATTAAATTTTCAAAATTTGGAAAGTGTACAAACTAAGAAACATTATAAAATGTTTCTGGCTTCGTCCCTGCATACTGGTACAATACAAACAACCCCATATATGTATGTAAAGAAGATCCAGTCCATCATACAAAACATGTAAATTTCCAAATTAATGCCAACATTTTTATGTGATGCAAAAGGTCATTGAAGAATGAGGTGTAAAACAATAATGCTTCCAAATTCTACATCCAAAATCTTTTTTTTTTTTTCTCTAATTTTTCTAGAGATACAAAATCTGAGTTTTCCTGCCATTAGCAAAAATCTTACAGATTGATGTTAAGATAGTTCCAACAGTACATCAAAGATGATTGAAAAATTGATAGGCAATAAAATCTCTTTCAAACATCAAGTGGAGGGTATAAACTGTGCTCCTCATGAAGAGGGCCTTTGGCATGCAGAAAACAATTGCCAACTAATGAAAGCCATACTCAAAGACGTGAACAATTCGAAGCCTACCACCTTCGGGAAGTGCCATTCCAATCCTCGCCTTAGATAGCTGCCGAGATTTAGCCAACCAAAAAACGAAAAATTATCATCTTGTATTCATTGCAAAGGCGGCCATGTATAGACAAAATGATGTTATGGAGAAAGTTAAAACAGACCTTGTAATGGATGGCATGGTAGCAACGATTCCGGCACATGCGTATATTATGGGAATCAAAGTCTTGGGCTTGTTTTTGCGAAGCCACATTAAAGATCCCAATGCAGCAAGAGATATACTTAACACCTGAATTGATAAAAGGATAGAGATAAATTCTAGCCGTTACATGGTCGTTTTTTTCTAATTTGTGAAAGCACTTAGAAACAAACTACTGATATAACATCAAGAATGCCGACAAGCTGGTCACAAAAGAAATGTTCCAATCATTGAAGAAATATACATACCAAATTAGCATTTGCTTCCAAGCCTTGTAGAACGAAATCCCAAGTGAATTCTAGTCCTCTAGCTCCCACCCAAAGGGGTGCCAATCTATGTAGAACCGAATCAGCAAATGCCCATCCTATCAACATAAAAGAAAGAAGCCATAGTGCTCAAGAATTAAGAAAAGTGAAAAGAACCATAATATATATGCTATGTCGCTAAGACACTTCATTCTTCTTGAAAAACCCATGTTCGACATATGAATGTGGGATATAAGCTTAGAGGATGCTCCAAATACATAGAAAAACTTAGAAAATACGTTGGATAGATGCAAAACTTAGAAAAATCTAAGCACATCTGTATCTGATGCAACCCGTATTCAACACTCACACCTGAGTTCGAGTAAACAGAGCATTTCATTGCCACATTTTCAAATATAAGTTCATTCATCTACTAGTAAGACCAAATTTCAAAGATTCACATTATTTTCAAGTAAGATGACCGAGTCAATCTCACTCACCAAGTCCAACAGCTTGAAATTTATGATTTTGAGAGATGTTCCTATGAGTCAACTGTGTTAAGGCAAAATAAAGTCCAGCAACATCTATAAAACCAATCACTGCCTTCAAAAGTTCCTGAAAATACGAAAACAACACAAATTGTTGATAAGTTGAAATTCATAGATTGTTTCCAAAAAAAGACTCATAGTACTACTACATGGCACACGCTACATCCGTAACATACATCATGCAACTATAAATAAGAAAGTGGTACTAATTTTCAAAATATTTTCTAACTTTAGAATATGATTATCTTCAACTACATCACAAAAAAATAATCCGCCCAATATCTACGTTCTTCCATGTAAATTCCGATTTAAGAACTAAAGAAACAGAAGTACCTGGTATGGATCGAAGCCGTCATTCTCAGAAACCTTCAAAAACGTTGCGAGACAAACAAGCTGCCACCATATTAAAGCCAAAAGAAAAAAACAAATTAACAATCCAAATAGAGTGACGAGAAACACAAGAGTAAAGATTTTTAGCACGTACTCACCTTTACCAAAGCAGTTCCAAGATAAACAAGGGCAGCTTTAACAGAAGTACCAAGAGTATCATACTCCGATCTACATAAACATGATTTACTATTAAATACACTGATTCATAAATTAACATCGCCATAATTATAGTAGAAAATAAAAAATTCCTTCAACATAATATTTTTCAGCATTTTAATCAAACTAATTAAACATTTCGCTCTAGATCTTAGTTCATTTTAGCAATTACTACTTAACAGTGGAATTTTTTTTAAAGAAACATTTTTTTATCGAAACAGCTTCTGTTTTTCATTCAAATTTTGAATTGAACACCAGATCGGTATTAATTTATTATTAAATTACAAAAATTAAACGATATTAAAAAAATGTTTTAATCGATTAACAAATCACAAAAATTACATGAAAATGAGGCAAAAAAAGAGAGGAAGAAGAGACATTACAAGGGAGTGGCGGAGTAGTAGACGGCGTGAGGACCGAAAGTGAGGATCGCACAGTTGAAGAAGTGAAACATCGTCATTTTTCTTCGTATTTTTGGCCCCAATTTTCGATCTGAATCTGCGATGAGCAGATGGTTTTGTTTTGTTTAATTGTTTCCGTTTAGAGCCTTCAATAAGCCCTGAAAATACCTATTAGTATATCATGGGCAATGGGCCTTTGGGACTACAAATTTTATGTGTGCTTTAACTTTTTCGGGTGAATTCCTCTAAAGTCACTGAATTATTAGTATGTTTACATTTTGGTCACTCAACTTCAAAAAGTTACAAAAGAGTCACTGAACTATTCAAAAGTTTTCACTTAAGTCACTGGATTGTTAAGTCTGGTTGGCAAGCTCCAAGCGACGATTCGACAATCGGTACAATGGAACAGTACCCATCAACAAGTAGTAGAACATATCACAAATCCAAGTCAATCTGATGATCGGTGTTGAAGATTGAAGAAGAAAGCTACTTGGATTTTGGTTCGCATATTTGTGAAGTTCAAAGTTGTTTCATGAAACAAAAAACTAAATTGTAGAAGAGGAGGTGAAGTTTACCCTTTCAATTGGTGTCAATAGTGAGAATGGAGAAGGCTATACAATGGCGATTTTAACAACTCGATGACTTAAACGAAAATTTTCGAATAACTTGGTGAACATTTTTTTAACTTTTTAAAATTGAATGACTAAAGCGTAAACTTACTAATAGTTTAATAACTTTAATATACTTTACCTTAACTTTTTGCACCCATTATGTTAGCTAAAAGTTATTTTCTAAAATTTACATGCATTAAATTACAAGTCTAATATATAATATGGAGAAATAGTTATTGAGCTCGTTCCGGTAGATACTTAAAAAAAAAAATTACGTATCCTAAAATTTATTTTAATTTTTTAAAATAAGTTCTTTAACTAAATTATTTTTCACTCTTTAATTTAATAAATTTGAATGAATGAAGATTAACAATATCTACACTGTTAAAATTTGAATTTTATCATACATAAATATTATATGTAGATTCTCTCAATTATTTTGGATTTAAGTCTTATAATATGTGAGATATGTCCATATTAGATTTGTACGCGGATCAAATTCGGTCGGACTTATACAAAATGTTCACATTAATTTTCTTTGCCCAAACCAAACTCAGCCCACCAATATTTAATTTTTTTAATTTACTAAATGATTTAATTAAAATAATATTAACACAAAAATTAACAAAATTATATTAAATCAAACTTAAAATTCAATATAATCTAAAATAATATACTAAAATCAAACATAAAACTTAATATAATATATCTAATATTACATAATTGACTAAAATTATATTTATTAGATTAAAATTTTAAGTTTTAAGATTAATGAGTTTTGGACTTTGGGTTGGGTACTTGACTTTGGGTTTATTGACATCATATTTATAAATAGAGTTAATTTCATCAAATTGTTTTAATTACATCTCTAAACTATTGATATTATATCAATTAGGTCATTCTGTCACTGAAATCATTAATTTAATTGTTAAATGAAATGACTGACATTACGTGACATGATTTAAAATGAAAAATTTAAGAAAAAAATGAATATTGTAAAAATTGATGTTTTAGAAATCTTTGTTTTAAGGTTTTTGAAGCATTTACAGAAGCTTTATTGTTCATTTTCTTTTTCAATTTTACTTTATTTTTAGTTGTTACGTTTAAAAGTTATGTGATAACGTTCCATTTCTTTAAATTTCTCATTTGAAATTTAGTTATATAGGATTTGATGTGTCATTTAACAGTTTTAATAACAAAAGGACTTAATTGAGATAACATTGATAGTTTAGGATGTAATTAGAATATTTTAAAGTTTGGGGATGTTTAGTGCAATTAGCTCTTATAAATATATAATAAATATAATTATTATATCTCGGGTTGGGGCAAGCCTAATAGTTATGCCCAAGGCCTGACCCAAATAAACATGGGTCTTAAAATTTTACCCAATCTTATTTTTCAAGCCTCATTTTTTTTGTTTAAAACCTTCCATATTTCAAGTAGGCCTTCAAGTTTGGACAGTTAACCTGACCCATAAACAAGTGTAGCCTAAATTCATTTTTCAGTCCGATATGCTTTTTATTAAGTTAATTTTATTTTTAATTGATTATACATGTATTATCATACGATCAATCAAACTATTGATTTAGAAGCAAAATACATTAAATTTAGAGATCAAATATGAATAACCCAATTCCCATTACATTATAAAAAAAAATTGCATGAAATTTTAATGTACTAACATATAATATAACATCGTGAAACACAAATCAGATCAGATTCGAGTTTTGAATACTAAAAATCAAACCCGATGTATATTCTAAAAATACATATTTCTTTTTAACTACCAAAAGTGATTATTTGAATTTAATATTTTGGTCCAAAACATTTGAAATATAATGTGATTTAATGGGATTGTAATTTCAACCATATATGTTTGTGCTTGATCACCCCCTTCTTCTTCCAAAGCTACATTTGGATTTAATCTGTTTAATTGGATTTTAGCAATTTATTTTCATATTTGATTTTTTCCTATATAACGATGAAATGAATGAAATCCCAAATGAAAGCCTCAGTCGGCCGGCTGGTTGGCCTGATATTTTAAAATGCCGCAATTGGCGGTCGGCAGCAGATCCCACTTACTAATAAAAGAAGAATTCATCATTCAAAATTCAACACTCTTTATTATTTACTATTTTATGTCATTTTCTGATGATTATTTCACAAAGGGAAATAATGTTGCATTAAGCAACAAAAATAAGTAGCATATGGAGTAGTTTTGTTTTGGTCAAATTCTTAATTTGGTCCTTCTTTTATACTTAAATTTGATATTTAATATCTATATTTTACTTTGATATAATTTGACCTCTATTTTTTTTTTTTATAAAAACCATTCATTAGTCCAAATAGTTAATAAGTTAAAATGTTTATATGATTTTCTTCTTAAAAACACCCTTTCAATAAATAAAAAAAACGTCATTATGACGAGTTAGAAGATGTCTTTTGAAGAAAAGTCCATGACGGCATCTATCTATCTATTTGTACTATTATTATGTCATTGATTGAGTTGGTGTCACGAGTTAATTGCACATCAATTTGAATTTTATTTTTTTTGCTAGAAAGAGAATTTTTTAATATAAGATCTATTAAAATGTGCTAAGAGTTGCTGAGTGGCACTTGGTAGTGTCAACTACATACCGCTACTGAGTTGGTTAAATACTTGCCTTATTTGATTTGGTAATTAATTTAATAAAGAAAAACTTTGGACCTGTTTGTGTGTTGTTTTATTGGAGACATTTGGTCTATATATGGAAAACCAATCCTTGGTATATGGAGATTGGGTTTGATACGTGTGAATCAAATCAACCTTTAGAATATGGAAGATCGATGAAGATTATGTAGCTTGATTGTACTTTGGTTTTTGAGATTGTAATAACTATTTCCAAGGAGTTATGTTTGTATTCACATAGATTCTATTTTAGCAAGTCAAATATGATATATGCTTCGAGACTTGTATAGGTTTTGTATGAGATCTTATTGAGTGCATTCTAATCTGTTTATTAAGGAATTATTTTGTGAAAGAGTGCAAACTGTTAAGTATAAACAATGTTAAGTGTTTACTACTCAAGCTCTCAAGGGGGGATTTGGAGGTAAGTGTTCTAGTATTTAAGTACAAATGTGAAATCTCTATACTTGGAGGAGAGATGAGTGTGAATCACCTGTTGTATTCGTGATTAATGATAGTGGAATTACTCAAAAGGTGAGATCTTTATACATTTTGCCTTATTTACTAAAAAATTGATAAAGTAGTCCTTATACATCAAATCAAAGAGTAAACTGATTATTTTTGTTAAAAAATTCATCCATTTCTACTGCTAAAAACTGGCATAGTTGATGGAATAACTAGATAGTTACACGTGGCGTGCCAGGTGTACCTCATGTTGGCGTATATGGAACAATTTTTAACTGTAGAAATGGATGAATTTTGTAGCAGAATAACCAATTTACTCTTTGATCTAACATACAATGGGTAATTTGCCTGGTTTTTTAGTACTAGAGGAGGCAAAATACAATCCAACTCCTAGTACAAGGGTTTCCATGGTACTTTTACTGGTATAATTGCCTTAGAGCCCCTTTAAAAATTTTAAGAATATAAGTTAGTAAGTTGGTAACATTTTATTTTGGCTCCCAAACATTTATAATTTACTTTTGGCTCTTGAAGAAAAAAAATTGGATTTGTCCATGCATACGAATTTGTCCAACTTGAACCAAAAGATGAAGCCATAAATTTTTTAGGAAAAAATCTCAACTATACAACTTTTGATGGATTAAATTGTAATTTATAATTTTACAATTTTTAAAAGACTTATATTGAAATTTCACCATTTCTGAGGCTAAGGCACTTGCTTCCTTAGCACCATCCCTACTTGAATCCCAATTAATTTCAACCCCTAAATTCAAACCCAAAATTACTCGAATAAAGATTGAAAAGGACTCCAAGTTTAAGTCAATAGAATCCAAAATAGAAAGGGTATTTTAGTTCCACATTTGAAAGCTTGACTCGATTAATGTTGGGATGTTTTGATGGAATCTATTGTTGATTAGGTAGTAAATTAAATTAAATTAAAAATTATTCCCAATGTGAAAAATTTTTAATTTTTCTTTTGGCATCATATGGTTTGGTCAATACTGTATTTCGCTTTCTTGAAGTTATTAATAATCACCCAACCAAGTTTGACGGACCAATTAGTAAGCTCACTATGATAGTAACATTCCAATATCATAATTATTCAAATCTAGTTATATATAAAAATACATTAAAAAAATAGGCTTAATATAACATTTGATACTTAAATTTGACAATTTTTTCTAATTTGGTTTCTAAATAATTTTTGGCCCAAGTTGGTATCTGGACTTGGCATTTTTTCCTAATTTGGTACCTAAGCTTTTTTTTAGGTTCAATTTGGTACCTAAATTTATTAAATGTTATACAAATTACGCAAAACACTAATGATGTTAAAATGTTTTTTGCTATGCTACAAAAATATTGTAAGTATTAGAAGAAATTCATGTTGAAGAAATAGATATTGAGCTATGCTTAACGAATTAATATTAAATAAAAAAAAAGAGTTTAAAAAACCCAAATTAAAAGAAATTCATTATTTTCGATTAATAAAATAAATAAAACTAAAAGTTATAAAATATATAAAATACAAAAAATACAAAAAAATATCATATCATCTGTCACATGTCGCTCATAAATTAATTATTTTTGCTGCCTCATAAAAAAATAACATTGTTAGCATATTGGAGTAATTTGTAAAACATTTAACAAGTCAAATATCAAATCAAACAAAGAAAATGATTAGGTACCAAATTAGGAAAATGTGTCAAGTTTGGACCAAATTGGACCAAAAAAGGTTTAGGTACCAAATCAAAAAAAAAAGTGTCAAGTCCAGGTACCAAATGTTATATTAAGCCTAAAAAATATAAGGGTAAATTACACTCAAGGTCACTAAATTATTTAGTAAGTTTACATTTGATCATTCAATTTTAAAAAAAGTTACAAAATGATCACTAACTATTTGTATGTTTTCATTTAAGTTACTAGACTATTAAGTCTTTTCTTTTAAGTTCGGTCAGCGAGTTTCGAGTGACGATTTGTCAATTGGTACGGTGGAACAGTACCCATCAACGAGTAGAAGAACATATATCAAATCCAAGCTGATTTAATGGTTGGTGCCGAAGATTAGAGCAGAAAGTTGTTTGAATTTTTTATTTGTAGATTTGTGACATTCAAAGTTGTTGCATGAAAAAAATTAAATTGTAGAAGAGGATGGGAAGTTTACCCTTTCTATTAGTGCCAGAGGTGAGAACGAAGAAGACCATATAGTGATAATTTTAACAGCCCTGTGATTTAAATGAAAATTATCGAATAATTTAATAACCATTTTGTAATTTTTATAAGTTAAATAACCAAAACATAAATTTATTAATAATTTAATGACCATGGGTGCAATTTTACCCAAAATATAATATAATATATAAGATTTTTTAAGTCTCAAGGTCTGAAATCGTTTTCAATTTTGAGCTCAACAGCTGAAAAAAAAAAATACTGTTAGGTGTTGTGTAGGGTTTGACTTAATTTATCTTTAGTAAATACAATTAATTTTAATTAACAATGACGTAATTAATGTTTTGTTGTCATTTTCAAAACTCAATTTTTCTTTTTTATGTTTACCTAGGAACTCTCCCCCTTTTAAACCTAACCCTATGACAAAGCAAAAAAAAAAAAAAAAAAAAAGCCTACGTCCATCAATAATAATAATTAACATTATTTTAATAATATTATTGATGTTTTTTAAATGCTAGTTTTGACCAAGTTGTGTTTTCTACCTAGTTTTACTCATTGATTAATTTACTATGGTTAACATCTTAATTATAGTTGTAGTCCTTTTACTTTCTTTTTCTCATGCATTAATTATTGGTTGCATCATATTAATTTTGGATCAAGTATTCAAAGTTTGAGCCTCGGATCATTTGAGTTTGAGACTCAAATTTTTTTAAATTGGATTATTTTAAGTTTTGGTCGTTTCGAATTATTTGTTTAAGTTAATTTTGAGTTTAGATTAGGGCGAATTAAAGAATTTTTTGAAGGGGAATCGAGATAAAGATTATAAAATTTCAAAAGACCAAAGCTTAAAAAAATTATAAAAAGGGTTTGAATTGAATTATTAGTTTTATTGAGGGGTTAAAATACAATTTTACCATTAATAAAAAGCTTAAATTGAATAAATAATTATTTAAAGAGGCTAAAATTAAAATTATCTCATTTAACCAACGGACAAGTGAGAAGATTTAGATATTTAACTATTAAGAGGGGTTAAAATTAAAATTATTTCATTTAACCAAAGGGGCAAGACTCCTGAATTTAGGTTCGTTCCAGTTTGAATTGAGCAAATTTTGATTATTAACATTTGTTATTGATAAAAGTACAATAGAGGTCTTTATATTAGGCGTTAAATTGCATTTTGTCTCATTTACTCAAAAAATTGGTAAATTAGTTCTTGTACATTAGATCAAAAAGCAAATTAGTCCTTCTATTAAAAATTTCATCCATTTTTACTATTTAAAATTAGTCCTTATATGTCAACATAAGGTACACGTGGTACACCACGTGTAATTGTTTGGCTATTTAATCACCCACATCAATTTTTTAGGGTAGAAATAAGTGAAATTTTCAATAGAAAAGATTGTTTTGCTCTTTGATCTAATGTATAAAGACTAATATGCCTATTTTTGAATAAAATAGGCAAATGCAATCTGACCCCTAGTATAGGGATCTCGGTGATACTTTAACCCAAATTTTTTTATAATTAAATCAAATTGAGTCATGATCAATTTTTTAAATTCAAATAAAATTAGATAATTCAAGTCATTAGTGGTAGTTTAGACTTTGAAGAGGATAATAATGAAATGAAATAACCATGAACCTAATAAAATTATTAACCTTCAAAATCCGT
This sequence comes from Gossypium sturtianum, assembly GCA_025698515.1. NCBI lineage: Eukaryota > Viridiplantae > Streptophyta > Magnoliopsida > Malvales > Malvaceae > Gossypium > Gossypium sturtianum. The sequence continues at coordinate 161,737,647 of CM046948.1, forward strand.
AAAATGGATATAAAAAAATACATTGATGATAAAATAAACAAATATTGCAGATTGAGACAGAAGAAAATTCTACAGAAACCAACGGGAACGATGTGGGATAGGGAGCCATCCGGATCCAGCTCCCGCCAGGGGTTTTATTTATACATTCACAGTGATTCATGTGATGTAATGTCGTGGAGCACGTCAGCCTAAACGGCGTTGATTTCGGTGATTCCATCCTTTCTCTTTTGTCCACTTCCTTCCCCAAATTCTCTCTAATTAAACACTGTTGGAGAAGGTGGTGGTAGTGGCCATTATATATACATATATATATGTACATGCAAATCTCAAAGCAACACATGCCCTATAAACCAAACTCACGAATCACCATGTACAACCTAATATTCTTCCACCAGGAATATACACATCTTTTTCTTTTTAACCTTCAAGAATCAAGACAAAGTATGTATGAAACCAAAACTTACCCGTACATTACCATTCACACTTTCATTCAATCGTGATAGCAAGGTTGAGTTGTTATAATTTCGAGTAAAATTTGTGGGTTCTTTTAATTACTTTACTACTTAATTAGTTATTCAATTTAGTTGTTGAGCTAGTTATTGAATGTATTGGAATCGGATAAAAGTATCATGAATATCTCTGTACTGGGAATTAGATTGCATTTTGTTCCTCATCTATATGTAGTGTTAAAAATTGACTGGTGGAATAACCAGATAGTGGCACATAGTGTGCCATATGTAACTCATGCTAACGTATAATGACTGATTTACTATTTTTTAGGTAGAGGAAACAAAATGTAATTTGACTCTTAACATAAAAACACTCGTGATACTTTTACAATCGAAATCGATATAACTTAAAAAAAAAAAAAAACTTACTCGTACATTGTGTAAATATTAAGTTGACTTTTTAGTGTTATTGGCTAGAAAATCCTAAACATATATTTAGGTATAAAGCTAGGTCATTGAATATTGTCATTATTATTATTATTATTATTTGTGTTGTGGACAGGCATTAACCAGCAGATGACTTTGGTAATTAGCAAAAGTAATTAACATGTTTGTTCTTGCTTGTTAAGTGGACAAACATCACACCACTAAAATACATATATATAAATATACATATATATATATATATATATCATTTAAATTACAGCTATCAACTGGAGGAGGTGATCATCCATAAATAAAAAATAAACACTATTACTAAATGAGATCAATTTAAATGGCGTAGTTATTTTCATATAAGAAAGAATACCCCATAAAACACAAATGTTTTTTTAATCGAATCGATAATTGAATCAATCAAATCAGTAATTTTTATTCAATTAGTTTAATCATCGGTCTAATGATAATTAAATAAATAATAAAAAAATTATGAAAATGGTTCAATTGTTAGTTTTTCGTCCTGATATCTAATTTTTTACTGGTTCCGAGAATGTCAATTCAACCCCTATATTTAAATAAATTTATTAGTCAATTTTTAATCTGATCTGATTCAAATAACATTGTAAAACACAATAAGATGTGTACATTATGTTCTAACTTCTATTTATTATTATTATTATTTTAAGTTACAAGTATAATTGAAGGTTGCAAGTACAAATATTACATATTCAAAACAATCGGATTGATAATCATAATAATATTTGGATCTAGACCAATAAATCTGGATATATAAAATTTGAACTGAGACTTTGTTGATAATGGGTTATTTAAAAAAGAGAGAGAGAGAGTAAAAGTACCATGGAGGCCCTTTTCTAGTAGTCGAATTGCATTTTACTTCCTCTACTAAAAAAATGGGCAAATTATTCTTTATACATTAGATCAAAGAGCAAATTAATCTTCCTGTTAAAAATATCATCCATTTTACTGTTAAAAACTGGTCCTCGTATATTAGAATGAGGTACACAGGGCATGTCATGTATAACTTGACTATTTTGTCAACTACACCTGTTTTTAACAGTAGAAATGAATAAATTTTTTAATAGAAATGATCAATTTACTTTTTAATTTAGTGTACAAAGATTGATTTGCTATTTTCTTTATGTAAAAGAAGTAAAATACAATCACACCTAATACAAAAAATTCCAAATTACTTCTACCAAAATAATTATATCGAAAAAATACATGAAGTTATAGGAAATTGTTCTTATAAGACAAACACATGGAATATGGAATAAAACCCAAGCAATTGAGCCATAGAGAGACATGTTGACCGGATATTAATTAACAAACCCTATGAATTCATTAATCCAAAATATAAAAAACCCTTACATCAAGACCAATAATAAAAGACGACAGGAGTTAAGTGAGAAGGTGAGGGTCTCTTCTATATTAATTAGTGGTCGAGAATTTGATCCTCACATTGGGTATGAAGCAGCTTTAAAACTCGTGGCTAACATCTACCCTTTAATGGGTCTATAGAACGCGAAAGATTAATTATCGGACTCACTCTGATAAATACATTATCAAATAAATAAATAATTACATTCTTAAATTTTAAATAAAACCCAACACAAGCAACCAAAGAAAAAGAAAAAAGATTATTTTTTTCATTTCCCAAAGAATCTAGAGCGCATCAGCCGCTGACCCTGCATGGCTTCCAAAACTTTTATTATATATGATTTTAAGCATTTCAAACAAATCTACTTATTTTTTTTATAATGGTTAAAATACGCGATAGGTCCTGTACTCTTCACGAATTTAGAATTTATTCCCTATACTTTTATTTCTAGGAATTTAATATCTTTATTTTTTATATTTCAAAATTCAAATCCAATTATTAACACTGTTAAATTTATTGGTGTGACATTTTAAAATAAAAAAAAAATATTCACTTTGAGGCAATGTAAGTACAGAAATGACGTTGTAATAAATGTGAATTTAAGAAAATAATTTTGACAATATTAATAGTTAGACCTCGTTTTGAAATTTGAAAAATAGAGGAGCTAAATTCCTAAAAATGAATTTACAGGGACTAAATTTGAAAATTATGGATGAAATTCTTTAATTAAAAACAAATGGGATTATAGAATAAGGAAGGGAGGTCATTGGAGTTGGAGAATTGAGAATAAATTAAAGGGAAAAATCAGCATATAAAACGGGGGAATTGAAGAAATAAAAGAACTAGAGAAAGAGAACAAAAGAAGGGGTCAAATTACGGTTTTGATCCCTATATGATGTTTACATTTGATGTTTAGTCCTTGTAGTTTAATTTTAAATAATTTGATCACTTTAGTTTTTATAATGTCGTTAATTAGTCCGAATAGTTAACTATTTTGATTAAAATGTATGAATTTTCGTGCCAAACACTATCTGCTTGTGGAGTATTTTTTTTATTGCACTGAAATTGCATATAATAGGAGCCATATTTAAAGTTTTGGTCCCTTTTACTAAATTACAGAGAGTAAATCAAGATTTGAATATAGTAAAAGGGACCAAAACTTGAATTTGACCAAAAGAAGAGGTTAAGACCATAATAAGAGCCATGTTGACGCCGAGGAATATGTTTTATATTTTAGGGAATATGAATTTATGATTGTGGATTTCCACGCGCGGGTGGGGCTCGACAGCATATTTAATTAATTAATTAATTAATGCAAAATTAAAAACAGGAATATTTGGACACGGAGAGGGAATATTGGGGCATCAGCCAAGATTACGCATTAGACAAACACTACCCCTTTTTTTTTTCAATCTTTAAGTTTCCCTTCACGTGCTCTCAACGCGCCTTCCATCTATCTTTTTATTCGGTTAATTCTAAAATTGGTCCTTAAACTATTTTGTTTTTCTTTTCTCAGTTAGGTATATAAAGTTTTTGTTATAATAAACGTCGATAATGGCGGTAGGACAATCGCAAAGTAATAAGAAAAAAGGAAAAATAAGAAAACACAGATTTTATGTGAAAACTCTTTCGGGAAAAAAATCACGGGCAGAGGAGGAGAAATTCATTAATGTTGAAAAACGAATGGTACAAGAGGAGTTTCGACTACATCTATTTAAAGATTGAAAAATCTTGTTCTAATCAAAGTCAAATAGAAGAAGAATAGTTTTATGCGGATTCAACTTGTGCAGTATGACCCTCAGCCTTTCGCCCCCATTGATCCCCTTTTTTTGCCACTGTATTTATTTCTTCAACAAATGACGGGATTTGGGTCACACAATCTCTAACAGTTTTTTTTAGTCAAAAGCGGTATATAAATTATCAATTTTGTCTCATTTTATCCAAAAAGTGTACGACATATATTACATTCTTATTGATTGGTATCGTGATTTGGGGTAAAATTGATGGTTTAGCTTAGGGGTATAAATGAGACATTGGTGCTTACAAGTTATTTGAGTTTGACTTGAAAAAAAAGGACTCAAATTCGACTTAGTAATTATCGAGTCGAGCTTGAGATCAAGTAGCTTGAGCTATCGGTCGAGCCGAATTCGAGCACTATGATACTTAATTTGATTGGATCATTAGCCTAATCGAGGTTTTCATCTTAACACGTTCTTACTCTTATCATATAGAAAGAGCTTAAGTATGAACAAGCTTGAGCATGAATACGAATGAGCTTAATTGAGCTTGAGTATGAAAACTGATAAATAAGTTTAATTGACCTCGAGCTCGAGTAGCTTGATTATGTCTCAAGCTAAACTTGAGCTAAGCAATTGATGCTCGATCAAGTTTGAGTTGAGTATCCATCCCCGAATTTTGAGTTAAGCTCGAGCTTGCTACTTTTGAAAAAAAAAACTTCATGTACCTAAGTGAAAAAAGTGATATAATTTGAGAGCCAATGTTGCATTTAAGCCATTTTTTTCATGTACAACCATATTTACATTTAAAATTTGCTAAGGGTTTAATTATTTTTATCCAATAATATCCCCAATTTATTTTACTGAATTCAAAATTTAATTTTTGAATTTAAAAAAAAAATCAAATTTAATGACTCTGTGTGGAAAACTATATGGCCTACCATATAATTCAATGCATATAAGGTACTAAATTGTCAATAATGTACAAGTTATATCTCTCTCTTTCTATTTCCCTTTTTTGGTTTTATTATGTATAAAATTTTCAGAAATCAATGCATTTTATACTACAATTTTATGTATTTTCAATGTTACATTCCAAATTTAGTTAGAATAATAAGTACTATTTATGCTTTAATACTAGAAATTAGCTATGTTTGGATATAAATATGAGGTTGATAAATGAGTCAAATCAATTAATGTAGCATTGACCATGGGGCACATCTTGATATTTTTGTTGGCATTATTCTTCAAACATTAATTTTGTGAAATATGTCCCAATAAATTGGAGTAGACTAAACTCGAATGTAAATTTTAAACGATAAAATCGAAACGGTTTAATTGGTTAAATTAGTTTCGCAAATAAGATTAAATTGATTCGAACTTGAAATTGATCAAAATTCGAAATGATTAAAAAAAAAATTTAAACTCAATTTGATCTAATTTAGATTAACTCGCTTGTTGGTTAGAGGATTAAAGTGGAAATAAACTAAAGAAAATAGGGTCATAAGGCAATTAACAAATAGTTGCATGTGGATGTGGGACTGGCAGCCCTGGTGTCACCGGACGTTCCGGCCAATCTGTCGACATTGCTCTTCTCTTAAATAGTTATAGTCCCACACTAGGCGACTTCTTCCCACGTGTACAGCTCAACGCTCATTGGGCAATTTGAGTTTTTGCCATACATGCCGAATCGACAATTAGGGATAGCAATGGAATGGGGTGATCAAATATCAAATACAAAAAGGGCGTCAATGGTAGTGTTTGGTTCAAATATCCGAAGTACTAAATTCATAAATATAATTGAGAATGTAGCTCAATCTATAGACATGTTGCATTCGTATCTATCTATACTTATATTAAACTTCTGATTGAGTTAGTGTCACGAGTCAAGCGGGAACTAATGTAGTTGATAAGTTACTAAAATACCCTTTTATATACGGTAAAAACTCAATCACAATAAGATTTGACCCCGCAATACAATGAATTTTAAACATTTACTTTAACATTTTAACTAAAAATTTATTTGATCTTTAGATTATGGCATGCTCGCGTGTGGTGAATTTTTTTTAATCAAAAGACGCTTTACGAAATTAAATGTTTAAAATTCATTGTGTCATAACTCATGTTTTATTGATTTATAAAAATGTGAACATGGAAAAAAATATTATCATAATAATATAACTTATTTTGTACATAAAGAGGCGTCTTAGTAATTTTTAAACTGAATTGATTTCCGGTTGACTTGTGACACCAATTTAGCCAGGGGTTTAATCTAAGTATAAACAGAGGCAAGGGCCCCCAAAATTAAAAAAATATTTTGTTTTAGACCTTTAAATTTTATAACTTCCCCCCTCGAAATAATAAAATTTCAGTCAACACAATGATGATATTGGATTTTAGCTCTCATCATCCTAAAAAAAATTTCTGACTTCGCTCGCTGAATTATAATATATATTACGTATTTTTTTCACCGAATCGTAGATGTGAAGTAAATATAATAAAGAAGGTTAAGTATGTTTTGGTATATATAGAAAGGGGATTAATTAATGATTATGGTTATGAGTTTGATTAATTAAGTTTGTGACTTTATTAAATATCAACATCATAGCAGCTTAAGCATAAACATCGATGTGTTAGGCAGTAATAACCTTTTCAAAGAAAAAAAAAATTAGAAGAATAAATTAAGCCACGTGTGCATGGGAAAAAAATAAGACTAAATAAATGCAGCTATTATCATGTTTTTGATTTAATAATAAAAAAATGTATTCCAAATATTCCATTGAAAAGGAGAGATAAAAGGGGTTTAATTTTGTTCTTGATCCTTAAATTTTTTGCAATATTTAAAATTTAGTCCAATTATTTTTAATCTTAGAATTGAAATCTTTTCTACTCTTTTGATTCATAATTGAAATCCAATTGATAACGACGTCGAAGGACTTATGTTAACTTGGATTATGCGACATTTAAAAAATAATTATTGACCTGACTAATATTACATGTGTGGAAGTCCTCTTATTTTTTTTTATTATTTTAAAATCCTAATCCAATCATTAACATTATTAGCACCTTTCATTAAATTTTATCAAATTGACATGTCGATTAAGCAACATTCATATGAGATGCCATAATTCTAGTCAACCTGGCAAATCGTAACGAAAAATACTATTGCTGTTAATGATTGGATTAGAATTCTTAAATTGTAAAAGGAAGAAAATTTAATTTTTACCCTTTTAAGTACAATGCTTAAATCTCAATTTGAATATAATGTTTTAAGATCCAGAATTTGAATATAGATTGCAAATTCATCACCGCGTGAGCAAAATTTTCATTTTAAAAATGTCACACAATTCAATTTAACAAATTTCGTTTGAAACGGTTATCAATTAGATTTCAATTATTAAATCAAAACAACAAATTATCTAAATTGCGGAAACGCAAATTAGAAAAGTTAAACTTTAAATGTCCAAAACGTGCAAGGACTAAAAAACAATTAGACCCCAAAAAGAAAGAGTAAAGAGAGTGACTAAAAATACATTTTCCCATTAAAAATTGAATACTGACCTTTATTTATTTATTTCTCGAATTCCAACCATTCCTCTGGCAATAGCATAAGTATAAAAACCACCATTATTATACATATATATATATTGTATATATATATCTTTCTCCATTCAAAAGGGCTCTGATCTTTTTTCTCTGCATCCTTTAAATGCATTAGTTTCCCTTTTTTACTAACCTTTTCTCTTCAAAACTATCATCCCCATAAAAAATCAATCTCTCTTTTCCTGCAATCCTTTTTTTTATCAACCCTAGTGTAGATCCTAATAAAAAAAGCCTATATTCTCTTGTATAACCAAGCACCATTCATGCAAACTAATCATAAGCCACTCATGATCTAATCAATCCACTTTTTCCCTTTTGTTTCTGGGTTTTTTTAGCCTTTCACAATGATGAGAACCACAGCTTTGCCTGATCTATCTTTGCAGATTAGCCCACCATCGGTTAAAGAAATGGCCGATGATGGGTTGTCGATGAAATCTATTTACAGTGATAGGAGTTCAACTACTGATTCTGGGAGCAGTGGGAGTGATTTAAGCCATGAAAATGGGTACTTCAATCATCCTATAGAGCCTACTTTGAGCTTAGGGTTTGAAATGGTTCATCATCACCATCATCATCATCAGCATCATCATCATCAATATCAGCCACAAATCAATGGTCGTGATTTCAAGAGAAGTTCAAGAACGAATATCAATGGAGCGAAAAGAAGTATTAGAGCTCCTAGGATGAGATGGACTACAACACTTCATGCTCATTTTGTTCATGCAGTCCAGCTTCTTGGTGGCCATGAAAGTACTGTACATATACATATATACAATATATCTATTTTTGTTTTGTTTTTTTTCTTACATGTTTTCGGCAACTGAAACAGGAGCAACACCAAAATCTGTCTTAGAGTTGATGAATGTTAAGGATTTAACCCTAGCTCACGTGAAGAGTCACTTGCAGGTGGGCTTTAACTCTGCAATCCTTCAGTTTTTTTGTATACAATGCCTGTTTTTGCCCATAAATCCCCGAGATATGTGTTTAAGCTCGTTTAAATCCATATTTTCTTAATTATTGCAATAATTGAATTAAGACTCAATTGAAAATATTATATGAAAATTGTTATTTTTTATGATTTGAGAGTTGTTTTAGCACTTTTATCTTGTTCTATTTTTGTATTTCTATATATGTTTCAATTGTAGTGGGTAAGGGAGAAACAAAGGGAAAGGACAAAAGGGTATCTAAATGGTAATCTTAACAATGCAATTTCCTTTTGCATTTTAGTCCTTCGCCAGGATGGCAAGCTTAAGGTTTTAAGATACTAAGCTTTCACCTCCTATATAAACGTCGAGTTAATTTTTATTTCTGGTTCTTTCATGCAGATGTATAGAACAGTGAAGAGCACTGACAAAGGATCAGGTAATTGGAAATTTTTTTTCCACCATTTTTATATCTCTTCAATTATTTTCTTTTTGTCTTCCCCGTACACAATTATTACAGATCCATTTTTCATTTGGTACTATTAGACATAGCTTGAGCCTAAAAAATCTAAAATATGAAATCATTTTTTTGCCAACATCACCATTTCAGGACAAATGCAAACAGACATGAACTTGAATCAAAGGTCAGGGATTGTTGATTTGGATGGTAGACTAATATCACCACAACCGACACCACAAAGGACCCAAAGGTGAGGATCATATTAACTTAACGTGTATATATATATACACACACACATCCTTGGCCATGGAGAAATGTGTTTGGGCCAACATGTTGTCTCTGTTCATTGTTTATGGTGTGTAGATAAGGCTAAGTTTACTTAGATTTTGATGAAGATGAGATAATTAATTAAGCTTAGATGTGGAATTAATGTATTAATCCTCATAATTATCAAAGTCAAGGCTTTTTTGTTCAAATCTCAATGCCATTCTTTTGTTACATTTTACGAGAAGTACCCTAAACGATGAGTTTTGTATAATAATAGCAATAATAATATAAAATATGGAGTACAATTTTTACTAAATTAATTCTTTATAAATTAAGACATTATTTTAATAAAATATTTAAAAATTATATAAAAACTAAATGAAATAATCTTTAATAAATGAAATTATATTTATAAATTTTATTAAAGATACGATTGGAGTTTCGCTGATTAATATTATTATTAATAGTTTTTTAAGTTGAATTTTTTAAAAATAAATATGATATGAATCTCAAATATTTTTATAAGTGTTTCAAATGTTGTTATAAATATATTACGGCCAACTCTTAATAACATTAAAAATTTTAACGGACAAATAAGGCTGTAATAAAGAGAGCCGACAATGTATATAGTCAAATGATAAAAGTAAATGATCTGTAGAGTGATATTTCATGTTATTAATTAGTGATTTCCTCGTTTTGTAGTGGTTCTTGGCTACCATCATTGGAGGTGAATAATTTGAGCATATCAAGCAATGGGAATGGATTGACTTTACACCCAAATGATGCTAAGGTATGATTGCTTCATTGAAAGGAAAAAATGGAACATTGTGTTAATAATGAATATTAATTTTGTGTGTTTTTCTTTCATAGGTGGATGGAGACAATAAAGTGCTTCATGTGTCAAATCCAGACATGTTGCTTAACCTAGAATTCACCCTGGGAAGGCCAAGCTTTGCTCATGAATCTTCAAATGACTTAACTCTTCTCAAGTGTTAAAAAAAAACATGTTTTTAATAATAAAAACAAAAGAAAACCAGCAAATATATTGCTTTTTTTGTTGTTGTCATTTTGGGGATGAAATATCTAACTTGTATGAATATGAACTAGCCTTGTTCCTGTTCTTTAAATTTTGTCATGCAATGAAAAGGAAAAAAAAAAAAAACACAAAAGGTGAAACCCCCCTTTTTTTTTCTTTTTTATTCTTGTTTCCATGTATTATTTTATCATTACAATATCGAGAAAGGGGAAAGAAATGTTAAGGTTTGAACCGTATCATTTATCTTTAACCAATATCTTACTGAGTTTTAGTTTGGTTGACAATGATATTGTTGCCAGTGTAAAAAGACGTAGATTCGAGCATGTTGAAATATATTTATTCTTTTATTTAAGAGTTGAGAAAGAATTATAGAGAATATTAAGCATTGTACCACCATCAAAATATCAATGACATTATCTTTTAATTTTCTTTGGGTTTGTGGTTTAGATTTTTTTGGGCAGCTGATTTTGTGGGTTATGACCCATTATATGATGAATAATAGTTTGAAGGTACAAAATTTGATAGAGAGACAGGTCCATGCTCCATGCAGAGGGGTCATGGAGAAATTTTGTAATAATAGCTCTATCCCTATCCTATATTAATTAAAGTAACACATATTCAAAAGAAAGTGTGATCATATTCATTTAGGACCCATTTTTTTTTTCAGAATAGTCATGAATCATGATGATTAATTGTTTCTAAATTTACTACCCTGGGCCAATATATGCAGAGAAGAAACTTAAAAGGGACCACCAAGTTTGGCTGGTTGTTAATTGTTTCAATTCAAATCGATTTAGGCTTTGTTTAGTATTACTGTTATTATAGTTTTTGGAGATAAATATAAAAATTATATATGCATTTCGATATAATGTGTAATTTTATACATGAACTTTAATTTTATGCGATTTTATACATGTAATTTTAATTTGATTAAATAATTTTCACACATCACTAACGATATTATTGAACTAGCACCAGCACACAAACAATTATATTAATCTAATATGAAAATAAATGTTTGTATTTATTTTTTAAATGTGTACAATTGAATCGAAATCAAAGTTTCATGTATACATATGAACCACAATTTAAGTTTCGTGTGTATAATTATACTAAATCAAAGTTCATGTATCTAATTACAGATTAAACTAAAGTTCATGTATAAATTTGATATTCATCCCTAATTTTCAAGGTTAAAACTAGGTATTCTATCTAAAGCAATGCTAAATGAGTAAAACATTTTAATTTTTGTTGTTAAAATCATGATTCGATTTCTTGAAATTTCAATCCCTTGCAACACTTTTTCACTGATATGAGAAGCAATTAAAAGTTTTCAAAACTCTAATCTAAGTGTTAATTTCGCATATACAACTTACCAGGATTTCTTTAGTTGAATTTTCTCATCATTATCCATTCGAGTTATTAGTATTTATTAAATCTGTTTTTATTTAACGGAAGACTATTAAATCAAATCAAAATGGTTAAAAGGAGGAAAGTTTCCGTTACTTAATTGGAAAGATATGTGACCATGAAATAGGGATTGAGTGAAACGAAATTAATCGGATGATAGAGTTGCGAAAACACTCATTTCTTCCATATTTTGAACCTTAGCTTTACGGAACAACGTACAACTATTGAAACATGAAAGAATTGGAATATTAGATCAAAATGCTATATATGAATGATATTTTGCTGGGAAATAAAAGAACATGCCAATTTATATGCAAATGTCACGAGCCGCAGTTCATTCTAACCCCATGACACAAGTAGGTGTTTTGCCCACTTGATTAAGTCATTTTAATATAAATTTTTTAATTTCACCTCATCTTTTTTAAAATTTTATCTCATACCCACTTTACACAATTCCTAGCTTAATACAGACAAACATATATGTCGGTGAAATGAGGCTGATTTGGTTGAGGTATCCTCTCCAGTATACTTGAGGGCTTAACTTGTTCATGTCTTCAAATAAAAAGGCAAATCAAAGATCTTTTGAAAACACAAAAGAAACGATGGTTTTTTAAAATGGAAGTTCTTTTATTACGAGTTAGATTATATTTTTTTTTATATTTAAAAAATGGATAAATTAATTATTGTACATTAAATTAAAAAGCAAATTAGTCTTTTTGTTAAGAACTCCATCCATTTGTATGGTAAAAAACTGGTGTGACTTATGTAATAACTAAATAGTAACACGTGGTATGCCACTTATACCTGACGTACAATGGCCAATTTTTAACAGAATGATCGGGACTAATTCGCCCATTTTGAGTAAAGGGGTAAAATATAATCCGACTCCTAATACAATAGTTTTCATGATACTTTTACCTGTTAATATTATAAATGCATTACACTCTTAATCTTAAAAGAGAAAATTTAGATTCGAACTATGAAAATAATATTATTTAAAGAGATAATTATAAACCCGAAGCAAAGGTAAAGAATATTACCTAAATACCTTGTACTATATGACAAGAGTGATAAATGGAGGAAACACGCTCAGACTATAAAAAAAGCAAAACCTACAATTTTTCCCCATTTGTTGGTTGTCGTGTAATTGCCCACGCCCTTTTTCTTCATCATCACTGCAATGAAGAAATTGAAAAGCTTCTGGTACTGTTTTTTCTTTGGATATAAGGTGAAGGGTCGCTTTCAATATTTTATTACCCTCCATGACTTTGTACAATTTGCATTTACAAAGGTTAAAAGAAAAGGCCCGTTTTCTGTGTTGAGTATCTATGGTGGGGACTGCAATGCTGAAAAATCAAACATCATTTTGGGCCTATTCGACACTGTTTGAAAAATGGGGGGTCCAAAAGATAAAAAGAAATGGTGTTGGAAATTGGGAACTGGTCCTTGTTTTACATCGACAATGATTGCATGGTTGTCTGTTGCGTGGAAACTGTGTGTAGAAGACAGCGTTACGTTTTTACATACAACAGCTATAAAAACCATGCGTAGATCAAATCATTTATAGAATTACTATCACACCTTATACTGATGTCTTTTTCTTGAATCTTATAGGTCCGTCAAGTTATTTACAGAATTACTATCACACCCTATACGGCATGTTAGGTTTCGATAAATTATGGGAGACAAAACTTTCACTGACAAACGATATTTCAAGGTCTTCTCTTGCAAAAATCCATCCCTCCACCAATTTAAAATCTAAACTATAATTTGACTAGCCTTGATTTTGGACTAAACGTTTTCTTCTAGCAGCTCACTACGAAATTTCTAGGCTGTTTTTATCATTACAAGTATATCATTCCGTTGAAAACAAATGTTTTGGACAAAATACTTTTGTAGCCAATGGTCCATTTCTTTCTTTGAAGCTTCTTTTCTTGTCTTAATCTCTTCTGTTTTTTATCCTTTTCATTTTTGTCTTAATCTCTTACTGTTTCCAGACAAATTGAAAAGCCAAATTGAAGTTAAGTCTTGTTGTGGCATTCAAATTTCCGAGTCATTTCCCCCTGCCGCCAATAGCTTAATGTAATGGATTGTTGATATGAACAAGTCTCTCTCTCTCTCTCTCTCTATAGATTGTTACTAAAGATATGAAGCCCAGATATGTTTTCCAGCCCAAGAGAAAAGAATCTTCATAAGTAGATAGTAATGGCGCAATGGGCAATTACTGGGTTTTCCATTAAGAACTGACAATAGTACTTGGCTAGGATAAGATGGTAGGGGCAACAAACGAATAGCACGAGCAACTCTGCCAACTAAGGATATCGGCCTTGACCAGTCATGAGCAAGGAGTGGCTAGGCGAGTGTGTTTGGTTGGGTCAAAAAAAATGAGAAATGAGAGGAGGGAGTAGAAAAGTGAAAAGAATCGTCATGAATAAAAATCAATTTTTCTAAAGTAGAATGATGAGAGAGGAGAAAAAATAAGTGAGATTTGAATGTTAGTTAAAAAATATGTATTTTTCAAATGTATTAATTTTATTTCTTTCATTTTTTAACTCTATCAAATAATGGATTAAAAGTTTAAAAAATTTAAACTCTAGTTTGAGTCTATTGACAAATCTGAGTATTTTCTTAAAAGCCCTTGCAAATTCATCATCTCCCCAACCTTGGGGCACAAATACTTAGTTTTATTTGATTTATTACAGTAGATATCACGATAAAGGTTGGTTTTAGTAAAATTTCTAAACACTTTTTCCAATAGGAGATTACTAGTGCCAATTGCAATTGTCAGATGCAACGTTAGTTGCAACTTAAGAAATATCTAGCATGTTATTGTAACTTGCCTTATTTGATTGACATGTTTTGATCAAAATTGCTTAGATTTTTAATGAATGATTTAATGAATGATTTATTGGAGGAGATGTTCACATTGATTGCATTTCAAACAAGCCACTTTATATTTATTAATAGATAGCTTGTTTAGTTTAGAAATGCCTATTAATAAATGACTTGTTCACAGAAGAATTGATTTGTAGTGCCAAATTGTGCAAGTAAACTGTATTATTTGTCAATTTACACCCAAGCTCTTAAGGGAAAAAGACTTAGAGAGCGAGTGTGATTTAGTTCAAAATATAAAACTGAGGCTGAAACTTGATGATGGAGTTGAACTTAAATAATAGTTTGTGCTTGTCGATTTTGTAGTGGATTTCTCTTGGTTAAACTCTACTATTTATCACTGTAATTTGCAAAAGTTGTGAATTTAGTCCTTGTACCTTAATTTGATTAGTTTTAATCTTTAAACTTTTCAAAATTTAAAATTTCAGTCCTCATCAAATAATAATTGTTAAATTCAATAAATTAAGTTATGTTATTTTCAAAATCTGATGCGATAAACATATTATCATATGTGTAATGCCATGTTAATTTGTTATTTCCAAAGAATATTACTCATTGAAAATTCAGTTAATGGATGAACAATTGTCATTTGTATCAAGATTGAAATTTCAAAATTCAAAAAGTATAGGGACTTAGAATGATCCAATTGGAAAATATGAACTAAAGTTAGAACTGTACGCTTAGTACAAGACTAGTAATTGAATTTTATCAAACAAATTTAATTCCTACTATTTGGGTAAAGACTAAAATTTCAAAATTCGCAAAACACAAGAATTAAAATTGACCAATACAAAAAGTATAGAGACTAAAATTGATCAAATTAAAGTATAAGAGCTAAACCCACAACTTTCACAAAGATTAATAACATAATTTAACCATTACTCTTTGAATAATGCTACCCAAACGTAAGAAAATTCCAAATCATGTGAACAATTTCCGATGTTCATCTCAATTTTAAGAACTATTAGCAATTTAATCCAGTTGCAACTGAATGAATATGTAATCGACAAAATCAACGAAACCAATATTTATATTTTTTTTAAAAAAAGAACAGCCTTCTTCCTATTACCAAGCACGTTGTCTTGACTGTAACTTGAAACGGTGGGCGTTTCAATTATCCTGAGAAAATCATCCGCAGTTTTACCAACCAGTACTCTTCGTTCAAAAATGCTTGCTGTGGACTGTTTTAAAAGAAATTCAATGTCTATTTCTTTGGGTTGATTCAATTGCAAATAATAAAATATTACAATTTTACATTAATTTTACTTTATTTTATTCACATTATTTTTAATGTAGTATATATTTATACTAATTTTATCAAATTAATAGTTAATTAATATATCTGTGTGCTCTTATTTTCTACTTTCAAACTAAAATTGTTGATAGTGTAACTACACAACTTGAAAAAAAAGAAAATATTACATATTTTTAAATCCTGTGTACAAGTTGATGACTTAAATTGACTTAAATTGTAAATGAGAATTGAATTATACGTGGAGTATTAAAGGATCTGTGTTATATTAATTTTAGATAATTTTTTTATACAATATTTAGAATTACTAGTGATCCTTTCTAACTCTTAAATAGGAGGAAAAATATGCTTCAACGCGTTTAAATTTACGTCTTCTCAAATTGACAACAATGCGGCTGAACTGAGACTTAATTTAGATAATATATAATATTCTTAACGTATGAATCAAGTGTTTAAGATTTACTCATACGGCATTGACTTAATATTTTTATTTGTAACAAAAGACTTGACTGATTTTGTTGAAAATTTAATACAAGGATAAATAGTGTTATTTAACCTTCTTTTTTTCCTTCTTCTTAAAACTGTGGGTTTTTCATTTAAACAAAAATGAAACCATGGATTTTTGGTTTATTTTGTTTCTAAAACCTTATACTAATTTAAGAATGACATTGAAGATTAAAACAAAATTCAAGCCACCATGTATGACCAATTGACTACCAACCAAGATGTCAAAGACACTTCACATAAACACAGTTCATTTAGGATATGGCAGCCACAAGCCTAAAAGTGGTGGTTTTCAATTTAACACTTGTGAAGGGATAGATGAATATAGAATTTAATTTAGGATTTTTATTTCATACATTCAGAGTTATAAGTTTATATATTGTTAGTGAATTATATTATAATAATTAAATTTATTTTTAATTAGACTGTAGCATACTTATAACGTGAGTATTTTTATCATTGAGATTAATGACATCAAATTCAATTATATTTTAATATAATTTATTGGCACTGTATGAATTTGTACAATATTAACTAAGTTGAAAATATTTTTAATATTTTTACTATTAATTTCAACCTACATCATGCATGCATGCACAAAAATATTCAATATCGGCACACGAAAAATTCATTCAACTTTGGCTAAGCAGCTTGAAATAAAATATAAAATAAAACCTATAAGATTCTCCCAACTATATGTTTGTCTTGGTAGACCCACCAAACTATATATATACATGCAAAAACCCAAACTTTCCCATCACACACAAGTTCTCTATATACTTAACCAAATTAAAGCTTTGCATAATGGAACTTTTCGATATCCCATATCTTAGTTACTATCTTGTGTTGATTGCCATCACAACATTGTTTTTCTACACTAAGCTCAAAAGATCCAATGGCAAAGCTGCACCGGAAGCAGGTGGTGCATGGCCAATAATCGGTCACCTCCCGTTGCTAGGGAAACCTGTGGCCGCTCATGTAACGTTGGGAGCCTTGGCTGATAAACTTGGACCGGCCTTCATGATCCGGTTAGGTGTTCATCCGGCCTTGGTGGTGAGTTCACGAGAAGTAGCTAAGGAAATATTCACCACCAACGACATGGCCGTTTCATCACGGTCCAAAATGGCAGCAGCGGAACACATGGGATACAATTATGCCATGTTTGGGTTCTCTCCTTATGGACAGTATTGGCGTGAAATGCGAAAGATAACAATGTTAGAGGTGTTATCGAACCATAGGATTGATCAGTTGAAAAAAGTTTTTGTATCCGAAATAGAAGGTTCGATAAAAGATCTATACAAGTTTTGGGTTAAGGAAAAGGATGGTGAATCGGGTTTAGCTTTCGTTGAGATGAAGAAACGGTTCTTGGACTTGACGTTGAACGTTATTCTTAGGACCGTTGCTGGGAAGAGGTATTCGGGTGTCGGTAAAGAAGAGCAACAAGTGGTGTCACGTTACCGTAAGGCCTTGAGGGATTTTTTTTACTTGTCGGGCATATTTGTGATAGGCGATGCCATTCCTTTCCTTCGAAAGCTTGATTTGGGGGGATACGAGAAATGGATGAAGAAAACAGCACAAGAGTTGGATGATATCGCCGAGGGATGGTTGAATGATCATAGGAGGGAAGGATATTGGGATGAAAGTAAAAAGGAGAAGGATTTCATGGATGTTATGAACTCTGTTCTTAAAGGTGCTGACCTTGCTGGTTACGATGCCGATACCATAAACAAAGCCACTTCTTTGGTACATTCTTTTCTCTCTTTTCTTTCCATTTTCGAATTTAATGTCAATCAAGACTTGAGTATTTAAATATTATTTGTTACGTATTTTTTTGAAGCAAATGATTTTAGCTGGAAGTGACACGACAACAGTTACGTTAATCTGGGCACTTTCATTATTGCTAAACAAACCTCATCTACTCAAAAAGGCTCAAGAGGAATTAGACACACATGTAAGCAAGGACAGGTTCGTGCAAGAATCAGACATAAGTAAATTAGTCTTCATCCAAGCCATAATTAAAGAGACATTGAGAATGTATCCTCCAGCACCATTATCAGCACCCCGTGAACTCAATGAAAGTTGTACCATTGGTGGTTACGAAATCCCCAAAGGCACTCGGCTAATCATCAACCTACATAAGATCCAAAGAGACCCTAAAGTATGGTCTGAACCGTCAGAATTCATGCCAGAGAGGTTTCTTACGACATACAAAGATGTTGATGTTAGGGGTCAGCATTTTGAACTGATGCCCTTTGGTAGTGGGAGGAGAAGTTGCCCTGGAACATCTTTTGCACTTCAAATGTTGCATTTGACGTTGTCGAATTTCTTACATGCATTCGAGTTTTCGACACCGGACAAAGGCTTGATCGACTTGACTGGCACTGTTGGATTGACTGACATGAAATCTACACCGCTTGAAACAGTCATCTCACCACGTCTTGCCCCTGAACTTTATATATGATGTATAAATCCTGGGGAGGATAGATAAAATAAAGTGTGAATTAGGATTTTATACCATTATTGTGTTTACTACGTTGATTTTTGTTATTTGTTAAACGCACCTTTTCCTTTTATTTCTCACACACAATGTAACAATGTTTAAGTAAAATATAAATAATAAAATAAGATTTTATTTTCAAATCATATTTAATTTCCTTTTGCATGGCTATCTGCTTCCATTCTCTGCCCCACCCTTTCCCCTTTACTAAAATCATGTTATTTCTTTTAAGTTGTAATTTTTTTTATAAAAAAAATGTGTTTTTTCCCTCTTAAATCTTGGCTAAAACTATAATTGATTTTTTTAATATTATATATTAATGGTAGAAATATAAAAATTAATAGAAAATAAGTAACAATTATTATAATAAGTTTTTTAATTCATAGAATAAAAAAAAATAAAAATGGTCAAAGATTGAGTTAATCTAATAGTTAAGTACTCGCAGGTGATTCTTGAATTAAATTTTTTTTCATTGATTTATGTAACACTTCACACCCGGCCTAGACGTTATGGTCGAATATTGAGGAATTACATGAACTTGTTTTGAACCCAGATTTTGAACTAGAAAAACGTGAGTTTGGACAATATAAATTTTGGCAAATCTCCTACCAATTTTTAGAAAGATACTTGTTAAAGTGATTTGTTTTACAGAAGACACTTAATTGATTACTTAATCTTTGAAGCAGAAATTTAAGAGTTTTAGTTTTGAAAACTGAGATTTTAATTTGATAAACCATATAATTTTGCAGTTTACGATAAAAATAACAAAATCCGACAAAACAACCCAAACTGAAAAGTAAATCCAAAGCAATTTTACAGCCCAAAAAGTCCAGGAATAGTTTAAAAACATAAACCGTCTCATTTTATTAACCGAGAATCCAATCTGAGCTCCTGCATGCCGCCCGATCCTAAGTTTACTGATTACCTGAGAAGATAAAAATACAGGGTGAGCTAGCAAGGCTCAGTGTGCAACTCAGCCCTCATGCATATAACAGATATCAGATAGTCATACAGATTCAATAATTGAATAGACACAAATAGCTTGACAAATTTATGGAATGCAACATTATAAGCAGATCAAATACAGATGTCATGACATATCATGCGATGCAACATATTTCACATATCAAATACAGATCCTACCCCTTGTACTAATTTTGTTTATATTTCATAAAGTCATTAAAGACTGTATTATTAATGGATGCTATGTTTCCGCTGGCACTTGCCATGTTTGAAACTCCATCAAATTCCACTTTTGGGTATCCATAAAGTCATTGAAGACTGTACTATTAAATGCCAAATTTCAATTGGCACTTACCATATTTGAAACTCCATCAATATGTGTGAAGCAACTAGATTGATGAATCCTAAAGCAATTCCATTAAGAATTCATTTAACTCCTCACGTTACCTGTTATGTTTACCAATTATTATAATAATTGCTTTTCTAGTATTATTACTATTTATTATATCTTTCTTGTGGATATCAAAATTGTTAGTATATTGCTTATTTATCAAACTATTATTACATACACTATCAAAGATAAATATTTGGGCTACTTGGAGTTGGTGTTGATTTTGTTCATTTAATATTTTTATTTATTTTTGAATAAAAAATTTTAGTCTAAATATGCATTATCAATAGTTGTGTTGAAAGAATTTCAACATACTAGAGAATATCAACATTTTAAAAAGCGTAAGTCATTTTCTCAGAAAAGAATTATTTTATAAGTAATTTGATTTTTCATATAAAAATTAACTTTAAGTCAAGCTTAATATTATTATATTAATAATAAATTTTTATTTTTAAATATATTTAAAATAAATAAAATATTAATATAAATAATATAATTTTTAATATTATTAAACATACATATTTAATTATCTATATCTAATCATATAATAAATTATTAATATAAATTATTTAATATTTTAATTTTATTTTAATAATAAATTTTGAAAATAATAATTTTAAATAATTTCATATATTATTATAAATATTTATTACAATTATAAATATATTAATAATAAATGTTTTGTAGTATAAAGTTTAAAATATATTATAAGTCTATGTACTCTTCACAAATTCGAAATTATAAAGTTTAAATATTTAGCCCATCTACTCTTCAGATCTGAAAATTAAGTCCAATTGTTAACATTGTTTAAATTTTTTTGTTAATTTTGTCGATTTCAAATTTTTAAACAAAAAAATATTCACTTGGTAGTCATTTAACTAAAAAATAAGGTTATAATTAACTTGAATTTAATAAAATATTTTTAGTAATAGTAAATGTTAAGCCTGAATTTGATATCTAAAAAGTAAGACTGAATTTTCAAAACTAAAAGTAAATGGACTAAATAATATAATTTTATAATATGAATCCACAAATTTATTATTTTTGTTATTTTAGATATTTAGTTAGCCAGAGATGGTAGTGGATCGTCAAGGAAAAGTGGTTTGCAATATTTGTCTTTGGGTTAATTTAATTAATTGTCCTTAGAGTATTAATTAGATTTCAAATTAGTCCCTAAATTTTAAAATATTTTAATTGAATTCTTAAAATATTGGTGTCGAACAAATCATATTATTACCTCAACTTAACTGCTTATTTAGATGTTGAATAATAGTTTGAATTTGACATAGAGCATATTCAAATTACGCGCAACAAATTATAAACACCGGTAAACTTATCACATAAACATGTTGGATATGAAAAATAAACGGTATAAAAGAATTTAAAAGGGTAATTTTTTTAATTTGTTATTGTTTGTATTCTAGCTTAATAATTGAATAATATTATATATTTAATTTGATGTATTTATTTATAAACAAATCATTGCAATATATGAAAAAAATATAAAATAAATATTAATAGATATAAAATAAATTCAATTAAATAATGAAAATATAAGAGAATTTTAAATTTATTAATTAAAATAATTTTTATGAAATATTTTCAGGAAAATTATCAAAAAATAGAAAATATTTTATACTGATTTATTTAAACACCATAAAAAATTAATTTTTTTTAAAAAATAAATCATTTTTCAAAAATAATTTCGAAATCATTTTAAGAAAATAAAAGTTAAAAGGAGCCCAAGATTGGAATTAGCATAACCTGTCGTCTTTCTTCACATCGCAGTACTTTGTTGACTTTCTTATATGGCTTCAAAAGTCCAATATCAGTAACGTAAGTTAGTGAAAGATCTCAATATACGACAATTACGTCAACAACACAGCAATGCATAAATCGATTGTATCTTAGATTGAAAGTAGAAATTTGGCGATGGATTATTCCCATTCACTCACAGCAACTTCAGCTGTTGCAATCATTGCTTTTCCACTACTATTTCTTTTCTCTTTTCTATTGATATCAAGAAGAAACACAAACTCGAAGAAAACAGCACCAGAAGCTGGTGGAGCATGGCCTATTATTGGTCATCTACGCCTCTTAGGAGGGTCACAACCACCTCACATAAGCTTGGCTAACATGGCTGACAAATATGGAAAAATCTTCAGTATCAAGTTGGGTGTGCATAGAGCTTTGGTGGTGAGCGATTGGGAGATTGCGAAAGAATGTCTCACCGTAAATGATAAAGCATTTGCCTCTCGTCCAAAACTTGCAAGCTCGGAACTTTTGGGTTACAACAGAGCCATGTTAGGCTTTGCACTATATGGACCTTATTGGCGTCAAATACGCAAGATTGCCACTATTGAGCTCCTCTCAAATCACCGACTCGAATTGCTTAAACATGTAAGGGAATCTGAGGTGAAGACATCTCTGCAACAGTTGTACCAGCTGTGGAACAAGAAGAGAAGTACTAACTCCGATAAAGTATTGGTGGAGATGAAGGGATGGTTCAAAGAAGTTACTCTGAACGTGATTATGAGGATGATTGTAGGGAAGCGAATTCCAAATTCCAGTGAAGGAGGTGAAAACTTGAAATGGAGGAAATCGATGGATGACTTCTTTGTACTAAGTGGAAAGTTCTTAATATCAGATGCTTTGCCGTTTCTGAGATTCCTGGACATAGGTGGAGACATCAAGTTCATGAAGAAGACAGCGAAAGAATTGGACCAAGTTGTGCAGGGATGGCTACGAGAGCACAAGCAGAAGAGAGCTGAAAATAAGGCAAATGGTGAGGAAGATTTCATGGGAGTGATGCTGTCTATTCTCAGTGAGGCGGAGGAACACCATGCTGATACAATCAACAAAGCCACTTGTCTCGTACGTGCATATCTCTTAACCAAATAGATTGTGATTAATGGCAATTTTTTTTGGTCAAGATTGCTATTAATAACATACATAAGTTGGAAATGCCGTTATTTCATTGTTGAACTTTTCATGGTATTTGATGTAACAGGGATTTGTCTTAGCCGGGGAGGATACCACATCCATCACATTGACATGGGCCTTATCTTTGCTACTCAATAATCGTGACAAATTGAGTAAAGTCCAACAAGAATTAGATGTCCACATTGGTAAGGATAAACTACTTCTGACCGAATCAGACACAAAAAACTTAGTGTACCTTCAATCCATCATTAAAGAAACTCTACGCCTATATCCTCCTGTTCCGCTCTCTGTGATCCATGAAGCCATTGAAGACTGCACGGTTAATGGATACCATGTTTCAGCGGGCACCTGGCTTATTATGAATGTTCATAAGATTCATCATGATCCACTTATATGGGCAAACCCTTTTGAATTTCAACCTGAAAGATTTATAACTACCCACAAAGACATTGATGTGAGGGGACAGAATTTTGAACTAATTCCATTTGGAAGTGGTAGAAGAATGTGCCCCGGAGTTTCATTTGCATTTCAAGCTTTACAGCTTACGTTGGCTAATTTGTTGCATTGGTTTGAGTTTGAAACCCCATCAGGCATAGTAGTTGATATGCGTGAAGGACTTGGGGTAACGAGTTCTAAAGCAACTCCATTAGAAGTTCATATAACTCCTCGCCTTCCTGCTTTTGTTTACAATTCCACTAACTCCATTAGAGCTTACCCTGAGTAATTTGCTGCATTGGTTCGAGTTTGAAACTCTATCAAACGATCCAGTCGATATGTCTGAAGCAGTCAGATTAATGAGTCCTAAAGCAACTCCATTAGAAGTTTATATAACTCCTCGCATTCCTACTTACGTTTACCTATAATTATAATAAATAAGTTTTTAGTATTATTACTATATATATCTTTTTGCTGATTTAATATTTTTATATATTTTGAATAAATAATTTTATTCAAAACATGCATTATTGTTTTCTCATTGGCGGATAAGAATGGTAACGATATGACTTTCTCCTTGGTGATGGCAAGTGTTAATCGGGCACAAATGTTTAAAGCTTGGTGGTGAAATTTTGTTTTGTAGAATTAGCAGGTTGTTTTATTTCTTTTCATGGTTTGTGTTCTAAGTTCTGTTTGCTGTAAGTTTGAATTGTTTGGTTGCTGCTCTGTTTTGTCTTTGACAACAGTGCAGTTTGAATGAAGTAAAAAAAAAATCAATAGTTGTGTTGAAAGAATATTTCTGATGAGTCACTGAATTAACTAAACTCACGACAAAGGCAAGCGCACCTATCGAATAGTAGTATAACTATGATGAGTCGGGAATATCGTATCTACGAGGACTAAAAAGTACTAGTAATTACTATCTTTTTATTATCTAGCCTATAAATTAAAGGGGATGTTTTTAATCTAAATTTAACTAAACTAATTATTAAGAACGCGACAAAGAATAGAATGAGAAAATACTTGAATGTAACCAAAGAGAAAGGCAATACCCAGGAAAGAATCCACCTAAACTTCACTTATTATTCTGAATCTGAATTAGACGATTTATTCACTTGTACCTTGATCTGTAGAAATCCCTAAATTTTGTTAATATCTCTTTCGAGAATAAGAACAACTGACTCTAGGTTGATTAATTGAAATCTCTTTCTAATTAAAACCCCTATTGTCGCATTAACTCGATCTATGAATTTCCCTATTAGATTTGACTCTAATTCGGTATATTTAAGTCGTCCTATTTCTAGGATTGCATGCAACTCCACTCAATTATGTTAGATCTACTCTTAAATAGGGACTTTTGCCCCACTGAAATAAGCACATCACACTTGAATTAATATCCTGAAAATATTTAAGCAAGAAATAATCATACATAATTGAGAACAAGAACAAGTATTTATCATATAATCTAGAAAATAAAATAATAAGATCCATCATAGGTTTCACCTTCCCAAGGTATTTAGGGAATTTAGTTCATAATTTAGAAGGAAAGCATCTCAAAATTAGGAAAATAACAAAACATAAAGAAACCCAAAAACTTCTAGAGAAATTGAATGGAGATCTTCAATCTTGAAGGAGATCCTGTATCTGAGTTGAATCCGTTGGTGTTCTTCGAGTAAATTCTTTCGTTCCACTCTGCGTGCCCCATTTAGCCTCTTCTAATACGTATTTATAAACTTTAGAATGCTCAGAAACCCTAAAAATTGGGTTTTTCTGCGTAAAAGAGAAGTAGGGTTCGAATTCGACACTGGTTGGCACATGGGCGTGTGGCCAGCCCGTGTGACTCACACGGGCGTATGCCCAGCCCGTGTGGAAGTGCCCAGGCCGTGTGGTTCCTGAAGATAGCTCTTTTTGTCCAATTTTAGCCCATTTTACGATCATTTCACTTCCCTATGCTCACCTAAGTATAGAAACATAAAATTAAAGGATTAGGAGCATCAAATTCACTAATTCACATAATAAATCATCCAAAAACATGCTATGCATGGGATTAAAACATGTTACTTTTATGGTTTATCAATTTCAACACACTACACCAAAACAGACTTTTAGCGGCGTTTTTAGTGGCGTTTTAATGAAAAACGCCGCAAATATTATACATTAGCGGTGATCATTTGTAAATCGAGTTTTAAAATTTATAAAAGAATGATCGAACACGAAACCAACTCGACAACGATTAAAGGCAAGTGCACCTATCGAACAATGAGTATAGTTTAGGCAAGACCGGATTGTCGAACCCAAAGGAACTAAAAGTACTAATACTCACCGTCTTTTTTATTATTTAGCCTTAATATAAAGTGATGATTGTTTAAACTAAAACTATTCTACTTACTAAGCTAAGACGCAAAGAAAAAAGAATGAATTCGGGAAATAACTTTTGGGAAAACTCAGTTGACTCAAACGATACCCTTAGGAAAAATCCACCTAGACTTCACTTGTTATCTAACCTTGAACCATATGATTTATTTACTTAGTTTGATCCGTGAGACTCCCTAACGTATATTAAACCCTCTCTCGAGGCGAATAACGTCTAACCCTAGGTTAATTAGTGGAACTCTCGTTAAACTTATAATAACCCCTAGAATAGCAGATGTCGATCTGTGGACTCCCATATTAGGTTTTACACTAATTCGGAAAAATCTCGTCACCCTATCTCTAGGCGTGCGATCAACTCCGCTTAATTATGTTAGATCTACTCTTAGGCAGGGTCTATTCCTCCTCCACCTAAGCACATTAGATTTGGATTAAGTTCACACAATTAAGAACAAACCAAGTTATTATCATATAATTCAAAAATCAAATAACAAGATTCATCATAGATTTCATCCCCTTCGGGTATCCGAAGGTTTAGTTCATAATATTAAAAGACAACATCTCAAGAGAAAAGATAAAACAAAACATAAGAAATCCCTAAAACCCCCTGAAGGAATTGAAGAGAAGATCCTCCGTCTTGAGTAGAATTCCGGCTTCTTGAGATGGATCAACTGGCTATCTTGAGTGATTCCCCAAATCGACCTTTTGGCTTGGCTTTTTAGCCTAGCTTTCCGCCCCCTTTTCAGCTGGTACCTAGGGTGTATTTATAGGCTTTTGAAACACGTTTCTTTCTCCCTAAGTATCCTTTCCCAAATGAAATTGCTCTTCTCTACGGCAGAGGCACGGCCATGGTACACGCCCGTGTAAATCGTGGCCAGGCCGTGTTCGACACTGTTGAATGAGGCATAGCTGTGTAAGTCGTGGTAAGGCCGTGTTCTAGTAGGAATGGTGGCACAGCCGTGTGGCTTGAAGTCCAGGCCGTGCTGATTTCGTGGCTTGGCCCAATTTGGTCCGTTTTAAGCCCGTTTCTCGTTTTTTCATCATCGGGTGCTCTCCTGAGTATAAGACATGAAAAAAATGGATTAAGAGCACCTTTTTACATAAATTGGGGCTTAAATCATCCAAAAGCATACTAAATGTGGGCTTAGAATATGTTACTTTTACGGTTTATCAAATACCCCCACACTTAAGCTTTTGCTTGTCCTCAAGCAAAATTCTCAACTTACAATTAAAACGAACTTTCCTCAATTCATAATTGTCATTGATAGTGTCTCATCATAATTCATAGATAATTTATACATGGATAATTCAATTCAAAGTGTCTTAAAAATTCAAACAGTATAAGTCATAGATTTTGGATAATTCATAGATAATTTATACATGGATAATTCAATTTATAGTACCCTTTTCAATCCCTTTGAAAATTAATTCTTAAATATTATTCTTAAAATTAGTCTACAAGCTTATCTTACTCGAAAAAATTAAATTATTCAAAAAATAAAAGTATAGGGACTAGTTTTAACAAATGGTAAACATAGAAAAATCACATTAAAAGAAATGGAGAAGGGAGGGAAATAGAGGGAGAAACAAAAGAGAATGGAAAAAAGAAAAAGAAAAAGAAGATAAAATAACATAAAAGAAAAAAATTAAATTGCTCAAAATGAAAAAAATATAGGGACCGATTATAGAAATTAACCTAAAATTTTTGTTTTTAATGATAATTTAAAGTGCCACATCAGCTTACCATTACATCGTTAATGACAATTAATGGCTCAGTGACTAAAATGTCACAGTGCGATAACTTAAGTGACTAAAATGTAACCTAAAGTAAACAAAAATGACTATTTTAGTAGTTTACCCATAATATTACTTATTTTAATTACGGAATGACATTCCTATAATTTTCTAACCAAGTTAGTGCCCGGTTGACTCATACACCAACTCGATCCGGAGTTTAATAATAGTATAGATATACAACTGATGGAACTAATAGAGTATGCATAATAAAATTAAAATATATACAAATATCAAAATAAAATTTTAGTTGAGTGGTAAATTAAATGTTTTACTAATGCAATTGGTGTGAGTTTGAATCCCATAATATCCATATTTTTATCTGTTTTTTTTACGTAAAAAGATTAAAATACCCTTATATTTTAATTAAGAATTGATACCCAATTAACTCGTGACACCAACTCGATAAAAAATTGAAATAATAATATAGATTTAATTAATTATTATCAAAATTAACTCAAAATAAAACAGTTAAAAATAAAAAAATATCCGAATTTAGATAAAAAAATTATGAATAGAAATATCCAAGATAATTTCAAAAATAATCCAACGCATCTGGATAGGATGTTTTAGAGTACCAAAACCACAATATTTCAGCTTTTTTATTAAAATAACCCAAAAAAATTAATTAATTATCAAAATGATCCACTTTTTTAATTAAATACCAAAATAACCTAAAATCTACAGTAAAAGTTGGTGGAGCCAAATTATATGGCGCCACCAACTTGCCACGTCAGCAAGGGGAATAAAAAATAATTTTTTGGGTGGAGCCATGTTGAATGGCGCCACCTGTATAAAATACAAGGGAAATACTACAAAATCTGGAAAATTGGGGGGATTTTAAAACAATTTGCCATTTTTTGGTGGAGCCATTGTATATGGCGCCACCACCCCTGACACCTTTTCAGTTTTTTTTTACTTTTTTTTTAAAATTTTGTATTTTTTTTACTTTTATTTAATTTCTAAAAAGTTTGGAGCCCTTAAAAATAGTTTCTCTATTTTCTGGTGGAGCCATTTCAAATGGCGCCACCAGTGCCTTTTTTTTTTCTTAAATTTTGTTTTTTTCTTAATTTTTTTTGAAGTTTTATATTATTTTCTTATTTTATTTTGTTTATTTAATTTATATTATTAATTTTAAAAAATTTGTAATGTATATTTAAAATGTTTTATAATATATTTTATAAAATTTTAAATATTATTTTTAAATTATTTTTTAACTTTAGATATATATTTTTAAAATTATTTTTTTATAAATTTTAAATGTATATTTTTCAAATTACTTTTGAAATTATTAGTTTTATAAGATTTAAAATGTATGTTTAATATTATATTAATTTTACATAGAATTTTTTAAATTAAGATTTTTAATTTTTTCTTATTTTATTTGAAGTTTGAATTAAAAATATATATATATATATATATATTATAACTAGTCACATCAGTCAATGATGTGATTATTAATAAATTTAATATAAATATAAAATAAATTTTTTTAGATATATATTTTTGAAATAATTGTGAGATTATTACTAGAAAAAATCTATGTAATGATCAAAATTTATAAAAGAAAAAATCTGTATAAAAAATATATACAAAAATATATGGGTTAAATATTACGAAAATTTATAATTTTTTTGAATTGGATTGAGCAATCTTACAATTATATCAACATTTAGTTAAATTACGTTATTAATCTCAATATTATTAATTTAATTCTTGTATTTTAATTTATATATTTTTTAATTTTAAAATTTTAGTTCTCATGCAACGATAAGTTAAGTTTTGCTATTTTCAAAATCTGATGCGAAAAACATATTACCATATATGTAATGCCATGTTGTCTTATTATTTCCAAATATTAGTTACTAAAAATTCAGTTAATGGATTAATGACGGTCATTTAAATCAAGAATGAAATTTTAATTTTTAAAAAGTATAGGGACTTAGAATGATCTAATTGGAGAATTTAATGTTGATTTGAATAAATCTGATATTGAAAAATAATATTTCAGGGAAGTAGCATTGTTGCAATCGTACACATAATACAAGACTAATAATTGAATTTAAACAAACGGATTTAACTACTATTTATTGGGGTTAAGACTAGAATTTTAAAATTAAAAAAAGTTAAGAGACTAGAATTCACCAATTCAAAAAGTATAATGATCAAAATTGATCAAATTAAAATGTATGGGTTAAATCTATAAATTTTACAAAGTAGACGGACTAATAACAAAATTTAACCTTAATTAAAGAAATTATTGTTCCTAGAGTGTGGCGGAATATATTTTTTTTGGGTAGACTGCACAATTGGTCACCCAAGTTCCATAATTTTTCATTTTGGGCACCAAAAATAAAATATTTGCAACTTAGGCACTACTGTTACATACTTTTATCATTTTAATCACCGTCATTATATCCTTTTATCATTTTAGCAACTCGCCTTTAATTTTCCATTAAATATATTCATTTTAGTCACCCAAATTTAGAAAATTTTCATTTTGGTCACTTATTTTATCTTTTAAATTTCTTTTAAATTTTTATTTTTTAAGGATCAATTTTATATTTTTCAGTAAAGGAGAAAAACTGAAAATTTAGATGAAAATTAAGGTTAGAAATTCCTTTATTTTTTCTTTCTAGAATTAATTTCAGTTTTTTTTTCTCAATAAAAAGGAAGGGAAAAGCCTAAGATTTCATAGGGAATTACCTAGGTTTTTATAGAAAAAATACTTTAGTTTAATTTATCTTTTTTATTTTTCTTTTTAGAATTAATTTTAGTTTTTTTCAACAAAAGGGAAACACCTAGAGTTTTATAGGAAATTACTTGAGTTTTTATTAAAGTTGGGTTACTAAAAATGAGTATATTTAATGGCAAATTAATTGTGGGTGACTAAAATGATATAAAAATATGTAACGATAGTGACTAAAATGATAAAAGTATATAATCACTACAGGAAAATAGGACTTTAGCGGCGTTTTTCGTGGCGTTTGGACAAAAAACGCCGCAAATATTAAACATTAGCAGAGTTTGAAGGAAAACGCCGCTAAAAACTGGGCAATAGCGACGCCGCTAAAAATAGAGTAATAGCGGCGTTTGTTTAAAAAACGCCACTAAATATCTAATTACTTCAATACCCAAACGATGACGTTTTAAAAAGGCCAAGCAATAGCGGCGATTGTACCAAAAACGCCACTAAAGGTAAGAGATATAGCGGCGTTTGTACCAAAAACGCCACTAAAAGTAAGAGGTATAGCGGCGTTTGTTAAAAAACGCCACTAAATATCTAATTACTTTAAAACCTAAACGTCGACGTTTTAAAAAGGCCAAGCAATAGCGGTGTTTGTACCAAAACGCCACTAAAGGTACGAGATATAGCGGCGTTTGTACCGAAAACGCCACTAAATGTAAGAGCAATAGCGGTGTTTGTATAAAAAACGCCACTAAATATCTAATTACTTCAAAACCCAAACGTCAACGTTTTGAAAAGGCCAAACAATAGCGGCGTTTGTAGAAAAAACGCCACTAAAGGTAAGAGATATAGCTGCGTTTTTACCAAAAACGCCACTAATGGTAAGAGATATTGCGACATTTGTACCAAAAACGCCACTAAAAGTAAGAACTATAGCGGCTTTTATATCAAAAACGCCGCTAAATATCTTAAAATTTCTAAACTCCAACGTCGTCGTTTTTAGAAGGCCAAGCTATAGCGGGGTTTTTATTAAAAACGCCACAAAAAGCAAATTGTTTCAAAACTAGAACGACGCCATTTTTGTCCTCGTATAATAATTCAATATCAAAATTATTTTATTTTTGGGTTTCCTATTTGGGTTTATGATTTAGTGATAATGGTTTAGGGTTTAGAGTTTCGAGTGAAGTGGGTATGGTGTATGTTTAGGGTTTATTCTTTAGGATTTAAGGTTTAAGGTTTTAGGGTGTAGGATTTGTATGTAATGGTTTAAGGGTTTAGTGTATTTGTTTTAGGGTTTAAAATTTTAAGATTTATGGTTTTGTATTTAAGGATTTATATATGATTTATAGTCCGGCCACACGAATTCCCAAAATTATAGTTTAATTTATGATTATGGTTTAGGGTTTCAGATTAAGGTTTCGGGTTAAGGTTTATGGCATTGGGTTTAGGGTCCTAGATTTATGGTTTAGGGTTTATTATATATTGAGACTGGATTTTGGAGTTTGGTTGTATCTAGGTGGCTGTGGTTATGGGTTTAGGTTTTAGGGTTTGAGGACTAGTGATATATGGGTAGGCGTTATGGGTTTTAGGGTTTAGGGTTTAGGGTTTTGGATTTAGGATTTAGGGTTTAGGATTTTAGATTTAGGATTTTTGGTGCCTACTGTTTTGCTACTTTACAAAAAGAAGAACATAGCTACTGTTTAGGGGTAATAGGTTAGGGGTTATGGGGTAATGGTTTGGGGTTAATGTTTAGGGTTACTATTTTATGGTTTAGGGTTTTAGGGGTTATAATTTAATATTTAAGTTCTACGAGATACTATTTCAATGGTTTAGGGTTTAAGGATACTATGCATGGTTTATGTATTATGTTTAGGGTTTATGCTTTATAGTTTGGGGTTTTGGTTTTGGTGTGTATGATTTAGGGTATAATTTTTAGGGTCTGGAGTTTAGAATTTAGGGATTAATCTCAGATTTTTTAAAATATAAAAAAAGATAAATATAAATTATTATTTTAAAAGAATATATATCAAAATGGGTTAAATCCCAAAAGCATACATGAACTTTAATTTGATCCAGATCTTGTAAAATATAAACACAATTATTGATATTATTAACATCATTTTTTATTATTGCATACATAAAAATTTATATTTACTCAGTATAAAAATATATTGATGTATTTATATTTTAAAATAATGTGTATGATTAAATCAAAATTAAAATTTCAATGTATATATATTTAGGGTTTAATTAAGGATTAAGGTTAATGGTTTTTGGGGAATTTAAGAAATAATTAAAACATTAGTGGCGTTTTTGACAAAAAACGCCGCAAAAACGTACAACTTTAGCCAAAATGGTGTCGTTTCAGTTGTGTTTGTTGTGGCATTAGCGGCGTTTTTTTTACTGAAAACGCCACTAAAGATCGGGAATTAGCGGCGTTTTCCAAAAGCGCCGCAAAATGTAAAGTTAAACGATATCTTTTTTTTTATCCATTCCCGAAACCCCTTATTGGACGACGTCGTTTTGTTAAAATGGAAAAAAAAATTAGTGGCGCTAGTGGATAAACGCCGCTAAAACTCAGGCATTAGTGGCGCTAGGGGGAAAACGCCGCAAAATGTATTTTGTTTTTGAGCAAAACGGCGCGTTTTTGTAAGCTCGGTTTTATCCCCAATCCAACCCCGAAATACCTTGTTGTTTTCCCCTAATTGATTACCCTAAATCCCTAACTCCCAAAATCTTCCTCCGACCATCTGCTTCGACGACTGTTCCCTCTGCCACATCTCCGTCGACCTTCCTCTGTCTCATCGCCTTCGACACTCTGCTGCATCACCGGGTAAGTCTTCCATCTACTGTATGTTCGATTATTGCGCAAAGAGCAGTCGGGTTTTATATCTTTCGATTAGGTTACCTTTCATTTCTTTTCTGTAATCCTTGTTTTCTTCTTCAGCCGTGCTATTATATGTTCCTTAAATCTTTCTGCAGCATTAATAATTTGTAGGCCATATTGAAATGTAAGATTCAATGTCGTAATTTCTCAATCTCAAAACTCACTTGCACTTTTAATTTCTCGACTTGGTTATCCAAACCTAATACTGCAGAACTTGCCCATTTAGTTGTATTATAGTCTACTCAACCATTTATGCTAAAACACTTGTGTTTAACTGTTCAATAGTTATTAGTTCAGGTTTGACTGTTGCACAATTTCTGCCGGTTAACTCGTAAAAAAAGTTGTTGTATTATAGTTTAAAGTGTATGGTAAATAGAGTAATTTTTAAGGTATTATGAATCAATTAATTTATAAATTATATCTTCAATTCACTCAACCGATTCCTATAAAAAAATCTGTGATAGATGACCTCTAAGATGATTCAAATGGGATTCACGAATGATTTTGAATAGAGAAACATTATAAAGAATATCCAGTAAAAGTTGACTCGTAAATTGTATTTAATAAAAAATTATTACTAGATCATCCAATGTTCCGTCACATATCATTGTTAAAATAGGAATATAATAATATAAGCTTTAACCTATACTTTTATCTTATTATATCAAATATATATATATATATATATATATAACATCCAACAAAAACGCATAATATCATTTTTATTAGTTGATATTATTTTCTAAGAATACTGCATAACTTTTTAATGTTGATGTTTGAAATTTTTTACTCTGTTAATCTTTCTTTGATTTCCTTGAAATGCATTGGGTTTCTATTTTTCTTTTCCCATTGATATAGAAATGTTACTAGTAATATGTCAATAACTTCACCTTTTTTCAACCTTAATGTGATTTTATTTTGGAAGCATTGTTCCTTTGATTGCTTTTGTAGATTATGATACTGTTGAGACCATATTACTGGGTTTTTATGTCTATTTCCAATGTTTTACACTGTCCAGCTGGATGGTATCATAATGAGAGCACATGGAATTTAAATTAGGATCACAAATGTGTTATTTATATTTAACTTGTTTATATATATTATCTTTTTATTTTTTATTTAATATTATTAATGAATATTTGCTATAATTCATGTATCAGTCTATCTTTCTCGTGGTAGTTGCAGCTTTCCATTGCTATAATTACGCTACAAACAAAGCAGCAAGTGTTTAAAAAAAAATTTACCATTTACTTGTGAAAAAGGTATGGTCGGATTAGGCAAATATTCATTTTTTGAGCATATTTATTTAATTAAGATGAATTTTCTTTCACTACAAAGCATAATCATACTTATTTATTGTTTTTTAGCATTTTGGTGCGAAATACTTCCCCAAATTGATTTCTTCCCTCATTAGGTATTTATTTATTGTTTTTTAGCATTTTGTATGTAGTGAATGAATTTTTATTTGTTTGATTCTCGGCATGGAGTTCTATTCCAATTTTGGTTGAGTTGATACATCGTCTTTCATATGCTATTTTTCATTCTGAACACTCATATAGTTGACGTACAAGAGATACCTTAACAGAAAAATCAAAGTGCTTGGTTTGTAGTACATTACTCTTCTCTTTTTATATATATTTTCTTGGTTTCAAAGTAAAGTTTGTGTGTCTCAGATTCATCCTTTCACACTTTTTCCTTTTCATACACCGTCAAAAAAAGCCTTTGATTGACCAAATCCAATCGACTACGCTTTAATAACAAGAAAATGACTAGAGTTAACACAACAAGCAACAAGGATGATTGGATTTTGTTTAAATATTACAAGTGGTGAAGATAGAAACTTTTGAAAGTCATGGTGAAATATGAAATAGAATAATTGCAACAACCTCACTTATTTGTGTTATTTTAGCAAGTGCTTATCCATAAAAGTAGTGCACTAAGGGCAAGGAGGGGCCTTCGCCACTCCACACGGTAAATTTATTTCCCTACTTCTTTTAAAATTTTAAATTAAGATGATAAAATTTGAATTTAATTTTAAATAAAATATTATATTTTAATTCCTTAAAATATATAATTTAATCTTGACCTTAGCTTCATATGCATGAAAATAATGTAAATCGAAGTTATGTGAAGGAAAATGGGACAATAATTAAACGCGTTTAGCTATTATCATTTTGATGAATAAATATTAGTATCACAAAAAGCAATTCAATAACGTGTCTTTAATAAAATCATTTCTTTTGTATTTGCATTATATAGATATCAGCATTGTATTTTTAAAGACTCCATATAAAGGGAAAGAAAATCCAATGTAAGCAAAGATAAAATTCCATCCCTGCTTGTATTTTTATCCTTAATTGTATGATGAAATTCCAAATAAAACCACCTTGAGAAATCAAGGATTGAAATGAATATTAAATATATTTTCAGATAGAACAAAAGTATGAAATGAAAATTTATATATATTGAGATAGAACAAAAATATGAAAATTTACAAAAATATGTATTTTTATCCTTAGTTTTTAGTAAATAGCATTTTGTAATTAATCAATCGCATTTGTTAATTCATATGTTGTTTGTATTTCAGTTACTGCTTCCTACTACTCCTGCAACTGTTGGATTGGATTTGGTGTTAATAACTTAACAGGTATAAAATCATTATTATTCTTATTTATATTTATTTTGCTGATTTATATTCATTTGATAGAAAAACATTAGATATCCAATTGTTAGTCAAGATTATTAATCTTTTGTATTTCTGACTGCAGCCCCTGTTTCTTGGTGAGAGTTGGGTATACCATCTTCTTGAAATTATTAAGGTATGTTTTAGTTCAAAATTCAGATCAGTAACACTTATATCATGATGAATTTGTCCAAATTGCTGTTTATTATCCTGCTTGGTTGGTATATATGCTTTTATTTATTATCTTTCTTGTCCAAAAAAGATTCAAAGTATATAGGCTGGAAACCTAACGGGTTGCCTTATATCTCATTGTAAGATATAACGGATCCTCCCCAGGTGTAACAATGCCACGTACGATGAATCTTAAAAAATTTCTGTCCAAATTGCTGTCCAAATTGCGGTTTATTGTCAAATTATTTAACTTACATAGTACATAACTTACATAATTTTAAGATCAAACTTCATAACTTACATAAATTTACATAACTTAGAGTGGTACCTATATAGATAAACAACTTACCCGTGTAATTTATTGTCAACTTTAGACTTCAACAACTAGGAAATGGATAGGACTTGGATGAATTTGTCAAGGGTAAGCAACGACTATCGAAATGGAGTAGAAACTTTTCTGAATTTCGCATTTCAAAATGCAAGCCAAGAGAATATGATTCTTTGCTCGTGTAAGAAGTGCTGCAATATCAATTGGCATTATCGTGAAGCTGTTTACGAACATCTAGTTGTTGATGGTTTTGTTCGGGGATATAAAAAATGGATTTTCCATGGAGAGTGTACATCTAGTGGAGCCTCTTCATCGATGAATCTGGGTTATCCTCATAGTGCTTACAATTAGAATGTTAGAGAAGATGACATGGATGGCATGTTGCGGGATGCATTTAATATGTGCGGTGATGGTTTGCAGTCATTTCCACCTGATTTGGGTTCAACCGATGATTATAATTTTAGTGGAAATACTTTCACCGAAAGGGGAAGAAGTGTACCCGATGATCAGCCAAATGAAGAAGCGGCGAAGTTCTACACGTTACTTGGTGAAATGAATGAAGAACTGTATGAGGGATCAAAATTTTCCAAACTGTTTTTCTGTATTCGTCTTTTTCACTTGAAATGTTTGGGAGGATGGACCGGAAACTCGTTGACAATGCTGTTAGAGTTTCTGCAAGAAATGTTCCAATTTGCGAAAATCCCTCAATCTTCCAAAGACATGAAGAAACTGATAAAGGATTTGGGCCTTGGCTACAACAAAATTCATAGTTGCCCAAATGACTGCATGTTGTATTGGGGCGGCCGGATAAACCAACAGTGCTGTCATGTATGCGGTAAATCCCGTTGGATTAATAGAAATACAGAGGATGGTAACGAGGATGAACACGATACACAGTAAAAGAAGCAGCCAGTTAAGATTTTGCGGTATTTTTCGCTAATACTTGGTGGACCCGTTTTCTATCGATGGATGTACCCATTGAAAGGTCTTAATATATTTGTAAATTATTCCTTCATTCACCTAAATGCCTTTAGTTGCAACTTTTGATAATGTTCTATACCGTGTTTAGGTTCCTATCCAAATTGAAGTCTTACTGCTGCAATAAACGTTATCCGTAAGGATCAATTGCCGAATGCTACTTGGCAGAGGAATGTATGACTTTTTGTTCAAGGTATTTGGAATATGTTGAAACAAGAATGAACAGACCAAGTAGAAATGCTGGGCTCACAGATCATAACTTGGCCGAAACTTATTTATTTCAAAATTTCGGAGAACCAATCGGCAAATTCGAAATTGCAGAATTAGATGATAGATCGTGGGTCCAAGCACATCGATATGTTCTTTTTCATCATGAGTCAATGGAACCATTACGCAAGTAAGTTCTAGAGTTTGATAAATATTCATCAATTATAATTTGTCTGTCTTCTAACAAACTAAACCTTTTTTTTAACGTAGTGAGTACAAACAAATATTGAGAGCTCGTTCACGGTCCCAAAGGTTACAACAACGAGAAATTAATAAGTTGTTCACAGAATTATTTCATGAATGGTTAAGCCAAACGGTATGCAATTGAAGTTTTCATTGTCAAGTAATAATGTTTTCTCATAACATTTATAATTACTCAATTTACTTTCGATTCAATAGGTTTGGAGTCGGAATGAAGTAAATGACGAAGTTAAATGGCTATCACAAGGTCCAAATAGAATAGTGAAAAGATATAGTGCCTTCCTCATCAACGGATTCAGATTTCATACAAAGTATCGCGAGAGATTGAGGAGAACCCAAAATTGTGGAATTGTTGTTAATTCTTCAATTACAAGTTATGCTAGTGCTAGGGACAATAATCCTGTCGAGGGGAATGTGGAGTATTACGAACTTCTTACTGACATAATTGAGTTGGATTATTATGGCAGATGGAAAGTTGTCTTATTTCGAGGAGATTGGGCTGATGTGAATACGGCTCGCGAAATTAAAAACGATCAATATGGTTTTACAATGGTGAATTTTTCTCGATTGATTCACACTGGAGAACAATTGATGAACGAGCCGTATGTATTTTCTTCTCAAGTGAAACCAGCTTTTTACTCAAAAGATCCAATCGATGAGGGTTGGTACGTTGTACTCGGAACACCCCTAGAGACTTGTTTGACATGGGCAATGGAAGTAGAGATGACATAGTCGAAAGATCGAAACTTTGCCTTTTCCGAACAAAACCTAAATGAAAATATCCCTAGTACTAGTCAACAATTTCAATGGGTTCGTCAGGATGTGGACGAAGATATTTACGAAATATGATGTAGTAAGATTTTACGATTTATTATTTATATGTAATATTATAATTTTAATGTTGGTCATGTTATATAATTTAACTATTTTAAATGTACTATTATTGTTGTTATTTGTTACTAAAATTTTGAACTATTTTATGCGTATTGCAGGAAAAATGCCTAGAAGACGATTACGAGATTTAAGTATTGTCCACAATACTCCAAATTCAGAAGAAGCAAATAGTGAACATCAAACAGTTGTTGGATCTTCTAGTCTGCCAGACATAGATGACGAGCCTGCCGAATTTCAAAGTAATGTTAAGTTTATTTTACATGCATGTTGAATTTTATTATTGATTCATTTTCAATTTTAATATAATAATATATCATTTTTCAGCTGAAGGTGGTGGGACGCGCAGAGGTCGGGGATGTACATTGCTTAAAGATTTATACGACTTAGAGTATGTCGAGCGTGTTAAAGTAAGGGGAAACAATCATGGCCAGCCTGTTGGATCTGAAGCTCGACTGTTAGCAGGCTATTTGGGCATTATAGCATAAAATGCCAATATGTTGCCCATTAACTACGAATCATGGCATCATGTGCCTGATGCCAACAAAAATCAGGCTCTCGATAATATTAAGGTAACAAAACGTGAATGTAATTTATAATACTTTGATTTAACTTTCATTTATATTAACTTTTTAAACTTTTTTATGCTCAGGAGAGATTTACTTTAGAGGTCTCCGATGGCTATGTTAAGAAGACATTGGGTAAAAAATGGAGAGACAATAAAAGCACGCTGAAAAAATAATATTTTAAGAAAGACATAAGCCTCGAAGAAAAATTAAGAAATGTCCCGCCGGGAATGTTGAGGTACCAATGGGAAGATCAAGTTAGATTCTGGAATTCAAATAAAGGAGAGGTATTATGTACTTCTAAAGTCTTATAAATTTTTCGGTTATGTCAAATACGTATTTACTATATACGTAATATAAATTTCATTA
The DNA here is from genome assembly GCA_025698515.1 of Gossypium sturtianum. Classification (NCBI taxonomy): domain Eukaryota; kingdom Viridiplantae; phylum Streptophyta; class Magnoliopsida; order Malvales; family Malvaceae; genus Gossypium; species Gossypium sturtianum. Next base: position 161,777,439 of record CM046948.1, read on the forward strand.
TGTAGGACCGTGAGCGAGTTGGAACAAGCGTGAGCATGAAACAAAAATTCACGCATTACAGCAGGTCCAAGTTTTGCTTGTGTAGCTGAGGCCGAGGTATTATAATTTATTAATTCTGTCAAATATTAATAACTTTATACTATTAAAATATATTTTTACTGCTACAATGTAGGAAGCCTCGTCTGGTCAAAAAGTTAGACGCCTTCAGCTTTTTGACATTACGCATAGGAAGAAGGATGGATCTCCGATGACATCCGAAGCTGCAGAAATTTTGGTATATTTATAATGTTTAATTATAATAGTTTAATTCATCGTTTGTAGTTTTAAATTTATAATGTTAAGTTATGTTGCATTCCTTCTTATTATATATTTCGTTTCTAACTCTTTCACTAATTTATTAGGATAAACTAAAGGAGAAGAAGGCGGAGTATGAAGCGGCTGGTTCGACTGATAGTTCTGTTAATCTCGAGGATATTGATAACAGAATTATTACTGATGTTTTGGGTCCTGAAAGGTACGATCGCTTTCGGATCGATAGTTCTGTTAATCTTGAGTATATTTATAACAAATTATCACCGATGTTTTGGGTCTTAAAAGGTATGGTCGGGTTCGATGTCAAGGATCCGTGTTACCGACCCAATATTTTGATCCGCTCTCGACAATACATGCCTTCCGAGTCAATCTCGTCTTTGAAGTTCGAGAGACTAAAAGACCGAGATAGCTCGATGATGCAGCGAGCACAGTTGAGCAAATTTCTCAACTTAGAGCGGAGGTAGCAGCGAGAGAGGCAGAGGCAGCAGCGAGGGAGGCAGAGCATATTTCTCAACTTAGAGCGGAGGCAGCAGTGAGGGAGGCAGAGCAGAACAGAAAGTATGAAGAACTCCAGCTACAGCTTCAGACTATGATGAAGATGTTCCAGCAGTCGCAGAGGCCGCCATATTAGACATTTGTTTTCTTGTTGTAAGATGATTTTTAACATTGTTACATTTAACATTATTGTAAGAATATTTTTAGTTATAATTCATTCATTAATTTATATCATATATCTTTTATTCATTTTCAAATATCATTTAGAATTAATGCATTTGTTGTGATTTTTATGCTACATTTACTGTTTTGGGTTACAATTATATACTATATTTGCTGTTATTGGTTGGTTTTTAGTGCAGGAGGGGTATGATATTGAACAAATTGTACATTGCAAATCTATACAAATTAGCGGCGTTTTTGAAAAAAGCGCCGCTAAAAGTCGTGACCTTTAGCGGCGTTTGTGGGAAAAGCGCCGCTAAAAGTCGTGACCTTTAGCGGCGTTTGTGAAAAAGCGCCGCTAAAAGTCATGACCTTTAGCGGCATTAATGGTAAAAGCACCGCTAAAAGTCATGACCTTTAGCGGCATTTGTTGTAAAAGCGCCGCTAAAAGTCATGACTTTTAGCGGCGTTTGTGGGGAAAGCGCCGCTAAAAGTCATGACCTTTAGTGGCGTTTTTTTCTCATAAACGCCGCTAAAGTTTGCGGCGTTGATTTAGCGGCGTTTTTTGCGACGCTTGGGTCTTTGAAATAGGCCGAATCATTTTGATAATAATCAGTTCGATCTGTTTTACCGAGAAGGTCTACGGTTCGAGTCCGTATAGCCCTATATTTTCTAATTTTCTAATTTATTAATTTTAAATATTCATTAAATTTATTAAATTAAGAAAAATTAAATGAAAATAATATTCTTAAAACTAAAGCAAACTAAAACAATAAAGAATATCCAAATACAACTAAAAATAAAAAAGTTGTATCGTTTTTTTCCTAATTATTGTATTCTTTGTTGATTGGAACTGGTCGCTTCCAGTTGCTTGGTTAAAATCATTCTCATAAGCTAGCTCACAGGGAGATCACTCAGAGTATAACCCTGAAAACAAAAGTGCATTTCAACGGATCCAATCGCCCTTTTTTTTTCTTGGATAAGAATAAAATAAACAAAACCCCATTTTCTTAATTAATCATAGCGGGTAGATTAATTTTAGATTGATTCTATATAAATAGATATAAAATAAAAAAATTCTATTTATTCTAAATCTATAATTTCGAATTTATATTTAGAATAAATATAATTTCGAATTAAAAGTTTTTTATTTCTAAAATTCTAATAAATATTAGATATTAGTTAGATATTAGAATTCCTTTTATTTAGAAAAATCCGAAATGAAGTGAAAACGAAAAAGTATTACTTGTTTTGGATTTGTATAGTATTATACTATATATAGTATAAATATATATTTATACTAGTACTATACAAATTTGTACTATATCGAAATGAAATCGAAATAAGTGGAATGTAAATAAAATAGGATTAATTCCAATCAATAAATCTTAAAACGCAACATGGAAACACAAGAAACAAATGAAACTAGACAATTCGATCAAACCGAATTGTTGTTTTGACTAAACAAACGATTGCGGATGACTTGACAATGAATTCCGTGTCGAGCGACTAATCCGATCTATTTTTCACATTCATAGGAGTTCGTCTATGTTTCGCTTTACGAATATGATATTTTCTGGCATTTCTAATAATATCAAGTGCTATTCCTATTTTGGCATTTCTAATTTCTCGAGTTTTAGCCCCGATTAGAAAGGGTCCGAAAAAACTTTCTAGTTATGAATCGGGTATAGAACCAATGGGCGATGCTTGGTTACAATTTAGAATCCGTTATTATATGTTTGCTCTAGTTTTTGTTGTTTTTGATGTTGAAACGCAAATACTTTTAGTGGCGCTTATAAACGCCGCTAAAGACAAAAAAAAACGCCGCTAAAAGTCTGTTTTGCTGTAGTGAATGACAGTACCTAAATTGCAAACTTTTAAATTTTGGTGCCCAAAATGATTACTTAAAAAAGTTGAGTGACCAACTGAGTATATTTAATGACAAATTAACGGTGAATGACTAAAATGATAAAAAAAAGTATGTAACGATAGTGACTAAAATTATAAAAGTATATAACGACAATATCTAAATTGTAAACTTTTAAATTTGGTGCCCAAAATGAATACCTATAAAAGTTGAGTGACCAACTGCGTGGTTTACCCTTTTCTTTCTTTTTGCATATCTATTTTATTGTTTTTATTTGGGATTTGTAATTATTTTTTTAATAATATTCGTCTTGAAGGTTTAAACTCGTGTTTCTTCCTTAACAATATAACGTATCTTACCACTATATCTAATGCTTGTTAGTGGTGAAATGAAAAAATAGATATGAAAAATATATATATTTTTAAATCAATCCATCAAATATAAACTTTATTATAAGATAAACATTTAATTATTTATTTTAAATAATTTATTGTATACTAACAAAATTTGCTTGTACCACATCATTTGCAATTTTAAACTTAAAGCTTAAAAAAACACACACACAAAAAAAAAAACAAAACAGAACACTTGTTTGAATGCAATTGGATGAAGAAGTTGACAATATCCGAGCTGCTATGACATGCACATTCCTTCTCCTATAAATCAAACTCCCTCATCTCTGCTACTCACCTTCCATTTCTTATCTTAATCTTAAAGTGGGAATCTGAAGATGGATTATCTCCATTCACTCACAGCAACTTCAACTGTTGCAATCATTGCTTTTCCACTACTTTTTCTTTTCTCTTTTCAATGGATCTCAAGAAGAAACACAAACTCGAAGAAAACAGCACCAGAAGCTGGTGGAGCATGGCCTATTATTGGTCATCTCCGCCTCTTAGGAGGGCCACAACCACCTCACATAAGCTTGGCTAACATGGCTGACAAATATGGAAGAATCTTCAGTGTCAAGTTGGGTGTGCATAGAGCTTTGGTGGTGAGCAATTGGGAGATTGCTAAAGAATGTCTCACCATAAATGATAAAGCATTCGCCTCTCGTCCAAAACTTGCATGCTCGGAAATTATGGGTTACAACAGTGCCATGATTGGCTTTGCGCCATATGGACCTTATTGGCGTCAAGTGCGTAAGATTTTCACTATTGAGCTCCTCTCAAATCACCGACTTGAATTGCTTAAACCTGTGAGGGAATCCGAGATAAAGACATCTCTGCAACAGTTATACCAGCTGTGGAACAAGAAGAGAAATACAAACTCCGATAATGTATTGGTGGAGATGAAGGGATGGTTCAAAGAAGTTACTCTGAATGTTATTATGAGGATGATTATAGGGAAGCGAATTCCAAATTCCAGTGAAGGAGGTGAAAACTTGAAATGGAAGAAATATTTGGATGACTTCTTTGAACTGAGTGGAAAGTTCCTAATATCAGATGCGTTGCCGTTTTTGAGATGGTTGGACATAGGTGGAGATATGAAGTACATGAAAAAGACAGCGAAAGAATTGGACCAAGTTGTGGAGGGATGGCTACGAGAGCACAAGCAGCAGAGAGCTGAAAATAAGGCAAATAGTGAGGAAGATTTCATGGGAGTGATGTTGTCTATTCTCAGTGATGCGGAGGAACTCCATGCTGATACAATCAATAAAGCCAACAGTCTCGTACGTGCATCTCTCTTAACCAAACTGATTGCCATTAATAACATACAGAAGTTGGAAATGCTATTAATTCATTGTTGATCTTTTTATGGTATTTGATCTAACAGGCTATCATCTTAACGGCGGAGGATACAACGTCAGTTACTCTGACATGGGCTTTGTCTCTGTTACTCAATAATCGTGACACATTAAGTAAGGTCCAACAAGAACTAGATGTTAAGGTTGGTAAGGATAGGCTGGTAGTGACGGAATCAGACACCAAAAGCTTAGTGTACCTTCAATCCATTATTAAGGAAACGCTACGCTTATACCCTGCTGGTCCACTATCTATGATCCATGAAGCCATTGAAGACTGCACAGTTAATGGATATCATGTTTCAGCTGGCACTTGGCTTATTATAAATCTTCATAAGATTCATCGTGATCCACTTATATGGGCAAATCCCTCTAAATTTCAACCTGAAAGATTTATGACCACACATAAAGATGTTGATGTGAGGGGACAAAATTTTGAACTGATTCCATTTGGAAGTGGTAGAAGAATGTGTCCCGGACTTTCATTTGCGCTTCAGAATTTGTCACTTATACTAGCTAATGTGTTACATTGGTTTGAGTTTGAGACCTCGTTAGATGAAGCTGTTGATATGCGTGAAGCACCTGGCCTGACGAGTTCTAAAGCAACTCCATTAGAAGTTTATGTAACTCCTCGCCTTCCTGCTTTTGTTTATAATTCCTCCAACTAATTGGTATTTTAATTTTATTATAAAAATGAGTAGATTTCAATAAATTTCTAAGGTATCGTATGTCATGTATTTATACTATAGGCAACATTTAGTATTTTAACTTTATTTTAAAAATAAGCAAATTTCATAAATTTCTAAGGTGTCATACTTGCCATTTAATTATGTTATAGTTTAACGGGAATTAATCTTTTCGGAGTTCATGGTTGCTCCTAATAATATTGTCTGAAAGATTCAAGCTTAAGTTCTCTTTTGAGAGTGCAATGCGCCTTACTATTACCCCTAGTACCAAGTTTTTTTTTAAATTAGGGCCCTTAATGTTGAGTTTAGTAGATTTTTGATTGCTTCCCAAAGATTGATACACCATAGTGTGTAAGATTTTTTGAGCCTAATATTATGGAGCCAATTAAGTTCAAAATAATGTAGCCCAATTTAAAGGGAATAAGAGCTTTACTTTACTAGAAATTAAATTCTTCCTGTTCATTCAGTTACTTGATGGATGTCTTGTATTAAATGTTGATCATTATAAATTATTTATCCCTCTGTCTATTAGAGTTATACACGTAAAAGAACAAATAAAAGTTATAGCCTCCATCACTTAAGATTTGTGTAATTGAAGGACAATATCAAGAGGGAGAAATCAATTTATCAAGTATTCATCTTCGTCAAACCCAATAACTAACTCAAATTCCAGATCAAGTAATTCATAGACTCGTGAAAACCATATTATTCTAAAGATCCTAAAATAATTGTTTATGCAATATTAGGGATTTGGTTGCATAATAAGATTTCCCTTTTCAATTTTGGTCAATAATGATCTAAATTATTGTGAACCATATTAGACTATTTTTGAATCGTTGGATTTTTCAATCTAGTGTATAGTGAGTAGAAGCAGTATATGTATAATAAGAACTTTGAATGAATAGACAAAAAGATTGAACGAGAAGTAGATTGCATCGAGTATTATCCGCATTAATTGTATTTTTCTGAGAAGGCAAGAGATGACTTAGGATTAATTTAATTTCTTTATATTATTGTTTAGGTTGATTAATAAATTAAATAATTGAGTTAAAAGTGAAAATTTAAATTATGTAGTAATCTTAGTTTAATTCTATTCAAATAATTAAATAAGTTTGCACATAAATTCTAATACAATAAAGTCGTCTTGATTTTAATGAAATTAGAATTGAGTTGTGTAAATTATTTTGTTAGAAATAATTAATTAAATTAATTTTTAATTAATAATGTTGAGTGTGGGGCAATTTATAGAGAAGGGATTCAAGGTGATGTTTGAAGAGGGAATGTATCTTATCCTTGACTCTAGTGGAAATGAATTGTTTAGGATCAATATGCAGAAGAAGATCTTCTCATTGAATCCACTCGAGGAGGAGCAAGTAGCATCCAAGTGTCAGGGAGTAATAACATCAAATCAAATGGACCTTCTTGCTGAGCAAGTGAAGACAATAATAACATATATATATTTACTAAATCTTCCTATGTTAGACTATTTGAATTTCTTTACAATAAACTTGATGTCTGCAGCATTTGAGTAGGAGGAGAATGTTAGTGTCTCAAGGGCTGCAAAGTCTTTTATCATTAAAATGACTAAGTCTTAGGGAGATTGTTAGCTAGTTAGTAGGAGTAGGGAGCTAAAATTTGCTAAATTTGGTTACTTGAATCATGTAAATAAGGATTGCTTGATTAATGAATTAAATCATCCCTTTCATTCTTATTTTCTATGCTTCTGTTAGTTTCTCGCTAAACCAACAGATCAAACTGATTGAATCGGGAGACGTTCAACCAATTGTCCGTTTTTCGAACATTTTATGTGACACTTTAATATTATACCATGACCTCCATGAAAATATTGAAGAAAACAACACAAGAAGTTGGTGGAGCATAGCCTATTATTGGCCATCTCTACCTCTTAGGAGGGTCGCAACCACCTCATATAAGTTTGGGTAACCTGGCAGACAAATACGGAGGAATCTTCACCATCAAGTTGGGTGTGCATAGAGCTTTAGTGGTGAGCCATTGGGAGATAGCTAAAGAATGTCTCACCATAAACGATAAAGCGTTTGCCACTCGTCCAAAGCTTTCAAGCTCGAAAATTTTAGGTTACAACTGTGCCATGATAGCCTTTGCACTGTATGGACCTTACTGGCATCAAGTGCGCAAATTCGCCACTATTGAGCTCCTCTCAAATCACCGACTCGAAATGCTTAAACCTTTGCGGGAATCCGAGGTGAAAACATCACTGCAACAATTATACCAATTGTGGAATAAGAAGAAAAGTAGCAACTGTAGCAAAGTAATAGTGGAGATGAAGAGATGGTTCAGAGATGTTACTCTTAACGTGATACTAAGGATTGTTGTAGGGAAGCGAATACCAAATTCATATGAAGGAGATGAAATCGTGAAATGGAAGAAGTCGTTGCACGACTTGTTTGAACTAACTGAAGAGTTCGTGGTATCGGATGCCTTGCCGTATCTGAGATGTTTGGACGTTTAGTGGTGACAAAAAGATTATGAAGGTAGCCAAAGAATTAGACCAAGTTGTGGAGGAATGGCTACGACAGCACAAAGAAAAGAGAGCTGAAAATGAGGCAAATAGTGAGGAAGATTTCATGGGGGTGATGCTATCTATTCTTCGTGATGCAAAGGAGCATGATGTCGATACCATCAACAAAACCGTCAGTCTCGTACGTACATTTCCTAATCAAATCCTTTATTTGTTTGATATTTATATTCATCATTCACCTGAATTCTAATTTCAATCTCATATTAATAGTTTTACGGTAAATAATTTAATAGTAATTTATCTTAGCAGCGGAAGAAACCACATCAATTACAATGACATGGACTTTATTTTTATTACTCAATAACCGTGAAGCATTAAACAAGGTCAAACAAGAACTAAACATCCATGTTGATAAAGATAGACTCTTAGTTATAGAATTAGATACTAAAAACTTAGTGTACCTTCAATCTGTTATTAAAGAAACACTACACCTCTACCTTACTGCTCCACTCGCTGTAATCCATGAAGCCATTGAAGATTGCTCAGTTTGTAGATACGATATTTCAATTGGCACTTGGCTTATTCTCAATCTTCAAAAGATATAGCGTTATTCGCAAATATGAGAAGATCCTTTAAAATTTTAACCAGTAAAATTTTTGACTACCCATAAAGACATTAATGTAAAGGGACCTGACTTTGAACTTATTCCATTTAATAGTGGTAGAAAAATATTATGCCCTGAAGTTCTGTTTGCGGTTAAGATTCTAAAACTTACATTAGCTAATATATTGCATTGATTTGAGATCGAGACTCTACCAAATGAAGTAATTGATATATGTAAAGATGCAGGATTAACCAGCCTTAATACAACTCCATTGGAAGTTCAAATATCTCCACGTCTTCCTACTTTTGTTTACCAATCCAGCTATTGTTTGTTGGATTTTAGATCTATATTTAATGAATAATGACAAGATTAATATTTGGGAAATCCGAATCCTAATATTATAAAATATCTTCGATATCTATTGATGTGGACTCAACTAATAAACTAATAAACAAAAATCTAACCAAAATTGATTTACACACCAAATCAAAAATCAAATTGAATACTTCCAAAATGACATCGTCACAGATTTGATTTTGATTAAATTAATGAAATCTATTGCTCACGAGATCCATGTGGTGGGTTTTCTTTAATTAGACCATATGATCAGTTTTAGTGGAAATTTAATGGAATCAATAAAATAAAGGCTTGTATGACATTTTTGTATTGTCCGAAGCTTATTTTATCATTACGCATATAGTTAATAATAAGATTTAATTGCATTCCATTAAAAATAATTGCATTCCATTCATACCACATCTATTTCTTTTCACTATTTTTTTTTTGATTAAAATAAATGTTAATTCCATGATAATAGTAGTTATTATGTCCCTTATCGTATTTATGGCTACGATCACAATCACGATCACGACTTTTTATTATTAAAATTACTATGAACTAACTTTTGAAATAGAATTTTATAATTTTTCATTAACCAACACTAATAATGCTAGTATTTAGTTGAGAAAAATAATAGCTAAATGCTTAAAGTAAAGCACATAAAGATACGAAATAAATAAAATTATCGTTTACTTAACTATACCGACCTGTCTTTCTTAATTGCTACAAGTAATCAAACTCAATTACTTCAACTTATAAAATATAAGGTGAATCACGTCAAGTGATGATACAAGTCCGTTCGATTGTGTTGCGCAGAAGCGTGTAAAAGAGTAAAATTATTGTACTGAAAAATTACACTAAGTTCAATTTCCAGGAAAGAGAAGTGGATCATGAGGATCACTTAAGTACCAGGTCTTTCCTAATCAGAATATCCCTCTATCGTAATTTAATAGCACAATAAATCACTACAATTACACTCACAAAATATGAAAAATAAATAATAAAGAACACCAGAATTTTAACGAGGTTCAGTAAATTTTACCTACGTCCTCAGGCACTATCAAATATATTTCACTCAAAATTACAAGTAAAAATTTACAAATAGGGAGAGAAAACAATGATTTAAGTAGAAAATGGCAAATATTGGGATGAAGAAAATAAGAAATAGTTAAGCCTATCTATAGTTGAGGTTTAGGGATCAACTTACAAAATACCTATACAAATAGGGACCAGAATTAAAATTATCCCATGTCAAATTTCAAACCAAATTGCAGTGCCTTAAATGCTCCTATTTTCGGTGTCAACTCCCTGACACCCATTATTTTTGACTTTTCAAATATGGGTTGTTGCCAATACATTGGATTAATATCATTGGTGGATATACTCAAGTTTTCAACAATGAGAGACAGTATAAAAAGATAGAAAATACATCTTTCCATCCTTAAATTAAAAGAGAAAAATAAAAAAAAGAGGCTATCGGTTGAATACACTCTGTTTTCCACAACGAGACACAAAATTTAAAGGCAGAATATATATATTTGATGATAAAAATTTATTATCTTTTGATCCATTAGTCAAAAGACAGAAAGGGATGCTATCGGTTGAATAAATGGTGAATGATGATACCCCCTGCGGTGACATTAAATTAACCCTATAAATCCAACTCTCTCATCTCTGCTATTGCATATAAATCTTAGATTAAAGTAGGAATCCAAAAATGGACTATTTCCATTCAGTCACAGCAACATCAACTGTTGCGATCATTGCTTTTCCACTACTGTTTCTTTTCTCTTTCCTATGGATCTCAAGAAGAAACACAAACTCGAAGAAAACAGCACCAGAAGCTGGTGGAGCATGGCCTATTATTGGTCATCTCCTCCTCTTAGGAGGGCCACAACCACCTCACATATGCTTGGCTAACATGGCTGACAAATATGGAAGAATGTTCACTATCAAGTTGGGTGTGCATAGAGCTTTGGTGGTGAGCGATTGGGAGATTGCTAAAGAATGTCTCACCACAAATGATAAAGCGTTTGCCTCTCGTCCAAAACTTGCAAGCTCGGAACTTTTGTGTTACAACAGTGCCATATTTGGCTTTGCACCATATGGACCTTATTGGCGTCAAATGCGCAAGATTGCCACTATTGAGCTCCTCTCAAATCACCGACTCGAATTGCTTAAACATGTAAGGGAATCCGAGGTGAAGACATCTCTGCAACAGTTGTACCAGCTGTGGACCAAGAAGAGAAGTGCTAACTCCGATAAAGTATTGGTGGAGATGAAGGGATGGTTCAAAGAAGTTACTTTGAACGTGATTATGAGGATGATTGTAGGGAAGCGAATTCCAAATTCCAGTGAAGGAGGTGAGAATTTGAAATGGAAGAAATCGATGGATGACTTCATTGTACAAAGTGGAAAGTTCTTAATATCAGATGCTTTACCGTTTCTGAGATGGTTGGACATAGGTGGAGATATGAAGTGCATGAAGAAGACAGCGAAAGAATTGGACCAAGTTGTGGAGGGATGGCTACGAGAGCACAAGCAGAAGAGAGCTGAAAATAAGGCAAATGGTGAGGAAGATTTCATGGGAGTGATGCTGTCTATTCTCAGTGATGGGGACGAACACCATGCTGATACAATCAACAAAGCCACTTGTCTCGTACGTGCATATCTCTTAACCACATAGATAGTATTAATTACATACAGGTCCGTTCTTGATATTTTTAGGCCTTAGGTAAAATAATAAATTGGGATTTTTTTAAAAAGAAATTATAAAATGTAATATAATAAAACTTGAAAAATTTTAGGCTCTAGAAGATTAAACATTTATGGTGAAAAATTAAAAGTTTTAAACATTTAATTAATTTATTTTAGTTTGAAATTTTTATTCCCGTGATAAAAGCTGATATTTTTTTAGGCCTTTCAACTTTAGGCCCGGGGTGGCTACACTCTCAAACAACCCCTAAAATCGGGGCTGATGACATTTTTTTTTGGGTCAAGATTGCTATTAATAACATACATAAGTTGGAAATACTATTATTTCATTGTTGATCTTTTCATGGTATATTATCTAACAGGGCCTTGTCTTAGCGGCGGAGGATAGCACAGCCACCACATTGACATGGGCTTTATCTCTGCTACTTAATAATCGTGACAAACTGAGTAAAGTCCAACAAGAACTAGATGTCCACGTTGGTAATGATAGATTACTTGTGACTGAATCAGATATAAAAAACTTAGTATACCTTCAATCCATTATTAAAGAAACTCTACGCTTATACTCTCCTGCTCCACTCTCCGTGATCCATGAAGCCATTGAAGACTGCACGGTTAATGGATACCATGTTTCAACTGGCACTTGGCTTATTATGAATCTTCATAAGATTCATCATGATCCACTTATATGGGCAAACCCTTTTGAATTTCAACCTGAAAGATTTATGACTACCCATAAAGACATTGATGTGAGGGGACAAAATTTTGAATTGGTTCCATTTGGAAGTGGTAGAAGAATGTGCCCTGGAGTTTCATTTGCACTTCAGATTTTGTCCTTTACATTGGCTAATGTGTTGCATTGGTTTGACTTTGAGACTCCATCAAACGAACCTATTGATATGCATGAAGCATTTGGGATAACGATTTCTAAAGCATCTCCACTAGAAGTTCATATAACTCCTCATCTTCCCGCTTTTGTTTACGATTTCACTAATTAATTGGTATTTTAATTTTATTATAAAATGAGTAGAATTCAATAAATTTCTAAGTTACCATATTTGTCATGTAATTATACCATATGCAAGGTTTGGTATTTTAACTTTCTGATTTCAATAAATTTCTAAGATGTCAATTCTTGCCATGTAATTTTATTATTATTCTATAGAATAATTCTTTCGGGGTTTGCTTTGATTAATTTTACTGTTGTAGGATGATTTATTTTTTCCCTTGGCCGAATGAGAGAAGAAAGAGCTATGTTTGATGGGAGCAAATCTTATACTTATCATTTGATTTGATCTTACTTGGTGGTTAAGTTGAATTGTATTTGCTTATATTTACACAATTCAACAATTCCAAAATGACAATTTATCTTGCAATATTCACACGTCATGACAGATTTGGTTTTGAAGAAATTAATGAAATCTGTTACCCACGCCATCCATATGGTCGAGTTTCTTTTTTGGGTTGGACCATATGATCGGGTTTGCTATCGGCTTGGGTTACTGAAGCATTGCATTGGCTGAACTTTGGGGAATTTTTCATGGCTGCTTTATTGCATGGGATGCTTGTCTCAAAGCCGTTTTGATCCGCTACGTCGTTGGCGATGGTTTTTTAGGGAATTAGTAGCTGTCATCCTCTATTTTGCGTTGTCGAAAGTATCAGGGAAGCTGCTCAGGAGAGATATGCCCAAGCGAGGAAAATTTTGTTGTGGATTGATTTGTTGAGAGTTTATTAATAAATAGAGATTTGATTGTTTATAATGAGCCACGGACGAGTATTATCAAACTCTTAATATCCGATCTGGCTGGTGTTGCTTCTTTTATCATTACGCACAAAATTTGATGATGTGACCAGTGTTCTTGGAACATAATTGAATTGGTTGGTTAGACTGATTGGATGAGAATAGACTAGTATATTGGTCTAAACAAGGGGTTGAATCAATTGAATAAAAAACTGCTTGAAATTGGTAACAATTGAAAACTGTAACAAAAACTAGTAGTTGAACGGGTTGAATCGGTTTAATGAATTTTTCGTTAATTAATTAATTGTTGTTGATTAAGTAGTTGAACTGATCAAATTGATTGAATTGAGAGTCATTAAATCATAGGCCCGGTTATTAGAATGTTGTATGTGACACTTTAAGATTGTACCATGCCATCCCTAAAAATTTGTATAAAGTTTTTAATTTTCAACTGATGATGTAGTACAATCTTAAAGTGTCACTGTAACAACTCAATTTTTAGTGGTGTCGAAAAATGCAGTTTTGGAATCTTATTTCCATAAACCAAGTCCGTAAAGATAAAATGAGAATATTAATCGGTATAGGGTTCATAGGTTCGGGGTTATGGATTATGGGATTGGGGTTTGGGTTCAGGGTAAAAAAATATTAAAATTATGTGTTAATGATACGGAAAAAAATTTGTTGAAATGTCATTAAATAATTGAAAAGAGACCATGAATAATGTGGTGGGAAGAGTTTATAAAATAATTTCTCTATTGATGAGTGTATAATAATAATTTCATGTCTTTAAAATTTGATGATCTGGTATAATTTTATTGGTGCATAATAACTTTAGTTTTTAGGATCATCCTAATGTAAGTTATTCCTATTTTTAAATTAGTTTTAATTATGAAAAAATATTTTATTTGCATGTAATTTTATGTGATATTTAAAATTATCAAATTTAATTATTATATAACATAAATCAAGTTGATTCGATTCACTTTTCATAATAAAATATAGTATGAATTAAATAAAAAGCGACATTTTTAGAAAAAAATTCTTCAAATAATCAAATTTTGTATAATGAAATTAAATTACACAACTAATCACTTAATCATGAAAACTATATTTAAGTTTCTTTTAATCTATAAAAAAATATAAATAATTATTAAACTAATAGGGTTTCACTTTTTATCAAATTCCAAATAATAAAAATATGACGTAACCGTTTTTAAAAAAAATTATAATTTTATTTCGTTTTCAAATGAATGCCTCAGAAAACCATTCCTCTGACTGGTGGTGTTAGGTTCATTGGCACCCACACTGTGGCCCCGCTTCTCAATAAAAGCTTTAAAGGGTCAATTTAACCTGTTGATAAGGTTGGGCAATAGGTTAGTATGGTAGAAGTTAAATTGTAATTTTTATGATTATTTAAATAGTTTATATTTTTATAGATTTTAAAAGATTAAATTAAAATTTTGTTATTTTTAAGGAGATTAAAGTAAAATTTTATCTTTATTAATTTAAAATTTTAAAAATATTTAAATAAAAAATGTTCTAATTTAAGGGGTAGAGACCCCTACCAACATGTGGATACGCCCTAGGTGAATTTATTTTTTCCAACCCCCTCATCTCTGCTACTCATTGCTTGAGATTAAAGTGGGAATCCGGCGATGGATTTTTTCCAGTCAGTCACACTAACTTCAACTGTGGCAATAATTGGTTTTCCGCTACTATTTCTTTTCTCTTTTCTATGGACCTCAAGAAGAAACACATATTCGAAGAAAACAGCACCAGAAGCTGGTGGAGCATGGCCTATTATTGGCCATCTCCGCCTCTTAGGAGGGCCACAACCACCTCATATAAGCTTGGGTAACTTGGCAGACAAATATGGAGGAATCTTCACCATCAGGTTGGGTGTAAATAGAGCTTTGGTGGTGAGCAATTGGGAGATAGCTAAAGAATGTCTCACCATAAACGATAAAGCGTTTGCCACTCGTCCAAAGCTTGCAAGCTCGGAAATTTTAGGTTACAACTGTGCCATGATAGCCTTTGCACCGTATGGACCTTATTGGCGTCAAGTGCGCAAATTCGCCACTATTGAGCTCCTCTCAAATCACCGACTCGAATTGCTTAAACCTGTGCGGGAATCCGAGGTGAAGGCATCACTGCAACAATTATACCAGCTGTGGAACAAGAAGAAAAGTAGTAACTGTGGCAAAGTAATGGTGGAGATGAAGAGATGGTTCAGAGATGTTACTCTTAACGTGATACTAAGGATTGTTGTAGGGAAGCGAATACCGAATTCATACGAAGGAGATGAAACCGTGAAATGGAAGAAGTCGTTGGACGACTTGTTAGAACTAACTGGAAAGTTCATGGTATCGGATGCCTTACCGTATCTGAGATGGTTGGACGTTGGTGGCGACAAAAAGCTTATGAAGAAGGTAGCCAAAGAATTGGACCAAGTTGTGGAGGAATGGCTACGAGAGCACAAAGAAAAGAGAGCTGAAAATGAGGCAAACAGTGAGGAAGATTTCATGGGAGTGATGCTATCTATTCTTCGTGATGCTGAGGAGCACGATGCCGATACCATCAACAAAGCCGTCAGCCTCGTACGTACATTTCTTAATCAAATCCTATATTTGTTTGATATTTATATTCGTCATTCACTTGAATACCAATTTCAATCTGATATTAATAGTTTTACGGTAAATGATTTAATAGGCACTTATCTTAGGTGCCGAAGATACCACATCAATTACAATGACATGGACTTTATCATTATTACTCAATAACCGCGATGCATTGAACAAGGTCAAACAAGAACTAGACATCCATGTTGGTAAAGATAGACTCTTAGTTACAGAATCATATACTAAAAACTTAGTGTACCTTCAATCTGTCATTAAAGAAACACTACGCCTCTATCCTGCTGCTCCACTCGCTGTAATCCATGAAGCCATTGAAGATTGCTCAGTTCATGGATACGATGTTTCAGCTGGCACTTGGCTTATTCTCAATCTTCAAAAGATACAACGTGATTCACAAATATGGAAAGATCCTTTAAAATTTCGACCAGAAAGATTTATGACTATCCATAAAGACATTGATGTAAAGGGACATGATTTTGAACTTATTCCATTTAGCAGTGGTAGAAGAATGTGCCCTGGAGTTTTGTTTGCGCTCAAGATTCTGGAACTTACGTTAGCTAATGTGTTGCATTGGTTCGAGATTGAAACTCTAATAAACAAAGTAGTTGATATGCGTGAAGGTCCAGGATTAACGAGCCCTAAAGTAACTCCGTTAGAAGTTCAAATATCTCCTCGTCTTCCTACTTTTGTTTACCAATCCAGCAATTAATTACTATTGTTTGTTTGATTTTAGACCTATATTTAATAAATAATCTCCTCGTCTTCCTACTTTTATTTGCCAATCCAGCAATTAATTACTATTGTTTGTTGGATTTTAGACATATGTAATATTATAAAATATCATCGATATCTATGGAATCAACTAATAAACTATAATATAATTCAAACAAAAGTTAATCAAAATTTATTTACACACGAAATCAAAAATCAATTTGAATACTTCCAAAATGACAAATTTATCTTGCAATGTTATCAGTCACCTGTCATCACAGATTTGGTTTTGATTAAATTCATGAAATCTATTACTCTCGAGATCCATATGGTGGGTCTTTATTTAGTTGGAACACATGATCAGCTTTAGTGGAAAATGATGGAATCAATAAAATAAAATAAAGGCTTGTATGACATTTTTGTGGGTTTTTTATCAAAAAAATACAAAAAATTAAAAAATTTTCAAAATGGTATACGAAATTAATTATGTACCAAAATGGTACAAATGGGGTGGTGCCGCCTCAGCCACTGGCACCTTTGGTGCTGCCTCTGCCACTGGCACCTTTGGTGCCGCCTGTGGCACACCCTCAACCACCAATTTCTGTTTTTTTTCAGCAGTTTTTTTGAGGGATCTATTAGGTAATTTTTCCATTTTTGAGAAAATAAGGAAAAGGGTGCGGCTGTCACACCAAACTTTAAATTTGAATAATTACCTTCTAAGCCCTCCCTATTTATTATTTTTTTATTCCCTTTCAACTCACTATATTGTGTTTAAATAAACTATTAATCTGTTTTTGTAGTTAAATAAGCCCTTTACTTATGGTTTTTACTCATAAAATTTAAAAACTTGTTGATTAAATTTTAAAAACACAAAAATGATAATGTGTTACGTAAACATGAGAATAGGGACAAAGTGGCATATCGAGTCTTTGCTCCCCCTCTCTGGATAATTAGAAAATTTTCAATTTTATCCCCTCCCAAAAATAATAATTCAATTGAAACCTTTTTAATTTTGTAGTAAAATAATATTTTAATCCTCCTAAAATTTAATAAATAATTTTAAGAAATTTATCATAAAATTTTTAGCTTTGCACCCTTCCTATATTTTATAAATTTATCTCAATCCCACGACATAAAATTTTTAGACTTCATCTCTCAAAAAAAAAAGTATAATAATAGTTGTAGTATAAGATATTCAACGTTAAAAACAAATAAAGCTTTATCATAAAAGAAAAAAAAAAGGAAATGATACTTATCATTTTGAAAAAGTGTTGTAAAAAAGTGTAATATGTTGATTTCAAGTGTTTAATATTATTATCGTAAAATTACGGTTGAAAGTTAAAATATCTATTTTAAAAATAATGATGGAAAGTAAAAAAAAATTAAATAATTTTATATAATATTGATATATGACATATAAATTTTAAATATCTAAATTATTTGTAATATTTAATTTAAATATATAAATAGATATTATTAATAATATAATATCAATTACTCTTAGTAATATAATAACTATTAAATCTATGCATATATGAAGTTTGAAGAGTCCAAAAATGTATATCATAATGTTTACAATTTCCAAACATGTGCCCTAAGAGTGAAGTATTGTTAATTGTGTAAAGTAAAGCTAAAGTAAAGCTATTTTAACATTAAAGTAAAGCTATTTAAAAAATATAAACTAATTCACATATTATATTGATGTAAATTTGATGAGAATAATTTATTAAATAAAAAAATATATATTTAATTTAATCAACAAGTTTTTAAATTTAAGAGTAAAAACCATAAGTAAATGGCTTATTTAACTACAAAAATAGATTAATGGTTTGTTTAAACACAATATAGTGAGTTGAAGGGGAATAAAAAGAAAATAATAAATAGAGAGGGCTTAGAAGGCAATTATTTAAATTTAAAGTTAGGTGTAGCGGCACCCTTTTCCTTCCTTTTCTCAAAATAGGAAAAATTGCATAATAAGTCCCTCAAAAAAATTGCTGAAAAAAAACAGAAATTGGTGGTTGAGGGTGTGCCACAGGCGGCACCAAAGGTGCCAGTGGCAGAGGCGGCACCAAAGATGCTAGTGGCTGAGGCGGCACCACCCCATTTATACCATTTTGATACATAATTGATTTCGTATACCATTTTGGAATTTTTTTAAATTTTTTGTATTCTTTTGGTAAAAACCCCCATTTTTGTACACGAATCTTAAAATATCTCCATTAAAAGTCTTCCTACTTTTGTTGATGAATCCAACGATTAATTGCTACTGTTTGTTGGATTTTAGATTATATTTAATAAATAATTATATAAAAGATGTTGAAAAATCGAAACCCCATATTATAAAATATCATCGATAGCTATTGATGTGAAATAAACTATAATATAATTCAAACAAAAGTTTAACCAAAATTGATTTACACATCAAATCAAAAATCAATTTGAATACTTCCTAAATGACAAATTTATCTTGCAATATTATCAACCCCTCCTCATCACCGTTTTGATTTTTTTTTAAATACTCAACACTATACCCACTACCGCCAAAATTGAAACCATTTCATTACCTTTTTCATCTGCCATCGAGAATACTACGCATTGTGGTTTTATTAAATGAATGAAATCTATTGCTCACGAGATCCACCATGTGGTGGGCCTGTTTTTAATTGGACCATATGATCAGTTTTAGTGGAAAATGAATGGAATCAATGAAATTATAGATACCTGTTTAACCCCGTCATCTCGAAATTTCAATCTAATTATTGTTCTATAAAAAAGGTATTGGACAAATGGAAAGTGAAAAAAAATTAATTTGTTTATATGACGAAGGATGATTGTGTTGGAAGAAAATCTGCGGATCCAGGAAAAAGAATTACTTGAGAAGATAAGACGATTTGTAATAGTTTCTTGAAAATAATGCGTTAAAAATTATTATTTAAATATATATTCTTTTATTATTTGATTATTTTAAATATCTGACTGTTAGCAGCGTAATTAGCCTTAATTAAAGACATTCAAGAGATAATAATTAATTTTTGTTTTGTCCAACATCATGATATAAATTGACCTCTACATTATCATTATGATTGTGAAATTGGTTTCAACATGTTCTCTTTTTTTTCTTTTTTGTCATGAAGGTTTGATAAAATTTTACAAAATGCTATGGTGTATGGTAGATATGTGACCGATGCATATTCATATTATATTAATAGTAAAAATTGTAGCGATTGTTGAAAGATTAGTTAGACTACTTTTCTCTTTCTTTTCACTATTCTTATTCTTTTGGTGATTGAAATAGTTGTTAACTCCATAATAATAGTAACTATTACGTCCATGATCAAATCTATGGTTAGGACCATGACCATGACTACACTTCTATTTGTAAAATTACCATGTATTACTCCATTCACTTTTGGAATGGAGTAGAACAAGTGGGACACCTTTCATAATTTTTCATTAACCATTCGTTACTTTGCACAATCACTTAGATTTAATCAGATTTTTTTTTTAAAACTTTTTATGGTATTATTACTGCTGAAACATATTAGATGCATGATCTCTAGGTCATTATCAACTATCCTTTCTTCACCAAAATTTAATTGAGAATTGATCTTAAATATTAAAGAGTTATATTCACTCACTATTTTAAAATCTTGTAATCTTTGGTCATCCAATTATAGCAATCAGCGTCTTATGATTACAAGAACCAAGGCTGGTGTTTTTAAGACCAAGGTCTATATTGTTGCTGCACACGAGGAAGTTGAACCTGTGAATGTACATGAGGCGACGAAGCATCCAGCTTGGCAGGAAGCTGTGGAGGAGGAATTAGATGCCTTTCTCAAGAATAGTACTTGGGCTCTGTAAGTGCTTCCTCTAAGGAGGAAGCCTATCGGATGTAAATGGTTGTTCAATATCAAAAGGAATCCCAATGGTTCAATAGCTTGATAGAAATCTAGGTTGTGTTGAGAATTAATTTAAAGTAGTGGGTTGTTGACCAAGTATCTTGGTAGAATATTTGTTAGTTTAGATTTTATTTTCAGATTTTATTTTCAGTTTAAGTTGCTAGCTATTTTTAGGTTAATGTAGTTTTTTTGTAAGCCTATAAATATAGGCATTTATGCTTTGTTTTTAATCAATTCAGTGATCATCAATAATAGAACAACTTTGATGCATATTGTAATTGTCTCTTTCACGTTTCCTTCTTCAACAAATTTGGCATCGGAGCAAGGTTCGATCTTTTAGGCAATTGGGTGAAAGTTAGGTTTAGGTCCATTGGGTATTTGAGAGAAACACCTTTTTTGGGTCTTTGGGAAACACGAGAGAAGAGAGAGTGTGTTCTTAGAGTGGCATCAGCTGGTTTTTCTTCCTCTCAACCACTCATACCCATTTTCAATGGTGAGAAATATGAGTGGTGGAGCATCAAGGTGAAGACATTGCTCAGATCACAAGAGCTATGGGACTTGGTTGAGTACGGGTTCGCTGACATACTTGAACTTGATGAAGAAGAAGAAAAGAGATTGAAAGAAACCAAGAAAAATGATGCTAAGGCATTGTTCATTATCCAGCAAGCGGTTCGTGACTCTATTTTCTCACGAATTGCTGCAGCAACCACGTCGAATGAAGCATGGTCAATTTTGCAGAAAGAGTATCAAGGTGATTCAAAGGTTATAGTGGTGAAATTGCAATCACTACGACGTGATTTTGAAACCTTGATGATAAGAATGGTGAATCAATTGCTGATTTTTTGTCACAAACAAGGACAATAGTCGGTCAATTGCGCTCTTACGGCGAACAAATTTCAGATGAGATAATTGTAGCGAAAGTTTTACGAAGCTTGACAACAAAATTTGATCATGTTGTGGCTGCTATAGAAGAATCCAAAGATCTATCAGTTCTCTCCGTTGATGAACTGATGGGGTCTCTTCAATCTCATGAGGCAAGAATCAACAGATCAACAGAAAAGAGCAAAGAGCAGACATTTCAAGTGAAGGAGACATTCACTTATCAAGGCGACAATGACCGTTCAACAAACAATGATCGAGGAAGAGGAGGATTCCGTGGTGGTCATGGCCGTGGTTATGGTAGAGGCAGAGGCAGAAGAAGGAATGATGGACAAAGGCAATACAATGAGCAATGTAACATAAAATATGGCATAAAATGTTATCATTGCAACGGATATGGGCATATAAAAGCTGATTGCTTGTATAAGGATCAAAAAATTAACTTTGCAGCAGAAAATGATGAGGAAAACAAGCTTTTTATGGCTTGTATTGTTGCTAACCATAAGCCAAGTGATTTGTGGTTTGTGGACAGTGGCTGTTCGAATCATATGACAGGCACCAAATCCTTGTTCAAGGTGCTTGATGAGTCACAAAAGATAAAAGTGCAGCTTGGGAACAAAAGGGAGATGCAAGTTGAAGGAAAAGGCACGGTGAAATTTTTTACTAGCCATGGAGAAGGAAAAATTTTGGACAATGTTCAATTTGTTCTTGATTTAGGATACATTTTATTGAGTGTTGGACAACTAATGGCTAGTGGATATTCTGTCATATTTGATGATGATGCATGTATCATCAAAAACAAAAGGTCAGGCAAACAAGTCCATGTCCACATGACTCCAAATAAGATGTTTCCGTTGGATGTTTCAAACATGGAGAACTTTGTTCTTGCTGCAAGTGAAAAGGATGACTCGAAGCTATGGCATTTGAGGTATGGACATCTCAATATTAAAGGCCTGAAATTGCTAAGTGATAAAGGTATGGTTCTTGGACTACCAAAAATTGGCTCTCTTGATTTATGTGAGGGGTGCATTTATGGAAAGCAAACTAGGAAGCCATTTCCTGTTGGAAAAGCATGGAGAGCTATTGAATATTTAGAATTAATTCATGCTGATCTATGTGGTCCTATGCAAACTGAGACATTGGGTGGGAGCCGTTACTTCTTGTTGTTCACTGATGATTATAGTTGCATGAGTTGGGTGTATTTTCTGGAAAACAAGTCAGAAAATTATGAAAAGTTTCAGAAATTCAAGGCTATGGTGGAGAACCAAAGCGGCTGCCATATCAAAGTTCTTTGCACGGATCGAGGAGGAGAGTTTGTGTCCAAAGAGTTCAATCTTTTTTGTGAAGATAATGGCATCCATAGGGAGTTAACAATTCCTTACACTCCAGAGCAGAACGGTGTAGCTGAGCGGAAGAACTAAACTGTTGTGGAGATTGCGAGAAGCATGTTACAAGCAAGGGGACTCTCAAATCAGTTTTGGGTAGAAGCGGTGGCAACATCAGTCTATCTACTGAATCTCTCGCCAACAAGGGCTGTCATGAACAAAACTCCATATGAAGCTTGGTGTGGTAGGAAACCCAATGTAAGTCATTTAAGAATTTTTAGGTGTGTTGCTTATGCTTTGGTAAACTCTCATGCTCATAAAAAACTTGATGAAAAATCTGAAAAATGTATTTTTATTGGTTATTGTACTCAATCTAAAGCATATAAATTGTATAACCCTCATAATAGAAAATTTTCAAGTAGAAGAGATGTAGTGTTTGATGAAAATGCAAGCTGGGATATGACTGTAAAGCAGGTACAACAGGAGATTTCTTTTCCCATTGAAGATTCTCCAAATGAAAAACAAGAGTCGGCACCAGCAACATCTACAACACTTGAAGAGTCTTCTGAAGATCCAATTCCATTAAGGAGATCAACAAGGGTCAGAAAGCCGAATCCGAAATATACTGATGACACTTATGCATCCTGTCAATTTGCCCTAGCTGTTTCAGATTCTCTGTATTATGAAGAAGCTGCTGATAAGGAAGAATGACAAAAGGCGATGATGGATGAGATGAAATCCATCAAAAAGAATGGAACTTGGGAGATGGTCGACTTGCCAAAAGACAAAAATGCAATTGGTTTGAAGTGGGTGTTCAAGACAAAATTTGGTACAGATGGAAGCATCCAAAAGCAAAAAGCTTGTCTTGTGGCAAAAGGTTATGTATAGCAATATGGTGTTGATTTCGAAGAAACATTCTATCCAGTAGCTCGATTCGAAACGGTGAGGCTTGTTCTAGCATTGGCTGCACAATTGTAATGGCCTGTTTATCAATTTGATGTCAAATCAACATTCCTCAATGGAGATCTACAAGAGGAGGTTTATGTAGCACAACCAGAAGGTTTCATAGAGAAGGGCAACAAAATAATGGTGTACAAGTTGAAAAAGGCGTTATATGGATTGAAGCAGGCCCCTCGAGCATGGTACAGCAAGATCGATGGGTATTGATAAACAGTAATAGTAACATATTTTAAACCCACATTTAGCATGCTTTTGGGTGATTTAAGCCTTGAATTGTGTAATTTGGTGCTTTTAATCCTTTGCTTCCATGTTTTATACTCAAGAAAGCACTAGAAGATGAAAAGAACGAGAAACGGGCTTAAAACGGACCAATTAGGCCAAATCATGAAATCGACACGGCCTGGCCCCAAGCGACACGGCCTGGCCCCAACCAACACGGCCGTGCCTCCCTAATCAGAACTGAACACGGCCTGGTCACGATTCACACGGGCGTGTGCCAAGGGCGTGTCCCTACCGTGGAGAAGAGGAATTTCACTCGGATTTGGATACTTAGGGGTAAAGAAACACATTCCAAAAGCCTATATAAACACCCTAGAGGCCAACTTTGTGGGGCGCTCACCTAGGCCAAGGAGCCGAGCCAGAAAGACCAGAATTGTGGAAATCACTTGAAGAAAGCCAGTTGATTCATCTCAAGAAGTCGGAGTTATACTCAAGACGGAGGATCTCTCTTCAATTCCTTCAGGGGGTTTTAGAGTTTTTCTTATGTTTTGTTTTATCTTTTCTTTTGAGATGTATTTTATTATCATTATGAACTAAACCCTCAAATACCTGAGGGGGATGAAACCTAAGATGAATCTTGTTATCGTTTGCTGAACTATATGATAAATATTTGATTTGTTCTTAATTATGTGTTCTTAATTCTTGTGTTGATATTTCACGGATATTAATTCAAGTTTGATGTGCTTAGGTGGAGGAGCAAAAGTCCCTGCCTAAGAGTAGATCTAGCATGATTAAGCGGAGTTGATTGCGCGCCTAGAGATAGGGTGACGAGATTTTGTCGGATTAGGGTGAAACCTAATATGGGATTCCATAGATCGAGTTAATGCAATTCTAAAGGTTTTAATTAGAAAGAGATTTCAATTAATCAACCTAGGGTTAGACGTTATTCGCTTCGAGAGAGGGTTTAATATACATTAGGGAATCTTACGGATCAAGTCAAATGAATAAATCGTCTAGTTCAAAGTTAGATAACAAGTGAAGTCTAGGTGGATTCTTCCTTGGGTATTGTTTTAATCAATTGGTTTTTCCCACAAGTATTTCTTTAATTTCATTCTTTTTGTCTCATCGTCTTTAGCTTAGTAGTTAGTTAATTTTCTAGATTAAATCGATTCACTTCAATTTTAAGGCTAAATAATAAAAAGAATGTTAGTATTAGTACTTTCGGTTCCTTTGGGTTCGATAATCCGGTCTTGCCACTAAGCTATACTACTGTTCGATAGGTACACTTGCCTCAATCGTTGTCATAGTTAGTTTTTAGGCTCGATCATTCTCATTATAAATTTTAAGACTGTGACACACCGATCAAGTTTTTGGCGCCGCTGTTCTTGACCAAATATTAAGAACACTCAATTTTTATTACTTTAGCCATTTTTTATTTTCTGCAATTTTACTCTTATTTTATTTTCTATTTTTATCTTTCTAAATTTTAGTCTTTGCTCCTTGTAGGTACCTCTAGTTTATGACTAGAAGGAACCCGACAGAACCTTTAATTTATGATAGTGAGATTGAAGCAATCGCTCACAGAAACTGGAGAGAAATTAGGCGAAGTCTACAATACACAAAAGAAGAGCAAGAAAACATCATCAATACCATCGAAGAGATGGCTGAAAATAATCCGCTACCTCCAGAGATGGCCGAAAATCAGGCTCCTCGAACTATGTATGATTATGCTAAGCCTAGTTTAGTTGGTACTGAATCTAGTATTGTTAGACCTACTATTGCTGCAAATAATTTCGAATTGAAACCTAAAACTATACAGATGATACAATAATTCGTTCAGTTTGATGGTTTGCAGGATGAGGATTCTAACACACACTTAGCGAATTTTCTAGAATTCTGCGACATTTTTAAAATTAATGGCGTTTCTGATGATGCCATCCGACTTTGGTTATTTCCCTTTTCTTTGAGGAATAAAGCTAAACAGTGGGTTGCATTCTCTTCCCGATGATCAATTACTACATGGGAACAAATGACCAAAATTTTTATTAAAATATTTTCCACCGCCAAATTAAGGAATGATATCTCTTCTTTTGTGCAGATGGATTTAGAAACACTTTATGATGCATGGGAGAGATACAAAGATTTATTGAGAAGGTGCCCACACTATAGATTACCCTTGTGGCTACAGGTCCAAACTTTTTACAACGGTGTGAACCCCTCAACTAGGCAGTTGATCGATTCAAAGAAATGGTGGAACTCAATAATAAAACACCAAGCGACTTACGAATTTATAGAGGAGATGTCCCTAAATAACTATCGCTGGCAAGTCACGAGGACAAAGCCCACGAAAGTTGCCAGCGTTTTCAACCTCGACGCAGTAACCATGCTATCGAATCGGTAGATGTGTTAACTAAAAATTCGATGGTTTGTGTAATTCCTTGCGGTACAACCCGTTATGCGATCACGAAACAAGTGGAGGTGTGGCGAATCCTCGAGTACCCACCCTACGGACATGGCATAGAAAGCGAACAAATGAACTATGTAAGTAATAATTTCAGATATCAAAATAACCTTTATAGCAATACTTACAATCCAGTTGGAAGAACCACCCCAATTTTTCATGGGGTGGTCAAGGAAATCAAAGACAACAACACCCTCCAAATTTCCAATAGCGGCGGCACTACAGAAAAGAAGTCGAACCTTGAGGAGATGCTGACAAAATATATAGTAGCAACAGAAACACGTTTCCAAAGTATAGAAACAAAACTTGAAAAACAAGAAGCATCGACACAAGAGCTCAAGGATCAAATTGGGCAAATCACCAAGATCTTGAAGGAATGACCACAAGGTAGATTGCCAAGCAACACTGAAACTAACCCAAGGGAGCAAATTCAAGCCATATCAAACTTATGATAGTGTAGGGTTAGATGAGCCTCATTTAAGGCAAGAGAATATGGTAGAAGAAGGTAAGGTTGAGGAAGGAAGTAAAAAGCCAAAACCGATAATTAAAGAGTACCAACCTCGTATACCATACCCCGAGGCGATGAAGAAAGACGACACAGAGGAACAGTTCGGTAAGTTTCTTAAACTTTTAAAGAAATTACATATTAACTTACCATTACTTGAAGCTCTTTCGCAGATGCCAGATTCGAGGAAATTCTTAAAAAAGCTCTTGACAAACAAACGAAAGCTAGACGAGGAATCGCATGTGGAACTCAACGCAAAGTGCTCAGCAATTCTCCAAAATAAATTACCACAAAAATTAAAAGATCCAGGGAGTTTTACAATTCCATGCTTAATTGGTAGTTTATCTATTGATAATGCGTTAGCTGATTTAGGGGCAAGCATAAATGTCATGTCTTACAAAATGTTTAAACAACTTGGTCTAGGGAAACCCAAACAAACTAGGATGAGCATTCAATTAGCTGATAAAACTGTTAGAATTCCTAGGGGTATAATCGAAGATGTGCTAGTAAAGATTGATAAATTCGTATTCCCAGTAGGCTTTGTTGTTTTGGACATGGATGAGGACAATAGCATCCCATTAATTCTAGGAAGGCCTTTTTTAGCAACAGCCAGGACTAAAATTGATGTCGACACAGGTGAACTCATACTCTGTGTAGGTGACAAGACAGTCACTCTTCAGGCTCTCGATTCGGTTAGAACATCGAGCAAACAAGGTGAGAAAGTAAATTCTATTGATAACCATTAGGTTAACCCTTCTTTGCAGGAAGCACCACAAAAGAACACAACTAAACCCGATCCTAGACCCAATGCCAACAAAGAAACAACTCATGAGGA
This sequence comes from Gossypium sturtianum, assembly GCA_025698515.1. Lineage (NCBI taxonomy): Eukaryota > Viridiplantae > Streptophyta > Magnoliopsida > Malvales > Malvaceae > Gossypium > Gossypium sturtianum. Next base: position 161,805,034 of record CM046948.1, read on the forward strand.
TCGAAGGGATCAAGTTGATGAACTAGACGAGTGGAAGACACATTTCAAGGAAACACTCGGGATACACGAAAATAAACCGAGGGAACCACCAGACGAGCTCGTAGGAAAGACAAATCACTTTAAAATAGGAGACCAGGTATTGTTAGATAAAACAGACCCTCGAATATCTACTCCTGACCCTAATACAAACAAAGAAATCCCTTTTAGGGTAACCAGTGTTTTCCCATACGGAACAGTCGAGGTAAGTAATCCTATTTTTGGTACTTTCAATATAAGCGCATCTCGACTTAAACTTTATCATGATAATGAAACTGATAGCATGAAAAGGACTTTCAACTCCTTAAACCACCCTGATGATGTAAACGAGAGGTAAGTCTACCTTAAGACTTTAAACAAGCGCTTCTTGGGAGGCAACCCGAGTACTAACTCCATTAATTTTTACACTTTTTTTTTATTTTTCACTTTTATTTTTCCTTTTCAGCATTTAATTTTAAACTAACCAAAGTGCAGATTTTCAGACCACACGGCATTGCTCACGCCATGACCGTGGCCGTATGGATACACCGAATCTCCGTACTGACATGGCAGAGATGGTACGAGTTAAGACGGATCGTATCTTCGAGTCACGGACCCAACTACCCCACCACGGTCGTGTGATATGACCGTGGCCGACACTGAGGAAAGACACACGGGCTCCAACTAACTAACCACGGCCGTGCAATGCTACCGTGGTCGACACTATTTGATCCCACATGGGCGTGGTGACCACGAAATGGGCGTGGGAGAAACAAACAAAATACAACACGGCCGTGCGATACGACCGTGTGACCCAACACGCCCATGGTACACGGGCGTGGGAATGCACCAGCTTTGAAAATTCTATTTAAAACACCCCTTGCCTCCCTTTTCTCACCCACTTCCCATCCCTTTTTCCCTACTCACATTCACCCTCCCCTCCCAACCCCTCTATTCTTCCCTCTATTCCTCCATCTACAAAGCCCTTGAGCTACACCACATTCATGTCGAAGAAACGGAAGGATCCAAGCACAGTCTCTCTATGGGAGACCAATCTATATAAGTTCATGCCGGCCGCTTCAATTATTCGACAAGCCAAGGGTCTTTGAGACCATTCTATTTTTCTTTTTCCTTTCTTTTCTTCTTTATTTTCCTTTTCTTTATTTATCTTATGTTTAATTTAGTTTATTTTATCTTAGTTTCTTGGTTTTAGGTTCTAAAGGCTGCTAGGGAAGCACCCCACCACGACCACTGCCAACACCACCGCGGCCTTAGAAATCACACCCCCCTCGCGAACCATCCAACAATAAGGACCCTTCGGTCCATTAATCTTTTCTTTTAATTTTATTTCAATTTTTATTTTCCTTCACTTTAGCTTGCTTTTCTTTAAATAAATAATTAGTTTATTTTGAATTTTTCTTAGTATTTCTGGCTATTTCTTCACTGGCTACCCAATTTCTTCATCTAGTGCAAGAATAGTGGGCAAATTTCAAACCACCACTAGAGACGCCTCTTCCAACTTATCTTTCACCTTCAACTCAAAGAATCCATCCAAATTCAGGAAGTTTCATCTCACCCTATCTTTTGATTTTCTATACTATATCTATCTTTGTACATTGAGGCGCGTGTACATCTTAAGTGTGGGGGTGAACAACCTAAAAGTGCCTAACTTTTTCATTATTCTCAAATTCCTCAAATTAGGTGCCAAACTTTTGCATTATTCTCAAATCCTGAATTATGTCTTGTTTCTTAAGTAAGTTTCTCATATTATGATTAGAATGAAATTTCCTGTGAATTATGATTTTTATTGATATATTTCAGATTAAGTCATTGATAATTATGCATTGATGATTTATACTTCAAGATACTATAGAGTCAAGCATGATAAGTCTATTTTTTTGAATTAAAAATTTTTCTAGGTTGTCTATCTGAATTTAAATATTACTTTGAAGTTTGAAATTTACGAGGATGACATCAAAATACCCATAATTTTTGTGAGATTTTGAGCCTTATAGAGCATATATTCTTTTTCTTGCTCACTTTTTTTTATTATGAGTGTGTCAACATTGATTTGTTATTCTATAACTTGCATCGATTATACATGTCGAGACCGCACCTTTAATTTGATATACTAAGATGATAAAGGCACCTAGGTTTTAACCCACTCACTCCACTAAAAAGCCTACCCATTTTATTAACCCCTAGTGAACCCCGTTGATCCTAACAACCCTTTTTATTGACTCACCCACTAATATTATCCCAAAACCCTTTGTTTTTGTTATCACTATTCCTTTTGACTACCCTTATATCGAGATTTGATTTGATCGATTACCTATTGATTTCAATAGTAAATTCATCAATTATTATATATATCTAATGTGTTCTTAAAAAAAATCGAAGTATATTCATTATTAGTTCTGTAATTAAGTGAGCTTATACATCTAAATTCCAATTGATGAAAAAGAAGCTCGTATTAGTAATAGTATTATTACAAGTTCTCAATTGATGTAATTGTTTATTATTAGTTCATTGTTTCTGGATAGGTAATTTGCCAGGTCAATCTCGATTCTAACCTTCTAATTCAGCCTATATCCACACCTTAACCCAAGCCCCGTTATAACCCTGTTAAAGACCTTTTGATTTGTGTATTATCTCATATTATAGTGGTGGAGATGTGATTCTCATGCAAGCCTATGGGATTAACTTTTCATGTTCGACTTATGAGTGCTTAATTTCTGAACCTTAAACACCTCGAGTGATTTAAGTGAATCTTTAGTGAGGATGTCGATCCTTGTCAATTTTAAATCAGAGGTAATTACTTAAACGAGGGGAAACACCCATGTTTTCATGCTACAAAATGTATGACTTGGATTGTTTGAATCTTTAGGACTCTTTGAGTTGAATTATCCATGTATGAATTATCTTTGAATTATGATGAAACATTATTGATGAATATTATGAATCAAGAAAGTTCATTTTAATCATGAGTTGAGAATTTTGCTTGAGGACAAGCAAAAGCTTAAGTGTGGGGGTATTTGATAAACAGTAATAGTAACATATTTAAAATGCATATTTAGCATAGTTTTGGGTGATTTAAGCCTTGAATTGTGTAATTTGGTGCTTTTAATCCTTTGTTTCCATGTTTTATACTCAAGAAAGCACCGGAGGATGAAAAGAACGAGAAATGGGCTTAAAACGGACCAATTAGGCCAAATCACAAAATCGACATGGCCTGGCCCCAAGCAACACGGCCGTGCCTCCCCAATCAGACTTGAACACGGCCTAGGCCCAAGCAACACGGCCGTGCCTCCCTAATCAGACCTGAACACGGCCTGGCCACGATTCACACGGGCATGTGCCAAGGGCGTGTCCCTGCCGTGGAGAAGAGGAATTTCACTCAGATTTGGATACTTAGGGGTAAAGAAACACATTCCAAAAGCCTATATAAACACCCTAGAGGCCAACTTTCAGGGGGCGTTCAGCTAGGCCAAGGAGCCGAGCCAGAAAGATCAGAATTGTGGAAATCACTTGAAGAAAGCCAGTTGATTCATCTCAAGAAGCCGGAGTTATACTCAAGACGGAGGATCTCTCTTCAATTCCTTCAGGGGGTTTTAGAGTTTTTCTTATGTTTTGTTTTATCTTTTCTTTTGAGATGTATTTTATTATCATTATGAACTAAACCCTCAAATACCTGAGGGGGATGAAACCTAAGATGAATCTTGTTATCGTTTGCTGAACTATATGATAAATATATGATTTGTTCTTAATTATGTGTTCTTAATTCTTGTGTTGATATTTCGCGGATACTAATTCAAGTTTGATGTGCTTAGGTGGAGGAGCAAAAGTCCCTGCCTAAGAGCAGATCTAGCATGATTAAGCGGAGTTGATCGCGCGCCTAGAGATAGGGTGACGAGATTTTGCCGGATTAGGGTGAAACCTAATATGGGATTCCATAGATCGAGTTAATGCAATTCTAGGGGTTTTAATTAGAAAGATATTTCAATTAATCAACCTAGGGTTAGACGTTATTCGCTTCGAGAGAGGGTTTAATATACATTAGGGAATCTTACGGATCAAGTCAAATGAATAAATCGTCTAGTTCAGAGTTAGATAACAAGTGAAGTCTAGGTGGATTCTTCCTTGGGTATTGTTTTAATCAATTGGTTTTTCCCACAAGTATTTCCTTAATTTCATTCTTTTTGTCTCATCGTCTTTAGCTTAGTAGTTAGTTAATTTTCTAGATTAAACTGATTCACTTCAATTTTAAGGCTAAATAATAAAAAGAAAGTTAGCATTAGTACTTTCGGTTCCTTTGGGTTCGACAATCCGGCCTTGCCACTAAGCTATACTACTGTTCGATAGGTACACTTGCCTCAATCGTTGTCATAGTTAGTTTTAGGCTCGATCATTCTCATTATAAATTTTAAGACTGTGACACACCGGTCAGGTATCTTCAGAATAAAGGGTACATGAGAAGTAAGAATGAGCCCACCTTGTATGTGAAAAATGAAGGTAAAAATGATTTCATCATTGTTTGTCTTTATGTTGATGATATCATTTATACTAGTTCCTTTAACTTTCTTATTGATGAGTTTAAGTCTCAAATGATGAATGAATTCGAGATGTCGGATATGGGTTTATTGCATTATTTCCTTGGTCTAAAAATTCATCAAGCTGAAGATAGAATTTTTATCTCACAAAGAAAATATGCCGAGGATCTTCTCAGTAATTTTGGCATGCTTAATTGCAAGCCTACAGCTACACCCATGAATATCAATGAGAAATTACAGCTAGGAGATGGAGAAGAAATGGTAGATGCAAAGAGGTTCAGAAGCTTGGTTGGAGGTTTAATTTATTTGACTCACACTAGGCCCGATATTGCATTTAATATTGGTGTTATTTCTAGGTTTATGCAGCAACCTTCAAAGGTTCATTATGGAGCAGCAAAACGGGTCTTGCGGTACATTGCTGGAACTTTGGAGTATGGCATTTGGTACTCAAAAACTTTAAATTTCAGATTGTGTGGGTTCACAAACAGTGATTGGGCAAGTTGTTTAAATGATAGAAGAAGTGTATCAACAAATGTTTTCACTCTAGGTTCAGGGGTGATCACTTAGAGTTCTAAGCAAGCTACAATAGCATTGTCAACCTCAGAGGTTGAGTATGTAGCAGCAGCTTGTCAAGCTATTTGGCTAAGGAGAATGTTAGCCGATCTTTAACAATAGCAGAAATATGCAACAGAGATATTTTGTGACAACAAGTCAACTATCTCCATGACAAAGAATCCAACATTTCATAGTAAAACAAAGCACATCGATATTCATTATTATTTCATTCGTGATTTGGTAGCAAAAGAGGAGATATCTTTGGAGTATTACAGCACCCAAGAGCAGCTAGCAGATATGTTAACAAAGGCTTTATGAAAGGAGAAGTTCAGCTATTTTAGAAGTCAACTTGGTGTCTGTAACTTTGAATTAAGGGATTGTTGAGAATTAATTCAAAGTAGTGGGTTGTTGACCAAGTATCTTGGTAGAATATTTGTTAATTCAGATTTTATTTTCAATTTAAGTTGTTAGCTATTTTTGGGTTAAGGTAGTTTTTTTGCAAGCCTATAAATATAGGCATTTATGCTTTGTTTTTAATAAATTCAGTGTTAATCAATAATAGAACAACTTTGATGCATATTGTAATTGTCTCTTTCACGTTTCCTTCTTCAACAGGTTGGTGGTAAAGGGGTACTCACTACACCAAAACAGACTTTTAGCGGCATTTTTTTTGGCTTTTAGCGGCGTTTTTAAGCGCCACTAATAGTCTTTGCGGCGCTTTCGAAAGCGCCGTAAAAAACGCCGCTAAAGAAAACGCCACAAAATTTAGTGGCATTTTTTGTGAAAAAACGCCGCTAAAAGTCAAGACTTTTAGCGGCGCTTATCAAAAAGACGCCGCAAAAGGTATGGTCTTTTAGCGGCGCTTTTAAAAAAACGCCGCAAAAGGTATGGGCTTTTAGCGGCGCTTTTAATAAAAACGCCGCAAAAGGTATGGACTTTTAGCGGCGCTTTTTCAAAAAAACGCCGCTAAAGGTAGGGGCTCTTAGCGGCGCTTTTAACAAAAACGCCGCAGAAGGTATGGACTTTTAGCGGCACTTTTCAAAAAAACGCTGCACAAGGTATGGGCTTTTAGCGGCGCTTTTAAAAAAAACGCCGCAAAAGGTGTGGACTTTTAGTGGCGCTTCTTGAAAAACGCCGATGAAGGTATGGACTTTTAGTGGCGCTTCTTGAAAAAACGCCGCAAAATGTATGGACTTTTAGCGGCGCTTTTAACACAAACGCCGCTAATTTGCACAGATTTGCAATGCTCATTTTCTCCAATATCCTACCCTCCCTGCATTAAAACAAACCAAAAACAATGACAATTGCATATAATTTCAACTCAATACAAAGAAATAAAACATTTAAATCTCACTAAAAGCATTAAATCTAAACGATACTTCAAATTTAATAAAAGATATATGATATACATTAATAAATGAAGTATAATTCAAACAATTCTTATAATAATGTTAAATGTCATAATGTTAAAAATCATCTTACAACAAGAAAACAAATGTCTAAGAAGGCGGCCTCTGCATCACTGGAACATCTTCATCATAGCTGAAGTCAGAGCTGGAGTTCTTCATACTTTATGTTCTGCTCTCTGCCTCCTCGCTTTGCGCTCTGCTCTAAGTTGAGCAATATGCTCGCCTCCTCCATTCTTGCCTCCGCTCTAAGTTGAGAAACTTGCTCACTGTGTGCTCGCTTCCATCCGAGCTATCTCCGTCTTTTAGTCTCTCGAACTTCAAAGACGAGATTGACTCTCGGAAGGCATGTATCTTTGGAGGCGGATCCAAAATATTGGGTCTGGGTAACCCTAGATCCTTGACATCGAACCCAACCATACCTTTTAAGACCCAAAACATTAGTGATAATTTAGTTATAAATATACTCAAGATTAACGTAACTATCAATCAAGCGATGCGTACCTCTCGGGACCCAAAACATCGCAATAATTCATTTATCAATCTCCTCGAGATTAACGTAACTATCACTCGAAGCAATCGTTTCATACTCCGCCTTCTTCTCCTTTAGTTTATCCTAATAAATCAACGAAAGAGTTAGAAACGAAATATATAATAAAAAGGAATGCAACATAACTTAAAATTATAAAATTAAAACTACAAACGATGAATTAAAGTACTATAATTAAACATTATAAATATTTATAATAAATCAATTATTAAGTAAATATACCAAAATTTCTGCAGCTTCAGATGTCATCGGAGATCCGTCCTTCTTCCTATGCGTAATGTCAAAAAGCTGAAGGCGTCCAACTTTTTGACCAGACGAAGCTTCCTACATTATAGCAGAAAAATATAATTTAGTGGTATAAAGTCATTAATATTTGAAAGAAATAATAAATTATAATACCTCGGCCTCAACTACACAAGCAAAACTTCTAGAACCTGTCGTGTGCGTAAATTTTTATTTCTGTCTGCTGTTTGTTCCAACTCGCTCACGGTCCTAAATAATGGAATTTGAATTATGTATATAGTAAATACGATAAACCGAAAATTTTATAAGACTTTACAAGTACGTAATACCTCTCCTTTCTTTGAATTCCAAAATCTAACTTGATCTTCCCATTGGTACCTCAACATTCCCTGTGGGACATTTCGCAATTTTTCATCGAGGCTTATGTCTTTTTTAAAATATTGTTTTTTTAGCGTGCTTTTATTATCTCTCCATTTTTTACCCAATGTCTTCTTAACATAGTCATCGGAGACCTCTAAAGTTAATCTACCCTGAAGAAAAAAAGTTTAAAAAGTTAATATAAATGAAAGTTAAATTAAAGTATTATAAATTACATTCACGTTTTGTTACCTTAATATTATCGAGAGCCTGATTTTTGTTGGCATCAGGCATGTGATGCCATGATTCGTAGTTAATGGGCAACATATTGGCATTTCGTGCTATAATGCCCAAATAGCCTGCTAACAGTCGAGCTTCAGATCCAATAGGCTGGCCATGATTGTTTCTCCTTACTTTAACACGATCCGTAGGCTCTAAGTCGTATAAATCTTTAAGTAATGTATGTCCCCGCCCTCTGCGCGTCCAACCACCTTCAGCTGAAAAATGATATATTATTATATTAAAATTGAAAAATGAATCAATAATAAATTTCAACATGCATGTAAAATCAACTTAACATTACTTTCAAATTCTCCAGGCTCATCATCTATGTCCGGCAGACTAGAAGATCCAACAATTGTTTGTTGTTCACTAATTGCTTCTTCTAAATTTGGAGTAGTGTGGACAACGTTTAAGTCTCGTAATCGTCTTCTAGGCATTTTTCCTGCAATACACATGAAATAGTTCAACATTTTAGTAACAAATAACAATAATAATAGTACATTTAAAATAGTTAAATTATATAACATGCCCAACATTAAAATTATAAGATTACATATAAATAATAAATCGTAAAATCTTACTAAATCATATTTCAGTAAATATCTTCGTCCACATCCCGATTTGAACCCATTGAAATTGTTGACTAATACTAGGGATATTTTCATTTAAGTTTTGTTCGGAAAAGGCAATGTTTCGATCTTTCGACTATGTCATCTCTACTTCCACCGCCAATGTCAAAGAAGTCTCTGGGGTGTTTGAAGTACAACGTACCAACTCTCATCGCTTGGATCTTCCGAGTAAAAAAATTGTTTAACTTGAGAAGAAAACACATACGGCTCGTCTATAAGTTGTTCTCCGGTGTGAATCAATCGAGAGAAATTTACCATTGTAAAGCCATATTGATCGTTTTTAATTCCGCGAGCCGTATTCACATCAGCCCAATCACCTCGAAATAAGACAACTTTGCATTTTCCGTAATAATCCAACTCAATGATGTCAGTAATAAGTCCGTAATACTCCAGATTCCCCTCGACAGGATTATTGTCCCTAGCACTAGCATAACTTGTAATTGAAGAATTAACAACGATTCCACAATTTTGGGTTCTCCTCAATCTCTCGCGATACCTTGTATGAAATCGGTATCCGTTGATGAGGAAGGCACTATATCTTTTCACTATTCTGTTTGGACCTTGTGAAAGCCATTTAACTTCGTCATTAACTTCATTCCGACTCCAAACCTATTGAATCGAAAGTAAATCGAGTAATTATAAATGTTATGAGAAAACATTATTACTTGTCAACGAAAACTTAAATTGCATACCATTTGGCTTAACCATTCATGGAATGATTCTGTGAACAACTTATTAATTTCTCGCCGATTTAATCTTCGGGATCGTGAACGAGCTCTCAATATTTGTTTGTACTCACTACGTTTAAAAAAGATTTACTTTGTTAGAAGACAAACAAATTATAATTGATGAGTATTTATCAAATTCTAGAACTTACTTCCGAAATGGTTCCATTGAATCATGATGAAAAAGAACGTATCGATGTGCTTGGACCCACGATCTATCGTCTAATTCTGCGATTTCGACTTTGCCTATCGGTTCTCCGAAACTTTGAAAAAATTAAGTTTCGGCCAAGTTATGATCTGTGAGCCCAGCATTTCTACTTGGTCTGTTCATTCTTGTTTCAACATCTTCCAAATACCTCGAACAGAAAGTCATACATTCCTCTGCCAAGTAACCCTCAGCAATTGATCCTTCTGGATAACGCTTATTGCGGCAGTAAGACTTCAATTTGGATAGGAACCTAAACACGATATATAACATTATCAAAAGTTGCAACTAAAGGAATTGAGGTGAATGAAGGAATAATTTACAAATAAAGTAAGACCTTTCAATGGGATACATCCATCGATAGAAAACGGGTCCACCAAGTATTGCTTCACGCGGGAGATGAATTAACAAGTGCACCATAATAGTGAAGAAGGAAGGCGGAAAGATCTTCTCCAGATTACATAAAGTCAATGCGGCTCGATCTTGTAGTGTCTCAAGTTCTTGAACATTCAAAACTTTACCACAAATGCCTTTCATTATATTTGGATTTCAATTACACAAGACGTCACCTTTTTCGACATAGAACAACGCATAGCAACCGGCGATAAGAAGTCTTGCATCAAGATGTGATAGTTATGCGATTTTAAGCCATATAGTCTTCGATCCTTAAGACTCACACATCGAGATATATTTGATGCATACGCATCCGGGACCTTTATATCCTTCAATACCATACAGAACACTTCTTTCTCCGTCTTCGACATTGAAAAATAGCAGGCGGCAACCGATATTTCATATTCAGAAGTGCTTGGGGATGAAGCTCACGCCGAATTCCCATGTGGACTAAATCAAGTCGACTCTGAAGATTGTCTTTCGATTTTCCATCGACATTCAAAATAGTCCCAATGATGTTCTCGCAGACATTTTTCTCAATATGCATGACATCAAGATTATGGCGTAAAATCTGATGATCCCAATAAGGCAACTCAAAAAAATACTTCTTTTTTTCCACAAGTCTGCCTCATTAGGATCGTCATCTTCATCAGATTCATCATCAAAATCATCCCTAGATCTTCTATTTCTTTGCGGGTTGGCCGGTTGATTCATCTTCCCATAAATGAAATTCATATCTTTCAACATTAACAATATTTTGGATCCACCGGTCTGCGAAAGAGCTTCTCTGAACTCTTTAGTACCGTCAAACTGAGCACTCTGAAATCTAAATCTATGATTTTTTGGTAACCACCGATGATGCCCCACGTAAGAGAACTTCCTCCCATTATATAACCATTACGAACATGTCTGCGCAGCACAACACGGACAAGCATAACGTCCCCTGGTACTCCAACCAGATAAATTAGCATAAGCCGGGAAGTCATTAATAGTCCACATCAAAGCTGCACATAAATTAAAGTTCTCTTTTCTCATTGCATCGTATGTCTCAACACCAGCCCATAGTTGTTTTAACTCTTCAACAAGTGGCTACAAATAGACGTTAATATCATTCCCGGGCCTTTTCTCTCCAGGTATAATCATAGACAAGATAAAGGATGATTGTTTCATGCAAACCCATGGAGGCAAATTGTAGGGAACAAGCACCACAGGCCAAGTACTATACGCTGTGCTCATGAGTTTGTAAGGGTTAAATCCATCGGATGCTAGCCCAAGCCTCACACTCCGAGGATCGCTTGCAAAGCTTGGAAATTTGGAGTCAAAAGATTTCCAAGCTAAAGAATCTGCAGGATGCCTTAACAATCCATCATCGGTTCGTCCATCACGGTGCCACGTCATTGACTCGGGTTTGTCTTCGACGACATGAAAAGCCGTTGAAGCCTTGGTATTAGCGGAAAATACCGCAAAATCTTAATCGGGTCGCTTCCTTAATCGTATCGTGATCTTCCTCGTTACCATCCTCTCGTATTTCTATTAATCCAACGGGATTGACCGCATACATGACAACACTCGTTGGTTTATCCGGTCGCCCCAATACAACATGCGATCATTTGGGCAACTATGAATTTTGTTGTAGCCAAGGCCCAAATCCTTTATCGAGTTTTCATGTCTTTGGAAGATTGAGGAATTTTCGCAAACGGAACATTTCTTGCGAAACTCTAACAAAGCATTGTCAATGAGTTTCCGGTCCATCCTCCCAAACACTTCAAGTGAAAAAGACGAATCTGAAAAGACGCTTTGGAAAATTTTGATCCTCATACGCTTCTTCATTCATTTCACCAAGTAACATGTAGAACCTCGCCGCTTCTTCATTTGACTGTTCATCAGGTACACTTCTTCCCCCTTCAGTGAAAGTATTTCCACCGAAATTATAATCATCGGTTGCACCCAATTCGTGGAAATGACCCAAACCATCATCACAAGCATATTAAAAGCATCCTGCAACATGCATTCCATGTTATCATCTCTAACATTCGATTGTAAGCACTATGAGGATAACCTGATTCATCGATGAAGATGCTCCACTAGATGTACACTCTCCATGAAAAAACCATTTTTGTACCCCGGACAAAGCCATCAACAACAAGATGTTCGTAGACAACTTCACGATAATGCCAATTGATATTGCAACACTTCTTACACGGACAAAGAATCATATTCTCTTGGCTTGCATTTTGAAATGCGAAATTCGTAAAAGTTTCTACTCCATTTCGATAGCGTTTGCTTACCCTTGACAATTTCATCCAACTCCTATCCATTTCGTAGTTGTTGAAGTCTAAAGTTGACAATAAATTACAGGGCTAAAATGTTAATTTATAATTTATGTAAATCTTGATATGATCACATATATAACTCGAGTTATGTATTCTTTAAGATTCATCATACGTGGCATTGTTACACCTAGGAGGATCCATTATATCTAACAGATGAGATATAAGGCAACCCGTCAAAGTTTCCAGCCTATATACTTTGAATCTTTTTTTTTATCTATACAAGTATTATGTATGTTATGTATTATGTAACTTATGTATTATGTAAGTTATGTAAGTTTGATCTTAAAATTAAGTAAGTTATGTATTCTTTAAGATTCATCATACGTGGCATTGTTACACCTAGGGAGGATCCATTATATCTAACAGTGAGATATAAGACAACCCGTCAGTTTTCAAAATATATACTTTGAATCTTTTTTTTTTATCTATACAAGTATTATGTAAGTTATGTATTATGTAAGTTATGTAAGTTATGTATTATGTAAGTTAAATAATTTGACGAAAGCTATATAAGTTATGTAAGTTATGTATTATGTAAGTTAAATAATTTTATGTAAGTTATGTATTATGTATTATGTAAGTTAAATTAAAATTTCAAATCGAGAATCGCTTGAGGTGTGAACATCTATGGCATGCATTACATTGTAGTTTTTTTTTTTTTTTTAATATTAATTGGTTTTAGTTTTTCGTTTGAGGTAGGTTTGGAAAATGTTATTATATGTTTTTATAATTGAAATTTGTTGTGATGTTGTTAAATTTAAAAGTTTTTAACTTACTTCTTTTAAAAAAGAATTTATTTTCTATATTAAAACATATTTAAATAATGATCTATATTATTATATTGATAACAAAATATTTATAAGTTTTTAAATTTAAAAGTTTTTAAATTACTTCTTCTAAAAAATAATTTATTTTTATAATAAAACATATTTAAATAATGATCAATATTATTATACTGATAACAAAATATTATTACCATTTTGGAAAACATTGAAAATATTAAATATTAAAATCAAACATTATTAATATAAAAATTAGTAATTAGTAATTAGTAATAAACCAAAAGCCATATAAATGTAAGTATTCTTAAAAAATTAACTTTTATATTTTGTTTATGTTATTTTTATATCGTACCAAAGAAATCGATTTTTATATTTAAAAATATCTAAATAATGATCATTATTATTATAGTGATAAATAAATTATAAGTTTTAAAAACATTTAAAAATATGAAATACTGAAATCAAACATTATTAATATAAAAATTAGTAATTTGATTTTTATATTAAAATATATTTAAATAATGAAAAAACCATTTTAAGAAGGTTTTAAATTACTTTTTTTTTAAAAAAGAATTCGATTTTTATATTAAAAAATATTTAAATAATGATCATTATTATTATATTGATAAAAAAATTATAATATTTAAAACATTTAAAAATATTAAATTTTGAAATCAAACATTATTAATATAAAAAATTAGTAATTTGATTTTTATATTAAAATATATTTAAATAATGAAAAAAAACATTTTAAGAAGTTTTTAAATTACTTTTTTTAAAAAAAAGAAAGAATTCGATTTTTATATTAATAAAGAATTGGATTTTTCTATTAAAAAAGAATTTGATGTTGGGGGTTTGCCTAAAACAAAACCGATTTATAAAAAGAAATTTAATTTTAGCATATTCGAATAGCTATTAATGCTAGAGGCGTGAAGTGGAGGAAACCCGAATAGTTATTTATGCTAGTGCAGAAGTATGTGGAGATTATTAGTATTCTTTGCAATTGCAATGTGAGATAACAAGGCGATTAAAAAAATCTAGCGTAAAATAAGGCTAACAACAAAGATCATCTATAAGAATAACACCCATAATGAGATACTTTACCTTGAATAAAATGTTGTATCTTTTACACGATCCCTACAATTCCTGATGCGGCCAAGTATCAGAAACTCTGCTATTCCAAGTGTTTGTGCTCTCTGTTAACCAGAAGATTAAATGTCAGATGGTTCAATCACACAACTCCTATACAAATAAAGGAAACCCTACATAATGAACCAAAAATTGTAGATAACAGAGAATTGAAGGTAGAAAACTGGATGACAATTGTAAAACAAAGTAAGCAAAAATTGGATTACAAGTGCCCTTAACAACAATAAAAGAAAGCAAAAATTCGCAAAAGATCCTCACCCGTATTGGCTGCACGTCCAACAACTTGTCTGATAGACTCTCTTGTGTTGGTGGAATGTGATTCCAAGTCAGTAATTAGCTATTGTAAAAGGCCAGCGGTAGATAGTACAAGCTCAGCGAAGATTTCAAAGTAAAACAATAGAAGAATGAGAAAAAAATCAAAATTTTTATAAGTAATATATTTTAATAAAATAACAGGATGAGTATTAGATACGAAACCTGAGTTATATATTGGCTAAAAATCAATTTGAGTAATACCCAGAGCTGCAAACAATCTTCTTCAAATATTGAATTTGTCAATACTCAATTCGTAAGTACCCGACAGCAACTCAATGTGCATTAGCTCTACAAAACCCAATTACACGATAAGATAGGAGTTTCACAATGATATCGATTACAAAAGTAAAGCAAAGATAGTGGTAATGAATATCAACGTAAACGAAATGACTATTAGCATACAAACCCAACAGTGATATAGTACTAGTTTAAGGGATAGAGAACAATAATAGTTCTTAAATTACAGTGATATAGTACGATGCATTTAACTCGTATAAACTTCCTAACTTTACACTCAAAATTGCTTGTCTATGTCAATGCTTATTTTATTATTTTATTTCTTACATTGGGATTAATAATCAAAACTTTCTACCCATGTTCTCACATATTTCACACATAAAAGTAACCCATACTATATCAAATTATGAACATTACAATTAACCCAATCATAAAAGTAAGTGAACATCAACGAGATAGATCAAATCATGCAACAGTTTATTTTCATGCATCCTCTCCACTAAAAAATTGACCAGTACAGGGCCGTATATCATGAATTTGGAACAGAAATAAGATATGCAAAGTGGGTGACAACAGGTGTTCGCGCATATGCTCACTGTTCTAAACAATCTGTAAGTAGATCCTTGCCTCAGATTTAGTTCAAAATCGAAGCAATGTTTATAGGAAGGTTTTCCTTTTTCTTAACAGCAAGGAATCACTTGCTTCTTATCAATTTTAATGCCAACATTTCCGTTAATGTCCGAGTAGCGACGGAAGAGAACAAGCTCCCAAAATAAAGTTGGGAAACACTAGTAGAGAATAGTACCATTTTACGACCACAGATGAAAATTTACAGTCAAAAGGTGGTTTTGAATGGGAAAATACTCATTCTAAATTCATCCGGGGTATCCCTCCTATGGAACCAGAAAATGAGCATGACAGATCCAATTATTGTTGCTCCTTTCTCTTATGTATTTTCTCATATTTCAAGTATAATACTTCTGCTGTATCAATTAAATTTCTTTTCTGCAATTTCCATAGTAAAGCAAAAACAAAATAAATGCAAAATCCAGGTTTTTAATTGACCTTTTGACATGACCGCATTTGTTATCTTCAATGGGAAAAAATATTCAAGGTATTACATCTAAGCAACAGATGAAAATGGCTCTTGAACTTGATAAAACTAATCAAACAAAATCATCCATCGAAACTAACCAAAGAGTCACCAAATGCAGATTAATCATGGTTCATCCTCTAAAAGGAATGCTATATAGATATCTACATCTAAAAGCTAAATGAATGATCCACCGAATGTTCCCGAGAAATTCATCACATCTTTGCTGTATCCGAATAAAATGTTTGCATGATGTGGCGAAAAACAATATTAGACACTAAAACAGCTCTCAGTGCAATATTGACAGACAACCCACAAAATAGCTGCCTTTAAACTGATGAACAGAGTTAGCCATGTTCTCTCAAGCCACAGAACACACTAAAAAGACGATTATCAGACAAACTAAAAAGAATGAGAAGCCATTGCTTACTTCGTAGGAACACTTACACGGTGATGCAGCAGAGTGTCGAAGGCGATGAGACGAGAGGAAGGTCGACGGTGATGCGGCGAGGAGAAACAATGCGTCGTCGGTGACGGCGGATGGTCGGACAAAGATTTTGGGAGTTAGGGATTTAGGTTATACAATTAGGGGAAAAGAATAAGGTATTTCGGGGTTGGATTGGGGATAAAATTGAGCATACAAAAACGCGTCGTTTTGCTCAAAAATAAAATACATGTTGCGGCGTTTGCACCCTAGCGCCACTAATGCCTGAGTTTTAGCGGCGTTTATTAACTAGCGCCACTAAATTTTTTTTCCATTTTGACAAAACGACGTCGTGCAATAAGGGGTTTTGGGAATGGATGAAACAAAAACGACATCGTTTAACTTTACAATTTGCGGCGCTTTTGAAAAACGCCGCTAATTCCCGATCTTTAGTGGCATTTTTATTAAAAACGCCGCTAATGCCACAACAAACACAACTGAAACATCACCGTTTTGGCTAAAGTGGTACGTTTTTGCGGCGTTTTTTGTCAAAAACGCCACTAATGTTTTAATTATTTCTTAAATTCCATAAAACCATTAACCTTAATCCTTAATTAAACCCTAAATATATATACATTGAAATTTTAATTTTGATTTAATTATACACATTATTTTAAAATATAAATACATCAATATATTTTTATACTGAGTAAATATAAATTTTTATGTATGCAATAATAAAAAATGATGTTAATAATATCAATAATTGTGTTTATATTTTACAAGATCTGGATCAAATTAAAGTTCATGTATGCTTTTGGGATTTAACCCATTTTGATATATATTCTTTTAAAATAATAATTTATATTTATCTTTTTTTATATTCTAAAAAATCCAAGATTAATTAATTCCTAAATCCTAAACCCTAAACCCTAAAAATTATACCCTAAATCATACACACCAAAACTTAAACCTTAAACTATAAACCATAAACCATGCATAGTATTCCTAAACCCTAAACCATTGAAATAGTAACTCGTAGAACTTAAAAATTAAATTATAACTCCTAAAACCCTAAACCATAAAACAATAACCCCTAAAGATTAACCCCAAACCACTACCCCCATAACCCCTAACCTATTACCCCTAAACCCCAACACTTAAACCGTAATCCATAAACATGATCCATAAACCCATGATCTATAAACCTTTAAATAGTAAGTCTTAAACCTTTAAATAAATAATAAAACATAAATCCTAAACTAAAAAACCCTAAACCCAAACTAGAAACCCCTAAACCCTAAACCTTAAACTATAAAACATAAACCCTTAACCCAAAATAATAAACATTATATCATAAACCCTAAAACTCTAAACCATAGACATTAAACCTTAAGTTCTAAACCATAAACCCTAAAATAAAATATTTTTTACGGTGTTTTTATAAAACACGCCACTATAGCTCACCTTTTGCGGCGTTTTCCTAAAAACGCCACTAAAGCTCAAAAATTAAACGATGCTGTTTTGCTCAATATTTTGTGGCGTTTTTCCAAAAGCGCCGCTAATGCTAGACCTTTTGCGGCGTTTTTCCATATGCGCCACTAATACTTAGACCTTTAGCGGCTTTTTCTCAAAAGCGCCGCTATGCTCAGACCTTTAGCGGCGTTTTTTCGAAAGTGCCGCTAATGCTCAGACCTTTAGCGGCGTTTTTTTCAAAAGCGCCGCTAAAGCTCAGATCTTTAGCGGCGTTTTTTCTGAAAGCGCCGCTAATGCTCTGATTTATAGCGGCGTTTGAGGAAAAAACGCCGCTGTTTATTCTTTTTAGCGGCGTTTTGGAAATAAACGCCGCTATTGCTCATTTTTTTGCGGCGTTTTCCTTCAAACGCCGCTAATGTAAAAAATTTGCGACATTTTTCTTTAAAACGCCACTAAAAACGTCGCTAAAAGTCTGTTTTGGTGTAGTGACTCTCAAGTGAAAGGCTATGATTATTATAAGACGTTTAGCCCAGTTGCGAGGTCTAGTACTATATGAATTATTTTGACTCTTGTGGTTCATCACAATTAGCCATTCAGACTGTTAGACATCAATACTGTATTTCGCAATAGCATTTAACTGAGAAAAATGTGTTTAAAATAAAGCAAATAAAGATAAGAAATAAATAAAATTATCCTTTACTTAACTATACCGACCTGTCTTGCTTAGTTACTTCATCAGTTTTCTTTGTTGCTTTATTGCTACAAGTAATCAAACTCAGCTACTTCTACTTATAAAATATAAGGTGAATATCACATCAAGTGATGATGCAATTCCGCTTGATTGAATTAATTTCATTGGTCGATATACTCAGTTTTCAACCATGAGAGACAACATAAAAAGATAGAATATATATCTTTCGAACCATATATTAGAAGAAAAAAATAAAAAAAAAAGATGCTATCGGTTGAATAAGTGGTCATAATGATAGGCGGTGCTGTGACATTACTTAACCCTATAAATCCAACTCCCTCATATAGATCTTCTATTAATTTCCTCGGTTAATACACTCTGTTTTCCACTACGAGACATGAAATTTAAAGATAGAATATATATATTCTTATCTCTGCTACTCACTTTCCATTTCTTATCTTTTTCTTAAAGTGGGAATCTGGCGATGGATTATTTCCATTCAGTCACAGCAATTCCAACTGTTGCAATCCTTGCCTTTCCACTACTGTTTCTTTTCTCTTTCCTATGGATATCAAGAAGAAACACAAACTCGAAGAAAACAACACCAGAAGCTGGTAGAGCATGGCCTATTATTGGACATCTGCGCCTCTTAGGAGGGCCACAACCACCTCACATAAGCTTGGCTAACATGGCAACACTACTCAATATGGGTCAAATTTTGATAATGAAAACTCATATATCCCTATGCCTGTAGGGACCACATCTTGGTGTCCTGATTCCGAGGCTACACATCATGTCTGTCGGGAGGCTACAGCCTTGCATGAGTCCACGCCATACTTAGGTATATCTCCTCTCCTTATGGGTGATGGGGCTCCTACTAAAATATCATGTGATGGGAATTTTACTTTACCTACAACAAGTAAGATGCTCCATTTGTCTAATGTTCTGTGCGTTCCAAGTATCCGAAAGAATTTATTATCTGTATCTCAGTTTGCTAATGACAACAATGTATTTTTTTTTTAAATTTCATCCATCTTATTGTATTGTTAAGGACATCTTGACTCGAGAAATTTTTCTGCGGGGCCACACCCGTGACGGGCTCTATTACTTCTCGCCAGTTACTTCGAGTTCTTCAATTAGTGATCCTTCTGCCCTCAACACTAGTCTTTCCACTTCAAACATTGGTGATGCTGTGTTCGCCTTATGGCACCGCAGACTTGGTCAACCGTCTGCTTCAATTGTTAAAATGGTTCTTGATAGATGTAAAATTGTCTCTAATAAAAAGTGCCTTGATAATATCTGTACTGCATGTCAAAAAGGGAAGTCACATAAACTGCCCTTTTCAAACTCTGCTACTGAATATAAAGATTTTTTTGACTTGGTTGTCTCTGACGTATGGGGACCGGCATCTGTTGCATGTGGCAATAGTTTGTATTATATTTCGTTTGTCGACATGTATAGTAGGTTTACTTGGATTTTTCTCATTAACCGTAAGTCTCAAGCAGTGGAGTGTTTTCTTCAATTTCAAAAGATGATACAAACTCAGTTTGGGAAAGGCATTAAAATCTTTCAAAGTGATTGGGGTGGCGAATATCGTTCGTTCACGCAAACTCTCACTAATCTTGGGATAATTCATCGCCTGTCATGTCCGTACACATCAGAGCAGAATGGAGTGGCTGAGTGAAAGCATAGGCACATTGTAGAGACCGGTATTACTCTCTTAGCTCAAGCAAATCTGCCCATGGAGTACTGGGGCTACGCCTTTTGTAGTGCGGTGCATCTCATAAATCGTCTACTTACTCCAATGTTAAAAGGGTAATCCCTATATCAGGTTTTGCATGGTCATGAACCTACATATAATTATTTACGGGTTTTTGGATGCTTTTTTTCCCTATTTACGTCCGTTTACACAACACAAGTTGGATTTTCGCTTTCAACCCTATACATATTTGGGATACAGCTCTCAACATAAAGGGTATCATTGTCTCACTCCTGATGGTAAGATAATTGTCTCTCGGCATGTTGTTTTTAATGAACGAAGATTCTTGTTTTCTTCTCCTACTATGTCCACAGTTACTCCTAGTTCGACTATCTCCACGTATGTTCCGCTGGTTAAGTCTACTACTGTACACTCTGCTATCCCGGTTGCGCCAATCGCTGCTGTTTCACCTTCTCTTACCCCATTGTGTCTACATCCGCTGATCCCTCGACTGAGTTACGAACTGCTCATGAGGATTTCAGGCCCTCATTCTCAGCCACTAGAGGTTTATCTGTTCAAGGAAATACACAGGGTATAGTCTCTTCGGCATCTCCGACTGTTCAATCGACAAATACTCATACTATGATTACTCGATCTAAGGCTGGGATTTTTAAACCCAAGGCTCTGTCTGTTGAAGCTGTTGACTTTGAACCACGCACAGTTGAAGAAGCACTTACTGATCTTGAATGGAAACTAGCAGTTCAAGCTGAATTTGATGCCCTTATGGCTAACTCCACCTGGGAGCTTGTCTCTCTGCCACGTGGACGGAAGGTGATAGGCTGTAAATGGCTGTTTAAGTTAAAGAAGAATTCTGATGGGGCCATTGCTCGGCGCAAGGCTCGACTAGTTGCAAAAGGATGTTCACAGGTCCCTGGGTGTGATTTCAAGGAAACGTTTAGCCCAGTGGTTAAACCTGCAACTATTCAAACCATATTGGCGATTACGGTTTCTCGTAGTTGGCAACTGCGTCAAGTTGATGTCAATAATACCTTTTTAAATGGTGATCTCACCGATAAAGTCTTCATGCAGCAACCTCCAGGTTATGTTCAGAGTGGTCCAGATGGTGAGCAGTTAGTCTGTCGTCTAACAAAGGCATTATACGGATTGTGACAAGCACCACGTGCCTGGTTTGACAAATTGAAACAGTTTTTGATTTCTACTGGATTTTGTATATCCAAGTCTGATGCGTCTCTATTTATTCGAGTAACGGTCGAGTCCATTCTCTATGTTATTATTTATGTGGATGATATTATTGTCACAGGGAGCAGGGCTGACAGTATTAATAGCTTTATTCAGTTTTTGCATAAAGAGTTTTCTTTAAAGGACATGGGGGATCTCCACTACTTCTTAGGAATTGAAGTTACTCGATCTTCTAATGGCAGTCTGCACTTATGCCATCACAAGTACATCAGAGATCTTCTTGACAGGAAGCCCTTAACCAATGCTAAAAGTGTTCATACACCAATGGTCAGTTCATCCATGTTGTCTAAAGATGAGGGCGAACGTCTTAGTGATCCTACGGAGTATCGTAGTCTTGCTAGTGCTCTTCAGTATATGGTGTTGACTCGGCCAGACATAGCTTATGCTGTAAACCGTGTCTGTCAATTTATGCATGCACCCACTTCAGATCATTTGGTTGCTTTAAAGAGGATTTTACGGTATTTACGGGGGACTATTGATCATGGTCTGATTTTTCGTCCGTCCGACAGACTATCTCTCGTCGATTATGCTGATGCCAACTAGGGGTTGGATTTTGATGATCGCCGGTCTACGATGGGATACTGTGTGTACTTTGGCAATACACCCATTTCGTGGTGTTCAAAAAAGCAATAGGTTGTTTCTCGATCAACAGCAAAAGCCGAGTATCGAAGTCTTGTTGTCGCTACAAACGATGTTACATGGTTAGTCTCTCTGCTAACGGAGTTACATCTTCACTGTGCTGACTCTCGTACTATTTGGTGTGACAAAGTCGAGCCTTGTGAGTATGCAAACTGTTCTCAACATAAGAAAGAAACAAAGGCTAGTAATGAGAAAAACTCAAGAAAGTGAAAATCTCCCAGCTCTCTCTGTCGTTATTTACCAAGGGAGAATGAAGCTTATTTGTAGGCATTTATAGCAGCAAGATAAACTCCTTTAAATCAGTAGATAAATCCTTAAAAATCTCCCTTAAATAATTATGATATTTATCTCTAAAAAATAGCGTTTTAATCATCAAGATATAATAAAACTTCAATGCTAATTAAATCATCTCAAGGAAGTAGATTGAGAAGCTTAATATCCAAATCAACCCATATTTCTAGTTTTGTCAAATATATCACATTCAAATGGATCGAATTCAGCACAAACGGAATCTATTAAGACTCAATTCGATGGTCTAAGTAGAAAAACAATTTCATTATAATAAAACACGAAACAAGCAATAATTTTCTCCATATCTTAAAACTTAGGTTTCAAATCTAACAATTAACATTCTCTCATAATTATATTGTAATGTAAATTTTGATTGTAATGAAAAAAAATTAATTATTTATCAATTATCATCCTAAATGTGGGTTGCATGTAGAGCTTACAGAAATTAAAG
Source organism: Gossypium sturtianum (assembly GCA_025698515.1). NCBI lineage: Eukaryota > Viridiplantae > Streptophyta > Magnoliopsida > Malvales > Malvaceae > Gossypium > Gossypium sturtianum. The sequence continues at coordinate 161,827,784 of CM046948.1, forward strand.
TCAGGCTCAGACAAGTGTTTTTGTAATTTGGTAGTTGGATTAAAATTCAATTTTGAATCAACTGGATACGTAATGTGACCGCAGCCCTTGTTCGACGGGTAGCATTCTGGTTCAAAAGTTATTAATTCTATCTTTGCCGAGTTTGTTGACCGAGGAAAACCAAGTATAGTAAAAATATATAACTACTTTTGAACCATATATTAAAAGGCAAATAAAGTGATGCTATCCCTTGAACAAGGGCTGCAGTGAAATTACCTAACCAGTTGAATTATATCAGTAGTGGAATAAGAAAATTTGAAATTAAATTATATATTTTATGATAATAAAAATATTATTTTATTATTTTATTTTTATAATTTTAAAGGATTAAATTAAATTTTTTATTATTTTTGGTAACTTAAATTAAAATTTTATTAATTTAGGAGGCCATGGCCCCTGGGTCTCCATTATGCTCGGCCACTAAATTATATAATTTTCAAAATTGATGAATTTAATCTTTATATTTTTATTTTTGTAATTTTATTTTTTTAGTGATGCAGTTCCGATCGATTTAAATAATTTCTCTGGTCAATATACTCACGTTTCCACCGTGAATAATAACACAAAGAAGACGGAATATGTATCCTTTGAACTATAAATTAAAAGACAAAAAAATGCTATAGGTTGATACATGCGACTGTGAAATTACTTAACCCTATAAATAGTACTCCCTCATCTCTGCTATTGCATACAGATCTTAGATTAAAGTAGGAATCCAGCAATGGATTATTTCCATTCAGTCACAGCAAGTTCAATTGTTGCAATCATTGCTTTTCCACTACTATTTCTTTTCTCTTTCCTATGGATCTCAAGAAGAAACACAAACTCGAAGAAAACAGCACCGGAAGCTGGTGGAGCATGGCCTATTATTGGCCATCTCCGCCTCTTAGGAGGGCCACAACCACCTCATATAAGCTTGGGTAACATGGCTGACAAATATGGAAGAATGTTCACTATCAAGTTGGGTGCGCGTAGAGCTTTGGTGGTGAGCAGTTGGGAGATTTCTAAAGAATGTCTCACCACACATGATAAAGCATTCGCCACTCGTCCAAAGGCAGTAGCCCAGGAACTCTTAAGTTACAACCACGCCATGATCGCCACTGCTCCTTATGGACCTTATTGGCGTCAAATGCGTAAGTTCGCCACTATTGAGCTCCTCTCAAATCATCGCCTCAACTTGCTTAAACATGTAAGGGAATCCGAGGTGAAAACATCATTGCAACAGTTATATCAACTATGGAACAAGAAGAAAAGTAGTAACAGTGACAAAGTATTGGTGGAGATGAAGAGATGGTTCAGAGATGTTACTCTTAACGTGATACTAATGATTGTTGTAGGGAAACGAATACCGAATTCATACGAAGGTGTTGAAACCGTGGAATGGAAGAAGTCGGTGGACGAATTCTTTGAACTATCTGGGAAGATCGTGATGGCAGATGCATTGCCGTTTTTGAGATGGTTAGACATTGGTGGAGAAGAGAAGCGCATGAAGAAGGTATCCAAAGAATTGGACCAACTTGTTGAGGGATGGCTACGAGAACACAGGGAAAAGATAGCTGAAAATGAGGCAAAAAGCGAGGAAGATTTCATGGGAGTGATGCTATCTAAGCTCCGTGGTGATGTTGAGGAACATGATGCTAATACCGTCAACAAAGCCACCAGTCTCGTATGTGAATTTCTTAACCAAAATTTTCAATTATAATTCATATTTAATCTTTTTATTGTCTGCACATAATTGATGATTCCCTCTTTGTTGTCAATGTATTGTTTAATTTGGTTTCTTTATATCATCAGTGTTAGTAAGTATAGGAACGAGTATTAGGAATATAGAAACGACTGCTAACAACCTAACTTACCTTATACACTAACAACCTAACTTGTTGCCTTGTTACATGATTTCTCGTGTTTTTCAAATAGTTTAAGTAGGGTTCTTTGACAAATTTTAAGTTTATCGAATATAATTGTAGTTTAATAGATTTTTTATTTACTTGGATTGGATTTCAATCTTGAAATCGATATTTACTTTTTTTAGTTGGATTTTTATGACATATTTTAAATTTTTTTAATTTTTTTTTTTTAAAATTGGGTGATATGGACTAATCAAATTTAGAGATGTGACACATATACCGCATCATTAGCTGATGTATTTACCATGTGCAACAACCTATTAGTTCATATCATTTACTTTTAACATAATTAAAAAAATGGATAAAACGTGATCAAAGTATTGATTTGAACATTGAAACCTAATTTAGATACCAAAATATATATACCATAAAAAAATGTATATTAATTCTTTCTTCTTTTAATAAAATTATTTTAGCTTTAAAGGCACTCAATACTGATCCTTTTATGATACATATGATGTAACAGTCTCTTGTATTAGCTGCGGAAGATACCACATCGATTACAATGACATGGGCTTTAGCTTTATTGCTTAATAATCGAGATGCATTGAACAAGGTCCAACAAGAATTAGACATCCATGTTGGAAAGGATAAACTGTTAGTAACAGAATCAGACACTAAGAACTTAGTGTACCTTGAGTCCATCATTAAGGAAACGCTACGTCTATATCCTCCTGCTCCACTCTCAGCGACCCATGAAGCCATTGAAGATTGTACAGTTGATGGATACGATGTTTCAGCTCGCACTTGGCTTATTTTCAATCTTCACAAGATTCATCGTGATCCCCACATATGGACAGACCCATTTGAGTTTCGACCAGAAAGATTTATGTCCACCCACAAAGACTTTGATGTGAGAGGACAAAATTTTGAATTGATTCCATTTGGTAGTGGTAGAAGAATGTGCCCTGGAATTTCATTTGCACTTCAAGTTTTACAGCTTACATTGGCTAATGTGTTGCATTGGTTTGAGTTTGAAACCCCATCAGGCGAAGCAGTCGATATGCGTGAAGCACCAGGATTGACGAGTCCTAAAGCAACTCCATTAGAAGTTTATGTATCTCCTCGCCTGCCTACTTTTGTTTATAATTCCACTACCTAATTTGGTTGTATCCAAATTTCTACATCATATAAAAATTACCCTTTATACAATAAAATATAATTATACCGGTTGTATGCAAATTTCTACATCATATAGAAATTACCCTTTCTACAATAAAATATAATTATCTTATAAAATTTTCTTTTGTATGTTTTGTACGAGAAATTATTTTATGGAACCTTCTCACCATATATCTATGGTTCCTCTCAATTAAAATAAAACACATCATCTTTGATTTGGAAGTTTAGTCCAAATATACATATGATGTGGAAAAAAAATGATATATCTTATTTTAATTAGAGAAAACCATAAATGATGTGATAGGAAAGGTCTATTAAATAATTTTAAATTTTGCAGTATTAGGATAATGTGTGTGCGTGTTATGTTTTTTATCGTCTTATCATTTTTTAATTAAAAAATGAATTAAAATGTTTGGCTGCTAAAGTTTTAACACCCTTAATTTCATAAAATTGTATTATTGAAATTTTTTTAAAGAAATTAATTGAACTTTTAATACTCTATTAAATTTTTATTTTTATTTTTGTAAAAATATCTCACTATGCATTATTATTTGGCCAGAAATAATTGCATTGTATTTAATGAGAATTGATTTTAAGATTTGAATGACTGCTTTTTGCTCTCTTTAATGCTTTGTTTTACATTTATTTTTAGATTTTTTATTTTTCTACTTAAATAATATTAAGGATTTCATATTAATACACAAATTTAATATTTTTATTTACTTCTTACCATCTAATTTAAAATAATATAAAGTAGGTTGTTTTGAAATTTGACTCTTAAGTTAAAATTTTTATATAATTATTTATTGATTCTTTTTATAATTATTGAAGATCTATCGTACATAAATTAACAAGCTTTTATTTTAATGGCGGAAGATAAAATGTTGTTTACAATGATATGGGTCTTATCTTTGTTACTTAATAATCGTGACCAATAATAGATTGCTAGTGAAAGAATTCGCCATTAAGGAAACTCTATACCTATATCCTGCTGCTTCGCTTTCTATGATGCATTAATTTATTAAAAATTACACTGTTAATGGATGTCATATTTTAACTGGTACTTAATTTAATATCAATCTTTAGAAGATTCATCGTGACCAACTCGTCTAAGAAAACATTTTTGAATTTCACCTCGGAAGATTCATGACTACACATAAAAACATTGATGTGAATGGACATAATTTTGAACTGATTCCATTCGGTAGCAGCAGAAGAATGTGCTCTGGAGTTTCGTTTTCCCTTCAGATTATGCAACTTACATTAGCTAATGTATTGCATTGGTTCGAGTTTGAAACCCCGTTCAATGAAGTAATCGATATGCGTGAAGTAGCAGAAATGACGAGTCCTAAAGCAATTCCATTGGAAGTTCATATAACTCCTTGCCTACCTACTTTTGTTTATAACTCAAACAACTAATTGGAAAAAATAATATTAACTTATGCTCAAATAAACCTCTAAATTTTAATTTTGTTATACACATTCTCACCCACTACCATTAAGTCACTCCATCTTATCCTAATGAAGCCACCATGCCTCTACAGTGACCTTATAGATAATCATTCCAATGGAACCCAAATCAAAGCTCCATCCCCCTTCTCCATATAGGTTTTCTCCGTCTCAAGAAGAAAGAGAGGCTTGTATGATATTTCTGCATTTTCTTAAGCATATTGTATCATTATGCATATAATTGAAAAATAAAATTGAATTGTAATTGTAAGGCCCAATTTTAGCCCGGGCCCAAACAAACTCAAACAATACAACCCATACCCAAACAAATTTAAACCCAACAGATCCAACCTAAATAAATTAAACCAAAACTAATACAAAACCTAAACTAACACCAGCCCAAACCCCATTACAAACCCAATAAAAAATTAACCCAAACCCAAAGCCCAACAAATGCAGCCCATTACCCTCTAAATTATCAGAAAAGACAGATAACTTAACCCTAGCCCCAAGTGGCACCGCCACTGACCCCCTAGGTCTGCCCACTTAGGGGTGTGCAAAATTCGGGTAAAACCAAAAAAATTCAGTTAACCGACCGAATTTGGTTAATCGGTCGGTTAACCGAATTTTTTCGGTCGGGGGTCGGTTAATTATTTTGTGATTTTTCGGTTAACGGTTAATTCGGTTCGAAACCGGTCGGTTAACCGAATTTTTTCGGTTTAACCGAAAAATTAATAAATAAAATTATAATATATAAATAGGCCCATTATTTATCTAAACCCAATCCAAACCCAAATATCTAACCCAACCCAATTACCCAATCCAACCCAATCATAAAAATTACAAATAATTTAATAAATAAAAATAAAATTATAAAACTAAAACTAAAATTATGTAATCTTTTTAATTATGTAGTGATTAATTTTGGGTAATTCGGGTAATTCGGTTAATTCGGGTAATTCGGGTAATTCGATTAATTCGGTTAATTCGGGCAATTCGGTTAATTCGGTTAATTTTTAACCAAAAATAAAAAAACATATAATTTTCGGTTAACTGACCAAATTAACCGAAAAAAATTTGGTTCGGTTAATTTATTTGAAAAAATTTTGGTTCGGTTAACGGTTAAAAATTTTAAAAGGTCGGTTAATTCGATTAATGTTATTTCGGGTCAGTTAACCGAATGAACACCCCTAGCCCCACTTACTCTGCCAAAGCCTGCAGCACCGCCTTGCCACCGCCCATTCACCTGCAAAGACCAAAGCCGAAGTGACAGCATACAAAATAATAGATTTAAACTTTGTAAATGGCTATAAAAGCCATCAAATATCGAATGTATTTCTCTCTTCGGACAGATTATCAATACAAAAACAATAGATTTTAAAATACAAAAACAAAAGAGATAAATTCGAATACAAAAAATAGAGGAAGAAATACACAAAATCAAGAGTTAAAAAGATCACCTTCTTTACGTAGGTATCTTGATTTCTTTTTTTTTTTTTTCTTTTGCGTGTTCATTTCAAATAATGCATAATATACATATACATCAAAAAATAGAAAAAGTTTTTACCTTTCTTGCGATCGGGGAAGAGAATCGATGAGTTCCTTCATGTTTTTTGCTCTTTAGAGGGCATTTTTTGGAATTTTAGGGCCCAAATCTAGGTTTAATTTTAGGGCCCAAATCTAGGTTTAGGAGGGTTAAAATAGTGAAGAGGGGGATTTTGGTGTTTTCGCGCCGTCCGCAAGGTGGCGGTGGTGGTGGCCTGGTGATCCGATGATCAATCCGGTGGTCGGATTCTGGAGACTGAGGGGGAGGCTGAGAGAATTGAGAGGTTTCTTTTTTGTTTTTTGAGAAGAATGTTGAAAAAATGAAATTTTTCAAAAAAAAATTAGCTTTTATAGATAAGTAAAACGACACCGTTTTGTGCCTAGGGTCTGGACGTCAAAATCGGCGCCGTTTTGCCCCGATTCGACCCGACCTGGCCTAGGATCCACGTGTTTTGTAGCGGAAGGGCTAATTACACCTTTAGCCCTTCCGCTTTTTTATTATTTCGCAATTAAGTTTTTCTTTTTTTATTTTAATTTTTGCCCTTAATTTATTTCGACTTTCAATTTAGTCCGCCTTGAAGCTGTGCGTTTTGGCGGGTGGGGATTATTTCCCATTTTGGTCCCTCCTTGTTATTCGCGCGTTCAACTTGGTCTTTTTCCTTTCTATTTACTTCTGATTTGCCCCAAAGTTTTTGTTTTAAAATTCAATTTAGTCCTTTTTTTGTTATTTTTGCTACTTTATTAATTAGTTTAATATTATTATTTTTATTTTTATATTTTATTTTTTGTATTTACTTGTACGTTATTATTATTATTATTAAATTAATTAACTTTGCATTACTAGTACTATTATTTCTTTAATATTTATTTACCTAGTATTTTTAAATACATTTATTTTATTTTATCATATTATTACTTATTTATTTATATCCTTTTATATAATTTTAAAACTTTAGTCTTTATTATTATTATTATTATTATTATTATTATTATTATTATTATTATTATTATTATTATTATTATCATTATTATTAATATTATTATTCTTAAGTTGTTTTACACCATATTTATTTATTATTTGTTTAATGTTAGCTTTTTAGTTCCAAATTTCAGTCTTTATCCTTATTATTTGTCTTTTTATTTTTGGTTTGCTTGTTTTATTTTATTTTCGATATTATACATTGTCATTTTTATTAACGCATTTATCCTGTTATGCATGTTAGCACCGTAATTTATTTTTATATTTTACTACAAAATCGTGCTACATTTTACTCGTTACATTAAATTTTGTTTTAAAATAAGCAATACTCCGTGTTTTTAAAATTAGAAAGGTTGTTCCCTAACTTACGGGGTTTCGAATTTCTCGATAAATCTGAACAAACGAACGTTTTAAAATTTTTAAAATAATCTCGGGAATTACAAAAATATCGTGTTCTAACTTACGTAATATGATTTCTTTCTAAAACCGAGATAATCAAACATCTTCCAAAATAAATTTTTCGGCGTTTATTCTCGTATCGGGAATTTAAAACATTGTGTCCTAACTTACGGGACATAATTTTTTTCTCGATTAACGTGAAATGTCATTTTCTCGAAAAAATTTCAATTAAACAATATTTTAATAAAGGATTGTATTTTTAAAATCTCTTCAAATTTTCAATTTTCGACACTAAGACACTAATTAATCAATTAGGTACCAATTTTGGGCGTTACGAGGGTGCTAATCCTTCCTCGTGCGTAACCGACTCCCGAACCCCTTTTTTTGAATTTCGTAGACCAAAACCGTTGTTTTAATAAATCAAATCTCTTATTAAGATGACCGAATTACAAGGTGACCCGATCACACCTCATCAAAAAAGATTGGTGGCGACTCCCATTTTTTCGTTTTTTCAACATAAAATCGACCCCGCTTTAAAAAAAAAAGTTTCGACAGTAATAATAGACAGTGCAATGCCAATCAAATTATTGTTCTGAAATGAAGAAAAGGTATTGGGCAATGAAAATGATAATAATTTATTTACTTCCGTTAGGACAAAATGTGAGCCACTTGAGGTCCCTTATCCCTGTTGCTTGGTCTTGTTTTGTTTTGTGCTTCTTTTATCAGCCAGCTGGTTGGCTGTTTCAAGACTTTATTGTTTCTTATGTTTGTTTATGCAGGCCAGCTGGCTTCTTTTGTGGACAAAAAAGGAAAAAGGTTATTTATAGACACATACTGTCCTAATTTGAAATAATTAAACTTGTTATACAATAATCAAACAAAACAAAATATTGATAAGTAAATACCACACGAAAAAAACAACAGAATTTTTCGTGTATTTCTTTTCACTTACAAAAGCTCTTTTTAGAGATTCTTTTTGCAGTCAATTAGCTTCATTGAAATAACATTTTAGCCTTACATCATTAATTCATTCTCATAAATTAGGGGTTTGGGAGTTAATATGCATCCACATTTTAACATTTCCCTTTGGCTTACTATTAATGACAAATGTAATTTAATGACATACCATTGTGAAAGCTATTTGATTAGTCCTCGTTTAATGCATATAAATCCAACTTCCTCATCTTTACTATGGCATATAGATCTTAGATTGAAGTAGGAATCCAGCAATGGATTATTTCCGTTCAGTCACAGCAACTTCAATTGTTGCAATCATTGCTTTTCCACTACTATTTCTTTTCTCTTTTCTATGGATATCAAGAAGAAACACAAACTCGAAGAAAACAGTACCGGAAGCTGGTGGAGCATGGCCTATTATTGGCCATCTCCGCATCTTAGGAGGGCCACAACCACCTCATATAAGCTTGGGTAAAATGGCTGACAAATATGGAAGAATGTTCACTATCAAGTTGGGTGTGCGTAAAGCTTTGGTGGTGAGCAGTTGGGATGTAGAACCCAATTATTGCCCGGGCCCAACAAAGAAATAAAACCCAAACTAACAAACCCAAAACCTATAACCCTATACTGACACTAAGCTTACTGCACCCAAACTAAAAACCGATTAAACCCAAATTAATCACCCCAAACCTCGCCCACTTCAAAAAAAAACATAACAACCAAATAAAAACCCTAGGTGCGCTGCACCTAGGCATCATCTGTTTTACGCCCACTTGCTCTCATTGCCACCGCCATGCCGAAACTCAGGCCACTTTGCCTCTTGTCACCTCAAAGACCGCCTCGCCACTCACCTGCAAACAATAAACGAGACAAGACAGAAGGCGAATAAGTGTAAAATTTTAGGCTATAAAAGCCGGTTATTTCTTTGTAAAAGGGGGGTTCCTTTTTTATTATCAATACAAAGAGAGATTTTCATCAAAGCAGTAACAGATTCGGAATACAAAAAAGAGTTTCTAAATGCAAATACAAGATCTAAATACTAAAAGGGGAGAGAACAAACATTAAAAGGAGACGAACGGAGATCCAAAGAAAAAAACAAAAAGAAGCAAACAGCAAACCTAGATTAAGCAAAAAAAAACGATTTGAAGCCGAAATAGAAGCAAAAACAAAGGTAATTTTTTTTTTAAGCTTTCCTTTGCCGTTTTATAAAATATACGCATTTTATCAAAAGGGATAAAAAGGAATAAAGTATAAAATTTTTACCTCATCTGAGTTCTCAAATTGCAGGTACGATTTGCGGCAGCGTGACGAGCCCATCTTAGGAATTTCCCTTTTCTTCTGACCTTGAGAGAAAAAGGGAAGAGTAAGAGTTTTTTTAAAAACAAGCGGCTCAAATGATTTTTTTCGATTTTATGGCCTTTAATAGCCCTTAAAACGACGTCGTTTTGGGGCTGGCCTTTAATGCCCAAAACGACGTCGTTTCACCCTGGCCCGATCCGACCCGACCCGCTCCGGCCTAGGATCCGCGTGTTTTTCATAGGAGGGGCTAATTACACTTTTAGCCCCTCCCCCTTTTTATATTCTTCCAATCAGGTTTTCTGCCTTTTAAATTTGCCCCGAAAGTTTAGTTGGTTACAATCTGGTCCTCACCCATGCTGCGCGTTTTAAGGAAGGGGTTATTTCCGCCAGGTCCCTTCACCTTTCAGTAGCGTTGCGATAAGGGCCTTCTTTCTCTTTTATTTTCAAATTTACCCCAAGTATTCCGTTCTTAATTCAATTTTAGTCATATTTTAATCACTTTAATTATTTTACTATTAAATTCATTATTTTTATTATGCGTATTATTATTTATAATATTATTATTACTATTATTATTATTATTATTATTATTATTATTTTACTATTACTATTATTATTATTATTTTGCTATTATTACTATTTATATGTTTATTATTATTACTATTATATTTTACTATCATTTGTTTATTATTGCTATCTATTATTATTACCATTATTGTTACCATTATTTTCATTATCATGTTACTAATATTATTTTTACTTATATTATTATTATTATTGTTTTATTATTATTGTTAGTATTAATGTATTATTTTCATTTTCATTTCATTATCACTTATATTATTATTCTCACCTTATTACCATTATTTTATATTTTATTGTTTTATTATTTAATTATCATCACTATTATTATTTTATTTTCATTATTATTGCTATTACTATTATTTGATATTCTCATTATTCTCATTATTATTATTAGTATTTTTATCTATATTTATTTTCTTAGTTTAATATTATTATTTATTTAATTTTTGTTCATATCTATGCTTATATTATTATTATGTATATACCTCTATTTTCACTCATATATTTATCATGTCTTATATATTTCTACTTATATTTGTATATCAATATTATTTTCATTATCGTTATTATCATTATTATTTTTCTTTTCTTTTCTTCTCATAAAACTTTCATTTTGTTATTTATTCTTCTATTATTTTCTTACTTTCATCTTTCATTATCTTCATTTTTGACTCGTTCATTTTATTCTATTTCGTTTTTAGTTATTTACGTTATCATTCGTACTAACACATTTATTCCCATTTTGCTACGCATATCCGTATTATGATCTGTTTTACATTCCATTATAAACTTGCATTACATCAATTCTCGCTTGACACAAAATGGATTCTTTTACAAAGGTAATATTCCGTATTTAGAAATTCGAGAGGTCGTGCCCTAAAGTATTGGGTTTCGATCCTTCTCGTTTGATCTAAATAACCGAATATCCTTTTAAAACAAATACATTTTTAAACTAAAAGCTTATTCTCGTGAACTCGAGATGTCGTGTCCTAATGCATTGGATGTGATGTTTTGTTATTCCGAGATAATATTTTCTAAAACCAAGGCAATATTTTGTATTTAAAAGCTCGAGAAATCGTGCCCTAAAGTATTGGGTTTCCTTTTCTCGTCCATTCTAAATAACAAAATATCCTTTCAATTAAATCCATAAGTTTTGAATAAAAGGCAAGTTCAACTTTAAAGGTCGAAATGTGGTGTCCTAAAGTATTGGATGTAACACTTCACCTTAAAACGAGACGGCCCTTGGCATACATTTCCAATTTATCCAAATTTATTCTTCAACAACAAGAGGATCGTATTTTGAATTCTTAAGTTTTCAACTTTCGACATTAAGACATTAGATAATCAATTAGGTACCAATTTTGGGCGTATCGAGGGTGCTAACCCTTCCTCAAATGCAAACCGACTCGAATCCATTTTCGATTTTCGTAGACCAAAATTGTGTTTTTGATAAATTAATCGATTATTAAAAACAAACACTTTTAAGGTGACCCGATCACACCTCATCAAAAAGATTGGTGGCGACTCTGTTTTTTTTATTCGTTTTAAAACCCACGTCGACCCCGTTTTTTTCCAAAATTCAAAAATGGTTACGACGACTTAGCGACTCCATCGGGATCCCAAAAGAGAGTCAGGCCGTAAATTGATTATTTTTGTCCTTTGTCGAAAGTTTGGAAATTTGATTTAAAAATTTTTTTACTATCCTTGTGTTGCATTCATTTGTGTCATTGCATATGATTTCTATTTTCTTGTGCATGATATTGCATGACCGTTGTGGTCGCACCTTTAAGTGGGAGTGAGAAACTATTCCTTCGTGAGGTTTTCACCTCCGCAGTGCGGGATAGTGGATCGCTTAGGGATACATCCGTACCTATGTCTTCGTGAGATTTTCATCTCCAGATGCGGCCATAGGGAAATGTATTCCCGAACCCAACTCGGTCTATATGAGCCTATAATGGGTGAGGATCGAGGAATCTGCTGGTTCAGGTACCTCAAACTCTAGAACTAAAACCACATATAGTGAACCCTAGGAGCCCACCTTAGATAGAACTACATCAAACCTTAGTGGTCACCCAGGTAGGTGTTTGTTCATTTTCACTTGTTTTACTTTGCGATACTGACTCGTTGCATTTTATTTTCGTGCATTCATCTCATTTTCTAAAAGAGGTATCGATTCACGGTCAGTTTCTGAGTTAGAAAGCTGGTTATGGAAAGCGGATTCCTTGATAAAATGGAAGACAATGCAGTCGTTTGTATAGTTAGAACCTAGGCGCGTTAGAAGGGTATGGATCCATTTGAGCAAAAGGAAATGTGGCGATGCTAAAAATGTGGTCATCCTTTAGACGACAAGGGGGTTGGAAGGAAAGTGATTGGCAGAGGGCAAGAGACCTGTGACATTGAATTGGCTGAAAAGGACTTTGCTTACGACAAGGAGAAAAGTTTATTTACTATTGGTACTCCTCCAAATAACAAGCATGAATTTATAGTTGTATTTGAGGATGTTACATCTAACAGAAACAACGGTAATGCAAGACCTGATGTCCATGATGACTCAAATGGGCAAGACAGAAAGAGAGTTAAACGGCCTTATCGGTCAAATCAACTTTGTTGCATAGACACCCATGCGAGCAACTCAAAATGCTTGGCGCGGACAGGAATCTGAAAACTCTCAAGAAGCATTGAGGGTGATAGATGTCGTTTTAAGATAGCATGCTGCGAAACAGGGATGCCTACTGGTTTGCCAATCTTTCAAGATAATCAGAACAACCTCATAGACATTGGAAGAGGTGCCCTTGACAATAGGGGCTTCCATTCAAATTTCATGGCCACTCAAAGAGGCCTTTCCCTGAATATTGATATTCGTCCTAGCCCGGTTATGGATCCTTCGCCAATCAGAATGCTATGGATCCTGGACTGGACCATAGCTAAGCAAAGCTTTAAGAACCTGAGGACAAAAGTCAGTCCATCCAATCACGAGTACAAGATCACTGGATTGAGCGACCAGTTGCGCAAAGATCCGTTGTTTTCATTAAAGGAGAAAAGTGTGAAAAAGTTAATGGTGAAGCTGAGAATCTAGAGATTCCTTGTCTATAATCATTTTGTCGACCATCGCAACATACGGTCGCGCTTCTCGTAAGGCTTGCCATGCTTAAATGTTGGAGAGCAAAACAACCTACATATATTCCTTTGGAGCTCCATTCCTTGATGTATTTGCAATTGACAAAGCGCTAACTAGAGAGCTTCTTTGGTTAAGACAGCAAGTCTCGGGAAAGAATGAAAGCTTTATTCTATGCTTCACGGGGAGCAAACCATAGTGCCGAGCCAATGCTTTGTGTTCTTATGGTGTTTCTTTCAAAGACTAATTTCACCCAAGTTGAAGGTCGTGCTCTGTCGAGGCAATGATGGAAATTTCTTTCCAAGAATGGGCGTTGAAATTGGTAACCATCTAGGATTGAAGGATAGGTCATTGTTAACTTCTAGGCTCATCGTGGTGATGCAAACAACATTGCAAGGGATTTGATTCGTGTGAAGAAATGAAAAGAATTTGTATTGACCCGATTAGATAGATCCAAAAGAGACAAACCGTAATAGACGACTTTCACCTGTGGTTAGAATTGGAAAAGCTATCGAATCGGATACGATCTAAAATGTCCGAGCTCATGATTTTTCTTTGTCTAGAAAAACTCTAATCTTTATGAGCCTTGGAAGCGGAAGAATCCCTCGGGGTATGGCGCTAGCTAGAGTGAATGATCAATACTTTTACGAAGAATTGATGCTAAGCTTAGACAACCTCTTCACTACCATCAAGCTTATAACTCGCAATCGAGTTGAAGTTAAGCTGAACAAGATTAAGGAAATGAAAGGTGGGATCGAAAAGTTAGAACCAAAGATTACACAATTGTGAATCATGGATCGAGCTTCTCGAAACAAGAGAGGAGTAGAAGACCTTCATCATTCTTATGATCAACAATTTAAAGAGTCGAGATTACCTCGTGAGGAAGCAATAGTGCGATTCAAAAGGTAGCTGGTCATCTATAGATTTTGGCATTACAGTGAATATGTTAAGCATAAAATACGGCCGCAGCTTAACCATAGTCAAGAGCTAGATCCACCGCTTGGGAAACCAAAACCTTTAGGACTTAGGACGAAAGCATATAGTAGTCCGTTTTATGTAAAAGAACTTGTTTTCTAATAAAGTTTCCTAAAATGAAGTTGATCGAGAATCGATACCTCTTTGCATTCATGCATTCGCATTACATTGCATTCGCATTACATTGCATTCATTTGTATTAGACCTTTACAAAAGGACCCTAATTAGGTAAAATGTTTCATTAACTTTGGAAAACATGGAACAAAGGTTGGTGAGGATTGAGCAAAGGCAAATCAGATGCAAGAGCAATTGACCCAAATTCAACAAGAAATGCGAGAGCAAATGCTAGACTTCCAAAAGAACATGATGGGCCAACTAACTTAGTTACTAGCCTGAGGACTTGAAAAAGAAGTGACCTAGCGATCGACAATGTGGATAATGATGAAGACATCGTTTATTCCCCAATGAATTTCCCAACTCAACCAGACGCGCACTCGCGCGTGGTACACGTCATTATTGGATCTCAATATAGGACTGATACTTGGTCTTCTTTGGACTCTCCGATGGGCCCTGGTAATGAGCAAGTCAATCGTGTTGTTTTTGGTCTACCGAGGCGAGAGAAAAAAAGGAGAAGGGGCTTCAAAAGCCCCAAGAGGAAGGACAAGGATGTGGCTAGCACGCAGTGGGTATACTAAGGGTTATTCGGCCGTTTAAACAAACCGACCAAAGAAGGTAGTTACCAACACCGGTCCCCAAAGCAAAACCCAATCCAAAGAGCGTATTCGGAAAAACCTCGGTTCACTCCTATTCCCATGACGTATATGGAGTTATACGAACTTATTTGATATGCATGTTGTAGCTCCTTGTTATATAAAACCACCGCAACCTCCATACCCAAAATGGTATAACCTAAATGTCCTATGTGAGTATCATGCGGGGATTACAGACACTCAATAGAAAATTGCACACTTTTTAAGAAGTTGGTGGAAAAATTCATCAAAATAGGTGTTGTGGAGATAGGCGACGCACCAAAAGCGAAGCATAAACACAGGGAGCATTTTGAGCAATAAGATCATGGAAGAAATTCCCGTAGTATTTAGAAGCTTACCTGGAGTAATGTACTGAAATATACTGGTTGCGTTAAGCCTAGAAGCAATGAGAACTCTTTTGTGAAATAGGCTCGTGTTAAAAATTACTATTTCAAGAAAATGCATCTTTTTGAACCAATATTTTTGTTGTTGTTCTTTTTCATGCTTTAAATTCTCTTCAATGTTCTTTTATTCTTCATTCATAAATAACCATTCTTGGAATCATTTATTCTCTGGAAATTACTTTCATCAATCGACAATGGGTCCCGGATATCAATGACATGAGCGACGCTATTACGGACTCCTTTCTAGTGAGATATGTGTCCGTAAGAATCTAAGGACTTAGAAGATGATAGAGATTGCAACTTATTTCCAACTTGATTAAAAATGGCGGATCCTACCTTGCGAAATGTCACCGACATCGCGAGCCAACGAGGGAGATGAAGATGGAAACTTAGCTCACCGCAAGAATAAGGCAAGACATTATCGCAGGATCACAAATTTAGACATGTTGGGGCCATCAAACGTGGATTCCTATATGTGAGGCATGGACGCTATCAAGCTAGTCTCCTCATAATCTTTGAACCAACATCGATTCATATTCGTAGCCTTTGATTACCTTACCCGGAGGGTAAAGGTCGCTTCACATGTCAAAATTACAAAATCGCGATCAATGTCGACTTCAACTTCAAATTCAAATTCAAAAAAACAAAAAAAAAAAAAAGAAAAGAAAAAGAGAGTGGTGATAAAGGATACCGAAAAGGAACGTGTTTAACGTGATAACACGAATTTATAGTCTGTTCAAAGGTCGGACACCACATCATCAGTCAAACAAGAGAGCCAAAACCATCCAAATTCTTTACGAGGACAACCGATATTTGTAAAAGTTGGCATCGAGAAGTTACCATTTACTTTCTATGTTGGCTAAGATCCTCACCGGGAACTTACGACAAAAAAGGTCCGTTCAAAAGACTGCATTAAGAAGGATTCTTCATATCCAAAAGGACTCCAGAGGAAAAGTAAATGCCCTATGCAAAGAAAGAAGGCTGGGCTTGGAAAACATAGGCACTAATCAAGATGGATGATAAGGACTTGCCTAATCCTATGAGTTCGATTTGCAAAAAAAAAAAAAAAAAAAAAAAAAAAAAAAAAAAGAGAGAAAAGAAAAACACACAAAAAGGAAAGGAAAAGAAGAAAAGGAGAGGCCAAGATGAAAACCCGCAAAGGGCGCCTTGAGACCAAAGGGGATTTGGGTTGAAAACCCGAAGGGGCAAACTCAAATTTTGACCGAAAGTAGGGCATACGGTAGTCTTGCCACGCTTGGGTTAACAATGAAGAAATATGTTGCGTCTCGAAGCATCGACAAAGTACTCCTGATCCCCTAAACACATATGGAGCCTAAAATGGTCCTCAAGAAGTTTGAAACAGAGAAGCTCAGTCGCGATATCTGGGCACCTAGCTTCTATTTTACCCATTTTTGTTATTTATTTCCCTTGCAAAATCGCCAATAAATTTCCTTCCTAATTACATTTGCTATTTTTGCTTTACCTATTGGTTTCGAGCATTGCTCCTAACTAGCTTCTCTCTTATCCGTAGTTATGGTCTCTTTCGGGCATTTTGCATTGAAATAATGATTAATAGAATAACGACACTTTCACAAAAAGAGTTCCGCATATTACTCTATGAAACTTTTGAGTAGTACTTTAACTCAAACAGACCATTGCTTAAAACTCCTCGAGTTTAAAGGATCGGGAATAATGATGGAGGAAAATTACGAATCGAGGCTATCTCTTTGAATTTGGTTGAAAACAAGTGTTCGAACAAAATGACGAGGTATTACGTAAGTAGTATCATCTCGATGAAAAAGGGCGATGTATGAATGGGCAATCATTCGCGCGAAGAATGATTTTGTATCCATCATGCGTGCACACCGATCACGATCCCGTGAATGGAAAGGTGCAACAGACCAAATCATTTACGAATTCTATGCCCCTCGATCGCAGATGGGATGGATTGAAGATGATACGAATTCTATACCCTTGAGTCGCAATGGGATAGGCCCGAAGATGACGCACTTATACCCCCAATTGCAGAGAGGTTTGAAGATGGTATAAGCCTTAAAGTCCTATAGGTACCATGGAATGGACCTTGAAGTTACATTGGGGCAAGTCATTTGAGCAAAATATGATGGTTTCTTTGATTTTTTTGAAAAAGGTACCAAAGAGAGCGAGATAGTAGCGTAATACGTCGAAGAATAAAACTCGATGGACAACGAGCGGTGACAACCCTAAGCATTAAAAAAGGGATCATTTCATACATCATCATTCAAAGCACGTTTAGTTAGAAGCATTCGACTCATTCGATCATTGCATCCTAATCATTGTAAAAAGACCACCCTCGTGACATTCTCGCATTCATGCAAATGTCGCCCATAGTACATTTAGTTAGGAGCATTAGATTCATTCTCGATCATAGCATCCTAATCATTTGACATAAACACAAGCATATAAAACCGAGTCTACGGATATGTCCCCAGAGGAGGGTGTAGAAACATTGGTGAAGCCACCATCCTATTGCCAGCGACCAAAGAAAGGAATAGGTCGAAGATCACTTCCTATTGCCACCGACCAAAGCGGAATAGGTTAAAGATCATCCTATTGCCACCGACCAACAAAGGGAATAGGTTGAAGATTGTCCTATTGCCACTAACCGAAGAGTGGAATAGGTTGAAGACCATCCTATTGCCACCGACCAAAGAATGGAATAGGTTGAAGATTGTCCTATTGCCACCGACCAAATTGGAATAGGTTGAAGACCATCCTATTGCCACCGACCCAAAGAATGGAATAGGTTGAAGATTGTCCTATTGCCACCGACCAAAGCATTGGAATAGGTTGAAGATCATCCTATTGCACCGACCAAAGATTGGAATAGGTTGAAGATTGTAGATCTTGTCGCCTCTAAACAAAGAGAGTGGGGCAAGATTGAAGGCAAATCTTGTCTCTCTAAACAGTGAGGAAACATGATTTAAGCCACCGTCCTATTGCCCTCACCAGCGAAGGAATAGGTTAAAGATTATAGATCTTGTCGCCTCTAAACAGTAGTGGGGCAAGATTGAAGGCAAATCTTGTCTCTCTAAACAGTAGGGAAACATGATTTAAGCCAACATCCTATTGCCATCGACCAGCGGTGGAATGGGTTGAAGATTATCCTATTGCCACCGACCAAAGAAATTTAATAGGTAAAAGATTTCCTATTGCCATTGACCATCGGTGGAATAGGTTGAAGACCGTCTATTACCACCGACCGCCAGTGGAATAGGTCAAATTTGTAGATCTTGTCGCCTCTAACCATGTAGTGGGGCAAGATCGAAGGCAAATCTCGTCTCCCCTAAACAAGAGGGGGTCATGATTTAAGCCACCGTCCTATTGCCACCGACCACGTGGTGGAATAGGTCAAATTTGTAGATCTTGTCGCCTCTAACCAATGAGTGGGGCAAGATCGAAGGCAAATCTGCCTCCCTAAACAAGAGGGAACATGATTTAAGCCATCATCCTATTGTCTTGGCCAAGCAGTGGAATAAGTCAAGATTACAAACCTTCCCCCTCAAGTTGCAATGGAGCAAAGTTGAAGATGTAAATCTATCCCCGAAGTTGCAAAGTGAGCGATTTAAAATAAACAAGTCTCATCCCCTCAAGTCGCAGCAGGAGCAAATTGAAGCTATAGGTCCTATCTCTCTGAAGTAGCGGTGGAATGGATCAAGCGACAAGATGCGGTGAACAGAATGAAGCTATCTGTGGAAGAGCACCTAAGAAGTCAAGACTCAACAAGGCCGGCAAAATTGGTCCTTTGAAAGTCTTTGCTCCATTCTCGTTACACAATAATGAGCAAAGAGGGGCAAACTGTAGAACCCAATTATTGCCCGCCCAACAAAGAAATAGAACCCAAACTAACAAACCCAAAACCTATAACCCTATACAGACCAAGCTTACCAGACCCAAACTAAAAACCGATTAAACCCAAATTAATCAGCCTAAACCCTGGCCCACTTCAGAAACAAAACATAACAACCAAACAGCAAACCCTAGGTGCGCCGCACCTAGGGCATCTGTTTTCTGCCCACTTGCTCTGCTGTCACCGCCACTATCGAAACTCCGCAGCCACCGCCTTGTCACCTCAAGACCGCCCGCCACTCACCCGCAAACAATAAACGAGACAAGACAGTATGGCGAATAAGTGTAAAATTTTAGGCTATAAAAGCCGGTTATTTCTTTGTAAAAGGGGGGGTTTCTTTTTTATTATCAATACAAAGAGAGATTTTCATCAAAGCAGTAATAGATTCGGAATACAAAAAAGAGTTTCTAAATGCAAATACAAGATCTAAATACTAAAAGGGGAGAGAACAAACATTAAAAGGAGACGAACGGAGATCCAAAGAAAAAAACAAAAAGAAGCAAACAGCAAACCTAGATTAAGCAAAAAAAACGATTTGAAGCCGAAATAGAAGCAAAAACAAAGGTAATTTTTTTTTTTAAGCTTTCCTTTGCCGTTTTTTAAAATATACGCATTTTATCAAAAGGGATAAAAAAGGAATAAAGTATAAAATTTTTACCTCATCGGAGCTCCGACCGCCGTGCACGACGGCGCCGGCGACGGAGCCCACTGCCGGAATTTCCCCTTTTCTTCGGACCTGCAGAGAAAAAAGGGAAGAGTAAGAGTTTTTTTAAAAACAAGCAGCTCAAATGATTTTTTTTCTGATTTTATGGCCTTTAATAGCCCCTTAAAACGACGTCGTTTTGGGGCTGGCCTTTAATGCCCAAAACGACGTCGTTTCACCCTGGCCCGATCCGACCCGACCCGCTCCGGCCTAGGATCCGCGTGTTTTTCATAGGAGGGGCTAATTACACTTTTAGCCCTCCCTTTTTTATTTCTTCCAATCAAGTCGCCTTTTTAAATTTGCCCAAAGTTTAGTTGGTTACAATCTGTCCTCACCCATGTCAAAGGCTTTTAAGGAAGGGGTTATTTCCGCTTGGGTCCCTTCACCTTTCAGCGTTGCGATAAGGGCCTTCTTTCTCTTTTATTTTCAAATTTACCCCAAGTATTCCGTTCTTAATTCAATTTTAGTCATATTTTAATCACTTTAATTATTTTACTATTAAATTCATTATTTTTATTATGCGTATTATTATTTATAATATTATTATTACTATTATTATTATTATTATTATTATTATTATTTTACTATTACTATTATTATTATTATTTTGCTATTATTACTATTTATATGTTTATTATTATTACTATTATATTTTACTATCATTTGTTTATTATTGCTATCTATTATTATTACCATTATTGCTACCATTATTTTCATTATCATGTTACTAATATTATTTTTACTTATATTATTATTATTATTGTTTTATTATTATTGTTAGTATTAATGTATTATTTTCATTTTCATTTCATTATCACTTATATTATTATTCTCACCTTATTACCATTATTTTATATTTTATTGTTTTATTATTTAATTATCATCACTATTATTATTTTATTTTCATTATTATTGCTATTACTATTATTTGATATTCTCATTATTCTCATTATTATTATTAGTATTTTTATCTATATTTATTTTCTTAGTTTAATATTATTATTTATTTAATTTTTGTTCATATCTATGCTTATATTATTATTATGTATATACCTCTATTTTCACTCATATATTTATCATGTCTTATATATTTCTACTTATATTTGTATATCAATATTATTTTCATTATCGTTATTATCATTATTATTTTTCTTTTCTTTTCTTCTCATAAAACTTTCATTTTGTTATTTATTCTTCTATTATTTTCTTACTTTCATCTTTCATTATCTTCATTTTTGACTCGTTCATTTTATTCTATTTCGTTTTTCGTTATTTACGTTATCATTCGTACTAACACATTTATTCCCATTTTTGCTACGCATATCCGTATTATGATCTGTTTTTACATTCCATTATAAACTTGCATTACATCAATTCTCGCTTGACACAAAATGGATTCTTTTACAAAGGTAATATTCCGTATTTAGAAATTCGAGAGGTCGTGCCCTAAAGTATTGGGTTTCGATCCTTCTCGTTTGATCTAAATAACCGAATATCCTTTTAAAACAAATACATTTTTAAACTAAAAGCTTATTCTCGTGAACTCGAGATGTCGTGTCCTAATGCATTGGATGTGATGTTTTGTTATTCGAGATAATATTTTCTAAAACCAAGGCAATGTTTTGTATTTAAAAGCTCGAGAAATCGTGCCCTAAAGTATTGGGTTTCCTTTTCTCGTCCATTCTAAATAACAAAATATCCTTTCAATTAAATCCATAAGTTTTGAATAAAAGGCAAGTTCAACTTTAAAGGTCGAAATGTGGTGTCCTAAAGTATTGGATGTAACACTTCACCTTAAAACGATACGGTCCTTGGCATACATTTCCAATTTATCCAAATTTATTCTTCAACAACAAGAGGGATCGTATTTTGAATTCTTAAGTTTTCAACTTTCGACATTAAGACATTAGATAATCAATTAGGTACCAATTTTGGGCGTATCGAGGGTGCTAACCCTTCCTCGTACGTAACCGACTCCCGAATCCATTTTCTGATTTTCGTAGACCAAAATTGTGTTTTTGATAAATTAATCTGATTATTAAAAACAAACACTTTTTAAGGTGACCCGATCACACCTCATCAAAAAAGATTGGTGGCGACTCCTGTTTTTTTATTCGTTTTTAAAACCCACGTCGACCCCGTTTTTTTTTTCCAAAATTCAAAAATGGTTACGACATGGGAGATTGCTAAAGAATGTCTCACCACACATGATAAAGCATTCGCCACTCATCCAAAGGCAGTAGCCCAGGAACTCTTAAGTTACAACCACGCCATGATCGCCACTGCTCCTTATGGACCTTATTGGCGTCAAATGCGTAAATTCGCCACTATTGAGCTCCTCTCAAATCATCGCCTCAACTTGCTTAAACATGGAAGGGAATCCGAGGTGAAAACATCACTGCAACAGTTATATCAACTATGGAACAAGAAGAAAAGTAGTAACGGTGACAAAGTATTGGTGGAGATGAGGAGATGGTTCAGAGATGTTACTCTTAACGTGATACTAATGATGGTTGTAGGGAAACGAATACCAAATTCATACGAAGGTGTTGAAACCGTGGAATGGAAGAATTTGGTGCACGAATTCTTTGAACTAGCTGGGAAGTTCGTGGTGGCAGATGCATTGCCGTTTTTGAGATGGTTAGATATTGGTGGAGAAGAGAAGCGCATGAAGAAGGTATACAAAGAATTGGACCAACTTGTTGAGGGATGGCTACGAGAACACAGGGAAAAGATAGCTGAAAATGAGGCAAATAGTGAGGAAGATTTCATGGGAGTGATGCTATCTAAGCTCCGTGATGTTGAGGAACATGATGCCAATACCATCAACAAAGCCACCAGTCTCGTATGTTCATTTCTTAACCAAATTTTTTAATTATAATTCATATTTAATCTTTCTATTGCCTGCACATAATTGATGATTCCCTCTTTGTTGTCAATGTTTGGTGCTCATTTCTAATTGTTTGATTTGGTTTCTTTATATCGTCAGCAGTTTTTCATCACTTTGTGCTCTTTTTAATGTTGTCTGTCTACTCTTAACAGATCACCAGTTTTGTTTCCTATAAAATATTGGACACAATTGTTGCCTTGTTACATGATTTCTCCTGTGTTTTTTTTTTTTTTACAGAAATTTCTCGTGTTTTCAAAATGTGTGACGGAAATCAAAGTACGATTTTAAAATTAAATTTTAATTCAGATACCGAAATGTATATTTACCATAAAAAATTGTATAATTCTTTCTTCCTTTAATAAAATTATTTTGGCTCTAAATCCAATAAATACTAATATTTTTATGATACATGATGTAACAGAATCTTGTATTAGCTGCAGAAGACACCACATCGATTACAATGACATGGGCTTTAGCTTTATTGCTTAATAATCGAGATGCATTGAACAAGGTCCAACAAGAATTAGACATCCGTGTTGGCAAGGATAAACTGTTAATATCATAATCAGACACCAAAAACTTAGTGTACATTCAATCCATCATTAAGGAAACGCTACGTCTATATCCTCCTGCTCCACTTTCAGTGACCCATGAAGCCATTGAAAATTGTATAGTTGATGGATACGATATTTCAGCTGACACTTGGCTTATTTTCAATCTTCACAAGATTCATCGTGATCCCCACATATGGACAGACCCATCTGAGTTTCGACCAGAAAGATTTATGACCACCCACAAAGACTTTGATGTGAGAGGACAAAATTTTGAATTGATTCCATTTGGTAGTGATAGAAGAATGTGCCCTGGAATTTCATTTGCACTTCAAGTTTTACATCTTACGTTGGCTAATGTGTTGTATTGGTTTGAGTTTAAAACTCCATCAGGCGAAGCAGTCAATATGCGTGAAGCACCAAGATTAACGAGTCCTAAAGCAACTCCATTAGAAGTTTATATGTCTCCTCGCCTTCCTGCTTTTGTTTATAATTCTAATACCTAATTTAGTTGTTATAAATTTCTACATCATATAAAAATTACCCTTTGTAGAAAAAAAATTTATAAATTTTCATTCAGTTAAACATGTTAGCACTCTTTTTCTTTTGTATTTTCTGCATTATTATAAATCCGTTTTGAAGATTTCCTTTATATTATGACTTAGGATGATGTGGTTTTGATACAGCAATTTATATGTGTTATGTTTTAATTGCTTTTTATTGTCACATCGTTTTAAAAAAAAAAAATGAATTCACATGTTTGCCTTTACTTCAAAAAGAAATATGTTTGACTTCAACTGCAGAAGTTATTGAAAGTTTTTAGGTGAGCTTCTTAATATCAACATTTTATGAGCTTTGATAAAGATAAATTTTAACCAGTTATTTTTATAAACTTCTAACAACTATTAAAATCATCAATTATTTACTTAAATTCTTAATGAAAAAAAAATAATTTTCTAATCAAATACTCAAAGTCCTATTGAAATTCCAAGTTTGTTGATAAGTGCCAAAAGTAACATATTTTAATCACGTTCTTAATCCGTTTTTAGGTGATTATTCGATGTAAATTGTGAGTTTTATACTCCTAATCCATTAAATTCATATTTTTATGCTTAATTGAACATTTGGGATCAAAAAACGAGCGAAAAACAGAAAAATCGAAGCAAGCTATAAGAGTCACACGAGATGGCCCATTCCACACGGCCGTGTGATCCACACGGGCGACCACACGGCCATGTGATCCACACGGACGACCACATGGTCATGTGGTAGGTCATGTCGATTTCGTGAATTTACATCCTAAACTGTAGGAAATTGCCTTTTTTATATTTTTCGAGCATTCTAAGACGTATATATGATAAAAATAAGAAGAAAAGAGTGGGCAGTCATAGAATATTCAAGAAAATAATTTGAAAAACACTATTGAAGCTTATTCTAAAGCAGATTTCCGTCAAGATTGAAGATTCCTAGTTGATTTCTTAGGAGATTATCATGAGTTTCTTTATTTATTTCGGTTATACTATCTCTTGGATGTTTTTATTTGCAAGCATAAACTAATTTTCTAAATACTTAGGGGAGATGAACCCTATGATGGTTCTGTATTTTGATTTTTATTTTACACAATAAATACTTGGATTTCTCAATTATGTGTGTTTAATTCTTGGTTTGGTATTTCTAGGTTATTGATCCATGTTTAATGTGCTTAAATCAGAGGAGGAATAGACCCTGTTTAAGAGTAGATCTAGCGTAATTGAGTGGAGTTGCATGCAATCCTAGAAATAGGATGATATAAATCTACCAGATTAGAGTCAATCTAATAGGGGAATCTATAGATCGAGTTAATGCGATAATAGGGTTCTAATTAGAAAGAAATTCTAATTAATCAACATAGAGTCAGTTGCTCTTACTCTCGAAAGAGATATTAGCATAATTTGGGGATTTCTACGGGTTAAGATACTAAATAAAGAAATTGCGTAATTTAGATTGATAGTAACAGATGAAATCTAGGTGAATTCTTTCCTGGGTATTGTTTCACTTCTTGGTGTTTACTCGATTATTTTCGTATTTTATTCTTTGTTGTCTTCGTTAGTTAATCAATTTAGTTAACTTTAGTTTTTAATCAATCACTCGATTTATTCAGTTAAATAATAGAAAGACAGTAATTGCTAGTACTTTTAGTCTTCGTGGGAACGATATCTTTGCTCACCGTAACTATATTATTAATTGATAGGTACATACATTTGTCTTGGTCAAATTTTTAGTTAGTTTCGTGAACTGATGACATGACACATTGACCAACACATCATAAATTCACAATCTCTTTATATGATACATAACAAAATATCCTCTAATTAACTCTATATCTTACAAACAACAATATTCTCTAGCTACCATATCCATCAACTATTTATTCAAGTTAACTGATTTGTCAAGAAACTAACTAAAAATTTAACTAAAACAAGTGCACCTATCAATTAATATTATAGCTACGGTAAGTAAAAAAATCGTTCACACAAAGACTAAAAGTACTAGTAACTACCGTCTAAATAACAATATATCTCACAAATAACAATATTCTCTAACTACCAAATCCATCAACTATTTACTCAAATTCCTAATGGAAAACATAATTTTCTAACCAAATACTCAAAATCCTATTAGAAATCCACCTTTATAAAAATTCTTAAAAAATTGTTAATTAAAATTTATAAAATTTAAAACGCCAAAATATTAATTTTATAATTTTTAAATAATTAATATAATTTTTAATAATGTTTTATGATTTTTCAACATATCTATTTATAAACTCGAAAGGGAGCTGAACAACAAAACAGAAACGCATATTGCAGTAACCCAAAACCTGAAGATTAGCCATGCACTTGCTATCTTCTTTTTCCCCCTTTTTGTCAGCATGCTCCCCCTACACACACCAAGAAGAAGTTTTCAAATTTCGAACCAAATCAGCAAGTCGAGCCTTGCGAGTATGCAAGCGTTGAATGCCAATGTTAATAGTATCAGTTTCTTGCCACATGTTTTTGGTCCACATCTAGTAAATCATGGGAGTAAACCAAAACAAATGATTTAAGTCTTAACATACACACATTAATTTAACAACCTCATCTTTATATCTAAAAATTTAGATCATTCACCAGTTGTATATCAAGTAAAACACTTTTTTACATTCTCAATTCACTCACAATTACAAGTTTCTCAATAAACGGATAAGTATTACAACCCTCGGTATAAATCTTATACAAGTCTCAAGCATATATACTAATTTCGACTAACTAACATACTAGATCATTTAGCATAATTTAATGAATTTAACATTGTCATTTAGCGATAATTAAAATTTTAAAATTTGAAAAGTATAGAAATCAAATTAAAGCCACAACTTTCGCAAAGTATAAAGACAAATAGCAGAATTTAACCTTATTAACCCTATAAATCCAACTCCCTCATCTCTGCTATTGCATATAGATCATAGATTAAAGTAGGAATCCAGCAATGGATTATTTCCATTCAGTCACCGCAACTTCAATCATTCGTCCAAAGGTCGTAATCATGGAACTCTTAGGTTACAACAACGCCATGATCGCCACTGCTCCTTATGGACCTTATTGGCGTCAAATGCGTAAATTCGCCACTATTGAGCTCCTCTCAAATCATCGCCTCAACTTTCTTAAACATGTAAGGGAATCCCAGGTGAAAGCATCACTGCAACAGTTATATCAACTATGGAACAAGAAGAAAATTAGTAACAGTGACAAAGTAATGGTGGAGATGAAGAGAAAATTTTTTTAATTTCATTTCGGTCCTTCCAATACAAATTTCTTGAATTTGCTTCTGTTAAAAGGAAAATTTTAGCCTAAATAATTTAACAATTGTTTCTTAAGCATGCTCCTAAAAGTTCAATTCAACATTCATATTGATTTCAGAATAGCTTTGGAAAATCTCCAAAACCTATTCTATATATATATTTACGCAAAATTAAAATGATTTTACATCCTCCTCTAACTTTTTAAACTATTAATTTTTTAGAAATCCAACCATTGAATTTGTGAAGACATTTGTATATGCATATAAAATTTTGAATCGATTTGATATTTTTATCATATTGGTCTAAAATATTGCCATATTAATATATATTTAATGGTTAAATTTTTTTTCACAAAACTTATAAATTAGCAGGTATTAATTATGCCTGGGGAACTGCTACTGCTACTGCTGGTCTATAGATGTGAACGGTCACTGCGTAAAAGGTGAGTTCCAGCTGTTATTGATTTGATTGGGTTTTGAGTTGTTTTTTAGTTTCTAGTTTGTTTGGTCTGGTTGGTGTTTGGTTTTTTAAGTTCCGTTCGGTTTCTTTTGTTGCTTCAGGATTTTTTCTTTCTTTGTTTTCGTTTGGGCTATAGCCCAATTGCTTATGTTGTTTTGGTTTCTTTTCTCTAATAATATAGCCCAGTCAGATTTTATTCAAAAAGTTATGTTAAATTTAACATTCATAATTTACATAAATAAAACATGAAAATCAACTGTTGAATTATTAAAATATTAATCATATAAAAATTATAAAAAAAAATATAACATCACTATAGCTTTACATTTATGTAACTATCATCTCCCTATATTTAATGATGATGACAGACTAAATTACGTAAACACCACCACATTGCATATATATATGTATGTATGTATGCATCTTAGATTGAAAGTAGGAACTTGGCGATGGATTATTTCAATTCACTCAAAGCAACGTCAGTTGTTGCAATCATTGCTTTTCCACTACTATTTCTTTTCTCTTTTCTATGGATATCAAGAAGAAACAAAAACTCGAAGAAAACAGCACCAGAAGCTGGTGGAGCATGGCCTATTATTGGTCATCTACGCCTCTTAGGAGGGCCACAGCCACCTCAAATAAGCTTGGCTAACATGGCTGACAAATATGGAAGAATGTTCACTATCAAGTTGAGTGTGCGTAGAGCTTTGGTGGTGAGCAATTGGGAGATTGCTAAAGAATGTCTCACCATACATGATAAAGCATTCGCCACTCGTCCAAAGGCAGTAGCCACGGAACTCTTAAGTTACAACCACGCCATGATCGCCACTGCTCCTTAAGGACCTTATTGGCGTCAAATGCGTAAGTTCGTCACTGTTGAGCTCCTCTCAAATAATCTCCTCAACTTGCTTAAACATGTGAGGGAATCCGGGGTGAAAACATCACTGCAACAGTTATATCAACTATGGAACATGAAGAAAAGTAGTAACAGTGACAAAGTATTGGTGGAGATGAAGAGATGGTTCAGAGATGTTACTCTTAACGTGATACTAATGATGGTTGTAGGGAAACGAATACCAAATTCATACGAAGGTGTTGAAACCGTGGACTGGAAGAAGTCGGTGGACGAATTCTTTGAAATAGGTGCGAAGTTCGTGGCGGCA
This sequence comes from Gossypium sturtianum, assembly GCA_025698515.1. Taxonomy (NCBI): domain Eukaryota; kingdom Viridiplantae; phylum Streptophyta; class Magnoliopsida; order Malvales; family Malvaceae; genus Gossypium; species Gossypium sturtianum. The sequence goes on from CM046948.1 coordinate 161,856,783, forward strand.
GATGCATTTCCGTTTTTGAGATGGTTAGACATTGGTGGAGAAGAGAAGCGCATGAAGAAGGTAGCCAAAGAATTGGACCAACTTGCTGAGGGATGGCTACGAGAACACAAGGTAAAGATAGCTGAAAATGAGGCAAATAGTGAGGAAGATTTCATGGGAGTGATGCTATCTAAGCTCCGTGATGTTGAGGAACGTGATGCAAATATCATCAACAAAGCTACCAATCTCGTATGTTCATTTCTTAACCAATTTTTTTTAATTATAATTCATATTTAATCTTTTTTATTGCCTGCACATAATTGATGATTCCCTCTTTGTTGTCAATGTTTGGTGCTCATTTCTAATTGTTTGATTTGGTTGCTTTATATCATCAGCAGTTTTTGTTCACTTTCTGCCCTCTTTAATGTTTTTTGTATACTCTGAACCGATCACCTGTTTTGTTTCCTATAAATTTAAACACTTGTTGCCTTGTTTCATGATTTCTCTTGTGTTTTCAGATAATTTAAGTGGGGTTCTTTTGACAATTTTTAAGTTTATCGAATAGAATTGTTGTTCGATAGATTCTTTTAGTTACTTGGATTGGATTTTTGATATTGATAATTTAATTTTTTTTCTTCTTAAAATACCACTTGAGCTTTGTTTATGACTCATCTGAGTTTCGACCAGAAAGATTTATGACTACCCACAAAGACTTTGATGTGAGATGACAAAATTTTGAATTGATTCCATTTGGTAGTGGTAGAAGAATGTGCCCCGAAATTTCATTTGCACTTCAAGTTTTATAGCTTACGTTGACTAATGTGTTGCATTGGTTTGAGTTTAAAACCCCATCAGACGAAGCAATAGATATGCGTGAAGCACCAAGACTGATGAGTCCTAAAGCAACTCCATTAGAAGTTTATATATCTCCTCGCCTTCCTGCCTTTGTTTATAATTTCACTGGCTAATTTGGTTGTAACAATTACCCTTTGGACAATAAAAAATTATCATGTCAGTCAATTTGGATCTAAGATTTCATTCAGTTAAACATATTCTACATGTTTGACTTCTCTTCAAAAAGAAACATGTTTGACTTTAGATCTAAAGTTATTCAAAATTTTTTGGTGAGTTTCTTAATACGAGCTTTTCACGAGATTTCATAAAAGATAAAACTTTTAACTAGTTATTCACATAAACTTCTAACAACTACTAAAACCATCAATTATTTATTCAAATTCCTTAAAAAAATCTGACTGAAGAACACAATTTTCTAACCAAATATTTTAAGTCCTATTGAAAACCCAAGTTTGTAAAAATTCTTAAAAATTGTAAAAAAAAAAAAAAAATTGTTAATTAAAATATTTAAAAATCATAAAATTATATTTAAAAAATTAGCATTATAAATTTTACTTTTTTAATTAATATTTTTTTTTACATTTTTTTAAGAATTTTTACAAAGTTGGGTTTCTAATAGGACTTTAAATATTTAGTTATAAAATTATATTTTTCATTAGGAATTTAAGTAAATAGTTAACTATTTTGATAGTTGTTAGAGAATATTGTTACTTGTGAGATATATTATTATTTAGATGCTATTTTATCATGTGTATTGCATTTTACCTACGGATGGGTTTTTATTCATTGATTGATATGTGTTTTCAGCATAGGAAACATCGAGAGAAAATTTAGAATGGATGGATATATAATTTGTGGTGGATGGAAGACATGATTAATGCAAGTAGGAAAAAAAAAGTAATTTTAAAGCAAATTTTTTGGTAAAAGTATCTTGAAGGTCTTTGTATTAGGAGTTGGATTGTATTTTGCCTCCTTTACTTAAAAAATGAGCAAATTAGCCCCTATATTGATACATGCACGGATGAGGTGAAATTTATTAAACTTCATTCACCGAAGAAACCAATTTTCAAGTTTGGGAAATCAACTGACTTGCGACGATTTTTTAGATGGGATTCAGGCATTTCTAGGTTGAGATGTTTCATGACGTTCGAAAATCTATCTCTTAGCTTCGAAACACACTTTGAATCACTCAATTGTAAGTTCGGGAGCGCAAGTTATAATCGTTTTAGTAAATACTACGTGAGCAAAATTTTTGGACAGGATTATAATAGAAATTACGAATTTCTAACTTTTAATTCGAGTTTAAATCATATTGAGTTTAATTTTTAGGTTCAATTTTTATTATATATGAGTCTAATATTGTATTTATTAGGTTTTATTATTTTATTGTTCATTTATTTCGAATTTTGGATATTGTTTAAGCATTTTAAGTTGTTTAGGAGTTTTTGTTTCTTAGTTAAATAAGAAAATTTAGTTTAAAACTATTTCTTGTTTAGATAAATTAAAGGCTTAGCATAGTCGTACATAGTACGTGGAGCAGGATTTGTTGCAATCACTGGGGGTAGCGGATTATTATCAGCCATCTCCTCGGTGATATTGGTATCATCATCTTGCTCTTCCTCTATATACTGTAGACTTCGCCTTATTTCCCTACGATTTTTGCGAGAGGTACTTTCTATCTCACTATCAAAAAGTAATGGTCCTGACGGGTTTCTTCTAATCATAAACTAAAAATACCTGCCAGAAGCAATAAAAGAAAAGTTAGTAAAAGAATAAAAACACAAATAAATTGCAAATAAAAATAAAAATGGCTAAAGTAATAAAAATTAAGCGTTCCTAATATTCTAGTCCCCGGCAACGGCGCCAAAAACTTGATGGGCTCGAAACTAACTAATATTTCGACAAAGGCAAGCGCACCTATCGAACAGTAGTATAGTTATGGTGAGTCAAGAATATCGTATCCACAAGGACTAAAATTACTAGTATTAACTATCTTTTTATTATTTAGCCTAATATTTAAAGGAGTGTTTTAATCTAAAATTGAACTAACTAATTAACTATGAACGCGACAGAGAGTGAAGAGAGTAATCGAATAAACCAATGAATAAAGACAACACCCAAGGAAGAACCCACCTAGACTTCACTTATTATTCTGATTCTAAATTAAACAATTTATTCACTTGCCTTTATCCGTAGAAATCCCTAAATTAAGTTAATATCTCTTTCGAGACTAAGAACAACTGACTCTAGGTTAATTAATTGAAATATCTTTCTAATTAAAACCCCTATCGTCGCCTTAACTCGATCTATGGATTCCCTTATTAGATTTGACTCTAATCCTGTATATTTATGTCGCCCTATTTCTAGGGTTGCAATCAACTCCGCTTAATTATGCTAAATCTTCTCTTAAACAGGGACTTTTGCTCCACTGAATAAGCATATTAAACTTGAATTAATATCCTGAAAATATTAAAGCAAGGGTTAAGAACACATAATTAAGAACAGGAACAAGTATTTATCATGTAATTTAGATAATTAAATAATAAGATTCATCTAGGTTTCATCCTTCCTAGGTATTTAGGGAGTTTAGTTCATAACGTAAAAAGAAGACATCTCAGAATAAAGAAAACAACAAGACATAAAGAACCCAAAAACTTCTAAAGAACTTGATGGAGATCTTCAATCTTGGAGTGAATCCGCTTCCGAGATGATTCCGATGGCTTCCTTCGAGTAATTTCTTCGATCTACTCTGTGTGCTCCCTTAGGTCTTCCTCTAGTGTGTATTTATAGACTTTAGAATACCCAGAAACCCTAAAAATTGGCTTTTTTCCGCGTAAAAACGAAGCAGGGTGCGAAAAGGACACAGGCGTGTGATCAGCCCGTGTAAGGGTATCCAGGCCGTGTGAAAATTTGCATGGCTCGTAATTGACACGGGCTGGCACACGGCCATGTGTCCAGCCCGTGTGGTTCTGGCTTGGCCGTGTGGATCCTTAAGATGGCATGTTTTGTCTAGTTTTGGCTCGTTTTTCGCTCCTTTCGCTCCTTTCGCTTCTCTACGCTCTCCTAAGTATAGAAATACAAATTTAAAGGATTAGGAGCATCGAATTCACCAAATTATATAAATAAACATCCAAAAACACGCTAAGCGTGGGATTAAAATGTGTTACTTTTATGGTTTATCAATGGTTGTTCAAAATTAAAAGGAATCCTGATGGCACTATTGCCCGGAGGAAGGCTCGCCTAGTAGCAAAAGCTTGTTCTCAAGTTCCTGGCTGTGACTTCAAGGAAACGTTTAGTCCAGTCGTAAAACCTGCCACTATTAGAGTTATCCTAGCCATCTCTGTTTCCAAGGGATGGTTACTTCGACAAGTAGACGTCAATAATGCCTTTTTTAAATGGTGATTTAGATACTGAAGTGTTTATGCAACAACCACCGGGATATGTTCAGTATGATTCGATTGGAAAACCACTTGTGTGCCAACTAAAGAAAGCTCTATATGGTCTTCGTCAAGCCCCTCGCGCTTGGTTTGAGAAGCTCAAGTCCTTTCTTGTGTCTATTGGTTTCATTGTTTCGAAGTCTGATGCATCTTTATTTGTTTGAATCAAGGCTGAGTCTACACTCTTTGTTCTGGTATATGTTGATGACATCATTGTCACTGGAAGTGTGTCTACCGCTATTGAGTGGTTTGTTCGGTTTCAAAATGATGAATTCTCGCTCAAGGACATGGGTGGTCTCCACTACTTTCTTGGCATAGAGGTCACTCAATCTTCCTCGGGGTGTCTTCATCTATGTCAAAAAAAATACATACGTGATATTCTTGCTCGAGCGTCAATGATCAATACAAAAAGTGTCCATACTCCAATGATTAGCTCTTCCACGCTCTCCAAGGAGGATGGCGACCAATTAGAGGACCCAACAGAGTATAGGAGTCTTGCTAGTGCGCTACAATATGTTGTAATCACTAGGCCCGACATTGCTTATGCTGTAAATAGGATATGCCAATTTATGCATAACCCTACCACAGTGCACATGACTGCTCTAAAATGCATCCTGAGGTATTTATGTGGAACTCTTGACCTTGGGATTGTGTTTCAACCGGTCGTCCAGCTCTCTTTAGTTGCATATGCTAACGCTAAATGGGGTTGGATTTTGACGATCAACGATCCACCTCAGGGTATTGTGTTTATTTTAGGTCCACTCATGTGTCGTGGTGTTCTAAAAAGCAGCAAGCGGTTTCTCGTTCCACGACAGAAGCAGAATATAGGAGTCTTGCTGCAGCCACTAGTGAAGTTACTTGGCTACTTTCCTTGCTTCAAGAACTACATATTAAGTCTGAGGATACTCCACATATTTAGTGTGATACTTCTAGTGCTGTTGCAGTTGCAGCCAACCCTGTCTTACATTCTAGGCTTAAACATATAGAGCTTGACTTGTTTTTTGTTCGTGAGCGAGTTACGGATGAATCTATTTTTGTTGGTGAGGTTCCCGCGTGTGATCAAGTAGCGGATGTTCTCACTAATCCACTGTCAGTTTCATTTTTTTCTCGATTTAAAAACCTTCTTCAAGTCTTACCCGTCAAGTAGCTGGGTGAATATTAGAGTCAGTAGACTGTTAGTTTGTTATCAAAACTACCAAAACTGTTATGCAGCTAGAAAGTTGTTACAGAGCAGTTGATAACACAAGCTCTATATATACATTCTAAATGAACAGAGAAAGTAAGCAATCAAGAATCAAAAGTTGAATTAGTTTGTTGTGAGATATTTTCTATTCTCTCATACTGTTAACTCAAAGTTACCTAGTCTTTAACAAGAATTAAGGTAAATTTTATTTATTTCTTATTTTTTCAGTTAATATTTAAATATTAATATTATCTGTTTTATTTTAAACTCATTAGCATTTATATAATTTTATTTTACTTCTTTAAGCATGTGTTCTACAAATTAAATAAAATCTAAATATTAAAGATTTATATTGACATGTGAAAAAATAATTAGTATGATAAGCTAATTTTGCTTAATGTTTCGTTGTAACGGCAGTTAGAACAAAAATAGGCAGCACAAATAATAAGAGAAGAAAAGAATTGACACAACCAACCTACTCCTTACACAAAGAAGTAATTGCAGCCCCAATACCGACCTCAATTGTCACAAATCATTCACTCAAATATCTCACAATACAATCAACAAATCTCTCCAAATAATATTTAAAAAAGTGTCACAAAATAACCATAAAAACATAATAAAGCTGACAACAAAGACACCCAAAAAATTGTTCTCAACATAAGAAAGAAAGAAAGGCTAGTAATGAGAAAAACTCAAGAAAGTGAAAATCTCCCAGCTCTCTCTGTCGTTATTTATCAAGGGAGAATGAAGCTTATTTGTAAGCATTTATAGCAGCAAGATAAACTCCTTTAAATCAGCAGATAAATCCTTGAAAATCTCCCTTAAATAATTATGATATTTCTCTAAAAAAATAACTTTTTAATCATCAAGATATAATAAAACTTCAATGCTAATCAAATTATCTCAAGGAAGTAGATTGAGAGGCTTAATATCCAAATTAACCCATATTTCTAGTTTTGTCAAATATACCACATTCTAATGGATCGAATTCATCATAAACGGAATCTATTAAGACTCAATTCGATGGTCTAAGTAGAAAAATAATTTCATTATAATAAAACACGAAACAAGCAATAATTTTCTCCATATCTTAAAATTTAGGTTTCAAATCTGACAATTAACATTCTCTCATAATTATATTGTAATGTAAATTTTGATTGTAATGAAAAAAAATTAATTATTTATCAATTATCATCCTAAATGTGGGTTGCATGTAGAGCTTACAGAAATTAAAGTCAGGCTCAGACAAGTGTTTTTGTAATTTGGTAGTTGGATTAAAATTCAATTTTGAATCAACTGGATACGTAATGTGACCGCAGCCCTTGTTCGACAGATAGCATTATGGTTCAAAAGTTATTAATTCTATCTTTGCCGAGTTTGTTGACCGAGGAAAACCAAGTATAAATAAAAATATATAATTACTATCAATATATAATTTCTCTGGTCATTCTAAGGATCGTTGTAGGGAAGCGAATACCGAATTCATACGGAGTTGAAACCGTGAAATGGAAGAAGTCGTTGGACGACTTATTTGAACTAAGTGGAAAGTTCATAATATCAGATGCGCTGCCGTATCTGCGATGGTTGGACATTGGTGGAGACCTGAAGCTCATGAAGAAGGTAGCCAAAGATTTGGACCAAGTTGCGGAGGAATGGTTACGAGAGCACAAGGAAAAGAGAGCTGAAAATGAGGCAAATAGTTAATATATCTCCTCGCCTTCCTAATTTTGTTTATAATTCCATTAGCTAATTTGGTTGTTTATAAATTTCTACATCATACAAAAATTGCCCTTTGGACAATAAAAAAATAATTATCATGTAGGTCACTTTGGATCTAAATTTTCATTCAGTTGGCACTCTTTTTCTTTTGTATTTTCTGCATTATTATATATACGTTTTGAAGATTTCCTTTATATTATGACTTAGGATGATGTGGTTTTGATACAGCAATTTTATATGTGTTATGTTTTAATTGCTTTTTATTGTCACGTTATTTTTTAATTAAAAAAATGAATTCATATGTTTGATTTTACTTAAAAAGACTTCGGATCTTAAAGTTATTTAGAGAATATTGTGTTACATGGCTTATAAATAGATTGTGAACCAAATTTGTGATACGTTGACCCCAAATGTTAACCAGCATGTCATCAGTTCACAATCTCTATATATGATACAAAAAATATCTTTTAAATAATAATATTCTCTATCAACTACTGAATCCATCAACTATTTACTCAAATTCCAAATGAAAAACACAATTTTCTAATCAAATACTCAATTTTTTATTGAAAACCTAACTTTGTAAAAATTCTTTAAAAAAGTTGTTTGTTAAAAATTTATAAAATTTTGTCGAAACCTTTTTAAATGTTGATTTAAAAAACGGGGATCGACTTTTAAAAACGAAAATAGGAGTCGCCACCAATCCTTTTTTACTTAGGTGTGATTGGATCACCTTGAAAATCATTTTATTTCAAAATATTGATTTTAGTCCACGAAAAATAAGGAAAATAGGTTCAGGAGTCGGTTACGTATGAGGAAGGATTAGCACCCTCATAACGCCCAAAAATTGGTACCTAATCGATAAAATCATGTCCTAATATTGCAAATTTAAATTTTTTTAAAATAAAATCCTTTTTATTAGAAGAAAAACCAAAAAATTAATTTTTATGAGTTTTAAATAATTAATATGATTTTTAATAATTTTCTATGATTTTCAACGTATCTATTTATAAACTCCTAACAACTGTGCAGATAAGCAAAACATCTATCACCTGAGTTATGGCATAACTGAGCTAAACAAAAAAACAGAAACAGATATTGCAGCAACCCAAAAGCTGAAGATTAGCCATGCACTTGCATATCTTCTTTCTCTCCCTTTTTGTCAGCATTCTAGCTCTTCTCCCCCTATTTCCAAGAAGAAGTTTCCAAATTTCGAACCAAATCAGCAAGCCGAGCCTTGTGAGTATGCAAGCGTTGGATGTCAATGTTAATAGTATCAATTTCTTGCCACATGTTTTTGGTCGTAAATCACGAGAGTAAACCAAAATAAGTTATTTATGTACTCACGCATACACATATACTTATTTAACTTCACTTTTGCACCTAAAAACGAAAATTTAGGTTATACACTAAGTAAAACACTTTTTTACTTTCTCAATACACTCACAATTACAAATTCCTTAATAAATAAATAAGTGTTATAACCCATAGTATAAAAACTATACAAATCTCATAAATATCTCACAAATTAGGGGTTGGGAAATAGTATTCTTTGTATTACTATTATTGGCAAATGTGGCTCATTAGAACTTTTATTTTAAAAAACTATAAAATAAAAGTTTAATAAACGTAGAAGAGTATACAACCTTTCATTGTAAGTTGTTTCATTAAAAACTTTTACCAAGAAAATTTAGTAAGACAAAGCTTTCATTAAAGGAAAAGAGTACATGATGTTTTGGACTCCCCTTATTCACAATATCACCGAACATCTTTGGGTCCGTACATTCCAGTTTTATATATTAACCTTTCAAATATTACAACTGATATGTCTTGGTAAACACATCTACTAACTTATCACTAGAATTAAGGTAAATTTTATTTATTTCTTATTTTTTTCAGTTAATATTTAAATATTAATATTATCTGTTTTATTTTAAACTCATTAGCATTTATATAATTTTATTTTACTTCTTTAAGCATGTGTTCTAAAAATTAAATAAAATCTAAATATTAAAGATTTATGTTGACATGTGAAAAAATAATTAGTAAGATAAGCTAATTTTGCTTAATGTTTCGTTGTAACGGCAGTTAGTGCAAAAATAGGCAGCACAAATAATAAGAGAAGAAAAGAATTGACACAACCAACCTACTCCTTACACAAAGAAGTAATTGCAGCCCCAATACCGACCCCAATTGTCACAAATCACTCACTCAAATACCTCACAATACAATCAACAAATCACTCCAAATAATATTTAAAAAAGTGTCACAAAATAACCATAAGAACATAATAAAGCTGACAACAAAGACACCCAAAAAATTGTTCTCAACATAAGAAAGAAACAAAGGCTAGTAATGAGAAAAACTCAAGAAAGTGAAAATCTCCCAGCTCTGTCATTATTTACGAAGGGAGAATGAAGCTTATTTGTAGGCATTTATAGCAGCAAGATAAACTCCTTTAAATCTGTAGATAAATCCTTGAAAATATCCCTTAAATAATTATGATATTTATCTCTAAAAAATAGCTTTTTAATCATCAAGATATAATAAAACTTCAATGCTAATCAAATCATCTCAAGGAAGTAAATTGAGAGGCTCAATATCCAAATCAATCCATATTTCTAGTTTTGTCAAATATACCACATTTAAATGGATCGAATTCAGCACAAACAAAATCTATTAAGACTCAATTCGATGGTCTAAATAGAAAAACAATTTCATTATAATAAAACACGAAACAAGCAATAATCTTCTTCATATCTTAAAATTTAGGCTTCAAATCTAACAATTTACATTCTCTCATAATTATATTGTAATGTAAATTTTGATTGTAATGGAAAAAAAAATTATTTATTTATCAATTATCATCCTAAATGTGGGTTGCATGTGGAGCTTACAGAAATTAAAGTCAGGCTTAGGCTCAGGCTCAGACAAGTGTTTTTGTAATTTGGTAGTTGGATTAAAATTCAATTTTGAATCAACTGGATAGGTAATGTGACAGCAGCACTTGTTCGACGGATAGCATTATGGTTCAAAAGTTATTAATTCTATCTTTGCCGATTTTGTTGACCGTGGAAAAATATATAATTACTTTTGAAACATATATTAAAAGACAAATAAAGTGATGCTATCCCTTTGAAGAGAAAGGATTTTTAAAAATCCTGAAATTCAGGATAAAAATACCGACGTGGCATAAAACTATTGGAAAGGGATACAGATGACATGACGTCACTGTTTCATACAATCCTTTCCCCCCTTTGAATTATATAATTACCTAACCAGTTGAATTATATCAGTAGTGGAATAAGAAAATTTAATTTGAGGGATGAAATTAAATTACATTTTTTTATGATAATAAAAATATTATTTTATTATTTTATTTTCATAATTTTAAAGAATTAAATTAATTTTTTATTATTTTTGGTAATTTAAATTAAAATTTTACTAATTTAGGAGGTCATGGCCCCTGTGCTTCCATTACACTCCGCCACTAAATTATACAATTTGAATTTAATCTTTATATTTTAATTTTTGTAATTTTATTTTTTTAGTGATGCAGTTCCGCTCCATTAAAATAATTTCTCTGGTCAATGTACTCACGTTTCCACCGTGAATAATAACATAAAGAAGACGGAATATATATCCTTTGAACTATAAATTAAAAGACAAAAAAATGCTTTAGGCTGATACATGCGACTGTGAAATTACTTAACCCTATAAATACTACTCCCTCATCTCTGCTATTGCATACAGATCTTAGATTAAAGTAGGAATCCAGCAATGGATTATTTCCATTCAGTCACAGCAACTTCAATTGTTGCAATCATTGCTTTTCCACTACTATTTCTTTTCTCTTTCCTATGGATCTCAAGAAGAAACACAAACTCGAAGAAAACAGCACCGGAAGCTGGTGGAGCATGGCCTATTATTGGCCATCTCCGCCTCTTAGGAGGGCCACAACCACTTCATATAAGCTTGGGTAACATGGCTGACAAATATGGAAGAATGTTCACTATCAAGTTGGGTGCGCGTAGAGCTTTGGTGGTGAGCAGTTGGGAGATTGCTAAAGAATGTCTCACCACACATGATAAAGCATTCGCCTCTCGTCCAAAGGCAGTAGCCATGGAATTCTTAAGTTACAACCACGCCATGATCGCCACTGCTCCTTATGGACCTTATTGGCGTCAAATGCGTAAGTTCGCCACTATTGAGCTCCTCTCAAATCATCGCCTCAACTTGCTTAAACATGTAAGGGAATACGAGGTGAAAACATCATTGCAACAGTTATATCAACTATGGAACAAGAAGAAAAGTAGTAACAGTGACAAAGTATTGGTGGAGATGAAGAGATGGTTCAGAGATGTTACTCTTAACGTGATACTAATGATTGTTGTAGGGAAACGAATACCGAATTCATACGAAGGTGTTGAAACCGTGGAATGGAAGAAGTCGGTGGACGAATTCTTTGAACTCTCTGGGAAGATCGTGGTGGCAGATGTATTGCCGTTTTTGAGATGGTTAGACATTGGTGGAGAAGAGAAGCGCATGAAGAAGGTATCCAAAGAATTGGACCAACTTGTTGAGGGATGGCTACGAGAACACAGGGAAAAGATAGCTGAAAATGAGGCAAATAGTGAGGAAGATTTCATGGGAGTGATGCTATCTAAGCTCCGTGGTGATGTTGAGGAACATGATGCTAATACCGTCAACAAAGCCACCAGTCTCGTATGTGCATTTCTTAACCAAAATTTTCAATTATAATTCATATTTAATATTTTTATTGCCTGCACTGTATTGTTTAATTTGGTTTCTTTATATCATCAGTGTTAGTAAGTATAGGAAAACAGAAAGGAAATACAAAAAGAGTATTACGAAAATAGAAACGATTGCTAACAACCTAACTTATCTTATACACTAACAATCTGCTCTCTTTAATGTTGTTTGTCCACTCTGAACCGATCACCAGTTTTGTTTCCTATAAAATATTGGACACAATTGTTGCCTTGTTACATGATTTCTCTTGTGTTTTTTTTTTTTTTACAAAAATTTTTCGTGTTTTTAAAATGTGTGACGGAAATCAAAGTACGAATTTAAAATTAAAATTTAATTTAGATACTGAAGTGTATATTTATCATAAAAAATTGTATAATTCTTTCTTCTTTTAATAAAATTATTTTGGCTCTAAATCCACTAAATACTAATATTTTTATGATACATGATGTAACAGACTCTTGTATTAGCTGCAGAAGACACCACATCGATTACAATGACATGGGCTTTAGCTTTATTGCTTAAGAATCGAGATGCATTGAACAAGGTCCAACAAGAATTAGACATCCATGTTGACAAGGATAAACTGTTACTATCAGAATCAGACACCAAAAACTTAGTGTACCTTCAATCCATCATTAAGGAAACGCTACGTCTATATCCTCCTGTTCCACTTTCAGTGACCCATGAAGCCATTGAAAATTGTACAGTTGATGGATACGATGTTTCAGCTGGCACTTGGCTTATTTTCAATCTTCACAAGATTCATCGTGATCCCCACATATGGACAGACCCATCTGAGTTTCGACCAGAAAGATTTATGACCACCCACAAAGACTTTGATGTGAGAGGAAAAAATTTTGAATTGATTCCATTTGGTAGTGGTAGAAGAATGTGCCCCGGAATTTCATTTGCACTTCAAGTTTTACAGCTTACGTTGGCTAATGTGTTGCATTGGTTTGAGTTTAAAACCCCATCAGGCGAAGCAGTCGATATGCGTGAAGCACCAGGATTGACGAGTCCTAAAGCAACTCCATTAGAAGTTTATATATCTCCTCGCCTGCCTGCTTTTGTTTATAATTCCACTACCTAATTTGGTTTGTATCCAAATTTCTACATCATATAAAAATTACTCTTTATACAATAAAATATAATTACACCGGTTGTATGCAAATTTCTACATCATATAGAAATTACCCTTTGTCCAATAAAATATATTTATCATATAAAATTTTCTTTTGTATGTTTTATACAAGAAATTATTTTATGGAACCTTCTCACCATATATCTACGGTTCCTCCCAGTTAAAATAAAACACTTCATCTTTGATTTAGAAGTTTAGTCTAAATATAGATATGATGTGGAAAAAAAAAAAGATGATATGTCTTATTTTAATTAGAGAAAATCATAGATGATGTGATAGGAAAGGTTTATAAAATAATTACAAATTTGCAGTATGATGGTAATGTGTATACGTGTTATGTTTTAATTGTTTTTTATCGTCTTATCATTTTTTAATTAAAAAATGAATTAAAATGTTTGGCTGCTAAAGTTGTAACACCCTTAATTTCATTAAATTGTATTATTGAATTTTTTTTAAAGAAATTAATTGAACTTTTATTACTCTATTTTTTTTTTTGTAAAAATAGCTCACTATATCGCATGTGTCAAATATTCATTGAGTCACATTACGTCATTTGGTATGAATATCAAATTGAACATCGAAACCAAACTTAAGCACCAAATTAAAACAAAAAAACTCATATACCAATTAAAATTTGAAACTAAAATCAAATAACAAATGTTATATTAATCCTATTTTCCTTTTATATTCTCACTTTCTTTGTTTATCCTTCTTTTCTACTCAATCAAACATTCCTTGAATTTAATAGTTACCCATTTTAGCATTTAGCAATATAAGTAAAACAAGCAACAACCCCAAACACTTTGAGAATCCAAACATCATACAATTTTCCTAGAAAATCCTCAATTACCAAGACAATTTGAAAACAGCATCCAATTAAAGATCAAATTATAAATTTATCATTATACTAATTTGTAATATTTTAAAATTTGAAAGATTACAAGGTAATTTTGCCATTGGGGGCTAAGGTCACCACTTGCCCCATTGTCTACGCCCATGTTATTTTTTTTTATTTAAGGTAAAACAAAACCCTTACATTGAATGATCTTCACATAATCACCGAAATTACATTGAATTTTCACCATATTATCACTATCAAAATCCTTATATAATTTTCAAGTATAATATACCTTTCTATTACATTAACGCTTATTTATCATCAAATTTCTCTAGAAGTATTCAAACTCAGTTCCTTCAACTTGTAAATTTTAATGTGAATTAGAACAAGTGACGTTGTAATTCTACCCCACTAAATTAATTTCCTCCCTCAATATACTCGGTCAACAATACAGCAAAGATAGAATTAATATATTTTAAACCATATATTAAAAAATAAAAAATAAAATGCTTGACTCAAACAATAACGGTTAAATTAAATTATTAATTTTGTACCATACATAATATTTTTCAATTGGAACATGTTAAGTTATTAGACTTTTCGAATTTTGAAATTTCAATCGTCACACAAGTGACAATCATTGATAAATTAATTAGATTTTTTGTGAGTAATATGTGAAAATAACAAGTTGATATAACATTACATATATGATGATATGTTTACCGCTTCTGATTTTGGAAATAACATATTTTAATGAATTTAACATTGTCATTTAGCGATAATTGAAATTTTAAAATTTGAAAAATATAGAAATTAAATTAAAAACACAACTTTCGCAAAGTATAAACACGAATAGCAGAATTTAACCTTATTAACCCTATAAATCCAACTCCCTCATCTCTGCTATTGCATATAGATCATAGATTAAAGTAAGAATCCAGCAATGGATTATTTCCATTCAGTCACGCAACTTCAATCATTCGTCCAAAGGTCGTAATCATGGAACTCTTAGGTTACAACAACGCCATGATCGCACTGCTCCTTATGGACCTTATTGGCGTCAAATGCGTAAATTCGCCACTATTGAGCTCCTCTCAAATCATCGCCTCAACTTTCTTAAACATGTAAGGGAATCCCAGGTGAAAGCATCACTGCAACAGTTATATCAACTATGGAACAAGAAGAAAAGTAGTAACAGTGACAAAGTAATGGTGGAGATGAAGAGAAAATTTTTTTAATTTCATTTCGATCCTTCCAATAAAAATTTCTTGACTTTGCTTCTGTTAAAAGGAAAATCTTAGCCTAAATAATTTAACAATTGTTTCTTAAGCATGCTCCTAAAAGTTCAATTCAAAGTTTTACATTATTAAAATATTAAAATATTAATACATTATTAATACAAAGTATTAAAATATTAATCATATAAAAAATTATAAAAAAGAAAATATAACATCACTATAGTTTTACATTTATGTAACTATCATTTCCCTATATTTAATGATGATGACAGACTAAAGTATTAATTTCATGGAAAACAATATGTGAACCAATTTCATTTTTCATCTTGTTTTCTATTCGGGAAAAAAAATGTGTTCAACGAAAATTACTTCGTTGATTTTCTAATGGCTTCAAATTTCCAATTTCAGTAACGTAAGTTAATGAAAGATCAAGATACGATAATTACGTAAACACCACCACATTGCATATATATGTATGTATGTATGCATCTTAGATTGAAAGTAGGAATTTGGCGATGGATTATTTCAATTCACTCACAGTAACTTCAGTTGTTGCAATCATTGCTTTTCCACTACTATTTCTTTTCTCTTTTCTATATGTCGAAACTATTTTTAAAGTTTTTATAAAACGGAGATCGACTAAAAAAAAACGGAAATGGAGTCGCCACCAATCCCTTTTTACTTAGGTGTGATTGGATCACCTTATAAAACGTTTTATTTCAAAATGTTGATTTTGGTCCACGAAATACAAGAAAAACGGGTTCGGGGGTCGGTTACGTATGAGGAAGGGTTAGCACCCTCATAACGCCCTAAAATTGGTACCCAATCGATAAAATCATGTCCTATTGTCGAAAATTTGAAAAATTTTAAAATATGATCCTTTTATTAGAAAGAAAACCAAGACTTACATATTTCAAAGAAATAAGATGTCATATACAGTAAGTTAGGACATAACATCTCACGACTTTGAAATTAGATTCGCCTTTATTTGTGAAAAATTCTTATCTCGAAACACAAAACATCATATCAAGTAAGTTAGGATACAACGTTTTGAACTTTTGAGAATAAGTTTTGATTTGGAAATTTATGAATTTCAGTTTTAAAAGAAAATGGATACTTAATATTTTAAGTTCAACGATAAAAATCGAAACCCAGTGAGTTAGGGCACAATTTTTCTCGAAGTCCCCAAATATTAGATATCACCGTATTTTTTTAAAATTATTTGAATAAAATGCGTCAATTCAAAAGGTATTTTTATAAAACAATGGTTTGATTATTACAACATACATATTTAATAGCAATTCTACATAATTACAAATTATACTAATAATAAATAATAAAAGAATATAACATGAATAAATATATAAAATACTATGTAAAGCAATAATAACGATTAAAAGGACATAAATAAATAAACATGAGATAAAATAAGTAGCAATAATTGAAATAACAAAACCAGATGAAAAAGGAAATAACATATTTAAACATTGAGATATAAAAATAAAAGAATGGGACAATTTTTAAAATGATTTAATATATATATAAAGTAAAAAAATATACTTATAATGAATATATAATTTAATAATTTAATACATATATAAATGATTATAAAAAGAATTAGTAAATAATATATAATATTTCTATATAAAAACATATATATATAATGTGCTAATCATAAAATTACATTTGTAATAAACAATATAAATAAAATAGGTTATATAATATAAATAGATTTTATATAAAATAAAAATTTAAAAATAATATATGATATAATCAAATACTATATAATATACAAATTAAGAAATACAATGTAATAAATAATATATAAATTATAAAATAATATATAAATTATATTAAACCAAGCAAATAATACATAATAATAATTAAATATATAAGGATAATACATGTAAAATATATATATGAATTTTATACTATTAGCAAAATTAATATATAAATAATAAGAATAATATAACATTTTAATATAATAAAATAATTAAATATAGTATTAGAATATTTTTTTAAAATTAAAAAAGATTTTAAAATGATGAGGATTAAATAGTAATAAAATAAACATAAAAGGATTAGATCGAAACGCGTGTCACACTGCAGGGATTAATATGGCAATTATGCCTTTTTCCAAAACGACGTCGTTCTGATTTCGGCCCTTAAGCAGCTTGAGGGACTAAATTGGAACAAAAACATATTTCTATGGCTAATTAAAAAAATAAAAAAATTAAATTGGACGAAATTAAAATTAATAACATTGCGGAGGGACCAAAATGGTAAATATCCCTTTTTATAAAAACACGCGGATCCTCCCCGGGTTTTCGGGTCAACGCGCGGATCCTTACCCAGAACGACGTCGTTTTATGCTTATCAGCTTAAGCAAAAACGACGCAGTTTCCTTTTTATTATATAAGTTAAAAATTTGCTAAAAAAATCATTTTAACATTTTAAAAAAAAAAAATTGAATGAGAGTTCTGAAATGCTCTCCCCTCCCTTCGGCCTAGGGTCCAACTCCGGTCCTGCCTCCAGTGATGCGCCGCCGTACGCGCCGTCGTACGCCCCACCTCAGATGGCGGTCGGAGGCCAATAACTCCGCGATTTAAAATGTAATCCTTTCGTGTTATTTTTTTAAAACAGTATTTGTATAAAAAACGCATAGATTGAGAATAAAAAGTAAAAAAAAAAATGAAAATAACGGAGAAAATCACATTTGTAACCTAGTTTCTTGTATTTTATTTCTCTCTGTTATTCTATCAATATTTGAGTATTCTCTGTGTATGTATCTTTTTGTTACAAATGGTTTTGGGGTTTTTATAACCCAAAAATTAAAAAGGAAACACATATTTTGTCTGATTTGCTGTTTTTTTTTTCCTTTTTGCAGGTGAGGAGCGGAGATCTCGGTGGTGACTGGGCGTGGATTGCGGCGCGAAGAGAGGCTGGTGGCTGTGGCACTTGCGGCGCGAAGAGGGGGCTATGCTGGCTTGCGGCGCGAGGGTAGCTTAGGGTTTCAGAAACCCTTAGTTTCTGATTAAGTTTTGGGCCCGTTTGATTTTGGGTTTGTTTTGGTAATTGGGCCTGGGGGTCTAGTTGGGTAATCTGTTTTAGTGTTTAACATTGGGCTAAGGGTGTAATGGGCTTCGGGTGTATTTGGACTGTAACATAAAATGGACATTTGGTAAAATGGACATTTGGGTTTTATTTTTATTTTCATTATTTCTTTGGTTTTTTTTGAATGTAACAGGCCCGGGCAAAATGGGCTGACTACACTATGGATATCAAGAAGAAACACAAACTCGAAGAAAACAGCACCAGAAGCTGGTGGAGCATGGCCTATTATTGGTCATCTACGCCTCTTAGGAGGGCCACAGCCACCTCAAATAAGCTTGGGTAACATGGCTGACAAATATGGAAGAATGTTCACTATCAAGTTGGGTGTGCGTAGAGCTTTGGTGGTGAGCAATTGGGAGATTGCTAAAGAATGTCTCACCATACATGATAAAGCATTCGCCACTCGTCCAAAGGCAGTAGCCATGGAACTCTTAAGTTACAACCACGCCATGATCGCCACTGCTCCTTATGGACCTTATTGGCGTCAAATGCGTAAGTTCGTCACTGTTGAGCTCCTCTCAAATAATCGCCTCAACTTGCTCAAACATGTATGGGAATCCGAGGTGAAAACATCACTGCAACAGTTATATCAACTATGGAACATGAAGAAAAGTAGTAACAGTGACAAAGTATTGGTGGAGATGAAGGGATGGTTCAGAGATGTTACTCTTAACGTGATACTAATGATGGTTGTAGGGAAACGAATACCAAATTCATACGAAGGTGTTGAAACCGTGAACTGGAAGAAGTCGGTGGACGAATTCTTTGAAATAGTTGCGAAGTTCGTGGCGGCAGATGCATTTCCGTTTTTGAGATGGTTAGACATTGGTGGAGAAGAGAAGCGCATGAAGAAGGTAGCCAAAGAATTGGACCAACTTGTTGAGGGATGGCTACGAGAACACAAGGAAAAGATAGCTGAAAATGAGGCAAATAGTGAGGAAGATTTCATGGGAGTGATGCTATCTAAGCTCCGTGATGTTGAGGAACGTGATGCAAATATCATCAACAAAGCTACCAATCTCGTATGTTCATTTCTTAACCAATTTTTTTTAATTATAATTCATATTTAATCTTTTTATTGCCTGCACATAATTAATGATTCCCACTTTGTTGTCAATGTTTGGTGCTCATTTCTAATTGTTGATTTGGTTGCTTTATATCATCAGCAGTTTTTGTTCACTTTCTGCCCTCTTTAATGTTGTTTGTATACTCAACCGATCACCTGTTTTGTTTCCTATAAATTTTTAACACTTGTTGCCTTGTTTCATGATTTCTCTTGTGTTTTCAGATAATTTAAGTGGGGTTCTTTGACAATTTTTAAGTTTATCGAATAGAATTGTTGTTCGATAGATTCTTTTAGTTACTTGGATTGGATTTTCGATATTGATAATTTAATGTTTTTTTTCCTCAAAATACCACTTGAGTTTGGTTTTTATAACATTTTTTAATTTGTTATTTTTTTCTAATTTTATTAAAATTCGGTGATATGGACCAATCAAGTTTAGAGACCGACACATATGCTACATCATTAGCTGATGTACTATATGTATAAATATGATTAGTCTACATCATTCAATTTTAACGGAATTACATTGTCTAAAATGTGTGATAGAAACCAAAGTATCAATTTGAACATTAAAACCTAACTTAAATACCAAAAAGTAAATATACTATAAGAAATTGTATAATTCTTTCTTCTTTTAATAAAATTATTTTGGCTCTAAAACCACATAATAGTAATCTTTTTATTATACATGATGTAACAGTCTCTTGTATTAGCTGCAGAAGATACCACATCAATTACAATGACATGGGCTTTAGCTTTATTGCTTAATAACCGTGATGCATTGAAAAAGGTCCAACAAGAATTAGACAGCCATGTTGGCAAGGATAAACTGTTAGTAACAGAATCAGATACCAAGAATTTAGTGTACCTTCAATCCATCATTAAGGAAACACTACGTTTATATCCCGCTACTCCACTCTCAGTGCTCCATGAAGCCATTGAAGATTGCACAGTTAATGGATACAATGTTTCAGCTGGTACTTGGTTTATTTTTAATCTTCACAATATTCAACGTGATCCCCAAATATGGACAAACCCATCTGAGTTTCGACCAGAAAGATTTATGACCACTCACAAAGACTTGGATGTGAGAGGGCAAAATTTTGAATTGATTCCGTTTGGTAGTGGTAGAAGAATGTGCCCCGGAATTTCATTTGCACTTCAAGTTTTACAACTTACGTTGGCTAATGTGTTGCATTGGTTTGAGTTTGAAACCCCATCAGACGAAGCAATCAATATGCGTGAAGCACCAGGACTAACGAGTCCTAAAGCAACTCCATTAAAAGTTTATATATATCCTCGCCTTCCTGCCTTTGTTTATAATTCCACTGGCTAATTTGGTTGTAACAATTACCCTTTGGACAATAAAAAAATTATCATGTCAGTCAATTTGGATCTAAGATTTCATTCAGTTAAATATATTCTACATGTTTGACTTCTCTTCAAAAAGAAACATGTTTGACTTTAGATGCTAAGGTTATTCGAAATTTTTGGGTGAGTTTCTTAATACGAGCTTTTCACGAGATTTCATAAAAGATAAAACTTTTAACTAGTTATTCACATAAACTTATAAAACTTTTAACTAGTTATTCACATAAACTTCTAACAACTACTAAAACCATCAATTATTTATTCAAATTCCTAAAAAAAAATTGACTGAAAAACACAATTTTCTAACCAAATATTCTAAGTCTTATTGAAAACTAGAGCTGTACATGGGCCGGGCTACCTGGCCCGGCCCGAAGGCCTGCCTCAAAAATGGGAGGGTTCGGGTAAAAATATAGGCCCAAAAAATGGGCTTGGGCAAAAAAACGAGGCCCGTTTAAAAAACGGGCCGGGCCTCGGGTATGATTTTTTTTGCCCGGGCCCAGCCCGGCCAGGCCCGAAATATTTTAGTATTATTTTTTATTTTTTTATTAATAAAATTTTAACTTTAGAACATGTGTTTATTTTATTTCATATTTAATTTCTTTAAAATTGAATTTTTGAGAATATGAAAAAATTATTATTAAATTAAGCTAAACAAATTAAGCATCTATTTTACTTGTGCATATTAAAAATTATATTTTAATTATTAAATATAATAAACTTGTGCATTGCAGAGAGATGAAACTAATTTACTAATAGACATACGATTAAAATCAAACCAAGTATAGTCTAGTCTAAGGGGAAAGGTGCCCTTACAAGCACTAGGATCCTTGTATTATTGGAAATGCATGGCCAAAATTGTGCTTGCTCCAATGAAACAAGCCACTTCATATTTATATGCGCATACACATACATAGAAATACGCACTCATGATTGACATTTGCATAAAAGTTTAGATAGCTTATTCTTAATGAACTCAAATATACTCTGATATTAGTGAATAAACTTTGAAAAGTTTGATTGTGTATTCTATTTTCGTAAAGTACAAAATTAAATGGTAGAATAGTATCATTATGAGATTCAAAGTAGAAAATAAGCATCTATTTTCTTTAAATGTATTTGATTCTCATAACATGATTATTTTGCATAATTTCTTGTGTATAATTCGGTTTATTTTTTAATTAGTCGCTACTAAATTAGTATTTTTATGATTTAATTCTTGTAGGGGATGCAATTGATCGAAAGTATGCTAAAAGGGCCAAATTGAGAGAAAATTATGGAAATGGGGGCCAAATCAAAAGATGGAGGAAGCCAAGGACTCATCAAATAATTTGACTTTGTAAAAAGCCAAAAATAGGGAATTTTATTTTAAGTTTATTTTAATTTTATTTATTTTTAATTTTATTATTTTAGATTTTATATTAATTAATCTAGCCTATTTTTAGTAAACCCCATGTATATAAATAGGGGTTATTTGTATTTGGATAATCATCAATCAATTAGCTCTTTCCTATTCCTATTTGGTGTTTAATTTCTCTCTTTTCCTATTTCAATTTAGAATAGGATTTCTTTTGTTTTTTTCTCTTCAAGCAACGTCCAACATTCTGCCCATTTCAACTCTTTTTGTTTCTTTTCCCAAAATTGGTTTAATTACCTTCCAAACCCCTTTCCTTTCCAAATTCCATCATCCCTTACCAAAGCCCCAACACTTTCCACAACCTTCAAGCATGAGTGAAATCATGCCACACTAGACCCCTTTCACTTTAAGCCAGATAACCCCCAGTCAAAAACCCGTGAGTTACGAACCCTGCTATTCAACTCCAAATTTACGATACTTATTATTTCTCCGGATTAAGAGTTTGACTTCGTCAACTCACAAAGTCAAGTCGTGCTAAGTTAAAAAGACGTCGTTTGAGTTAGTGCGGTGGTGGGCGTCTGATTGGGATACGAAAGGATCGATTGTCTAATCGGTTTTCCGTGAACACATTGGCGTGCCAAGTGGAGATTGCTGTTTGGTTCCGTCAAGGGAAGTGGTAACCGGATTTAAATGTCCCAACGTTTGAGGGCATTGGTTCGAGCTAGGCTCTTCTAGAACGCAAAGCTGCCGAAGTTCTAAATCACGAACGTTTCGTAGGTTGTTCGATCGGTAAGGGTTAGTTATAGGACGTTCCATAACTAACTTACACAAGGAAGAGTTGGTGTTCGAGGCGTCCTTGGTAGCTATAACTAGCTTATCGGAAAAGACGAGTTCATCTAATTTCGAGGATCGGGTCAAAGACGGAAAAACCCGCGCTTAAGGCTGAGCTAAGATTAATCGATTTCTTTTCAGATTATTTCAATTTTATTTTCCTATTTAGTCTGCTACTTTTTACGTTATTATTTTCTGTGTTTATTTCAGGTTTAATATTTTACCCCCTGATAAACCAAAATAGTAACACATTTTAGGCCCACATTTAGTATGTTTTTGGATGAATTATCCCTTATTTTATGTAATTTGGTGCTCTTAATCCTTTCTTTTCATGTTATATACTCAGGAAAGCACCAGGGGATGAAAAGAACACAAAACAGGCTTAAAACGGGACAAATGGGCCAAAGCATGAAATCGACACGGCCTGGACCAAAGATCACACGGCCGTGCCTCCTTAAAGATCTCGAACACGGCTTGGACCACGATTTACACGGCCGTGCCCCATCAACGAAGTCCACACGGCCTGACCACGATTCACACGGGCGTGTGCCATGGCGATGCCCTGCGCCGCGCCAAAAGGAGTTTTACTCGGTTTGGATGCTTGGAGGCAAAGAAACACACTCCAAAGTCTAATTAAACCCCAATTAGGAATTGCACTCAAATTAGGATACTTGGAGGCCAAGTAACACATCTCAAAGCCTATATAAACACCCTAGGGGGCAACTTAATCGGGAGTTCGCGAAAACCCTGCATGTCGAGGAGCCCAAAGCCATCGTCTAGGGGCGTCGTGCTAGGCCGCAGAAGGCGCACTGTGGGGATTCACTCGGGGATAGCCAGTTGATCCATCTCAAGAAGCCAGAGTTATACTCAAGACGGAGGATCTCCTCTTCAATTCCTTCAGGGGTTTTAGGGATTTCTTATGTTTTGTTTTATCTTTTCTCTTGAGATGTTTTCCTTTATTGTTATGAACTAAACCTTCGGATACCCGAAGGGGATGAAACCTATGATGAATCTTGTTCTTTGATTATTTGAATTATATGATAATAACTTAGTTTGTTCTTAATTATGTGAGCTTAATCCAAATTTAATGTGCTTAGGTGGAGGAGGAATAGACCCTGCCTAAGAGTAGATCCAACATAATTAAGCGGAGTTGATCGCACGCCTAGAGATAGGGTGACGAGATTTTGCCGGATTAGGGTGAAACCTAATGTAATGGCCTAAATTTAAGGTTATCGGAACAATGGTTTCGTAACCATAAATCCGATTTAAAGAGAAATTTATTTCAATATATTTGCATGAATATTTATATGATAGGAAAATCGTATTAAAATATCGATAGAAAATTTTACCGATTTAGTGGTTAGTTAGAAAAAGGAATTATTGAAGAAATTGGGTAAAAACAAGGTATCGAGACCTTGATCTCATAAAATTGAGTAGGAAATATTTTTATAAATATTTATAAAATGTTAGTAATGTGGTATTAAAATTTCGTTAGAAAATTTTAACGTTTGGGTATGTAATTAAATGAAAAGCACTAAATTGTAACAAATGCAAAATTATGAAAAATGATTAAATAGTTTAAATGATAAAATAAAGAGGGCTTAAAAGGAAAATAGACCCAAGGTCTATTTGGGCTGGACGGCAAGGGCATGAAATCAGCAAGAAAATAAGGAGAATTAAGGGCAAAATTGGAATATTGCAAAATTTACTTAATAAAGCTAGGACTAAAGTGGAATTATCTAGATTTCTCTTCATTTTTCTTCACTCTCATCAGCCAAAAACGCCATAGGAGGGTTTTCTAAGCTGGTATATCATAATTTTTGCACCAAGTAAGTTAATCCTTGCCTATTTCTTGTAATTTTTGTGTTTTTAAGACTTTTACAACTAGGTCCTACTATTAAATTCATTAGTCTTTGATTTCATGGATGAAATTGAAAGCTACCATGGTTGAGTGCTGTAAGTTTATGATGAAATAGAATGAAATTGAAGCTTTAATTTGTTTATGAGATGATTTTATTAGGTAATTCCAATAGAAATTGATTTTTATGACCTAAATTGTGAAAATGTTTGGAATTAAAGTCTATTACTGAAATTATGATTCCCAAAGGTTATAAAGTAGTTTAAAATGATAGAATAAATTTTTAATTGAGAGAAATCAGCTCAATTGAGAAGTTAATTGAGCAGGGACGAAATTATCATTTATTGAAAGCTTAGGGAAAAAATGGTAATAAACAGTTTACACTAAAACAGTTTTGGACAGCAGCAGTAGACTAACTTTGAAAAATCACCATAAATTTTATAAATTGAATTAGAAGATGAAAAAAATATTAAATTAAATCTTATTGAGTCTAGTTTCTCATAAAAGAAATTGTGTAAGCAATAGATATGTAAATCGTGAGATATAATGAATTTTGTGAGACAAAGTCAGAATGAATTCGGGTTCCCCTGTTTTGATTTTAGAAAATCATAAAAAATTGGAGAAAAATAATTAGGGGCTTAAATTTATATTTCTAGAATCTTGAATGAGTCTATTTTCAATAGAAATAAACGGGAACATCATCTGAATCCTGTATGAAGAGATAATTAGTTTTTAGTGAAGAAGGGTCAGAACTGTCAAACAGCAGAATAGGGGTGACTTTAAAGAATAAACTGTACTTATTGGCTAAACCAAAAATTCTTAAAATTTTATGGGAATAATATATGTGAGTCTTGTTTCATGGAAAATTAGCGGATCTTAATTTGGAGTTCTGTAGCTCAAGATAAAAATAATTTAGTGACGATAACTCAAGTAGACAGCTTTGAATGAACTATAAATAATAATAGAATTGTAGTGAATGCTACATGTGAACATGAAATGTATTGAATTGATGATTGAATTTATTTATTTAGATCCGGAAAACTCAAATACGAAGCTAGATCGAGGAAAGGAAAAAGTCCCAGATTAGTAGATTTTGCATACGAACTAGTATCGAGGTAAGTTCATGTAACTTGAATTATATTTTTAATTGCTTGAAATGTATGTTATTGATGTGAATATAATTTGAATATTTATTGTATGAAGATTGATGATACATTGATATATTTGATAAAAAGGGGAAGAAATCCCGGTTGAATGAAAGGAAAATTCGATGGATCTCTGAAAAGGAATTGACGGTAAAAAGGATCTAGCCCTGACAGTGATCCTATCCGATATAGCCCTCCCGAAGAATATGTGTAAAATGGATTTAGCCCGACGGGTAATCCGAATTAGGTCTGAATTTAGCTTTGGACTGGTAATTCAGATCAAAGCTCATTAGAGTAATTGTCGTTGCGAGGGATTTAGCTTGACTGGTAATCCCGACAATACTCTATGAGTTTATATTACAGGATTTAGCTCGGGTATGGTAATCCCGCCAGAAAGATGAGGTTCGCGGGAGTGTGCTCTCTGAAATGGAAATGTGCGCACATGAACATGAATTGACGGACCTGGATTTGTACACTAAAGTGTACCTCTAAAAATCCATCGAAATTTCGAGTAATTCAACGTGATAAATATAGAAAAATAACAAGGAAATGGAAATCATGGTATTGATGAGCTCATCAATCATGGTATATATATTATTGATACATGGAAATTATTGGACTAACTTGAATGTTGAGTTTGTGTATGTTAGGGTAATAATGCATTGAATGGATATATGAATGTTTATTGCATTGTATTGAAAATATTAGGTAAGTATAATTCCTGTTACATGGGCTTACTAAGCACAAAGTGCTTACCCTGTTTCTTTTTCCCCTGTTTTGTAGTGTTAAGAGCTCGGAGGTCGGATTCAGTCGGAGACACATCACACTATCAACCTCAAGATTTCGGTATATAAAGAAACTTTATTTTGGAAATCAATGGCATGTATAAGCTAATAAAGTAAATGTTAATATGAAATGAATGTAAGGTCAGCCATTGGTATGGCTAACAAATTTTGGTTTGGTATGTGCTGAGGTTATCTTATAAATATGCATGAATTTATTTTGAAAATATGTTGAATTGGATTGGTTGATGTGGATTGGTCTCGGTTTAAATTTTGCTGGGAAGGCTAGATATCTATAAAGGGGCTATATTGAGGTAAAAAAAATTGTAAACTCCGGTAATGCCTCGTACCCTATTCCGACTACGAATACGGGTAGGGGGTGTTACACCTAATATGGGAATCCATAGATCGATTTACTGCTATTCTAGGGGTTATTATAAGAGAACGAGAGTTCCACTAATTAACCTAGGGTTAGGCGTTATTCAGCCTCGAGAGAGGGTTTAATATACGTTAGGGAGTCTTACAGATCAAACTAAGTGAATAAATCGTATGGTTCAGTGTTAGATAACAAGTGAAGTCTAGGTGGATTCTTCCTAGGGTATCGTCTAAATCAACTGAGTTTTTCCCAAGTTATTTTCCAAATTCATTCTTCTTTGTCTTAGAGTCTTTAGTTTAGTAGTTAATTAATTTAGATTAATAAACAACTTCACTTATTTTAGGCTAAATAATAAAAAGAAAGTTAGTATTAGTACTTTTAGTTCTTTTGGGTTCGATAATCCGGTCTTGCCTAAGCTATACTCTTTTGTTCGATAGGTGCACTTGCCTTTAATCGTTGTCGAGTTAGTTTCGTGTTCGATCATTCTTTTATAAATTTTAAAATTCGATTTACAAATGATCAAGTTTTTGGCGCCGTTGCCGGGGAACTAAAATATTAAGAAAGCTCTATTTTTATTACTTTAGCCATTTTTTTATTTTTTGCAATTTATTTTTATTTTTACTTTTTTTTCTTTGCTAAATTTTCTTTTATTTGCTTTTGTCAGGAAAATTTTAGTTTATAGCGGAGATGTCACTGAATAATTATCAGTGGCAAGTTATGATGACAAAGCCAACAAAAGCAGCCGATATCTACAACCTCGACCCAATAACCAGGCTATCAACCCAGTTAGAGATGATGCATAAAAAATTTGATGGTTTATACGGTTCCTCGCAGGCACATCCAGTTATGTAGTGTGAAACAAGCAGAGGCGTGGCGAATCCTGAGTACCCACCCTACGGACATGGCATGGAAAGCGAACAAGTCAACTATATGGGTAACTATTCTAGACCTCAAAATAATTTTTATGATAACACTTATAATGCAGGTTGGAGGTACCATTCCAATTTCTCGTGGGATGATCAAAGTAGCCAAAGGCCGGAACTTCCTCCAAACTTTCAACAACCACCTTACCAACAGGAAGAGGAGTCGAACCTTGAAGAGATGCTGACAAAATTCATGGCGACTCTGATAACCGTCTCCAAAAAAATGAGACAACACTTAATGACCAACAAGCATCGATCAAAGGGATCGAGAGCCAAGTTGGGGAACTTACTGAGTCAGTTGGGGAACTTACTAAGTCAATTATACAACTTGCTAAGCTGATCTCAGAACTACCACAAGGAAGCTTGCCAAGCAATACTGAAACTAACCCGAGTGAGCAAAATCAAGCCATTTACGATAGTGAAGGGTTAGACGAACCAAACTCAAGGGAAGAACTTGTGGTAAGTGAAGGTAAGGTTGAAGTGTGCCATGATATACCAAAACCGGCAATTACAGAGTACCAACCTCGTGTGCCATATTCCGATGCAACAAAGAAAGACCACACAGAGGAAGAAGTCGGTGAACTCACACTTCGTGTAGGCAGTGAAACAATCACTCTTCAAGCTCTTGACTCAAATAGGACATCGAGTAATAAAGGTACGAATGTTAATTTTATTGATAACCATTTGGTTCAACCTTCTTTCTGAGAAGCATCACGAAATCACCTAGTGAGCTAGATCTTAGACCTCGTACCCATAAAGAAATAATTCATGAAGAACTAAGGCTTGGTCGATGAACTAGGCAGTGGAAAACACACTTTAAAGAGAAACTAGGAATACACGAAGTGAAACCAGAAGAAACCCTGCAGACGAGCCGATAGGAACAACAAATCACTTCAAAATAGGGGATCGTGTATTGTTGAATAAGGAAGACCCTCGAATCGCCAATTCGGACCTCAAGACAAACGAAGAAATCACTTTTGAGGTACTTGATGTCTTCCTATACGGGCGATCGAGGTAAGCAATCCTAAATTCAATACTTTTGAGGTAAACACTACTCGACTTAAATTTTATATCAAAAATCGAGTTGATCGCATGAGGAAGGATTTTCACCTCCTCAAACCACCTTGACCATACGAATGAGAAGTAAAGTCTAGCTTAAGACTATAAACGAGTGCTTCTCGGGAGGCAACCCGAGCACTAACCCTATTAATTTTTACATTTTTTATTTTACTTTTATTTTTCATTTTAGCACCTAACCATAAACTAACCAAAGTACAGATTTCCATGCTCACACAGCCTTGCACACGACTGTGGCCGTGGCCGTGTGGAAGCCAGAAGGACAAACCACATACGTGCTAGTAACCGTGCATGACAAAGAATGATTTATTTTCCCAACACGGGCTGCGACAAAAAGCCACGCCCGTGCCGACTTCCCGTGTGAGGTTACTGACTTATTGAGCACGGGCGAGACACGGCTATGCCCTACAACCGTGCGAGGTTACTGACTTGACGAGCACGGTCTAAAGGACCGTGTGAAGAATACACGGGCGTGCTACGAGACCCACAGCCGTGGTAAAATACCTAAACGCGCCCAAAATTCAAAATCACGAAAAACACGGACTGGTTAAACTCGAACAAGGGCGTGGACCGTATCACTATTTAAATATTTATTTTTATTTTTATTTTTATTTTCATTTTCATTTTCATTTTCATTTTCATTTTTATTTTTATTTTTATTTTTATTTCCTTTCTTTTATTTTCTTTATTATTTTCTTCTTGTTATTCATTCCATTTAGATTTAGCTTAGGATAAAAAAGAAATTAGGATGGCTACTTTGAGGACTCAACCAGTTCAAGACGTTTCCCCACGCTCACCTCCAATCCTATCCGGTTTCTTTTTATTGGCTTCATCCAAAATTCAGGAAGTTTCCCTTCTCTCCCCATCTTACGATTTTATGATTATTTTGATATTATCTACCTTTGTACATTGAGGACAATGTACATCTTAAGTGTGTGGGGGGGTTAACTATAGTATTATTTGAAAATCTCTGAATTATGCCTTGTTTCTAAAGTAAGTTTCTCATATTATAATTAGAATGAGATTTCCTTTGATTTATGATTTTTATTGATATGTTTTAGATTAAGTCATTGATAATTGTGCATTGATAATTAAATTCTAAGAATACTAGAGAATCAGGCATGATAAGTCTATTTTTCAAGAATTAAAATTTTTTTAGGATGTCTACCTTAGTTTAAATATTACTTTGAAGTTTGAAATTTACGAGGTTGACATCAAAACACCCATAATTTTTGTGAGATTTTGAGCCTTATAGAGCATAAATTCTTTTTCTTACTCACTTTATTGATTATGAGTATGTCAACATTGATTTGCTATTCTAGAACTTGCATCGATTATACATGTCGAGACCACATCTTTGATTTGATATACAGAAATGATAAAGGCACCTAGGATTTAACCCACTTACTCCATTAAAAACCCACCTTCATAATTAACCCCTAGTGAACCCCTTTTATTCCTAACAACCCTTTTTATTGACTCACCCACTAATATTAACCCAAAACCCTTTGTATATTTGTTATCACCATTCCTTGACTCCCTTTTTGTCGAGATTTGATTTTGAGCAGTTGCCTAACTATGTTCTATATTTCAGTTGTTAAAGTTCTTTATTATTACTTGATTTGTTCTTTAAAAAAAATAAAGTATATTCATTATTAGTTTTTATTAGTTATGTGATTAAGTGAGCTTATACGTTTGAATTCCAAATATTGAAGAAGAAGCTCGTTTTATTAGTTTCGAAGTTTCAATTCATGTAATTATTTATTTATCAGTTCATTTTTTCTAGTTAGGTAATTTGTCAATTCAGTCTCGATTCTAACCCTCTAATTCAGCCTTATTCCACACCTTTAACCCAAGCCTCGTTACAACCTTGTTAAAGACCTTTTGATTTGTGTTTCATCTCATATTCCAGTGGTGGAGATTTGATTTTCATGCAAGCCTATGGGATTAACTCTTCATGTTTGACTTTTGAGTGCCTAAATTCTGAACCTTAAACACTTTGAATGATTTGAGTGAATCTTTTGTGAGGACGTCAATCCTTGTCAATTTCAAATTAAAGGTAATTATCTAGATAAGGGGAGACGCCTATGTTTTCGAGCTACAAAATCTATGACTTATACTGTTTGAATTTTTAGGACACTTTGAATTGAATTATCCATGTAT
Organism: Gossypium sturtianum; assembly: GCA_025698515.1. Taxonomy (NCBI): domain Eukaryota; kingdom Viridiplantae; phylum Streptophyta; class Magnoliopsida; order Malvales; family Malvaceae; genus Gossypium; species Gossypium sturtianum. The sequence continues at coordinate 161,888,009 of CM046948.1, forward strand.
AAATTATCTATGAATTATGATGAGACACTATCAATGACTATTATGAATTATAGGAAGTTTGTTTTAATTGTAAGTTGAGAATTTTGCTTGAGGACAAGCAAAAGCTTAAGTGTGGGGGTATTTGATAAACCAAAATAGTAACACATTTTAGGCCCACATTTAGTATGCTTTTGGATGAATTATCCCTTATTTTATGTAATTTGGTGCTATTAATCCTTTCTTTTCATGTTATATACTCAGAAAAGCACCAGGGGATAAAAAGAACGCAAAACGGGCTTAAAACAGGATAAATGGGCCAAAGCATGAAATCGACACGGCCTGGACCACGATTTACACGGCCGTGCCCCATCAATGAAATCCACACGGCTTGACCACGATTCACACGGGCGTGTGCCATGGCCGTGCCCCTGCCGCGGCCAAGAGGAGTTTTACTCGGATTTGGATGCTTGGAGGCAAAGAAACACACTCCAAAGTCTAATTAAACCCCCAATTAAGAATTGCAATCAAATTAGGATACTTGGAGGCTAAGTAACACATCTCAAAGCCTATATAAACACCCTAGGGGGCAACTTAATCGGGAAGTTCGACAGAAACCCTCATCGAGGAGCCCAAAGCCATCGTCTGGGGGCATCGTGCTAGGCCGCAGAAGGCGGTGTGGGGATTCACTCAGGGATAGCCAGTTGATCCATCTCAAGAAGCCAGAGTTATACTCAAGACGGAGGATCTCCTCTTCAATTCCTTCAGGGGGTTTTAGGGATTTCTTATGTTTTGTTTTATCTTTTCTCTTGAGATGTTTTCCTTTATTGTTATGAACTAAACCTTCGGATACCCGAAGGGGATGGAACCTATGATGAATATTGTTATTAGATTATTTGAATTATATGATAATAACTTAGTTTGTTCTTAATTTTGTGAGCTTAATCCAAATTTAATGTGCTTAGGTGGAGAAAGAATAGACCCTGCCTAAGAGTAGATCCAACATAATTAAGCGGAGTTGATCGCACGCCTAGAGATAGGGTGACGAGATTTTGCCGGATTAGGGTGAAACCTAATATGGGAATCCATAGATCGATTTACTGCTATTCTATGGGGTTATTATAAGAGAACGAGAGTTCCACTAATTAACCTAGGGTTAGACGTTATTCGCCTCGAGAGAGGGTTTAATATATGTTAGGGAGTCTTACGGATCAAACTAAGTGAATAAATCGTATGATTCAGTGTTAGATAACAAGTGAAGTCTAGGTGGATTCTTCCTAGGGTATCGTCTAAATCAACTGAGTTTTTCCCAAGTTATTTTCCAAATTCATTCTTCTTTGTCTTAGAGTCTTTAGTTTAGTAGTTAATTAATTTAGATTAATATACAAATTCACTTATTTTAGGCTAAATAATAAAAAGAAAGTTAGTATTAGTACTTTTAGTTCCTTTGGGTTCGATAATCTGGTCTTGCCTAAGCTATACTACTGTTCGATAGGTGCACTTGCCTTTAATCGTTGTCAGAGTTAGTTTCCAGGTTCGATCATTCTTTTATAAATTTTAAAACTCTGATTTACAGCGATCACCCCGCCAAAACGTCGCGGGCACGACAATTGGCCAGACATTAATCTGGTCAAGAGATAGACAATTTTCCAGTAAAACCAGTCTCTATGGGATCGACCCTACTCCCTATACTGCTTGAATTTGCAACTAGATGTAGGTTTATATTGGTGGAATCGACAGCCATCATTTTGGCGTCGTTGCCGGGGACTGGCAAAACTTACAATTGTTTAAATCGTCTTCATGACCAGGTCTTCATCAGGAGATCTCGAATACGACCCAGAGATCGAGAAATCAGCACGAGCGCGACGAAAAGAGACGGAAGCTCTTAAACGCGCAAGTAAAGCAGAAGTTGAGCTAGGACAAGGGATCCTAGAATTCGACGTTGAAAAGTTGAGTGAAGCAATTCATGCAGAGTCAATTCGACGTGGGAAACAAGTCGAAGTGGTTGAACTTGAGACCGAACCACTTTTTACAAAAGAAACGAAAGACAACCTCGATGAACTAGAAAGGATGGCGAATCGAACCATTCGTCAACTAGCCGCTACTCCCAACGAGCAAACACCGTTATGCTCAACAGTATCGACCGAATTTAGAACCCACAAGACGGGTTCATGGGGTAAACGTTTCATCTTTAGAAGATAAATTGGATAAACTTACCAATGTTGTTCAATCTTTGCTTACAGAGAAAAAGAATTCGACCCAACTGTGTGAAATTTGTGCTACATCTGAACATCCGACGGATTCGTGCCCAATCCTTAACGATAATTCAATGGCACATGTAGATGCTGTCGAAGGTTTTCTGGGACCTCCTCAAAGACGTTATGATCCTTTCTCCAACACCTACAATCCTGGGTGGAAGGATCACCCCAACTTGAGTTACGGAGCTAATCCCCGATATAATCATCGTACCAACCGAGACCTCTGCAACCACCATAACAGCAACCCAAGCTGAACACATCTTTAGAAGCTATTATGGAAAGATTTGCTGTCGATGCTACAAAATATCAACAGAGGACAGACGCATCAATACAAGAGTTGACTAATCAGGTTAGTAAACTCTCGATGGCAGTTAATCGTTTAGAATCTCAAGGTAAATTACCTTCCCAGACAGAGCCGAACCCTCGACAGAATGCAAGCGCAATAACCCTTCGTAGCGGAAAGGTTCTAGAAACAGTGCCAGCTAAAAGTCGTGGGCAAGACAAAGAACGAGAAAAGTAAATGACGGATCCAACAGCTAGACCGGAATTAGAAATTCAGAAACCAGTTGTGATGCCACCTCCTTTTCCAGGGAGGCTTGCAAAAGATAAGAAAGAGAATGAGGAAAAAGAAATCCTCGAGACATTCAGGAAGGTGGAGGTAAATATCCCTTTACTCGACGCTATCAAACAAATCCCTCGTTATACGAAATTCCTCAAAGAATTGTGTTCTAGCAAGAGAAGGTTGATAGGTAACGAAAGAGTAAATGTAGGAGAAAATGTCTCCGCAGTACTGCAAAAGAAAGTTCCTCCCAAATACAAGGACCAAGGTATGTTTGCTATTTCTTGTGAGATAGGTAATGTAGGCATTAAGAAAGCCATGTGTGATTTAGGGGCTTCAATTAATGTTATGCCTTATTCTACTTATAAGTTGATTAACGCGGGTCCTTTGAAAGAAACAGAGTAATAATCCGGTTGGCGGGCCAGTCGATCGTCCCGAAGGATCGCTTGAGGACGTCCTTGTTAAAATTAACGAATTAGTTTTTCCCGCAGATTTCTACATTATCAATATGGAAGATGATAACTCAACTAATTCGTCTGACATTTTCCTTGGAAGACCGTTCCTAAGTACCGCAAGCGCAAAAATCGATGTTCGGAGCGGAACGCTGACAATGGAGTTTGATGGCGAAATCGTGAAATTCAATGTCTACGAAGCCATGAGTCATCCTAACTCACTATTAAATATTTATAGCATCGATATTTTAGATTGTTTAACTCAGTCTTATTCTGAATATCATGATTTTGATGAGTTAGAAACTGTCCTTTACAGAAGCATTGACATGAATATTCTACGTCGTCTGGAGGAATTAGCAGTCTTTGAAGATCCATTGCAAGAAATTGTCAAACACTTAGAAACGCAACCATCATCGATGAACCAAGGTAACCAATTTGAACTATTACCTTCCCAAACTAAAATGTTACCTTCGGTTTTGCAGCCACCAACCTTGGAGCTTAAAGAATTACCGGACCACCTTAAGTCGTCTTTTTGGGAGAAAAGACACCTTACAGTGATAGTGTCAAAGAAACCGACCCAAGACAAGGAGGAAAGTCTAGTCCGAAGTCTTTGAAAGATTATAAGGAAGCTATTGGTCGGGACGATAGCCGACATAAAAGGGCTAAGTCCATCAACTTGTATGCAAAAATCTCCATCGAAGATAACACGAAACCAAAGAGAGATGCTCAAAGCGTCTTAATCCACCCATGATGGAGGTAGTGAAGAAGGAAATCCGAGTGTCGTTAGATCTTTGGAATGATATACCCGATTTTTGACAGTGATTGGGTTAGCCCGGTTCATGTCGTGCCCAAGAAAACTGGCGTGACAGTGGTGAAAAATTCGTTAGGAGAGCTGGTCCCTACCCGAGTCCAGAATGGATGAAGGGTTTGCATCGATTACAGAAAATTGAATGCAGCTACACGGAAAGACCATTTTCCACTTCCCTTCATCGATCAGATGCTCGAACGATTAGCTGGTAAGACCCATTACTGTTGTCTCGATGGTTATTCAGGATTTTTCCAGATTTCAGTGGCTCCGGAGGATCAAGACAAAACGACTTTCACGTGCCCCTTCGGAACGTTTGTGTATAGACGAATGCCGTTTGGACTCTGCAATGCTCCGGCCACTTTTCAAAGATGCATGGTGAGCATATTCTCTGATTACGTCGAGAAAATCATTGAAGTCTTTATGGATGACTTCACGGTATACGGTAACTCTTTTAACGAATGTCTCGATAATCTTGCTAAAATATTACGAAGATGCCTAGAATTTAATCTTGTTTTAAATTATGAGAAATGCCATTTCATGGTTGACAAAGGGTTAATTTTAGGTCATATAGTTTCCTCGGAAGGAATTATGGTCAATAAGGCAAAAACGGATATTATTAACTCATTACCTTACCCTACATCTGTGAGGGAGGTTCGTTCATTTCTTGGCCATGCAGGATTTTACAGACGATTCTTGAAAGATTTCTCGAAAATCGTGCGACCACTTTGCAGTCTGTTACAAAAGGATAAAGAATTTGAGTTTGACCAGACTTGTAAAGACGCATTCGATGTGCTGAAGCAGAAATTGGTCTCCGCTCCCATAGTGCAGCCACCAAATTGGGACTTCCCGTTCGAAATTATGTGTGATGCAAGCGACCAAAGTGTGGGAGCTGTTCTCGGTCAAAGAATAGGGAAAGAGCCTCATGTTATCTACTATGCTTCGAAAACTTTGGATGCTGCCCAAAGCAATTACACAACTATCGAGAAAGAATTATTAGTTGTTGTGTTTGCTTTAGATAAATTTAGATCTTACCTATTGGGAACTAAAGTAATTATCTTTTCTGATCATGCAGCTTTAAAGTACTTGATAGGGAAGAAAGAGGCAAAACCCCGACTGATTAGGTGGATTCTGCTCCTACAAGAGTTCGACTTTGAAATACGAGATAAAAAGGGATGCGAAAGCCTAGTAGCTGATCATTTGAGTCGATTACCAATTCCAGTAGACGACACACCATTGAAGGATAACTTTCCAGACGAAAACCTGTTTGCAGCAAATGCAGTTCATCCTTGGTACGCAGACATAGTAAATTACCTCGTTACAGGTACTATTCCTTCGGAATTACCAAGGTTTAAAAGAGATAAGATAAAAAAGGATGCGCGGTATTACATTTGGGACGATCCTTACCTTTGGAAACATTGTTCAGACCAAGTAATTCAACGGTGTGTAGCTGAAACAGAGGTACAGTCTATCTTAACTTTTGGTCATTCTTATGCATGTGGAGGACACTTTGGACCTAAACGCACCGCACACAAAATTCTCGAATGTGGACTATTTTGGCCAAACATATTTCGTGATGCCTTTTTATTCTGCAAAACATGTGAAAAATGCCAAAGAGTTGGCAACCTTAGTCGTCGAAATGAGATGCCCCTTACTCCTATACATATTTGTGAAATTTTCGACGTGTGGGGCATCGACTTTATGGGTCCCTTCGTTTCTTCTTTCGGTAATTTTTATATACTCTTAGCTGTTGATTATGTCTCTAAGTGGATAGAGGCGAAGGCCACTTGCAATGATAATGCTAAGACCGTAGTTGACTTTCTTAAAAGTTCAATTTTTTCCAGGTATGGCACTCCACGAGCAATAATCAGTGACAGAGGAACTCATTTCTGCAATAAACTTGTAAGTGCACTGATAGAGAAATATGGGGTGACGCAACGAATTGCCACTGCTTACCATCCACAAACAAACGGGCAAGCCGAAGTGTTGAATCGAGAGATCAAGTCTATTCTGGAAAAGATGGTTAAACCTAACAGAAAGGATTGGAGTTTGAGACTAAATGACGTACTTTGGGCTTATAGGATAGCTTACAAGGGACCAATAGGCATGTCACATTACCGACTCGTTTTCGGTAAACCATGCCATCTTCCGGTCGAGCTAGAACACAAGGCGTTTTGGGCAGTTAAGCAGTGTAATATGGAAATGGAGTCTGCAGGAAAATCTCGGAAATTGGACATCCAGGAACTCGAGGAAATTAGAAACGATGCATATGAAAATGCTCGAGTTTATAAGGAAAAGACGAAGGCGTTTCATGATAAATTCATCACTAGGAAGCAGTTTTCAATAGGACAAAAAGTTCTTCTATACGACTCCACCTTAAAAATTTTCGCTGGTAAGCTTCGATCCAAATGGATAGGACCATTTACTATTACTAATTTGTTTTCGGATGGTACAGTAGAAATTCAAAGTGAAGAAACACGAAAGTGCTTTAAGGTGAATGGGCAACGACTAAAACCTTTTTTCGAGAATTTTCAAACACACACAGTTGAGGAGATTGTTCTCGACGAGCCCAGAATTTGAATAACAGGTCGTCGAGCTAACGACGTTAAACAAATGCGCTTTTTGGGAGGCAACCCAAATTTCTTCTCATTTATTTAATTTTAAATTTCTAGTAAATTTAGGGTATAAATAAATAAATTTTTACTTAGTTCAATTAGTTTGATGTTTTCAGAAAAAATGAAGAGCATGAATTTTTCCCAAGAGTCGGACAACAGTGATGGCGCGGGCACGACATGCTAATAAGGTGACAAGTATTTACCATAAAAAAACCCCAACCTTTATAAAACACCCACCAACCCATTTACCCCAAATACCCATTACCCAAACTTAACCCATCAACCCAATACCCATTATACTCATCCATTTAACCCACCTACCCATACCCAAAAACACAAACCCAATTAAATTACCTACCCAAAAACCAAACTAACCCAACACCCACAAAGCCCAACCGAAATTCCTAGGAAAATAAAGAAAAAATAAAAGTAAAATAAAAAGGAATTTAACACCCAAATTTTTAAACACCCAAAAATCCCCAACCCCTTTTCATCTTCTTCATCTTCTTCAACACACAAAAATAAAAAAAACCTCAACCCAAGACCAACCCACGCCGCCGCCGTTGTCCCGCCATCTCCGTCACGGTCGCAGCGCCCGTTACCGTCGCACGCCACCACCTACATCACCGTCACCCCACCCTTTTTGCTAGTGTCGACGAACCCTTTCCTACACCCCTCCCTCTATTTCATCGTCACCACCATCGTACCACCCTCCACTGAAGTCTCTCACAGCCGACCGACCGCCGAAACTACCCCCATTATCTGTCTTTCATCTTCACCGCCGCAAGTCACCCCCAACACCACCATCCTTTTCTTTATTTCTTCCTTACTATTCACCCACCACAAAACCACACCTCATCAACCTTAACCACGATCATAAACGACACACCCACCGACGCCACTCTCGAAAAATGGCCAAAATGTGCCGTGACCACTCGTCGCCGCTACCTCCGCCGTGCGCTGCCGTCGTCACCACCGTCGTCGTCACACCTAAACAGTTTTTTCGCCATAATAGCACGAACGCAATGGTCCGAACTCGGAACCAAACAGCCGACAATGTTTCAGTTTCGCTCAACCGTAATCGACACTGTTTTTCAGCACCTCCATTCGTCGATTTAGACGATGAAGACGCTCATCCACCTCCTCCACAATAAATGGTCGGCCCATCGAGAACCCGACGTCAACGAAGGCTGACCCCGATTGAGTCAGACACTTCAGGTAGTCCCAAAGAAGTCGGGACCTCTAATGACCATGTCGAAGCTACCCCCACCGTCGATAAACGAGTCACTCAACGCCAAACCTGAAGTCGTCGACAACCGACACGAGAGCCGTCGACACCCCCGAATAGCAGTACTAACGCTGCTGAAGAAGAAAACCCACCCGACTCGCCTAACGAGCACATTCGACCACCCCGAGACAGTCAATGCAACAGACGTAGTCGTGCAAATACAATTCCAACCGAAAGTCGTCTTCGTGGATTTCTCGACTTCTCGACATCGGAGCATCAAACACGATACGATGCCATCCGACAACGCTCGCTCCCGGTCTGTAAGCAAATCAACTTTTTCACTCTTGAACTTTTAGAAATTCATGATGCTGTGCTTCATTATTTTGATGCTATTGGTTGGAATTTATATGCTAATATTACTTGTGATGCATATTATGAATTAGTATATTAATTCTACACCACTTTTAGCTTCGATATTAATGTATTGCTAACTGTTGAAATGCAAAATATTGTATGCTTTCGTTTGCTTGGGAAGGACTTTCGAATGTCAATTTCTGAATTTAACATTGCCATGGATTTCATCGACCATGATGATATTCAGTCTGATTCTTATCATTCTCGCTCATTAGATGTTCCAACAACTTTGATGCTCAAAGATGCTTATCGTGTTTTAACTAATTCTGATCATGTTTATAATCCGAAAACCACAAAAGATTTATTGGTGCATGAACCTGCCTTGAGATATATACACCGATTTTTGGCGTTTGGCTTTTCACGTAGAAATGATGCATCCGCTGCTTTGACTAAAACTGAACTATTCTTTTTGTGGTGTATGCATTCGGGTTTTAAAGTCAATTTAGGATATTGGTTTGCATGAAATTTTCATGCCGTTTTGCGTTACAACCATCCACTTATACTTGGATCATTTATTTCAAATTTAGCCTCTCGACTTTTTTCTAAAATCGATTTCTCAACTTTCACATGTGCATATAGTATGAGCAGCCTAGATAAATATTGTTTGGATTCTATGGGATTGCTTGCCGGCACCCCTACTTCGTGTTATTTTGTTCCTCCAGGTACGCGGACTACTCGCGAGCATATGGTTTTTCGCCAACGCCCACACATTGACACTAGAGAGCGCAAGGAACAACCTCTATCTGTGGAGGATTGTTTGGGACGAATTGAGGCGAAACTTGGAACGATGGAAACGCAAGTCTCCACAATCCTTGATATCCTACAGAACCGTTACCCCCAACATCGACAAAATCAGTGAAGACACACATGGGGAGTACTCTGAACTTTTCATTTTTGTTTATTTGAGCTGCTGATTTTTTTTCTTTATTTATCTATAATATGACACATGCTTGAGGACAAGCTTAGAATAAGTAGGGGGATGAATATAGTAAGTATGCATAGATGGTTGATTGGTTCTTGCCACATGTTTCCTCTTTTTGCATATGTTCAATCTTGCATTGAATTCATTCAACAGTTTATTTGACATTGAGCCTTTAATCTCATACTTATTCAACATGGACAATTGGGCAAATTTTTTTTTTTTTTAAATGCTCAAGTATATAGATTAATTGACACTTGTGTTTTCAAGGTTGATGTATGTAGCTAGATTTTCATGAATTGATTGTTTGAAAAAAATATTTGCTTGTGCATAAAAAAAATGAAATGAAAAAATGAAAATAAATAAAGGCTCAAGTTATGAATGAAAATCTCGAAAATGTGACCAGATTGAGTAACCGGGGTGAGGTGCTTGGGTTGTCATCTCATCTCGCGTAAAAAGGTTCGAGTGACGAGCCGATGACTTAATAACATTCCGCTAACAGAGCCGAATAATAAAGACTGTTTGAACTGAGTAACCGGGATAGGGTGCTTGGGTTGTCATCCTAGTTCGCGTAAAAAGGTTTGACCATGTCTAATTTATTTTTCTAAAAGTATAGTTAGCTAATTATGCCTTGCAATTTATGGGATTCAAACTCAATTTAATTATCTAGTTCGCATACGTCAAATTTTATGACACTTGTCTTGTTGATTAAACTATATGTTCTGAGCATTTATTTAATTAGTTTTGCCTATGTTGTTTACATTGAGTAAGTATGTGGAAAATAAGCTCGATTTTTAATAAATTGTAGAATCAATTCTAATGTCTGAAAGAACAACATGCTTGAGGGCAAGCATGAGCTAAGTAGGGGGGATTTGATAACATGATTATTTTGCATAATTTCTTGTGTATAATTCGGTTTATTTCTGAATTAGTCCCTACTAAATTAGTATTTTTATGATTTAATTCTTGTAGGGGATGCAATTGATCGAAAGTATGCTAAAAGGGCCAAATTGAGAGAAAATTATGGAAATGGGGGCCAAATCAAAAGATGGAGGAAGCTAAGGACTCATCAAATAATTTGACTTTGTAAAAAGCCAAAAATAGGGAATTCTATTTTAAGTTTATTTTAATTTTGTTTATTTTTAATTTTATTATTTTAGATTTTATATTATTTAATCTAGCCTATTTTTAGTAAACCCCATGTATATAAATAGGGGTTATTTGTATTTGGATAATCATCAATCAATTAGCTCTTTCCTATTCCTATTTGGTGTTTAATTTCTCTCTTTTCCCATTTCAATTTAGAATAGGATTTCTTTTTTTTTTCTCCTTCAAGCAACGTCCAACATTCTGCCCATTTCAACTCTTTTTGTTTCTTTTCCCAAAATTGGTTTAATTACCTTCCAAACCCCTTTCCTTTCCAAATTCCATCATCCCTTACCAAAGCCCCAACACTTTCCACAACCTTCAAGCATGAGTGAAATCATGCCACACTAGACCCCTTTCAGCTTTAAGCCGGTATTAACCCCGTCAAAAACCCGTGAGTTACGAACTCGAGCTATTCAACTCCAAATTTCCGATACTTATTATTTCTTCGGATTAAGAGTTTGACTTCGTCAACTCACAAAGTCAAGTCGTGCTAAGTTAAAAAAGACGTCGTTTGAGTTAGTGCGGCTGGACGTACAGTTGGGATTTCGAAAGGATCGATTGTCTAATCGATTTTTCGTGAACACATTGGCGTGCCAAGTGGAGATTGCTGTTTGGTTCCGTCAAGGGAAGTGGTAACTGGATTTAAATGTCCCAGCGTTTGAGGGCATTGGTTCGAGCTAGGCTCTTCTAGAATGCAAAGCTGCTGAAGTTCTAAATCACGAACGTTTCGTAGGTTGTTCGATTGGTAAGGGTTAGTTATAGGACGTTCCATAACTAACTTACACAAGGAAGAGTTGGTGTCCGAGGCGTCCTTGGTAGTTATAACTAGCTTATCGGAAAAGATGAGTTCATCTAATTTCGAGGATCGGGTCAAAGACGGAAAAACCCGCGCTTAAGGCTGAGCTAAGATTAATCGATTTCTTTTCAGATTATTTCAATTTTATTTTCCTATTTAGTCTGCTACTTTTTACGCTTTTATTTTTTGTGTTTATTTCAGGTTTAATATTTTACCCCCCCAAAACGTCGCGGGCACGACAATTGCCCAGACATTAATCTGGTCAAGAGATAGACAATTTTCCAGTAAAACCAGTCTCTGTGGGATTGACCCTACTCCCTATACTGCTTGAATTTGCAACTAGGTGTAGGTTTATATTGGTGGAATCGACAGCCATCAGATTCATTATTTTTTATTTTTTATTTAATAAAATAAAAAAATAATACGGGTCGGGCCGGGCCGGGCTCGGGCTTACCAATTCCATGTCGGGCCAGGCTTGGGCAATTTTTTAGGCCCATATTTCGGGCTGGGCCCGGGCCTACAAAACGGGCCTAAATTTTTAGTTGGGCCCAGCCCGAGCCCGGCCCGGCCCGGCCCATGTACACCTCTATTGAAAACCCAAGTTTGTAAAAATTCTTAAAAATTATAAATAAATAAAAATTTGTTAATTAAAATATTTAAAAATCATAAAATTATATTTAAAAATTAGCATTATAAATTTTACTTTTTTTAATTAATATTTTTTTAACATTTTTTTAAGAATTTTTACAAAGTTGGGTTTCTAATAGGACTTTGAATATTTAGTTATAAAATTATATTTTTCATTAGGAATTTAGTTAGTAAATAGTTAATTATTTTGATAGTTGTTAGAGAATATTGTTACTTGTGAGATATATTATTATTTAGATGCTATTTTGTTATGTGTATTGCATTTTACCTACGAATGGATTTTTATCCATTGAATGATATGTGTTTTCAGCATAGGAAACATCGAGAGAAAATTTATAATGGACGGATATATAATTTCGGGTGGATGGAAGACATGATTAATGCAAGTAGAAAAGTAGTAACAGTGACAAAGTATTGGTGGAGATGAAGAGATGGTTCAGAGATGTTACTCTTAACGTGATACTAATGATGGTTGTAGGGAAACGAATACCAAATTCATACGAAGGTGTTGAAACCGTGGAATGGAAGAAGTCGGTGGACGAATTCTTTGAAATAGGTGCGAAGTTCGTGGCGGCAGATGCATTTCCGTTTTTGAGATGGTTAGACATTGGTGGAGAAGAGAAGCGCATGAAGAAGGTAGCCAAAGAATTGGACCAACTTGTTGAGGGATGGCTACGAGAACACAAGGAAAAGATAGCTGAAAATGAGGCAAATAGTGAGGAAGATTTCATGGGAGTGATGCTATCTAAGCTCCGTGATGTTGAGGAACGTGATGCAAATATCATCAACAAAGCTACCAATCTCGTATGTTCATTTCTTAACCAATTTTTTTTAATTATAATTCATATTTAATATTTTTATTGCCTGCACATAATTAATGATTCCCTGTTTGTTGTCAATGTTTGGTGCTCATTTCTAATTGTTGATTTGGTTGCTTTATATCATCAGCAGTTTTTGTTCACTTTCTGCCCTCTTTAATGTTGTTTGTATACTCAACCGATCACCTGTTTTGTTTCCTATAAATTTTTAACACTTGTTGCCTTGTTTCATGATTTCTCTTGTGTTTTCAGATAATTTAAGTGGGGTTCTTTGACAATTTTTAAGTTTATCGAATAGAATTGTTGTTCGATAGATTCTTTTAGTTACTTGGATTGGATTTTCGATATTGATAATTTAATGTTTTTTTTCCTCAAAATACCACTTGAGTTTGGTTTTTATAACATTTTTTAATTTGTTATTTTTTTCTAATTTTATTAAAATTCGGTGATATGGACCAATCAAGTTTAGAGACCGACACATATGCTACATCATTAGCTGATGTACTATATGTATAAATATGATTAGTCTACATCATTCAATTTTAACGGAATTACATTGTCTAAAATGTGTGATAGAAACTAAAGTATCAATTTGAACATTAAAACCTAACTTAAATACCAAAAAGTAAATATACTATAAGAAATTGTATAATTCTTTCTTCTTTTAATAAAATTATTTTGGCTCTAAAGCCACTTAATACTAATCTTTTTATTATACATGATGTAACAGTCTCTTGTATTAGCTGCGGAAGATACCACATCAATTACAATGACATGGGCTTGAGCTTTATTGCTTAATAACCGTGATGTATTGAAAAAGGTCCAACAAGAATTAGACAGCCATGTTGGCAAGGATAAACTGTTAGTAACAGAATCAGATACCAAGAATTTAGTTTACCTTCAATCCATCATTAAGGAAACACTACGTTTATATCCCGCTACTCCACTCTCAGTGCTCCATGAAGCCATTGAAGATTGTACAGTTAATGGATACAATGTTTCAGCTGGTACTTGGCTTATTTTTAATCTTCACAAGATTCAACGTGATCCCCACATATGGACAAACTCATCTGAGTTTCGACCAGAAAGATTTATGACCTCTCACAAAGACTTGGATGTGAGAGGGCAAAATTTTGAATTGATTCCGTTTAGTAGTGGTAGAAGAATGTGCCCCGAAATTTCATTTGCACTTCAAGTTTTACAACTTACGTTGGCTAATGTGTTGCATTGGTTTGAGTTTGAAACCCCATCAGACGAAGCAATCAATATGCGTGAAGCACCAGGACTGACGAGTCCTAAAGCAACTCCATTGAAAGTTTATATATCTCCTCGCCTTCCTGCCTTTGTTTATAATTCCACTGGCTAATTTGGTTGTAATAATTACCCTTTGGACAATAAAAAATTATCATGTCAGTCAATTTGGATCTAAGATTTCATTCAGTTAAATATATTCTGCATGTTTGACTTCTCTTCAAAAAGAAACATGTTTGACTTTAGATGCTAAGGTTATTCGAAAATTTTGGGTGAGTTTCTTAATACGAGCTTTTCACGAGATTTCATAAAAGATAAAACTTTTAACTAGTTATTCACATAAACTTCTAACAACTACTAAAACCATCAATTATTTATTTAAATTCCTAAAAAAAATTTGACTGAAAAACACAATTTTCTAACCAAATATTCTAAGTCTTATTGAAAACCCAAGTTTGTAAAAATTCTTAAAAATTATAAATAAATAAAAATTTGTTAATTAAAATATTTAAAAATCATAAAATTATATTTAAAAATTAGCATTATAAATTTTACTTTTTTAATTAATATTTTTTTAACATTTTTTTAAGAATTTTTATAAAGTTGGGTTTCTAATAGGACTTTGAATATTTAGTTATAAAATTATATTTTTCATTAGGAATTTAAGTAAATAGTTAATTATTTTGATAGTTGTTAGAGAATATTGTTACTTGTGAGATATATTATTATTTAGATGCTATTTTGTTATGTTTATTGCATTTTACCTACGAATGGATTTTTATCCATTGAATGATATGTGTTTTCAACATAGGAAACATCGAGAGAAAATTTATAATGGATGGATATATAATTTCTGGTGGATGGAAGACATGATTAATGCAAGTAGAAAAAAAAGTAATTTTAAAGCAAATTTTTTGGTAAAAGTATCTTGAAGGTCTTTGTATTAGAAGTTGGATTGTATTTTGCCTCCTTTACTTAAAAAATAAGCAAATTAGTCCCTATATTGATACATGCACGGATGAGGTGAAATTTATTAAACTTCATTCACTGAAGAAACCAATTTTCAAGTTTGGGAAATCAGCTGACTTACGATGACTTTTTAGATGGGATCCAGGCATTTCTAAGTTGAGATGTTTTCATGACGTTCGAAAATCTATCTCTTAGCTTCGAAACACACTTTGAATCACTCAATTGTGAGTTCAGGAGCTCAAGTTATAATCGTTTTAGTAAATACTGCGTGAGCAGAATTTCTGAACGGGATTATAATAGAAATTACGAATTTTTTACTTTTAATTCGAGTTTAAATCATATTGGGTTCAATTTTTAGGTTCAATTTTTATTATATATGAGTCCAATATTGTATTTATTAGGTTTTATTACTTTATTGTTCATTTATTTCGAATTTTGGATATTGTTTAAGCATTTTAAGTTGTTTAGGAGTTTTTGTTTCTTAGTTGAATAAAAAAATTTAGTTTAAAACTACTTCTTCTTGTTTAGATTAATTAAAAGCTTCTTCATTGTTCATTAAAGACAAAAAATTGTTTTGATTAATAAAATTTTCAACTCTGGAAATTAGTTCTTTGTGCAAGATTTATTTGTTATGATTTTTAGAATTAATTTTCTTTTCAATTTTCTTTAAAGAGTTATGATATTTCATTCTTCATTCTTCAATTTATTTACCCAATTTTACTATCTCAATCAATCTAAAACTTCTACATTATTACAATAAACTTCCAATAAAAATCTATTCAAATATTAAAAAAAGTTAATAAGGCATAATTTATCTTAACATATCATCAATCACATGTCATGACAAATTTGATTTTATTGGTATGCCTAAAGGTAATAATAAACTACATTATATTCCATTAAATTAAAATAAATGGAGGCGTGCTTAAGTACATTTTTGTCGATGACAATCTAATTATTGTTGTATAAAAAAATGTATTCGGCAATGAAAAGATTTAAAATTTTTAATTTGCTAAATGTTAATTTTTTTTTTAACAATTTTATTATAAGTTCTGATCATACCTGTGTTTTTTCAGACAATGCCTAGAATTACACATAGTCTCTCCCCAACCCATAAATAAAAGAATAATATACTTCAATGCATTTCAACCTACAATATAACTTCGAAAGTGGCGTTCCATTTGATAATTTCGAGCATTATATTAACATTTATAAGTTTTTTTTTCATAATATTTGCCCCATATGTGTAAATCAAACATTTATATTATTAAGTTATTCTAATTTGATTTGAAAAAAATAATCGAATTTAATTTAATTATTTTTAATTGAGCTTATAGCTTGAGCTATGGAAGATATTAGGATCGACCCGATTAAGCAAAAAGTAAAAAAAAAAAAAGCGGAATAAATTAAGAAATTGAACACACAAATTTAACGTGGAAAAACCCTCCAAAGAGAATAAAAAAATCACAGGCAAAGATAATTTTACTATAATAGCAAAAGAACGAAAAGTACAAAAGATGGAGATAAAAACTAAACCTCGAAAACCCGAAAACAAAGAACCCTAACAACGTAAACACAAAATTCTCTAAATGTGTTATGAGTTTTAGTCTCTAATGAGTGTATTTTCTAAGGTTGTAAAAGAACTTATTTATAGGCTAAATTAGTAA
This sequence comes from Gossypium sturtianum, assembly GCA_025698515.1. Lineage (NCBI taxonomy): Eukaryota > Viridiplantae > Streptophyta > Magnoliopsida > Malvales > Malvaceae > Gossypium > Gossypium sturtianum. The sequence goes on from CM046948.1 coordinate 161,904,533, forward strand.
GTCAAATAAACTATGTTAATAAATGCTAAATATATTATACTAATAAATACTAAATCTTCTAGAAAGAAAATATATTTTGTTTAACTTGACTTGTAAGCAATCTCTTAGAATTTGGATCACACAACTTTAACAAAAGAAAAATAATTTGAATATCTTAATACTCAAGTTGAATAGTTGACCAGTTTAATCGAATTCTTTTATTTATAAATACATTTATAATTTATTATTTCACCCAATTTTATTTTGAAATGAAGCACTCAGTCAAGCTTAAACCGATTTTAAATAACAAATTTTGAATCAAACTCGAGTTTCTCAGTATTTAAACTTGGGTCGATTCGATTATTGTTTTAATCCCAAATCATAAGGCCCATCAACCAATAAGTTCAAACCTATTGGGCTATACACCCTTACTTTGCAACCTATTTTTTAGCTAAAATTTCTCATGTCATTTGAAAAGTGAAATCATGATTATTAAATAATATGCAACTGTTTTAATGTTTATTTTGATACTTCAATTTTTTTAAGGGTAAATTACACCAATAGTCACCCAACTTTGGGTTAACTGACAAAACAGTCACCTAGATTTCATTTCAGTCACTCAACTTTCGAAAAGTTACAAAACAATCACTAATTAACAGTTACCGTTAGAGTGTTAACGGAATTGCTGACGTGGCAAGTTAACTAGCTGATGACTTGCCACGTTGGTGAAGCAGCTCCATTTTCTTCTTCTTTTTCTTATTTTTCTTCTTCTCCATTGCTCATTTCTCATTTTTCTCCATTGCTCCAATGGAGGGTAAAATCATGGTGTATTCCTCAACATTTTTCTCCATTCCTCAACATTTCTCTAAAACAATAACTACATCCCCATTCATCACTGTCACTTCAAATTTACTCTGTTTTGGCAGCAAACAACTACAAGGACCTAACTGTTTTGGCTGATTGAAGGTCTGACTCAAGATCTAATATTCTCTTTTCAGACTCTTCCAAATCAGCAGCTACTGACCCAAAATAATTTTGAAGGTCATCAATCTTCTTCTGCAAAGAATTTTTATCATGATTAGCCTCTGAAAGTGCCCCACCTAGCCATTCAATCTTTTCCTCAGGTTCCATGGACCGCATCTGTGAAGGCATATCAATTCTGCCCAAAAGTTCCTCCCATCTTTGCACCAAGTGGTTTCTTTCCATCAAGGACTGTTCCAGCATTTCATTTTGTTCTGCCAACCCATAAAACTTGCTCTCAAGGTCCTCATATTTTCTTCTCCAGTCATCCTCTGAAGTTAAGGTTGGTTGTGCATCTTCTTTCCAGGTATCAACAGTGACAAAACCCGCATCAGAGTAGGAGCCTCCAACAGAACTTTTCTGCTCCCAATCTAGGGCAGGCAAAGATTTATCAATGGTGGACCTTACTAACCAATCAACCTTTTCAATGATATCTCTAGAATGGAAATGCTCAGGCAGGTCTAAGTCTTCTAAAATCTCTTCAATTCTCTGCAGCACAGAGTCTTTGAGAAGAAATGATTCTCTTAATGCAGTAGCTGAATTGCGAATGTATGAAAGTTCAGATTCCAAAGCTTCCACACGCTCACCTGCCTCCGAGTAAGTCTTCAGTTTTATTTCTAACTCCTGAAGCTGGGCACCTTTTACCTGTAATTCCTGTGAGAGTCTCTCTAGTTCAGCAGATGTCTCTGCAAGTGACTGCTTAAGACCATCACGCTGCACCACCAAACCTTTCCCCTTTGCCACAGCAATGCTAAGCTTCTCCCTGACAGAAGATACCCGCTGTTCTGACTGTTCAATTTCACTTACTTTTTTCAGTAACTTAGAATGTACAGTCTGAAAGGCTTCTTCTTTCTGGCGCAAACTTTCTGCCAAAACAAAGTAAACTTGAAGTGACAGTGATGAACGGGGAAGTAGTTATTGTTTTAGAGAAATATTGAGGAATGGAGAAAAATGTTGAGGAATACACCATGGTTTTACCCTCCATTGGAGCAATGGAGAAAAATGAGCAATGAGCAATGGAGAAGAAGAAGAATAATAAGAAGAAGAAGAGGAAAATGGAGCTGCTTCACCAACGTCGCAAGTCATCAGCTGGTTAATTTGCCACGTCAGCAATTCCGTTAACATCCTAACGGTAACTGTTAATTAGTGACTGTTTTGTAACTTTTCAAAAGTTGAGTGACTGAAATGAAACCTAGATGACTGTTTTGTCAGTTACCCCAAAGTTGGGTGACTGTTGGTATAATTTACCCTTTTTTTAATTTGATATTTAAGGGTTTTTTTGTCCTACTTAAATATTTAAATTTGTTTTTAATATATAATTTGGTATTTGAATTTTTTTTGTTTCAATTTAGTATCTATATTTTTTTACTAGAGTATGCGTGTCAAATATTCATTGAGCCATATGATATCATTTGGTATGAGTACCAAATTGAACATCGAAACAAAACTTAAGCATCAAATTTAAACAAAAGAAAAATTTACATACCAAATTAAACTTTGAAGCTAAAATCGAATAATAAATGTGATATTAAAATCTGATTTTGTTTTCTTTGTTTATCCTTCATTTCTACTCAATCAAATATTCTTTAAAACCTTCCAAAATTGAATTTAAAAGTTACCCATTTTAGTAATATAAGTGAAACAAACAATAACCCCAAACCCTTGAGAATCCAAACATCATAGAATTTTCTTAGAAAATCTTCAATTACAAAGGCAATTTGAAAACAGCACCCAAATAAGGGTGACTCATTCGTGAAACCATGGTGAGTACTTGATGTAACATCAACCTAAAATGGTCCTAATGGACCATTACCCAACTTCCCTATATATCATCATCGTCATCAAAATCGTGGTCCTTCAAAATGGGATCGCATTAAAACCCCCATTTTCATTTACTATCATCACATGGGTGACTTCTACTGTCACCTCTTCTTACACTTCACTGGTTGTTCTTACATAATAGGTCATCATCTCCTCGAGATCTCAGCCTTGAAATCATGCCCATACATCAATCTTGATGTAGCTTCATTGAGTGGATCTCAAAATTTTGTCCCTTTAGGTTAAAGATGGCTTTATCCATGGATGATGGTCACCCTACAATCAGGGGAAAACTTTAAGCTTTCTTAAATTGATCAGACAGGTATTTCTTGTCATTTTCATTTGTTTTTACTCCTTTTTGACCCCTAGTAGTTGTTTTGATTGAATTAATTTGAATACAAACTCAAAATTTGAAATTAGTAGTAAGTAGATTTGTTCATGGGCTCGAAAAATGAGAGGGTTTGTATAAAAATATAAGCTCGAAAAATGAGCTTGAAAAAAATAAGGTTCGTGTAAAAAAATGGGTCAGGCCTTGGGTAACGCTTTTTTAGCCTGGGCCCGGCCTGAATTAGCAAAAAAACAAAAGAAATCTGATATTCTTTTTTCTATTTTCTTGCTATTTTCTTTTTGTTTTCTCGCTGTTTTACTATCATTTCATTGTTATATTACTACTATTTTATTATTAATTTTGTTATTATTTTAGAGGCATTTTCTTGTTATGTTAAACCTATCTTAGTGTTATTTAAGTATAAATATTTTTTAATTTATTTTCAATTTGTTGGGAAATATTTATTTTAATATTTTTAGTATTATTTATGTATTATATTTTAAAATTTTTTTATATGAAAAATAATATAAAAATTTAATTCGGGCAGGCCAAGCCTAAGTCTTAGTATTTTTATCCAGGTTGGGTTTGGACAAAATTTTAGGTCCAATTTTTATGCCAGGCTGAGCCCGGGCCTAAAATTTTGGCAATGCCCAGCTTGAACCCGGCTCGACCCATGGACAGGTTTAGTAGTGAGGTATATTAAATTATGTGGGTACACTGAATGATACATCGATAAACAAATGCAAAAAGAATAAAAGATTAAACACAAAAAGTGTAAATTAGGTTTAAATCTACATCTACGAAGCCTTACCTATAGAAAATTTCACTATACAATACCAGCAGTGATTTAAGCCGAATATATTTTAACCTTTGGATAATTGTAATCTCACACGAGTACACTTAGTATGAATTCTCCCTTCTTCGCCTTTTCTACCAGGAACGAAGCTAAAAAATTATTTAAAGAGGTTAGTGATGAATCATAAATTTTTTAAGACCCAAAGTGTAAATTTACCATTATACTAACTTATAATTTTTAAAATTTTGAAATAGCTACAAGTGTAAATCCACCCTTAAGACTGAATTTGTAGAGAAAAAACCCTCTCTGCATCATTGGTCTTTTTCACCCAAATCATTGAAAGGTGCCTTTCAATGTTTTGTTTTCTTATTCTCGAGCTAAAGCTAGAAACTAACAATTGTCTTTTTAATAATTTTTTATAGGTTATTATCGTAAATGATCTTTTTAACATAATATTTAGAATTATTCATAGTCTCATCCCGACTCATAAATAGGAGGATAATGTGCTTTAGCACACTCAAACTCGCATCTTCCTATGTTGACATCAATACCTATACCAATCAAAAATTATTGTTTTATATGTAAGAATAATAATACCTGGTCTACAAAGCAACCATATTGGATAAAGTGATCCTAATAAAAAATAGATTAATTAACAATTTCTGTAGAAGAAAAAACTTAACTTTGAAGTTAAGAAAAATTTTTGTCTATGTATTTGGTTTTTGGGTAAATTATATCACTAATCACTAAATTATGGATTAATTTACATTTCAATCACTTAACTAAAAATTACAATTTGATCACTGAAGTTTTCAAAATTGAAGCACTTTTTTAGTTGATATAATAACAATTTTAGTCTTTAATTTTTATGTTTTTTTTGTCAATTTGACCATGATTAAATATAAAATGATAAAAATTTATATTCTTTTAAAAATTTAAAAAATTCTAAAAATTAAAATTAAAATAAAAGAAAATAAGGAAATTATTTTTAAACCTTCCAAATTTTCTCACTGTATCATTTGTATAAATATATATACCCAATACCCATTTTTTTTTTAAAAAGGGAAAAAAAAAGTAAAAACATTAAGTAAAATTATCGATTTCTATGTTTTTTTACCTCTTTTATTTCTTGACATAGTTTTTTCATTATATTTCCTATTTTTAAATAATTTTGAGTTTTTTTAACTCATTTTATATATAATCAAAGTCAAATTGACAGAAAAATAAATATTGAGATCTAAAATTATTATTATACCAACTAAAAAATACCAATTAACAATCCGGCTGACAAAAAAATCAATATAAAAAACTTTAGTGACCAAATTGTAACTTATTTTAATTAAATGAGAAAAATGAAAACTTACCTATAATTTAGAGACTAATGGTGCAAATTATCCATGTTCTTTTGGGGGTCGATAACGACATGATCACAGTGTTAAAAAGTTTCAATCTTTTTCTATGGGACCCCAACATGCTAGCTCATAAACAGTCAACGAAAACCAAACCTGTCCCTCCCTGTCTTCCCTTTCTTTATGAAAAACCAACCCGATCAAAGCACTTGATCACATACACCCAAAAATCTCAAAACACCCCATTTACTTTCTCTGTTTTCTTGCCCACCCCCCAGAGCTAGAATTTGGCTTTAGTCCTTAAATTTTTTTTTTCATGGAGTTGAGCCTTAGGCAACGCTCCACCACTAGCAGGTTAGAAAAAGTAGTGGTTGCTGTTAAAGCAGAAAGGGTCATCTCTAAAACTGCTTTAGCTTGGGCACTCACTCATGTTGTTCGTCCTGGTGATTGTGTTACCTTGCTTGCTATCTTCCCTGGTGAAAAAAAAGGTAAATTTTTTGCTTAATTTTCTTGTATGGGGTTGTTCAAGTCATGATTTTTTGTTGAATTTGTGTTGAAAAGGTAAAAGATTTTGGAATTTCCCGATATTGACCGGTGATTGTGGTAGCAATATGAAGGAGGAGTTGCCGGAAAAAATTTGTCAGATCTCTGAATCATGTTCTCAGATGGTACTTCAGTTTCATAATCAAATTGAGGTAATTAAAGTTATTTAATTTCTCAGTTGAGTTTAGCCTTAATGGAGGTCTTTGGTCTATTTGTTTCTAAGAACTTTTCAGGTAAAAGTAATTGCATTTTGCTCCTTCTATTTAAAAAATTGAGTAAATTAATCTCTGTCTATAGATCAAATAGCCAACCGATCGATCTGTTTAGTCCAGTTAAAATTGATGAAATTATAAATTAATAAATGATAAAATTATATTTTGACTTTTCAAAAATTTATAATTCAATTCCTGCCGCAACTAAAAAAATTTCTAAATTGTCCCTGTCCATGTGACACGTCACATGTAACTGTCTGATTATTCTATCAATCACACCAGTTTTTAACTGTAAAAATGAATAGAATTTTTAATAAAAAGTTCAATTTACTATTTAATTTAATCTATAGGACTAATTTATTCATTTTTCAAATAAATAATTTATCTCTTATGATACTTTTACCGAACTTTTCCCAAAGTAACATGCAAAGAATCTTTAGAAGATTCTTGGAAACCTAACAGGACTTAAAGCTTAAGCTTTACTGTCAAATGGAAACAAAAATATATTAATGATTAGAGGGTTTATTTAGACTTTAGGGGGTGGTTGAATTTGAATGGCATTGCCATGTGCATGATGACCATTATTGCCAATCAACATTATTAAAGATATTTTTAATAAACCCCCCCATGAACATGAAGTGGGGTCCTTTAAAATTCTTTGCTTGTTTCAGCCCTCTTTTTATGTTCATGAATGGTAGCTGAATTTTGCAATGATTCATTTATTTATAGGGACTAAATGCCAAACAAATAATGAGTTCTTTTAATTGCAGGTTACTGTGAGGATTAAAGTGGTGTCTTGTACAACTGGCAGTTCAGTGGTGGCTGAAGCAAACAACAATGGTGCCAATTGGGTCATACTGGACAAGTAATTTAACCATACAAAACAAAACAAAAGTATTATTTTTTTCTTGTTTCTAAGCTATTAGTTTAATTGGTTTGGTCATAATTGTGGTTTATCCCCTTTGCATATCCATGCTTTATACTAGTTTATTATAGAATATGTTCCTATATCACTGATTATGTCTGTTATAATGCTACTTTTGTTGTTATTCATGTATAGAATGTTACTCTATGCTACCATTGTTAACCAATTCAAAGGAAAAACAAATGGGAATATGATCTGGTTGAATGCTTTGTGGTCTGTAATATGTCCGGAATCGATTTGCCGTGGCCAAAACTCAGTATCTTGAACTTCTTGTCATTGTGTTTTGAATCAGAAAACTAAAGCAAGAGCGGAAACATTGCATGGACGAACTTCATTGCAACATTGTAGTAATGAAAGGTTCTCAAGCAAAAGTTCTTCGGCTTAATTTGCAATGCGCGAATGAACCTCGAACTCCTTATTACTCGGCTGCTTCTTCACCAGTTATGGATGTTGGAGATCACCTAGGACATAGGATGAAGCATTCTACTCCAGTTAGTAGCCCTGAAGAACCGAGTACTTCGTATTCAAGAACAAGCCAAGAGAGATTGTTACCGAGTTCCGATTCAGCAACATCACTTTTCCTTGTCTATCAAGAAAACCCTCTTTTCGTGGATGAAAAGAACGAGTTGGATAACCAACTTACCGTTCTTGATTCAGTTGGAGAAAAGCTTATAAATCTATCAGCAAACTCGACGTCCTCTGTGAAAAGTAACGACAAGAGTATATTTTGGATACCCCAAAATCACAATGACGAAAAGCCTCACAAAACCCGAAGTGGTCGAAATATAGTCATCCCTCCTAGTTCAAGAACCTTGCTCGACAAGTTTGCTCAATATGATCAAGATGCAAAGGAAGGTAGACTTGTCAATACAGACTACATGGTTAACTCAAACATTAGAGATGCGGTTGCATTAGGTCGAGCATCCTCGGTACCTCCACCGTTGTGCTCGTTTTGTCAACACAAAGCACCAGTCTTTGGCAAACCGCCGAGACGGTTTTCTTACGAGGAGCTAGAGGAAGCTACTGATGGATTTGCAGAAGTGAATTTCTTGGCAGAAGGTGGTTTCAGTGTTGTTTATAGAGGGATTTTACGAGATGGTCAAGTTGTAGCGGTGAAGTTGTTAAAATTTGTTGGTTGTCAAGCAGATATCGATTTCTGTAGGGAGGTACAGGTTTTGAGCTGCGCGCAACATAGGAATGTCGTGTTGCTAATCGGGTTCTGTATCGATGGTAACAAGAGAGTCTTGGTTTATGAGTACATCTGCAATGGATCCTTAGATTTCCATTTACACGGTATCCTTTTTTCTCGTTTCTATTTCTCTCGAGATCATGTTTTGTATTTCTTTCTTACAGTTTACATATCTGGTTGACAGGAAGCAACAGAGCCTCGTTAGATTGGCAATCAAGATTACGAATAGCAATCGGAGCAGCACGAGGCTTACGATACCTACACGAAGATTGTAGAGTTGGTTGTATTGTACATAGAGATATGCGGCTTAAAAACATTCTCCTAACTCACGATTTCGAGCCTCAGGTACTTTCAATTTATTTTTGGACATTCCCGAAAGTGTTAGATTCTATGTGTATTCATTACGATAGACTCACGAGTTTGAGCCTCAGGTTACTGATTTCGGCCTCGCTAGATGGCATTCCGATCAATGGACAGTTGGAAACGAAGAACAAACCGTTGGAACTTCAGGGTACTTTCTGTGTTCGTTCTCTAATATTTACTCAACTTGTGAACATTTCTATCATTCTAAAGGGACCTCAAACAATGACTAAATCCAGGTACCTTGCCCCGGAATATTCAGATGGCGGAAGGATTACGCAAAAAGTCGATGTTTACGCATTCGGAGTAGTGTTATTAGAGTTACTAACAGGTCAAAGAATCAGTGACTTACAATATTACAAGGGCCGGAATTTCTTATCGGACTGGTTCCATCCTCTAGCCGCATTAGACTCGAATCAAATCATGACAAATATTTATCAATTGCTTGATCCATGTTTAGCCTCCGGCAAAGTCCGGGACTATACTCATCAACTCCAAGCCATGGCTCGAGCCGCTTTCTTGTGCCTAAGTCATGATCCGGAATCGCGACCCCCGATGTCAAAGGTACATACCTTGTCCTGCAAGTTTCTAATTCATTTCGTAATCCTTTTTCATAATCTTTGTTTGTCATTTGCAAATTTATTAGATACTTAGAATTCTTGAAGGAGGAGATACCAACGTTCCTTTGAGTTTAGACCTGAACTCGATCGGCAATCGAAGTGGCCATTTACGTGGATTGAAAACTCAACCACAACCCAAATCTACGAGACGGCATTCTCGAAAACTTTCGCATTGACCGAATCGTTTCGAAAGACCGAAACCGATGCTTGTATAGTTTGAGAGTATCATCACATTGATTCCTTCTTCCCCTTTTCATGTAATTTCTTCTTCTTTTTTACAATCTACTACCATTATTTGCTTTTATTTGAAGAAACTGTAATATTGGGAATTTGCATACTTGTAATATGATTTCATTTGTTTGCTCAAATTTGTCCGTATATACCAAAGTATACACAAGTATTTTGTACTAAAAAAATAAAATTCTATAATAATAATAATCACTTTTATTGTTCTTGTTGTTATTTACTTGTTTACTGACTAATTCAGGTTTTCAGAACCAAATCAGCGGTTGAACTGGTTAGATCATCGATTTGATAAATCATTGAAAATTTCATTAAAAATAAATAAAAATATTGAAAAATAAAGAAAACCAGTTCAATTTGTCCATATTGATTCGTGGGTCAATTGGTCTGAATTCTCTAATTGAATTGGTACTCTAATTGAATTCTAATTTAACCATTTCGATCCGGTTCAATAAGTCACTCGATTTGAATGATTTGTGAAGAAAAGGACCAAAATGGACGTTGTAAAAGCAACCTTTCCCAAGAGAGAGGTCGGATTGAGTATATTTTTATGAGAGCTAAAATGTAATTTCATAATTATATTAACTTATATCTTTAAATTTTTTAAAGGATTAAATTAAAAATTTTATCATTTTAAGAGGACTAAAATATAATTTAATCATTTATTAATTTATAATTTTATAAAATATAAAAACGCCAGTAATGCCGCCCTTGACCTTTCCTTGGAAGAACCAAAGGGTGACTGGTTTGCAAGGGCAAATATAAAGAAGAGCAAGCAGGGAGTTGCCCTCCAAAAATGAAAATTTTATAATTTAGTCCTTTTATAAATAATAAATTTATAAGTTTTGGCCCTTCAAAAATGAAAACAAATTACGTTTAGTCTCATTAAAAATGGTGAAATCACAAATTAATACATGATAAAATTATATTTTCACCTCTTAAAAGTTTACAATTCGATTCCAGCCCTTAAAAAAAATTCTAAATTCATCCCTGCTGGTTTATATACATATACGTATGCATGCATCTCCATGATAATGGCTTAAAAAACAAAATAAAAACAAAGCAAATTTTATTAAAGAAAGCTTTATACATAAAAACTGTCTGCAATTTTCATGGTTACCCATATTTCATCAAAGTCCCCACAACATTCTTTTATTTACTATATAATATATACCCCAAAGTAAAACCCTCAAACTGATCCCATCCCAACACAACAACAACATAATAAAAAGCTACACCCATCCCTGTTCTTTCAAAAGAATCCACATCAGTTTTTGCATTTCAGTACCTCCCATTATTACTTGCAGACGAATAACTCCCATCAGAAACTGGTGATTCTTCATAGCTGGTAGTATTTGGTTGCATGGTCGACCCTATTTGAGCATATTCCGACACACTCCACACTTTCACCGACTTGTCCAAACTGCCACTATACAAAATCCATCGCTGTTCATTCGTCGAATTCGGGTCTTTTTCCGATGCCAAACACTTAACCGGTCCTGTATGTCCGGTTAGAACCGAAAGACATGTATGAATGTTACCATCCCTACGCCAAACACATATAGTTTTATCAGCTGAACCACTAAACACCAAATTCCCAGCTGCTTCAAGACAAAGAACAGCTAATTTATGTCCTTTAAGTACACCACCATGTGCTAATCCTTTCTCAAGTTCCCAAAAATTAACAAGGCCATCACTGGAACCACAATATAAAACCGAACCAGGTGCATCAATTGCTAGTGCTGTAACAGCACATTCTTGTTGTAACAATGTTTGGTTCAAACTATGTTTTGTCCCTTTACGTTGTTGTTCCCTTTTCCATACTTTAACCGTCCCGTCGGCCGAACCGGTAAAAACCATCTCCCCGCCGGACCTCGATACTACTGAATTCACCGCGTCGTCGTGCGCGTTAACCGATTCGAGACATTTATAATCAGAAATCCTCCATACTTTAAATGTTCTATCCCATGAAGCTGAATAAAGAAGACCATGTTCTTCATTTAAACTCAAACATGACACAGCATCTGAATGCTTGATCCATAAAGATCTTTTGCGTTTCACTTCAATGTAGTTACTTGGTTTAATTGAACTTTTGAGGATTTCTTTCAAAGATGGTAATGTACCAGCTCGTTTATGAACACCAGGGTTCTTAACAGATACTTTCCATACACGAATTTTACCATCTTGATGACCGGTAAAAATCTTTGCACCTGCTATAACAATGGTTTTAACCAATCCACTATTTGATTTAAAACCAGTAAATTCTTTAAGATTTTTCCATACACGTATGTTCTTACTATCAGAACCTGTATAAAGCAAATCATCTGAAGCAGCTAATGAATAAATATGACCTTCTTCACGTGTAAGTGACATGATGAGATTATTGGCCGGAAAACTATCATCATCAAATGGCATAGACAATGATTTGTTGAAATGAGTAGTTTGGTTCCACGGCGACATCGTTAACGGCGAACCTTCCCCGCTCGATCGGTTCGGTTCCAAAGGTCCATTAGCCGACGCGCTGCTATGTCGGAGACATAAATCATCTTCGCTCACCGGAGATGTCATCGACATGTTGGGATCCGAATATATGGTTTTCCCAAACTTGGACTTACGAATGCCATCTGCTTGATCATCGAACATTGTGCCTCCTATCACTCTCATTACCAAGACAAATTATCAAAAAGAAAATGAAGAAAGAAAAACAAAGAAAATAGCAAATTCAAGCTAACCCCAAGCCCCAAATATCAAAAGAGTAAATAGAAATGGATTGGATTTGCATTTGCAATTGAAATTGAAATGCATGGATTCATATATTTATATATAACGAGGATTGCAATTATAGAAGAAAGATAGGAATTGTACACCATATTTGTGGCTATCAAAATTCGACAAGTGTTCGGATGAAAGAAATGGGTTCACAAAGACTGACAATGGGTCCAAGGAATCAGGGTGATTGGTAGTTTTATTAGTTTCAATTTGGGGAGTTGTTTTTGTTTATTTATTTATATTTGTATATATGATGAGGGGTTCATTTAATATATCTAGCAAAAACAATTTTCAATGTTGGCATAAGCCAATATTGATTGATTTAGTTGGATCAACATTGATTAGTATTTTGACACTAATCAAAGCTTGAATTTACGTGGGGATTATAGTTTTCGGAATTTTGTATTTTTTTATATTTCACTTAAAAAATCCATGTGTCTTTTTTTAAATATTTTACTATCTTCCTATAGAATATTTGTACAATGTACAAAATATTTTCCCATTCAAGAAATGAGTTGAGAAAAAGAAAAATAACTTTGAGGACAATGGGCAAATTTTAAATTTTTTTTACGGAGGGTTGGAATTAAATTATAAATTTTTTAGAGGTTCAATATAATTTAATCATATATTAATTTATATTTTCATCATTTTAAAAGGGTTTAAATAGAAAATTATTTTATTTTGAGGGGCCAAAAAGTTTAATTTTACCATATATTTACTTATAATTTCAGACTAAATTATAGTTTTTCCATTTTAGTTAAGGGGAGAAGGCCCTTGCCCTGCCTCTTATATTTGCTCTTATATTTGTCCTTGTTTGGCAAATGAGGTATTGACACGATTGACAAAAATAAAGGCCTTAGGTCTTAAGTATTCAAGTTCAAAATTCACCATGTACAATTATATATGTGTCTACAAGTCCCATTCTGTATTATCATATATGGATTTTAGTTCAGTTAGTCAATTCTAGTCTAGATTATTCCGATTCTTAGTCTATTTGTGCTGTAATTATTTGATTCTATGCTTCTTAATTCATTTGTGCTATAATAGTTTAATTCTACGCTTTATAATTGCACGAACATGTATTTGTAGTCAGTTTTAATCTTTTCAAAAAAAAAAAAAAGCGCTTTGAATGGGGTATTCCTTTCCAATTATTTGAGATCTGATTTGCTCAATAAAGAAAAGAAGGTTTTATTATAAGATTGGGTTTTCGAGTTCTACTATATACTATTGTTACGTGTGAGTTTTAGTTTAACTGGCAAGTTTTAGTTCAGATTATTTCAATTCTTAATTTGTTTGTGCCGATAATTATTTGATTTTCACTTCTTAATCTATTTATGTTATAATAATTTGATACTATACTTTATAATTAAGTGGGTATTTTTTTATTTGAGATATGATGTACTCAAACTTATATTAAAATATAAGGGAAAAGGGAAAAGGGTTCATCATGTTTCCATTTCTTAATATTTAATCATTTGAGTCCACTGAAAAATAATTGTAGCACTTCGTCCCTTTCATTTCCTTCTTTTGTGTATATATGCCAATGGCATCAATTATTATACACTGAAAAAGTTAAATTTTTGAAGGTGAAAAAAAATGACACTGTGGATTTAACTGATAAGTGGAGGGTTTGAAATTATGAAATGCAATAATTTACAATTATTCCATATTTCTATTTTTGGATAAACCATTTAAAGGCAAAATTAAAGTTCAAGCCTGTCTGGGCCTGCAAAGTTTAAAGTGTAGACAATGAAAATTAATGTAAAAAAAAAAAAGCAAAAAAAAAAACATAATAATACTTTTTTTAATTATTTTATTATTATTTTGACCCTAAATCTTCAAAGTTTAATTAAATTTCCATGTAATAATCATAGTGTACTTGATAAAATTCAAAACAAAAAATTCATAAAAAAAAAACTTTAAAAAGAATATACAAGTTAGTAATGAAGTATATTGAGGAGGATCGACTCTTTCAATAGAAGTCTCCAAAGTGTCATCCGTTGGATAGCCGATACGGTCCCCAATAATCAAATGTATTGTTCTGATACTTAGGTTTTATCTCCCAACTCCGCGGAGAGCCCGAGGGTTCATAGAGTGGGAGTGCCTTGATTAGTGAAGAGAGTACGTACATGAAGGATGCGCAAATAATTAATCAATGAAGTCGCATGAGATGTGGATCGAACCACCAACAAAGGCTAATTATGCTTTGGTTGGTGGTTCGATCCACATTGCGTGCGGCATCATCGATTAATTATTTACATGTCCTTTAAGTACGTACTCTCTCCACCAATCGAGGTGCTCCCACTACGTGAACCCTTGGGGCTCTTTGTGGAGTTGGGAGACAAAACCCGAATCCCGAGACAATACCTACGATTGTTGGGGGCCATATCGACTACTCGACGGACAACACTTTGAAAACTTCTCCTGAAGGAGTCAATCCCCCTCAACAAAGTATATATGGATAGTCACGTGGGCTATCACGTTAGTACTATTAAAATTTTAAGAGTTTAGTGAGCTGAGCTTTTTCATCCAGCAAATAAGAAAACCATTTTGACTAAATTTAAAAAGTAGAAAGCCAAAGTGGTTCAAACAAAGAATTCCGACCAAAGTGATAAAAGGGCAAATGTTAAAAACTAAACTTATCATTATGCCAAAAAAATATTAAGGGTGCTTAGGTGAGAGATTTGTAAGAAGGATTTCATTTGTATCAGGTTTTTAAAATTCGAATAATGAATTTATTGTTTGGGTAAATATATTATACAATTTCAAAATTTATTAGTAATTTTGAAAGGAAATTTCAATAGCTGAATTTTTTTTTCAAATTTCATCGAAAGAGGTGGATTTTTTTTTAATTCTTTATAATTTTATTTGATTTAATACACATGGTCCCACTCTAAGATAAAAAAAGTTTAAATTTCAAAAATTATTTTTATTTAATTTTAATATTTTTAATTTTTATTTCATTAAAACTATTTATTAATATTTACAAATATAATGATATCCCTATTGAATATTTTTAAATTTTTTTAAAAATTTAACATAATTATTCTTCTTTTATAATTATTTAATTTTTAAAATTCCAATAACCTATTTTTTTCTAAATTAATTATTTATCCAAACAAAACAATTGATAAATTCTTCACCTAACACACTCTAAAAGAAAAATAAACTCTTCTTCTCCACCATAGGATACTAGATTTGCTAGCTATTTGCTAAAATTTGATTGTTTAAAATATAAGTAAATGCGAAGATAATTATTAATAAGTATTGGACGTAATGTTAAGACACGTTGCACTCTTAAAGATATAATACAACAATCACGAACAATAATTATAAAACGAAGATCGAGTTAATATGAACCAAAAAAACTAACACGAAGGATACCTAAAAAAAAAGGGTAAACTACATCATTAGTTCCTAAACTATGGGTAAGTTTTTGTTTTGGTCACTTAACTAAAAAAAATTAAAATTTAATCCCTGAATTATTTGAAAGTTTTCATTTAAGTTACTGAACTATTCAAAAAAAATTATTTAAATCACTGGGTAGTTAAGTTTTTTTTCAAAATAGTTCTGCCAGCGAGCTTCATGTGATGATTCAACGATTGATATGGTAAATCAGTACACATCAAAGAATAGAAGAACATACATTATATCTAAGTTGATCTGACAATCAGTTTTGGAGATTGGAGAAAAAAATTGTTTGAATTTTAGTTCGCAGATTCGTGATGTCCAAAGTTGTTTCGTAAAAAAAAAAAAAAAAACTAAATTATAGAAGAGAAGGGGGAAAGAGAGCTTTAGATTGGTGTAAGTAGTGTGACCAAAGAAAGCCATGTAACATCGATTTTAATAGCCCAGTGATTTAAATGAAAACTGTTGAATAGTTCAGCGATTAAATTGTACATTTTTTAGTTAAGTAACTAAAACGAAAACTTACCCATAATTTAGTGACTAATGGTGTAATTTAACAAAAAAAATTGTTGATAATTTAGTGAGGACGATGGAGTTCCAGCGTTTATATATGCTTGGTTATTGTATATTGTTAACCATGATGTAACAGTAAGGTTTTTTTTTCTGTCTTTATGCTGGAACATGGTTGAAGTCTAACGGCAGCCATATTTGATTTTGATAAGGTAATATTGTATTAACGACACCCACACAAAAACATTGCGTTCATTTCACAAACAACATTGAAAGAAGGGTATATCCATTGCTTTGCCCCAACTGTTGGGGCACTGTGCATGCCACACTTTCATAAAAACCAAAGGTTATTTTGTATACAAATAACGAGTATCATTCAAATTCTTGAAAAAGAAGAATAAAAACAAGGGAAATACAAGTTGTTATATTAATATTTTAGTAAGTAAAATACAAACCAAAGAGGGATTAAGTATGCAACATGTTTATTTGTCAATTAGAGAACAGGTCATCTGTCACAGGTAGTTGTCAAGGATTAATTACTTCCTTAGAACATGCCTAAAGTAGCCAAAGTAGCGAGACCAACAAACTAGTACAAATTAGGCCAACAGGTTACCGAGACCAATCGAGCAGACAAGTAAACATCGACGAGAAACCCTCTTCGGTAACCAAATAGTAAATATAAGTATTGAAAATGCTGAATTCGTGGGGCATTGTTCAGAAAAAAAAAAATTCACTACTAAATATCACAATACAAGCAATGATTGAAGCAAAATCTATCCCGCTCTTGAATTTTTTTACTTGTGACGTTTATATTGTTGTATGTCTAAATCCTGAATGGATAATGGACTATGTATATGTAATTCGTATACTTTGATGTAAATGGAAGCTTGAGTTCAAATAGATAAGAAATCGAAAGTTGATATTTTGGGTATACGACTTCTGCAATATGTAGGTATCATTTCACAACAGTGAAACTCATAGCCCGGTAAAGAGTAAATGATATCCTCGCATCAACATTACATTATAGATGAAAAGTAAAATTGGCCACGAGGCATTTTTCTTTATGATAAATGATTTGATTACTATTTGATAGTAATTGATTTTTCATTAAGGAAGATTAATGGTTACCATGAGATAAAATAGGATCACATTGGGAGAGCAGTTTTATCTCCAATAGGTTAAGGATATCATATAAGAGTAATACACTTATAATAAGGTCATTAGACGAGCACTTATTAATAAGTTTTCGTAATGATATATAATAAAGGAGAGCTCAATCACGATACTTTAGTGGAATGACTTCATGACTAAATAATGTTTTAATTAATAGGTGTAAAGCCAAAACATAATTACAAATTACTTGAGCCCTAATTATATCTATCCAATCGGTCCTTCTACTAGCTTAAGAATACATTTCCTTGCTAAGTACAAAAGATGACTTGAGAATTAATTTAAGTTTTTCGAATTATTATCTAATTAATTAAAATTAAATAATTGAAGTTCAAAGATGAAATTAAATTAATTAGTCATTGTGAATTTGTTGAATAAAGAAATTAAATATATTTCCTCATAGAATCTATTATGGTAATGTTCCTATGACTTTAGCAAAATTAGAATTGGATTGAGACAATTATTTAGTTGAGAAATTGCTAAATCTAATTAATGAAATTAATTGATTAAATAAATAATATTTTGGGCAATAGAAAATAAATATTGGGTTGGATAAATTATAAGTGTTGAATAAAAGTTCATGAAGTACATATAATTGGACCCAATAAACCAATACAAGAAAGGTCCAACATGGCATTGTAATATACGAGGCAACCCTATAGTATTATACAAGGGTGTCAAAGCCCCTGGCTCTTCTACTTAGAGTAGAAGTGATATTTTCTATTAAAATATTATTATTTAATGAGGCCTTATTCGAACCAAAACTCTTGTACTTTGCTTTATAAATAGAAACTACAGGTAAAAAAATTTACACTTCTCATACGTCATTATTCTATCAGAAAATAGTAGTAATTTATTTCAAAGAATAAATTCTATTTTATGAGAAAAATGTATAGTTTCCGGTTATAGAAAGAATTAACTTTCCTACTGAAAGTTAATTAAAAGTTTTCATTTTGTGATTTTGTTCATGTTACTCGAGCCCACACTTGAGGCAAATCATGGTTCGAGGATAGCAGAAAAGGTCATTCAATTGAAAGTCAAGATCGAGTTTAATCTACCTTGCACAAAACACATGTATATTTCAATTAATGTTAATTGCTGTAAATAACACAATAAACTCAACTTTAGAAAATTTTAAAACTTATATTGTATCTAAAATAGTCATTTTTTAAACTGATTTTTCTAATAATTATGTCACGAATTTTAGCATAAAATATAGAGATGGTGTAACAGCCCGATTTTGTCCTAGTCGGAATAGTGGTTTTGGGGCCACAAATCTGTTGAGAAAAATCTTATTTTTATTATATTTTTATGGTCTACGATTTCACGGAAAGATTTCGTGAAAATTTCGTTCGAAAATTTCGACGTTTGGGCACTCAATTTAGTCAAAAGGACTAAATTGTAAATAGTGCAAAAGTTGAGTTCTACATGTTAAAAGTGTCCAATTTCTATGAAATTTTAAATTGGAGGTCCTTAAATGGAAATTAGACCATTGGTTAAATTGTTGGACAAAAATGGACATTAGATAAGTGAAATGGGATATTTTTAAGTTAGGGGCATTTTGGTAATTTGGTAATTAAATGAATTAAAAACAAAATTAAAATGCCAAATTTGTCCATCTTCTTCATATGGACGAAATTTACCAGGAGAAGACATGGCTAGGGTTTTCTCAACTTTCCAAGCTCATGGTAAGTCCGTTCTAGCCCCGTTTTTCAAGTTATTTACGGTTTTAGAGTCTCGGTAGCTCGATTTAGCTTATGCTACCAATAATTCATGCTAGGGTTCATCTTTGGAAAATTACCCATAGGTGAAAAGTGTGTATTTTGATGTTTTATGGTAGAATATGAAGGCTGAAATTATGTTAAACAACTTTTACTAAGCGATTTTACGTGAAAACGAGTAAAACGTCATAATCGGTAAAAATACCTAATGTTCATAAGTACATGTTAGAGTGAAAATTTGATGTTTCCATAGAAGGGGAAAAGGTTCAGCATGTCATAAAATATAAGAAAATAGGATGAAGTTTAATTTTCGAGCCTAGGGGCAAATTCGTAATTTTGTGAAAGTTTAGGGGCAAAATTATAATTTTTCCAAATTTTGAGTTAGGGACTGTTTTGAGTAATAAATTAATTAAATAATTGAAATGTGATGTTTTAGACCCCGAAAAACGAGATTTGGACCTAGAACGGAAGGAAAATTGAAAATCGGGAAAGTTGGTAAATTGCCGTTTCTGGATCCGAGGTAAGTTGGTGTGTTAATAATAATGCAATAATGTCGTAATGTATGTTTGAAACCTAAATTGTGGTATTAAATTGATTTTGTTGAATTACATGTTTAGTATATTATGTTGGTGAATTAATTTAATAATATGTTTATGCTAAAAAGGTGACATAAGAGACATGGAAGATGGGTTGAAATGTTGTGCTTAAAGGTGTTTTCTATGCCTATGGTTATTATTTGAAATGGAAAGTTTATATGTAAATAATGCATTTATTTTACTTGTTCAATAATTATTTTTCTAGATATTATAGAAATCATTGGGTGATAACTAAATTATGAAAATGTGTGGAATGAGAAATTCTCGATTGAACCTTCGAAAAATCGAGAGATACGGACAATATGTAGCTAGGTCACACGAGTGATAAGGGACCTTCCCCGTGTGCACAAGAAAGCTACGAGATGGCAAAATTTGATATGTAGCTAGGCCACATGGATGATAAGGGACTTTCACCATGTGTGCAAGAAAGCTACGGGATAATAATTTCATATGTAACTAGGTCACATGTGTAATACTGTGTGTGAAAAATATATCGTCGGTAATGACAAATATATCGCAAAGAAAAGAGAAACAAAAATAAAGAACACAGAGATTTTACGTGGAAACCCTTTCGGGAAAAAACCATGGGCAGAGGAGAAGAAAATTCACTATGTCGAATTCGAATCTATTACAAGAGGAATAGACTATGTCTATTTATAGGCTTACAAAGCCATAGTGTAGTAAGATTGAAACTCCTTATTCTAATCAATATCAAATAGATGGAGTTTAATAAAGTTTAAAAACCTTATTTAAAATAAAATAAAAGAAGTGTAGTTCTATTGGGATTCTTCTTTTATTTTATTTTACCATTGTATTTTATTTAAATAAGGATTCGGGTCACTTAATTCTAACAATCTCCACCTTGACACGAATTCTCAATGAACAAGTTCTTCATCGCGAACTCTCAACGAACAAGTTCTTCACCTCTTCCATAAAACCCCTTAAGGGTTTAACTTCAACAATGAACACCAACCAAGTCTAAGCAATGCTCAAACTTGGTTATAGGAAGTGACTTAGTCATCATATCTACAGGATTTTCATGAGTACTAATTTTGCTCACAACAATATCACCATGAGCAATAATATCACGAACAAAATGATACCGAACATCATCAATGTGTTTTGTTCTCTCATGAAACATTTGATCTTTTGTAAGGAAGATGGCACTCATTTGTCACAAAATCTTTGTACTATTTGAAGGTCTTCATTGAGCTCACTAAAGAGTCCTTCAACCAAATAGCTTCTTTACAAGCCTCAATAATCGCCATGTACTCAAACTTGGTGGTAGACAAAGCGATCGTAGTTTGCAAAGTAGCTTTCAACTGATTGCACAACCTCCGATTGTAAAGACATAACCAAAGAGAGATCTTCTTCTATCAAGGTCTCCAAAGAAAATCAAGCATCAACATACCCAATGACTCCATCTCTAGTTCTTCCAAACCGTAAGAAAACATCAGTAGTACCTCGTAAGTATCTTAAAATCCACTGAACTGCTTTCCAATGTTTTTTACCGAGATTCGCCATGTATCTGCTAACTGCACTGACTACATATGATAAATCTGGACGTGAACAAACCATAGCATACATGAGAGAACCCACTGCACTAGAGTATGGAACATGTGACATGCACTCAATCTCATCATCTGATTGTGGAGACAAAGCCGATGAAAGTCTGAAATGGGCTGCTAAAGGAGTACTAACAGGCTTAGCACTCTGCATATTGAACCTGCAAAGAACTTTCTCAATGTACCCCTTCTGACTTAGGTACAATTTACTTGCTTTTCTATCTCTGAGAATCTCCATACCAAGTATCTTCTTTGCTGGTCCCAAATCTTTCATCTCAAATTCTTCACTTAGCTGGGCTTTGACCTTTCTTATCTCTCCTTTATCTTTTGCTGCTATCAACATGTCATCAATATAAAGAAGTAGATACACAAAAGAACCATCACTATTTTTCTTAAAGTAAACACAACTGTCAAAACTACTTCTTTTAAAATCATGAGAAGTCATAAAGGAATCAAACCTCTTGTACCACTGTCTTGGTGACTGTTTCAAACCGTAAAGGGACTTTTTCAGCAAGCAAACATAGTCCTCCTTTTCTGAGACTGTAAAACCCTCTGGTTGTTGCATGTAAATATCTTCCTCAAGTTCTCCATGCAAAAATGTAGTTTTTACATCTAACTGCTCAAGCTCCAAATCATGCATGGCCACAATACCAAGCAAAGCTCAAATCGAACTATGCTTCACAACTGGGGAGAACACATCTGTAAAGTCCACTCCTGGAATTTGACTGTAACCTTTTGCAACAAGCCTTGCTTTATATCTGGGTTCTTCAACTCCTGGAGTCCCTTCTTTTTTTTTTTTAAACACCCATTTACAGCGAGCAACCTTTTTACCTTTAGGAAGTTTCACAAGATCCTATGTTCTGTTTTTATAGAGTGATTCCATCTCCTCTTGCATAGCAAACATCCACTTTTCTGAGTCTTCACAGCTAACCGCCTCAGAATAATTAGACGGCTCTTGGTTTGCATCTATATCTTCGGCCACATTTAAAGCATAAGCAACTAGATCAACTTGGCATACTACTTTTGAGGTTTAATTTCTCTTCTAGTTCTGTTTTTGGCGATAGAGTATTGTGGTGAAGAAGCAACTCTATTCTCAATTTTTGTAATCGGCTTGAGGAGTTGACTCAGTATTAACTGATGCTCCACCTACTTTTGATTTTCTTTATTGGAAGAGTCTTTAAGAGATAAGTTAGGTAGCATTGCGGTTTCATCAAAAACAACATCTCTACTAATCACAACTTTTCTATTTTCAGACACCATAACTTATACCCTTTTACACCGCTTTATAACCAAGAAAAACACATTTAATGGATCTCGGTTCCAATTTTCCATTATCAACATGAGCATATGCAGGATACCCAAAGATCTTTAAATCGTAATAATTAGCGGGATTACCATACCATACCTCTTGTGAGTCTTTTTCTCAATGGTAATTGATGGAGATCGGTTGATCAAAAACATGCGATGAGGCCGCTTTGCCCCCAAAACGACTTTGGTAAGTTGGCATTTGACAACATACATCGAACTTTCTCCATGATCGCTCGTTCATTTCGTTCTGCAACGCCGCTTTGTTATGGAGTATGACGAATCGTCAAGTGTCTCACGATCCTTCGACTTGCACAGTTTTATTAAACTCATCGAACAAAACTCTAAGCCATTGTGCATGCGGAGGTATTTTATTTGTTTTCCGTCTGCTTTTTCAATCATAGTTTTCCAAGCCTTAAATGCGAAAACACATCGCTTTTTCTCGCTTCGGGAAGAATGCCCAAACTTTTCGGAAAAATCATCAATAAAAGTTAGCATATAATTAGATCCACCTCTTGAAGGCACTCTTGATGGCCCCACAGGATCGAAATGAATATACTCTAATGTTCCTTCGTGTTATGGATTCCTCTCGGTGAATCGAACTCTCTTTTGCTTCCCAAAAACACAATGCTCACAGAACTTCAGTTTGCAAATTCCTTGCCCATCAAGAAGTCCTCTTTTACTCAATTCTTCCATGCCATTCTCACTCATATGCCCTAGGCGCATATGCCAAAGTTTAGTAATATCATCATCTGACAAGGTAGAGGAAGCGACAGCTGCATCACCAATAACAGTAGAACCTTGCAAAACATATAACTTGGCAGTCTTTCTCTGCCCTTTCATCACAACGAGGGAACCTTTGGAAATCTTCAAAATCCCACTTTCAGCTGTATATTTGTACCCTCTTGAATCAAGAGTACTCAATGAAATTAAATTTCTCTTTAATTCTGGAACATGCCGCACGTCACTAAGTGTTCTGATAACTCCATCAAACATCTTAACTTTAATTGTTCCAACACCTGCGATTTTACACGAAGCATTATTTCCCATCAAAACAACACCTTCAAACATTGTTTTGTAAGTTGTAAACCAATCCCGATTGGGACTCATGTGGAAGGTGCAGCCTGAATCAAGTATCCACTCCTCGCTCACTTTATAATAGTTGACAGAAGCGACTAGAAGTTCACCATCGCTGTAGTCTTCTACAACATCAGCTTCACCAGAATTTTCTGGTTGTTTTCCCTTTTGATTCGTAGCCTCTCTTTTAATCTTGTTCTGAAGCTTATAGCACTCAGATTTAATGTGCCCTTTCTTCTTGTAGAAGTTGCAAGTTTTACCTCTGTTTGAAGACTTCGATCTACCCTTAGATTTACCGCGAGGATTTCATTCCTGTGTCCTTCCACGATCATCATTAGCATTCTGATCTTGTCTTCCACGAACAATGAGACCCTCTCCCTGAGAGTCGGGTTTAACCACAAGATGCTTCATCTTATCATACGAGGTCAAAGAATCATAAACCTCATCAACTGTGAGAGACTCACGGCTATATAAAATCGTATCTCTGAAGGTTGAATAAGACGGGGGCAACGAACAAAGTAGAATCAACCCTAGATCTTCCTTATCATACTGAACCTCCATGGCCTCCAAGTTTAAGAGAATTTCTTTAAACATCATTGATAAGTGTTCGTGCCTGACACGCACCTTTCTCTAAACGATGAGCATAAAGACGTTGCTTCATATGCAACTTACTGGTTAGAGTTTTTGACATACATATTTGTTCTAGCCTCTTCCATAATGTCGCGGCAATATTCTTCTTCATCATATCCTGCAAAATTTTGTTAGACAAATGCAGATGTAACTGTGTTAACGCCTTTCGATCCTTGCGCTTCTTCTCTTCCTCCGTCAATGTCGAAGGTATTTTATCTATCCCTAGCAAGGCTTCCTCTAAATCCATTTGTGCAAGAACTGCCTGCATCTTTATCTGCCACAATGCGAATCTGGTGTTGCGATCCAACAGCGGAATTTCATACTTCAAGGACGCCATTACCGTGATCGAGATAAAAAACTCGAAAGCTCTGATACCAGTTTGTAAAAAATATATCGTCGGTAATGACAAATATATCGCAAAGAAAAGAGAAACAAAAATAAAGAACACACAGATTTTACGTGGAAACCCTTTCGGGAAAAAACCACGGGCAGAGGAGAAGAAAATTCACTATGTCGAATTCGAATCTATTACAAGAGGAATAGACTATGTCTATTTATAGGCTTATAAAGCCATAGTGTAATAAGAATGAAACTCCTTATTCTAATCAATATCAAATAGATGGAGTTTAATAAAGTTTAAAAAACCTTATTTAAAATAAAATAAAAGAAGTGCAGTTCTATTGAGATTCTTCTTTTATTTTATTTTACCATTGTATTTTATTTAAATAAGGATTTGGGTCACTTAAT
The DNA here is from genome assembly GCA_025698515.1 of Gossypium sturtianum. Lineage (NCBI taxonomy): Eukaryota > Viridiplantae > Streptophyta > Magnoliopsida > Malvales > Malvaceae > Gossypium > Gossypium sturtianum. The sequence continues at coordinate 161,929,413 of CM046948.1, forward strand.
TCTAACACTGTGTGTATACCATGTGTACAAGAAAGTTACGGGTTATGAGTAGCTAGGTCACATGAGTGGTTCCTAGTGTTGGACGCCATGTAGACAAGAAAGCTACGAGATGGAATGGCTAGGTCACATGGGTGATAAGGGACCTTCACCATGTGTACAAGAAAGCCGAATTATTTGTAGGTGAAGCTATATGCTGAGATCACGAGTATCGGGCATTTTTCGAAGGGGTTCAACGAGATAACTTACTAATGGTGATTGGTGCGATCATGTTATGAACAAGTGCATGTGTTCCAGTAATGTCTCGTATCCAGTCTTAGCTTCAGACTCGGGTATGGGGTGTTACAGATGGTCTGATTATTAAAAATCGTAATGATTCAAATATGATGGTAAACATGTGGAGCTTTGATAGCTTGACCGTATAAGTTCCTTCATGGGTGGATACTAGAATAGTCCACACTTCATAAGACACATTTTGAATTCCTTATAAACTCTTGCTAGTCTACCCCATAAAAATTATCATACAATTCTTTTGAATTGAAATTCACTACTTTATCTTCTTCAAAGAGGTCCAAGTAGTTTCAAGCTTTGGTTTATGTACACCATTTGTCTTAGTGTAAGGAGACTCATCTATTTAAAATTGATCTTCATGCTTTCTCATCAATGATATGATGAAAGCCAGCATCTTTACTTTCCACCAACATAATTAGATTCATCCAAGAGTGGTGAATATATAATCAAATCGTCTTTCTTTATACTTTTAATTGCACAACTGCCAGATCTAAGATTTCACAGATACTTTAAGTGTATAGCTCTGATATTAATTGAAAATGTGGAATTGATTGTGGTGTGTGCAAAAAAAAAGTGTATATTGAATACAAAATGGCAAACCAATAAAAGACTGAACACAGTAAGTTGTTAATGTAATTTGAACTTAACCTACGTCTATGGGGCCTTACCCAAAGAAGAATTCTACTACTAAGTCTCACTATACAAGCAATGTTTGAAGCCTAATCTATCCTAACTCTTGGATAATTGCATCCTCACCCAAATACACTGTGTAGAAACTCTCTCCCACTCATCTTCCCTACTGAAACTAAAAACAAATCACTCAAAAGGTGAAAAATACAAGCTTATAAAATGTTCCGTACAAAGTAATTAAATTATGCACACTAAACTCTCCCTAATCCGATGTCAAACTCTATTTTTAGAGCATCACATCCTCATCTCTAAATGGGATAATTCTCAATTAAATTGATAAATGTTCATTGCTTCATATTATCACCAAATGGCACAATATATCATCAAATTAAATCACTAAAATTGTTTAAAATTATCTTCACATTATCACTAAAATTATCTTCAAGAAGTGCCTGAAGTAACTTTGATCAATTATCTCCTGTTTCTCACAATTTAAATCATCAAATAAGTCTTCAAGTAGTATCCATTCGAAATTGCTTTATCTAGACCAACACTATGGGATATAATTATCTTTAAATAATACTTAGCCCAAATAACCATCACATTATCGATCAAAGAAATCTTGATGAAGTATGTTTCTACCTTGTTGAATTCTAGTGCCTTGTACAAATAATACAAGTGTGTAGTATTATTGTATATTATATTGAATAAAACTATTTATCTTTTTAAGGATCGCAAATAATTTATTTTGATTTTGCTGCTTAAATAAGTCGAAATAAATTAAACCTCAAATTGTAATTTATTAATCGAGTATTTAAAATTCAAATTGTAAAAAAAAAAAAGGGAATGAACGAATATATCAAACCAACTCCAAATACACTTTTTTTCTCTCTCTCTAGACTCTCAAACTTCACACTTAAGCTCTCAATTTCTTCTTCCATACATTTACCATAAATCAGCACAAAGAATCAGATTACGAATTTCGATACCTCTAACTCAATAAAACTCCATTTAAACCAATTAAACGTAATGGGTTATGTTGATAACATGGTAAAACATTTGCTTACTATGAAATTAAATTCCCTACAAACGTAAAAGGTAGATAGGAGTGAGCATTTAATCGAATCGAGTGAAAAAAATTTTGAGTTAATCGAGTTGACGAGTCTTATTTTATCATTCTAATTCGATTTGAAATTTTTTTCAAATAGAATCGAGTGAAATGAAATTCAAGTTGAGTCAAATGGAATAGATTGAATTGTTGAGTTAACTTAAAAAATTAAATATGTAAAATTAAAATCTTGTTACAGTATAACTAATTACATGTTAGAGCATATAAATTTAAAACCATATATATTTTAAAACTTTTTTCAAATAAAAATAATAATAATAATAAGATACTCCAGTATGATAAACTTGAATCATTATTATTTTAGAAAAATTTTAAAATTTTAACTTTCTTTATATATTCTTTAGATTTTTTTTTAATTTTTATAATTTTTTAAAAATATGAATTAACATTTTTATAAATATTTTGAATTTTAAAAATTATTTTTAATTATTTTTGTATTTTTTGTTGAGAGATAGATCAATTTTCTCATTTTCAAAATTGACAAGGACTAAAGGGATATTTAATCAATCTGTTGTTCGAATTGTAAAGTTCAACTCGACTCGAACTCGAAACTCAAATTACTTATTTAAATTAACTCGAATAATTTAATTTGATTAACTCGATATTCAATTTTTTTAATTTTTTCAAATTAAATTAAATTTTATTTATCTTTAAAATAATAGATATGAAATATATTCGAAATAAATTTCAACCAAGTTACAACTTTTGCCTAAAATGTTATAAAAAAAAACAAAAGGTACAAAGCAATAAACAATGACGAAACAAGGAAAAACCCCACTCGCATTACGACAAGTGTTACTACAAATTCCAACACCAACTGTTAAACCGCCACGTAGAAAAGAGATGATTGTTTGTCTGAATATCAATGTTCATAGTACCTTCACCTAGTGACCTGCTATCTGTCCACTGCCCTTTAACTACAGTTCAATATAGCCAATGGCTTAGGGACCAACCGCTAGGCCACTACTAGTTGGCCACATGTCCCCGGGGCACTACACAAAAGGTTCACTTTAGACCCTGTCTACTAGGGTCGCTCCCTTGTCTAACACAACCCTATAGCCTACTATCCATGGAAACAAACGAAAGCCAGGAAATTTTTGAGTTTAAATGTAGTAACCAATCATGGTGGCACTATGGTTGTGACATTACGTCTTGTTTTGCAAATGGTGTTGGTTGTTTATTGTGGTAGTTGGGACACTTGTCTATCAACCAACGATTAGTGTCAATAGATCTCTACTATTAATTTTTAGTATTTTTATTTTATACACTTTTCAAAATTTCAAATTTTAAACCTCATCAAACAATAATTATTAAATTCACCCAATAATTTTATTATTTTCAAATTTTAATATGGCAAACACTATTATATGTGTAATACTATGGCAGCTTGTTATTTTCACATATTTCTAATTAAAAATTTAGTTAATAGATTAACGACTATCATTTATATCAAGATTGATATTTCAAAATTCGAGAAGTATAGACTTAGAAAGATCCAATTAAAAAATATGGACTAAATCTACAACTGTACACATAATACATGACTAATAATTGAAGCTAATCGAACAAATATTTTTTGATATAATGCTTAGAACTATCCATAACCCTTCCACGGTCCTTAAATAGGAGGATAAACGCACTTCAGCGTACTCGAACCCGCCTTCTCTAAACTGGCAACAATATCGATACTAACAAAGTTAATTTAAGACTTAGTTTAACCAAACATATTTAAGTGCTATTTTTTTGGGTTAAGACTAAAATTTTCAAATTTAACAAATACAAAAATTAAAATTGATCAAATTAATCGAAGATCAATTATTTGAAATGAGTTCAAATTCTAAACTGTCTAAATCAACTTAACTTATAATTGTATCAATTCCGAGATATAATGTAATCACAAAGACTAGACTTTATAACATTTTATGGAAATAGATTCATTGTTTTTCTCTTTATTTCCTTTTCTTGGCAAAACAGTGTGAGCATTGGACACGTGAATTCTTTGCTTTAAATTGATAAATGGTATTATCCCCAAGCTAAAGGAGCAGAGAGTTTTTCCTTCTTATTTCTCAAAATTAGTGGAGGGCAAACATGTATCTATTTATGGTCTCATATGGTGTGAATTAGATCTATTCGTAGATATAGTAATTTTGTTCAGGTCGGGTTTAGTAAGGATTTATTTTATTTTGGGTCAACTTAGCTCTATATAAAGGGAAAATATTTGGTACACTATCAGTAGAGTTTTTAAACACCATAAGTAGAGTTAGGAGGTCGACAAATATCCAATAAGGTATAGTAAAATATTAAAAAAATAAATATTTAGAAAAAGAGATACATGACAATTTTTTAAGGTTACTTGTGAAATAAAAAAGTACACTACGAGTGTATCAAATACCCACCTTTATAAAAATATATAAATAGTAAGGGTGATTATTTGATACACATCTTATGGATTTTTTAGATTCTACAAACATGATTTAAAATGTGACAAGTATGAACCTAAGTTGTGGCTTGTAGAATGTTCATTATTGCACCCAAAAAAACGCGACAAGTGTTTCATTTGTTTATATATTAAAATTTTTAATTATTTTTACTATACTTATAGAACACCTATCACACCGTCAACTCATTTGTAAAGCTAAAAAAAAACTCTAAAATCACATATAGGATAATTTTCCAAATATTAACGAAAAATGTCATCTTATTTAATATTTTATTATTTTAAAATAATAAAACAAATCATTTGAATGAATTAAGCCGAGCTCGAGCTTAAATTGTTTTTTTTTTTAATCAGAGTATAATTTATTCCATGAATACCTCAAAGTGTGGAATTCCCTATTAGTACTTATAGATTGATAATACATCAAACAAAATACTTTTCTATATAAATAACAATTTTCTTAACTAGATACAAAGAAATAGGTTTTATGGGGGCAAATTATAAATACGTGATTCCAATAAATTCTCATGTCTCACATTAATTTAGATGAAGTACTACTTATTGTTGATGTTGTTTTAATGAAAATGTACTTTTTTGGACAAAGAGTGGACTTATATGATCATCCATTTAACAACATCATGTTGAATTGTTGATGTACTCTTTTTTATGATTCAGATGAATAAGGTTTGAACTTTACCAAAATTGGAAACTTTCAATTTCAATGGTGTAAATTAAGTACTAAAATTAGAACTTTGAAGTGATGGATAAATAGTAAATCCTCGAGTATTCAACACGTAAAAACCTAATTTAATAACTCATATTATTGCCGCCCCAACACTACTGCTTTTGAGAAAGTTTATTGATTAACAAGAAAGTCCAAGCAAAAAGAGATATAATTCGATTTAAAAAAAATGGATTTATTAGTTCAAGTACGTTAAATTAAAGAATAAACCGGTCATTTCTATTAAAAATTCCATCCATTTCTTCTGTTAAAACCTAGCGTGATTGACGAAATAATCAAATAGTTACACGTGTAGTGCCACGTGTAACTCATGTTAACATACAAAGACTAGTTTTTAACCGTAGAAATGGAAGGAATTTTTAACAAAATAACCAGTTTGCTCTTTGATCTAACATTCAGGACTAATTTGCCCATTTCTTGATTAGAGGAGGCAAAATGCAATCTAGCTCCTAGTATAAGGGCATCCATGACACTTTTATCGTTTTACGATATATTTAGAGTTTGTAGCTACCTCTCCTAACAAAGTCATCTCAATGTTTAAACATGAATTCTCTCTTTAAAAATACAATGTATTATCACTATACTTAGCGTTTGTTAGCTTTAAGTTTTATTCTATGTTAACGCTTGAATTTTCCTCGTGATTTGTTGTGAGTAATTTATTAATTAGCTAAAATTGAATTATTCAATACTTGTGTTGTAATTTCAAAAAAAAAAATCTCACTTTCACCCCTTGTTAAAGCAAATGAGTTTTGCCTTATTTATAGTAAACAAGAACAAAATTTGGGTATTGGTTTTTTCCGTTTAAAGTTGATGTGATAATTTATGGTGAAAGAGATTTTACAAATCAATCAACTCACAAGACAAAAATTAAAATATAAACATGTAATTATGTTATATAATTTTATATCCACACATCTTTAAAGATGAATAGAGGTTGGATGGAATCAAATTCAAATTTAATATGATTTTTTTTTTACTCAGTTAATTGATTACAGGAAAAGGTGTTGGGATCACCTAACCCGTACCAGTTCGAACAAGGAATCAAAAGCAGCCAAACTATGCCAAAACAGAGCACAAACAACCAGAAAAACAGCAAACTCTAAAATAGATTACCAATATGCTCTAAATTACAAGGTATTCCTCGACAAACCAGCTTTAGCCAAGGCTTTCGCCATTCCATTCTTACCTCGATTTGTGACTTCAATCCGAACCTCAGCCATTCGCCTTAAACTTCCTTCAATATTCGTGAACAAATTCCTAAACGACCATGGCCGAAGACAACTATATTTTAATAAATCTGAAACAGTAATTGAATCGCATTATATGATTAAAGGGGCCTGCTCCTTCCAAATCAACTCTATAACCATCTCTGCAGCCTCTTTAATTGCCATTAGACCGCCATTTCCAAGCCCCCCACTGCTCATCTACCTGAAAATAAAGTCGAGACCACCCCCTTATCATCCCTCCACAAGCCGTTATCTCATTCATAACAACCCCTGCCACATTGAATTTTATCCTACCCCTGCCGCTATCTCATTTAATATGAAATAATTATATGATATTAACATAATTTATTCTTTCTCAAGTATGATATTAATAACAGGTCAGGTCAAGTCTTGAATGCCAAATCAATATTTCAAACTATTTGAATATTTTTTTGTCTAAACTCATTTATAAAACTCAATATGGTTATCTAGATCATTTCAAATGCGAGCTAAATTTTAGGTTAGTATAGATAGTCAAATATTAAACAAATCTATAAATAAATCGAATATACCATCATTTGATTCTATACCTTAACCCCAACCCTAAACAATGATGTTCTTTTTTTATATATAATTAATGAAGATGGTATTATTCATATGAGATGACGCATGTTTCCATAAACTATATAAAAACTTAAAAAACAATCTTCAATATGTATGCTTAGTTATATTTATGGCTTTGTGCATCCACTTTTATCAGTTTCCTTTTCATTATTCAATTAATTACGTTTCAAGTTGTTTTTCCACTTTACATTTCCATGTGCTTTCTCTTACGTATTGGCTGACGAAATGCAATGTTTTCATTTGAAAGTTAAGCCTTTTTGTAACTTTCCATTGCATAATTTTGGACAAAAGTAAAGCTAGCCTTAGTGTGGATTGGGCCAATATTTTTTTTTGAATTTACCAATCTAGCCCAACAACAAAAAAGCTTTGTCCTTGAGCCAGTCAAACCAAACTGGGCAGATCACCCTACCAATAGATAACTCTACTTTGGATCCATCAATTAAATGTGTGGGGTTGATTTTGAGTTGTGTTAATATGAGTCAGATTAATTCATTTATTAAAATCTTAGGATTATAATTTCATGTTGAAGTCGATGTTAGGTTTGAGTTGTTTCAATTTTGTGTCATTTCGTGTTCAAGTTATTTCGGTTTACTAATTAGGTTTCTTTTTCCAGATGATTTCAATTTATGTTTGGGTTATTTTAGATTTTTTATTTGATTTTAACATTTGAGTTCAAGTCACTTAAGTTACTTGTTTTGATTATTTTAAATTTGGATCACCGCGGAATTAAGTAGGGGTGTTCATTCGGTTAACCGACCAGTTAACCTACCCGAAATAACATTAACCGAATTAACCGACCTTTCAAAATTTTTAACCGTTAACCGAACCGAAATTTTTTCAAAAAAATTAACCGAACCGAAATTTTTTCAGTTAATTCGGTCGGTTAACCGAATTAACCGAAAATTATATGTTTTTTATTTTTGGTTAAAAATTAACCGAATTAACTGAATTACCCGAATTAACCCGAATTAACCGAATTACCCGAAATTAATCACTACATAATTAAAAATATTACATAATTTTAGTTTTAGTTTTAGAATTTTATTTTTATTTATTAAATTATTTGTAATTTTTATGATTGGGTTGGATTGGGTAATTGGGTCGGGTTAGATATTTGGGTTTAGGGATTGGGTTTAGGTGAATAGTGGGTCTATTTATATATTATAATTTTATTTATTAATTTTTTCGGTTAAATCGAAAAAATTCGGTTAACCGACCGGTTTTGAACCAAATTAACCGTTAACCGAAAAATCACAAAATAATTAACCGACCCCCGACCGAAAAATTCGGTTAACCGACCGATTAACCGAATTCGGTCGGTTAACCGAATTTTTTCGGTTTTACCCGAATTTTGCACACCCCTAGAATCAAGTCATTTCCAATGCAGATCATTTGAATTTAAATCATTTTAGGTATGGGTTTGAACAAATTGGAGTTATTAATTTTTTATTAGAATTTTAATTTTAACTAATGAGATTTAGTTTTTGAATTGGGATAGCCGATTGAGTCTTAGCTCAATTGACATGCGTATTGTTGTCAATGCAAGAGCACGTGGGTTCGTGTGCGTTGAAGCGTATTATCCTCATATTTACGGGTTGGAGAGAGGCTATGAGTAATTAATCTAGATATTGTCTTAAAAAGATATAATATGATTAAAACTTATTAAAAAAATTGAATTAATTGGGATAGAGTTAGGCATGTCTGCTTATAACCTAAAACCACCTATTAGAATTTTGATAATCGACTACTAAAGATATTATAATCTTGATCAGCTGATATCCCCAAGAATAATAACCCTACTTATCGATAGATTGATGCTCATCCTTTATTTTAGAATAATCGTGTTTCCTTGTTTGGAATCTGATTCTTTAGACATAAAAGTTTTATTGTTGATATTTATTCAAGTATTTTTTTTTTTCATTAGTTTAATCGGTATTGGTGTTATTGTCAGTGTAGGAGGATGTGAATTCGAGTATGCTAAAGCGCATCATCCTTCTATTTAAAGAAATAAGAGGGGCTATAAATAGTTCTAAACATTGTATAAAGAAAAGCAAAAATATCTTCTTTCGTATTTGTTTGTGAACTATGTTTAATATTTGTAATTATTCTTTCCAATTATATCGTCTTTAAAAGTTGAATTTATATATTTTTTAAAAATCTTTAAAATTCAATTTATATTAAAAAAAAAGAGTAGAACATAGGCTCATCAACAAAATAACCTCATCTCACATGGTCATATGCTGCTATGATTCACGTGGCTAACCATTATCCAAAAGGTATAATGATTTATTTAGCTCTTCAATTCTATAAAATGATTATTTTAGTCTTTTATTTAATTTTTCGTCCTTTAAACTCTTAAACTTGCGGTTTTTTTTTTTCAAATTACTCCAAATAAATGAAGAAGGTAACATTTTTTAACTTTCCTGACGTTGTATACACATGGATCGTCACGTGAATGACACATTAGCATTTAACTAATTTTTTTAAATTTTAAAAATTCAAAAAACTATAAAAAAATATTTTTAAAAGTTAAAAACTAAAAATCATTAAAAATATAAAAAAAAATTGCGTGTATACCACCTCAGCAAAGGTACCAAACATTAATTTTCTTTTTCTATTTTGAAGTAATTTGATTAAAATAAATGGAGGAAAAAAGTTATTATGCAACTCATTTTAAAACCCAGATCTGACATAAAAACATCATAAATTACTATATTATTTTCAGCAACCGACCACCTCAGAATCTATGGATTCTGTGCCATCTCGAACCCACAAAACCGACCAAAATTATATAAAAATCCTCAAGAATCTTTCTTTCTACCCCTCTATAAATACTACCCTTGCCTTGTCCCCCCATTCACTTTTATAAACCGATAAGCATCATCTCTTTTATACTCTTTGTAATTTACTTCAAAAAAATGCCACTCACTAAACCAGACAAGAACAACGTCATCATCAACATCAACGACGAGAGCAGCAACAATTGTGGTGAAGATAACCAAGATGAGCAAGACAAGTTAGATGCCATCACTAGCCATCTTTACATAAAGCCAAGCCATTCGAAGCAAACATTGGATAAAGATATGGTTTTGAGAAGGATTCGTCACCGTAAACGTATGAATAATTTCAGGTCCGCATTTCAATCTTTCATTGGCTCTTCTTCTTCTTCATCATCATCGACGAAAATGACCAAGAATGGCAAAGGTTCTAGCAATGAACTAAAGTGGGTCGATGATGCTTTTGCAGCTCTTTGATTGTAATATATATATATATATATTTTTTGTATAGTTGTTGATGTTTTAGTGTACTGTTTAAGCACTCGTGTTACGTTGGTGTAGAATATGGGCCTTTAATACCCAATACGATAATGGGGTTTAAAAGCAAAGAATAGTTTCACTTTTTAAGCCTTTTAAATGTCTATGATAACATCATTAGATTCTCAATATTATATGGGGCATTTGAATACAACATTTAACTCTATTGTTGTTGGAACTTTCGTGTTTGATTTGATTGTATTTTAGTCCTTCAAAATTTTATAATTCTATTTTGTTTCCTATTTTTTTTTTTTAATTTCATCCAGTTCTCTCTAAACTTCTTTTGATCTTTGATTGGGTAATTTCCTTTTAAACTTCTTTTTAGTGTCAATATCATCATTAGATGGATTCTTAAGCATAAAATTGTTTAAGGTCCGTGTTAAGAGGGCACCAGGATTGATACTTTAAGATACTTTCTAATGCTTAGATCAGTAAATACGATAATCTTGATCAATCAGAATGTTCTTTTTACGTGTCACTTATTTATAGTCAATTGTTAGATAATTAATTTATAGTCAATTGTTAGATAATTACGTGTCTAATAAAACTTATGACTAATTGTGAACTCGTAAGATTCTTTGCATGTACATATCCAAGTGGCATGTCCAAATCATACAACTAATATATTTCCATGATTTGTTCATTTCTTTGTCGGGATATCTTGTAATGGATTTGTATCCATTAATCCAAATAACATGAATACGTGGCATCATATTTCTAGTATTTCATATTTGGAAGCAACATATTTGTCTCACATTATGTATTCACACCTCAAAATCTGATTTAACCAAAGATTATGGCATCATGGACCCATTCATGATTTGATATAACTAAGCTTTGGACAGTTAATTATGATTAAGAGGTCCATAGAGGGAAATAAATTAACTCTACTCCTCGGTAAAAGGAAAAAGGGAAACAAAATAACCACTTGGTATTGATTTTGCCAGCATGTTAATTATGATTTAACTTTTGATTAAATTCTTATATTTTAATTGGGTCAATTTCAAATTTTATAATTTTTTATTTTTAAAATTTTATTTATTAAATTCATTAAACTCTGTTATTTCTAAAATTAGATGTGACAAACATATTACCACATATACAATATCATAACAATTTTCTATTTTCATACATTACTTATAAAAAAGTCAGTTAATATATTTAATAGTTGTCATTTGCATCAAGATTGAAAATTTTTAATCTGAAAAGTATAAGAATTAATAATGATTCATGTAGAACCCAATTATTGCTCGGGCCCAACAAAGAAATAAAACCCAAATTAAAAAACCCATTTTAAAACCCAAACCCAATTACAAATAACCAGGCCCAATTAGCCCAATGCCAAATCAGAAAAGAAAAACCAAAACCCTAGCCCCTAACACAAGTGGCGCCGCGAACCTAGTGCGCCCCTACCCACTTGCTCTGACCTTCTGCCTCTGCCGAAGCCACCGCTCCATCACCATTGTGAGTCGGTCACCGACCCTCCTCGACTGCAAACATTAAACGGGAATAGACAAAAAGTAGCAAAAGTGTAAAGAAACAAAGGCTATAAAAGCCGATTAACTTCTTTGTAACAGGAACCTTTTTTTTCCTTTCTGAAATCAATAAAAAGAGAATAGAGAGATTCAAACAAAAACAGGACATCAAAACACTACGAAATAATACAAAACAGGGAAACAGAGGCCGAAGAAGGTGATTTTTTTTAACTTTTAAAATTTTTATTTTCTTTCATTTCGAATCCCTTTTTGCGCAAACATGCAAATGCATATATATACATATAAGGATAAAAAATAAAAAATACTCTAAATTTTACCTTTTCCGGCCACCGCGTGCGGTGGCCGGAGCGACGGCGCCAGCGACGGAACCCACGGCCGGAAATCGCCCAGCTCCCTCCTGCGAAAAAAAAAAAAAGAAGAGTTAAATTTTTTTAAAAGGGGGTGAGAAATGATTTTTTTTTCTGATTTGGGGCTTAAATAGCGATCGAAGCACGCGTCGTTTTGGCGGCGTCCTTAAGCCCCAAACGGCGTCGTTCGCCCTTGGCCCGACCCGGTCCGACCCGCTCCAGCCAGGATCCGCGCGTTTTGCTGAAAAAATGGGGAATTTATGCGCGCAGTCCCTCCATTTCCTCCGCGTGTCCAATTCGGTCCCTTCTAAACGCTGCGCTTAAACACTTGGGGGAAATTTGCGCTCCTCGTCCCCTGGATTTTCGCACGCGTTTCAAATAGGCCCTTCCCTTTTATTTTATTTTGAATTGGCCCCCAAATTTCCGTTTTCCATGTAATTAAACCCATTTTTTTTATTTTTGCAATTTTTGTCATTATTTTTACTATTTAACATTTTATTATTATTATTATTATTATTATTATTATTATTATTATTAATTTCATTATTATTATTATTATTAGTATTATCATTAATCTTATAATTATTACTACTATTGTATTTGTTATTATTATTATTTTATTATTATTACCATTGTTATTTCATTTTTATTACTAACACCATTACTATTATTATTATTTTCATTTTTACTCGTATTTATTTATTTATTTATTTATTATTATTTATTTATTAATGTTATCGGTATCATTATTATTCAATATTTCTATTATTGTCTTTGTTATCATTAATATCACTATTGTTATTATTACTATTATTATGGTTTTTATTATTACCACTTTTGTTATTTTTATTTTCATTTTTACTATTATTATGATTATCTTTATTATCATTATTATTATTAGTAATATTTTTACCTCCGTTCACCAATAAAATACATTTAAGTAAACCATCGTATTTCGTCCTAAGTTTTAAAGGCAATGTTTGGTATTTAGAGACTCGAGAGATTGTGCCCTAAAGTATTGGGTTGCAATCATTCTCGTTTAATCTAAACGACCGAGTACCCTTTAAAAAAAAAAAAAACAATTACATTTTTAAACAAAAAGCGTATTCTCAAAGAATACGAAAGGTCATGTCCTAAAGCATTGGATGTGATGTTTCGTTATTCCGAGATAAGACTTTCTAAACCAAGGCAATGTTTTGTATTTAGAAGCTCGAGAATCGTGCCTAAAGTATTGGGTTTGCGATCTTCTCGTCCCTTTTAAATGACAGAATACCCTTTTGATTAAATTCATAATTTTTGAATAAAAGGCAAGTTTAGCCTCGATGGTCAAGATGCGGTGTCCTAACGTATTGGGTACAACGTTTTACCTTGAGACTAGACAGCCTTTGGCATATATTTTCGATTCCTTTAAATTTTTTAACGTCACTATAAGAGAGGGATCGTATATTTCAATTCTTTCAATTTTCCAAATCTTCGACACTAAGACACTAATTAATCAATTTGGTACCAATTTTGGGCGTGACGAGGGTGCTAACCCTTCCTCGCACGTAACCGACTCCCGAACTCATTTTCTGAGTTTCGTAGATCAAAGTCGTTGTTTTGATAAATCAAAATGTTTATTAAAAACAACCGTTTTGCGAGGTGACCCGATCACACCTCACCAAAAAGGATTGGTGGCGACTTCCACGTTTTATATTCTTTTGTTCAAAACGCGAGTCGACCTTGTTTTTTCCTGCTTTCAAAAATGGTTACGACAATTCAGTTGTAGAATATGAATTAAATTTTCAACTTTACGCATTGTATATAATTAATAGCAAAATTTAACCAAATAAATTTAATTGCTATTATTTGAGTCAAGACTAAAATTTTAAAATTCGGAAAGTAAAAATACTAAAAGTGATCAATTCAAACAATATAGATATTGAAATTGATCAAATTAAAGTTTTAAAAAAAAATCTATAACTTAGCTAAAAGTAGAATGCGACATTTTTTGGTGTTCTCCATCTTTATTTTACGATTTATATTCAAAATTTATAATTACTCTTATTAATAATATCGTCTTCAAAATTTAAATAAATTACTCAATTCAATCGTTATTTAATTTGAAAGGCACGACTTGAAATGCATTATTTAGGTTGAGTTGAATTGACTCTTTTTTCCGTGGTTTTCATGCTTGTGTCCTATGCAATCTTTTCTTGCTTTTTATTATTATTATTATTTAATGTTGGCATTATTTCTATTAAGATCAATTAAATTAAGTGAGATTTAAAAAGAATTACCGAAAATTTTAGTAAAATTGATACATTTTTTATTGATTATTTAACATTGAATAAATGAGTATTTATGAAAGAATATTTTCTTTGAAAAGTAATTTTATTTCGTCAGTTAAATTTTGAAGAAATTTTAAGAGATTCGTGTATTCAGATTCAATATGTTCTTGGATATAGTTAGAGACGGTTGAGAGTGATCTTGTCTTCCCCCAAAGCCAATAATTTTAGTCTTTTTTTAATTATGAGCTATTAAACTAATTGAGTGTTAATTAGACTGGCACGAACATTGTTTTTTTTTTTTTTACTGCAGTCAAACTATTCTGTTTAAAAACAATAGAACAGTAATTCCAGTTAAACAATACATTTGTTACAACAGCTAATATAACATGAAAACCAAACATTCCAATCACCAATCTAACATTCACTACCACGCCTTGAACGTAACCCTACGATTAATATCTGCTGACGCTAATGCAGAACATAACATTGTTATTAATACAGAAGGATGTGGGTTCGAGCTACGCCCTATTATTTTCCTTTAAATTCTAGTATTCCATCACCTTATCCAAATTTATAATGATTAAAAGAAATAGTATTCAATGTTTTTCATTTTTTTTATGTTTGATATATCATTATTATGAAAAATGTTCAAACTATCAATTAAAACATAATGTTCTTAATTTTGGAAGATTTTTTTATCCTATTATTATTCATACCCCAAATCCTTTAATGAGAAGATAATACGCGTTTAAACGAATTCAAACTCATATTTTTTTAATTGTTACAACAACAAACGATGTCAATTAAATTAAAACTCAATCAATAACTTTAAAAATTTTAATTAAATAAAATAACAAATAGATATAGTCGAAATTGAATATATATGTATTCATATAGAAAGGAAAATGTTGAAATATATGATCACGAGATTGGTTTGCCGTGTATAATACTGCAAATTATGGGTCCAAACGTGTGATCAATTATCATGATCACGGGTTACTTCATTTCTCCTTAAATATATACAAGTGGATGGTCCCCTATTGACTAATATTTGACAATGGTATGAACATATATATGTATGTATTTGACAATGGGGGACTTTATACATTATTTCAGTAATTTTGACTTTATACAACAGTATTTTTTAATTAGGTGGTAAAAATATTGCAAAGGTTTTTATACTATAATACGGATTATATTTTGGACTATAAAAGGATGTTGATTTTGGTCTATCCCGTACCTTTTTAGCTTAAAAATTAGTAAAAGTATTATGGAGGTTCTTTTACAAAGAGTTTGATTGCATTTTGCCCTCTTTATCTAAAAAATGGGCAAATTAATCCATGCACATCAGATCAAAGAGCAAACCAGTCATTTTCTATTAAAAATTTCATCCATTCATGCTGTTAAAAACTTGTGTGACTGACGGAATAATTAGACAGTTACACTTGGTGTGCCACGTGTACCTCATGCTAATGTACATGGACCAATTTTTAATAGTATAAATGGATGAAATTTATAACATAATGACATGTTTGCTCTTTGATCTAACGTACAAGGACTATTTGCTCATTTTTTAGTAGAGGGACAAAATTCAATATGACTCCTAGTACAATGGCCTCCATGGTACATTTACCCTTATGGAAATTATTTTTCAAGGCATTTTATAAATTTTATATTATTTTTTTATTGCATCCATAGTATTGGGTGAATGAGTATAATGGTTAGGTATATTATATTCATAAAAAGAGAAGTTTGAATTCTAAAAATGATATTTTTGAAAGCAGAATCAAGAACCCAAAAAATTTAATTCTCATAGATCATAAAATAAACATTAAAGATATCTTAATTATATAAAAAAAAAACACATATTCCAATGATTTTAGAACATTATTGAATAGGCACTATGGCAAACATGAGATGCTTGCCGGTACCAAGGTGTGAATCCAACACTAGTATTGCACTTTGCTTTCACTTTTTAAAAGTTTTAAAAAGTAAGACCCCTTAAACCTCATTAGTTTAACATGTAAGTATTTTACTTTGTAGTTTCCTAAAAGTAAATTCCATATTAGTAACAAACAAAATGTAAAAGGTTTATTTACCAATTAGATCATGCATTGACCAACTTTCAATTGTTACTTTTCAAGTCCTAACAAGTAATCTGAATGAAAAATTCACTATAGTAGGAGTCTCTGTACGTTAAATTAAAGAGTAAATTAGTTATTTTTGTTAAAAAGATCATCTATTTGTATTGTTAAAAATCAGCATCCGTACCATGTGTACATCATGCTAACTTACATGGATCAAATTTTAACTGTAGAAATGAATAGAATTTTTAACAAAAAGACCAATTTGCTGTCTAACATAACATATAAGAATTAATTTACCCATTTTTTAATAGAAAGAACAAAATACAATCTAACTCTTACTACTGGAATCTCTATAGTATTTTTACCATAATCTTAATTACCAATATATATCATCAAATTAGGTACTAAATGTCAAGGAAAGAAATTCCCTAGCAAGCATCTCTAGTCTCATCCATTGTATCATGTCAAGCTAACTTTCAAATGATGCTTTGGTCACTCATAATAAAGAAAGGAAAAAGAAGTCATTTTCAACGTTGGGTTTAGAGCAATAAGCCAAAGAGTAGTGTGAAAACAAAGAAAAGAAAAAAGAGATTTAGCATTTCTTTTCTCACTCTACTCAATAATGAATCATATATTTCTTTTCCAAAATTTTTTATTTTTCATATAATTACTTAAAAAAAGTAATTTCCTTCTATTGGATTAGGGGTTTGGTCCCTTATTATTAATTAATAAAATAATAAAATAATATTTTAATCCTTTCAAAAATTTATAATTAGATATCAAACCCCATAATACAAAATTTCTAACTATCTCCATTGTTTATATATATATTGAAACCCAAGACGGTTACTAGTGTTCCTTTTGCAATCAATTTAACTGTTGATCACACCAAATTTCAATCTCACAAGCTTCAAATTCCTACTATTATTCAATAAAGTCCTTTTTTTTTCTTTAATAAGTGCAATACACTTGAGAAACAAGAAGCCCTTCAATGATCTCATCAACAAAACAATCCCAACTATGATTCACAAACAACCCAAAGAACCCAATTTTATTTTCATATCAATCCTTATACTTTCATTCCCCTTTATAATTCAATCCTCAATTTGCAACCGATCATGTGGTGGCAACCATGTTCCTTACCCATTTGGCTTCTCCACTACCTGCCAAATCCCACTAAATTGCACCACCACCGCCCACCACCATATTGCCGGTTTCCCAATCCTAAACATAAACCAAAACCATATAAAAATCAGCATTGAAGCCACTTGTGATCGTCCACTTCAAGCTCTCCACCGTCTTTATACCCAAAACTACGCCCCAACATCTCGTAACGCAATCTTATTACAAAATTGCACCTTACCATCACCATGCATGATACCATCTACCATGGTTTACACTCATTTTGAGTCCCTTACTTGTTCTCCTAATAATAGTAACATTAGTTGCTATTCGGAAAAGAAAAGTAATGGTTTTCTTGATTATGATAAGGTGATTGGGACGAATTGTGGGTCGTTTCTGTCGTCGATATCGACGGAATCTTTTAATGAATCGGGTGTGTTGGAAGTACAAGTGGTGGAGCTAAGGTGGTGGATTGAAGGACGGTGCTCGGAGTTATGTTCTGAGAATGCTGTTTGTGATGAAATTGTTTCGCCGGTTAATCGACGGCCGGGATCGTATTGTAGGTGTCGAAATGGGTTTGTTGGTGATGGATATCGTGCCGGCGATGGTTGCCGGAAAGGTTAGTTCTTCTGTTTCACCGAATCTCTTTGGAAATTTTGCTTTCGTTGTTCATGTTATGTTTTTTCTTCGTATTGATGCTGCAAATGATTAATAAAGTTAAAATTGTCATTTTATTTTTCAAAGGAAAAAAATATAAATTATAGTTTTGACTTTAAAAAATCGATTTAGGACTTAAGAAAAATTTTTTGGAGAGTGAAAACTAAATTATAAATTTTCATAGTGTTAAAATATAATTTTATTATTCTTAGAGGTAAAGTGCTTATTATAGGGTCTGATTATATCTGTTCTTTTTTTAGACAACACCTAGAAGTATCCATAGTCCCTCCTAAACCCATAAATACGAGGATAATGCGTTTCAGCGCACTTGAAACCACGTCCTCCTACATTGGCAACGATATTCATGCCAGTCGAATTAATACTCAATCGGTTAATATTATAAAATTTTATAATTTAAATTTTGAATAATTATTTGAATTTGAGGAATATTATAATGGATTTAAGTTTAGGAAATGTATTTTAAAATATATGGATTTAATATATAAATTCAATTAGTTAGTCAATTTAACATTTTTTAATTTATTAAAATTAAATTAATCGAATCAAATCAGTTTAATTACTTAATTCAATTTTAATTGAAATTTGTTTGGGCTATAATAATAAACCATAAGAGGATTTTGCCTCTAGCAGGGGCATGGCCCCTTAAATGGAAATTTTTAGTTTTAGTTCTTTCAAAACTTTATAAAATTTCAAGTTAATACATGGTAAAACTTGAGTTTAACTCTCAAAAATGATAATTTCTTTTATTTATCTCTTCTAAAAACTATAAAATTATATGTCGATATAATAGTGAAATTGTATATATAAATTAATCTCGACTCTCCTAGAATTTTTTTTGACTTTGTCCTAATCTTTGTAATTATCCAATAAATGCAACCTTCACTTTAACAAATTAAAGCTTGCAAAGCATTATTGACTTAGAAACAAAACAATTAATGATAGTGGAGAATGTAAATTGCTTTGCGTGGCAGCAAAAATGATAGCATATGCCACACACTACACTCTAAAAATGATTCATAATACCCTGATTTTCAGGCCAAAAAGTAGCTTAAACTTTGCTCAATTATGGGGCCACTCATCGTTTTTGTAAAGGCAAAAATGCTTTTCAATGTGTCAAACCCTTACCATTTAGCTCAGAAGGAACCAAATTTTCTTTCATCATTTAGCAAGTGGATGATCATTGAGGGACCCCATTGTAAATTTTTACTAATTGCATCAAATTTGACTCCATTAGACCTTAATCTATAAACAACAATCAAATAAGTACATAAAATTCATATATGGTATTAGGTGGATAAAAGTACCATGGAGTCAGATTGTATGTTGTCCCCTTTGTTAAAAAAGTGAATAAACTGGTCCTTTTTGTTAAAAATTACATCCACTTCTACTGTTAAAAACTGACGTGGTTGACAGAAAAATTAAGCAGTTACATGTGACGTGCCATGTGTACCTCATTTTGACGTACAAGGACTAGTTTTTAACAGTAAAAATAGATGAAATTTTTAACAAAAGGACAATTTTATTTTTTAATCTAATGTACAAAGACTAATTTGTCAATTTTTTTAGTAAATGGGCAAAATGCAATTCGACTCTTAACGTAAACGTACATGGTACTTTTACATATTAGGTGATGCAAGATAATGATTAAGCATTATAACCCCATAGTCTTTAACAATTTGTTTTTGTGTTTGTTGATATGTAAAACTAAACAGCCTCTTCCAATTGTAACCCCGTGAGGTACGTTTCCGGTGAATGCGGAGGAACGGCTCGAGTCATTATGTTAATCGGAGGTAATGTTAATTTGATGTTGAACCTATTAATGCTAGTGATCATCACATCACTAATTGTTGGTGTTCAATTTTTCATAGGCATTGCAGTTGGAGCTTCTTTAATGATTTGTGTAGTTCTCATATGTTGCTTCGTGCGCAAGCAATCGAGTTCGAGAACCAAACACAGCATGAAAAGACTGTTTTCCGATGCATCGGGCATCAATATTCCGATTTACACATACAAAGAAATAGAGAAAGCTACAAATGGTTTCTCAGAGAAACAAAGGCTTGGAACTGGAGCATTTGGGACAGTCTATGCAGGCAAACTACATACCAATTCATGGGTTGCTATTAAAAGGATCAAGCATAGAGACACCGATTGTATCGAGCAAGTCGTGAACGAGATCAAGCTAATATCATCCGTAAGTCACCCGAATCTAGTTCGTTTATTAGGTTGTTCCATGGAAAACGGTGAACAAATACTCGTTTACGAGTTCATGCCTAATGGAACATTATGCCAACATTTACAACGAGAACGAGGTGATGGACTTCCTTGGCCGGTTCGACTTACCATCGCTACAGAAACTGCACAAGCCATTGCTCATTTACACTCTGCTATAGACCCTCCTATATACCATAGAGACATCAAATCTAGCAACATACTCTTAGACTACAATTTCAAGTCCAAAGTAGCTGATTTCGGTCTTTCTAGGCTCGGAAAAACCGAGACATCCCACATTTCAACAGCTCCACAAGGAACACCAGGATACCTTGACCCTCAATACCATCAAAACTACCAACTTTCCGATAAAAGCGATGTTTATAGCTTCGGGGTTGTTCTAATCGAGATCATAACAGCATTGAAAGTGATAGACTTCTCAAGACCACCAAATGAAGCTAACTTAGCATCCATTGCTACTGATAGAATCAGCAAGGGACGTTTAGATGAGATCATAGACCCATTTTTAAACCCCAACAGTAATGATCCATGGACATTATCATCAATCCACAAGGTTGCGGAGCTAGCCTTTAGATGTTTATCATTTCATAGAGACATGAGACCTACAATGATGGAAGTAGCAATGGAATTGGAACAAATTAAGCTAAGTAGATGGGTACTTGGAGAAGAAATCAATTATGAAGGTGCTTCATTAGAGGTGTCACCTTGTTCTTCTTCATCAAATCTAAGTGAGCAACCATTAAGCAAGGGAATTAATAAGAATGGTGGAGTTGAAAATAGAAATGGCTTGTTTATGCTTCAAATGAGTAATGTTGGGTTTATGAATTTGATGGAGAAAATGAAGGATCATTCACCAGTATCAGTGCAAGATCCATGGTTGAGTGAACAAAGCTCACCTTCTTCAAGCTACCTGTTGAATAATGTAACCCATTAACTAGAAAAGTCAAACCTTTCTTTTACACCATTTTTGTATGGGACGTTCAAAATATTTAAGTTCATGGATAACTTTTTTTAATTTATAATATTATAAAAGTATAATTTGTGTTTCTCTCTATATATATGATGATGATTTGTTATATGTAAAATATAGATATATGGGATAATGTTATGAAAGATCTTTCAACATTAGTAAATCTTAATTTTTTTCTTGAGTTGATGACAACTCTCATTTTTTTAATATAAACATTCAATGTTTTTTACAAACGAAATTTTCTTTTTCTTTTTTTTTTCCTTCTAAGATCTATCATGCTATTTTAGAAAAGATTATTACGTTACATATAATTTAAAATTGATGAATTTAAAATTCGTAAAATAATTTACTTTCTATAAAATATTGGCTTATTGTTGATGATAGATTTAGTATAATTTAAAGCTGATTAATTTAAAATTCGTAAAATAATTTATTTTTTATAAAATGTTGGCCTATTGTTGATGATAGATTTAGTACACGGCAGAGAGTCGTCGAGAAAAGTGACCGGAGAAAAGGGTGAGGAGGAGGAGAGATAGAGAGTGGGAGAGTAGGAGAAGAAGGGTGGGTTTGGATGAGCGGTGCGTTTTTAGTGTAAAAACAGCGGTAGCGGTGAGATTAGATACTGTAGCGTGAGACAGAAAGTAAGCTAAACACACTGCACCGCACTCAATCGTCCATCCAAACTCACCCGAAAACAGATACCCTTCTATCTATGTGTTTTGGGCCTTATATAACATCAATTACTTGGCTCAATATGCCACATGTCTAACTATTATTAGTGAGTTAAAGTCAAGTAGTTAAATGATCTGACGATATTAATTTAGATAAGTTAATGTTACGACGTGTTTTATGTCACTTTGGACAGAACATAATGATAAAAATTTAACGTCGTAATTAATAAGTGAGATCGACTCGGTTGCAAAAAATTCCATCGATATATAGTCCATCATTACTGTTCGTAAACCTACCGTTGGATCCAAACAAACAATTTTTTAGTTCGACTATCCCTCATTAAAAAAAATAAATATTATACTAATATGATATTGGATATTTTACTACTCATTAAATTAGGGAAAATTTGTTAACTTTGTTTTACATTAAGTCCATATCGATGAGTGAGTTCAGATGAGACGACGGCGGCGGCGGCGGCTTGAGATTTTTAATTTTATCTGTCTTTATCCGACTTGTCACTGTTCAAAAGTTCAATTTGGTTTCGTATAAAAGAATTTTTCTAAAAAAATACTTTTCTTAATTATAAATTATATATTTTTCACTTAAACGGATATAATTTATATACTTAAATTTAAAAATTATATCCAAATTAATAATTCGAATCAAATAAGACTCAATCAATCCAATATAAATTCAAGATTCAAGAGTTTAAAAATTAAAGCAATTGTCAAACAGTCAGATCATTAGTTTCCAATCCAACAAGTTCATATGGCTTAATTAAATAAAATATTAAAATTCATAAATATTAAAAAATAAAGAAAATGAGATCAACCAGTTCAATTGATTTTTAACTTGATTAATTCGGGTCTGAGTGGTTCATGGTTCAATTAGTCTAATCCCTCTCTCCGAATGAGTTTGGTTTAAACATCATTGATCAAATTTATATTTTTCGAGTTTAACCTAAATTAACTAAACCTACCGAATTGATATAATGGTTTGCAATGATGTTTGAATCGGATTGGACTAGGAACCGACTGGGGTACCAATCTAGAGAATAACTTTGAATCGATTAAATCAAGGATAGATATGGACCGACTAAAAAATCAAATCATGTTTTTTTTTAATAAGTTTTAATCAAACTGATCAAACCAACGAATTAGTAACCTAATCAATTCGACTCTAAAAACATCGATAATTTTATCATTAAGTAATTCAATCTTTAACAAAGATTTTCAAGTTTTTTAATACAATGTTTACTTTTAGTAATAAATTTCCATTAAAATTTTAAATTAAAAAAATACAGATTCAAGCATGCTTAAACATAAATATTTTATTTAATAAAGTATTCATTTGTTCTCATTTTATTGGTAAACCCATAAATGGTAGGTTTATAGGGTTGGTAAAAGTTTTATAAGTCCCTATGTTATACTCAAATTGCATTTTGATCTTAAGAAAAATGAAAATGTGAATTTTTAATTTTTTTTTTAATTAAATGAAGGGGAAGTTGCCATTATATATATTTACCCATTTATCTTTCTAATTAAAATCTTTTCTATATTGCCGATTGAATCTTAACTTGATTGGCATCGGTATTGTTGTTAGTGCAGGAGGGCGTGGGTTCAAATGTGCTTCAGTGTTTATTATCTTCCAATTTAAAGGTTGGAGAGGGACTATAGGTAGTTCTAGATATTATATCAAAAAGAGCAGATATAATAAAAACTTATAATAAGATTTAAGAGGTTTTCAAAGTTTCAATTTGACTTGTCTCGGTTGGCCAACTTGTCTCGATTCAAATTTAAATTCATTTCTCGTTTTATATAAAGGAACTTTTAAAAATACTTTTATTATTTGTAAATGATATAATTAAATTCAAAAGAATAATATTTAAATTAATCAATAATAATTCGGATAAGTATGGTCTAATTTATTAGTCAACCGAGGAATGGAAGGTTTATTTGAAACATAAAAAATTAATCTATGTTGATTACAAAAAGCTAATTTGTTAAAAAAAAAAAATGTCTGCTTATTATGTAAAATTTTAATGAATTATTATTTTGCACGCTGAAGTCATTTATAGGATCAGTGTATTAATATTGTTTAAATTAGACTAGAGTGGTTGAATCGGAAATTAGTTAAAGTATCAGTTTAAAGAGAAGTTAGACTGGTTGATTTACAAATTGCTCGGAATAGGTTAAATCAAATTTTTATTTTTTTATGAATTTTAATAATTCATTTAATTAAACTGAACAAACCAATAAAATAAAAAATCAATAATCTAATCGATTCAACCATCAATTCGATTTTAAAATATTATGTTATAATATTGACTTTTAATTAATCAAAGTTCGTACGTTAGAAATGATTTGACATATTGCAATAATATCTTACGAAGAATAAAAAAATACAAAAGAAATTACAATAATATCTTAAATTTTAGCATTTGCATTAACAAATTTTGTCGTCTCTAAAAGCTTACAGCTTTCAACGACGTTATAGTGACGGCCACCCCCACCGGTGCCGGTCCGACTTCGACTTCAAACGTATCGTAACGTCTGAAAAATTCCACCACAAAAAGCCTAGACACCAACATCACGAAATCTTTACCGGCACATTGTTTATCTGCCACCGTAGGATGTTCGGTCTCTGGTCCATTAGACCAAAGCACATACTTCAACAACTTCTCCCCGTCGACACCCATGGACCTGTCGGGTACAAACTCCTCGGCTCTCTCAAATATATTCGGATCCTTCGTCGCAAACGGTTGGTATCCGAACAACATCTCCCCTTCTTTCACTTCGTATACGGCATGGTGACTTTCAATCAAAAGATCTTTCTTCGCCTTTCCGTATTGAAACTGAACTGGCGGGTCGATACGAAACGATTCATACACTACGGATTTCATCAATGGCATTTGTTCCATTGCGGACAAGCTTAGTTCTCCGCCGTTTGATTTAATGACCGACCTGATCTCTTTTGCTAATGAAAGGTGTAGGTTTTCTCCGGCTAAACCAATCCATTTAAGCATAATCGGGAAGAACACTTTAACGCCGCCGAAAGAATTAAAGCACGTAGCGAATACAAGATTATGACAAGCTTTGTCACGTGAAATACCCATTTTATCAGCTTCATCAAGAACTAAACCGGCGGATTCGTAGAAGAAATCATATAATTTTTTGTAATCTTTTTTAACTAGAAAAGATGGTAATAGAAATGTATGGAGTAAAAAATCTTCTATATATTTGGGTAGACCAAGGGTGAAAATTGGGCCGAGTTGAAACAAAACCCATTTGTTAGCCAAACTTGGACCGTCAGTTTCGAGTTTAGAATCAACTGGATTCGAGTCAAAGAAAGCCCGAGCTAAGAAATTAAAAGCAGCTTGTTCACTAGGTGTTTGGAAGCTACATTTACCTTTCTCTGCGAGTTCATATTCCACCGTTTTGAATAACTCGGTGTAACATGCTTTGAACTCGGGCAACACTCGGTCTCTACTTGATTTTGAAGAAATGTGTAAAGGTTTGAACTAAACTAGAGAATGCAAATTGAAAGAGAATAAAGAATGCTTGTTTCTATTCCATTGAATCTAGTCTGATTCTTAATCACTGTACACACAGTTATATAGAAATCATAGTAAGCTGAAACTGTTGCTAACAGTATTATCTAACAGCTTGACTGATTACAAATCAGTTGTAACAAACTATCAACTGCCTGAGCTATACTCTATCATGCACCCAACTTCCCAATAGGTACGACTTGAAGAAGATTTCGAAACCGAGCAAACAAATTGACTGACAGAGGCTTGGTGAGAATATCAGCCACTTGATCACAGGCGGGAACCTCGCCAACTTGCAAAGAACCATCTGCGACTTTCTCACGAACAAAGAACAGATCAAGCTCAACATGCTTGAACTTCGAGTGTAAAATAGGATTTGCTGCAACAGCAACTGCACTAGAGCTATCGCACCACACACTCGGAGTATCATCAGACTGAATATGAAGTTCTTGGAGCAACGAAAGTAACCAGGTGACTTCACTAGTGGTAGCTGCAAGGCTCCTATATTCGGCATCGGCTGTGGAGCGAGACACCACCTGCTGCTTCTTGGAACACCATGACACTGGAGTTTGCCCAAAATAAACACAGTACCACGGCGTGGCGCGATCGTCAAAATCAAGTCCCAGATTGGCATCGATACCCAACCAAAGACAACCGTCGAGACGGGACGAAAAACAAGTCCAAAATCAAGAGTACCACACAGATATCGTAAAATACGCTTCAGTGCCACCATGTGTGCTATAGTAGGGTTGTGCATGAACTGACAGACCCGATTTACGACATAGGTAATATCAGGCCTAGTCAGAACAACAAATTGAAGAGCACTCGCAAGACTCCGGTACTCAGTGGGACCTTCCAAACTATCGCCATCATTCTTAGACATAGAAGCTGAACTGACCATCTGTGTAGGAACACTCTTTGCCGTAGCCATTGAACAATGATCCAGAATATCCCGAATATACTTTCGCTGGCATAGATGTAGACAACTGGAGGATCGAGTCACCTCTATCCCGAGATAATAGTGAAGATCACCCATATCCTTGAGGGAGAACTTATCGTTTAACAACTGAACAAACCAGTCAATCGTTGTGGATGAGCTGCCAGTAATAATGATATCATCAACATATACAAGTAAGTAAAGAACAGAGTTGGACTGTACCTGAACAAACAATGATGCATCAGCTTTAGAGACAACGAAACCAGCTAAGACCAGAAACTGTCGCAGCTTCTTAAACCAGGCCCGAGGAGCTTGACGTAGACCATATAAGGCTTTCTGTAGGCGACAGACAAAAGGTTAACCCTCGGAATCATACTGTTCATATCTCGGAGGCTGATGCATAAAAACTTCAGTATCGAGATCTCCATTCAAGAAAGCATTGTTCACATCAACTTGCCGCAGGGACCATCCTTTGGAAACGGCAATCGATAAAATAACTCGGATAGTGGCAGGTTTAACTACCGGACTGAAGGTTTCCTTGAAATCACAGCCAGAAACCTGAGAACACCCCTTCGCCACTAGCTGAGCTTTCCGTCGAGCTATAGTACCATCAGAATTTTTCTTGATCTTGAAGAGCCATTTACACCCGATGACCTTGTAATTTGCTGGTCGGGAAACAGGTTGCCATGTAGAGTTACGAACCAGAGCGTCATATTCAGCTTGAGCTGCAGCACGCCATTCAGACGAAGAGAAGGCTTCCTCAATCGAAGAAGGTTCCAAAGCTTCAACAGTCATAGCTTTAGGTTTGAAAATACCAACTTTCGACCGAGTCACCATAGGGTGAGTGTTGACAACGGACTACTGACGAGTTTGATCATCAGAAGAGAACTCTTGAACTTCAACAGAAGTGATTTGATCAACAGCAGGTGCAGACGACCCTTGTGGGTCACGATCAAACCCAACACCAAACTGGGCCTCAGCAATAGGAGTAGAGATTGGACATTCAACTGACTGTGATAGTGACGGAGATGATTGGTCGCATGGAAGTTCAGAGGGCTGAGAAAGAACCCGTCGAACTATTGGAACGAACGTAGAGATGGGCTGACTAGAACCAGTGAGTTTCCCTTCTGAACCAGACTCAGACGATAGAAAATGATTCTCATCAAACACAACATGCCGTGATATAATTATCTTGTCGGACGGTAGACGACAACGGTACCCCTTGTGTTGAGCACTATACCCCAGGAAGGTAGAAGGCTAAGAACGAAACTCTAACTTATGGGCCACAAACGGTCGTAAATACGGGTAACAACAGCATCTAAAAACTCAGAGATGATCGTATGTGGGTTCACTTCCATACAATGCCTTATACGGAGTTTGTCCATCTAGCACAGGAGTGGGAAGTCTATTTATGAGATGAACAGCACAACAGAATGCATAGCCCCAGTGCTCCATAGACAAGTTCGCCTGAGCCAAAAGAGTGATGCCCATGTCAACAATGTGTCGGTGTTTGCGTTCTGTAATTATATTTTGTTCAAAGGTATGTGGACACGTGAGCCGATGAACGATTCCTTGCGAAGCTAGAACAGATGTGAAAGCCCTATACTCTCCGCCTCAATCACTTTGGAATTGTTTAATATCCTTTCCAAATTGAGTTTTAACAAGTCGCTGAAACTGAATAAAGTACTTCATAGCCTGAGACTTCTTAAGTAGTAGATAGATCCACGTGAATCGAGTGCAGACATCGATGAACGAAACATAATACCAATCATTACCACACGGAACAGATGCAGTGCCCCACAAATCAGATACAACTAGAGTAAAAGGATCACTATATTTTGTCGTAGATACAGGAAAAGGTAGTTTATGAGACTTGCCTTTTTGACATGCTATGCATACAGAATTATCATGAATTTTTTTTGCAGTGATACTACATTTATTTAAAACAGATTGAACAACACCAGAAGATGGGTGACCTAAGCGCCTATGCCATAGAGAGAAAATATTACACTCCTTAGATGCAGCCTCAAGTGCAACAGAACCAGTGGAAGAGGTTTCGACCGACTGAGCAGACAGTACCGGTACCGAGAAATGATACAAACCATCACGAATGTGGCCCTTCAGCAGAGTTTTCCGGGTCATGATGTCCTTAATAACACAATAGGTGGGGTGAAACTAAAAAAAACATCATTATCATTTGCAAATTGAGACACCGATAAAAGATTTTTCCGGATGCTTGGAACACACAAAACGTTAGACAATCGCAGTAACTTAAATTCAGTAGGTAAGAAACTATGACCAATTGGCGCAATTGAAGTGAGAGTACCATCACCCATTAATAGATTAGAAGTACCTGAGTACGGGGATGCGTGATGTAGAGCCGATGGATCCCGACACACATGATTATTGGCTCCCGAGTCAGGATACCAGGATGTATTGCCCACCGGCACGGGAATATAAGAATTTGTACCACCACCATGGGAACCAACATGCGTAGTATTAACATTGGAGTCAGAGGACTCACAGTAATCTGACGGGTGGAGGTCGCCTAATCATGGCAGTCCGATACAAGGATCAGATCCAGAGTAAACCCGAGCACATGGTTTGGTATGCCACGGAACAACGCCACCACCGAAGTGACCAGCACACGGCCCTACACCAAGAGAAGAGTTAATCTGAACACTATTAGTAACTGGCGTATGAGGGAGAGGTGGAGCATTCGGCCTATTAAACTCATGAAGTTGCCCAACATCATGCAGCCCATTAGTGGGGGGCCTAGGTCCATAATGTGGCCCAAGCTCATAACGTGGCCCACGTGCAACACCATTGTGTTGTCCAATATTCGGCCTGACAAGGGGAGACACTAACACATCACGTGGTCCCACAGTACCAAAATATTGACCACCATAATTAGTCTGACCATTACCATCAAATTGTTGACCACTAAAATATTGACTACCAAAGTAATTTTGACCAGCATCAAACCTAGGTCTTTGGTTTACTTGTGAGTACCAATAGTCCTCTGCTACAGAAGGACGTAGAGCACTCGAAGGATTTGAAATCAGAGCACCAGGCGTGGACGAAGGAACCACCACCGGTGCCGCGTCATCGCGATGGTACCGATAATAGCAGCGCTGAGCGACGTGGCCATACCGAGCACAGATCTGGCATTGAAGCCGCTGTCGAAAGCTCCTCCCTCGGCCCCTCGAGAAACTCTGGCCGCCACGAGTAGGTTCGTCCATCGACTGAGAAGGAGTGCTTTCCACCATGTTTACCGCAAGAAGAACTTCATTAACAGCCCGTTTTTGACGGTGTTCACACTCAAAAAGTGCATCGACGACTCGTTGAAAAGGCAAGGGAGAGGAAGAAAGAGAGGCAGACGACACCACAGCATCAAACTCGGTCGGAAGGCCCGCAAGTAAGATCTCAGTTCTCTCAGCCTCGGAGATGTGCGATCCTGATGCTTCTAGAAGAGCACATAATGCTTTTAGTTTAGCAACAAAACTAGTCACAGAGAGGTTACCTTTCCGCAAAGAATAGAGTTAAGTGGCGCCAGCGAGAGCGCCGCACACCATGTCTGCGCACAAGCGAGTGTTCGCCATTGTCCACACGTTAAAGGCCGATTGAACATCGACAAAAGAAGAGAGAAACAAAGGTGCAATGGTGGACAGAAGCCAGGAGGTTAGAAGGTTGTCTTGCTGCTGTAAATACCCAATTTTGCCCGGGCCCATCAGAATAAACCAGAAAATAAAAAAATAAAAATAATGTCTTTAAACAGTCCATTTATACAACCCTTTTACAAAAACCCAATCGAGCCCAAACAAATGGCCCACTAACCAATTACCTGAACTACCCAATTCCTAAACCTGTTACAGCCTACCTAAACCCAAACTGAAACCAAAGCCCGTTACACCACTGACCCAATACCTAAGACCCATGCTCGCGTGGCCCAAAAGGCCCAGACACTAAGATGAGTCAGGAAACCTAGGGTTTCCTGACTACCCTCGCGCCGCAGCCTCACACCCCTGCTCCTTTCGCGCCGCAACAGCAAACACCGCTCGTCGAGCCGCAGTTTACGCCGCAGTTAGCGCGCCTCTCCACCGCCGCTATCTTCGTCTACCTGCAAACAGAAGAGGAAAGAATCGCAGTAAAAAAAGGGCAAAAATATATGTATTCCTTTTATTTTGTCTTATTTCGGGTTATAAAAACCCATCAATAATCTGTAAAAGGGGCTTTTTCTTCATAAGAAATATACTCACAGATACAGAGAAAACAGATACGAAAATATTCAAAAAAAAAGAGAAAAATAAAACATCAAAAGCAGTTTGCAAGAGGTGATATTTCCATTTTTTCGAGTGTTATTTTTTTTATGGTTTCTCTTGATTTATGTATTATTTATATACAAAAATAGTTTTAAAACATAAAAAAGCGGAAAATACCTTTTTTATAATTTCCGACGCAGTGCACGTGCCATGGCACTTATGGCAACAGGACAGCGGTCGAAGCCTCGCGGAAGCGGCAGCTGAAATCGCCCAGAAGGAACAAGGAGGGAGGATTTTTTTTAGAGATCTGATTTTTTTTAAAAACAGAGAACTAATGTTTTTTTTTCTAAAAATTTGGCTTTGAATAGGGAATGAAAACGACGTCGTTTTGCATCAGGGGTCTAAGAGCCAAAACGACGCCGTTTCACCTATGGCCCGCGCGTGTGACCCGACCCGCAAGGAGGATCCGCGTGTTTTATAAAATGGTCTATTTGCGCATATGGCCCTTCCGTATTTTTTAGTTTTTCTAATTAATTTTTCTTTTATTTTTAATTTTGCCCTTCAATTTTCCCCTGTTACAATTTGGTCCACATTCGAACGGCACCGTTTTTAAGGATGGGGTTATTTTTTGTTTTGGTCCTTCTGTTTTACGCGCGTGTTACAACTCGATCCTTTCCCTTTTATTTATTTTTGATTTCGCCCCAAAGTTTCATTTTAAGTTTAAATCAGTCCTTTCTTTATTTTATTTTATTATTTTTTTCTCACTATTTTACCATTTTTTTAACATTATTTTTTTTATATTATTTCTATATAGATATTATTATTATTATATTTTGTGACAATTTTTTTTATATATTATCATTATCATAGCTATATTTGTTATTATTATTATATCTACCGTTATTAATACTATTATTTTTTTATTGTTATTACTATTAATTTTAATATCCTTATATAGTTTTATTATTATTACTATTTTTATTTTTGTTATCATTATTTCCATTTTTTTTATTTTATATTTGCTAATATTATTTTTATTTATTTATTAACATATCTCATTATTATTTATTTATTATTACTATTATTATTATTATTATCATACATCTATTTGTTGATTTGATATTAGCTTTATTTTTTTTCTTTTTTTTATTTATTTGTTCATTTATTCATTATTATTATTATTTTTACTTAATATTTTTTATTATCATCCACATTTTTATCCCATTAAGCATAAATAAAAACTTATTTCAAAGAATTCAAAATTATCGTGTCCTAACTCACTGGATATGATGTTTTGTTATCTCAGGATAAGAATTTTAAAATAAGGTAATGTTTTGGTATTTAGAAATTCGGGAAATAGTGTCCTAACGTAGTGGGTCGCGATTTTCCGTTTGGCTAAATAACTAAATACCCTTTTACAAGTTTTGTAAATCATGAGAGGACTTTAATTACGAGGGTTTAAAAAATATTGTGTCCTAACGTACTGGATGTGATATTTATATTCCTTCGGAATAAAGAAATCTCAAGTTTTAAATTAAAAAACCTATTCTTGGGAATTCAAAAAATTGTGCCCTAACTTACTGGGTTCGACGTCATGTGTCCCGAGGCAGGAATTTTCTAAAATAAAGGCGAGCTTAGTTTCAAAGTTATGAAATGCTATACCTTAACTTACTAGGTACAGTACTTTATTTCTTTGGGATAAGTAAATCTTGGTTTTCTTTCTAATAAAAGGATCATATTGTGTAATTTTCTTTATTTTCAACAATCGGACATGATTTTATCGATTAAGTACCAAGTTTTGGGCGTTACGAGGGTGCTAACCCTTCCTCGTACGTACCCGACTCCCGAATCCGTTTTCTTATTTTTCGTAGACCAAAATTAAATGTTTTAAAATAAAATATTTTACAAGGTGATCCAAACACACCTAAGTAAAAAGGGATTGGTGGCGACTCCCATTTTGTTTTTAAAGTCGATCCCCGTTTTTAAAACCTGATTTTAAAATAGTTTCAACAGTGCGTGAAGACCGAGACGGCAGGATTAGATACAAGGCCTCCATCGGGCGATTGAATAAACCGAGCAGGAGCAGTGACCGAGCCATCCAAGAACCCAGCCAAATCATATCTGGTAACAATAAGCTTCACTTGTTTTTGCCATTGAATGAAATTATTTTCGTCAAGTTTGACGACGTCATGCCTGGGAAAGGAAGTGACGATTCTGTCACCAGTGAAGGGAGAGCCATGCGGCTCAACAAAGGCGGAATCATCAGAGTGTACGGTGGTCATGGCCTAGGATCAGCGGCGACTGATACCATGAAGAAATGTGTAAAGGTTTGAACTAAACTAGAGAATGCAAATTGAAAGAGAATAAAGAATGCTTGTTTCTATTCCATTGAATCTAGTCTGATTCTTAATCACTGTACACACAGTTATATAGAAATCATAGTAAGTCAAATCTGTTACTAACGATGTATTATCTAATGACTTGACTGATTACAAATCAGTTGTAACAAACTATCAACTGCCTGAGCTATACTCTATCAGATTTCAAGAGAAAAAAGAGAAGTTGTTTTAGTTTGGCGTGTTTGGGTTCTGATGGGTCAAGATATGATAAAATCCGATACCTACCAGTGAGGTTGGTTGAAGACATGTAAGTGCCGGTGAAAAGGTCTTTCTTTTTGACTTTCGATACGTCGAAAAGAATTGGAAAACTCTTTCTGTCGAGTAAAGCGACAACTTTTGGGTTTGAAGAGATGAATGGACCTGGTGGCATGTTTGTTCGAAGTACGGTCGATTGGTATTTTTGAAATTTGAATTTAAAAAATTCGTCTCGACCTTGGTTGTAGAAATAATCAAGCCGGTCTTTGATTGCACCGATGTAAGGAAGTCCATAATCACCAAGAATTGACTTCAAAGGAAGCTCGGGTTTTTCAAGCTCGAAAACCGTCACTGACGGTCGAACTTGAACATTAGCACGTCTAGAAGAAAATGTAGCACTAGAAGCCATTAGAAGGGTTTAATAGTGATAAAATTTCTTCAAAAGATAAATATAGCTTTGAAAAGATGGAATGGATTGCAAAATAGAGCCATAAGTTTTTTATAG
This sequence comes from Gossypium sturtianum, assembly GCA_025698515.1. Classification (NCBI taxonomy): domain Eukaryota; kingdom Viridiplantae; phylum Streptophyta; class Magnoliopsida; order Malvales; family Malvaceae; genus Gossypium; species Gossypium sturtianum. The sequence goes on from CM046948.1 coordinate 161,963,501, forward strand.
CACAATGGCATGGCCGACAACAACTAATAAACTATTCAAACGCCAACGTTGTACAATGTCTTTGAGTTGAATTCTACATATGGGATTTTGAAATTTATTCTCTATTTGCTGTCATTTTTATCTTCATTACAAACTTATTGGTTAAATTCTCCTTTTAGTCCTTATACTTTTCAAATTTTAAAATTTTAGTCTTGATTTAAACAGCAGTAGTTAAACCCATTTGGTTAAACTCAATTACTAGTCTTGTACTCTACATAGAATTGTAATTTTAATTCCATGTTATGCAATTAGATCATTATTTCGAATTTGAAAATTTTAATCTTGATGCAAATGTCAATCATTAATCCATTAATTGAATTTTTAGTAAGTAATATTTAGAAATAACAAGCTGTCATATTATTATACTGTTGTGCGGAAGCGTGTAAAAGAGTAAAATTATTGTACTGAAAAATCACACTAAGTTCAATTCCCAGGAAAGAGAGGTGGATCACGAGGATCACTTAAGTACCAGGTCTTTCCTAGCCAGAATATCCCTCTATCGTAATTTAATAGCACAATAAATCACTACAATCACACTCACAAAATATGAAAAATAAATAATAAAGAACACCAGAATTTTAACGAGGTTCGGCAAATTTTGCCTACGTCCTCGGGCACTACCAAATATATTTCACTCCAAAATTACAAGTGAAAATTTACAAATAGGGAGAGAAAACAATGCATTAAGTAGAGAATGACAAATGTTGGGATGAAGAAAGTGAGAAATGGTTAGGCCTATTTATAGTTGAGGTTCAGGGATCAACTTGCAAAGTACCTATACAAATAGGGACCAGAATTGCAATTATCCCATGCCAAATTTCAAACCAAATTTCGGTGCCTTAAATGCTCTGATTTCCGGTGCCAAATTTCTGACACCAATATCTTTGACTTTTCAAAGATATGGTAGCTGCTAATAATCTCCACCTTGAAGATTTGATTAGGATAATCTTATCTTCACATAATTATTTCTGCCTTTGCCAACAATACTTGATAGTGCCTTCTTCAATCATAAACTTGCAGGATATTGATCAAGTTCAAACAATGTTCGAACTTGGTTGTTTATTACTACCTTGGTCATCATATCTGCATGGATTATCTGCAGCCTTAATCTTCTCGAAGACGAATTTTCCCTCATCAATAATTTCCCGCACAAAATGGAATCGTGACGTCGATATGCTTTGTAATGTGCATGATAGACTTGATTCTTTGCTAAATGAATAGCACTTTGACTATCACAATACACGTTAATATGCTCCTGAACCAATCCCAAGGTTTTAGCCATACCTTGTAACCAAATAGCTTCCTTTACAACCTTCTCATTACACCATGTATTCGGCCACGTGGTTGACAACACAACTCAGAGATCTGTAGTGTAGACTTCCAACTTATTGGTCTTCCAAAGAAGTGTAAACACATAACCGTGGTTGATCTTTGTTTGTCCAAATCACCAAAGATAGTCGTAATCAACGTACCCAATAACACCTTTACCAAGTGTATTATTCGCTTGAACGAAAATCCAACATCCACGGTCTTTTGAATATCTTGTAGAATCCATTTCACACTTTGCCAATGTCCTTTTCCAGGATTATGCATATACCTGCTCACTATACTAACTGCCTGTGAAATATCGGGTCTTGTACACACCATTGCATACTCAAGCTACCCACTGCATTAGAATGCGGAACTTGCAACATGTATTCTCGTTCTGTATTCGTCGAAGGAGATAATTGTGCAGAAAGCTTGAAATGAGAAGCCAACGGGGTACTTACAGGTTTTGTCTGCTCATTCATGCCAAACTGCTGTAGTACCTTCTTCAAATACTGCTTCTGAGACAAGCTAACTCTACCATGAGCTCTATCTCTACATATTTCCATGCCAAGAATCTTCTTAGCTTCACCTAGATCTTTCATCTCAAACTCAAGATTGAGTTGAGTCTTCAATCTCTCAATTTCAACTTTTCTCTTAGATGCTATCAGCATATCATCAACATATAAGAGCAGGTATATGAAAGTTCCTACTTGTAGCTTCTGAAAATACACGCAATGATCAAATTTACTTCTTGTGTACCTTTGCCCTTTCATGAACTGATCAAATCGCTTGTACCACTGCCTCGGAGATTGTTTCAATCCATAAAGCGACTTTGTCAATTTGCAAACCCAATTTTCTTTACCAGCAACCTTGAATCCATCTGGCTGAGTCATATAGATTTCCTCTTCCAAATCACCGTGTAAAAAGGCGGTCTTCACATCAAGCTGAACTAGTTCAAGATCATATTGCGCAACCAAGGCTAGTAAAATCCGAATAGACGAATGCTTCACAACTAGAGAAAACACTTCATTGTAGTCTATTCCTTCTTTCTGAGCGTAACCCTTTGCTACCAATCTAGCCTTATACCGAATTTCATTTTTACCAGGAAATCCTTCCTTCTTTGCATATACCCATTTGCATCCAATTGCCGTCTTTCCCTTGGGCAGTGTCACCAACACCCAAGTCCTATTTTGATGAAGAGACTGCATTTCTTCATTCATGGCTTGCTTCCACTTTGCACCATTAGGGTTACTTATTGCTTCTGTGTAAGTAGAAGGTGCATCATCATCTGCAATTGGAAGTGCATAGGCCACTATATCATCAAAGCGAGCAGGCTTACGAATCTCTCTTCTTGGCCTCCTATATGCAATTGAATCTTGTTGCTGCAGAGGTTCTTGGGTCGAAACTTCTTCATCATTTGTTCTTCCAATATTAGCTGGATCATCATTAACTTTTTCAAGCTCCACCTGCTGTAAGGTACTACTGGTTTTGTCATCCTTTTGTGAATCCTTGTACTTTAACATGGTTGATTCATCAAAAGTCACATCTCTGCTGAAGACAACCTTCCTTGTATCAGGACACCAGAGACGATATCCTTTTACTCCACCAGTTATACCCAAGAATAATGCTTTCTTTACTCTTGGGTCTAACTTAGATTCTTTTACATGATAATATGCAGTGGAACCAAAAACAAGTAAAGAATCATAATCAGTAGCAGATTTACCAGTCCACATCTCCATAGGAGTTTTTCCATTTATTACAGCTGATGGAAAATGGTTAATTAGATGGCACGCATATGTAACTGCCTCTGAAACACCCCAAACCCGGCCCACGAGCTTTGACCAGATTTGGTATGTTCCTCAAGTAAACCGGTTCAAAATTCTTTTGTTACTTAGGAAAAACTTGTATGATTTTTAAAAAAATATTGTTTGGGTTGGGCTTGAGTCGAAAACAAATTTATCTTATGTTAAAACCCATTTATTTAAGGTGACAAAACATTTAGAGTTAATTTTAAAAAGGAATTTACTTAAACTTTAATTGATAAAAATCCATAAACATAATAAATAAAAGAAAAATAAAGTAAACCACAATGGCCTTATTATATCAATGATCCCAAAGTAAAACTTAAAATACTTAAAATAAATTGAAAGTCCAAATCATAAATTTCTTGCTATGCATGGCCACCTTTAAGCTCCCGCGCCCAGGTCCATTACTCGCTCATCACACAAAAATATTCCCCCAACGGGGTGAGTCAACAGACTCAATGTGTACACAACACTAAGTCATAATAGAATCAGGCATGCAAATGATACACATTCAAATCATAGAATACAATTAATGATGCATTCCCAAACCCAAACCTAATTAACCATCCGCTACACACCACCCGTACTCCGCCACCACACCGTGGGACTACTAAGTCAACCCTCCATCCGCTACACACCATCGAAGGCGTCATTGCAATCGACGTGCTCATCGCCCATATAATTTGTGTCATTAGACACCATATTCAAATAATGTAACCGGTTACCAAATTCGAGATAATGTAACCGGTTACCATATTCAAATTTTGTGACCGTAGTCACCATATTCCGTTGGTGAGACCAAGTCAACACCTTCTTCCCTTTCACATAGATCCCGAATGCCCCATAAATTTTATATCATGCATAACATACTTAGTTCTCATTCATGTTACTATTCATATGTTCAAAATATATCATATTCATAATCCTATCGTAAGTAGGAAACGTGCACTGGTACTTTTACCACATTTGTGGTACTTAGCCACATTCACATTCTTATGCATATTCATATATTAAAATAATTGCCATATGATATATCGAAGGTTAGTATGAGTACACACATTCTTAATAATACATTTAATTTAAACATAGCCATGAACCTATCAAAACTTAGGGTAGGGTACACACCCGATTTGCTTAACGAATTCCTTGAAATCCCAAAATCGATCCATCGCCTTAGATCTCAAATTCCTACATTTGATTAATCACTTACTAATTTAATAAAAAGCCATTCGACCATAAATCCAAATCCTAGTAGGATTAGTATTCTTAAAACTTACCTTGAAATTCTCAAATCCCAAAATCCTTGTATCCTCTCTGTCGAAATCCCTATAACTACATGTTAGATCAATTTCTAACATTTATTCACAACAAATAACCCTTAGCCGTATGTTAAATATGACTTACCTTAGATTCTTAAATCCCAAAATTCACCGAATAACTAGGGAACACGCGACTTATGGTGTACCTTCTGAAAAGAACTTCTCCTTCCTTGTAGTCGACACTTAGTAAATCCTGAAAGATCTCTTCTACAATGAGATATTAAGGGTATTAGAATCTTAATTTCGACAAATTTAAAAGAAATAGAATGAGAATCTAACCTAATCTTACCCTTCATCAAGAATTTGATGGAACTCTTGCTTGAACCCTTAGCAGATTCGACTATGGCTTTGATGTGGATAACAATTTCGGCTCTTGAGGCTTAGTGAGAAATCGAGTAGGGCTATTGGTATCTTTGGTTTTTGATTGTGTTTGTAATAGAAGAAGAAAAGAAAAGAGAATAAGAGAATAATGGCAGAGAAAATTCGGCAAAGAGAAGAGGAGAAACTTTAGAGAATTTCTGTGAGGTTTTCTTGAAAAGAAAAGAATGAATGAAGAATAGCCTTACTCTTCCTTTTATAGCCAAAATTACTAGCTAGAGTCCTTTACTTGGCCACCACTCTTCTATTTTGATAGCTTTATCCCTTGATTTATCACTTTAATAAAACTTAATCCAATAATTATCTCTTATCTCTTAATAAAAATAATACTAATAATAATCCTCTTTTATCTCTTCCTTATCTATCAAAATAAAAGAAATAATATCCACATTTATCTCTTGAAAATAATCTAAAATAAATCCATTATTTATCCCTTATTTATCCACCCTTTATCTCTTAAAAATAAAAGAATAAAAGCTCCTAATTTATAGCCATGTGCCGTCCACCTCACTTTCTACTGGAAGCAAAATAAAATTTCTTTTATTTGCTTCCCATGTGACTCGAACTCAGCCCAACACCTTGCATGTGGCGCCATTTCCAGAGGCCCTAAGTGGCATCTCCAGCCACTTTTCCAAGCCTGTTTGTGTGTCAAATTCCTCATATTATTTTTCTTAAGGCCACCTTGCCTTAGTTTTCTCTTTTAAGCCTTAAAACTTGACATTTCTTTACATTTCCATGTTTCCAAAAATTTTCGTTTGGCTCTTTAAACTTGACATTTCCTTACATTTCCAAGTTTCGAAATGTTTACTTTCCTCTTTTAAACTTAACGTTTCCAAAGCATTTCCTTACATTTCCTTACATTTCCATACATTGCCTTACATTTCCATACATTTCCATGCACCTTAGGGTTCCTAGAACTCCTCGAACACATCCAACACACCCACTCGAGCCCACTATCTCATGAATTACACACTAACGCATAACCCATAATCTAGGATGTTACGGTTCTACCCTCCTTAAAAATAATTTCGTCCTCGAAATTACTTATTAACTGTTGTATAATCCTTCTCACCGCACTATGCTTTCACTGCAAGCACTCTGATCTTAATAGAACCATCATACTTTCTAGGCACAATCCCTAAGTTCACGTCCCCTAGAACTTATTTCTAACGTCCGCGATTTAATCCGAGTAAAAAGTTTTATGAATTAGTCCTTGTTTCACTGATTATTCGCGAAGAATTTTTATGGAAAAATTTTAGGAGTGGTTCTTTCGTATCCATACATGCACACAGTCTTTACATTCATACATCCATCAATCAATTATGAACTTTCGTTCATTCGTGAGAAATGTTATAGTTTTCATTGTTGTTGTTTTTCCACTACCCGTGGGTATTTTAAGTAATTTGCCCTACAGAGGGTATTTTTGTAATTTGTCAAAATGAGGTTCCTTGGTGATTTTGTCAAAAGTATTTTGGAATTTTTAAATTCTGGGTATTTTGAAAAATTTTGAAATCAGGGTATTTCGGTAATTTTGGAGCTCTGGGGTATTTTGGTAATAAACCATGGTAAATTTGTAGAGTTTAATATTTTCGGTATTTCCAAATTTTGCAAAACTTTGAGGGTTCTTTTTGAGAATTGTACTTTCCAAAACGGTGATGTTGCAAAAATTTGGAAATTAGGGTCATTTTGGTAATTTTGTAAGTTAGGGCGGTTTGTAATTTTCCAAAATCAAGGTATTTTGATATTTTGCAAATTAGGGTTTTTGGACATTTTATAAAGTAATGAATTTTTGATAAGAACTGTGGGTATTTTGGAAATTTCATAAACCAAGGGCAATTTAGTAATTTTGCAAATAGGGTATTTTAGTAATTTTTATAAATCAAGAATACTTCAGAAAATTTTATAGAATCATGTTTGCAATTCAAAAGGATAATTTTAAGAGTTTTAAAACTAGGTTTTTTTTTTTTTTGAAATACGGCTAGTTCCTTTCTGGTTTTAGTTAGGGGTTTAGCCTTATGAATAAGTCCTCTTGGTTAGGGTGAACCGAAGCTACGCACTGCAGGATTCTGCGAAGAGGAGGTGAGTCACTAGGACCGCTTAAATACCAGCTCTTCCGGATCCAATCCTAGACATGCGCACAATGGTTGCCACACCCTAACTTTGGCGACTTAGTCATAGGTTTGTTTAATGGTCCTTAAGTCTTATGCACTTGTGTTTGAATAGACTAGTCCTATGGTTCAATAGATTCTAGTTCACTAATCTACGTTCCATTCCATTTCTACCCTTCTACAAATCATAATATAAATCACACAAGAGATCGAAGTACTTACCTGGTGGACTACGGGTCGGAGACTTAGGTGCCATGCCGAAAAACACACTTATTTCCAAAAATATTTTCATAAAACTCATTTGGGCTCGATTTGAAAATGTTTTGGGCTTTAGACCACAGGTAGAGAGTTTAAAAATCGGGCTCGATACCAAATCAAAACACCCCAAACCCGGCCCACGAGCTTTGACCAGATTTGGTATGTTCCTCAAGTAAACCGGTTCAAAATTCTTTTGTTACTTAGGAAAAACTTGTATGATTTTTAAAAAAATATTGTTTGGGTTGGGCTTGAGTCGAAAAAAAATTATCTTATGTTAAAACCCATTTATTTAAGGTGACAAAACATTTAGAGTTAATTTTAAAAAGGAATTTACTTAAACTTTAATTGATAAAAATCCATAAACATAATAAATAAAAGAAAAATAAAGTAAACCACAATGGCCTTATTATATCAATGATCCCAAAGTAAAACTTAAAATACTTAAAATAAATTGAAAGTCCAAATCATAAATTTCTTGCTATGCATGGCCACCTTTAAGCTCCTGCCAGGTCCATTCCATTACCGCTCATCACTGAAAAATATTCCCAAACGGGGTGAGTCAGTCAACAGACTCAATGTGTACACAACACTAAGTCATAATAGAATCGGGCATGCAAATGATACACATTCAAATCATAGAATACAATTAATGATGCATTCCCAAACCCAAACCTAATTAACCATCCGCTACACACCACCCGCACCGCCACCACACCGTGGGGACTACTAAGTCAACCCTCCATCCGCTACACACCATCGAAGGCGATCATTTGCGATCGACGTGCTCATCGCCCATATAATTTGTGTCATTAGACACCATATTCAAATAATGTAACCGGTTACCAAATTCGAGATAATGTAACCGGTTACCATATTCAAATTTTGTGACCGTAGTCACCATATTCCGTTGGTGAGACCAAAGTCAACACCTTCTTCCCCTTTCACATAGATCCCGAATGCCCCATAAATTTTATATCATGGATAACATACTTAATTCTCATTCATGTTACTATTCATATGTTCAAAATATATCATATTCATAATCCTATCGTAGTAGGAAACGTGCACGGGTACTTTTACCACATTTGTGGTACTTAGCCACATTCACATTCTTATGCATATTCATATATTAAAATAATTGCCATATGATATATCGAAGGTTAGTATGAGTACACACATTCTTAATAATACATTTAATTTAAACATAGCCATGAACCTATCAAAACTTAGGTAGGGTACACACTGATTTGCTTAACGAATTCCTTGAAATCCCAAATCTGATCTATCGCCTTAGATCTCAAATTCCTACATTTGATTAATCACTTACTAATTTAATAAAAAGCCATTCGCCATAAATCCAAATCCTAGTAGGATTAGTATTCTTAAAACTTACCTTGAAATTCTCAAATCCCAAAATCCTTGTATCCTCCTCACGAAATCCCTATAACTACATGTTAGATCAATTTCTAACATTTATTCACAACAAATAACCCTTAGCCAGTATGTTAAATATGACTTACCTTAGATTCTTAAATCCCAAATTCACCGAATAACTAGGGAACACGCGGCTTATGGTGTACCTTCTCTGAAAAGAACTTCTCCTTCCTTGTAGTCGACACTTAGTAAATCCCGAAAGATCTCTTCTACATGTATATTAAGGGTATTAGAATCTTAATTTCGACACCTTAAAAGAAATAGAATGAGAATCTAACCTAATCTTACCCTCATCAAGAATTTGATGGAACTCTTGCTTGACCCCTTAGCGATGATTCGGCTATGGCTTTGATGTGGATAACAATTTCGGCTCTTGAGGCTTAGTGAGAAATCGACTAGGGCTATTGGTATCTTCGGCTTTTGATTGTGTTTGTAATAGAAGAAGAAAAGAAAAGAGAAAAAGAGAATAATGGCGAGAAAATTCGGCAGAGAGAGAGAGAGAAACTTTAGAGAATTTCTACAGAGGTTTTCTTGAAAAGAAAGAATGAATGAAGAATAGCCTTACTCTTCCTTTTATAGCCAAAATTACTAGCTAGAGTCCTTTACTTGGCCACCACTCTTCTATTTTGATAGCTTTATCCCTTGATTTATCACTTTAATAAAACTTAATCCAATAATTATCTCTTATCTCTTAATAAAAATAATACTAATAATAATCCTCTTTTATCTCTTCCTTATCTATCAAAATAAAAGAAATAATATCCACATTTATCTCTTGAAAATAATCTAAAATAAATCCATTATTTATCCCTTATTTATCCACCCTTTATCTCTTAAAAATAAAAGAATAAAAGCTCCTAATTTATAGCTATGTGTCATCCAATTACTTCATTTTCTGGAAGCAAAATAAAATTTCTTTTATTTGCTTCCCATGTGACTCGAACTCAGGGCCCAACACCTTGCATGTGGCGCCATTTCCAGAGGCCCTAAGTGGCATCTCCAGCCACTTTTCCAAGCCTGTTTGTGTGTCAAATTCCTCATATTATTTTTCTTAAGGCCACCTTGCCTTAGTTTTCTCTTTTAAGCCTTAAAACTTGACATTTCTTTACATTTCCAAGTTTCCAAAAATTTTCGTTTGGCTCTTTAAACTTGACATTTCCTTACATTTCCAAGTTTCCGAAATGTTTACTTTCCTCTTTTAAACTTAACGTTTCCAAAGCATTTCCTTACATTTCCTTACATTTCCATACATTGCCTTACATTTCCATACATTTCCATGCACCTTAGGGTTCCTAGAACTCCTCGTAACACATCAACACACCCACCGAGCCCACTATCTCATGAATTACACACGAACGCATAACCCCTAATCTAGGATGTTACAGCCTCAGCCCAAAATTCCTTACCCAATCCAGCATTGGACAACATACATCGAACTTTCTCCAGTATAGTTCGATTCATACGTTCTGCCACCCCATTCTGCTGTGGTGTATCCCGAATCGTGAAGTGTCGCACAATGCCCTCATCTTGACATACTTGTAGAAATGGATCATTTTTGTACTCAGTACCATTGTCTGATTGAAGTCGTTTGACCTTTCGACCAGTCTGAGTTTCCACCATCTTCTTCCATTTCAGAAATGCATCCAATACTTCACTTTTTCTTTTCATTAGATACGCCCATACTTTTCTTGAATAATCATCAACAAAAGTAACAAAATAGTGCATACCTCCCAAAGAAGCCACTTTGGTAGGTCCCCATACATCACTGTGAACGTAGTCCAAAATTTCTTTCGTATTGTGAATTGCTGAACCAAATTTTACCCTCGTCTGCTTGCCCAGAACACAATGTTCACAGAATTCCAATTTGCAAGAATTTGTACCTTTCAACAAGCCTTGCTTCGCCAAAGTCTCATAAAGCTTTTTCACCAAAGATGTCCCAATCGCATATGCCATAACCTGGTAGCCTCTGAATCTGCATCTTTTGCAAAAACTGTTGATGTTGATCCAATAACTGTACTTCCATTTAAAAGGTACAAGTTATTTCTTCTTGTGCCTTTCATCACCTTCAATTCTCCGGCTACTACCTTTAGTAATCCATCTCTCAAAGTGATTATGAGCCCTTTAGATTCTAAGGCCCCTAATGAGATGAGATTTTTCTTCAAGCTAGGCACGTGAGCGCACATCAGTCAAGACTTGGATTGAGCCATCGTGATTCTTCAATTGGATTGTACCTACTCTCATTGTCTTACAAGCACTGTCATTGCCCATAAGAACAACTCCACCTTCTAGTTCTTTAAGACTAGAAAACCAGTCCTTATTAGGACACATATGGTAAGTACATCCCGAATCCAAAATCCACTCATCTCAGTAGGACATGCCATTACCATGCCAACCAAGCTAAAGTCCGACTCCTCATCATGCTCTCACTTACACATGCATTAGAAATAGCCTTGCCCTTTTGTAACTTAGGACAATTCTTTTTCCAATGCCCTTTCTCACGACAAAAGGCACATTCATCTTTGGCCGGTCTCCCTTTGGACTTTCCCCTTCTATCAAGTTTGCTGCTGCGTGAACGACCTTTTACTGTTAAGACTTCTGCAGTTGTATCTCTGTGATCTCTTTTATCTTTCTTTCGAGTCTCAGATCTATACAACGCACTACAGACTGCATCAAATGTGATCATGTCCTTCCCATGAAGCAATATGGTGGTAAGATGATCATATTCATCAGGAAGGGAATTCAACAACAATAATGCCTTGTCTTCATCTTCAAATTTCTCATCCAAATTTAGCAAGTCTGCTAAAATTTTATTAAATGAGTTCACATGGTCATTCATCGACATACCGGGAGCATAGGTGAATCGAAAAAGTTTCTTTTTCATATAAAGCCTATTTTCAAGACTTTTTGTTAGAAACTTTTCTTCCAGTGTATCCCATAACTTCTTTGCTGATGTCTCCCTCATGACAGAGTACTTCTGCTCTTTGGCCAAACATAGACGGATTGTACCACACGGTTGTCTATTAATCTTGGCCCACTCCTTGTCATCCATCTTGTTAGATTTTTCTTCAAAGGCTATATCCAGCTCTTGCTGACATAAGACATCCAGGATCTCACATTGCCACATACCAAAATTATTGGTACCATCAAATTTCTCTACTTTAAATTTTGCATTGGTCACAGTAGTCCTTGCTGATGACGATGCCTCTTCCATTTTTCTTCTCAATCCCAACTACTGTATACGTAAACAGTGCCGTATATGTGAATAGTGCCGTAAACGGTCGTATTCCCCAAGTACGAATCTAGCTCTGATACCAATTATTGTGCAGAAGCGTGTAAAAGAGTAAAATTATTGTATTGAAAAATCACACTAAGTTCAATTCCCAGGAAAGAGAGGTGGATCACGAGGATCACTTAAGTATCAGGTCTTTCCTAGCCAGAATATCCCTCTATCGTAATTTAATAGCACAATAAATCACTACAATCACACTCACAAAATATGAAAAATAAATAATAAAGAACACCAGAATTTTAACGAGGTTCGTCAAATTTTGCCTACGTCCTCGGGCACTACCAAATATATTTCACTCCAAAATTACAAGTGAAAATTTACAAATAGGGAGACAGAACAATGCCTTAAGTAGAGAATGACAAATGTTGGGATGAAGAAAATGAGAAATGGTTAGGCCTATTTATAGTTGAGGTTCAGGGATCAACTTGCAAAGTACCTATACAAATAGGGACCAGAATTGCAATTATCCCATGCCAAATTTCAAACCAAATTTCGGTGCCTTAAATGTTCTGATTTCCAGTGCCAAATTTCTGACACCAATATCTTTGACTTTTCAAAGATATGGTAGCTACTAATATATACATATGATAATATGTTTGCCACATCAAATTTTGGAAATAACATAACGCAACTGAATGAATGAATTTAATAATTATCATTTGGTGAGGATTAAAAATAACCAAATTAAAGTACAAAGACTAAATCTATAACTTTTGCAAAGTACAATGACTAATAGATAATTTAACCAAACTTTTTATATAACAGCTCTCATCCATTTTATGATCTAAGCCTAATTCTATTTGGGCCGGAGTTGTATTCAAGTAAAACTCTCGCGAAAATGATGACTCCATGACTCATGTACCAATATCAGTAAATAATAATATGACAGATTATCATAAAATAAAATAAAACAATAAAACAATAAAAAACTAAGACTCATTTGAATATACATTTTCTTATATTGGTAATAATATCGTTACCAATCAAACTAAGACTCAATTGACAATGTTAATTACAATTTTAAATTAAAACATAAAGTAGATAAGCAACCCATATGTTCTGCTTTCCCAACTGGCAGATATGATCTTCTCCAATGTCAGCAAAACATAAGATTCCAAGCCTTCCATTTCGTAAGGCTTATAAATTGAATAAGTTATTTGTTTTTGGTCCCTGCAAGAATTTGTAGTTATAATTGTTAAATACACCAATTAAAAATGCAAACACTAAAGGGTACAATGAACCCATGACAAAAAATTAAACAATTAATTAAGTGCATCCAGTTGAATATTTCACACAATACATTTCATCAATTGAATCCCTCAAATTAAGGATAAATTACATTAGTAGTCATCCAATTATTAGTAAATTTCTTTTTTGGCAATTCAATTATGAAAAGTTACAAAATGGTCACTCAACCATTTAATTTTGTCTTTTTTGTCACTAGCTGACTAACGGTGATAGCTTTTAAAATTGGAATAATAGCAGCATTAACCATTATCATTTATAATTATGCCAAATTAGTCTTGATTTTTTAAAAAAAATTGACCCTCGATATTTACAAATTGTGCAATTTTCTTTTCTGCATTTTTGTTTTTCTCTGTATAACATTGAGGGTTAATTTTAAAAGAATGAAAATTATTATCTTGGATTTTTTGGTGTTATATTTTTTTGTATATTTTTAACCAAATTTAGTTGATAAATTTGGTTTTTAGCTTTTTATGTGAAGGGGTCATAAAGAAAGACAAAATTGCAAAAGGGCCAAATTACAAAATGTGTAAATTTTGAGGCTTAAAGTTACTATTATGTCAATTTTCAAAGTTGCCACCATTAGCCAGCTGGTAACCAAAAAAGACAAAATTGAAAAATCGGGTTATCATTTTATAACTTTTTACAGTTGGATGACCAAAAAATAAATTTACTAATAGCTAGGTGACTACTAGTGTAGCTTACCCAATATTCAAATTTAGGTCCTCTTTTTAAAAGTATAATATATCTTATCATTACATTCAACTACTTGTTAATTTATATCGTAGAAGGAAATTAAATATTCTTCAGAGAATCTTAACATCATGGGGTTATACATCACTCTTAATTAGTTTTATCATAATAAGGAAACTAAATATTCTTAGAGAATCTCAATATGATGGGGTTATCATAAAAAGGAAAGTAAATATTCTTAGAGAATCATGAGGTTACACATCACTCTTAATTGGTTTTATCATAATCCTTTATTTAGTGGGAGTTCAATATCACAACCATCTTTCTTGATTGAAGCAACCCATTATGTATATTGAAAGCTAGAGTGAGGGCTTTCGATTAATGATGAAAGAACTTGGAGAGGTGTTGTTAATGGATGGGCTAATGGACACATCTTCTTATAGCTAGAGTTAATTATAGATCGGGTTAGGTCAATTATAATACTCCTCACTTAATTCGACCGCTGAATTCGAGTGTCGAGATTCTACAGCAATTATCAGAACATTCACACAAGAAATAATGTCATTTAATTCCATTTTTAATACACCAATTCATTCCAATTAAATGCATATTTGAATGTGGCAATACTGTATGGAAGTCAATTTTTAAAAATTTGGGGTAAAAAGAAATATAATTTTAAAAAATCTAGTGGAATTTACCATATTTTTATATATTTACATTAAGTTCGAAAATCAAATTTTAAAAATTTTAAAAGAATATAAAATTGAATATCGAAAATTTTTAAAGCCGCTAAGGTCTCTTAACATTCGCCCCCTTGACAAAATTAATGATTGGATGGATATCTTGATGCTTGAGAAATAAAAATTAATTCATATTTAATATTAAGTGATTTTTATTTTGATAAATATTTTTAATTTTAAATGAAAATATTTGTTAACCCAAAAAATGGTAGATCTATAAGTTGACATTGTCTGCCCTAAGTCCAAGTTTGACAGCCTCAAACCAAACAAAACCCACATGTCTTAATGTCTTACAAGTAACATAAGAATAATTAGAACCCAATCTGTACAAGGATTCCAATTCTTCAATTTCTTGCACTAATTTTTAGTTGTTATAATAATATTCAATTCATTTATTTATTTTGAGTAATTTACTATTTGGTATCTGAGGTTGATTTCAATGTTTAATTTGATACAATTTTTTTTAATTTAGTAGTTGAGCTTAGTTTCAATGTTCAATTTAGTATTCAGCTCAAACAATATCACGTAGTTCAATAAATATTTGACACGTGTGCTCTAATAATAAAAAGCACAAACACTTAATTAAGATAAAAAGAAAATTTATGTACTAAATTAAATATTGAAGTCAAACTTAGATATTTAATTGGGACAAAAAAAGTTCAAGTATCAACATAAAAATTAAAAAAAAACTTAAGTACCAAATTGAATATTGAAATCAAACTTAAGTACCAAATAATATCTTAAATTTTATTTTTGTTATTGTGATAATTCTTAATTATAGATATATATTTTTGGTAGTTAAAAATAATTTTATGATTTTCAATTTTAGTTTTTTTTTTTAATTTAGATTTGGCCAATTATTTCAACTTTAACTCACCCCAAATTTAAATTAAACACAAATAATAATTTAAAATATATAAAATTATATATACCAAAGTCGATTGAGTCGTTTAATCCCGTTTTGGATTTTATTTACAAATAATTGACCAATTTAATCATTTTAACTTAACTTTATATCGATTTAGTCAAAATTATTGAATTAACCAAAATCGAAGAAAATCGAAAGGTTACACCAATTTTTTTAAACCATTATGTGTTAGTAAAAAAATAGTTTTAATATGTAGAAGTAGTTCGATAATCATCTATGTTTAGGGGAATTTATTCAAAAAGTTAATGCATTATTTTTAATCTCGTACAACGAAGGATTTAAATCCGACCATTCGTTAATGTAACAACCTCATACTTGCATTGAAGATTTAAATTACTCTCCACTAAATTTTTCCTTTAAAAATTTAACTTATAAAATCAAATGACTCGCTAACTTATACAAGTCTCTCGTATATATATAAATATTACCGCACTTGTCGAAATACAAATTATTTACAATATTAATCCCACCAAAGTAGCCAACAACAAGACTATCAATATTCTAATGAAGTCTAGAGTAATTTAGAGATCTCTAAGATATTCCATTAAACCAGTGGTGCCAAAAAAAATGAATGACTAGAAAAGACAAAATTGAATAGTTGAGTAATAATTTTATAATTTTTCATAATTGGGTGACAAAAAAATTACTAATAATTGGATGACTACTAGTATAGTTTACCCAAAATTTTAAAATTGAAAAAAAAATATAGAAACTTAAAATAATCAAATCAAATTAAATGAATATATTAACTAATAGTAAAATTTACCAATTTTATTCAAATAATACAAGAATTGGCTACATATTTTAGTTATCGAAATAAAGATGTCTATAATCGAGAGCAATAATTAATCCTTTCACTATGATTATTTTTGGAAAATATAATATTTTAGTTATCGAAATAAAGATGTCTATAATCGAGAGCAATAATTAATCTCTTTACTATTATTATTTTTCGAAAATATAAATAACTGATCACGAAATATGGTGCAAATTTAACACTCGATAATACATTATTTATTGAAGAAAAAACATGACACATTTGACGAAAATTACAATATACTTAAAAGCTTGCTTTATTTAACGACTTTATGGTAATGGCAGCCCCCAACGTCGATGTCCCAACTTCAATCTCAAACGTATCATAACGTCGGAAAAGTTCCACCACAAACAACCTAGAAATCAACACCACAAATTCTTTACCAGCACACTGTTTATTCTCCACCGTCGGATGCTCCGTTTCCGGTCCGTTCGACCAAAACACATGTTTCAACAATTTCTCCCCTTCAACACCCATAAACCTCTCCGGTACAAACTCTTCAGCCCTTTCAAATATTATCAGATCTTTGGTCGCAAACGGCTGGTACCCGAATAACATCTCCCCTTTTTTCACTTCGAAAACGGCGTCGTGACTTTCAATCAACAAATCCACCTTCGCTTTTGCATATTGCGCCGGCACCGGTGGTTCAATACGGAAAGCTTCGTACACCACCGATTTCATCAACGGCATTTGTTCCATTGCACCCAAACTTAATTCTCCACCATTGGATTTGATCACCGACCTGATCTCTTTTGCTAATGAACGGTGTAGGTCCGGTCCGGCATTACCGATCCATTTCAATATATTGGGGAAGAAGATTTTCATGCCGCCGAAGGTATTAAAGCACGTAGCGAATAAAAGATTATGACAAGCTTCTTCACGTGAAATACCCATTTTTTCAGCTTCATCAAGAACCGAACCGGCCGATTCGTAGAAAAAATCGTACAATCTTTTGTAGTCTTTTTTCACAAGAAAAGATGGTAATGGAAACGTATGAATTAAAAGATCTTCTATATATTTGGGTAAACCAAGGGAAAGAACCGGAGCGAGTTGAAATAATACCCATTTAGCGATCAAACTCGGACCGTCCATTCCGAGTTTAGTATCAACCGGGTTTGAACCGAAATAAGCTCTACCTAAGAAATTAAATGCAGCTTGTTCATTAGGTTTCTCAAAACTACTTTGGCCTTTTTCATAGAGTTCATTTTCGACCGTTTTGAATAACTCAGTGTAACACGCTTCAAACTCAGGGAAAACTCGGTTACTACTCGATTTCAAGAGAAAAAAAAGTAGTTGTTTGAGTTTAGTGTGCTTGGGTTCTGACGGATCGAGATAGGATAAAATCCGATACCCGCCGGTGAGGTTGGTTGATGGCATGTAAGTACCAGTGAAAAGGTTTTTCTTTTCAACTTTCGATACGTCAAAAAGGATTGGAAAGCTCTTTCCATCGAGTAAAGCAATAACTTTAGGGTTCGAAGCGATGAATGGACCTGGTGGCATGTTGGTTCGGAGTACTGTCGATTGGTATTTTTGAATTTTGGATTTGAAAAACTTGTCCCGACCTTGGTTGTAGAAATAATCGAGTCGATCTTTGATTGGACCAATGAAAGGTAGCCCATAATCACCTGGGATTTTCTTCACCGAAAGCTTGGTTTCTCCGGTTTCAGACGGGAGCGTTGTATCGGAAATCGAACTTGTAATTGGCTCAACGATGGCACCACGTGAAGCCATTAGAAGGGTTTAAAGAATTACTGATTTCTTGAAAGAGAAGTATGGAATTAGCTAAAAGAAACAAATATGGCTTTGGAAAGGTGATGTGAATTGCAATTAGAGAGCCAAATCTAGTATCTACTTATAGTAGTGGCATGGCCTAGCAATGACAAAAACATTGATCACTCGTGAAATGTGTGCATTATTTGGAGTTAAAATTATGGTGGATCGTGAAATCCACAGATATATGATTATTAAAAGAATTTAAGTTAAATTATACTTAAAATCATTAAATTATAAATAAATTTATGTTTTGGTCATTTAACTTTATAAAGTTATAAAATGGTTATTGAAATATTAGAAAGTTTTTATTTAAGTCACTAAGCTGTTAAGGTTTTTTTTTTTTTTCCTAAAAGACTAGCTAACGAACTCCAAGCAACGATTCGAGGATTGATACAGTAGATTAGTACCCATCAATGAATAGATCACGTACCTTAAATCTAAGTCGATTTGACGGTTAGTGCCGGAGATCATAGAAGCAAGTTGTTTGGATTTTGGTTTTGTTGAGTGTTTTTGTGTGTCTGTCTTTAAAGGGTGTTAATTTCTCTATTTATATGATATGGTTTCCAGATGTGACGTCGTAGATAGGCCCCCATGCATGCCAACACATACTCTATTCTAGGATTAACACGTGTTTTCTACATACAAGTTCGCCAGCATAGTGGTGCGAACCCACCTCATACGAGTTCATGGGAAGATTCGAACTCATCACGTGCGAACCCAAGATGAGAACTATGCAGGCTACGAGTCGGTCCCAGTCGGGTAATCAGGTAGCGGGTCGATCATGGCAAACACCATAACAGGTTTACAGATTCGTGACGTTTAAAGTTGTTTTATAAAAAAAAAAATTATGATAAGCTTTTGAAAATATTTTTCTATTTTAAACATATTTTACTAGTGTCTTGATTATCTTGATGAGGAAAAAACAGTCTTTGACACCACATGCACGTGTTAGTAGTTGCTGATATGTTCGAACTAAACTGTGTTTAATTTATCATATATTATTTTATTAAGGTGCATAATATAAATTATCATATACAAATTAATACCTGAAAAAGAATGCAAATGCAATAAAGATTTTATTCGATCCACGAATCATAGCAACATCTTGGCCACCGTATTGGTTCCCATCTTCAATTATGGAGTTGTTCTGCTAAAATTTCATTTTTTTTCGACAGACGAATTTTTAAAAGGATTATATTATGATTTGTGATCTAATTATACTCGTTTTTTCATTTTAATATTAAATTTTAAATTATTATTTTGTCATAATTTTAAATCGTATCACTTAACGTTCATTCGTATAATATGTTAAAATTACGATTTGTTGTGAATTCAGATGGATTCCTTCGAATATCTGTTATTTGAATCGGTATTACTTATTCAAATAACATATTCAGATATCTAAATTCATAATTTTAATACAGATTTGATTCAAATAATATGTAGATAATCTGAATTTATTGATTATAATATACTTAAATTTTGCTTTCTACAATGTTTGAATTTAAAGGTTTTTTTTTTTTACTTTAATATTGAGAAATATTTAAATATTTTAGTATAATTTTAGCGGGTAGTATCTCAATACTAAAGGTATTCATGAGTCAAGCCGAGGCTCAGTTCCAAAAAAATTTCCAAGCCTATCTTACTTGTCCAAAAAATTCATTTTTACTATTCAAAAAATAATAAAAAATATTTTTAATTGATATTTTATATATTTTATAATTAAATTTAAATCTTAAAAATATTATTTTATCATTTAATTTGAATTCAGCCCGGGTTAGCCTAAGATGTGAAAATCTTTGTCCAACTCAACCTTAGTTGAGTCGGGCGAACTACTCGACCCTTGGACAAATTAAATATTAAATTCGAATATCATACGTAAATTCGAAATGATATATTAATATTAAACATAATTACCTTCGTATCTTACCTAAATCTTATCAATGAGGGACACATTTTCCCATGATTGATCAAATCGAGGCTTTTGTCTGTTCACTAATCATCTTGGACCCATTGGGGTTTTGGGGGGAGGGGTGTTTCCAAATCTTCAATTGTAGAGTTCAGACGTAATTTAAGGGAAAAAAAGTTTCCTTCACTTCAATTGATAATATTGA
Organism: Gossypium sturtianum; assembly: GCA_025698515.1. NCBI lineage: Eukaryota > Viridiplantae > Streptophyta > Magnoliopsida > Malvales > Malvaceae > Gossypium > Gossypium sturtianum. The sequence continues at coordinate 161,983,749 of CM046948.1, forward strand.
ATTTTTTGTCGGTTAGTTCTTAATTCGGTTGATGTTAATATTATTATCAATATAAAAGAATTTGGGCTCAAGTATGCTGAAGCGCGTTTATCCTCTTATATATGAATTATGATTATTTTAAATATTATATCAATTTAAAAACTTTTAAATACTTTCACAATTGAATTAAATTTAAAAAAATTATATTGATAACTGTAAAATAGAACGTTAATAATGACAATGTAATAGAATACGCAGAATTTTACGTGAAAATCCTTTCAAGAAAAAATCACGAGCAGAAGAGAAGAAAATTCACTATGTCGAATTCGAATGATATAAGAGGAAAGCTGATTATGTCAATTTATAAGTTTAAAAATCTTATTCTAATCAATATTAAATAGAGAAAATATATTTTTATACGAATTTTATTTGTACAGTTTATACTATCCGGCCCCACACCCCAATTTCGAATTTGAGACATAACCATCATTCTCTCATCATTTCCATTCATAAATTAAAATGGCACGTTTTACAAGCACGTAATATGAAAAAATATAAATCCCTGTACGACCAACTTTCCCCCCATTTATTACATGACATTTAACATAGACAGTTACACCAACAAACTGCCGATAAATTAAAGATTAAAGAGTAAATATATTTTTTATATTAATTTTTTATTTATTTTTATTATTAAAAATTGATATAATTGATAAAATAATTAAATAGTGACACATGTTGTGTCACGTATATCTCTTGTTAACATACAGAAACTAGTTTTTCATGGCGGCTCTTAATAATTTTTTAAATCGAATAAAATTTTAATTTTTTATAGTTTATATCTTTATAATTTGTAAAGGATTAAATCAAATTTTTATAATTTTAGGGGAGCCAAAGTGCAATTTTACATTTATTAATTTAAAATTTTTAAAAAAATTTAAAGGCCTAAATAGCAATTTTACATTTTAGGGGGGCCGGGGCCTATGCTAGCCCCCCTGTCTGTAGTTTCTAATAGTAGAAATGAATGAAATTTTTAACAGAAGAACGAATTTACTCTTTGGTCTAACATACAATGATTAATTTACTGATCCTTTTAATAGGAAAATAAAATATAACAAGGACCTCCATAGTAATTTTACCACAATTACTTTATTCCACCATCATTTTGAAAATGTGGGTAAATTACATTAAAAGAAATATTTATGTGAGTTTATTTTAATGTGTTCTATCATTCAAAGAACTTATCTACTTTGTTGGCATCTTATATTTAAATCTTTCAAAGGATTTTATTAATTTAATTTCACCATCATTTTCATAACGTGGTTAAATTACATAAAAGAAATATTTATGTCAATTTATTTTAACTTGTACCATTGAGATTATCAACTACTTTGTTGAGAGATATTAATATTGTGTCACTTTATTATCTAAAATTAAAAATATAGGTGTTGATCGAGTCTTAACTCGATTAGCATATGCATTGCAGAAGGACGTGGTTTCAAGTGCGCTAAAGCGCATTATCCTCCTATTTATGGGTTGATGAGGGGCTATAGGTAGTTTTAGACATAATGTCAAAAAGAGCAAATATGATCAGAATTTATAATGAATTTATTAAAAATAAATAATTTTAAAATATAATATTTATTTTTATGTGACGACATAAAATAATTTTAAAATATCACATCATCACGCTTTAATAGAATACAAATTCACGGATGTCTATCTAAATACAAATCTGGCTGTATTGTTGTACCAAAAATGCCAGTGCTTACTCGTATTTTGTCTTTGTTTTTTTTTGTTTTTATTACAAAACATGCTTTAAATTATTGCCTTTTTTCAGAAATAATTGTTAAAATTCAGTGCATTATTTTCTTATCCTATTATTTTTTAGTATATAAATTAGAGAATCTTTCATGAATTATATAAATTTAAATTATATTATATTATATACATTGATGAGACTTTGATACTGCTGACAGTAATAAGGATCTTGGTTTGGCTCTGGATATTTTCTAAATATTAAATTGATTATACTTTATAATCCTTGATTTTAATTATAATTATGTATTATTTATAATAATAAAATCTCGATATTATTGGTAAAAATTGAAGCCTTGAACTTTGAAGATTCGGGTTTGAGACTCCCCTTTAAGAATTATGATGTGTGAGTCTTTCTTTCATTTTATGCGTATGTTTTGTGTGGGTTTTATTTGGTTCTTCATCTGATGTACTCTGTATTAATAAGGAGCTCGATCCAAAATCATCATAAAAATAAGTGTTTTCACTCTTTGAAACCAAAATTTAGTTCAAAAGTTTCGATTTGGTTTTTTTTAAATGATTATATATGAACTTTGATCTAATATGCAATATCATATATGAACTTTGATTTTATGTAATTTTATACATAAAATTTCAATTTTCACGAATCACTAACAACATTATCGAATTAACGCCATTTTACGTTGATATATTGTATACATAAACATTTATACTAATCTAATATGAAAATAAATATATGTATTTATTTCTTGAAATATGTACAATTGAATCAAAATCAAAATTGTATGCATACATATAAATCGTAATTCAAGTTTCATGTATATAATTGTATATTGGACAAAATGTCATGTATATATTTGATATTTATCCAAAAAAAGACATGTTGTTAAAGCCCTTTAATTTTGGGCCTAATAATAAATAACCCAATTTCCCACATGTTATACATTCTAATGGGCTAAAACCCCAAAACCCACCTTGTGGGGGGTTTAAGCAATGAACAAAAACAAATCATCTTCATCAACCAATTCCCCTAAAACCCTAAAAAAATGGAACTTCAATCCGTTTGCCATAGCTTTCATGCCCCAAGGTTCAACTTCCCCAGTCATCGTCGCTTTTCCTTTCAATCTGTAAGTAAATTCTCTCCCAAATTTCCCCTTTTTGATTTTTTTTACCCTTAAATTAGTTTCATCAATGGCAGAAACTAACTCTTTGTCTCCAATTTCCAGAATTTGAAGCCCCCTATCACCAACCCCACACTAAGAACTCGAAATCCCAGGCTTCAACATGTATCAAAATGTAATCTTTTTGTGTTTTTATTTCTGGGTTTTTACCTTTTTAGTGTTTCAACCATGTTAATTTTTTTTTTTTTAAATTCAGGGTCTTTTACACGTGAAGTGAAAAAGATAGTGTGTGCTTCTGATTCTAATTCAAACCCGATATCTGTTGGGGTTGAACCGTTTCGTGGTAAATCCGGTTCAGTTTCCTTCCATGGGTTAACTCATCAGCTTGTTGAAGAGAACAAATTAATGTCAGCTCCATTCCAAGAAGAAAAAGGATCTTTACTTTGGGTATTAGCACCTGTTGCATTGATTTGTTCATTGATTGTTCCTCAATTTTTCTTCAGCAATGCAATTGAAGCTTTCTTCAAGGATGAGACACTCATAGGTACTTTATAATTCAACTTAAAATACTTTTTTTTTTTTTTTTTGCTTTCTTTGATGTAGATGGTTTTTTGAATTCGGCATCTTTGCATTCTGTTCATGTTTTTGCCTATAGTTATTAGTGAAAAAGGAAGGTTGAGATGAAAACATGTCATTGCTATAGCTTTTAAGTTTTTGTTTGAGCTCCACATTGAGATAAACCATTGAAAATGTTATCCTGTCGTAGGATCTTTACTTGGATTGATACGGTGTTTCATCGATGTAATTGCATTGCTTGATTTCAAGTTTCAACCCTTTGTTTCCCTTGTTAGTAGTAACTTCCGTAGACGTTTTGGCCTATAAGTGTTAGAGTAAAAGGGGGTCAATACAAAACATGCCATTGCCGTCACGGGATCGTTACTTGGCTCGATACAGTGTTTCATGGATGTAATTAGGTTGCATGATTTCAAGTTTCAACCCTTTGTTCCCCTTCTTGTTTTATGTGGTAGTAGTATCTTCCGGAGACGTTTTGGCCTATAAGTATTAGAGAAAAAAGGGGGTTAATACAAAACACGCCATTGCTATTGGCTTTAAAGTTTTTATTTGAGCTCCACATCGGGATGAAAAACCTGATAGTTAGAGCTTGTTTCAATGTTCATTTAGCCAATTCGATTGGTACGGGTAATTCAGTGCGTGTTGTTTGAATAAAGAACTGATTTCGTTGTATTGCATGATTTATGTCTTTGCAGAAATTGTCTCATCGTTTTCCTTTGAAGTGATGTTCTATATCGGTCTTGGGATGTTCCTACTTGTGACTGATCATGTTCAAAGACCATATTTACAATTCAGCGCCAAGAGATGGGGTCTCATTACCGGACTCAAGGGGTACCTAACATCGGCATTCTTGTCAATGGGTTTCAAGGTTATTGCTCCTCTCGTTGCCGTCTATGTAACTTGGCCGGTACTCGGCTTCCCAACATTGGTTGCAGTGGCTCCTTTCCTAGCAGGCTGCGCCGCTCAATTTGCATTTGAGATGGCTCTCGAAAAACGACAGTCATCCTGTTGGCCCCTCGTTCCTATTATTTTCGAGGTATTTGGTTTTTCACTGGATTTACTCATTCAAATTCATTCTAAAAGATCAAATAAGATGATCGGTGACTTTCTAATCGATATTGCAGGTGTATAGATTGTATCAGTTGACAAGAGCTACTCAATTCATTCAACATTTTTTGTTGTTGATGAAAGATTCACCGAGAACCCCAGAGATGTTCGAGAGAGGTGGTGCACTGATTGGAATGATCGGAACTTTCCAAGCCCTTGCCGTGGTTTGCCTTTGGTCGTTGATGACATTTCTCCTAAGGCTTTTTCCTTCTAGACCCGTTGCAGAGAACTATTGATATTTGTAAGTTTGGTTTTACATTATCCATGGTTATTTGTTGGTTATAAATCTTCAAATTATGCTCCATGCATATCCATGAAACTCCGATCAACGCACGTTCGTTTGAAGTACATAACCGAGAAATTTTGGGGTCATCCTCGAAAATGAGGATACCATTAGTAACGGAAGCCTTTCATTTCTTTTCCTTTTTTCATAAACGAAAGAATATTTCTTAAATATTCGATTTAGTCCTCTCAAGACTAAAGATGATATAATATGTTCTTGAAATGCTTTTGCTTTGAACATAATGAACTACTCTAGTTCTTCAAGGGCCTTTATTGTAGTACTTATTCTTTTAGGGGCGCACGGTTGCGAAGATTACTTTGAGCCGATAATCTTAGAGCTACGATTCCGGAATATAGAAGTACTCTCAATATTAAGTAATATTATATCCCGATAATCCTATTATCTCAGTTTTTTTTTTCTATAAAAAAATTATAGTAATTTTATAGATTTTTTTTTGTTGTGTATTTCAAAGAAATTTAATTTCAAAGTAGAATATGCCCTCCATATGTTTCGGACAATTAAGTCAAATGATGAATTTTTTAACAGAAAATATTAATTTACACTTTAATGTAACATACATCGATTAATTTACTCATTTTTTAAGTTAAAAAAGGACATAAAAAATAAATAATTTCCTTAAAAAAATCTTGGAAAAATAATTTTAACATCACGACAGAATCTAAGATATTTCATAGAAAACACCTGTCTTGTTCTTGTTTTTCTTTTCCTTTTTCTTTTTTATTTTGGTATTATAAATAAGAAATAAATATCTCTTTTTGTTTTTTTCTTTTTGGCGAAATAAATAAATATCCTCTTTAAACAACGGTGGTAATTAATTCCCACGATTTTCACTACAGACAAAGATGAAGTAAATGGTCAAAAGGCCAATCACTAATCAACACGTGTTGCCGCCGATTATTTTCCGTTGACGAAACCTCCAATTTCCTCGGCAATGGTAAGCAGCAAGCCCTTTTGTTCTATGCATATGAAAAATAAAATAAATAAATAAAATACTCCAAAATTTAGGGTCTGACACGTGTTTGGCTCACAGTTAAGCTTAGCCCACGGGAGAGAAAATTGAAAATCGCCACGTGACGTAATTTCTTATGGTCAAAATTTGATTTTGGTCCTTCTACTTTATTTAAATTTGGAATTTAGTCTTTGTGCTTTAATTTTATATAATTTGATTTTATTTTTTTTTTGCTTTTATAATATCATTAATCAGTCCAAATAATTAATACAGTTAACTATTTTAGTTAAAATTTTGCTTCTTTCTTCGTTCCTTGTGTTGCTTTCCTTGGTTGAGCAAGATTAGTGTTTTCGTTTAGGGCATATTATCGGTCCGTATTTCATAAGATTTGAAGGAGGGACAATTTCCTTACTTGCCCCCTAGCTCCGGCCCTATATGCCAACCTCATCTTCGTTGCCATCCTGGCCATCCGTTTTGGGCGTATAATATATATATATATATATATGTCAATTGGTTCAAATTAATATCTTTCGATGCAATAGTTATATGACAAGTTGATTTTTTATTATATAATTTTATCCTTGAGCGCTCAAGGTTTTAGTTATTTTAGAGTATTTCTCTCGTTTACTATGATTTAACTAATTGCTAAACTCGTTTCATTGAAACCTTTATTGTGAGGAGCATTTGCTACTACAAAATAAACCAATTTTAAAATGAGATAATATGCTTGATAAGACGAGTTATGGTATCATAAGTGTTTCTTCATACAAACTTCTACGAATCTAATCTGTTATTCTTCGTGTTTTATGAGCAAGTTCCCTTTTAACATGCCAACATTTCAATCAGAACAATTCACTGTATTAACTATCAAAACTAACTCATGACATTATAAAAATAGATAATTAAAATATAGTAACTAAATCTGTAAAAGCATCATGGAGTCCCTTATACTAAGAGCGAGATTGTATTTGTCCCCTTTACTAAAAAAATAGGCAAATCCATCCCTATACGTTAGATCAAAGAGCAAACTGATCATTCTGTTAAAAATTCCATCCATTTTGCCTATTAAAAAATTAATCCTTGTACGTCGCTAGCCACACTAGTTACAACAATAAAAACAGATGAATTTTTTTAACAAAAATGACTAATTTGCTCATTTTTGTGTAAAGGGAGTAAATTGTAATCTGACTTCTTGTATAGAGGCTTTCATAGTACTTTTACTGAACTAAACCCAAATTTAAGCATAGTAAAAGGACCAAAATAAAAATTTGACCCATTCCGTCCGACTTCTTGATACACGCAATTCAAAACCCACCTCTCCAAGAATAAAAGTGCAAAAAGGCGACCCTCCCCAAATACCGACAAATAGCAACTAATATACTACGAATCTTCTTGTTCAAATTACATGCTATATAAAATGAACAGAACCCACCACCACCATTCCCACACATAATACCTTCATCAAAAGCCAACAATGGCTACCGCCACCAATAGATTGTTCCGTACATCAAACAAGCCATTGGGTCATGTTTTCTCTTCTTCTTCATGGCCTTCATCGCCGGTGAAAACCGTGAGGTACACAACAAGCAAGGGAAGAGTTGATAACAAGAAAAATTGTGGGAGTAATGAGAGGAAACCGCCGGCGGTTTTCAAGTCTTCGGCGGCAACTACGACTGTGGAAACGGCAGCCGACGTGAAGAGAGTTGATTGGGGGAGAGAGTTGGCTTCTTTGATGGTGAAGGCATTGAATGGCATGCGTGAGATGGTTATAAAGCCGGTGTTGAAACTAAGACCTTGGAGATTACATGTTCAAATGGTCATTGAAAATGGTATCCTTAATTGTAGATTCTTCACCATATTTGCTGTTGTGGGATCTTTGCTTGGATCTATGTTGTGTTTCATGGAGGTAATAATTATTACATTACATGCTTTCAAGTTTTAAGGTCTCTTTGGGCCTAATTATACTTTTAGTCCCTTTACTATGTTGATAGTTTGATATGATTTGGATCTTTTACTTTTAGGTCCTTGATCTTGATATTTAGGTCCATTTTGGCACATGTACTTTTTTTTGGCTACTTTAGCACCTAAACTTGACAATTAGGTCTTCTTTAGTTATTGAACTTGGTAAATGTAAAAGTTTGATGATGTGGCACAATATCAAAGTGCCACATCATTATTTTTTTTATAGAATCCAAGCTCAATGACCAAAATGAATTTGGTTTTCAAGTTCAAATACTAAAGTAAAGAAAAATATAAGTACTAAAGTGAACTTAATTACCAAGTTCAGGGACTAAAAGTTAAATTAATCTTTTAATATTATGATGTTATTAGTAGGTGCAAATTATTAATACCAATAGTTACTACTGCTAAGGAGATGAGGTGAATTTTTTTTTGTTAATAACCTTAAGCATTTTTTAGACATTTATCATAGTTAGGGTGGGTATGGATGGGCGATTGAATGCGGTGCGGTGCGTTTAGCTTACTTTTTGTCTCACGCTACAGTATCGCTACAGTATTTAATCTCACCGCCACCGCTGTTTTTACACTAACAGCAGGTAGACGCACCGCCCATCCAAACCCACCCTTAGACTAAAATTTCACATGGCTCCAACTCCGTGATGGAGTAACAATACAAAAAATATTCATATCACCATTTTAACAACCACTATTACTAATTTGTACCTACTAATAATATTATAAGTAATTAATCTAAAAGGATTAAATCCTAAACTTCAATATAACGGAAGGGCTAAATCCATAATTAGACCTTCCCTTGTTTTTATGTAGAATGGTGTTTTCATTGTGAAAAATGACTATCAATTTTGCAGGGAAGCTTTCTCATTGTGGAGTCATATTTACAGTATTTCCATAGCTTATTATCAAAAAAGTTGGATCAAGAACATCTCATCCACCTTCTAATTGAAGCCATTGGTATCTCTCTTTTACCAATAACATTCATATATTCTCTCTCTCTATACATATATATTTCATTATTTATATACATTTTTGTTGAATTTTTTTTGCAGATATGTTCTTGGTTGGAACCGCCATGCTTACTTTTGGGATGGGGCTTTACGTCATGTTTGTGGGTTCCAAGACTTTGAAAGGAGGTGCTCCACTTCCAAGATCTAATTTGTTTGGTCTCTTCCATTTGAAGGTACTTTCTTTTATACGTTTTTCGGGTTAATTGCACCACGCCCCCAAATTATAGAACAATTTTAATAATCCTAGTCAAATCCAAACTGACATCTAAAGCTAAAGTTGATGCCTACATGTTATACTACAAGCCTCATCTATCACATCCCTCGGTAAAAATATTATGAAAACCCTTATACTAAAAATTAGATTACACTTTGACCTCTTTACTCAAAAAATGATCAAATTAGTCAATATAAATTAGATCAAAAAACAAACCGATACTTCTATTTAAAATTTCATCCATTTCTATTGTTGAATTGATCTTTATACGTTAGCATGAAGTACACATGGCACGCAACATGTAACTATCTGATTATTCCATCATGCAGGTCAATTTTTAACTATACAAGTGGATGAAATTTTTAATAAAAAGGACCAATATGTTCCTTAATCTAACATACAAGGACTAATTTCTCCATAATTCGAGCAGAAATGACAAAATACAATCTGACTCCTAATATAAGTGCCTCCATGGTACTTTCACTCACATCCCTCGTAACTTATAACAACACTCTACATCGTCCCTCATAACTTATAACAACACCATACATAGTAAGCTATCATTATGCGAACCCCCTATATACCCTCAAATGATCAAATAAAATAACTCTCTTTCCCAATTTTCACCTCCCACCGGAGAACCTTATTTAGGATTTGACCACAGTTCGCGAACTTCTAGTAAAATTAACCCTACATTTTTACACATGTACCAAGAAGAAAACCTTCAAACATTTTAACATCATATTTTTTTTCAGAGACTCCCAGCTTGGGTTGAAATGAAATCAATTTCACAAGCAAAGTCAAAAATTGGGCATGCCATCATGATGATACTTCAAGTTGGAGTTTTGGAGAAATTCAAGGGCATACCAATTGTCACAAGCTTGGACCTTGTCTGCTTTGCTGCTTCAGTATTTGTTTCCTCAGCTTGTATATTCCTTCTGTCCAAGCTTTCAGTTGGCACCAGCATGGGAGATTAGATAGGCACCCCACATATACTATATATACTGATCATACATTCACAGAAGAAAAAAAAATATACCTTTTATTCTTTTGATCAATAATTCATTTTATAAGTAATATATATATATATATATAGAGAGAGAGAGAGAGAGAGATGGTTAGCCAATACCAACTTGTGGTTGATTTTTACCCCCTTTATTAAAATCGTGGGTAGGGGACAATATGTGATTCATTGTAAAGGAATCTCTATTTAATAATCAATTTTATGGATTATATATTTCTTTGATTTAGATTCACTGTAGCATATATTTATTTTGATAAAGGTGTAAGGGGTTGTCCCGATTTGAAGTTGAGACCTATTGTAAACAAGAACTTAAACAACACAAGTCATTTGTCATTACATCAGTGGCTAGTTGATATATACTACAACATATATAAGATTATATCATATTGTCTCGAAATGAGATATGACGAAAGATATATATATATATATATATATTTGCACAGATAGAGCTCAAGGATCCCAAGAAAATGACAATATTAATGTCAAAATAGTTAAAAGAATGGGAAAAAATAATCATAAAAATCAGATTAGATGTCAGTGAATTGCTGATCATACTGTACGAAGTATATAACTTATCTCTCCTTTTTTGCTTTTTGATGGTTCCAACAGACTGCAGTGACCATGACTGACCTGCATATCCAGATCTCAGAGCAATTAGTAGTTATCTTGGTTAAATTTGAAATGAAATATAGAATTTGTCTAGCTAAAGTTTGCTAATGATATTCTACCAGTGATCAGCAAGGCTAAGAGAATAGCAAAAGCTAACATCAATTTGTCAAAGGCTTAGCTTTGCGTATGTGGCCCATGCTATTAACAAGATCTTTGCGTGTACAGACGGGGAATGCATTGATTTTCTTAACCACTTTCAGCCGCCAGAGAACATATGGAAAGCTTAATTGATCCCTTGAAGTGAAACGAACAACCTCGTTAAACCATAGGCACATTAGCATATTTGTCAGAGTTGTATGCTCCCTCACAATGACAGAGGCTTCATTTAGAGCTGCATATGGAAAGAAACAAAAATACAGCAAAAGGCATATCATTTGCAGTTATCTAGACGGGATCCAAGCAATTATATTTCTTCAGATAAGAAAAAGGTCATAATGGTCTAGTGGCTTCCTTCCAATTACCGGCCTCACTCATGTTTGAGGTCGGTCCATAGCTAATGCCACCATGCTCAACCAGGGTGCAGAGCCTTAGGCAAGACCCAATTTTATCAACCCTTGGAATGGAGCAAGGATAAAAGTTAGATATGCATAACAAATTTGCAACCCTTGAACACCAAGAGTGGTGGTGGACTCAACAATGTCAACTAGAGTGGTGATTGGATAATGCAAGCTATATTGCGGTAAAAATAACATGGAAGCCCCCATACTAGGAGTCAAATTGCATTTTGCCTCATTTTCTCAAAAAGGGGCAAATTAGCCCCTAACCGTTAGATCAAAGAGCTAATTGGTCCTTTCTATTAAAAATTTCATCCATTTCTACTATTAAAAACTGGTGTAGTAGATGGAATGACCAAACAGTTACACCTCATTTTCTCAAAAAGGGGCAAATTAGCCCCTAACCGTTAGATCAAAGAGCTAATTGGTCCTTTCTATTAAAAATTTCATCCATTTCTACTATTAAAAACTGGTGTAGTAGATGGAATGACCAAACAGTTACATGAGGCACGCCACGTGTACCTCATGTTGATGTACAGAGACTAACTTTTAATAGTAAAAATGGATGAAATTTTTAACAGAAGAACCGGTTTACTTTTTTATTTAATGTACAAAGACTAATTTGCTCATTTTTTTTAGTAAAGGAGGCAAAATGCAATTCGACTCCCAATACAAGGGCCTCCACGGTACTTTTACCTTATATTACTTATGGACTGACATTATGAAGGAATGCCAGTTGTGCATCATCACTCCACCATTGACATCTAATATACTAATGGTTACTTGATGTTGTGGTATCTTTTACACAACTAAGAACGAGAAGACGGAAGAATACCTTTCCTTCCATTAAATCTCTTGTCTGCAGGAAGACCATCCTTACGATACTGTGTAATTTGCACCTCAACTTCTTCTGGTGTGGCTTTGTGTTTCCTGACAACAGCCTTTGCCTCGTCATAGACACTACTACGAGCTCCATGCTCTGAAATGGCAAGCACAGAATTTGTACGCAAAAGAAGTGCTTCTATCACACCTAAAGGATCCCTCCTGAATTGGGATTTTGAGTCTACCCATATAGAATAATTTGCATGAGGAAAGAGCCGATGCGGCAACATCTGATAGCCAAAAACTCGTTAATATGATCTTCATGAAAATTCTCGGCATATGTATAGATTAAAGATGCGAAGGATCAAAGTAAACAAAGGTGAAGAAAACAGCCATTAAATGATGTAGGCCGATCATACTTTCTCTAAGACCGTCTATGAAATTTGAGGTCAAAATTAATTTTAAACTACTGACTGCATGGATATATGAATATAATGATCTAAAGTTTCCAACAGAAGATATTGAAAAGTAAAAAAAAAATCTATTATTTCCCTTTTTATCTAGACTATATATGAATCATACCTTGGGAATTTTCCCATTCAACCTTTGGTCTACGAAAGGAAGGTTTTTCACAATCACAATACGCCATTTCCCTATAAATCCATCGTCACCAATCTTATTGCCCTGTAATTCTTGTGCCGCAAGTGTAATTTCATCCCAAAATGCAACATAGCAAACCTACATCAACAAAGAGCACAACTTAAGCAAAGATTCAAAATCTTGAACATCTAATCCCGAAAATAAGTCTTCAGCATCATTTACGATCTCACCTTTTTAAGTGATGCCTCTGACATTCCTATAGGTTGATAAAGATCATCTCCACCACCAAATGCACAAGTAGAAACCGCAACTTTACAACTTTGCATATAACTTTTGTCTTCATCAGATATTTTAAAACCACCATTTTCACTATAAAAACCGCAATGTATAACAGCAGTCTCATTCACCTGACCAAACAATTTCCATACAGATATAAGCATAATCTAAACACTGGGAAATAAAAAAAAAGGCCATATTTTTGCAAGTTTAACATCAAAACCTTAAAGCTTTTCTCTCTCTCATCCATGGTTTGATGTCCGGTGAATAGATTAAATCGTGTGTCATTAATACGTTGCCAAGAGTTGGGAGAATCCCCGGCACCGTACGGAGTTTCTTGATCCGATATGTACACTAGTCTTTTAACAAGATTACTATTTGATTCTTCAGTCAAAGGAAGCTCCAAATGCTCAAGTTCCTCAGCTGGTAGGAGCTTCAAGCAACCTGATAGATTCCAAAAACATTGTCATTCATTTATTCATTGACCTACACACACACACACACACACATACGTATATCCTACTTTGGTAACAATTCTGGACACAAAAAATGAAAAGATTTCACATTTCATTATAAAATAAAGCTGAAAAAAAGTGGGATTTCAATTGATTGATATTCTACTCACGTTCTCTAACACCACCGACAACATGAGTGGTTGGATCTAACCGGTTCAAATTGCTTAGTTCCTTAACTTTACTTATGGGTTCTTTGTTACCCAACGAACCGGGTTTCTTCACTTCATTAACTCCCGAGTTGACAGCCAAACCGGGCTTTTTACCGATCCTGGTGGCCTCGAAAATCAGAAGGGCGGCGGCCGGGAGGAAAACGAGGAGTATCCAATACTTGACGAACCAACGAATGAGTAGTTGAGTGCACTCCGTCCGGCCACGCTGGTCGCCGTGTTTCTTTCGTTTCCGTCGGACCCGAACCCGCATTCGACCCACTTCATCGGGATCGTCATCTGAAACCGAGATTGAAATGCTGTTGTTGTTGAAGATTGAAGAGGACATTTGACGAGGAATGATGGTTGAAAATTGAAAAGAAAATTTCAAGAGATTTGAATTGAAACAATAGGAATTAAATTGGGAATTGGGGTTTATGGGGGTCTAAGGATTTTGAGATCAAAATCACTGGCGCTGAAAGTCGGGAACTTTATAACTCTCTGAATCTATAATCAGCTGCTAACTTGTTTGTGTTCCTGGACACTCTGTATTATTGGGCTTTCTTGATTTAAATTGGGCTGTTAAATATTTTTTTAACCTTAGGTTACCGAGTTTCAAGCGGTAATTTAACGGTAATTTAACGATACGTATGGTAGATTAATATATCGATAAGTAAACAATATATATTTTAAATTTTGGTTTGTAAGTATGTGATATTCTAAACTTATTTCGTGAAAAAAAGTTACAAAAAAGAAGAATAAGAACTTTTAATTAGTGTAAGTTGTACGAACAGAAAAGGTCATATGTTAATGACTTTAATAGTTTAGTGATTTAAATTAGACCTGCTCATGATACGACTCGACCAGAAGATTCACACGAAAAGTAGGTTAGGGCAAAAATATAGGCCCGAAAAATAGACTTTGGAAAAATTTTAGCTTATTTGGAAAATGGACTAGGCCTTCGGTAAGATTTTTTTGCTTAGGTTTAACCCGAATTTGTAAAAAAAAAAATTATTGCTTTGCTGCTTTTATTTAAGTATAAATATTTTTTTAAATTTTATATTTAATTTGTTGAGAAGCATTTATTTTAAGTTTTTAGTGTTTTTAATGTATTATATTTTTATATAAAAAAAAATTAATACGAGCCGGGTCGGGTCCGAGTTTAGCATCTATAATCCGGACTGAGTTTGGGTAAAAATTTAGTCCTGTTTTTTGAGTCAGACTGAATCCGAACTTATCAAACAAGCTTAGAATTTTGTTAGGGTCCGACCCGAATCCAATCCGACCCATAAAGAGATCAAATTTAAACAAAAAACTTTTGGATAATTGAATGTAATTTCTTTTTTAAAATTTCTTCTATTTTCTTCTGGTCGCATTCAAAACTTATTTTCTTTATTTATTTTTCACCCATCACCCATTATTTTTGGTAATTGTGAATGCGTTCGTATATGCATTTTGTAACAGCCCGATTTTGACCCTAATTAGAATAGTAGTTTCGGGACCACAAATTCGACTCTGAAAAATATTTTAAAATTATTTTGCATGTTTACTATGTGTGAATTTACTTGTGTTAAATTTTCGTGTTTTAATTTTGTTGTTTGAGTGTCCGATTTAGTAAATGGGCTTAATCGCGTAAGTTAAAAATTTGATAGTTTAATGTGCAAGGGTTGAATTGTTGTTGTCTTTTTAAATGGGAGTATTTAAAATGCAATTTACCCATTTTAAAGGGTAGTGGACGGTTTATGGTAAAAAATGACCTTGATTCATAATGGCTTAATATTATTTAATAATGGTTAAGTTAGTAAATTATATATTAAGTTATTATAATAAAACATAACATTAAATTAAACAAAGCCATTGTCATCTTTTTATATAGTGACCGAAACATAGAAAGAAAAAAAGAGAAACAAGGTTTAGGGTATTCGGCCATTTCTAAGCTTGATTAAGGTATGTTTTCACTTCGGTTTTTGATAATTTTTACGTCTTTGAGATCGTTGCTTCGAGTACTACAAAGTCCATATCTTAATTTTAGAATTTGATGAATATTTTGTGATATGCCATTGTTGAGTACTTATGATTTTTGTTGTTTGATGATGAAAAATGAAAGATATATTTTAGACTAATATATTTTGTATTGGAGTTTTTGATGATTTTGAGTAATTAGGACTAAATTGCAAAAATAATAATTTGAGGGATTAAAATGTGAAATAAATAAAATATATGAGCTTGTATGAGCACTAGGAATATTCGGTCAAACATAGGTACTTTGAAATTTTGAATATTTTGTGTTTTGTGCAATAGGGATTAAATTGTAAAAATTGTAAATGTCAGGGATAAAATGGTAATTTGCTCATTTATGTGTTTTTGGACTAAATTGAATGAAAATATGTTTGAATGAGCTTAATTTGAATATGTTTAGATCAAGAACCAAAGAAATCAGACTTGGATCGGGGAAAAACAAAAATAGTCAAATAGCCGATTACATCATTCGTCGATATCCGAGGTAAGTCTTTAAGCAATTAAACATTGTAAATTTTGTATATAACTTAGTAATATGCTGATTTGGAATTTGTGGAATAAGTGTTGAGTTAGCCGAATGTGAATAAATATAGAAATATTATGTTTGAGTTTAGTTCGATTGAGCTATAACATTTGGAAGTCCGTATGAAGATTATGAAATATATGAAAAGTTCGATATATGAATTGGTTGTGAGACAGCTTTATAATAATGATATTCGGGCTTTATGCCTAGCAGGCTTTGTACCGGTGAAAGATATCAGGCTATATGCCTAGCAGGCTTTATGCAGGTGATTATGTATAAGTTTATACCTTAAAGATTTATGCTAATGTGGTAATGGAATATGTTAAATGAGCTCGTGATCAGGTATGTGTTAACTCATTATTTACATGAGATAAGGTAAATTAGCAACTTGATATTTGTTACTAATTATATTTGATACAAATGAAAATTACATGTGAATTTTAGTAAGTGTATTTGGCTTTGTAAATGAATAATATAAGTGTTGTGGAATTGATTTTAGGATATGGATACATATGTGTTCTTGTATATTTGACCATTTAAGTGGAATATGTATATGAAATATTATTATGGTTCTTGAATTTATATAAATGCATATGTGTATGTTGACTTTATAAAGATATTTTAGCTTTGAAAGTTAAAAAAAAAAAAAAAAACATTAGGTTATATTGTATAAATGGCATTCGGTCAAGGTAGATTTTACTTGGAATAATGAATTAATTACATCATTTGGATGTTTATTTGCTTATGACTTACTAAGTTAAGTTAGCTTACTCTGGTAAAACTGTTTACTCTGTTTTATAGATTTTGGACTCAAGTTACAGTCTCGGAGATCGTCAGTAAAATTCACCACACTATCGACTGTTTCGGTACTTTTATAAATTGAAATCGGACTTATGACATGTATAGGCTAGTCTTGGAATTAGATTATTTTTTAAAGTGTTTATATATAAAGCCATGCGAAAATGGCTTAACATATTAATTTGAATTTGGTTTTGTTTAGTTGAGTTTGAGTATGTTTGATCATGATATTTTGTGCTATGGTTGAATGGTGTTTATGTTAGGTTTATATATATTTGAATATGGTGAATGAATATGGATTAAATTGAGTATGGTTCGGCTATTTTATGCTTAGAAAAGTATAAATGTGAATTTGAGTAAATATGTTATATGTTATGTTAGATAAATTGTGATTCATGAAATTGACTTGGGATGTTTTAATTTGAATTGATTGAAGTATAACAAAAGGAGTATAATTATTAAGCTTGTTTAATATTAAATATAAGATTATAAAATGATCATATGATTAGTGATTTATGTTTTAAATAAACAAGTTAATTTGTTGTAAATTAGCATGTGATTTTATTAATGTGTTTTAATTATTAAGTAGTCTTTATATTATATTTAATGTTTATTTAAGGGATATCAAATAGAAACTTTGGTTTATTTGAATAGATGTATGCGTATTACATGTTCATTTGACTTGGAATATTGAACAATGTGATATTTAGTTCATTTGTTTATTTTCAGACAATTGGTGGTAATATATTATTTTAATGTTTAATAATTTATGTATAATTTTATATATTATGGGTTTATTTTATTATTTGATGATCTTTTTAAATGATCTAATTTCCATATATGTTCGTAAATGTCTAGAAGTTGTGTCTTGTTCGGTAATACCCCATAACCCCATTCTGGTGACGGATACGGTTTAGGGGTGTTACATTTTTATTGGTATCAGAGCTACGGTTTAGTCGATTCTAGGACTAACGTAGCGCGTGTGAGTCTAGCTATACATGCCATATTTTATATTGCGATAGTGTGATGACTTTTGACCTCTGAAAATGTGTTTTCATATAGTAATGGATCCCGATCGAGCCGTAGCTGATGATGTCGAGAGTGTAGCGCTTGCTCCCGCGCCAGGGACAGCGCCGATAGATTCTCGACCTACTTCGAGTAATCCAGAGGGGGAGGCTAGACAAGCCTTCTACCAAATGATGAATGATTGGTTTACACAGTATATCCGGACTAATCCGGCTGCACAACAAACTCCACCCCCGAATAATCCATCTCTGATACCTGTGGTACCTCCGATGACTGATCCAATGAGATTTAACAGGCCTCCTGTAGATAAAATCAGAAAATACGGGGCCGAAGAGTTTGAAGCTAATGATAATGATGATGCTGAACGTGCTGAGTTGTGGCTTGATAATACTATCCGTGTGTTTGACGAGCTATCTTGTACTCCGGATGAAAGTTTAAAGTGTGTCATATCTTTATTACGAGACACCGCATATCACTGGTGGAATACACTAGTATCGGTGGTCCCGAAAGAGAAAGTGACCTGGGAATTCTTTCAGACTGAGTTTCGTAAGAAATACATCAGCCAGAGATTTATCGACCAAAAATGCAAAGAATTTCTGGAATTGAAACAGGGTCGTATGACCGTAACTGAGTATGAACGGAAATTTGTGAGACTAAGTCGATATGCTCGTGAATGTGTTTCAACCGAAGCTATCATGTGTAAAAGATTCGAAGACGGTTTGAACGAATACATTAAATTGCTGGTTGGCATACTTGAAATTAAAGAGTTTGTGGTACTTGTTGATCGAGCCTGTAAAGTCGAAGAGCTTGGGAAAAAGAAAAGAAAAGTTGATTTTGAAGCCAGAGATTTTCTTAAAAGATCATCGAGTAAGACTTTTCACTCAGCATCGAAGAAGTTCAGAAATGATTCTAGCCGATCTAGAGCTGCTTCGGACTTTTCTAGACGAGATCGAGACCGACCTCTTGTGAGTTCACGAGCCACTTCAATAGCTAGTGTTGGCAATGTTCAACAGAATAGAGTCGAGTGCAAACATTGTGGTAAATGGCATTCTGGAGATTGCCGATTACATGATGGGTATTGTTTTAAATGTGTATCGAAGGATCATTTTATCCGAGATTGCCCGATGTTGGCAGAACAAAACACTATTCAGAATGCGAGACCGAGCAACATGTCAGCGCGAGGTAGACCACCCAGGCATTCGGGTAATGTAGGTAGCAGTCAGAAAGGAACAAAAGATACAGCGGTTCGATCTGAGGCTCGTGCACCTGCAGAGCACATGCTATACGCGCTCGTGAGGATGCTTCTTCCCCAGATGTTATTACCGGTACTTTCACTCTTTATGATACTAGTGTTATTGCATTGATTGATCCTGGTTCGACTCATTCTTATGTGTGTGAAACATTAGTATTCAGTAAGACTCTGTCTGTTGAGTTTACTGAGTTTGTGATTCGAGTATCAAACCCCCTGGGCCGGTGTGTTCTGGTTGACAAAGTGTGTAAAAATTTCCCGTTGATGATTCGAGATTCATGTTTTCCAGCCGATTTGATGTTGTTACCTTTCGACGAGTTTGATATAATTTTGGGTATGGACTGGTTGACTTTGCACGATGCCGTTGTTAATTGCAAAAAAAAGACCATTGATTTGAGATGTCAGAACAGTGAAATTATTCGGATTGAATCTAATGATCTGAATGGGTTACCAGCAGTAATATCTTCGATGTTAGCTCGGAAGTATGTGAGAAAATGTTATGAAGCTTACTTTGCTTATGTGCTTGATAGTAAAGTGACTGAAAAGAAGATTGAATCTGTACCAGTTGTGTGCGAGTATCCGGATGTGTTTCCTAAAGAATTACCGGGTTTGCCACCTATTCGAGAAGTAGAGTTTGGTATTGAGTTAGTACCGGGGACGACTCCGATTTCGATAGCTCCGTATCGAATGGCACCTACTGAATTAAAAGAGTTGAAAGCACAGTTGCAAGAGTTACCAGATAGGGGTGTTACACATTTGGTATAACTAAATGTACATTCATGAAAATTAGTTCTTTCCATTGTTGTAACTCTCAAGTTGGAATCATATTTCTTTCCTTGAAAGTGGAAAGTGCGATGTAATTCCTGAAACTTGGTGCTACACGCATTTCATTATTTTCAATGCTTTCTGCTTTCTTTCATTCTTTCCACATACTTTATTGCTATAGTCAAAAGTTTGGTTCATCTTCAATCATGCGTACAAGCTCAAGTCGTCCAATCCATTGTTAACACTAACTAGAAACAGTAGCTTTTCTTTGTTTACTCATTCAGGCTGATCAAAATTTATGTGAAATTATTTCTTTCTGTCTTTGAATATACCAATAGTTGGTTCCTTAGTTACCAATTACTACTTTGCTGGCTGTGAAATTTTAAGAGAGATAGGACATGGCAGAGGTATTTCTTTCACCCCTTGTTGGTACCATCTTGGACAGCTTGAAGTCGGGGTCCTTGAAAGAGCTGGAACTTGCTGGAAGCCTCAAAACAGAAGTTGCGAGTCTTGAAAGTACGCTTACTACAATCCAAGCTGTGCTCCAATATGCAGAGAAGCAATGGAAGAGTGAAGCTATCAAGAACTGGCTTGTGAAGCTCAAACAAGCAGCTTACGATCTAGAAGTTGTGCTTGATGATTTCAACACCAAAGCCCTAAGGCGTAGCCTGCGTAGGGATGCAAAAAGCCAGGTAACCACCTTCTTTTCTTTGCGGAATCCGCTCTTGTTTTGCTTAGATATGGCACGTAAGTTTAAGAATGTAAGGGAAAATTAGATGCCATTGTTGGGGAGAAAAGTAAGTTCCACTTGAGAGAGGGTGTGGGAGAAGCTGAAATTGAACGGAATGAGGATAGACAAACCAGCTCCCTTGTGAAAGAAGCGGAAGTACTTGGCAGAGCTGATGAGAAGGAAAACATAGTTAGTATGTTACTTAGTAATGTGAGTCACCATGATGACCTATCTGTTTATGCAATATGCGGAATGGGGGGTCTTGGTAAGACAACAATCGCTCAATTGGTTTACAATGACGAAAATGTGGCCAAAGTCTTCGATTTGAGAGGTTGGGTGTGTGTATCTGATGATTTTGATATAAAAAGGTTAACTAAAGCGATTGTGGAATCCTTTATAGGGAAGTCGACTGATATCCAAGAGCTAGATCCCCTGCAGCGGTGTTTAGTAGAGAAGCTTGTTGGGAAACGGTTTTTGCTCGTACTAGATGATGTGTGGAATGAGTACCATGACAAGTGGGATAGATTGAAACAAGCTCTACAGTGTGGATGGAAAGGAAATACAGTGATTGTCACTACTCGACTCGAGAAAGTTGCTCTTATGATGGCTACAACTCCTTTCTATCGCTTGGGATGTTTGTCGGATGATGATTCTTAGTCTTTGTTCAAGCAAAGAGCCTTTGGGATAGGAATGAATGGAAGCAACGCAAACTCGAAAACCATTGGCGGCGAATAGTGCGAGAGATGTGGAGGGTACCATTGGCAATTAAGGCCATATGAAGCATATTGCGTTTTAGAAGTCAAGAAAGTGAATGGTTACGTGTCAAAGATAGTGAGATCTGGGATTTGGAAGATGAGGAAAGCGAGAATCTTAGCCGTCTTTGAGGCTAAGTTATGAACATCTTCCACCGTATATGAGACAGTGTTTTTCATTTTGCTCGATATTTCCCAAAGATTTTGTCATGATAAAGGACAAGCTTATAGGACTATGGATGGCAAATGGATTTATTCCTTCTCGAGGAGCATTGGATTTGCATGATATGGGTTGTGAAATATTCTCTGAATTAACTTGGAGGTCCTTTTTTCAAGAAATCAAAGAGGATATCGATGGAACTGTTACATGTAAAATGCATGATCTCATCCATGATCTTGCAACATCGATTATGAGACAAGAGTGCAGTGTGATTGACGCAAATGAGGGGTCACAAATTCCAAAAACTGCTCGTCACTTGTATAGCAGTTCATCGACAAGCATTATGGACTTAACCATATTGCAACCGCTGCAATCTTTGATCCTAGTGGGCGATGGCATTAACCTCTCTAATCTTTCCCGTTTCATCAGTAAACAAAAGTATCTCAAGGTGTTGGATTCGGGTTTTGATTATCGCAATATTGCATTTAAAAGTTCGAAACACTTGAGGTATCTTTGCCTTAACTATTCTCATGTGAAAACTTTACCTGAATCAACAAGCTCTCTTCATAATTTGCAGACACTAAGCCTCAAATATTGTCACAGTCTTCAAATGTTACCCAAAGGTACGAAGAACTTGAAAAATATTAGGTACTTGGACATCAGAGATTGCCATGAACTAACTTCCATGCCTGTTGCATTGGGACAATTGTCTTTGTTGCGCAAGCTTAGCATGTTCATTGTGGGAAAGGAAGAAGGTTGCGGCATTGATGAGTTGAAAGAGTTGGCCCTAGAGGGGGAATTGAGCATCAAAGGACTTCACAACGTGAAGAGTTCGATGGAAGCTAAAAAGGCAAATTTGATAAAAAAACACAATTTAATATCTCTTAGCTTATCTTGGCGAGTATGCGACAACGAGAACTCTCATCATCAAAATGATGAAGAGATTCTTAGTGCTCTCCAACCTCATTCAAACTTGAAGAAGTTATGCATAATTGATTACCAAGGTTTGATGTTTTCATATTGGATGATGGATCTGGTTCTACCAAACCTTGTTGAAATCTCACTAGAAAACTGTGAAAGATGCCATCAGCTACCACCTCTAGGGAAATTGCGCTTCCTTAAGGTCCTTAATATTGGGGGAATAGGTGCCCTGAAGTATATTGACAACAACTTCTATGGTGATATGGAAAGTTCTTTTCCATCACTTGAGGTTCTCATAATATGTGAGGCGCCATGTTTGGAGGAATGGACAACAGTGAATGGTAGAGAACATTTTCCTCTCCTGAGTTCATTAACTATCATTGATTGTCCAAATTTGGTTAAACTGCCAATAATTCAATCTTTAAAACGGCTATATATTGGAGGAACTAATGTTAGTTTACTCACACCTTTGATTATGAATGCCACTGTTCTTACCTTTCTCTGGATTAGTGGCTTCAATGAGTTACCGGATGGACTACTGCAAAATCAAAAGCAACTTCAAAGTTTGATTGTTCTTTCTTGTAGTCTAAAGTCTTCATCCGATCTGCTGGATAATCTATCCTCCCTTAAATACTTGGATATTCAAGGTCCCTCAATTGAAAGCTTGCCTGCAGGACTACAAAACCTCAGCTCTTTAAAAACTTTGCATTTAAGTAGTTGTGACAGCCTCGTATCCTTTCCGGTAAATGGATTGGAAGGCTTATCTTCTTTATCTTCACTAAAGATTCAAAATTGTAAGACATTAGCCTCTTTATCTGAGGGTGTGGGATATCTGACTTCACTCCAAGACTTAGTTATTAATGGATGTCTAGAGTTAACCTCATTTCCAAGGAGTATCCAACACCTCTCTTCTCTTCAATATCTGCGGATTTGCCTTTGTAGAGGTTTAATTTCTCTCCCAGATGAGATACAACACCTCACCTTGCTTTCAATATTGGAGATAAATAGTTGCTCTAATTTGATGACATTGTCCCAAGGGGTACGTATCCTCAATGCGCTGCAAACCCTAAGGATTTGTGGATGTGTAACACCCCAAACCTGGCCCAAACGCTACAACCGGATCTGGTATGTCACTTAAGATATTTTACATAACATGTCGCATTTCGGAAAACAGTTACTAGGTTTACACATTTATTTCGAAAGCTTAATAATTCATTAAAGTATAAAATATTAAGTTACCAATTATCTTGGTAGATTTTATATTAAAAAAAACCGAAATTTCATGCAGGTCTTAACTTAATTGAAAACATAAAACTTAAAACCCAGTAATAAAAGCCCAACAAAATCCCAAAACATAAATGGTAGTCTAGTGGCCCATGGCCTTATTACAAAGAAATTTGGACCCATTAATTAAATGAAAATCAAATATTAGACTAAGTCTTTTTGCTGAATTCTCAAAGCTCATCGCATGGCCACCTTGCTCTCTCTCTCTCCACCCGGTCCGATGCCCTAAGTGTCACCCGAGATGGTTAAAATTAAAGGGTGAGTCGCGAGACTCGAGTGTGCAACCCTCATGCACCATTAGATTTGGGCTTTAGCCCCATAAAACAGAATAATCAAAATATAAGTAACAAAAATAATATGCAAAGCCCAACCCATATCCTAGGTGTCCATCCGCTACATGCCCCGTACCACCATTCACACCATTGGGGATTTCTACAATCAACCCACACCGCTACTACGCCTTGATGGCGGTCGTCGTGCTGCTCATCATCGATCATGGCGTAGCCATTACAATGAATCACGCAGGTTGCTTACAGCGAATCACGGTAAAGAACCGCTACAACATATAACTTCCTCCTTTCATCAAACCCAACCCATGCAATCACATAAAATCGTGTATACTTATAACATTTAATCGGATCATTTACTAACACGGTGATTTGCTTTACCCTCTTTGGGTTCCGTCAATCAATATCTTGTTTTGGCATTTAACAAAACATGTAATACTTATTTTCATATATTAATCAAACAGATCTAGATGGTGTGGAGAATTACACACACGATATTGCGAAATCCAATATTCTTAGTCGATGTCCTTGCTATCTGGATCTATTATCCTCAATCTATAGCCTTGCTTAAAAGTCGAAACAATTGCGAAAATAGGCCTCTCCTATATTCGGCCATGGTTAGTATTCTACCCGATTTTATATATATAAATAAACAAATCCTCTTACCACAAAATCCCAAAGTAACACGATTCTATAAACTTAGAGATCTATGCGATTGACCTCCTTCTTCAAATCCGGAATGCCAAAAAGAAGAGTGAAATAAGAGATTAGTTTCTAATAGCCATTCGACTAAGGAATTTTGAAAAGCCTAAGAACATTGAAATCCCGAAATCAATACTTACCTATTGTTTCCTTCAAGATTCGGCACAAGCAAACTTCTTTGAAGAGAATTCGGCAACTTCAGGAAGTGAGATCTAAGAATTTCGGCTTTTAGAAGATGTACGAATTGAAGAGATGGCTAAGAGAGATTCGGCCAATGAATATTAAGGAGAAGAATATAATAATAAAGATGTGATTTCGGCTTTTAGGGATTAAAAGAAGAATAACAATAGAGGTTAAAAGATTCGGCCAACCAGGAAATTTTAGAGAGGAAGAAAGGGTGAAGAAGATGGTGATTTTCGGCTTTTGAGAGGAAGAAGATGAGAAAAGAAAATAAAAGAGAGGCTTCAAAATTTCGGCACACCCCCTCTTTATATAGAAAACCGATTTCTCCCTTTAGCAGAGATTGATTTTCGGCCAACACTGCCACACATGATAGCTCCTATCCCTTTTCCCTTATCTTAATCTGTTATCTCCTCAAAAATAGCCTTTATCTACTTATTATCCTTAAAGACTAAATCCCTAAATAATAGTCTTTATCTGCTTATTATCCTTAAAGACTAAATCCCTAAATAATAGCCTTTATCTGCTTATTATCCACATGAAATAAATATAATAAGATTCCCAAAAAAATAGCCTTGTGCCGTCCCCCCTTACTCAATTAAGTGCCGAAATCTAGCCCTATAACTTGGGCTTCAAGCAACCAAAAATTTGGGCCTTCCTCATGCACTAGTGACGCCACTTATAGCTCACCTTACTGTGCCCCTAGTTGATGGGCCACGAGCCCAATATGTCAATTAAACTACTACAACTTCAATTTAAGCCCTTAGAGTGTCTAAACAAAATATTTAAAACAAGGCCTCAGCCCAATTTGAGCCCCAATTGTACCTCAAATTCTCAAATTAATATTTTAAGCATCCAACACATAAAATGCACAGGCCCAATTATTCAGGATGTTACAGGATGCCCCCAACTGCGAAGACAGTGTAAGAAATTGAGAGAAGAGGATTGGCCCAACATGGCCGGCAAGCCGTCCATTGAATTCGTTGGCTAGGTGATTATCTACTTTTGAAATTTAATTTTAAATAAGAATATTCTTAATTCTAATCACATTCAAGAATTATGTAAAAAGGATCTGAGCATTCCATTTTTGTGAATAAGGATCTCTACATCTGTAGTATCATTCATTCATATATGTTATTATTAGTTCTCATTTGATGAATTTATGATATGATGTGTAAATACAGGTTTTGTGAGTGACAGACGAATTCTATTCCCCATAAGAGCAGGTAAGAATAAACAGATGGCAAATAATTTTAGCTTCTAACTTCATATGCTCATCACACATAACTTTGTTAAACTCTATTATGTATCTGTGCATAGGCATGTTGTTGGTGGCTTCGTTGGTATTGGGATTTTTTATGTGCCAAGTTTATGCCTGGTTTTGTATTGAATTGAATATTAATTTTAGTTGGTCGAATATGTATTATTTGTAATTTGTATTATAGTTCTACGCATTTCACTTTTATTATTTAATCCATATATTTTTTTAAAGTTTAACAATTTAGTCATTGTCAGGATAAAAATTCCATATTTTTTCACAATTTCACTTTTACAATACTTTATGCATATTTCATCGTCTTGTAACACATTCGTTAAATTTTTATCATAGTTTCCTTATTCACATATTAAATTGTTTCATACTTAAAATTTTGTATATTTTTCAATTTAGTCCCTATTGCCATGTAATTTATTTTTCACCATGTAAGCACTTTAATAAAATAATTCATTATAAAATTTAACATCATGAAGATTTATTATTTACTATAATTTCATCTTAGGCTCCGTTTGTTTCACCGAAAATGACTTTCGGAAAATGATTTACTTTTTTGGAAAAGCTAATATTTCTGGTGTTTGGATGAATCTGTGTAAAATATTTTATGCTGTTTGGTAGATTTTTTAAAAATATTTCATAAAAGTCATTTTTAATGAAACAAACATATATTTGAGATTTTCTTATTTTTTTCATTGTTTAATTGAATTTATTTTTATCTATAATTTTATATTTTACATTGTTTTTGCATATATTAAAAATATAATGTTAAATTCAGGTTCATTACAATGTCATTTTTAAATTACATGACTACCAAGTGAGTATCTTTTATTTAAAAATGTGACATCAACAAAATTGACAAAAAAAATTTAACGATGTCAACAATTGGACTTGGTTTTCAAATTTGAAAAGTAAAAGGACTAAATTCTTGAAAATAAAAGTACAAAAACTAAATTGTAAATCTGTGAAGTGTACATAGATTTATGACATATTTTAACCTTAATACTACAAAACATTTATTATTAATGTAAGTACCTAATTTTGCCCGGTCATTAAATAAGCCCAAAATAAAAAATAATGTCCATTTACAGTCCCTGTTACAAGCCCAATTACACCTTAATCCAGAAACCCAATACACTAAAACAGACAACCCAAAATAACCTACCCATGGCCCATTACAGACCCAAAATCTATACGGCCCAATACCCAAAACCTTAGCAGAATCAGCAGTGGCCTAGGGTTTCTGAAACCCTAGGCGCCGCAAGCTTTCGCGCCGCAAACACAGCAGCCCCTTCTCGCGCCTAAGATCGCTCCGCAATCAGCACGGATAACACGCCCTATCACCGCCGCATGCCTCGAACACCTGCACAAAGAGGAAAGAATCGCAACAGATGGCAACCAATCTTTTATTTCCTTTTTCCTTTTTTATTTTTGAGGCTATATAAACCTCGCAAAAAACATGTAAAAGAAAAAGAAAGGAAAACATACAGACATATACACAGAGAGAGATATATAAAAATACAACACAATCGAGCCAAGGTTTTGTTTCATTTTTATTTTTTTTATTTTTATTTCCGAGTACTGTTATTTTATTTCGTTTTATTTACTTTTCTTTAAAAATATATAATATATTTGTTAATATATATATATATATATATAAAGAAGCGAAAAAACTAACCTTTTTAGAACTTCACCGGAGAATGACCGGAAATCGCCCTGGGGAGCACCTCTTTGTTTTTTTTTCTTTGCTGAAGAGAAAAATGAATTTTTTTTAATTTTTTTTTGCTTATATAGACATTTGGAACGGCGCCGTTTTGGGGCTGGTTACTATAGCCCAAAACGACGTCGTTTCACTCAGGACCCGCGCACTGACCCGACTAGCATAAAGGATCCGCGTGTTTTTGTAAAATGGTCAAATTGCCATTTCGGCCCTTCCGAAAATTTTTTTAATTTTAATTCAGTCCAAATTGCATTTTTATTTTTTATTAAATTAGCCTTAAATATTATTTTTGTTCCAATTTAGTCCCTCGGGTTCTTTGAAGGCTGAAATCAGAACGTTGCCGTTTTAAGATTTGGCATAATTGCCACTTTGGCCCTTGTATTTTAACGCGCCTTTTAATTTAATCCTTTTAATTTGTTTTAATTATCGCTTTTAACCCCTTCTATTTATTTAATCCTAAATTTCTTTTGTTATTATTTTTAATTTAGATTATTTTGTTATTATATTAAACATTTTATCATATTAAATATTTTTTATTACTTGTATATTAATTTATTAATAGTATAAGTTTTATATATATTTTTATATGTACTAATCTAGTATATATTTAATTATTATTATTTATTTTATATGGTTTAATGTTATTTTTTTATTATGTATTATCAATATATTATTTATTATATTATTCTTTATATACATTATACAGTATTATATTATATTATATATTATTTTTTTAATAGTTGTTCGTATAAAATCTATTAAATTATACAATCTATTTTATTATTTGTTACATATAATTTTTATGATTTTACATATATGTTTATTTAAAATTATTATATATATTAGTTACTAATTTTTTTTTCTATGTATAATCCTTATATATTATTATTAATTATTTTATATTATATTATATATTATGATTTTCATTAATTATTATACATTTATTTGTATCTTTATATTCGTTTATTATTGCTAGCATGTTTTTTATATATTTATGTCATATTATTGTTTGATAATTTGTAATTATGTAGAATAGCTATAAATATATTGTTGTATACTCTAACCATTGTTTTATAAAATACCTTTCAAATTAAAATATTTATTTCAAATGATTTTCAAAATACGGTGATATGTGATATTTGAAGGATTTCGAGAAGAATTTTGCCCTAACTTATTGGGTTCGATTTTTCTCGTGAAACTTTAGGTATTACCTATCCCTTCTTTCTTCAAAAATTGAGATTTATCAATTTCAAATCAAAAACCTATTCTTGGGAATTCGGATTGTTGTACCCTAACTTATTGGGTTCGACATTCTACGTCTCGAAGTAGGAATTTCCTAAAATAAAGACGATCTTAATTTCAAAGTCATGAGGTTCTATACCTTAACTTACTGGGTAAAGTACTTTATTTCTTTGGGATAGGTAAGTCTTGGTTTTCTTTCTAATAAAAGGATCATATTTTGTAATTTTCTTTATTTTCAACGTTCGGACATGATTTTATCGATTTGGTACCAATTTTTGGGCGTTATGAGGGTGCTAACCCTTCCTCATACGTAACCGACTCCCGAACTCGTTTTCTTATTTTTGTGGACCAAAAATGTTTTAAAATAAAACGTTTTACAAGGTGATCCAATCACACCTAAGTAAAAAAAGATTGGTGGCGACTCCCATTTTTGTTTTTAAAGTCGATCCCGTTTTTCAAAACCCGATTTTAAAAATGGGTTCGACAATTAATATATGTATAATTGTAATGAATATTTATTATTAAAATATTAATATTGAATTTTTTAATAATACGTGAATAATATTATTTAAAATTATTATTTTTAAAATTTATTATTAAAATAAAATTGAAATATTAAATAATTTATTAAAATAATAAATTATATTTATTATATTAATAATTTATTATATGACTAAAAATAAATAATTAAATATGTATGTTTAATAATATTGAAAAATATAATATTTTAATAATTTTAAATATTTTAAAAATAAAAATAAAATTTATTATCAATATAATAATATTAAACTTGATTTAAGTTAATTTTTATATAAAAATAAAATTATCTATAGATGAGCTCTTCTCCGGAAAATGACTTACGCTTTTCGAAAGAGTAAGTCATTTTACAGGAAAAAATAGCTTATTTTACGTTGACCTAAGTCATTTTCTGTTGACCAAGCTGTTTTTTGTGAAACAAACACAGGAAAATGTAGAAAATATTTTCCGTAGAATCTTTTACATGTAAATAAACGGACCTTTAATATCACTCTATAATCATCACTACTTATCATAAATTTCAAATGCATGTTTTTTCATATTAAAAGTAATGTTATAAAATATTTTTAAAAAATCTATCAAACAACAAAAAACTATTTTACTTAGATTCATTTAAATACAAAAAAAATATTAACTTTTTTAAAGAAACAATTCACATAAAAATTAGCTTATAACCTTTTGGATGGTATTCTTTTGTCAATTGCATTACACAAATCTATGAAGTGGAAGCTATAAATGCACTTAATGATGAAAATTTGACTTAAAGCTTATAGCTTTTAATAATTGAAATGAATAAAATTTTTAACAAGAAAAAAAATTCAATCTCCTCTTTGATCTAACCTAGTGAAAGGAACGAAATGCAATATAACATCATAGTATAGATACCTCGATGGTACATTCACCCTTAAGTAACACTAAACTAAGGATCAACAATCCTCACATGAAATGCAAGAGAAATATTCATAAGCACAACCAATGAACTAAGGATCTACAATTTAGAAATTTTGTAAAAAATAAATCATTAGCAAATGTTGCTGAAAAGAAAAGATTTTCTACAAACTAACCATGAAAGCGATGTATATATATCCCCAGTTTTCCATCCACTTAACGTTTGGAAAATTGTGGAGCTGTAGGAGCCTTCTTGAGACCAACTTTCTTCCTCTCCACCACCCTTGAATCTCTGGTCAAAAGTCCTTTCTTCAACGGGCTCCTATGATCAGCACTTACCTTCAGCAATGCACGAGCAATGCCGAGTGAGATTGCCTGTGCCTGTCCCGAAAGCCCACCTCCGTGAGCTTTCATGAATTATATAAATTTATATTATATACACTGATGAGACTTTGATACTACTAGCAGTAGGGACAAAATTATAAATTTTTTTTAGGAGGGATTAAAATTAAATTATAATTTTTACGATGGTAAAAATGTAGTTTCATCATTTTAATAGTTTATATCTTTATAATTTTTAAAAAATTAAATCAAATTTTTATGTTATAGATGCCAAAATGTAATTTTACTTTTATTAATTTAAAATTTTAAAAATTTTAAACAACATAAATAAAAAAAAAATTATTTTAAGGAGACCGGCCTGCCAACCGCTTAATTTTGCCTCTAGCGGGAAGAAATAAGGGTATTGGAAATCAAGTGCAAGTTGTTTTTAAATTTATTTTGATTTAAAATTTTGTGTCAAATAATTTTAGTTTACCTTATATTTTTCAAATATTAATTTGATTTTATTTTATAATCCTTGATTTTAATTATAATAGATAAGGATATATATTATTTATAACTTGTTTCTGTACCTTAACATTTTTTATTATTGGACTTTCTTGAATTAAATTAGGTTAAATCATATCCAAATCATTAAACTATTAATAAATTTACGATTTTGGTCATTATTTTAAAAATGTGAAAAAAATCATTATAGAATTTTTTGAAAGTTTTTATTTAATTCACAAGATTGTTAAGTTTTTTTTTAATTAAGAAATTTGATTAGTAAGCTTCAAGAATTGATTGAACGATCGGTATGATAAATTAGTACATATCAATATGTAAAAAAATATACCTTAAGTTCATATTGATCTAACGATTAGTGTCAAAAATTAGAAAATAAAACTGCATGGATTTTGATTTGCAAATCTTTAAAGCTTTAAAGGGAATGAAAACTTTCAATTAGTGTAGACTGTATTAAAAAAAGAAGAAGATAGATAATAACTTTAATAACCCAATAATTTAAATAAAAAATTTTAAATAATTGAATAATATTCTTTAGCATATCTTTCTATTTTCTTCGTAGCTGGTCCTACACGCATATGCATTATTTTCAATGCATACGCATATGCATTTGGTATGACTAAGTGTACATTATTTCTTTCCTTGGAATTGCAAGGAAAGTGCAACGTAATTCTTGACACTTGGTCCTAATGCATTGTTTTCAGTGCTTTCTACTTGCTTTCACTCTTTCCACATACTTTATTACCATAGTCAAAAGTTTGATTCATGTGCAATTATGGATACAAGCTCAAGTCAATCAACCCATTGTTAACCCTAACTGGAAACGGTAGTTTTTCTTTGTTTACTCTTTCAGGCTGATCCAAATTTATGTGAAATTGTTTCTTTCTTTGTCTTTGAATATACCATAGTTGGTTCCTTAGTTACCAATTGCTACTTTGCTGGCTGTGAAATTTTAAGAGAGATAGGACATGGCAGAGGTATTTCTTTCACCCCTTGCCGGTACCATCTTGGACAGCTTGAAGTCGGGGTCCTTGAAAGAGCTGGAACTTGCTGGAAGCCTCAAAACAGAAGTTGCGAGTCTTGAAAGTACGCTTACTACAATCCAAGCTGTGCTCCAAGATGCAGAGGAGAAGCAATGGAAGAGTGAAGCTATCAAGAACTGGCTTGGGAAGCTCAAACAAGCAGCTTACGATCTAGAAGTTGTGCTTGATGATTTCAACACCGAAGCTCTAAGGCGTAGCCTGCATACGGATGCAAGAAGCCAGGTAACCACCTTCTTTTCCTTGCGGAATCCCCTCTTGTTTCGCTTAGATATGGCACGTAAGTTTAAGAATGTACGGAAGAAATTAGATGCCATTGCTGGGGAGAAAAGTAAGTTCCACTTGAGAGAGGGTGTGGGAGAAGCTGAAATTGAACGGAATGAGGATAGACAAACCAGCTCCCTTGTGAAAGAAGCGGAAGTACTTGGCAGAGCTGATGAGAAGGAAAAGATAGTTAGTATGTTACTTAGTAATGTGAGTCACCATGATGACCTATCTGTTTATGCAATATGCGGAATGGGGGGTCTTGGTAAGACAACAATCGCTCAATTGGTTTACAATGACGAAAATGTGGCCAAAGTCTTCGATTTGAGAGGTTGGGTGTGTGTATCTGATGATTTTGATATAAAAAGGTTAACTAAAGCGATTGTGGAATCCTTTGTAGGGAAGTCGACTGATATCCAAGAGCTAGATCCCCTGCAGCGGTGTTTAGTAGAGAAGCTTGTTGGGAAACGGTTTTTGCTCGTACTAGATGATGTGTGGAATGAGTACCATGACAAGTGGGATAGATTGAAACAAGCTCTACAGTGTGGACGGAAAGGAAGTACAGTGATTGTCACTACTCGACTCGAGAAAGTTGCTCTTATGATGGCTACAACTCCTTTCTATTGCTTGGGATGTTTGTCGGATGATGATTCTTGGTCTTTGTTCAAGCAAAGAGCCTTTGGGATAGGAATGAATGGAAGCAACGCGAACCTGGAAACCATTGGCAGGCGAATAGTGCAGAGATGTGGAGGGGTACCATTGGCAATTAAGGCCATAGGAAGCATATTGCGTTTTAGAAGTCAAGAAAGTGAATGGTTACGTGTCAAAGATAGTGAGATCTGGGATTTGGAAGATGAGGGAAGCAGAATCTTAGCCGTGCTGAGGCTAAGTTATGAACATCTTCCACCGTATATGAGACAGTGTTTTTCATTTTGCTCGATATTTCCCAAAGATTTTGTCATGATAAAGGACAAGCTTATAGGACTATGGATGGCAAATGGATTTATTCCTTCTCGAGGAGCATTGGATTTGCATGATATGGGTTGTGAAATATTCTCTGAATTAACTTGGAGGTCCTTTTTTCAAGAAATCAAAGAGGATATCGATGGAACTGTTACATGTAAAATGCATGATCTCATCCATGATCTTGCAACATCGATTATGAGACAAGAGTGCAGTGTGATTGACGCAAATGAGGGGTCACAAATTCCAAAAACTGCTCGTCACTTGTTGGTTTATAATAGCAGATCATGGACAAAAATTATGGACTTAACCACATTGCAACCGCTGCAATCTTTGATCCTATGCAGCTATCTCTCTAATGCTTCCCGTTTCATCAGCAAACAAAAGTATCTCAAGGTGTTGGATTCTGCTTTTAATTCTAGCAATATTGCATTTAAAAATTCGAAACACTTGAGGTATCTTTGCCTTGAGGGTTTTAATGTGAAAACTTTACCTGAATCAACAAGCTCTCTTCATAGCTTGCAGACACTGAGCCTCAAAGATTGTTTAAATCTTAAAAAGTTACCCAAAGGCACGAAGAACTTGAAAAATCTTAGGTACTTGGACATCAGAGGTTGCCGTGCACTAACTTCCACGCCTGTTGCATTGGGACAGTTGTCTTTTTTGCGCAAGCTTAGCATGTTCATTGTGGGAAAGGAAGAAGGTTGCGGCATTGATGAGTTGAAAGAGTTGGCCCTTGAGGGGGAATTGAGCATCGAAGGACTTCACAACGTGAAGAGTTCGATGGAAGCTAAAAAGGCAAATTTGATAAAGAAGCACAATTTAAGATCTCTTAGCTTATCTTGGCGAGTATGCGGCAACGAGAACTCTCATCATCAAAATGATGAAGAGATTCTTAGTGCTCTCCAACCTCATTCAAACTTGAAGAAGTTATGCATAATTGATTACCAAGGTTTGATGTTTCCATATTGGATGATGGATCTGCTTCTACCAAACCTTGTTGAAATCTCACTAGAAAACTGTGAAAGTTGCCATCAACTACCACCTCTAGGGAAATTGCGCTTCCTTAAGGTCCTTAATGTTTGTAGAATTAGTGCTCAGAAGTATATTGACGACACCTTCTATGGTAATATGGAAAGTTCTTTTCCATCACTCGAGGTTCTCAGCATACGTGAGGCTCTATGTTTGGAGGAATGGACAACAGTGAATGGTACAGAACATTTTCCTCTCCTGAGTTCATTAACTATCAATGATTGTCCTAAGTTGGTTAAACTGCCAATGATTCAATCTCTAAAACAGCTAGATATTGGAGGAACTAATGTTAGTTTACTCACAGCTTTGATTATGAATGCCACTGTTCTTACCTCTCTCCGGATTAGTGACTTCAATGAGTTACCGGATGGACTACTGCAAAATCAAAAGCAACTTCAAAGTTTGACTGTTCTTTCTTGTAGTCTAAAGTCTTCATCCGATCTGCTGGATAATCTATCCTCCCTTAAAGACTTGTATATTGAAGGTTCCTCAATTGAAAGCTTGCCTGCAGGACTACAAGACCTCAGCTCTTTAGAAACTTTGGATTTATATTGTTGTGACAGCCTTGTATCCCTTCCTGTAAATGGATTGCAAGGCTTATCTTCCTTATCTTCACTACGGATTCAAAATTGTAAGACATTTGCCTCTTTATCTGAGGGGGTACGATATCTGACTTCACTCCAACGCTTAGCTATTATAGAATGCCCAGAGTTAACCTCATTGCCAAGGAGTATTCAACACCTCTCTTCTCTTCAATGTCTGAGTATTCATAATTGTAGGGGTTTGACATTGCCCCAAGAGGTACGTAACCTCAATGCGCTGCAAACGCTAAGTATCTTTCAATGCCCCCAACTGAGAAGACAGTGTAAGAAATTGAGAGAAGAGGATTGGCCCAACATAGCCCGCAAGCCGACCATTCAAATCATTGGCTAGGTGATTATCTACTTTTGAAATATAATTTTAAATAAGAATATTCTTAATTCTAATCACATTCAAGAATTATGTAAAAGGGATTTGAGCATTCCATTTTTGTGAATAAGGATCTCTACATCTGTAGTATCATTCATTCATATCTGTTATTATTAGTTCTCATTTGATGAATTTATGATATGATGTCTAAATACAGGTTTGGTGAGTGACAGACGAATTCTATTCCCCATAAGAGCAGGTAAGAATAAACAGATGGCAAATAATTTTAGCTTCTAACTTCAGATGCTCATCACACATAACTTTGTTAAACTCTATTATGTATCTGTGCATAGGCTTCTTGTTGGTGGCTTCGTTGGTATTGGGATTTTTTATGTGCCAACTTTATGCGCGGTGGTTTTATATTGAATTGAATATTAATTATAGTTGGTCGGATATGTATTATTTGTAATTTGTATTATAATTTTACGTATTTCACTTTTATTATTTAATCCATATTTTTTTTAAGTTCAACAATTTAGTCATTGTCGTGGTAAAAATTCCATATTTTTTCACCATTTCACTTTTACAGTACTTTATGCATATTTCTTCATCTCGTAACACATTCGTTAAATTTTTATCATAGTTTCCTTATTCACATATTAAATTGTTTCATACTTAAAATTTTGTATATTTTTCAATTTAGTCCCTATTGCCATGTAATTTATTTTTCACCATATAAGCACTTTAATAAAATATTTCATTATAAAATTTAACATCATGAAGATTTATTATTTACTATAATTTCATCTTAATATCACTCTGTAATCATCACTATTTATCATAAATTTCAAATGTATGTTTTTTCATATTAAAAAAAATGTTATAAAATATTTTTAAAAATTCTATCAAACAACAAAAAATATTTTACTTAGATTCATTTAAATACCAAAAAATATTAACTTTTTCATAAAAATAATTCACATAAAAATTAGCTTATATTATTTCTGAAATTCACTTCTAGGACCTTTTGGATGGTATTCTTTTGTCAATTGCATTACACAAATCCATGTAGTGGAAGCTATAAATGCACTTAATGATGAAAATCTGACTCGAGCTTATAGCTTTTAACAATTGAAATGAATAAAATTTTTAACAAGAAAAAAAAAAATTCAATCTCCTCTTTGATCTAACCTAGTAAAAGGAACGAAATGCAATCTAACCTCAAAGTATAGATACCTCGATGGTACATTCACCCTTAAGTAACAATAAACTAAGGATCAACAATCCTCACATGAAATGCAAGAGAAATATTCATAAGCACAACCAATCAAGAACAAGATGTACATTATCAAAAGGGGTTCTTCTTCAATTTAGAAATTTTGTAAAAAAATTCATCAGCAAATGTTACTGAGAAGAAAAGATTTTCTACAAAACCAACCACGAAAGCAATGTATATATATCCCCAGTTTTCCATCCACTTAACGTTTGGAAAACTGTGGAGCTTTACGAGCCTTCTTGAGACCAACTTTCTTCCTCTCCACCACCCTTGAATCTCTGGTCAAAAGTCCTTCTTTCTTCAACGGACTCCTATGATCGGCACTCACCTTCAGCAATGCACGAGCAATGCCGAGTGAGATTGCCTGTGCCTGTCCCGAAAGCCCACCTCCGTGAGCTTTCACGAATACATCATAACTCGTTTCATACCCCAATGTCACCAATGGAACTTTTATGTACTGCAACCATAATGGGTTCCCTTGAAGATACTCCTGAACCAAAAAATTCAAAGCATTATACGGCAATTGCTAATCATACTTCTTAGCTTGTCTTTTGGTCTTATTTGTTTTCTTCTCAAACTTGAATTAGCCTAACAAATAGATTATCAAACAACTGAAAGGCAACTATTTTTCTTCCCAAAACTTGAATTGGCCTATTAGCCTAACACAAACATAAGCATAAATATCAAAGCTAGACATGAAACTTGATTCAATGCGTAATGTCATTCATGAAAATTTAATTTGATTCAAATTTTATAAATCACTAACAACATCATCAAATTAACACCATTTTAAGTTGATATATTGCATACAAACAATTATATTAATCCGATACGAAAATAAATATATTCATTTTTTTAAATATAAATAATTAAATCAAAATCAAAGTTTCGTGTATATATATAAACCACAACTAAGTTCAATGTGTATAATTACACCAAATCAAAATTCGTGTATCAAATTGCATTTTACACCACACTTCACAAATATATTATCAAACATCTGAAAGACAACTAATTTGTCTTTGCTTTATTAATTTTTCTTCTAAAACTTGAATTAGTCTAACACAAACATATTATCAAACATCTGAAAGGCAACTAATTTGACTTTGGGTCACTAATATTTCTTCTACAACTCGATTTGGCCCAACACAAACATTTTATCAAACATCTTAAAGACAGCTAATTTAACTGTTACACATACATCCTGAAACTGAATAGTTCAATTTTTTTACCTTAGCGTCACGGTAATTGATAATGAACTTCCCAGTTCCTTCCTGAAGAACCACACGAGCAATGGCACATTTCCTTCGTCCCGTCCCTATAATAGTCTGAGCAGCAAACCCACCAGGGAGCCTAGACTTAACGAACTTCTTGAGGTTCTCAACCGGTTCAGTCTCAACCGGAGCAGCCACCGTAGCGGAAATTGAAAGGGAACGAGTGGGTTTAGAGGACAGGGAAATGGGCAAGGTTTTCGGTGGTTGGGGAATTGAGATACTGCTTGGATTCCGGGAAATCTGAGAGGAAAATGAAAGGGAAGAAAGGGATGATGTTAAGGAAGAAATTGAAAGAGCCATTTTTTTATTTTGTGAAAGGGAAAATATGGATTTGTGATTAGCTAAAAACAGTGGCCTTTTTGTGATGGTGTTAAAGAGAGTAGCAGAGTTCAGCTGTGAGACTGGGAGAGGATAACGTTCAAGGAATACACGATAATGTCCTACGCATTTTACTTGCTAAAACGTCATCGTATTATCTTGAACTTCCAAAGTCTTTTAGAGTATCTCCTACATGTGCTCATACCTCGAATATATTAAAATGACAATATAATATATTACAAAATTAGAAAATAGAATAGGTCGGTCCGGGCTTAAGCTTGAGTTTAACTCATATATTATAAATTATAATTTTTTTATAGAATCAAAATTAAACTAACACAACGAATAAAGGTTGAGCGTTAAAGTTATTATTATGCCAACTTCAAAAGGTGCTACGTCATATTTTCGTTAGCTATTTACCAGCTAGTGATTAAAAAAGATAAAATTAAATAATTAAGTGATATTTTATAATTTTTCATATTTAAGCGATAAAAAAATACTTACCAATTGAGTAACTATTAATATAATTTACCCTTTTATTTAATATACATCGAACTCGTTATCACTTAACCCGTAAAACAAAAAATATTTAAGATGTAAGTTTAGTCTATACATCGCACCGCCGCCATCTTTATCAATAATAGAACCTTGGTACGATATTGCAAGTTAGATCAACTTACAAGCAAACCAAATGGATCATATATTGATTTTTGACAATGCTTTCTATGGTTCAAACAAAAAGAAAAATCATGGTCCCCATTGATGGTTTCAACTTTCAAACAATGTAGAGACTTCCAATTTCAATATATATATATATATATATATAACATAAATATATTTAAATTTTTTCATTAAAAATATCATAAATAAGTAAAAGTATCATGGACGCCTCTGTAGTCTGTACTAAGAGTTAGATTGCATTTTACCCTTTTTATTTAAAAAATAGACAAATTAGTCATTGTATATTAGATCAAAGAGCAAGCGGGTCTTTTACGTTAAAAAATTCATTAATTTCTACCATTAAAAATTGGCGTAACTTACGAAAGAACTAAACAGTTACACGTGACTTATGTTAACATATAGGGATCGATTTTTAACAATTGAAATGGATAAAATTTTTAACAAAATCTTGAAGCCCCATCGACATTTTCTAGTTTAGCTCATCATTGCTCATAGTACCATTAGATATGTTGTTCAATGGATGCATATCCTTGCGAGGGTTTGCTTGTTAGAAATGGCTAAACATTGTCGTTTTCAACTTTTATTATATAACCTTTAATATTGTCAAATTTCCCAAACCTAACTTGTAGACCAAAAAAGACGGTACAATCATAGTTTTCCAATAAGATTGTATCATTTGACAGAAGATTTCAAACTATTTGACTTTTATTATCGGGTTAATATATCGTTTAGTACTTAATTTTAGCTTCAATATTCAATTTAGTACTTAAGTTTGACATCAACATTCTATTTTATATCAAAACTAAATAACATCATATGACCTAACAAATGTTTGATGTGTGTTATAGAAAAACAAAAAAAAAACAAAAGCACTATTAAGGGGGATTGGTCTCTAGGTCAGTCTCGAACCCTCAATGAAAGTATTGTTCTCAGGGTGTCTATGCTCAATTTTAGCCTTGAGTTTTTGTATTCCGACCCCAAAGAGAGCCCAAAGGGGTTCACAGAGTTTGACAGGAGCGTTTAGTCCACCAAAGAAATGTTTAGTGTTTGCCATTAATGAGATTCAAACACATGCCTTTAAAGAGTCTTGGTGGTAAAAGCACTACCACTAAAGTGTCTTTTCTAAAAAGAGAGCCAAACCCCCTTAAAATAAATCTCAATTACTAAATTGAACATGAAAGCTAAACTCAAGTATTTAATTGGAACAAAAAAGATCAAGTAATAAAGTGAAAATTGTGACCAAATTTAAGTACCAAATGGTATATTAACCCATAATTTTCTTTCAAAATCTTCACCGCCAAAGGCAAAAACCAAAAAAAGCTTTCGTATTTATATTAAAATCACACCTCTTGCTCGTAAGGTTAATCAATCAACAAGCTAAAAAGCTATGGGAAATTACAACACAATACAGGGTGGCAAAGGGTACGTGAAAAGATCAAAGAGGAAGAAACTAGCCATTGATGATTCTCTCAACAAACCAGTTCCAACCCATGATGGAATAAAGTCTGTAATGGCTGATAATCTCTGTAATTTCTCCACAAATTCCGACCTTTGCATTTGCATGGTCACTTGGAACATGAATGGACAGGTTTGAATCAAATCCAAGTTCTTGTAATAATCTTAATCAAATGATTCATCATCTTGCAGTATAATAACATATATATATATATTAAGGTCTCGTATGAAGATCTGGTGGAGCTGTTTGGGAACAACCGTGGGTTCCATTTACTTGTGGTTGGCTTGCAGGAAGTGCCTAGAAAGGACCTTGCAAGATTATTGCAGGATGCTCTAGTTGATACTCACGAGTAAGTTTCTCTCTTGTGTTCTTTATTGTGCTAAGACTTGCATTTAATCTCTCTATGTACATGTATGTATATGAATATCAGATTGTTGGGGGAGGCAACTATGCAGTCTCTGCAACTATATGTGTTTGGAACGAAGAATTCATACATGTTCGTCGAAGGTAAATTAAGATACATTTTTTTGACATAATGATAAATTTAGTCCTCAATGTTTACATTTTTAGTCAATTTGATCTTTATTCATTAACTTTCATGGTAGTTGGTTTGTGGTGATTGATTAAGAGATAAATTTGTCATTATACTTTTTTTAAGCTTAGATGGGGTGACTGATTTTTGGTGTTTTTTTGTGGGGGCAATTACAAAATTTAGAAATGAAGGTGGATAAGCATGGTGTAGGAGGGTGTGGAGGAATGAGGAGAAGAAAGAAAGGGGCAGTGGCAATCAGTATCAATTACAAAGGACTCAAGTTGGTGTTTATCACTTGTCATCTCGCTGGTAAGCCCTGTTTTGTTTCAATTATCAGCATCATTATAAGGCATCCTTAACCAAACAAATTTGAGTTCATATCATTAATGGGATTTAAAGCTCCATTTAGTGCCCCCCACAAATAAACCAGAGCTACTATTACCACCCTCATACCAATTGGATGGTTTGGATTAGTTGTGGTTGAATCAATTTGAGTCGAATTAGCTTGGAATTTAAAATTTTTGGATAATTTTATATTCAGGTCATTTTGTGTTCGAGGCATGTAAAATTTAGATTATTTTGGGATCAAATCATTTCATTTTGGGTATGTTCATTCAATTTTTGACACTTAAGTTTGAATCATTTAAAGCTACTTATTCGGAACATTTTGAGTCTGGGTCATTTTAAGTTTAGATCAGAGGCGAAGCCAGGGGGGCTGGCATGGGCCCCGGCTCCCCTAAAATGTAAAATTGTTATTTAGACCTTTAAATTTTTTTAAAATTTTAAATTAATAAAGGTAAAATTACACTTTGGCCCCCCTAAAATTATAAAAATTTGATTTAATCCTTTACAAATTATAAAGATATAAACTATAAAAAATTAAAATTTCATCCGCCCCCTAAAAAATTATTCTGGCTTCCCCCTAGTTTAGATCATTTTGGGTTCAAATCATTTCATGTTTGAGTTGGATTAGATTTGAATATAGATGAATCTATTCAAGCTTTAAAATTCCAGGTCATAATCGGACAAATTGAATTAGTTATGGGTTGAGTCAATTTGAATTAAATCAATTTAAGTTTTTAATTTTATGATCATTTTGGATTTTGGTCATTTCAAGTTCGAGTCATTTTGAGTTCGAGTTGTTTTAAGCTT
The DNA here is from genome assembly GCA_025698515.1 of Gossypium sturtianum. NCBI lineage: Eukaryota > Viridiplantae > Streptophyta > Magnoliopsida > Malvales > Malvaceae > Gossypium > Gossypium sturtianum. The sequence goes on from CM046948.1 coordinate 162,026,101, forward strand.
TGGATCATTCGAGTTTGTTAGACGAGTCATTTCGGGTCTTTATTATTATTTAGGTTTGACACTTGAATTCAGATCATTTTAGGTTGGAGTCATTTAGAGTACAGATAAATTTAAATCATTTTGGATTTGAATAATTTTGGATTCAATAAATTTCATGTTGAAAATTGAAGTTATTAACTTTTTATTATCAAAGCTAATTGGATCACATTTGGATAGAAATTATTCGAATAGTGAGAATCGATAGGTGTAATTATATATCAATTAAGATTTTCATTCATTCAAAAAGCCCCTTGATTTGATTCATAATTTGGTCCTTAAACAGCTCATGCTCGGAACGTAGAAGAGAGAAATTCACAGTGCCGGCACATATCGCACTCTCTGTTTTCCAAGTACTGCAACAACCCTTACACCAACCCCGCACACATCACCGTATGGTTGGGCGACCTCAATTACAGGCTCCAAGGCATCAACACCCACCCCGCCCGGAACTTAATACACACAAACCTTCACAAAGTCAGTCCATCTTTCCTTTCTTTTTTTAAAAAAAAATCTTGTTGAGGGATTTCTGACTCGTTAGGGAGAAGTATTTGAAGTGTTGTTCGCCTAAAGTCGATAAATCCCTCAATCTGATATTTTGTCTCTTGACACTGTTGAGAGTTACATAGGATTCACGGAGTGAGAGTGCTTCGTCGGATTAGGTCCTACGAGGTGCACAATCACCTACCAAGGAAATGGTGACCATTTGCCATTAGTAAAGTTTGAACCCAAGCCCTAAATGGCATCAATGGACATGTGTACTATCAGTTTACCGAACGATACTTCACAGACTTCTCTACCAAGCTTTCACTAATTTTCAACTTTTCAGCAATCATTTGCCTAATTTGCATCAACTTTGCTTTGTTGCTGTTTTCAGCTGCTGAGAAGCAAAGATCAGCTCCTTCAAGAGGCTGAAAGAGGGCAGATTTTCGATGGATATTGTGAGGGAACACTCGCCTTCAAACCAACTTATAAATACAATATAGGCAGCAGCAATTATGATACAAGTTACAAGGTGATATCTAAACTACAATCCTCTTTTTATTTGTTATCCTAAATTAGGGTTCAATTTTTAAATTATTTTTAGGTTCGAATGATTTTGGGTTTAGGTCATCCCGAGATGTTAGCTTATCGTTTAAATATCATTTTGGATCTATCATAGAACATATTTAATATATATAGACAAAATTTTAAACATGTGTACATATTGCATGGATAGCTTAGGTCTAACACGTTAGAAAACAAACAATATTATTAAAACTTATGAAGGCTATTTCTTATTGATTAACATATCACGTTCAAGTTATCCACGCAATAGATTCACACGTGCTTACATTTGATCCATATATTTTAAACATGCTCCACGTTAAATCCGAGCTAGTATTTAACACTTAAGTTTGTGAATAGGGCAAAGCCAAGGGCCTTAGCCACCCCTTGGTTAAATTGGGAAACTTCTTTTAAGCTCCTCCAAAAAATTAAAACATTCAATCTAAACCTTTTTGACCTTTTAGTTATTTAGAACAAAATTTTAGCTCCCAAAAAAATAATTTATCTCGATTCTTTCTAAACAAAACTTTTAGATTTACCCTGATAGAAGGTACTAATTTATATAATATTGATGCCTTGATGACTCAATTAAAAAAAATTAAAGTTTTGATACTAATTTAAAATTTGAAACATAATTTAGAGAAGTATTGTATAATTAATCTGATCTTTAAACTATGAATTCTCTCTTTACATTTATTTATTTTATTACATTTTATAGGTTCGAGTTCCAGCATGGACAGATCGAATCTTGTTCAAGATCGAAGATCCAAATAAAATTACAGCAAATTTACACTGTTACGAGTCGGTTGATGACATTTATAGTTCGGACCATAAGCCAGTAAGGGCCCACCTTTGTCTCAAAGTCCACAAATAGCATTTGGTCAAACTATTTGACCAAAATATATCTCTGTTCCTTTTGAAATTAATTGTAAAACACACAAACAAAAATCAAAAGTACATTTAACTTCCACGCTAGACTTTTTACCCCTATGAACATTATAAATATGTAAAAAGAATGTCATGGTAATTACAGTTTTTGTCCCTCATATTTTTTGTTTACGCGATTAGGTCCTTGTTCATAGCTTTTAGTATGTCGAATTAGGTTTTTGCCTTTAAATTATTTATTTATTTTGAAATTAAATTTAGACCAAAAAGAAGTCGAATGTGACCATTAACATTTTAAAAAGAGTCGAATTATTTTTTTTCTAACGGAAATACTGACAAAAACATCAAGTTTTTAAACATGACAATTCAAGTGTACTTACAAGCTAATTTTTTTTTCTTTTTGAATTTTTATGAACTTTTTAAATTTTGAGATTTTTAATTTTTTTAATATTATTACAATTATTAAATTATTTATGGACATAGCGTATAAGATAAATAGTTGTCATATTAACATGAAACACACGTAAATTGTCATACAAGTTTCCACGCCAACGTGGTTAAAATTTATTCAAAGCTTTGACATCATCAACCCTCAAATTTCTTGCCTAAATCAGGTGTCTGCATATGACTTTATGATTCAATTGCTTAAATATCAATACATTCAAACGAGTTCCTTCTTATTGGTTTTTTTTTTCTCTCTACTTTTTTGACATTATTCTTTATTTGAAGTATTATTTTCTTGCCCATGACTCGGATTTTTTTCAAATATAAAAACAAAAATTCAAAAACATAGAATGACTTCTTCTTTCATTACTCCGACACAAATAGAAAATTATAATGGATTGTTAAAATCGTTGTTATATAGCTTTCTCTATTTGTATTCCTTGCACCAATCGAAAACTCTTCTACCCTTTTTCTTCTACAATTTAGTTTTTTTTATCATGAAACAGCTTTGAACATTACGAAATTGCAAACCAAAATCCAAACAGCTTTCTTCTCCGATCTCCAACACTGATCGTTAGATCGACTTGTCGATGGGTATTGAACCACCGTACTAATGGCTAAATCGCCGCTTAGAACTTACTAGCCTGACTTTTTAAAAAAACTTAATAGTCTAGTGGCTTAAATAAAATTTTTTGAATATTTCAATGATTTAAATGAAAACTTTAGAATAATTCAATAATTATTTTGTAATTTTTTAAAATTGAGTGATCAAAACTTAAACTTACTAATAATTTAGTGATATTAAATGTAAATTACCATATATAAATATACATGGTAAGGGAAAGAAGTTATTCATTATATTTTATTGTTATAAGTAAATATGATCATTTTCATGGCAAAATATTCAACTTATGGAACTTAAACAGTTTATTGAATTGATATTTTAGATAAAATTTGCAGATATAAAATTACAATATTAATAGATTTTTTTATGTGAATTAAAAAAATTTTAATTAAAATAATTCTTATTTAATAAAATATAATTCTATTTTGTCAGTAATTTTTTATGTGTAATTTCATATATTATTTGATACATCACATGTGATATAAATATGATTCAATATTTACTACCATAACTTCCCCCAAACCCTTAAATAGAAAGATAATATATACTTAAACGTCGAATTTCACATCCTCCTAATTGTTGCAACAACAATGATATTCATTGAGCTAAGAGTCAATCGATATTTCTTGTTGATAGTTGGTCGTATAGATGTGTTTTTTTCATAAAAAAATCTATACGATCAATAATTAATCTTCTTAACAAAATTGGCCAAAGAAAAGAAATGAGTTGCCCTGACAACACAAATCATTTATCACTACACGATAATTCATTCTTATGCAACTCTACTTTACACTTACTATTTCATTTCTATTTGGTTCAACACCTTTCATCATATGTTGAAATTCATTGAAATCAAGCACTCCATTACCATCAAGATCAAACACCCCAATCATGGCCTTACACTCTTCATATGATCTCACATCCCCTAATCTACCAAGCATTTGTTGCAACCCCACCGGAGTTATGCACCCACACCCTTTGTCCCCTTCGTACATCTCGAACGCCCTCTTAATATCATCGCCATCGTCACCTCCTTCCATCAACTTGACGAAGTCCTCAAACCCCAACAGTTCATCTCCGTCGTTATCGAAATCTTTAATGACCCTTCGTACCACGTTGCTTGACACGTTGTCTCCTATAGAAGCAAAGTAAGCACTGAGTTCCTCACTCGAAATTTTCCCATCCCCGTTGTGGTCGAAACGATGGAAAACTTGTCGAAGCTCTTCTTTTTTAGTTGTTTTATTTAGTGGCGGTAGAGGGACAGTCGGCGGTGACAACGGTAACGAGGTTGAGGACTTGGATTTTGAGAGAAGGGGAGGGAAATTTAAGCTTAAACCCTTGTTGGAAAACCATTTGGTAGGCTTTGCAATTGTAGCAATTCCCATTAAAACCTCGTTCATTAAGGTAATTAACTTGAGCCAACTTATATATATAGTGAAAGAGAGATGCTAAGAAGGAATTCTTTTGGTCTAGTTTTCACATTGCTAAGCAAAGACTTGTGTTTAAGTGATTTCACATTCATGTTATTTTATTTTTGGATTATTCGTTCTAATAATTTTAGATTTTTTATTCAAATTATTTTGAGTTTCGATCATTTTAAGTTTAAGTCGTTTTTGAGTTCAAGTCAATTAGAATTTCAATTAAATGGATTCGAATCAATGGCTTTTATAGATGACTTGGATTTTATTTGAGTTTTCTAGGTCAGTCATTTTATGTTTGGATCAATTAGAGTTTTGGTTATTTAGGGTTATCGACTTGAGTCATTTTATATTCAAGTTATTTCACGAATAGCAGCGGGTTGGGTATTTTATTTTTTTTTAATTATATGAATCTGAAACTATAAATCCACCTAAAAAATTTGAATCTATTTATTTTCCACAAATTGTCCGAGTTTACTATTCATCGAATCTCTGAATCCCAACAAAAAAAATTTCAAAATTCAGATATTCAAATCTGAATCCGCATCTATTATTTAAATAAACAATACGAATCTAAATAATGGATATTTATGATATCTATCTGCATTTGTTTCAAATCTGCTATGAATGATAATTTTAAAATTTGAATTCACGATATTTAAGTCCGAAAATGAAAATCCGAAATGATATATGATATAATAAAGGAAAAGGAATTATTTGGTGAAAAACTTAGCCTAGTTTTCACATTGCTGTGCAAATAAATTAATGTGTAAGCACATTAGAAGGGCGATTCATGCATAGGAAGTTGCGTGATTGGGAAAATTAATTGAAAGAAGGCATGAAGAAATTGATACGTAGCTTCTTCGCATATAGAAGAGGGACCTAATTATATGACTTTTGGACTAATTTACATTTTTACATATAATAATAATAATAATGGTGAATATGAATCAATGACTTTGAACACTAATGTCACATATAGGATTTTTGACTCGGGATTGAATGGACTGCGCAGTGCGGTACGATATGGTACAGTATTTTTTTTTATTGCCATCGTTATTTTTATAATATTTAATCTCATTGTCATCGTTATTTTTACATTAACCGCAGGTAAATACACTGCTCATCCAATCCCACCTTTAGAGATGGTAATCAGGTGGGGTAGGGTGATTTTTTTCTCCGACTCAAAACTAAATATTATTTTACTCATTTCAAACCCGATTCAATAAATCAAAGTTATACCTAATTTCAATCCGATCGAATCGAAGATGCCACAATTTTAAATTTTCTATATTTTTATTAATAGAATAATGATTTTTAACTTTTTTTATTATTTCTAATGATACTATTAATTGTTTTGCATATAGAATTAAACCGGAGCAAATGCTAATATAAATTTTATTATCATATATTTTATTAAGTGACCTCTCACAAGAATATTATATAAGGGTACTTTAGTAATTATGTTGGAGCAGGACGAAATGAGTTTTTTCTTTAACTGACCTAACCCGACTCCAGCAATTGGAGAATTAGACTCGCCCCACAAACTAAGGGGCAGACAAGGGACTTAGGGTGGGTTTGGATGGGCGATTGAGTGCGGTGCGGTGCGTTTAGCTTACTTTTTGTCTCACGCTACAGTATCGCTACAGTATCTACTCTCACCGCCACTGCTATTTTTATACTAACCGCAGGTAAACGCACCGCCCATCCAAACTCACCCTTAATCCTTCTTGGTCAAATGGAAAAATATTATTAATAGTTCCTCTCAAGAATTAATCATTCATTTTAAATCCTTTAATCATTCGAATAAATAGAAAATTTGAAATATTTGCCACTCCTAAAAAATAATTATATAATCTAAATCCTTTTGAAATTAAATATTTTAACTTTTAGCCCCTCAAAATTTTAAAATTTTATCTCAGCGCCTGTAAACTAATTAATAATTTACTGGCAATAATAAAGGAGAATATTTGACCCCACACGCTTGGACTTTTATCCCTAATCACAGCCATACCTTTTCAAAGTCATGCCACGTGGCATTTAGTGAAGCCCCGATGATCTTCATGTTCTCATCTCCTTAATATAAAACCCACCGACACTCTTTATTAATTTTATTTAATTTTTTAAATAATATAAAATTTAAAGTAAAACACTTAACAATACTGAAATTAATTTATTTTTTAAAAATTTATTTTTAAAAATTTATACAATACTTAAAACTATTCATAATTCATCACTACCCTTAAATAAGAGGATAAACGTGTTTCAGCATACTCGAATACACGTCGTCTTATATTGACAATAATATCAATACTAACCGAATTAAAACTCAATCGACAGTACTTACTTTTAAATTATATTATATTAATTATTATATAAAGGCATGAAATGATGTTTGATTTGATGCAAAAATATCTTCATCTTTAAGTATTTAATAAATTAACCATATTTTCTACATGCTTATCCTCACTGCCTCTTTTTCAACATGCTTTTCATTTTAATTATATTTATTAATAATTAAAATTATAAAATAAATGTTTAACATATCATTTTTTATTTTTTTTATTTTATGAAATTTTGCATTTTATAATTTTATTTTAGTAAATATTATTTTTAATATTTTAAATGTATTTTATAATCATTTTAATTTATCACAAAAATATTAAGTTAATTTTTATTTTATTAAAAAATTAAAATAAATTACATTAAAAAAATGAGATTTTTAAATTAACATATCTATCTTTCATTCAAAACTATCGAAAATGATATAAAATATTATATTAATAATATTAAAATTAAAAATAGTCATTTAAAAATTAATTTTTATTTTTATCAAATAACATAATTATATTCCGTACATATATTTAATAATTTACTACACAATATTCTAATATAAATTCAGAACTTATAAAAATTTAGCAATAAAAATTCAATATTTAATTTTTCAACATTTAAATTTTAAATTTATCAAATACGCCCTTAGTCATAAATTTAATGATTTTTTCACCTTGGTCCTTGTACTCTTTTTTAATCCCTATTGGTTTTGAAACTTAGTAGCTTTTTCCAATTTGATATATAAACTTGAATTTCATTTTAGGTATGATGACATGGCACAATTAGATTGTGCCACGTTATCACCTAATTTTTTAAAGAAAATTGTGTATATTTTGCAATATTTTTTTATATTTGATATTTATTTTAAATTTTCAAGTGATAGTGTGCAACATTCTTATCACACCCTAATAAAACTCAAGTTCACGGATCAAATTAAAAAAAGTTGTCAAATTTCGGAACTAATGTAAATAGATTGAGCCTTAATATAGTTGGCACTGTTATTATTGTAACAATTAAGAAAATATAGGTTCGAGTATATTTAAACAGGTTATTTCTTAATTTTAAGAGTTGTGGAGTTACTAAATTGCGAAATTAAAAAGTAAAAAACTAAATTCCGAATAATTTTAAATTTGTGAAAATTTTGGGGATTTAATTTTATTCAACAAGGGTACATGAAAATTACAGCTCACCCAAAAAAAACCCAGCTCTTTTGCTATACAGATTTTGATTCCAATTATCGTACATCCAATGGATGAAACATTATACAATATGCACTGTATATTTACAAGAAACAACTTAAATCTCCGGGCCGGAGCTCCTACACCGTTTCTCGCCGATTCTTTCACTTTCTCAGCAACAAAACAAGTGTTTAATTCCCATCAAGAATCCAATACAAATGGAGTTTGCAAAAGATCATAAGGCGCCCATAAAGCATCCAAAGGACAAGGCCTATTTGCATCAAGCCTTGCCCATGGCTTCCCTTTACCACTCCAATGTAAAAGACTAACCGGACCGGGATGTAAATTCCGACATAAACCTCGGAAATTGTCTCCGCCGAGGCCATGTTGGTTCCACCGATGATCGACCGGCACTATGTTCCCGGCAAAAACCAATAAAAATGGTGGCAATGAACCCAATTCATAGATCCTCATCTGCTTTTGAATTTCCATCCATTCTTCGATTTTCGTTGTGTAATCTCCGTTTCTCCATCGATCGAGGTCCATTACCATTACACCGGTGTTGAAATAACATGGTTTACGGTTCGCGAACGTTAAAGATAATGAAGGGTTCGACCAGAATATCGTGGTGAAGTAAGAAGTGAAGTTTGCATTGCAATATTGTGGTGCGGCTAACACCGAGTTGTCTCCGAGTGGTGTAGCAGCGAGTTTAGCTATGTCGTCGACAAGGATTAAGTCCGAGTCGAGGTACACGACTCGGGTGACACATAAAGGGAGAAGGTTAGCTAAGTAGCTTCGAGCGTAATTCAAAGGACAGTCTAAAGCCGAACGAATTGACGTAGAGATAAGGCGTGAAACGGAGGCGTCGTCGAAAGGGTAGATTTGAAAGTTTAGGTAAGGGAAGGAGGAAGAGATGGTTGCATGTAGGACCGACACGTTCGCGGCGGCGGAGGTGACAAAGTGGAAGACAATGTTCTGAGGGCAAGAGGAGTGTTGAAGGACCGAAAGGATCACGGCCATCGAGCCACGAATGTAAGCCGAGTCAAGGGTGACCGCCACATGAACAGCTTGGTCCGAGCAGAAAATGGAAGATTCACCATTCGGGTCGTCTTCGATATTAGTTATTGAAGGGCAACCCGGAGAATTATAGAATTGCGGGGCTTCCTTGAGTTGTAGCGTTACAGTGGCGGCAGTAACGGTGGCGATAACGGCAGCAACAGCGAACACATTGAAGGCTAACACATGGAGGAAATGTAAGAGTTTTGGTTTAGGCATTGGGAAAATTTTGGGTTGTTGAATTCACATTCATTCTATATATATATATATATATATACACATATATACATGAATTATCATTTGTTTGAACATGCAAAAGGGTCCACATATTGGTCCTATATCCTTTTCCCTCAATTCTCAATAAAGTTATTCTCCTCCATTTCACTCAATGAGGAAATGCATGCATTTTCTTGAAGAATATAGTTTCCCAAAGGTAAAATTTGGGATCAAGTAAACAAATTTTAACGAATTTGATGTCTTTTTCAAGTTTTATGTACGAATAAACAATAGATTTAATCGAAGCTAATTTGACTATCGAGCGTGAATTATTGGCACAACATTTTGAAATAAAAAAAAATACTCACTTGGTAGCCATGTAATTAAAAAATGATATTGTAATTAACTTAAATTTAACAAACGAATTTTAATAATTAGACTTGGATTTTGGAATCTGAAAAATAAAATGATTAAATTCCCGAAAACAAAAATACAACGACTAAATTTTAAATTTCCGAATTGTATAAAGACTTATGGCATATTTTAACCTTTATACAATTGTTATTTGTCAATTATGAACTGTAACAGCCCGATTTTGGGCCTAGTCGAAATAGTGGTTTTGGGGCCACAAATCTGTAACACCCCTAACTCGTATCCGTCGCCGAAACAGGGTTACGAGGCATTACCAAATAGTACATAACACTTACAGATAATTTGAAATCATTATCTTTACACAAATAGTACACTTGAGGTGTACAGTTCTATAATTATAAATAAACACATTTATCAAACATATTCCATGTTTTTATATATCACAATCTCATATTTCCATGTATCAAGTACCACCATTTCCTCGTATTTAAGACAAATATGTGTAACAATTCATAGACACACAATTCACTTACTTTTCCTGCCAATCACAATTTAAATTGACAAATCACTTATTGAGTCCAATTTCAATGTTCATTAAAATCTATCATATAAATTTGGATGTACGTATCCACTAATAGATTCCATGTACCGATATCATCATCTCAAATTTCCACATGCATTTACTTTCCACATTATGAACTCAAATAACATATACAAGATATACCAATGTATTTTAAAATGCGTTTTCATATTATTTCATTTCAAATTTGATTATTTCATATTAGAACTTTTCTCATTAACTCATTTGGAATACCAATTCATACGGATAATACACTCAAGGGTGTACAAATATATAATCACAAATGAACTCATTCATCAACCAAGTTCTATGTCCATGTCTCATCAACTCGTATTTCCTTATATCACATAATTCCATGTAACACTTACCAAACTTTGTCGATTAGTGAGCGTCTTATAGAATTGGTCCGCTCACACAAGTATGCCGATCATGACGAGCTACACGGTGTTGCTCGGTGCCACATTTCACAACTCAGTATGGTTAATACCATACCTACATTTCACACTTTGCCATGGGTCACCCATGGTCTTATCTGTCAATTCATCACTTTTCACTAGAATGCCATAGCCCAAATATGGTCTTACATCTTAAACACGTATCACACTCGATGTCATATCCCGGATATGGTTTTACACGAAATCACTTGTCACTTGTAGCCGGCTACCACTATTCACTGATCGGTGGCGGGAGCTACCACTTTTCAACGATCGGTGGCCGAGCTACCACTTTTCATCGATCGTGTGCCGAGCTACCATTTTTCACCGATCGTGCCGGAGTTACCATTTTTCACTTTCACTTGTCCTGATCGGATAAGTGTAGCCGAGGCTATCACTTATCACTTTCACTTGTTCTTGATCGGATAAGTGTAGCGAAACTATCACTTATCACTTGTGGCCATGGTTCAACCATGGTCTTTTCCAAAATCAATTCATCTTGTCAACTTTGAATCAAGTGCTCAATTCGATCATTTATTCAATTTTCATGCTTTTACATTATTCAAGATTTTATCATCAATACATATGAAATAACACATCATGAAGTTCATAAAATTAACAAATGATCACTAAAATTTAGCCATATAAACTCGCAAGTTCAATTTTTGTATTATAACGATAATCATAATTTCATAATAAATATTCCAAATAAAACATTATATCATTTCTAATTCAACATTTATCAATTATAATAGGGCATGTGATCAATTTATACACAATTCGTTCATATATTCTTTTTCCTCCTCCTCCTCTCCATCCACATCCTTAGTATAAACAACACACTTGTAAGTAACATTATCTATAATTTTCACTATTTACTCATGTGAATATTCAAGCTATCCATCCGTGTCATAGTCACTAAATTATTTTTATCTTGAGCTACAGAACTCCAAATTAAGATCCGTTAATTTTATTTGAAACTAGACTCACATATATTATTACTATAATTTTTCCAGAATTTTTGGTCTAGCCAATTAGTACAGTTTATTAGTTAATTTCTCCCCTGTTACACAGTCTGACAGCTCTGACCTCTCTTCACTAAAAATCAATTATCTCATAATACGATTTTCATATAGTGTTTACGATTATTTCTAATGAAAATAGGCTCACTAAGGAATACAAAAATATAAATTATAAGTCATAATTCTTTTTGTAAAATTTTTAGTGAATTTCTAAAGTAAGAACAGGGGATCACGAAGTTATTCTAAACCAGTCTTACAAAAATTTAAATATCTTAATTTGTAGACTTCCTTTGATTTCTATGTTTCTTTTATATGAAAATAGACTCAACAAGCTTTAATTCTATATCTCACTCAACTTCTAATTCAATTTATACAATTTTTGGTGATTTTTCAAAGTTAGACAACTGCTGCTGTCCAAAACTGCTTTAGTATAACATGTTGATTTCTATTTTGTCTCAAATTCCACATTTCATACAATTCAATCCTTGCTCAATTAACCCCTCAATTGAGCTAATTTTCTCATTTAATACTTTTATATATCATTTTAAACTACTTCATAACCTTTGAAAATCAGAATTTTAACACTAGGCCTTAATTTTAACTCCTTCACAATTAGGTCCTAAAACCAATTTCCATCAATTTTACTTGATAAAATCATCATATAACAAAATTAAAGCTTCAATTCAATATTTATTCATCATATTATTCCAGCACTAATCCACATCAACTTTAAAAATTATCCATAGAATCAAAAACTAATGAATTAATAAGTTGGACCCAATTGTAAAAGTCCAAAAACATAGAAATTTCAAGGAGGAAGTAAGAATTAAACTTACATGAAGCTTGAGTATGAAAACCAGCTTGAAACTCTCTCCCATGGCTGTTTTTCAGCTGAAGAAAATGAAGAGAAATGAAGAGAATTCTCGATATTCCAATTTGGTCCCATTTTTATTTAGCTAATTTTGACAATTTTCCAATTTTGCCCTTATTTCACCCATTTCCTGATTTTTCTCAGCTATTGCCGCCCAAAATATCCCCTTTGGGCTTATTTGCACTTTAGGTCCTTCCTCATTTGACAATTAAGTTATTTAATCCTTCTAGCAACTTTTACACCCTTTTCAATTTAGTTCTTTTTATTTAATTAATCACCCAAACATCAAAATTTTCTTACGAAATTTTTGTACTACCTTATTGACATTCCGTAAATATTCATAAAAATATTTATGACTCGGTTTATAACACCGAGATCTCGATACCTCTTTTTCTCGATTTCTTGACCAAATAAATCTTTATAAAACAAAATTTACTATTTCAAAAATCTTTTAAAAGCTACATTTGGCTCGTAAATATTAAATAATATAATCTACGAGTTCATTTGTCAGATTTGGTGGTCTCGAACCACTATTTCTGATATCACTGAAATTTCGGCTATTACAAAATCTGTTGAGGAAAATCTTATTTTTATTATATTTTTATGGTCTATGATTTCATGGAAAGATTTTGTGAAAATTTCGTTCAAAAATTTCGACGTTTGGGCACTCAATTTAGTCAAAAGGACTAAATTGTAAATAGTGAAAAAGTTGAGTTCTACATGTTAGAAGTGTCCAATTTCTATGAAATTTTAAATTGGAGGTCCTTAAATGGCAATTAGACCATTGGTTAAATTGTTGGACAATAATGGACATTAGATAAGTGAATGGGATATTTTTAAGGTAGGGGCATTTTGGTAATTTGATAATTAAATGAATTAAAAACAATATTAAAATGCCAAATTTGTCCATCTTCTTCATATGGACGAAATTTACCAGGAGAAGACATGGATAGGGTTTTCTCAACTTTCCAAGCTCATGGTAAGTCCGTTTCTAGCCCCTGTTTTTCAAGTTATTTACGGTTTTGGAGTCCCTAGCTCGATTTAGCTTATACTACCAATAATTCATGCTAGGGTTCATCTTTGGAAAATTACCCATAGGTGAAAAGTGTGTATTTTGATGTTTTATGGTAGAATATGAAGGCTGAAATTATGTTAAACAACTTTTACTAAGCGATTTTACTTGAAAACGAGTAAAACGTCATAATCGGTAAAAAATACCTAATGTTCATAAGTATGTGAATTAGTGAGAATTTGATGTTGCCATAGAAGGGAAAAATGATCAGCATGTTATAAAACATAAGAGTAAGGGCTGAAGTTTAATTTTTAGTATTGGGGCAAAAGTGTAAATATGTAAAAGTTTATGGGAAAAGTAGTAATTTTACAAAAGTTGAGTTAAGGATTGTTTTGAATATTACATTAATTAAATAAGTGAAATGTGATGTTTTAGGCCCCGAAAAACGAGATTTGGACCTAGAACGGGAGGAAAATTGAAAATCGGGAAAGTTGGTAAAATGGCCGGTTTGGTATCGAGGTAAGTTCATATGTTTAATAATCATTTAACGACGCAAGTTTGAATGTAATTATGTAAGTTATGTGTAAATAATAGCGATATAATTTTATAAATTGTGAATTATATTTGATATGTGAATTAATATTAAATGTGGAAGGAAAATTATTCATGAATTATTCAAGTGATATAGTGTTTAAAATAAGTGTTAAGTGTAAATTCCCGGTTGAACATAGGAATAGAAGTGGATACTAGAGACCAGTGTTACAGTGAGTCCCGGGTGCTGGGTGATCTAGCATGTGTTGCAGACACCTGACAGCTTGTGTGAGCAGGCCCGTGGACATTTCCAGTGTTATTGATCAGTGAAAAGTGGTAGCTCTAGCTACCTGATCAGTGAAAAGTGGTGGCTCTGGCTACCTGATCAGTGAAAAGTGGTAGCTCTAGCTACCTGATCAGTGAAAAGTGGTGGCCCTGGCTACCTGATCAATGAAAAGTGGTAGCTCCGACTACATATCAGTGGTAGCTTTGGCTACATATCAGTGGTAGCTTCGGCTACATATCAGTGTTAGCTTCGGCTACATATCAGTGTGGCACTTATGTGCTAATTCTCTACGTATCCATGCATATTCCGAGTGTTCAACGGGATTAATAATGAATTAAAGTGAATATGAGATGAAGTGTGTATGCAGGTATAATTGAAAGAATGAGCATACGTGATAATGATTAAGTATTTAAATGTATGTGCAAGTGAATTGGTAAGATTGTACATGTGTAAGTGATTGAATTTGCTAAGTGGAAATACCACGGATGTATATTTAATTCAGAAAGGTGGAGCTATGTGCTAAAACAACTAATTATTTGTTATATTTCGAAGTGTTCATTGAGAGATATGAATTTACTAAGTGAAATCTGATGTGAAAATGTGGAAATTTTATTGAAAAAGATGAAATTTGAGATAAAACAGTTTAATCAGCAGCATAAGGGTGACTTTGAAAAATCACTAAAAATAGTAGAAATTGAATTAGAAGTTGAATGAGATATAGAATTAAAGCTTGATGAGTCTAATTTCATATAAAAGAAACAGAGAAATAAAATGAATTCTATATTCTGAGATATTTGTATTTTTGTGAGATTGGTTCAGAATGATTACGTAATCCCCTATTCTGACTTAGAAAAATCATTAAAAATAGTATAAAAATAATTATGGGATATAATTTATATTCCTGAAATCCTGAATGAGTCTAGTTTCAAATGAACTAAACAAGATGGTCATCTGAATTCTGTACAAGGAGAAAATTGATTCATAGTGAAGAGAGGTCAGAATAATAGAACAGTGAAACAGGGGAAATTTTAATGAATAAACTGTACTAATTGGAAAGACCAAAAATTCTAGAAATTTTATGGTATGAAGATATGTGAGTCTAGTTTCAGGTAAAATTAGCGGTTTGTAATTCGGAATTCTGTAGCTCAAGAAATAAATAATTTAGTGACAGCGATTCAAGTAGACAGATTAATGTGAAAATGAGTAATAAGGTATAAACATGTGATTTAATGATTGTATCAATTTAAGAACTTGTTGTGAGGATTTATCATGTTGAGGCTTTGGTAAGGCTACAAATGAGTAAGTTGGGAAAGTAAAAACTTAGCATTATTTATGCAAGTTATGAGTGCTTAGTAATAAGCTAAATTTATTGCTAATGCTTATTTTATTTTTTTTTACATGTGAACTTACTAAGCTTTATAAGCTTACCCCCTTTTCTTTCCCATGTTACAGAGTCCTATTAAACAAGCTCGGGTTGGAGGTCGTCGGAGATCGCTTCACACTATCAAGCTATCTATGGGTATCTTTATTTATAAATAATTTAAGTTATGGCATGTATAGGGGCTTGATTAAGTCATTTTGTATAGGTGTTAATTAATTTGACCAAATTTATAGCTTCATAATGGTAATAAGGATTATTCTGTATTTGGCCACGAGTTGTGGTTCATATTGGTCATGGAGTTATAATGTTTGTGTATGCATGTGTTTGTTAAAGTTTAAATTATAAGTGAAATTTTGTGGCTCGGGATTTGGTAGATTGTATTGTTAAGTCCGATAATGCCTCGTACCCAGTTCCAGTGTAGGATACGGGTAAGGGGTGTTACATGAACTTTTATTTGTGATTTTCAATACAATTAGGTCACAATTTCATAATATCAAATCAATAATTCTCTTACTAAGAAATTAACCCTTGGAGATATTTTTGTTGGACCGGAAAAGCATGGTGGAGCGACCAGCAAAACAATCATGCTTTGTCCCCAAGGCTCCTCTCCTTAAAAATATAAAAAGTAAACAACTTAGTTGATTATAAATAAATTCTTACAAGTTTAGCACTCAATTTTTAGAATTTTTTCATTTTAATCACCTAATTGTTAAATCTCTAATAGTGATTAATTATACACATCACGTCATGTTCACACTTTCATTTTGATCGGCCTAAAAATTGGGCAACCAACTAGATAATCTACCCTCAAAAAGTTTGATATTTGGTTGTTGGCAACTCATTAATCTTTTAGACTTATATCACCATTTGGTCCCTGAATTAGACCCTTTTTTATTGTTGCCTAAAAATGAGCCAAGGGCAGACAACCAACTTAGCCCCTTGGCTCAATGGTATAATTATGATTATAGTTACTCCAGAACAATTGCAATTTTGACCCTTTTCAAAAGTTTAAAATTTAATTTAAGCCATTTTAATACAACTTTTTTAGCTTTGCCCTCCCCCTCCCTTATTTATTTAGACATAACTCCTGCTTTTGCCCTTGCTCCTACCCACATTATCAACCAACACCACAAGGGGGCATAGACACATCCTTGCCATTCACCCACTCCATGCCTCGAAGTGCTTGACCTTGAATTCCCCATGGCCCCCAAGCGTATGAGATGCCAAGTCTCGCCTCTCAAAGGCAAAACGAACGGCCCTGAGACTTATCACGCCAAGGAATTAGAATTATGAAGGGCATGTCTGCTGTCACCACCACGTACAACTGTACAAGGTCCGTGCAACAGACGCAGCTCATTCGTCGTAAAAATACAAAATGACCGACGACCCACTCAATAGTAGCAATACATGGAACAAGCAGGGAAAGACGAAGATATCTAAGAGGTACAATGTCAACAACCAACTCAACAGGCACTCATTTACCAATTATGAGATTTTTATACGGATACAAGATTTACCATAAAACACCATATAGCAGTTACTCTATAATTTCGACTTTTTTACCGTGACGATATTTTACTGCAGTTGATTATGATAGAATCCATTACAAATCGTAACCATACCAGTGCTACTTCGGGGAATCAGGGTTACATAGAAAGTGGCACCAAGCTATGATTATATTAATAGAAGGTCAGAATATGCTTTAAATCTATGTACTCTTCATGCATTCGGAATTTAACCCCTTTAATTTGCGGATTTAAAAATGCAAGTTCAATCATTAACACTATTTAAATTCTTTTGTTGAGTTCAAGTTCATTACAATATTTTTTTTCAGTTACATGGCCAGCATGTGAGTATTTTTTTTATTTCAAAATGCTTAAACGATGCTAGCAATTGGACATAAAGTTTAAGATTTGAGAAGCAGAGAGACAAAAATCCTGGAAATAAAAAAATATAGGGACTAAATTCTAAATTTATGAAGTATAAGGACTTATAGGGTATTTTAACCTTAATAGAAACATAACCTAAAAATTTAGTGACCCTACAACTAAGCCATCCAAGCAATTTCACAAATAACCTTCAACCAGATATTATTTAGAAGGGAAAATGAAATTACCTGACAAGGGGCCAGAACTTTCAATCTGCACGTTCACTAGGCCCCCCATGCACCAACTCTAGGCCGAGCCACAGCCATGTGCTTAAAAGCTTAGTCCGACAAAGTACAAACCATATGGGGCACAATGAACAATAAGATTCTGAAACTGGTGGATCAAAAACACCCAAGGAAGCTGATCAAATAGAGCCATTATAGTACATAACATGCCATAAAAGAATAACAAGAATTCAAGCCTAAAAGTATATTGGAACAAAATAAAAGTTGATGTCAGCATCTGTCAATCCAGGACACTAATCTGGAAGGAGCTTCAAGACAAAAACAATATAGACAGCACAATCATTTTGATCATAGCCAACTTAGAACAAAACTGTATCAAGCATGTCTTTTCACATAATAGCCGAGGACGCACAAAAGGAGGTGGTATTGGCACTTCGAAATGGCAGGGTTCTAAGTTCTAACCAGCAAGTGACGACAGGGAAAATGCATGCAACACCATCAATTGATGTTAACTACTGATTCTAAATTCAATAATTCTTAGGGACAGCTTTGTTCAAAACACAAGAGGAAAAAAGGAGCAAGCCAAGCCAACATGTTAGCACAATGAACATTAGCTTTCAACAAAATACAAGACAACATGAAGATTAACCATAATGGGGATAAGTGATGCCATATAGCTAGGAACCAGTTTAACATACATCATTAAGGGAAAAACTCAAAAGAAAACTACCCTTCATTTCAAATTTAATAATTAAAAAGTAAGCAAATAATAAGCGGTGTAACAGGCCCAATTTGCCCGGCCCATTAAACCAAAAAAAAACAAAATAAAAAAAATTAACCGTCCAAGTTTGTTTCAAGCCCAATTACAAAACAAATAAAAAACCCTAAGCCCAAACCTAAACAGGCCTAAAACTTAAAATATTTTCAGAAACCCAAGGGTTTCCAGCCCCATGTGCACCGCTCCTCCTCGGGCGCGCCGCCCGCGCCCGTCTCGAGGCCTGCCTGACGCCCCTTTGTCGCCGTTTCACCAAAACAGCAAAATCCGCCTCCGTTGACTCGCCAAGACCTGCAAACAAGAGCAAAAAAAAGAAGCAGAAACAAAACACGAAAGAACAGTAACAAGGACAACGAAACTGTAGAAAAAAATAAAAAGAAAAGCAATGCAAACGGCTATAAAAGCCGGATTCAATGTGATTTTTACGATCGGTATCAAAAAAGAGAGATTGAATACAAAATCAAAAATTCCGAAATCAAAAGGTGAATTTTTTTGGTGACATATTTATCATTTTCTTGTTTTTATTTTTAAAGATATAAGATAAAAAAGACAAGAAAGAAAAACTCACACTAACCGATTGGTTTCCCCGCCGTCGAAGGTCGCGCCAAAAGGGGAGGAGAAACGAAACGTTTCTTATTTCTCCGCCGAACTAGGTTAGGTTTTCGGGGTTTTGGCCTCAGGTCGGCATTCCGCACATAATGGGCTTCAAAAGGGCGCCTTTTGGGTTTTCCAGCCACCGCGTACGGCGGCACTGTCACCGGCGGCCGCCATGGTGGTCCGGCACCGGAGCCTCGCCCAGATTCTTGAGGGAGAGAGAGAGAGTTGAGAGGTTTTGTTTTTGTTTTTGTTTTTTTGAAGAAAAGGGATAAAATGAATTTTAAACCAAAAAAATTGATTTACATAAGGTTATGAAACGACGCCGTTTCAGTTGGCTCCTTTAACGCCAAAATGGCATCGTTTAGGGGGGCCGACTCGAAACCCGACCCGCTCCAGGGGAGGATCTGCGTGTTTTTTTACTTTTGGGCTATTTACGCCCTTAGTCCTTCCGCTTTTTTATATTTTGCAATCTAGCCATATCTATGTTTTATATATTTATAATTTTTACCCTATAATTTTATTTTATTTCATTTTAGCCCCCTTAGAGAACGACGTCATTTTGGGAACAGGGAATAATATCCCAATTGGTCCCCCATATTTCGCGCGCGTCTCATTTTTTATTTTATTTAATTTATCCCTTTTATTTTGTTTAAATTTCAATTTAGTCCCTTTTATGTTTATTCATTTATTTCTTTTATAATTTGGACTCTAAATTTTATTTCGAATTCAATTTAATCCCGCATTCATTTAAAGATCCTATATGTATTATTTTCATCATTTTATTTATTTGTTTTATATATATATATTCTTTATTTTTATTTTATTATTATTTTAGCTCATATTATTCTTTATTTTTTACTTACGTATATTTTGTTGCTTATTATTTTATCTATTATTATTATTTACTTATGTAATTTATTATAAATCGTACCCGCAATTTCATTCATTATTTTAATTTGGTCCTTTATTTCCAATATTTTATAAAATAGTTTCCTCTATATTTATTTACGTATTTATTTATTTATTTATTTATTTCTGTGTCCTTATTATATTAAATTGGTATTGTCTTCCTTTTTTTTTGTTCATATTTTGTCACTAATATTATTATTATCATCATTGTTATTATTTGTTTTATTTTTTCTTTGATTGTTCATATTAGCGTTAAAATAGTATATATTACGTGATTATTGTATATTGTTTTCATTAGTACATTCATTATTGTCATTTATTAACGCGATATTTCATTCGAATATCATCGTTTTTTTCGTCATTCATCAAACGTAATATTTTATTCGTATCATTAATTTTTGTCCAAATACGTCAACAAAATTTTCAAAAGAAAAAGGCAATGTTCCGTATTTGAAAGATTCGATAAAATCGTGCCCTAACTTACAGGGTTTCGATTTTTCTCGTTGAATTCGAATAATCGAATATCCTTTAAAAAATTAAAACACGCAAGATTTCAAACAAAAAAACAAAGGTCAAATTATTCTCAAAGATTCGAAGTGTCATGTTCTAACTTACGGGACGTGACGTTTAATTGCCTCGAGATAAGAAGGTCTCCAATATATTTTTCGACCTATCCAAGCAGATTTTTAAGGAAAAATAGTATAACACAAAGAGGGATCGTAGTTTAAATTCTTTCCGAGTTTTCAACTTTCGACATAAAGACATCAAATAATCAATTAGGTACCAATTTTGGGCATAACGAGGGTGCTAACCCTTCCTCGTGCGTAACCGACTCCCGAACCCGTTCTCCGGATTTTTGTAGACCGAAAAACATTGTTTTAATAAATCAAACCGTTTATTAAAACGATCAAATTACGAGGTGATCCGATCACACCTCATAAAAAATATTGGTGGCGACTCCCATTTTTTGTTTTAAAACCAAAAGTCGACCCTCTTTGACAAAATGGTTTCGACATGCGGGAATCAACAACTAAAGTTGCACTCTCAATGGAACAAACAAAACCAGCAATAAATGCCATACCATGTTATGTTCCCTAGATATGGATCGAGTCACCGGACGATTTACAACTAAGTCATGTTGAGAATAGGGATTATCCCCCTTGTTCTTGTTTCTTGAGCGACCTATCCTGTATAAAGTTCAACTCGTCGAAGGGAGTTACCTTAGTACTCGTTAGTGACAGATCCAAATATCATAGGTTAAGTATAAATTCTGCTTATTTCATTAATAAGAAAATAACTCTCTTAAATATAGATTAACAGCTTTGAAACTAGTAAAATATGATAAATATGGAAGACTCCTAATTCATGGGGATACTGCTAATATATTGGGATTCTCCTTATTCAATAAACATTCTATTTATGCTATTTTTTGCTTATTGATTTACTTCTTGTGCCTGCCATAAGTGTTGCTGACAAAAGTGTCCCTAACATACTATCTTCCTATTACTTGTATACAATCCATAATTAGAACTAGAAGTCGGAAGAGCAACCTGGGCTGCAAAAACTCCATTCTGTAGTCTGTACCATCTGTTGACAATAATCAGTAAAAGAAAAGAGATAAACAGATTAACACACATGAGAACAGTTCTGGACAGAAATAAACAGAATTGGGCATATAAAACTATGTTGTTCGTAAAGACTCAAATGAGAGGGGCAAGGGTAGTGAAAACAAAACTTTCAGCATGTTTACGGCAAATGCATATACTAAAGCAGAGACAAGCAAGTGTACCTACACTCCCACTAGTTAAGCCTCTCATGGACGCAGAACTAACCTGTAATCATGAAACTTAAAAGGCAGATATAAAATCTATTCAAATTGCAAAAGGAAGGTGTGTAAAGTTTAGTGAACTAAAGGATATTGCAGCTCGTAGAACACAATGATGCATTTCCACGTATAGATGGCAACCATCAAGTTAACAAAAATAATATATAAACAATTCCTCAAATCACCAAAAAAAAAAATTGCATTCTTAGATTTACACATGACATCAAATCGACACTCTAACATGATTAGCAATTTAAGCTGTGATTGTAGATTTGGTTTATTGATAGATCATTGCAAAGATAACACAAACAATGATAAACAGAAACAGCATCTTCAGATAATGGTCCTGCTGGCCTTGTGCAGTACGATGATGATGATGATGGTGGTGATGGTGGTGATGATATCCATGAGCATGACCACTATGATATGAATTTGAAAACCCATACGGAAACCCAGCAGCATGACTAAACATAGCCGCATCAGGAAATCCATGCACTTGAAGGTTAAACAATGATGGAATAAGACCACCAAAGGCTGCAGACAGTGTGAAATTCCCGAACCTAGCCGTTGCCATTGGCGCAAAACCTCCCAACCCTCCCATGAATCCAAAACCATTTTGGGGAAATTGATTTGGTTCCGGTGGAGGAGCTGTCTCAGGTCTCTGTCCGGCTGGACGATTCGGAATATTAACACCCGGGATAGACTTAGACCTAGGATCAGTAGATGATTTCCCCCTTCCATACAAAGGAACCAACTGTTCTTCCTCGATAAGGGCCTTACAAATTGGACATTCACGAGAACGGGAATGAATATGAAGCCATTTGTACAAGCAAGGCCAGCAGAAAAGATGCCCGCATAAAGTAACGATGGGATCTTGAGCTAATTCAAAGCAGATATTGCACTCAAAGTTACCAGCATCACCATTACCATTGTTACTAGAGCAAGATGGATTTTGGGGCGAATGGCTCGCTGATTCCCCAAACTCACTTGCCATTACTTAAGACTTCCAAAACCCAGGTTCCTATAAAAATCAAACCAGAATTAAAATAAACAATCCAGTAAATATAAATTTCAACAGAAAATTTTAATTCAATGTAAGAATTAAAAAGAACTACATATTCTTTCCTAATTATTGGCTGAATTTATGTAAAGATCAAAGCCTCTATAATTAATTTAATTTGGGGGCAAATGGCTAGTTGATTCCCCAAGCTCACTTGCTATAAACATCAACTTCACCGGAAATTTTTAATTCAATGTAAGAAAAAAATAAATTAAAGAATCCCTAAAAATTGACGGTTTCATGTAAAGATCAAAGCTTCCACAAATAATTTGATTTTGAGAAACTAAATAACCTCAAATTCAAAAACTGCCAGATATCATATACAAGAAAACATCATCACTAATTCCAAAAAAAAAACATCATTCATAACGATTAAACAAAGAGAACATTTCACTATCGTAGATCGGGATTCAAATGTAACATAATCAAATAAAAAAATAAAGAAAAAATTACTAAGAAAAAGAAATAAAATACTAGAAAATTTAAAAGATAGAGATAAATTGGAATTTACCAATCGATAAAGCAATCGCCCAAGAAAGTCAAAATCAACGAAGATAGCAGAGGTGCCTTAAAGAAACTACGGATTTTTTTTCCTTAATTCCTTTTGACCCTTCACAGTTCCATTATTTTCCTTCTAATAACATACTACTCCATTTCTTACGTTTGGGTTGGGTGAAGGTTAAATTCTACTATTAGTCCCTGTACTTTACATAAATTGTGGATTTAGATTTTATATTTTAATTTAGTTAATTTTAGTCTTTGTTGTTTTATAAATTTAAAATTTTCAGTCCATACTCAAATAGTAGCATGGGACCTTCCCCTCAAAAAATGAAAAATCATTTTTTTAGAAGTTTATATAAGATTAAATTACACTTTGTCCCTCCAAAATAAAAAGATTTTAATTTAGTCCTTCAAAAACGATAAATCATGAGTTAATACATGATAAAATTACAATATGATCTCTCAAAAAAACTACAATTCAATTTTAGCCCTTAAAAAATTTCTAGATTCACCCATGGTCAGGGGGCGAAGCCAGAAAAAACTTTTAGGGGGCCGAAATGAAATTTTAATTTTTAATAGTCTATATTTTTATAATTTTTAAAGAATTAAATCAAATTTTTATAATTTTAGAGGGGCTAAAGTGTAATTTTATTTTTACTAATTTAAAATTTTAAATGGTCTAAATAGTAAATTTTCATTTTAGGGGGTTGGGCCCCTGCCACCCCTAGATTCACCTCTGCCCGTGGTATTGTACTATGCATAAATTTGTAGATTTAGTTCATCTTTATTCTCTAATTGAATCATTATTTGTCCTTATAATTTTTTCAAATTTTCAATTTTAATATTAATGCAAACAACTACCGTTAAATTCATTAATCGACTTTTTTATTAATATCTGAAAATAATAAGTTAACATGGCATTACATATGTGATAATATGTTTACCGTTTTCTATTTTAAAAATATCATAACTTAATGAATTTAATAGTTACCATTTTGTTAGGATTAAAATTTTAAATTTTGAAAAAAAATACAGGGACTAAATATAATCAAATTAATATATAAGGATTAAATCCACAAATTATACATAATACAGGGATAATATCAAAATTTAACCGTGAGGGGAAATCAACCGACTCTTCGTCCGTTGATAGTGGAAAACGGGTACTTGTCCACGTGGCGATGACCTAGTGGTTTATGTATCTAAAACTCGTTTAATGAGATGGCGAGTGTTATTAATCCGCGTGGGAATCATGTGAATGCCTAAAACGGTCCCGCCTTAATTCAACTGCTATCCCGTTGACTTTTCGCTAAATTAGCGAGTAAGAAAACGGAGTCGTTGCCTTGTGATAATGGGCCCAATTTGTTTGACGTTCAAAGCCCATTTTTGCTTATTAAAAAAATCACAAAGGTTTGTCAATTTTTCAAAATAGTCCAAATTAGACCGACGGCTAAATCAAGGGAATCACCCTATTGATGCAATATTGATATTTCAAGGACTACCATATTTACCAGAAAAATGGTAAATTTTACAATTACTTACACAACTATTAGTGTGCTTTTGCATTGGTCACCAAATTAGAAAAAAAAATTCATTTTCGTCACTAATGTTATCATTTGTTTTTGATTTGGTCACCCTCCGTTAAATCATTAACAAAAAATGATGACATCACCTTTTTAATTAGTATAATTCTAGAAAATTTTAAATAATAAACAAATTGATAATTCATGTACCACATTAGATATTTTATGAAAGTACAGGTATCAAATAACCCTCTAATTGATAGTTCAAATATCACATTGGACATTTTCCAAGTATAGGCACCATATTAAATATTTTATAAAAATATAAGTACCAAATGTGACATTATCCCTAATAGCTTGCAATGTTCGTACGAGGTATAATACGTCTAAAATGGCAGCTTGAATATAATATTAATTATTGCCAAAGAGAGTTTCTAGAAAGTTTAATTAAGAAAAAAATAATTATAATTATAATTTTTGAACCATTCAATGTTGAACCCACTACTAAATTCTAAGTCAAGTGATATTGTCGGTCAAAATATTATTAATTATAATAATAATTCAAAAATTCGGATTTAATCAATTTGAACTTAAATTTCTCTCAATTTGAATTATAAAAAAATCATTTATTCAATTCAATTGGACCCGAAATTGAACCGTTTGAAATAATCCAAACTCGTATTGTTTTACATTGAAAAAGTTGAAATGAGTTAGACTCGAATGTAAAATTTGACTCAACCCAAAACGACAAAAAAATTAAAATTCATGTTGAGGGATTTTTTGCTCATTCGAGAGAAGTGTTATAAATGTGGTTTGTCTGGTTCGATTAAATAAATTATTAAAAATTCATAATTTTTTTTTTAAAATTTCAGTTCAACTTATTCAACCGCCTAGTTCAACCAGACTATACTAGTTCTAGGACAATCAGTTCAATGCCCTTCTCTAGACAGGTACCTTGGTTGGTTCTCGATTGGACCAGCCAATTTGATTTGGTTCGGTTCAAACAACCTTGCCAATACTGTGAAAGCTTGAGTGCCTGAAGAGGAAGTAGGTTCAACAAAGCGAGCACGACCTATATTTTCAAGCACCCTACAAAGTTTCTCTCAAAAAACAAAAAATCCCTTAAAAATTCAAATTAATCTAATACAAGTTGATTTGTCCTAAAACCAATCCAACTCGTTGAATCGTCTTAAATTTCATTGTATAATGCCACAGTCGATTCTCGATCCAATTCAAACAACCCTACCAATATTGTGAGAGAAGTGAGAGCACGACCTGCATCTACAAACACCCAACAAAACTTCTCACGAGAAATAAAAAAATCCCTTAAAACATTCAAATTAATCCGAACTAAAACCAAATCTAACTCATATAATTAACTAACTTATCCTTTTTATGTATATTATTAGTGTACAACAAATTACTAATTTTTAATTATGTTATAACAAATTATTATAAATAAAGTAAATAAAAAAATAAAAAGACCTGAAAATTGCTATTTCTTTTTTATTTATGGGACAAACCAATATTTAGTTAGTAAAATAAAGTCAATGTAAACTCATAGGTAACCTTTTCTTTGTTTCGTCGTTAAAAGAAAATTAATCAATTAATTAAAATATAAATTAAAAAAAAAAAACAAATTAAACTGGCAAAAAAGAACCTCCCAAAATCTTCAACCCAGTATGTGTCTCTTTAATTGGTAGAAATATCCCTACGCCGCCCTTCAAATTATCCTTTGTCATTTGCTTAAATTTCTTGGCAACCAAACAGAACCGAGAAAATCGAAATTCTATATTTTTGAAATTTTTTGGGGATTTTTTTGAATTTTTTTTCCGATCATGATGCAAAGCCTGAAATATTGGTTAGCAGAGCATCCATCAATCGTGAATTTCCGGTGGAGTCACACCCAATCATTTGGTTCAACGTGGTCATTCCTTTTCGCCGCCATCGCCGTTTACATCGTCGCCGTCATAACCCTCCACAGTTTCCTTTCCCTTATCCTCTCCAAAAGCCGACGTATCCCTCTCGGACCAATCCCAGCCATCCACAGCCTCTGTGTTTCATTAATCTCCGCCGTCATTTTCGTCGGAATCCTTTACTCCGCCGCCGCTGAGATCCGCGACACACGCTGGTTCTGGCGCCGTACAAAAACAATCTCCACTCCATTTCAGTGGTTCCTTTGTTTCCCACTCGGTACTCGTCCTTCCGGCCGTGTATTCTTCTGGTCATACGTCTTTTATCTCTCCCGCTTCCTCCACCTCTTCCGTACATTCTTCACCATTCTCCGTCACCGGAAATTAACCTTCTTCCACTTATTCAACCAATCAATCCTCTTATGGATGTCCTTTTTATGGCTTGAATTCTCTCAATCATTCCAAGTCCTCGCCATTCTCTTAGCCACTCTCTTATACTCCGTCGTATACGGCTACCGTTTTTGGACGGCGATCGGTCTCCCGAGCGCCTGTTTCCCTTTCGTCGTCAATTGTCAAGTCGTCCTTTTAGCCTGTAACCTAATCTCCCATTTTGGTGTCCTTTTCCTCCATTTTCTCAAAGGTGGATGTAACGGCATGGGAGCTTGGGGATTCAACTCCGTTCTAAACGGCGTCATTTTGATACTGTTCCTTAATTTCTACGTCAAAATGCATTTGAGAAAGAAGAACGTCGAAGACATTGATGGAAACAGCAATTCTTCATCATCATCATCATCATCTTCTTCTTCTTCAGCTCATGGATGTTCCAGGTCTGATATAAAATTTGAATGACTTTTAGTAAAATTAAACATTAAACCCACCTTTTTTTTTAATGATTTTTGTTATAAAAATCATTTAGTTTTAGGGAGATTAACAAGCAAAAAGTTCTCAATCATTTTTTTTTGGCGTTTTTCTTGCTTTTTTCTGAAAAAAAGAATTTGTAAGTGTATACACTAGAAAATTGTTTATAAACGAATTAATAAGAATTAGGAGAATTAATTATATTTGTGTTTCATATATTTTTGTTGACATTACTGTGTAATTATATTTGTGTTTTCATTGATTTTCTGTCTCTTTTTCATTTCTTATGGATGAATCCACAAATTGGACTAAATAGATATATATATATATATATTTTATTTTTTTGGGTAAAAGTATAATTTTTTCTTGTACTAATTTATAATTTGATCATTTATAAAAATTTATAATTGCAATTTTTCAATTTTGAGAGCCAAGGTTCTTGCTTGACCTTAGGTCCGCCCCTAGCTCGATATTTTAGATATGCTTCATGTCCGTATAAAGAAGAAAGATTATCAATAACATTTTTAATTGTAAATTTTATATTCTTATTTATAATTTGATTTACCTGTTTTAGATATTTTTCTTATCGGATTTAAATATGTTTAGCTTGTACAATTTAATGGTTATATTGTATTTTAAAATATGTTCCATATTATATTTAAACTGGTATTTAGCTCGTATAAACTAATGGCTAGATTGACCGAAAAACTCCTCCAATTTTGAAATTAATTTAAACTAATGGTATACTGTATTTTTTTAAATTTATTTTTAAATGAATTAATAAGAATGAGGAGAATTAATTATATTTGTGGTTTTTTTATGAATATATATATTTAAATTGACATTTAGCTCATACAAATTAATGGTTAGATTGTGTTTTAAAATATACTTCATTTCATATTTAATTTGACATTTAACTCGTCTAAATTAATGGTTAGATTTACGTGTTTTAGATATATTTTTTATCTAATTTAAACTGATATTTAACTCGTATAAATTAATAATTAAATTGTGTTTTAAAATATGTTTATATCGTATCTAAACTACTATTTAGCTCATATGAACTAATGGCTAGATTGACAGAAGAATCCTGTTTTTTAAATTAATTGAAACCACCTTTCAATCAATATTAATTTTCTAATGTATTTATCTAGAAGCAAATTGATTTTCTTAACCCAACTAAAATTCCTTGATTACCGATTAGCAATGGGGAATATACAATATAGTAGTACAAAGAAAAGTGTTGAATATAGGGTATGGAAAAGACTGGTAGCTACCCAGCTTATATTCTCATTTATATCTCCCAAAATCTATCATTTATGATTCTTGGGATTCAAAAAATCTAATGTCCACGTAAAAAGTGCTTTAATGGTTGGAGTCTAATCATACACTTTATGGGTCATTTTTGCCTTATCATGTATTTAATGACATATTTTAGTTCTATGAACTCATCGTTTTTTTAAGTTAAATTCGAATCCCAAAAAATCTAATGTCCACGTAAAAAGTGCTTTAATGGTTGGAGTCTAATCATACACTTTATGGGTCATATTTTAGTTGGGTAAATTATACCAACAGTCATCTAACTTTAGGCTGGCTGACAAAATAGTTACTTAAGTTTTATTTTAGTCATTCAACTTTCGAAAAGTTACAAAACAGTCCTTTTTGCCGTTTTCCGTCACAGACGTCACGGCAAAGTGACATGGCAGATGATGGCGTCATTGGTGCCAAAAAACCGTCCAGCTGGCCGATTACTCTCACTTTATAAGCCCTATCAGCACCATTTTAGGGTTAGAGAAAAAGAAAAATAAGAAAAAGAGGAGGAGGAGAAGAAGAAGAAGAAGAAGAGGAAAAATGGAAATGCCCTGTAAGTAGACCCAATTTAGAAGCGAAATTAATCACCCAATTATCTGCTTTGGACGAAGAACAGTAAGAATATTTGCTAAGAAATCAACAAATATAAAAAAAAAAAATTTAACAGTTCTGCAAAGCTCTTCCCTTCCCGGCGTTAAAAAAAAAATAGAATCTAAGAAAATATTTTCTCCAAAACAGTTGGTTTGGGTTGGGAAACTTTTGTATATGCTTAATTGGGTTGGGAATCAAGATGCTATTGTTGCCTGTGTTGTTGGAATGCTAGGTGATCCCAAAGAGGCCAGAGCAGATTGAGGACTTGGCTCTCTTGATGTGGTTAGACAAACTGTGCAAGAAAAACACAAGGTTGCTCAAGGAGAAGCATGGGAGTTTGTGGGTATACTCCCTTTGCTGGAAAAACACAAGATGCAACTGATGTAGCAAATGGGTTCGACGGTTCGGATAGGGTTCGGGGAAATGGGTTCGACGATTGTAGAAAGGGACGGCGCGAGCCATAAAGAGAATGGTTACCTGAAGTGAGATGATGAAACGGAGCAGCCATAGAAATGAAAAAGGTTGAAGATGAAGAGAGGTGGTGGAGCTGTTTGTTTTTTTTAGGAGAGTATATAGTGGCGCCTCTTTGGAGTTCTGAGGCATTAAGATATCTTTTGAGGCGACGTTTTGTGGAAGTTCCGTAGAAAAAAAGATGGTGAGAGGAGATGAGGGAAAATTGCAGTTTGGTCCTTGAGATGGAAGGAAGGAAGTAGGAACCTTTACACCAACAGTCATCGCCAACGTGGCAAGTTAACTTGCCACATTAGCTGGTTAACTTGCCACGTCAGCATCCCGTTAAAACCTTAACGGAAATTGTTAATCAGTGATTATTTTGTCACTTTTTTATAACGTTAGTGACTGTTTTGTAACTTTTTGAAAGTTGAGTGACTGAAATGAAACCTAATTGATTGTTTTGTCAGCTACCCCAAAATTGGGTGACTGTTGGTGTAATTTAACCATTTTAGTTTTATGAACTCATCGTTTTTTTAAGTTAAATTCGTGTCGTTGATTATTAGACTTGAACTTGTATGCTTGAAATTTATTTAAAAGGAGTCAAAATATTTTTAAAATGACTAAACAAAAAATTTTCATTTTCTAAGAGGGTCAAAGGGATTAAATTGAATATTTTAATGTGATTTTAATGTAGAAGAAAACTTTACCCAATGCTTCAAACCAAATCTTTTAAGTAGACAAATGATTACAACTATACTAAAAACATGACACAATTTAGAAAAGTAAACCTCACACACAATTTAGGAAAATATGATAGTTTTGTTTTTCCTTTTTTGAAAAAATATTTATTTTTAATTTTTAATTTAAAAATAGTAAAAGAGATGAGTGTTGTCTTAGTTATTTATTTTTTATTTTTATAATTTAATAAATTACGTAATTGAGTTATCAAATTTAGTCAAAGATTTACACAACTTTTTTGAAGGTACATGTTAAAATTCACATACTTTGGGTATGATATGTCGTAATTTGACATGTTAAATTAGACGTCTCATTATACCTTACGAGCTTGTCTCCGAACAATTTATATATTTTTGTCATGTTTTTATTTAATCTTCGTTTTTGGTTTTAATAAATGAAATGTAGTGTTTTTACTACTTTTGAGACCCGAAATGGCTAAATGTGCCATCAAGGACCTAATGGTTGATTAAGTATTATAGGGAGTTATTGGAGGCCCGACCATGAGGAAAACATTGCCTAGAATCAAAGCCCGAAAATCTTATTATTAGATTTTATGATTAGATCAAAAGGTTATTTGTAATTATACATTATTATATAACTATTATAAGATTATTGACGATATTACACTATCGTATAACTATTATTATAAAAATAATTATTTGATACACTGATAATAATATTTTTCAAAAAATATATTTTTAAACACAAATTATTTTGTTTTCCAAAACATATTGCCACACATGTTTTTCATGTTCCATTTAAGAGGTCAATCTTATACAGACAGCCAACCTTGACCCATTGCCTTTTCTTTTCCATTCAACAACAATTTTTTAAAACAAATGGGCTAATTAAATTTTAAAGAAACTTATTTATTTTCTGTGGAGTTACGGATTAATCTGTGTGTCAATTTAATTAGGAAATGACTAATATACTCAATATTGAGTACTTTACTTATAAACAACAACCGAGTTACTCAGTATCAATCCCAATATTGGTCAATCTTATAATGAATCAGTGTTATGGATTAACCCGTGTGCCAACTTAATTAGGAAATGACTAATATACCCTTTTATTAAATGAGATTTAGGTTCAAATCTCATTATATGTAGACTTTTTATTTCTTCTAGATCTTATAAAAAATATATAAAAAGACAAAAATAACATTTATTACTTTATAAAAATAATGAGTTTTTTGATAATTTCACAATTGAGTTAAGATACAGTTAATAGGTGACACTAACTTAGTCAAACTTTTAAACAATAGTATATATATGATACATCAATTAAATTTTAGCTCAATCGACATCCTTGTTGCAACAACAATGAAAATTTGAGTTCGAGAGCATTTAAACGTGTTTTTCCCTCTGATTTACGGGTAGGAGATTTGTAGATAGTTTAGGCATTGTATAAATATATGCATGGGTAAATTACACTCAAAGTCACTAAACTATTAGTAAGTTTATGTTTTGTTCACTTAAAATCAAAATTTTACAAGATGGTCACTAAATTATTCGAAAGTGTATGTTTTACGTCATTGGGTTGTTAATTCCTTTTTTCAACGGTCAATACAGTGGATTAATACCCATAAAAAAGTAAAAGAACATACCTCAGATCCAAGTCGATCTAAAGGCCAATATCGAAGATCAGAAAGAAAATTATTTGGATTTTAATTCGCAGATTCATAACATTCAAAGCTATTTCATGAAAAAAAAATTGAACTATAGAATTGAAGAGGAATGAGCGCTTCCGATTGGTGCAGGTGATGCAAATACATAAGGCCATATAACGAAGATTTTAACAACCCAATGACTTAAATGAAAACTTTCGAATAATTCAGTGACTATCTTGTAACTTTTAAAAATTGAGTAACCAAAGCCAAATTTACTAATAATTTAATGACCTCGAATACAATTTACCCTATAAAATGAAATGGGCTTTAAATGAAGTAGGGCAGGAGGAACATATTTAATTTGCATGGGCTTAATAAATAAGATTTTAAGAATAAGGAAAGCAGTCCACATCGGATCACAAATTATAAATGTTTTTTCTTTTTTTCTTTTTTCCAAGGAGAATGTTTGCGGCTTTAGAAAGCATCTTATCATTTTTCAATAATGGAAGCCCACCAACTTAGATAAATTTTAGGTTTATTTCTCTTTAACACCCTCTAATATGTTGAAAGTTGAGATTCAATCCCTCTATGTAGCCACACAATGCATAAGGGCGAGTCGGTTTAGACCAGCTTAACCGGTAGCTTTTGATTAAGGGTGGGTTTGGATGGACGGTGCGTTTACCTGCGGTTAGTGTAAAAACAGCGGTGGCGGTGAGATTAGATTTTATAGCGTGAGACAAAAAGTAAGCTAAACGCACCGCACTGCACTCAATCGCCCATCCAAATCTACCCTAAGTCGGATGTGATCGTTAATTCGGTTTTATATGCAATTAAAATTTGTTAAATTGGTTATGAGTGTTTTTATAATTGATCTGACTGACTTAATTGATTTGTAATGTATGTATATTTTTTAATTTTAAAATATATTTATAATATATAATAAATGTATATAATATATAAATTTTTAATCGAAACCCAAATCAATTTCTATTTGTGTTTTATTTCCCATACTTGAATGGGCTTAATCGGCTTAATCGATCAAACGACCAACCAATGTTAAGTCGGTTTGATTAGGTTGACTAAGATATAAGCCGATGGTTAAGTTGGTTAAAGTATAGGATTGATCATTAAATTAATTTTTCGATTTTTTAAAACTAAACCGATCAACTTCTCTCTCGTAATCTAATTTATCTACTTTTATAATGTTATTAATAGGTCCAAATTAATAACACCTTTAGTTACTACTATTAAACTATATGATGTGAATTTCTTTTACCATTATTCAATCACACAGTAAGATTTAAAAATCGATCAACCATGTTCAACCAATAATAAATTTACCACTTTACCACTTGAGATTATATTGTGTCAAATTAAAATAAATGATTAAATATTAAAATTTAACATAGCCGAGGGACTAAAATAATAATTAAGCCACAAATTGAAGGTGTTCCTATCTGGCAAACTTCTTCCACTAAAAATAGAACCAATATAAGCCTTAAAAAAGTCAATGCCTCTTTCCTTCGTCCGCCTTTCAAAAGATTTGTAGTCTTTTTCTCTAAAAAAATTAAAAAAAAATCTGCATATTCATAAATCCCATCTTTGATTGACTTTTAAGAAAAGAAATCGAAATCCAATAAATTATCTTCTTCTTTTTTCTTTTTCTTTTTTTAATTCCATTATCAATACAAGAAACTCTCCTTCGTTTATCGTCTCGTTTCTTCATTTTCAATTACACAAGGTACTATTGAATTAATGCGATTTTTTTAATTCCTTTTTCGTTGTTCTCAATTTCCCATGTTTTATTTTGAATCCAGTTATTGGATGAGAATTTTTATTTTTTGGTTATGTTTTAATCTTGGGTCGTTCTTTGCCTGTGTTGATTTCTCCAATTCTTGAAATTTTCTTTGTTTTATTTTTTTATTTTATGAAAATGGACTAGTTTGTAATAGATACATTAAAAGAACATGAAAATTAATGTACCAAGACAGGGTGTAAATGCTGTAGATTCTCTCTATATGTAGTTATGTCAATTGATGATTACTTGACCCATAGTTGGTTTTTCAATAATTAGCCTAGAATTGATAGAATATGAGTTTTATTGCATCTAAATACTTTGAATACTGTAAGTATGTATGTATGTATGTATGTATGTATGTATGTATGTATGTATGTCAATCAATTATTAGTTGACCCATAGATGGTTTCTTTATAATATGCCTTAGAATTGATAGAATATGAGATTTCTTGCATCTAAATGCTGTAAATACTATATATGTGTATGTATGCATGTATAGTATATGTATATTGCAATTATGTTAATGAATGACTAGTTGACCCATAGTTGGTTTTTTATGATTTGCCTTAGTACTGACAGAATATGAGTTCTCTCGCATATAAATGCTGTAAATACTATATGTATGGATGTAGATATGTAGATATGTATGCATGTATATGTATATTGCAGCTATGTCAATGAATGGTTAGTTGACCCATAGTTGGTTTTCTATAATTTGCCTTAGAATTGATAGAATACGAGTTTTCTTGCATCTAAATGCTGTAAATACTATTTATATGTATGTATGTATATATATATGATTGTACATGTATTTTGCAGTTATGTTACTGAATGATTAATTGACCCATAGATGCTTATTTATTATTTGCCTCAGAATTGATAGAATATGAGTTTTATTGCATCTAAATGCTGCAAATACTATCTGTATGTATATATGTTGCTGTTATGCCAATGAATGACAAGTTGACCCTAGTTGCTGATTTATGATTTGCCTTAGAATTGATAAAATATGAGGTTTCTTGCATCTACATGCTGTAAATACTAGACGTATATGTATACACTTCAGTTATGTCAATGAATAATTAGTTGACCCATAGTTGCTTATGTATGATTTGCCTTTCAATTGATAGAATATGAGATTGCTTGCACCTAAATGCTGTAAATACTATATATATATATATATATATGTATGTTTACATGCATGGATGTATGCATGTATGTTGCAGTTATGTCAATGAATGATTAGTTGACCCATTGTTGCTTATTTATAATTTGCCATAGAATTGATGGAATATGAGGGTTCTTGCATATAATGCCAATGACTGCGAGTACAAACCCAGGTTTTAAAGTTCCAATTTCATTGTAGATCTCCTTTTCTTTCAATGACTGCTCCTGACACTATTGCTGGTGAAAATCTTTTGCATATAAAATATGTGTACGTATATATATATATTCAAGAATTTGGTTTTTCGTTTCCTTTTCTCGTCAGTCCTTTATGGTATTTGAGTAATACACTTTGTCTTTTGGTTGTAACCATGGAAGCGCTATTAGCTGTACCGAGCTGTAACTCTTGTGCGGCATTGACTCATTCCTTTGAGGATGTGAGTTACCTTGATTCTGCTCTTCGATGGGCTAAAAACTCTTCATTTTTCTTGAAATAATCGTATTCTGCACTCATATCGGGCGTATGAATAAAGCGATATAACCTCCAAGGTTCCTCGAAATATTTGGAAAGATCTAACATTACCCCTGTTTCACACATACCCGTATTTGACACTCTGAATCGAGTAGTATAAGTGATTGGTTGATGGTTTTCTTATTGTTTAGAATTGATATGGATACGAAATTCACTTGCTATTTGTTCTTTTTTTTTTCCTCTTAAAACTCTAGGGACATTAAGTGACTCTCGAGACCATTACTGCAGGCAGCTGAGACGGGGTTGAATTCTTTGAACAGCTGCCCGAAACAAAGATATGGAAGTATGCAGACCTTTGAAAACAGATGATAAATTAAAGCACCGCCCTTTGAATCCATATCGGTTTTTTAGGGGTATGATATGTTTAGTGGTGTTCCTCTCTACCGCCTTTATGTTGTTAGCATATTTAGGACCCGGGGCTGTCCTATTGCGATATCTCAGCATACACTACTCTAGAAAAGCAACATCCTTCTTCTTTGGCCTATGGCTATCCATGTGGCCTTTTCTTTTCGAAAAAATAAACGGCACCAAAGTGGTTTTCTCTGGAGATGATGTTCCTCGTAAGGAACGTATTCTAATCATCGTTAATCACAGAACCGAAGTTGATTGGATGTACCTATGGGATCTCGCGATGCGAAAAGGCTGCTTGGGCTACATCAAGTATATTCTTAAAAGCAGCTTGATGAAACTACCTGTTCTTGGTTGGGGATTTCATGTCTTGGAGTTCATTTCGGTAAATAGGAAGTGGGAAACCGATGAAACTATCCTCCATCAAATGCTTTCAACTTTTAAGAATCCTCGAGATCCTTTATGGCTTGCTCTTTTCCCCGAAGGAACCGATTTTACGTAAACTTTCTCAGTACATTCCTTTTTTAATTTCTTAGGTTCCAAGTTTGCAAATACTTGCCTGAAGAACATTGCTTGCGTCTTACATCGGTTCATGTATATGATTCTTGAAACAAATTCTTTACGACAAGTACTAACATTTCGTTTTGTCATTTGTTGCAGTGAAGAAAAATGTGAGAAGAGTAAAAAATTTGCAGCTGAAGTCGGATTGCCGGTGTTGACAAATGTGCTGCTACCGAAAACAAGGGGTTTCTGCCTTTGCTTAGAAACACTTAGGGGCTCTTTTGATGCAGGTTAGTATGTTGTATGATTAATGGGTTAAATTACTGGCAGTCCCTGTACTATAGGCTTTAAGCTATGTTATTCTGGACTTGTTTTTTGCCGGTCGTAGTTAAATATCTGACACGGGTATAGTTAGACTTTTCTAAGTTTTTTCTTGTATTTAGAGATCCTTGGAGGTTATATCCTTATATCCATGTGTCAGAAACGGGTACTTCAAGAAAAATGAATAGTTCGAGCAATATAATTGCTTAGGAGCAAATTAGTCCCTGTACTATAGACTTTAGGCTATGTTACTCGGATTCGTTTTTTTCGGGCATAGTTATATATCTGACATGGGTATAGCTAGACTTTCTAAGTTTTTTTTCTTGTATTTAGAGATCCTTGGAGGTCATGTCCTTTTATCTATGTGTTGGATACGAGTACTTCAAGAAAAATGAAGAACTCGAGCAACATAAAGCTTCTTAGCAAATTAGTCCTTGTACATTTAATTTTGAAGCAAATTATTCCTTATGTCATGTTTTAAAGTGACTTCAAAAGAAAAGCGAACAATTTAGTTCTTATCATGTTTTAAAAATACCGAATTTCGGATTTTTTTTCCACATCACTTTAAAACTCAAGTAAACATTTTTGGCCTTTGTTTGTACATAATATATCTTGATATACCCTTGATTGATTTGCAGTTTACGATTTGACTATCGCATACAAGCGCCAATGCCCCTTCTTCCTCGACAACGTATTCGGCGTCGATCCATCGGAGGTTCACATCCACATACAACGTATCCCCATCAACAACATCCCAACCTCGGATGCCGAGGCCGCTGCGTGGTTAACCAATAGGTTCAAAGTGAAAGACGAATTGCTCTCGGATTTCAAATCTCACGGCCAATTCCCGGATCAAAAACCCGAAGAACAACTCTCTACATTGCAATCCTTGCTAAATTTTACAGTGATCATTGCCTTAACAACCATATTCACTTACCTAACATTTTCTTACAAGCTGTGTATGGTATATGTAAGCTTAGCTTGTCTATATCTTGCTTACATTACTCATTGTAAAATTTTCCCTATGCCTCTTGAATTTTGGCCTTTTGTTAAGGGAAAAAAAGATGAATAATTTTTTTTTTTTGGGGGGGATTATTACTAGACATTTTTAATTGCAAGTTACAATAAAAAAGAAAAAAAAATTGCCTTTGAAGTTTGAATATAAATGCATTGCCTTGAATTTTTGTTTTGGTTTAGTTGTTTTTGGTCTAATTTTAGTATTAGCGTAAATTGTGAATTTAGTTCTTATACTCATATTTGGTTAATTTTAATTCTTTATATTTTTCGAATTTTGAAATTTCAATCCTACTTAAACAATAGTAGTTAAATATGTTGGGTTAAATTTTGCTATTAATAGATATACCGTGAATTTAATTTTCTTTCTCCAATTTTTTATATTTTTCAAATTTAAAATTTAAGTCCCGACTTAAACCGTAGTCGTTAAACCTATAACTACAATAACATGATGTTTTTAGTAATATTTGAAAGTAACATGTTGACATGATCTTTTTTAATCCAATTCCATTTTGTGAACCGATATTCTATCCGGTTCCCAATCCAACTAGTAGTAAAACCAACATATCAAAAAAATTAAAAAATATAAATTATATTTACCAAAATTATATTCGTGAAATTTTTGAATATTTATCCAACACAAAATAATAAAACGAAACGACAAGGAACAAAGTAAAATGGCTACAAATATCTACTAACACATGTTTTCAAGAGACAAATTTATAAAAACCACCTCGTCCATCTTCAACCATACAAACATGAACAAGTGTTATATGTATATATACATATATATATATATATATATAAAAGATAAAAGCATGAACAAATATACAGAAAAATATGGGAATTTTTTTTTTAAATTTCCTTTCAAAGGCCTTCGGCCATACATGGATCATTGGCTCAACAGAGCATTTTTTTTTTCCTTTCTTTTCGCTGCTTTCTAATACATTTTTCAATTTTCTCTACATGAAATCAAGCCCTATTTTTCTAATCGAATTTGGGGCCAAACACAATGAAATTCTATGCCTAGGGCACATACCATTAAGTGCCACTTTTCCTACACTGAAAAACCCTAAAAAAAGGGGTAGCTTTGGATATGCTAAAACTGCTTATATTTTACAGACAATCCTTTCAAACCCGTATTTCTTGAAAAGAAACTAGTTCGAAACCGATTATACCACGAAACCTTGGTCTCGCCGAAGCCGGTACATTGGCCGTCACCTTCCTCTTCGCTACTAAAGAGAGTTTGGTCCGAGCAATCTAGTGATGCTCCGCATGCTAAATTATACGATTGACATGCCGAATGGCATACGCGTAGTCTGTTGTCCCAATCGTTATCGCATTTTTGGATCGAGATCTGGTTAAGGAAAACAAATAAGAGATAAGAACCTGAAACTGAAATGGAGATAAGATAAACAATGGTAAAGGTATCATGGAGGCCTCTGTATTAAAAGTCAGATTGCATTTTGCCCCCTCTACTAAAAAAATGGGCAAATTAGTCCTTATACGTTAGAGCAAATTGATTTTTTCTGTTAAAAATTTCATCCATTTCCCCTATTAAAAATTAGAGCCAGTTTTTAACAGTAAAAATAGATGACAGAAAGATTAATTTGCTCTTTGATCTAACGTACATGAGCTAATTTGTCAATTTTTTGAGTAGAGGAAACAAAATGCAATCTGACTCCTAGTATAAGAGACTCCACGGTACTTTTACCGATAACAACTAGGTAAAAAAACAAATGCTTGGAAATAGAAGAGCTAGGGGGTGAGCTACTTTACCCAGCAGGCCAGTCGCTTGGCAGCTGCATCGCAGTAGCTGCTCCCAAAGACATTATTAAACAACTTTCGAGCACCGCTAGGGAATAAACGGTGGTAATTAGGCATGACAACGACTTCTTCTAGCTGTTGTAATATACTTGCCTCGCTTGGGGCGCAATGTTGCCCGGATAACTCCCTCTCTAATACATCTTTGCATACCGAAAGACTCGAGAGAAGAGTCGAGCTGTTCTGGCACGTGTAGCCTGCATAGTCAGAGCAGCGGAACTCACAAACTCCATTATCACAGACACCACCGTGGAGACTGCATTGTTCATCGCAAACGGCTGGTGTATAATTCCAAAGTAAAATGGTAAGAAAGCGGAAACATGAAAGGGAAATATGGCATTAATTAACTGCATTTATCCCAACATTTTTTATAATGAAATGAAAACATCAAGAGGAGTCTATGAGTGTCTTAAGCATATTGAAACAGCACTCGAAGCTTCATTTCGTTTTTCTTGAAAGAGGAGGAAATAATAGAAAGAACAGATCTCATATATGCATGCTTAACTATGCGGGAAAAGATGCTTCAAAAGGAGTCGGTGCAAAGAAACTAGAAGAAAAATGGCGGGTATCTATAGTCAAAACAAGTAAACATATTACCTGTGGAGCAGTCAATGCCAGTACGACTGTTTTCACATTCGCATACCCCATTTGGCAGGCACTTTCCACGCCCATTACAATTGCTGGGGCAAGACCCTGAACATTATATAACACGAAGACCAGAAAAATAACATCAGTTTATTTAAAAGAATTAGCTTGGAAGAGATTGGACATACCGTGTTTTATCTTATACATAACCAAATAATAAAACCAATAAGGATCGTGGAGCTCACTTTTACTGCAATCATGACCATGAAACCCCAAAAAGCAATGACATTTTCCGTTGACACAGTCACCGTTAAAGTTACAAGAATTTGGACATTGCCCGGACATGGAAACAGTGCCAGTGCTACAGAGTTCGTGGTAAGCAGGACAAATCAGTTCACCTACAGATGGAAACATCGAACGAAATTATTAGTGTCTATATACTAGATCCTACTGACCGAAATGTTGGGTCATCGAATTTACCATTAAAACCAGGGAACTGAACTGGTCCACCGGATTTAGGACACACTTTCCAAATACCATCCACAGCAACCTAAAAGAACAATTTATTAACACCAGCCTTAACTTTTACTGTTAGAAATCGAAGTCTTTGCTTCACAAGCACCAATACTTACCTCTAATGAGTTATTTACACATCTGTGCTGGTAACAACCGTTTCCTTGGGTCACGGAACCCCGCACAAAACCAGTACGTACTAATGATGAAGCCATGCACCTACATAATCACGAAAAGAATACTCATCAGCCATTGTTTCAAAAGTTCTAACTATATCGAAGATAAAACGGAAAAGTTTAAATGGAGCCCCCACTTAAGCTTTTTTGGGGTTAAAACTCACCTGGAGTTACTCCCTCTTACTTCACCTAACATTCTATCTGGGGCCCTTGCACTATTAGTATCGGTACAAGATCCATCAGAATAAGCCACAAAGTAAGTGCAATAATCAGCCAACGAAGATTGACCACCTGCAAAAGTCGATAACAAAGTTCATGGACTCACGAGGACAAGTTGCATGCAGAAAAACCGAAAATACACCTATTTTTCAATCCCTGTAGATAAGGAATCCAAGTTGCAAACAAAGAACATACCCTTGTTAGCTTGAGGAAAATACCGAGCCCATTGAGGTAGGTCACCACTATAATTTACAATAGGGCAGTAACCCTCGGCCTCCCGGTTATATGTACAGCCAGATAAATTGGTTGTATTGCAATGATATGCTCCCTTCCAGAGATTGCAAGGGGAAGTAACGAAATCCGTTCCTTGGTTACGACCCCAATCGAGACGATCCGCCATGCTATAGTTAGCTTGATACCATCCACTATCCTCCAACAACGCCAGAGTCATTTTTGAAACTACCGATCTCGTATCCACTGATCCCGTCATTATCTCATTCATCAAAAGCCTTTTTTCCCAATGAGATCCTGCAGCCAAGTCATCACTCGAAACATTAAGGACCAAACTACTACGGACCAATGCCTTGATAGACAAGGGAGAGGCAATAATAACGGAGACAGAATCAAATACCTGATGTGCCACGTCCTCCCCCATCTTCTAGCTCTAAGCCAGTAAAATTTTCCGAGAATGCCTGTCAATTAAACTATCATCAACTATTTGTTCAATCTTTTTCGTTGTGTTTTTATCAATAATCTAAAGCCATGAAACTCCGGTCAACAAAGAAGTTAACAATACCCCATAGTGATGTCGTGAATGCATGACAACACGTGGAAGCACTACACGAGTTACCATCCTACCAAGCTTTTCATCCATGGTTTGTACAGTAACCTGCAAAAGCACAAAGAGATAACCATGTGATAGTGAGGCTCTAAAACTTTTCATAAAATACAGAGATGACGTACACATACAAATTACAAAATACTAAGTGTGTTACGGAAGTCCGATTTCAAAGGCAATGAACGAGTTCACAGTACATTCCATGCAATTACCTGACTTCGCCTCCGTTTTCTCTCATCCCTAAAATGAGCAAAAGCATGCGGATCAAAGCCAAGAACATGCATAACCTGGA
The DNA here is from genome assembly GCA_025698515.1 of Gossypium sturtianum. Taxonomy (NCBI): domain Eukaryota; kingdom Viridiplantae; phylum Streptophyta; class Magnoliopsida; order Malvales; family Malvaceae; genus Gossypium; species Gossypium sturtianum. The sequence goes on from CM046948.1 coordinate 162,068,730, forward strand.
TTAAAACAACCGTGGTGTTTAGGACACACAATTTCCTTCTATACTCTTCCAAATTCATAAAATTAACACCATCAAACCTCGTGGATAAGTGTAGCTGAAAGTAAAGTCTCTGCTTCAGCTGTTAAATGTCGAGGAGCTACATTCACATGACCTACAAAACAGAAGTACACCATTGCTTTTTATTTTAGATTTCTACTGCACACAACAGCAACATTTGAAGGGCCAACAAGAAATTACCAGCAATTGCACGGCCCCATTGGTCACGCTCACATGCTACAGCCCATGCTAAAGTGTTGCCAGTGGTAGGTCTCGTAGTAACAAGAAGGACCAAGTCTGCACCGGCAACACCATCTGCAGGGAAAGATAACAGTAACAAAAGAATGAACCCGATAGGAAAATGCTCATGGAGGCCAATATCATGTAAAAGTACCATAGAGGCCCTAGTAATGGAAGTCAAATTGCATTTTGCTCCCTCTACTAAAAAATGGGCAAATTAGTCACTGTACATTAGATCAAAGAGCAAATTAGTCCTACTGTTGAAAATTTCATCTGTTTCCACTATTAAAAATTGGTCCTGTAAGTCAGAATGAGCGTGTAACTGTCTGGTTATTGCATGAAATTTTTAACAGAAATGACCAGTTTGATCTTTGATCTAACATATAGGGACTAATTTGCCCATTTTTTGAGTATAAAGGGCAAAATACAATCTAACTCCTAGTACAGAGTCCTCCATGATACTTTTTAACTTAATATCAAGTTATGAAACTGCAAACAGATACCTTCAACATATTCACGAGGAAGCTGTACGCCCCCGTCTTGTCCACACGCAGAATATCCACTCAATCTCAAGTTCCCTCTCACAGGCTCTACAGCCAAGGCTCTGTTGAACCAGTCAGCTGTCTGCCCTAGAGCCTTCATTAAATTTCTTTCGAAAGTTAGCTTCAGCCCAACCATAACTCAAAAAAAGCAAATTCATTTATAGAATGTATAAACTCAAACCTTGCGAAGGCGTTGACGTTTGTCCTCCCTAGATATATCATCCAAAGTACAATTATACCAACAATCACCATAGATTGGAGGATCACCATGAGGATTACATGAGGGCGTGCCAGTTGGAGAACTCAAAGGCGGCTCCCCAAGCTGGTAAACAACAAAAAACCCGAAATTAGACCCACAATCATAACCATAACTACAATGCTAAAGACATCACAAGGACACAATAACACCGACCTTCACAATGTCACCAACTCCTCGACAATCTCTATCCTGCGAGTGACCAACAGCATCGTAATTTAAAAATATTCTTATCGGTTGTTTAACATCCTTCGAATGCTTGAGCAACTCAGGAATCCCAAGCAAAGACCTTCCTTTGTGATGTCCAATACCAGGGTGCTCATAAACTTGAGGGGTAACTGAATAAACCTTTCGACCCGGTCGCCTCCTCTCTTCAACTATCTGGTCATGAATACATGAATGTGAAACAATGTTTTTACTACTTCCTCGTCCCCGGCTTTCCCATTGCAGATCGTTTCGCTCCCGAAGCTTACCGGTAGCAGCTTCGAACCATAACAATATCAATAAAATCTGCAGTACAGATTAAAATAAAGCTCAAACAAGAAACCCCATAAAACTAAAACCAAAAAGGCAAAAGAAAAAAGAAAACTATATGCAACAATGGATCTAATAAAAACCAAACTAAAAGTAGCAAATACTTTGATTAAATTTTTGCAAATCATGGCCTTCACCCCCTAAAAAGTTTCAAATTCAAATAATTCAAAAGCAATAATTTTCAAATTTCTAAATACTAATTCGACTAAAAGCCCAAAACGAAAACCCTTAATGAACAGCTTCCAAAAAGGAAAGAAATCCCCCCCAAAAAAAAGGTTACAAAAAGTAATAAAAAAAATCAATAAATATAAATAGAACTATAAAGAATCCCCAATGAATCACATCTTTAAATGAAGAAAATTTTTAAAAAACAGCAAATTTCTAATTCTCTCAGTAACCCCAAGAATTCCACAACTTGTTTTAATTTTTACAATTAAAAACCCATAAATCATGCTAGCAATTTTTATAAAATTTACAGTGAAATCGAAGCTTTACCTGCAATAAAACAGCAGCAAATCGAAGCTTAAAATCAAATCTGGTTATGGTTCTTAAACCAAACCGGATTATAACCTCCATGAACCGTTCAAAAAGTAAAGCATTAAACTCTCATAATAATAATTCCCATCAAATCTCCGTCGATTCTCCAATCGGTTCTAAAATCCAGAAAAACAGCTCTTTGCTCCACATTTCTACTCCCAAAATTAAAAGCCCAAAATGAATTTTTTTTTTTAAAATTCCAAAATTTGCAGAGCTTCTTTCGATTTGAAGAAGCCCAAGCAAATATATATGGGGAAAAATATAATGGGATCTAAATATCTTCAAGCTTGTTTTTTCTAAATAGAAAACTGGGTTTTTTTTTCTTCAAACAGTAAATTAATTAACACTGCTAAAAAGGACGAAATTTTCTAAAGCTTTTTCCTTATATTTTTTTTCTGGGTTTTCTCAAAGAGAGAGATGAGAAACAGTGACAGTGAACAAAATTGAAAGAATACAGAGGAGATTATAGCAAAAAATAATAATAATAATAAACAACATAAAATCCAAAGACTGGTGGGGTGGGTAAAACTATATATATATAATATTTATATATGTATATATGTATTATATATTGCTTACTTTTTCTCCTACAGGAGAAGGTGATTATCGAGATAAAAATGGTTTAATTCTACTATTAGTCCCTGTTCTTTTAATATTTATTGAAATGTAGTTTTTATACTTAAATTTTGGTTTAATGCCTTAATTTGGTATGTGAGTTTGAAACATTTTTCTAATGTGGTACTTATGTTATTTTTTGATCCTGGGGTGAAGCTAGAAAGTTTTTTAAAGGGGGCCAAAATTAAATTGTAATTTTTATAATAGTAAAAATGTAATTTCACCATTTTAATAGTCTATATTTTTGTAATTTTTAAAGGATTAAATTATTATTTTTTTCATTTTAAGGAGGCGACACCCTGCCAGCCCCCTAGCTACGCCCTTGGTATGGTACTTGTATTTGTCAATAGTTATACATTTTGATACCTTTTTGTGTTAAATTTAGGTTTTAAAGTTGATTTGATAAAAAATTATAATTAATTAATAATATTAACAATTAACTTTTATCGAATTAACACTAAAAACAAAATTAAGTCACATTCAGTTATTCAATTAACAAATCATGAAAAATCCGAACTTAATAATATCAGTAATTAACTTTCATCAAATCAACCCTAAAACCCAAATTTAATATTAAAAAATTAGCACCGTTACCTTTGGATACGTCAAATATAAGTATCATATTAGACCAAAAAATAGCACAAATACGACATTAAAAAAATGTCAAACTCGAGTACCGAATAATATATTAAACCTTAATTTTTGATAATTATTAACAAACTCTTCCTCCTCTGATCAGTATTGATGATCACTTACAATTGGAACATATAATAATTAATTCCATAATTTTTACATATCCAATTTATTTAATTCGACTTTAATTTATATAACATGAATTTATGTGAATCACGTACAATTTGTAGCTCTTTTTTAGATCCCTATTCAACATTTAATTAAGGCATTTTATAGAAACGCTCCCTCTAATTATTTATCTAAACTATCGAGTCCTTCTGTCACTAAAATCATTAACTTAACTGTTAAATGACACGTCAGATCTTAGATGACATAGTTTAAAAAGAAGTTTTTAAATAAAAGTAGAATGTTGTCACGTAACTTTTGAAAATGTTATATAAAACCTTTGAAAATCTCAAAACCAAATTATTTTCGATACTTATTTTTCTTTAAAATTTTTATTTTAAATTATGTCACATAATGTTTGACATGTTATTTAACGGTTAAGTTAATAATTTTAATAACAGAAGGACCAGCGGTGAAGCCAGAAAATTTTTTTAGAGGGGTCGAAATTAAATTGTAATTTTTACGATTGTGAAAATGCAATTTCACCATTTTAATAGCTTATATATTTATAATTTTTAAAGGATTAAATCAAATTTTTATCATTTTTAGGGGGACGAAGTGCAATTTTATCTTTATTAACTTAAATTTTTTAAAAAATTAAAAGATCTAAATGAAAAATTTTCCATTTTAGGGAGTGGGACCCCTGCCAGCCCCCTAGCTACACCCCTAAGAAGGACTCGATTTATACAACGTTGATACTTTGAGGATGTACTTAAAATGTTTTGAAGTTTAATGACCAATTTAGAACGAAAAACGTAGTTTGGAGATGTCCAATACAATTAATTCTTTGTTTTAATTATTTATTAATTCGAAAGATGTGTTTTAGCAAATTAAAGATATATATATTTGTATTTTATAGATTTTTTTTGGTACATATATTTATGAATAATAATTCATCAATGTTATTTTTTAAAATTAAAATAATAATTTAACTATATTCCATTATTCCTCGGTGTATAAATTCAAACATAAAGAAAGAATCAAAATATTTTTTCATTAAAAAATTCAAATAGGATAAATTATTAAAATCGTTTTCATTCAATAATTAAAAAATATATTGTCAAAGAGAGGTTAGTAGAAATCTTTTATTAAAATCCAAAAGCTTGCATGGAATCTTTCAAAAATATTTAAAAATTGTTATTTTAATTTCACAAATAAAATTAAAAAATAATAAAATATTTTTACTTATTTTTACATATCAATTAAATTGCCATTTTTAAAATTTATTTATAAAATTTAAAAAAATCATCATTAATATATTAAGTAATTATCTAAAAGAGCAAAATTAATAACGATAAAATTATACTTTAATCCCTTAAAAATTTTATTTTTTTTATAATAATAGCTTTTATATTAATAAATGATAAAAAGGTTGAATTGAAAATTATTAATTTGTATTGAATTTCGGTCCGATCAAAATTAATGTCAGTGGACTCTACTGTAATCAACTGTTGCGGTGTCACTTATTGATAAGACACTTTGGTCCCAGATTAAAGTCAAATTTAACATAATTTTTTATTAAATATGTAATTCGATACACAAATTTTGGTTAATTTGATGTAATTATATGAATGGAATTTAAATTATAATATTTATTTATTTATTTTATATTGGATAAATATAATTATTCGTACATGTAATGTATAAATGTATAAATGTATAAATGTGTTACATCGAGAGTTGTTTTAGTGATTTATGACAAAAGATTTATTATGTCTTTATTTGATATAAGTCTCGGATCAATTTTTAAACAATCATTACCCTTTTTCCCTTATAATGTATATGATTAAAATATGCTCAAAGGCATTGTACTCTTTACTTTTCATATTTTAAAATTTAGATCCAATTATTAACATCGTTAAAATCTTTCTGTTAAATTCATTGGGTTGACATTTTGTAATAAATAACACTTACTCGGTAACTATGTAACAAAATAAAAAAACGATGTTGTAATGAACATAAATTTAACATAATAAATTTAAGGTTAAAATATGTCATAAGTCTCTACATTCATCGAAAATTTAGAATTTAATCACTCTACTTTTCAGATTTCAAAGTTCAGTTTAACTGTTAGCACTGTGAACTTTTTTATTAAATTCCAATTAATTACAACATTGATTTTTAATTACATGGTTACCAAATGAGTATTTTATTTTTTATTTCAAAATGTCACACCGACAAATTTAACTGCCTTAACAGTTAGACCTGGATTTTGAAATTTGAAACATAAATGAACTAAATTCTAAATCTTCAAAAGGTACAGGAACTTATGATATAGTTTAAAGCAATTGGGCTTATATTTTTTAATCCGAATAAATAGATGGAAAAAATTCTTCGAAATAAAAAATAAGAGGAGTAAATTTTAAATAAACAAAAAGTAGAGGGGCTTAAAAGCATATTTTTTAACCCATATATAAGATTGGGCAAAATGGATTGTAAATGAGGGAGGATTTGGGATAACTTGAAGGAGTGAAATTGAACATTAGAAAAAGAAAGAAAGATTAATTAAGTAGGAAGCAAAAGCAATGCAAACATTTTAGGTTTCATTTGGTTTTCAACAATGAAAAAAGGCAACTTTTTGAGTACCTTAGTTCTCATGTCACATAAAATTGAAACAAAATTTGATTTTAAGAGGTTTTGTTTGGACATTACGTGAACTACAATTTTGGTTTCAAAAAACGATTCCTATTTTTGTTTGTCAAAAAGGTAACCCCAACAAAATCTCAATCAAGAAAAAGACTAAAGATCCAAGAATATCTCTCCCCAAAGACACACATATATATATATATATATATATATATACCCGTGGTCGAACTGATTAAAATATCGATTTAGCGGTCTAATCAATTCGATTAAAAATTTATTAAAAAATAAAAAGACCCAATTTAACCAGTTCAGAGCCATTCTCTAGATTAATATCTCGGTTAATTTGATCCGATTCAAACATCATTGATATATAGTGGGTTGGTTTTGGATCATTTTGGTTCGAATTATGGGTAAAGTGGTAAAGGTGGGAATTTGTTTAAAGAGGGTGGAATTGAATTAATTTTTTTTTGTGAGGTTAATGTGTAATTTTATTTTGTATTAACTTATATTTTCATTTTTTTAATGGACTAAATCTTTTTTATTTTTTAGGGGCCAAAATGTAATTTTATCATACATTAATTTTTAAAAATTTCATTTACTAGGGGTTTAAAAGGAAAATTTTCCATTTCGAGGTCCCTTTGAATTCGCCTCTAGTTCAAATCAAATTCGGGTTTGGGTAATGTTGGATTTAAGTTGTTTTAGATTCGAGTCAATTGGGTTTCAGGGTTAGGTTTTTTTTCAAGTCTCGGTATTAGGGTTCGTATCATTTTGGGTTCTGGTCACTTTAGGTTTGGGTCATCTTTCACGTAACTTGTTCGGATCATGTTGATTTCAATTTCTAATTCGAGTAGAACGATTTTTTATTTTTTATTATTAAATTATATCTTCGAAATTCTTTTATTGTTATCACTGAACAAATTACTTATGCCATCTTTCGTTTAAGTATTTGCAATCAATAGCCTAGGGGTAAATGAAGTAAAAAAATTTAAGTACCAAAATTTAAATTATAAAATTCCAAAGAGGCCAATAAATAATTTTATCATTAAATTAGTTTATATTTTTTTAATTTTTTCATAAGAGGCCATATATGTCAACTTTAATATCATTTCAGCAATTTTTTCCATGTCCTTAACATATAATTTTGGTAATTTTTTTACCCGAAACCCAAAATCTTAAATCCCAAACCTAAATTATGAACTCGAACCCCAAATCTTGAATCTGTTCAAGGTTCAAGGTTCTGGATAAAAAAATTATAAATATTATGTGTTAACGACATACAAAAAAATTACTGAAATATTATTATAATTAAAAAGGGATGTAGTGAAAAATATCCATAAAATATTTCTCAAAACAATCAGTCATTGTCTTTCTAATGTGTTTGCTCACCAGCTTTTGTTAGAATACAGTTCATCCACCTTATCAACAAAAAGATAAAATTAATTAAGCTTTTAAATTTTGTTTATTTGGTGATTTACCTAACTATAACTTTAAGAAATTGCCCATTTTTTTTTATTTCAGTCTCATTAAAAAAACCCTAATTTAAAAAACAAATTTTTAATTAAATGATTGAGTAACAAACTAATAAAAAAATAACACTAAAATTTGTAGATACAAACCCATGTTTAAAAAACTATTTGAATATGCAAACTTCACAGGCTGTTTTGAACTGGGGACAAAATTGTAATTAAAAAAATCTAATTGGGCCATATCCATAGCATGGACAATTAATTAATGTAAAAAAAAATGTAAACTTTATAGAAAAAATTACATTGGAATTGACTATTTATTAATTAATTAAAAAAATCTAGACTTAAATTCAACGGACCGATTTTTTATTAGGTTAAATATATAATAAGTCCCTGTACTCTTTACAAATTTAGAATTTAATCCTAGTTCAAGTCCAGTAGTTAACACTGTTTTTTTTTTTGTTGAAATTGTTGGTGTGATATTTTGAAACAAAAAAATACTCACTTGGTAGCTATGTAACTAAAAAAATGGCATTGTAATGAACCTGAAATTAACAAAATAATTTCAATAGTGTTAACAATTGGACTCGAATTTAAAATCTGAAAAGTACAGGGACTCAATTCTAAATTTATAAAGAATACAGAGACTTGTGGTGTATTTTAGTATTTTATTATAAAAAGTTATGTTAAATTCGTTTTTTTAGTTTATAACTTCGATTAATACATATTTAAATCAATTATAATCATAATCAAATATTACATAGCGCAATTGAACAAATATATTAAATATAGCCAAAGCCAAATTAGAATAAATTTTGGAAAGGACCCGCACGTGGTGAGAATGTTTAAGCTGGAATATATATGGAGATAACTCACACTTGGTTTACGCAAAGTGAGAGTCGAACATAGGACATTAAAAGGTAACCCTAAGAGCCACCTGATGGCATTTTGCACTTAGACTGTCGAGCTTAGAGGCGACAGATGACCTATTGATTAGGTTATTCCCTAGGAGCTTAGCTGACACAGCCTGAGGATTGGTATACATCCCAACCCATCGGATCATTCACCTCTTTGACTGACTTTCAAAATTTGTCCGAAGGTTTTTCTTTCACAAAGAAAGCCAAGTCAACTTCTCTCAACTGCAAGCGCGACCACTCAAAAAACCGATGATTGTTTGAGTTTGTGCTTCGTTATCCGAAGGGGAAACTCCCGCTCGGGGCCTCAGTCATCGCCAATAGTGCCAAGGCCTTATTGATAACTTGAATTTAAATTAACCAAAACCCAAATTGACATGAATGAGAAGTGACCCAACCCCGAACTTGAAATATCTCAAACCAAAATGATTAGGAAATTTTAAAACACGAATTGACATAATCCAAATAAACCTAACTTAAAAACCAACCCGACTTGTATAAAAAAACAAATGAGCAAATTGATCCTATCAATTTCGAAAGTGAGCAGCTAAGTTTTTTCCAACAATTTGTCATACTTCTGATTATATAATAACAAATTTAGCTCTCAACGTTTACACATTCTATCAATTTGATCATGATTCTAAAAGATTATTTTATTTAAATTTTGATTGATATAACAAAAAATTCTAAAAAAATTCAACCTTTTAAATTTTGTTTATTTGGTCATCAGCCTAACTTTAACTTCAAGAAACTGTCCAGTTGTTTATTTCATTAAAAAAAAAAACCCAATTTTGAAAAATAATTGTTGATTAAATGATTGAGCTACAAACAAACGACACTGAAATTTATAGATAGAACCCATATGTAAAAAACTATTGAATATGCAAACTTCAGAGGCAGTTTTGAACTGGGGACGATTTTTCATTAAAATTGGCATTTAATTATTGAATATGTTTGAGATTGTGGGACTTAAATTTCGTCACTTGTTGAAGAAATAAATACAGTAAAAAATAAAAGGATCTGTGGGGGCGAGAAGTCAATGGCCGTACTTCTACCATTTGACTTTGATTAGAACAGGATTTTTCAACCCTTAAATAGATGTAGTCGAAACTCCTCTTGTATCATTCGTTTTTCAACATTAGTGAATTTTTTTTCCTCTGCTCGTGATTTTTTCTCGAAAGAGTTTTCATATAAAATCTGTGTGTTCTTATTTTTCTTTTCTTATTACTTTGCGATCGTTTTACTGTCATTATCTACGTTTATTATAACAAAGTAATTAAAAAAATTGAATCTAAATTCGATCCAATCTAATTTAAATTATAAAAAATTAACATTTTAAGCTTTTTTTAACTCGAATTTAAATTAATCGAAACCTAAATTGATATGAATTAAAAATAATTTAAATTCAAAATATTTTTAATGTATAATTTGAATTTAAACTAATTAAAATCTCAAAATCACTCAATCAAAAAAAAATTTAAATCTTTCAAACTAAAAATTAATCCAAATCAAATGAATCTAAAATTAATCCTATTAATTCGTCCAATGAAATGGGATTTTTTTTCATATTAAAAGAGAAAAGTTGCTCTTTATTTAGCTTTAGAAAATGGAATATATCCGATTTTTTTAGGTATAATGATAAATTTAATTTTTGATGTTTATATTTTTTGTTATTTTGATCTTATTTTTAATGATTTTGGTTTTCGATTTTTAAAATTAATTAAAGTGTTTTCTATTTTTGGGGTGGGGGAGGAGAAGGCTAACTAGACCTTTAAAATTTTAACAACACTGATATGGTAGTTCACTTGTCAATTTACGTGCACTTCATAAATTTTAAGTATATATATAATTATTGAAAACTTTAAAAATATGTAATTAAAAAAATCCACATTAGTAATGAGGTACGCGTGGACTATCATGTGAGTGTTGTTAAAATTTTAACAGTCCAGATAACTATTCTGTCTAAAAAAAATCAATTTTATTGAATTTTAAAGTTGAGAGTCGTGATAAAAAAAAAACCTAAGTGACAAAATAAATAAATATTAAGGACTAAATTTAACATTATTCCTTTTTATATAACGAGAGAGGATTACCCAAAAATTAAAATCATAAACTAATATTAATTAAAAATTTAATTACAAATATATAATTATTAAAATTCCTTAAAAATCATAATAATAAAAAACAATTCTCATCAGTAATGAAGTACACGTGAATTACCATATAATCTGTCATATAAGTATTGGTAAAATAACATTTCATTATGCTATTTCTATCCAAAAAAATAAATTGACCAAAATTTAAAGGTTGAGAGTCACGGTTAAAAATAAAAGAACTAAAGTGACCAAATAAATAAATATTAAGGGTTAAATTTATCATTATACCTTTTTATATCCAAAAATTAAATTAAAAATATAAATACAAATATTTTATTAATGTAATCATGATTCCTTAAACCTTTTCTCTTTTTTTTTTCTTCTATTACCTTAAGAACACCAAACAAGTTGAATTATAATATGAAATAGGTAAGGGGGGAACATGTTTGTTGAAGGTCAAAACATATAAGTCAACATCTTTCGGTGTTGACAAAATAATATAGCTTCTTTTAAATAATTTTTTATTGGGGGATTTCAATTTTTATCTGCTACCTAGTAACAATCTATACCTCTCTTCAATAAATAAATGAGAGGATAACGCGCTTCAGCGCTATTGAACTCACGTCCTCCTATATTAATAATAATACACATATCAATCGAGCTAAAACTTAATCGGCTCTAATATTAATAACCCAGCAATTACATTTCATTATCTGTTCATATATTAAGTAAGTCCAATTTTAAGACACTAAAATTCTTTTAATTTGTGAACTTTATAAAATGTTTTGAAAATTTTGAAATATGGATAGGCTGCCACGCGAGTTGTCACACATCAACAGGAAAGGCGGGAGAGGGCTCAATTTAAAAAATTACTTTTTTACCCTTTAAAGATGTATAATATTATATATTAATAAAAGTAAAATTGTACTTTGGCGCCCAAAAATGATAAGGTCTTAATTTAGTCATTTATAAATTTATAAATATATTAGCTAATACAATGGTGAAATTGTATTTTAACCCTTATCAAAATTTATCATTTAATTTCGATCCCCCAACAAAACTTTCTAGCTTTTGCCCCTACACAGCAGTGCCATTAAAATGCTAACGATTCAGTTAACTTTTTATCTTAAAAAAAAAAAAATTGGACTAGATTTTAAATGTTGAGGGCTAAAATGATTAAAACAATCAGGGCTAAATTTATCATTATATTTTTTTTTGTATGATTGATATTTTAATAATCTGACAATTGTATTTTCATGTTCTATTCACACATATTATGCATGTCAAGTTTTGAGCAAATTGAAAATGTCAAACTGATTGTTTTACGTAAAATAACTTTTCAATCATTAAATATATATGACATAATAGATATATCAGACTGATTTGAAAATTTACATGCATGACAAGAACAACTATATCGACAAATTCAACACATGAAAAACTAAAATAGTTTTGCATAAATGTATCGCTCCCTTAAGTTAATATTTAATGCATCGAGAGTAAATAATTTTATACATTGTGAATCAGATGTTAACACGACGTGTAAAAATTTTAAAACAAATTTTTATTTTACTTTAATATATTATCACTAATTCAATCACAATCAATAAAATTATACAATTTTTTGGTAAATTATAAAAGGAGGGCAGAGCCCAAACAGCAACGCTACTAGAGTAACTCAAACTCAAATCACATTTGGAGCAATGAACATCCTAACTATCAAACTAACACGGATTCAATAAAAGTATACATTGAGAATTCATAAATATAGACCTTATATTGAAAAATAAAAGTTTACTATGCTTTTGGTGCAAATTAAATATCATTAATATGATCATATATCATAATCCATCAACCCCATGCTTTATTAACAAAGGCAAATCAGGCCTAAAAGCATTGAAACCAAGACCTTTTTTATTATTTTATCCTTCAATTTTCAATTTTCAATTAAATTGTAATTTTTTTCAACGTAAAATTTAACTATTAAAATTTTAATGGCATTAACGTGGCAATTTATATGACACTTTACGTGTATTTTATTGATGACATAGATTTTGTAATTTTTTTTTAAAATTTTTTAAATATTGTAACAATTTTAATTTTTTATGAAATATATGTGAATTGCCACGCGAGTGCAATGTCAGCGCTGTTAAAATTTTAATGGTTCCTCTTACATCTAAAAAAAGGAATTTAACTAAATTCTGAAGGTTGGTAAAAGTGACAAAAGTTAAAGGCTAAATTTATTATTATACTTTTTTTTCAAGACTTTTTGGTATTTAATAGCGCTACACTAGATCATGACTCATGGTTCGACTAAATTCAAAGTCGAGGCAAGTTAGACCCCAATGATAGGCAAGACAGAGCCTAAGGAACACCCAAAGCTTTAGAAAAATTTAAAATTTTAATTAGACCTTTCAAAAATTTTAGAAATTCTAATTAAGCCTTTCAAAAGGTTTAAATTTTAATTAGATCCTCCAAAATTTTTGAAAATTTTCATTAATATTCTCAATTTTTTTTTAAATTTTAATTAAACCCTTAATATTTTTGAAATTTTTAAGTAGGCCCCATCCCAAATTTAATGGCACGTTTCGCCACTAAATTCAAAATCGAGTTGAGTCAAACTCCAAAGCATTAAGCAAAACTCTCTCAACAATATTTTCTCTACTCATAGAATTCAAACTCGAAATCTTGCTTAAAAAAATATCGTACTCCTTACTTCACTCACTACCCAAGAGATCACATTAAGCAAACGTAAAAATCTCTTTTCAAACTTCCCTATTGAAATTCTATTCAAATGGGGTTGCTTTGATTTCTATGGGTAGCACTTGCAATTTGTCATTTCCTTTAAAATGTTTGGTATGCCTTAAAAAAGTTGTATCATGCCAAAAAAGTTCCCCAGATTTGAGCCATTTTTATGCTCTTTCTTTTTCCTTTTTTTTTAAGTTTCTCTTTGATAATGTGCTTTTTTTCTTTGTACTTTTTAGCTTTGAATGTGTTAGGTTACCTATCACCATTTGAGATTTGCCTATGGATCTTTTTGGCTAACAAGTGAAATAGCAAAGCCAATGGTCTAAACATAGCTTCATAATTGGTTCATAGGATCCATATTTAGAATTCCAAAATTCAAATTTCTAACAAGGATTCAAGTAAGACCAAATTAGATTAGAAAATTCATAGTATAAGGACCAATAGTAGAATTTGACCTTTTAATTTTATATTCAAACCCTGTTGTTGGTCTTTGTATTTACGTAAGTTATGAATTTAGTCTCTGTATTTTAATTTGGTCAATCAGTCAATGTACTTTTCGAGTTATGAAATTTCAGTCCTAACTCAAACGGTATTGTTAAATCTGTTTGGTTAAATTTTGCTATTAGTCTGACAATATGCATATAGTTGTATATTTAGTCCATGTTCTCTAATTGAATTTTCAGATTTCAGATTTTCAGTATCGACACAAATAACAACCATTGAATCAATTAATAGGCTTTTTCTAGCAAGTTGACTTGGCATTACACACACAGTTGGAAATACCATAACGCAATTGTTATAATAAACGTCGATAATGACAGTAGAATGACTGCAAAGCAATAAGAAAGAAAGATAAGAACACACATATTTTACGTGAAAAATCATTGTTGAGAAAAACCACGAGCAGAGGAGGAGAAATTCACTATGTTGAAAAACACACGATACAAGAGAAGTTCGACTACATCTATTTAAGGGTTAAACAACCCTGTTATAATCGATGTCTAGTCCTATACGGATTCTCAATCCTTTGCCCCCACAAATCCTCCTATTTTGCCTCTCTATTTTATTTCTTTGACAAATGACGGGATTCGGGTCACATAACTTTAGCAGCAACTTAATGAATTTAACAACAATCATTTGGTCAAGACTAAAATTTTAAAATTCAAAAAGTATATAAACTAAAAATAACTAAAATTAAGCATAGAGACTAAATCCAGACTTTACGTAAAGTATAAGAACCAATCATAGAATTTAACCTATATATTATTAATACGAGGAAAAATATTATGAGGGATTGGGATTGAACCTTTAGAAATAGATAATGGTGGATGGGGTACCACAGCCACAATGCTACAAGCCAAACTAAAACAGAAAAAAAGCTGCATGAAATTATTTAAAGCAAGATAGGGCCATCCAATAAATTCAACATGGTGCTGTACCTGATTGTTTCCTATTTATTTTTTGGTCCATAAAGTTTTACAGATCACGAAAATTAATCCTTCCAGGATTCGTTACCATTCCTTTTAATAATATTGTCTCCATAATCTAAATTCAAGTGTTTTTCCCTTAAAATGCAATGTACCTCGTTACTGTACCCCATACTTATTTAAGTTTTATATATATTCCCCACCAAACCCAAATAAAAAAGGAAAATAAAATGGTTAAAACATGCCACAAATCCTTGTACTCGTCGTAAATTTGGAATTCAGTCCTTGTACTTTTATTTCTAGGTATTTCAAAATTCAAGTCGAACTGTTAACACTGTGAAAATTATTTTCTTAAATATAAGTTCATTACAAGGTTATTTTTTAAAATTACATTGTTACCAAATGAGTTTTTTTTTTTTTTTTTAATTTCAAAAGGTCATACCAACCACATTAACAAAAAACAACTTAACAGCGCTAGCACTTGGACTTGAATTTTGGAATTTGAAAAATATAAAGATTAAATTTCAAATTTGTAAAGAGAACAGGGACCTATAGTATATTTTAACCTAATAAAATCACAAACATTTATGAAACCTCACCATTTTTGTATTTGGTTGCAAGTGGTTTTAGACCTTAGGAAAGAGCCCCAAATTTTTTACAAAGGAGCAGCACCACATTGGCTAGTGAACTTAAGAGGGAGACAAGTGGGTCTAACCTAACCTGGATGCTGCCATATATTTCTAGTCTTAGCCCACATGGAAAACGGGTGGTCCCAAATTGTGATGGGATGACAATTCTCACTTTTGAGATAGCTTTTTCCATATTTGTTTCATTTTTTCTTGCAATTCTTGATAACCCCAAGTGTCATTTTTCATGTCTTTTCAATTTGAGCCACAATTGAATTATAATTTTAGGTAAACTGGTCATTAAATTATTAGTAAGTTTACGTTTTGATCACTCAAATTCAAAAAGTTATAAAATGATCACTGAACTATTCGAAAGTTTTCATTTAGGTCACTGAACTATTTGAAAGTTTTTGTTTTAAGTCATTGGACTGTTAAGTTTTTTTTTAGGTCAAACTAGTGAGCTCCAAGCAATGATACGATGACCGATACGATGGACCAATACTAATCGATGAATAGAAGAGCATACCTTTGATCCAAGTCGATCTTGGTTTGTAGATTTATGACGTTCAAAGCTATTTCATGAAAAAAAATTGAATTGTAGAAGAGAAGGGAAAGTAGAGCTTTCAATTGGTGTAGGCAGTGCGAATAAAGAAGGTCATACAATAGTGATTTTAACAACTCAGTGACTTCAAAGCAATATTTCAAATAGTTTAGTGACAATTTTATAACTTTTTTAGTATGAGTGACTAAAATGTAAACTTACTAATAATTTAGTGACCTTTGGTGTAATTTACCCTACAATTTTTAAGGAGGCTAGATGCAAATTTATCATGGCATTAACTTATAACTTTATGATTTCTAGAAGGACTAAACCACAATTTTTTTTTTTATCATTTTGGAAGGCCAAGGACCTACCTCTGGCACAGTTATCTCCTATTGTTAATAGTACTTATTATCTTGATAGAAAGCCCTCTTGTAATACTTCTTTGACGCTCTAGTCGGTTTTTAATGAATAAATGAAATTTGAGATTAATTTAAAATTCGAGCAATAATTCAAGGATTAATAGTGAATTTAACCATTTCCTTTAATTACATGAAAATCAAAATTAAATTAGTCTAATTGCATCCTTTCAAACTTTGCTTGGCCAATATCCTATTTTACCAAATAAAGCCGATTCATGCAACCTACAACTTTAAAAGAGTTTAATGCTGTATTTTTTTGGTCCACTAGGCTCATGAATTAGCCTTTTTCATCCCTTGCAAGAAATTCAAAAGGTCCCTAAATTATTAATCAGTTTACATTTTTGTCACTTTACTTCAAAAATTTACAAAATAGTTATTGAACTATTTGAAAGTTTTTATTTGAATCATTGAATTATTTAAAAGTTTTTTTATTTAAGTCATTAGGTTGTTAAGTTTTTTTTTTTAAAAAAATTCGGCTATTGAGTTCCAAGTAACGATTCGACAATCAGTACCCACCAACGAGTAAAAGAACATACCTTATATTCAAGTCAATCTGACAATCATTGTTGGAGATTAGAGAAAAAAGGTGTTTGGATTTTGATTTGCAGATTTGTGATGTTCAAAGCTATTTCATGAAAAAAAAAAAAACTAAACTATAGAAGAGAATGAGGAGAGCTTTCGATTAGTGCAGGCGGTCTGAAAAAAGAAGGTCATACAACAATGATTTTAACAACCCAATGACTTAAATGGAAACTTTCGAATAATTCAGTGACTATCTTGTAACTTTTTAAATTAAGTGACTAAAACATAAACTTATTAATAGTTTAGTAACATTGAGTGGAATTTACCCAAAAATTTAAATACATTTCATAAAAAAAAAAGTAACTCAAAAAACACAAAATCAAAGAATCTATTTATGAAAAATATTTGTACACGGCTAGTAACATTTTTAAACTCCACAAATAATATTAGAGAGTTACACGTAAATTTTATAGGGGTATAATAAAATATTTAAAATATATATTTAAAAAATAAAAGACAAATGTCAATTTTTTAAAATTACTCGTAAAATAAAAAATATAATACTATCAATATATTAAATACTCGATCTTTTATGTATAATTGGAGACAATGTTTTAAACCCAGAAACCAAATGGGTATTTCTTACAAAACAAGATAAAAGAAAACACAACAAGAAGCTCTTTGCCGACATTATTACAGCAAAGTTACATTTTTGTGTTGTTATAAATGTAAAATTTTCTATTTTGGCTATATAAGACATAGACAATTTGGATTTCAGGTCCTACATAAAAATAATAATAATAATAAAGGTTAATTCATTATATTGTAATGTGGAAATTCTGACATTACAAGAGAACATGGATGCCATCTAGCTGCCATTAGATTAGAATAATCTAATCAAGTGGTCAAATCATCCAATGGTTATAAATGGCTGTTGAAATGATGTTAATAAAACAAAATTATTAGGTTACAAGGATCCAAATAAATTTATTTTATGCATAATTAAGAGATATTTTTTTTTTATATTGGTGAAAATTTTGGTCTCTGCCGATTGATGTATGAATAATGTTAAAAATATATAATTATTAATATTTTCAAAATCGGTACCGATTGAATATTTGTTAGGTTAAATGATAAAGAATTTAATAGCTCTTAAATAAGATCTTAAGTTCAAGCCTCGTGAATAGAAAAAACAACATTGAAAGAGCTTTAATCGCAATCTACTATAACTATCGGACACTGAAAACTCTTAAATAAGAGTTGGTTGCACCAAGCATCCCCAAACTATGACCCATATTTTAAATCGGTCTTCAAACTTCAAAATGTTCTAATTATATTCCCAAACTATTGGGTATTTCGTTATTAAAACCGTTAATTTAACTGCTAAAAATAAAATATAATTTGGTGTGTCATTTAACAGATGAATTAACGGTTTTAATAATAAAAAGACCTAATTGATATAACTAAGATATAGAGATGTAATTAAAATAATTTAAAATAGGAGATAACCCCTCAAATAATTATATTGATAAAATAATTTTGCTTTCAAGTTTGAAAATGTCGTGACAAGTGGCTGAAAAATCCACTTTGAGAAATAATTAAAAATCAATAAAAAGCATGCAAATGGAGGAATTATTTTGATGTTTTGTTCTAATACTCCACTAATAAATTTTACTAAATTTAGGAAAATTTTTTTGGGCAAATTAGTGGGATAATATTTGCTTTTGGATTTTTTTTTTATTTTATTTTTTGCATTTATATATATGCATACAAATGAAAGTGGAGTGGGTATTAGATTTGCTCCCACAACCTTTAATAACAAAATTTATGATTATACCTAATTTCGGATTTAATCCAATTCAAGCAATCATCTTTTAAAAATAATTGAAAATTTAGTCTATAAAGTCTTGGCTAAAATGATAAAATCGAGGTTATGGGAATTTCAAGATTTTAGTTTCGAGTCCTACCCTTATAAATATGAGGATTTTCTTCTAAATTTAGTTAGTTAATTTGAATTTAAGTAATTGTTGAATTAGTTATTTAGTTCAGTACTTTTTATGTTAGTTTTGATTATAATTATTGATATAATTGTAAAGAAAAAAAAGCTCGAGAGTTTGACTAAATCAAGGTAACTTAAACTAGATCGGATGGTCATATTAATTAGATCGGGAACCAGTCGAGGTTCCAGTCCGAAGAGGGACTTTGAACCCTCTCTCCACTATATTTAATGAAATAAATGAGCCCAATTATTTTGATCTAATTCTCATTATAATCCTATATCCAAATACATCTTTTGGACCAAAATAGTTTTATAGAATAATTGGGCTATACAGCCCAGTAAAAGTGATAGCATTTTAAGTTTTTTATGTTAAAATATGCTCTAAGCCCATGTACTCTTTGCATATTTAGAATTTAGTCCCTCTACTTTTAAGATTTAAAAATTCAAGTCCAATTGTTGACATTGTTAAAATTCTTATGTTAAATTCAGGTTCTTTACAACATTTTTTTGGTACATGGCTACTAAGTGTGTATTTTTTTTCATTTCAAAATGTTACAATAGTGAATTTAACAAAAGAATTACAATAACGTTCACAACTGGACTCGAATTTTGAAATACGAAAAGTACATAAACTCGGAGCAATTTTTTTTTAGTTAAAAAACACAATAATTTATGAACATATTTAAAAGTGTTTGAAGGATTAAAACGAAAAACAAAACAAGCTAAAAGAAAATAGACCAAATTTGTGTAAATATAGGGTAATGCTTTCAATTTTCAGTTGGGGCAATGGGTCTTCAGGTTGTTGTGTGGGCACATTGTGAATTTATAGCAATTCAAGCTTAAGGAAATGTACTAAGGATGGTAAAATCCGAACCGTTTTGTGATTTTGTATTAATTCAATCTAAATGACGAGTTTTTTTTTTTTTTTAAATGGATCTACGTGACAGAGTGGGACAATTGTAATAAAATTACTATTTTATCCCTTAAAATATTTGGAAAATTTTTCATATTACACATGAATTTCAATTTAATGTGTAATTTGATGCATATATTTTGATTTAGTGCAATTAGACACATGAAACTTTGGTTCAGTTGTATACATTTAAATAAATCAACAAATTAAATTAATTTTATGTTGAATAAATATAATTATTTGTGTATGCAGTATATCAACAT
Source organism: Gossypium sturtianum (assembly GCA_025698515.1). NCBI lineage: Eukaryota > Viridiplantae > Streptophyta > Magnoliopsida > Malvales > Malvaceae > Gossypium > Gossypium sturtianum. The sequence goes on from CM046948.1 coordinate 162,088,811, forward strand.
AAAATGATGCTATATCAATAATTATATTAATAATTTACGAGAATTTGATCAAATAAAAAATTACATGTATAAAATAGCAAAAAAATCAAAGTTCATGTGTAGTTTTGAGATTTATCCCTAAAATAGTTTATTTATACTAAAGGATATGTTTGATAAACTATTGAATTTTTTATTTCATTGAAAATGAAATTTTTCGATGTTAATATTTTAAATGTGTCTGATAATAATATATAGAGGTGATCATGGGTTGGGCTACCCGGCCCGACCCGACGGTCCGCCCGAAAAATGGGAGGGTTCGGGTAAAAATATAGGCCCGAAATATAGGTTTGGGCAAAAAAACGAGGCCTGTTTAGAAAATGGTCCGAGCCTCGGGTAAAACTTTCCGAATTATATATTAAATATATATTTTATTTTTAATCAAATATACTTTTTAAATTTACATATTTTTTATTTGTTTTAAAATTTTGTATTTAATGAAAAAAGCTAAAAAAAAATTAATATGGCCCGGGCCGGGATAGGCTCGGATTTATCAATTTTCTTTCGGGTCGGACTTGAACAAATTTCTAGGCCCATATTTCGGGCCGGGCCGGGCTCATGCCTAGAAAATGGGCCAAAAATTTTGTCTAGGCCCGGCCCATGATCACCTCTAATCATATATATATTTTTACTTAATATAAGATTTTAAAATAAGTAAGTAGATAATCATTTGTCACTTAATATAAAGTCGAGCAAGAATGAACGAGACAACCCGGGTCCAGCTCGGATAAAAAGTAGATTGGCACATGGGGGTATGGGACCATTTAATTATTTTAAATTAAGGTTAGTACACTTAGTAATGTTAGTAGTTTCCTTTTGTTTACAAATAGGGAAAAGTAGGCAAATTATCACCCACACAACTATCCTACAAATGCACAAATTCACCCATCTTTATTACAATGTCTGAATTTTCTTGCCCTTAAATGTACTGTTGGTGGTGGTGGTGGGGACACTCAACTTTCAAACTTCATGACTTTGTTTCAACTTTTTTTTCAATTTGGTCCTTGAATTTGGATTCCATTGATAACACGAGATTATATCGCATCATCACTTTTTTTTTCTAAAATAAAATTATATAGAATCTAAAAAATACAAAGTAATTATAAAGAAAATTTTAAAATGGGGCACAACACCAGAGTACCACGCTATGATATCTTAATGAAATTCAAATTTAGGGACTGAATTGAAAAAAATTATCAAATTCTATAACTAATGTGGATCAAAATGGAAAAAAAATATATACCAAACTTTTTTTTTCTCTTAATTTTGGTTCTAAAAAACATCATCAACCACTCTGTTATCTTAGTAAATTTTTTAGGGATTAGTAAAAATAGATAATAGCATGGATGGTAAAATAATTTGAACTTGATAGGTTCCAATTCTACCTGATTTGATAACGACAGATTTTATTCTGATTCGGGTTTTAATCAAACCTACACTGCATTATCTCGAAATATTTACCAAATATCATATATTAACTTATAATTAGTTTTAAAATAAAATCGAGTTTGAAATCAAATCAAAACGAAAAATATACAAGTTAAATCAAGTTCGAATCAAATAAAAACCCGTCCAATCCCGTCCCATTGCCATCTCTAGATAATAGCTATATATTGAGTGCTTTTATTAGACCTTGAGAAAAGGCTATAAAAATTTATTGTATTAGTAGCTGTAATGAACCAAAAAGGGAATCTATAATTGAGGGCTATGGATGAATATGTTGGACCCTCCTACAATCCTAATTGCATTGAATTTTCTTTTTTTTTTAAAAAAAAAAATCATTAGCTAAATAATTAAAATTTAAATTAAACCCAAATTTTAATTTATCTGAAATTCGAATTTTGTTATTTATATATTTTAAAGATTTTTTTAAAAATATTTTTATTTAATTAAATATTTTTATTATTTTAGGCTAATAATGACGTTTCCATCATTACCAAGGGCTTGAAAAAAAATTCTTCGTATTAAGGTGATTTTATTCACTTTGATGGTATGGCTATCAATGTATTGGCTTGAATTCTCTTTTACTTCAAAGAGGAAATTAAGCTGCTTCTCTTTTTTTTTTTTCATCTATTTTTATTTTAAAAAATTGACGTAGATAAAATTTTAAACAATAAAAATAGATAAAATTTTAACAAAATGACCTGCTTGCTCCTAAATCTAATTTAAAGGACTGATTTGCTTATTTTATATAATAAAAAGGACAAAATGTAATTCGACTCTTAACTATTGTTGGATCTTCTTGTGTTGCTTGAACTATTAGGGTCTTTGTTTTGTATCGAGCTTGTTAGATGCTTTGTTTTATTCTGAAATTTAACGATTTGATCAATTAACTTTAAAAACTTCTCGAATAGTTAAGTGACTTAAACGAAAACTTTCGAATAATTCACTGATCATTTTATTAACTTTTTATTTAAAGCTGAGTGACCAAAATGTAAAGTTACTAATAGTTTGATGACCCTAAGTGTAATTGACCCAAATTAATCCGATTCAAATTAACCCGATCCAAAACCAACCCGACCCTCTGGCCAAGTGTATGTAATATATGTATACATATGATATATAAGAAGTAGACAAAGGAATAATAAATAAGAATATATACAATTCAAGAAATCCACTTCCCCAAGTCAGAGATACATTCAAGTAAAAGCTTTTAGAAAAGAAGCCACAAAGGGGACTTCTTTAGAGGGTCTCTGTAAAACAGGTTTTGGATTATATCTACATTAAACTACTCTACCAAAATGGAACTGAACCTCTCTATTAACTCGAACTCGAATACTAAACCTACTTAATTAAGAACGAGAAGGATAAACGATCCGCGAATACATATGTTACAGATATCATTAACGAATGTACCGAGGGGGGGAAGAGGATATTACGATACAGAGTATCTGTTAGCATTGGATCGTCTGAGGTTCATTTGCAAACTGTCTTCAATCTCTTTGCAGCCTGAACGAATCCCACAATCACCTGCAGCTCATCCATTTGCTATACCGAGAAAAAGTAAATTTTTGTTAGGTAATCCAACATTGTCCCGAAAACCGTTAAATCCCAAAATACAGTTCAGTTACCTGTGACATGAAATGCCTTTGAACAATATCGACTAGTTGTTCTTTCGACGGATTGGGAATGGCATCCACCTAGGAAATAGCAAAGAGAAAGGATTCATTATACACGAGCTAAAAGGCGGTGCCGGTAAAACCAAGAAGGACGGACTTACAAGATTGAAGTGTCGCCAATATCTCCATAAAGCAGCCATCTCTAGCTTGCTGAGGTCAACTTTCTATAGGCAAATATATATATAACTAACATATTTTTGCAAAACCGATAAAAAGCCAAAAACCGAGTTTTATAAATTATATATACCATGGACCCCTGGGGTGTCGAAACAGAACTCTTAGACTGTGAGTCACAGGAAAGAGACCTGCTCGTAGTTTTGTGAGAAGACCCCACCGATTTATGCGACTTATGTCTTGATCTATGGGACTTTTGAGTGTCATCCGATGCTGGAAATTGAGAGAGAGAGCAAAAAAAAAAAAGTAAGAATGGCGGGACCGATAAAAAGAAGATAAAGAAATGAGACAATGGAGCTTTTTGAAAAAATAGTGAAAGTTAAAGGTGAAAGACACAATGGATCCTATGCACCAACCTCAACTACTTTTCACTAGAGAATATTATCATCCAAAAATCACAATGCCAAAAGCATTTTTAAGTGCTAAAATACTGGTTATCTTATATCACAACCTTAAGCATCATAGCATAATGCTCGAAAAAGAACATAAAAACAAGTAAATTTAGACTCAAACGACAAAAGGGCATAAAGAGAGGCAAAAAAAAGGCTCACCCAAGTCTGATCCGTTCCACTGCATGTTCCCGAACTCAAGGTCGTCATCTTCTTCGTTACCGGTGGGAGCTTCGATTACGCTGAGGGCATTTCGTTGTAGCTTTACTTCAATGCCATTTGTAAGAACCTGGGATTTTATTAATTAGATAAACAAATATCACTAATCACCATAAGCTATAAAGTAAAATGATTAATATACTAATATGGTCCCATTAACAAATCAATTAAACACCAACATTGGGAAACTACCAAACCAAAATAAGATAGAAAATTGAATGATTATGATAGAAAATTTGGGGCAGATTTTCTTGAAAACTAAGTTAACAAAGGTCAAGTTTAGAAATGATTGCAAGCTAGGTTGCTCGGTCTCTTCATTTTCTTTAAGTTTTCGAATGGACCAGATACATTCAGCACTTACACTCAGTAACATGGATTGCAAGTTTGAATGGTTGAAGATAAGCAAACACACACACACACACACACACATACAACTCTTGGGAGATTGATATCCAAGCAGAACCAAGATCAGAATTAAGAACATAAAATATGGGGTTCTTAAACATTTACCAAATCAATTCCAACAAGATCTCAATAATACCCTAAACATGCAATTGAAAAAAAAAAAAGGAATGTCAACATGAAAATAAATTCCTAAAAATTTAATTTTTTTTTTTGAAAAAAAGATGAAATATAAATGCTTTGAAGAAGATTAAAAATAAAGAAACCCCCAAAAAAAAAAAAAAATAAGATTCATTGTACAAATGCAATGATAACATCATACATTAGCTATAAACACTTCAAAAACACCAGATCCATTGATACACACTTACATGCAATCAAAACCCCAAATCCAAAACCTAAAAATTCAAGCAAATTTAGATAATAAAAAGCTAAATTTGCAATTTTATTCAAAATAAATCTTATACAACAGGACATGCAAAATTCAAATTCAAATTTGAATTCACATTATAAACCCAAAAAAAAAAAACACCCAAAATCCCCCCATTTCCATGAAGAATTCAAAAAAGAATTTACCAGCCAATGCCATCCACCAAGTCCAACAGCTTTCTTAACCACACCTTGAAGACCAACAAGAACCGATTTGGTACGGTTATTTCCAGTGACAACCACTTTAGTGTGACGTGGCAACACCGATAGCTCTTCTTCACTACTATCTCCATAGCTCTGTTGTAACTGAGTGAAACCACCGCCATTGACGACGGAACTCTCCATTGTTTCCATCATAATTTTTTCTCCAACTCAGTGAGTCAAATCAAGCGTGTTTTATGGGTCGAAATTACATTGGATCGAAAGATCATGCATTGCTGAATACGTATAAAGTAATTTCGTAAGCAAAAACTAAGAGAAATTAAGGGAATTTATTGGAATTTTGTTGTGTGTGTAAGAAAAAAAAAAAACTGTCTTTTTGAAAGAGAAAAAAGGTGTTTTTTTTTTTCCTTAGTGAGAGAAAAAAAAAACCAAATATGTGAGAGAGGGTGTGAATATTGGTATTTGATTATTGGTTGGTTTCATTTTTTTGGCTATTGATCCCGACGACATGAAATTGACCAATAAGAGAACGACACGTAATCGTTTCAGTGTTTTCGTTTGCTTAATCAAGGAAACGAATGGGAGATAAAAGGGAGAATTTAGAAATTCGTCCCTCTAATTTATAAAAAATAATAAATTAATCTCTTTATTTTTAATTTGTTAGAATTTGATCCACAGTTGGTCGTATATCTGTATTTTCTGAGTTATTCGAATATGCAAATCAGCTTGGAAATTTGAATTCGTTAACTATTCGAGTATTACTATCCAAATTAAATAATATTATCCATCAGATATTCGGATTTGCAAAAACCGATGTCAAATTTTCTAATTATTTCTCAGATCCCTAAATATGCAAAAATCTGAATTCAAATATGCTAAAATTCTTTTTATTTATATATAAAATCAAAATTATAAGGTGGATTTAGATACTTGAATTTTCATTCATTATTTGAATAATAAAATTCCTTTTTTAATTGCATATAAATTGCTTATTTCTACTAAATTTATGCATAAAATATGAGGATCAATTTCTAATAAATTAAAATAAAGGATTTCATTTCTTAATTTTATAAAATAGAAGGATGAAATTCAAAATTAGCCCGAGATAAAAGATGCCGGTTTGTTTGCAGCAGGTTTCCAATACCACTAGCGGTTTTCTTTTTGATTACATAGCGGTTTTGTCTTTTAAGGGGGTTGACTGTTTGACTTGCTGTAAATGATCGGAGTTTGTGGGATTCTTGAAACGACGCTATTGCCCCTATTTTCATATTTCAAACATTTGCTTTTTTTGTTAAATTGGTTATCAGTCCCTATACTATACATAAGTTGCGAATTTAGTCCTTACACTTTAATTTGGTTATTTTTAATTTTTGTGCTATTTGAATTTTAAAATTTCAGTCTCAAACAAATAATAATTGTTAAATTATTAAATTCTGTTATTTCTAAAATCTGATGCCACAAACATTTTATTACATGTTAATGTTTATGTTAGCTCGTTATTTTCATATATTACTCATAAAAAAAAAGTCAAATAATGGATTTAAAATATTGTTATTTGCGTCAAAATTAAAATTTCAAAATTTAAAATGATCTAATTGGAGAGCATAGACTAAATATATAACTTTATACATAGTACATAAATAATAGCAAATTTTAACCAAATAGATTTAACTGCTATCGTTTCTGTCGGGGACAAAGGTAGAAGAAATTAGGAGAGTCATAATTGATTTATAAACTGTTGAAGGGTCAAAAGGAAATTTTATCATTACACTACTTTATAATTGGTTAAAATGTGCCTTAGGTCCTTATGCTCTTTGTAAATTTAGAACTTAATCCCTATACTTTTATTTTTAAGAATCTAATCCTCCACTTTCCACCTTTTAAAATTCAAGTTCAATTATTAACACTGTTATTTTTTTTATTAAATTTGTTAGGTGTGACATATTGGAATAAAAAAATACTCAATTGGTAGCAATGAAATTAAAAAATGACATTGTAATGAACTTGAATTTAATAAATTAATTTTAAAAGTTTTAACAATTAGACCTGAATTTTGAAATTTGAAAAATAGAGGGACTAAATTCATAAAAAGGTATAAAGACATTACAAAATTCCAAAGAATACATAAACTTATAACATGTTTTAATTTTTTTTAAAGAAATCTTTAAAAACAATTTATTCTTTAGGTTTTTTTTTTTTTTTTGAACTAGAGAAGGGCAAAACCCTAACAACAACGTGACTAGCACAACTCGAACTCAAAACAATAAACACCCTAACCATCGGCTCAACACAACGGTTTCATTTTATATTATTTAAGTGCAAGCCCTTTTTATCTTTCTTTCATTCTCTTAGTGTTCAAACAAGATGTTAATTAATGCATTAAAGCACCTTTAATGAAAAATGTGAATAATTTTGTAGAAATTAAAGAAGCTAGCAATAGCATGAAACATTATTAAAGTAAAAACTATGACAGATTGTATTTTTGCTTGATTTAAAATATTTTAATTATAATTTTATTGATTAAAATATGCTTCAAACCCTTGCATTGTTGGTATATTTGAAATTTAGTATCACTATTTTTATTTTAATCAATTTAATCCTTTTTATTTTTTAGAGTTAAAAATACAAATCAAATTATTATCTTCGTTATCAAATTATTCATGTTTTTAAATGAGTTTTTATTATTATTTTAAAATATTACACTTGTGAATTTAATGAAATAATTTCGATGATGTAAACAACTGAATTTGAATTTTTTTTCTTTGGTGAATTATAAGAACAGGGTAAAGCCTGAATCAACAAATGCGATTAGCGTGGCTCGAATCTAAACCACACCTGGAACGGTGAACACCCTGACCATCAGGCCATCACATGGGGTTCAATTAAATTTGAATTGTGAAAAGTAGAATAACTAAATCTCTGGAAATAAAATAAATGCATAATGACAAATTAAGCTCTTAACGTTTACATTTTTATCAATTTTGCCATTATTCTTTTTTTTGAGCTAAAATCGATCCTCAACCTTTTAAAAAAAGGTCAAAGTTGACCATAAATATTCTAAAAAGAATCGAGTTGTTGTTTTTTAAAGGGAATATTAACTAAAATATTAAACTTTTAAAATGAAAGCTCGTATGGCAGTCCACATGTACTTTATGCTCTATTTTTTTTTTTAATTTCATGAACTTTTTTATATATATTTTTTATTTTATAACTTTTAAATTATTTGTTAACATGCAGGGACAAATGCCAAAGGGGCAGGTAAGGGCCTTGCCCCTACGCCAAAATGGTAAAATATTATTTTAGTCCCTTTAAGTTTTTGAAGTTATAAATTATTTTAATGGTAAAAATATACTTTTGCCCCCAAAGATGAAAAAAAAAATAGTTTTATCCCTTTAAAATTCTAAAATAACATGTATATATAGAGATAAAATTGCACTTTGAACCCTTTAAAATTTTATAATTTAATTTTGGCCTCCTAGAGATAAGCTTTTGGCTTTGTCCTATTGACGTAGCATATAGGACAAATAGTGTCATGTTAACATGAAGTGTCGTGCAAGTTGTCATGTCAATATCATTAAAAAAAAGTAATGTTTTAGTTAACATTTTCATTAAAAAAAAAGTAAATTGACTCTTTTTAGAAGGTTGAAGGCTAAATTTAGCTTTAAAAAAAGAATGGGAGTCAATTTGACAAAATATGTAAACGTTAAAGGCTAAATTTATTATTATGCCTAAAATGAAAGGACTAAACATTAAATGTACAAAAAAACAGAGACTTAAAAGCAAAATTTGACCAATTTTATTCGTGTCGGTTCGTTCGGTAATTCGACTATTCTGGTAACGACAAGAGAGAAACGTAACGGAAAACGGGAGTTCACAACGGAGGCCGGTCCCACTTCCCGTGGAAGGCGCTACCTGCCGTCAGCGTTTGTCTTTGTTGGGGCATGGGATAGGAATAGTGATGATGTGATTAATCATTTTTTAGGGTCAATTTCATTATATAGCCCCAAAGCATCATTCAAATTCTAAATTGATCTCAAAACTTAAAAAATATTTTAATTAAGTTTTTAAAGTATTAATATCGTAACAATCAAGTCCTTTTTAGTGGTTAAAATATTCCATCAATCCTTGTACTCTTCTCAAATTTCAAATTTAGTCCCCTTACTTTTTAGATTTCAATATTCAAGTCCCATTGTTGACACCTTTAAATTTTTTTATTAAATTTATTGGTGTGACGTTTTGAAATTAAAAAAAATTAAATTGGTAGCCATGTAACTAAAAAAATAATGTTGTAATGAACTTGAATTGAACAAAATAATTTTATCAGTATTAACAATCGAATCTAAATTTTAAAATCTGGAAAGTAAAGGGACTAAATTCCTATAGATAGAAGCACATGAACTAAATAACCCAAATTTAGGATCCATACATGATATGATTTAAGTCGGGATAAATCTAAATAGAACCCATATATGATTTTCACAAGGTGGGAGTCGAATATAGGCCATTAAAGTCTCATGGTCTCGACATTACCAATACCACCAGGGCATCATTGGTTGTGCGTTTTAAGTATGCTCGACATTAGATTTGAGCTAATATTTAACGCCTAAATGAATAATATAATATCCAATTAAAATGTTCTGAAATTTGTAATCAATTTAAAATATAAGTCATAATCGGAGGACATTTATTGCAATTAATCCAAAGTTTCAATATATTAAGATATTTGTATTATATGTATATTATTTTTTATTAAAAAATGCTAGTTTGAATAACCCTTTCTTCTTTCACTTTATTTTCCCGCCACAATGGGTGGATCACATCCGTCCATTCAAGATGAGACGTGAGACTCTAGCTACCGTCAATCCATTTTCGCCTATGATTTTTTTATCATTATAATATTGAAGAATGGGAAAGGAGATGCTGATGATGACACTTTGTTTGATGGTGTTTTCTTAAATTGATTATGATTTTTAAGTTTAGGTATCAATTGGGTAAAAACAAAAGTTTAGGTATCGAGTAAATACAAATTATCAAGTTTAGATACTTCTGTATATATGAATTCCGAAAAAATTTTGTGTTTGAACACTGGAGATGACATATTTAAGAATTGCAACTCATGTTTACTTAGTATATGGACAAATTTATATATGACATTTTAAAAAATAGACCGGGTTGTTAATATTTTAGGTAATTTTTAAAAAAATCATTTAAAATCTAATTACGTGTGTTTATATTTGAACTAACATTTAACACCCGAGCTAGTGACTAAATTGACGAAAAAAACATAATTGATATTATATTGGTACTTTGAAGATTCAATTACAATCTTGCTAGTAAGGCCTCAGTATTGATAGTTAAGGCTTAAACACCCAGGTTTGAGTCCCATCATGTGCAAATGTCATGTATGAACTTTGTTGGTAAAAAGCCTATTTAGTCCCTTTCAATTTCGATATTAAGCAAATTAGCCACTCTAAGAAAAATGAGAGCTATTTAATCCATATCAATCTCGAAAGTGAGCAAATAAAGACAAATAATCATGACATTAATGTTTTTCCTCAACTGTAAATAATTTTTAATGGTATAATAACAAATTTAGCCATTGATGTTTATATGTTTTGTGTCAATGTTGACAAATGCGTAAATGTTGCAGGTTAAATTTATTAAATCAAGACCAAATTGACAGAATGTATAAAGTTTAAGGGCCAAATTTATTATTATACCAAAAAAAACATGTACAATTGACGAAAAAACATTAATCTTGTGATTAATTGTCTTTAGTTGCTTGCTTTTGAAATTGCTAGAGAGTAAATTGCTCTGGGTTTTTTTAGAATGAATCAATTTGCTCAATATCAGAATTAAGGAAAAAAAAAGAGGTCTTTTTATCAAATTTATTCAATTATATTATCGGTTTATTGTGTTTTGAACCGATTTGATTTTGCATTTTTAATATCTGGTCCAAGGAGATGTCTTACGAAATTAACCCATTCTTATTATATGCCCTCGAGCATTTATGAGAGCCGTTGATTAATTGGATAAGAAATTGATTGTATGGATTTGATCCGACAGTGATTATTATAAGCATGGGAGCACCGAATCATTCAAATAAGTGAAGAATAAAAACAAACAATATTAAATTAAAGGGTAAACTACAAAAATAGTCACTTTTGTTTGTCTTATATTACATTTTAGTTAAAATGTTATATTGTAATCACTTACGCTATCGTTTTGTTACGAAGTTGTCCCTCTACCGTTAAGCTCCGTTACCTCCCTAACGGTAGTCCTACGTGGCAGTCCAAATGGGTTTTAAATGCCAACTTGGATGTCCTACGTGGCAGTCCAAATCAAATTTATTTAATTAAAAACCTATTTTCATCCCAACAACTGGATACTAAAGTTGACATTTAAAATCCATTTGGACTGCCACAAAGGACTATTATTAGAGAGGTAACTGAGTTCAACGGTAGAGTGACCACTTCGTAGCAAAACGATAATGTAAGTGACTAAAATGTATAATGAAGCAAATAAAAATGACTATTTTTATAATTTACCCTAAATTAAATTAAATTAATAGTGACCTAATAATAATGGAGTTTAATCAAACAAAAGCGAAAGGCTTTTTTATTTTGGCGGGAGAGATTAGCAGTGACATAATCTTTTAGACTAAACACAAATTTGGTAGTACAATGGTATCGCTATGTGCGGGCCAAAGGATTTTTTTTTTTTTGTCTTAATTTTTAGCGACGGTGTACTTTCATCGTTAGAGGTTGATACGGTATGAATATCAATGGTATGTTATCGTTGTCGTCGTCGTTGTTGTTGTTTTTATGTGTGTAAAAAAAATGTTCATTTCTAGAAAGCAGGTAGAAAAAGATGACGAATTTTCATCAAGATTATTTGAATTGAAATGGATCGAGATATCGATTTGAAGAAGGGCATGGAATCGATGAATTTGAAAATTGGTATGAACTGGACAAAAATCGATTTGAACCAGGCAATTGAATTGGATGTTTAATATTTTTATTTTATAATTTTAAATAATTATTTAATCGAACCGGATGAACCAATTAGACTGACGACCTAGTGGCTTAACTAGTTCGACTATCAATCTAATTTTGAAAATATTAATTTTCATGAAGCATAAGTAACAAAAAAAAATGCAATAAACGACTGACATTGATCATTAGGACTCTAATAGTTATCAAATTTATCAAAAAACTTTTTTTTCTCTTCTCTTTTCGAACCTTAAGTCTCCTTCAACCAATGGTGTGCCCGACCTCGTGCCGGTTGTTGTCGATCTTTGTCCGCTTTCCTTTCTATTTTTGTTATCTTCTCTTTTCTTTCTTTCATATTATAAAACATATATTAATAATTCAGGTATCATATTGGACGTTTTCAAAGTACATATATCACATTGGATAATTTACAAAAATACAAGTACCATAATAAAACAAAGAGTTAATTTCATCAAATACCCAAACTATTAGCCTTATTCTAAATTAGTCCCTAAACTTCAAATCAATCTACTTACATCCTCAAACTATTGAAGTTATATCAATTAGGTCTTTCCATTACTAAAACTGCTAATTTAATCATTAAATGACATGTCAAATCTTATTTATCATAATTTAAAATGAAAATTGTAAGAAAAAAAAGAGTATTGTAAAAATGAATGTTTTAAAAATATTAGTGTTGAGGTTTTCAATTTTTTTACTAAAGCTTTATCATTCACTCTTTTTTTTTTCTTTCCAATTTTACTTTATTTTTCTTTTTACTTTTAAAAATTATACGGTAACATTCTATTTTAAATTTTTCATTTTAAATTTAGCTACATAATATTTGACATGCCATTTAACAGTTAAATCAACAGTTTTAATGATGAAATAACCTGATTGATATAACATTCATAATTTGGGGATTCAAATAGAACATTTCAAAGTTTAAGAACCAATTTAAAATGACGGTCATAGTTTGGGGATGTCGGTTGGAATTAACTCCAAAGCACATGTTGATAGTCTATATACCACATTGAACATTTTATAAAAGTATAGATATCAAAAGTGATATTATCTCATGTACAATATGAACGAATGTGGAGAGCAAAGCAAAATGTGAAATGGAAGCAAAAGAGCAAATGACAAGGCATGATAGGAAAAGCAGACAGGACATTGGGGCTCCACTCTGTGTAACTACTACAACACTACTCTGCCCACTAACCCAGATTATTTTCATTCAATGTTTGTGGATCATCTCTTTGTTTTATGCTTTACTCGGATTTTTTATGCAAATAAGCGAGAAAAAGGGGTTTAAATTATAGAGATTGAATCTTAAATTTTATGAGAATCAACTTGAAATCCATACAATTTTGTCATTGAGCTAGTGCCATGATTGACCTTAAATTAGGGTTCTATTTTTATATAAGTTGGGATGGTTTCCGGTTAAGTTAATTTGGATCACGTCAATTTGGGTTATAAATTTTTTGAATCGTTTTAATTCAGGTCAACTTGGGGTTGAGTTATTACATGTTTAGGTCATTTGAGTTATTTATTGGGTTAAATTATTATTTGACGCCTGAATTTTTTTATTGTTATCTAAGTTAGGTCCTAAATTTGGCAATTGTTCTCACGTTTGGGTTTGAACTAGGCATCCATTCCCGCATTGAGGCTTACACTTTTTTTTATTTAAGTTAGTCCCTGAACTTGACAATTATTTCCACATTAGGCCCTGAACTTTAAGATTTTGAAGGAAATATCAAAGACTAATTTGGAAAAAAATTCAAGCCTCAATGTGGAAACAATTGACAAGTTCAGACCCCAATGTAAGAATAGTTACCAAGTTCATTTAGTCGAATCATTTCAAGTTGTTCCTGAACTTTAGGATTTTGAAGGAAATATCAAAGATTAATTTGGAAAAAATTCAAGCCTCAATGTGGAAACAATTACGAAATTCCAGGCTCGACTTTGATAAAAGAATTCAGACCCCAATGTAAAAATAATTTCCAAATTCATTTATTCGTATCATTTCAAGTTGTTATATTTTTTCATTATTTTAAAATTGAATAGTTTAAGATTTGAATAAATTCAAATTAAAAAGTTTAAATAAAACAACATAAAGTACACGTAAATTGTCATGTTTAAAATTTAATGTTTTAACTAGTATTTTTGTTAAAAAACAACAATTAGACTTTTTTTTTTAGAAAGTTTGATGGTCAAATAGAGCTTTTTTAAAAATGTCGATGGATAAATTTAGCTAAAAAAAAAAGAAATAAAAGCTAAATTGACAAAAATGTAAATATTGATAGTTATATTTATTATGATGCCTTTTTTAAATTATAAGATTACGACACATTTATAATTTGGAAGAAAAAAAATTATGTAATAAATTTATAAAAAGGTTAATATAAAAATTAAATATGATTTTTGTTAAGATAGTGAAAATGATGTTGTCTTGAGTTTTAATATTATCATCTTCTTCGTAAGTATGTATTATTATAGACATATCAAACTATAAAAAGATAAATATTTTCAAACTAATATTTTATATTACTATAAGGTATAACTTTTGATCCTTAAAATGAAAGATATTACGTATTTAAGTGTGTTTGAACCTATATTTTTTAGATCATTACAATAGTCAATGAAGTATTGGCACAATTGTCAAAGACAAAGGCCAAAGGTCTTCACTACCCAAATTCACATCGAGTAAATTTAGGAATGTTGAGAACCTCAACTGGCTGAGTGGTAGTAAGTGTTTATTCTAAAATTCACTTTAGGGGTTCAAATTACCGGGGCAGTCCGATTTGTGATGTATGAGTTAACAGTAATTCACTCCAACTAGGTTTATGAGAGTTAATTGTAAATATATAAAATCTAGTGGTTTCTAGAAAATGTAATAAGAAAATTGAAGATGGGGACCAATGCTAAGTTTCATTCATTTTTGTTTAGGCCCCGATTTTGAATAAGGCTGTAATACATGACAGTAAAAATCTACACACTGAATATGATAATAGTGTAATAATTCGCTTAGCTTGCTAAGAGCTAGGTGAGACTTATAATTTAATCTACACTTGTGATACTCATAATTTAAATATCTTACAAAAAAAGCACATACCTCTGAGATCTAAAATGGCATAAAGCATAAGTACTTCTTTCGAAGCTCTTTCATTCTACCCAAAGCATCTCTCTTTCTTCTACTAGATTTCGGTTTAACAGATGATGATGATGATGATGGACCTTCATCCCTTTGGTTCCCCATAGCATGCTTTGAGATCTCATTCTTATTAGCTGAATTAGGTGCAGAGCTAGTGGTTTTTAACAATTCATTACTAGACGAATCATTGCCTTCAATACTAACAACAGATCCTGCAAGAAACCAATACCGTATACACAAGTTAACCGACCCAACTTCAAATGGTCTGAATAAGCAATTCAAAATTACTTGAACAAATAACTCGAAATGATTCAAAGCTTGAAGTGACTAAAAACCCGAAATGATCTCAACTTGTAATGACAACAATCTCTAACTTTTTACAACTCAAATTGATGGTAACATCTAAGATGAGATCTTATTATAGTGGGATCTTGTGAGATCCTTTTTAAATCAACTACTGTGGTTATAAGACAGAACTAAAAAAACTGTAGCAGTTTGATCAAGTCCCGTCAAAAAAATAGAAAATTGTGTTAGCAAAAGTTGTTTTTCTTTGGAAATCAACGTTGAAACCGGTTGAATTGGTTAGAAGATAATCTCACATTTCTCAATCTCAATGCAAATTGTACATGGCATGATCAACACTGGATTGATTTTCTTTTTCTATCTTTTTATTTTAACCGTTGATTTAAAAGGATTCTATGGAATCAGAGGCGAGGATAGTGCAGGGAGTTGCCTTGCCTCCCCAAGGTAAATTTGTTATAGAAGCCCTTTAAATTTTGTCAAATCATAAGTTTGTATAATGAAAAAATTATACTTTGACCTCCAAAAGTTTATTATTCATTTTTGGCCCCCTAAAGTAATTTTCTGGGCCCTTATATGGGATCCCACTATAATGGTATCTTTAAATAAATAACACCCAAATCAATAGAAGATTAACTGACCGAAAATAAAATTTAAGGGTCTATTTATTAGTCTTAACTTGGCAATTTAAGGGTCTCTATACGATCATACAAAATAAAATTTGAAGGACCTAAAGAAATAATTCCTTTTATACCATCAAAACCTTTGCCCTCCCCTTGTAGTTTTCATGCATGGCTATATCATGATACCATATCTCACCAGTTAAAGGCATATAATAGGACATAAAGTGACATGCTAGGATTAGTAAATATTGTCTACGGAACTAAACTATGAATATGGTTGGAAAGTAATGAAAGAAGTCAGAAAAGTTGACATACCTAAAGCAGCCGGAACCAAAACCACCTCGTCCAACCTGTTGGATGCAGAGACATTAAGCTTTTTACCTATGTCATTCTGTTCCAAAACTAGGTCTTGATCTAGATCTTGTAAGAAAGCCATTGAGTCAAAACATTCATCTGACGACATGCTCGGAGCGCTTGAATTACCGGAACTCGAAGAAGATACATGGTTGATGAGATCGTTCATTTCCAGAAAGTCACCACGTGAAAAAGAATCAATATGAGCTTCTGTGAAACAATCCATTTCAACATCATTTTCATCTTGATGCTCTGGAACGGGAATTGTCCCTGCAACAGCCAATCCTTCTTTCTCATCATGCTTGTTGACCTACAAGTAATGGCTACACCTCAAATAGACAAACAGAACAGCAACAGAACTTAATTATTCAAAGATGTTGATGAAATGCATTTAGTTGTCTAGTGGTATCTAATCGATCTTAGATGACATCCTAAGACTCAAACTATTCGATTTTTAGTTTCTGAAAGTAATTCGGTCCAGTTTTTTTAACCTTAACACAAAAATTTACATTGTAATCAACCACGGTTGAACTTCAGCCAGACTATGAACAATTCACAACTTAAGAAGCTATAAATAATTTATGTCTTAGGGGCACCTTCATGATGTTTTTGGTGATTTTGACATATTCGACGTTAAAGCAAAATGTCTAAATTGATAATTTGGTGGAATAAGCCCTCAACTTGAAAGACTTCTGTAAACTGACCAAAGAAAAGTAAGTGTGCAGACAATGAGATACCTGATGGTTGCTTGAGGAACCTATTCCTGTACTGCAGTTAGCATCCAGAATAGGAGGTTGTGGTAAATGATTTTCAGTGCCAATACGAGCACTAGACACTTTCTGCTGCATTTTGTCACTCGGAACAAGAAAAACTCTACACATAGAGATGGTTTCCTGCATATTATCCAACCAGACCGGCTAATGACTGGCAGGTTGATTTGATAACTGAAATAGAACAAATGTATTAAACTGTAAGCTTGTAGGACATTCTGTTTTAGTAAAGTACCTTGTTTGCATTTTCGTCGCACAATCTCTTTTGAGTTGTGCTGAAAACTTGCATCACCCAGTTAGTTTTATGTTCATGAGGGACTCGACCCTTGTAGTACACAAGAGTGGTTCTCCAACCGATAATATCAGAGTTTGAGAAGACTTCACGGGCCTCCTCTTTGACCTTCCAGAGGCCATGTTCCATATCAGTGTTATCATTTGAGCTAATCAAAAACCAAATATCATCTGCATACAGTAATTAAGTAAGATCAGAGATTGATCCTCTTGCATCATAGTTGGCATGCATGAGGATATGTTTAATGCATAACACATATATTGAACATACATCTATCTTCAAGTGGCAGACAAAGTGATAGTCCACTGATGGCATAATAGAAACAAAACCTTATTCATTTTCCGAAAGAGACATTAATTGAAACAAAGGGTCAGAAAGAGAAATGCTTATTTGTTCCTAATGATGCAATTTGTTAGATTATAGCAAATTTAATGGTAAGTTATGGCAAAAACAATGGTCCTTACCTGGTAAGTATTGGGGCTCGAAGCTGTAAGGATTTACTTCGATAACATTGCACGGTAGAGGAGAACCACTAGTCAATTTGTCGAGACCGATAAAGAGCTCTTCATTGGTGCTGGTGATAGCAATACACGCAGATAGGGAAGCTGCTGAAGCGATCATGGTGATCTGATTCTGATTTCAGACAAAAAAAAAAAAAAAAACACATCACCAAGGAGTTTATATCCTATGGGGTGCAACTATAAAAAGGAAGGCCTTTGAAGCTAGTGGATATCAAAGCTTGTACTACTAATCAACAAATAACAATACATTAAACTGAAAATTCACAAAAAGGACTAGTAGATGCTACATTATATGCACATATAAAATCATGTAGAATCCTTCAAAGCTATCCATTTTGTTGATTGATAATGAACATCTCTGAATAGACCAAGACCAAGCAACCAATTAAATTATTTTTTCTTTTACCTCCAAGGGCGCAATGGAACACCAAAATTTATCCAGATAATATTGACAAAGAAAAAGATAAAAATCGGACTAATTATTTTAAGGCAAAACTTTTAGATTTAATCAATATATCTTAATCATGGGGAGCTTCTTTCTTCCCCCGTTTGATATAATTCTGATTCAGATAGAATTATTTCTCAAAAATAATGAGGGGAAATTTTTTTTCAGCATAAACACAATCAAACAATTGCACATATATAACTCTTTATTAAGGAGGGGAACCAAGGACATAAGCTTACATCACTGTATAAAGGAGTTGGGCGGCTGGATGCCTGCGTTCAATCAGCTAAAAGAAAAATCAAAGGAACAAAATTGATCAGCTGCAAGCTATGATTGATTACTTTGTTTGGTTTTTCAACAAAGTGAAGGGGGAGAGGGGAGAAAAAAAAGATCAGTATATTTTAGCTTCCGAGTTCCATAACTCAGCGACTTTGGTTGACTTAAACGTACAATACTGAAAAAAAGAACACCCAGAAAATATTGAAAAGAAAAGTCTTCCACTTTTTTTTCTTTTCCTTCCTTTTCTGACCAACCAAACAGAGCTAACTGGTTTTTATCATTTCAGCTGATTTTACATGTACAAATTATATATTCAGTTGAAACACTGATCAGTGATCAATAATGAAGAAAGGAGAAGAAAATTGGAAAATCCTTATACCGGCTTCTAAGATGAGCAACAGGAAGAGAGAGTTGAGAGCCGGCCTGCTTAGCTTTGTTTCCTTAATCACCCACTCTCTTCTAATAGTACTACTATCCATCCACCATCCAACGACGTTAAATCCTTCAATTTTTATAAGCAAAAACCTGAATAAACCCCTAGTTAAGCATTAAGCAACAACATGCCAGCACGTGGGAAGTTCTTGTTGGATGAAACTAACCATGGGTCATCCTAGTTGGCTTGCTTTGGTTTTACTTGTGTCTGTTTTTCAAAGGGAAAAAGGGATTGACAACATTATTTCACCCAGAAAGTGAGATTAAGGTCATTAAAGTGTTTACAAAAGACCAAGCCCTTAGTCTTGAAAAATTCTAGAATAGTCCACTAGATTCTAGCTCTACTTAAAAAAGGTTAAATTTTATGTTTTGTGAATTTGATTGGATTAATTTTCATATGTACGTATATCGATGACTCATCCCACAAAAGATTCTTCGCCCCATATGAAGACAATTATTATTATTGATAAATATATAAGACAATTATTATTTAACGAATGATAACAATAAAGTACATCTTTACTTCTTTTACTAAATAGTTTTTTATAATGAATAAATAATTATTTTTAATTCACATCAAGAAAATACTTAATTTTAATTTATAGTTAGATAAACATAGAATATAAACTAATTTTTTCAATTTTTCTTTTGTTTTATGGTATATATTTAAACATGCATTTTCTTTTTTAAAAATGTAATGTATTTTATTATTACATTTAATACTTATTTTTATCAAATTTTATTCTTCAAATCTCAAAATTTAACTTAATTGTTTCATGTAATCATTTTTAAATAATATTGATTATTATGCTTGAAACTCAACTTAAAATTTATAACCCCAATAGAATAAAAAATTATGCCTTTGTTTAAATGTATTGAATTTTATGATTAAGACTTAAGAGTTCAATCATAAAAACGTACCTCATAAGGCATCCAAATGAAAATTTGGTTATTGGTTCCAAAAAAGTATTTCTTTTATTGTTTGGGATCGCTATAATTATATAGTAAGATCTTTTTTTAAAATTTAATTAAATAATAAGATCTTATTTCTGTTCACATGCATATTTGGACCGACAAGTTTAGCATAATATAAGTGGTTGGAATGTTACAATATAGTCAACGTTGGGGGAAACAGTCATGTATTTTATTTTAATTTAAAAATATAAATGAAAAAACCTGATTTTTTAAATCAAAATTAAAAAACTCCGAGGTCAAAGAGTGTAATAGTAAACGGATTTTGGTGCCATATACATATTAGGAAGGATTTCCGGATTCCAAAATTTCTGATTTGGTTAAGGACATCCAACCCACAACCAACGCCAACAACATCAAGAATAATAAAAGTTTTTATGACGACAGAGAATTTTTTACTAATTATATAAAATATTAAAAAGATAAATTATACATTAATTCTGGTCTAATATTATACATTAATTTTGGTCTAATATGTAATTGTATACATAAAACTTTGATTTGATTTAATTTCTTCAAATTATTAACACAATTATTATATAGCATCATTTTATGTTTATATATTGCATACACATATAATTATATTTATCTAATATAAAAATAAATTGATATATTTTTTTTAAATGTATATGATTGAATCAAAATAAAGTTTCATGTGTATAATTGCACATTGAAACAAACTTTATATATAATTTTGAGACTTGTTCTAAAATTTAAGCTTATCAAATTCAAAAGGTTTATAAAATCGATCCTCAAACTATATCATTTTTCATTTACATACCTAAAAGTTTTTTTATCAAAAGTGGTATTTAAGTTATTAATTTCATTTAATTTTACTCAAAAAGTGTATGGCATCCAATAAGAGCGTGTAACAGCTCACATGTCACGTTTTTATTAGTTGATATCATATATATATTTAGTTAAAATAGAGATAAATCTCAAAACTGTACATAGACTTTGATTCAATGTGTATTTTGATACATGTACTTTAATTTGTTGTAATTATTCAAATGAAATGTTGGTTGCGGTTCAAATGTATAAAAAAAAAAACTTTAATTTTGGTTCAATTGTACATATTTAAAGGAATAAATACATCAATATATTTTTATATTAAATATATATAATTTTTTGTATTGCTATATGTATACTTAAAATGATGCTATATCGATAATTATATTAGTAATTTGTGAAAATTAAATTAAATTAAAATTTTATATATAAAATTGTACAAAATCAAAGTTCATATATAGTATTGCACAATGAACTAAAGTTCATATGTAGTTTTTAGATTTATCACAGTAAAATAATGCCAAATTAATAGTTTAGATATTAGATACCAGTTTTTTTTTTTTTTTGTTAGGTACTTAAGTAAAAAAAATAATATTTTTGAGGACCAATTTTGTATTTAAGCCAATTCTAAATAACAACCGTCTTTTGCGCGAGGGCAGACACCAACCAAGGAGAGTTGCGGTGTCACCGTAACCAAAATTAACAGTTTTGAAAGAGAGGATCTAAACAGGAAAAAAAAAATGAAAAAAAAAAACTAAAGCCGGTTTCGTCAACAACGAAATTCGAAAACGAAAACAAAGAGCAAAACAGAGCTGAATTTCAAGAGCTTAATTAAATATTATTACCTTGAAGAAAAGCCTGCTTTTTCTAGCGTTCAATCTGTTTGGCAAAAACCCAAAAAAATCGAAAATCAAGTTAAAAGGAAAGCACAAATCTCGTCTTGTTTCCAAGAAATGCATGAAACGATAAATCAAACATAACAAGCTCAAAGAAGAACAGATTACAAAACTATTTCTAATCCAAGATCATGGCAGATTAGCTTAAATTAATTTGCATGACCGAAAAAGAAAACCTTAAACACAGGTAAACGAAATAACAATTTGCTCACGTTTTCCGACCAGTCATTCACTTAAAAAAAAAAAAAAAACTAAAGCTGGTTTCGTCAAAGACGAACACAAAGAGAAAAATGCATGAAACGATAAATCAAACATAACAGGCTCAAAGAAGAACAGAAAGCTATTTCTAATCTAAGAACATGACGGATTAGTTTAAATTTATTTGCATCACCGGAAAGAAAACGCAAAAACAAAGGTAAACGAAACAACAAATTCTTCACGTTTCTTATAATCTGATCAGTCATTTACTTTAAAAAAAGAAGAAAAAAAGCTAAAGCTGGTTTCGTCAATAACGAACTTCAAAAACGAACACAAAGAAGAATCACAGAGCAGAATTTGAAGACCTTAACTAAGCATTATCTTGAAGAAATGCATGAAAGGATAAATAAAACATAAGACTCAAAGAAGAATAGAGAACTAATTCTAATCTAAGATCATGACGGATTAGCTTAAATTTATTTGCATTACCGAAAAAAAAAATCCAAAAAAAAAGGTAAATGAAACAACAATTTGCTCACGTTTTTCATCATCGATCCGTCATTTACTTGAAAAAAGAAAGAAAGAAGAATCACAATATGTTTACGAATCAAAATAGTGTGTTGAACAAATTAAAGCAAGATTTATAATCAGATGAAATAAACAAAAAGAAGAAGAAGAGGGAATCTCTAACCTTGAAACGACAGGAGAAAGAAGAGATTGACTCAGTGAGTCTGAGAATTCGCTTGATCTACGATATGAGAAAACAGCGGAGCTTTGGGAGTTAATTTATAGATGAGGGGCTCTGCTTTTAACTGTAAATTAACCATGGTTACTAGTTACCCCGCCCACAGTTAACAAGGATGATCGTTATCATTTTTATATAAAAGGAAAAACTAAGCGGGAGATATGACGTGGTTGTCCGTCGTTGGCTCTGCTCATGCAAGCATCAAGTTTAAGAAGAGGGATTTTTACTGAAAAAAAGGGACATAGCAACATTTAGTCCCTAAATTTGGTAATATTTTTAACTTGGTCCCTAAACTTTTTTTCCACATTAGTCTTGAAACTTGGAAAATTTTCTCAATTTAGTACTTGAAGTTGGATTTCATTAAGGTATGATAATGTGGCATTCTGATATTGCATTACATCATTACTTGAAAATGATTAAATTTTTATATAAAATCTAATATCAAAAAATATTAAAAAGAAAATTTATTTTTATTTTTAAAAAATTCAATGATGATGTGGCACAATTTCAAAGTGCCTCTGAAACTTCGCAAAATTTTCCAATTTGATCATGAACTTAGATTCTATTAAGTTATAATGATGTAATATTTTGAGATTGTATTACGTAATTACATGAGAATTTTAAAAGTTTTATATAAAATCTAAAAAATACATAAAAATTAAAAAAAGAATTTAAAGATTAAGTGATGATATGGCGCAATATAAAAGCTCCACATCATAAACCCTTAACAAAATTTAAGTTCAAAATTCAAATTGAGAAATTGGTTAATGTGGAATAAAAAGATTCAACGACTAATGTGAGAAAACTATCAATTTCAAGGACTGAATGATACTTTATCCCAACAAATTCCAATAGTTTATTATGGGGGCCGCCAATTTCCTCGAATCTTCCTTCTTCGTTAAGTGTCTTTTGACTTCGTCAACCTCCATTTTACCTGATTTAGCTGACTTTAACCAGCACAAGTATCTGTAAACTACGCCCCAGTAACTAAATTATTAATAAATTTATATTTTAGTCAATCAATTTAAAAAAAATACAAAATAGTCACTTAATTATTCAAAAGTTTTAATTTAAGTTCACAAGTTGTTAAAATCGTTATTGTATGGTCTTCAATATTCGCATCATCTGCACCAATTGAAAGCTCTCATTTCCTTTCTCTTTTTATAGTTCAATTTTTTTTACGAAACAACTTTAAACATCATGAATTTGCGACCCAAAATCCAAATAGGTTTCTTCTCTGATATTTGACACTAATAATCAAATCAATTTGGATCTAATGTATGTTCTTTTATTCATCGATGGGTACTGATCCATCTTACCAAGCGTCAAATTGTTGCTTGGAGCTCATCAGTGAACTTTTTATAAAAAAATTAATAGTTCAGTGACTTAAATAAAAATTTCAAATAGTTCAGTGAGTTATAACTAAAAATCAAATAGTTCAGTGGCCACATTGTAATTTTTTGAACTTTAATGATCAAAATATATATTTACTAATAATTTAGTGACCTTAGGTGTAATTTACCCTAAAGTTTTTCTTTTTTAATTTTAGGAATAAATATCAAAATTATACATGAATTTTGGTTTAATGTGTAATTTTATATATAAAATTTTGATTTGATTCAATTATCATAAATTATTAATATAATTATTGATATAGTAACATTTTATGTTTATTTATTGCATATACGAATAATTATATTTATCCAATATAAAAAATAAATTAATATATTTATTTTTCTAAAAGAGTATGATTGAATCAAAATTAAAGTTTCTTATATAAATTTTAGTCACAATCAAAATTTCCTGTATATAATTATATTAAATCAAAATTCATATATCAAATTATATATTAAATTAAAATTTATTTATAATTTTGATTTTTACTCTAATTTTAAAATTAAGACATAATCATTGCACGATTTTGTAATCTTTTGCAATATACGGTCTCTAATCATTAATCAATATACCGACTACATGATTACTCGAGATTCTATAACGAAAAATGCCAATTAACATATTCGGGTACAAGTTATTTTTTTTTAATATTAAATTGATTAAATTGAGTTAAATCAATCATTTTTTATCGATAAAAAGTATCGTGAATTTTTTTGTATTAAAAGTCGAATTGTATTTTATTCTTTTTATTTAAAATATAGATAAATTAATTATTATACATTTGACCAAAGAACAAATTGGTCATTTTATTAAATTCATTTTATTGCTAAAAATCGGTCCTTAAATGTCTGCATAAGGTGCACGTGGCACATCACTTGTAATTGTTTGGTTATTCCATCTATCACAATAGTTTTTAACAATGAAATGAATGAATTTTTTAATAAAAAGAACCAATTTATTCATTTCTTTTTTTAAAGTATAGAAGGTAAAATGCAATCTGATTCGTAATACAAGAGATTTCATGATACTTTTACTTGTTCTTTCATTGATATTGATATGTATTAGAGGTATTCGTTGGTCCAGTTAATTCGGTTTAAATATGACATTAAAACATTTCATATTTGTCTAAGCTTGGTTTGGTTAGAAATATGGGTTTGAAATTTTACATAAATTTACTCGTATTTATAAATAACTAACCTAAATCTATTTTAAACAGACTCATATTATTTTTATAATCTTGTTGAAAATTATTTATATTATTTCTAACCTAATATTTAATAATTTATATATATTTTTTATTTATTAAAAAATTAAATATAAAAAAATATGTCGTTGAGATTAAATTATAACTTTCCTTTTATCTTTCTCAATTCCCACGCTACTTTCCCTTTCTTTCAAATTTTTCATTTATAAAAATCATAATATATATATATTTTTCTTTTACATCTAATGGTTTCACGTATGTGGGGACTTTTTTTTTTTTTTGTTATAAATTAAATA
This sequence comes from Gossypium sturtianum, assembly GCA_025698515.1. NCBI lineage: Eukaryota > Viridiplantae > Streptophyta > Magnoliopsida > Malvales > Malvaceae > Gossypium > Gossypium sturtianum. The sequence continues at coordinate 162,114,398 of CM046948.1, forward strand.
ATATATAAAAATAATTTAACATAATATATTATTAAATTAAAAATTCAGGTGACTTAAACTTAAATATTAAAGTCCGATTCTAACCCATATTTTAAATAACTTAAAGTTTATCTGAACTTATTTTTTATTTAATATTTTTGTCCAAATCCTTCTAAATTTTGTACGAACAATCATACTCGTGAATAGGTCTAGTATGTACAACACTAATGTGTTTCAATGTACTGTTTCGGATATCAATATTTTTATTTTCACATACATAATTAATGTATTTTTTAAAATGTTCAAGATAGAAAAAAGTTAAATTTAAAATATCAAAATTTTGTATCAATTGATAGGGGAGAGAAATTTTTGGTTTTAACTTAATAAATCGACTCATTCAATTTTTAGATTTCGGTTTAGTTGGGTAGGACGAGTTGACCAGTTTTGACTTCAGTTAATTCGGTTCATTATCAAATTTTGAATCTCAAAATCGAACTGGTTGGAAAAATTGACTTATTTTATATTGTTTTAAATTTATTTAAAAATAATTTTTTATTTTAAAAAATATAATAGATATACAACCATGTAAACCTAACCTAATAACCATAAACCAAAGATAGAGTAAATCGAAAAAAACTAGCAGAACCAGTTAAACCAAAATTGCTTTAATTTAGCGAGTTTTCTCAATTAAAGTCATTCAAGTTGATTTTCTCATATTAAAGTTGGTTTGAAAAAATGACACAATTGACCAATTAAACCGACTGATTGCTCTCCCCTACCAATCGTATTGGCCGATACAAGTTAGTATATGTCAGAATGAGAGAAACACATTGGAATCTTGACAAAAACGGAGCTTAAATTAATTGATATCAATTGAGGACTAAAACAATATATACTAACTAGTAAGACAGTACTAATACAGTGTCGGCTACCATTATTAGATGTCAAATTACAATTTTCAAAAAATAAATTGGTCATTTTCTATTAAAATTTTCATCTATCTTTACTGTTAAAAATTGACGTAACTGACAAAATAACCAAACAGTTAAATATGACGTGCCATTTGTATCTCATGCTGACATATAAAGACTAATTTTTAATAGTAAAAATAGATAAAATTTTAACAAAATAATCAGTTTATTTTTTGATCTAATATACATGAATTAATTTAAGTATTTTTAAATAAAAGAGCAAAATATATTGTAACTTTGAGAATAAATCCTTTTATGTTACTTTTACATTAGATTGAAGTAAGAATTTAGGTTATGACTAGGCCGACAAATGGCGAACCAGCCAATTATTCAGGTCCAGTCCAATCTCAACTAACCGCCCACAATGAACTACTTCAGTGAGTCGACGAGCAAGCAGCTAAACAAAGGCGCCTAGGCATATAGCTGACTTGACTCAGTTGAGAGCTCTGAAAATGGAGATCGAATCAAAACCAAGTGACGAGCTATCCAGATTCTTAGATTCCGGCATTTATGAACTACCGAATTCCAATGCCGTCTTCATCGACCCGGTTCGAATACTTAACCGATCCTACACTCGTTTTCGCGTATCTCCTTCATCCTATTATTCCCGTTTCTTTGAATCCAAACACTCCGTTCAAGAACCTAATCTCTCGTCCAATCCTAAGAAGCGAAAACGAAAACCGAAGAAACAACCTCATTCACTCAATGAAAAAGAACAAGCCGCAGATAAGCGTCACCAGGTAAAATTTTAAAAAAATTGTTTTTAATTTATTTTTGCTGTTCGGTTAATTTGTTTTATGTTCGGTTTAGGAGGTGAGGCCTTTATTGTTAAAGGCGCATGAATCTTTACTCGTATCAGCTGATTTTCCAGCGATTATGAGCAAAATAAGGAGTGATTTTTGTTCTTCAACGGAGCTAAGCGGCGGTGATGAAGAGCATTCTTTCGTTGAGCTTGGAAGAGTTTGGCAAGCTCCTTTGTATGATATAACTCTTGATTTTAAGTTTAGTAGACTGAAAAGCGAGACTGATAATGGAGGTTTGTTTAAAAGTCCTTGTTCACTGGTTTAGTGATTAACGTTTTGTATTTTTTATGAATTTTTTTGTTATTAGTTTCATATCTGTTTCAGAAAATGGAATCAATGAACGGAGAGTGCTTCCAGTTTTTAATAATTTAGTGGTTAACGACACGCCAGAAGAAGTGGAGGCTGAATTTCTGAACAGGCGTTATGTATTACCCAGCATGAGTTGTTTCTACATGGTGTGTTGATTTTCTTTCTTAAAATGCTTAAGAGTATGATATTTGAAACTTAGAATTCACGAGAATGGTTTAACTGTTATATCGTTTTGATTCTGTTGAAAATAGATTTCATATTCCAAATTGTCTCAGATTCTTTCTTATAATGTCTGATATGTTCTTATATGTTGTGTCCTTGATCATGTTGAAGTCGGATTTGGGGCAGATTCGCAACATAATACCCGGTAAATATTGCACATCAAGTCCATTCTCTTTAGGCTGCAACTTTATATATATATATATATATATGTATCATATTGCTATAATTCATGTTGAGAGATTCCAACATGTTATCTGGTTCTGCGTTTATATTTTATTCTATTTGATATCATGCATCATTATTGGGTAGAAGTACCATAGAGGCCTTTGTATTAGGAGTCAGATTGCATTTTGCCTCTACTAAGAAAAAGGCAAATTAGTCCTTGTACGTTAGATCAAAGAGCAAAATGATATTTTTGTTAAAAATTTCATCCGTTTCTGCTGTTAAAACTGGTCCTTGTACATAAGCATGAGGTACATATGGCACACCTTACGTCACTGTCTAGTTATTCTGTCGACCATGCTAATTTTTAATAGTACAAATGGATGCAATTTTTAACACGAAGGACCAATTTGCTCTTTGGTCTAATGTACAAGGACTAATTTGCTCGTTTTTGAGTAGTGAGGGCAAAATACAATTTGACTCCTAGTACAGGGGCCTCTATGGTGCTTTTACCCTTATATTTGCCAAGTTTTTCTTTAGCTGCTCTAAGAACCAGTGACACATAGAATTAAGATGAACATCGACTTCCTTTTTTTGTGCTTATGCAGCTGAATCTGATAGTGGTTTCAACCTTATGGTTATTGATCCTCCATGGGAAAACGGAAGTGCTCGTCAGAAATCAGTGTATGTAATCACATATTTCAATGTATCAAACACATCACTACTGCTTTTGACAGTTTATACCTTCCTGATCATATTTTTGTGAGTTTCTTCTTGTCAATATATTTTCACCTGTGTTTTTATTTCCCGATTGCTTCAGGTACCCAACATTACCAAACCGGTATTTCTTATCCCTTCCAATTAAGCAACTTACACACAGAGGGGGTGCACTTGTGGCCTTATGGGTGACAAATAGAGAGAAATTGCGTACCTTCATTGAGAAAGAGCTATTCCCTGCATGGGGAGTTAGATATGTGTCTACTATTTACTGGTTGAAGGTTACTCTCTCACCTTTTTTTGTCTTTGTGTGTGTTTTGCACGAAGTTGAAACAATGCTGATTTGCAAATTATCATTTAAATTGGGTTTTGCTTGAGATTTTCAGGTGAAAGGAGACGGTTCATTGATCAGTGATCTTGACCTCTTTCATCATCGGCCATATGAATGTCTTCTCCTGGGATACTGTCAAGGAAAAGTAATAAACATAAGCTATGCATTATACATGCTTTAATTGCTGGTTGCTCTTGACTAGATTATTTTTGTTGCTTACACTGTGGAACTTTTGCAGGAAATGGATTCAAATTGCCATTCAGTATTTAGGTCGATAAAAGATGAACATATTATCATAAGCATTCCTGGAGGTTACTCGAGGAAACCCCCAATTGGAGGTATTATTTTATTGATGGACTACTTAAATAGTTCCCATAATATATGGTTGCAAGCATTTTTACTCTTTCACCATGCCATGGGAGATTTTCTTGACCAAAAATGAAATATTTTCTTAATATTTTCTTGGTAAAAAATATCTTTTCTGGCCCTCTCAATATTGATATTGAGCAAATTGGTCCCTCTAAAAAAAAGTGGAGCAATTTAATCTCTGACAATTTCTAAACTGAGCAACTAAAGACTAACCATTGCGTTAATGTCAGTTGTATATAATTTCGATTGGTATAATATCAAATGTACCCCTCAAAGTTTACACATTCTTTCAATTTGGTTTTGATTTAGCAAATTTAGCCCACAAAATTTGTGTAAATTTGCAAATGTTGAGACTAAATTTGTTGAAACTTTTAGAACCAAGACTAAATTGACAAAATATGTAAACATCAAGGGCTAAATTTGTTATTATATCCATCAAAATTATGTACAATTGACGGAAGACATTAACACTATGATTAATTGTCCTTAATTGCTCACTTTCAAAATTGATAGGGATTAAATTGCTTCGACCTTTTTGAGAGGGACTAATTTGCTCAATATTGAAATTGAGAGGGACTGAAGAGGTCTTTTACCTATTTTCTTCTTTCGTATATATCATCTGAGAAGGAGTTAATTCATTTTTTTATGCTTATGAAGTAAATGCCTCTGTTATTATGATAACCAACTTTTACATGGCAACTCAGTTCTTGAATTTTCACTCATATTAACTCTTTTCTTTCTTTCCCTTTATAGAATTACTGTTGGAACATGTTCCTGGAGTTAAACCTGCTCGATGTATTGAACTCTTTGCTAGAGAAATGTTAGGTGGGTGGGTTTCTTGGGGAAATGAACCACTTCACTTTCAGGACTCGAGATATTTTGAGACAGTGAATACATAGATTTTCCAGGGGAATGCCATCTTGTTGGAATCTACAAACTAAGGTCACCTGGCATATAGATTGCTTTGGTTCTAATGTCAAATCCCAAAGCACACTATTCTAGCTTGGATGGCTGTTATTAACAGGTTGGCAGATACAATGAGCAAATGGAGCCTTTCAATTGAAGACAAAAGCTGTATATTACTATATTGTGCAACCAAGAAGCAGAAACTGGAACTCATATGTTTCTTTTAGTTGTCATTAGAGAACTTTGAATATTTTTATATCCAGATTTCGGAGGCATGTTGGCGATTGGGACACTGAATTTAATTGATTGAGGGGCACATAGTGATTGCTCTCCTCTCCAGTTTGCTTTGAGTTGGACTGCTACGATTTACTATGTTAGGCAAGAAAGGAACAGCAGATTCCTTGGGCTTCTGTATCTAGTACACAAAATTTTAAAGAATAGCCGGTGATATTCCAGGAGGGTTACACGGAATTAGAAGCATTGCCGACCTGTAAGTCATGCTCTGTGTATATTTGCTTAGTTAAATTCACTTTTGTTTTATGACATTTTGTGGTTTATTTGTAAGTTGCAGAATTGTCTTCACTATGGCAAGGTTACACCCTGATTCTTTTTTCTATAATTTGGCTTATCCGAAAAAACTAGAAAAGTTCGTATGATATATTTCTTTTGCAACATCAAGTGATGGTTGTTTATACCGAAAGAAAGAGACATAATGTGGCTGAAAGTAAAGCTAATGCAATGTTAGTCTCATCTATCTAATAGAGATTACAATAACATTTAATCAATCTTTTACATCTAACTTATTGAGAAGTTGATAAGTAGCCACTGCTCTCTGTACATCTCTTTTAGTTTTGAAAGTTCTCGGATGGAAAACAGGGATAATATCTTCCCAATTAGGGGATGTAATCGAGTCGAGCCGAGCCTGAATACTGTCAAGCTCAAGCTTGAAATTTGGAGTTTGATACTCAGCTCAAGCTCAATTGAACTTTAAATTTGAGCTTGGCTCGAGATATGATCAAGCTACTCGAGCTCAAGCTCGGTTCAATAATTAATCTTAGGGTTAATTATATATTAAGGGTGATAATGTAAATTAATAATATAAAAATATGAAAAGCTCGATAAGGCTCGCCAGTATTCGAGTCGAGTATTACTATGCTCAAATTCGGCTCGATTGATAGCTCGAGCTTGGCTCGGCTATTATTGAATCAAGCTTGAAGTTTTTTCGAGTGAACTCGAGTAGCTTGTGAGTACCATTGTCTCATTTATGAGATCCCTGTTCTCAATGCATATAGTACAAACTTTGCCTTGAAGTTGTCCCCTTTGTCTAATCTTCCTAGTTCTTGTTCTAACCACTGCAACTTTTATTATTTTAGGAAGATTGTACTTCTTTCTAACGTTGTGTGCATCTTTTGGTCATCCACAGGTAACTAAATCAGCTCCTTTTGGTGGTAGACCCAGTATCCATTTTGCATTTTCGAGTCTCGTGTGAATTATGGCCATGGACATTGAGGTTTCGTCCTTCTACATTTATGTGATGCAATTAGGTAAGACAAAACTCTCGATAGGAGTATGAGAAAATATCAAGAAGATAGTGAGATTTTATTCCCGGACTCATTTGGTTTTGCAGTTCTTGTTTTTCTTCAGTGGGAAAGAGCATTCCAAGCTTGTTTGATATCGTCCTTTGTCTGCAAGGTGAGCTTTGTAGAACATTTGTTAGTTCTCATCATAAAAAAAAAAGGCTGATGATGCATAATTATAAAATAGGAATGCATGGAAGTTGAAACTATACTAAGATGTAGATACCTTATTACGTGGCATAATTATGATAAGCATATGCTACTCGTATTCAAGTTTTAAGTGTTGGATATAAGCATGTGTCTAACACGTGGAAATTTAGTTTTTGAATTAATTGCATTAGACATTCTCAAATTATTGACAGATTCTAAATTGATTTTTAAATTTCAAAACATGATTTAATTGTCTTTGAAGCATCAGTATCGTATTAATTAAGTTTTTCTGACAGTTTAGTCGTTAGTTTGGACATTTCGGATTTAATGTAAATTATATTTAAAATATATGGATTAATTATAGGATGAAATTGACCTTGACATAATATTTTTTATTTTGTCTCAACCTACCTGATATATTTTCTTTTTTCTACAAATCTAAGCCAAATATATATTATGAAATTTAAAAAATAATAAAAATATATATATAAAAAAGTATTTTTAAAATTAGATTATATGTTTTATATTATTAAAAAAAATATGTTTTAGAATGTATATAAATAGTTAAAAATTAAAAAGAATATTTTAGCAGAATGAACATGATGAATTTTAATTTTTTTCTGTACTTGACCCAAAAATTTTAATTTAAAAATCACCATCTTAAATTTTGTATGTTCAATAATTAGTCTATTGCTTACAACCTAACCAACACAATTTTAATTGAAAAATAATTAAAAATATTTTTTTGTTTAAAAAATAACGAATATTATTATGATGATGTTTTGTTTTTTGTTTTTATAACTTTATATAAAATTTATAAAAATAATTTAAATTCAAAATAAATTCATAAATGATGATATTTGAACTTAAGACATCAAATTTCTTAAATTATCAATTTTACTATTTCAATCAAAATTATTTGATTTTTACATAATTTTTTTATAAATATATTTTTTAGTCATTTTAACATATCGTGAATGTATTAGAATTTAGTATTATTTTCTTTCTTATCAAATTGTTTGCATTTTTTACTAATTATTAAAATTAAAAAAATCATTACCTAAATATTATTTTGTATTTCTTTATTTTTCCCGGGCATAAGGGGGTGTATCACAACACTAGTTTTAGTTATTTGGGTGACTTTTATAATGATTTTTGTAATTAATTGACACGATAGATAAACTTTTTTGATAATATTTTATCACTTTGAAAACTTTCGTAATGTTTTTGATAACTTCGACTTATTATCCTTAATATGATTTACTATTTGATAAATATGATGATTTTTTGGAAAATTAAAATAAAATGCTGTGAAATGGAAGCCGAATTAGTTAACGGCTCCAAGCCGGGTCTTATTCGGACAAATGGGCCAGTACATTAAAAGCACGTGGCGTAATGTCGACGGTTTTAGAACTGGGATTATCCAATAAAAATATAATACGTAAAAAAACAAATCCTATAAACTGGTCTCAACGAATTACTTGATAGCTGCATCTTAAAACTCGGTTCGAACCGGGTTTAATCAATGATATTTTTTAATTTAATGATAAAAGTACCATAAAGCCTTGTAGTAGGACTTAGATTGCATTTTGTACCATTTGCTTAAAAAATAAATAAATTAATCTTTATACATTAGATCAAAGTAAAAATTAGTTCTTCTGTTAAAATTTGATCTTTGTACATCATACTGATATACATGTGGCACATTACATCATAAATGAAATTTTTAACAAAAATGACTAATTTGTTCTTTGATATAATGTATAGGAACTAATTTATCTATTTTAAATAGAGAGATAAAATACAATTTGACTCTTAATACTTAATTTAATCGATTTGGTTAAGTTAATTATATAAAGTTAGAGTCCACTACTTAGCGAATTTTAATATATACATTATTTTTAATTTTATAATATATAAAAATTTAATCACAATCCAATTTGAGTTTTATTTGTGCTTTATTTCTAGTACTTTGAGAAATAATAGAAAAAAAAAATCGGTTTGGGTTAAATTGTAATATTAATCAAAACTTCATTTTTATTTTTAATCGGACCGACCATTTCTTTAATTTTCAATTCACTAGATTTGGTCAAAGTTGATTATGATGATTAATTTAATTTTATAAGCAATGAAAATAGGTCAACTTCTAGTTATGAGTGTTATTTAAATTGGAGAGAAAAGCAAAATCTTAATTTAACTAATTTAAGGGATAAGGTAATATTTTCAACTTGGTCCCTGAACATTTGACAAATTTTTTTTAGAGTTCATGTGATTGTCACGGGCCATGCACAAACGAAGCCATTGTCTAATGCTGCACTATTTGCTAGGTTAAAGTCTAACCTCAATGGCATGAAAACGTGGTACTTTGAGATTGTACACCATTAAAGTGCCATGTCGTCATATAGCCAAAATTGAAACAAATTTGTCAATTTACAAGACTAAATTGGGAAAAAATATTTAGGTCTAAATTGAAAAAAATTACCAAGTTCAGTGATTAAATGTTGCTTTATCCATTAATTCAATTGGTAAACTACAATTAAGGTCCCTAAATTATTAGTAAGTTCACATTTTGATCATTCAATTTAAAAAAGTTACAAAATGATTATTGAACTACTTAAAAGTTTTGATTTAAGTCGTTGAACTATTCGTAAGTTTTTATTTAAATAATTGGATTGTTAAGTTTCTTTTTTTTTAGAAAAAGCTCGATTGGTGTATTGGTACTCGTCAACAAGTGAATGAACATACCTTTGATCAAAGTTGATCTAACAGTTAATGTTAGAGATTGAAAAAGAAAGTTGTTTGGATTTTGGTTCGTAAATTTATGATTTTCAAAGTTGTTTTATGAAAAAAATTTAAGTTGTAAAAGTGAAGGGAAATAAAATGTTTTAATTGGTGTAGACGATTCAAATAGAGAATGACATACAATGATGATTTTAGCAGCGCAATGACTTAAATGAAAATTTTTGAATAATTCAAATAACCATTTTATTAAAACTTAAACTTATTAATAGTTTACTTGGATTCGATGTAGTTTACCCTAATCGAACCGATGAACCGGCTCATTGTCTAGTCTCACCAACCCAAGACGGGGAACCTTCATGAACTCGAATTTTTTCATATTTTTATATTGAAAAAAAGAAAATCCATTATTTTGTGGGCATTTGATTCGCCATTTTCCGCAGTCAAAAACCTTGGTTTAGGATAGAATATAGCGGAAATTTAGTGTTTAGAAAAAAAGAAAAGAATCCATGGCGATTTCCTCAGATCCAAATATACCTTTCCTTTCCATTCACAAACTCTCTTTCAATCCACTTCACTTCCCTAGTCAAATTCAAATTCTAAATCCAACCCATTGATTATCTCTTCAAATAATCAAAACCCAAATTTCCTTGCACAAAATTTGATCCAAATTTGTACCTTTTTTTTTGAAAGCAGCATGGAATCTGAACTCAAGGACTTGAATTCGAAACCGGCGAAGATCCAACAACCCGATCCGACCCATGACGATACTTCCTCCAAAGACGACCGCCCCTTACTGAAAGCCGACTCCTCATCCACCGCCGCGGCCAACATCCACGAGCTCGAGAAGAAATTCGCTGCTTACGTTCGTAACGACGTGTACGGTACCATGGGACGTGGAGAGCTCCCATTGAAGGAGAAAATCATGCTTGGGATCTCCCTCGTTACGTTGCTTCCCCTTCGAATCGTTTTTGGGATGTCCCTTGTGGTTGTATATTATTTGATTTGTAGAATTTGTACTATGTTCTCTGCCCCGAACCAGGAGGAGGAAGAAGAGGGTTATGCTCACTTGGGTGGGTGGCGGCGGGCCGTGATTGTCCGGTCGGGCCGGTTTCTGTCTAGGTCTTTGCTATTTGTGGTAGGATTTTATTGGATTACTGAAACTCATAAAGATTCAGCTAATACCAATGAGAACTCAAAAACTGAGGTAATACCAAGTTCAATTTGATAGCTTTAAGGAGGATTTAAATGCAAAAAACTTCAAATTTTTAATGATTTTTTGTGTGATTTTTTATAGGGTACCCATCAATTAGAAGAGCAAGAAAGACCTGGGGCAATTATATCTAATCATGTTTCATATTTAGATATCTTATATCATATGTCCTCTTCTTTTCCAAGCTTTGTTGCTAAGGTTTGTTTAACTTATCAGTCATTCTTTTATAGTTTTGATTATGTTATAAAAAGTTAAAATTTAAATTTTTCTGCTTTAAACTGATATGTTTCTGGTTTATTTGTTTGTTTGTTTTTCAATTGGAACCCTTGGATTTTATTTCTGAAGAGATCTGTGGCTAAAATTCCTCTAGTTGGTCTCATCAGGTGAGTTTGTGATTTGGTTGTAGTCGTTTTTTTTCATTATTGAACTTGCTGAGGGGTTGGAGACCCTCTCAATATGTCAGGTATTATATTCTCGTGGTGTCTAGGTACCACTTGAGCTACTTTTGGCTCTCGGCATGGTCATGTGAGCTTGCTAAGCTCTTGGCGTGACCATGCGAGTCACCCCGTTCAACAAAATCTTAGGACTAAAACCGAGCAGAGACACCTCGTGAATACAATACCTTAGGTGAATGTACCTGGCAGATCTATCTATTATAGGGATTGGATCAAATTAGTCCCATACTATTAAAACGAATCAAATAAGTTCAAATTTCAACAGATAACATTTAATGTTTTAAAAATGTCATTTGCTATTAACAAAGTTAATATTTTGAAAGTTTTTTTATGGATTTACAAATGGAATCTTTTGTTTGGAGTTGAACTGCAAATGGGAAAAAAATAAATTTTCATGTCATTTCTTAACAGTAAATGTTAACTCTGTTACAATTTAGCCTTATTTGATTATTTTTAATAGTATAGAGATTAAATTGATGCATTTAGTAGTAGAGGGACTAATATCCCCTCCTTATTTGATTATTTTTAATAGTATAGAGATTAAATGTTAACTCTGTTACAATTTAGTCTTTTATGGTTATTATCCGAATACATGTCTTTGTTTCGGAAAGAGTTGCATTCTTGCAATTTTTTTTTTACGGTTACCTATTTATTTGGTTCTGTTAGAATAGTGAATGATATTTTGGCTTGTTTGTTACAGCAAATGCCTTGGTTGTGTCTACGTTCAGCGAGAGTCAAAATCCTCAGACTTCAAAGGTGTTGCAGGTAGAACAAATATCAACCTCGAAACGTGCTCTTCGTCACATACTATTGATCAAAAGCACAATGCATAAACGGTATTTCTTTCAGGTGTTGTGACTGACAGAGTTCGTGAAGCTCATCGTAATGGATCTGCTCCAATGATGTTGCTCTTTCCAGGTTAACTGTCGTTTTGATCTGCTATGTACATTTGTATGTATGTACGTATTTATGTATGCCCGTTGGTGATATTTAGTAGTTGTTTGGTTCGTATTTCTTTTGACAACAGAAGGAACTACAACCAATGGGGATTACCTTCTCTCGTTCAAGACCGGTGCGTTTTTGGCCGGAGCACCTGTGGTGCCTGTTATATTAAGGTATCCATACCAACGATTTAGTCCAGCCTGGGATTCAATAACAGGGGTGAGTATTTCTCAAGCAAATTCAATATAGATTTTATAAATTTTGATAATAAATCTATTGGTCTAATTGTGAATTTCATCCCTCTATTTTACTAAAATTGATAAGTTAGTCCCTCTGCTTTAATTCCTTGCATATAAATTTTTGAACTGCTGGTTTTCAACTTAGTGATTCAATGGGAAGGTTTAATGATGTTATCCAATTGATGATGTTATCCAATTGAACTACTCAGTTTTCTCAAAATACAAGGATCAAGTTCTTAATTTTCATAGAGGGATGAAATTCATAAATAGAGCAAAATTTATTTGTTCCTTTAATTAAGTAGCTATGTAATACATTGAAATTGTTATTAAGATGGAAGATTATAGGGAAAATATATAGCATGATTTATTTCTTCAGGCAAGAAAACAATGAAATCATAGTGAATAACTTTACCAGTTTTTTCCGTGCTGCTGCTAATGTTCTGTATTGTTCTCCATAGGTGCGTCATGTTGTTTTTCTTCTATGCCAATTCGTAAATCACATGGAAGTGATGCACTTACCGACCTACTACCCCTCACAGCAAGAGAAGGACGATCCGAAACTATATGCTAATAATGTCCGAAGATTGATGGCAACCGAGGTATGCATATATCGAACCGTCTTATCGGATCATCAAATAATTGGTCATATTGATTGATTGTAGGCCCTCTTAGATACTTCTCTTACCATCACTCTGCACAGTTACCATTAAAGCTAAACTGGCCCTTGAGAAAATATCTATCTTAACCAACTAATGATAGATGTAGGTCTGTTGAGCAACATTTGATATTTCTTGTGCCGTGTAGTTACCGATATGCAGTAAAATGACCATAAAATCTTATGGTAACATGGCACACAATTAGTCGAATCATCATTCATGTTGATGCCAGTCTTTAACTCTCTGTTTAATTTTGTGGTTGCAGGGTAATTTGATAATGTCAGATATAGGACTGGCCGAGAAGCGAATATATCATGCTGCTCTCAATGGTAATAATCGCCTGCCTAGTGTTTTGCATCAGAAAGACGATTGATAATTTCTTGGCCTTGCTCCCAAACAAATATCGAGTCTCAGTTAAGTTCCTTAGTTTACACCAGTATTTTCCATGAACGCACTGACTAAACCGTAGGGCTTGTTTCTCGTCGCCATTTGCTGTTATATTGTAAACTTCATTCTTGGTACTTGTTGCCATTAGATAAAGATTATAAATACAGATTCAAATTTGCTTATAGAACTGAATTCATATATGCTACTCTTTTACATTTTTGTCTTAATATGCACGTATATATGTGTATGTGTGTGTGTATATATATGCATGCATGCCACTCTTTTTACAATTGTCTTAATATGTATGCATGTATGCATGCATGCATCTCTTTAAATCATGTCTCTGAACTTTGATGTCTATTCATTTTCAGCTGCTATAGATCCAGGGAGTTAATTATGTTCATTAGAGGAAGCTATAGTGTTTCGTCATTTAATCGCCTTTGCAGTCGAGGAGCTGAGATTTTATAAGTCAATGGGGGCTTTCATCGGTTTGAATCATCTGTCAACTGTGTTATTCTGGTCTTTGGGCGTTATATCCACAACATATAACATTACATGTATGATTTTCAGGTAGGAATGATGCTACGAGATCAATGTATCAGAAACGTTTGTATCATTATTAACATTGTCCCGCCAATACCATATTAGAGAAATCCATTCATTGCTTAACACTTCTGTTGATTCTATGGCTCAGCAAGTTTCCGACCACCAATTCGAGCCGATACATATCGTCCTTCCCCTTTTATCTTCCGCTCGAATCAACGAATTAAATCAATTACGTTGTCTTAGAGACCAAAAGAACACTTTGAAACAAGATTTTAACAACACATTAGTGTTATATACATGACAACATACATCCCACAATTAATATAATACAATATAATATATGTTTTTATAATTTAATTCATAAATTTTAATTAGTGATTTTTTTTTCAATTTAATTTCTTTATCATTATTTAATATAACAATCTCGATTTATGAAATCGAATTTCAAAATTTTATTTTTTAAAATTGGATAGTTACAATAACATTATTATTTATTTTTTAAAAATAATATTAATTATAATTAAAAAAATTATTTGTTGGAAAAGTGGATTAGTCAGATACTTATTTAGTTTTATACGAGCTGTTCTTCCTTTCGTCTCTTTTCTGCTATGATCTTAATAGGGTTTAGTCCTAAACCCTATTAATTGAATATCCCACAGCCCCTCGCACCACCATTCTCCTTCTTCCCCTCCCTCGTCGACCAACTCTCCTCCCCGAACATCGTCTTTCTCGCCGTCCCTTCTCCCTCATTTCCCCTCTCTTTTCTTCCCTCGTCGAACACCCTTACACCCACAGCCCCAGCCGCACGCCCCACCCGACGCACCAACCTCCCCACTCACCTCTCTTTTACCCATTCGTCCTCCTAAAACCCAAACCGACCCTCTTCTTTCCCTCCTTTCTCCCTTCTTACCAAAACCCCACGACCCGAGCCGAGCCAACCCGACCCCCACTGTCCAACTACCGTCCTCCCCGTTGACCGACTCGCGCGACCACTCTGACCACCGCACTCATACTGTCGGTTTCTTCCCCTTTGCCCTGCTTCCTTTTCGTCTTATTATTATTTTATTTTATTTTATTTTATTTATTTCCCTTATCATTTTTCTTATTATTTTGTTCCTTCATAAGTGATTAGTTTAGTTTCTTGTTCTTCTTGCTTTTACTTAGTTATTCTTGAGTATCTAGTTCTTTACTGTTACTTAGTTAGTTACTTAGTTATTTTGTCCTCTGGGTTAGGGTTCTTGCAGGTACTTGAAAATGGCTGGGGTAAGAGAGATAACTGCGGCAGAGTTCCTGCAAGTAAGTTTTCTTTATGTTCTACACTCTTTTTGGTCTCCGAGAAAGTGTGTTAAAGTAATTTTCCGCGTACTGTGATTTTCCTTTGATTTTTCTTATTAAACAAATAAAAACTGCATTGAGCTCTTCTTCTTCATGCAAACTGATACGGGTTCTTAACTTTATTCTTCGTTTTTTGGTGCACTTTGCCTTATTTCAGGGTACAAGGCAAACTCTGTTTTTGCAGAGAAATTCTTCGATTAAGCCAAGTAATCTATTATGGGGCAAGCTATGTAATCCAAGCCGGATGGGATGCATGTCTAATACAAAAGGTGCTCCTTTGAGGTGTTCTTCTCGGTCACAGCCAAAAGCAATGGCTTCTGGAAATGTCCCGACTAGTTTGGTCAATGAGCAACCTGGATTGGTTGAAAAGCCTGCTCAAGAGGTTTTCCATTTCTACCGCATCCCTTTGATACAAGAAAGTGCAAACGAGGAGCTTCTCAAATCGGTTCAAACCAAAGTTTCCAATCAGATTGTTGGGTTGAAAACCGAGCAGTGTTTTAATATAGGTCTTGCTTCAAAGATTTCATCTGAGAAGCTCTCAACGCTTAAATGGATTCTTGGGGAAACATACGAGCCTGAGAATTTGGCAACTGAGAGTTTTCTTGTGAAGAAGAGACAAGAAGGGTTGAATACGGTGATAGTTGAAGTTGGGCCAAGGTTGTCTTTTACAACGGCATGGTCCTCAAATGCTGTTTCCATTTGTCAATCATGTGGTTTGACTGAGGTGACTCGAATGGAGAGGTCAAGAAGATACTTGTTGTATAGTAAGGGAGCATTGCAGGAACATCAAATTAATGAGTTTGCTGCGATGGTTCATGATCGGATGACGGAGTGTGTTTATAGGCAGAGGCTCGCTTCATTTGGAACTAGTGTGGCTCCGGAGGAGGTTCGATTTGTGCCTGTCATTGAGAGGGGAAGGAAAGCGTTGGAGGAAATAAATCAGGAAATGGGTTTAGCATTTGATGAACAAGACTTGCAGTACTATACCAGGCTGTTCGTGGAGGACATCAAACGGAATCCGACAAATGTAGAGTTATTCGATATGGCCCAATCTAACAGTGAGCATAGCAGGCATTGGTTTTTCACAGGGAAGATTGTTATTGATGGACAGCCCATGGATAGGACCCTCATGCAAATTGTCAAGAGCACTTTGAAAGCAAATCCAAACAATTCTGTCATTGGTTTTAAGGATAATTCGAGTGCAATAAAGGGGTTTCTTGCATACCGATTACGACCAATTAAGCCTGGAACAGCCTGCCTACTAGATGAAACAACTCGTGAAATTGATATCCTGTTTACAGCTGAAACACATAACTTCCCATGTGCAGTGGCACCCTACCCTGGTGCAGAGACAGGTGCAGGTGGCCGCATTAGGGATACACATGCCACTGGAAGAGGATCATTTGTTGTTGCATCCACAGCTGGTTACACAACTGGGAATCTTAATATAGAGGGATCATATGCCCCATGGGAAGACGCATCTTTCACTTATCCATCAAATTTGGCTTCTCCTTTGGAAATTCTCATCGAGGCTAGCAATGGTGCATCTGACTATGGTAACAAATTTGGTGAGCCATTAATTCAGGGTTTTACTAGAACATTTGGAATGAGACTCCCTAGTGGTGAACGTCGTGAATGGCTGAAGCCTATCATGTTTAGTGGAGGCATTGGACAGATTGATCACACTCATATATCGAAAGGGGACCCAGAGATTGGAATGTTAGTTGTAAAGATTGGTGGCCCTGCATATCGGATTGGAATGGGTGGTGGAGCTGCGTCTAGTATGGTTAGTGGCCAGAACGATGCAGAACTTGATTTTAATGCTGTACAGCGTGGAGATGCTGAAATGGCACAAAAACTGTACCGTGTAGTTCGTGCCTGCATTGAGATGGGGGAGGATAACCCGATTATTAGCATTCATGATCAGGGAGCCGGTGGGAATTGCAATGTTGTCAAGGAAATTATATACCCAAAGGGTGCTGAGATTGATATTAGGGCCATTGTTGTTGGAGATCACACTATGTCTGTTTTGGAGATATGGGGTGCGGAGTATCAAGAACAAGACGCAATCTTGATAAAACCTAAAAGCCGCAAGCTGTTGGAATCAATATGTGCAAGGGAAAGACTTTCGATGGCTGTTATTGGTACTATTAATGGTGAGGGACGTGTTGTTCTAGTTGATAGCGTAGCTATTGAAAAAAGCCGTGCAAGTGGACTCCCTCCACCTCCTTCAGCTGTTGATCTTGAGCTTGAGAAAGTGCTTGGTGACATGCCTCAAAAATCCTTTGAATTCAAGCGAGTGGCTTATGCACAAGAATCGCTTGATGTTGCTCCTGGAATCACAGTCATGGACTCATTGAAGAGAGTATTAAGACTTCCATCTGTATGTTCCAAACGGTTTTTGACAACAAAAGTTGATAGATGTGTAACAGGTCTTGTAGCACAGCAGCAAACAGTTGGTCCCTTGCAGTTACCTCTAGCTGATGTTGCAGTCATTGCTCAAAGTTATGTTGACTTAACTGGGGGTGCCTGTGCCATCGGAGAGCAACCTATTAAGGGGTTGCTTGATCCAAAAGCAATGGCTAGACTGGCTGTTGGAGAAGCTCTCACAAATCTTGTTTGGGCAAAGGTTACTTCTCTGTCTGATGTCAAAGCAAGCGGAAATTGGATGTATGCTGCCAAGCTTGAGGGTGAAGGAGCAGCCATGTATGACGCTGCTATTGCTCTTTCAGAAGCAATGATTGAACTCGGTATCGCTATTGATGGTGGGAAGGACAGTCTGTCAATGGCTGCCCATGCAGGTGGGGAGGTTGTTAAGGCTCCTGGAAATCTTGTAATTAGTGCCTATGTCACTTGTCCTGACATAACAAAAACGGTAACCCCAGATTTGAAGCTAGGAGAGGATGGTATTTTGCTTCATATTGATTTGGCAAAGGGAAAGCGGCGTCTCGGTGGATCCGCTTTGGCTCAGGTTTTTGATCAGATTGGGAATGACTGCCCTGATCTTGATGATGTTTCATACCTTAAGAGAGTTTTTGAGGGAGTGCAGGACCTTCTTGGAGATGGTCTGATCTCTGCAGGTCATGATATCAGTGATGGTGGATTACTAGTTTGTGCATTGGAGATGGCATTTGCTGGAAACTGTGGCATTGCATTGGACTTGGCTCCTCTAGGAGATAGTGTTTTCCAATCACTTTTTGCTGAAGAGCTTGGTCTCATTCTTGAGGTAAGTAAGAATAACGTGGATAGTGTGATGGAGAAGCTTAGCAGTTTGGATGTTTCTGCCGAGATAATAGGACGAGTAACCACCTCACCTGTGATAGAGCTAAAGGTTGATGGAATTACTCATTTAAATGAGAAAACTTCTCTGCTCAGAGATATGTGGGAGGATACAAGCTTCCAGCTCGAAAAGTTGCAGAGATTGGCTTCTTGTGTGGAACTGGAGAAAGAAGGTTTGAAGTTTCGCCATGAGCCTTCTTGGCCCTTGTCTTTCACCCCTTCAGTTACGGATGAGAAATTTTTTACTACAGCTTTAAAACCGAAAGTAGCCATCATTCGTGAGGAAGGGAGCAATGGAGACAGAGAAATGTCAGCAGCATTTTATGCTGCTGGTTTTGAGCCTTGGGATGTTGCAATGTCAGACCTTCTTAACGGAGTTATTTCTTTGAATGAATTCCGTGGAATTGCATTTGTTGGGGGTTTTAGTTATGCCGATGTGCTTGATTCTGCTAAAGGTTGGGCTGCGTCCATTCGCTTCAATCAGCCTCTTCTCAATCAGTTTCAGGAATTCTATAAGCGCCCTGATACTTTCAGTCTCGGCGTTTGCAATGGATGTCAGTTAATGGCTCTGTTAGGGTGGGTCCCAGGGCCCCAAGTCGGGGGTGTTTTTGGTGCTGGTGGGGATCCATCACAGCCCAGGTTTGTGCACAATGAGTCTGGCCGATTTGAATGCCGCTTCACAAGTGTGACTATAAAGGACTCTCCCGCCATGATGTTTAAAGGAATGGAAGGCAGTACATTAGGTGTATGGGCTGCCCATGGTGAGGGAAGAGCATATTTTCCTGATGATGGTGTTCTGGATCGTGTATTACATTCAGATTTGGCTCCATTAAGATATTGTGATGATGATGGGAACCCAACAGTGGCATATCCCTTCAACTTGAATGGTTCTCCATTAGGAGTGGCTGCAATTTGTTCTCCTGATGGTCGACATCTTGCCATGATGCCTCATCCAGAGCGGTGTTTCCTGATGTGGCAGTTCCCTTGGTATCCAAAGGACTGGAATGTGGACAAGAAAGGCCCTAGTCCATGGTTAAGAATGTTTCAAAATGCCAGAGAGTGGTGCTCGTGATATGGTCAGTTTTTCTATTCAACTCATGATGTTTGATCTTGGCATTTCATATTTGAAATTATTGAAAGCGCTATATATTTGCTTGTCTTTGACAAAATCCTGCAACATAATCTAAAGAACTAATAGCAAAATATGACAAAATTTAACTGCAACCGTACTTTGGATGTTGCTAGTTTATTTGGAAATAACATTTTAAAATTTCAGAGTATGCATTGAGCTCACTTTTTAATTTTTTTTTTAATCACAGGTTATGAGATTCAAAGGGCAAATGAGAAGAGTTGAAGTGTGATTGATCATGGATGCTTCATCTGAGTTTATTTGGAGGTTTTAACTGTTATATTGAAATGCCTAGAGTCTCTAGAAAGCAGTCTTAGTCTTTAATTTATACATAAAGAGTATTTGCTTTGTGCAAACCTCAGGAACTGTTTCTTAATACTATTTCTTTATCATGCAAATGATAGGAGAGTTTACTTTTTTTGCTTTCTTTTTACAATCTTGTTCAGTGTCTTCAGCTCATATAAATAATACAATTGATCTTGCATTACCAAAACATGCTTTCTATTTTTGTGGAGGCAATTCTGAAATCTTAGTTGTAGTTTTGTATTCTTAGGAGGTGTCGTGGTCCTTTGGAGCCATTATCTGACATTTTGTGACATGATCTTGAATCATGTTAACTACTGATTGTGTTCTTTTCACTTCTATGGCTTCACCTTTGCTATGCTGAATCCAAATAAAAGCTCATTTGGCTATCGGTGGAAACTTTCCTCGAGTCTTTTAGGCATTCAATTATAACTTGGGTCCAGGCTTTGCTACTTTGTTTTGTTAATCCTGCAGTAACGGAAGTGAATTGAAGCAATGGACCCATTCATGGCTGTGCTTTTTGCATCATAGACGAGAAAGCATTCAAATCATGGCAGGCCGTGATTGTCCGGTCGGGCCGGTTTCTGTCTAGGTCTTTGCTATTTGTGGTAGGATTTTATTGGATTACTGAAACTCGTAAAGATTCAGCTAATACCAAAGAGAACTCAAAAACTGAGGTAATACCAAGTTCAATTTGATAGCTTTAAGGAGGATTTAAATGCAAAAAACTTCAAATTTTAAATGATTTTTTGTGTGATTTTTTATAGGGTACCCATCAATTAGAAGAGCAAGAAAGACCTGGGGCAATTGTATCTAATCATGTTTCATATTTAGATATCTTATATCATATGTCCTCTTCTTTTCCAAGCTTTGTTGCTAAGGTTTGTTTAACTTATCATTCTTTTATAGTTTTGATTATGTTATAAAAAGTTAAAATTTAAATTTTGCTGCTTTAAACTGATATGTTTCTGGTTTATTTGTTTGTTTGTTTTTCAATTGGAACCCTTGGATTTTATTTCTGAAGAGATCTGTGGCTAAAATTCCTCTAGTTGGTCTCATCAGGTGAGTTTGTGATTCGGTTGTAGTCGTTTTTTTCATTATTGAACTTGCTGAGGGGTTGGAGACCCTCTCAATATGTCAGGTATTATATTCTCGTGGTGTCTAGGTACCACTTGAGCCACTTTTGGCTCTCGGCATGGTCATGTGAGCTTGCTAAGCTCTCGGCGTGACCATGCGAGTCACCCCGTTCAACAAAATCTTAGGGCTAAAACCGAGCAGAGACACCTCGTGAATACAATACCTTAGGTGAATGTACCTGGCAGATCTCTCTATTATAGGGATCGGATCAAATTAGTCCCATATTATTAAAAAGAATCAAATAAGTTCAAATTTCAACAGATAACATTTAATGTTTTAAAAATGTCATTTGCTATTAACAAAGTTAATATTTTGAAAGTTTAAGTTAATATTTTGAAAGGTTTTTTATGGATTTACAAATGGAATCTTTTGTTTGGAGTTGAACTGCAAATGGGAAAAAGATAAATTTTCATGTCATTTCTTAACAATAAATGTTAACTCTGTTACAATTTAGCCTTATTTGATTATTTTTAATAGTGTAGAGATTAAATTGATGCATTTAGTAGTAGAGGGACTAATTTGATCCCCTCCTCATTTGATTATTTTTAATAGTATAGAGATTAAATGTTAACTCTGTTACAATTTAGTCTTTTATGGTTATTATCCGAATACATGTCTTTGTTTCGGAAAGAGTTGCATTCTTGCAATTTTTTTTTTACGGTTACCTATTTATTTGGTTCTGTTAGAATAGTGAATGATATTTTGGCTTGTTTGTTACAGCAAATGCCTTGGTTGTGTCTACGTTCAGCGAGAGTCAAAATCCTCAGACTTCAAAGGTGTTGCAGGTAGAACAAATATCAACCTCGAAACGTGCTCTTCGTCACATACTATTGATCAAAAGCACAATGCATAAACGGTATTTCTCTCAGGTGTTGTGACTGACAGAGTTCGTGAAGCTCATCATAATGGATCTGCTCCAATGATGTTGCTCTTTCCAGGTTAACTGTCGTTTTGATCTGCTATGTACATTTGTATGTATGTACGTATTTATGTATGCCCGTTGGTGATATTTCGTAGTTGTTTGATTCGTATTTCTTTTGACAACAGAAGGAACTACAACCAATGGGGATTACCTTCTCTCGTTCAAGACCGGTGCGTTTTTGGCCGGAGCACCTGTGGTGCCTGTTATATTAAGGTATCCATACCAACGATTTAGTCCAGCCTGGGATTCAATAACAGGGGTGAGTATTTCTCAAGCAAATTCAATATAGATTTTATAAATTTTGATAATAAATCTATTGGTCTAATTGTGAATTTTATCCCTCTATTTTACTAAAATTGATAAGTTAGTCCCTCTGCTTTAATTCCTTGCATATAAATTTTTGAACTGCTGATTTTCAACTTAGTGATTCAATGGGAAGGTTTAATGATGTTATCCAATTGAACTACTCAGTTTTCTCAAAATACAAGGATCAAGTTCTTAATTTTCATAGAGGGATGAAATTCATAAATAGAGCAAAATTTATTTGTTCCTTTGATTAAGTAGATATGTAATACATTGAAATTGTTATTAAGATGGAAGATTATAGGGAAAATATATAGCATGATTTATTTCTTCAGGCAAGAAAACAATGAAATCATAGTGAATAACTTTACCAGTTTTTTCCGTGCTGCTGCTAATGTTCTGTATTGTTCTCCATAGGTGCGTCATGTTGTTTTTCTTCTATGCCAATTCGTAAATCACATGGAAGTGATGCACTTACCGACCTACTACCCCTCACAGCAAAAGAAGGACGATCCGTAACTATATGCTAATAATGTCCGAAGATTGATGGCAACCGAGGTATGCATATATCGAACCGTCTTATCGGATCATCAAATATTTGGTCATATTGATTGATTGTAGGCCCTCTTAGATACTTCTCTTACCATCACTCTGCACAGTTACCATTAAAGCTAAACTGGCCCTTGAGAAAATATCTATCTTAACCAACATTTGATGTTAATAGATCACTGATATGCAGTAAAATGACCATAAAATCTTATGGTAACATGGCACACAATTAGTCGAATCATCATTCATGTTGATGCCAGTCTTTAACACTCTGTTTAATTTTGTGGTTGCAGGGTAATTTGATAATGTCAGATATAGGACTGGCCGAGAAGCGAATATATCATGCTGCTCTCAATGGTAATAATCGCCTGCCTAGTTTTTTGCATCAGAAAGACGATTGATAATTTCTTGGCCTTGCTCCCAAACAAATATCGAGTCTCAGTTAAGTTCCTTAGTTTACACCGGTAGTTTCCATGAACGCACTGACTAAACCGTAGGGCTTGTTTCTCGTCGCCATTTGTTGTTATAAACTTCATTCTTGGTACTTGTTGCCATTAGATAAAGATTATAAATACAGATTCAAATTTGCTTATAGAACTGAATTCCTATATGCTACTCTTTTACATTTTTGTCTTAATATGCACGTATCTATGTGTATGTGTGCGTATATATATATATATGCACGCATGCCACTTTTTTACATTTTTGTCTTAATATGTATGCATGCATGCCACTCTTTTTACATTTGTCTTAATATGTATGCATGTATGCATGCATGCATCTCTTTAAATCATGTCTTTGAACTTTGATGTCTATTCATTTTCAGCTGCTATAGATCCAGGGAGTTAATTATGTTCAGTAGAGGAAGCTATAGTGTTCCGTCATTTAATTGCCTTTGCAGTCGAGCTGTCGAGGAGCTGAGATTTTATAAGTCAATGGGGGCTTTCATCGGTTTGAATCATCTGTCAACTGTGTTATTCTGGTCTTTGGGCGTTATATCGACAACATATAACATTACATGTATGATTTTCAGGTAGGTATGATGCTACGAGATCAATGTATCAGAAACGTTTGTATCATTATTAACATTGTGCTGCCAATACCATATTAGAGAAATCCATTCATTGCTTAACACTACTGTTGATTCTATGGCTCAGCAAGTTTCCGACCACCAATTCGAGCCGATACATATCGTACTTCTCCTTTTATCTTCCGCTCGAATCAACGAATTAAATCAATTACATTGTCTTAGAGACCAAAAGAACACTTTGAAACAAGATTTTAACAACACATTAGTGTTGCATACATGAGAATATACATCCCACAATTAAGACGACAAACACCGAAAAAAAAATCTCTAATTGCCGATGAATGTCAAAACCCGATTGGTTGTTTTACCTTTTCAATTTGACACATTGTTCGATTTCTTCGAATCCCAAGGTGGCAAGCAGCCTCTTAAGGGTGATTGTAGGAGTAGCGAGGACTTTTGCCGCATGGAAACCGAAGATAGGCAACTAAATGCGCATCTCAGCCTCCTTTTCTCACTATAGAGAGGTTGATAATTTGGATCGTGCCGCACGACCGAAGTCTTTAGGGCTTCGGGAAGAACGCAACTGCACATTGAACCTATTCTTGCAAGCCGATTTACCCATTTCGGGATGTGTTTCCCTGTCAATCTGTGACATATATCCTTACAGAAATGGTTGCAGTTCTTGACGATCAAGTGATATGTATCTCCATGATACCTTGTTGAATTACGCTCCATGAATTCCCGTACTTTGATAGGATCCAACGATGTTGTCCCAATGAATATCGATTTTCGGAACTGGAAACCTGGGCACTGTCGTGGTTCGACCTCGAAAACACCACTTGTTGGGTAGTCATGAGCTCCAAATGCATACTCCACACCGTGAACTGTATAAGAATCCGGTTCGGATATCAGAGAAAGCTAAACCAGCTTGCATTGGATGGAAACGAGATAAGGACAGAAACAAAGCTTACCTTCCACACCGGAATGAAAGATACCGAGGCCTGCCCAATAAAAGTAGCCATTCATAGGGGTTAAGTCATAGACGTTGAGATACACTGGTGCACAGCCCGGATCGAAATTAGTTGGTTTCACCTTTTGGAAAAAACAACGAGATGCTGATTTGGTTTTCAAAATACGTGGCACCACCAGTTTCCATCTCTTCCCTTTCTCGAAATCCATATGTTCTTCAGAGATAAAACCAGACTCCGATTAATGCTTATACAACCTGGAGTAAATTACCCGATATTAGCTATATAATTCGAAGTAAAACTATCACATAATCATCACAGAAACAAAAACAAGACAACAATGGGCACCAAAAACATAGCAACTGATTATAGCAACCACAATCGTTCCGTGTTGGTATTCGAACAAGTTCATCGTCCTCGTAATGAAGTTTGCAACAACTACCATCTTCGAAAAAGTAATTTTTTACCTAAGACAACTCATTGAGTGAAGGCACCATAACAATACGATGGAGGTCTCAAACTCACAGCCTTAAAAAAAAAAATTGCATATGAAATCCCTCATTCAACAACAAATATCAAGGATTGGAACCGGTTTGAAACACCGAAAAAAGGCTCATTGCTAAGGGTTTATTTATCCTCTCAAGAGTCCGAAGGTATGGATTTTACTGGTAAATGTACCATGGAGGCCTTTATACTAGGAGTTCGTATTGCATTTCGCTCCCTCTACTCAAAAAATAGGCAAATTTGTCATTTTACGTCAAATCAAAGAGTAAATTGATTTTTTTGTTAAAAATTACATCCATTTCTACTGTTAAAAATTGGTTTATGTACGTCAGCATGAGGTACGCGTGGCACACCACTTGTCACTGTTTGATTATTCTGTCAGTTATGCCAGTTTTCAACGGTAGAAATGGATGAAACTTTTAATAAGGACCAATTTGCTCTTTGATTTAACGTATAAGAATTAATTTGCCCATTTTTTAAGTAGAGGGACCAAAATGTAATCTGACACTTAATATAGGGGTCTCTATGGTATTTTTACCGATTTTGATCTACAAGGAAGGAATTGAACAAGTCATATGACATGAAAAAATGATTAATTTTACTAGACTTCCATAATGGTTAGCAACTATCTTTAAATCTTTATCATCAATGTATTGAATTAATTTTACAATATATATTTATACAAATTTAAAAGATAATGAACACCAACCGCCCTAAATTCCAATCATTTAAGTAGTCAAAACCAAACTAAAATATATATAATAAAATGGTTAAAATATGCCTATAGTCCCTGTACTTTTCAAAAATTAGAAATTTAGTCCTTATACTTGTATTTTTAGTAATTTAGTCTTTCTATATTTCAGATTTCAAAATTCAGTTCCACGTTGCTCGCAAGTGAGTAGTTTTTTTTTTTTTTTTCAAAATGTTAAAAAAAAGTCAACAATTTAACAATTACACCTGAATTTTAAAATCCGGTAAGTAAAGATGCTAAATTCCAAATTTTTGAAAAGAAGATTATAGGCACATTTTAACCTAATAAAATCCATCATACCAACATCATTGCTAGCTAATTAAACCCTAAATTTTATATGAAACTACACAGATAATGATAATGGAGATTAAGGGGAAAATTAAAAGGAAAAAGAAAAAGAAACCGAATAAAGCATGATCCATAATATAAACAAAAATGGCAACTCTCTTTATTTGTAGCAGTAAATTTAACTATCAAGTCCTACATTCTACAAATTCATTTAACAAAAACACTAATCTTTTCAACATAATAATTAAAAAGAATCAATTGCATATAAAGAAGGAATTTCACTTCAGAACTACTAAAATGTTGAGAAAAAAAAGAAATTAAATTAAACAAAATATTAACAGTGTTAATAGATCAAACAGATTTAAACCCAGAATTTTAATCAATAATCCCATAAAGAAAAATGCATCTTTTTTTAAAGGAAAAAAAGAAGAAGAATGGGAAATGAGAGAGGAAGAGAGCTTACAGATTTAGAGAAGAAAAAAAGGCCATTAAGCAGTGACCCAATGAAGAGAAAATTTGCCATTAAAGAATCGAAGCGAGCTTGCATTGAACGAAAGGCTTCATTTTTTTTTTTTTTTAGGGTGAAAAAAATCAAAAGAAGAAGAAAGATTGTTCACAAAAAGACGAAATGTTAAGCTTGGAGAGCATATATTCAAAACTGGAAGCTTTTTTTTAAGCATTATTAAAGAAGTAGACGAAAGGGCCAAAGCCAGATATACTATTTCTTTCTTTCTTTCTTTTTTAAATTTTTTCTGTGTTTATTTCTTTCTCTTTTCTTTTCTATTTTAGGGTAAATTAAATCTAAGGTCAATTTATATTTGTCATTTAACTTTTACAAAAAAGACACTGAATTATTTGAAAGTTTTCATTTAAGTCCCTAAACTATTCGAAAGTTTTTACCTAAGTTACTGGGTTTTAAGTATCTTTTTTTAAGAAAAAGTCCGGCTACCTGGTTTCAAGCAATGATTTGATGATTAATAAGGTGGATTGATACCCATTGACAAATAGAAAAACATACCTTAGATTCAAGTTGGTTTGATGATCATTGTCAAAGATTAGAGAAAAAAATTTGTTTAGATTTTGGTTTGCAAATTCGTGACGTTCAAAGTTGTTTTATGAAAAGAAAATTGAATTATAGAAGAGAAGGTGGAAAAAGAGCTCGATTGGTGTAAATGGTGTGAACAGAGAAAGCCATACAACAGTGATTTTAACAACCTAGTGACTTCAATGAAAACTTTTGAATAGTTCAGTGACCATTTTGTAACTTTTTTTAAGTTGAGTGACCAAAACATAAACTTACTAATAGTTTAGTAACCTTAGGCGTAGTTTACCATTTATTTTATTTATTAGTTTACTACTTTTATTATTATTTGGTTAAAATACAATTCCGATTTTTAGAATTTAATTGGTGATCAAATTGGTTAAGTAATTAATATTTCTCGTTTCGATTGATTTAAAAAAGTAGTAAAAATTTAAAAATATATATAAATTGGTTCAAATGTAAGCTCAACTGGGTTATTTATTTATTTATTATCTTGATTCATATCAGTTTACAGTTGATATTAACAGTACACATAAATTTAATTCCAAATTCAATCCAATTTGATACAATTATTTAATTCTACTAGATTTATCAAGTGTAACAGTTTTTATTTTATTATGATATAATGTTTTCTTGAGTTCAAATGATTGATTGTAATAAATTGGCATAATATTATAATGGCATCAATAATGGATAATTAAAATATTATTACAACACCACTGCTAAAAAGGGACAAAAGATATAGTAGTGGGGAAGAGACCCTCTTCTCATAGCAAAGACATATGTGAAACGACAAGTTTGTCCTAGTCAAAACGCATCAAAGCTACGGAGAGTAGGCTGAGTTAGAGGTGATGGATGTAAGAATTCAGTATTGAGGGAGCTGAAATAAAATTTTAAATTTTAGAGGGGTAAAAACAAAAAAATTATCTTAAAAAAAAGTTTAAATTGAATATTTAATAATTAGAAGGGACTAAAATTATTATTAATTCACTTAACTAGAGCTGTCAAGGCCCCTGCTTACCATTAGTTATGCCGTTAAATGGATATTAGTTATATCCGTAATTGCTTCACACTGCTCCAAGCCACTCATGTTTTCCTTACTAAGATTTTTCAATTTTTAATATTATGAAATTATGTCAATTGAGTCTTAGTTCGATCGGTATTAGTATTATTGTCAGTGTAAGAGGGTGTGGGCTCAAGTGGCTGAAGCGCATTATCCTCCTATTTAAGGGGTGAGGAGAGGCTATGGATAGTTCTAGACATTATATCAAAAAGAGCAGGTAAGATAAGAACCTATAATGAGGCGAGATGGAAATATTGACTAAAATGTTAAACTTTTAAACATGAGCCTACATATCAATCCATGTATACTTCATGCCTTTTTTTTTTTAAAGAACATTGAGTTATTTTGTTATATTTTATTGGAATATTTTTATAATTGCCTATAAGATAAATAGAATCATGTCAACATGAAGCACATGTGGATTGTCACACAAGTTGTCACGCCAAAATTACTAAAAAATTAATATTTTAATAAACATTTTCATTAAAAAAAGACAATTTAATTCTTTAAAAAAAATTAATTATCCAATTAAACTAAAAAAAAAAACTAAATTTATAAAAGAAAAAAAAAAGTAAAAACAAGTTTTTTATGGGGACAAACAAGGAGACAGAGAGGTAAAACAAGATGAATAAATTCACCTTTATATTCTTTTAAGACTACCACATTATTGTTCAAACTAAGCCAGCCTTTGTTATTGCATCATGTGGACTGTGGCACATGCCTCTCTAATCATTACTTCTATTTGAATTTCAAAAATAAATTCCTACCAAAACACCAATTTGAAAAAGGAATTTTAAATTTTTTGGGTAAAATAAAAATATAAAATTTTGAAGGGATTAATTTTTTTTAATTTTTTAAGGATTAAAGTGTGACTTTATCGTATATAATCATATATTTTGGAATCATATTGTTATATTTAGATGAAGATTAAAACTTGAGAAAAAAAGTAAGGCTAAACTTGGGATTTGAATATTAGAGTTCGAGCTTTGCCGATATTTAAACTTGTTTTTCGGAATTAATATTTTTGTTTAAATTCTCCTAAATTTGAACTTGGATTAGTAGTAGTTTGGCCCTTAAATAGGTTTAGTTATAATAATAAAAAAGATTAAAATATGCTCTAAGTCATTGTGCTCTTCATACATTTAGAATTTAGTCTTCTTACTTTTATTTTCAATAATTTAGTCCTCGGGTTTTTTTTTTCAGATTTAGAAATGCAAAGTCTAATTGTTAACATTAATAAAATTCTTTTGTTAAATTCTTGTCTACTATGTCATTTTGTTGATTATATGACTACTAAGTGAGTGCTTTTTTTTTTTTAAATTTAAAAATATCCACCAATAAATTTAAGAATAAATTTAAGAATATTAATAATTAAACTTGAATTTTTAAATTAAAAAAAAATTAAAAAAATTAATTTCAAATACACAAAAAAATATAAAAAACTTGAAAGATATTTTAACATAAAAAATAATATATACACTAATTACCTCAAAAGTAGATTTTTCTCCCCACTAATTATCTCCACTTTTTGCCTAATTTAAAAGTAACATTAAACAACTTGGTGGAAAAACTTTGGACTTTGTAAAAAAAAAAAAAAAAAAACCTTCAACCTTTAGGTTAAATTTTATTATTAGTTCCTATACTTTATGAAAGTTATAATTTTAGTTTCTGTACTTTAATTTGATCAATTTTAGTCTTTGTACTTTTTAAATTAGTTGATTTTAGTCCTATCCAAATAGAAACAATTAAATTCTTTTGGTTAAATTCAATTATTAGTCTTATATTATGCATACAGTTATAGATTTAATCCATATTCTTTAATTAGATCATTCTAAGCTTCTATGTTTTTTGAATTTTAAAATTTCGACCTTGACACAAATGACAACTGTTAATCAATTAATTGATTTTTAGTGAGTAATATGTGAAAATAACAAGCTGATATTGTATTACACATGTGCAGGGGCGAATTTAGAGGGGCGAACAGGGGCCTTGGTCCCCTCAAATGGAAAATTGTCTTTTAGTCACCTAATAAATTACAAAATTAAAAGTTATCATGTGATAAAATCGTACTTTGACCCCCCAAAATGAAAAGATTTCTATTTAGTCCTTTCAAAAGTGATGAAATCATAAGTTAATACAAGATGAAATTGCACTTTAACCTCACAAAAAGTTATAATTCAATTCCTCCCCCTTAAAAAAAACTTCTGAATTCGTCCCTGCACATATGATAATATGTTTGACACATCAGAATTCAAAAATAACAAAACTTAACTCAATGAATTTACAATTATCATTTGGTGAAAATAGATTTTTTAAATTTGAAAAATACAGAAACTAAAAATGATCAAATTAAATTATAAGGATTAAATCCATAATTTTCGTAAAATACAAAGACTAATATTAGAATTTAAAGTAATATTTATTAGGGTTTTTATATATATATATTCCAAACATAGTTGTGGGACAAGAATTCAAGTATATTTAAGTTAGAAAATCTACACTTCAAAGTAAAACAATCTATAAAGAATAAAAAATTATGTCTTAACCCCAATATTGAACACCTAATTTTGCATCCTTTTGTCGGCAGATGAAACGTCGCCGTCACAAGTGAAAAATCACAATGAACCCATTGAGTTGAAATGAGCCCATGCATCCTGAGATTCCAAAGAGGGTAAAATCACATAATTGTATTGTGTTAAATCCGAAAACCGATCTGAGTAATACTCAATTCGATTTTGTCATAAAAAATTAACGGTTTAAATTCGAAAATGATTTAAACTTAAAATAATTCGAATTTAAAACTAATCGGAATAAGTAAATCTCAAATAGTCTAACTTGAGTATCAGACTTGAATGACAAGACTTGGATTGACCAAAACTTGAAATGACTTTACCCAAAATTCACATACCTAAATGATTTGAACCCGAAAAGATACAAACATGAACTAATCCAAAAATTTTAAAATCCGAATTTGTCATATATTCATAATATACTCTAATTTTCAAATTGGTCCTTATATTTTTTTGTCGTAGCTAAATTTTTAGTTTTATCACAATTTATTCTTAAAACTATGTTAACCAATAAGAATAAACATGACACGTGACATATTCTTGTTAATGTTGTACAATTTTTTTAACTAAAATAAAATGAAACTGATAATTTAGAGACAATTTCTCAATGAAAAAACACTTTTTAACAAGGGCTGGCCTAAGAAGAGCTAACAATTGGCAAATCTAAATGCCATTGTCCTAATAGGAAGACATGTTGGTCAGCAACATTGTATGAAATTTCAACTTGTCTTAGCTTGGACATTGTTTGTAGTACAATAATTGATCATATTAGACAAATTTGGTAGGCCAGCAACTGCACCATAGCCAAATTCCAAAGCTTTACTTCTCTCGACACAATTTTAATTCAGATTAATTCGAATATAACAAAATAATAATTTAAATAAAAAAATAATTTTAATCCAAAACGGTTCAAATTCAAAATGACTAAAATCTGAAATGATCTAAATAAAAATTTTAATCCCGAATTGATCATACACTGATAAATCTAATCTAAACTTAACCCGACTCGTCCATTTAACAGTTGTATCGATACGTGGATAAATATTTGTATAGGAAATCGTAATATTACCTGTAGAACATCAAAGACAATTTGTGCAATGTATTTTTGATCTGAGGCAGCACCTTTTTGTTGTAGTTTATCTGGATGTAGACACAATAGAGCTTTTTGATATGATCTTTTCACTGCAGGTCCTTCAATTATGTCCATGAGAGGCACTGGCTTCCAACCACTATTAGGCCAAAGAATCTGTGTGTTTGCAATGCAACCATTGTTAGTCTTTCAAAGGCCAAAGGCAAGTTCTTTAGATTTGCCTCAAATTTAGAATATGATCTATACCAGACATGATCAAGATCTTGAACGATTCGAATAAATAAAACTCGAAATGACTTGAAATTACCTAAACTCAAGATGATCTTAAAAAAATCCTAGAAGTAAATTTGAATGACCTTGATCCAAAACTACTCGAACCTTGAATAGCACAAATCTGAAACAACTTGAATTTGAAATGATCCAGATCTAAAACTTGTATAAACTCAAAATGACTTGAACCCAAAATAGCTCGAAAATTTTAAAATTTTGATTTTAGCTAGCCTAGATTGACCTGCTATAAAACCAACCTGACCAGCCTAATTGACAAAGCTTGTGTTCCTTAAGAATGACTGTCCTTTATCAGCTATATTATTGGGTATTTCCTTTAATTTGCTTCATACGGTACGTAACATTCATTTGGGACAATATTTTTGCTTGTATATATCCAAAAATCTAATCCGATTAATCTGAATATGATCTAATTTCATTTGACTGTAAAAGTCAACAATCCTATCTGATCAATCAAAACCTGAAATGACCGGAACTCAAAATGATCTAAACACATAATCTAAAATGTCTTGAAAGTATAACCTAATATGACCTGACCCTAATATCAAAATAGCTGAAATGCAAGAAAACCTGAACTCAAAATAACCTAAAAAATTTATAATCCAAATTAAACTAACCTATATTGATCCAATCTAAAACCGATCCGACACGGCCAATTGAGCTAATACTACCTGAAGTTGGATCCATTGCTACTTACATATTGCAAGGTTGACAACAGTGAACGGATGTTTCCTTGTTTTCCATTTGACCATTGCTGTATTTTAGCATCAATGGCCTGCATTAAATAATGTAAGAGGCTGAAAAATGTGAAGCAAAATGGGAGTTCTTTTTATATAATTATTATAAGGAATAATATAATTTTTTGCTCTTGAATTTGACAATTAGATCCATTTTGGTAACTATATTTTTTTTGTTCTTGAATTTGATAACTAGATTCCTTTTGGTCCCTAAACTTGGATTCTGTTAAGATTTGATGATGTGATCGGTGTTACTGGAACATGATCAAACGGATCGAGAATTGATCGATATAACATTCTGAATAAAGGGGATGAACCAATTGACTCAAAAACTGCTTGAAATTGGTAAAAATTGAAAACGGGACAAATATTAATAGTTAAACAAGTTGAATCGGTTTAATAAAAAAATTAAATTTTTTTTTAAAATTTTAAAGTTTAATCAGTTGAACTGGTTGAATAAGGAA
The DNA here is from genome assembly GCA_025698515.1 of Gossypium sturtianum. Taxonomy (NCBI): domain Eukaryota; kingdom Viridiplantae; phylum Streptophyta; class Magnoliopsida; order Malvales; family Malvaceae; genus Gossypium; species Gossypium sturtianum. Next base: position 162,147,823 of record CM046948.1, read on the forward strand.
CCGATGGTATGATCTGTTCAACCACTAATTAGATTATTAAAACCCTGAATGTAACACTCTAGGTTGTACTACATCATTAAACTTTTATATTTTTTATGTTTAGGGACCAAAATAGACCTAGTTGTCAAGTACAGAGGCAAAAAATTATATTATCCTTAATTATAACAGCAATTTACATTACCTTGATTTCTTCCGGATCAATACCAAAATCTGGGAAAATTTTCTCTTCTGGTGTTAGGTCTTCAATCTGTTCTTAAACCAAAATATGCATCTCATTAGGGTTCAACCAAAATCATAAATATAAAAAAGAAAACCTACATGCTTTAATGGCTAATTAGATTCACAATTCAACAGTTTGAGTCGGTTTTAAGAGTTGCATCAATCTGGATGGGGTTTATTAAGGTTTTAAAGTTTTCATGTCATTTCAGTTTTTGTATATTTTGGATCGAGTCAATTTTAAGTTTGGATCATCTCGAGTACAAATTATTTTGGGTTCGATTCATTTGAGTTTGAAGTTCGGGTTTCTTTGCTGGATTGTTTCAGTTTTGGGTTATTTTTAGTTTTTCTGTTTAGGTGAGTTGTTAATTTTTTAAGATCAAATCAAGTTGGATCGAAACTATATTTAAGTTAAGTGGGTCAGACATACAAAAAAGAAGAAGATAAATAATAATTTTTATATAAATTTTATTTTAACGTGCGATTTAATATATAAACTTTGTAATTATATATATAAAATTTGAATTGTGATTCATATGAATACACGAAACTTAGATTTTGATTCAATTGTACACATTTAAAGAAATAGATACATATATTTATTTTCATACCGGATTAATATAATAATTTGTGTATGTAATATATCAATATAAAATTATGCTAATTTGATAATATTGTTAATAATTACTGAAAATTGAATCAAATCAAAATTTTATGTATAAAATCGTATAAAATCAAAGTTCATATATGACATTACACATTAAATCAAAATTCATGTACGATATTATATATTAGATTAAAATTCATATATAATTTTGATATATATATATACATATATATATATATATATATAAGAAAAGCATATCACTCATTAACTCAACTATTGCTATGGAAATGGATAGGTGACGTACCAAAAAGTTGTCCTCGGATGATTTTGCTGGATCTTCGATAACAGTGTTGAAGCCATTAGAAACTGATGCCAATAAAGTAAGTAGATAATTAAATTTCAAAATAGATAATCGAATCAGTTTGACCACTAATTTTTAATTCAATTAGTTGATTTGGCTCGATTTTGACAATCATCTCTTTAATAATAATAAAACGTAGTTGGGAGATATTTAGTGCAAATAATGAAAGTCGCTCTATTACAGGGATTGAATTAAATTAGTTCTTTTATTATTGAAATGGATTGGTTTAAGCTTTATACTATTAAAAAGAATTAAATAAAATAAAATCGGAACATTTACTGTTTAAAAATGACAAAAAATAGTTTTTTTATTTACAGTTCAACTCGAAACAAAACATTTCATTTGTAAAACCATAAAAATACTTTCAAAATATAGCTTTATTTGATTCTTTCTGGGTAAAATACAGTAGAGGTCACTCAATTATAGTTTTTTTTTTTTACTTTTTGGTCATCCAACTATGAAAAGTTATAAAATAGTCACCCAATTATTAGTAAGTTTCTTTTTTTGTCACCTAACTATGAAATATTACAAAATGGTCAACCAACTATTCAAATTTGTATTTTTTTGTTCACTAGCTGGCTAATGTAAAAATGAAAACACCCAAAAATCCATGATAGTTGGGTGACCAAAAAAGACAAAATTAAAGACTTGAATGATCATTTTGTAACTTTTATAGTTGGGTCATTACTAATGTAGTTTACTCATTCTTATTAATAGTACAAGAACTAAATTAATTGTAAGACTAACTTGATTTGGTCCCTATAATAGAGGGATCTGCCAACCAAATTCACCTTTCCTAAACCAACATGCATAAAGTAGTAGAAGAATAAGATATACTGACCATGATCTATTAATGAACCATTGTTCTTTTGTGCTTCATCTTTACTCATATGATCTGCAATGGGAACTTGGGAAGATGGTTTCTTCTCTTGCACTGTAGGCATATGAATTTTCACTTCATTTTCATTCATTTGAAGATGATTTGGCTCGTTCTCTGGCTTTGGTGAAGCATCTTGGTTGAAAATTTTGATGAATTCTTTGACCTTTCCTCCAACTTTGCTTTTCCCATTATCCCATGAGTTCCTAGGTGAACCTTTTGCTCTTGTTGTAATGGCTTCTATATTGTTGGAACTGGCCCTTTTTGTAGTATTTGGTTTCTTGATGTTTTCATCATCTAGAATTTCATGTAATTTCTTGGTCATCTCATCTGCATTATGTACGAAAACAATATGAAAAATTAATTCTAACTCAAATGCGATTCTACCCAATTTGATCATAAAATATTAAGAACTTAAATTAAATAGTCAGAACCCAAAATAATCTGAACTTGAAATAATCAGAACCCAGAATGATCTAAATCTAAACGAGTTGAACTAATGTATCAAACCGAAATGAAAAACTCGAAATGACCTCGATTCAAAATGACTTGGACAAATGACCTTTTACTCTTGTAGTGGCTTCCATATTGGTGGAATTAGCACTTCTTGTAGTATTTAGTTTCTTGATGTTTTCATCATATGGAATATCATGAAATTTCTTGATCATCTCATCATTACCTACATGAAAACAATATGAAAATCAATTCTGACCAAAATTCAAAAAATCAGTTTAATTAATTTAAATTTAAATTCAATTTAACCCAGTTTCATCATAAAAAAAATTATCAACTTGAAGAAATCAATTAAGGGTGGAACGTTGTTGGAGCTAGAGGGCTCCCCCCTCCCCATTTTTTAAAATTAAGTTTTTAAAAATTTTTAATTAAGCATTTTAAAAGTTTTATTTTAATTAGATCCTTTAAATTAATCATTTCAATTTTAAAAAGTTAAACCCAATTTTTTTTTTTAAAATTCTTATTAAGACTCTAAAATTTTAAAAATTTCAATTATACCTCTTGAAATTTTGAAAATTTTAAGTAGTCCCAAAAACATAATAATCAACTTAAGACGACTAAAACCTGGAATCCAAAATAAAATAAGGGTAAATTATACTAAAGGTCATTAAATTATTAATAAGTTTATGTTTTGGTTACTTTATTTAAAAAAATACAAAATAGCCACTAAATTATTTGAAAGTTTTCATTTAAGTCACTGAACTATTTGAAAATTTTTATTTAAGTCACTGGGCTGTTAATTTTTTTTAAAAGTCTGACTAACAAGTTCCAAGTAATGATACGATGATCAGTATGGTAGGTCAGTACCGATCAAAGAGTAGAAGAATATATATTAGATCCAACTCGATTTGAAGACCAATGTCGGAGATCGAAGAAAAAATGTTTAGATTTTGGTTCGTAGATTCGCGACATTCAAAGTTGTTTCATGAAAAAATTGAATTGTAAAAAGAAGGGGAATAAGAACTTTCAATTGGCACAGGCAGTGCGAACATAGAAGCCTATGCAACAATGATTTTAACGGTCCAATGACTTAAATAAAAACTTTCAAATAGTTTAGCGATTATTTTATAATTTTTTAAAATGTAGTGACCAAAACATAAACTTACTAATAATTTAGTAAGATTTGGTGTAGTTTACCATTAAAACAAATAAAACCGAAATAATTTGAATAAGTTAATCATAATATCAAATCCAAACTTAAAAAACTGAAGATAAACTTAAATGATCCGAACTCAAAATTCTCGAAAGAATTTAAGTTCAAATTGACCCAATCCAAATTCATCCGTACCTTGTTGGTCTTCATGTAAAAGCAATTCGAGAGTTTTAAGCTGAGGCCGAGAAAGGGATCGATCCTCTTCCTTAATAGATCGAACTCTTTCTCCGCCTCCATTTCTCGAATCGATTCTAAAAGATTTAGCATTCACCGATGTTCTATCACCGGAGACGAACTCATTATCCAATCTGCTATCGCATGTCACCCATCCCTTAAAACTTGAGCATCTCTGCAATTTGTCGCCGTTGTTGGAGATCTTAGAACCATTCGAATCTTCGATTGAATTGCTTTTTGTTTCATGATCGTGCTTGGTAGCGTAATAGCTTAAGCTATTTGAAGCTTTAACCTTGTTTTGTGGAGAGCCAGATGTTGGGAGGTCAATTCCTTTGTTCAAAAGGCTGGGGAAAATCAAAACGGCAGCAAAAAAAAGTAAGCCATGGGAGTAAATAGAGCACGAGCTTCATGTCAAATTTTGTTGAAAAATCGTAAAAGGTTAAATTTGGTTTTGGTCACTCTAATATGGTCAAATTTATAATTTAATCCTTGTAAATTTGTTTAAAAAATAAGGTTAAAATATGTCATAAATTCCTGTACACTTTCAAATTTTGGAATTTAGTTCATATGCTTTCATTTCTAGGAATTTAGTCCCTCTACTTTTCAATTTTCGATTTTGTCCTTGGTCAAATGGTACAATTGCTATTTTAGGCCCTCTAAAATATAAAACATTAAATTTAAATATTTTTAGCTTTGGCCTCTGGTAGTAAGCAATGAAGTAGCAAAAGGTTCAGCTATGGATAATCATAATTTTTTAATTTCTATTCTAAAAATCATCTAAACACTATGGTTCGAGTCGGTTTTCGATTTTTTGATTTTTTTTTTCTCCACCCTAAGCATGGGCAACATTAAAAGGGACAAGCAGGACCTGACCCCTAAAATAAATAATTTATATTTTAACTTCACTAAAATTTAAAAATTAATACATAATAAAATTATATTTTAACCTTTTTAAAATGATAAAATTATGATTTAATCTTTCTAAAAATCATAAAGTTTTAAGCTTGTAATAAAAAAAATTACATTTCAACTCTCGTAAAATCATTAATTTAATTTCTATCCTCAACAAAAAATTAGTCCCCAAATGAAAGTCATGTATGAACGAAGAAAATATAAGTTAATATATGGTGAAATTGTACTTTGATCCCTAAAAAATGAAAAAAATTATATTTGAGCTGTTAAAATTTTAGACTTCACTAAAAAAAATTTTGTATTCGCCCCTGCTAGCTTCACCCCTGGCGCTAAGCAATATAACAAAATGAAAGCCGAAAAAGAAAAAGGTGAGAACCGAACCTGAACCGACTAGGCAATGAAGTAGCAAAAGGCTCCGCCATGGATGGTGGTGCAAAAGGATCCTTCATTTCATATTTCCTCGGCGAAGAGCTCAAACACCAATCATTATTCCCACCAAAAATATCATTAAAGAAATCAGCATTCGAGTGCCTCCGCTGGTTCATCCCTTCTTCACCGCCGAACACTGGTTTTTCACTTGAACCGGACAACCATGGATTCTTCGACGATGCAGAAAAAGATATTTCATCACTTGAACCGGATGAAGATGATGATGAAGATGATGAATCCCTGTTTTCACTAAAACGACGTCGTGTCTCGTGCATCGACGATCTCCTCCTCGGCGGACCGCCGAAGACGTCATTAAAGTCTATATCTGAGCTTAAAGCGACACCGTTTTGTTCTTTATGTGAAAATCCTTGCATCTTCAACTGCTTTACGAACTGTCAAATTTTGCAGAGGAAAACTGATGAAACGAATGAAAATTGTTTTATAAGGACCAAAAAAGGGAAAAGGTTTAAATATGCTTTAGTATTTGTACTTTTCAGACTTTTGAAATTTAGTCCTTTGGCTTGTATAATTTGAAAATTGAAGTTCGATTAATAACACTAGATTATGGTATGCAGTGGATGTAAATGAGACATTGGTGGTCACAAATTATTTGGGTTCGGCTCGGAGAATACTCAAATTTAATTCAGTAATTATTAACCCGAGTTTGAGCTTGAATAACTAGAGCTATTGATCGAGCCGATTTCAAGCTTAGTAATACTTGGCTTATGAGTCTTATTGAGATTTTCATTTTTAATATATATTTTGAATATTTTATATTATTAAATTCAGTTTTTACCCTTAATATATATTATTAACCTTAAGCTTAGTTATCGAGCCAAGCTCAGGCTTGAGCTTGGATATGTACGAGCTTAATTGAGCTTGAGCTTGAGCTAGAGTACGAAAATTAATAAACAAGTTTAATTGAGATCGATCTCAAGCACCTCGACTATATACTCGAGCCGAGTTCTAACTTAAAAATAGATGTTCGATTGAGCTTGAACTAAGTATGGAGCTCCAAATTTCAAGTAGAATTCAAGCTCAAGCTTGCCAATATTCAGGCTCAACTCAGCCCGATTTCACCCCTAAATTGGCACACCCACAATGTAATATATTTATAAAAAATCGACAAATTGGTTCAAATAACTCTAGTATCGTTGAGATATTAAAGAACACAATGTTTTAGGTAATTTCTCAACTGAGTTATTAGTAATTTTCCAATTGAATTGAAACCAGGTGACATAAACTCAGTCAAACGCTTAAAAGAACAGTATAGATACATTCAAATTAATAGTGTTATTGGTTAGACTTTAATTTCCAAACCAGGCAAATAGAATGGATTAAATTTCAAAAGTCCAAAAAGTAAAGGGACTGAGGCCAAATTAGACCAAAAAAAAAGAGGGTTAACTGTTTGTCCAAAGATTTGAAGCCACAAAGGCTTTAAAGTGATTTTGTCAGTTTGTTTATGGATAAGAGTAGAAAAATGCCAAAAATTGAAGGGTTTATTCTGCTATTAAGTGGAGACAATTTTAATAAAATCTCATGGCAGCCATTAATTCATGAATTTTTGTGGTACGATGTTTTGTCTCACTTCGTTTTCTGCAAATCTGTGTTATATATCCTTAGCCTGTTATTATGATTTTCGTCTTCTAGTCCTCGAATCTGTTTTTTTTTTTTTTTTTTTTTCAAGAAGGAATAGAATGGTGACTTAACTTTAAAGCTTATCCAATTAGGGGCCCAATCTTTTTTTTAATTGGTTTAGTTTATTTTTATGTATAATCCTTTTAACTGTAATCAATCGATCGGTCAACTTAATCATTCCATTGACGAATTTTAGTTTTAATTGGCCTAACTAGGGCTGAATCCAAAAAAAATTTAGGAGATGAAAATTGAATTATAAATTTTTAAGATGTAAAATATAGATTTTATTATATATTAATTTATTAATTTATTGTTTTTGAAAGGACTAAATAGACTGTTTTTCATTTTTAGAGGGGCCGAAGCATATTTCTCTCCTATATTAATTTATAATTTGATCATTTATTAAAGGCTAGAATTGCAATTTTCCAATTTTGGGTCCCTTGTATCCACCCTGAACCTTACCAAATCGGCTTAACTTTGTTTGGATTGATGGATTAAATCGGTTAATCGATTTTTCTTTCTTGTTTTCTTCTAAGATAGGTTTAAAATAAATTAAAAATAAGATTATTAAATCAATTAATTTGATCTGTTCGGATATAAAACCCAAAATTCATTTTTAGATTACATTCGAGAGAAAAGGATAGATGTGTAATCAAGTTGAATCAAGCGACAACGTCAAGCTCAATTTGATTAGAAATTTGAACACAATCGAACATCAATTTCTAAGCTTGAACTCGACTCGGGACTTCATTAACCTACCCAAGTTCAATTAGTAAGTGCAAATATATTTCATAATATAAAAATATATTAAAATGAAAAGTTCAATAAGACTAATGAGCCATCTGAACAAAATATCATAGTACTCGAATTCAACTTGATTGATAGCTCAAGTTCAAGCTCAACTCGATAATTACTGAGTCCAAATTAAGTTTTAGTCAATTTATTTGGTTCTTGATATATGAAAACCGAATCGACCGAATGAATACCGAAACAAAAAGGGTCTTGAGAAAAAAAAAAAAAAAAAAACTAAACAGGCAATACAATTTGCAGACAAGACAATGCAGCAAACAAATTATAATGAAAAAAAAAACAACCAAAACCATAGTATGCATAATATAGCACAAGTGTACTAATTAAACTGCTTGTAAAGTTTGACAAAAAAAGTTACAGCAAGTAATACAAAGCTTTAAGTTAAAAAGAAAGTGAGTAAAGAAAGATATTCAGACACTCTTCTCGTAAGATAATATAGGAATTACATACCCATAATCATGTAGCTTTTGGAACGAGCGAGAACCGGAGAGTCCATCCATCATCCGTAGGTCGAGATGAGATCCTTGATGGTGTTGTTGCTATCTCACTCAGAGCCATCTGGGTATGGATCCAATGCATCTTGCTTGCCATTAACGAAGAATTCTACCACTGCTTTCATTCTTCGAAGCTTATCTGGGTGGTAATTTACGTGAACGATTACGGGTTTTAACTTCTTGAGTTTAGCATCTTTCCTTACTGTTTTAAATAGGACCTTGCTGTTCATGAACATGTAGAAATCCATGGTTCTCTTAGCAGCGTGTAGTCCATCGTAGCCCGGATGTGATGGGAAAAAGAGTTCCTCATTAAAAACGGCTTGGTCCCATGAGTTTGGTTGTTTAGCTAGCCGATCAGCTACACGGTCCAAAAGCTCGATTGAAGGGATTGTAGGTCTTATAAAGAAGAAACCAGAGTTGTATACCCATATTCTCATTGTATGAGCATAACGTGCCCAACCCATCGCAGGTTCATCGAAGACATCATTATATCCATAAGCAGTCATATTGTTGTGACCATCAGTCATGGACTCTACGTCAGAATCCCGGTAAAGATGGTTGAATGGGTTTTGTAAGTATATTATATCAACATCCGAGAGAAGGACGCTGTAACCCAGTTGCAAAAACTCCCTTAAAATCCGGAACTTCAATCCAGAGACAGCATGATTGCCTCCTGATCTCCCAACGGCATCAATACCCACATCTGGATCCCTCTTGTACACCGGGACATCATTCGATTTGCAGAACTCTTCAATGTGGTCATCTAAAGCTATAACTAGGTAATTAGGTATACCAACTCTCTTGATGCTAGAAAACCAAACCTCCAACATCTCTTTCACATTCGAATTGGCGAGTGCAACTATAAGCTCTTTCCGAACAGCTACTTTCTCCAAGATCTTAGCCAACCTTGGGTTCACGGAATCGTCGGGAACAACAGTCGGGTTAGTTCGTAAAGCTTTGACAGTACCGAAAGGTCCAGCTTTATGCTGCTCACCCAACACCAAAAACTGCTTCTGAGCTTGATCTTTTCCTTGTTCGGCCAGTTGCAGCCTTTCCGTCAAATCCCTGACTTGCTTCTTTAATTCGGAGTTCTTCTCTGATAGGGATACGATTTCAGATTTCAGCATCTTACTCCGCTCCGAGGATTCACATGACGAAGAACCAATCTAAAAAATAGCCAGGACAAAGAAAAAAGGCAAAACCATACCCCCATCAAACAATTAATAAAAATGAAAAAAAATGACTAAATTTTCAATGTTCGGACATCCCATTAAGAATGAGGGGGTTAAGGTGTGTTCAAGGATCAAACCGGGACCTGATGTCAACCAAGATTCCATTCAACAGAAGTATTTTCCATTACAACACGGGCCCGGTTGACACAAATGCATACTATAAACTTATATCTCAAAGCTAGCAATTCGCATTAGACATTTTTATGTAACAAAAGGTTGGCCAAACTAAGCTCAATCAAGACAAAAATATCAAACAAAAAAAACCAAGGCTAAAGCCTAAAGGATATTAGGCTTACCATAACCAATGAAATGTAAGCCATCAACTATGTTCCAAGATTTTATCACTACCATTACATAGTTTTAGTTTGTCCTAAGCTATGATGCTCGAACTCTTCATTTTCATAGTTTTAGTTTGTCCTAAGCTATGATGCTCGAACTCTTCGTTTTTCTTGAAGTATCTGTGCCTGACACTCATGTCCAACACTGTAATACGGAGATACAACCTCTAAACTCGTGTCCGACACTACTAGTATCGGACAATTACACCCAAATCCGAGTAATACAGGTGCTAAGTAAATTTCCAAACAAGAGAATACGATTTTATCACTACCATTACCTAGTTTTGGTTCGTGCTAAGCTATGATGCTCAGACTCTTCATTTTTCTTGAAGTATCTGTGTCTGACCCTCATGTCAGACACTACCAGTATTGGACAACTACACCCAAATCGGAGTAACATAGGTGCTAACATAGGTGCTAAGTAAAATTCCAACTAAGAGATCAAGATTTTATCACTGCCATTACCTAGTTTTAGTTCATGCTAAGCTATGATGCTCAGACTCTTCATTTTTCTTGAAGTACCTATGTTCGACATACGGATATAGAGATATGACCTCTAAACTCGTGTCCGACACTACTGTATTGGACACCTATACCCAAGTCCGATCAACATAGATGCTAAGTAAAATTCCTACTAAGAGATCAAGTTAATTCAAATCATTTGGTTTTTCATTGAAAACCCAGATCTTAAAATCAAATCCTTTTTCCCACTCTAGAACGAGTCAACACAGTTAAGAACACTCATTGATCCGAAAGTCAACTCAGCCCCATTCATACACTAACTCATTAACCATCTAAACATCAAACATTAATCGATAAAATTCCAAGAAAATGAACAATTTAAAACGGAATTTAAAAGGGAGGGTTTATCAAAAACCTGGAAATTCGTTTTCCCGATTCGACGATTTTGAACTGAGGCAGCGGGATTGAAGAGGCCGTAAGGGAAAAGGAAAGCGATGACACAGCCGAGGAGAACGCCGATCACAATGGCTACGACGATTCGGGATCCACGAAACGACGCCGCTTTGTCCCTACGACCAACCGCCATTAGTCCCAATACTGAAACAAGAACGGCGGAAACAGAGAGATGAATAAGAAAAATGGGTCTTTGCTTAAAATCAACAGCAAAGTAGACGAATTTAAGCTACTATTTTTTCTGTGTTTTATTTTTAATTTTTTTGGGGATTTATTTAATTTTTTTTCAGAGAGATACACAAATAAGCTTAGTCGTTGCTGAGAAGTTGAATTTTTTTTTTAAATATATATATATTTTTTGGCTTTTTAGCGAAGAACATTGGTGAGCTTAGATTTGGTGCTTTCGCGACCATTGTAAAAGATGGAATTTACATCCTTGATCTTTGATAAAACTTAAAATTGTTAGGTACAAGGAAATGATCGGACGGCTACAAATGATTCGTTGACTTTGGTACTGTATTAGCGTGCTGAGTGGGATTGGATTATCTTAGATCCAAAATTTCCAAATAAACAAATTGGCTAAAATATTAATACGATATTTAAAAATTAATATTAATTTATTATTTACAATTTGTATTATTTTACCTTTAACCAAAATTCTAATCTGATGCCTGAATTTTGCTCTAACATTGTTGATATAATGCTACAGTACTGGCCGATTGACTCTTAGTTCAATTAGTATAAGTATTATTGTCAATGTAAGACGTGATTTTGAATGCGTCGAAGCTCATTATCCTTCTATTTATGAGTTGAAAAAAGATGATGGATAGTTCTAAGCATTATGTCAAAAAGAGCAAATATGATCCGATTCTATAATGAAAAAATACAATATTAAAAATTAAGTTTATATATAAATAAATTTTATAATTAAATTTAAATACAAATATTTTTATTATTTGGATCATATCAGTCCAAATTGAATAAAAGTTTGGCCAAGCTTGACTTAGTACAAACAAGTCACTTGCCCAGTCAACAAGTTTATTTATAAAAAAATATTAGTTAAAATATGTCTTTAAGTCCCTGTATTTTTTTAAATTTAAAATTTAATTTTTATACTTTTATTTTTAGGAATTTAATTACTCTAATTTTTTAAATTTTAAAAAAATTATTTTATTAAATTAAAGTTCATTGTAACATTATTTTTGTAGTCGCATGGCTATTAAATAAGTTTTTTTTTTTAATTTCAAAATATCACACTAATAAATTTAATGAAAAAAATTACTTATGTTAACAATTAAACTTGAATTTTGAATTCTGAAAAGTAGATGGATTAAATTCATAAAAATAAAAGTATAATGACCAAATTTCAAATTTGAAAAGAGTAGAGAGACCGATGGAATATTTGAACCAAAGATATTAGACCTTATTTAAGTAAAATTATAAAATTCAAAAGCTTGTTTATTATTTTATTCTAACAAATTATCAGTTTATCTCTTTATTTTAGTAATGTTTTATTAGTAAATTGAACCCTGAATTATATTTTTTTTTTCAGATTGCTTCATAAATTTTTTTTTAGTAAGAAGTAGCCCCTAAACTATAAATTTATCTCAATTTACCTAAAAAATGATATCAACCAATAACAACATAACACATGGCACATTTTTATTGGACGTCATGGTTTTATTCCAAAATAAATATGACAAAATTGATAGTTAAGCGAGCATTTCTTACCAAAAAAAAGAGTTAAGGATTAATTTAAAAATTATAGTATAGTTCAAGGGCTAATTTACGAATAAAACCATGATAATAATTATGACATTAATAAAGCAATAAAAAAACAAAGACTTACGACAGTTTTGTTTTGTCTTGTTTTTTCTTTTTGACAAAAAAAATTGCATTTAATAATATTTACAATAATGGTTGTGATTTGAACATGGAGAGCATCATCTCGCTTACTAACATTTATGAATTTTTTTTATGAATTTTTATTTCTAAACTAGATCAGTTGTCAAATTAGATTAATAAATTTGAAAATATATGAAAAATTTTAACTCTTAAAACACAAGATTTTTATTAAAAAAGCAATTATCACTATTTGAAATTGCGTTGTTGTGTCAGAGAAAAGATAGCTATACTGATTCGGTATACTCTAAAAATACCTTTGGTACAATATTGGCGATTTCACAAAGATTGAATTTCGATGAATTCCAATTTACTGATCCCATCTTTTACAAAACCGATCCCCTACAAGAATACGTGGAGCCCGGCATGTCTGGAAGCATGGAAGAACGTTCTTTTGCTGATATTATTACCAGTATTCATAGTATTACTATACACTACTGATCTTTTTAACTAAATGTGATCGGATATCTATAAAAATTAACAATAAAACAAAAGTTATACAATATCTAAACAATAACAATAAAATAGTAACAACATAATAGCGAAACAGTGGGAAAACAGCAGCCCATTTTCTAAATGGGTTAAAAAATCTTACCCGAGACTTGACCCGCAGGGGCGTAGCTAGGGGGGGCTGGCATGGGCCCCGGCCCCCCCTAAAATGTAAAATTGTTATTTTGACTCTTAGAATTTTTTAAAAATTTTAAATTAGGAAAGGTAAAATTGCACTTTGGCCCCCCTAAAATTAGAAAAATTCAATTTAATCCTTTACAAATTATAAAGATATAAACTATAAAAAATTAAAATTTTATCCGGCCCCCCCTAAAAAAAATTTTTGGATTCGCCCCTGTTGACCCGTTTTCTAAACGGGCGTTATGTTTTTGCTAAAGCCCATTTTTTAAACTTATATTTTTCCCGAACCCTCTCGCTTTTTGAATCGGTCCGACCCATAAATAAATCTATACATATGTGAGCCAACCCAGATATAAAATAACTCAGCCCAATTAAATTACCCAAATATAAAATATCTCCAACCACATAATTAATTAATTAATTATAAAAAATAGTGAAATATAAATTCAATATTCAAAATCTAAAATATTTTCCTCTATTCTAAAATTACAGAAAAATTTCGTGATTACACTGTAAATTTCATCAGGCTGATAATATATACATATATAAATATGTACATACCTGCCGTGGAGGTTCGGGTAAAATTGAAGTCTAGATTCGTGATACAAACATGATCTAAGGAGAACTAACAAAGGAGGTAAGGAGTGGAGGATCGGGTATATTAACCGTCCCTTCCAGCATCAAGATAACCCTTTTCATCGACGGTCGAGAGGATGCTTCATCTTGGGTGCACCATAATCCGACCTTGACCATCTTCTCCAATTTACTCTTCTCCACAAATTCATTTTGCACCAGCTTCTCCACTTCATTAGCCTTGAAACAATCATGTACCCAGTATGCAAGAACTTGTTCGTTTTCCGGAACATCCGCTTTCACACTCCTTCTACAACAAATGATCTCTAACAGCATTATTCCGAAGCTATAAACATCGGCTTTCACGGTTATTGGTAAGTTGCGATGCCACTCTGGGGCAACGTATCCCCTCGTCCCTCGGATTTCGGTGTATGTCCTAGTTTGGTTAGGCATCAATAGCTTGGCTAATCCGAAATCCGCAATTTTCGCGTACCCTTTATCGTCCATTAGGATGTTTTCGGGTTTGATATCGCAATGGATAATTTGAGTTTCGCATTCTTCATGCAAGTAACAAATTCCTCTCGCTATACTCAATACTATTTCGACTCTTCCTTCCCAATTTACCTTTAATCTCGATTTGAAAAGAAAATCTGCAAGAGAACCGTTTTTCATGTACTCGTAAACCAGAAGCCTATTAGTCCCGTCGTAGCAATAACCGAGCAATCGAACGAGGTTCTTGTGATGTGTTTTCCCGATGGCTTTCATTTCATTCAGGAAATCTCTTTCACCTTCGGCCACCACTTTTTCCAGTCTCTTGATGGCTACTGTTCTCTCGCCATCGAATAGCACCCCTTTGAAAACCGTCCCGTAAGCTCCTTTACCGATCACGTCCACAAAATTGTTGGTTGCATCTTTAAGCTCCTCGAAGGAAAATGATTTCAAGGCAACATCTTCAGCAACTCGATTGTTTACCAAACGCAAAACACGCTTGTATTTTCGAACATGAGCACGATACTTTCGAACGCCGATCGTTGCTACAACTAGAAACCCAAGCGTCAAGCATGCCATGGCAATACTAATGATTAACATATCCATTCTTAGCTTCCTTTTCCTTTTCCTTGTCCCCACACCAGGAAGTTCTCCACCAATCTTTAAAAATGCAGTAACTTGACCACTTAATACTCTACTCCCAAACCATAACGGCAACTTCATCATTTTACACGACTCGTTCTCGAAGACAGCGGCTTCGCAACTACAATCTCGATAACACTCGGCTCTACAACTGTTCTTTGTCATCGACGAGAGACTCAAATACGCATCATCTTTCCAAGACAGATCGTTCACCTCAAGAAAATCAAAAGTTTGGTCATTTCTTGTGTCACAAGCAACTAAACTATAGTTCTTTCGGCAACCCAGTTCCTTTCGCGTCTCGTTGATAAAATCGAAATGAGGAGGACATCGACAAACAGGTTCCCCATCCATCATAACACAATAACTATTCTCACCGCACAAGCCGAAAGGATCGCATCTATTATTAGAGGATGACCATTCAGTGTACCAATCATCAAATCGGTTAGAACTATGTGATTACAATCGAAATATACCATCAGTATCTATCGTTGCACGATACATGGACTTACCCGAGGCATTAACGTAGTTCGTATTAATACTTTTGATGTTGAACCCGATGTCATTTAACAAATATAGGTGACCATTACCATCAAGATTCAAGCTCACACCATATCCAGCATTAAATGTACTAGTATCCCAATAAGAAGTACCACGTTCCACTGCTCCAACAGGGTATTGGACCAAATTCCCATCACTTTGCATAACAATCAGAAATTTTCCGCTACCATGATCCGACTCGGCAACACTCGAAACGAGCTTACCGTTCACCGCTAGACGTTGTCCTGGTAAAATGGTATCGGTCGGGAAATCAAAACTCTTCCATACGATCCCACCACTCGTATTCAACAAAACAAAGTTACCCGAATCGAGCATCGAGGCCGAAGTTGCTAACCGTGACACGTTATCACTACTAGTATCGGCAATGAGTACGTCTTGACCTTGCTTTGGTCGAACAATAAGGGTACCTTCGGTGGTTAAAACCAATGTGACATCGCTAGGGAACGGCGAGGCATCTCGGTTAGCCGTCCATACAATTGTTTTCTGCTGGATGTTTTCGAACCATATGCCTACGGAGTAGCCGTTTTTGTATCGGTAGAAACCGAAAGCGAATTGGCCGGACGGCGATAGCAAATATGAATTATTAATGGGTGAAAGAGAAGAACCTGGTTTGATAATAGAGCTTGTTGATTGAGCATTTGTTGCATTAAATACAAAATTTAAAAGAAGAAGAAGAACAAGAAACGCCATTAAAGTGGAAGATAGAGCTTGTGTGTTTTTTTTTTTTTTTTTCGCAGTGCTTGTGAGGAAAAAAAGTAGATGTGATAATAGTGCATTAGGACGTGAAATGTAAGTTAGAAATTATTAGTCTAAATTATCGATTTAGTCCTTGTGCTTAAACTTTATTTTTTTAGATGGATAATTATCAAAATCATACATGAATTTTGATGCAATGTACAATTTGATACATGAACATTACTTTTATGCGATTTTATACATGAAAATTTAATTTGATTAAATTTTCACAAACCACTAACAATATTATCGAATTAGCATCATTTTATGTTGATATATTACATACACAAACAATTATATTAATCCAATATAAAAATAATTGTATGTATTCATTTTTCTAAATGTATACAATTGAATCAAAATCAAAGTTTCATAAATATATATATAAACCACAATTCAAGTTTCATGTGTATAATTGCATTAAATCAATACTCATGTATTAAATTACATATTGGATCAAAGTTCGTGTATAAATTTGATATTTAACCCTTGTTTTTTACCTTCACTTTTCGAATTTTAAAATTCTAGTCTTGGCCAAACAATAATCGTTATATTTTACTGTTTTTAAAATATTATGCGCCAATTATGTTATTACATGTGCAACGTTATGTCTGATTGTTATTTTCACATAATATTCACACACACACAAAAAAGCCACATTTTTAGTTACTGGATTTAATGACGGTTGTTTTTAATTATGACTGAAATTTCAATCCACCGTTTATGCATAGAACAGGACTAATAGCAAAATTTTTACCTAGTAGATGTAATGACTGCATTTTGAGTTAGGACTGAAATTTTAGAATACGATAAATATAAGGATTAAAATTGGTCAAAAAATAAAGGATTAAATCTATAGTTTACATATAATACAAGGACTAATAATAGAATTTGACCTTTCAAAGTCCTTAAGTCGTTAAAATTCTTGGTGTAAGAAGAAAAAAGCATATAAAAGATTCAACAAAATACACGCCTTGAGATTCACGATTAAGGACTTTTCTTTGGTTGACTGACTTTTCTACCGTCTTTTTCTTTGGTTGACTGTACTAAGTAAACGGAAAACCAACGGTACTAATTTGTTGTCAATTAACCTATGCTTCAAGTCTTCGGTTCTTATAGACAATATTTGCATTAATATTATTGTCAAGTATAAGAAGAAGTGAGTTCGGGTTTTCCTATTTAAAGGTTGGAAATGGGTTATAGATAATTTTAGAATTGTATAAAAATAGTAGATATAATAAAAACTTATAACGAGATTTAAGTTTAAAAACAAAAATGATGTTTGATTAAGATGTAACGAAGGAAGTTATTAGATTGGTTGATTTGAGGATCGATATGGATCAGTTAAATCGAATAAAAAATTAATTGAATTGGGTGGTTGAATCGGATATTTATTTTTAATATTTTTTTATTATTTATTTAATCGAATTGAGTGGAACAGTAAACTAGTGGACTGAACAATTTGACCACCGATCGAAAGAAATTTATTAGACTGGTTGAATTGGGAAACAGTATGGATCAGTAATACCAGGCAAAAAACCAGTTGAACTGGTTGAATCGGATTTATTTTATTTTATCTTTAATGATTTATTTAATCGAATGGATTGGACCAATGAACTGGTAGCCTAAGCAATTGACCACCGGTCCAGAAAAAAGTTATTAGGCTGGTTGACCTGGGAACAGGTACAAATTGGTTGAGCTAGACAAAACACCGGTTGAATAGGAATTTTTATTTTTATTTTAAATTTTTCAATAATTTATTTAATCAAACCGTACAAACCAATAAAATTAATAACTAGACCAATTTGATCCTTGATCCGATTCTGAAAACTTTGGTCATAAGTTCAAACTCGAGCTCCTTTTTTTTCTTCTCTTAATTGTAGTGTAAAGCAACGTTTGGATGACTTATGCTGTGTATCCATTGATGTTTGTATCTCATTGGCGTTCTAAAAAAGCCATTATAATAACAACGTAGTTCTCTATACTAATCATTAAGGTTTTCTAAACTAGATCAGTTGTCAAATTAGATTAATAAATTTGAAAATATATGAAAAATTTTAACTTTTAAAACATAATATTTTTATTAAAAAAAGCAATTATCACTATTTGAAATTGCGTTGTTGTGTCAGAGGAAGGATAGCTATACTGATTCGGTATACTCTAAAACTATCTTTGGTACAATATTGACGATCTCACAAAGATTGAGTTTCAATGAATTCCCGTTTATTGATCCCGTCTTTTACAGAATCGATCCCCTACAAGAATATGTGGAGCTCGGCATGTCTGGAAGCACAGAAGAACGTTCTTTTGCTGATATTATTACCAGTATTCAATATTGGTTCGTTCATATTATTACTATACACTACTGATCTTTTTAACTAAGTGTGATCGGATATCTATAAAAATCATTTTTTAAAAACAAATTTTTTTAAAAAATTTTAATATGATATTTTTAACCAATTTCCGATCTAACCAACCGAATCGATTCAATTCCAACCACACGACATATACATTAAAAATAATCATAGGCAGATATGTATGTTCAAAACACCAAATATATACATTAGTCAAAGCACAAATATCCCACTAATTAAGTTCATTATATATATATATATATATACACATATATACATATTAATCCCAAATGTATGCATGGAAGTCATTTTCATCCATATTTCATGCTTTGAGACCCTTTACATGCCACACAATCAAGATTTTCAAAATTGAATTTGTAATCAAATCAGTTAAACTATTAATTTACGGTAGGGATAAAGCTAGAAATTTTTTTTGGAAGAGTCGAAATTAAATTGTATATTTTTATGAAAGTTAAAATGTATTTTTTTTTTCATTTTAATAGCCCATATTTTTATAATTTTAAAAGATTAAATCAAAATTGTTATTTTGGGGGTTAAAGTGTAATTTTACCTATACTAACTTAAATTTTTATAAATTGTAAAGGGTCAAAAGTCAAAATTTCCAATTTTAGGGGGGCCAAAGCCCCTGCCAACCCCCCGGCGTCGCCCCTGGTTCATGATTCAATTAATTTGCTTAATCTAATTGAACAAATTATTACTAAACTTGAATTCGGCTTGACTGATAGCTCAAGCTGAACTCGATAATTACCGAATTGAATTCAAATTCTTTTCAAATTAAACTTAAATAATTTACGAATACCAATATCTCAATTACACCGGAACAAAAATACACAAAAACAGCCAAAATGAATTGACATTCAGACAGCAAACAAATGCACAGAGTCAGGCTATTGGTAAGCATAAACAAATTAGGTTCCAAGAAAAAGAATTGCAAACAAATGAAATTTTAATTGCATGGTCAAATAATTACCAATTGACTTGTTTTATTATATTTTAATTTAATTTTTTATCCGAACAAAAAATAATTACAATATTTTATATAAATATAAAAATATTTGCACTGTTTTAACAATTAGATTCAAATTGTTCATATTATAAATACACGTATTTATAATTTGATCTACATGTTTAAAATTATGAGTTATGATTGATCTAAAATGACATTTGACATAGGGGTGTAATCAATCAGTGAGCTTGACTCGAAATTCGGAGCTTGATACTTGTCTCGAGCTCGATCGAACATCTATTTCTAAGCTCGAGCTCTATTCAAGATAGAACCGAGTTACTCAAGCTCGATTAAGCTTGTTTGCCAATTTTTGTACTCAAGCTTGAGCTTGGCTCAATAATTATGTTTGGGTTAATAATATATATTAAGGGCATTAATATAATTTAACAATATAAAAATATAAAAAGTTCGATAAGGCTCATGAACCATTTGAGTCAAGTATTACTAACTGCTAAGTTCGAATTCAGCTTAGACTTAATTAATATAATATCGATAGTTTAAGGATTTAATTAGAATATTTCAAAGTTCAATGATTAATTTAAAATATGCTTAGAACTACTCATAAACTCTTCTCAACCCATAAATAGGAAGATAATGCACTTCAACGCACTCGAACTCACGTACTTCTACATTAACAGTAATACTCATGTCAATCGAGCTAAGACTCAAATAATATTAATATATTTTTTTTATATTAATATAAAAAAAGTATGATAAAGAACAAAAATATTTTAAAATTAATTTAAAATATCAAAATTTTGTAGAATGCATATTAATACAAACCGATTTGAAACCGTACGGATCTCCGAAATCTTTTAAAAATTAAAATTGTACCTCTAATGCAAAGCTGAGCTATTGGGTGCACCATACGATGTCGTAGCAGCTGGTTCACCATTGAAGCCACCTCCAAATTGAGTGAACAAAGCAGATAATCCATTTGAAGTTCCACCACGGCCTCCGCCTCCGCCGCCGCAAATGCCAAGCCCTAGAAGATCAAGCGTCGACGTAGGCTTGTGTCCGGTTGAGGGTGTTGTCGATGATGATGATGGTACTGCAAAGCTTTGACCACAAAGTAGTGAAGGGCTCGATTTCGCGGCCGCACCCATTTGGGCTGCCTTTTGTAGTAACGCGGTGGCGGACATGGCTGGTTGAAGTGACGGTGCAGTGAAGATGGAGGAGGAGCTATTGTTGGAGAGGTAGAGAGGGGAGGAAAGAGAAAGAGATGTGGTCTCTAAGGGTGGTGTTGATGCAAACATGGTAACTAAAACGTCGCAGTTTGAAGCAGAGATGCTGGTGGTTGGCGGTGGTGGATCTGGTGGTGAAAGTCCCATTGGAATTCCTAGCATTTCTGTATAAGCATATATGAAGTGGAATAAGTTAAAAAAAAGTAAAATTCTGATTGTGGTCCCTTTACTATGCTGAAATTATGAATTTAATCTTTGTATTTTAATTACGCAAATCTGGTCCTCTTACTTTTATAAAATTATTGGTTAGTCCATATTGTTAACACCGTTAATTATCTTCGGCGACCCAATAAAATGCTAATGTTAAAAAAATAAGTGTCAATATACTACTTGGTGCCTGATTTTGATTTCAATTTTTAATTTGATACTAGGTCTTTTTTGTCTTAGAAAAGTACTTAAGTTTGGCTTCATTATTCAATTTGATACTTGAGCTTTTCTTTTTTGTCCCAATTATCTATGTTTCTTACTAGAGCACACGTGTTAAATATTCATTAAGCCACATGATATCGTTTGGTCTAGGTACTAGATTGAACGTTGAAGCCAAACTTAAGTATCAAATTAAAAAAAAAACTTAAGTACTAAATTGAGCAATAAAACTAAACTCAAATACCAAATGTTATATTAACCCAACTTGTTATCTCAATTTCGATGTATGACTTCGTAGAAACCCTGCACGTAATGATTAAACATTAAAGTACGCATATAAAATAAGATAAACAAAAATTGACCTGAACTCTGAGTTGACAATCCCGGCGAAACCATAGTCGTAGTCGACGGTGTTAACGGCGGCGGTGATGAAGTCGCCGCTTGAGCCCTGGCATTTTCCTCAGCCAACGCATCACAATATGCTCTATGCGTATAGAAACTATCCCTCCTTCAACAAACACCATCACCACCACCACCATCATCATCATCGTCATCATAAGTTCGTACAATTCAATTATGAAATGAAAATAACGCGTCGATACCTCGAAAAAACAGTGCCACAATTGCATTTATATTCTTTGGTGCCGCAACTCTTTATATGGGCCGTCCAATCGGACTTAACGGCGTACGTTTTAGAGCACCGCTCGCACCTCCATTTCTTCTCGCAGTGCTTTCTGCAATAGTGTTTCTTTATGCCGGTAAGATCGCCCAAGGCGCGAGCCGGGTTATGGTGTACACAGCTCGTTTCTGGGCAAACGTAGACCCGTTTCTTTCGTGTTTCGTTGCCGTCGGTTCTTTGCCGGAGCTTCCACGGTAAGTTATGTCCACGGCGGTGGAGTTGAAGGTTTTGCTCACGTTGAAAGCCTTTGTTGCAAATCTCGCAAATGAAACGGTTGGTGGCTAGTAAGGATTTTGGTGATAGTGATATTACCTCAGCTTCAGGATCTAAAATAATTCAAAAAATTCAAAAAGATGATTCAAAGAAAGAAGATATATGGAAATTTAAACATCGGGTGTTTTTGTTTTTTTAATTTCACCTGGCATTCCAGGGAGATTTCTTTTCTTCTTCGATTGTACACCATCTGTCTGTTGAAATGCTTGAATGAGAGAAACCGCCATTGATGAAGAATTTTCAAGCTTTGCCATGTTTTTCTATACTCAAAAAGGCCAATAAAAAACAACCCAGAATTTCTTTTAAGCTTAAAGAAATGAAAACCCAGTTTCTCGTGAGTTTCGAAACAACAATTCACCGCAAATGTTGGCTTGGATTTTCAAGTTTTTCAACGGTATGATTGTTAAAATTTTCACTTTCCACGAGGAAAATGATAGACACAAGAAAAATAATGATTTTCTAAGCGGTTTTGGTTTCATATGAGTGAAAAAACATGAAGGTAATTGAATGAAAGTTCATGATTTTCAACTAAGGGAAGAGCACGAGGAGGGTCTCAAATGGCGGCTTCATAGGTGTCTGTAATTACAGAGAGGCGTTGAAGTGAGAGAGAAGCAAATTATTACTTAAAAAGAAAATAGTTAAAGTGGCGCCAGATTTTACAATAATTGTTTAATTATGATTTTAGTCCCAGTACTCTTTTTTTTTTTACTTTATTTTGTTCTTTTGATTTTATAATGTTATTAGTAGATCCATATCCATGATATTATTAGTTGATATCGTTAAAGTGATGACATAAAAAAAATTTAAACAATTTTAATTACTCGATTAACAAGTAAATTTATTATTAGTTGAATCGGATTAACTAAATTTTCAGAGAATTTTTTGTTAAAGGGGTAAAAATAAAACTAATTTTTTTTTTGGGGAGGACAAAAGCATAAATCTTGTATTAAGTCACGGACGAAGGCAAAGGGCTACGAAATGTCCTTAGCCCCTTATAAATAGAAGATTTGTAATTTAACCCCTTAAAATTCTATGAAATGACATATTAGTATAATGATAAAATTACACTTTAACCTTCTCAATAATTTATGATTTATCTTTATTTCCCTAAAGTAAGTTTTGACTTCATCCTTATATTAAGTCACTAGTTTAATGGTTTTGGTTAACATGAGATTTGTTATGATACTTACTATTATCGATCTGTTATCCAAATGGGTCCTGACCCATACTCTACATAGTTTGCACTTTGAGTTCGCATACGGTTCTATGAGACCACATGATGTAGCTTCACACTATCATACAGGGGCGAAGCCAGGATAATTTTTTAGGGGGAGCCGGATGAAATTTTAATTTTTTATAGTTTATATCTTTATAATTTGTAAAGGATTAAATCAAATTTTTATAATTTTAGGGGGGTCAAAGTGCAATTTTACCTTTACTAATTTAAAATTTTTAAAAAATTTAAAGGCCTAAACAAAAATATTATATTTTAAGGGGGGCCGGGGCCCATGCCAGCCCCCTGGCTTCGCCTCTGCTATCATATAGGTGAACCCACATCGTATAATTCTATGAGACCACACGATGTAGGTTCGCACCATCATAAAGGCGAACCCACATTGTATTAACATGTGATAAGCCTAGAGTAGGGTACGTGTCGACGTGCATGGTAACCTACCTACGATGTCACATTTATGAATAATAACCATATCATATAAATACATAGTTTAACCCATCTGAAGATGACAAACTCTAAAACACTCAGCAAGATCCAATATTTAAATCTAGATAATCCGATCTCTCCTCCTCTTTCTAAATAGAAAATAGACCTATTAATAACAGCATAAGAATAAAGGGATTGAATTATGCAAAATTAAATAATAGGATTAAATATCATATCCTAGCATAGTAGAGGGACTAAAACAAGAATTAGACCAACTCTAAACACAGCTGCGCTTCAACTTGGGGGGTTTCTAAAATCTGACCGCCCACGTGTCAACTTTTCCTGCTTTCTAAATTTATCGGGAGAAATCGCGACTTGACGGTGGTTGTCGTTTAGTGAAATTCCACCTGCATAATATTTTGTGATCCTTCTTTGGGTTTCGTCCCAAAAGTCAATTATACCCCTTTAAAAATCAATTTTTCAACGTACTTGATGCTGACGTTTTGGACTTTTCTGACACAATCCCACATGTGTTTTGATCAACTATGCAATCAAATATTATTATAGTAAGTTTGTAGACTTTTATTATTATAATTTAATTTCTCGTTTTGTAGAAAATAAAAAATATATATATAAATAAAAACTAGATATCACAAATCGAGTCTTAACTCGGTTAGTATCAACATTGTTACCAATATAGAAATATAAAAGTTCGAGTACGATGAAATGTATTATCCTCTTATTCAAGAGTTAAAGAGAAACTATGAATAAGTATATTTTTTACCGTTCTAGTGATACTCAAACGAGTTGGCAACGAAGATGGTCAATTCACCTTATTTAAAATAAGGTAGAGGGTTGATGAGAAAGGTGGCCGGAGTTGTAGAGAAGTTTTGATCTTATCAAGGAGAAGTCAGACTTTCTCTTAGAATTTTTTTTTGAAATATAGTCTATTAAAAACCGAAGAATTTCTTAAAAAAATATTATACACGAAATATTAATACACAATTTTATCCTCGAATTTTATCTCCCACTGATATCATATAAACCCACTAAACCAAAATCCTCAATACAAGGAAAAAATAAAAGTAAACCTATGTTATAGTGTGACATGAAAGGCACAGTTGTTTCTCTTTTTAAGTGAAAAAGGCCACCGCTTTTTGCAAAATGACAAGAGATTCAAATTTCAACATGCATTACGTGTTAAGGCAAACACGTGTGTAAATTTAATATTAGTCCCTCATGTTTATTCATTTAATCACTTTAGCTTTTATTCCTTTTTTTTTTCATTTTAGCCTTCAGCTTTTAAAATTTAATCAACTTATTTGTTTTTTAACAAAAAAAATTGATTGAACTATTAAAATTTTAATAACATTGACATGATAACTCACATGACACTTTATATATACTTCACTACTAACATGAATACATTTTCTAAGAGTTTTTATGAAGTTCTTTTATTTATTTTTAAATTATACGTGAATTGTCGTACTAATAACTCATCAATATCGTTAAAATTTTAATAATTCGGTCAATTTTTCTGTCAAGAAACAAACAATTTAATTAAAATTTAAGGATTTAGAACTAAAATAAGTAAACATTAGAGGTTAAATTATTATTATAATTATTATTATATGTTGACTTTTTACTGAAAGCCGCAGTGGCCTCCACCACCATTCATACACCTCACGATTTATTCATGGTTAGGGTCCCACCCGTAATCATGGAGGGTCTATATTTATTTTGATTTTAATTTTTTTTTTTTCAAATTTTACTAATTACTTATTTTTTAAAATTAAATTATTTTATAGTTTTAATCGAAATCAATTATTATAAAATTTAAACTAAATATCAATAAATGTTAAATGCATTAGTATAGCACATTGTACTTTTATAATGAGAATGTAAATTCGAATTTTAAAGAGTGATGACGAATTTTAGGATTAAGTTTTAGAGGCTTAATTAAAATTTTTAATAAATTTAAGAGTTTAATGTGAATTTAAAAAAAAAAACAAACTGGGGATTAATATTAATTTTTAAAAAAAAATTGTGAGATTAATAAGAATTTCAAAAAGAAAGTTCAATTAAAATTTTCAAAAATTAAGGGTTAATTAAACTTTTTTAAAAATTCAAGGGAGAAATGCAAGAATCCAAAAATTGGGGGGCAAAGCCCTCCTCGGCCACTATTACTCGACCACTATTACTGTCCAACCTTGTTGAAGATGACGTTATTAAAAGGAATATGCACCATAAAATACACAAAAAAATATGGAACTATTAAAAAAATTAGAAAGATGTCAAAATTTTAAAATTTTCAACTTTACCCTAAAATAAAGAGTTGATTGACATTATTTAATTTGTTAAAAGTAATATATATATATATAATCTTTAAAGAAGTAAAAATACCATAAAGACTTTAGGAGTCAAATTACATTTTATCCCATTTACTCATAAAATGACAAATTAATTTCTATGCATTAGACTTTTTAACAAAACGATCAGTTTACTCTTTGATCTAACTTACAAAGACTAATTTACCTATTTTTTAATAGAGGGAGCAAAATGCAATTTGACCTCTATAATATTTTACCTTTTAAGATATAAATATTCATTAAAAAAAATTTCTTTTTGTTATTATTAGTATGGTGAAGAAGTGGGGGCAATGTAATTTTAGTCATAATCCACAAATTATTGAGGATAATGATGTATTAGGACTTTTAAAGTTGCATGCATGTGCAACCAAAAGCAAAGTATGATTACAATATGCTACATTTCAAAAGAGGTTTCTAGTTGGGATTATTGCAAAACTCCAAGATAAATTCTATTTTTAGTCCCTGTATTATGCATAAATTGTAGACTTAGTTTTTATAATTTAATTATTTATAGTCCCTTTACTTTTTGAATTTTAAAATTTCAGTCATAACCAGACCAAACGGTAAGTCATACTATTATCAAAATATGATTACCAAACATATTATCACAAGTGTAATGTTATGTCGACTTACTATTACTCATGAGCACGCTAATAGTTGAGTAACTAATTGTATATTCCCAAACTGTCCAATCACCGCGATTCGAGTCAATTTTTAGTTACTCGATTTTTTTTCTTAGCCCTATTGGCTACAACTACGAAATTAACCATATGCATGTTCGGATACATGGACACATCCGACACTCAGAAGTCAAAACCGAGTAAAAACTGTAACAACGAAAGTCCTTGTTACGAACAGTTCTATAATCCTGTTATTTCTTTCTTTTCATTTGATAATTTTTCGACGAAAAAGGAAAATCGACAAGAACACGGGTTCATGGAAAGATTACCTTTGGCACTGAATCGACAATGGATTCGAATTAATGGCTGTAAACCTATACAGTGCACTTGGTCGGATCCTTCTCGGATTGTAAAAGCATGTCAACAAACTCTGCAATAGAACAATGAGCTCGTGTTTATAAGCAACCACAGCTTCCAACATATGACATCAAGAAAAAGAAACGGGAAAATCCCGAGATTGATTTAAGAGTCAATCAGATTCACAAGCAGAAGGCACGGGCCTTGAGTTTGTGAATTACCTTGATTCCGGTATTTGAGTCCAAGTCATGAGTGTCGGTACCAGAACAACTACAATCATATTCTCATCACAGACTACACTGGAAAGTTGATTAAACGAGTGTCGATATAAAGGTAGCCTACAAGCAGTTAAAACGTAGAATGGATGGTTCCAGCCATTCTCCTATGTCTCTCTCAAAAAGCGAATGGAGTGGTCTTTGGGGTCGTATACAGGGACATATACAGCCATAAAAGGCAAGAAATTTCCGTATCAATACTCGTAGAAGTATTTGAGCGTGCACAGTATAATCAACGGGAAATGGTTATCGACTATGAAGCACTAAACAGAGCAATAAAAAGCCATCTTCAAATACAACACATAATAGGCAATGCAAAGACAATCCTGGTTGAACCGAGTTAAAGAATGTACCCACAAGAATGTTCTGCTTTACGAAAACAGCTGCTGAAATTATAGTAACACGAATGCGCTTTCGAGTTTCAATAGTGAAGTACAACCTCATTTGATCCATTTCCTCCTAACTGCTGATCAGGGTCATGTATAAGAAGCCTGCAAGAAATAATGAATTGGTAATGAATAAGTTGGTACGAATAAACCTTTCCCCTTCATAAAATACGGGCTAAAAACATATCTTAAGATTCAAATCCGAAAACTGACCTGTTAAACACTTATGAATAGCCGCATGAACTGATCCGAGCTTCCAAAAATCAAATTAAAAGAATTATAAAAACCTACTAAAACAAAATCAAAGAATCATCAAGGACAAAATGATTTTCGAAAGTCTCCTTCAAAAAGGATCGAGCTTAAAATTCTTTCATTTATTCTTGTTTTAAGTTATAAAAAAACTAAAATTACAACATGGCAGGTTCAAATGGCTTCATAATATCTTTATGAACAGCCAACAGAATCTAAAGAACCCTTCCTTTTGTAAGAGTTTTAACTTTTGTCATCCGTGGCTTGGGTGTTCACGAATAAACTCTCTCTTCGTTTAGAAAAGCCGGTTGGTTCAAGGGTTGAACCCCTATAATTTAGTTCAGGAGCAGCTCGATAATTTGGATCAACGGGAGCAGGTCTAGAGATTGGATCAGCAGAATTCGGCCTGAAAGAAGTGGTAGTAGCTCCACATGGATACCGAGAAGGAGATGCATAGCGCCGACCTCGAAGACCGCTGCTTCTTAAGTCAACCATATCAGAACTTCGTGAAGAAGAATCTATAAACGGCCTCTCACCAGTGTTAGATCCTAATGGGGCACTCTTTGTAGCTGATGAGGAGCTAAAAGGATCATCGGTTCCCCATGAAGTAAATGCCCCTTTCTTCTTTGCAAAGAATTGCCATGCCCCGAATAAGAAAAGTATGAAAAACAACACCGGGCTGGTCCATAGCATTGTATTAGATTCCCCTTTAAGAACCGGAAGGTTAGACCGATACATCCCTACATACTCGCCTCCAAGTCCAAGAACAATTAGTGTTTCACGATCACTGGCTATTACGGGCATCACTTGTACTCTCTCTTTATTTGTATCCATCACTTGGTAAGTTAAAAACGATGACTTGATCTCATCCAAAGAGGCAGAAAAAAGAAGCCGTGGCATACCGGCTCGAACGTAATGCGGGGTAGAAACGTTAAACACAAAAACCTTTTCAGTATTGACAATAATCAAGTATCCTTTAATAGCTTGAAATGCAAGAGGCTCGTTCATTTCCAAATTTTTCTTGGACCTAACCCGGCACTTAAAGTTCATAATATCACCCAACAACAGAACATGAATCAAATCACCATCGGATGTAAAACCGTAAGCTTTAGACCGTTCCGTTGCATCAAAAACATAATTCCGAGCAAGAGAATGATTCAACCCTTCGCATTCCGATTCCTTAATTCTCATATTCCGTAAATCCAATGACCCAGCACCTGTCTCTGTTAAAAACAAAAGCCTTTGCTTTAAGAACACAAGTGGCCTACTTCTTGGCATGGCAGAACCGTAAAGCGTTCCTTCTTCTCTAAAAACTCGGATTCTCCCACTAAGATCGGTACACAAAATATACCTCATTCTCCCAACATGATGAACTTCCAATGTAGTTATCGGTAACCCGTTTCCTTCCACAAATTTACCAACCGTTTCCATTACAAGTGAACTCAAATCTTCTCCATTCAATCTCTCATAAACCCTATGCATCAAAATCGCACCATTTTGATGCCCCGTAACAACAAAACTCTCATTCTTATAAACAGACATATATGAAACCATCGCTACAACCGGAGATTCACATTCGGTATAAAACTCGACAACAATATCCCCATTCCTTAAAAACACATAAACCCTTCCTCTTTCATCTCCAACACCAACATACTTACTAAATCCCTCATAATCACGAAACGGCAAGATGTTAATACACGTCGCGGCGGACCCTAATTTCAAAGCCGACATAAACCGAAACCTCTCAGACCAAAACGGACTGTATTTCGTAACCGAAACACCCTTCTTTTTTTCCTCATCTCCTTGATATTTCATCCTACCATCATATTTTATTAAACTAATTTCATCTTTAATTCCAACCCCATCATCAATTTTTGAAGATTCCTTTAAAACCTTCGTTTCTAATCTAGAAACTACTTCACTAAGATTCTTCACTAATTCTTCAAGTTTGTGCAATAAAACTTCATGGGGGTCATTAAATTCGTGCTTAGAGTTTGCTAAAACAGTGGGAAAAGGTGTAGAAATGAAAATGAAATGACAAATGAAGAAGAAGAAAAGAAAGAACCTGGATTTGTGGGGATTTGCCATTGGAAAGGAACAAAATATTGATTGAAGGTAGTGTTGATTCAATGATTCTAGATAAACCCAATATTAAGTGTGTGTTTTTGGATCTGGGTTTTATTGTTTTTTTTGGATATAATGATAATTTTATGTTAAATTTGATGTGGGGAAACTGTTAGTAAGCAACTTTTTGACTTGGGTTTTTTAATGGTTTTAGACATTATGAGACGAGGTTAGGGCAAGGAATTTTGAGGTAAAAGATCACGGTTTTTTGGTAATAAAAAATCTTTTGAGGATTTTGATAAAAAAAATAATCTTTTGAGGATAATGATTCAGTCAGGTCAACTTAGTTGTTATTTTCCTGCGGTCCAATCCGATCATGCCACGTAGATTGAAGAAACTGTAGTACTACTTTTTGACCTTGACTTTATCCGTTTCTTTATGATTTTAGTGAAATAATAAATCAATTGAATTGAGTATTTAAACTGAATTTAAGGTTATTTTAATATTTAATTTTGTTATTATAATTTATAAAATAAATATTTATGTTTATTTTTTTTCTGATTTTTTTTTATTTATTTTTGTTCCATTCTTTAATGGCTTGGTTAGCTATTTAAGAGTAACTTTAGATTCACTACACTCGTGCAGTAAAATCATTTACCTCACAATTACTGTAACTAATTTCATCATTATCATTGTTTTTAATCTTACTGGAAATAAATGCATCGTCCATCTAAAAGCACCTAAGTATATTGGATACAAAGGATTGATCCACTAAGAGAGGACAAAATATTAAGGGCAAGACGTTGCATTGATAGATACCTCGTTTTCTATTTCGTTTTACCATTTTGAATTTATTAATATTTTTAAAAAATATATAATATATAAAAATTTACAAATATCAAATGAATGATATTAAATAAATTTTAAATATAAAATATGCATACACAAACTATTTTACATGAACCAGTGAACCAGTCAATACACAATGCCTTAGCCAATGCAAACGAACTGGACAGAACAAGTCGATGCAATCGATACAAACCAGAAACTTAGGGTGGGTTTGGATGAACTGTGCGTTTACTTGCGGTTAGTGTAAAAACAGCAGTGGCAGTGAGATTAGATACTGTAGCGATACTGTAACGTGAGACAAAAAGTAAGCTAAACGCACCGCACCGCACTCAATCGCCCATCCAAACCCACCCTTAACCGATACAGAAAAGAGAGTTAATTACATCAGTATATTATTGAAACTGTGTGCACTTTCGGTTAGAATTGGTGCAAAACCAATTACGTTGGGGCAAGTGTTACAATTCGGGGCCATTAAAGTGATGACATGGATTTATTATTATTCAATCATACAAAAATCTAATTAATTATGTCCAACCAATAATAAATTTACATGCTATTAAGAAAAAACAATGTTGTCATTTTATTAACAACTATCAATTCTATCAATTTGAAGTTTGAACCTACTAATAATATTATAATAATATAAAAATAGACCAAATTATATCAAACAACATAGTAGAGGGACTAAAACCATAATTCTGATATTCATAATTTAACGAATGGATAGTGCAGCTGGTATGGTACAACCAACAACAGAGCTATCATTAGCCCATTACAGATGGTAATTTTTAGGAGCAAAACTATGTAATGGAACTATGTGGGAGAAGCAGCTAACAAGACCCTGTTTTTATCCAAATGTAAAGTAACTGAAATAACAAATCAAATTTCCAAATCCCAACTACTCTCAGCAATAATTTTAGGGTTCTTAGACTCTTCAGCCAGGTTCATGTATGCTGAAATCTGGAAAAAAATGAAAAATGATTCATGGTTAGAAATCATCTCAGGCAAGGGATAAATACCTTAGGTCATGCTGTTACATGACTAACTATTAAGTAAACACTGCAGAAGATTTTGGAATTAAGTTTTGGTGTGTGGGGGAGGGGGTAATTAAAATTTTCAAAAATTCTAGAGGCTTAATGAAAATTTCCAAAACAAATTGGGGGCTTAATTAAAATTTTAGGAGCTTAATAAAAATTTTCAAATAGCAACAACAATTGCAAGTAGACTTGTCCATCCAGCCACTCTTAAAATGTGATATCGAATATGTTTAAGGTTAAAATATCAGCAACACCAGTAAGTAGACTAGTTGATTCTGACTTGAACTCGAAAATCTGACCCGATCAACCCAAACACAAATCAAACCAACCAGATTTGACCATATAAAGTCAACAATCCGAACCCAAACTGACCAGTTCCAAAACAAACTTAAACTTGAAATGACTCGAACAAATAACTCTTAATGCACCGACTCCATAATGTTCTGGACTGAAAAACATGAATTTACTCAATCCAAAACTAATCCGACAACCCAATTGACAGTTCTACCTGTAAGCTTGAGATCCCTATAGGGTTGTAGCCTCCCTTTAACCAAAAAACCTCAGCAGTCATCATGTCAGCAAATTGTATTGAGTCACCCAAAGTTAAAACTTAATTTCTAACCTACATGCAATAATTAAATGTAATAAAAATGCAAAAAGGGGGAGAGAGAGAGATGCATGGTATCCTAGCATTTTTCATGACATTCAGTGCCTTAAAAGCAACATGACCTAAATTCATTTTTGGTATTGTTATTTACTTGGTTGAAACTAATAAGCAATACTGGCATTTTTTTCATTCCCCAAATTCTGGACCACTAGTTACAAACCTTGCCATAAACAAATTCAAAAAACAAGCAAATACCAATAGACACCATAAGCAAAATGATCAAAGCAATCCACAGCCTTGTTTGCTTCACATGCTTTTCTCAACATTTCAAGCAAACAATCCAGCAGTGAGTTAAATGAGTAGTTGACCACATTCTACCTCTTCTTCAAACAACAGAAGACAGAATCAAGAAAACAATGGAGTCTCTAGGGATTTCGGAATATAAAGAAACAGCATTTATCTACTAATGTTTTTCCTTGGAACCACACTAAACAGCCATGTTTAGAAAAACACCATTTTTGCTGAAAAATGTCTTCTCAAACCCCAAATTCACATTTCTTATGATTCATATTACTTCAGTTTTCACTCTTGCACTCAATTTCTTCAACAATCCATCCTCATTAGACTCATCAATCTGATTTGAATTCAGGCCTTTTCGGGTTTGGGACATTCAGGTTTTATGGTCAGGTCATTTCGGATCATTATCACTTCAAGTCAGATTATTTTGGGTTACTAGTTCAGTCATTTCAAGTTTGTGTCATTCCCAATTCTGGTTGAACTTGATCGGTTTATTGAACTTTTATGATCAAACCAGATTGAATTGGATTTAAACTCATATTGATAGGATCAGATGTCCGGGATAGGGCATAATTAGCAGGTCTAATCCTCAAAACTCATAATTCCTCAAACCACATCAGTCACTGAGAAACTCTTCTAAGTTCTCTAATCTACACTAAGACTATACCATGCAATGGAAAATAAACAAAAAACCAATACCAAAAAAAAAACCTTGAAAGTCCCATTGAACTTGGAATTTCTCGACCATTCCAAAGCCAAATCGCTGTTCGAAGTCTGATACGTTGCCTTAAAAACGTCGTCGTATACCCTCCTCGAAATCGCGAAATCCCACGCCATTTTCCCCCAATCATAGCATTGCTCGAAGGTGGTGTCCCCACCGTGCACGTAACTGTACTTCAACTTACAGTTCCTAGTACCAAACACGTAATTAGCCGACACAGTGTTAGCCGAATCGAACATAAACGCCCCCTCCACTGCCGTCCGGTTAACCCCTCTGCTGTGACTGTAAGTAAGCTTCAACGGCATCTCCGCAACCCTAACTGTGTTCATAAACTGAAACCGAAAATCCTAACCCAAGAAAAAAAACGTAATTAGCAAGTCAAGTGATTCACTGAAGGTGTAGTCAAAGGGAAAACTGCTGTTTAAGATTAAGCAAGCTTGCCTTTTTGGGGACGTCATAGTCGACGATGAAAAAACCGGGTTTTTCAACGGCTAAAGTCAAGCCGTTGAGGCTAGGACCGTCGACGAAAGTGGCGTCACTCATGGAAGCGCGTAGCTTAACATCGCCGGCGTTGACGACCAATGTAGCGCCCGCGGTGTTCTTTTCATTGGCGTACCTTCCTTTCAAAGACGCTTTCATTTTTTTTTTTTTTTTTTGAAGGTAACAAGGAACTGTGAGGCACTGAAGGAGAAGGTGAAAATGTCGAGGGCTTCTATTTTTGTAATTGTTACAGCTTTAAGGCTCTGGTTTTCAATGTAATTTTAAATTTATTTAGGGTTAATTCCATTCAAAATTTTAAATTATTTAAAGCCGATTTATCTAATGCAAGCTAGTTGGCTAGTTTAAAATTTGAGATGGATCGAATAAATAGAAATTGGGCTCCGAAATAGACTTAAATAAATATATATATATAGGGAAAATTGTCAAAATAGTCACTTTTATTTTCTTCATGTTACATTTTAGTCATTTATGTTTGAAATGTTACGTTTTGGTCACTTATGTTAAATTGTTGTAACATTTTAGTTACTGAACTGTTAATTGCTGTTAATGGTGTAATATTAAACTGACATGACATTTTAAATCATTATTTCAAATAAAAATTTTAGGTTAAATTATACAATTGGTGCCCATATTTTTTTGTTTTGAACAATTTATTTTTTTTCTTTTATGTTCTTTTAACTTTCCCTTTTTTTTTCTTTTTTTTCCATTCTCTTCTACTTCTCCCTCTATTTTCCTCACTTCTCCATCTCTTTTAACGTAAAAGAAATAAATTAAATTGCTCAAAATGAAAAAAAATATAAGGACCAATTGTATAATTTAACCTATAATTTTCATATGAATCTATGATTTAACATGTCACGTCAACTTACCATTACACCGTTAACGGCAATTAATGCTCAATGACTAAAATGTTACAACAAGATAACATAATTGACTAAAACGTAACATTTCAAACATAAGTGACTAAAATGTAACATGAGACAAATAAAAATGACTATTTTAGTAGTTTACCCATATATATAATACTAAATAGTTGAATTTAACCATCAACATTTCAAAAATAATCACATTATTTTTTTTAATAGAAATATAAACTAAAACGTTAATTTTTAAGATTTAATGCTCACTTTGACAGCTGAAATATACGTGTTTTTTTTATTTTGATACTTTTTTTTTCTTCTCTATTTGATATTAAACTATCCTTCATTACATAGTTCACTCTATTTCTTTTGCAACGGTAAAAACCGCTTGACATGTGTTATCAATCATAAAATGCCACATGACACACTCAACTAATTATAATATACTACGTATCAATAAATTTATTAAAAATAAAAAAATAATTAAAAAAATACGTTGACTTGAACTTATTTAAAACATTTGATAAAATATTAAACATCCGTATATCAAATTTATGGACAACTTTCATATGTTTTATTTGGATAAAAAAAAGTTAATGTTATTAAATTTTTGTAATTTTCTCTTTTTACACTTAGATTTAATTTATTTATCCAATAATTATAATCACGTGTTTTAAATATGCTCCACAATAAATCTTAATTTCAAGTTTAATTTAAGATACACTTAAATTATTAAGCTTAATTCGATCACAAACTCGTTTATTAATTTCCATACTCGAGCTCAATCTCGAGTTGAGCTTTTTCATGTTTAACTTTAAATATTTAAATATTAAAAATAAAGAAGGCAAGATTAAGTTTGCGAGCTATTTGAATTTGGAATCGATATGCTCAAATTTTACTCATTTAATAGCTTATAAGCTAAACTCGATAATTATTAAATCAATTTTGTTTTTAAATTGAATTTTAGTAGTTTGCGAGCATAAAAATGTCTCGTTTATACTTATACATATACAAAAGTCGAATTTCTCACCCAAACTCAAAAACCTGTATAATATTTTAAAATTTTTGGATAAAAATATTAGGCTTAAAAATGAATTAGAAAATTATATTTATTTAGAATATAGATCGATTTCAATATTCAAGACCTAGTTTATTTTTCCGATATGTCAAAATTTCCTTCTTTCTTTCTTTCTTTCTTTATGTAATTAGTATCACATAATAATTAAAATATATAAGGATAATATAATTGTTGGTCCCTAAACTTAATAATTATGTTTATATTGGTACTTGTACTTCGTATTATCCACTTTGGTCCTTAAACTTGCAATTAGATCCATTTTGGTTACTGAACTTAGATTCTGTTAATATTTGATGGTGTGAAATTGATTGGTATAATGGTTTGAGCAAAGGGGTCGAACCGATTAACTTGAAAACTGTTTGAAATTAGTAAAAATTGAAAACCAGGGTGTATAGGTACCAAAGTGAACCTAATTAACAAGTTTAGGGGCAGAAAATCATATTATCCCAAGTATATAATATTACGCGCGCCTCGTAACCACACACACTCTTTTTTCCGCTAATTTTGTTTTCACTAAAGGAGACCCAATTCAAGGCTTTTACCGCTCATACATTTTCCCGCCACAAACAATTTGGCGGGAGATCATAACTCCCCTCCCAAACAAATTCTTTAATCAGCCGGCCCCTAAATCCCTAAAATTTGTT
The DNA here is from genome assembly GCA_025698515.1 of Gossypium sturtianum. Classification (NCBI taxonomy): domain Eukaryota; kingdom Viridiplantae; phylum Streptophyta; class Magnoliopsida; order Malvales; family Malvaceae; genus Gossypium; species Gossypium sturtianum. Next base: position 162,184,541 of record CM046948.1, read on the forward strand.
ATTCACTCCATCTACAACGAAGCTGCAATTCGACGAGCTCCTCTCCCCCTTCTCGTTTTCTCCCTTAGGAAAAAAAAGTCTTCAATCTCAGGTGAGTGTATGCTCCTTTTTTTTTACAATAAGTTTCAGTTGTTTTTGAGTGTCTAGATTTGAAAAATATTAGGTAGATCTGGAGCTTTCGGATATTATATTTTGTTAATTTTTTATTTGTTTTCTTTACAAATTTGTTTTGAAACGTTCTAGATCTGATTCAGCATTGGAATATCAATATCAGTGATCCAGGACTATAAGCTGTAACTTAATTAGGTTACCGGTTTTTGTTCTTCCTTCAGTGTTTCCGTTTTGCAGATATTGCGCTTGAAAAAGGTAACGCGTTGTTGTTGTTTTGGTACTATTAGCTCACGCATCGCTTAGTTCCATGAATTTTGCGTTCTTGCCAATGGAATCGCAGTTTTTCTCTTTGGAATGTCGTTTTTTTTTTTTCGAAATTAACGATAGCATAGATCTGGAACTTTCAGATCTTACCCTTTTTTTTGTAATTTTTGAATTTTGTTCTCTTTTTAACAAATAATTTGCATTTGAAAAGAGAGTAATCATTTAGTGTTCTCTTTTTAACAAATAATTTGCATTTGAAAAGGGTAACGCGGTTGTTTTTGTATTATTAGCTCACTCATCCTTTAATCCCATGAATTTGCGGTCTTACAGATGGAATTAACAGTTCTCCATTGCAACTGCACGTTTTTGTTTTTCTTTGGATCTTCGATGTTTTCAAAATTAAAGCTAGCATTGTGCTTATATACATGTTATGTTTTGTTTTGTCTGTGGTGATATTGTTCTGCTTGAATATTGTATTCTAAGGTTACCTTAGCTTTCGAAAGTTGCTTGAGAGGGTTCATTGAACGTAAAACCATTTCATACGCAAATTTGACTTTTTAGTGCCAATTTTCAGTTTATTGCCATTAATTTGCCTTTTATTTTTCTAGTCTGGGTAAGATTGGAGAAAGGGGATTTCAATTTCATCTAGAAAAAGCTAGACTTGCAATTTTAATCCTTGCTGATGCTTGGCTAGTTATTTTGAAATTAGTGCTTTGGTTAATCACGAGTAGGTTTATTAAAAAATGAAAATTCTATGTTGCAGGCAAGCATTCAAGCCTAGTTTTGAATGATATAGGCTAGAATCAGAAACAGCAACAATACTATCTGATGGAGTTAAGGAGCTTGACCCATTTTCACTTCGTCAATGCCATTAAAGGTGGTTCTGTGGCAAAGTTCATGAATGTGGATTTTCGTGGGCGACCAGCACTCAAATTTAAGGAAATCAAGGAAGTATACAATTTAAGAGACACCAAATATCATGATCAAGTTCCAACAGTTCATCTCCGTGATGATTTAGAGAGCTCGCCAACCGAATGCAATGGGGTTGAGGTAGAGACCACAGTCTTCTCTTTGGTGAGAGGAGTAAAAATCAAAAGCGAACCTGAAGATTGTGATTTGAATTGCAGCAACAATGGTGATGAAAGAATTGGCGACTTGGATGATCTTAGCTTTGTCAATATGACGTTGAGACAGCTTAAGAAGAGCTGTAAATCAAAGAAAAGAAAATGCTCGAACTTTGTTGGTTTAAATAAAGAAACCATGAAAATTTGCTCTAGTGTGGAACATGAGTTGCCGAACTTTTCGCCCGAGGATGATGGATATGATCTTGAAGAGCCTCTTATTAGTTTGAAATCCAAACTATCCAAGAATATGAAGAAGAGGAAGAGAAAGTCTTCAGGGAACAGCGTTTCCGTTTCATCTCCAAACGAGGTTTTGCTTGCACCTGTCAAAGTTGAGGTTCCTGAGCCATGTTACTCAAAATGTGGAACCATGTTCGGTGTTAAATCTGTTCCAAGGTTTAGTCACAGTAAGCAAGTGGATTCTACTGTTACTGTATCTAATGATGTTCCTGAAACTGCTAATGTACGTATTTCAGAGACTAAGGTGCCTTATCCTACAAAAGAACCTCAATACGATTCGCTTAATGAAGTGTCCTATGAATGCAGGGGAAATTTAGAGTCAGAATATGATGTGGGGATTTCTAATTGGGATATTGTAAAGGTAGACAATCCAGAAACAGTAAGTTATGAGTACTCTGACTTGTCAGAATTTAGAAAAGATGATTATATTTCCCGTCCACTTTCTTGTGATGTCCCCTTAGAATTAATGTCTCCAACAACGGATTATAATGGTTATAGTTTGATTCGAGTTCCAGAGATAGCCATTCCTTGTGGTCTAGAAGGAGATAGCACATTGTATCCCGTAGAAGAACCTGTACGCAGTGTTTCGAATGGGGTGTCTTGTGAATATATTGAAGATGTTATTCCTCAATTTGGTGCCAGTTCTTCCGGTTGGGAGATTGTTAAGGTAGACAGTCCAGAAATTATCAGTTACCAATGTTCAGGCTCGCAAGAATTTCGACAAGAAAGTTATACGATCTATGCTTTACCTAATGATATTTCCCCAGAGTCAATGCCTCCAACCAAGGGTTGTTCTCCTGATTTGGATGATAGCTCTATAAATAATTCTTCTGGCCACCAGATGGCTTGTCAAACCAGCAGTAATGACAGAACTGAAGTACCTGAGACAGACAATGATGATAGCCTCCAATGCTTGGAAAATATCAATGAAGGTAGTACATGCTCCCATGAGAGCAGAACTGCACATGGTTGGCCTTTAAACAGTGCCATCAGTCCTTCCAGCGACGATGGGTTGTATTGGAGTTCATCATGCCTGAATCTCACAAGACATTCAGTCCTTGTCTCTGGCGGTTCTTCTTCAGCAGGGAAGGAATCCCAGTTACCTGCCTCCATGGCAACTAATGACAATGCTTCGGATAAGCCTATGACATCACCAGGACATCCAGATTATGATCAAAGAAATCAGCAAAATCATCCGGAAAGGCTACTTTCATATAGAAAGGTGTGCAAAACATGTTTTTAAGTAACTCTACCATATTCTGTTGAAGCTTTTTTTTCTAACTAAATGCTTTGACTTTCAGGCCATTTCTCCAACCTCCCAAGAACGGCTTTGTCGGGCTATGGAGTTAACTGGGTTGGATGAAGATGAGCGTCAACGTAAGTACGCAAAAATTTGTTAATAGATTGGGATCTTAACTTTTATGCACCGGTAGCCATATGTTTTTTATTATTATTTTGATACAATATTAGGGTTGGGGGTAGGGTCATATGGTTTGAACTTGTGTCGAACTAGTGTCTGGCAAGAGTTGAGTTTTAATCATGGCTTCATACAAGTCAAGGTGGCCATATGTTTTTATAGTCAACACTGAGCTAGGAAATTTGGGTTAATATTTGATGCACAAAAAATGTATGATTTCAATATTTGGAAATCAGGGTTAATTTTATTTTTTTGATGATGTGTTATCATCAAGTTTATTGATTGTGCATAGAACAATACACAGTCAATTAATCAAATGTAAATCCTATTACTTATTTTCATTAATGGTTTATTCAATTAACTTGTAAGCGTTTGGAGCAAAAGAAGTAAACAGTGGCCAATGTAAAGAAAAAAAAAGAGTTCATAATATGTCCAATAAATTGTTTCCATATGGTTTGTTTTTATTCTCAAACATCTAATCTCTCTTGCCTCTAAAATTACAGAAGATCTCAGAACTCATGAAACTTTTAAATTTAAGTATTTCATGATCTGCATAATTGGATTTTTTTCCCATTCAAACTAGGTTTGTCCTTATTGCATTCCACATCTGCTTGATATTGATTGGTTTTCATGATAATATCAGAATGTAGAGGGACATTATACTTTGGGAAGCAGACGAATCATAGGATGTTAAAAGCTCAAGGCCTTGACCAGTTAGGGAGAGATGGAGCTACTATCAAGCCAAAACCATTCATGAGAAGAGCAAAACAAGATAAGAAAGGATCCCCCCCTAAGGGCATTCTCAAAGTTCATCCATCTCGTACGGCACCACATGTTAGCAGTGCATGCACCACTCTCCAACGTTGTTCGCAAAGTGCCATTGCATTCACGCAGAGACAAATGCGTGATATTGAATCTTTAGCAACTAAACTCACAACTGAGTTGAAGTCCATGAAAGATATTGTGCTGGGGCAATTGCAGCCTGAGTTGGATACCACTGCAGCCACAGAAAATGCTGATGAGGTGTGTTGATGCACAACCTTCTTGGTTATTTAATGAACACATAATGACCTATACATATATTACCTTTAAAAGTTTAAGTCTGATATTCTTTATTCAATTCCAACTACTACCTATAAGGTCCTTGAGCTTTTAAATTGGAAGATAATACGTATTTAAGCACGCTTGAACTTACATTCTCTTGCATGTTGCAACAACAACGATGTTAATTAAGTTAAAGCTTAATTGGTATTCATATATTTGGTTAGATGCATGATGTTTACATATCTAACTTCGTTTTACTCTATGACAGGTCAGGATAGCTGTTGAAAGTGCAACAAAAGCTGAAGAAACTGCAAGAAAATGGCTTTCAATGATGGCAAGAGATTGCAACCGTTTCTGTAAAATTATGGTATATTTCTCTTTTCTTCGTGATAGAAAGAAACCCGAATCGTTGATTGAAGTAGTTGGATTTCCGGTTCGAACATGTATAAAATTTTAATTTTAATTTTTTTTGAAAACGAAACTAATAGAAAATTGGAAATCAGAAATCGATGTTTAATCAGTTCAATCACTGGTTCAGTTTTGAAAACCTTGAGCAATACTGATTGAGGTATAGCTTACTAGTTTTGCTGATTCCTTCAATGGTTGAATACTTGAATTTTGCAGAAACTAACCGAGGATTCCGACACCGCTGCTTCCGAACGTGTAATCCAAAAAGAAAGGAAGATCATTTTTGCTGATGAGGCCGGTGGAAAGCTTTGCCATATCAAGGTTTTTAAGGATGATATGGACAGCACCAACACAGCTTCTTTACTACAATGTGGCACTGTAAAAACAGAGATATCTGGTTGAGTTTGATTTTAGGGCATCTCTTACGTTTTTGCAGTGACCCCTCATGTTGTTACATACCAAGTTGATTCAACCTAGATATGCGGCAAATAAAGACACCACGCCATTGACACCATTGAGGTTAGTTTTTATTGCATATATATATATGCATGAGTTGAGGGGTACTTAAATTTATGAGATGTTCTGCTGCTATTTGTTTGTTTTGTTCATAGTTGGATGAAGGTAAGAATGTTTAATTACATTGAATGGAATCATTAGTGAAATGAATGTAAGAATGTTTAATTCCTTATCCTATTGGGAAAAAAATATATTATTTATACATGCACTGTAGGTTATTAATATACTAAGGTGATATTGGTTTGGTAAGATATTTTGGATTTTTTTAACCATTATTATAATTCGGTTCAATTTAGTTTAATTTTCGGTTTTTTTATATTAATTTTTGGTTTTAAGTTTTTTTTGTAAGAAAAAAGAGAGTAGCAAATTACGTAACATTAATTATATCAATATCATCTTATAAATTAAGTATCAATTTGTTGGGGAGAAGAAGCAAACTCATGGAGATCCAATTCGTAGTCAAACATCATACCAATCAAGGGATTAGCCGTTCCATTAGATTTTCTGTAAATATGCTTGATATGAATTATCCATGCTCGAGCGTAAAATTCTTTTATTCTGCATGTTAGGGTCTTGTTCACTACGTCTTTTTAGTCACAATTGATTGTTTGAATTATATCTCAAAATAACACAAATATTATTTAACAAAATTATTTTCATAATGAGAGTTATTTTGATAAAATGAAATTTATTTTATAATTTTTAAATATTATTTAACAAAATTTCAATATATTTTTCTTAAATATTTTTAAAAAATTAAATTATTTTCATTATTTTAAATATTAAATATTTACTTTTATATCATAAAAAAAATTAAAATTTCTAAATCGATTTTTTTTCCTTAAAATATTGAAATTGTGTTACTCTCCAATGCAATGGCACTTAAAAAGAACAACGCATTTATGTTATCTAACATGATATGCTCTATCAGATATCAAACAATATTTGAATAATTTGATTATATCTTTTCTCCTAATTAAAATGATAATCAACTAGTTATTGTGTCTCGAATTATAACAAAAGAAATTAAGTGTTTATATCAGTTTTAATACATTTGCACTCGTATACGAATTTGTCATTAAATTTAAAAATACAAAAAGTTAAAGGGTTAATTACATCTAATGTCCTCAAGTAATGGTTTAAATTTTAAGTTGGTCCCTAAGTTTCAGAGACTTAATTGAGTTATCAAAGCATTAATATTGTATCATAGTATTTTTGTCCACTTAGCCATTAACACGTGGAACATATTTAAAATATATTGACCATTTTTTAGTATGTGTGTACTTATTACATGAATATTACTTCAATTTTAATCACATCGTATTCAAGCATATACACGTAAAATTCATTCACCAAAAAAGCTAGTACAAAGATGGGTCAAAGCTCGAACAAATAAAAATTACAGATGCTTTCAGAATTCATTTAAAATAGGGTAAATTACATTAGTAGTCACTCAATTATGGTTTTTCTTTTCTTTTTTGGTTACTTAACTACGAAAAATTATAAAATGATTACCCAATTATTCAAATTCGTCTTTTCTGGTAAAAATGGAATACCTAAAAAACCCAAGATAGTTGGGTGATAAAAAAAGACGAAATTGAATGGTTGAATGATCATTTTATAACTTTTCATAATTAGGTGATCAAAAAAGAAAATTACTAATAGTCAAGTGACTAATTTACAATTTTTCATAGTTATATTAAAAAAATAAAGAAAACATAGTTATTACGTTAAAAAAGCCCAATAAAACCCTAATTCGTATAATTTCGTTTATAAAAACCCACTACCTCCTCTCCTATTCATCAAATTGCCGCCTCCAAAGAATTTTCCCTCTTCTCTGCTCTTAACTTTCCCTTCTTTCAATTCCTGATTCAATAGAATTTTCGTAAGCCAAATATAGTTTTTTCCCCTTTATGGCGTTGCATCTGTTTATCATCTTCTCTTCTCAGCAAAAATATCAAATGATTTTGCTAAAGGAAGATAAACAACAGATGCAGATAATGAAAAAAAAAGGGGTAAGCTTACCAGCCCATTGCATTCTATTTCTTTGCCTTGGTGTCAAATGGACTTACCTACAAATTTTCCTCTTTTTTTTGTTTATTTTTATAAATTGTTAGGGTTTTTTGTGGGGTTTATTGGATGGAAAGGGATGGATACTAAACTTATTCTACACTCTGATTAAACAGTGTATATTCAAATTTTCGCTTATATATATTCCGATGCCATTATTTTGTTTAATTTTCTTCTTTTTGAATTGATTGTGGGAATTTGGAAGTGAAGGCAAATGATGTTAAAATTTATTGCTTATATATACTGAAACATTAAATGTAGATTAATGAACTCCGCTTATTATCTGATGCCTTTGCTTTTAATCATATATTTTTTTCAATTTTTGACTTGTTTTTTGAATTGATTGTGTAATTCCCCCTTTTTTGTTTCAAATTTTTCTAAATTTTTAGGGTTTTTATTTTTGGTGTTTATTGGGTGGCAAGGGATGAATATTATCTTATCCTACACTCTGATTAAACCGTGTAGATTCAAATTTTTCGCTTATTGATATTCTGATGCCATTTTTTGTTTTAGTTTTTCTTAAAAAACAAATTGAAACCCTAATTTTTTCAACTGATTATGATTTTAAGGGCACTTGTTTTCAATGAAGAGAAGAAGCAGATGTGTGGTTTGAATCTGATGCCATTGATGTCTGCATTTTTCACTATTTGTGAATTTTTTCTGATTTTTAATTAAATTTTTAACCTTTTTTTTTACTTTATTTTACTAATAACATCATAATTTCAATATTACGTATTTATCTTAAGAAATAAAAAAGGATGAAAATCGTATGTTCGTGCAAACGCAGCACCCATCATTGGTGCAATGAGTGGCACTTTCCACACGAGATTTCTGATTTTATTCTCTTCAAATTTTAGTATGTTTTTAAGGCTAACTTAACTGGTTATGTCGAAAAAAAAGTTTGGAAGAGCTTGGAAGTGCATCCGGCTGGACAATTTTTCTTGCTGATATGTCTGGAAAACTCGCCTAGCCGGATGCCTTTTCAAGCTCTTTCTCCGATACTGTTCATTTCACTAATTCTAAAAAATCTTCTGTTGAGGATTCGAGATCAACTTCTCCTTAACATTAATATTTTAGAATGTTATGATATAAATGTCAAGTGAGTACAATTGTATTAAAATTAAATGATTAAAATATTAGTTATACAAGAAGCATTGGAGGAAATGTCGAGTTGGATGAGTGAGGGGATTCATCATAGTCAACCATGCTTCAGATACAATGACCGTGCAACGACGGCAGATGACGCTGCCATGGAAAACGTTACGTTGAGATAGTCTTCCAACTTTTTGCAGAGAGAAGTGAATTGTGTGATGGTTGTAGCTAACATAGCACAGATTTACAAAGCCTTAAAAGCAGGAGACTTAAAGCCATTAGAGGCCACCAGACAGCTTTTCAGCTTCCCTGCTTTAAGAAAAAGCAGTAAGCTCTCTCTCTCAGTACTGTCTTTAACATACATACATACATGCATGCATGCATGCATGCATGTCTTGACTAAGTCTCCATTCCAAATTATGTGTGGCTGCAGACTGAGGAGAGGATCGATTGCAGGATGAAGATATGCGAACATCTCGAAATATCGGAGACTAATGGAGTTTACGACATACTATGCCTCAATGAATATGGATTCCCAGTAGAAGAATCTGATCCAGTTTCAGTCTATGCCTTGACCGAAGCTGTATACAGGGCACTGCTCATCTCAGATAGAAGCCACTTTCCAAAGATGAAATTCAAGGACTGGGCAATGTTGATATTATTATGGCTAATGCGCTTCATTGGCTTAAAAATCTTAAAGTCAAACGAAAATATATTTCTCCTAGAAGAATAGACTTCTATATTTGGAAGTATATTTTAACAAAAAAATTTATTGTAATTAATCTCGTAGTTAGCACCGTCACAAACACAAAAGTCAACTGCAAGCAACGCGGTAGTCAAAGCGTTGTACTTATAGGACCCACACCCAAAAACAAGCATTGTGTCGGTAGATTCTAAAGAGTCAAATTTTGATTTTAGTCCTTGTGTTATATTTAATTTATGTATTTAGTCTATACAGTTTAATTTGACATAATTTTGTTTTTTTTAATAATTATAAATGTATGCTTTTGTTTAAAATTCTAAAAAAAAACTCTAAACCATAATTTTTTTGTCACTTTAGGTGATATTATGGTAATTAAAATATTCCTTTATTGATTTATTATCGTCTAAAAAAATTGAGCTCAAACCTATGATTTGGGTTTCTTTAAAAAAAAAAGAAATTCTCTATGGGTAGTTTTGATGGTGGGAGTCTTTGGTGGGGGATGTTATCTAAATTGAATTGGGTCAGGAATCGAAGAAGGTATCAATGTAGAGAAAAGTTTTGAATTGGTTGAGTTGGGAGCTAGTATGGGTTAGTTAAATTTTTTTTAAATTTATTATTTATTTATTTAATTAAATTATCTAAACTATCGGTGGTCTGATCAATTCAACTACCAGTCCAATTTTGAAAAACTTGCAAGGAGCTCAACCAAGTTGCTTAGGTGAAAAAGGCTCTGTGATAGCACACGTTTTTTAGGAGAGATCAACGTTGAACAATGGCCCGTTGCTCTCCCCAATTAATGGGTTTTTCGAAGTGGTTCGAGATAGTGTGAGAGACGACATTGTTTCGAGGATCGTAGTTTACTTTTTTACCCTTATTTTTTGTCTATCATTTTTTATTTTTTTTAAATTCTAAACTCTAATCGCTAAACAAAACTTATAAATAATTGTAATACTACCAAAAAATTAAAATAAAAAGATTAAATTTAAAAAAATTAAATACAACACAGGGACCAAAAACATAAATTAACCTTTTAAGCTAAAACCAGCTATCCACCCATTATTATGACCCTTCACCTACTTTCTCCTCCCTCCCTCTCTCTCTCTCTCTCTCTATCTAATAACACTTAAAATTCACAATAAAAAAACCAAAGAGCTTTCAATTTCATAATTCATGGTGTTTTGTGGGTTTTTTGAGAGCTAAATAAAATGAATCAGAATTCACCCACATCGTTCTCAATATCAATCCATCATTCCCAACAACAAGCAGCGGCGTTAACTCCTTTAAAAAAAGATAGCTCTTCGTCTTCTTCTGTAGCTGGTTTCTTTGGTAAAAATGGGTACAAATTCTGGGTTTTGACTGCAATCATCTTACTTGCTTTTTGGTCCATGTTTACTGGTTCTGTTTCTCTTAAATGGTCTTCGGGGAATCTCACTAGTTTCTCCTACGACTCTGATTTCTCCATTCGTGAAGATCTTGATGTTCTTGTAAGTAATCGAATCTTCTCTCAAATTTTTTCTTTGGATTTTTGCTTCGATTTTGTTTGGATTTGTGGGTAGAATTGTGAATTTGAGGCCGGCTGGGTCATTTAAGCTTTTGAGTTAATTTCGGGTCATTACGAGTTCGGATCGAGTTTTACCGGGTCTGTTTCTCCGAAATGGTGCTATGGAAATCTCTGTAATTTCTCTTATGATTCTAGTTACTCTATGTGGACGAAGATGGAATATTGTTAAGGGAGTAAAAATTGAATAATAATTTCTCTGAAATCTTGCTTTGTTCCGACCCTCAACACGTTCAGTATTGTTTTTCGAGAGGAGTTTTCTCTTCGAATTCGAGTACTTGAAGAAGTAGCTTGAGACGATGAGTTCATAGAGTAGAAAAGACGAATCATGCCCTATAGCAGCATTAATGCTTAAAGTGGCATTGTCCATGGCCGGGGCACCGTTTCGTTTCGATCGAAAAGTTGGTCTGAAAAGTAAAAAGGATTTAAGTAAAAATATAGTTTTGAAAAATAGTTTGGATAAAAAATAAGACTCGATTTTTTAAACCTCGGATAAGTTTTTTTTGACCCAGATTTTTCATTGATGTTATTATATTATTATTATTTGAATATTGTATAAATTTTATTTATTATTAATTTTGCCACAATTTTAATATTATTCAAGTATATTTTTTAATTTCGTTTTTATGTTTATTAAAATTTTTTTAGTGAATTTGATGTATTATATTTTTAAATTTCTTTTATATAAAAAAATATAAAAGATTTTAATATAAGTCTAGTTGGGCTTGAGTTTTAACATTTTTATTTGAGTCAACTTTAGAAAAATTTTAAGCTCGTTTTTTGGGTTGGGCCTAAAAAACTGGTCTATATTTTTTTAGTTGGCTTATTTTGATCTCAACCTTGGTCAGAAATGAGTAAAAATTAATCCGACCCTTCTTTTATTTTGGTTTAATAGGAATTGGAGGAAAGAGAGAAGGTAGTGAGGAAGATGTGGGATGTTTATACACATAGCACAAGCATTCGTTTGCCTAGATTTTGGCTTGATGCTTTTGAAGCTGCTTATGAGAATTTATCAAGTGATGTTAATGGAGTTCGCGATAATGCCATATCTGAAATTGCTAAATTATCTATGCAGTCCCTAAATCTTGTTCCCCCCTCGGTTCAATCAGAGGTCAGTCTCGTTTTTTTTTTTTTTTTTTCGGTTTAATATATCATTTGATATTTAAGTTTTAATATTTTCTTTTCGAGGTTAAAATTTGGCATAAGTCTCGATATTTTTCACAAATTTGGAATTTAGTTCCTATACTTTTATTTCTTTGAATTTAATCTCTTTATTTTTAATATTTTAAAATTCAAGTTTTATCGTTAAATTTGTTAGGTGTGACATTTTGAAAGGAAAAAAATATATATATTTTGCAATGAACCTAAATTTAACAAAAACAAAATAATTTTTACACTATTAACAGTTGGACTTAAATTTTGAAATTTAAAAAGTATAGGGATTGAATTTTAAATTTTCGAAAAGTACGTAAACTTACGACATATTTTAATCTTTTTTCTAATATGATACTTCTATTTTTTAGTTCAATGTGATAGCTATATTTGGTAAAAGGTATACATTTGGTAAAAGAATTTTTATGATTTTATTAAATAGAATAAATTTGTTTAATTGTGTTTAATTTTTTTAAATGAATATTTTCGGGTTTTAGGGTGTATTTGATAAAAGTTTATTGTTAAATTTATTAAAATTAACCTTAAAATCCAAATTAAAAAAATAAAAAAATAACTAAAATATATAACTTTTATCAAATAATATAAATAAGATTAATTATAATTAAATGCATTAAAGTTTCTCATATATTTGTTGGTGATGTTATAATTTACAGATTAGCAGCAGTCAAGGGAGAAAAATGACTAATAAAGAAGCTTATAAAAAGAAAGAGAAGGATATTTCCAATGGGAATTTGCAGTCCTAAATTTTGGCCTTGCAATTACCAGAAAAAAAAAAAAAAGTGTAATAGTGGAAGCTTTGAGGCTTTTAAATGAAGTTTAACTGTAAAAAAAAATAAAAATGGATGCTTTTGTTGTAAGTTCCAATGTATTTTTTTTTATGTATGTTTTATAATTTTAGGAAGATTAATCATTTTGAAGTTCGTAATTGACTTTTTGATAATGTTATATTTAAGACTCGAATTTGAATCATTTATTTTAAGAATCCGATGCATTTTATTGTCGGATCAAACATTTGCTGATATTTTTTATTTTGTTTTTGAACCTAATAGAGGAACAAAAATAGTCATTGCATGTGTATATTATATATAGCAGTGTTCATAGTTCGGTTAAAACTGAATTAATCGATTTAACTCAATTAATCGGTCGGTGGTCGAATTTAGTTTAGTCAGAAGTCGGTTAATGATATTTTGAAATTTTGGTTATCGGGTAATCCGGTTTGAAATCGGGTAATTAACCAAATTAACCAACTAACCGAAATAAATAATATATATTATATATAATATAGTATTTGATTGTTAACTTTCAAGACTTATGTAGTGTTTTTAATGTCTTATTTGTTGTTTTTACCTTCATTTAAATTTTTTGAACTGTTAAAAAAAATGAACATTAGCAATGTGTTTTTTATATGTTTTATACTTATTTTAACGAAATGACAAAGTCATATAATTTTTGGTTAATTTGGTTAACAGACCGAATTAACCGAAATATTTCGGTTCGGTTAATGTATTTGAAAAAAAAATTCAATTTGATTAACGGTTAAAGATTTTTACATTTTGAGTAATTCGGTTTGGATATTAATCGAATCAACCATTTGAACACCCCTAATTATATATTTAATTTTAGATAATTTAATTTTATGGATAATACTCTTCGCACATTTGAAATTTGGTCGGTTTATTTTATTTATCAATATTTCATTTTTTTATTTAACTATTGAAATCTAATTGATAATTGCGTAAAAAAAATCTTTACATTAGATAAATAAATTATTAAAGAAGCTATTTTAAAATGTTGATTTTTACTTTATTCTTTAAAATATTATTGAAGAATTTTATAAGTGGAACAATAATGTAAAATATCTAATAATAATAATAATAATTAAAATGTAATTAATTTAATGCGTAAAAAGCATGATAAAAATCAAGGTATTAAAAATGATTAACAAATTACCAAAGTTGTAGTTCTTTGTTTTAAGCCTACATATTTCTTTTTATTACAAATAATGATATCAAGTTATATTTCAAAAGAAAAATATTTATTAAAATAGAAAAAATAGTAAAATACAAATTTGTGAGAAAATAAATAAGTAGTTTTTGAATTGGTTAAAATTTTCTATTAGTCTTTATATTTTATGGAAATTGTAAATTTAATCTTTATACTTTAATTTAATTAATTTTAGTCATTGTATTTTTTGAATTTTAAAATTGCAGTCCTCACCAAACAATGATTGTTAAATTTATTAAGTGCTGCTATTTCCAGAATCTAGTGCTGCAAACACGTTATCATATGTGTAATGTCATGTTAGCTTATTGTTTACACATATTATTCACTACAAATCTAGTTAATGGATTAACACGGCCATTTGCGTTAAGACTGAAATTTTAAATTTTGAAAGTATAGGGACTTAGAATGACCTAGTTGGAGAATATGGACGAAATATTTAAAAATTTTCAAAAATTTTAGAGAGACCTAATTAAAATTTTCAGAAAATTTGAAGGATATAACTAAAATTTTCAAAAACTTTGGGGACCAAGGCCCCTAAGTCTTAATGAGGACCCCCCCTCTGGGTTTTTATATTCAGGTCCAAATAATATTTTTGGGCCTCGCACAAAAGAGTAACAAATCTGGTTTTTTGCCGCGCGAAAATGCAGCGAAAATTCAAAAAAGAAAAAGAGAAGAGAAGTTTGAATTTACGAGGGATTTCGGATAAAAAATTAAAAAATAAACCGTAGTTCTCGCAATTCAAGTGCAATATTCGCTGTTTCTTCGAAATTTTACGTTAAATCCTTGAAATTCAGAGCAGATTACGGGTGCGGATAATCGATCTTCCATTTCATTTTCGTCTAGATCAAGATCTGGTAAGCTTCACCATTATTCTATTACGATCCTTTTGTTTTGGAAATGATCTGAAATTTTGTTAGGTTTTTAAGGTTATGCATTTAGCTTTGTGATGAAATTTGCATATATAAATAAATAAAACAGTGCTTTCAAGGGAGGGAGAGATGAAGTAATCGTTAATTATATGCAAAACAATTGAAAACTGGAAATATGCAAATAAGGATCACATTTTTTGGTAGTTTTCAGGGAAAGAAATAGCTACCAATTTTTTTTTTCTCAGTGATACAAATAGAAACATCAAAACCAGGCAATTATGTTTATATATATATTGGTAATGATCTGAAATTTTGTTAGGTTATTAAGGTTACGCATTCAGTTTTGTGATAAAATTTGCCTTTAAATGTATATAGAAAAAGAAAAAACAGTACTTTCAAGGGAGGGATAGATGGAGTAATCATTATTTATATGCAAAACAATTGGAAACTGGAAATATGCAAATAAGAATCACAGTTTTAGGTACTTTACAGGGAAAGAAATAGCTATCGAAAATTTTTTCTTAGTGATACAAACAGAAACATCAAAACCAGGCAATTATGCTTAATTTTTTTTTTTTTTTTTGGTTTTACAATTAAACTGTGACAGTTATGCTTGTGAAAAGTTCTCTGGTAATCTCATCTAGGAGTCCATTAAGCACATACTTCTCCACATCTTTTATAACATCATCTTTCTCAAGAAACCCAAACATGGTGTTATTCCAACCCAAATCCCACATACAATTTAGATCTGGTTCCTTGTTGTTGACATCAGCTTCAAGCATTTTGGGTTGGTAGTCTTCAAAGGGAGAATCTTCTCTCCCGTCCTTTCCATATAACTTCAACTTATCAAAGTCCTTGCACATTTGTTTGACCAACTCATCCAAGGATTTTGCTTTGTTTGAAGTGATGGGTACCTTTAGAAATGGGTGAACACTTAGTTCCTGCTTTCTTCCTTTCCTTTTCATTACTTCGTAGCCACAGTCTAAAACGAGCTTGCTGTCTTGGTCAATGTGATGGTCGTAGCTGTTTGAATGAAGAATGCTGATAGGAATGTTGAGTTTGAAAAGCGCCTCTGCTGTGTTCATAAACAGTTGGCTTTTCAGAAGTATCTGCTTGAGGTGATTTTCACTTTCTGTTAGTGGCTCTGGCTTCTTTGCTATAGAAGTTCTTTGATTCTGTGGCTGTGGGATGTAAGAATTTTCTGTGCTCTCTTCACGAGTTCCTAAAAAGCAATGAACTTTAGCAGATAAGTTTCTTCCTCTTCCAAAACCACCCCTCCAGAAACAATAAAAAAGAAAACATCTGATACTGCTATTACCATGCCTTAATTGATAGAATGATTAGAAGAATTGAGGTTTCCTTAAGAGGGTGGTATCTTATGCATGTAGTCGACTATTTTCGGTTAGTTTCCATATAGTGAAGTGGGAAATTATGCATGTTTGTTTTTATGTGCATGCATTTTTTCTGAAGTAGTATATGTTAGAAGTTGGTGTAAGCTCATCTTCTTAGACACTTCAGTTAAATGAAAAAAATGAGAAAAAAAAAAACCATTCATGAATTGTAATTTGAAAATTTGAGAAAAGATCTGCAAAATTGTACTTACCTTGAAGTGGATCAGATGCACTATCTTTAACCTCATGTTCATCGTCTCTGCCAAAACCAGGTTCTTGATTTTGCTGTTCTTTTGTAAATGTTGGCACTGTATTCTGACACTGCATAAGATCGAAACAGTTATTTAGGCTTTGACTAATATAGTTGGTTAATGAGTACAGTTATGGCGATCTTACGCTATGTTTTGTAGCTAAAACTTGTTCTTCATTTTGACCTTGGCATTCATCTTCTAAACGACTCTGCAAAATTAAATCTTTTTGTGCTTCTGTCTGCAGTTCTTGTGCTACGCGTGATGATTTTGGGCTTGCTACTGACACGTTGAGTCTAATGATCTGTGTTTCTGCTTCTTCGAACCTGCTGGCTTCATGATCTGCTTCCCTTGAGATAGCAGGTTTCTCCTGCCTTGTCTGTTTCCTCTCTTGCAAATTGGAACTTTGATTCTTCATTGTCCTCGGCATGTTATAAACATTTGCACTCTTTTTGGTCTTTGCTTCATCAATATTTCGAGGGGCCTCGAGTTTATGCCCTTTTGCTCTTCTCCCATTTATTGTTGTTTGAACTTGAACAGGTTTCTCATCCACAGCAAACGGGATGCGAGCTTTTGCTGATTCAGATTCTACATCTCCTCGAGTTGAATGCTGACTGGAGTTTCTGCTTAATGAATCTTTAATTTTGAAATTTAAGTTTCTTGAACTCCTCTCACCGGCTGGATTTTCTTGGTGCCTACCATTCACCAATCCATTGAGTTGTGTTGCATCAGTATGTTCGGTGGAGCCTTTCCTACTAGTTGCTGCTTGGTTCAGTTGCAGCTGCTTCTTTTGCAAATCGGTTGCACCAGACATTGGTTTGGAGATATTGCTAGATACTGATTCAGGTCTCTTTTGTTTCTTCTCCTGCAATTTCTGTTTTTCTTGTTCTCTTTCTTCTGGTTGACGCTTTTTCTCTTGAGGCTCAGATTTCTGGAGCATGTGCACCTGTTGAAATCCATGATTATTTTGCAGCTTTTGTTGATTGCCTAGACGAAGCTTGTTAGCAGAACTATTTTCCCCATGAAGCATGCTTTCACCGTACTCTGGCTTTTCTAGCAATGTAAGTGTAGATTCTGATCTTTTATGCATATATGGTATCATCTGTTGCATCTCATCCTTGAAAACTGGTTCCTTGATTTCACTTCTTTCAGTGTACTTCTGCTCCCTGTGCTTTATGCTATCATGGTTTCTCTCCTGAATTTCTTTTCTACTTCCAGAATTATGATTTAGTTGGGCAGAGTCACTTTGTCGTTTGTCTACCTTAATCATGCCTTTTCTCAAGCTTATCACTGGTTTTACATCTTCCAAGTCCTTTCGAGGTGGTAACTTGTCATGAACATCAACCCTTGTGCTACCATTTCTAGTTGCCAACGTCTTTCCTGCTTGTGACGTAACTGTATCCTGAACCAGTGGAATCTTGCTGGGTAGTGTTGCCTTCTGTTTTGCTGGTGGGAGAACTGAGGTTGTGGAATCTTTTTCCCTTTGTTCAGCCTTCTTGGTACTCCCCTTTGCAGGTTTCTTTGTAGTTGTCCCTTCTAATTTTTGATTTCCAGACTCCTTTTTTGTACTGACCTTTGAATCTACATTTCCTGGAAGTTCTTCAATCCCCATTAGTCTTGCGATTACATTTGGAATTCTGGACTTTTCTTGTTTGGACTGCGATGAACTTGAGTGATTTTGTTCTGAGAATACACTAAGAGTTTTAACATCAGTACCACAGCTAACTGATCGCTTGTGAGAACGTAAATTTGAGGCACCTAAACCTTTCTTCTCATGCTTGGAATTAGGAACATCTGTAGAGTAGGTAAGAGCTGCCAGCCTCAGCTTAAGTTCTGTCTTTGCAACTTCTTGAATGTCATTATACTTTCTTGAGGGTCTATCAAAAGAAAATCTTGGTCTACTCAACTGCTTCTGGTCAGCTATTGTGATGGCATTCTCATCATCATCTTCATCCTCCTCTAGCAATGTTAACCGACTTTTTCTCTGTGGTGTTATCAAGTAATCCGAAGCTTCCTGCATGTCGACAAGCAACTTTAGAGACTCTTGCAAATCCATTGCTCCTTTCAACAGCTCCTGTCCAATTTCTATCGAGTATCTGTCAAAGTTGAGACCATTAGAGCAGGCCCGGAGGATCTGATTTAACTTTTGTGCACCCCTTGATATTTCTTCAATGTGTATATGAGACAGAGTAGGGAGTTGGCTACTTGAAGGCTGATGCCTACTTACTACTCTGTTTCCTCTTTCCATCTTCCCATAGTCCATCTGTCTCCTACCAATGTTTTGTAGAAAACTGAATATTGAACTGTTTCTGGAAGACTCCGTTCTTATCTTTCCTCCATTTTCGAGTGCGAAAGTCAGGGCCATTGACAGATCTCCCATTTGTTCAGCCTTATGGCCTCCACCAAAAGGAACAATCTGATTTGATGTCTGCCCAGTGGTGACTGATTTCTTGCCTCCGCTAGGCCTGTTTTGTGTGCTTCCAGCTCTAAAACCACTCTGGAGGAGCCAAACATTTAACTAAATGAAATTTTACTATCTAATTAATCTTCTTGTATGAACTGACTATGCTTTATCAATGGAAACTTACAGCTTTGACTGCCTTTGGTTCCCTTGATGATTTATAGGTTGACTTGGAGTAAGCATATGCATCTGCTCAAACACGCAACAAAAAGGAACAGAGTAAATTATGCATTTGAGTTACCTAACACAGGGTTCAAATACCACACCAAACTGGTAAACTCTCCTTTATGTCATACTATGCAATAAAAAGTTCTCTCATTTTTAAGTTTTACTTTAGGTGCAATGGTTCCAAATCATAATTGGAGACAATTAGTCTGGAAGAGGTAGCTAAGTGGAGCAATTATGCTGCACAACGTATACCAGACACAGCTAGATTCCCTTAAAAAAGAAAAGATCAAACGATTCTACAACCTCTAAGCTTCTTTGGTCAAAGTCCCCAACAGCTAAGAATTGGTTTTTTTCAGGTAAAAGGGCTAGCTATATCAGAGTAATTATATTGGAGTTAGAATCAATAACTGCTTTCAAACTAGGATATACATTTCAATAATTGAATGCATGTGCATGACTTTTGTGAGTGTTCAGACAGTAAGTCATGCCTCCTGTTTTTTCTAACATCTAGAAGACGTTGAATACAGGGTTTTTTGACTTATGTTTTGGAAGGATGTTGGAATTCTTTGGTTCATGACCAAACCATGCTTGTTTTCTGCAGATATTTCAGGAAAACACTCACCTGCAACCATTGCATTTGAACCCTTTGTGTTTTGAGAGGCAGCCATCCGCTCCTTTCGCAACCGAAGGTCATCTAACAGCTTCTGAGCAAAATCTGATCTCTTAGCCATGTTTGGTAAACAAGGTAACCCTTCAACACTGTCTGAGATGGAATCTCTTTTACATTTGTGTTTTGCTCATTACCTTTTTACAGATAAGAGGTAGGAACATGAATGTTTTTGTTTTTGTGTTTTTTTCTCTCTTTTAGTTGGGAGAGTTCTTTCAAAGTTGGGTAAGTTGGGAAGTCCAGTCTCTTAGCAATGAAAATGGAGTTTGAAAATTTATCTTAGATAGGTTGACGTGGAAGTTAGCTCTCTTTCTCTCTCTAGAGGGGTCTCTGTAAGCATTTCCTGACTTTGATTCTAATCCAAGCAATGGAAGAAAAAAAAAGTTCCCTTTCAAAGGGCTTCCATCCCAAGCCTTCTTTACCAATTACCAGCATCTTCTCCCTTTTTTCATTAGTCACCTGAAAACCTTTGCATCAAAAACTAATGGTCAATAGGCAGCATTTGCCCTTAGGGGCATATCCCTAAACACTGGTTTTGGACCATTTGGTGGAGTAACTTAGAATTCTAAAGAAAAAAAAGGAAACAAGGTCTCTATCCCTCGTATTCTTTCACCATCTTTAAGGTTTTTTTTTTTGGGTCACCAAAATACAAAATTGTGAACTCAACATTCAAGCCATCCATTTGGTTCGTGTGATATTCTTATAGTTAAAAGTAACAGAATAAAATTAAAGATAGTTAGCAATGGCAGGCTTTTGAAAGGTGATCTGAGAAGCATTAAGTGAGACCCTTTTGGGAGAGAGATGAGAGCTTTAAACTGACCCCACCATTACAAAAGAAACCAAAATTGGGTGGAGAAGGGGTGTCAAGTAATTAATCTTTGGTGATGAAATGAAATAACTCCATCTTTTTCTTTTCATTTTTCTTTTTAATTACTTAAATAAGGATGGTTCCATAGTTGTGAATTGAAATATTTTGTTGTGTTCCTTTATGGATCTAATTATGGCTTTAGTTCCTATATAAAGACTTTAAAATTTAGCCTATTTTTAATTCTAGAAATTTAATTCTTCTACTAATTTAATTTAAAAATTTAAAGTCTAATTGATAACTCTCTTAAATTAAGAGTTGTATTTGATGTACTAATTGTATTCATATACTAGTATTAAATCATATTAAGACATGTTATCATTTAATGAATAATTTAAAAAATTACTAAAAGTAAAAATAATTATTATATTTTTTAGGTTTAATGTTTAATTTGGCCTTTGAATTATACTCGTTTTTCCACTTTGATATCTAAATTTTTTTGTCCTACTTTAATATTTAACTATCATTCCATTGCAAAATTTAGCCCATTACATTTAAAGCAAAAGCATTGGCATGTGGTGCTATTAGAACATGCCATGTTATTTTTCTTAATTTTTTTAATACTATGTAAATTATATTAATTACAAAATTAAAAATATATAAAACATATAAATAATTTAATTTTTCAAAAATAAATTTTAGAAAATCATAAAATATATAAATTTAAATTCTAGAAAATCAAAATTATATGTAAAAAAGTTAAAAAATGATAAAATAAAAAAAAATAGTTAAAATTTAGAAAATTACAAATAAGCCTCAAAATTCCAAAAATATATATATTCTAGAAAAAAAATTATAATTTTAAAAAATATTTTTTTGTACAACACCCAAAAATATATAAATGTTTCTAAAAAATCAAAATAATATATAAAAAATTTAAAAAAAAACGAAAAAGATTAACTCAAAAATTGAAAATTCTAAAAAAAAAAATTGAAGAGTTAAGAAATTAGGAGTATAATTAAACCTTCTTTATGTTACTCAAATTTTAAATTGAATATCATATGTGAGTATTTAACAAGAATATATATATATTTTTAAATTTTTTATATATTTAATGAAATTCATATCCTTGTGCTTTACTGATATTTGAATGTGATTAGTGAAAATCGAGCTAACATTAAATATTTCTCAACAAAACATCAAATTAATGATGTGTGGATGGAAGAACCTTATACCTTTTTTCTACTTTTTGGTCTTTATCTTGAGCTAACTACTGGATAGGAATGTGGCACCAGTTGATTTTGGTAAACAAATAAAATAACAAAAAAAAAAAAAGATACCAGAAGTAATTTCTGTTTTATGTTGTCTACGACAAGAAATGGCTTCTTATGGAATTTAGGAGAACTATTAGCACATAAGGGCATAAATTAGGATAGGCTGTACCACCAAATCAAATTGAAAGGTAGCTATACGTATTAGTCTCTTTTCGCAAGATAAAGTTAGGAATTATGTGATGGGATTGAAATATAATTTAAAAAAATTGAAGAGGCTCAAGCTAAAAATTTTGTATTGAAATGACTTAAATTATACCTTTTAATTTTAAAAAAGGTTAAAATTATAATTTTTCTATTTAAAACAAGTTAAAAAGGATTAAATTAAACTATTTACATTTGGAAAGTACTATAATAGTAATTAATCCATTTAGCCAAGGGTCAAAGCTTCTCCCTACCCCTTTTGCTATGCTGTCTTTTGATTATCATTTTAAAATTATTGATATTTTAAAAATATTCAATAATATATTTAAATTTTAAATAAATTTTAAATATAAAATATTTATCAATTATATAAAAATCTATGAACAAAAATTCAAAATAACTCATGCTTTAATCAACACGATTATTTAATACATTAAATAACATGATTATTCCATATATGTTAATTTACATTTTTTCCCACTTTACTTATGTTTTATTTAGTACACATTTTTTTTATTGTTACGATTGGATTTTGGCAAAACGTACCTTATTATTGGGTTGGTGTACACCAACTAATGTGATCGAAATTAGTGCGAAATTGAATACCTTGTCATTAAATTTCTTCTTTAAAATTTTACAACTACCTTTAGTATTTTACAACTACCTTTTAGTGTTTAGCTTCAAATCATAATTTTTGAAACTTTGTTAGCAATATGCATTGGAGGCGAGGGTAGAAAGAAAATTTAGAGGTAGAATGAAATTCTAAAATTTGAAAGGTCAAAAACATAATTTTATTTATATTAATTTATAATTTTATAAATTTTAGAGGGATTTAAACATAACTTCACCTTTCTTTTACTCCCAAAAGCAACCATTGCAATTTTCATTGGTTATAATAAAGTAGTGATTAGGGTGAAGAATAGAGTGACTAGGAAGACATCCTAGTGGAATGTTGAGTCCAGCTAATTGGAACTTGGAGGAGGAAATGAGTATGCAATGTTTAGGATAATTTACTTCGGTTCAATTTTACTATTATTATTAAGGTTTAATTTTTATACGTAGTTTTTAAATTTTATTTAATAAAATTTTAAATTCTTTCATAAATATTTATTTAAAAATAATTTTTAAATAAATAAAAAATAATCAGTAATCTTTATATAATATTTTTGACAAATATTTTTTAAATAGTGCTTTAAAATTGTTTTCATCATTTCAAATATAAATATTTATTTTTACATTATGAAAAATTAAAATTAAATAAAAATAGTATTCAGTTTACGTAACCATAGTTTTCAACTTATATTTTAAATCCAGACATCACAAATTCGAATGGATTTTCAGTTTATTTTTTCTTCTCAGCTCTAGCACTTTTTGGTGTAGACTATAGGCTGGTAACTCCAATACTCTGGGCCCTATTTATTACTCAAAGAGCTTTGGGGATATATCTACTGAAGGAATTAGAACCCATACCTGTTAACCAGATGTGGATCCATAAGCTCAAAAATTGAGGTTTGTGGACTGATGGATCCCTTTAACTCTCTTATCAGTTAAACTGTTTTTAGGGATCCGAACCAAACCCATCGGGCTCAATTCATGTGCATAATATGGAGTTATTTTCTTTAGGTAGCCATAGCTATTTGCAAGCAATAGGGGATTTTGGGATTAAACTTTGGAAGAAATAACTAAAATTTTCAAAATATTTAGAAGTTTAATGTTTAAAAATATATAATTAAAATATTTATAAATTTTATAAGATTATGAGAATTTCGAATAAAAAATAAAAAAAAATTAATTTTTTTAAAAAATAGAAAGGCATAGGGGTAAGGCTCTCTAGGCCTTTATTACTGTCCACCTCTGCTGGCAAGTGTACTTCGATATATTCAAATTTGCCAACAATTTTTTAGTGTTTAGAAGTAGTACGAGAGTTTGAGTTTAATCTCTAATAATTCTATTTTTATCCTTAATTATCAAATTATAAAAAACCAAACTCGAAACTTCGCGGGTAGGAGTGTATTTTTTAAAATAGATAATAGATCTTTTAGAAACCTATGAGTAAGGCTGAGTAAGAAAAATAAAAAATTGACCTGAATCAGGGTGTTTAGATAATTTATCGAATACAAGTTGCAAAATTTGTTGTCACTCAAATTGAGTTGAATTCTATTTTTTATTTAATTTACAATTAATTTAATTTTTATGATATAACAATAAATGTTTTTTAAACACTTTCCAAAAAATACCATTGAAGAGTTTTTCATAATTTGGCATAGACTGCTTATTGTCAAGTTAGCTTTCTCTTTTATAACGAAAAATTGATGAGTTACTAATGTGGTGGTGAAATGAACCAATCAAAAAATTCTCGAAGTATTAAGCAATTGTTTATTATACAAGGGCAAAATTATGTATTAAGTCATACAAAATTGTATATTATGACTTGAAAAGTCAGGTCATTATATCAATAATGTTCAGTGTTCTTTAAATTATATTAGATCGAAACCAATCGAGAATCGATTGGAATAGAAATGGTTAAATTTATAAATTAAAAAAATTATTTAAAATCTGTTGAGTCAAATTAAAATTTTAATTAAATAATTTTTTATTTTTAAATTTTATAAATTTTTAATATTTTGTTTATTTAAACTCGGTCAAATAATCGTGGTAATGTTTTGTACATCAATAATTATGAAATTTGCAGCAGATTCCATTGCTAATATCATGTGCCATGGACGGCTTGCTGTGTTACATAAATTGTATATTTATATTTAATATATAAGAATGGAATCTGATGCCTTTTACCTCAGCAGCATCAACCCATTCTTATCCTCACACAAATTGCAACTCCTTTTTGGCCCTTATTTCCCCCACGATTTTTAAATTCTCCTTTCGACGTGTCCACCTTGTTTTAAACTGTAGTGTCCTATGGCTGGCGCCGGGTCTCATTTCCTATTTGTTCTTTCCTTTTTTATTTTCTTCCCCTTTTGTCCACTATAAAATACAATGGTTGACTTCCATCTAAATGCTAATACTTCTTTTTTTGAAATAAAAAGCTTTGATATAGTTTAGACTTTAGAACAAAAATTTTGATCATGACGTTTAAACTGTGTAGTAATATAAAAATACGTGATTTATACTTAAATAATATAAAAAAATAAAAATTTTAATAATGTAATATTTGGTAAAATGAGGTAATGATTTTAAGGGATTTTTTCACACGAAACGTGTTTAGATTTTTTTTACTGTTATTATAAAATAATGGTTAAATTCTTATTTTAATACTTTTGCTGTGCTGAGATTTGATTTTTATATCTTAATTTGATATAATTTGGTCCTACTTTTATAATAATGTTAGTTATAGATTAGATGAATTTTATATTTAGCATTAGGAGATTTTTTTTCAGAAAATTTTACAAAAATTATATAAAATAAAAAAGAATTAGAAAAATCAAGTAGAATAACAAAGTATGATGTTATCATATTTTTAATAAAATCCAAATTCAGAATTAATATGAAAAAAGAAATCAAGAGATTTAAAATAGGAAAGTTGTAGAGGTTAAAATTAAATGTTACCTCTTTAAAAAAAATATTTAAATGAAAGGTAAGATTTCACTATTTAATGCACTTGCGACAAAATTGGAAAGAACCAATAAATTACTCCAATATATATATATATGTGAAAAAGAGATTTACTTACCCAGTTTGCCCATGTTAAATTCTATTGTCTACTCTCTGTCTGAAATCTGAAAATGAAGAGTTTTTCTTCGCCATAAAATTATAGGTTCTGCTTCCTGCAAATCTGTCATAAAAGTGACAGCAATAACATGTGGCCTTAACACCTGTCCGAAAAATCTAAACCCATAAAATATCAACCAAGTCTCCTTTACCACGAATACCGTGCACCTTTTGCTACTCTTTTTTAAGAAATATCTCTGGACCAAAAAACCATAAAAAGCCATACCTACTCATTTACTGGTTTTGGTCATGTTGAAGAAT
The DNA here is from genome assembly GCA_025698515.1 of Gossypium sturtianum. NCBI lineage: Eukaryota > Viridiplantae > Streptophyta > Magnoliopsida > Malvales > Malvaceae > Gossypium > Gossypium sturtianum. Next base: position 162,210,333 of record CM046948.1, read on the forward strand.
TCCATGCTACTTTCGTGATAAAAAAATCAACATCAAGTGATCAAACCCTTCTTCTTGTCTTTTAAGCTTAATAGTGTCTTTGCTCTGTTTCTTTTCTCAGGCAAGACTCAAGGAAGGTCTGTTCTTGTTTTACCTCAAGGCTGCAGCTTTAGTTTCTTATTTTTTTCTTTCTTTTTTTCCTTTTTTTCATCTCCACTCTACCCTTTTTGTTTCTTTATCATATTTACATGTTGAGTGGTTTTTACTGAATTATTTACAGCCTAGTTCTAGAGATCTTTTTTATGAATGCAGAAGCTTTTCCTGGTATTTTATGGTTTACCCGAGCTTAATTCTTTGAATACCCTTTTTGTTTTTTGATCATATTTACATGTTGGATGATTTTTACTGAATCTTTACAGCCTAGTTCTAGAGATTTTTTTCATGAATGCAGAAGCTTTTCCTGGTATTTTATGGTGTACCCGAGCTTAATTCTCTGTATTTTCATAAAAATTAAAGCTTAATTCTTTGAATACCCTTTTTTTGTAGTTTGTTTTATCATATTTACATGTCGAATGACTTTTTACTGAATTTTTACAGCCTAAGTTCTATAGATTTTTTTTTTTTTTTATGAATGCAGAAGCAGAGAAGCTTTTTCCTGGTATATTATGGTTTACCCAGCTTAATTCTATGTATTTTCGTAAAAAATAAAGCTTAATTCTTAGAATACCCTTTTTTTGTTTTTTTATTATTATCATATTTACATGTTGAATGACTTTTACTGAATTTTTAAAGCCTAGTTCTAGAGATTTTTTATGAATGCAGAAGCTTTTTCCTGGTATTTTATGGTTTACTCTAGTTTTGATTCTGTCTTTTTCATCAAAAAGAAAAATGCTCTTTCATTATGTTAAATATGTTAGTTGAATCCAAACTATACTTTGGTCAAACTAGTGGTGCCACGATCTATAGAGTAAGGTTCACTGATTCAGGACCGCCCTAAGTATTTTATTATTACTTTCCCATGTTCAAGGGTAGCAGGCATTATTTTTCTCCCTTAATAATGGCATCGTTGAATAAAGAATCTTATTCCTTTTTTTAAGTAGTTAGAAGGTTTTAGCAGTTGTTGAATCATGCCTTTTCCATTGATTTAACTTGTAAAATTGTGTGATCTAGTTTTACTGTTACTGTGAAAATTACTGCTTGTAAATCTAATGCTGAATATGATGCAATGAAATGAAACCAGGTTGGCTCTTTTTCTGGTCTTTTATACAAGGTTTAATATCCTAAGATTTCGTCTGTATTCCATAGGTATATCTTTTTTCTCCCTGAATTTTCCCCATGTATCATGTTAAGTTCCATAGGCTTTCATTAGCTGCTTGACTTTGAAGAATCTTTTCCATTATTAAAGTTTGCTTTTTGTTGTTTTGATCGTATATTGATGATAAAAGTATCGTGGAAGCCCTCGTACTAGGAGTCGGAGTCGGATTGCATTTTGCTCCCTTTACTCAAAAAATGGGTAAATTAGTCTTTATACTTTAAATCAAAGAGTAAATTGCCCTTCTTTAAAAATTTACATTTATTTCTATTGTTAAAAATTAGTCTTTGTATGTCAACACAAGATACATGTGGCATATCATGTGTTACTGTTTGGTTATTCTGTCAGTCATGCCAGTTTTTAGCAATATAAATAGATGAAATTTTTAATAGAAATAACTCATTTGCTCTTTGATCTAATTTGTATGGACTAATTTGCCAATTTTTTTAATAGAGAGGTAAAATGCAATCTAACACATAATACAAGGACGTTCATGATATTTTTACCTACCCCTAAATTTCCTGATCTAAATCATGTTTGTTCCTCTACTTTGTTGCTTTATTGGATGTGATTTTGTGTCTACTTGTTTATTGTCTGGTTGAGGGGAGGTCAACTCCATATGAAGAAGTCTCCAAAAGTGTGGTCTGCCTAAAGCACTTCCATTCTGTGAACCTCGGCTTGATTCGAGTACTATACCCATCCCTTGAGGGGTCTGTTACTCTGGATAGACAGCACTTTACAAATTTCTCTGGAAAGAGTCACCTCCTCTCAACTTGTCTGGTTTTCTTTGAGATTGTTTAATTCTTAATAATTAGTCCCAATTTAGTGTTATGCAATGTTTTGCAGGTTGCACTAGGTTTTTGCTAGATTTCTAGCATCAGTCACAATGTTTAGTAGATGGAGCCATTCTCATCATAGCCAAGAGAATGATTCATTGCAGCATGAATCCAAGGTAATAAAGTTTTTACCTCTGTTTTTGTCTACAAATCTCCATTTGCTGCCTTAAATAAACTTTAAAATGTTCTAATTAAGTTCTTGGAGTATTAGTGTTGTATTAATAAGGTCCTTCTGTTAGTCTCTCCATTAGCTAGCTAGGGCATCAAATGCCAGCTTTGGGGTGAAACATATTTTCTGGTTGTCTTGGTTGATATTTGCTTTTACTTACAAGCAGGTTAAGGAGCTTAGAGCAGCACTCAGACCACTATCCGACCGCGGTTTGAAATATTGCACCGATGCCTGCTTGAGGAGATACTTGGAGGCACGAAACTGGAATGTCGACAAATCGAAGAAAATGCTGGAAGAGACACTCAAATGGAGATCAACCTATAAGCCTGAGGAAATACGTTGGGTAACATATTGTTCTTCCTTTGAATGTTAAGTAAAAAGAGAATTAAATCATAATTGGTGGTGATTAATTTTTTTTTTTTATTTTTTTTGTTGCCAGCATGAAATTGCAGTAGAAGGCGAGACTGGAAAAGTATACCGAGCAAATTTTCACGACCGAGACGGTAGGACTGTTCTTATATTGCGACCGGGAAAACAGGTAATAAACTTCAGTAAAATCGAAAACCGAAATCCTTTTTCGAGTTATCCGTAACTAACATGTCCCGATACGTTGCAGAACACTACATCCTTAGACAACCAGCTCCGTCATTTGGTGTATATGATTGAGAATGCTATATTAAACCTTCCAGAGGGTCAAGAACAGATGGTATGGTTGATAGATTTCACCGGCTGGAGCTTGAGCACGAGTGTTCCGATCAAGTCCGCTCGCGACACCATTAACGTGTTACAAAACCACTATCCCGAAAGGTTGGCGATGGCGGTTCTATACAATCCGCCAAGAATTTTCGAAGCATTTTGGAAGGTATGAAATTCTAATGCATTGTAAAACAACATTTCTGAATTCTTGAGTGTTGAATGTCACTTAAATGGAGATAACATCAGTGCATTTACACCAGCATTATCACTTGTTATGGTCAATTGGGCAACTTGGGTTTTTTTAGTAGGTTTTAAATTTTCGGGTTCGGTTAGTTTAAGGTTTAGGTTTGACACTCGAGTTCAAATCATTTTAAGTTAGGTCCCATTTCAAATATTTGGAGTATTTTTTAATTGGTTAAAATGCCATAAGTTCTTGTATTATTCAAAAATTTAGAATTTTATCCCGGTACTTTTATTTTCAGGAGCAGTTGAATCTAATTATCTAAATTATGAAATTTAAAAAATAAATAGATTAATTCCTGAACATAAAAGTACAGTAATTAAATTTTAAATTTTTGAAAAGCACATATACTTATGGCATATTTTAATCTTTTTAATTCATGTCGGACAGGTTTAAACTATTGATCTTTATGTTAAATTAGGTAGTATTGAGTTTAGTTTGGGTTTTCGAATTTGATTAATCGAATTTTACTTTCATTTTTCTACAGATTGTTAAATATTTCCTCGATGCCAAAACCTTCCAAAAGGTGAAATTTGTGTACCCTAAAAACAAAGAAAGTGTGGAGCTAATGAGATCCTATTTTGATGAAGAAAATCTCCCAACTGATTTCGGAGGAAAAGCCATATTGGAATATAACCATGAAGAATTCTCAAAGCAAATGGTCCAAGATGATATTAAATCCGCCACATTGTGGGGATTTGATAATAAACTTCAATCTACCGGTACGGATCAGTCTGGACCCGAGATAACACCCGAGCCGATCTGTCTCGCACCGGCAGCTAGTTGATCTAACCGCCCTTAGCTTATTATGTAACAAATATATAGCCTTTTAAGGGACATGAGGTATAAAATTTCAGCTTTGGTTTTTACTCAAAAAAGGATTATTTTGTGGGTTAAAATATGTTATAAGTTTTTTATTTTTCGTTTTTAGAATTTAATTTTTGAACTTTTATTTTTATGAATTTAGTCTTTTATTTTTAAGATTTCAAAATTCAGGTATAATCATTAACATTGTTAAAATTATTTTATTAAATTTAGAATCATTACAATGACATTTTTTTAGTTATGTTATTACTTGGTGATTTTTTTTTTTAATTTCAAAATGTTATATCAATAAATTTAATAAAAAAATAAACAATGTTAACAACTGGACCTGAATTTTAAAATTTATAAAATAGAGGGACTAAATTCTTAGAAATAACAATATAAAAATTAAATTTTAAATTTGTGAAAAGTACAGAACTTATGACATATTTTAACTCATTTTTATGACATTTCGTAAAAGGGAATAATTTGCTTAGGGTGGGTTTGGATGGGCGGTGCGTTTACCTGCGGTTAGTGTAAAAATAGCGGTGGCGATGAGATTAGATACTGTAACGATACTGTAGCGTGAGATAAAAAGTAAGCTAAATGCACCATGCCGCACTCAATCGCCTATCCAAACCCACCCTTAGTCAAAATAACCTAACTACTGATGATTGAAGCAATGGGGGGTTGATAGAATGCATGTTTATAGCTCACATGGAAAGTAGTAACAAACATGAGATTGTGATCTCATTTTTTTCATCAAGTTTTCTAATTTTAGATTTTTTGAACGTGGGATGTTATAAGAATTACTTGAAACAAGTTTCGATTTTAAGATGAAATTATTATGAGTTATGATTAAGTTAGAAGAGTTATAAGTAGTTTCAAATTTTTTTCTCATCAAAGTAGACTCGAACTTCAATTTTTTTAAAAACATGAGTTCTTATTCTTCTGATTCTCAACTTGAGGATGTTATATTTTAGATTTATTGAATGTCACGATTTAAAGATGATTATATGAATTGTTAGAATTAAGTTTTGGTTTTGAGATGAGATTCTTATGATAGAAATATTTTTTACTCGTGAAAATAAAAATAAAAAATTAAATCACGTGAAACTAAAGGTATAAGGACAAAAACGATAATTTCACCAAAACATTGTGAAAAAGAAGGGTAAATTACATTAGTAGTCATTCAATTATTTTTTTTATTTTTTAGTCATCAAACTATGAAAAGTTACAAACTAGTTGCCCAGCTATTCAATTGTCTTTTTTGGTCACCCATTAGCTATGTAAAAATGAAAAACCCAAAAATCCAAGATTGTTAGGTGACCAAAAAAAAAAATTGAGTAGTTGAGTGACCATTTTGTAACTTTTTATAGTTGGTGACCAAAAAAGGAAAAAAAAAACCATAGCTAGGTGACCATGTTGTAACTATTCATAGTTGGGTGACCAAAAAAGAAAAAAAATCATAGTTGGGTGACTACTAGTGTAGTTTACCCAAAAAAAATTCTTTATAAAAAAAAAGATCACCATTTTTGAAAGGTCCACTCTCGCGCTTCTTTACTTGCGTAAAAACATAGCTGCTTTTCTTCTTCGTTGTTCGTTAATCATTTAGGTACATCGCCAAAGAATTTCAACTCCAGAGCCACAGATCCTGTTCTTCTTTTTGCTGATATTTTAGATTCTCCAGGTGACCCCATTTTCTTTATTACTTTCTATTTTATTCTTGTTCTTGTTCAAATCATAATCGTTGCGTATCATGAAAATTTTCGATGTGGGTTTTGATTTTCAAGTCAAGAATTTACAGCTTTTGACTTGTTTTCTTGTGTGGGGGGGGGGGGAATTGGATTTTGTGGGGTTATTATTTAAGTTCCGATTTTAATGGTTGGGTTGAAATAGAAAGAAGAAAGAAGATTTTGAAAGTTTGATTATTTTTTGTAATATTTATTTTGATCCTTTTGGCATTGAATAGTGAGAAAAATGGTTTAGATTTTAATAAAAATATCAATCTAATTGTTTCCATATATCAATTAATAAGATTTTTTTATGGATTCAACAATAGGGGGGATAGTGTTTTTTTCTTTTTAGTTCTTGGTTGCACCATATGTTACTCGGACTCGGTTGTGACTGTCCCGACACGGGTATGATTAGATTTTCTTATGTTTTTCCGTATATTTGAGGATTTTTAGTGGTCATGTTTATATATTGGTGTATCGGACGCTAATGTCGGACACAAAAAGAATGAAGCCAACAATGGGGGCAGATAGTTTTTCTTTCTAATTCTTATCATAGGTTACTTAGGCTCGGGTTTGAGTGTCCTCAACCTCAACATTGGGGTTCTTTGGAGGTCATGTCTCGATATCCGTGTATCGGACACTAATGTCAGGGGTGCTTCAAAAAGAATGAAGCCAACAATGGGAGCAGATAGTTTTTCTTGTAAGTTCTTGGTTACAATGGCATTGTCATAGGTTTACCTAGACTCGGGTTTGAGAGTCCCCGACACGAGTATGATTAGATGTTTTAAAACCATATATTAAGGGATCTTTGGGGGTCATGTCTCCATATCCGTGTATCAAACACTAATGTCGGACAGGGGTACTTCAAGAAGAATGAAGCCAACAATTGGGGTAGATGGTTTTTCATTTTAGTTCTTTGTTGCATCGGCATTGTTCATATGTTACTCGACTCAGGTGTGAATATCCCCGACATGGGTATAATTAGACATTGTCAAGTTTTTCCATATATTAAGGGATCTTTGAAGGTCGTGTCTCCATATCCATGTATCAAACACTAATGTCAGACGGGTACTTCAAAAAGAATGAAGAATCTGAGCATCATATATTGTAAACACATATAGGTTGATTCATTTGTAGGTATACATTTTTTCATTGAAATTGAAAGAGTTTTTCTAAGAATGTGGATGGTACTTTTTTGGTATAGGTTATGGAACACCCTGAGCCTCAATATGTGCAAAGGGTAAAGGTACCAATCGGTCCTCCTCGGAGAAAGCCCCGGATTCTACTTGGTGCTTGCGGATGTGTAGCTGCTGTACAATTTGCAAGTATTTGTCATTGTTTCTCTGAATGGGCAGAAGTAAAAGCCGTTGCGACACCAGCCTCTTTACATTTCATCGATATAGAATCACTTCCTGACAATGTAGACCTTTACACCGACGGGCATGAATGGTCCTATTGGGAAAAAGTAGGTGACAATGTGCTTCACATCGAACTTCATCGATGGGCTGATCTTATGGTCATTGCCCCATTATCCGCAAACACACTTGCTAAGGTAACGTGATTTGCCCATTTTTTCGATATGATCCCGTTCCTGCATTACTTGTTCATGTGCATTTTATGTAGCAGATTGCTGGTGGAATATGTGACAACTTGTTAACGTGTATTGTACGAGCTTGGGACTACAGCAAACCGATGTTTATCGCTCCAGGTATGAATACTTTCACATGGAGAAACCCTTTCACGGAAAAACATCTAATGTTGGTCGATGAACTTGGAGTTTCTTTCATCCCCGGTGATGATGCAATGGCGGAACCTACTGAAATCCATTCAACCGTAAGACTATACTTAGAGTCTCGGCCTCTACCAGATTGAAAAGCCGGTCGGTCGATTTTCAAACCTGAATAACAATACTACAATTTTTTTGTGTTTTGCAAACCATTGATTCTGTGCATTGAGTGCACCTTTTGTTAGCCATTTTTACCATAGATTACTGTACATTTATACCTCCATTTTTTGAGTTTTGCATATCATGAAGAATGGTACTTGAAACATTATTGCTCTTATAAGCTGATGATATTGAGGAATTAAAGAAACAGTAGCACATTGCTAAAAGCTAAGTTTCATGATTTTTTTTTTATTTTCTATATGTGATTGATGTAAATGTTGTGTTGAGTTTGGGGATGAAATTGAAAGGTATTTAAATATGGAGAAAACTAGAAAAATTATCTGTTGTCTCTGTATGGTAATTACTAGAAATTAGACACTTTCAAATGGTTTAGTAATCATTTTTGAAACTTTTTAAAATTAAATGACTAAAATGTAAATTTACTAATAGTTTAATGATTTAAGTGTAGCAAACCCTTCGTTTGATATTGATACGTAGTGATACAAATGTGTTTTAATGTACTATTTTGAATTTATTGATATTTTTTAAATGTTTTTTATATACGCTTTTGAATGGAGTAAATCATTGTTAATTCACGCACAATATCGTCTTGACTCGAACCCATAAAGTGAGTTTTAAGGTAACACCTAGTGCCGCTACATCAAGGGTTGAGGTTTTGTAAATCCAAATTTTCAATTGTTTAGATTCAGCTAAACTTTGATCAACGAAAACAACCGTGAAAAGATACATAAAATCATAATGGAGGGAGAGAAAAATGGCACCAATGACTTGACTTGAGTAGTTTATTAGTGGATTTTGGCCGTGGAAGCCAACGAATCTCAAAATGATTAATTTTCATGAACTATAAAACAAACATGAAACACACATTGATTGTACCAAATACATATTAAATCTCAATATTGCCTTGTCTTTTAGTCATGCCATTTATCTTACATTCTCCAAGTCATTTCATAAGATTTGGATTAGAATAAAATTTAATAGGGAATTCTCTCCAATGTTTTTAGAATCGAACCAGTAGTTGAATTGGTTTAGTCACCAATTCATCGGTCCAATTGATTCAATTAAAAAATAGGTAAGTTAGTCCCTGTTAAATTAAAAAGTAGACTGATCCTGTTAAAAATTCCATCTATTTCTACCGTTAAAAACCAGTCACTGTATATCAACACAACATGATTGTCTAATTTTTCCGTCAGCCATGCCAATTTTTGTTGTTGGCAAAACAATCATGTTCCATCTTTAATTCTATATAGGACGAGGTCCATATATGAGTTTTTCGACAAGAAGTACCGGTTTTCTATAAAAGCATGTATCTTACCGGCAATTCCGACCTAAAACTAAGTAGGGTCAGTCATTGATTCTTACCAAGTAACGGAATATTAACATATTTTTCTTTGTCCGTATTTGACTATCACATCATATCGGGAAAAGGGTTGTGGCAGGTGAACCTGTATTTGAAGTACTGGTGGAGACCGAAAGGGTTGGTGTAGGACCTGGAGCGGCCAAGGGTGACGGAGATGCAGAGGTTGGGATGCTAGCATTTTCGTAAGGTGCATGCATGTTGATCTTTATCCTGCATTGCCATGAATTGCTAATGTCATTATTTCGACGTCTACGATAGTCCACTACGGTACTTAACTATAGTCCACTACTTGCATTTGCGTGGGACACGAACACGATGTTGGTCTGTTTAAAGACCAATCCGTGTTGAACCATACTTTTCAATAAAAGTAAAAGAAACAGTTAAAGTACCATAAAGGCACTTATAGTAAAAGTCTGATTGCATTTTGCCCCCATCTAATTAAAAATCTGGACAAATTAGTCCTATGTTAGATGAAAGAGCAAATTGATCTTGTTTGTTAAAAATTATATCCCCTTGTATGGTTAGAAACTAACGAGGCTGACAAAATTACCAAATTGTGACACGTGGTATGTCACGTGTAACTCATGCTAGCGTATCAGGACTAGTGGCTTTAACATTAAAAATAGATGTTTTTTTTAACACAAGGCTTAATTTGCTCCTTAATATAATATATAGGGACTAATTTATCTATTTTTTAAGTAGAGGGATCAAAAAGCAATCCGACTCCTAATATAAAGACCTCTATGGTAATTTTACCTACAAGATACAATACCAAATGAACATGGAGAAACGGTGAAAATTTTACCTGTTGTGGATATTAACATACTCATCCGTCTCATCTAATATCTCCTCCTGTCATAAGCAAGCATAGCAAAAGAATTAGCACGTAAATACTATAAACCATACCGCTAGTCGTTCAAGGCCACTACGAGAGGATATGATATGTATTATTTACTTGAAGAAGTTCTTCGATAACATCCTCCATGGAGATAACACCGACTACCTCTTCATTTGATGGGAATTCAGGAATAGGACAATTTTCTATGTCCAATATGCAATACGAACAACCTCTGTGTCGCTTCTTAAAGGCAGGAGTAGCTGGTGGGCTCTTCTTTGTCAGCTGACCTCCGTCATTGTTAGCCGCAGGTGTATGAACATCTTGCGAGTCCAAATTAAGCCCCGATTTCTGGGCACTTACACCAATCTTACAATCATCTGGAAAGGAAGACAGGTTATATTACTACAGAAAGACCACATTAGGCAACTTAATTCCATAAGGAATCAATCATGACAAACACTTATATGCTCACCTTTTCTTGACATCTCGGGTTCGCCTCTTCGCTTCTTACAGCTATCCTTAAACTCGAGACGTTCTTTGCTCTTATTAAGATCCTTATATACCACGGCGATATGGCTGTGACCTTTTTGGAATTCATTAAGAATATCATATAGTGGCATGTCAACTGATACCCTGTAGGGTGAATAAGAAGCAAAGAAGAATGTGTTAAGCTCAGTCCTCGCAGTAGGGGAAACATGAAAGCAAAATAAACTGACTGAATTTTAAGCCGATTTTGGATAACCCCAAAGATTACATATATCCATTGTTAACTAAAAAAGTTTACAGTATGACAAAAATGAGGAGATTCTATACCGTGGGATTTTTCTTATGATTATTTTTCTCAACGGAACCGGACCTTCTGAATCAATTGTTAAAAGATTTTTAATCTGCATGTTTCAAGCCAGACCAAGGAGATGAATCTATAATTAAAGATAGAAAAACAGAAAAAGGAATTAAAGTAATGCCATGCCGCAGATGATAATATACAATGAAAAGTTACAAAATGGTCACCCAACTATTCGACTTTTTCTTTGTTAGTCACTCAACTTTTCGAATTTTTCTTTTTCGGTTACCAGCCATTAAATTACTAACAAAAGATAACTTGACAGCTTTTAAAATTGACATGATAGCAACTTTAACCCTCAACATTTATACATTGAGTCAATTTAGTCTTGATTCCGAAAAAATTAACCCTCAACATTTACACATTGTGTAGTTTGATTTTTTTTTCAGTTTTACTTTTATTTGTGACATTGAGATTTAATTTTAAAAGAATGAGAAAAAATCAAAATTATTATTTTGGATTTTGGGTGTTTCCATTTAGGGTATATTTCCGATCAAATTTAGTTGATAGATTTGTTTTCTTTTAGCTTTTTAGTTGAAAGGGTCACAAAGAAAAAAAGGACCAATTTACACAATGTATAAACATTAGGAGTTAAATTTTTTAGAAAGCCTAAATAAACACATAAATGTTAAGGCTAAAGTTGCTATTAGCCCATTTTAAAAGCTGCCACATCATCTTCCCATCAGTCATTTATGACCAGAAAAGATAAAATCAAACAGTTGAGAGACTTTTCATAATTGACACTATAAGAAACAATAAGCTTATGCAGAGAAAGGACCTTACCAGAACAAGCCCGATTATATTTTTTGGGTTTCCATAATAAACTGGAACTCTGCTATGACCCATTGTCATTACTTTATTCAACGTTTCCCTGAAATACAACGATAAAGAGACCAGAAAAAAACATGAGAAAACATATGAGTAGTAAAATCCTACGGTGCAACACACTAGAATCCACAAACCCACAAATCAAGAGTTGTATCCAGATCAAGTGAAAATGCATTCGATATCGGCGTCATAGCAACTTTAGCAGTCTTTTCAGTCATTTCAAGTGCCCCAGCAATGATAGTTGTCTCATCATGAGTTAGATCCCCACCTTTCCCAGCCTAAAAAAAGCATAATATGTACTGACAGATAAAGAAAATCTAAGGAATGCATCAAACCATTAAGCATAAGCCGCAATGTCGAACACAAATGTGACAAGGTCCTAAACTTCGAAATTTAAAACCTTCCAAATTGATTCTGATACCTCATTGCCATGAAAATCCACGAATGTCTTTAGTTCTGCTCTTCGTAGGAGGGCAGCATGTCCCTTACCCAACATCCAGTCCAAAACCTGAAAGTACACAGCATTTATAAACTAAACATAATATGTAAAACCAATTTCAACTATGTCTAAGAACAGCTTTTAGGCAGTACTTGGTTCTATGGTATGGAAAAAGACCATTATTCAAGACGAAATAACAGAGGATTCATATAGCACGGTACCTTGCTGATTGGATAAGAAATCGGTAAGAAAAGAAAAAGAAGAACGCGGACAAAAGGTGCCATTGCCGCTCCAACTTTCAAGCCATAACGGGTGCATACGGCTTGTGGCAATATCTGCAGTTAGATGAACAAACATGGGGCGAGTTCTAGTGTGTGTTACTTAAAGTTACTGAATTCCTAATAATGTAAATTAATGAAATTCTTACAAAATTACTGAATCTCTTACAAAATACTATTGAGCTCGTAAGAAACTCATTTTAAGGTGCATTTTGTAGAATTTTCCACAAACATGTATTGAAAACAATACAGCAAATTCCTCGAACTAGTTCAATATGTTAAGAACCAACCTCTCCAAGCATGAAGATAATACTAGAATTACTAAAATTACGGAATTTGTTCTAATAGTGTAATGTTTCCATTAAATTACTAAATTTCTTACAAAATACTATTGAGCTCGTAAGAAACTCATTTTAAGGTGCATTTTGTAGAATTTTCCACAAACATGTATTGAAAACAATACTGCAAATTCCTCGAAAAGACAGCTAGTTCAATATGTTAACAACCAACCTCTCCAAGCATGAAGATAATTCTAGAATTACTAAAATTACCGAATTTGTTCTAATAGTGTAATGTTTCCTTTAAATTACTAAATTTCTTACAAAATTATTGAATCTCTTATAGCCAGATAATACTGAATCTCTTACAAAATTCTCTTGAGCTCGTAAGAAACTCATTTTAAGGGGCTTTTTTCTAGAATTTTCAACAAACATGTATTGAGAACAATATTGCAAATTCCTTGAAAAGATGGCTAAGTTTAACATGTTAACAACAAACCTCTCCAAACATGAGGATCAGAGTGACTGATACCAAAATTGCAGCCCATGGAGGCACAAGCTTGTCCAAAAAAATGGGAAGAGCCTACATGGAAGGAAAGGAGATTAAGCTAACAAGCAATAACATTGAAGAAAGAAAATGATAACAATGGTTTCATGTAGTAATAACCTCCATTGCCAAAGAGTTTCCAATCAATAGAGTACATAGCAGAAGGTGCTGGTTTTTCACCACAGGAAATATCTTTGCTGCCAAAAAAGAAACCAAAACAAAAAACTCTTTATTGCTAAAAGCTTTGTTACCATAAATCGCTATCTCTCTAGTGATTCTCAAATTGGTAGCAATGTTTTGAAATAGGGAACACTAATGATCCAAACTAAGGTTCCCATTAACCTATAGTTTATTACAAAGTTATTGAGTAAAACAAATAATTCACAAACTTCAGAATTTATATATTTAGAATTGTGTATTTATATAAACACAAAAACAATACATATAAGTTCAGAAAACCGGTTTACGTTTCAATAAACTGTATTTCGTTTCTACTAAACAAATCAGAGAAGACTACCCGTAATGAAATACATTTTTATGAAAGTAGAGAATTCTGTTCTAATTCTAGTTTATCGTACCGGACCGATCTGAGTTCCACAAAATTCACAAACTTAAGAATTTATATATGTAGAACTATGTACTTATATAAACACAAAAACAATACATATAAGTTTAAAAAAACAGTTTACATTCCAATAAATCGTATTTCGTTCCTACTAAACAAATCAAAGACATTTTATAGATGTAGCAAATTGCGTTCTAGTTCTAGTTTCTAGAAACCAGACCGATCCAAGTTCCAGATAACATAAAGATCAGCTCAAATGATCACTAAAACCTCGAGTTGACTCAGTATCAAGCTCTCCATGAAACTAATTATTACTCTCTTTTTTACTATGAATAATCAAAAGCAAATAGCAAAAGAAACAACCAAAGCAGAGTTCAGCAACCAGCCTCTCTCCCCTTTCTACACCCACTACACCGTGCAATCAGCCTAACATACTAGGTAAAAGAGTGAACGAGACTCAGTAAAAAAACCAAATCAGAGCTCAGCAACCAGCCTAACATACTAGGTAATAGGGCGAAGAGACTCAGTGATTCAACTCTGTTCAACTCTTCAAACATAAATGATATATAATTGAAACCAACTACTAACACAATGAAAAAAGAAGGAAATTCCAATCAATGATTCATCTAAAAAGAAGAGGTTTTAGAAACAAAGGATACCAGCATGGATACGATCTTGAGGACGGCCAGACTTGATGAGGACTTCAAGGTCTACAAGACCCAGAGACATGAGACCCAGTGTTAGACCAGCCATTAACCCAGCAAAACACACTAACCCCACTATGATTAACAAATACAATGAGAATTCAGCACCACAACAAGGCACATCAGAAGCCATTTTCACACCCCCGAACTCTGCTTATTGAGCAGCAAAAAAAAAGAAGGATTTTTGGGATTTAGAGAATTTTGATCGGATAACAGAGAAAACAAATGAAATCAGTTCAAGAATTGGAATTTTGCTTTTTTTTTGGGGGGGGTGATTTTTTTAAGAGTTTACTGCTTTGGGGTACCTGAAAAAATGGATGAAAATAGAAAAAAAAAATTCAGTACGCGACCAGCACTTACATATATACAGCTTACCTACAGCCTGGCCACTACTTGAATACGTATCTCTGCAACATCCATTTTTGTTTTCACATTAAATATATAAGAGAAATCTTTGTCTTTTATTTTGGTTAAATTGTTGTTTTAATCCCTGTACTATTTTAATTTGAGGATTTGGTCTTTGTATATTGATTTGATGTAATTTAATTTTTCTATTATGAAAAACCGAACCAGAAACTGAACCGGATGAGACAACCTTTTAACATTTATACTTTTTTACGATTTGGCATTTATTTCTTTTTAATTAAATTTAACCTTTTATTTTTTAAAAAGAATTAAATCGTTTTTTTAGATAACTCACATATACTACTTTTTATTGATATGATATTATTTTTCGTATATACTATATCAACAAATAAATTAAATTTTATAAAAATATTTAAAAAATAAAATTTAAAATTCATAATTATTATAATTTTATAAAATTATATATATAAATTGCCATAGGCTGAAATATTTAAAATTTTAATATTTTAATTAATATTTTTCATTAAAAAATTAATTTCACTCTTTTTAAAAAAAAATTACAACCACAGAAAGAAAAGGATAGGATATAATAAATGATCAAATAAAGAGATTTTTATGTCGTTGACCATTTCAAACTATTTAATTTTTTAAAATTTATTTTAGTTATTTTTAATTTTTATATTTTTTCCCGAATTTTAAATTTTATTTTTTTATTAAAACAATAATTATTAATTATATTATATTATATTATTTTCAAATTTTAATGTTGAAAATATATTATAACATTTGTAATGTGATATTAACTGAACGAAAATTTTCTGCCCCTCCCCATGCCGCCATTCGTGCTCCATTCTTCAAATTAAGCCACGCGTTCTTTTTATTTGTTTATATTTTTATTACTCATTTTTTAAATTTTATATTAATTTTAGGATTAATATTAGTAAAAAATAATAAGAAATTAATTCATTAATTTTTAATTATAAAAAAAAAAAGTAGTTGAAGATCACCTCATGTTAATAAGTTGAGTTTTGACAAGATGGTTATTGAATTAAATTTTAATATATATAATTTTTTTTCTAATTTATATTATTTGTAGGACTAAAATTAATAAAAATAAAAAAAATTTGTATTAAGAAATAAGAAATTAAACCGATTCATTATTTTTATTTATAAAATATACATATAATAAGATTTAAATCTAAAACACTATAATTTTTAAGCTTATAATTTTATTATTTTATTAATTTGCATAAAGTTGAAGTGGTCCCATCCAGCTTTGGACTTTTAGCGACCATGCCTTGCCTATGAGTTAAATGCAGCCCAATTTTTGATAAGGTACCATTGGCAAAAGGATAAGCCTTATGCTACTGCCTCGTAGCCTCGTAGGTGAGTTGGATTGGATGGGGAAGCTGTAATCGTTTGATGGAGTTACATCAATAATTAAAAAATTATATTGGTGGCTTGTAATTTGTTAAATCGATTACAGTATATATTGTCTTCTTTTTTTAAAACCAATCTTTCATTCTTTAGGGTTAAAATTGATTGAATTAGTTAAAAGGTAAACTCGTGTTTAGGATCAATGGTGGATTGATGTTTCTTTTTGGCGTAAAGATAAATTTAACTTCTAACATTTACTCATTTTATCATTTTTTGGGGGGTCATTTTAGCCCTTAACCTTTAAATTTTAGTTAAATTAATTTTTTTTAAAAAAAACTGACTGAAATGTTAAAATTTTAATAGCATTGATGTAGTCACTAGTATGGCAGTCCACGTATAATTCATAAAAAAATTTAAAAAAATTATCTATGTTAGCAATAAAGTATACGTAAAATGCCACGTGAGCTGCCACATCAATGTCATTAAAATTTTAACAATTCAGTCAAGTTTTTCGTGAAAAGAAATAATTTGATTAAATTTTAAAGGTTGAAAACCAAAATGACCCCCCAAAAAAGAATAATGGCCAAAATGACAAAATGAGTAAACATTAGGGACTAAATTTATCGTTATGCCTTTCTTTTTCTCCTTTTTTTTTTAATTTTAATTGTTTATTTAAAAGGGTTTCACAGACATCTCTATTTCTCCCTCGGAGAATCTTTAGAATTATCACTGCTTAGCTTTCAATTCGCCTCTGACCATCAAATGAAATGTGAATAACCCGTCCTCCTCTCTTTAAAACAAGGGGCGCTTAGGTTCATCGGTTGCTTGAAACAATTTTGTCTTCTCCATATTATTATATCTCTAGAGTCAATAATTTTATATGAGGAACTACTCAACTCAATCACTTGTCATCGTTACTCTTGATTTTCTATTGAGGTCTATCCTGTAGAGGTACTCAAATTGGATCGATGATCGATTTTTAGGTTTCAATCGTAAACCTAATTGGTTCCTTCCAATTACATAAATCAATAGTTCAAACCGCACTCAAAGGTAGGGCATTTCCCATTTTTATAGGAACTTCTGTACCAGAAACAATGGTATCTCCAATTATAGCCCCTCTGGGATGTAAAATATATCTCTTCTCACCATCCCCATAGTGTATGAGACAAATGTATGCATTTCGATTAGGGTCGTATTCTATGGTTACGATTCTACCATATATGTCTTTTTCATTTCAATTAAAAAAATCAATTTTACGGTATAGACGCTTATGACCTCCCCCTCTATGCCTTGCAATAATTATTCCTCTAGCATTACGACCTTTACCACAACGATGCTGTCCGTAGATCAAATTATTTCGTGGATTGAATTTCACTTGACTGTCTACGGCTCCATTACGTGTGCCCGGGGTAAAAGTTTTGTATAAATATATCGCCATGCTATTAAGTATTTTGATTTAAGTTATTTTCATTCTAAGAGGAGGAACAGAATAACCCGGTTGAAGCGTAATGATCATACGCTTGTAATGCATTGTATGTCCTATAATGGGATCTTTAAATAGGTGACACCTCTTAAACTATATAAACAATATTTTGGTTTTTTATGTTTAATTTAGTTTTCAATTTATTATATTTTGTCAAATAAGTTAGAATTAAATGGTAAACTTAACAATGCCATTAACTTGTTCACATGGATGTCACATGATAACTCGCATGTATTTATTGTTAACGTGACATTATTATTTTTTATATACATGTATTTATTTTGTTTTATATACACTGCCACGTGACATTCACGTCAACAAGTTAACGATAACGTTAAGTTTTACATGTATTGATTTCATCATATGTTCTTGTCATATTTATTCTTTTTGATACAATGTCTAAAACTACTAATATCCCTTTCCCAACCCTTAAATAGGAGGATAATACGCTTTAACGTAAAATCAAAATCCTCTTACACTGACAATAATACTAATATCAATCAAATTAAAATTCAATTGATAAAAACACTACATATTTAAATAAAAATAAATCCGAACATGATTTATTTATATAATATAAAAGTGAAACCTAAGGCATCAAAATGCCAAAAAAAATGTAGGAGTATTTGCTTTTAATGGGTTAAAAAAAGCAACCTATAAATGTACATCTTTGATGGGAGGATTCCACAATAGTTGTAGGGTGGCAGCCAAGTTGAGTAGCAATTATAAAGAAATAGCCTAGCCTTGCCTTGCCTAGCCTAGCCTAACCTAGCCTAGCCTAATCTAGCTCCTTTTTTTTCCAAATATTTTTGAATTTTTATATAGATTTTAATTTTTATAATTTATAGTTTTTTAATAGGGTTAAATCATTATAGACTAAAATTTAGCAACTATTTTTATAGGAGTTTAAATTTTTTTGGATTAAGTTAAGTTTTAAGCTCGACAATTGTTCTTACATTTGAGTTTGGACCTTTTTTTTTTTTGTCTAAGTTAGGTCATCAACTTAGTAATTATTCCTACATTGGGGCTTCAACCTTTTTTATTCAAGTTCGTCCCTAATATTTCCTTGAAAACTTCAACGTTTAGGCCATAACATGGGAACAATTGTCAAATTCAGGCTCTAATAAGAAAACAATTGCCAAAAGGGACTAACTTAAAAAAAAAAATTCAAGCTTCAATGTAAGAATAGTTGCCTAGTTCAGGTCTCAATGTGAGAATAATTATCAAGTTCAAACCTAACTTGGACAAAAAAATAATTTCAAACCCCAACGTGGAAATAGTTACCAAGTTCAAACAATAAATAGTTATTTAATAAAATTTTAGAAACTTTTTGGTTTTTAAATTTTTTATTTGTTATAATTTTTAATGTTTTTTGAAATTTTTAAATTTAACTCAAAATATCATATCATTGATGACATGTCAATTGTCACGTTACACCAAATAAAATACTGATAATTTTTACCTTAGTTGAAATTTTTAACATTAAAAGAGAAAAAGAAAGAGCTAATGTGAAAAAAACCTTCACATGTTAGAAGTGAATTTTGCAATTATGTCAAAAATATCATGTAGGTCTCCAATAATCACCAGCTTCGAATTCAATTCATTTCAACTTCAGGTTAAATTCATGTTTGGATTATTCCGGATCATTTCACGTTTAGGTTGTCTTGGGTTCGAATCATTCGGGTTTGGGTTTCGTAATTCAAGTCATCATGGTTCAAATAATTTTGAGTGATGATTACTTCAAGTATTTGTTCAAATTCGACTGACTTTTGAGTTTGGACCAAATTGAATTTAAATCAATTCGAGTTGAACGAACAATTGTTTATGACCAAATTAAATTTTAAATTTCGATCATAATTGACAAACCTATATCGACCTTATAATATTTGAGTTTATCAACCATATGATATGTGCGGGAATTGAATCCATAGGGCATGTTTTGGTTTAATTATGATTTTCATCCTTATACAATATTTAATTCGAAGATTTAGTCTTTATACTTTCTACTATTATTAATGTTATTGCCTTAGTCGAAACTATTACCACTACGTTATTTGGCGGATGTGAATTTAAAAAAAAAATGAATCTAAGTCAACTCTAGCTCAAACTCAAGAATCAGTTCGAATCTAGATTCAATCCAACTTGCTTAAACCATACAAAGTCAACTCAAATTCGTTCAACTAAACTAAGATTTGCTTGAACGGTTAAAACTTGAAACAAACCAAACCAAAAATGATATTAATCCAAAATAACTTAAACAAATAACCTGAAATGATCCGAATCATAATAGTTCGACACAAAAAATTGAACCCCAAACTCGTATGTTCGGAAACAAAAACAATTCGAACCCAAAACTATCAAAATTTGAAATTGACCCAAACTAGTGTTTGTTGTTTCAATAAAAACCATGTCAAACAATAGTTAAAATCGAAAGCAAGCCAAGTAGATCAAGCAAAAGGACAAAAGAAAAGTGTATAGACAATTAATATTTTAATGATACAACCGTCATATTTCACATTTCATTCGTATAAATCATGCATGACAAAGTTGATATAAATATAAAAATTTTAACTATTTGTTTTATATAAAAAGCTGTGAATAATTTAATAAACTTATATATATATATATATAGTATTTTAAATAAATATGATAGAGATATCAAACCGGTTTGAAAACTTACATGCATAATAAGTTCAGTATATATAGTTTGATCAAATTAGTTTTTTCACTATTAAATGAATTAATTTAGCCTTTATACTATTAAAAAACCAATAAAGTAAAATTATAATAAAATTATAATAAAGTAAAATGAATTAATTAGGTTTCAACTCAGTTGAGAAATTATCGAAAATTCATTCTTTTTATAAGATAACAAATATATGGGTATTTTTGTCATTTTGTATTTTATGGAAAATCTAAAAAATTACAAATATTTGAATTTTACCATTTTAAGCAATGTTGTTTGAATAATCTTATTATATGTTATAATTATATCTGCTTTTTTTGTCACAATGTTTAGAAGTATTCATAATCCCTTCCCAACCCATAAATAAATGGATAATGTACTTTAATGCACTTGAAACCCATGTCTTTTTACATTGATAATAATGCCCATGCCAATCAAATTAAGACTCAATTGAAACTGAAAATATTAATTTTCAATAAATTTAAAAATTTCAATGAATTATCAAATACCGCGTAAACCTTTTAATTGGCACGTCATTCTCGTACTTCTCGTACTTTAAGAATAAACTTTGGTATTTTATAATTTGAATCAACTTGATATATGCTTACGTAAATATTTCATACAATTTTTATTTTTATTTTATAATATGATATTTAGAATTTTTTTTCTCTTCAATTATTATTTATTTAAAATTTTCTGGAGAAGACAAATATATACATTGAATTGATACATTATAGGCTAAATTGTGTATATATGTCGTTATTTTAATTGGTCAAATAGATCTATTTTTTTTCAAGATTTAGGAAAATAGGCCGATTTTAAAGAGAATGTGTGAAAGCGCGTCTAACTAGACGAACTTTTGCTGACATGTCAGGAAAATGCACCCAGCTAGAAGTGTTTTCTGAAAATTCCAAAGAAAATGTGTCTAGTTAAGCGCGCTTTCTCTAACATATCAACAAAAGCTCATCTAGCTAGACGAGCTTTTCTACCAATTGTGCAGAAAACACGTTCAACTGGACACACTTTTCATACTTTCTCTCTAAAATCGAGTTATTTCCCTAAATATTTAAAAGAAACGACCTATTTAATCAATTTTAAAAAATAACTACATACATAATATATATATGTAATGTATATTATCTAAAAATAGTGGACAGAATTTGATCAACATTGCAGCTCAAATGGGAAAAAAAATAATTATTTATGTTATCACTTATCACCATAAGCAAAGCAAAGCCAGAAAAATAAATAAATAAATAAAAACTTTTCAAATAAAAGCAAATGATTGCACAACTCTTTTTCATGATCCACCAACAAAATAATGCCTCGTCTACTTAAAAACATTCACTATAAATTATAGGGAATATTTCGTAATTGGTTATCCAACTTTTATAAATTTTTATTTTAAATTTTCATTTTAGGCAATTTTTGTTAACAACTATTTTGATTTTGGTCACTTGTTGATAATTCGATGTTGATTTTAGTTATTTAATTTCAGTAAAATTTTATTTTGAACACTCATTTTATTTTATTATTTTTTAGAATTAATTTTATTTCTTCCCAATAAAAGGGAAAAGCTTGGGGTTTTATACGGAATTACCTGAGCTTTTATAGAGAAATACTTGAGTTTTTTTTTTATAAGAAAACCATTTTATATTATTAATTTCCTTTATTTTTTAGAATTAATTTTAGTTTTTTTTTCTTGTAAAATGAAAAATCTTGGATTTTACAATGAATTATCTAGGTTTTTATAAGAAGAAAAAAATCATTTTATCTTTTTAATTTATTATTTTTAAAATAATTTTAGTATTTTTAGTAAAAATGGAAAAAACCTGAGTTTTTATAGGAATTGAGTTAAAGTGAAAACTTAAGTTTCATCTCTGCAGCTAAATAACTCAATACCTCGTAAAAAAACTTTTTTTTAAATAAAAATAATTCTAAAAAGGGAAATTAGTGGCTAAAATGAAAACTTATAAAAAATTGAGCAATTAAAATAAGTATAAAACAACATTTTCTAACCCCAAATTAATCGTGGGTGACTAAAACAAAAAAGATTGATTATGGCAAAGACTAAAATGCAGTTTTTTATTTTCAGTACTCAAAATGAAACTTATGAAAGTTGGGTGACTAATTATGGAATTTACTTATACACTCAACTTCAAGTTTAAAACTTTACCTCGAATTATGTACATAAATATTAAAATATTAATTTATAAATAAACGAGCAATTCGAGTTTAAGCTCAACTCGGGAATGATTGAATCGAATTTGATTATTCTCAAATCAAACCTGAATATTTTGTATAATGTTCTCATTCACACGCTACCAAATCTAACTTGAAAATGTCAAATTTTATAAAAGATCCTTGTACTATGCATTTTTTGTGGATTTAGTCCCTCTATTCTAATTTGATCATTTATAATGTTTTGCTTTTCGAAACATGTATTTTTTACACTAAAGTCAACTTTTTTTCACAAATACTATCAAATGATTTGATATGATTTATTAGTTTTACATGTTATGATGTGGCATATACATGTTAGCATTTTTTAGGGTAAATTACAATAGAGGTTACTCAACTATGGATTTTTTTATTTCTTGATCATCTAATTATGAAAAGTTATAAAACGGTCAGCCAATTATTTAATTGTCTTTTTTTTGTCACCAGCTGGCTAACATAAAAATGGAAACATCAAAAAATTCAAGATAGTTGGGTGACCAAAAAAGACAAAATGTAATAGTTGAGTGACCATTTTACAACTTTTCATAGTTGGGCCATAAAAAAAGAAATTTATTGATAGTTGGGTGACCATTTTGTAACTTTTTATAATTGGGTGTCTAAGAAGAAAAAAAAACCATAGTTGGGTGACTACTAATATAGTTTACCCTAAACTATTTCACGGAAAAATGTTGAACTACTGAAAATATACATTTTTAAAATTAAAAGGACTATAAATAATCAAATAAAAAACACATAGTTCAGGGACCTATATAAAATTTGACTAAGAAAACAGTCCACAAATAATACACCACAGAATCCCGTAATCCTCGTGGTGAAATAAAAAGACGACAAAAGATTGTACAACTGTTTTCATCATCCTCTTAACAAGTAATGATGCCACGTGTCACTTCATTTTCGCTGTTCTATTTTAGGTTTAATTTTGCTTTTAGTACTCCAATTATGTTGAAGTTTGATATTTAGTCATTTTCCTTTAATTTGATATATATATATATATATTTTTTGTTTTATAGTGTTATTAATAAGCCTAAATTGGCCGTCAAATTGGTTATTAAGATAATTTTTTTGTAAATGAGATCTAAGGGCTTTTACCCTAAATTTTTAGAAATTCTCATTAGATTATTTTAGTTTTTACTATATTATTTTTAATTTAATATTTAATAATTTTATATATTTTTTAATTTATTAAAACCTTATATATTTTAATGTTTATATTTTATATATTACTATAAATTTAAAATTTATGTGTTATAAAATTAACAATATACAAATATAATATAATATGTTACAAACTTAGAGGACGTCTCGAGCTGGGCTCGGAATTTAAATGTTCAAGCTCAAACTCAATTTATATTTTAAACGGGTTTAATTTTGTTGTTTAATTTTATTTTTTGAACCTAATAATTTTATCCAAATCCTCTTAAATTTCTAAATATTTGAGTTTTAGTAGATAACTCAACTTATGATTAGGCCTAACGGCTACGATTAGCATTATAAAAGGAGAAATTAAATCGGGTCAACTACACTAATAGTCACCTAATTATTAGTAAATTTCCTTTTTGGTCATCCAATTATTCAATTTTGTATTTTTTGTCACTAGTGAGCTAATGTAAAAATGAAAACACCCAAAACTTCAAGATAGTTGAGTGACAAAAAAAAGACAAAACCGAATAGTTGAGTGATCATTTTGTAACTTCTTATAATCGGGTGACCAAAAAATAAATTTACTAATAGTTGAGTAGTAGTTTACCCAAAATAAATCTCAAATTTAAACATATTATAAGGACTAAAACTAAAATTATACCTATTTCATTTTCATTTTCTTTTTCCCAGTATAGAGCGAGAAAATTCAGATCAGAAAGAATCGAATTCCCTCCCTTTTGTTCTGTTCCACGTTTTTCCCAATTAACCAAACAAATGGATAATTAATTCATTATCTAGTTTCGATTCCGATTCCAATTTCATATATGGGAATAATAATATTCCCCTTTTCTTTGCTTTTAAACTAATTTTCCTTTCCCCCAAACAGAGTACAATTTAATTCAATTTAATTGTTAACTCGTCTTTTCACCTTCCATTCTTCCTCGTGTCGTTGTTTATCTACAAATCTAATCACCAACTTGTATTCCCACACTCCCACTCCCAATAAATTTTTTTGTTCGTCATCAGAATCAGAATCAGAATCAGATTCTCTTTTTTTTTTTTTTTTTTTTTCGTCTTTTCAGTTTACCACTTAATTTCTCAACAATGCCTATTTAATTCCACCACAATGAGAATTCCCAAGAAGAACGTTGCCTTTTGCTTATCCCTCTTCTCCCCTGAATTTCCCGCTCCTTTTTCTTCCCGTATACTTCGATTCTCCACTGGATTTCCCGCCAAAATTAGACCTATCCACACTGCAGGTTACACTACTTAGCTCATCTTTTAGTATGTGTTGTGGCATTTATCATTTTCATTTTTTGGATTGTTTTTTGTTTGGTTTGTTGTGGTTGAGGTTAAGGGAAATTGTTTTCGTTTTTGGTGTTTTAAGTGTAAAATTTGAGGGAATAATAGAGTTTGAAAGTTAATTTAGTTGGAAAATTGGATTAGTTTTGATTGAGGAATTGGAATTTTTAGGTGTTACTTGGCGCATATGTTGGAAGATTCTTAGGCTTGGAACTTAAACGTGGGTGCGCTGTTTGATCTTTTGATTTGACTTCTGAGGTAAGATGTCAAGGTTTTCTTTCTTGTCTGTTTGTCTCTAGGAAATTGTACTGTTTTTAGATTTTAAAAAGATTTTTTTTGTAATTTCTTCACGGTTTTAATTGAGTAATGTTAGAGTATTGTGTTGATAATGCAAAGGTATTGTCCTTTTTGGGTGCCGCTGAAGCGAATAATACCTTTGTGTTATCAGCATAATGAGGCACTCAGGTTCATACTAATTTGATTGTATGAGTCATCTCGCTGGTTTGTATATCTAATACTTGAATTCTCATATGAATCTATCGAAAATGTTAAGATGATTGCTGTGAATATGTTGCTGGTTTAATTAACCAGGCTTCTGGTGGCTTTTGGGTAATATTCATTCTTTGGGGACATGATGATTGTTGTTGGCATGAGACACATGTTAATGGATTAGGGAATTGGTTTGAATCTTTTTTACCATTAGTGCTAACCCCCTTTTCTCCATGCTAATATATTCAGGGTTTAATCAATCGAACTCTCACTACTCAAAGGACGATAGTGCTGGGACCATTTTAGGTGATAAAGCTTCACAATCTCATCTTATGGCCAACAGCAACGGTGTTGAGGGACTGCATGTATGGTCATCTCCTGAAGGAGGATGTAAAATTGATATAGAAAAGCAAATTTTCTGCAACAGGTCACTGAATATGAAGAATATTCTTGCTGTTGGCTTTGATATGGATTATACCTTAGCACAATATAAACCTGAGACTTTTGAGTCCCTTGCGTATGAAGGCACAATCAGAAAATTGGTGTATGATTTGGGCTATCCTCAAGAGGTTTGTTAAGTTTAAGCGTTTTTACATCCAACTGAGAAATAATGTTGATTTTGAGTGATATGTGGAGGCATGCTGATAGGGATAAAATTTCATGCAGTTACTAGAGTGGACTTTTGATCCGAAGTACATGGTTAGAGGCTTGGTTCTAGACAAAAAGAGAGGAAATATCTTAAAGGTTGACACATTTATTTTCTGCTACAGTTATCTCTAGCCAGCTTGAATTAATAGTTGTCTGTTGCTCTCTGTCATCTACTGTGCTTGACTATGTTTGTTTCTTGTGATGGTTGTCATTTTAACAGATGGATCGACATAAGTATGTTAAAGTAGCATACCATGGGTTCAGAGAGTTGTCAAAGGAAGATAAAGTTGGAACCTATGGGAATACGCTCATTCGGGATTCTTTTGATGAGCCAGATTATGCCCTCATTGATACACTCTTTTCACTAGCTGAAGCTTACTTGTTTGCTCAACTTGTTGACTATAAGGACAATAATCCTGGAAAAGTTCCTGAGGGTGCTGAGTAAGAAATTTAACTACTGCTTCTTCAAGAATTTTATAACTATTTAAATTTCTGTGTTACTGCTTCTTTCTACTCTTCTAGAAAAATCCAAATAATGTTTGAAAAGTTGCCATCAGTGTAACAGGTAGTTACCACATGCTAGTAGTAGTTTTTAACGAGATATATTAAGTTTGAAAGCGGTACACGTTTGTAATTTTTATTTGATTCTACTATATAATTGCCAAACAGAAATATAAAAAAAAAATGCTACATGGTTTGACACTCAATTATAACATAAAGTGAGAACTGTTAGGTACTTAAATCCTGATTCCTTTTATCAGGTTTTGTATATTGAGCAATCCCTACTATAAATGATGCTTTCAGTTACTCCCACATGTACAAAGATGTTCGTGCTGCTGTTGATTTGTGCCACAGGGATGGAACCTTAAAGCAGATGGTTGCAAAGGATCCTAAAAGGTAATTAAACAGTTACATTGGTTTTATAATTTTAAATTACAACTAAGACTAAGATTGGTTGTCAATCTCTATTTAAATTCAAGGGAAGCTGGCAAAATGGGGCAGATTTTTATTTGTTAGGACATTTTCTGATAATGCATTTTGAGATTTTTTTTATTTAGTTTTCCATTTCATTGTCAGGTATATCAATGAAGATACCTCTATAGTACCAATGTTCAAAATGCTAAGGGATTCTGGCCGTTCTACATTCTTGGTGACAAATAGGTATATATCTCTTGCTGATTTCATATCTTCATTGTTTAGGCATGAAAAGTAGTAAGGGATTCAATGCAAATTTCTCGTCCTTTTTTTTTTTTGAAGAGATTTTGCCTAATGTTGGAAGATTTTGGCACACATGCTATAGATGGTTTTGGTTTTGTACTTGGTGATTCTTGAGCTTTTTGCTTTTTAATTGAAAGTATGTACAAATGCTTCTTTATATTACCATATCCGACTTCCATTTTCTAAGGCTGTTTAGAATGATAAGTTAACAATTGACATCTCTTGCAGTTTATGGGACTACACAAATATTGTAATGAACTTTCTCTGTGCATCTCGTACGTTGGATGGTAGTCTCAGTTGCAATTTTGATTGGCTCCAATATTTTGATGTTGTCATCACTGGCAGGTTTAGTTTCCTCCTAGTTCATAATACTAGTAATAGTTTCTCTTTTTTTTTTATTAATATCTACAACACATGTTATCTGCTTTCATCCTCTAATTTCTGACATTGAAGATGAAAGTATCCTTACAGTGCAAAACCTGGATTCTTTCATGAAGAGAACCGTGCCAATATTTTTGAGGTTGAACCTGAGTCTGGAATGCTTCTCAATACTGACAATGGAACTCCTATGCCCCAGGTTGGTTGAAATATACTATCGTAATTCTGGATTCACTCAGTAGTATGACTATGTCATATGGTAATTTGGTGATTTGAACATATTTTTTGATAAAAGATGGGAAGTACATCGCCGGAAGTTCTATTGAAGGCATTAAACAAGAGTTGCCGAGTCTTCCAGGTATTTTGAATACTATCTAGTACTGGATATTGACAGATTGTTCTTTGTTCATATCAAATGTATTATTAGATATTATGAGATTACGACTAAAATTTATTTGAACTTTTCAGGGTGGCAATGTTGCTCATCTTCATAAGTTGCTTTCTATAGAGTCAAGTTCACAGGTGATTCTTTGTTTGATCTGGTGAATCATAAAAGAGTTGTGGTCTTCATATGTTGTCTTTTCATGTAATCTTTCACTTGTTAAATTCCATAGTAGATTCTCTAACATAGTTTGGTCCCTGAGTCCACCTTGGAGGTCCTTGTTTCATTGTTTTTCTTTCATTATCTATTAGTTCCTTGCTTCTTTTAGGTGCTTTATGTTGGTGACCATATCTATGGAGATATTTTGCGGAGCAAGAAGGTTCTTGGTATGAATTATATTTATTCTTCATCCCCTCCTTTTTCCTTGTTTTCTACAGCATTTAAATTGTTCATTATTGTTTATTTTAATCTTGTGAGATTAACATTTGAAGTTTGGTATCTAAATGGGACAATTAATACTTCCTAGCCTATGGAATATAATTAGATTTTGTAGTATGCCCTCCTCAATTAATTTTCTGTATGTTTGTCATCATTATTTTCATTGACTGTTATGTTATTTTCATTGCTATTAAGATGAGCAAATATTGTGCTTTTAATTTTGTAATTTACCTGTGATTAGGATGGAGAACAATGCTTGTTGTTCCAGAGCTTGAGAGGGAGGTCAAATTGCTTTGGGAATTAAGAGATATGCGAAAGGTGGGTTTTACATGTTTTTTATATGATGTTAAATTGAGATGGTTGCAATGGTCTTTCAATCTTATATTATTTGGATAATATAGTGTAAATTTTTATAATTCATCGAGAAGAATCTGTTGTAATAACAATTAATTCCATAGCTTGAATGATTTTCTAGTAATGAACATTTTGCTTGCTGCTTTTCTTTTGATGCATATTTGTTATCACTGGTATATTATTTCCCTTGCGATTAATACTAACGCTTTCATGCAGCAACTAAGGTTGTTGAGGAACGAGCGCGATCTTGTCGAAGATCAAATTCATCATTTGAAATGGTCTCTTAAGTAAGTGCCTATTCTATCATTCAAAAGTATGTTATTAATAGTTGGTTTTTGTTGTTGTTAAGAGTTGCATTCCTATTGTTCAGATTTGAAAGTTTTCGTGATGATCAAAAACAGAAAATGATTTCTGCTTTGGGTGAACTGGAGGTTAGGCTATATAAGTTATCGATCTATTTTAAGTAGCGCCTGATGAAATATTGATTTAAAGGTTTCTCAGATTTTTTTTGTTCAATGTTTTCCTTAAAACAGTCTCAAAGGGATCAAGCACGACTTGCTCATCAACAAGCTCAACGGGAGTGTCATCAAAAGGTGGAGGAACTTCCTTTTTCTATTCGCTTAATAGTATGAGCAATGGTAAAAATACCATGAAGGCTCTTGAACTAGTTGTCAGATTGCTGTTTTCCTTATTTATTAAAAAGAATGAGTAAATTAGTTCTATACATTAGATTAAAGAGCAAACTAGTCTTTTTTGTTAAAAATTTCATTCATTTTTACTGTTAAAAACTGATGTGGCTGACAAAATAACCAAATAGATACATGTCTGACGTATAGAGGTTTGTTTGTTTTTAATAGTAAAGATGAATGGAATTTTTAACAGATGGACAAGTTTGCTCTTTAATCTAACATATAAGGATTAATTTGCCTATTTTTTAAAAAGGGGCAAAATGCAATCCGACTTTCAGTTCCAGGGCCTCTATGATATTTTACCTATGATCAACCTTTGAATCCAGGCACTAACAATGCTTATTTTATCTTTTCACATAATAGTTCCATAAGATCTGGGGACAACTCATGAAGACTGGCTATCAAAACTCTCGCTTTGCCCATCAGGTATGACTAAACCGAACCATCCATCATCCTTCTTATAAGAGTTTGATCACGACCCATCAGCTGACTGGATACTCTCATTTCGCACCTTTGGGTGGCAAAGCCTTGAGAGACCGGTTGGTCATCCAAAGAGGACAATAACTACTTATGTGCATGATACAGTGGGTCGTAACAGAGTTATAGGACTTTGTAGAAAGCTGTGTAGAACGTTTTATTCGTTATTTACTGAAGTTGCTCCATTTTTTTTGCACGATGCAGGTCGAAAGATTTGCTTGTCTATACACTAGCCAAGTCTCTAACTTAAGCTTGTATTCCCCCGATAAGTATTATAGACCAAGTGAAGATTTCATGCCCCATGAATTTCATATTCTTCCCCTTTGAAAAAAAAAAGCAAAACCCTAAAAAACCCTTATTTGGAGGCTTAAAAACATAGCCTCAACGTCTTCATTTTATGTTCTTGTCCATGCAATCATGGCTTCCTTTACTGTATTTAATTTACTCATTTAAATCCTCACTTGATTGAAAAAGATTTATATATGCTTTTGTACCTTTTGTCTTGTGTTGAGATATGCAAGAGAAATTGTCAATTAATTTTGATTCTCTGTTTTTTCTTTTGGTTTGGTACAATTAGATTCAATGTGTAATTTGATACATAAATTTTAATTGTGGTTTAGATATACATGTGAAACTTTAATTTTGATTTAATTATATATGTTTAAAGAAATAAATACATAAAATTATTTATATATTGGATAAATGTAATTATTTGTGGTATGGAATATATCAATATAAAATGATGTTATGTTAATAGTTGTGTTAATAATTCGAGAATTAGATAAGATCAAAATTTCATATATAAATAATAAAATTGTATATTAGAATGAAGTTTAATTAATATTTTGTTTATGTATGATTTTGAGATTTATTGATTTAGCGGTATTGCCTAACGTAGGAGAATTATGTTATAGTTAGTTGGTTATCAATTATAAATTTTCATAATTTAATTTATCAATTTTATCAACTTTTGATATATATTTTTCTTAAATTAAAAAAAAAACAAATTTTATAACCAAAACAAGTAATGTTATAATCGGTCCGGACTGGTTGGTTTAATAAAAAACAAACAGATACAAATTGGTAAAAAAATTGCTATGTCAAAAGATTTTGACTCTTTATTAAATGTTAATGGTCAAATTTTGCTAAAAAAAAATAAGGGTTAAATTTATAAAATATGTAAATATTGAAGACTAAATTTATCATTATACCAAAAATAAAAATTAGGACAATAACTTGCAGTTCAACCCAATTATATTTAAACAACAATTGTACCCAAAATTAATGCTCTAATTGATTTGACCATTTGTCCAATTTTTACAACATTGATCAAACTTTAAACAAATTGCTACAAGTTATTGTACATGGAAAAAAATTGAGCTCAACTTGGTTAATTAATCGAATTAACTGATGTTAAATCGATTAAAACTCAAGTCTATCGATTAATTGATTCAACTATGAGATTGATCGATCAAGTTTGGATTTCAGATTTTTTTAATCAAACCAGTTAGATCGAACACTCTCCCCTAATTTAATATTGTGTTGTGGTAGTACTTATAATGCAACAAAGAGTACTAATGCAACTTTACACTCTATATAGAAAGTGACAATTACACTGAAAAAATGCTGCTTGTAATGAGAAATTTCACTACAAAACAAGCTTTGAAATATCCAAAAATTCTCATTCACTCGATAGTTTCCCCGTCTTGTCGTCATGGCCAGCGTAGGCTGCTTTGGTTAGGCCTAGTCGGAGCCTAAAAGGTTTCCTCGTAACACAGCTATCAAACCCGAAGGTTGAACCGGCACTAACAATCTTTGATACAAATAGCAAACACTCAACAGCTAGTTCTCATCTAACCTCTCCGTGTCCGGTATGTCGATTGGCTCAGGGAAAATTTCATTCGACGACCTTTTATTTGAAGACGAGTGATCGATATTCCCACTACTATGAGAACCTACTCTACTTGATTGCCTTATACCACTAAAACCTTCTCGGTTTTGTTGACCCGAAATGTTGGTGTTCTCAGACGAGCTTTGTCTCCAACTACCGAAGAATGCTGCGTTCCATGACCGTCTCGATGAAGTCGTTCTTAGCTTCATGGAGCTAAAACTCTCTTCTCGTACAACTTTCAACGGGTTTTCCAATGCTCGAAGTATATGTTTCATTGAAGGCCTTTTTGATGGTTTTGGATTAAGGCACGATCTTGCTATAATTGCCATTGCCCATACTTCTTCTAATAGATCTTCATCTACTATCAATGATGGGTCCATGATTTTTGTCACCATTTCTTTATCATATACGCTGATGCATGGTAAGGTTTGCTCGAGCCATTCCTTCGTAGATGTATCTTCCAATTTACTGATCCCAAGTTTCCCCGTTATAAGCTCGAGTAATACTTTTCCGAAACAATACACATCGTAGGCGCAAGTAGATGAAGTAGAACCTGTCCGTTCCGAAAGAACCATAAGAATATGTTGAAAAAAGCCTATGAAATGATGTATTGTTTTATATTTCGGAATCTCCGACCCCAAAACCAAGGGCGAAGACAAAAAAAATTTCTTGGGGGGGAGGAGCCAGAATTGACTTAGAGAATTTTTTTTAGTGATCAAAATGTAATTTTATCATATATTAATTTATAATTCCATAATTTTTTTAAGGGTCTAGACATAATTTTTTCAAATTCTGAAGGGTCAAAGTGTAATTTTACTATAAACTAATTTGTAATTTTATTATTTTTAAAGGGACTAAATTGATTTTTTTATTTTTAGGGGGCCAAGGCCCCTGCCAGCTCCCCTGGCGTCGCCTCTGCCCGGAACTATGGTTTTTAGGGATAACTCATAGTTCCCCATGCAAATCGTATCATTTTGAACAAAGAGGATAAAAGTACTATGGAGGCTATTGTAATAGGAGTTGGATTGCACTTTGCCCCCTCTACTAAAAAAATGAGTAAATTAGTCATTGTATTTTAGATGAAAGAACAAACTGATCATTCTGTCAAAAATTCTATCCATTTCTAATGTTAAAAACTGGTCCATGTATGTTAGAATGAGGTACACGTGGTGTGCCACAAGTAATTTGTCTAGTTATTCCTTTAGCCATGCCAGTTTTTAACAATAGAAATGGATGAATTTTTTAACAGAAATAACCAATTGGCTCTTTCATCTAATGTATAAGGACTAATTTACCTATTTTTTAAGTAAAGAGGGCAAAATGCAATCTGACTCTTAGTAAAAGGACATTCACTGTACTTTTACTCAACAAAGAGTATACGCACACCCGCATAAACCAAATGGTAATGTATACATAAATAAATATATTAAGAACCGTGAAATAGAATTTTA
Organism: Gossypium sturtianum; assembly: GCA_025698515.1. Taxonomy (NCBI): domain Eukaryota; kingdom Viridiplantae; phylum Streptophyta; class Magnoliopsida; order Malvales; family Malvaceae; genus Gossypium; species Gossypium sturtianum. The sequence continues at coordinate 162,243,703 of CM046948.1, forward strand.
GGTACCTGAACCTGAGGGGCCTGGCTCGGAGGTCCTGCATATCACAAAGAGAAATTTATTAAATCTCCGAACAAAATATACAATACCGGAGATCAAATCCTGACAACTTTGATGATTGTATGCATATTGTTTTACATTTACGAGGCCGCATCGAGATTGGATGTTAATGAATAATAGAAACACACGTCTCGAGCTATTTCATAACTCCATTTAAAAGTTTGTAACTCTTATCCATTACTTAACTGAGTCGGATTACGAGTATGGCTAACCTCGTGCATGTCTGGGTTTCCTTGGATATCAAGTTTTGACAGTACCGATACCGTAAAACATGTATTGGAAACAACCCAGTAAATGCAAACGTAGCACAAACAGCCAAAAACAACGTACTCGTCAAGAGCCAGGCAACTCACTGGGCCTGCAAACCAATAACGGTTTGATTATATCATTCAACCTTACATATGAACCTCGAGCCAATCCGGTATTGACTCCAATGAATTGGCTTGAATAAGGCCCGGCTTACAATATGCATAGCAATACGGTACCAAGTGCTTTCTTTATAAGATAAAAAGACTGGTGAAAACAATAGGGTGCCGGAACTGCATACCAAAAGATGCAAAACCGGGTATAGATTGAAACTAAAAGACTAGAATATAAGAAGAGAATGCAAAACCGGGTATACCCGGTTGTTTCAAAACTACTAATACTAACTCGAAAAAAAGGTAAAATAGAGTAACTTGTATGATACTTACCCTGGCTTCCGAAGCAACCTCGCGAGCACCTTTTGGTGTGTATCCCCTTGGCAATGAACTTCACTCAAGCTTCCAAGTCTCACTTCAAATTTATCATCAAGAAGGATACTGCTTGCTTGAATATCCCTTTAACCAAAAAAGTAAATACGGAATTAATGATTGATACTATAACGAAAAGGGAATTGTGAAGCTCGTGAAAGTTATAAAATTTACCTGTGAACAAGGGGAGGGTTACATTCATGGTGTAAGTAGCATAGGCCTTCGGCAGCTCCGGTAGCTACTTTCAACCTCGTAATCCAATCCAAGGACTTTAAACTATCGTCATCCGAGTTGATAGCCCTGTAAAACGAATTAGCCAAATCTCCATTCGGCATATACTTATAGACCAAAAGCTTATCAGTTTCATGCTCCAAGCAGTGCCCCAAGAGCGGGATGAACCTCGTATGAGAAAGCTTTCTGAATAATTCCAATTCCGTGGTATATGATTCTTTCTTGAAAGAGCTCAAATTGACCTTTTTGATGACCACAGGGATACCACCTTCTAAGATGCCACGAAATAAGTCACCCGAGTGACCATGCTTGATAAGATTCGTGTCACTAAAATTACCGGTTGCTCGGAGCAATTGCTCGTATGTGAATGGATCTCCTGAACCTGATACATTTGTAGGATCTTTAGGAAGTTGAGGGGCGCTATCACTTGCCCGAACAGGCCCTATATCAGTACTCCGTCTTTGATTCGTAAGCCCTGTATTATACCGCCTCAAGAGCAGCACTAGCACCAATACCAAAACTAAAATGAAGCCAAGTCCACCAAGTACTCCGGCCAAGATAAATATCCATCTTCGGCTCCCAGAACTAGATTTTGCAGCAGTTGATGGTGGTGCCCCGGAATTATCGAAACGTAGCCCTCTTTCATTATAAAAGATCCTACAATCATCCAGACTCCTCTGGTTCGGTCGTTGAAAGCAATTCATGTTAACACTAGCATTCCTTTCATCGTCATTAACTTTGCCTTGCAAATAGTTGCCCGATACATCAATGAATTTGAACATCCCGAGCGAAAAATCCAAAGTTCCGTAAAACAGATTGTTTGACAAATTAAACACGGCACCCGGAGCAACACTATGGTTAGAACTAGGAGCTGGTAAATTACCCGAAAAGTTGTTATTCGATACATCGAAGAATGTCAAATTAGGCATTGACCAAAAACTACCATTAACATCACCATCAAGCTTGTTCCCACTCAAATCCACAACTTGTAACTCAACAAGATTCGAAAACAAATCAACCGGTAAATGACCGTCGAGCTCGTTGTTTTCGATTATCATCTTTTGTAAGCTTTTCAACATGGTGAATTCAACAGGTAATGATCCATACAATGAATTTTTACTAAGATCAAGTTCAAGTAACTTAGAAAGGTTACTAAATTGAACAGGGATTGAACCAGAGAGGTTATTATCAGAGACATTTAAGACTTTAAGAGCTTTTAATGAAGATAAACTAAGTGGAATTGACCCAGATAAGTAATTTGAACTAAGTTGAAGCTTTTCAATGTTTATAAGTGACCCAAAGCTTGATGGAATCGACCCAGTAAGTGAATTAATCGAAAGATCAAGTGATTTTAAGTTCTTCAATTCACCCAATACAGAAGGGATTGAACCAGCAAGGTTATTGTTACTAAGATATAAAGAACTGAGTCGGAACGAGTTACCGAGTGAACTAGAGATTGAACCAGAGATATTACAAGATCGGAGATCAAGTACTTCGAGATGAACCAACCGGTTTCCGAACAAATCAGGGATTGAACCGGGAAGAGGGAACCCGGAAGCGTTGAAAGAGATTAAACGGGTCAAATTCACCAATGAATCGACGTTGAACCGGGGATACAACCGTCCGATTCTGGTTCTTCTCAAACCGGAAACGGTGATGTTCGTAACGGTGCCGTTTTGACATCGGATGCCGGTCCAGGTGGTGCAAGGGTCGGTTTTGATCGGCCAGTCTTTGCCTCGGAGACCCAACGATGAACGGAGGTCGAGTAATGCTCGCCGTTCGGTTTGTGAGTTTATTGTAACTCGCTGAGTTAACACGGACTGAGTCAAGAACGAGATTAGAGCTAAAAATAAGATTGGTAACACATTTCTTTGAGCTCCCATTGATGTAAATTAAATCCTCATGAAGCTCTGTGTCATCTTCTTCAATTAAAAAAATAAAAACAAAAAAAAAAATTAGTTCCTTATCTTGTTCATTACCATTAAATTATCAAATAAAAATAAAGAAATGGGAAATTTTTAGTTTCTTCGTAAAATTCCTACCTTCGATCACGAGCTTGAATTCTGCAAAAAAAAATAAAATAATAATTTAACCCATGAAAAATAGCTAAAAAGGGGTAACCTTCAAGATTAAGCTAAGCTAACTAAAATGGCTAAAAAAGGGTTGTTGTTTGTTTCTCGAGAAAAAAATTTAAAAAAGAAGAATAAATGAATGATGGTACGAGCTTTTAAGAGAATGGGGGGTCATAAGCCATTAATGAGTTTAGAAAAAAAAGGGTTTCATTTCACTATCCACCGAAGCTATTTAATGAAAAAAAAATGGTCTTCCAATGAACTGTAGAAAAGATTCTTCAACACCCTTTTCACTTAATTATACTCCTAATTTACTTAAAACTCAGCAAAAAAAAGCAAACCAATGGGGTTTTTTTGTTTGTGAACCAGATTTTAGCTTCAATGGTGGATGGATTTTTATGATTTTTGTTTCCATTGACTTGGAAAAACTGGGAAAAAAAAAGGTGTTTTTATTTTAGTCGTGAATGGCCGCTGAGGTAAACAACAAAATTTGTGATTATGATTTGTGAAAAAGAAAAAACAATGAATGCTTTCGTTTCATATCATTGCGGCTTGTAATCAATCAAATAGTAAAAGCTTGGGAAATGATATGAGATTGAGTAGTGAAGTTTTTGGTTAATTTCTGTTTTTGGTCCCTATATTATTATCAAATTTGGATTTTTATTCTTCAATTTAATGTAATTTTATCCTCTAAAGACAACAAAACTATTCTTTAAGCTATACTCTTTTTCTCACTTAAGTACTTAATTTTTTTTGTCAAAAGTGGTAGCTAAATTATAAACTTCATCTCGTTTTACTCAAAAAAGTGTATGAAATTTAATAACATGTCACGTTCTTTTTGACTGATATCATGTTGTGGCATAAAATGAGACAAAATTGACAGTTTAAGTACCACTTTTAATAAAAAAATTGTAAATACATAAATGAAAAAAGTGATATAGTTTGAGAGCCAGTTTTACATTTAAACCATTTTATAATGTCCAATTAAAATGTTAGGGTGGATATCTTTTCTTAAAAATACACCAAAAAATTTGAAAGCATAATCATGCAAATTTAAAGTATAAAGATTAAATCTTCGATTTGGGAATATAAGGGAAGTGATAAATATTTGGTCAAATTAATGATTTTAGTCCCTTAATTTTACTCAAATTTGGGATTTAGACTTTATCATTAATTTAGTATAATTTGATCTTTACTTTTATAATGTCATTAGTTTATTTAAATAACCCTTTCAGTGCAGAAACGTTTACGTCAGCATAATGAACTAGTACGTGCAGGAGGATTTTAAGCGGAATAGTTATTTAGTGTTTAATTATTTTGGAGTTGGACTTCGTAAATACATTATAAAATTAAATTGTATCAAATTAAAGTATAGAGATTAAATCTATAATTTAAATATAATAGAGGGACTAAAATCATAATTTGACCTAAAGCCTTCTTTTTCTTAAGTATTTTTCATTTTTAATTTTTCTCGGGAAAAGAATTATCAATGGAGTTGCTTTCTTTTGGCCCACTCTCTCTGTTTCCATACCAAGTTGTCAGTTTGGATTTGTAACTATACGTTAAAATATGTTAAATTATTGTATTTTTAATTTTAATAAGGCTTAATTTATGATTTAGTCCTTGAAGTATACTTATTTATTTTGGTACTTAAATTTATTGTCTCAATTTGGTACTTAAAGTATCAATTTCTTTTATTTTAGGTCCATTTTTTTATCAGATGTTAAAAAAACTGTTAAATAACTTTGGCCAATAAAAAGCACCGCATGGCATGTTTTGGCCAATAAAAAATGCCACATTGCAATTAGATTTATTTAAACTAAAAATATTAAATTTAAATTTAAAAATAGAAAATTGTAATATTATAAATTTTAAAAATTCAAAATGTTATAAAAATTTTAAAAAAAAAATATTTGAATTTTAAGTAATTGCAAAAAAAAAAAACTTGAAATTTAAATATTTTTATAATTTTAGAATTATATATTTTATAATTTAAAAAAATATTTTAAAAACTTTTTTAATTATTTTTGTAATCATATTATTAATTTCAACTGTTTTTTCAATTATCGTATTTTTTGTAAGTTTTATTTTTATATTTTTTTATAATTTATATATTTTTCTGAATTTTTTATATATTTATTTCTATTTTTATATTTTTTTAATGTGTATATACATTTAATAAAATAAAATATTTATTTTTTACATATATATGCCACGTGGTACTTTGTGATTGGCTATAAGAATTTTTTTTTAACACCTGTAAAGAAATAGATTAAAAAATATGACGGAGACATACTTTAGGTACCAAATTAAAAATTTATGTGTATTTTAGGTACCAAATTGGGGCAAAAAAAGTTTAGGTACCAAAGTGGAAAAATGGGTATACTTTAGGGGCCAAATCGTGAATTAAGCATTCTAATAATTTAATCCCTCTACTTTTCATATTTTAAATTCCAGGTCCAATTGTTAACAGTATTAAAAATTTTATCTTAAATTTGTTAGTATGAATTTCATCTTAAATTTTTTTGTTTGATTTTTTGAAATTAAAAAAAAAAATCACTTAGTAGTCATTTAACTAAAAATGTTACATGTCATAATTTAATTAATTCGGAGATTTCTTTAACCGAAATTAAAGGTTGATACCTAAAGTGGTAACGGAACAAAACTTTAGGTACCTACTTTGGCCAAAAAAGACTTTAGGTACCTAAATTAGAAAAGTTGGATAGTTTGAGTACCTATTTTTCATTTAAGCCTTAATTTAAGGATTAAATTGAAAAATTTTGAAGTTTATAGACTAATTTAAAAATTGGCTTACAATTTTGGGATGCATATGCAATTAACCCATCTTTATAAACTTAAATTCGTATTACTTAAACGAAGAAAATTTGGAATTTTATTATACATGGAACAATTTGTAAAGATGAAGCAACTATTAGGAGTCAACGATCAAGTTTTTATGGTCAAAGGTCTAATCCAAAGTACTTTTCAATACAATAAAAATAAATTATTATTATTATTATTATTATTATTATTTATGGTGGATTTTTTTTTAAATTTTACAATCGGGATTAATAGATTTTCGTGTGTCTTATTTATTTTAAAAAAAATTCAAGTATATCAAATAAAAATTTTATTTAGTAAACAAAATTATTACATATCATAAAAAAATTAAATTTTATTTATAATGATGTGAAATCTATAATTATATATCACCTAATTAAAAATGTACTTAAATAAATTAAAAAGTATCACAGAGATTCCTGTATTAGGAGCCAGATTGTATTTTATTTCCTTTACTCAAAAAATGGGTAAATTAGTCTCAATACATTAGATGAAAGAGTAAAATGATCATTTTCTATTAAAAATTTTATCCATTTTTACGGTCAAAATCTGCACATTGACAATTAGATAGTTACACATGACATGTCATGCATGTATATTTCATGTTGACGTACATTGACTAATTTTAAACAGAAGGATAAGTTTATTGTACGATATAACGTGCAATGTCAGAGTTATCTATTTTTTAAGTAGATATAATAAAATATAATCTGACTTTTGGTACAATGATATACTTTTACCTCTAAAAATTTGTATTAGATATTTTTATGAATTATAAATTATTAACCTAAAAAAAACAAATAAGATAGTCGTTGACGTGGCATTTCAACGCGGGTTTCCTCGTGGACCCCTTAGCCAAACGCGTTTTATTATTATTTTTCCCACTTGAAAAAGTTTTTTTTTTTCTTCTAAATCTCAATTATTCCTTACTAAATCTTAAAAAACGACAATATATTAGCTCACGTGTAACATCAAACATCAATTTTTTTTCGTAGCCAATTATTTTTGTTTAGTCAATAATATTATTTAAATATATTTTAAGGTAAACTATAAAAATAGTCAATTTTGTTTGGCTCAGATTATATTTTAATCACTTATGTTTAAAATGCTACGTTTTAGTCACTTACGTTATTGTTTTGTTACGAATTGGTCACTCTACCGTTACCTCCCTAACGACAATCTTACATGGCAATCCAAATGGGTTTTAAATGCCAACTTGGATGTCCAGTTGCTGGAATGAAGATATATTTAGACTACCACGTAAAACATCTAAGTTGGTATTTAAAACTCATTTGGACTGCCATGTAGGACCACTATTAGGGAGGTAACGGAGCTTAAAGGTAGAGTGACCACTTCGTAACAAAACGATAACGTAAGTGACTAAAACCTAACATTTCAAACATAAATGACTAAAATATAATCTAAGGCAAACAAAAATGATTATTTTTGTAGTTTACCCTATATTTTAGTAATTTAATTTTAAACCGTTCACATGTGAATAATAAACACCTATATTTATTTTTTTATGGAATTTAGATAGGAAAGCAAAAAGATTTGAATTTTGTTTTATGACATGATTTTCATAAATATAATTATTTATTATTTTTATATTATAATTATTTTTAATGTGTGTATATGTATAATAGTTAAAACTAGGGGGATTGAATCCAGTAAGAAAATTTAAATTAGTTGAGTTGAAGAGTTTTATTTTTTTTATCTTGAATTAATTTGAAAATTTATCGAAATAAGTCGAGTAAATAAAATAAGAGTTGAGTCAAATAAATTTGTCGAGTTAAATAGATTAAATTTGGTTCGGTTCGATTTTGACTGACAAGATAAAAATCGATATTACTTGAATTGAATTGGATTCTATTTTTAATAATATAAAAAATCGAGTTGACCTGAATCGATGAAATTTAGTTCAATTTAGTATTTTATAAGATAAGCCAAAAAAAAAAAAAAAAACTCAAACTGGATCAAAATAAAAATAGATGAAAGTATTTGCTAAGTTTCTCTATTATAATATTTAGATTAAAATAATCTTTCTATTATTAAATAAATCAATTTAGTCCCTATACTATTAAAAAGAATCAAATAAAGTCAAATTGTATCAGAATTAACATTTACTGTTTAAAAAGAATGACATAAAGTTTATTTATTTTCCAATTAATGTTCAACTAAAAGCAAAATATTTTATTTATAGAACCATGATGTTAAATCTATTAAAATTTTTTAAATACCGAATGTTAATTCTATTAAAACTTGAGTTTATTTGATTCTTTTAATAATACAGGGATTAATTCAATTTAGTTAATAATAGAATGATTAATTTGATCCAATTCTTATAATAGAAGGACCTTTCAAGGAATTTCACCAGTAAAATAATTAAGAAACTATAAAAAGGAAGGAAAACGATGAAATTGAAGGCAATGAAAATAACGTGTCTGAAATTGCCATATAAAGAAGGAAAAAAAAAGCTACGTGTCCAATTATTCCACGTCAAGCGCCCCACCAATTCGATAACGAATGAAAGAGACAAAAGCATTATTGAAATCATCAACGGTTATACGTGTCATTATTTTATTGGCTGACAAGTTTTATTAGTAGCCGCCACGAAAGTGAGAGCATGTTTTTTTGACTTGGTCTTTGCCAAACATTTCCGACAAAAAGATAATTTTTTTTAATAAAAAAGTTTAAAACTGTTAGAAAAGAACACACAAATCACAATCATATAATAAGATAAAGTTAAAAAATGAAAATAATAAAGTAATAATAATACTGCCTAATTAGGTGAAAGTGTCATAAATGCCCCTCTACTAAGAATTAGATTATATTTTGTCCCCTATATTTTTAAAATGTATAAATTAGTCCTTATATATTAGATAAAAAAATAAACTGATCTTTCTGTTAATAATTTCATCAATTGCTACTGTTAAAAATTGGTCATGTACATCAACATGTGGTACATCATGTATCATTATATGGTTATTCAATCACGTCAGTTTTTAATAGTACAAATGAATGAATTTTTTAACAGAAATGACCAATTTGATTTCTGGTTTGAAGTATATGGACTAATTTGCCTATTTTTGGAGTAGAGGAATAAAATGCGATCTGACTTCTAGTACAAGGGTCTTCGTGGTACTTTTATCGTGTAATTATGAAGTTGATCGTTTTATATTAAAACATTTAAAAAGTTAGTTCGTTTATTTTAAATTTGTTAGAATTTAATCCTTCTACTTTATGAAACTGAAAAGTTAATTTATTTGTTGATAAACGCATAAGCTTGATCCTAAATTGTTGTTGCTCTTTTTTTATAATTAATTGCATATAAATGATTGAACTATTGATTTTTCATTCGATGGTTTAATGAAAAGGTCTAACAATGTTATTTAATTGGACTAATTTCTTAGTTTTTGTAAAGTTTGAGATCAAATTCTGACAAACTAAAGTAGGAGGACTAATTTCTTAATGTTCATAAAGTGGAGGGATGGAGTTCACAATTGAACAATAATATTTTAAAAGAAATCTTAAATCTATCTTTAGTCTTTACTGTGGAAAGAAAAGGAATCCTATCTTTACAAAGTTTGCTTTAGCTAAATAAACCCGAAGTATTTTCTTCGGTTTAAATTTGATTTTAGTCCTCTTATTATGTTAAAATTTGAAAATTAATCCTCTATCGTATTTTTTCATGCTTTGAGTCCTCTTATGCGTAGGTTTGAATTGATAATATCGTTAACCATTATGTTATTTAACTTTTATAATATTATTTGTAGGTTTAAATTTACATGTAATTTGAATGCTTAAAGGCTAAGGCTATTTTAAAATTTCATGTCATCAGTTCAACGGCAACAACTATTGATGTTATTAATTTGGACTTGCTAATAACATTATAAAAGTAGAAGGACCAAATTCGTTAAGTTTAAAAAAGACTAAATCAATATTATTGAAGATTAAACATAATTGTGCACATTTACAGTGATAACCCCACGATTAGACAGGTGGTTGAGAGGCCGACTGGTTGGTGGATTTCAAAATGACAATTGGTTTGACTGATATTTTACAGGTAGAAGCCTGAGCAGATCTAGAAAGTCTGAAATTGACTTGGAACCGATGATTCATGCAAGTTGAGTTAGAAAGTGATAATGCAATGTTGATTGAATTCATTCGGAATGGTTGAGCATCAGTGAGTAATGTTGATGAAATAAGATGCATTCATGACTAGTATTTGAAATCTCGAGAAGTTAAATTTAGACATATTCAGAGGGATGCCAATAAAGTTGCGAACTGCATTGCTAAGGCAGATGATGACGTGATGGACCAATTGATTATTCTTGACAATCCCCTGAGTTATGCGAGAGACTTTTTGGAAGAGGATTTTTGATGGTTTTTGTTGGCCACAAATAGAATTCTCTAGTTTCTAATGTTTCCTTAGAATTGTTCTAATTTTACTATTTACCAAAAAAAAGTTAGAAGCTTTATAATAATACTAAAAGATAAATATTACGATTCCTGATATATTAATTTTGATTTGATAAAATTTTATATATAAAAATCATATATTTATCGAATATAAAAATAAATTTACTTTTCATAATATAAAATTAAATTAAAATCAAAATATTATATAATTACATTAAATTAAAATTCACGTATTACATTATATATTTAATCAAAACCAGAGAGAAATAGGCTGAATAGTGTTTGGATTGGGCTGTGGCTTAAATTTGTAGGTTGGACTTGTTTGTGAACTTAGGATAAAACTAAATGAGAAACTGGGCCCTTCTGAAAATCACCTAGTCCAACTTCACCCAATGTTTTGGGTCTAATTGATCTAAATAAAATTAATTCGAGTTTTAAAATTTTGGGAATTTGAGTTAATTTTAGGTTTGAGTTATTTCGAATTTGGTTGATTTTGGATTAGGTCCTTTTAGCTATGAGTAGTATTAGATTAAGTTATTTGGGGTTTGAGGCTTGGGTTTTTGGATTGGATTATTTTAAGTCGTGGACATTTCAAGTTTGAGTCATTTACGATTACTTGCTTAGATCATTTTGTGTTCGAGTGAAATTAGGTGTGTGTTAATTTAGATTTGGGTTGTTGATTTTTTATCCTGATCTAATCGAGTTGAATGGAACCAATGTATCTTTCATGTCCATTTTATAATCCATAAAGACTAGGGGGTGTAATCAAGTCGAGCCGAATCTGAATACTGCTAAACTTGAGCTCGAGATCAACTCAAAATTTGGAACTAGATACTCGGCGTGAGCTTGATCAAGCATTTGTTTTTAAGTTTGAGTTTGGCTCGAGATATAATCGAACTACTTGAGCTCGAACTCAGTTAAGCTTGTTTACCAATTTTGTAATCAAGCTCGAGCTCGAGCTTGGTAATTAAGCTTAAGGTTAATAATATATATTAAGGGCAATAACATAATTTAAAATATATAAAAATGTGAAAAGCTCAATAAGGCTCGTGAACTGTTGAAGCCAAGTATTACTAAGCTCGAATTTGTCTCGGCCGATAGCTCAAGCTTGACTCGACTCGATAATTATCGAATCGAGTTCGATTTTTTTCTAGTCAAACTTGAGTAGTTTGCGAGCATCAGTGTCTTATTTACACCCCTAATATATACTAATATTTTCGGATATTCATGGCTGTCTCTCCCAACAACATCATCTTCAAGGTCCGAATTTAAATTTTTTTTTAAAAGTATATGTGTCTTACCACTACTTTTAAAACACGAGATTAATAGAAAAGAAGAGCTAATGATAAAGGCAAGAGAGTCTCCATTGATGTGAAGATTCTCCACATTTTTATACAGCCTGGAAGAATTCGCCAATTGATGTGATCTTAAGAAACTTAATTTGCTTGGCCAAAGTGGGATTCACCAAAAATGGATTCCTTTTCTACTTTTTTCTTTCTTTCTTTTTTTTTTTTTGACCTATTCACTTCAATCTTTATTGGGTGGTCTTTTGAGGTGTTCTTTTGGGTTAATATACTATTTAGTACTTAAATTTAGTTTCAATGTTCAATTTTGTATTTAGTTTTTTTTTTTTTAATTAGGGACTTGAGTTTTTCCAAGTGTTAATCTATTTTTTAAGGCCTGAACTTGGTAATGATTCTCACATCAGGGCCTAAACTTTTTTTTGTCCAAGTTAATCCCTAAACTTGACAATTGTTCCCACATTAAAGTCTAAACTATGTAATTATTCCCACATTAAGGCTTGAATTATTTGTAGTCCATGTTAGTCCTTGAACTAGACAATTGTTCTCATATTGGGGGAATAAACTATTTTTTGTCCAACTTTTTTTCAAGGAAATATCAAGGGCTAACTTGGACAAAAAAGTTCAAGCCTAAATGCGGAAACAATTACTAAGTTCAGGGACTAACTTGAACAAAAAAAAGAGTTTAAGCCCCAATGTGGTAACACTTGTCAAGTTCAGGTCCCAAATAATGCATTAACTCTTTTTTCAATTTGGTAATTGAGTTTTCTTTTGTCGAGTTAAGTAGTTGAGTTTGACTTCAATGTTCAATTTAATACTTGAGCTTATTTTTGTCCCAATTAAGTACCCCCTTTTTTTTTATTACAACACATATGTCAAACATTCATTGGACCACAAGATATCGTTTCGTCTTAATACCAAATTGAACATTAAAACTAAACTCAGATATCAAATGGTATATTAACCCTTTTCCCTCTATCTAATAGGTTTTCATCAACAATTCTTTGAGTTACCTGTTTCTCGGAGACATATGAATTCTAATTCAAATCTCAAAATTCAATTCAATTTGAATTTCATTCAATTCTATTTAGTCATAGAAAGTCTACAATTCGGACCATAAACGACCAAAACAAAAAATAACCTGAATCCGAAATGATTCGAATTTAAGTGTCAAACTTGATCAACAACCTTTGAATTTCCTTATATAGTTTGCTTAATTTTACTCAAATATTTCCCCCAAAACTTATTGTTTGCTTGTTGGATGCATCATTTTAGGTCCCCCACAATGGAGAGTTATCCTTTGAGAAAAAATAGAAAAAAGGTTATGCATAGCATCCTAACATTAGAATATTTCATCTTGCAATTTTAGATGTTAACATGAGCATAAGGCAAAATTTTAGCCTTTGGCTCTTATGGCCATCCGTCTCAAAATAGTGACCACTTCATTGTGAAGATGAAATGGATACGATAAGGATTCCAAAAGATATATGGACTTGTCAACAAACAATAATCACCATTGTATGGAAGAGGATAAGCCAACTTTCATGCCATAGAAAATGCTCTCTCCATCTGGTCCTAATTTAAAATTTGGGTGTTACAACTTTATGAATTATTATTGAATGAGTATTAGTTCGATTAGTATCATTGTTGTTATTATAGCTTAGAAGATATGGGTTTTAACCAAGGGCGAAGATAAGGGTAGGCAGTGGCCTTATCCCCCAATTAAGGATGGCAATGGAGTAGGGAGGGAGCAGATGTTGCTAAATCCATCACCGCTCCACAATTAGCATGCTTTGCTCCACCACCTTTATTATTCCACTATGGACGTATAATCTTGAAAATCACTACCACCTCCATTGATGCTGGATGCATCCATCCCCACTCACCCTGCCTTGCTTCAATTTAGTTTTTACTACTTATATTTAATATTTTCAATCTTTTTAAAAGGCAAGTAAATATCTAAATATAAATATTGAAAAAAATATTTAAACATAAAATATGGATTTTTCTGTAACATATTATTATATTTATACTCTTTTAATAATTATATATAAGGATAAACTGATAATTTTATATACTGGGGTGTAATGGGAGGCAATCGATTACCATAATTACTTTATACTCACTATCTAAAAGAAAAAAAAAATTTCCACCTCGCCTCACCCACATCCATTTTCTAAAAGAAAAAAATCCACTTCAAGCATATCGGTCCAAAATCCATTGGATAATTCAGGTTTTGCCATTTCTACCCCAAATGGTAAATAATCCCTTTAAATTTTATGAAATCACAAGTTAGTATAACGATAAAATTGTACTTTGGTCCCCTCAGAAATTTATCGTTCATTTTTGCCCATCCTAAAGCAATTTTCTGTCTTCACCCTTGATTTTAACGTGCCTAAACGCATTCCATTTTAAAAATTAAATACACGAGTTCAAACATGTTTAAGAACGTAAAATTTCTTTCAAACTTGTTTACTTGTTGGTTTCATCAATTAGGTCCCTGCAATGGAGAACTCACAATTCATTAAAAATTCCCTCAAAGCTAGTGATGGGAGGAAAATGGTATCAATAGAGACCACTTTATTGTGATAATGACATGGGTACGATAAGGATAAAAAAGAAGAAGAAGAAGATAGAATGTTGTGTGATAGGGGTGAGTAAGAACAAGTTTGAAATTGAATTAAACGATAATCTCGATCAAGTTAATTATAATAAAATAATTTAATTTTATAAGCGATTAAAACAAATTCACTCAGTAAATTATAATTCATGAATTTTCATAATCGAATCGATCAAATTAATCAGTTTCTACTAATCAACTTTACCCACAATGCATGCAAACATCATAAGCTTATATACTCTAAAAAGGGAAATGGCTGACTTAAAATAAAAGGATGTACAAATAGAAAAAGACATATATATAGTGAAAAAGTAATATGAATATATATTTTTGTCGAGAAGGTGTTTAACTAATTGAAAATTTAAGTGTTGAAAAATTATATATTGAATTTTTACTGTTAAATTTTATTAGTGCTGAATTTATATTAAAAAATTATTTGGTAAATTAATAAATATTAGTATTGAATCTAATTATGTTGTTTGATAAAAGCAAATACAGAGTTTAAAATATTATTTATTTTTTAATTCTATTTTAGATAGATTTGGGAAATTTAAATGTCTTGTTTTTTTTTTTAAAAAAAAAGGATAATTTATTTTAATTTTTTAATAAAATGAAATAAATGTTGTTTACAATAACTGATAAGTTTCTACCTATCTACTTATTTACTCAACATATTTTTGTTGAAAATTTTATATTAAGTACAAAAATTAAAATGACTATCAAACACATTTAAAATATTAAATGTTGAAAATTTTCAATGATTTATCAAGCACATTCTAACTTAAAATGTCTGGCTGAATTGATGTTACGAGTTAGCATTTATAGGGCTACTTTTATTTTTTTAATATATTTTTATATCTATAAAGTCAATCTAAACCCAAAATAAATCCAAAATTTCAAGTTTGCCATTTTAAGTTAAAACTTCATTTGTTTTTATATAATTTTTTATTATAAACATATATCTTTTTGATGTTTTTCATTTCCGTTTTATGGTCTATTTAAGATTGCCCCTCCCAATAATGTCATATTCAAGATTTGAATGTTCTCCATTGAGAGTACAATATGCCTTTACCGTTATACCCAATACTTTTTAATTTTATAAATATATTTTTACTCATTATGAGTGTGCGATAATCTAATATATATTCTTACAGTGGAGTAGATGATAAAGAATCTAATCACCAACATGATAGGTGCTTGAAATGAATCCTCTTTGTGGATATTCCCCCAAAAGTTGGTAACCCTATCGTTAACCACACATTCTCTTCCCTTGCTTATTTTTTTACTTGAAGTGAACACAAATTTAAATAATGCGAGTCATTTATCGTATTGATTGATATTCAAATTATTTTTAAGTATGTCTTTTTATTATAAAGATCGGATCGACTTAGTCATTTTACCATTAAATGGATTAGTCTAATCTTTATACCATTAACAAAGAATCACATATGACTGAATTTTAATAGAATTAACATTTACTATTATCATTGTGTGGAGCTATATATGTTATGAAAGTACATCCAAGAATGTAAGTGTTTTCAACTTCCATATAAATATAAGATAAAAGTAAATAAGGCAAATTCTATTGTCGCTTGCTTTATTGTCATCCCTAATTTATGTTATTTAAATAATTAATTATTAAAATTTGTATAAATATAAAATACAATAAAATATTTGAATCTAACGACTATTAGAAGAGATGGGGTAATTTGCTGTCTCAGGATAGAGGATGAAATTTTTAGTAGGTTTTTTTAACAATACAAATAGATGAAATTTTTGATAGAAAGGATTGATTTGCTCTTTGATTTAACATACAGGGACCTATTTGCCCATTTTTTAGTAGATGAGGAAAAATGCAATATATACTCCTAGTACAGAGGCCTCAATGATACTTTTACTATTATTTTACCATCCTAGATAAAAAAAAAACAATAAAAGAAATTCACATCGCCACTTCAATGGTTGCAACTAACAATGTTATCAACTTGGATATGATTTTAACATTAAGGATAAATCTCAAAACTATACATGGGCTTTGGTTTAATGTGCAAATTCATACATGAACTTTGATTTTGTGCAATTTTATACATGAAATTTTGATTTGATCCAATGCTCACAAATTATTAACACAATTATTGATGTAGCAACATTTTATGTTTATATATTGCATACAAAAATAATTATATTTATCCAATATAAAAGTAAATTGAAGTATTTATTTATTTAAATGTGTATGATTGAATCAAAATAAAGGTTTCATGTATACATTTGAACCACAATTAAAGTTTATGTGTATAATTGTACCAAATCAAAGTTCAAGTATCAAATTATATATTATCAAAGTTCATGTATAATTCTGAGATTTGTCCCTTAATGCTATATAAAGTAGATGAAATCAAATTAAATCTCAAATTTCAGTATATTCTGAGGGGCTAAAACTAGAATTAAACCATTTTCTCTCCCTTTCTCTCCACTATATAAGTGCCACCAACATTCTATTTTGGACATACAGAATCATCTCTAGAAAATTCATTCCCTTTTCTATTTTTCTCTCTTAAACTTTTGAGATTCTGCAAAAATGGGTTCAAGTTCGAGCTGGACACCAAAGCAAAACAAGTTGTTCGAAAATGCTTTGGTAATTTACGACAAGGAAAGTCCGGACCGGTGGCAGAACCTGGCCAAGGCTGTCGGAGGCAAAACCGTGGAGGAAGTGAAGATGCATTACTACAATCTTGTTGAAGACATCAAGCAGATTGAGTCTGGCAATGTGCCTTTACCCCCTTATGGTAAGAAACCAGGA
Source organism: Gossypium sturtianum (assembly GCA_025698515.1). Taxonomy (NCBI): domain Eukaryota; kingdom Viridiplantae; phylum Streptophyta; class Magnoliopsida; order Malvales; family Malvaceae; genus Gossypium; species Gossypium sturtianum. The sequence goes on from CM046948.1 coordinate 162,260,778, forward strand.
GGAGGAGGTAGCAAAGGATATAATTGCATGGATGGTGTACAAAGGTAGGGTTGGTAAAATACGAACCATTTTACTATTTTTTTTAATAGTAGATGGAAATAGTGGAATGGAATAGTTATGGTGAATGCTTTATTATTTTATTTTATATTTTGTTGTCCAATTTTTAAAACTATTATTGTACTTTTTATAATATTTTAATTATTATTTTGATTGAATTCGATATCATTAGTCAATTGAATAACAACTTAATCGATAAAAAAATATATAAAAATTCAAATATTAAGACACAACCTATGTGGTTATAAAGACATTTATATATTATCATTATTTTAAAAATAAAAATGTATATTAATTTTTACGAACTCTGTGGTAGACCTGATCATGAGTCAGGATTAAAAGTGAGAGGGTTTGGGCAAAAATATATGCTTAAAAAATGGTATTGGACAAAAAATAAGGCCCATTTTCTAAATGGTCTGAGCCTCGGGTAAAATTTTTTGGCCCGGGTCCAGCTCGAATCACATCTCGATACTTTTTTTTTATATATACTTTCAATTTGTTGGGAAACAATTATTTTTATATTTTTAGTGTACTTGATGTATTATATTTACAAATTTATTTTTATATAAAAAATAATCTAAAAAAATTATTATGGTTAGAATCGGGTTTAATATTTTTAATATGGGTCGGACTTGAGTAAAATTTTATACCCATTTTTTTAAGTCGAGTCAGGCCCAAACTTAAATTATGCATCGGCCTAACCCGAATCCAATCCGACTCATGATCAGATCTACTCTGTGGTGTAATAACACATTTTTCTAGTATGTATATAAATATTAAAACCAGATAGTCATAATTCATATTATGCATAATTCAATAAATCATATATACTGAAATCATATCCATGAATAAATTATTAATAAATATTAATATTAAATTGAAAAAATCATTAGCGAAAGAAGTTGGGTGAAACAACGTACATCAGAGTGTACCAATTATAAATATAAGCATCAATGTTGTAAAAACCTAATCAATTATCCATCCGATCATATCATTAATTTTTAATTTAATCAGTTGAATCGTCAAAAAAAAATTCATAAAAATTTATTAATTGATTCAATCGTTTGAATGGTCGGTTTTTTACCAATTCACAATAATTTACTTTATATTTAATTATAGACTATTAATTTTTTATTCAACCGACCGATTTGATCCGTTCCTAATATCATTACTATTTATCAACATAAATATTTTCAACATCCATACAAATACGATAATTCCGCCCACGTTCTACTTTATTGGTAACCCTAACATAAAATAATGCTTTTTAGGAATCCATATATCTCATTTACAAGCTGAGAAAATGATATATATATATATATATATATATATGTATATATGTTTCTCTTGCAGGATGAGGAATCTAAGGCTTGACTGAAGTTGTACCTTCATGTACTTCTTTTCCATATACGTGCTTCGGGTTTTTCACTATTAGAAGGATAATATATTCATAAGTATAAATATATATCCGATTAATTATAATTTAAGATTAAATTAATGTAAAGTATAACAGGTAAAGAATCGCAAATAAAAGAATATATATGTGTTGAGATTGAAGACTCACACATCGTAATTACAAATTGTGGAACTCGAAATTAGATAACGAAAGATCTAGAGCCTCCGTCTTAATCAACAATGTCAATCCCTCATTAGCATATATACTATGTTAAAAGTATTGATTTCATAGCATTGATATATATATATATATATATATATGGGATTTACTTGTACTAGTTTAAAATTAAAATAGTTTTACATGCTTCTATAATTTTTTGTACGAATAATATTTTAACAATCTGATCGCTATATTTCAATTGCATTCATGTAGATCATGTATGTTAGGTTTTGTATAAAATAAAATTTTCTAACTATTTGTTTTACCTAAAAAAATTAATCGTTCAATATATATTAATATAAATAATATTCTAGACCAATAAGATAAAGATATCAGATTAATTAAAAAATTTATGTGCATGAAAAATACAATTATATTGATAAATCAACAATCGAATTGTTAAATTATAGTTGTATAAAAAAATTACGAAAGCGCGTAAAAATATTTTATTTTTATATCGACGTAGAAGTAGATATACTATAGTATATTTCCTAATTGAGTTTGGTATCCCAAATTAACTCGACATCAACTTGACCATAAAATGCTTAAAAAGATTAATGGGTATATATTTATTTGAGAATTTTATATGATTATGTATGCATTAATTAATTGCAATAGATTTTGTCTCTTAATATATATTCTTATATATAATTAGATTATGACATATTCACGACGTCCCACAAGCATCCACTCGAAGTAGAGTTGAAGATTCGGAGCATGTCATCCCCACAAGTACATCATGTGCCAAGTTGGTTAAATAGTCATCGCATTTGTTTTCTTCACCGTAAAGTGTGATAAACTTTCAGAGTCTATTTTTCGTTAATCAAATCTAAGCAATCTTCGTAAACTTGCAACGAGATACTATCAGAGCTACCAACCTTGTTGCAACAAAATTTGTTTGAGGGCCACGTTGGGTTCAGTGGAACAAACCTACTGCTGGTACTGTTATTAAATAATGATGGAGCAATTCGGTGTAGCTCTCGAATGGCTTCAGGGGGGTCTCTTGTGAAATGAAAATGGAGATTGGATGGGAGGTTTTATGGTGAATATAGGGGTGACTGCTCGTGCCGTATTTTGGGGAGTTCGGGAGGGTCTGTTTTTTGATAATTTAATATTTGAATATGATGTATTCTTTTTTGGAGTTAATGTGAATATTTGTCACTATACTTTAGGTGAAATTTGAAATTGGTCACTATATTTTGCATTAATTGATATTTACCATTATACTTTTGAATTAAAGATAAAATTTATCACTACACTTTAACTATAAATTGAATTTTATATTTTTTATTTTTATTCGATTGAATTTTGGTACTAAATTTCAATTTAAAATTTGAAGACAAAATTAAATTAAAAAATATTTTAAATATTTTATTTTAATAGCTAAAAAAATAAATTAAGTAACATAACATAACATAACAATTATTTAAAAAAATTGTTTTTTTTTTTTTTGAAATTCAAGTGTTTCTTGCACTAAAATTCTAAGGTAATTTATTAATATCTTATAAATTAATTTATTATTAAAAATTAAAATAAAATATTTTAAATAATATTTTTCCTCATAAAATTTGTTAATAATCAAAATCAATATTGAGAGGTAAAATTTAATTAAACAAATCAAATTTAGTGGTAAAATTCTATAAAATTCAAAGGTTAATGGCAAAATGCAATCACATAATAGTTGAATGGAAAATTTACCCATATTCTCAAAGCTTAATGGCAAAAATAAATTAAAATAAAATATAGGAACAAATTTCAAAATTCACCTATGGTGACAAATTTACACTTTAACCCTTTTTTTTTTCTTTCAGAAAAAACTTATCAAATAATTTAGCGATAATTTTGTAACGTTTTGAAGTTCAATGACCAAAACGTAAGCTTACTAATAATTTAGTAACATTGAATGTAATTTACTCATTAAATTTTTATCTTTTAACATTTCAACCCAAACATTATTCAAATCTTTCAATGATAATGAAACCTATTTTTCCATATTAAATCAAAATTCAAAAATTAAATCCAAATCCATCTTTAGACAAAAAGAGTCTACCTTTATCACTCATTACATCAAATTCCCAAGACATTTTTACCCCAAAGCTTCAATAGTGTACAGATTCGTCATATCGAACTATAGTTTACACTTTACTAAGGTGCAATGTGGTAAAAGAATGTAAATGAATTGATCACTCAAGTAACCAGACAATACATATAGGAATATATATTTGCAAACAGAACTGTTTTTTTTTTTCATCTCTATTGTAAAACAATGGGAAATTTGCAGGACCAGGGCTTCTTATAAGCAAAAAATATGGAACAAGGAGAAGGATTGGTTTCATCTGAAAGACCATTGGATTTCTTCAAGTGTTCTCCCCTTTGTCTCAGGGACCCAGAGTTTCACAAATACAATGGTGAAAGCACTCACCACCATGTAAATTGTAAAGGTTCCTGTTGAAGATGAATGTAGGTTGAGTTAGCTGGGAAAAGCCAAAACAATAAATAAAATGCCTCAGGTTGGTTTTGAGTTGAGTTAATCTGAATGGAGTCAATTCGGGTTTCGATCATTTTGAGTTTTGGTTATTTGAGATTCTGATCATTTCAGGTTTGGTTCATTTTGAGATTGGTTTGAGCTAGGTTGGGTTTTAGGTTTTATAGTCAAATTGGGTTGAGACGAACTATGTTTTTGGATTCGGGTTAGAATTGAAAGGTTGGGGGTGCATGTGTGAGTGAGAGAAGAGAGAGATGTACCTCCACTGCTCCAATCCAAAAGCAAGTTGGCAGTCATTGTAACCACCCAAGCAAAGAACCAGTTGGAAAGTGTTGCTATGCTTCCAGCTAAACCCTTGATGTTTATTGGAAGAATCTGCAATGCAGTATAAATGATTGAAAATGATTTTTTTACTATATTCAGCAAATTTCAACAAAAGAGCAATTATAAGAAGTCAAGTGATTGAAATTGGATCCAAGTAATTAAATAAATCAGCTAACATCTTTACTGTGTTGATAAGGTTGAAGTTTTGAAAACTTGATGGTTCAATTCTAGCCATGTACACTTGCTATATGAGGGTTTTTTAGTAGTTTATTCTGGGTTTAAATTCTACTATGGGTAGGTCATGTCTAGATGATGTTTAAAGCTTTGTAATAATGCCTTGACTATACCGATTAAGTCTTAACTTAATTGGCATCAGTATTGTTATCAGTGTAGGAGGACGTGGGTCTGTACGCATTCAAGGGTGTTTTATTCTCCTATTTAAGGGTTAAGGAGGAATTATGGATGATTTTAGGCATTGCACCAAAAATAATGCCTTGACTATGTTGGTAAGGTTAAGGTTTTAGGAATTTGATGGTTTAGGTTCGAGTCTCGTTTTGTGCACTTGTCATGTAAGAGTTCTCTTACAGTTTATTCTAGGTTTAAGTCCCATTATGTGTGGGCCATGTCTAAATGATGTTTAAAGCTCTTTCCAATAATACCTTGACCTTGTTGGTAAGGTTGAGGTTCTAGGAACTTGACGGCTTCGATTCAAGTCTCGTCATGTGAGGGTTCTGCGTAGTTTATTCTGGGTTTAAATCCCACTATGTATAAGCCATGTCTAGATGATGTTTAAAGCTTTACAGCGATCAAAGACGATGTCTAATAATGTAAAATATTGATACCTCTGACATTATAACCCAAGGAATGGCACCCATTCCAAGAGAGAAGGTAACCACCATGGCCTGAAAGAAAGAACTAAGTTAAAACAATTGCCATTCTAGCAATAAACATAGTATCAGAAACAAGAAAAGTAGACATACCACAACTCCAACTACTGACAAGATTCCCATAATGCTATAAACACTAGAGTCACTAGATACAACATCCTGGATCAATTGCCAAAATTCAAAAAAATGTTTATTATTTAGGTAAAAAAACTGAAAAAAAAATGAAGTATAAACTTTAATATAATTGAATTGGTAAAAGTATCATGGAAGCCCCTGCTTTAGGAGTCAGATTGCATTTTGCCCCCTTTACTCAAAAAATGAGTAAATTGGTCCTTGTACATTAAATCAAAAAGCAAATAGGTCCTTTTTGTTAAAAATAACTAGATAGTGACACGTGGTGTGCCACATGAACCTCATGGTTATGTACAGGGACCAATTTTTATAGTAGAAATGGATGAAATTTTTAACAGAAGGATCAATTTGCTCTTTGATCTAACCTACAGGGACTAATTTGCTCATTTTTTTAGTAGAGAGGGCAAAATGCAAATTTACTCCTAATATAGGGGCCTTCATGGTAATTTTACCTAATTGAATCATATGTATATATATCATTGGTTTACCTTTAGAAAGAATGATACTGCTACAACTAGGAGGCTGAGAGTCATTCCAAAAGAGGAGACCTGAAAGTAAATTTGCAAACAATGATCTCTTTTTTGGTGTTGGGTCCTAACTCTGCTTTAGGCACGTTTTTGGTCCTAACCAAAATAGGTCAGGGGTGTGTCGGAATGGTCAGTAGAGTAGAGTGAACTTACTATAAGCAGAAGCCGGCGGCCAGCTTTGTCCACCAACCATGTAGTTACGGCAGTAGCAATGACCTAAGTGTGCATAAATTCTGGTAAGTTGTCGTTGTGAACCAATGAGAAGAAAAAAGCTGTGGCATTTATTCGAGCTATACCTGAATGGCACCAACTCCAAAGGTGGCTGCATTGCTTGATTTAACTCCTGCTCAAGTCACAGTTAAATCGACTCGTTAAGCCTTTGAAATTCGAACTTGAACATTAAACTAATAAATATGGCTTAACATAACATAAGCATCAGCAAACTTTGGATATAAGCTTACCAGCAGCTTCAAAAATTGTACTGGAATAGAATAGAACACCATTAATGCCACAAAGCTGTTGCAGCATAAGTAATCCAATTCCAACCTGAAAGATCCAAATGAAACCAATTAGATTCCTCTTTATCAGGCTATCAAGACCTAGAACAATTGAGATGAGTGGAAAGTTAAAAGAATAAAGCTTGTAATTTGCAAGTAAAATTTACCATCAATGGAAACCAATATCTCCTTTCTTTGAGATCTGCAAACCGAATCGTAGTTCTTCTAGTGGTTGATGCTACAGATCTCTGTCAAGTTAATAAGCAACTTAAGTTTCGAACAAAGAATTTGCAAACATGCAAGTGGCAGACCATGTTGGAAGGTTCCCAAAAAGCTGTTAAACTGCGGTAAAAGTACCATGGAGGCCCTTGTAGTAGAAGTCAAATTGCGTTTTACCCCCTTTACTCAAAAAATGAGCAAATTAGTCCCTTTATGTTAGATTAAAGAGCAAATTGGTCATTTTTTTAAAAAAATTCATCCATTTCTATCTGGTGTAGCTAAATAACCAGTCAGTTACACGTGATGTGCCACATGTAGTTCGTATTAACATACAAAGACTAGTTTTTAACAGTAGAAATGGATAAAATTTTTTACAGAAGGACCAATTTACTCTTTGATCTAACATACATGGACTAATTTGCTCATTTTTTTAGTAGAGGGGGCAAAGTGCAATTTGACTCCTAGTACAAGGGCTTCCATGGTACTTTTACCGTTAAATTGCTTATTATTACCTTGATTTCATTCACTTCAATAGAAATATCAGCATCAAAACCCCTAAGAACTTGCAAAGAAGTTTCAAAATCTTCTGTCATACCCATTTTTGCCTAGAATTAGGAAAGGAAATGTAAATCAGGTGATCATATAACTATCTGTGCAAGAATGCTCGAGTTATGACCTCATTCTTGAGCTTACCAGCCATCGAGGAGATTCCGGAATGAAAAATAGACCAGGTATCAAAATTGTACAAGGAAGTATTCCTGCCAAAGGACAACATTAGTGTCTAAACATGAATCTATCTCATCGATTTTACTGGTAAATTCTTTATACATCACTCAGTGACATGGAGGAGAAAGTTGATCATTGCAACAAAAGAAGTGGATAGCCAAGTTAAATTAAAATGAAGCAATATGAGACCATTTTCTGAATTTGAAATCCATTTAGATAGAAAATGAAATAAATGATCAAATTCAATTATGACTTTAAAAAAATGATTACCTAAAACTGCAAGTATCCTCCACTCAACAAAAAGTCCGAGTAGATAGGCCAGCATTATTCCGAGAGTGACAGATAGCTAAGCATTACAACATTGCATATTTTGAGTAACCTAATAGGTGATCAAAGCCTTCTACAAAGTATTCATTAACAATGCTAATGATAAACAGAGCCAAGGCCAACCTGATTCACTGAACCCAAGCTGCCCCTCAAATTCTGAGGTGCTATCTCAGCTATATATACAGGCACCTAGACATAATAAACACAATTCATTCCCTTTAAACCCTTTTGAACAAAAATTCCATCTTAATAACCAAACATTTTTCCACGTTACCGTATAAGAGATTATTCCGACACCGAAACCTTCCAACAACCTTCCCATGTAAAGAAAAGATGAATCCTGCAAAATGCAATCAAGTTATTTTATACCAATGTTGCTACATCAAGCTTGGGTGATATTAACATTATCATCAGAACTCACTCTTGCAAAAGATATAGCAAGCCATCCAATTATATTAGGAATTGCAGCAATCATTAAAGACTGCAATGAACATAAAAAACTATACTTAGTAATCCAAATCTAAAACAGAAAACAACGCTTTGAAGGGTAAAAGTACCATGGAGGCCATTATACTAGAAGTTGGATAGCATTTTGCTCCCTCTACACAAAAAATTGGCAAATTAATCCCTAGACGTTAGATCAAAGAGTAAATTGGTCCTTTTGTTAAAAATTTCATCAATTTCTACTACTAAAAACTGGTCCTGTATGTCAAAATGAAGTACAATGGCACGCCACATCTCATTGTTCGGTTATTCTATTAGTCATGCCAGTTTTTAACTGTAGAAATGAATAAAAATTTTAACAGAATTGACCAAATTGCTCTTTGATTTAATGTTCAAAGACTAATTTAACTATTTTTTAGTAGAGAGAGCAAAATGCAATCAGACACATGTGCTTCCATGGTATTTTTACCCGCTTTGAAGTTATATTACTCAGACACGGGAATGCATCTAACACGGATACTTCAACAAAAATGAAGAGTCCGAGCAGCAAAGCTTTGAAGGAAAACCAGTGATTTGATTACCCCTTTTCGCCCAATATATTCGGCTATCTGACCACTGGCTATTGCTCCAACCATGGCACCCACATTTGATAAAGAACCAAATAGAGAAAACTATCCCACAAATAGAACTTATTAGCAAGATTTAAATAAAAGGGGGAGGAGGATAAAAAAGGATAAATATTACCTCTGAGACTGTTAGTCCAAGATCCTCGATGATTGCGGATTGTGTAGGAGAAGAGTAACCACACTAAAAAAAACAAATGAAACCCAATTTAGAACTTCATTCAAATGGTACCAAACACAAAGCTAAATAAGAGAAAGGAAAAAAAAAAAAAAGAGAGTAAAACTCACAGTGAAACCAAATTGGATAGGACCCAAAGCAACAATCAAAACACAAGCTACAACAGAGATGGAGTTATCACGAAGAGCTTGAGAGGATCCTAACATACTAGACCCCATCCTAGAACCCATACGATACCAGCTTCCAGTATGTAGAAATGGCTTCCTTAGATCCCCTCTTCCATCTTCAGCATCATCCCTGAAACTCATCTTCCTCTTCTCTATACCAACAGTGACTTAGACAATAAAACAAACACTTGGCTTGGTGATCACCCAGACACAAAAATGAAGGACCCCTTCTGCTAGTTCTTTTAGGCTCTTGATGTTATGAGCTGGAAAATGTAAATAAAAAAATGGGGTGCTACTTGTGAATTATATAATATATGAAAAATATTTGGGAAATTTGAGAAAATGGGATTGGAATTTAATGAATCAAACGTGAATATTGTGTGTTTACCTATAATATAAAAGCTCATTTGCTCAGCTGTAATGGAAGACAACCGTTAGTTCCAGCTCAAAAATTACCATTAAAGGTCCTTTTCAAGTTCTTTAACTGATGGTACTTATTTTTTATCCGATAGTAAGGTGTCGACTTATTGGTATAGAATCCAACGTCTACTTTATAGTTAAAGGATGAGGTGAGCAATTATAACGTAGTTTATAGTTTTGATAAATTATATTTTTTAATTAATTATTAAAAGATTATTTAAGTTCTAATGATTGAAAAATGTATGAAGTTACAATTAAGAATTTGTAAAATGAAAATTATTGTAAAAGAAAATGAAGTTAATTAGTTAAATTTTGCTATTAGTTTTTGTTACCAAAGTTGCGAGAACTTTGAACCTGTTTTTGTACTTTTCAAATTGGTTAATTTTAGTTTTGGTAAATTACATTAATAGTCACTCAATTATGTTGTCTTTCATTTTTTGTTATTCAATTATGAAAAGTTATAAAATAGTCACTTAATTATTCAATTTTGTCTTTTTTGGTCACCCAACTATATTGGATTTTTTGGTGTTTCCATTTTTACGTTAGCTAGTTGGTGAAAGAAAGACAAAATTTAATAGTTGAGTGACTATTTTGTAACTTTTCATAGTTGAGTGATCAAAAAAGAAAAAAGAATCATAGTTGGGTACTTTTCAAGTTTTGAAATTTTAATTACGATCCAAATAGTAGCAGTTAAATTCGTTTCTTTAAATTCAATTAGTAGTCCTATACCATGTGTATAGTTGTAAATTTGGTCTATATTCTCCAATTATATCATTCTAAGTCCCTATACTTTTCAAAATTTGAAATTTCATTATTGGCGTAAATGACATTGTTAATTAACAAGTAGATATGTCATTACACATATGATAATATGTTTGTTGCATCAAATTTTGAAAATATCAAAACTTAATGAATTTAACAGTTATCATTTGGTGATGACAAAAATCTTAAAATCCGAGAAGTACAAAGACTAAAAATGATTAAATTAAAGTACATGAACTAAATTCACAACTTTCGTAAAATAAAAGGACTAATTGCATAATCTAACCTTGCTAATCTCTTTAGAAACTTGATAAGTACGATTTTAATTCCTCTACTATTTTGAATTTTATTAATATATTGAGGTTTCGTAATTACTCTTCCCAATATTGTTATATTCAAGGTTACATTGGTTAATTATTTTGCTTTAATTCAATATAATTCAGTAATTTACTTTTATAATATTATTAATAAATTTCAAATTTATAACACCGATTAGTTGATTCCGTTAAAATGGAACTTAACTTTAGGTCTAAATATGGTTTTAGTCCCTTTAATATGCCGAACTTTGAGATTTAATCTCTCTACCTTAATTTGATATAATTTAATCTATCAAATTTTATAATGTTATTAGTATATTCAAATTGTTAATATCGTTAGTTGTAATGATAAAGTGATTACGTGTACTTTTTTAAAGGACAACATTAAACATGTTAAACTTGATTAACTAAATTTTCACGTGATTTTAATTGTGTGACAGAACAACAACAAAAATAAATTTTCATTAACATAAAAGGGACCAAATTATAGTAAATTAAAGAAAAAAAGGCTAAATCCTAAACTTTAATATAATAGAGAGACTAAAATTATAATAAACCTTAAATTAGTTAGATTCTAATATATACATGTGCCATGGGACTATAAATTAAATTGGTGAATTCTCTCTGCTTTTTTTGAAATTTAGTGATTTTATTTTTATCTCAATAATTTTTTTTTCCTTTTTTTAGATTTAAAATGTAAGTTCAAAAATTTAGTGTGTTAGCCTGACAGTTAGGGTGTTTCGCCACCCCAGATGTGGCTTGAGTTCGAGTCGCGTTAGTTGTGTTGCTGCTAGGGCTCTACCCTCCTCTTGTAATTCACCAAGAAATGTAAGTCCAATTATTAATACTGTTAATTTCTTTTATTAAATTCAGGTTTATTATAATCATAACTTCTTTATTACATAACTATGGAATGATTATATTTTTTATTTTAAAATGTTAACGATTTAACTTAAATTTTAAATTTAAAAATTTTAAAAAATAAATTTCAAATGTAAAAAACTATAAAAACTTAAAAAAGCATATTTTAATCAATTAAATTTATGAATTTATTGAGCAACATTTTCAATCATCTCGTGGCAATAAAAAATACCCAACAATGCAAATCCTACCAACCAAATCAAAATAAATAAATAAAAAATAAAAATAATTTATTTCTTTTGGAACAATTTGGAAATGGTATTCCATGTTGTTCCATTTTGGAATTCCAACTACCGGTCATTGAATTTTGTTTTTATTTAAATAGAAATAATTTTATTTTTCTTTGAGTAAAAATAAATATTTTATATTTAAAATAATAAAAAACGTAAAAATTTATATAAAAATTATTTTTTAAAAAATATATAAAAGTTATTTTCATTTATGGAAAATAAACTTTGAAATTTTATCAAATAATGTTCAAAAACTATAAAATAAAATAAAATTTATCAAAATAAGTAAAATAACTCAAAACCCAAAATTAATATGGAATTAAATTATCATAAATAGTTGAAAAAAACTCAAAAAATATTTTTTTCTCCTATATAAGTGTGACAAATTTTAGTATATATAATTAAAGAAAAAAAATAGCTTCAAGAAGAGAAACAGACTTAAAGGGGGAGAGTCAATGATAGTCCTACTTTTGTTGTTAAGCATGTGCTCACCAAATCTTCATTACTATTTGGAATTATTGAAATTATATATATATATATATATATATATATATTAAAGAGTTAATTGCACTGAAATTTCTAGATTTTAAATTGGTCTCTAAATTTTAAATTATTTTATTTATATCTTCAAATTATCGATACTATATCAATCAGGTTCTTCAATTATTGAAACTGTTAATTTAACTATTAAATGTCACGTAAAATCTTATACGATATAACTTAAAATGAAAATTTAAAGAAAAGTAAAATGTTGTTGCATAACTTTTAAAATTAAAAATTAAAAATAAAATAAAGCATAAGAAAAAGAGAGAGTGAACAATAATTTCTATAAAAGTTTTGAAAACCTCAAAATCAAGATTTTTACAACATACATTTTTCTTTAAAATTTTCATTTTAAATTATATCACATAAGATATAATGTCTCATTTAACGGTTAAATTAATGATTTTAATAATAAAAAAGATATTTTTAATATAACATTGATAGTTTGAGGATGTAATTAGATTCTTTTAATGCTTGAACACCAATTTGGGGATGTTTGGTGCAATTAACTCTTTTGGAAACAAAAACTTAAAAGCTATATGGATCGAGTGGTAATGAATTTGATAATTCATTAACTAAGGCCTCTGATTTGAGTTTTGTGGATAGTGAAAACAATGTTGAGAGAATATTGCTCCCTATTTAAGAGTTTGATCTGATTCAACTTCAAATTTAGTTAGGACCGTGTAACTACAAGATATCGGGTACCCAAACTAAATAAATATATATTTAAAAAGAAATATAAATACAAGAGTTCGATTAAGCGTAAGTTAAGAGTTTAAAAATAAAATATCCTTGGGTCGGGTTAGGCTGGGTTTATGTCGAGCCTATGTATGACATTAGTACACTTTATGTTTGCTTAAACCTAGTTTGACCTGAGATATGAGCCTAAAATTTTATCCAAAACAATCCATATTTGTAAATGACTAACTTATAGCCGTTTTAGGCTTGCCCATATTATTTTTAATTTAATATTTAATATTTTAGATGGTTTTTCTTTTATCAAAATTTCAATTTTAGACAAGTTAACATATTTTTCAATGTTTAAATGGTATTGTATTATAAAATATGATGATTTTTAAATGGACCTAATCCAAGCTTGAAGGCCTACTCGAAAAATAAAAGGATTTAGACAAAAGTACAAGGCTTAAAATATGGGCTTGGGTAAAATATTAAGTCTATTTAAAATATGAGTCGGGCTTAGACTTCAACTTTCAAGATTGTCTAAATTTTAGACAAACTTGTTTACAATATGTAATATCAAGATTAGGCTCATTTAAAATCATCGTATTAACTAAGTTTTGAATTCTCATATTCATCAAGGCTTACTTGCACACCAAGATTCCTCATTCAAGATCCAATTCTTTCGAGTTTACTTCGAGTTGAGTGTTTGGGGGCTCGATTTGATCCAGGACTTCCACATCATTGGGGTTCAAATCATTTTGTGTTTAAGTTATTTAGAGTTTAGATTCATATTAAACATTTTTTGAGGGTCTTTTTTAGTAGACATTCAAAATTCATAGGTATAAATCTTTGTGCATAGTAGGATTAAAACCTGAGCGCTTAAGGTTTCAAGGCTTTAGCTTTTGCCAATATTGTCAAAACTTCATTAATGATTCTTATTGTAATTGTTGATATAGCTAGTCGTAACTTCACAAAAAAAAAAGTGAATTTAAATAATGGATATATGAAAGTCAAGGGCAAATCTAAAGGGCTCTCAAATGGAAAAATTGTATTTTAGTGAATAATTTAATTAATTAATTAATTATAAATATATGATTATTGTTGATACAAAGATATGAAGTAGTGATGCTTTGTGATAGTTCACCCAGAAAGCAAAGAGCTATAGAAAAATGAAATGTGAGTACTCATAGAGGATTGAGATAAAAAAAAAGGGGGGGGGGGGGGGATAAGAGAGTTGAGAATATCAAAGGGAGAGAGTTTATTGGCCTTCTATCTTGATGACTATAAACTTTTAAGGGGTTGTCTCTAATCATTCCTAAGGTGTCATGTGTCACCTATGTATTGGTTTTAGACTTCCTATATTTTAGCCAGCCTATTGATACCTCGTCGTCGTAGATATAGACTGTCTTGTCAAGGGAATATATATATGTGACGTGTGAGATTGTGAGTGGCATATATGATGTACCTCATCCATTTCAGGCATGTAGTCCCAATGGTATAGAGTCACGAGGTCTTGGTCTCGCAAGAGTCTTTAGTTCACAGGGTGATTCTTCTTAGTCAAGGGTGTTAACCTATGAAGTCTCGAGGATGCAAAGTTTGCTCACGAGATATAAGTATAACAATTATAATGACATTTTTTTTATTCCTAAAGAAACTTACATAGCGTCAGGTGTTACACTTTACCTCTATCAACCATTAAAAAAATCAAACAATGTTTGTATGTATGTACGTATGTATGTATTTCTTACAAATATTATTACATTGAAGGCTTTTTTTTTTTGAAAAACCAAGGTATATATCTTTCATATCTGCTTCACGGTCTATGAAGACTAATCCTTTCAGGATTCATAGTTGCCTTTCTCAATAACATTATTTCCAGGACTTGAACACAAATTCTCTCCTTAAAATTGCAATGTGTTTTACCCCTGCATCCAACACTTATTGATAATAGTTTGGTCTATATTAATCCCATCTTAACCAACTACAATGGGTGCAAAGGCAGGTGACAACCGCCTTGCATTCGCTGGTCCTGGTGCCATAGTCGGAGTCGAAGCCAAATTGTTTGCCTCTTTCTTTGAGTCATTGGAAGGCATTAGCCCAATAACCCTAAAGTAGAAACAAAAATCAATTACGATATACTAAATATGAGTAAAGAACATATACATAATATTTCAAGGACGAAGTTAGGGGTAGACAAAAGTCTTGATCCTTTGGTTAAATGAAAAAAATTATAATTTTATCATTATTAAAAAATGATAATTTAAGTCATTTTAACTTTTTTTTTTTATTTCAAAATTTTATAATTTTGTCTCAATCCTTGACATAGAAATTTTTGCTTCACTCTTAAATAGAACAATCAATCCACTTTGGTAGGTTCAACCTTGCTTAGATCAAGCATGGACAATATTTTTTTTTTTAATATTGTGCTAGCTTGACTTGAACTCAAATTAAAGAATAATAATTTTGTATTTAAATTTTATATATTTAATATTTTGTAATATATGAAAAGTAAAAACGGCATCAAGTCGAGTCAATTTCAAGTTTAAACATAGAATTTTTTTGGAATCAAGCCCAATGTTATAATTGGATAAGAGGTCAAATCGGTTAGATATTTAATTTTTGGTTCAACCATATTAAAAATAAAAAATCAATATATTAAAAAATTCAAAAAATATTAAAATAAAAAATCAAATATAAACATAGAAAAAAAAACAATAAAATCTAAAATTTTCATTAAAAATAAACATAATTAAAAAATGATTTTTTATGGTTCTAGCTATTTTTGCCTATTGAGTTTTAGCTCGCTTGGCATTGGCATTGTTGCCAATGTAGGAGAACGTGGGTTCGAGTGCGCTGAAGCACATTATCTTCCTATTTATGGGTTGGGTAGGGGCTATGCTTAATTCTAAGCATTGTCTCAAATAGAGCAAATATGATAAGAACCTATAATGGGATTATTCAAAAAAAAAATCTAGCTATTTTTAGTTATATGTCACCGATTGAATTGACTAAACCTTTCATTCTCTATTCTATCCGTAACCCAACTCGACCCTACTCATGAATAGATTTAATATAGTCTTTACCTGAGCCTGTCTGTGATCCAACCAGTCCATGATGACTTTTTTGGATTATCGGCAGATGGGCCCGGGGCGGCATCAGGGGAAAGTGTATCAACCCATGACTCTGCATTCTCTTTCATGATATTGGCAGCATCTGTTCCGGAGGTTGATAAGGTATCGGCCGCACCTTTGACTTCCGTAGTAACCTTGTTTATATCAGGGGAAAACGTTTGGAACAACGACCCCTTGGCACTCTCAGCTTCATCTTCTGCAGAGCTTAACACGCTTCCGGCGAAGCCATCGAATTGGGTGAATTCTCCTTGGGTTGGAAGGACAAGACCCAAAAAGAATACCACAACCAAAGCAAGCTTCGCCATGGTTTTTGAAAAAAGCTTGAAAAGGAAACAACAAGAAATGTTGAATGGAAGAGTCTCGGTTCAAATGGATGAAAATCGGGCTAACTTTATAGGTTTTTTTTAGGAGGAGGCATTTGTGGCGAGTTCAATGGGCCATTTTTCACTAATTTTTGCTTTCAAATGGCCATACACAACTAAGTCGTTGATAACTTCTCTCTCAAGTAATTTTTGTGTTATTAACTTTATCTTAGAACTCTTACAAATAATATTATACTAAATTTAGGCATTAATGTCAATTATTCTTACAAAAAACTTGGAACATCAAGTTATCTATTTAAGTTCGGAGATTCTTTAAAGGGGATTTGGACAAAAAAAGAAGAGTATATTTGGATACAATAATAGGTCAAACCTAAAATACTAACTCTGGGTTTGGGTCACTATTTTCAGAATCGAATTGGACCGGTTAGTTGAACCAAGAGCTGGCCAGAGTATTGATCTAAAATAAAGGGTTGGACCAATCGATCAGGCAATCGGTATGGATTGGTTAAATTGGGCAATAAAATCGGTCGAACCAGCTTTTTCTATTTTGTAAATATATTTTTAATTTTTATGATTTTATTATTTAATTAATTGAACCAAACAAACCAATCAAATTGAGAATCAATGGTTTAACTGATTTGACCATTGATTCAGATCTGAAAACCTTGATTTGAGTTTTTAGATTTGAGTTTTTCCATAAGATAATGATCCATTTTAAATGGGAGCTTCAAATTTCACACCTTATTCCAAAGTTGTTTGAACCGGCAGTGATGTTAGAACCGGACCAAATTGAACAATTAAATAATTAAATTGAAAATTGGTGATTTGACCGATTGTATATACCGAATATAAAGCAAACTACCATTATCACAGGGGAAGGGGGGGTAGGCAAGGCCCTAGCCCCCAAAATGTTAAAATTTCAATTAAGTTATTTTGAAAACCATAAAAATATAAACAAATATAAGGTGAATTTTTTTTTTGTTGCCCAATATATTCATTGGAGCGAGCCCAATGACTAACCCTTCGCGTCCGGTAGATCCATTAAGGGAGCGTCCGGTAGATTCATTAAGGGAGTAGATGCTAGCCACGAGTTTTCAAGCTACTCAATATCTAGGGTAAAAATGCATTTTAATTCTTATAAAAATATATAATTTAATCGTCAATTTATTTTAACGGTTAACATGGTCAATAACAGAAACCATTAATGGAGGGACTTAATTGATTATTTTAATTAACAAGAGAGACTGAATTAAATGTGAATTTAATATAATGGTTCAATTGATTTTTATTTTTTTTTTACATTTTTAAGGGGTTTTTTTTTATTTTATATGTAAGCCTAAACCAAAATGTTAAAATTGTGAGTTTTTTTCATGTGATGACTGGGTAATTAAGGGTGTTCACCGTCCAGGTGTGGCCTGGGTTCGATTCGCATAAGTCGCGTTTGTTGTTCGGATTTTACCCTGTTATTGTAATTTACCAAAAAAAATTAAGGGTTGTTTTTCATATATTTGTTTTACATTTAATAGTAAACATAGTTAATTTATATTAATTCAATATAATTTTTCATGTTGTTATAAGTGTTATTGAAATTAAATTGGACACAGATCAATTACACTAGAAATCAATCGATTTATTAGTCCAAACGAAGAGGTTGAATAAATCTTTAATGAATTTCTTGGAATAAATAAAAACCGGAAATTGAGAAAAATATGACAATTTAATTGGTTGAATAGTTTTTATATATATATATAATTTTCATGATTTTTCAATTCTTTATTTATTTATTTTTGTACCAACAACCAAACTAAGAACCATCTGACTTGTTCAACCACTGATCCAATTTTTAGCTATAAGAAAAGGGTCAAATTCTACTGTTAGACATTATACTTTGTGTAAGTTGTGGATTTAGTATTTGTACTTTAATTTGATCAATTTTAGTTCTATTCTTTTCAAATTTTGAAATTTTAGTCCTGACTAAATGGTAGCAGTTAAATCTATTTGGTTAAATTATGCTATTAATTTTATTATGCTTAAAGTTATAGATTTAGTCCATGTTCTTCGATTGGATTATTCTTAGTCGCTATATTTTTTTTAATTTTGAAATTTAGGTCATAATGCAAATGATTATCGGCAAATCTATATATTGAATTTTTGTGAGGAATATATGGAAATAACAAGGTGACATAGCATTACATATGCGACAATATGTTGTACACATCAAAATTTGAAAATAACATAACATAATGAATTTAATAGTTATCATTTGGCTAGAACTAGAATTTTCAAATTCTAAAAGTACCAGGGATTGAAAAAGACCAAATTAAAGTACAAGCACTAAATCCACAATTTACACAAAGCATGGTAACAATACTATGGGACTATTGTACCAAGAGTCAGATTGCATTTTGCCTCCCTCTAATAAAGAAATGAGCAAATTAGTCCCTATACGTTAGACCAAAGAACAAATTGGTCATTTATGTTAAAAATTTCATCCATTTGCATTGTTAAAAACTGATGTGGCTGACAGAATAAATAGGCAATAACACATGGCATGCCATATGTATCTCATGTTGATGTATGAAGACCAATTTTGACAACAAAAATGGATGAAAATTTTAATAGAATGATCAATTTACTCTTTGATTTAATGTACAAGGATTAATTTGCTCATTCTTTGAGTAGAGGGGACAAAATCTAATCCAACTCCTAGTACAGGGGCCTACATAGTACTTTTACCCACAAAGTACATGGTCTAATTGCAGAATTTGACCTATGAAAACTATTTTTTTAATAATTAATTTATATGAGATGCTTTTAATAAAATAAAATAAAAACCCTAATAATCTTTCCCCTTTCTTATCAGTCCCTCCACTAAACCCTTCAAATCTTAGCCGTCCATTTCAACACACAACTTTCAGGGCAACCTATGCCTATACCCTTTTTTCTCGGCTAGTTTTCCGTTCTTATTTTCCCGAGAACCAAACAGAGTGGCTCTTCTCGCTTAATCGCTTGCTTCATTTCATCACTGATCGTTTATCTCTCAGGTAATTGCACTGGTATTTTGCTTGATCGTTTCTAAGTTTTTGAGGAATTCGGCATAGGGTTTTTGGTTTCAATTGCTGATTAAATATGAATTTGAAGCATCTAATTTTTAGGAAATCAATCAATCATATATCAAAATTAAGTCCAAAACCAGCTTCTACAATATCAGCCGCAATATCTACTTCCCTCCATCCAATAAGTAGTGTTCAAAGCTCTGCTTATATTAAAAACTCTAAACCCATTTCCCCTTTCATTAGATGTATTCACTTAACCAGAGAAACTAAGCTAAGTTATGCTAGTGTTGAAGCAAATGTTGTGTCCAGTGATTCTGAGGATGAGGATGATGGGACTACGAAAGAGTTCTTATCTCGATTCGTTTGGATAATGAGAGGGAAGTTATCAGAAGTGTATACGGATTGTGATAAGGAGACGATTAATGGCATGCTTTTAGTTATCGTGGAGAAGGTCGTGGAAGAGATGGAGAAAGGCGGTATTCAGCGGATGGTTGGTTCGAAAGTGGCGATGCCATCGCAAGATTTTAGTGAAGATTTATGGAAGACTGTATGGGAAGCGAGTAATATGGTGTTGGAGGATATGGAGAAGGCGAGGAAGAAGGAGAGAATGAAGCAGTTTTTGCAAGCTGAAGAAGTGAAAGAAATGTGTAGGTTCGCTGGTGAAGTTGGGATTCGTGGGGATTTGTTGAGGGAGCTACGGTTTAAATGGGCGAAAGAGAAGATGGAGGAGAATGATTTTTACGAGAGTTTGCAACGTTTTAGGTCCGGAAAGCAAGAGAAGGGTGGGAATGTCTTGAAGGAACAAGCTGTTGCAGCAGAGGATACGCCCGTGGTTGCTTCTCTTCCAAAAAGAAAGGGAAAGATTAAGTATAAGATCTATGGACTGGATTTATCGGATCCTAAGTGGGCTGAAGTGGCTGATAAAATCCATGAGAAAGAGGAAATGCTTTGGCCTCTGGAACCGAAGCCAATATCTGGGAAGTGCAAATTGGTCATGGATAAAATCCTTTCTTTGAAAAAGGAAGATGATCCTTCACAGCTTTTGGCTGAATGGATACAACTTTTGCAACCTACTCGTGTTGACTGGATCACTTTGCTTGATAAATTGGAACAACAAAATCCCGGCATACACTTAAAGGTATAATTTTTCTCTTGTCCACCTCATGATGTCACAATAACTTGCACTATATTTACCTGCTATTGCTTGATTTAAATCCCATGTTATTGATTATTAGTATCGAGTTTTCTTGCCTTGTTTATGTACGTGTGTTCTTCATCCTGTATTATTTCTTCCGAGGTCATGAAAGTATGCTTTTCATTTATAGTTGTATGTTATCGTTCAAACACTCTAGGAGTTGTTTATCCTGTTATTATTTGATTTACATCCCATATTATTGATTACCAGTATTGAGTTTTTCTTGTTCTAGGTAAGATGGTGATATAGTATATCATATATATATGTATGTATGTGCACGTGTTTCATCCCGTTTTATTTCTTCCCGAGGTCATGAAAGTATGTGCTTTTCATCTATAGTTATATGTTTATCGTTCAAACACTCTAGGAGTTGTTTATCCTGTTATTACTTGATTTACATCCCATATTATTGATTATCAGTATGGTGATATATTATATCATATATATGTATGTGAATGTTTTCATCTTGTTTTATTTCTTGCTGAGGTCATGAAAGTATGCTTTTCATTTTTAGTTATACGTTATTGTTCAAACACTCTAGGAGTTGTTTATCTGCTTTATTTAATTGAATGCATGATTCTCTTCTTGTCCTATTTGAATAACACATGTAAGTACGAGTATTTGCATTGTAAAATTTGTTACAGCGGAGCTACAGGTTCTGAACTTGCTATTATGATTTTGAATGTTTATAGGTTATGGAACTGGTTTTGGGTGAAGAGTCTTTCCAAACAAACGTTCGTGACTATACCAAACTGATCGATGCCTATGCTAAAGAGGATCGTGTAGAAGACGTTGAGAGGATCCTTAGGAAGATGGTTGAAAATGGTATAATGCCTGATAGTTTAACTATCACGGTTCTTGTTCACATGTATAGCAAGGTAGGGAACGTTGCCCGTGCTAATGATGCATTTGAAAGCTTGAGGAACTATGGCTTCCAACCGGACACAAAGATCTACAACTCAATGATGATGGCATATATCAATGCTGGTGAACCTCGACAGGGCGAGCAATTACTAAGAGAGATGGAAACAAGAGACATCAAACCCTCGGAGGAGATTTACATGGCATTGCTTCGGTCTTATTCTCGTAGAGGTGATGCTGTTGCAGCTGGACGAATTGCGAACAGCATGCAATTTGCAGGATTTCAACACAATTTGGAGTATTTTGCATTGCTCGTGGAGGCATACGGGCAAGCCGGTGACTATGATCAAGCCAGGAGCAATTTTGACAACATGATAAAACTCGGACATAAACCGGATGACAAGTGTACCGCTAACATGATTGCTGCTTATGAGAAGAAAAATTTGTTAGATAAGGCCTTAAACCTTCTAATGGAGCTAGAGAAGGACGGTTTTGAACCCGGCATAGAAACATATACCGTTCTTGTGGATTGGTTGGGTAGATTGCAGCTGGTTGACGAAACCGAAAAGTTACTAGACAAGATTGCGGAACTAGGCGAAGTTCCTCCTTTAAAGGTTCACGTAAGCCTCTGTGATATGTACTCGAGGGCTAAATCCGAGAAAAAAGCTCTTCAAGCTGTTGGAGTTTTGGAAGCTAGGAAAGATGAACTAGGTCCCAATGAGTTCGAGAGAATTATAACCGCACTTTGTGCAGGTGGATTCGTGCAAGATGCTCAAAGGATACTTCAATTGATGGAAGCTAAGGGCTTTGCTGCATCAGAACAAGTGAAATTCTCCCTATCGGCATCTCAGGTTTTCAGCCAGAAAAGACCCAAGAAATAACCTACTCGTTTAAAACCTGGTATGCTGCTATGATGTTTTTTTTTAATTGTCAGCCTAATTTTCTTTTGAGACCTTGAACATGGTTTTCATTTTTGATTATTGGTTGAACCATTGCAATGTTCATTTCAAGCATAAATTAGTTCTCTTATTATTAACATCCGAAATTTCATACAGTAGAAGAATCAAATTATGTCAATTATATGCAATTTTCGGTTTTATTGAACTACAATTGCATTGCATTGAAATGAAAGAAGACATCTATATTGTAGAAATGTATTTGTTCTAGTAGTATTCCCCTTTAATGAAGTCATTGAGTCGTCTCAATTCACCATTTTGTTGTTCCACCACAGCTCGTACAACGTCTACTATCGAAACCATGCCGACAATTCTCCCATCTATCACCGGAACATGTCGTATGTGATTGTCTGAGGGATCGTTATAAAGGATGGTTGATGTTATAAAATTCAAAGGGAAAAACTATGAGTTTTGAGATTCTTAAAACACTCTGGCAATGAATAAACTAAGTTTACCTGTCATGAGTTGCATTGCTTGAAGAATGCTTGTATCAGATTTCACTGTGATTAATTTGTTCTGTTTCATAAAGGACAGGTTTTAATTGTAGCAAGAACATAAATAAATAAAAGGGATTAATATGCTACTTGAGTTTTTTTTTTCTAATTTGATACATAAATTCGGCTTTAATGTTTAATTTAATATCCAGATCAAATGTTTGATATGTATGCTCTACTAAAAAAAACATAAGTACTTAATTGGGATTGAAAAAAAGTTTAGGTACCAAATTAGACATTAAATGTAAAAAAAAATCAAGTAAAAACATTGAACCTCTACTCTAGTATGAAATTGGGGAAAAAAGTTTAGATATTAAATTAAATATTGAAATTAAATTCTGGTATCAAAAAATGTTTGGATAGAGAGAAAATACCTCATCTGTCATGATTTCCCCCACTCTTGTGTATTTTGGTGATCTCCCTTGCCCAATGATCTTTCTCAAGTAGTCTAAGGGAGAAAAAAAAAAAAAGGCTAAAAAGTTAGAAAATTTTATTTATAAACTCCTTGTGATGATTGAAACTTGCATGTTTATTGATTACTCGTGAATAAATATTGGATCATTAACAACATAATTGGTCAATGGTCAAGAGTAGACAGTGAGAACCGAGAACCTTGTGTAAGGATTGAGATAGTATTATAAAGTTTTGAGAGAGACTCCAAAGTTAAAGTTAAAATTTATATTTAAAAGGTCTTAAAAATAAATAATTAATTTTTAGGAAGGGTGAATAACCAGTTTTCCATTTGCCCAAAGGGCTCAAATTAAATTATTAATATTTGAAAGGGAATAAAAATAAAATTTTCTCGAGGGGTTTACCCCTAGTTTCATCCTTAAATAGACTTATCAATTATAATCCGAATATAAAAACTCAATTCACATAACTCGAATCTAGATTTTAAAAAAAAAAAAAACATACAACTCGATCATGAATTGATTCAAACCCCCAAATTGACTTAAATTTGAAATAGCCTAAAAATAACCCAACTCAAAAAAATTGAAGCGTCACACACAAATGACCCAAATCCAAAATGACTTGTACTCAAAATAACCAGAAACTGAAAATGACCCGAACCAAAATGAACAAAAAATTTTAAAACTCAAATTCACCCGACCTAAAGACCTATCCATTCCTTCTAATTGACAGGTTTAGTCTAAAATCTAGATGGTGAGCAAAAAAATATAAATGTTACATATTTCTTTTACCTCTTTCTGTGATGATCCCTGCAATATGTAGTTGATCTCCTGGTTTTAACACCACCAATGACCCAATGTTATGTTGTGCCATCTGCAAAATTTCCCTTGTGTCATTTTAATAACAAATATTCTCCAGACCAAACCAAACCAAACCAAACCAGACCAGATAATCACAGTTAAATTGTTGTATGATACTTGCATTCTTCATGGCATCATCGACATTGTCGTTGACCCGACACCAAAGCCAAGACCCGACGTTTTCTTCGCCTTTAGTGATCAATACATCTGCTACTGTAATGTTTTCTAATCCCTTTTCCTCTGTTTCCACGGAACCGGTACGCGAGAACATGTTTTTCCGGTTATGTCCTCCCGAATTTCTTAGAATTGCCAGCTTGATTCTTTCCTGCCAGCAAGTTCTTAGTCCTTGGATCAATCCTTGCATTATGTTGGCACTGTAAATCAAAGATCAGATACAAATATATGTGTCTATATATATATACACATTTTTAGAAGTGTATGTATAGGTTTTACATTATAATGCAGAGTTGTATATACCTTAGAAAAGCAGCTCCTTGGACAATTGACAATGAAGCAAACTAGAATATTGTTTTGATCCACTTGTCTTAAAATTTATATTTAGAGAAAGGGAATACATTACTTGATTAACAAGACAAAATAAAAGGAAAACTTTTGGTCTGCTATTATTCATTTTGTCTTTTTGAGAAGGTTCCTTTCCTTGCCTCAACCAGAAAGCTAACAATTGTTTCCATGGATTAGAGAGATGGAATAAAGTATGAAAACCAAAATATAGTATGAATCTCTTGGCTTTGTTTACATTAAGTTATAATTAGGGTTAATATAATTTTTGGCTCTTGAACTTGGCAATTAAGCTCACTTGGTATTTGTACTTTTTTTTGTCCATTTTGGTAAGTGAATTTAACAACTAGGTCCATTTTGGTCATTGAACTTAGAAAAATGTAAAAGTTCGATGATGTGGCACCTAAAAGAAGTGGACCTAACACGATCTCAGAGAGTCATATAATCAAACTTTAAAATTTTTCCAAGTTCAGGATAAAAATGGACTTAGTTGTAAGTTCAGGTACCAAAGTGGACTAATAAAAAGTACAAGTATCAAAGTGAAAATAATTACCAAGTTCATGGGGCAAAAGTTGCATTAACCCTTATAATTATTAGGTCAAATCATGGTTTTAATCCTTCTACAACGCTGAAATTTGAGATTTAATCTTTTTAATTTGACATAATTTGGACCCTCCACTGTTATAATGTTATAACATTGTTAAAAGTTACCATTAAAATGATGATGAGGATTTTGTTGTTAATAAATTTCTTATGGTAAAGATAGCTCAGATAACTTTCTTATGGTAAAAATCCACGTCACTATTATTAACAATGTTATCAATTTGGACCTATTAATAACATTATAATAGTAGAGGGGCCAAATTATGTCATTGAAAGGGTTAAATCTCAAATTTCAGCATAGTATAAGGACTGAAACCATAATTAGACCCACATGACTCACGTGGGTGGAACTTGTAAGTACGGTTTATGCATTTAAGAAAAGAATAACAGAGACATGGAATGTAAGTAACTATGAAGGCAATAATGAGAAAACACTAGATGCTATCCCTACTAGACAAGACAAGATAAAAAAGCTTACCTTAAGAATCCAGAATATTGCATGAAATGGTTTGTCCTTTTGGAGAAGCAAGAAGAAAGCCGTGTTCCAAAGGCATCATCAGACTTTGAACCTATACATGCATACCAGACATCAGATGTCAGTTATATCATTGGCAAACACCGCCCGTCTCGATTTTCAATCGTTGTTTTCTTGTCTTCTTTTTTCTGTTTTCTCGTTGTCATATATGGCAGAACGGAGGCAACTTTTTCGTTTCCGACTCCCGTGGCTGTCAGCTGCAGCCACTCCACGTCCTACAGCTCAAACTGAAGTTCCTTCCCAACCAAGCACTACGACATCTATCCAACAGCCACCATTTTGGCCTCCAGGGATCGCACCAGTACAGACTGCTCCTATGCAGGCTCGAGTGCCAGGACAAAAGACAGAACCTCAGCCAGATGCAACATCACGTCCAGCTACTTCACGGCCAACATCAACGCCTCGACATAAAATCAGAGGTTCTTCAGTTCCACCATCAGCATCTCGTAGAGTAACAGACAAGCAAGGGATGTCTCGGCCAGTATCAGCATCTCATGGAACAGTTCAAACTCAGGCTACCTCTCAAACGCGGTCACCAGCAAGGGCTATCTCTGTGCCCCCATCTCCATCTCGCATGGTTTCTCAGCCTCAATCAATAGCGCAGGCAGTCTCCAAGCAACAATCTTCATCCCGTTTGGCCTCTCAGCCAGCAGGCCAAACATCTCCACAGCCCTCTTCTCCATCACTTCGAGACGTGTCTGCTCCAAAAGATTCTCCAACAGCTATACAAGAAAGGTCCCAACCTCCAAGTTCTACTCAACCCCCACCATCTGCCTCTCATCAACAGACTCAACCATTTGGTGTTGCAGAAATTGCACCAATTACTGGCACAACTATGGAAACACCTTCAGCACCACTAAAGACAAAGGAAAGAGTGGAAAGGAAGAAGGTTCAAGAAGAACACGGGAAAGCAACAGCAGAGGGTTCAACTCATGAAGAGCCAAAGCAGGGAACAATTACTAAACTCCTTGCTGCAGCAACAGATGCTGGGACAAAAACCAAAGAGCAGTTAATGGCTGCTCTGGAAACAGGAAAACGACACCAGCAGAAGCAAGATGATATGGAAATAAAGAAGACATTGAAAACCTCAAGCAATGATGAAAAACAAATCAAAACCGTCAGTTCAGCATATCCAAGAAACTGGAGCATACCAAGTAAAGCTCATGAAAAGCATGTCTCTTCAAATTGGGAACAAGTTCCCCTCCAGAACGAGATCCGAGAAGATGTTTGTAAGTTTGTTCATAAGCTCACCACAGAGCAACTGGAGCTACCGACAGATGAAAAATCAATCAGTGTCGTAACACTAGCAGGAGAAAATAGAGGGGCATCTTTTCACTTAGGTTCAGAATCAAGCAAAAAGGAGGGATTAGTTCATATTCACCGGGGTTATAAGATCAACCCGGATGACAGCCCTGATGCTACCACTGATGGAGAAGAAAGCTCCAGGGGAAGGAAGCCTAAGGATTCAGTAACCAAAGAAAATCCAGCATCAACAGCATATGCCAATAATAACATACAAAGCATTAATAATTCAATTGTGTGTGAAAGTTCTGTGAATGCAAGAAATCCAGGTGTTTATCTGGAACTTATACACAATTTAGCAGAACCAACCAAGTCTAAAGCAAAGGAAGAGCATACCGAGCCAGGCAAGACTAGATTTAATATCACACCAGCAGAGAAGCGTACATATGAACCTACGGTACGAAGAAGATGCCTCAGAGGGCTTTTTGCAGAATCAAGTGACTCGGACCCTGGTAATCCCGAAAAGCCTCGACGACACGGTTGTCGCTTCAACTGTGGGGGGAAGAACAAACAAAAGGAGATGGAGGATCTCTGACCATATAAATCGCAACTTTGTAAGAATTACCTGCCAGTTTGCAGACAGCATATGCAAACAAGATATAGAGAATGATAACTATACATTGATAATAATGATGCCATATTGTCCACAGCCAAGCTCCAGATCCATAACCTTTTGTAATTTCATGATATATTGTTATGTAAAGCAAAATGCATTTTGTACTGCAATCTGCAAGTAAATACCAAGAGGGAGAAAATTTCCTCAGATATTTTTCATGACAGTAAATATAAAAGCTGCAGCATGTGATAAAGTATGAGGTAATAGGGGGAGTCTGGTAAGTGCCTTCCAAATATATATATATATATATATAGATACTAAACTTGGCATTACAGAAGCATGTAGATTGCAGAGTAATGAAGGCAGTTGCCGGTGAAATGGCTAGCCTAACGTACATCCAAGGAAAATATTTACAAATTACAACCAAAATATAATGAAACCTAGCATAATCATGCCAGTAGAGGGAACAAGAGAATTGTTATTCACATACTGGTTTTGTATCAAAGCTGCTTAAGCAGATTGCAAATGCTTGGAAGGCAGAGAGTGGATAACAATAATCCATGGTGAAAATGTCCTTGCCAATCTTCCCAAATTGCAGAATCACGTTTTCTTGTTCAGTTATTGTAACATTTTCACTAGGCTCCACAGCAGCCACCAACTGGAAATTCTTAACGGAAGCCACTGTAACTCGTCCTTTAAAATTTAAGCACCAACACTGCAACTGCTCATGCCATCTAGGAGCTTTATTTTTCAAGACTAAGGGTACATTTTGCATTGATCTCGAAGTGGACCCAACTTGTGGCCTTCTTCCTGCTGAATCTAACAAGGGAGAAGAATGCTCATCAAGGCAATTTGTAAATGCCGTAGGTGTAGGAGCAGTTCCTCCTTCTTCAATGGCGGAGACGGGGATCGAGTTCATGATACACTGCATTCTCCTTGGACCTCTAGTGCGAAGAATATTGAGGTCATAAGATATTTTGGCAGTGTTATAGTTACTCGTAGTTACCCTTGGAGCCACCTTCCCTGGATGAGTTTTTCGACACGATTCGCAGCTGGAGGAGACCGTAGAATCTCTTGAAGGTTGACTGTCGAAAATGTTGAACTTGGTCCCCAGGAAATTAGACCTGTTAAAGCTTCACACTTAAATTCCACAAAAGAAGGAACCAACCAATCCTTAAGAAAGTAACAGTTCAACATATCTAAAAGCTTACCTGAGTTTTCCAACATACTTGTTGCTTGATCTAGAGAAATCATCCCCAACTAAAGATATAACAAAATCAGTACCAGTGGCCCTTCTGACCCTTTTTGCTGCTAGTAACAGTTTACTCAACTCCCCTGACAAAGCTTTAAATTCATAACATACTAATAAATATCAGTTATATGAACATAATACTAAGCTGAAACACAGTTTTAAGAATTTGAGGTAAGCCAACTCTTTTAGGAGAAGTCTTCTAAGTATCATCCGTCAAGCAGCCAATTAGACCCTCAACAATGTCAAGGTAGCTCAAGTGGTACCGTACTTGCAAGTATGTGGATTATAAGCTTTAGGTTGATGGATCGAGTCCCCCAAACGTAGGTGATTTCCATAATTATTGTTATGCGCTATACCAACATCTCTCCTCTGAGCATTGCAAGTCGTATCTACACTGAGGTGCTCTCCCTCCATGAACATACACAGCTCTCGACAGAGGTGGGAGACAAAATCCCGACACAGGACAATACCTTGACATTGTTGGGGTTCAACCCACTGCTTAGTGGACAACAGTCAAGACTTCTCCCTAAGGAGTCTCCCCCTCAACAAGAATCAGAACATACATTTTCACCCAAAAAAATAGAAAAATTACCAGGACTGAGACCCATATACAATCGAAATGTTGAAGTTGCTCTCTCCCTTCTAATAAAGCATTGAATCGGCGTATCCCTTGGTCCAGGCTTTAAAAAAAGACACCCGATTTTTTCAATCATAGATAGCAAAAAAAAAAAAAAAAAAATAAGAAGGTAAAAATATATCAAATTTTACCTGCTTTAAAGATATTGGGAAAGTTAAGAAGCCACAAAGCTCAGGTGTTTTAACAATGTCTTTAGTAATTTCCCTCCATGAACGGCAAACTGAAGCACAAGCAACCACATCTCTCCTTCCAGGCCAACATTGTTCCCTTTGTTCTACTCTTTCAATTATATCTAAGAGTAATTCCGGTGGCAAATTTGCCCATTGCCGTTGTTCGATTTGTACAGTTGAAGAACCAGGTGAGCCAGGTGAAGAAGAGAAAGAAGCTTCTGGAGTAATATGAGCTTGACCTCGACGAAGCCTATGTCTCTTCCTTGAACTTTTATTTGATATATTCCCAATCTCCCATACAAAGCTTGTAAATGACATTTTCAAAGCTAAATTGAAATAATAGGGTCCTAAATTGTCAAAAAAAGAAAGAAAAGAGAGAAACCTTCGATACAGAAACAAAAAATTCTTCGAAAAAAGGGAAAAATATATCAAAATTTACAAAACGGAGAGACAAATTCATCGGAAAACTCGAAACGACGAGATTGAAAATGAGATGTAACACAATTTACAATCACATGAAAGAGAGAATCTCAATCTAATAATTTTACTGTTTTTTGAAACGATTAGACCAGTGGTTTGGTTGTTCGTTGTTTTCTTTTATTCTTTTCTCTAGCTCCGCCTCTCTCCATCTTCGCCGTCTCCGTCGTTACCGCCGCCGCAAGTTGCTCTGCGATTGTGAGGATTACCACATAATGAAGGTTCTGCTTTTTTGCTTTTCTCTTTCAGTTTCTCTTTGATTATAATTTAAACAAAACCGGGTTTTTTGTTTTATTGTTAATTTTCCGTTAATTTTAATTGGCGGGCTTTTTATGTGTTGGTTAACTGTTTGAAATATATATATTATTAAATGTTTAAAATATAATTTATATTAATACTTATATATTTTATAATTAAATTTAAAATTATTTTTATAATTTAATATTAATTCAGGTTAATTGAAATTCACCAAAAGTGTTAGTTTTTTTAAACTAATCTCAATATCAGTTGATTAATAATAAGTTTATGTTTTAATCATTTAACTTTAAAAAGTTATAAAATGGTCACTAAATTAATTTAAAAGTTTTCATTTAAATCATGAAACTATTAAAACCGCAACCGCATGACCTTTTATGTTTGCATCGTCTGCACCAATCGAAAACTCCCATTCCTTTTCTTTTCTACAATTCAATTATTTTCATGAAATAGTTTTGGACATCATGAATCTGCGAACTAAAATCTATACAACTTTTTTCTTTAATCTCCGACACTAAACGTTAGATCGACTTGGATCTAAGGCATGTTCTTCTACTTGTCGATGGGTACTGATCCACCGTATCAATCATCAATTCATCGTTTGAAGCTCATTAGTCAAACATTAAAAAAAAAAAACTTAACAACCCAGTGACTTAAATAAAAACTTTTCAATAATTCGGTGATCATTTTGCACATACCAATCGAATTTAAGTCAATTAATTTGAGTTTTGAGATTTTCAAGTCATCTTTGTTCAAATCGTTTTGGATCCGGATCATTCTAGTATGTTAGTTAAGTTTATATGTCGGGTTATTTTATGTTTTATCATTTAAGTTAAAAATTCGGATTCGGATCATTTCAGGTTCAAGTCTTGTAATTCAGACTTGACATCGAAATTCAATTCACGTCATTCTAAATTTGAATCATTTTAAGTTCGAATCATTATCAATTGAAATTGTTGATTTTTTTTATTTTTTTATGATGAGATGAAATTAAATCATGTAGGGATTAATGCGAGGATCCCAACATTAGTGGGTCCACTCACCAACCGGCGAAACCTAGAGGAGACCCTTGACCTGACAGCCGAAAACTGCTGGTAGTGCTTTAAAATAGTAGTATTATTCAGTATCTTTCATGGGACTTTTTTTTTTAATATGAATTTATGGGCTTAATAAAGTTGGGGGCAAGAAAAAGATTTCAAAAGCTTAATGTGGGGTTTAGATTGTGGTGAATGCTAGCTACAAATTGGATTCTGCATCGCCCCGACTCCCTTAAAAGGTAAAATTGCTATTTAGGCTCTTGAAATCTTTTTAAAATTTTAACTTGGTAAAGGTAAAATTGCACTTTGGCCCCCCTAAAATTATAAAAATTTGATTTAATCTTTTACAAATTAGAAAGATATAAACTATAAAAAATTAAAATTTCATCCGGCCCCCCTAAAAAATTATCCTTACTTCGTCCCTGATTCTGCATATAATTTGATGGAATATGAAACTCAAAGTGCTCTTCCATGGCCACCAAAATAATTCCCCCACCTAAACTATCATCGAGTTCTTACTTTTTTATATTAGAAATTAAATTGTATTTTGTTCCCTTTATTTAAAAAATTGGTAAATTAATCTTTGTACGTTAAATCAAAGAGTGAATTGATCTTTCTGTTAAAAATTCAATCCATTTAAAAATTGGTCAATGTACGTCAATACAAGGTACATGTGGCACGCCAAGTGTAACTGTTTGATTATTCCGTTAGTCACGCCAGTTTTTAACGGTAGAAATGGAAGAAATTTGTAATAGAAAGGACAGATTTACTCTTTGATTTAACGTATACGGACTAATTTACTCATTTTTTAGTAAAGAAAATGTAATTCGATTCTCAATATAAGAACCTCCATAATACTTTTATCTAGTTTGAATGAATTTGAGCTAATCACTATCGGCACATGCCTTTAAATTTTTCAAAAAGAATTGTGAGGATTAAGGAGCATTTTTTTAAATTGAAAAGTTTTAATTGACAACTTCTCAAGGACTTGATGAAAAATTTCTAAATTGGGGAATTGAGGGCACAAGGCTCCCATAGATTAGGTTAATTCAAATTAGGTCGAATCGAAATTTTAAAATTTTATGATCTTTTGAGGTTAAAAGGTCGTATCTTTCAAGTCTAAATTATTTGAATTTGAGAGTTAGGTTTTCTGGTCGAATCAGAATTCAATGAGTTTGAACTATTGATTTTTTTATGATCAAATCAGGATAAGTTGAATTTTCGTTTAAATTAATCGAATCGAATGTTCAAGTTTGGGTCCGGACAATTTCAAGCTAATTAAAGTGCTAACTTCTGTGCCTATCTGTTTGTATTGTAAAATAAGGAAAAAATGGAAAAGGAAATTGATTGCTTTAGTTGTGAACTTTCTAGTATTGGGATATAAGAACATATAAATGCAGACAAGCTTTACAATGAGGTCAAGTAGAAGCAAAGCAAAGCAAAAAAAAAAAAGAAAAGGGTTAAATTACACACTTAGTCATTCAATTGTTAACAAGTTTTTGTTTCCGTCACTCAACTCTAATATTTTTCGATTTACTAACGTTACCGGCATTTGATAATTTGGTTATTTCTTTGTTAAATCATTAACATAATGCTGACGTATCCTTATTTATTGGCATACTAACAAAGTTAGCTATCCAATGTTTACAAATTCTATCAATTTGATCCGAATTCTAAAAAAATCAATAAATTTAAGCCTCAATTTTACATATCTTAATAATTTAATCCTTATTTTAAAACATTCATAAAATATATTTATATTTATATTTTTCAATAAAAAGTATTTAAATTTTAAAAAAATGGCATGAAGTGAAATATGGAGCCCTTTTTTTACCCCCATCATGCATGATGTGTATGGTATTGCCATTTTGGTTGAATTATTAATAATAAATTTAGTTTTTTAATGTTTATAAATTTTATTAATTTAGTCTTAATTCTAACAAAATTAATAAATTTAACTCTCAATTTTATAAAACTATTAATTTAGTCCCTATTTTAAAAAAATCAAAACAAAATAGATAATATTTTAAAAAATAAGTGAGATGTGGAGCCCTTTTTTTCATGCAAGAAGTGTATGGCATTACCATTTTGGATGAAAATAAATAATCTTTTTTTGCAAGTTGGAAGTTTGCCAAACAAGTAGGGATGGCCACAAGGACATAAACTTGATAAGACTTGGATAAGATTTGGGTGTTTGGGGCAACTATTAGTCTCCCATTGCAAATAAAAATGCAAATTTATGATGAAAATTTTTTGGTATGTCAACCAAATTATAGTCCCTACTTTACCTAATGTGTTTTGATTACAAAAGTCACTTACTTTTATTTTCAAAATTAGTGTTTGTGTCAACTTCACGAGCATAAATTAGTATTGTCTTCTTTGAATGTTCATCGTCTTTTCAAAGTTAAAGCATAGCTCTTCAAACTCGAGCTCATGAATTCTTCATATAGGAGTCCATTTCCCGAAAGTCATAAAGACATATTTACTCTTTAATATTTATTCATTTTGTCATTAAAGTTTTAATTTTTTTGGGGGATCACTTTGGTCCTTAGCTTTCAAAGTTTAGTCAAAACTCTTTATTTTGGATGGAAAAGTTGATTGCACTATTAAAATTTTAATATTATTGACGTGGCTGTTGTGGGGCAAACTACATGTATTTTACTTTTGACATGGATAATTTTTTTAAAAAAAGTTGTTAATTAAGAGTAAAATGTTAGAGGCTAAATAGAGTGAATGCAAAGGGCCAAGCAGGTGCACTCCCCCTAAAAATGGAAAATTACATTTTAACCCCTTAAAATCATTAAATTATAAATTTATATATGGTAAAATTGCACTTTGACGCCTCAAAATGAAAAAAAAAAAAAACTACGTTTAATCTTTTCTAAAAATGACGAAATCATAAACTAATATATGATAAAATTATATTTTGACTCTCAAAAATTTATAATTCAATTTCAACCCTCTTAAAGAATTTTCTAGATTCACCCATAGAGTTAAATTTATCATTATATTTTTTTCGTAATGGTTTATAAAACTTCAAGAGAATCTGTGCGCGGTACTCAAAGAGAATAATACCGACCCGTATTCGTGTTGTCGATGTGGAGAAATTTCATGAAGGTCATTGTTTTGGCTTTCCTTTGATGGTGATTAAAGAACAAAAGAGAAAAAAAAAAGAAAAAAAGAAAGAGCAAAATATACATACATACACACACATACATACATATAGAATATTGTAACAAATGGTTGGAACTATTTTGTTGTTGCTTCAATAGCTTGTAGTGAGGCTAAATAATGTAAAATGGGGGATTAATTGGTACTGTTTTAAGACAGAGTGGGTGAAAAAGATAAGGCAGAAGTTTATGCTACAAGAAAGAACCAAATTAAAACAAAGTTAGGAGTTGCTTGTATCCTACCCTTATGGATAATCAATAATGTAGATAGGGACTGTTTAATTAAATATTTCCATTACTTTTTTTTTTTATCCCTTTGAAACCTTTTTGTCGAGACTAAGGCTAAAGTCTAGACCTGTTTATGGATCGGGAAATTTAATTATTTTTTTTAAAATTGAGTTTGAGTTTATATTTTTCAACCTTGGCTCGTTTTACTATTCAGAAATAATATAAATATAAAAAATAATTTTGGTTAGAATATACCGTATGTTCTTCTTTCAAAATTTTGAATTTATTTTTTTTACTTTTATTTTTAAGAATTTAATCGCTCTAATTTTTAAATTTAAAAATTCAAGTCTAATTGTTAATATTTAACATTTTATTCTTATATTTTGAAATTAAAAAAATTGTTAATAGTTAATAGCTATGTAACTAAAAAACTAAGTTGTAATGAACCTAAATTTAACAAAAATAATTTTAACAGTGTTAACAATAATACTTGAATTTTGAAATCTAAAAAGTAAGGGACCGATTTCTTAAATATAAAAGTATAGAGATTAAATTTTAAATTTGAGAAGAATAGAAATAAGGACTGATCACATATTTTTACTATTTTCAAAATAGTTCAAAATTTAAATTTAAACTTAATTTCTTTTTAAACTTAGATCTTGACCCAACGCATGAACACTATTTCGGAACATTTCAACTATCTAAAACATTTGTTTTTGGGCCTGCAACATATCAGTGTCTCAAGGTTCTAAATAGGAGCCTAATTCCCTTGTATGGGCTCAATTAAGAATTTTATATAGGGTAAAATAAGTAGAGGTGACTCAATTATAGTTTTTATTTTTGTTTTTGGTCATCTAATTATAAAAAATTATAAAATGATCATTTAACTATTAGTAAATTTCTTTTTTGGTCACCCAACCATAATAAGCTACAAAATGATCGATCAGCTATTCAATTTTATCTTTTTTGGTCACCAGGCTAATATAAAAATGAAAACACTAAAACATTCAATGAAGTTGGGTGACCAGGAAAGATAAAATTGAATAGTCGAACGATCATTTTGTAACTTTTCATAATGAGTGACCAAAAAAGAAATTTATTATTAGTTAAATGACCATTTTATAACTTTTCATAGTTGGATGACTGAAAAAAGAGAAAAAAGCATAGTTGGGTGACTACTAATGTCGTTAACTCTTTTATATATTGCAAAAAGAAAAATAATGACTAGGTAATTTTTAGGGATAAAATAACATTTAATCTCTTAACTTATAATTTTTTTCCATTTTGGTCTTGAATTATTTTGTTCATATTAGTCTCGAAACTTGATAGTTCTTTCAAATTTATCCAAATTTAATCATTAAATCTAAATTTCATTGAGTTATGATAATATTTGTGTCAGATTATCACTTGAATTTTAAAAATAAATTAAAGATCAAATTAACAAAAAAAATACCAAATTTAAAGAGTAAATGTTGCATTATCAAAATATCTTCAAATAAAACACCCAACAGGATGCACTATCCTCACTATTAAAAACAATACCATCATATTATTATAAATTTAGCCATTTTATCCGAGTTGAATCAATTAGAGTTAAAATTCAATTTGATCTTATTTAGAATAAGAAAATTAAAAAGTCTCAACCTAAATTAACACAAATTCGAATAAATTCAATTTAAAGTAACCACAACTCGAAATGATTAAAATCCATAATAAAAAATTATATCTCGAACTTGAAATGATCCAAACCCGCAATGACCCAATTGAAAATCCCATTTATCAAATCCAAACCTAAATTGATCAGATCGAAATTGACCAGATCGAAATTCATCTTAGCCGTCCAATTGATTGGTGTGCATCAAATACATAAATAATCACTTTATTGACGCAATAACTAATAAACTAGCTTCAACCTCAAGTTATGACATCTTCATAAACTCCATGAAATCTAGGTTTGAATTATCCTTGTAAAAAGAAAAAAACACTAATAAACTAGCCTTAATTATATGCTATGGAACAGAAGACAAACCTTGCACTTGCAGCTATTTTAGTTCAACCCTTATCACCTCGGGCTCCAACAAGAAGATCCCTGGTTGTTCAAAGCCCATGGCCTGGATGGTCTCTGATTAACAACATAATATTATATAAATAACATACATATACACACACATGTGTGTGTATATATATATATATATATATATTGAAAACTTGATTGGAATCATTAGTTAGAACTAACAAATCATCTGTTAGCATCCTCAACTAACCTTATTCTTCCAAACTTAGACAATTCACACTAGGACAAAAATCAAGCTCGGCAGCCCCCTATGTATGAAGCTGTCAATGTCAAACATATCGTCTTTTTCCAAAAAAAAAAAAAAAAAAAAAACCAGCAATCATACAGTATGTTTTTCAATATCATAAAATAAATTGTGTCATTTTCAAGAGACAACAAGCCAAAGTCTAAAATTTGTGAACTAGTCCAAAGTCTAACATAACAAATCATTCAATAAACTCAAGGTTTTGATTTTCATTAACCTACTCTACCCAATAATTTTGTTTTTTTTTGTATACAGAGTCAATATATCTGAAAATATTTGCTTTCTCTGATTATTTTTTACAATAATGA
Source organism: Gossypium sturtianum (assembly GCA_025698515.1). NCBI lineage: Eukaryota > Viridiplantae > Streptophyta > Magnoliopsida > Malvales > Malvaceae > Gossypium > Gossypium sturtianum. Next base: position 162,298,514 of record CM046948.1, read on the forward strand.
CGTAACAAATTTAAACCGGTAAGAGTACCATGAAGTTCCTAGTAGTCAAATTGTATTTTGCCTTTTTTACTTAAAAATAAATAAATTAGTCCATATACGTTAGAATTAAGAGCAAACTACTCTCTTTTGTTAAAAATTTCATCCATTTTTACTGTTAAAAACTGGCATGACTGACGGAATAACTAGACAGTTACACGTGGCACGCCACATGTACCTCATTCTAGTGTACAGGAATCATTTTTTAATAATAGAAATGAATGAAATTTTTAACAGAAGAACTAATTTGTACTTTAATCTAACCTACATAGACTAATTTGTCCATTTTTTTAGTAGAGGGGGCAAAATGCAATTTTGACTTCTAGTACAAGGGCCTCCATGCTACTTTTACCACTTAAACCTGATGACGGTGGAATTGAAACATACAGTTTCATTGAAGGTTTATCATTGAATTTAGCTGACACTGATCAGCAACCCCATTGCTTTTTGAAAGACTTTGCTGGCTAAGCTTTCAAGTTCTTGAAACCAGCTCCAGTTATGGTGTTCAGTTGTTGTGGATGTTGTTGCTGCCTCCATTTGAGCTGAAGATATGCTTGCATTGCTTACTTGTTCCACTTCATATCCAATCATTCTCCTATCTTTTATTCCCACATTTTTCTGACCTGCAAAAGGCAAAGGAAAGCTAAAACAATTCAAACATAATATTCAGACATGAAATACTAAAAGAAGTGAAGATTTTTTAAGCTCTTACCATTCATTTCCAACAAGGGTTTGGAAGATTCTGACCAGAGAACAAGGGTTGGGGTGATTATTGTAAGAAATGCCCAAAAGAAGAATATCACAACAAAGGTTCTATCACCCATTTTTCTTTTCCTACGGAATATTGTTGGAGAGCTTTAATGTAAGGTTTTTTTCAGAGAGGGCTAGCTAGGGGAAGTGACAGACACAAAAAACCTTCAACAATTAGCTGGCCATGTTTAATGAACAATGCTATTATAAAACTTAATACTCAAATTGTAATATTCTTTTCCTTAAGTAATCAAAGTCAAATACAAACAAAAAAAGAAAAAGAAAAAAGAAACTCATGGGGATTACTGTGGCTCAGTTGTTGGAGAGTTGTTCTCTAAGACGTGTGTGTAATGATTAGGCATCCATCTGGCATTTTATATATCTTCATCCCTCAAAGTCAATTTTCTTGAAGAATTTCCCCTGCACTCAGTTTATACAACCACCATTAAAATACCATATAATTCACAATTGAAAAGATTCCCAAGAAGCTCTCCTTGATGACTGCTTGACAACTACCCTTTTCTTCATACCATCCACAAAAACCAATATCAGGTCAACTAACAACAATGCAAGCAAAATAAGTTTTTGAGCAATGAGTTCTTATTAGCTAAAAGCATGGGGGAAAAGGGCCTAAAACCTAAAGCAATGAAAAGAATATATATATTGACTAATAGTCTAAAACATGGGAAGAAGCTTTAGAGAAAGAAGATTAACCAATTTTGATGTGGAACATAGTTGATCATTTGAAATAAAAACCCGGAATTCCCAACATAAATACGTACATACGGTTGACGACTCTTCCTTCTAAAGATAACCTTGTTATGCCTACACCTCACAAGATCACCTCACAACCCGCCAGCCACGCGGAGTGTTCCACGAGCTAAGATCTCCTGCAAGAACAAAATCCTGCTGACGAGGGCCAATGAACTTTCTACCTCGCAAACCCACAGCACGGGGAACACACATCTGGCAAAGGTGACATATACGTACATCGTTATTTACCCGCTGTCCTAACAAGACAACTTGGGAGGAAACTTGTCAATAAATTGACTGAGCTCCGTGAATATGGAACCAATAAGAGACCGACATGTGGCACCTCAAGAAAGAGCAGCGAGACCCTTTATAAGATCCCCCTAGCGGCAAGGCTTCCTGATCTCTTTCTCTCTCTTATCACTATTCTCATTCCTCAACGACCTTTCTTCTTCTTTGAGCACTCATAATACGTCTTACGACTCCCTACCCACCCATTGAATGAATCTTCTACAACCACCATCATCACAGCCTTGTATCATCAACAAACTTTAATGAAGCAATGAAAAGAATATATATTGACTAATAGTCTAATACATAGGAAGAAGTTATAGAGAAAGAAGAATAACCAATTTTGATGTCGATCATTCGAAATAAAAACTCGGAATTCTCGACATACATACATGTGATTAACAACTCTTCCTTCTAAAATTCTAAAACAATGAAAATTGGAACTTAGAAAAGGTTGCAACTTTCTGGATTGTTTTTCCAGAAAAGGATGTAAACAAACCCTTCAATCCGTCACTAAACCTGCGCCAGTGGGAGAGGTCTTCTTCCCTGTATACCTCTGTTGAAACCCAAAAGGTAAAAAAGTTAAATGTTATATGAGGTGTTTCCAATGATACAAGTTTTACCACAAGTAAGATCTAAGCTATGACCTGTTTCCCAATGCTGAATGGAACATATTTATACTTGATCATATGCATTATTTGACGCTTCATCGTGAGAACAAAGAGAGCAATCCAATAGAAGAGTAATATGGGCCAAAAGACAGGAACATCAAATATTGAAAAGAAAGTCATCAAGAAGCCTATGCAAAAAGCTTTTGTTATTGAGTACCTGAAACCATAATACCAAATAAAAGCAAGTCATTTTTGATCCAGTATAGTTGGCAGTGTTGTATAGGGCGCATGGCACTCTAGGCACTGCAATTCTCATAGTGACTCGTGCTCAAGGCACACACACAAAAAAAGGTGCTAGCATGAGTGATGTGAAGCATAATATGTATACTTGTGAGATCTTGTATGTGTCTATAAATAAAAGATATGTAATAAACTCTAGATTTGTTCTAGTTTATCAACAAAACATGCAAATTCTTTATTGGTCAATATGTGCATGATTTTGTTATGGTCCTATGTTTTTGAATACTCAAATACTGAGAATTATAGAGTTTAATAATATCTGAAAGTGAAAAATAAAAGAAATTAAAGATAACTTTGTTATGCCTACCCCTCATGAGGTCACCTCACAATCCGCCAACCTCGCAGGTTGTTGTGTGAGCTAAGGTCGCTTGCGATAACAAATTCATACACCGTATTTACCCATTGTCCTTAGGAGGAAGTGATATCAATAGGTCTGCTAAACTTCAAGAATACGAAATCAACATGAAACCGAGACATGGCGCCTCAAGAAGAACCATAAGCACCTTTTATAAGATGGCCAAGCCTTTGAGATCTCTCTCTCCGGCCTCTCTCTTCTATATTTATTTTCATCCCTCAACCACCTTTCTTCCTCTTTGAACACTCATAATATGTCCTATGGCTCTCTACCCACCAAATGAACAGTCTACAACTACCATCATCTCAGCCTAGTATCAACAAACTTCAATAAAGCAATCAATTTCTTTTCCTAGCACCTTATAAACCACTAAGACAGTGCTTATTATCCTAATTTGGTATTCATAGAGTAAATATTTCCATAAATTCTTACCGATTTCAGCATTTCAAGTTCCAGTCATTAAATGCAAAAAATTCATGAAATTTATTGATCATAACAATAAAAAAAGTTAAAAGTAACTCCTAAATCGAAAAACGGGTTTTAAATTTAAATTTACCAAAACTTAAACTCTGGAAGTCGGCGAATGAAAGGTCTGAATTCATCAGAACCTTTAGTCGGCAACGAAGCACCATCCAAATGCTCAAGTTCAGGATCAACCTTAGGCGATAAAAAACCAATCAATAGATTCAAGATATAAATCCCAATGCCATAAGACACGATATAAAAGCCTTGCAATAAGTAAACGCGAAGGACGTAAACGGCCGCAATGGCGAGACTTCCAAGCCATCTTTCCATCAGGTGTGGCGTTGAACGATCCAAAAAGTACTGAAACGTCCGCGAGAAATCGCTCTTCCACTTCGCTATCGGCGCTACCACCGCGGCAACGTCGTCACCGGATCCGTCCATTAAAAAAATTAATTTTATTTTTTAAACACCTCCCTAAAAACAAAAAACAAAAATCAAATATGGATGATGAATTTAGAAATTATTTTATATAAATAAGTTTTAATTAAAAGTTTCAAACAAATTTTTTATTTGCGGGTTGCCTTTGATTGAAGATGAAGATTTTAATGCCGAATTTCACGAAAATAGTAAGAAAATTTGAAAACAATAAAAAGGACAAATTTGCAGGTAGTTTACAGTTATTTCGCCCGTGTCTAATGCATCCAAACGCACCTTCATGACGACGTTTTGTTCATAACACTAATATTGGGCCTTCTCTTTATATGCTTTCATCCCTCAACTTCGTAAATATAAAATTGAAGATACTTTAAAATTAATTTTATATAATCGGACCGGTGATTGAACAAGTTAGACCACCAACTCTTGATTCAATCAATTCAATTGGTTCGATCATCAGACCAATAATAATTAATTAATTTTTTATAAAAATCTAAAATTATTAAACTGAACCAATTTGTTCAACAGTTGATTTTTATCTCGGTTTTTTTTATTTTTATCAATTTTAAGTATTTCTGAGTGAATTGGTTCAACTCATCTGTTCAGATCGTTATATCAATCAATCATCTATCTGTCGTTCCAATAACATTGGCCACATTATCAAATCTTGACAGAATTCAAGTATATGAACCAATACGAAATTAGTTGCCAAGTTTAAAGACCAAAGTAAAAAAGAAAATTGTATAAATAACAAAATGAACCTAATTAACAACTTCGGAGGTCAAAAATTATATTATCCCATTCTAGTATATTTTAATTTGTAAATTTATTTTAAATTTTGAAAATGTTAATTATTTACATCAAATCCAAATTTGATTACTACTATCCTAATCCAAATTAATTAAATTATTTATTGAATATTTAACTCTACAAAGAAATTACTTTAAAAAATCTAAAAATAGTGAAACGACTAATGAATTTAAATGTCTAAATTTGAGTTTGTTAATGAATATCGTAATCAAAATTCTTTATTCGCAATGATCAATATTTAAATCTGCAAAAATAAATCGAATACTTATCCATGATCATCTTAAGACAGTATATATGCTTTGTGTATTCATTACATTATTTCTGTGGTTATTAAACATCTCACATAAGTGATGTGTTTTTGTATATTATTAAAAGGATTTTGATGGTAAAAATACTGTAAAGATTCTGGCAGATTACATTTTGTACCCTCCAATCATTATACATTATATCAAAAAACAAATTGATCGTTTTAATTAAATATTTCATTCATTTCTACTATTAAAAACTATCATAATTAATAGAATAACCAAATAATAATATGTGATCTGCCAAATGTACCTCGTCCTGATGTACATGGACTAATTTTTAGTAATAGATTTGAATGAAATTTTTAATAGAACGATCAACTATTTGACCTAACGTACATGGACTAGTTTACCTATTTTTTTAAAAGAGGGGACAAAATACAATCTGGCTCTTAATGCAAGGGTCTAGGAGGTTTGCAAAGTGTGTTGTCCTCCAAACCATGTCCAATGTTGGGTTTAGAGTGTTTATGTTTGGTTTGGAGGACACAGAGTGACTCTGTCAGCAACCCCAATGCACATTGACATTGGTCTTTCCAAAAGAATTGCACCAAATTTCATAATTCAAGAGGCAGTAACACTTAAATAAGTCAACAACATCAATGACCACTATCTTGAGTATAAATGTAAATGTAGTTTCAAGTTTCAGCTCAGGCTAGCAATATCCAACACAATAATGTCTGTATAGTGACTAACCCGAATTTCCAAGCACATTGTCGAAAAAAACTCATCTAGAAGGACCAGGAAGCAGGTTTTTTCATCCTCAAATATCCATAGGGGCCACGCCTTCGCCAGCAGCAGCACCCTGTTCAGGTTCGGGCTCGGCTGAAGCCTCCTGTCCTGCATCAGCATCAGGTTCAGCAGCAGGACCTTCTTGCTCTGCCACAATTTCGAAGGCATCAATCATTTGTTGTACGGTTCCTTGATCCAAGATATGGAATGGCTCCCCAACCCCTACCACGGCAACCGTACATACCGAGCTTTTTAAGGTTTCTCCTTGCAGGGTCTCCCTTATTGCCATAATAGCATCCTTGACCAGATCATCCCGTGATGCGTCTCTAAAGCTCTCAAACCTGCGTTCCAAGTATGTTTTTGCAGCTTGCGAGCGTGATCCGATGGCAAAAGCTTGGTACTCAAAGTAGTTTCCACTTGGGCAGTTATAGTAGAGATGAGCCCCGGCTTCATCCAAGCCAGCCACCAACAAACCAACACCATAAGGTCGTTTCCAAGAACGTTGGGTGCAGACCTGCCACCGAAAACAGAAGCATTTTTCCATCTCAATTGCACAAACAAATAACATGGTTTGGCTTTCGAGAAATCCAATAGGTTCGGTGTTCCACGAGAAAAAAAAAAAAAAAAAGTGTTTCTAACCGGGTTACAAATTAAACACCGCAAAACAAAAAGCTTGCTAGATAACGATACAAATGAAGATATACAAATTATATTAGACCTTCAAGAATGTAATAGAACCGAGAATCTACTCCTGTTACATTCGAGAAATATACAGAACTTTGAGCAGCAAACTGAATAAGCAGAGTACAGTGAGGAAAAGAAACAAAAGAGAAACTTTGAAAGCTTCAACAAACCAACTATCGAAGTGGCATAAGCAAAAAAGAGATCATACAACGAACTTATCCGTACTAACTATAACCAACCTCAAATACTTAACATCATTTAATGCACAGTAGCACCAACAATCTTCACCTCTTACATCAACAAAAGTACATGGTCCATATTAGGTTTATCACAAGTTATCTTAAAAACGCTACTTGATCAGATAACACCCGCACATTTAAACATAAGCACACGGATGACCTTCGATTAACAGTCAATGGAAGGCACTCATAACAACACTCTTTTAATTTCTCTAACCTGATTTTATACCATAAAGCTTTTGCCCTAATCACTCGATGCCATGGTACATTCAACATCTTATCCTCAACATCCAAGTATTGCTAACTCAATAATGAATATACAAACCATAAGATCGAAATTCCCTCAGCTATAACCATTTGCCATTTGCTATTATGTATTGGACATTCGGTTATCATTTTACATTGTTAATCATAGTAAAAATACCATAGAGGCCCTTATACTAAAAGTTGGATTGCATTTTGGCCCTCTACTTAAAAAATAGACAAATTAATCCCTGTACGCTAAATCAAAAAGTAAACTGATCCTTGCTAAAAATTATGTCAGCATGATGCCAAGTGTATTGTCTGCTTATTCCACCAACTATGTCAGTTTTTAACAGTAAAGGAAAAATAGGCTCTTTGAACTAACAAACAGGGACTAATTTGCCTATTTTTTTAGTAGAGGGGCAAAATACTATCCAACTCCTCGGAGAGGCGCCTCCATGGTACTTTTAGGTGTTAATCATCAACCATTTCAACAATAATGCAATTGGATAGTCTTATTTACTTAAATTTTCCACATTACTTGATCTTTTCAATCTTTTTCTACATAATATAGTCTTCTATGTAGTATAATTTTCAATTTAGAACAGTAATCTAGCTAAGTCAATAACTATTTTTGAGCTTCAATTACTTGAAAATTTCATGCTTGTGAAGACTTTTCAGCAGAGACCCAATTGAGGTTCAAACCCTAAAAAAAAGAAAATTTTTCAATTCTATAAAAAGAACCCTAAATCAACATCACCAAGTGATTCAATTGAGACAAAATTGAAACAGACCTGGGCTTTATCGGCGAGTTGAACAACGAGTCGGCCCACGGGAAGCGGCGACTCGTACGTGAAGCTATAGTTGATACACTCGTTCCGCATATACCGAGAAAGGACGCGTCCGTCGGCGGTGAGACCGGCGATGGCGACACCGATATGGTCGTCGACTTTGAAGATCTTCTTCTGGTGAGAAGACAACTCGGAATTAGCCTTGTTAACGCAACCCAAAACAACATGGGTCTTAGATCGGAGTCCGATCGCCGCCGAGCCTTGTTTCACGGCCTCCATCGCGTACTCCACTTGGAACAACCGGCCCGCCGGGCTCCATGTAGTGACGTCGGTATCGTATTGGTTCCTGAACATTATCTATTTGATTCTACAAAAGAAAAAAAGAAAAAAAAACTTGCTTTTTCCCCTTGTTTCTTCGTCTCTGGACTGTAATTTAAGAGGTTTTTTTCTTCTTTTCTTCTTCTTCAAGACAAAGAGAGAGAAAACACCCATAGTAAAAGGGTTAAATTTTGTTTATAGTACTTTTACCTTTACAAAATTTTGATATTTAGTCCTCTACTTTTCATATTTCAAATTTCAAGATCAATTGTTAACACTGTTTTTTTTTTTGGGTTAAATTAGATGGCGTTACATTTTGAAATAATAAAATACTCACTTGGTAGCATTGTAATTAAAAAACTGATATTGTAATGAACATAAATTTAATAAAATAATTTTAATATTGTTAACCGTTGGACTTGAATTTTGAAATTTAAAAGTAGAGAGACTAAATTGCTAGAAATAAAAATATATAAACCAAATTCCCAATTTATGAAAAGTAAAAGGACTTGTGGAATATTTAACCAAATACTAATGACGTTAATTATTGCACTGAAATTTTTAAATTGGAAAAGTAAAATTAAGTATAGGACTAAAATTTTAAATTTTGACAAAGTATAGGGACTAACATCATATTTTAAACTAAAGACAATATTGGGCCTTTTCATGGTTTGAGTCTTGCCCCAGTACATAGGTTGGGTCACTGATAAGGCTTCTTGACATTGAGTAAATGGGCTATTAGCCTGATTTTGGATTGCACTCTAAGGAATTGACCCAAATGAATCTTTAATATTTGGGCCTGGTTAATTTGAATCAGGTGAATTTAAACTTATAATTGTTGGATCATTTGGGTTTGGGACAATTTTTGGTTGATGTAATTTCAAGTTTGGATCATTTGAGGTTTGAGTTCTTTTGACTACGAATTATTTTGAGTTTTGATTATTTTGGATTTGAGCTTGTACTTGATGCACTAATGCTAGCATTTTTAGACTCTTCGACTTGTTAATTGGGCAGGTCGGGTTAGTTTTGGGTCATTTTGGGTTCGGGCCAGATTCGAGTTTGAGTTGTTTTAAACTTTGGTCATTTTGCTTTCTAATCATTTGGGATTTGAGTCAGTTTCCAATTCAAATCATTTCAAGTTTCTTCACACCACTTGCATTAATCAAAAGCTCTCATTCCCTTTTTCTTCTAAAGTTCAATATTTTTTCATGAAACAGTTTTGAACGTTATGAATTCGCAAACCAAATCCCAAACAAGTTTCTTCTCTGATCTTTGACACTAACCATCAGACTAGATTGGATCTAAGGCATCTTCTTCTACTCGTCGATGGATACTGATCCACCGTATCAATCATCAAATCGTCGCTTGGAGCTCACTAACCAAACTTAAAAAAGAAAAGGAATCTACTGCCTAGTAACTTAAATGAAAACTTTTGAATATTTCAGTTTACATTTTATAACTTTTTAAAATCAAGTAACCAAAATATAAACTTACTAATAATTTAATCACACTGAATATAATTTACCTTAAAAAATACAACAATTATAATGGATAAATGATGTAGTATTTGAAGGCTAAAGGCTTAAAAGGCCAAAATGGATGAGCTGAGCTGTTAGTCACTGAATTGAGAGAAATGGGTAGAACAGACCAAAAGCACAAAGAAAAGCAAAGCATAAATCTGCTTTTTTATGCTTTGGATTCTGATTTCTTTTATGATATATTATTGATACTGGCAGAGAGATTCACTTTGTGTTAGATTTAGATCAAAAGGGCTTTCATTACTTTCATAAAAATATAGTCTCATTCAATCATGATTTATAAATTATATAGTTTTATCGAGTCGAGAAATAAAAAATTCGATGTATCTTAAGTAAGATTTCGGATTTTAATTTTATAGATGAAAGAAGTAAATTGTGAAATCTTTACTTTGCTTTTAATGGTTTGATTCGGTTTGATTTTAAACCCAACGTAATTACGAGTAATAGAAAATTGATTAATATATGTTATAAGCCTCCGTACGCAGATTCTAAAATTCAGGTTAAATTGTCAATACTGTTAACTTTTTTTTATTAAGACATCAGTTTTTCAATTATATAACAATTAAGTGATTTGTTTTAAATTTTAAAATGTCGCAAAAAGTCTAAAATCTTGAAAATAAAAGTATAAAGATTAGATTCTAAAATTTTAAAGAATATAAGGACTTAATAGCAATTTTTTTTTTTTGGATAAAGTGCTTCACCTTCTTAGATTCTAGAAAAGGAAAAACAGCCTGTTTAGATCCATTATAGTGTTTGCTTTTTGCTAAGATTTTTTTGTTAGTATAATAATTATTACATATTTGGATAATACATAATATACTGATAATTATGCAAGCTTTCCACATCACCATCATTTATAATAATTCTCTATTAGATGTATTTCTAAAGATTTTTGTTAGTAATGATTATTACATCTTTTACTTAAAAAAAAAAAAAATTATTATTGCTACTGAGAAAGGATCGTATGAAATTGTGATTCCACGTTATTTATATCCATTTTTAATAGGAAAATGACAAATCAGATTTTTTTCTCTTAATTTTTAACTTAGGAGGAAAAACCTGATTTGTCATTTTTCTATTGGAAAGTGATAGAAATGATGTGGAATAACAGTTTCATACAATCCCTTCTCTATTGCTGATTGAGTTTTAGCTCGGTTAGTATCGGTATTATTGTTAGTGTAAGAGAATGTGAGTTCGAGCGCGTTGAAGCATATTATCCTCCTCTTTAAAGGTTGGGGAGGAGTTATGGATAATTCATTTTAGTGATGCTTGTATTTATAGAGTTAATTTGGTAATTTTAGGCATAACAAGAAAAATACAAGAATATAAAAAATGGATTAACTCTCTGGAAATACATTTAATTCATAATTAATTTTATTCTTTATAATATAAAAATTAATATTCTATATTTAAAATAGAGAAAAATAACTCAAAATATTATGATGTTATATAAAAGTTATTGGTTATTTTTTATTTACTTGAAACTTAGAAATTTTAACAAATAATATAAAAAATTACGTAGCAAAATTCATTTTATCAAAATAAATTAAAAAAAAACCCAAATTAATATAAAAAGATTAAAAACTAAATTGAACTAAATTAACATTCACGATTCTAAAAAGTTCAAAAAAAAATCAAATCGAACTTAATTGAATTGAACTCAACTCTAACGATGACATAATGTTTAAAATATATCGAGGCTTTACTAAATAAGATTAAAAATTCATAAAAACAAGACTCATTTTATCAAAATAAATTTTAATAACACAAAAAAAATTAAAAAAAAAATCTAAAACTAAACCCTAATTTTAAAAAACTTAACCCAACTCAACTCTAATGAAGACACAAAATTTAGGATATTTAAGATAGTGTATAGATGCAAGTAGTGAAAAGGAAAAAGAGATAAGAAGCATCATCATATGGGTGGGTGATTGGCCAATTTTCAAATGCCAAGATGATGTTAAATAGTGAAAAGCTAATCATAATTTGGGTCTTTAAGTTACTAAGGTGAGGTCCCTTTCCTTCCTATTTCAAACATTCAAACCAAAGTATTAGCCTTTGAAATTTATAATTTTGTAAAGTGGGGACATTTGTTGAGGGGTCATCAACTGTATCATCTTCTTGGAAATGATAACTCTACTTTTAATAGGATTCATAGTCTTATTGTTGGCAATAATTTCACATCTTTGGAGATAAAAATCAATCAATGTGGAAGCTGGGGATCATTTTATCATTACAAAAAAAAGATGAAACTATGATTTTATTGTTTATGTTTGAAATTTGTATAATTTGGTGAACTGATAACAGATTAAATTATCCAAGAGATTCTTGTATTACAGGGATCAGATTTGTTATTAAATGGATCAATTCAGTCTTTATACTATTAAAACAATAAAATAAGTCTAAATTTTGACAGAGTTAACATTTACTGTATAAAAAATGTCTTGAAATTTACTTTTTCAATTGTAAACAAAACCTGTAAAAACTTTTAAAATATTAACTCTGTTAAACTATAAATGATGTAATTTAAATAGTAAATGTTAATTCTATTTCAATTTGACATTATTTAATTATTTTTAATAGTACGGGGACTAAATTAATTCATTTAATAATAAAGAGACTAATGTGATCAAATCCTTATAATAGAGGGATATATCAGGTACATTCACTATTGGTAATATGATTATGTTGATGTGGTTGATTGTTATTCAATCATACAATCAGGGTAAGTGAAAAATCAGTCAATAATATTTAAATAATAATAAATTTATATAACCAACCAATGTCGATTGGATGGACCAAGAATCAACTGCGGTAATGGTCCAATTAGAAGGGTTAAATTGATTGACTTGTAAATTAGTTGAACGAATTTTCTATATTTTTAATGATTTACTTAATCAAACCAGATAAATTGGTCGAATCGATTGAACTGGTGGTTTGATCAATTCGATCACCAATACAGTTCTGAAAACCCTGATTCAATTGAATGTTTATGCCCGTTTTTAAGGAAAAAAATATCCATGTTGCTAATTTAAATGCAATAACTAATAATGTTATCAATTTGAACCTACTAATAACATTATAAAATAAAGGGATCAAATTATGTTAAATTAAAATAAAGAGTTTAAATTACAAATATCTATTATTGAAGTGGTATGGCACATTGCAATTTCAAATAAAGAGATGAGATTCAAACCCTAAAGACGACGTTATTAGAAGGGACAACAATGAACCACGTAAGAATTAATTTTGATAGGCCATAAAACAAAACTTTATATTAGTTTTAAAAAATAAAAAATTTCAACAATATAATGGATTAAAACCACAATTAATTAAAGGTAAAAAGCTGTCATAAGTCCTTGTACTTTTCTTAATTTTGGATTTTAATCCATGTACTTTTATTTGTAGGAATTTAGTCTCTCTACTTTTCAAAATTCAAAATTTAAGTCTAATTGTTAACACCGTTAAAATTATATTGTTAAATTAGGTTCATTACAATGTCAGATTTTTTAGTTATTTTTCAACCAAGTGAGTTTTTTTTTTTTAATTCCAAAATTTCACGCCAACAAATTTGACAAAAATATTTACAGTGTTAATAATTCGGACTTGAATTTTAAATTTTAAAAAATATAAAAACTAAATTCTTAAAAATAAAAAGTACACAAATTAAATTTAAAATTTATGAAAAGTATAAAAATGGATAACATATTTTAACATTAATTAAACTCTTGTAAAATGTAAGTACAAGAGAGATATTGAATCACCAAAAATTCATGACAAAAGTTGTCCAAAAATAAAAATCAGCAACAAGTAAGCTTGGAGATGGCAAAAACACCTAATCCTGGTGCTTGTGGGGCATGGTTCTGTTGAAATTTGAGAGGGTCTGTGTAAAAATATTAAGTTTAAAAAAGAGTTAGAGTAAAAAAATTAGATTCGTTTAAAATATAGGTTGGGCTCAGGCTTTAACATTCAATGCCCGAGTCCCGACCGTTTTTAAGTTTATAATATTTTATATCATGCTATTTTTATATATTATGTATTTTATAACACGTAAAAATAAAAGAATGATAAAAAATCATATATGAAAATATAATTAAATAAAAAATTATTTGAAACATTATCGATGAAATTAAAAAAACTGGAGAGAATATTAAATGCAAATATTTGAAGAAAAAAGAAAAAATAGGAGCAATAACGTGACCTCAAACTACCCTTTCATTGACCACGGCGTCGGCGTGGAATGGTTGGTTGGTGACAGGTTGGAGCCTGGAAAGACGACATTCTAGTTCTCGTAAAACGACAACTTATTAAAAAGAAAAGCTGCTTACTTGATCATCGAGAAATGTGATCCCCCAATTACCCCCCTTTCTCCACCGGCTTTTCCCGGTCACTTCCTTTTCATCTTTCCCTCCATTCGCCCCTTTTTTCCTTTTTATTTTTTTAATAATTTCTTAAAATTTAATTTACAGTTGAAATATCCGATATCTCTTTATTTTTTTAAAATTTAAAATTTAGTTTTTATATTTTTATTTTTAAAGATTTAATCTTTTTTACTTTTCATATTTCTAAATTTAGATTCAATCAAAGTTTTCAGAAGCTAACTGGTCAGGCTACCGGTTTATCGGTCTAATTGATCTAATTGATTCGATTAAATAAATCATAAAAATAAAAATGTTAAAAATTTAGTTCAACTGCTTGGTTCTACTTGTTCGTACCGATTCTCAGGTTAATCGATTCAATATCCTTATTTAGATCGATACTCGATTGGTCTAATTTGTTCAATTAAATAAATCATTAAAAACAGGTTTATTGCCCGTTTCAACAAGTTTGTATCGGTTTTCAGGTTAACTAATTTAATGTCCTTCAGATTGATACCTCCGTCAATTTTGTGCCCAACCAGTCTAATCAGCTGGTGATGTTCAGTTCAAAGAACTTTGGATCCAACTGTTAACATTATTTTTTTTAAATTAATGGTAATTACGATACTATTTTTTAATTACATGATTATCAAGTGATTTTTATTTTTATTTTAAAATGTCGTAGCAAAAAAGTTAAGAGTTAATTGCATCAATCATCCCCAGAGCTATGACCCTCATTCTAAATTGGTCCCTAAACTTCAAATCATTTTAATTACATCCCTAAATTATCGAGGTTATATCAATTATGTTCTTTTGTTACTAAAATCATTAATTTAAATGATAAATGACACGCCAAATCTTATGTAATATAATTTAAAATGATTTTTTTTTTAAAAAATGAATATTATAAAAGTAGATGTTTTAAAAATATTAGTTTTAAGGTTTTCAAAATTTTTATAGAATTTTTATTATTCACTTTTTTTTTTCAGTTTTACTTTAATTTTAGTTTTTTACTTTTAAAAGTTATGCGACGAAGTTTTATTTCTTCAAATTTTTTATTTTAAATTTAGCTATGTAATATTTGACGTCTAATTTAATGGTTATATTAATAGTTTTAATAACGAAAGGACCTAATTGACATAACATTGATAGTTTGGAGATGTAATTAAAACTAAAGCTAGCAAATAGGCCCAAGCCCGAAAGTTCACCCATGCTGATTTGAGCCCATAACAATTTAAGTTTGAGAAAGCCCGAGCTTGTAATAGATTCAAGCTCGAGAAAATCCAAGCCTGAGCCCGACAAAGCCCAAGTCCATAAGAATCAGAGAAAATCTTAACTGTGTTGTTATCTTATAAAAGTAAAATGAATTATTATATTAAAAAATTAAAATATTTATAACTTACAAAAATTCAAAATTATTTGAACCCATCAAAGTTTGCCGGCTCGGATCAAGCTCGAATTCGAAAAAAGTTGAGCTCGAAAAAATCGTAGTTTGAAAAATTTCGAGCCCAAAAAATCAGAGTCCAAGCTAATTTGGGCCTAAAAAAATCCGAATATGAAGAAAGGCGAATCCGAGCCTGCCCAAGCCAACCCGTTTGCCTCCGTAATTAAAATGTTTTGGAGTTTAGGACCAATTTAAAATGAGAGTAATAGTTTGGGGTTGCCTGGTGCAATTAACAAAAAAATTACGGTTCAACCTAAATTTTAAAATCTGAAAAGTAAAAATATTAAATTCTTGGAAATAAAAGTATAAGGACTAAATTCTTAATTTTTAAAAAATATAGGGAGTTATGACAAATTTTAACCTTCACCGTACACTGACAAATATACCCCACATTTACTAATATCTTTTTTTTTTCTGTTCAATTTCTCGTTTCAAATAATTTTTATTTTTCATTTTCTCGTCTCCTCACAGAGTCTTCTTCTTCTCTTCGTGTCTTGTACACTGCAGTGACACAGAGGGAAAAAAAATCCTCTGAAAAACAAACCCTAAAGATCTCTTTTTTATTTTTGTTATTTCAATGGAGTACCAAAGAGCTTCGGCTGCTACATCTTTCAGTAAGAAACTTAGTAACGGCCATAGTTTCAATGGTAAAAGCTTGTACGACGGCGTTTTCGGTGGTCAAACCAAAGTTGGATCGGCCGTTGAAGATTACGCCGAGATATTCGGCGGTGGTTCCGGTTCTTCGATTCCGTTCCTCGATGTCCCTGAACTGAACCAGAGGAAGTTCTCCGTCGAGGTTTCTAGCTCGAAGCTTGATTATTCCAACATTTTTGGTGGTTTTGGGGATGTGGATTTTGCTGTTTCTCACGAAGAATTCGTCGCTAAGCCAACTAGAGATAAAAAGTAAGTTCATTTTATTTATTTTTCCTTTTGATCTTCTATTTAGTTACTTAAATATGTAAATATGGTGTTAGGGCGTGTTTGGATGTTGAAATATGTTCGTGTTTTCATGTATAGGTAAAACCTTGATCTTTAAGAGCTTGTTTGGTTTGAGAATAGTTGTGTTGAACTTTTGATCTTTGCAGTTAATGTTGAATGCTAAATTCATTAGAAAGTGGTACTGTGGTAGTGCTAAATTTAACACGTTAAATATTGTGATTTTTTTTCTCTTTATATATATAAGGAAAGATCTAGCATAAATTAGATTAATTTTGTAGGAGACCAGCTAAGACGAAATCGCATTCGGAAGGGTCGTTTTCGTATCCTTCAAGTAATCGAGTTGTGTCGAACGATGAGGCTTCCCATGGATCAAGTAATGGTGTGAAGCAGTTCAAAATGTCGTATAATAAAAGTAGCCTCGGAAGCAAAAATGGGACCAATGGAACAATACATGTAGCTGTTCCTGGTTTCACTTGTGTTGTTGATGAAAACATAGCTCCGCCGAGGGAGAACCCGGTTTCTTCTGCTGTAAACGAGCCTTATGGGACTGAAAAGTTAGGTGGGGGGAAAGGGGATGATGGTGTACATTGTGAGCAACCAGTGTCTGATGTTCAAGCTTGTGGTGTTGGTAAAGAGACTTTGAAAGGTGTGGATCAGTTCCATAGCGAGCCTAAAAGTAATGGGTCTGATTGTAATGATGTACTATTTGGGACCTATGATTTTGGCCATGGAACACCTCCTTCAAAAGTGAAGCGAGCTTCAAGCATGTCGTATAACAATGGTGTTAATAATCGTGATTCTTTGAAGTTTGGGGTTCCGAGGAGTCAATCTTTGGATTGTGATATGGGTGTTTCTTCTCCCCCTTACTTTGATGATGAATTGGATGTGAATTCAGTTGCTGCTACTTCTGCAGCAGCAGTGAAGAAAGCAATAGAGGAGGCTCAAGCTAGGTTAAAAGTTGCAAAAGAAATAATGGAAAGAGGAAAAGGTTATATGGGACGGGTCAAACCCCGATCTAATGGTAGTTCGACTAGTGAGGAGAGAAAGAAGAGTAAAGATACTGTCAAACAAAATAATTTCAGGGAAGATAAAGCTCAGGAGACTAGTGAAAAGATAGTAGCTTCTCAGCAAACTTCTGATGGAGTAAAAATGCAAAATGTGATCAAAGTTCACCAAGTGGCTGCTGAATTAGAAGACGAGAAGAGAGGTTTTGTTGCAAGAGAAGCTGCTGGAGAAACATGTGCAAAGGATTTCATATCTCTGCAGGCTGATTGTAGACAAGATGAAGTGGAGAAAAGGGAAGCCGCAAAAGACGGAGAAAGGGAAAAGGATGTAACCCAGGATCTGAATGAACATGAGGGAGAAGAGAAGACAACCATCGACAAACCAGAAGAATATAATGAGGAATCAGAAGTTGTTGAGGAAGCTACTGAGCTGAAGAAGAAAATAGATGAATCGAGAGAGTTTTGTGATAACGAGGAATGTCTGCATGAATCAGTGCCTGATGTAGAGTTTCATGATACGAGAGAAGATGAAACTGAACTAAGATTTGGTGAACAGTGGGAGGAAACTGAAGAGAACTTGTGCAATGAACTAGAACCATGTGAAAGGAAATCAGAAGATCCAGAGCAACCAATAGAAGATGAGAAAAAGGTTGAAATGGAAGAAGTAAAGGATACTGACGATTTGGAGAGATTAACAGTTGCTAAGGAAGGGATGGATATGGAGGAGAAACATCAGCATAAGATTGAACAGGAAGAAAATGTTTCTGAGAAGGAAGAGAATGAGATGCTGTTAGAAGATGTTTCTGTACAGGAAAAATTTGAGGAGATATCTGAAGAAGCTTTTGAGATATCAGAACTGAAGGAGGAAGTTAGTGCGGCTTGTAGACCAGAAGAAAACAATGAAGAAGAAGATGCTTGTGATAGAGAAGACAATGAGCAAATGTCTGACAAAACGAAGGAACCGGTAATAATTGATCCTAGAGATAATGCTTTTGATCATGAGGAAGAAATGAGAAAACTTGAAGAAAATGGTGATTCGTTGGGGAATGAGGAATTTATGGAGGCTGAAGAGAATGTAGAATTGCTTGAAGATGCTTATCAGATGGAAGCAGCGGACGAGGGACAAATGATGGCTTCTGAGAGTGTGGGAACTGAAGAGGTGCAAAACCAGACCAATCAAGAAGCAGATGAGACGACTGAAGCAAGGGAAGATGCTCTAGACTGCTATTGGGAAGACCTTGAAGTAGCTGATAATGCATCCAATAGCAATGAATTTAACGATCTAGGTGAAACTTTGGAGCCCTCTATTAGTGAAGACAGCTGTGAAATGACTCCTGAGTTCCTTTGTAATGAAGAAAATGAAGGGATTGTGGAAGGATATAAAGCTTATAGTGAGTGTAAAGAAACTGAAATAAATTCAGAAGCAGACGAAATGGCTACTAACTTGGAAGAAAACATGGAATTTGATAAGTCTGACTTGGCTGAAAGCAACTTGAAACCTGATGAGATTAAGTGGCAAGCAGAAAATACAGCAGATGCATCTAATTTCGAAAGAAGCAGTATAGATGTTGATCCAGCTGACGTAACATTTGAGAAAGATCAGTATGAGCAGCATTCCGAGAAGTCTGAAAAAACCTTCACCATGGAGAAGCATGTTGAAGAACTGGCTTGTAAATTAGAAGATGTAAGGGAGGCTGTCGTTTGTTTGAAACAGGAAGAGAACAAGTATAGCTTTGTACACACTGATGAGGTAAGATTCGTTGATTCTCAGTTACATTGCGAGTTTGGCGATAAAAATGAAGCCACACAAATAGGTCATGAGATTGAAGCAGGCCAAAGTACAGAATACGAAGAGGAAAATTCTCCTAAAATCCTGATGAAGGAAGAGAGGGAAACCGAAAATGCTTCCGAGGAAGAAGTTAAGCTAGTTAAGGAAGAACAAAAAAGAGTAGATGAAGCAAAAGAGAGAGAAAGGAAAAAGGAAAAGGTAAAAGAAAAAGAAAAGGAGAGAATAGCTGTTGAAAGAGCTATTCGTGAAGCTCGTGAAAGGGCCTTTGCTGAAGCCCGGGAGAGGGCTGCTGCTGGAAGAACGAATATAGAAGCACAGCGTAAGGTAAAGGCTGAAACAACCCAAGGAGAGTCAGTCAAGCATTCTGCTGATACCAATGATAAGACATTTATGGAAGCGAAACTTAAAGCTGAGCGTGCTGCAGTAGAGAGAGCAACTGCAGAGGCCCGGCAGCGTGCCTTGGAGAAAGCTTTGTCCGAAAAGGCTTCCCTTGGAGCCAGGAACCAGTCTGAAAAGTTCTCTGATTCAAAGCAGAGCTACCAATCTTATGTGAGTGTCTTCTTTTGTCATCCATTTTTCCTCTTTGCTGAAATGGCACAAAAGGGCAAAGAAATGATTACTGGAATATTTTGCAGGATTCCCGATACAAAAGCTCATGTCCTCCTGCAACTTCCAGATATCCTAATTCTTCAAACCAGAGTGGTATGTGGTAAACTGGTATTTAAAGATATCCTGCATGGACTTGGCAAAACAGAAAAAAGAAACGGCACTTTTTTTTCTGTGATGATTAAATTACTTGTTTGGGCAAAAGAAAAGAAAACCCTTAAATTCTGAATCATCTTTATTTGCTTCATGAAGCTTCAAAATATTCTGAGGAGTCAGATGGAGCTGTTGGTGAATCAGCTCAAAGGTGTAAAGCTAGGTTGGAAAGGCATCAAAGGACAGCAGAACGAGCGGTATGCCTTCTACTATCTTTGTCACTTATCTGGTACGGATTTTGCGACTAGTATTGAGAATCTCACTTTCTTTTGTTTCCAGGCCAAAGCACTTGCAGAGAAGAACGAGCGTGATCTTCTTGCTCAGAAAGAACAAGCTGAAAGAAATGTAACTTATACATTCAAATGAAATGATAAATCTTTTTGCAATGAGGCCGGTTTCTGTTCTTGTCTAACAATTATGGATCGTAATTTATGTTGCAGAGGTTAGCAGAAACTCTGGATGCCGAAGTCAAAAGGTGGTCAAGTGGGAAGCAAGGAAATTTACGTGCACTGTTATCGACATTACAATATGTATGTAACAGCTTTTCTATTTTTGTTCATAAATACATCATACAATGGTAGGATTAAATCTTTAGACATTTACATTGTGGCCTGTGGCCATGGGGTTGGAGATATTTGGCTATATACTGCTTAGGACGCCCTAGTTTAACTGAATTTTTGCATTGCTGGCAGATCCTTGGCCCTGATAGCGGTTGGCAGCCAATACCGCTTACGGATATTCTAGCCGCTGCAGCTGTAAAGAAAGCATATAGAAAAGCTACACTGTGTGTTCATCCTGATAAGTTGCAGCAACGAGGTGCTACCATACAACAAAAGTACGTTTGCGAGAAAGTTTTTGATCTTCTCAAGGTTTGTTGCTTTCCTTCTTTAACCAAAGCTTTCATTGATTTATTCTTATTTATTTCTTATATTGAGTTAGGGAAACAAGACAACAAAAGGTTAAATTATAGGATTTGTCCTTGTACTTTAATTTGACATAATTCGATTCTACTACCATGCCTTTGTCCATATCACTAACATGGTTAAAAAAACTGTTAGTTGGTGTAATTAAGAAAAACCTCAGAAACCTAAAATTCCCTATATCTTTTCAATAGTGAAATTATGATTATAAATATTTTCGACTAATTTTTCATTTAAAAGAAAATTTCCAGCCCAACATAATGATTTGGACTTTTTATAAAAAAAGTTCTATATCGGTTTCACTGAATTTTTAATGGTGTTAGTGATTTGGACTAAAGTATAACATTAAGCATAGTAGGGATAAAACTAGGTGAAAGTACCTTCCAAGTCCCTCTATTATAGGGACTAGATCAAATTAGTCCCTCTACCATTAAATGTATCAATTTAATTACTATACTATAAAAAATAATCAAATAGGGTTTCAAAATATTATTATTTTTCATTTGCAATTCAACTCTAGAACCATAAAAAGCATTCAAAATATTTACTCTGTTAACAATAAATGCCATTTTTTAAACTTTAAAATTTGGATTTGTTTGGTTTTTTAAATAGTATAAGGACTAAATTAACCTATTATTAAATAGGACTAATTTGATTTGGTCCTTGTAATAAAGGGATCTGCCAAATACATTTATCTATAAAACTATGTAAGGTTAAAGTAGATAGACTAAATCCGACCAAAATCATAGTTTAACCTACAATAAAAGAAAACAAAAATTGAGTTGTTACATTCCTAGTTCATCCCAAGTATCTAATTTTATGTGTATGTATGCTATTTTATATGTGAAATCTACAGGAGGCTTGGAACCGATTTAGTGCAGAAGAAAGGTAGAGATTGGGTTTCCATGGAGGGTGCTGTCATATATATTAGTTAATGTTTTAGTGCCCTATTAAAATGGAAAAGAAAAAAAAAAAGGCTTCAATGTACATCATTTGAAAATTGGATTATATTATATATCATTTTCACATGAAACTCTAATATATTTTTTGAATTTAACAAGCTTCAATGCCTTTTACACAATAAAAGTATCTATGAATAGGGTGAATAAAACTCGATTTGATTCAAAAAAGTCGAAAAAAGTTTTGAATTTTGAGTTAATTGAATTGAGTTATTTGAGTTAACTCGAATAATTTGAGTTCGAGTAATAATTTGAATAATTCAAATAATAAGTTTGTGTAAATATTCCTTTGGTTCCCATCAATTTAAAAAATGAGCAAATTGATCTCTCACAATAAAAAATACAAAAAAATTTAAAATAATATTTAAAAATTTAAAATAATATCTAAAATTCAAAATATTTATAAAAAATTCAATTTTTTAAAATTATATAAGTTTTAATTTTTTTTAAAAAATATATAAAGAAAATTAAAATTTTAAAAATTTTCTAAAATAATAATTTTGGAACTTAAATAAGTTAATTAATGATTATGTTTATCATATTAAAGTATTTTTTTATCTTGTTTTGAAAATGTTTTCAAATATATATTGTTTCAAATTTATATACTCTAATATGGAATTAGTTATACGATAACGATATTTTAATTTGACATATTTAATTTTTTAATTTAACTCGAACCATTTTACTCTATTCGGTTCAACTCGAGTTTTATTTAATTCAATTTTATTCAAAAAAAATTTAAATCGAGTGGGGATGATAAAATAGGTCTTGTCAACTCGATTAAATCAAATTTTTTTCTTTCAATTTGACTTGAAGGCTTTTGTATTAGAAGATGAATTGCATTTTGCTCCTAAGAAATGGGAAAATTAATCTTTGTATAGATCTTTTAAAATTTCTTTTTTCATTTTTACTGTTAAATTTGATTTTGTACATTATGACATTTTTTTGAAAATTTTTTCATGATCGAGAAGTGCTGGATTCTCTTTTGGATAGGTCCTGAAAAGAGAAGGAAAGCTGGAATGCCACCAGGCGTCTATTATTGAATTCACCCGATTTAATAGTACCTATTTTTGGAATGTCTAGTGCCAAAGTCACGGAATGGGTAAGTCGCCAATTCCTAAAACGGGCTAGTAATGTACTTTATCCGTTGGGTTATCGGGGGGGGGGGGCATTTTACTAGAGGTTTATATTGTATCAATCTACTCTTGTGTGCGTGATTCCTGTTGAAGCATATACTCAGGGTGGGTGCAAGGCGAGCGATTTCAAAGAGAACTCCCCATTCATTAGATAGAGAAGATCACCAAGATCTCGTGATCCGCTGTCGAACTTATTCCAATTCAATAAGCATTCTCAATATTATGCCTTGAAGAGGACTCGAACCTCCACGCTCTTTAGCACGAGATTTTGAGTCTCATGTGTTTGCCATTTCACCACCAATGCATCTTGATAGTGAATCGTATTCCATGAGCAATTACAACCCAAAAAATAATAAGTACTTGGGCATGGACTTGGAAACCTGCTATTTGCCAATAGAAATGTTGGTCTACTTCCACATCAGAGATATCGTATAACCCGTTTAGTGCGTTGATGAAACATGATATACCATTCATATTGCCCTCCGACAGAAATAGGACTTTACTTAAAAAAAAAGGAATTATTTTGATTCAATCTTCTCTTGCCTACTCAAATTCTATATTTTTGACACTGACGAAACTAATCACACAATAAGTTCTCAATTTTTTTTAAAATTTTTTAGTTAGACCTTTTAAAATTCAATGGTAAGTTCCGTTATGTTGTCGGTGCATAAAAATATATTGACCAATTATATATAAAATTATAATCATACAACCTAATTCTTAGAAACAAACCCTAGAAAATCCAAAGAACATATAACTTTTATTCTTTATTTTAATTCGAAAAAAAAACACCAAAGCCCTTAACATACAATGGTGATACATCCATGGTATAGATAGATATTGTTCTAACATTTAACACTGGTTGGTGTCTCAATAGAAGCAATGGTATCACCATTTATTGCATTCTCAATCTTTGTTGGAGGTGCAATTAACCCTTTTTCTTGACATGTCTCCACAGCTCCTACAAACATGTCTTCCAAGCTGTACTTAAATTGAAACCCTAAATCCAACAGCTTCTTGGAATTGAAGACCACATTTCCCAAGTTTTCATCTGCATCTTTGAACCTGATCATGGAACAAAAACATTCATATAAGCAATTAGACAAGCTACCCATTAAGGTTATAATTGGGTGGGTTGGTTAAACCGGGTTTTAAAATTTTTGGATCATTTTAAGTTACGGTCGATTTAAGATTTGAGTTATTTTGATTTGACACTCGAGTTCGAGTTATCTTGAGTCTGGACCATTCTAGGTTAGGTCATTATTAGGAGTGGAACGAAGGGAGCTAGAGTGGGGCCCCTCAAAAATTTAGAAAATTATCATTAAGTTCTTCAAAATTTTTGAAAATTTACTTAAGACTCGAAAAATTTCTAAAAATTTTAATTAAGCTTTACAAAATTTTGAAAATAAAAAAAATTAATTAGTCCCCTTAATTTTTTTGAAAAATCTCATTAAACCTCAAAAGTTTTTGAAATTTTAATAAGACCCAAAAAGTTTTGAAAATTTCACTTCGACTCCCAAAAATTTCTAAAAATTCCAATTAAGCTCTACAAAAGTTTCAAAATTTTTGATTAAAGCCTCTAAAATTTTCGAAAATTCTCATTAATTTTCTCAATTTTTTTTTAAAAATTTAACCAGACCCCTTAGTTTTTTGAAAAATGTCATTAAACTCCATTTTTTAAAATTTAACAAGCCCTAAAGTTTTTGAAAATTTTAATTAGGCCCTCAAAACTTAATGCCACATTCCACCACTGTCATTATGATTTGATAATATCTGGTTTGGGTTGTGGAGTTTTTATTATTGAATCAAGTTGCATCGGATTTGAACTTTGATTAATCGTATCAAATTTTTGAGTTTGGATTAGAATTTGGCTATTCCAAAAAAGCAACGAAAATTAAGAATTTGATTTAAAAGAATGGGCTTACTCAGTAGGAATATTGTAGTCTGGGTATTTTTCTCTTAGCATTTTGGCAAGCTCAACAATGGTGGCCTCATGGGAGGAGCAAATGTATCTGCCTTCAGCTTTAGGGTTTTCAAACAAGAATATGTGAGACATGCAGAGATCATCCAAGTGCACAAACTGCCCTTGTCTAATGATACCATAATGAGCTTCATTCCCTGCATTATTACATAAAATCATGCAAAAATCAATATATATATATTATATCGCCGGAACTTTTTTCTTAGGGTCGAGGTCGAGTTATATATTTTTATGAGAGTTAAAATGTAATTTTATCATAGTATTGGTATATATATAGCTTTTAGAAGGACTAAATTAAAATTTTATTATTTTTGAGGAGGCCAAACTATAAGTTTACCATTTATTTACTTAAAATTTTATAAATTTTCAAGAGCTAAAAGCATAATTTTTTATTTTAGGGGGACCAAGGCCCTTGCCTCCCCTTCCTTTGTCCTTGTATATATCCTTAAAGAATAGGGACTGACGGTCAATAGGAGTAGGGAGCTAGAGGTATTCATGGACCAAGTGGTCCACTTGGCCTAGCCTGCTTTTCTCCGAACTTGGGTTTAAAATTTTCAACCGACCCAAACAAGTTTACTGTTTATAAATACAAAATATAAAAATAATTTATATTAATATTTACATATTTTATAATTAAATTTAAATATAAACAAGTTTTTATTATTTTTAAAGAGTGAATGGGCTTTTTGGATGGATTTGGATGTGCTGAGTCCGACCCATGAACACCGATAAAGATGTCTTGGCACTTCAAAATTTTTGAAAAATTCTTAATAAACATTCATAATTTTAAAAGTTGTAATTGTGCTCCTTTAAACCTTCAAAATTAGACTAGGTGATCTACTTACCAGTAAGGGGTGAAAGGCCAGTAATTAGACTAGGTGGCATTGAAGGCATAAGAAATGGACCAATGACAAGAGTTGGAATTATAGTGATGAGATCCAAGTTATTCTCCTTTGCAAACTTCCAGGCAGCTTGCTCAGCCAATGTCTTGGAGACAAAATACATCTGAAAATGAATTTCAGTTAAAAAAAACCAATTTTAATTAAACAAAATTCGTATTTGTAGGGGCGAAGCCAAAAATATAATATAGAAAGAGTCGAGATAGTAAAATAAAAATTGTTGAGATTAATAAATTCATTTATCGGAATTTCATTTATAAATATGATTCGGCTTTTAAAATATGACCTTTAATTAATTATAATTTTAGAACGATTAAATACAATTTTACCTTATTCTAAAAGGAATATAGTGTTTAAAGAAAATTAAAAAAATAAGGGTCCCAAACACATAAATAATCCTTTTTCTTATTATGGATGCTCAAAGCTGCCACACAACTTGAGAATATGAAGTATCAAACAAAAAACTTTCTTTTTTTTGTTTCCTAGTAAATGCTGACACCTGCAAAATAGTTAGAAATTTATTTGGGGGTTACTGCCTGCCACCCACCTTGTCTTTCCCAAATAAATATTTTTAGAACCGGATAAATGATTGAATCGACAAGATTAGCGAACCCATCGTTTTATCAATCTGGCCGGTTTGATTAAATAATATAACAAATAAAAAATTCAGTTCAACTGTTGGTTCAATCGATTTTTAATCAGTTCGATTGATTTCATATCAGTTCGCGATTCAATCGGTCTAATTTGGTTCTAACATTTAAACATTCGATGTACCGAATAATAATTATTTAAAAAGGAAAAAAAGAAGAAGAGAGAAACTAACCCATCCAGTCATTTTCTTGGCATAGACAAATTCCAAATCACTCCAATTACTTTCATCATAAACAGTTCTTTGGTGTTCTTCAACATTGACAGTTCCAGCTGATGATGTGAAAATCAATTTTTTTACTGTCTTTGCTTTGATGCATGCTTTCATTATATCCAATACTCCATTTATTGTTGGCTTTATCACTTCATTCTGCCAGAAAAAGAGAAAAATTCAACTCAGCAGTAAAAAAGTAAAAAAAAAAAAAAAATCTAGCAAAATAGGGTTGCTATTTGCAGACACACCCCTTTTTACAATATAATGTTTTGATTATCAAAGGGCCAAAAAAGTTACCCATTTTTAGTCTTACCATAATGACTTCCATCCATTAGTTACTATCATATATAACATATGGTAATATATACTAAGAACAGAGATTTGTTTATATCGGTGTAATATTTTAACGATTTAGTTGTTGAATTTATACGAATGAAATATAAAACATAACGATTGAATTGTTAAAATATTAATCGTAGAAAGAGATTGTTATATATTATATATAATAATATATCTAATATATTGTATAAAGTATTTTAAAAGTATATATATTATTAAAGTTGTATGTATATGTATAATATATATTTTATTTAAAAATGCTATATATAATATATTATATATATTATATACAACAGACATGCAAATACGTCAATGTAAAAGGAAAACCAACCTCAGGGTCCTTGGACTCAAAATCCATTGGAGTGGCAACATGGAAGACACCACAACAGCCATTAATGGCTGCATCAAAGCTTCCTTCTTCAGATAAATCAGCTTTCCACAATGTCAAATGGGTGTTGGCTTTTGGTAGATCAAGCAAGTGCTTTACCTTCTTTTGATTATCTATTTATATGAAAAAAGAAATTAATTTCACTGTATTTGCAGTTAGTTTAACATTACTTAAAAATAAATATCTTTAAAAGCCAAAAGCATTATTTTTTTAGGGTTTAAAGTTTAGTTTGTCGAAACCATGATTTTAATAACAAAAACTGATCATTATTTTTACTATGGAAATAGCTTGTTGTGACCTCAAAAACTACGCCAACAAACGAAAAGCAATGCTAAACAGGATCTAAAGAGTACTGAAAAAGTGTAGCAAAAATAAACTATCTAGAGAAAAAGAAAAGGGAAACGAACCGGGGTCACGGACTGTGGCGCGGACGGTATAACCGTGTTCGAGTAGCCTCATGACCAGCCATGAACCAATGAACCCAGAGGCACCAGTAACACAAACGACTTGAGATTCAGATCCCATCGTTGTCAAGAAGATGTGATACAAATTGGAGAGTTTTTTTCAGTTTTGGGGTTCAAAGACAAAGTACTATTTTATCTTGTGTGATAAAAGTGTGTCGGAAACTTGTATATATAAAGATTTGGGGGGTGAGTGGGTATATGCTTGTAATAAAAAGGGACCTTCAAAGTGATTCAATATCTAGTTATTGATGATTGTTTTTTCTTTCTTACCTAACAATTAACTCCCAACAATTTGGTTAAACGCACGTGGTCAACTTACCGATATTCACGTGCTTGGTTGGTAGGTCACGCCGTAAGGGGGTAGCTTTGTGAAAGTCTACGGGGTTCTCTTGATACAGGTGAGTATTCGATCGAGTTGAGTCGAATCGAGTTAAAAAAAAATTGAGTTAGTCGAGTTAATAAATCCTATTTTAGCAACCGAACTCAATTTGAATTTTTTCGAATCGAGTCGAAAAATTTCGAGCCGAGTCGAATTAACGAATCTTAGTATTTATACTCAATGTTCCATTTACATAGACCGATTATTTTACTAGTAGACGAAGTACAAGCTTTTAGACGAATTTTGAGTAAAGGAAAAAAAGAGAGTGGGGCAATTCGGGAAGGAAAGTAAGACTAATGGGTAAACATTTATTAAAACAACATAGTTTTGCCTTTTAACTTGATAGTTTTGACTTTTAACTTTAGAAAAGGTAAACATTTATCAAAACGACGTAGTTTTGTCTTTTTTTATTTGGATTTTTGGATAACTCGAATTAGGGGTGAGTGTTCGATTGAATCGAGTGAAACCGTTTGAGTTAAATTAGAAAAATTAATAATGTTAAATTAAAATCTTGTACAATATAACTATTTCCATGTTAGAACACAAAAATTTGAAACAATATATATTTGAAAACTTTTTTAAAGTAAAATAATAAAAAAATAAGATATTTTAGTTTGATAAACTTGAATCATTAATCACTTATTTAGATTCCAAAATTATTATTTTATTAAAATTTTTTTATATATTTTTTAGATTTTTTTTAAAAAAATTATAATTTTTTTAAAAATATAAATTTTAGAATTTCTATAAATATTTTGAATTTTAAAAATTATTTTCAAAATTTGAAAATTACTTTGATTTTTTTTTTGTAATTTTTTGTTAAGAGAGACCAATTTGCTTATTTTCAAAATTGACAGGGACCAAAACGATATTTATACTAATTTTTTATTCGAATTATTCAAGTTATTCGAATTGTAAAAATTCAACTTGACTCGAACTCGAAATCTGAAATTTGAATTTTTTTTTTTCGAATAGAATCGAATTTTGCTCACCCTTTATCTTTGATATATACTTTCCTGAGGTACTAAGTTAATCAATTTATTGATTATGACTTACCTTCGTAGGTTGTCTAGGAATAGATGAGGGGTAAGCGATGGCCCTCCAAAATTGGTAATATTGCTTTATAACCCCTTCAAAATTTAAAATTACGAATTAATATAATGATAAATTTGATAAAGTTTAACGTAAGCGGAATGGCAACTGAGGAAGCTATGGGCTGTGGAGGTGTTCTTAGAGACGAGGAAGGAACTGTAAGAGCTTTATTCTCGGGACCTTGTGATGCCATTGATGCAGATTCAGCTGAATTAGGAGCAATAATTATAGCGTTGGATGTAATAATTGATAAATCGAAATAGTAACATATTTTAATCCCACATTTAGTATGCTTTTGGATGAATTATCCCTTATTTTATGTAATTTGGTGCTCTTAATCCTTTCTTTTCATGTTATATACTTCGGAAAGTACCAGGGATGAAAAGAACGCAAAACGGGCTTAAAACAGGACAAATGGGCCAAAGCATGAAATCGACACGGCCTGGACCAAAGATCACACGGCCGTGCCTCCTTAAAGATCTCAAACACGGCTGGACCATGATTTACACTACCGCGCCTCATCAACGAAGTCCACACTGCCCGACCAAGATTCACACTTGCGCGTGTGCCATGGCCGTGCCCTACCGCGCCAAGAGGAGTTTTACTCGGATTTGGATGCTTGGAGGCAAAGAAACACACTCCAAAGTCTAATTAAACCCCCAAATAGGAATTGCACTCAAATTAGGATACTTGGAGGCCAAGTAACACATCTCAAAGCCTATATAAACACCCTAGGGGGCAACTTATTGAGGAGTTCGTGAAGCCTTACGCGGGGGCTTTGTCGGGCGGTTAGCTAGGCCAAAGAGCCAAGCCAAAAAGGTCAGAGTTGTGGGAATCACTCGAAGGTAGCCAGTTGATCCATCTCAAGAAGCCGAGATTCTACTCAAGACGGCGGATCTCTCCTTCAATTTCTTCAGGGAGTTTTAGGGATTTCTTATGTTTTGTTTTATCTTTTCTCTTGAGATGTTTTCTTATTTAGTTATGAACTAAATCCTTCAGATACCTGAAGGGGATGAAACCTATGATGAATCTTGTTATTATTTTCTAAATTATATGATAAATACTTAGTTTGTTCTTAATTATGTGAGCTTTATCCAAATTTAATGTGCTTAGGTGGAGGAGGAATAGACTCTGTCTAAGAGGAGATCTAGCATAATTAAGCAGAGTTGATCGCACCCCTAGAGATAGGGTGACGAGATTTTTCCGGATTAGGGTGAAACCTAATATGGGAGTCCATAGATCGATTTACTGCTATTCTAGGGGGTTATTATAAGAGAACGAGAGTTTCGCTAATTAACCTAGGGTTAGACGTTATTCGCCTCTAGAGAGGGTTTAATATACGTTAGGGAGTCTTACGGATCAAGCTAAGTAAATTAATCATATGGTTCAGTGATAGATAACAAGTGAAGTCTAGGTGGATTCTTCCTAAGGGTATCATCTAAATCAACTGAGTTTTTCTAAAAGTTATCTCCCTAATTTTAGTCTTTTTTCGTCTTTGTGTTCTTAGCTTAGTAGTTCGTTAATTTTAGATTAAAAACAACTTCACTTATTTTAGGTTAAATAATAAAAAGAAAGTTAGTATTAGTACTTTTAGTTCCTTTGGGTTCGATAATCCGGTCTTGCCTAAGCTATACTACTGTTCGATAGGTACACTTGCCTTTAATCGTTGTCAGAGTTAGTTTCCAGGTTCGATCGTTCTTTTTATAAATTTTAAAGCTCTGATTCACAGCGATCAATAATTGAGATAAGGTGGAGGGGATCTGGTTTGATTATTGTTGAAATCGGGTCACTGGTGGCGTATAACTGGTTATTGAACAAAGACAGGAGACCTTGGTAGCAACAAACTACATTCGTAGATATGTAAAGGAGACTAGCCTGTGTGGGTGAGGTAGCATTTTCAAAAGCAGAGCAGCATGGCAATGAAATGGCAGAAACATTAGCGACAACAGGTATTAATCGCAGGGTTATGTTCAAGGCGTGGTGATAAATGTTAGATTGGTGATTGGAATGCCTGATTTTTATGTTATAATAGCTTTTGTGACAATTGTATTGTTTAACTGTAACTACTGTTCTGTTGCTTTTAAACAGAATAGTTTGAATGAAGCAAAAATAAAAAAAATAAAAAAAATTGCACGTTGTCATGATCAAAATATATGATTCATCTCTGGCCTCTCTTAAAACAATTTTTTGGCTTTGCTCTTTATGAGTATTTTTTAGTGTTTGGGTTATCATGTATGAGGATTGAATATACGTGACGCGTAAGTGATAGATGTCCTATATCCATGTCAAGTATGTGGTACCAATAGTTCGGGTTTGTAAATGTTTCAGTTCGTAAAATAATCCTCCTTAATTAAAGGTGTTGACTCGCGAGGTATAGGTATAATAAATATAAACTCAAGTTATTGGAAAAGTAGACACATGTTGACTTTATAAAGGCAAGTTAACTATAATTTCAATATAAAGGAAATCACATGTTGACTATAATTTCAACAAAAAAATGCTTTAATTACATGAAAAGACCCTTGCTATTTTTCGATTCAATAAAAAGGTACTTTTTTTTTTTTTTTATCCAATGGAAAATTTAGATTCTTCTTTTTTATAAGATTTTAGTGCTATCACTATATCTTTGAATGTTTGGTAATAATTATAGGCAGGCAGCCACTCTTTGTAGACCATAGTATTTGGTATACTAAATTAACTATAATTTGAAGGGTGGAAACTATAGTAAACCCCTTAATCAACTACCATTTAAATATTTTACTATTTCTTCAACAAATATTCAAAACCCATTAAACACCACCAACACCAATTCAACACTATTACTCCTCCTACTACGTTGTTTAGAGAGGATGGGACCGAATGTTACGTCATCAACATAAGCGTTGTAGTTCGTGAAACAACATGGATCTTTTTCACGAAATCTAGATGAAGTATGTCTGATATTCGATATATTTTTAATATAATCTATGTGAGTTGCAGCTTCATGTTTCACTCAGGCATTGATATTTTATTGATATTTAAAATCATTTAATTTTGTTGAAAATCTATTGACCTTGACAGTATGAAAGTTGGGTAGTCATACCCAATTTTTTTAAATATAAAAAAGTAGGCAGTGGAGGTCCAATATCAAATAAGAGATCAGTGCTTAATTAAATATTTGAATGTAACTCTCTTTATTATTTTACTCGTAATTTAATTGAAAATAATTTTCGATCTTTGAAAAGTTGAAAATACATAAAGATGTTAGATGTGGATCCCAACTTACAAATGCTAGGAAGCTAATTTTCTTTAGTGTTTATTTCACGACTCGAGATGGAACTTGGTTCTGTGACAGTGTTGGACACAGAATGCATCTATATGGCTATGAATAAAATTTGGTTTAAGGTACATTTAGATGAGCTGTGAAATTAGTACCTATAAGATTACGGTGAAATTAGTTATTGTATTGATAGTATTTGATATTATACTAATGAAATTAAAATCAATTGTAAGAAATGTATATTTGAATTCAATTATAGTGATGATAATGAAGTGAATTTTAGTGAGAAGGGAAAAGGATCATTGTTGATACAATGTTCTACAAGGGGAGAGTACAACAGTTGCTAAAAAGGTAAGTTCACCCAGTCGGGATGGAGAGCTGGAAGTTATGGAGAATGGAGGTGGAAAGAGTTTGAAGACTGAGGGTTGGAGAAGTATTGAGAGAGAGTAGGCTTAGTATCTGTTAAGTATGACTCCTATTTCAGTTAAATTTGAGAAATAATCTTCTAGTTAAACTCTGTTTATTTGTTTCAATCAAACACTGATTAGTTTAGATTATTTTATTATTATTTGACCTATGAATTTAGCCTATAAATAGGCTCTTTTACAATCTTAGAAAATACACCCATTAGATATTAGAACTAATAACACATTTAGAGAATTTTGTGTTTACGTTTTGAGGGTTCTTTGTTTTCGGGTTTTCGGGGTTTAGTTTTTTATCTCCATCTTTTGTACTCTTCGTTCTTTTGCCATTATAGTAAAATTATCTTTGCCCGTGGTTTTTTTTATCCTTTTTGGAGGGGTTTTTCCACGTTAAATTTGTGTGTTCAATTTCTCAATTTATTCCGTTATTTTTTTTTACTTGTTGCTTAATCGGGTCGATCCTAACAGTATCCTTGAAAGGTCAATCCTTTTTTCATCGTTCTTGGGGGTATATATAGGCAAGGGTCTCATGTAATATGATGTTAACGTGTTAGACTTGTCATCTAGCTATTATTACGGAGCGCGGAGGAGGGATCTCTTCGATAGGACGAGGATGTCTGTGATAGGACAGACCCTGTGATTCATTCTGACTATGATGGGATAAAGCATTTGTCTGAACGAAAGTTGTCTTCTTTGGGAATGAACCACAGTTATCTGAATGAAATCACCTATGAAATCATGTTCCTAATGAAGACTAGGCCATATTCGTTGTTTGAGTGGTAGTCTTCTTGGGAGGATGATTTCATAGGTGATTCCCCGGCTTGTTGGTGGCAAGTTTATTGTTCAGATGTCCTCTAGACTTGCCATGTATCCTAATATGGGTGGAGGTATAACAATCATTAAGGACATTATTTTAAAATTTATAAATATAGGTTAAAAGTTATAGTTTATTTAATATTTATGAAATTAATAAATGTGATAAGTATTTATATATATTTTTGTAAAATAATCCTTTTACTCGAGTGACTTTACT
Organism: Gossypium sturtianum; assembly: GCA_025698515.1. NCBI lineage: Eukaryota > Viridiplantae > Streptophyta > Magnoliopsida > Malvales > Malvaceae > Gossypium > Gossypium sturtianum. The sequence goes on from CM046948.1 coordinate 162,332,590, forward strand.
CTCACTGATATATAGAGTGCATGAGGGAAGTCACGGATTGAGATTGTTCGAGGTATCCCCGTTAGGGGGAATGGTTTAGTTTATGTAGTTAATATACTTATTTTTCCTTGTCGCCAAAATAAAAATTCTAGTTAAATCAAAAGGTTAAATACGATTCAATCACTCAACTGCAAGTCATCGTGGTAATCCAAATAACGCATAGTATCATTTAAAAGGAACATACTTTTTTTTTTATTCCATGGTATCCAAAGAAAACCTTAATTATTGTTTTAGTCCTTTTATGATCTTGAAACTTTAAGATTTTTAGATTAAAAAAACATATAATAACCGGTTAATCTGATTTTATAGCTGATTCAAGTCCATTATAATGTTATTTTTTGTTATATGGTTATTGAGTATTTTTTTAAATTCCAAAATGTCATATCGGGAAATTTAATAGAATTTTAATTATGTTAACAACTAGACTCAAGTTTTTTTTTTTGAAAATCAATTGACTGATTTATTAAATGAAGGGTGATGCGGTCGTTGAGAGCACCAAAAATATCCTATTCCCTATAAAATAATGAAAAAGAACAGTATAGGGGAAGTAGGGTCGAATCCTCAGGGACCGGATTATACGAATGCTTGTTTTTTGAAATCCTGGGCAAAATCGTGCCCAAGAAAACCTGCGTTAAGTTTTTAATCTGGGAATAAAAATAAAATAAAAATATAATTAAGAAGTCGAATTGAAATTGCGAAAATTTAAAATAGTAAGTAGAGTTTGAGATAAAAGAAATTCTTATGGGGGGATTCCAGCCTCCAGTTGTCTTGATCCCCCTTGGGTTCAATCCTCGGCTTTTAGATAATCATTCTCAAACCGAATAAGCCAGTTATAGTGGAAGAGGATGCCTACGACCACCAGCTCCAAGGATTTAGACTTACGATTTAGTAGAACCTGACTCTAGCCAACAACCGCTCCTGTGGGATCGTCTTATGCTAGATCAACGTTTCTGAATGGCGAATCCCACGCCATTTTGTCTCTTGGGCTCGCCAACCTCTGACGCAGTGAGTTAACGAACCGGCTGTGCAACCTTCCCAAAACATACAAAGCGGCTGCCTTTGCACACGTCGGAAAGTTCACTTCTTAAGGGACATGGACGGAAGCGTCAGCCCCATAATGCTGAGAAACGATGAATACTCGTCGAGGAGGCTAAAATGCAGATTCTAAGCCTCAAGAACCTTTTTTGGGGATTTTTGACAACTTTCGGCTAGATGGGTTTAGTGGCTCATGCTTTTGGGAAAAGAAATAGACTTAATAAAAAATTAGAATTTTATTGAATGGAAAATATGGAAAGAACAAAAGGCTAAACTTTTTGGGGAGAAAGTGTTTATAGAAAAGAATGGATACATTTTGAGTCACTTCACCCCCTATTTATAGCTAGGGGAGATAGTCTAATCCTACTTAAACTCCCAAAAGATAAATACATTTAATTGAAGATAAATAAAATAAAATCCTAAAATTAAATAACCCTTAATAATTATCTTAATATTAATTATCCTAATATAATTAAAATAGAATTTGATAGAATAAAATCTCTTCTTTTTGCATTTCAACCCTTGTGTCCTCCATGCTTGCACTTTTGGCACCAACTTTTCCCTGTGTCGCACATTGGCCCATTTTATCTCTAAATTCACGCTTTTGGCCCTTAATTTTGCTTTTGCCTCCAATTTAGTCCCTATGAGATAAAAGATCATGAATAGCTCAAATTAGCAGGATCATACTCAGAATAAACACATAATTAATACATAAAAATACATTATTCCAGAGTATTATCAAAGGGATAATAGACACTTGATTACAGCCTTGGAAATGAAAAGAGTAAAACAGAAACCTAACCTCTATTGGCCACTTAAACTGTGCCTTAAAATCTGGAAAGTAACCAAACAATAAAATAACAATCCACTAATATCTAAAAAACAAAAGAAATCTAGAACGTCAGCTCTAATCCCTAATCCATTATCTCATTCTTTCTCCCTTCTGTTCCATCTGTTCCAAATCCTTATCAGTCAAAAAGAGACCGATTCTTCTCCCAAATGTTTCTTTCTGTTATCTCAGTCTCTTAAACAAAAAGTGAGCTCGTCGGACCGATTCCTTCTCATACCGTCTGGACTCCAACCATTCCTTAATCGCTTCCTCCCCCGCTCCTTAAATCTTGGATGACCAGTCTTTCCACCGACGGTGGAGCCTTCTCAATCCAATATCTGGGTTCTTCATATCTGTTACCTTCGCTCACCATTTCGTGGGCTACTCCGTTTGCTTCTCTAGGTATGTGTCTGAAACTCAGTACTCGAAATTTGGGTAATCTTCTCCTTACCTCCTTAATCAAACTGCTGATGGTTGATCTCTCTTCCTCCACTGAATTGATTTTTTTTATTACAGTTAGTGAGTCCCCTTCCATGCAGATCTCTTGAAACCCCATTTCCTCTGCCATATCGAGAGCTTGGAGACATGCTCTTGCTTCTGCCGTTGTCGGATCTGGGATATTAGCCCAAGGACAGGTACATGCAGCCATCACTAAGCCATCTTTGTTCCGCGCTATAATGCCTGAAACTGATTTATTTGTATTTTGATTAAAAGATGCGTCAAAATTTATCTTTATAATGTTTCCTTCCGGTGGTATCCATCTCTCTTCAGAATGCCGCTTACTGCTTTGAGAACTCCCCAAAATCGATATTTCTGCGTAATATGCTTTGATGAAGGCTAACATTTCATTAACTTGACCCCTTGTCCCTTCATGATAGACCTTATTGCGATTATACCATATGGCCCAATATATAATGGTTTTGATTTCACATGTTTTTGTATTCTGGCTGTTAAATTCCTTTACTAACCAATCTTTCCATGTTGGTTCTTTGTTGTTTGCTGAATCTGTCGCTTCCATGCCTTGCAAGATCTGTTTTGTGAAGCTACAATCGCGAAATAGGTGATCGATTGTTTCCTCTCCTACTTGACATACTGGACATACTGTACTTCCTATCAATTGGCGTGTGTGTAGATTGTGTTTTGTGGGTAGAAAATTATTCACTAGCTTCCATATGAATATACGGATTTTACTAGGGATTTTGAGTCCCCATAATTTTGTAAAAAAGTTAGCTCTATCATCATTTTGTAAGCTAGGATTTCCGGCTGTAATGATCCTTTTGTAACCATTTTTAACTGTATAACACCTTGAATTGTCGCCTCGCCATATGAGAGCATCTTGTGGTCTACTACTCACTAGCGGAACTGTTAAAATGGATTTCAACTGGTCTTAACCAAACAGAGAACTGATGATATCTTGTTTCCAGGTATTTGATTCTTTATCAATTAAATTAGAGACTTTTGTAAATCTGGTATCAATGGACTGACAATTAACTCTTCCGTTTCCAGGTCCTGGTATCCAGGCATCATTCCAAATATTAATCTTTTCCCCGTTCCCCACTCTTCACCCGATTCCTTCTTCCAGAATATGTCTGGCTCCCCAAATACTATGCCAGGTAAATGAAGGGTAAGATCCTAACTCAGTATTCATAAAATCACCTCTTGGAAAATACTTCGATTTCATGACACGCGCAAATAAACAATTCAGCTGCGTTAAAATTTTCCATTCCCGTTTTGCTAAAAGGGCCAAGTTAAAATACTCAAGGTCTTTAAAACCTAAACCTCCCTTCGCTTTGGGGATACACATATCACGCCATTTACACCAATGTATACCTTTGTTTGTCTTAGAATTACGCCACCAGAATTTACTCATCAAATTCTCTAATTCTCGACACACTGTAATTGGAAATTTAAAAAACTGCATAGCATATATTGGTATTGCTTGTAAAATAGACTTTAAGAATACCTCTTTGCCCCCTGCTGACAGTAGCTGCAAATTCCAATTTTGTAATACTTTCACAAATCGTTCTTTTATGTCCACGAATGCATGCTTCTTCCTTCTACCTATCATAGTCGGCAACCCCAAATATTTCTCGGGATTATTAGAGATCCTCACTCCCAAAACACCACCCACCTGTTCCCTTACTTCTGGCTTAACATTTTTACTAAAATAAATTAGCGATTTATCAAAATTCACTAACTGGCCAGATACCTGCTCATACTCTTTGATTACTGCTTTCATGTTGTTTGCTCCTTCAGTTGACGCTTCCCCAAAAAGTATACTATCGTCCGTAAAAAATAAGCGCGACACCGTAGTATTCCCTCTTCCCACCTTCGTGCCTTTCAGTCTTCCTTCCGTTTTAGCCATTGAAATTAACCGAGAGAATCCTTCAGCACAAATGAGAAACAAGTACGGACTCAGAGGATCTCCTTGTCTTAACCCTCTTTGAGGATGAAATTCTTCTCCGTTTCTTCCATTCAAGCTCACTGAATATGTCACACTTCTAACACATTTCATAATAATTGAAATCCATTTATCACAGAATCCCATCCTGCTCATCATTTTTTCCAGAAAATTCCATTCAATACGATCATATGCTTTGCTCATGTCTAATTTCAGCGCAAACCCTTTTTTGGATGTCCTTCTTCTTTTTTTGAAAGAGTGGAGAATTTCATAAGCCACAAAAATATTATCTGTAATTTGTCTTCCTGAGATAAAAGCTCCTTGGTTGAACTAGACTCAAGTTTTTAAATCTAAAGAGTAGATTGATTAAATTTCTCAAAATAAAAGTATGTGAACTAAATTTTAAATTTACGAAAAATATAGAAACTTGAAACATATTTTAACCTTTAAATTTTTACTTTATAATTTAACTCCAAAGCATAATTATCCAAACGTGAAACATGATAGGAAACCATTAGTATTATTACCAATGAGTGTAGGAAAACAATATTATTGGGATCCTAAGATCAACATACTAAAATACAATTCCCACCAAACTTATTGATTGTATCCTTTTCTTTCTTTTAAAATAGGGTAAACTACATTCAATGTCACTAAACTATTATAAGTTTATGTTTTGGTTAGTCAACTTCAAAAAGCTATAAAATAGTCACTGAACTATTCAAAAGTTTTTATTTACGTCACTGGGCTGTTAAGTTCATTTTAAAAAAAAATTTATCTAGCGAGATCCAAGTGACGATTTGACGATCGGCGATCGGTATAGTGGATCAGTACCCATCAACGAGTAGAATAACATACCTTAAATTCAAATCGGTTTGACAGTCAGTGCCAGAGATCGAAAAAGAAAACTGTTTGAATTTTAGTTTACAGGTTCGTGACGTTCAAAGTTGTTTTATGAAAAAACTGAAATGTAGAAGAGAAAAGGGAGGAGGGCTTTCAATTGATGTAAGTGGTGCGGACAGAGGATGTTATACGACAACGATTTTAACAACCCGGTGACTTAAATGAAAGCTTTCGAATAGATCAATAACCATTTTGTAACTTTTTAAAATTTAGTAACCAAATCATAAACTTACTAATAGTTTAATGACCTTAGATATAATTTACCCTTTAAATTATTGAAGTCGTAAGACCAACGTAAGGCCAACATACGTCTGTACAGTTTCCATCAAACTTATTCATTATATGGTTTCCATTAATTTAACTTGAGTGCAATTTCCACCAAACATATTCATTGTATGCTTTCCATTCTTTTAAATTATTGGGATCCTAAGATCAACATACTAAAATACAATTTCCACCAAACTTATTAATCGCATCCTTTTCTTTCTTTTAAATTGGGATAAAATACAGTTAATGTCACTAAATTATTATTAAGTATACATTTTGATCACTCAATTTTAAAAAGTTATAAAATGGTCATTAAACTATTCAAAAGTTTTCATTTAAGTCACTAAACTATTCGAAAGTATTATTTAAGTCACTGGGCTGTTAATTTTTTTCTTTTAAAAATTCGGCTACTGAGGTCCAAGCGACGATTCGATGATCAGTATAGTGGATCAGTACCCATCGACGAGTAGAAGAGCATACCTTAAATTTAAATCGATTTGACGGTCAGTGTAAGAGATTGGAGAAGAAAGTTGTTTGGTTCACAGATCCATAACATTCAAAGTTGTTTAATGAAAAACCAAACTATAGAAAAGAAGGAGGAGAGCTTTCAATTGGTGCAGGTGGTGTTAACAAATAATGCCATACGACAACAATTTTATTATCCCAATAACTTATATGAAAACTTTCGAATATTTCATAACTATTTATAATTTTTTGAAATTTAGTGATTAAAACGTAAATTTATTAATAGTTTAATAATGTTAGATATAGTTTGGGTCCTACTAAATGATGTTATCCTTTTCATTTTTTTTTTAAATTATTGGGTTCTAAGATCAACATCCTAGAGTACAATTTCAGCCAAACTTATTGGTGTCATCTTGGTTTTCATGGTTGATGTTGAAGGCTACTTGTTTGTCTTTTTGCCTGTATGTTCTTTTATTACAGCTAAAATTATTGAAAATTAATAAAAAAGTGTTTCATTAAGAGAGAAAGTGACCCTCCATGGTGGGGTTTTTCCATCTCAAAATAATCAAATTTTTGGTTTTACTCTAACCTTATTCTCACCTATATATATCGTTGTGCAAGCATTGTATTTATGGTAAGTCTCGCTTTAATGATTTATCCTTCCAATACGTTGGTAGAAACGCTAATAAGACATCTTTTATGCTTGCGATGATAATTTTATTTTATGTGGATTACGTTGAGTAAACCTATGTCCTTGATTGTTTATCTATTACTATTAATTTGAAAACTCGTATTGTTGAAACTAATGGAGAAGATGGCAATAGGAACATGTGTCTTGGGCAAGCATCGGCTTGGGATTTAGTTTAGTCCGCTTCTTGTTTCTTTCATTTTCCTTACTGATAATATTTCAATTCTTTGTTAAAAAAAATAATTTTTTTCTCAATTTTTATAATTTTAAAATATTTTTGAACATTTCTAAGTAAAAAAAACATAAATGCCACATGGCACAATCGTGGAGTAACACATTGCAAAAGCAAATAAAAACCCCATATATTAATGATCAACAACATTGGTCTAATGGTTTAATTGATACATTTTCATGGTTTAAATACTTAATTGAGCTAAAAAAAATACAATAGCTTAATTGATTTTTTTTTTCAAAAAAGGGTTAATGCACTATTTGAAACTTGAACTTGACAAGTTAACCCCTGAACTTGACAATTGTTCTTACATTGGGGTCTGAATTTTATTTCAAGTTAATCCTAAATATTTCAAAACTTATGTTGAATTAAAATAGTGGGATATATATTATTATAAGAGATAAAATAGATAAGATCAATATTGTCTTAAGCGGATCTATCGGTCGGATCAGTTGGATTGGGAATCGGTTAAGAAGATCAGTTCGATTAGAGATATAAAACCAGTTGCTCAACAAATCGATTGAATTGAGAACTGATAATTTGACCAATTCAATCATCGGGCTTATTCCAAAAATATTAGATGGAATAAATCTAAAAATGAAGAATAAAAAGAGTATGAGAAACTTCCTTTGATAAAGAGTTCAAACTTGTTTGAATAGAGAACAACAAACAAAAAAGATTCCCTTGGTATTTTGGCAATACATGGAGAAGAATTTGATTTTTTTCTTCTCAGCCAGTGTAAAAGTATTATTAGAACTCAAAGGGTTAAAAACTGACCACAAGGTTACCTAAAATGAGATAACATAAGCTTCTATAAACCCAAAAGATGCTCAAAACAGAATCAATTACTCTAGTGAATATGCTTCAATCAAACTTTCCACATCCCTTCAACCCAACATATCACATGGTTCCTTCAACTAAAATCCAAACCAGCTTGCAAACAAATATTTGACTTGGCAACCATTTTAGTTTGTTCCATGAATTTAATTTGGACAGCAATTTTTTTTAGTTTCGTCTATGAATTTGGCCTATGTTAAAGCGTGATGATATGACATTTTAGGTTTATCGTATATCAATATTTGAATTTTTAAATATATATATATATATATAATCTAAAAATACAAAAATAAATAATTTTCAACAAATTTGGTGATGATGTGTACAATACTTGTATCATCTCAAATTTTTGGTTTTAAATTTGTAGAACTATGTTATGTAATAAGTTTAGCTCAATGGTTAAAAGCTTTCTTTCTTCCCTTGAGTTTGGTTCCCCTCACTTGTATAATTTTAGATTATTGAATTTTTGGTCGGAATCCCTAGGGTGTTGCTGGAACGACCCGAAAGTCAGTGGAGTCGAAAACGATGGTTTCAGAATTCTGTTTTCCGATGATAGAATCAGTGAATATCATTTATTAATATTTACGAGGGTATTACAGAATTATACTGAAGTTTTGTCTAATAATTTTGGTTATTTGAAAAGTTAGACAAGGTGTAAGTATATAAGTTCTAAAGTCAATGGTTTTGGAAAATTGAGGTATTGAGACCTCGTTTTTGTAAACCGATATCGTAAATATTTTTATTAAATATTTATGGTGTTATATTAGAATTGAATTGAATATCAGTCGAATAATTTTATCGAATTAGTGTTTAATTAAGGTACAGAGATTAAATCGTAAAAGTGGTAAAAGTTTAATTGTTAAAGAATATTTAATTAGATCTAGCATATGGGACTTAGAAGGCAATTATCCCACTACTACACTAATCTGGACGGTGTCAAGTTTTAATTGAAGAAAAGGTTATAAAATTGTAATAAAAAAAAGTTATGATTAAAATAACTTAAAATATAAAAAAACAAACATATTTTTCTTTTTGGAGCATGCAAACCGAGAGAAGAGAGGGAGAAAGGAGAATGTTCAGTCCTTAGAAATTTTAATTCAATTCTAAAATAATTTAGTTTTTTTTTTAAATTTTTATGTTTTCGAAATTTCAAGAGCTTAAACTAGTTGACTCATATAGTATTTTTCGGTACTGTTAAAGATTGAGAATGCTAATATTATTGAATAGTTGAAGTTTTAGGGACCAATTTGATAAATTTTAAATTTAGTGTTGAAAAATGACCGATTGTTGAGTGTTATCATTATATCTTAATGGAATCAAGTTGAGAGATTAGATTGAAAAAAGCTGCCAAATTCTGAGTTTCAAGTACCATGGTGAAAAAAATTGCCAAATAAATATAAAAAAATACAAAAAATTAAAAGAAAAATTAAATTTTTGAAAAAAGAATTTAAGTGGTAATGTAGAACAATATCAATATATCATATCGTCGTATCTTAATGAAATCAAAAATTAAAATTTAAAGTTTAAATTAAAAAAAAATTGTCAAATTTCGAGACTAAGATAAGAAATTTACCCAATTCAAGGTCTAGAAAGGAAACATATGTAATATTTAAAAATAGATTTATTACTTTAGAAAACGATTGAATCCTAGGTTAAATTGATGGTGTTGAAATTAATAATTTAATCAATTCGGTCAATCATTGAATTCTCATAACTTTCAAACATAAATTAATTCTCAAAAGTACAACTTTTGGGGATAAAATCCATGATTTTACGTTTGTTTAATGACCAACTTGGAAAAGGGTTTCCACATGTTGGCTTACATGAAAATAGTGTGAAGTAAAGCCTTTGATATTAATTGGCCTAAACCCACCAGTTTCCATATTATAGCAGCTCAAATGCCCCAATCCTTTGATAAATCCATGCAGTAAAATCTCTTTATTATTAGCTTTAATCCCCACTGCACGAGTAGTATCAATAGGTTCTGATCTATGAACAATGGTTCCAAGCTTCACCCAATGCTCTTCGTTGCCTTTGAACATCCAAATATCAACTCTTTTCTTATCTTCAAAGTTCATATCCACCATGCATAGTTCCCCTTTCAATTCCACTAAGTAAAGCTTGAACTTGTCCTTGTTTAAAACACTTTGTGGTAAAGAAATGGTTTCAAAGGTTTCTTTCCACATATCAAATGAAACAATGGAGGATGAAATTGAAAACCAATAAAAAAACCCATTAGCAAACACTGGTGGTTGATGGTGTTGAAAACCAAAACAAGGTGAGTAAGTGTACCTTATTTTGTTCCAAGAACCATTCACAATTGTGAATATTTCAATCTTGTGAGGGTCGAAAAATTTAATCACTTTATATGTACCATTGATTCCATCAAACCCAAATCCACATGATTGAAAGTTTTGAAGATCATCATCAATATTTGGCAAATTGACGATGGTTTTAGTGGTGGGGTTACATACATGAACACTACCGTGAAGACCATAAAAGCAAATTAAACCATTACAAGATGGTAAGATATGGTAAGTGTCGAAACTTACGGGCATTGAGTATTCAATCATTGCATGCTCGTTGTCTTTGATGGTGAAGAAGTGAATCTTGGTGGTATTGTTGAGATTTTGATGCTCTATGCATGAAAGGATTAAGCAAAGATCACCATGAACAACACTATGGTTCCTGAAATGGGCATTGATGAAATGTGGATCATTGATGAAAGAGCAATAAAGCTTGTTTAAGGACTTGAATCTGGCTAGAGATTTTACTGGTAGTTTACTGAGGATGTTGTAGATTATAGGGCTTGGAATGAAAGCCATTGCTGATAGCTAGCAAGGGTTTGTCCTTTAATTTATTTATTGGTGCATCTGTGCATGGATATCATTATGCCAGATCTCGAAATTAGTGATAGACACTTTAAATCAACGGTCCACATTTCATCAAGTTCTAAACACAAAAAAAATTCATAAAGTGAACTATATTACTAGTATTGGATCAATAGTAATTTATAGAAGTGAAGTCTTCTAATCAATAGGGATAAATAAGATTATTTTATATATATATATATATATATATTTATCACTTGAATTGAAAGGAAATCTCATTTCGTAATTCTCGTCGATAGTTACGAGATAAAATATTTCACAATAATAAAAGTCATCTAAGTATTTTTTGATGCCATGAGATTGCAATATTTAAAACATAAGATGAACATAAACTCAAGATGCAAGTCACACCAGCAACAATTTTTAATCTATATTCAAGAAATGCAATATTTCACAGACAATCAATTCTAATTTTTTCACAGATTTATATTAATATTCTCTAAAAATTATAAATCAATCAAGATATTAGTAATCTCATACAAAATCAATATCCCAAAAGCATCCCGTTGATAAAAACTTAATTTTACATGAAAATCCTAATCTATCACAAGTAAAGTCACAATCTTAATTTTTTTAGAGATTAATAATAAAGCTTGAAAAGAAAAGAAAAAAAAATTGTTACCAAATTAGAGAAACCTACTTAAATGTATTGAAAGATTGATAATCTATATATAGATTGATAATCTATATATTGATAAAAAAAGTACAACGAATATCAACTACAAGTCCATAGCAATTTTCTTTTTCTTTACTAGGGTTTGTAAACTTTCCATTAAAGCTTTGAATTTAGAAATGGAAATGGAACAAGTCCAATATAAGGAGAAAAAAAAAATTCAACATGTAACAGTCTTATCTCATACTTTAAATTCATACTTAGGGTGGGTTTAAATGGACGGTGAGGTGTGGTGCGTTTATCTTACTTTTTATTTCATATTATAGTATTGTTACAATTTCTAATATTATCGTCACAGTTGTTTTTACACTAACAGCAAATAAACGCACCGTCCATCCAAATCCACCCTTAATGTAGAAGTATAACAATGAGCCTTTTACTCTCAGTGATGATCATTAAGCTAAATTTCGAGAATATAACATTTAGTCATATGGTCGACAACTTCATTATGAATTCTTGGAATATGATAAATCTTTATTTTCCGACACAACTTCATAAGTGTTATCTCATACTTTAAATTCATACTTTATGGAAAAGTATGACAATGTATTTTTTACCCTCAGTGATAATCATTAAGCTAAATTTCGAAAATATATGAGCTCCCCATCATTTTCATCTTTGGCATCTCAATCGTTCTGCATATACTTTTTATACAAATAAATTTGTTAAATAAAAGAAATATATTAAATAATTTATTAAAATTTGTTATTAGTAATACAACTCAATATTATTAAATAATTTTTCTACTTTATAATCCAAAATTTGAGTTGCTTTCCATCCAACACAACAAATAATGCAGTTTTAATGAGCAACAATAATTGTCAACTTATATCTTCAAAGGCATGTACTGTAAAAACGTATGATATACAAATAAATTATATTGAATAATATATCTTTAAATAATATATTTTACGATTTATAATAGAAGGAATTTTTTGTCATAGTTATCCTAATTTTTAAAAAAAATTGAATTTGAGTATCATCTTTTCCCTTAAGAATTGGAAAGTGTAATCGGGGTGCTTCAATTACACCCAGTTCAGTGGGATTCATTAATTATAATGGTTACCCAAACATGCCATAATTGTCTTTGAGGTGAGATATTAGGACTTGGTAGAGTAAAAAAGAAATTTGAAGGATGAAAAATTAAAAAAAAAAATAGAAAATTAAAAGGACGGAAAATATAATTTGGAGAGATAAAAAAAGTACTTTTAAAAATGGAAGACGATTATAAAACTAGCAAAGGTAAGAAGATACTTACATAAGAATGGTTTACTTACAAAAACGCCATTTCTATTTATTGATGTTTTATTTCCCATCTAACAATCACGTGGTCTACTAATTATCAACAGGTTGGTAAACACTAAAGACTTTTTCTGGGTAAATTACATCCAAGATCACTAAACTATTAGTAAATTTACGTTCTGGTCATTTAATGTTAAAAAGTTACAAAATAGTCATTAAACTATTCAAAAGTTATCATTTAAGTCACTAGATTGTTAAAGTTGCTATTGTATGGCCTTCTCTATTTGTATCACCTGCACTAATTGAAAGCTCTCTTTCTTCTTCTCTTCAACAACTCAATTTTTCCATGAAACATTTTTGAATTTCACGAAACTACGAACCATAGTCTAAACAATTTTATTTTTCGTTCTTCAACACTGACTGTCAAATCGGCTTGGATCTAAGGTATATTCTTCTATTCGTCGATGGGTGCGTATCCACCCTATTAAACATTGAATCATCGCTTGGAGTTCGCTAGCCGAACTTTAAAAAAAAACTATAATAGCCTAGTGACTTAAATAAAAACTTTTGAATAGTTCAGTGACTTAAATGAAAACTTTCGAATAGTTCAATGACCATTATGTAACTTTTTAAAGTTGAGTGATCAGAACGTAAACTTACTAATAGGATGAAAGTATCTTTCATGTTCGTTTTAAGATCTAATATAAAATAATCCTTTCAAGATTTGTGGTTGCATCTTTCTACACTATTGTCTCTAAGATTCAAACTCGAGTTCTTTTTTTTGAGAGTGTAATGTGTCTTATCATTACACGCAACACTTGTTGGTTAATTGCACTAGACATCCTCAAACATTAGAACATTCTAATTGAGTCTTCAACATATCAATATTGTATCAATAATGTTTTTCCATCAATGTAACGCCCCGAATTTTAGGGGCTAAAAGTTTTGGATTTTGTGGTTAGGGTCAGTGAGTTGGCGGTGCTATTGAGTTTAGTGGCGCGTTTAAACATTAGAATTGGCTTGTTGGTTTGGTGGTTGAGAGGTTATTAGTGAACCTTAAGGTTCTAGGTTCTAGTCTTTTTGTGAACAATTTGGAGAGACAATTTATTTTGCTTTATTTAAGTTAATATTTTCTTAAGTTATTTATTATGTATTATGTATTATTTATTATTTATTATTTCTGTTTTTGGGATTTACACGTTCTTCCTCTCCCTCTCTTTTTGCTTTTCTTTTTATTTTTTTTCTTTTTACGAAAATGGTTTTTGTCTGCGGAATTTGGAGAGCTTCGTTCCTTGTCGACAAGTCAGAGTCTGAACGTCTTGGAGCACGAAATAGGTGTGGGTTTCGGAACTATCCTATTTTATTTTGTGAATTGCTAGATTGTTTTTGATAGAATGTGACAACTTTGGTGGCTCTCGGAATAGGTTGTTAAATTACGGTAGTACTGTTAAATGGCGTGGAAATCCGCTTAGGTTGCTGTGTTACTGAGTTTGACCAACTGAGGGTCGATTTAGTTACCAGAAAAGCTTGACTTTCAGGCTGTTTGGGGGTGTTTTAGAGGCCACACGGACGTGTGTTGGATCACATGGCCGTGTGGAATTAGGGATTAGGGTTTTCCGGCAAGATTTGGTGCCACACGGTTTGGCCATACGGCCGTGTGGTTGACTTGGGAATTTTATCGTTTTTCACACGGCCGTGTCCCTTGGGCACACGGCCGTGTGAGTTTGGGGATTAGTGTTTGAGTGATTTGGTGTCACATGGCCTGGCCACACAGCCGTGTGGCTAATTTGGAAATTAGGGATTCCACACGAGCGTGTGTGTTATGGACACACGGCCGTGTCAGCCCTGTACTCAAACTTAGTGCAAATGGGCAGAGAGTTACACGGCCTGTTCCCACGGCCATGCCCTAGTCCACACGGGCGTGTGTCTTAGCCACACGACCGTGTGTCTCTCTTCACACGGGCGTGTGTCTCTGTCACACGACCGTGTACCCCTCCTCACACGGGCGTTTGGTCTTCCACACGGCCTAGGCATTACCACACGGCCAGGGCATACTGGTGTGTGGTCTTGTAACACCCAAAACCCAGCCCAAACACCACGACCGGATCTGGTATGTCACTAAGAAAATTTTGGAAGAACATGTCGTATTTTCAAAAAAATATTTTTTCTAAAGTTTATCTTCTTATTCGAGAGAAATTTAATAGTTGATAGTTTAAATAAAATATGCCTTTATAAATTAAAACCCAAATTTAAATAGATACATTAGTTCAATAAGAATTTAAATAACTAAAAGTAATTAAAGCCCAAAATAAAACAAAACATAAACTAGTGGCCCATAGCCTTATTACATCAAGATTTAAAATCCATTAATTAAAAATATAAAGTATTAACTTGAGACTTTTTGTTGGATCCAGCTTGGTCTTTTGCATGGCCACCTTGCGTTCCTCTCCACCCTGGTCCAAGCACTAGGTATCACCCGAAAGGTTAATTAATAGGGTGAGTCGCGAGACTCAGTGTGCAACCTCATGCACCACTAGATTTTGGCCTTAGGCCCATAAAATAGATTAATAATTCTATTTATAAAAAAATAACAAATAATATGCAAGGCCCAACCCATTTGCCTAGGTTTCCATCCGCTACACGCCCCACACACGCCCATTCACACCATTGGGGATTTCTACAATCGACCTACACCGCTACACGCCAAGATGGCGCTCATGCTCGCTCATCAACATATTATGGCCGGGCCCTTATAATGAATCACGGCATTAGCCGCTACAACATATAACAGATCACGGTATAAACCGCTACACATATAACGTATAACTTCCTCCTTTCATCAACCCAACCCATGCAAATATAAAATCAATATGCTTTTATCATATAAAGTCAAACATTCACCGACTGGTGATTTACTTCACCCTTTTCGGTTTCCAACATTAAACCGAGATATCGGTATTTATCACAACATATAAACTTATGAGCATACATTAATAATCGATCTAGATGGTGGGGAAGTATTACACACCAAGTTATCGCGAAATCCAATATTCTTAGTCGATGTCCTTGCTATCCGGATCTATTATCCTTAATGTAAAGCCTTGCTCAAAAGCCTAAACACACACAAAAAGATTTAGCCCCTTCAACAATCGGCCAAGGTTAATAAATCCCAAATTACACGTTAAAACTAATAGATCCCTTACCTTGAAATCCCGAAAGTAACACGATTCTATAACTTAGAGATCTATGCGATTGACTCCACTAAAGTTCCCTTCAGATTTCGGCACAAGTAGGCACCACGTATAATTCGGCAATCACAGAGATGAGATCTAGGGATTTCGCTTTTAGGAAAATCCTGAAAAAAGTATGAACAAGAGAAGGCTGATGTGTCTTTGGCTTTTAAAATACTTGAGTGAGGAGTTTCGGTTTCTGACAGGAAAAAGAGAAGAAGAAAAGAAAACAAGGAAGAGACTTGAAGATTTCGGCTAGGAAGAAAAAGAATGGAAAGAGTTTCACTTTTGAATCAAATTGAAGATGAGGGAATAGGCTTAGAAATTTCGACTTTTGCAGAGAATGAAGAAGAAGATGGAACTTTAGGAGTTTTCTGCTTTTACTCGGAGAAGAAGAAAAGAATGAGAGAAAACCCAAATGCTGAAATTGAAGAGATATTCCCCTATTTATAGAAATTTCAAGACTTACCTAACATTGCAGATAAATCCTATCTTTTTCTTCTTTATCTTAATCTACTAGCTCATCTAAAAGAGACTTAATTATCTCTAACTCCTCCTCCTTTATCAAATATTATCCACATATTTTAATCATTAAAATCCCTAAATTTTAGCTTTTATCTGCTTATTATCCACATAAAATAAATTCCTAAATAATAGCCTTTATCTACTTATTATCCACATATTTTAAATATAGATATTACCTTTTAAACCCTATAATGCCCAAACAGATAATTTTAATCAAGGCCTCTACCTAAGCCTGAGCCCAATTTGGACCCCTAACACTTAAATTAACACATTAAACATATCCACCCATTAAACGCATAGGCCCAAAAATTCAGGATGTTACAGGTCTTAAGACACTTATATTGGCTTTGTATGCATTTCTGAATTGAATATGTGTTGTGTGTGCTCCGACCCTTAACTAAGTTTAGTGAGGGCATTCAAGACTCGATATCTGTGATGCTTGTGTGTGGTGTATGACTTTGAATCTGGTCTGAAGAGTGTGCTACATAATTGTTCTGACTGACTGTCTGTTAATGTGTCTCTGTTCTGTTAGCTTGAATGTATTCATGCATTTGCATAAAGTGTTTTGGGTTGGGTTGTAAAGAGAAGGAAGACTGTATCTGTTCTGATTTGACAGTTCTACTGTAACTTATACGTACAACGATTTATTGCACTGTATCGTACATGCGTTAGCTTTGTTGCGCATTATTATCTGATCTGCGGTTTAATCGCAAACTCGATCAGACAACGGATTACCGCATTGCATCAGATCAGACGCGTCACGTTAGCTTTGCTGCGTACCATTATCCGATCCGCTCACTACTTGGTTTACCGCATTGCACAGTACATCATATAAGCTAGCCCTGCTGCGTATTATTATCTGAGTGGCTTAGCCCACATATGCGGAGTGTAAGGTTGAATGGGCCTTTCGAGGTCCTAATTGGTGTAATTGGTTGGAAGAGCTTTAACAGCTCTTATGAGGTGTGATCGGGGGACGGAGAGGTGTGTTGACTGGATGGGTGGGTTATATTTATTTGACTTCATTTCATCTGCATCTGTCTATGGGTTCTGACTGTCAAATTTGTTATCTGTATTCTGTTGTCTGCACGACACCTGTGCTGAGTTTTGTGTGAATTTGATGTGCTCTGTTTGTTAAGTTCTGTTGGGACATTAGTCCCAAGTGTGCGTTCTGACTCCGTGAGTAACTGCAAGTCTATTGTGCTACTGCTTTGAATTCTGTATCTCTGTTTTAGACTTGTTTCGGACTCACACTGAGCTCGAGTAGCTCACCCCCTCTTAGTGTTTCTTTTCAGGTACCCTTTCTGAATTCTAACGCTGGACTTGGTATGCGGAAGTCTAGAACAGTCTCGGTGAATAATAAAGGATTTTCGATTTATATTTTCAGTTTATATTTAGTTAAACGATTTTTGGAATGTAAGATTTATAAAAGCTTTGGTACAATCTCCGTTTTGATTCTTATTCGTTTTTTTTTAATCTGGGTTATATATTTCCTTAATTGTAACTTTACATACTAGGTTTTAAACGGTCCAATATTCTGATTTAACTTGAGAACTTATTTTGTGAAATTTAACTACGGTTACTTCGGTAACCAATGTGACATCCGGAATTCGGTCTAAACTTCTAGGCCGGGTTTTGGGTGTTACAATCAGCTTAACCACCGTTAGCTTACGAGTTAAAAGTATGCTCAAATATGATATATGCATATTTAAAACATGTAGATCAAATTATTATTGCGTTTAAATCTAGTGCATAGATATTTTGGATCTTACTGTTGGTAATGTGAAAATTTTAAAATTACTCTTAAGCATTTGATTGACATTTTTTAAAAAACACCCTTAACCAAATTATTAAATTTAAGCACAAGCCACTACAAAATGGCAATTAAATTTCCTTTGTAAAATCCGCAGAGGAACTTGTACTTTACATGTACAAAGCATTGCTGCTATAAATTTTTCGCTGCAAAAATAGCCGAGCAAAACCTAGCAAACTAGGGCTCTAAGCTTTTCGATGACGTGCTCGATCGAATATGACAACCTCTAAACCACTTGAAATCAACTTGAAAATTCATATTACGGATCCATCTTTAATTGTTGCATTCTTCATTATGACTGTAATTCCGGACCTAATGTAAAAGCCTTGTTCTGGTCTCTCAGCTTCTTCAACACCCTGAATGACCAACGTAAATGAAAATTATTTGAAAAAAAAATCTAATTATACTAAACATTCATGAAAGAAAAGCAATACTTACATCACTATTTGATATGATCACATTTTTTCCTATCTTGGCATTCTTGTCTATTATGCAATTCCTTCCAAAACACACAAGTTGCAACAATAAGGAAATATTTTTCAAAACAATAATTTCCATCTAAATCTTACATTTGGTTTTTCAATCTAAATCTTACTTGATCTTGGTATTTTGTCCGACACCGATCGGAACCTTTCCTTCTTTCAGGAGAGACATTATTTCCATCTCCGTTTGGTAGAAGTCTGCTCCCATCATCATGGTATCCTGCAAAGAAAGGAACATAAACGATGAATAAATATGTGGTATTGGAATTTGCAGAGCTTTTAGATGTTGTGGATCACCTCAAGCTCAACACCGGACTCCAAACGCGACCGCACCCCAACTACAGAGCGTTTTACACTACAGTTCCTCAAGAAACAACCGTGTGAAATTATGGCATTAACAATCTGCAACAATCAATTTACCGTGAGATAAGACGACCGGATTTATTAATCATGATATAAACAAAAGGCTTGAAGTAAATACCCTGCATTGATCAATTTTGCTAGGAGGCAAGAATCTCGGAGATGTATAAAAAGGTGTCTTTGGATCATAAAATTCGAACTTTGGTGGCTGCATAGAGCATACAAAGAGATCAATTTTCAGGGAACGAATACCATATCCCATACCGAATAACATAATAATGCAAACAATTCACATATCTATATGCAAACCTGATCTGTGAGGGCTAAATTAGCATCAAAGAAAGACTTTATTGTCCCAATGTCTTCCCAATAATCATTGAATAAATATGCCTGCAAACGAGTACTTATTAGCATTTGATTACTAGTGAAAATTCCAAAGAGAAAACTATAGGTAAACGTCCTTGTAAAAGTTATCTTGCCTGTACGTTATGTTCCTTTACCGCGGATGGAATAATCTCCGAGCCAAAGTCATTGCATGAAGGATAGCTTTGTGTCAAAAGCTTTAACAAGATATCCTTTTTGAACACATACACTCCCATTGATGCAATGTAAGAATATTTTGCAGCATCTTCCGTTGATAGCCCTAATATCGAGGTATCAACTTGCTGCCATACAAATGTGAAACAAGCCATAGTATATGTAAATATATACAGAATAATGTTAATGGGATTAAGAAGTGATGGAGTAGTAAAAGCATGTACCATAGCGTTAAGATCCTTGCCCTTCGGTTTCTCAGCAAATTGAATAATCCGTCCTGTTTCATCTATCTTCATCAATCCGAAATCCGATGCACGGCTGCACAAAACTCAATATTAATAACTATTATAGCCACTATACTCATCATAACAAAATATCATTGATTAAGTACCTATTGTTCATTGGTAGACATGATACTGTGATATCAGCATTTGAATCAATATGCTTCTGCAAGAAGAATAACTGTGGATTAGCCATAATGATTTTCTGAGCTACTCTACGGCTCCTAGAAATTGTACTAGGTACCTGCACAAAATCCATATAATCTGCGCGGTAAAGATGATCACCAGACAATATCAGTACATGCTGGACATCCTTAACTTTGGCATCCTGTTAGAAAATAAAATCATAGCCGGTGAACATCAAATGATTTCAGCTTGAATAAAAACTTTAGTAACTAACCTCAAAGACCCAAATGAATTGCCTCACGGCATCAGCTGTTCCTTGAAACCATTTCTTCCCTGCTTCTCCTGATGTTTGAGTGGCAGCAAGAACCTGTTACAGAGCCAATATAGCCTCATCAAAAGCTTCACAAAAATAAGCTATAATGTTAAATTAAAATTGGCTTACCTCCATAAATCCATCTCCAAAATTTACACCATTACCAAAATTGTATGTCCTAGCCAAGTGACGATTGAGTGAAAAAGAATTAAATTGAGTTAAAATAAAGATCTTTTTGATGCCACTGTTGATACAATTGCTCATTGGAACATCGATCAGCCTGTAACAACCACCAATAGGAACCTGCAAACCAATAAAAAACCATCAAAACCTCTAAATCTAATCATTGGGATTCTAATTTTATTCATAAAAGAGAAAAAAAGTTGAATTCCTTACGGCTGGCTTGGCTCTCATGCTAGTAAGAGGAAACAGGCGAGTACCAGCACCACCACCCAATATGATAGAAGCCACTTCCTTTGGATCTGCTTGTGGACTCTCAAACATCTAGGAACTTAAAATTCAAATACTTAGTGATGGTCAAAATACCCACATTGAAAATAATAATAATAATTTTAACAGAAAAATCAAAAACTCTTACCGTAGGATCATCATTTTCATTGGTTGGGGTTTGAACACAGTGAACAACACCAGACTTTGCTTTTCTAACGTCATTTTCAATTCTCAAACTCCTCCATACAACTCTTCCATAATCCCTACTTTTAATAGACCAACTGATTCTCTCACCCAAAAAAACAGAACCACCATAACTACGACCTTTGATAAGGTTATAGGGATTGACATTGGCGTTGAGTGATATGAAGTGAGAAGCCATTGCTGAACAAATTTTAATCAATAAAACAAAAATAACCAGAGGATTCTCTCAAGATACTAAAAAAAAAAAAAAAAAAAAATATTTTTCTTTAATATAGATAAAAAGATATTAAAAAGCTGTAGACTGTGTCTTAGTCAACAAAATACTAAATTCGAAACACCCAGATCCGAGAATATCTCAAAACCTTAAAATCTAAATAAATAATTTTGTTGAAATAAGAAAAGTGATGAAGCATCTAAATTTGTTTAATTTTCATTTTTATAATAGTGTATAAGAGTATAATTAAGTTATTTTTACTTTCTAAATTAGGATAAGTATTTGAATTTGTAGAGTTTTAAATTAATCTTTATAAATTAGAATATTCTATTAAATATCAAAATTATATTAAATAGGTTCTTTTGTGGGTCTATTCGTTAATTTAGGTGTAACTCGTCAATTTAAGTGTTATATGCTAACTTGAACATGATGTGAAACATGTTTAAAACTCGCTATGTATATTTATTATTAGAAGAGCTTGGATCTAAATTGTCATAAAAAAAATACTCTATGTTAAATCTGAGTTGATATTTTATGTTTGTATTGATAGGTAAGTTGAGTTGACAATATTTATAGGTAAGTTGATGAAAGGAACTAATTGATACCACTTTACTCAAGTCTTACGCCAATGTATATCTTAGTATAACCTTCAAATCACTCAAAGAGTTTCTTAACAAGCCTTTAGGCATTGGGATCACCCAAACCGACCAGTTCGACAAGTAAACAACAATAGCGAAACAATGCCAAACAAAAAAGATCACAACAATAAAACCCCCAACAAAGAAACCAACATGCTCAACACAAGATAAACAACGAGAAACCAGCTAAAATCGAAACATACTGCCGCACCATACAAACCTCGACATGTGATTTCAATTCGAACCTCCGCCAATGCCAAAAACTACCTCCCAAAATCACGAACAGCTTCCCAAAATGACCACGACCGACTGCGACAATATTACAACCAATCCGATACATTGATTGAATTGCATTCCATAATTAAAATAAACTACTCCTTCCAACTCAACACATAAACCATCACTACTAGCTCAATAATTGCCATAAGGACCTCCCTTTCCATGACCTCCACTGCATTACAACCAGAAAATAAAGCCAAAAAACTACCAGAAAATAAAACCCCCCCTAATCGACCCGCAACCAATACCTCATTACAAGACACAAACACAATCAAAACAACCCCAGCTACATTTAATTGAATTTACAACCCCAGCTACATTAAATTGAACCCAACCCAACGAAGAATGATCCCAAACAAACCCCGAAACCTCCTCCACCCACACAACAATACACCATCCAAACAAACTCCATTTACTCCAACTCAAACCTCGTAAGTAAGACCTACACACAATGAACATAAAACAATCATGTGCATTAAACCAACCAAAATGATAGTCAGAAATCCTACTCCTATTCAGACAACAACACCCAAAAAAAAAAAAACTCCAACAGACAATACTACATCATAGCAACCAGCTTACTAAAAGGACTCCCACTAATTTCACAAAAACCCCTATATCTTGTAACCATTCATACACATCCTCTACCGCTTGTAGTCAACCAAAAAAAATCCTGAATAAACCAAACATCAAATAAACATAAACACACCCTAAAATTTCCAAACCATCATAGACAATTCGATCCCAAACACCCATCACAAAGATTCTGTGCCATTCCAAAAAGTTGTTCAACCGTCCCTTTTATCTTCCAACAATTCCCTTCACACCATCAACATTACTTAAAAGTTAGCATTCTTAAATCACCTAATTACTCCAAAAAACCCAAACATCTCTAGAATCACCTTCCCTTATCAACAACAAAAACTAAACGAGTACTTCAACCTCCCGATATTAACCACAGAAAAGTGATCTCTTCTCTCCTACTAATTTCGAAAACTAAGTTACTGAATCTCCGCTCTAATTATTTCTTCAATTACTTCTTCTTCATTTCCATGAACACTAAACCCCAATTTCTTTCCGAGTGCCCAAGTATTATTAGCTTCCCTAAGAATCACCCTCATTCTGTTACTTATGTCCGAATCCGAAAGAGATAGATTAACAATCCTCTCATCCTCCTTACAAAGCTCCCTTCCTTTTTCCTTAAGCTTGGCTCTGTCCCTTTTCTTCCTCTCTTTTGAGGTTAAAAGACTACTTTGAATTTCATACATAGACCGAATCTTCTTATTCAAGCCTTTCTTTTTTTTCCTGCGAAGAATCATCCAGTTCAATTCTTCTTCTAGATCCAAATTTGACTCCAAAGAGTCATCTCTATTTTAACTCCTAAAGCATCCACTACAACACCCAAGCCCATGTCCCTTACATCCTTCAAAGCCCTTTCCAAACCATTATCCGTACTCTACCTCTTCATTTTCCACCTCCAACATTTTCTGACATTCATTACTCTTATTCTCATTTTCAAGATTAACTACCATTAATGCTCCTGACTTGACGCTTTCAATTCCCTCCGACAGAATTTCTAGCCTTGTACTCACCGCCGAACCAGCTTCCGAAATGCTATCTTCTTCTTTTTTCTTCCAGCTGGCCTTACTGATAAAGCAATCATCTTTCAGCTCCGACAGTCCCCTTTACCTTACTCTGATCGGAAAAATAACATCGCCAGCTTCCAAACTAACAACTTCATCAATCAAATTCGATTGAGTAATAGAGATCAGCAGCTCAATTTTTTCGAAATTGTGGACTTTAGTTAAATTTTCGCCTACTGACACCAGCTTCCCCCATAATCCAGCAACTCTTTTACAAGTTTCATAGTTCCAGCAATGCAATGGAATTCCTGAAACTTCGATCCAAGACACCCTCTCTTTTATCTTCAATTTCTCCGACCAAGGCTCAATTTTAATGAAAAAATCTTTCAAATATGACCACTCAGTTTGCCTTAACAGCTCCATCAGTTCTTCATCCGGAATTTCAAAATTCAAATACGGAAAGTGTTATTACTCTTAAGCTAGCTTATGTTACAATGAGAGAAGGTTGTCTCCTTTATATAGGCCAAGTCCCTTTGATCAAATGTTTGAGATTGAATATAATGAACAGTTAAGATCATTTATCTATGGACAATCTATATAAGTCTATACAAGTATTTATAATGCAAGACTCTTCTAGACCTTCCGAAACATTCTACATGGGTCTACAAGGGTTCGGTTCCTACCTCGGATTTTCAGATTTCTAGAATTTCTAAAGTGTTCTCACATATTCTAGAACATTTCGAAACATTCAAAGAACCCTTGGACTCATTATTCTCGCATATGCACCATTCTTGCTCCTGCTACACTTGAGGAGGCCCTCTTAAGCCCTTGTTAGTCGTTGTCTACACTCTTAGTGGCCTCTATCCCCATCTAGGGCCTTTGCCAACATTAAGAGGGGCTTGTTTCATCGGTTAGCTGACTTGTTCATGGGCAAATCTTGACATGACACATAGGTTGATTATATGTATAAATTAAAACATGCTAAATCATCTTATAAATCTTTAAAAATTATTTTATAATTTATATATAAATTTTATGAATAATATGAGTATTATTTCAAAATTAAAAAAAGTTAAAACTTATAAATGGTATATTCAGCGAAATGTAAAATGAATAGTGTAATTTTAAAATAATTAATGTAAGTTCATTGTTAAGATATATATTTTTTTCAAATTTTAAATTTGATAGTATAAATTTTAGATTAAGTAAAAGATAATTTTCAAATGAAATCAGTTATGTATATTTTAAATATTTTTTTTAAATTTTAATTTGATATATAGTTTTTTTAATTTTAAAATAAAAACTTTAATATATTAAAATATTTAAAGGTTAAGTAAGCAGATGAGATTTTCAAATGAAGTTCAAATATATTTAAGTATGTATTATCTCTCAATTTAAAGATTTAAAAAATTATAGATAATACCAAAAATTGTATGAATTTATAAATTCTTCTAAGTAAGAGATTATTTAATGTTTCAGCTAAAGATATAGCAAAAATCCAAAATCCTGAGTCCTATCCTACATAATTAGAAATGTACTAAATTGAATAAATTATAAACTTGAGACTATTTCAGGCATTAGATAGAAATTGGCAAGTCATCAAGCTGAAAGCGATGTGGGTGACAGATCGGTGGTCAGGAGCCAGAGTAAGAGACACAGATGGGTTGATAGATGCCATGTGGCTGTCACCTTCTTAGAATCTATGTCTCTGTCAAATCAAGAAAGATATATTTTGATGGTGGCCAACAAAAATTTTAATTGTAAACATTGGATTTTATGATCAAATAGTAAACTAGGTGACAATGTGGGAAACGAACCATTCCTCAAGATAAAGTAGGTATAAAGAATGTTATAACAATTGAATTGACTAGATTGTTAATTTTTTATTTAATTATCATAAATTAATTTTTTTTAATTATAAAAGTGAATAAGCATAAATAACTAATAATACGAAGATAAATATTTATTTTATAAATTATAATAATAAGATTAAATGTTTAAGTTGTTATAATAAACGTCGATAATTGCGGTAGAACAATCGCAAAATAATAAGAAAAGAAAAATAAGAATACACAGATTTTACATTTTTTTTTTGCTTCATTCAAACTACTCTGTTGTCAGAAATAAAACAGAGCAGCATCCAAACAAGAAAATTACAGCAGATAAACTAAAATCATAGTTCCAGCAACAAGAAAACACTAATCAAAGCAAAAATCACCACCATGCTTTAAACACTTGTGGCCGATTCACACCAGCCAACGCCAATGAGAATGCCATGTCATTTCCATTCCTATCCGCCAAAGAGAAGACAATAGATTCGACCTTGCACTTAGCAGATTCAATATCTGAAAAAGTTGCATGAAGCGACCAAGGTCTCAACTCCTTATTGATGCACCAAGAAAACCCCACCGAAGAACCTAATTCGATAACCAGAGAATTAGAAGACTTCCAATTCATAGATGCAAACATTTCGAGAGCAATCTTCATCGCTCCAATTTCAAACTTCCTCAAAGAACATTTGTACCAACAAAGACTGAGAAAAATCCTCTTGCAATCCCCTCCAAATCTCTCAAAATTCCTTCACATCCATCTTTGTCCTATTTCTCTATACTACATACATTGAATTTTAACCAACCACTAGGAGGTGGTCTCCAAAAAGAAGCAACAGAATTAGATTTGTGGGACACCACTCGACATCTTTGTGGAGCTAACCACCAAAACTTCTCCTGCAACATGAATTCATTATAAGTTGATCTAACCCACAAAAATGCCCTCATCTTAGATTGAAATACCAAATTAGCCATATTCGCTCTCATTCCATAAAAAACTAGCCCATTTCTTGCAATCCATATTGTCCAACATGCTGCAGCAATTGAAATCAACCATAAACTTTTCTTACTCTCTGCCAATTTCACATTATTACACAAGGCAAAGAAATCCACAAAACCATTGACCCTTTTCCATACAGCATCCCACTAATTAAAGATTTTAGCCTAAAAACCTTCGATAAATCTGCACTTGAAAAACAAGTGATATGCGCTTTCCGACTCTTTTTAGCACCAAGGGCAAAAAATCGAAGAATTTTGAATGTTCACACCACTTTTAGACAGAAATTCCATAGACGGGATTTTGTTGATAGCTAACATCCAAAGAAAGCTACGAACTCTAGGAGGGACCTTAATATTCCAAACTTTACCGCAAGCAAAATTAACGTCCGCCTCATCATCCATTAACAATAAATCCGAACATTTTTTAACCGAGAACACCCTAACTTTATTATTGGACCAACACAATCGATCCTCTAATTCCGAAATCAACACTGTGCCAATCACCTTATCAACCAAATCTTTACACATCTCCTTCTCCCTATCCATCAAAGGTCTAAAAAACTAGCCTTCCCAATTAACGCACCCTTTCCCTAAATAACTTAAAGAATCAGCTAATGTACATACTTTATTTTTAGCAAGGCGAAAAAGCCTTGGAAACAACACTTTCAAAGGTCGATCCCCACACCAAATGTCCAACCAAAACAAAGTCGACTTTCCATTTCCTATCTTCCAAAAAAATGCTTCCGACCCCACCCATTTGGACACTTTCTCATCTTTAGCATTTTCAACAATACCTCTCCAAACAGCAGACATGTCTTTTTTGTACGTCGTCTTAAAACGCCATCTTTGAACATTTGACCCTTATTTAGCTAGAATAACCTTTCGCCATAACGCTTCTTTTTCTGTCGCGAATCTCCAGCTCCATTTAGCCAATAAAGTTTTATTTTTAACACCTAGATTTGCCACACCCGCCCCACCCTTAACCTTTGGTTTTCAGACAGTATCCCATCTTATTCTCGCCATCTTCTTTTTTCCATTCATATTCCCCCAAAGAAAATTCCTTCTGATCTTGTCGATTTTTAATAACAGTCACTGGAGCTTGGAACAATGACATGAAGTATATTGGCAACGAGGACATCACCGCGTTAATAAGAACTACCCTGCCAGCCCATGAAAGTGAGCGACATTTCCATCCTGATAACTTCTTCCTGACTCTGTCTATGACCGGTTCCCAAGTGGATAATCTTTTCAGATTTGCACCCAATGGTATCCCCAAATAGTTGAAAGGTAGAGCACCAATTTTGCATTTACAAATGGCAACCATCCTATACAATAATTCTTCTTCCACTTCAAACCCCACTAAGCAAGATTTGTTAAAATTAATGCTCAGCCCCGAAAAAAATCTCGAACACCCTTAGAATGTACTTCACATTAGTCACCTATTTATCATCAACTTTTAGGAAAAGAATAGTATCATCAGCGAATGGAAGATGAGAAAATTTCATCCCATGAATTACATTATTAAACCCTTCGATCAACCCCTCCTCCGTAGCTTTGTCCAACGCCAAATAGAGAACCTCTGTCACTAAAATGAATAAAAATGGAGACAGTGGGTCTCCCTGTCTAAGGCCTCTACGAAATCTGAATTTGTTGGATGATGACCCATTAATAATGACTGCCGCTCTTGCCGTAGATAAACACTCCAACATCCAGCTTCTCCACTTTTCCTCGAACCTTATTTTGGCTAACACCAACTCCAAAAAATCCCATCTAACGCAGTCGTAAGCTTTTGAAAAATCTAATTTGAAAATCAGCTTTCCCTCACATCCACCTCTCTTCATAACCAAATGGATTAATTCGTTTTCAATTAAAATCCCATAAAAAATCTGCCTACCCTTAATGAAGGCACATTGAGTCTCACTAACCACTTCTCCTACAACCTCCCTTAGTCTTCGTGACAAAACCTTGGATACGATCTTGTAAAAGGAGCTCACCAAGAAAATTGGTCTAAATTCTGAAATCTCAGTAGGATTTTCCACCTTTAGTATAAGAGTGATAAATGAAGAGTTGATACTCTTTTCAAGTTTCTCGGATGTGAAAAAATCAGACATTACCATTAGTAAATCAAGTTTCACGATCTCCCAACACTTTCTATAGAAGCACAAATTGAACCCGTCTGGCCCAGGCGCTTTCGGTTCATCACAACTTCATACGGCTTCTTTAATTTCTTCTATCGAAAAGGGCTCTTCCAATTTTCTCGCACTTTCATCGTTAAGCAATCTGAAATTCAAATCTAAACCCATTTTCCACCTTCTTGCAGAGCAGTCAAAACAATTTTTAAAATAATTGAAAAGCCCCTCTTTCATTTCCTTAGGGTTCTTAATATTTCGACTACCAATTTTTAGGCTAAAAACCATTTTCTTTTGGCTTGAATTTTCACCGCCCTATGAAAAAAAACACTATTCGCATCCCCTTCCTTTAGCCAAGTCTTCATCGATTTTTGACGCCAAATTGATTCTTTGAATTTAATTGCTTCCCAAACCTCAATGTTCAATTGTTTTAACTCCTCAATCTCCAACTCGGTCAGCTTCTTTTTTTCACTTATATCATCAATCGCCTTAATCCTAGCCTTGCTTTCAACAATTCTTCTTTCCAGAGTATTTCCATCTTCAACATTCCACTTCTTGATAACTCCCTTCAATTTTCTCAAATTGGCAGCTGTTTTACCTCTTATACCCTCCATTCTCGACCATTCCTTTTTAATCAACTTCAAACATTCCTCCTTTTTCAACCAAGCGTTGACAAACTTAAAAGGTCGAGTGTAACACCCCCTACCCATATTCGTCGCCAGAATAGGGTATGAGGCATTACCTAAGTTTAACGAGTTAATATATATTTTTTTATTATGAATTCAATATAGTCCCTTTATAAATATCCAATCTTCCCTGAAATTTTAAAACCAACCAATCCAATCCAATTCAATCCAATTTGATACCAAATCATACTTCTATTATAATTATATTATTTAGCATATTCATCACTCTTTACTTTAATACATATTCATTAAACAAGTTTTAGTATTTATATAATCATCAAACCATATACATGCCATATAAATCAAAAAGGAAATTTACAAAAGCTACCGGAGATAATCTTGATAGTGTGATCCTCGGTGTTGATCCGATCCTCCGTATATTTTTACGTCAATCTACATGAGACATTAAATACACTCAAGTAAGTTTATAGAAACTTAGTAAGTTCATAGGCATAAAATATAAATCTTACCAAACATTCATATACATATGCATTATACACAATTACTAAGTTCACTGTCAACCACAATTTGGTGAGTCCTCTTGTATAAACTCACCGCCATTTATCCATTGACTTTAACTCTTTTGGGCCTTTTTGTCACTTACCATTCTTAATCAAATTAGGGAACGGTTACGAAAAATTGAGTACTTCACTTCCACTTTGCCATAGTATAACTATGTTCTTGCGTATGATCACTTATCACTTTCAAGCCATAGCCATAGCCTACACGGTCTTACACGGATCACATTTGTCACTTGTCACTTATCATCGATCGGATAAGTGTAGCTAAAGCTACCACTTATCACTTGTCACTTGTCAATGATCGATAAGTGTAGCTAAAGCTATCACTTATCACTTGTCACTTGTCATCGATCGATAAGTGTAACTAAAGCTACCACTTATCACTTGTCATCGATCGTAAGTACTCAAATCCTATGTTCCACTCAATTTGATCATTTATTCTGTTTTCGCATTGTTGTTTTATTCTCAATTCATCAACAAATATATCTCATCATACATTATATAATTCATGAAATTAGCATTTAATCATTAAATTTTAGCCATGTGAACTTACTGAGTCGATTTGCGTAATTTGAGAAAATTCGGGGACTAATCACTACTTTTTCTTTTCCTCGACTTTCTTGGGTTCTCGATTTGCAAAGAAAAATATGAAAAACCAGCTTAGGGAAACCCTTCTATGGTGTTTTTGTTGATGAGAATGCAGAAAAATAAGGAGAAATCTAGATAATTCCACTTTAGTCCTAGCTTTATTAAGTAAATTTTGCAATATTCCAATTTTGCCCTTAATTCTCCTTATTTTCTTTCTCGATTTCATGCCCTTGTTGTCCAGCCCAAATAGACCTTGGGTCTATTTGCCTTTTAAGCCCTCTTTCTTTTATCATTTAAGCTATTT
The DNA here is from genome assembly GCA_025698515.1 of Gossypium sturtianum. Classification (NCBI taxonomy): domain Eukaryota; kingdom Viridiplantae; phylum Streptophyta; class Magnoliopsida; order Malvales; family Malvaceae; genus Gossypium; species Gossypium sturtianum. The sequence continues at coordinate 162,363,180 of CM046948.1, forward strand.
AATCATTTCTCATAACTTTGCATTTGTTACAACTTAGTCCTTTTGTTCAATTAACTATCTAACTTTAAAATTTCTTGACTAAACTTTAATACTAACTTATTAACACTCCATAAATATTTATAGAATATTTATGGCTAGATTAAAAATCTCCGAGGTCTCGATACCTCATTTTCGATTCTAATTATTTTTTTCTAGTACACTATTTACTATTTCAATTTTTTTTCCTAACTTCACATTTAACTTATACTCACTAAATTAATAATATTTTCTACTCACTTGTCGGATTTAGTGACCTCGAATCACCGCTCGACACCACCGAAAATTCAAAGCTATTACAACTCTCCCCTTTTAGGAAATTTCGTCCTCGAAATTTCGTACCTGTAAATAAATTCGGATACTGAAATCTCATCAATTCCTCCATCTCCCAGGTTGCCTCCTCCGATCCATGTCAATTCCATAACACTTTAACTAGTGGTACATGTTTATTTCTCAACTCTTTAACTTCCCGAGCTAGAATTTTCACCGGTTCCTCTGAATAGGTCATATCGAGTTGGAGCTCTATTTCCGTATGAGGAATTACATGTGATGGATCTGATCTGTACCGTCTCAACATAGATACATGAAACACGTTATGAATCTTTTCAAGCTCCGGAGGCAAAGCCAATCTATAAGCTACCGGACCGATTCTTTCAATGATTTCATACGGCCCGATAAATCGTGGGCTGAGTTTTCCCTTTCTGCCAAACCGCAAAACTTTCTTCCACGGTGACACTTTCCAAAATACACGATCACCCACATTAAACTCTATATCTCTTCTTCTTCAAATCGTGCATATGATTTTTGCCGATCGGATGCAACTTTTTAAACATTCTCGAATAATACGAACTTTTCTTCTGGTTTCCCAAATCAAGTCCACTCCCACTAGTTTCGGTTCACTTAATTCGCACCAATATAATGGAGTTCTACACTTTCTTCCATACAAAGCTTCAAACGGTGCCATTTTAATACTAGTTTGATAACTATTATTATAAGCAAATTCAATAAAGGTAAATACCTTTCCCAGTGCCGCCAAACTCAAGTATACAACACCTTAACATATCCTCTAAAATCAAATTACTCGCTCTGATCGCCTGTCTCTGCATGCTGGGATGAAAAGTCATGGTTGAAATTTAATTTGGTGCCCAAAGCTTCTTGTAATTTACCCCAAAATCTCGAGGTAAATCTCTGATCTCGATCCAAATAATAGATATTGGCACCCCATGTAATCTCACTATCTCCGACACATATAACTCCGCTAACTTTTCAAGCGGATAATCTACTCGACCGAATAAAATGTGCTGATTTAGTTAACCGATCAACAATCACCCAAATCGAATCTTTCTTCTTCTGAGTTACCGGTAATCCGGATACAAAATCCATCGTGACATGTTCCCATTTCCACTCTAGAATCATAATGGGTTGCAATAACTCTCGTCGAACTTGATGCTCGGGCTTTCACCTGTGACAAATTAAACATCTTGCTACATACTCACAGATTTCTCGTTTCATTCGGGGCCACCAATACATTTTCTTCAAATCACAATACATTTTTGTACTACCCGGGTGAATAGAATACATACTACTCGTGAGCCTCGATAAAATATCATTTTTCAAGTCTAAGTTATTCTAACACATATTCTATTACGATAATATAACATACCATTTTCACCAATGGAGTATTCTCGAGCTTAACTCATCTTGAACCATCCGTCGTTTCGACATCAACTTTGGGTCTTCATATTGTAACTCCCGAATCCGTTGAAAGAACACGTGTTTAGCTTTTAATTCGCTAGTACGTAACCATCTTCATTAATAGATAAATGTGCATTCAATGCCCGTAATGCAAATAATGATGATTTTCGACTAAGTGCATCTACTACGACATTTGCTTTCCCTGGGTGATAGTCAATGACAAGATCATAATCTTTCAAAGAACTCTAACCATCGCTCTGCCTCGATTTAACTCTTTCGATTCATTAAATACTTCAAGCTTTTATGATCAGTATACACGTAACATTTCTCACCATATAAATAATGTCTCCATATCTTCAAAGCAAACACGATCGCTGCCAATTCCAAATCATGTGTAGGATAATTCTTCTCGTGCGATTTCAGTTGCCGAGAAGCATATGCCACCACTTTGCCTGACTGCATAAGTACACAACCCAAACCATTCAGAGACGCATCACTATAAACCACAAATGGTACACCCGATTCTGGTTGAGTCAACACTGGAGCCTCTGTCAACATCTTTTTCAACTGATCGAAACTTTACTGACATTCACTTGACCATATAAATTCAACATTCTTTTGTAGTAATCGAGTCAACGGTAAGGTAATCCTTGAGAAATCTTTGACAAATCGACGATAATAACCTGCCAGTCCTAGAAAACTCCGTACTTCAGTAACATTCTTTGAAACTTTCCAATTTATCACTGCCAATACCTTACTTGGATCCACTCTGATTCCATCAGCTGATACAATATGACCCAAAAACGCAACTTCATGGAGCCAAAATTCACATTTGCTAAATTTCGCATACAACTATTTCTCCCGCAAAATCTGTAACACAATCCTTAAATGTTGTGCATGTTCAGACTCTGTCTTTGAATAAATCAATATATCATCAATGAATACAACCACAAATCTATCCAAATATGACTGAAAAATTCGATTCATCAAATCCATAAAGGCAGCAGGAGCATTGGTTAAACCAAATGGCATCACCAAAAATTTATAGTGACCATACCGGGTTCGTAAGCGCGCTTTTGGCACATCACACTCTTTGACTTTCAACTCGATAATACCCGGATCGAAGATCTATATTGGAAAATATCATGCGGACCTTTCAACCGATCAAATAGATCATCAATACGAGGCAAAGGATATTTATTCTTTATCGTTACCTTATTTAATCGCTCGTAATCTATACACGCCTTAAAGAACCGCCCTTCTTTTTCACAAACAAGACAGTGTGCCCTGCATGCGACATACTCGGTCTAATGAACCCTTTATCTAATAAATCCTCGCAATCGCGTCTTCAACTCTCTTAATTTCACGGAGCCATTCTGCATTTGTTATCGAGATAGAGCTGCTTAGGGAATCACATCAATTACAAATTCAACTTCTCTATCGTGGTAAGCCAGGTAACTTTTCAAGAAACACATCAGAAAATTCATTCACCACTGGCACTTGTTCGAGCTTTATATCGGAACCTCGAGTATCAAGAATATAGGCCAAAAATGCTTCGTTACCTTTGCGTAATAACCTCTCGAAGCAGAGAAAGCTGAAAAATTCTCGATCAGATCACTCATATTTTCGCACCCAACCGAGATTACATCCTCGCTTAACATTTCAAATCGATCTCATTTCACGACAATTCACTACCGCATCATGTTTCATTAACCAGTCCATTCTCAGAATAATATCAAATTCTCGAAAGGGTAACAACATCAAATCAGCGGAGAATTCATAGCCTTTCACTTTTAGTGGACAATTACGACATATCAAATTAACTATTACACTTTGACCTAATGGATTAGTGACTTGTATATCAAATTCAGTGGACTCAACAGAAAGTTTCTTTTCAGATGCTAGCATAGCACAAATATATGAATGAGTAGACCCAGGGTCTATTAATGCATAAACAGTAACATCATAAAGATAGAAAGTACCAGCAATTACATCAGGAGCCGTAGCCTCTTCCCTTGCTCGAATGGCGTAAGTACGTGCTAGTGCTCTATTCTTTGATCGACTAACTGATTCTCTCATACCCGAACGGGTAGTCCCTGTAGCACTGCTCTGACCCGAACGTCTATTTCTTTGGGGAGTGATTCTCAGTATCTCTTCTGCTCCACTTCATCTTTTCGTGAATCGGGACAATCTCGAATAAGATGATCGGAGCTCCCACATTTATAACAAGCCCCCATCTTAGTCCTGCATTCACCGAAATGATGTCTTCCACAATATTGACACTTAGGTCGGGGAGTATTCTGAACACTGCTCATACTTGCTGCAGGTCTATCAAATACCTTGAAATCAGATTGTCTTGATCTACCTCTACCCAATTTTCCCAGCACTGATGTAGTTCGACTAATTTCTTCTCTAAATTTCTTTATCGGTAAATCTGAAAATGACTTAGAAGCACCTCTTTTGAATGGCTCTTTACTTTTTCGATCCCGCCGCATTTTTCTCATTATATACTTCTTCGAGCTTTTGAGCACGATCCGATTGTAACAACGAACTCCCGTATTTCATTGCCCCCAATCATTATTCTAATCTCATCATTTAACCCTTCTTCAAATCGATACACATTTCTTCTTCAAGAGGGTACAATGTCTCGGGCATATTTGCTTGAGGTAGACAAATTCTCTTTCGTATTCAAATATCGACTTATTTCCTCTCAGTAGATCAATGAATTCCCTTTTCTTTTATCCAAATACCGTCTCGCCCACATATTTCTTCTTAAATTCATTTTGGAAGAATTCCCAAGAAATTTTCTCTCACGTACCACTACCTCAATCGTTTCCCACCAACTATAAGCTTCTTCTTTCAAAGAGGGACACAAAGACATCTCAAATAATCATCTCATGAGCAAGCCATTTCTTTAAAAATTCTTATCAAACTCAGAACGAGATTCACTTTTGACGGGGTCATCATCGGTCCTTCCCGAAATTCTTCACTCCAAGTTTTCTAAGCCTTTCTAATGGAGAACGCCATCGACTTCATCATTGTAGGAGGTGGAGGAGCAACCGAGGTACCACCGATGGAGCAATGGTGGGAGGAGGTGGTGAGCCCGATTTCTTTCTTGCATCGTCTCAAGATACCACCGTTTCATAATCCCATAAATCATATTCTTTAATTCTTGCTCTCGCATTAAAGAAATCAAAACATCACCGCTTGTTGCTCGCTCAAAAATCAGATTCTACATTAACTTTCCCCCCTTCGGTATGTTCAGTCTATCCGACATCTTTATAATCTGGAGAGTATCTATAAAAATAATAAAGATTAGATCGGATCATACACATCACACTATCACGCATTTATATGGCATGTATTTCTAAACACTTTATACATCACAAATGTTCCGAGAACCTACTAAACCGAGCTCGATACCACTAAATGTAACACCCCTACCCATATTCGTCGCTGCATTGGTATGAGGCATTACCTAAGTTTAACGAGTTAATATTTTTTTATTATGAATTCAATATAGTCCCTTTATAAATATCCAATCTTCCCCTGAAATTTTAAAACCAACCAATCCAATCCAATTCAATCCAATTTGATACCAAATCATACTTCTATTATAATTATATTATTTAGCATATTCATCACTCTTTACTTTAATACATATTCATTAAACAAGTTTTAGTATTTATATAATCATCAAACCATATACATGCCATATAAATCAAAAAGGAAATTTACAAAAGCTACCGGAGATAATCTTGATAGTGTGATCCTCGGTGTTGATCCGATCCTCCGTATATTTTTACGTCAATCTACATGAGACATTAAATACACTCAAGTAAGTTTATAGAAACTTAGTAAGTTCATAGGCATAAAATATAAATCTTACCAAACATTCATATACATATGCATTATACACAATTACTAAGTTCACCTGTCAACCACAATTTGGTGAGTCCTCTTGTATAAACTCACTACCATTTATCCATTGACTTTAACTCTTTTAGGCCCTTTTTGTCACTTACCATTCTTAATCAAATTAGGAACGATTCACGAAAAATTGAGTACTTCACTTCCACTTTGCCATAGTATAACTATGTTCTTGCGTATGATCACTTATCACTTTCCAAGCCATAGCCCCGCTACTCTGGTCTTACACGGATCACATTTGTCACTTGTCACTTATCACTGATCAGATAAGTGTAGCTAAAGCTACCACTTATCACTTGTCACTTGTCAATGATCAGATAAGTGTAGCTAAAGCTATCACTTATCACTTGTCACTTGTCACTGATCAGATAAGTGTAACTAAAGCTACCACTTATCACTTGTCACTGATCAGAAGTACTCAAATCCTATGTTCCACTCAATTTGATCATTTATTCGGTTTTCGCATTGTTGTTTTATTCTCAATTCATCAACAAATATATCTCATCATACATTATATAATTCATGAAATTAGCATTTAATCATTAAATTTTAGCCATGTGAACTTACCTAAGTCGATTTGCAGAATTTGAGAAAATTCAGGGACTAATCAGCTACTTTTTCTTTTCCTCGACTTGCTTCGGGTTCTCGATTTGCAGTAAAAATATGAAAAACCAGCTTAGGGAAACCCTTCTATGGTGTTTTTGCTGATGAGAATGCAGAAAAATAAAGAGAAATCTAGATAATTCCACTTTAGTCCTAGCTTTATTAAGTAAATTTTGCAATATTCCAATTTTGCCCTTAATTCTCCTTATTTTCTTTCTCGATTTCATGCCCTTGTTGTGTCCAGCCCAAATAGACCTTGGGTCTATTTGCCTTTTAAGCCCTCTTTTCTTTTATCATTTAAGCTATTTAATCATTTCTCATAACTTTGCATTTGTTACAACTTAGTCCTTTTGTTCAATTAACTATCTAACTTTAAAATTTCTTGACGAAACTTTAATACCAACTTATTAACACTCCATAAATATTTATAGAATATTTATGGCTAGATTAAAATCTCCGAGGTCTCGATACCTCGTTTTCGATTCTAATTATTTTTTTCTAGTACACTATTTACTATTTCAATTTTTTTTCCTAACTTCACATTTAACTTATACTCACTAATTTAATAATACTTTCTACTCACTTGTCGGATTTAGTGACCTCAAATCACCGTTCCGACACTACTGAAAATTCAGGCTATTACATCGAGGACCCCAGTCTACAGATTCATTCACCAACATCACTGGAACGTGATCTGATACTAATCGGTTGAGACCCTTCTGTTGAAAATCCTTAAGCTGAACCACCCAATCTTCTTCAATTAAAAATCTGTCCAACCTGCTGCATTTACTATCCGGACCAAACCATGTGAATTTTTTACCAATTAAAGGTAGGTCGACCAGCTTACATCTATCTATGAACTCGTCAAATTCCTTTGATCCTTTCTCTGTGCTCGAGCAGTTTATTCGTTCACTGCGATTTCCCACCACGTTAAAATCCCCGCCTATAATCCAAGCTTTACAAAATAGATTTCTCAATCCATAAATTTCTTCCCACAACGTTTTTTGTTCTGCTACTTTGTTTGGGGCATAAACATTAACCAAAGTCACCTCATTCTCTTCGGCCACCCATTTTCCAAATACTACAATGATCCCCCTCTCACACAAATCGACTTCTGCCAAAAAACTACCCTTATCCCAAATTGTTAATAAGCCCACTGACCTTTCTACAGCAGTGGCGTATTTAAAATCGAAACAATCATCACCCCATATTTTCCTAACCAGCTCCACTGACACCGATTCCAATTTCGTTTCTTGAATTAAACACACATCAGCCCTATTCATTCTCACAACTCTATTAACCGCTTCAATTTTGGGAGCCCAACCCTCTAGTGTTCCACGTAATAATTCTCATAGACCTAACAATATCATATAATTAATAGATAACAACACGAAAGCAACCACATACCAGTATCCCAAAGTCCCTCGATCCCCAGTCTTTAGAATTCCCTACTGCTTCCCATCGATCTTCATAATTTCTCCAATGGTTAGCTCCTCGTCACCTTGCATGCTGAAAGCCAGTATTTTCCCTACCTTCCACGTCTTTTTCGCTTCCCTTAAAAGAACTCTTCATCTATTGCTGATATCGGAGTCCGAGAGTGATAAATTTGCAACACTATTGTCTGTTCTCAAAATCCTCTTTACTTTCTATTTTCTTAGCCCTCTGTCCCTCTTTTGCTTCTCTTTCGATGTGAGTGTAGTGTCTTGAATCTCACGCATATATCTGATTTTTTTGTTTAGAGCTTTCTTCTTTCTTTTTCTTGGCCTAATTTGAATAATTTCCCCTTCAATCTCCGATGAAAAAATCCTTCCCCTCTGGCTCTTTGAATCAGATAAAAGATTCTGATTTTGTTTTGACTTTGGGCTTCCATCCATATCAACGCACCTTAATTAAATTGCATTTTGCCTGTCTGCATTGGCCCCCGAACCTTGAATCTCTGCCTCTTCATTCGATTCCAAGCCCATTCCATATCCATCCTCGCATTGGGTCTCCAATCCATTAATCTGCTCCATACCCAATCCCGGGCCCATGTTATTTAAATCTAAAATTATGTTGACAGGTAACGTTGCATTTGTCTCCCCTACACTAGTAATACTCGACACATTGCATTGTGAATTGGGATCCTCAATAAATCCCTCGTCCGACAAAACCTTCCCCCCACTACCTCTTTTTTCGTTTTCGAGGTCTGTAGCAATAAATTCTTCAATTCCATCTCTTCGACTTCCTTCCAGTGATGCTTCCGGTACCGGTTTGACTACCGATTCTTTTTCCGATGATGCTTCCTCTTCTCTCATCTTTAGATCTCCAACCTTTTTGTGATTTTCCTTTAAATTTTCCACCATATCTCTTTCAGTAATACGGATCTGGAATTTTTCACTTCCGACCTCCATTGTTATTACCTCGTCAATCCTTTTAACCTGCTTCGTGATTATCAATACGTCCATCTTCTCGAAGTTGTTCGTCATTGTAAAATTTTCTCCCATTGCAATAATCTCTCTCCATATATCAACCACTCTCTTGGTCGTTTGATAGTTCTAGCAATGAAGGGGAATTCTTGCAATTTCTATCCACAATGCTCTCTCCGAAACTTGAAATTTTTTCGTCCAGGGCTCTACATTAATGAAGAACTCTTTAAGATATGCCCACTCTCTTTGTCTTAGAATCTCCATCAGCTCTTCATCCAGAACATCTATCAGAAAATATCTACCCTGAATTCTTTTAATAATTAATTCTCCAAGGCCCATGCTCGTAATTCTTTCAGTTAAGCTATTGAGATTGCAAAAAGTCGTCGTTTCCCTTATCAAGCAATGCTGCAGCTTCCATAGTTGTTCGTTTTCTACGTGACCAACTACAATTTTTGTGTTGTTCAACACTTTGCCTTCCACTGTACCCCAATCCTCCTGCTGAAACTCCATCACTCTCGGCTGACACTCCTTTCTATAGCATGAATATTCATTTGCGTTTACTTTTTTCCATACTTTTCTATTACCACTGAACCTGGCCATCTTCACCCATATCTTCTTTCCTAGCAACACAAAGCCATCAAGCCTAACTATTACCCTCTGCGCATCCTCCACCTTATCAAATCTTACAAAACCGAACCTTTTTCCTTCCTTGTTTCTCTTGACTGGAATAAAAACATCCACAACATTCCTATGAAAGCTGAATAACGCCCATAAGCCTTTCCAATGCATGCTGTCCGGTTTTACATGAATAACACAGATTCTACATGAATACCCTTTCGGAAAAAAAATAGGGTAGAGAAGAAGAAATTCACTAATGTTGAAAAATGAATGATTAAAGAAAAGTTTTGACTAAGGGTTGAAAAACCCTGTTCTAATCAAAATCAAATAGTAGAAGTATAGTTCTATACAAACTTAACTTGTCTGCCCCCGCAATTCAGCCTACGACCCTCAACCCCTCGCCCCCACAGACCTTCTTATTTTGCCACTATATTTATTTTTTCAATAAGTAACGAGATTAATATATTTACTAATAATTAAATTAATTTTTCAATTTTTTTGAGAGTTGTAATGTGAACTAAGGAGCATGGTATGCTTTAGAAAGGGCCAATGGCATAATGTATTTGTCAATTGTCACCTCTTGTTGAGAGGGAATGTTGGGATATTGACACTATTGTGAAAGAAATTGATGAGAGCATCATAACACATTGCCCCACTCTTTGTGTTTAATAAAAAAGAAATAATATTTAATTAAATGTAATTAAATAATTTATTTTAATATTATGTGAAATTTTGAGGCTCTTGAAATTCTGTGCCATTGCCCCTCACTGCGCAAAGGACATACAAACCTGATCAATTTGTCCAAAAACAATAATTTAATTTTGAATTAAAAAAGAAGAAGGAAATATCAACATGATAATCTTATTCAAATTTTAACTTCTAAAATATTAAAAATAAAGAGGTTAATGGGATTGCTGATAGGGTGAAATTAGAAAATATTTTAAGCTAAGTTAAAGTGTAATTTTATTATGTATGAATTTATAATTTTATCATGTTTGAAATGATTAATAAAATTTGTTTTTTTTTTTTCATTTTTGAGAAAGCTAAAGTATAATTTTATTATATATCAAATTTTAATTTTTAAATATTAAGGGACTGAAAAGCCAATTTTCTATTTTTTAGAGCCAAAGCACTTGCCTTCCTTGCCTTCCCTCAAACAAAATCTCTACCTTCACCCCTACAACCAGGTCAAGAAGTTCAGGCAACTGCTAGAGATTATGGAGAATCCAATGCTTAAGGGTGAGAATCCAATACTTATGGACATCATTCCCTCTCAATCAGCAAGCAAAGCCAACTTAGATTCTTCAGGGGATCATTGAGAACATAGTATCTTATTGCCCTCATTTTTGCACGAGTTGCCAAGGAATCTGCCACATCATTTACCTCACGATACACATGTTTAATATGAACAATTCATCTCCACTTCAACATACGTTGTATTGCACGGATCACTGCATTTGATGAAGGCTCCTGGTCTTCTTGCCAATGAGATTAATAGTTGTCAAACTGTCTGTCTCAAGAATCAAATTTTTAACCCCCAATGACCATGCAATATTTAGGCCATCATAAGCTCCCCAGCCATCACTTTTGTGTCCGTTTTTATTCAATACAATTTTAATTACCATTTAAAAGTATGATTTTGACAATTCATAGATGGACTTTACGCATTTAAATGATGATGATTAGTGTATTAGAAAGCAACAGGTGAAAATGTCTTGGACAGGATCCAAACCCATTTTACTACATTTACTACAAAAAAGTTATGGACAAAAAATTCACGTCATTATTTTATCGAGAGCAATTAACAATTTTATAAACTTGGATATATTAATATCATGTTTTATTATAAAGAAGGATTAAAACCAAAATTAGGCCAAATTTCGTTCTCTTCTAGAAATGACAATTTAGACCTGTTCATAGGTTGGGTCATTTGTCTAAACTCGAATATCCGCCTAAAATTTGGGAGTGTTTGGGAAAAATATTAAGTCTGAAAAATGAGTTTAGACAAAAAACTTAGGTCCATTTGAAATATGAGCTGAGATTGGATTCAAGCATTTAAGGCACGATTTTTGGCTCAACTAATCTATTTTCTAAGCTTGTAAAGTTTATACTATGTTATTTTTATATATTATATAAATTATAACACATAAAAATAAAGTCTATAGTAATATATAATACTATACATAAACATATTAAAAAACATGTTAAGTTGCTTATGTATATGTGTAACGCCCTCAACCCGACTTGTTATACCGGATCCTGATTTCGCTTGTTACTACACAAATCACTTAACTAAATTTTGAAACACTTGGCGAGTACTCATTACTTAAAACATTTTTCTTTATCAATTATTTCATCAAGTTTATTACATCACTCTAGCAACACATAAATTTGTTTAAACGAACTCTTAGGGCGTAATCCTATAATACGCCTCATTTACAAATAGTCCACTGTAGGCATAATAATCCACTTCGTCACTTCCTTAGTGTATTCTTGGCGTTGTCCCTCTTGGCGTGTTCTTTTACCACACCACCTAAAACATAAACAATACTTTTGTAAGTTCAGGAGGGACGACGCCAGGAATATGCCAAGGAAGTGACGAAGTGGACTATTATGCATACAATGGGCTATTTGTAAATAAGGTGTATTGTAGGATTACGCCTAAGAGTCTGTCTTTTGTAAATGTTTGCATTGTAATGAGTTGTAATAAATCTGATGTAATATTTTGTTTCTAAATATTTTCTTTTGATTCTACGAAGTGGAGTCTTTATTTAAAAACAATGAGGAAAAATGCCTCAAGTAAAGAGTTTATGTCAACTGTTTCAAAATTTTGTTAAGTGGTATGTGAAGTAACACCCGAGATTTGAATTCGGTGAATCGGGTCGGGTTCAGGGCGTTACAATATGATTTTAATAAGGTGCGGATTAAGTCTCAACTCGGTTGGCATTGGCATTGTTGCCGGTGCAGGAGGACATGGGTTCGAGCACGTTGAAACGTGTTTATCCTCCTATTTAAGGGTTGGGGAGGGGTTATGGGTAGTCTTAGGCATTGTATAAAAATAATTTTAATAAAGTTAAAATATGCCATAATTCCTGTACTCTTCAAAATTTTGAAATTTAGTCCCTATATTTTTATTTCGAGGAATTTAGCCCCTCTACTTTTCAATTTTCAAATTTCAAGTCCAACTGTTATCATTGTTAATTTTTTTGTTAAATTCAGGTTAATTGTAAAATCATTTTTTAATTACATGGCTACCAAGTGAATTTTTTTTCAAAATGTCACACTAATAAATTTAACAAAAAAATCAATAGTGTTAACAGTTGACCAAAATTTTGAAATCTAAAAAAGTGGAGGGACTAAATTCTTGGAAATAAAAGTACAATGACTAAATTTCAAAATTTCTGAAAAGTATAGAAACTTTTGGCATATTTTAACCTTTTAATAAATGAAAATTATAAAAAAATCAATAAATATTAAATTGAAAATAATGTAAATATTCTTAAAATTTTAAAAATAATTTGGACGAACTTACAATAGATTTGGATTAAGTATTTACAAATATGAACGAGATCGGGTAAAATTTTAAGCTCATATTTCGGATTGGGCCAAATTTTGACAAATATAAAATGTGTTAATATAATACTTAAGCTTGATTCGACCCGACCATGAAGATCTCTAAGTGGCACCTAGGGGCGAAGCTAGAAATTTTTTTAGGGGGCCGAAATTAAATTGTATACTTTTACGATAGTTAAAATTTAATTTCACTATTTTAATATCTATATCTTTATAATTTTTAAATAATTAAATTAAATTTTTATCATTTTCAGGGAGTCAAAGTATAATTTTAATTTTTATAAATTCTAAAAGGGCATAAATAAAAAAATTTCATTTTAGTAGCAACTGGACCCTACAAGCGCCTGACTACACCTGGTTGCACCAGTTGGCTTGAAATGCCACTTGTTTAGCTTGAATCTTTCCACGTGTACATATATTTTCGTTTTCTTGCTAGATTATACAAATATTAGGCGTATCTTAATCAAACAGATATCTTATTAATTACTTTCCTTGTTCTTTCCCTTATGGTTTATGAAGGTTCGAGAAAGAATTAAGGTCTAGAGTTATTTATGGTTAATTTTATCACGCATTCTCAAACTATAATCTAGATTATAAATTGGTCCTTAGACTTCAAACGTTCTAATTGAGTCTTTAAATATATATATATATATATATTGTATCAAATAGGTCTTTATGTTAGCTTTGTCATTAGCTTGGGGTTAAACACATTTAAAAATATGTGTGTAGTTACTGTATGAACAACTTAGATTTATGTGTTAGAAGAAAGAAATAATTCAAGTTGTACATGTTGTAGATACACGTATATTTATGATTTGATCTATATGTTCTGAATATGTTACACATTATATTAGAATTGACATTTAATGCCTAAATTAATGAACAGATTGATAGTATGGTCTGATTATTATAATATTGATATTTTAAGGATTCAATTAGAACATTTTAAAGTCTAAGAACCAATTTAGAATCTGGGTGATAATTTGGCAACCTTTGGTGCAATTGACCCTTTAGATTGTCATTGAAATCAGAACTTATTATTATATTCTATCCTCATCAAAACACCGTCTTTCATTGATTTTCTTGACCATTGACCTTAGGGACAAATCTTCTAACTTAACGTCCAAGTTTTTCATATAAATATACAACCTATACTGTTGACCAAATAAGGCATCCAAAATCCAATTTTGTTCGAATTTAGCTGGAGAAAAAGAAATTTTTAAATTTTGGGTTTTTTCTTTTGAGAAATATATGGAAGAACACACATGCAACAATAATCATGTTCCTTTGCGTAGGATGATGTTGGCTTTGGCATTTTTGTTTTGGTTATTCATCCATGTAGATATTGGTAAAGCTCTTTCAAACGAGCAATTGCCTATTTTCATCTTCTTCAACTTCATCATCTTTGCTCTTTTCTTTCTATCTAGCCACACATGGCTTAGATCGCCTTACGTTGTCCACGATGACGATGTTGGATCTTATCGAGACGACTTCCTCATCGAGGATGTTGGATCTGTTCCTTCACTTTCTGAGGAGGAAATGGAACGTTGTTGTAATTCGGAGGAGATCATAGTGGACAAGCATATCATCCTAGTGGAGGATGATGTTGGGGATATGGGTGCATTTAGTTCGAACAACTCCGACGAAGATTGGGAGCATGATTATCCGTCAAATATTGGCCCAAATTTTAATTGGCAATTCTTTTGACTTATTGTATAATTCTATAGATTGAAGATTTCTTTGTAGTGTAGCAATTTTAGAATGATGAGAAAGATGTAATCTCTAAAGGATTAGAAATAGTTTGATTTGAGATCGGATTAATTGAAAAAATTGTATTTCATGTACAGGATAGGAATTGAATTTTGTTTTGAGTATTGAGTTTAGTGTTGTAAGTGTTGTTTTGAATATTTTCATCATGAATTTAAGTATTCGAGATCAAAATAAATCAATAAAACATATTTTCCATCATAGGTTTTAAATTTATAAATATATATTTAGTACAATTTTTTTTTAATTTTATAAGATTCAATATATCTTTGATTTAAAATTTTATTCATTAACATAAAATAAAATATTGACTTAATGGTATTATAAGCCCTCAAATTTTTTCAAAAAAATCAATTAAGATTCTTCAAACTTTTTGCACCCAATTGAGCCATTGAATTAACAAAACTAATCAAATAATCCCTTTGATTGATGTTGATCGTTAGTATTTAATAACAATGCTGATGTGGCTGTTAAAAGATGTCATGTCAGCATTGTTTGTTGACGTGGCAATACCATATCAGCAAAATAAAAATAAAAATAAAAATTCTAAAATAAGTACATAATGAAATTGGATAAACACTTGTCCAGGTTCATTTGAATATGGACATCCATTTATCTAGATACATTTTAAATTTATAAAAAAATTAAAATTTATAAAATTTATTAGAAATTAATTAAAATCATAACATGTTATAAAATTTATAAAAAAATTGTTTTTTTTATTTTAAATCAGAAAATGCTATAAAAAGTTATTTTTATATTTTATATTTATAAAATGGGGCTAGAAATTAATGAGCCTAAAATCAAGTTAAAACATAAAAAGGATCTTATCAATCCAAAACAAAAAGAAAATTGAAATTAGAAAGCCCAAATGAAAATCCATAACAAATGGGTTTATCCAACATTAAAGACTGTTAGGATCGTCCCGATTAAGCAACGAACAAGTAAAAATAGTAGAAGAAATTGAGAAATTGAACACACAAATTTAACGTGGAAAAACTCCTCCAAAGAGGATAAAAAACCACGGGCAAAGATAATTTTACTATAATGGCAAAAGAACGAAGAGTACAAAAGATGGAGATAAAAACTAAACCCCGAAAACCCGAAAACAAAGAACCCTCAAAACATAAACACAAAATTCTCTAAATGTGTTATGAGTTCTAATCTCTAATGGGTGTGTGTTTCTAAGGTTGTAAAAGAACCTATTTATAGGCTAAATTGTCAAGTCAAACAAATTATGCTAATAAATGCTAAATATATTATACTAATAAATACTAAATCTTCTAGAAAGAAACTATATTTTGTTTAACTTGACTTGCAAGCAATCTCTTAGAATTTGGGTCACACAACTCTAACAATCTCCACCTTGACACGAATTCTTACAACGCCATCTTTGCCAAAGCCCACCATGGGCCTATCTTGAACTATGCAGGGAATTAACTGAGTCGAATCTGTGCTTAGAAGCTGGAAGACTTCTAGCCTTCAACTTGTGCACTGCCAAATCAAAACTAACCCGGGTTTGATTTTCATGAACACAGTGCCCTAACTTTTCAAAACCTGCATCCAAAATAGAACATCTCTTCAACGAAACGGTCATACGTTTTTCCCTTCTATGACCAAGTTGCCTCCGCTCCAAACGAGTTGAATTCGACTCCGTAACGGACGAGGGACATCCGATTTCACCGGTCACTGTAGAACCTTCCAGAATATAAAGATTGACGGTTCTTTTACCTTTTAACAAAACGAGAGCTCCACGAGATACTTTAATGTCGCTCGACTCGATGTTGATTCTGCATCCTTTCAAGTCTAAACTACTCAAGGAGATGAGATTCTTTCGTAAATCAGGTACATACCTGACATCTGAGAGTGTCCTAATCGTCCCATCGTGTATCCTAATTTTAACAGTACCAATACCAATTACCTTACTAGATGAATCGTTTCCCATGCGCACAACTCCACCTTCAACCGAACTGTATGTGGAGAACCATTCTCTAATGGGACACATGTGGAAAGAACATCCCGAATCTAAGATCCACTCGGACGTGAGCTTGGAGTTATCGTTCGTTGACACTAACAAGAAATCATCACTGCTTTCATTGACCAAATTAGCACCAGCTACATCTTCCTCGTTACTCTCAGCAGCTCTTTTATTTCGCAGTTTATAACAATCTGCTTTAACGTGACCTAACTTTTTACAATAGCGACACCTTTTGTCTCGTTTCTTTGATGCTACCAAAATGGAAGCTTGCTTATCTGCCTTGCTATCCAAACCAAACTCATTGTCGAGTTTGTCTCTACTCAACAAATGACCCTTCACATCTTCGAATAAGAGTTTGTCTCTATCATAAATCAGGGTCTCCCTGAAAGACTTGTATGAAGGGGGTAAAGAGCACAATAATAGCATGGCCTGATCTTCATCGTCAATATGAACCTCAACATTCTTTAAATCATTTAAAAGAGTAATGAATTGACTGATGTGATCTCTAAGAAGCTCACATTCGCTCATGCGAAACGTAAATAGACGTTGTTTCAACACTAAAACGGTTAGCCGAGAGACTTAGCCGCGTAAAGAGTTTCTAACCTTTTCCACAAGGCGGATGAGGTTTTCTCCATCAATACCTCCCCGCAATACCGTGATCGCGAGGCACAACCGGATTGCGACAAGGCCTTTTCATCAAGCTCTTCCCATTCTGCTTTGATTTAGATTCTCGTGCTTTTTCCCAGGTAACAACCTTTTTCAAGCTGTTTGAACTAGAATTGCCATCATCCGAACTTGCCACGCATTGAAATTTGTCTCACTATCAAACTTCTCAATTTCAAACCTTGTTGCTGCCATCTCTGAACGGGCTGATCTATAAAATTGAACTAGCTCTGATACCACTTGTTAGGATCGTCCCGATTAAGCAACGAACAAGTAAAAATAGTAGAAGAAATTGAGAAATTGAACACACAAATTTAACGTGGAAAAACTCCTCCAAAGAGGATAAAAAACCACGGGCAAAGATAATTTTACTATAATGGCAAAAGAACGAAGAGTACAAAAGATGGAGATAAAAACTAAGCCCCGAAAACCCGAAAACAAAGAACCCTCAAAACGTAAACACAAAATTCTCTAAATGTGTTATGAGTTTTAATCTCTAATGGGTGTGTGTTTCTAAGGTTGTAAAAGAACCTATTTATAGGCTAAATTGTCAAGTCAAACAAATTATGCTAATAAATGCTAAATATATTATACTAATAAATACTAAATCTTCTAGAAAGAAAATATATTTTGTTTAACTTGACTTGCAAGCAATCTCTTAGAATTTGGGTCACACAACTCTAACAAAGACCCAAATGTAGATACTAAGTAAATGGTCTTGAATCAAACACTTAGCTCAAAATCCAATTTAGTTCAATTAAAGAAATTTCTTTGGTGATTAAAACGATTTTACATAAACAAAAATAATTTATGTTGGATGAAATTCGATGCCTATATTAGATTTGGAGACGGATTCGGGTGTTCTCGAGATGAAGGTAAATTGTGGGGGGCACCAGAGCTTCTACTTCAATATGTTTTTTGAATGCTTTAGTCAATGAGGAGATTTGGTGATCGAGAAAGAAAGTAATATGAGCAAAGACAAAGGTAGAAAATTGCTTTGGAGGCAAGAGATGAATTATAAAGTTTTGGCGTCAAAGTATAATTTTATCATTATACTAATATGTAATTTTATAAAAACTTAAGAGGTTAAATGAAAAATCTACCATTTTTGGGAGGCCAATGTCACTACCTGCCCCTTTTGCCTTCGTCCCTGAATATGGGGCTAAAGATAATAGAAGATATGAGAAGAAGATCACAGAAAGATGATCCTATAAGGGATAATACCTCTTGTCCTTGTGAAGTAGCACCCGAGATTCGAACCCGGTGAATTGGGTCGGGTTCAGGGCATTACAATATGATTTTAATAAGGTGCAGATTGAGTCCCAACTCGGTTAGCATCGGTATTGTTGCCAGTGCAGGAGGACATGGATTCGAGCATGTTGAAGCGTGTTTATCCTCCTATTTAAGGGTTGATGAGGGGGTTATGGGTAGTTATAGGCATTGTATAAAAATGATAATAATAAAGTTAAAATATGCCATAATTCCCTATACTCTTCAAAAAATTAGAATTTAATTCCTCTACTTTTCAATTTCCAAATTTCAATTTTCAAATTCAACTGTCATCATTGTTAATTTTTTTGTTAAATTCAGGTTAATTACAAAATTATTTTTTAATTACATGGCTACCAATTGAGTATTTTTTTTTATTTTAAAATGCCGCACCAACAAATTTAACAAAAAAAATTAACAGTATTAATAATTGGACTAAAATTTTAAAATCAGAAAAAGTGAAGCACAATGACTAAATTTCAAAATTTCTAAAAAGTATAACAACTTATGAATATTTTAACCTTTTAATAAATGAAAATTATAAAAAAATCAATAAACCGAAAATAATATAAATATTCTTAAAAATAATATGGAGGACCTTACAATGTATTTGGATTAAGTATTTACAAATATGAACTTCAGATTTAAACAAAACGTTAACCTTAGTTCGATCTGGCCATGAAAACCTCCAGGTGGCACCTGTTTAGCTGGGAAAGGATTGTATGAAACAGTGACGCCATGTCATCTGTATCCCTTTCCAATAGTTTTATGCCACATCAGTATTTTTATCCTGAATTTCAGGATTTTTATCCTGAAAAAAATCAAATCCAAATTAAAATCTTGATTTTCATCCTGAAAAAATTAAATCCAAATTAAAATCCTAAAATTCAGGATAAAAATACTGATGTGACATAAAACTATTGAAAAGTGATACAGATGACATGGCATTTCTCCTGTTTAGCTTCAATATCTTCAGTCTACGTGTACATATGTTTTCGTTTTATTGCAAGATTATACAATTATTAAATATTTATTTTCATAAATAAATTAAAAGTCAACAAACGTTATTCTGTAACATTATTAATATCTGATTATTAGGTGTTTCTTAATCAGACAAATATCTTATTAACCACTTGCCTGGTTCTTCCCCTTGCGAAAAGAAATAGAGAGTTATTTAGGGTTAATTTTATCAGGCATTCTCAAATTATGATTTAGATTATAATTTGGTCCTCAGGCTTTAAATATTTTAATTGAATTTTTAAATATAAATATCGTATCAAATAGGTCTTTATGTTAGCTTTGTCATTAGCTCGGGGTTGAACACATTAAAAAACACGTGTCTAGTTACTTAGATTTATCATCCTCCCAAAATTTATTGACATTGTTTGTTTTTTTTAGACTCGAATCCAAGTTGTACATGTTGTCGATACGCGTATTGAATATGTTACACATTATATTAGAATTGACATTTAATGCTTAAATTAATAGATAGGCAGACAACGGTGTGATTTGATTTTTATAATATTGATACTTTGAACATTTAATTAAAACATTTTGAAGCCTAAGAATCAATTTAGAATCTGGTGATAATTTGGGGACCTTTGGTGCAATTGACCCTTTAGATTGTCAGTCAAGTCAAAACTTAGTATTATATTCTGTCTTCCTCAGAACACCAACTTTTATCGAGTTTCCTTACCATCGATCTTAGTTACAGATCGAGTAACAGAATTCACCAGAAAAGAGAAAGATCGAGCCACCTTATTTCCGACCATATATAAATAGAAGAATGCAGACTGTTCACCAAAATCGAAAATCCAATTTTGGTCGATCTCAGCTAGTGAAACAGAAAATTTTCAATTTTGGGTTTTTTTGTTGTTGTTGTTTTGTTTTGGTTTTTTTTTATAAATATATGGAAGAACACTCAGACAACGCTCCTCCGCATGGGGTAATGTTTGCTTTGTCATTTTTGTTTTGGTTATTCATCCATATAGATATTGCTAAAGGTATTTCAAACAAGCTACTGCCTATTTTCATCTTCATCATCCTTGCTCTTTGCTTTCTATCTAACCACACACGGCTCAGATCTCCTTATGTTGTCCGCGATGACAATGTTCGATCTTATCGAGGCGACTTTCCCGTCGATGATGTTGAATCTTATCGAGGCGACTTCCCCGTCGATGACGTTGAATCTTATCGAGGAGACTTCCCCGTCGACGATGTTGAATCTTATCGAGGCGACTTCCCCGTAGACGACGTTGAATCTTATCGAGGTGACTTCCCCGTCGACGATGTTGAATCTGTTCCTTCACTTTCTGAGGTGGAAATGAAAAGTTGTAGTAGTTCGGAGGAGATCATGGTGGACAAGCATATCATCCTAGTGGAGGATGATGTTGGGGATATGGATGCGTTTAGTTCAAACAACTCCGACGAAGATTGGGAGCAAAATTATCCGTCAATTGGTGACCCAAATTTTAATTGGCAATTCTTATGACTTATTGTATAATTCTATAGATTGAAGATTTCTTTGTGGTGCGGATATTTTAGAATTATGAGACAGATTAACTCTAAAGGATTAAAAATAGTTTGATACGTGCTGATTGGGTTTTAGTTTGATTGGCATGTGCATTGTTGTCAATACAGGTGGATGTGGCTTTAAGTGCGTTAAAACGTACTATCTTCCTGTTTATGGGTTGGGAGGAGTTATGGCTACTTTTTAGCATAATGCCAAAAAGAGCAGATATAATCAGAATTTATAATGAGATTGATACGAGATCGGATTGATTGAAAAAATAGCATTTCATGTTTTTGAGTATTGAGTTTAGTGCTTGTTTAGTGAGTGTTGTTTTGAATATTTTCATCATAAATTTAAGCAATGGAGACCAAATCAAATTAATAAAACACATTTAATAGCATATGTTTTTAATTTATAAATATATATTTAGTACATTTTTTAATTTTATAAGATTCAATATCTTTGATTTAATTTTTTATTCATTCACATAAAATAAAACATTGGTCTAATGGTATTATAAGCTCTTAAATATTTTCAAAAAAATTAATTAAGACTCTTCGAATTTTTTGCACTCAATTGAGCCCCTAAACTAACAAAACTAATCAAATAAACCTTTTGACTGACGTTAATTGTTAGTATTTAATAACAACGCTGATGTGGCTGTTAAAAGACGCCATGTCAACATTGTTTGCTGATGTAGCAATTCCACGTTAACAAAAAATAAAATAAAAATAAATATTCTAAAATAAGTACATAATGAAATTAGATAAATAGTTGTTCAAGTTTATTTGAATATGGACACCCAATTATCCAGGAATTATAAATAAATAAAATTTATTAGAAATTAATTAAAATCATAACATTTTATAAAATTTATAAAAATATATTTTTTTATATTTTATATAAGAAAATGTTATAAAATTTTATTTTTATATTTTATATTTATAAAATTATTTTTTTATATTTTTTATTCAAGTGAATAATGGGGCTAGAAATTAATGAGCCTAAAATCAAGTTAAAACATAAAAAAGATCTATTTTGGTGGCGTTTAACAATTAATATATGGGTTAATATTACTTTTAGTCCCTGGACTTAGCAATTAAGTCTATTTTGGTACATGTACTATTTTTTATCCACTTTGATACTTGAATTTGGCAACTACGTCCATTTTGATCCCTGAACTTGATAAATATAAAAAAAATTAATGACATGACGCTTTGAGATTATGTCACATCATCACTTGAAAATTAAAAAATAATTTTAAAAAATTTAGGTGATGATGTGACATAATCTCGTTGTACCACATCATCAAATCTTGATGGAATCCAAGTTCAGGATCAAAATAGACCTAATTGTCAAATTGAAGTACCAAAGAGAACAAAAAATATATATAAATACTAAAGTAAACCTAATTGTCAAGTTCAAAGTTGACACAGAGTTGAATTTAAAGGTGTTTTTATCGTTTTATAAAGTGTTTACACAGAGTTGAATTTAAACTCAAAATTAACACTACTAATTTTATCATTTCAACTAATACCTTATTTGATTTTTATATAATTCTTCTATATAATTTTTTTTTCAAGTACATTACGGATGTACCATAATCCAATATTATTCTATGTTACTAATACGTGACAATTGCACAGGACAACCACTTCTTAGCCTTGAAAACAATGCCCATTTCTCAATACTTAAATCCGAATCAATTACCTTCCACCTGAAAAACAAAGCAAAACATAATTAATTAAATTAAGAGGTTGAAGAGATTAGAGCTTTAACTCTTGATTCAATTCATCAATCCAATCACTTAAAAAAACAAGAATTAATAAATAATAATTTTTATTTTCAAAAATATTTTAAAATTTTTAACAAAATTATATTAAAATATGATAAAAATAAACGAAAACATGAAAAAAAATCCAAAAAATTATTATAAATAAAAAAATACTCGATTTTTTTATTGTATCCAATTTTCAACTAGTTCAAAACCAAAGTTTTAGAATTAGACCGATGGTCCAATTGGTTAGAACATCGGTTTTTGATCCGACCAGTTTATCCAATTGAATTGAATAAATTGTTAAAAATAAAAAAAGCAAAAGAAAAATAGAAAAATCAGTTCGATCAACCGGTTTAATTGGTTCGCGGCTCAATCGGTCCAACCCCTTATTTCAAACCGATATTCCAATTAATTATCGATCCAACCAATCAATCCAGTCCGATTCTGAAAACAATGTTCAAAACAGTTCAAATTATTTTTATTATATGTCATCGTTTAGATCTAATCCAATCCTAAATAGTTATCAACATTTTTTTGGACTTAAAGGTTATTTTTTAGGGAGACTTTAGGGTTTTTTAAATAGTTGTCAATAGATAAAGATAATATATAACCCAATGAATTATTATAAATAAATAATGAAAACTTGCTTGTATGTGGTTAGTAGACGGTGGAGAAAGACGAGCATCATAGCTTTAGCCATGTTGATTCCCAAGCAAGTCCTTGCTCCCATTCCAAATGCTAAGAAGCTGTATGGCTTACAAAAATGTTCATCCTATGTGGTGCAAAAAAAAAAAAAACACACACACACACTTTCATCATTCTTCCACGATTTTATAAATCAAATTGGTTGTTTTTTTTTTAACATAAGCAAGGATACTTACATCAAATCTTGAAGGATTGAAGTTGTTGGGTTCATTGTAGAGCATTGAATCAAGGTGTATTGATCTAGCATCAATGTTCACATTCCACCCTTTCTTAATATTGTATCCTATTCTCAAAACAATAAAAAACATAAAATAGATCTGTGAATTCTGATTCGAGTCTGATTTAATTTAATTTGATCATATAAAAATTTAATAATTTGATAAAGCTTAATCTAAATTCAAAAATGATTCGAACTCAAATGTTAAATCCCAAATAAAAAATCTAAAATGATCTGAACTTGAAAATTTTGATTAAGAAACTCGAATGATCAAATGACCCTAATCAGAACTGAGTTGAATTTGAAATAATCTAAACTTGAACTAGGGACAAAGCCAAAAGTTATTTTTATAGAGACATAGCTTAATTATAAATTTTGAAGTGCAAAATGCAACTTTATCATTTTATGTATTTAAAGTTTTACAATTTCTAAAGGGATAAACCACAATCTTCATTTTGGGTCAAATTCAACTTGCCCAATTCACTTATCTTTATCACCTAATATAAGAAAAATAACATTAAATTTAATCTTGGTGGTAGAAATCAAACCTTCAATCTCACAGTCTTCGAGTACAAGTCTTGGGAACCATGGTACGACAGATGCCATTCTCAGTGACTCTTTAATCACCTGTTCATCACCTTTCACTTCATTAATATGTTAAGCTATTGCTTGAAGTTGAGAAAATTTAAAACCTTGAAGAATTTTTAAAAAAAAGTCACCATTTTCATTTTGCTTACCTTAGAAGCATAGGGCATTTCATTAAGATCGTCCAAAGTAAGAAATGACTTTTTTGAAGTGTTTTCTGCAAGCTGACGTTGCTCAGCCTGCTCTAGTCATTAAAAACCAAAAAGTAGAATAAGTTACTTAAATCTAACTGAAATTATCAAGTATCATTAGGTTAATATACCATTTGATACTTGAGTTTGGCCTCAATGTTCAATGTATGCTTTAGTAGAAAAATATAAGTATTTAATTGGGACAAAAAAAAACTCAAGTACTAAATTGAACATTGAAGCCAAACTCAAATACTTGTAATGAACAAAGAAAAACTCGAGTATTAATTAAACAAAAAAACTCAGTACAAAAAAACTAAACATTAAAGCCAAACTCAGATACCAAATTGAACATTAAAGCAAACTCAAGTATCAAATTGAACATCAAAGGCAAACTCAATTAACAATTTTAAATTACTTAAATCTAACTCAAATCGTCAACTACCATAAATTTGGCTCGAGTTAATATATCATTTGGTACTTATATTTGGCTTAAATTTTCAATTTGATAGACTTTTTTGTCCCAATTTGGTATCTGAGTTTGACTTCTATATTCTATTTGGCATCATGTAGCACAATAAATATTTGAGTACTCTAGTATAAAAAATATAGGTACGTAGTTGAGACAAAAGAAAAACTCAATACTACAAATTGACCATTGAAGCCAAACTTAATTACTTATATGGAACAAAGAAAAACTCAAGTATCAATTAAGATAACAGAGGTTCCAAATTGAACATTGAAACTAAACTTGAGTATCAAATAGTGTATTAACCCATTTGGGTTTTTCTACTTGCCTTGATTGCCTCAAGGGCCTCTTCATTTTCCCCTAGATACTTGACCATCCATGTGATTGCACTTGCTGTTGTATCTTGGCCTGAAATTTGATAAACAAATGCTAATTGAAGATTATGAATGATGAACATTGTAATGAAAGCAAAAAAAAAAAGGGGGGGGGGGGTCACCTGCAATAATCATGGTCAATATATTATCTTGAATCTCTGCATCTGTTAGTCTATGCATTCCATCAAAAGTAGAATTGTCATCCTTTGCCAATAGACATTGAAGGAAATCTTTGGAATTAGGGTCTAAACCCCTTCTTCTTCTACTAATGATCTTCTCCAATGTGCTCATGATTCTTTTTCTAGCCTGGTTTTGTAATTGGAATTTCAAAGCTTTAGTGCTAAATTATGGGATTCATGGGGTCAATGATAGAAAAGGGAAACCTCAAAGGGTTCTTTTTTTAATTATTATTTTGATTACCTGAAGGCCTTTGTAGAATCCTGTCCAAGGAAACCTCAAAGGGAATGCAAGCATCGCTTTACAAACTTGACTTACATCATCTTGCAACAACTCTAGCTCTACTCCACTTTCCAAACTTAGCAACATTTTGCACATTGCCTTGAATGTTATCTGCACCCAATTCAATTTCCAATCTATCAAATAATAATCTCTATTTTTTTTTTTATGTTATGTTAATTTCTTTTAGAAATATTATATTTTTTAGTCTTGAAACTAAAAAATATTAAAGTATTACATATAATAACACTTGAGCGCAGAATAACACATTTTCCAATCACATCATAAAGCATGTGTTGAGAATCTTTCGTAACTGAGCTACTCTCTCACATAAGATACCTATATAGCAAGGTCTAGTCTATAAACATCTCATCCATACTATCTTCATTATTGTACATTGGCTTGCCTAAACACTTATCTCGCTATTGTTCGACCCTCGGGGCTCTCATAATCATTATGCGAACCTCTCCCTTTACTCATCGTACTAAATTTTACATCAACACTGTTTATTAACATAATACCCCACTATTTGCTACTTATTGTTGGGGCTTCACATTGTAAAAGTCCACATAGCATTCAAGCGAATTCAGCTTGGATGAAACCCAAATAAAATTTGTTATACTTACACTTGACAAGTTCACCTCATGTCCTAATCACTTTATTAGCTAACGTCACAGATAAGGATCACCTTGCAAGCTAAGAAAACCTACAAGCCCAAAACCCTGCGAACTCAAAACTCTATGAGCCCAAGTCCTCGAGAAATTACACGATGGGGACTCTTAACGTGGATAGAATACCTGCCACTTGTACATCACATATATTCTTTGGTTTGACATTACAACCATACCTACGAGAATAGGATATCAATAGGTCAGTTGAGTTGTAGAAATTATGAAATTAATATGAGAATGAGATGTGGTGTCTAAGAAATGACTAGAGGCATCCCTTTTAAGGTCCATAGACTTCAGAATAAGACAACTCTCTTCCATCACACACTCTCAGCTATCTCTCTCTCCCTCTTCTCAAACTCTAATTGTCTTGGGAGATTCAAATCTCAATCATCTTTAATTACCTATAACTCTCCGCATGAACCGTCATGAACCACAACAATCTCAACCTTATATCAACAAAATTAAAAGAGCAACCCATCATGCCAAATCATGTATACACCTAAATCTTGATCCAAGAAAAGGATATTTCATTGGCAAACCTTTAAAGCTTCATCAAGTACTATGATAGTGCCACCATGTTCCCACCCATTAAGAGCATCAACAACGAGTTGGTCGAACTGTTTAACCAACAACGATATGGAATTCGAGGAGAACAAGTTGATTAGCCTTGCACGAAGTAGCTTATGATGGTGGGGCGAAGCACAAAGCAAGCTTTGATTCCCC
This sequence comes from Gossypium sturtianum, assembly GCA_025698515.1. Taxonomy (NCBI): domain Eukaryota; kingdom Viridiplantae; phylum Streptophyta; class Magnoliopsida; order Malvales; family Malvaceae; genus Gossypium; species Gossypium sturtianum. The sequence continues at coordinate 162,390,394 of CM046948.1, forward strand.
ACTAGCTCAGCAATTGACTTTATGTACCTCTTTGTGAATCGACCCAGCTCATTGTTTAGTATTGTTTTGGCTGATTCGGTGCTCTTTACAAACACATGCGTCTCGCCAAATATGTTGGTTTTGAAGCAATTCCCGTATCTGTTTTACAAAATGACTCTTTCAGCAAAATTTGATAGTGAACCCCATTGAAAACAACAACACATTCATTTGCAAATTGTTGAAGAAAATTATATTCTTTTTATCAACTCGATTGGATGCTTTGGAAATCTGGGTTATTAAAAGAAATGTGCGAAACCCCCGAAGTCGATGCTTATTCCCCAAAGAAGTGTGGGTCTTAAAAACAAGGTTTCTTTAGACTTTTTCATGAAAGCTGTGCTTTGGAAACATAGTTGAGGAATTTCAAACAATTTAGTTTAGTATAAGTGGGAAGCCACAAAATTTTTATGCGGTCTGAATTTAGTTATATTATGAGTTAAAATGTAATTTTATAATTTCAATAACTCATATCTTTATAATTTTAAATGATCAAATTAAAATTGTATCATCTTTGAGGAGTTAAAATGTGATTTTACTATTTATTAAGTTAAAATCTTGTAAAATTTAAAGGATTTAATAAAAAACACCAATGGTTGTTCAATTTGGTATCTGAGTTTGACTATAATGTTCAATTTGGTACTTGATCTTAGCTTCAATGTTCAGTTTGATATCTAGACCAATTGACATCATGTGACCTAATAAATATTTGATATTTGTGCTCTAGTAAAAAAAAAGTAAAGGTACTTAATTAGGAAAAAAAAAGGCCGTGTACTAAATTGAACATTAAAATTAAACTCAGGTATGTAATTGGGACAAAGAAAACTTAGGTATTAAATTGAAAAAAAATCAGGTACCAAAATAAACATTGAAGATAAACTTAAATACTTAATTGAGAAAAAAAACTGAAAGTTTCAAAATTATTGAAACCAAATTCAAGCAAATAGGATATTAACCCTTTGAAAACAAAGGCACCATATTCGTACATACCTTTCACTTCGTACACGTACGAAGTCATAAAAACCTTTGTCACCATTAATGGCTGCCATAAACTGGATAGTTTCCCCGATAAACGGCAACCCTAGACTCCCCGGAGGAATATTACTGGTCCCGGAATATTCCCCGTTAAGCTGCCGCTGCACCATCTTCTTCCACAGCTCGCTCGCAACAAAAACAAAGGCACCAACACCCAAAATTGCGTATAAACAAAGGCCATAAGGACCTACTTCCACCAAAACCTCAAACATTTTTGTTCCTTTTTTCTACTATACTCTCATTTGAGAGGGATGATATTGATGATCAACAACTTCAAGATTTCATTATATGCTTATCTGAAAAGCCTTTGAAAATTTCATATTGAATCATTGAATGGGAAAAAAGCACGTTTACGGTTTAAAAAGAATGATATGTTGGTGTATTGGCCTACAATGATTTTGCCTATGGTGCTTGAAATCATTGGTTTTCCTCCATTTTCAATGCTGAGTGCACTTCGAGTGGATGTTAGTGCACTCTTAGAGTAGTGGCACTAGGAAGTTTCTGATCCGGTTGGGTTTAGACCGTGTTAATGTACAATCAATGGCAGATTAATTAAAATTTTCAAAAATTTTAAGAGTTTAATGAGATTATTTTTTAAAAGAATTAGAGTTTAATTAAAATCTTTAAAAATTTTGTGAGATTAATGAGAATTTTCAAAAAAAATTAGAAGAGCTTAATTTTTTTTAAAAGACATAATGAAAATTTTCAAAAGTTTAGGATAAGGGCTAATTAAACTTTTCAAAACATTTCAAGGGAGAAATGAAATTTTCCAAAAAAGTTGGCCCCTTGGCCACCATTAATTTAAGAAAAAATATTTTTTTTAAAAAAAGGAAAAAAAATATGATATTTAGTAACTTTATATATTTTTTATTTCAAAAATAAGTTTTATTTTTTTAAAATTTATCCATATTTATAAATGATTGGTTAAAATTTATTTAGGCCAATTTATATTATTTTAATGAAAATACATTAATTTTTATTTAATATTTAGTAATTTTATATCTTTAATTAAATTTTCATGCCATAAACAACCTCACATATTTTTTAATATTTAGGTTATATTCTTATATATCTAGTTTTTATATGATATATATATTATATAATATATATATATATATAAATAAAAGAAATTTAACATATTTTGAAATTGAACCGGCTAGGTACTTGATTCTTGAAGTCTAAGCTTTGAGCTTAATAAACTATTTTAAAATTTAAGCGAACCTTTCAATTATTGGTCTAATAATTTTAAAAAAATTATAAACAGATTCAATTGCCCATTTTTATATTGATTTTTTGGTTTTTTATCGGTTCTGAACGGTTTGCTTGAAAGTCGATTCAATTCTTTTATCTGGACCAGTATACTAATTAATTCAATCGGTTTGAATGATCAATCCAATTCAATTCCAATAACATAGACTTAACAAGAAAATACAAACAAAAAACATAACACGCCTAAAGAAAATTATCGAAATCCAGCGATCAATTAACTAAATTATACGAAGCCAATATGAATCGTGATGGGATATTGAGAATATGTGTATCAAAATACAATCCCATTACAATGTCTGGTTTCTACTGTGATGGAACTTATTGTGATTTCCAATTTGATTATGGTTTTACCACTTCTTAGTGAGGGCCATCACCAAATTGATGTACTTGGTTCTAGACTTGGACAAGTGAGTCCCAACAATGTCTCCATATCTAATGAACAAATCATCCATGACATCAGGTTCGATTCCGAAGTGAGATTCGAGCATCGATTCAACAACAGCTCGGATGGCTTTGGCCACTCGTCGTCCGACCGATAGCTTCCCATGAGGGGTATGGATATCGGTCACAGCACCGCCATCCCAATCGATTTCGAAAGCTTCAAGGCGATCAATGGTGAAGGACCCTTCTTTTTGTATCTCATCTTTTATTTCCTCAGTGCATGGAGCATAGTATGGGGCATTGAAAGAATCAAGTTTTTCCTCTTCAATTCGACCCTAGAAAAAGTTCAATAAGATATATTAGTCATATAGATATTTGGAAAAAGTTCAATAAATTAATTAGTTAAATATATTATGATTTGGTCCTTAAATTATACTATTTTTTTTTTATTTTAGTATCTAATTTTTTTATCTCATATTGATACCTACATTATCAATTACACACGACGCACCATGTGATATTCCTTTACACAACAATTAGTGACGTGATATCTGTTACAAAAATATTCAAAATTCAAAAAGAAAATATAAAATATCTAATATATATATATATATATATATATATAAATTCAAAATATATGTTAAATCAACCTAGAAAGCTCAGTCCATATATATACTTCCACCTTTTACTGATTTAGACCATTCAAGAATTCTATTCTTCTCTAATTCTTGAGGTGATTCTTTTCAAAGTGATAAAAAGAAAAGAGCTAATAATAACATGAAAAATCCCAAAATTTTGGTAAAGTTTGAGATTATTCCTTATCCCTAAAAAAGTGTAAAAAAAAATTAAATCATTTTTTTAATTTAAGAATTTTAGTTTAATTTTAAAATTGTCAATCCTTCATGTCAAAATTTGTCGACATGACATGGTAATATATAATTGACTGAAAATAAATATGTTAAGTTGAAATTTTTTTATAGAAATTAATAAATCAACAATAAATAGGACGTGGATACGAGCATGTTTTTCCTCTGATTTAATTTTTTTTAATTATAAGGATTAAATCTCAAATTTTGTTAAAGTAGAAAGACTAACAACATATTTTAACATTTTTGTTCTCTTTTGTGGTAAAAAGTATTGTAGCATGACGTGAACTCGGTTACTAGTTGTTTCACGATTTAATTGTCTCGATCGTCTAAATAGGTAAAAAAAAATAAAAGGTTGTGGAATTTTAAATGAGAATAAAATGGACAAATTTTAGCCTTAAAGTCCACATGCAAAACGTTGCATGGCTTTGATCGATTCTCTTCTTGCATTTAGACCTTTCGAGTTTGGCCCAATCTCGCGACCTTTTAATCGAGTCACATGCCGTAATCGATATCACATCATAGAACCCACATTGTGAGTATGAAATAATCTAGTTGTAAAATTATGAGACTAAACAAAAGCAAAATTGAAAAATATATACTCAAAGTCTAACCTAAAGCAGACCAGGTCAATCGAGCTGAGCATGCCACCCTAGCGATGAACACCACTACCAGGGGAGAAGTCAGGAAAAAAATTTTAGGGGGTCGAAATTATGTTGTAATTTTTACAATAGTAAAAATACAAATTTACTATTTTAATAGTTTATATCTTTATAATTTTTAAAAGATTAAATCAATTTTTTTCATTTTTAAGGGATCAAAATGTTATTTTATCTTTACTAATTTAAATTTTTAAAAATTTTGAAGAATATAAATGAAAATTTTTCATTTTACGGTACGCAGTTGACCACTACATGCATGTAATTAAATCAAAACATTGAAAAGAAAAAAAGCAATATATATACCTCTCTAGCCAAGCTCATGATTGCTTGGGCCAACAGCTCCCATTGGTAGCAGCTATTTTCGGTGGTGGGATCGGTGGAGCTCCGGCCCATGAAAGAAAGGACCATGCGGCCGCCGGCAACCAGTTCCCGGGAACGTGACTTTATAAACAGTGAAAAGTCATTTCGGAACTGCAGCAAGTAAGCATCCACCACACTCTGTGGGCTGCTCTTTGAAATATACAGCTTTCCCTTATTCAATCGTTTAAGAGCATTGCTCTCCAAACCGGCCGGAACCTGTAATATTCAACGAGTAATTATCTTTCATGTTGGTTTTACAGTTTTGAGTAAAATTTAAATTCGGGTTAAGTATTATAAGCACTAACCTGTGAGAGCCAATGAAGACTAGAAGAAGAATGCACGAAATGCAAGCTGTTAGTAGGGAACAATCTACCATAGAAAGACCCCGGGACACCCAATATGAAACAAGACTCGAACTCGAGACCTTTCTCTTCCTTAAGTCTATCGTAGAATGCTGGTAACGACATGAATATGTTGTTGAAATCATTGCTATAAAGATCATTCAAGAATACCCTGAACTCCGATACCAACCGCCGACCGAGAAGACGATTCGCGGCTTCCACCGTGTCCATGATCTCAGAGATTACTGATAAAGAGTTCGGTCCCGACGAGCAACCTAAGTCCGCAATTCCCATGCTTTCTATCACATTGTTGCATAACATTTCTAGCACTGCTTCTTTCATGATTGGTTTACCAATAGATATGATTTTGCTCTTGAAAAACCATGAAAATTTTGAAAAAAGAAAATTTTATGAACAGTAAAACATACATAAATAATGCATTGGTTTCGAAAAAAGAAATTCAAATATTTAAAAAAAAAAAACCTGAACAGTGGAGTTCTTTGCATAGCTAGTGTCACCATTGCCTTTGTTCATGTGAAGTACTTGCATTGTTAGCAACTTAATTGCTTTTGCCTCACTACTTTTGTTCGTTCAATTTCCAAGGCAAAATGAAGAGCACCCTTTATATAGAATGGCAAATGTTGAAAAGAAATAAAGTTCTGGATGTGGTAGGTCAAGTCTGGTAGGTCCATTTGTTGGAATATTAATAAAAATTTCAAAAGATTTCATGATTTCTTTTTATATATTTTCTTCAATTTGATAAGAAAAATTGAACATTGAATATATTGTCGATGCATGCATGAGTTTCATGCAAACGAAAATATGATACTTTATTACTGGTAAAATAAAAAAAAAATTGAGAATTTATGAATAAATATCTATAAATTTATTTAAGTATAATAGTTATTAGAATTTATTCATAATTCCTTCACTATTTTTTTAACCATGAGGTTGGGAGTTCGATCCCACCCATGAGAATGGAGCACATTTCATGGTTAGTCTATTACCTCTTTAGGGAGCACCTTCGACTAAAAAAATATTCAACATTTGTGTTATACCAAATTCAACATGTGAATATCTAGAAAATATCAACCAAAAAATTAATCATGTAATCTTTTGAAGTTTGTATTAATACGAGTGAATGTTTGATGCACCATCAGTGAATAAGTCGTATGCACCATCAATGAACAATAATAAACACCTCGTCGTTAATGAAATTAAAAAAAAAATAAAAGAGGACCTGTAAATAACGTTGTTAGTCGTCCTTAAAGTTATGGCAGAATTTTTTTTTAAAAAAAATTTAAGCATTCGTTTATCATGTAAATCTATTATTAATTGAACATGATTAACATGCTTTGACTATGCAACTGAATAACGACATTATACTAAGATCTCTGTCTACCTCTTATATTCGCCTCTAAATGTACGATCTGGAGTTACTTGTTTTTTTCTTTAAAAGCAAATGTCGAAAAGCATTGGTGAATTTATCCTCATGTTTTGAAAGCTTTAGTAACAATGGGGGACCGAATCCACAGATGAAGTAAACATAAAAATTGGGAACCTAATCAAAAAAGCATATGCTAAGAAAATTAGATCAAAATATTCTTCAATTAATATCAACACATTTATTTCAAACATTGCATGCCCTTTGCTTGTTGGAACCAATTTGCAGTTGTTTTCTTTACAGGAAGAAGGATAATTATTTAATTCGTATATGAGTTCGAGATTTTTTCTTAATGTGATATTTTTGTTATTTTTTGGTCCAATATGATACTATAAAGGTTATACATTTTAGAAGATAATAGTGTTTAATTCGGATTTTAGAGTTGATTTAAAAAAAATTCGTAATTAACTAATAATATTATAAATTAACTTTAATCAAGTCAATTTTAAAACCCGAATTAAATTAGATTCATGGAACTGTATTTGATAAATTAAACACAAAATTAAGCTAATTCATAATCAACACTAATAGTATTAGTAATTAACTTTCATCAAATCAACTCTAAAATCAGAATTAAACATTAGAAAAATAACACCGTTAAATATATAACTTTTGTCAAATATAAATAATAGATTGGATCAAGAATAACACAGATACCATATTGAAAAAAATGTTAAAACTAGATACAAATAATATATTAAGCCCTTTAAATAAAAAAAAAATTATCATCTTAAATTTATATTTAAAAATTGAAGTTAAATAAAGGAGATAGATAATCTTCGAAACAACTTTCCTTGCCTGTGTAGACAAATCAACCTATCATTGAATACCACTTGGAAATTTAATCACTTAATATTAATTAATGAAGTGTCATAATGATTGTCTACGTGGACAAACAAACCTACCATTTAATGCCACATTACAACTCATTAATTAAGATTTTCAAATAGAAAAATTTGATAATTTCGATGATTGAATTTTAAAATTTTCAAAATAATCGCATTTTGTAATTCAACTATCATTATAGTGGCCACGAGTTTTACAGTTACTCAATATTCAAGACGCGAATCGAACTCATAACCACTGATTAAGATAGGAAAGATCATTGTCATCTCACCTAGCTCTTGTAATTTTGTAAATACCACAATTAATTTTAAAAATATTTCGTAAAAATATAATAAAAGTAATATCTACATGCAAATTTAAATTTTTTATTGAATTTCTAGGTAAGAAAAAGAATTACAGGCAGACGGAAATGGTCCACTCACATGTAATTAAAATTTCTCTCTGCATAGTTCACTTTTTCGAAGCAATTTAATGTGCAGGCAGAAGGGAGTGGTGCTCTCACATGTAATTAACATTTCTCTGCATTGTTCACTTTCCAAAGCAATTTAATGTGCAGTACTTTTAAAACTGTGGTAATTTGTTATTTCAAATTTTAAGTGTAATGGACTTTTTTGTCCGGACTCAAATAAATAAAATCAAAATTAAAATTAAATAGTCTAAGTTTAAATTTTTTACAAGTCCAAAATATAAAAAATAAAAAAAACTTATCCCAACAAAATTTACAAGCCCACAACATCTAAGCAGGAAACACAAAAAAAAAAAACTTAGTCACCCTAGCCTCTGCCTCCACCTGCTCCATCAACTGCCCGGCCACCATCGTTAACTTCAGAGGGACCTACAAAAAAGAGTAAAAAGAACAACACGCAATAGTAGTACAAAACAGTAGAAAAATAATGTTGTAAAATCGGCTATAAAAAGCTTAAAAAACCGATTGTAAAAGAGGTTTTTTTTTTATTTTGAATAGAAAAATCAAACAGAGAAATAAAAAATCAAGTTAAAAAAGGTAGCTTTTTTATATTTTTATCTTTTATTTTATTTTTGAAACGCCTAAAAAGGGAAAAGAAATCAAAACGGGGAAAAATACAAAAAAGGGGGTGATTCCTTTGTTTTTTATTTCGAAAATAAATAATAAAAATAAAAAAGGCAGCTTTTTTTACCTTTGTCGCCGTCGCCGGAGAAAACTGGGACAAAAAAAGGCCTTTTCGTTTTTTGTCGATCACCGTGGACAGCGACACTGTCACCGGCAACGGCGGCTCCCTTGGCTGGGCTTGGGGCGTGCTTCAGAGAAAAAAATAAGGAATGGACGTTTTTTTTTAAAAAAAAAAACAGCAGAAATGAATTTTTTTTTTTTGAAATTTTTTACTTAAATAGGCCCCTAAAACGACGTCGTTTAGGGCAGACCTGATGACCCGACCCGGATCCCCCTAGGATCTGCGTGTTTTAAAGGGGAGGGGATATTTTCGCTTTTGGTTCTTCCGCATTTTGGGTCGTTTTAATTTAGTCCTATTTTCACCTTTTTCCTTTTTAGAAATTGTACCATTAAATTTTACCCCGCTTTCAATTAAGTCCTCAGTTCACTAATCTCCCGGAGAAGGGATGCGTGTCCTGAGGATTGAGATAATTTCTCATTTGGTCCTCGCTTATTTTCGCGCTTTTCATTTTAGTGTTTTATTTATTTATTTATTTTATCTCAATTTATCCTTTTAATTTAATTTAAGTTGTGATTAAGTCCTTTATTATTTATTTATTTACTTTTATTAGTTCTTTACCTATTTTTAATATTTAAAATTGTTTCTTTTATTTTTATTTTCTTCTTTTATCGTGCATTTTTTTATTATTTTATAATTTCTTTTCTTTTTCTTTTTGTGCCTTTATTATTATTATTATCATCATTTTATTTATTATTTTTTTATTATCTATATATTTATTTATTTTTTCTTTTTTTCACACCTACTCATGAATTAGATTGTACACATGCTTTTATTGGCACATTATTATTATTATTATTATTATTATTATTATCATTGTTATTTTATTTTATTTTATTTTATTCTTTTGGTGTGTTCTTGTTACTTTACTATTTCTTTTATTATCATTGGCATTTTCATGTCATGTCCATTTATTTTTAACATGCATTTTCTATTTTTTTTTCATTTATTTTAAGCTACTTCATTTAGTTGTTATTACTATGATATGATCGTTAGTATTATTATTGTTATAGTATTCCTTTATTTACTTATTATTTATCATCCTAGTATTCTACCTACCTAGCCATTTTATATTATTTCATTATCATTAAACTATACATTACATTTAAACACATTTGTCCGTTTTTATATCATACCCGAATAAATTAAATATATATCATTTTAAGTGTTACGTTAATTTTTGCTCAATGCATAAAAAGAATTTTTTAAAAATAGGCAATGTTTCGTATTTGGAGATTCGAGAAGTCGTACCCTAACTTACGGGATTTCGATTTTCTCGTTGAATCTAAATGACCGAATATCCTCTTAAAATCAAAATACACGAGATTTAATTAAATAATAAAAATGCGAATTTATTTTTCGAGATTTCAAGGTGTCGTATCCTAACTTACGAGATATGACCTTTTGTTACCTCGAGATAAGATGATCTTTAACATACGTTTCGATTTATTCAAGCGATTTTTAAGTAAAAATAACATTAATAAAGAGGGATCGTATTTTAAATTCTTTTCGAGTTTTTAACTTTCGACACTAAGACATCAAGTAATCAACTAGGTACCAATTTTGGGCGTCACGAGGGTGCTAATCATTCCTCGTGCGTAACCGACTCCCGAACCCATTTTCTAAATTTTGTAGACCAAAAATCGTTTTTTTTTAGTAAATCAAACCTTTTATTAAAACGATCAAATTACGAGGTGATCCGATCACACCTCACAAAAAAAAGGATTGGCGGCGACCCTCATTTTTCGTTTTTTAAAATAAAAGTCGATTTCAAAAAAAAAAGTTTCGACATTAAATTTGTAAATGGATGCACTTTTCCAATGATTGAAATGATTGGGCAATAGAAAGCATCACAGACGTTGGATTATTCAGTTATATTTGAAGGTTGGTTTCAAATTTAAGAAGATTCGAGTAAAAATATAAAATTCGAAAAATAATTTTAGAAAAAAAAGTTAAGTTCATTTAAAATATGGGCCGAGGTCGGGTTTGAATATTCAAAGCCCGAGTCCGACCTATTTTTTAGTTTATAACATTTTATATTATGTTATTTTTATATATTATGTAATTTAGAACACACTAAAAGAATAAATCTACACTAAATATATAATACTACTCTTATGCAAAAATTAAATAATGTTAATATAGCTATATAAAAAATTTAATAAATAAAAAATGTATAAAATTATTAGATATTAATATAATATAAATATTTTTTCAAAAATTAAAAAAATAATACGGGCAGGCCTAAATTGAGCTTGGGTTAGTTTTTTGCAAATATGGGAGAGTTTTGACAAAATTTTAAGCCTATATTTCAGGCCGAACTGGGTTTGGATAAATACAAAGTATGTTAATATCATGCTTAAGCTCAGCCCAAATTCGACTTGACTCGACCCGACTCATAAGCACCTCTAAACATGATAACTGTGTATCAAATAAAAGATTATGTAAAACTTAATCTAATATAAATTATTGTTGTATATAATATAGATATATAGTATATACATATTTGCAACAATATCATAATGTATATTACATGAAAGAAAGAAAGAAAGAAGATAAAGACATGCACTAAGTATGAGATGATGATCAATTTGAATTGTGAAAGACAAATCATCAAGTTGGTTCAAGGATATTACCATTAATACCTAAGGGATAAATTTTGAGTTTAAAAATCTTTCTTTTCAAACCAAATAATGGTGCTGTTTGAGTAGGAGTCGGAAAGGTTGTATCCTTTCAAAGAGGTATATAGGTACAATAAGGTTATTTGAATAGTATTGGATTGGGCGATTGAAAGATTGGAATATTGGTACGAAGAAGAGTATTGAATTGGATAAAAAATCAGTTGGACCGGATTTTTAGTGATTTATTTAATCGAACAGAACGAATCAATTGAATTAGTAAATTAATGACTTGATCGGTTCGACTACTGGTCCGATCTTGAAAACCTTGAGGTACCTTTTGATACTTTATATATAGACCCTAATAATCAGAATTGAGAGATGACTTGAGTTCTTCAATTCTAAGTGAAACATTCTATACAAAATCATTATTTCATTTTCGAGTGTTTTCATCTGAATTTATTTCGGTTTAAAAACAATTCAAAAGTGCAGTACATATTGTTTTGTTTGAATAAAGACATTATATTCTGAGAATAATATTTCTTAATTATTTTGCATAAAAATAAGAAATATTTATTTTTAAAAAAGTTTGTTTTCGAAACAATTTGTTTAATTTATAATTTTTTTTTTTTGGATTCAATCAAATTTTTTCATACAACAATTATTACCAAGTCACCATTTATATGCATACATAATTTTTTTTTCATAAAATATTATTGAACTACATGTGTATGATCAAAGATTTACATTCAAGTCTTTAATTTACATTAATCTCAAATTTGATCTCTCGACAATTCTACCTTTTATATATATAATTTTTTCATTAAAAAAATGTAAAAAAAAAAAGTAAATGGATTATTAAAACCTAGTTGTAGGTAGGTTTGTTCCTGGGTCCAACCCGAAGGCCCGTTCGAAAAGTGGGAGGGTTTTGGTAAAAATATAGGCTCGAAAAATAGGCTTGGGCAAAAAAATAAGACCTATCTAAAAAATAAGTCGGGCCTCGAGTAAGGCTTTTTTGGCTCGAGCTCGGTCCAGCCTGGCCTAAATTTTCAAAAAGAAAAAATTGTTGTTTTCTTGTTGTTTTTTTATTGTTTTGCTGCTATTTTCTTATTGTTTTCTCACTATTTTACTACTATTTCACTGCTATGTTGCTACTATTTTATTGTATTATTTGAATATTATATAACTCTTGTTTTATTGTTAGTTTTGCTACTATTTTAGAGGCATTTGCTTGTTAAGTTGCACCTATTTTAGTATTATTTAAATATACATATTTTTTAAATTTATTTTCAATTTGCAGGGAAACATTTATTTTAATATTTTTAGTATTTTTGATATATTATATTTTTTTAAAAATATATATAAAAAAATTTTAATACGGGCGGGTCAGGTTCCGGGTTTTATCATTTTTATCTAGGTCAAATTTAAACAAAATTTTAGACCCATTTTTTTGGGTCGGCCCGAACCCGAGCCTAATAAACAGGTTTAAGATTTTAATTGGGCCGGGCATAACCCGACCTGGTTCGGCCCATGTACAGGATTTAAACTTTTGAAATGTTTTAAGCTATTCTTCTCCAAATTGTGCAATAATTTTTCCATGAGTAATTCTAATCAACTAGGACCATTAATTTTAATTAAATATGCATAATCTTAATTTAGGAAAATATTCTTGCTTGAGTCATGCGAAGAAAAAAGAGAAGAAAAAAAAATCCCAAAATTCGTTTAATTTCCCTTTCCTATCCAACAACATCATCTAATATCTATTTTAGTTCTTTTTCGATATTAATAGGTGACACATTTATAACTCTCCTGATTACTAACTCAAATAGCATATATGCCATTGACAAACTCTTAAAATCTATGGGCTCGACAATACATAAAGGTGTGATTCACCATCCATCAATAATTAAGGAGGAAATCTCTAAAGAATCTTTCGAGTTCTTTTTGTCAAAATATGTTGTTAGTGTTTGTATTTTGATAAATTTTGAAATTTAATTCCTGTATTTTAAAAGTTAAAAAGAACTGAACTTTTTCGATTTAAAATTTCTAGTACAATCATCAAAACGGTTAGCGTTTATATTATGTCAATTATATGTCAAATAATACGAGAGCAACCTAATCAACATGGTAGGTTAGAAAATTTTGACAAAAATACTATCTGTCTTAATAGTTAAACTAAGATTTTGTAATCGAAAAAGAGAATTTAATTTTCAAAATTTTAAGTACATAGACTCAATCTCAAAATCTAATAAAATATAAGGACTTGCGACATATTTTAACCATTCTTTTACTTCCTTTTATGCTCAAGTGATGTCTCTTTCCTTCATCTTTGACTATTTAGTAGAAAAAGAAAAGCAAACAAAAGGCATTCATAAAGTGAAAAATAAGAATCTTTAAAAAGTTTGATTACAAAATTTCATCCATTATTTTGAAACTTATTTATTAAACATGTATAATTTATGGGTAAGAAATATATTGTCGTTTCTTGAGGATGATATTGAACCCAGATAGATCATTAAATTGGATGGAAATTGGAATTTAGAATTTCATTATGGACTAGATTGGAATGGAAATGAAGTATGAGGGATTAAATGTAAAATTAGACCTTTGTTTTAATATTATGTTGGAGGACTTTTTGGGTTAATAAACCATGAGAAATGGGAAATCACATATTAACTTTAAACTTAATTTTATGAATGAAGTGTGGTGACTGGTGAGGAGGTAAAATGAATTGTGTGTTCTATTTTCTCTCTTTCTTTATGATGTATTATCATTATCGACGTTCAACTTTCACACAGTGATTGAGGGATGTGGTGGAACCAAGGGTAAAGAGAACGTCCTTTGTTAATCAATATTTATTAATCAAGTCCTTTCATCAACCTACTTGTCAATTTAGATCTAACGTGAATCATATTTAATAATACTTAAATCAAATTGTGACAACGCCCATACGGATAACTTGGATTTAACAAATTGAAAAACAATTTAGAAGGATTTTTTTAATATGTTATATCGAAGTTGTCCATGTAATAAGTACAATCCTGTTAATAATCCAAGTCATATTTAAATTAACATTTAATGCCCAAATTGATTAAGCTGGCCGAAGGACTTGATTGATACAATATTAATATTTCGAGTATTCAATTAAAATATTTTAAAATTAAAGAACCAATAGAATAAACACTATTAAATTATAATCTTACACTGGAATGGAAATCCTAAAATTAATAAAAACCTATTTGAGCTGTGCAGCCAAAAAGAATTTTCAATTTCAATTTCAATTTTCAATTTTGTTTTACAGTCAACTAAAAGCTGAGCTAATACTGATTACAGTCTCGCCATTTTCCATTAAAAGAAAATTAAAATTTAAAAGTAAAGCCGTCCTGTCAAAATTTTTTCTCTAATTAGTAATTTTCAAGACGAAGATGATGATGATGATGATAAGCTACAGCGCTTTGTTTTCACTTATTAACTCATTCTCGATTTTATCGATCTTTTACAGCTTTTAATTTACTCTACATTGTAGAAATTTCCCGATCAGGTATTTGATTCGTTTCAATTTTTTTTTTTTGAATTTTTAGCTGTTGTGTTTTTGTTGATTAGTTTATGAATCGCAGACGTCGTAGATTAAAATGGAGATGGTGATTTTAGACAAAGAGGATGCGGTTGATTGGGTTTATAGAGGTGAAGGAGCTGCTAATCTTGTTCTCGCTTACACTGGATCATCTCCCTCATTTGTAAGTAATTTTGAATTTTATTCAAAAAATTTGATATTGGAAATGTTAGTATCATGTTTGCTTATTTTATTTTATTTTTGGTTTGGGATTTTGTTGATATAATGATGAAAAAAGATTGGGAAAGTGATGAGAATACAAAAGTCACAACGTAAGGGGAAAAGTAGAGTGAACGAAAATGAAGTTCTAACAGCGCATGAACGGCTTCTTTGGCGAGAATATAAGGAGCTAATGGTGTGGCCAAACAGAGAGATTGTACAGCAACTTTATGTCAAGCATGTAATGAGCCCATTGTTAGGACCACAACATGTCGATGCCGGGGTATTGTCAAATAGATATATGTACTGCTTATCATAATTCTGATTTCAGTTTTTATGAGCTTTTTATAATTTGCATATTGATTGATACTAAATGTGTTTGGCAGATGCGTGTTCGTGTAACTAAGGAATTCCTCTTGTCAGTTGAGAAGAATGTGACTTGTCGTCGGCCTGCTTGTCGAATTGATTCATCACAGGTTGATGTGAATCGTGATTCTATTCTGATCATATCGGATCATTCAGTCTTTATGAATGGTAAATTTCAATCTTTTCCTTATAAATTTTGATGCTTTGTCTCATGTTTTTAGAAATGTTAAGGGAGGATATATTTTTTCTTCACTCTTACAGACAGTGGAAAATAGGACTTCTTAATCTTGTTCAGCTAAGTTTTGTTAGATGGGTTTATAGCTACCTTCCAATCTAGAATGCTGGTGCCAAAATATTTTCCTGATAGAGTTTGATGGCAAGGAGAGGACTAGGAAGTAGCTCTCTATATGTTTTCTATATGGAATTTTGTACATCTAAAATTACTTTGAGCAAAGTAGCCAGATGAAGATTCTTTTTTCTTAATGTGATTTTTTAACTAGATTGGTAAATGGTAACTTGTACCTGCGCAATTTGTTTATGTGCGAAAATCCAACAGTTTGAGAAGAGCTTATAGACATGTATGTGGTCTTCCTCAATTTCATTTTCCTAGAACTTAGCCCTGATGTCAAATGCAAGTACTTGAATATAACCAAATATGAAACTGGGTTCCATTAAAAATAATATTTAAGTTATGCAATATGGCAAAGCCTCCATTAGGATTTCATATCATTGCACTTTCTTTATTTCAGGTACTGTTAAAGGTGGACCATGTATAACAGTTGAGATAAAGGTGGATACCTTTTTATGTCTTTTTTCCCTCAATATCTGTGTTATCAACTACGTTTGTGTCTGTTATGCATTTTCATTCGACCTACTAAAGTTTTACTTTCCATTTGTTTTGGTGAAGTAGCCCAAATGTGGATTTCTCCCAATTTCAAGATTCATAGCTGAAGAAAATGCTGTTAAAAGAACTCTAAGTCGATTTAAAATGCACCAAGAACTGAAGTTGCATAATCAAGAGGTAACTTTTGTTTCTTTATATTTTATCGTTTACTTAGTTATTTAATTATTAATTTGTGTGTGTGCTAAGTCACTATTATGTCCACATGCAAGAGAAGAGTGTCTATTCTGGCCCCTTTCTTCCCCTGATAGCTAATATGGTCATTTTTTGTTAATATTTATGTTTATTCTCACTTCCTTAATATTTCTGACATTTCAAAAATATTTACAGATATCAGAATATAGTGAATATAATCCACTGGATTTGTTCTCTGGATCCCTAGACAGGATATGCAAAGCTATTGAAGCTCTATACGCCACCCCTCAGAATAATTTCCGTGTATTTCTGAATGGCTCTATCGTATTCGGGGGCTTGGGTGGTGGTGCAGGCAGTACTACTGTTCTGGTCGGTGAGGCCTTTGAAGATTCACTCAAGGATGTCATTAAGGCAGATGATGGCATGTGCAAAACTAGCTTTATACAGCTTGTTGCTGAGACAGTTTACAGTTCGGGAGTATTAGATCAACTTCTTGAAGTTCAGAAGCTCGATGCTTATGACATTGAAGGGGCAATTCATGCATATTATAACATAATTTCTCAACCTTGTATGGTTTGTAGAGAACTGAGTAAAGACAAATTATCAAACCGTCATACTTCTTTGCATTCCATTCCTTTGGAAGAAAGCTTGAAGATTGTGAAGGATTATTTGATATCTGCTACTGTAAAGGACTGTAGTTTGATGATTAGTTTTAGACCAATGGTTGATGGAGATGTGCTATCTGAATCTTCTCACAGTACTGTATATCTAGGATCAACTAAGCAAGTTTTTGAGTACAAGGTAGACTTTCTTGCCATTCTCAGTTGCATTTTCTGTCCATTATTAAAGCTAAAATATTTTATTTAGTATTTTCATGGCATTTGAAAAGGAATCTCTTGAAATGCTTTTTTTGATACGCTTTGGTCTTCTTGTTCAAAACCGTTTGAGGTTCTAAAGTCAAAACCGTTTTATGGTTTGCAAATATATTTTTGCTGTGGATTTAGTAATTTGCTCAATCTTTGTAACAAATCCAGAGAAAACATCATATAGCTCTCTATTTTAATATAGTAAGGAAATTGTTTTGGGCTGAATTTGAAGTCCTTTATGACAAGGTTTGCTACTTTCTTCTCGTGTTACTGTATATCTTATCTAAGTTGCAAATTTCTAGGTGTATTTCATTGATCTGGATTTGAAACCTTTGAAGAAAATGGAGGACTATTACAAGTTAGATAAGAAGATTGTCAACTGTTATTGTCAGATGGCAAAAACTGAGCATAAAAGGTGATAAAGCTGCTAGAAGGGACACATATGAAGAAGTATTGACATAAAAGATGTACTTTAAAAGACATTTTCTTTTCCTGAAGATTTGTACTGGTAAGAGCAATTAGTTCTTATATGTTTCGTAGAAGTAAAGTTGTAGGAGTGAATATGAGAATTACTCATCTTTGGGCTCAAGTTCTTGCTTCACCTCATTTTGCAACTTTTGGATTTCCCTTTGAGAAACTAATTTATTGCTGTATATCTTGCTTAGAGATTTATGCTTGTTTATTTTATTATTATTATTTTCTTTCTTCTTATGTGGAAATGAAATGGTCCTCTACTTTCACAGCAGTTGCGTATTGATTTATGGTCAGATTTGCCTATGAGAGGGGCTACTTGGTTGGAATGCTTGTCCAATTTGTTGTATAACGCCCAGCATAACATGGACTTTCTCGAAATCAGATATGCTATGCATAACTCTGAAATTTGCTATCCAGTTTGTCTTACTCTTACCATAGGATAGTTGATAAGTTACCAGAAATGTTACTCCTATACTTTGTTCTTTCTAGTCTATAAATAATTTATCATTTTTTATAGAACTACACTATATTTCAACCCTTGAAGGAAAATTCGTTTTTTACTGGGGTTTTGCTAGACCAGTTTGCCATTAAACTTTTCCTGTTTATATTGCTTCTGTTTTCAGTTTTACTAGTATCATG
Source organism: Gossypium sturtianum (assembly GCA_025698515.1). Classification (NCBI taxonomy): domain Eukaryota; kingdom Viridiplantae; phylum Streptophyta; class Magnoliopsida; order Malvales; family Malvaceae; genus Gossypium; species Gossypium sturtianum. The sequence goes on from CM046948.1 coordinate 162,408,610, forward strand.
TAGAAAGATGATTATTCATGCTTGAAAGAGTTAATGCATTTGCACTCAAAACATTATGTAGTTGTAATGCTTACAATACATGCATGTCATCTGGTTTCAGGAGTGTGGGTTCATTCCATGACCAGCGGGAGCTTCACAAGAGAGAAAAAGAGAAAATGATAAGACTGCAAGGGTTTGGGCTAACAGGGAAAATGATGTATCAACTATCAACCACTTACATGAGCCCGCGCAGCCAATTAATTCATACAGCTGGACATTGAAATTACTGTTTTTAGTGGAAGCTTTGATGGTATTTTATGGTGGTGAAAATTGAAGTTATTAGCAGACTTTCTTAAATGCACTCTTCCTTTGAAGCTTATCAAAGCAGAATTTTTTTTGTGAAAGTCTAATTGTGAATGTTCTTTTTCCTTCTTAAACCTGATCAATTCATGTAATGCTTGCATGTGAAATAATTAGCATAATAAACTTCTTATAGAAAACAGCTTGAGTTATGATTGGAACAGACACTAAAAGCATGCCTAACAGGGGTTTGATTTTCGGTTTACATTAATGTGCATTTTCATTTTTCATCATGTTTCTTTCTGTAGAAGCTCTGCTGTCCTTTTGTTTTTGACTGATAACTTCTGTGCGTGGTTAGCATGGTCCATGGTCTCCTCGGCCATAAGCCTGTAACTTAAAATGCATTTGATTTGAAGATATGACCTCTTCATGAAAAGCTCTACCATGTTTTGGGATATGTGTGAAATCAACATGGTAGATTGTTTAACTCTTGATTTGAAGTTTATGCTTACTGAAATTATTCACCTCTGGGTAGTCTGTATTGGAATTTGTAGACCTTTTGTCCAGACAGAAATGGAGATGCCAGGTCTAGAAAGCTTGGACGGTTGAGCGAGGTCCATTGTCGTCCTAGAGTTCTATGCAATTTCGCACATATTTCTGGCTTGCCAGGTATTTGTTCAATGCTTCAATGTTATTTTTATTTGTTAAAGTTCAGTTGATTCCACACTTATGAGAAAGATATTTCAATTCTTGGGAGATCATTTCTTAGCTTTATCTGCTCTTATTGATTCGAGTAAATTCGTATACTACCTAACTTGGCATTGTGGGTAACAACCACATGTTTTTTATTTCTGCTAATGTTTGAGTAGGATAAACTGGGTAAAAGTATCATGGAGGCTCTTGTACTAGGAGTCAGATTGTATTTTGCCTCCTTTACTCAAAAAATGAGCAAATTAGTTATTGTACGTTAGATCAAAGAGTAAACAGGTCCTTTTTGTTAAAAATTTCATCCATTTCCACTGTTAAAAATTGGCATGGTTGATAAACTAATGAAACAGTTATTTTGACGTACAGGGTCTTATTTTTAACAATAAAAATGGATGGATTTTTTAACAGGAGGACCATTGTGCTCTGTAATCTAATGTATAGGGACTAATTTGCCCATTTTTTGAGTAAAGGTGGCAAAATGTAATTTGACTCCTAGTACAAGGGCCTCCATGATACTTTTTCTGGATAAACTACTCCTAATTCAGGGACCTACAATCATTAGCTTAGAAACATTAAACTTTTGCATTAGTTGCCAAATGTCCATCTCTACCAAAGCCTATTATACTCGAGAATCAGCTTTGTTTTGTGATTGTTGTGAAGTCTTGCTTGTATGTAAATGTATATTTTAAAGTTGAAGGCTTGAGTGAAAAGGACCTAAATGAATGGTTTAAGTCTTAAGTTTTGTCCATTCAACTCCGAACCACCACCGAGTTTATATACTAACTCAATCTAACATAGTCTCCTTAAGAGGAGGTGTAAACGTTGATAACCATAGAGAACCTTGTTAAGTTGTACTTAAAAGCTCGAGTAATGCCTTATAATGCCAATAAGGCCTTGGCTTGTTGGTTAAGGTGAAGATGAGTCCTTAGTAATGCCAATGTGCATATGCCATGAGTGAGTTTGTTTACGAGTTTGATTCTACATTAATAGTTGGTCGGACATTATATCTATGCAACTTGTATTGTATATGTAATAGTGAAAAAAACGGAGACCCTGAGTCCTTGAATACCCAGGTTTGAGTCCCATCATGCACAATTGCGATGTGTGGATCTTCGTCCCACCATGTGAGGGTTTAGTCCAGTTTTTTGTCTGCTATACTTTGTATTGATTTGATTCTACATTATAGTTGGTCGGATATATATTTATACAACTTGTATTGTACTTATGAAATGTAATGTATTTGTAATAGTGAGAAAACAAAAAACTCGAGTAATAGAGCTACTACATCCAAATTTCAGACAACATGCATGATTCGTAAGGACGAGCAGAATCAATCATGGACCGGAAAGATGTTACGATTTTGAACTCGGAAAAGACATGCTAGAGATGTTTTTGTATGTTATGGAGGATGATGATCTTTATAAATCTCACATATTCCAGATGTATTACTTCTTGTACGTTTAAAAGAAGCTCCATTTCTTTTTAGTAGCTGATAAGCATATATGGCTTGTTCTTAGTATTATCTTAAACTGCCAATTTTTTGACAAATTTTAGTATGTGTTAAGGTTACTTCTTTTATGGAAGGAAAATGAATGTAAGTTGATATGAATGATCTTTCTTTGGAATAACAAATTGATAATTCTAAATTTTTTTGAATATTTTCAGTTGAGTGAATTTTGAAAGTTTTTTAATATGGATCGGTTTAGGGTAATTTTAGTCACAGCCAATTTTGAGTTTGAATAATTTCGGTTTCAGAGATTTCTAGGTTAGGTTTTCGAGTTCAATCACCTTACTTTCAAAAGTTAGTATGTCCTTATATTAAGAGTTAGATTACATTTTGTTAAAAAAATAGTCAAATTAATCTGTCCTTGTATTAAGAGTTAAATTACATTTTATTCCCTTTATTAAAAAAAAATCAAATTAATCTCTATACATTAAATCTATACATTAAATAAAAAAGTAAAATTTTATCCATTTTCAGTATTAAAAACAGCATTATAAATTGATAAAGCATAAACCAACGAGCTTAATCTAGCATATTACATCCCATTTTTCTTAAATGTATGTATCTATACATATATTTACATACTTCCCCCCTTACATATTTGGTAGAAGATAACATACATATAACCGAACTGATTGCTTCGCCACCGTATGTTGCCACTGCCCAGCTGAGTTTATCGGCTTCCAACAATAATTCCTATTTACAATCGGAGTCGCCAATGGAACGACTGAGACATCAATAAGAACTCGTCAATGGTCTATTGACTGGAGCCGGAGACTGATATATGAAACACAATTAGGCCTTAAAAGATTCAACCTAATTTGGGTTTATTAACACCACCTGTCACGTATATTTCTTCAAGTTCCTTTGAGCTCGAAACTGACCTAGCTTGTCTCTCAAGTCGGCTGTCGGAGAGTATCACAATGATAAATATGTGAAAAGACACGAGCTACAATTGAATAGATAAGGGAGAACGAGTGAGAGGATGTTACCAGCATCCTTGTAGCGTTCCTGATTGATAGCCTTGTTTAAGTCACAGACAATGTTGAACTCCTCTGTGTCGAGGCAATGCTGACCGCTTGGCCTGGAAATGTAAATTAAAGCATGTTACATTCTAACTGTTTGGAAACTGCAAGTGTAAGTGTGTTCTATTATCTCGATAAAAGAGCAAAAGCAATCTAACTGATCAAGTTCGGTGAATAATAAGCCGTCTGAAGCTGGGGAGTGTGTTGACAGCTTCCCTGATTCGATTACGCGCATACCATCACTGTATGCCAAATACTTGTTAACTTGTATAGGTACCTGCATAACACAAGCATTTGGTAAGAAAGAAAATAGAAAAGGAATGGTAAAAGTACCATAGAAGCTCTTGTACTAGAAGTTAAATTGCATTTTCCCCCTCTTAAAAATGAGCAAATTAATCCCTATATATTTAGATCAAAAAGCAAATTAGTCCTTTCTGTTAAAAATTCATCTATTTGTACTGTTAAAAACTGTTGTGTTTGATGGAATAACAAGACAATGTACGTCAGCATGACATACAGGGACTAATTTTTAACAGAAAAACCAGTTTGCTCTTTGTCTAATGTATAGGGACTAATTTACCCATTTTTTGACTAGAGATGGCAAAAAGCAATCCGACTCCTACTACAGAGGCCTCCATGATACTTTTACCAAAAAGGAACTATACTAGAAAATAACGCGTAACGAGTACCTTGCACCTCACGGCAATGTTTATGGCATCAGAAGGCCGAAGGTCAAAACAGACAGACTCTGTCTCATCACCGACCTGTGAGAACATCTTCCAACATGAGTCGATGAAGACTATACAAGAATATCCCCAAGTTAAATGTCACACGAATGTGCTAATAGTGGAACCAGAAGTTCAACATTGAAGTACATGTATACCTTGGTCAGATAAAGCTGTGCAAAATAGGCCTCGTGTACTCTTTTAGTAACTCGAACAAGCTTTACCTGCAAAAACCCGACATAAACATCATGAATTCACAATCAGATCTCAAATGAATGAAGATAAGTCCGAATATGGTGGCAGAAATGAACTTTACCGTGTAGCCCATCTTGTCAATCATGTTCTTCACTACTTGATACATAGTAGGTCTAGCCTGGAAATGATAGTCAAAACATATGTTAGCATTCATATTCAATACAAAACCGATTCCAATCCTAACTTAATGGGAGAGAACGCAATAACATACAATTTGGACATTACGTAATGCTGCCATGAGCAACGCACTCGGCATCTCCACTGAAATCGAAATCAAACGTCAACAATAAAAGCTAATAAACAGAGCCAAAAGATAGAAGGATCAAGTAAAATGATCACATACAAACAATGATCGGGAGAAGAAGACCGGTCCCATCTTCCATCTTCAGAACAATAGCAGGATGCGGTGCATAATCCGGGAGATGACCACCTTGAGGATTGTTATGGACACATCTTAAATGCTTACCATCCCTCATTTTGATCATAAATCCATCAGCTCCACTCCTCACCTCAACTACATATGAAACAAACATACATATCACACCATATCAACAATTATCCACATACAAAAAACCGATTCTATATCTGAATTCATAGACATATAAAACCCAAATCTATATCGAATTCGAAGAACAACATATCAACTATTCTCTACATATAAAACCCGAATCTATATCGAATTCAAAGATAGCAACGACAACAACATATCAACAATTCTCTACATATAAAACCCGATTCTACAAAGACAGCAATAACAACATATCAGCAATTCTCTACATACAAAACCCAAGTCTATATCGAATTCCATGACTGACAGCAGCAACAACAACATATCAACAATTCTCTACATATAAAACCCGAGTCTATATCGAATTCGAATACGACAATAACATCAAATACGAAGTAATTCATTAGCTTAAAAACCACATACCAGCTTCAACCACACTAGAATTAACATAATCTTCATTGTTTTCATTGAAATTCTCAGCCATACTTCCATTCCCATCGGAAGATGAACTAAAAATACACTGCACCGTGGTGTTAAACCTCCTCCGCCGTTTCAGGTGACCGGAAATGCCACGTGTCTTACCTTTTCCATCAACTATCCCTCTATATCCCCATATATCACTTTGATGCAATCTAGTCCTCAGAAAAGGCCCATTAAACGGCAGCGTATAAACCCCAACTTGCTTGCTATCAACGGCGGGGCAAATTACCGGTCCTTGCAAACAAACCATCTTTCTTTTTGGTCCCTCTTTTAGAACCTACCCCACAATTTAAAACAAATAAAAATATCAAATATCAGATATTTTTTGTGTAAAGATCATATCTTTAAAGGGAAAAATAAAAACCCATCAAAGATCAACACTCAATTACAATAATTAAAGCATAAATTATTTTTTTAAATGAAAAAATTATAGATAAAAATCAAGACTCTAAGTGTTAGTATAGAGATGAAATGATCAAAAGGGTCGATTTTGATCAGCGATCAGAGCAAAGTTTTTAGAGAATTACGAATCTTTGGAAGTTGAAGGAAAGCTTGTGTTATGAAAGAAGCCTTTTTTGATGATCAAAATCAAAGAAAAAAAAACGAAGGGAAAAAAGGAAGGAAAATAAAAGAGAAAATCTAGAAAAATGGAAAGTAAGTAAATAAACCGACAAGTTAAGGATCAGACGAAGGAACGAGAGATGGGCAGAAGATAAGAGATTCTTTTCATAGAGGCTTGAAATTTTTTATTTCTATATTAGTCCCTGAATGTTGTGATTGTTCCCATATTGAGGTTTAAATTTTTTTTTCATTCATGTTAGTCCTTGAACTTGGCAATTGTTCCCATATTTAGGGGCGAATCTAGAAATTTTTTAGTGAGGGCCGGAATAAAATTATAAAATTTTGAGAGATAAAAATGTAATTTTATCATTTATTAATTTATGATTTCATTATTTTTAAAAGGATTAAATATTAAATTTTTTTATTTTTAGGAGTCAAAGTTCAATTTTACCATATATTAACTTAAAATTTCATTATTTAAGATGGGATTAAATTGAATAATTTTCATTTTCGGGGGCAAGGCCTCTGCTTGTCCCCCTTAAATTCGTCTCTACCCATATTGAGATTTGAATTTTATTTATCCAAGTTTAGGGATTAACTTGGACAAAAAAATTCAAGTCCCAGTGTGAACAACTACCTACTTCATGTCTTAATACAAGAATAATTGTCAAATTCGGAGAATAACTTGAATAAAGAAAAAGTTTAAGTCCCAATGTAGGAACTACGGCCAAGTTCAACCCAGAAATGGATTAAACCTATATTACTATATAGATATAGCTACGATAATCCAATAAAGTTTTGGATTCGAGTTTGTACATATATATATATATATATATAAAATAGAGCTTTTCCATTTTATAAGATTATGGTTTATCTTGACTTTAGATTTAATCGAGATTCAATATGATTATTGAATACCGAAAGTTTTAAAAAATAAATATATTAATATTTTATTAAACTAATATATAAATTTTTTTAAATTTATTTCTTCTTTTATTTTAAAAAATTTAATCAATTGTTTGGGTTAAAAATTAAAGTTCAATTCAGCACAATTTTAGTGGATTTTTGTTAAAATTAAATACGAGGCATTTTAATATTCGACGGCTTGATTTAAAAATTAAAATCCAATTAATTTCACATATTCAAATTTAATAAAGTTATCATTAATTGGACTTCAATTTTTAAATCAAATAAGATAGAGGGACAAAATTCCTAAAGTTAAAAGTAATACGGTTTATCCATTAATCATGGGGTCGATGCTTCCATCCCTGCTCATAAGAATAGAGTATATTTCATGGTCAACCATTTACCTCTTCGAGAAATACCCACGACAAGAGGATTAGTCATTGCTATCAATAAATGAATACTCCTGATTACGATAAAAAAGTATAGTTAAATTTTAAAAATTCAAAAAATATAAGGGTTGAGAGTAAAATTAAACCATTAAAGAAGTACAAAGAAAATTTTAAGCTTACGTGATTGGAGGACTGGAGTTAGGGTCTCAGATATTGTTGCATCACTAAAATTGGGACCAAAATTGGTTCATCATGAATAGTGTTTTCCAAATGTCACTATTTATATATTTTTTTTCTAAGCAATATTTATTTAATTCGGAAGAAAACTCATACATATACAATTTAAGATTTTAAAATTAATGTTAATAAAAACTAGATCAATAGTCAAATCGACTACACCATTATTTTTCAATTCAATCGGTTTGACCGTTAATCCAACAATAATTAAATAAAAAAATTAATATATTAATAAAATACTAAAAATTATAAATGGCTCAACAGTTAAATTTTTTGTCCTCGACTTTTTATCAATTCTAAGTAATTCACTCAAATGTCAATTTAATTTCTTTGTTTGAACCAATATTTTCATTGATTTTCTATCTAACCGATCGGTCCAATCTGATTGCTTGAAGCAAATTGACTTCAAAATATCAGTATTAAAATGGTAGTGGAGATATAGAGTTGGGTAATATAAGCTTCAAAATAGTTAGATATTTTCTCTAAACATGCTTTGCCAACCTTTCAAGCTGGTCCATAGGTTCAGCAATAATTTAGCTTTTGGTTGCCATCAATGAAAAAATGAATCTCATAATTTCGGCATGAATGTGAATGAACATAATTTTTTTATTCTTAGGATTCAGTAATTATATTAGAATTTTTAAAATTAAATTCGAGTTAGGTTGGATATTTGAATAGTGATAAAAATTTTCTCAATATTATTTTTTTTATCTATAAGATTTAAACTCGAGATCTTATTTAAAAGAGATTGAGCTTCATCTTAACTCAACAAGTGTTGATCGAAACAAAAAAAATATTTTTAAAATAAAATAATATATTAAGTATCACTTGATTAACACCCAAAAAAATGCAAAACTATTTTCCTCTAATATTTTTGTTAATGAACATGATTTACATAAAAAAAATAAGCAAAAAATATCTAGTAATATTTTGCTGTGTAAAAGAAAAGATATTTTAGTGGATGTTGATAGATTTTTATTATTTAATTTTTTCAAATAAAATTAAAGGAAAATTTAAAGGATTTTTTTTATACTAAATTACTTTTCCCCTCCCTTAAATTAGAAGAAAATACGTGTTTAGGTGTATTTGAATCTACGTTTGTTTAGTAATTGCAATAACAACGGTGCCAATTGAGGCAAGGCATAGTCGGCAAAAAATTAGAAAACTTATGGTACAACTCCATGTGGGAAAAAATTATATAATAAATATATTTATAAAAAAATTAATATACAAATAAACGAGGTTTTGGTTCAAATTGTAAAGCTAATATATTAAAAATTATGGTATTTTAGGATCAAATTTTATCACATGCATTTTTTTAGATTTTACATAAAATATAAAACGACAAAAATACTCTCATATTAATGTTTATTATTTATAAAATGAATAAATTTTTCAATAATTTTTTAATTAAATTGAGACCCGATTGATAGAAACCTTTCAATCATTTATACATGATGGAACTTAAATTTGAGCATTAGGAGTAACACAATCAATGCTTCAATTATGATCTATACTATATTCTAAAAACCTAAATTAAATAAAAATAATAATTTTACGTTATATATATATATATATGAGAGATACAATTATATCATGTAATACTTAATTGGTTTTACACCATTTCATAACTTTTTATACGGCTAACAATATAACAATCTAACCGTCATGTTTTATGCGTCATTTATGTAGATCATGCACGTCAAGTTTGATATAAATTTAAAATTTATAACTATTCATTTTATGTAAAAAAAAAAGTTCCATTTGTTAAATATATATTAATATAAATAAATATTTTAGATTGATACGATAGATATATTGGACCGATTCAAAATTTTACATGTATGACAAATATAAGTATATTGATAAATTTAACTGTTGAATTATTAAAATATTAATCATATAAAAAGTTACGAAATAGTGTAAAACCCATTAAATTTTATACCAATATAAGTGAATCACTCTCCATATATATATTCTTATTATTTTTCAAAGAAAAAGAAATTAAAAGCATATATGAACCAAGTGAGAAGTAGGAAATTTGGATTTGGTATTTGGTAAAATAGATACTTTTGGTATACAATAAATAGGAGATCCTTTTGAAATTGATACTGCAACCATAAAATATAATTGAGTCTCTTTAGATGGGTAGTGCGTTTACTTACAGTTAATTTAAAAATAACGATAATAATAGAATTAAATATTATAGCGTAAGATAAAAATAAAACTAAACGCACCACACTAAAATAAAATGTCCATCTAAAACAGCTCTCGATCAATTAAACCACCATTTTCAATTTATATCTTTTGTTGTGATTTGTATTATTTTTAATTATATATCATCAATTAAATTGATAGGAATCCATATCAACCAATTCAATTTGATTTTGACAAAATTGATTTTTAAATTATTTTTATTGTTCATAAAAATAAGATGTTTAAGTTTTGCAAAAGAGAAACATATGATGATAAATTAAGCTTAGTGTTTTTTTTTTTAATTATAATAATAAGATAAAATTCGAATAATAAACACGATTAATATGACTCAAATTCAGGCCACATCTGGAACGATGAACATCATTTTGAAGAATTGTTTCCGTTATTTATTATATAATACTTGTACAAAAATATAATATTAATAAACTAATTTTTTACTTTTTAAAATCATATAATATTATATAAATTGTACAAAAAGTATTAGATAATATTAACATCAACCTTAGCCGTCTTATTTCCAACCGATAACGATGCCGGCGGTCGAAAATATCTTAGATTTCAGATGAGCGCCACGTGTATACTATTTTTCTCAGACAAACTGGATAAGGCAACTCATCATACTTGCAAAAAAGAAAATATCTAATTCGTAGTCTTTGCTTCAAAATATCTCACAATTCATATATTGTCACAAATCATTGCATTGTATATTAGAATAAATTTTATTTTATTATAATTATATAAGATTCGAGTTATTTGTCTAAATTTACAATCCGATCATATATTTGAGAGAATTTACAATTTAGATAAATATTTTATGTTTGAAAAATGAGCTCGAATCTCGTTTAAAATATAGGTTGAGCTTAAATTCTAAGCTTAAGATCAAAGCTTGGAGTTTCTAAATTGATTGAATGCTTAGAAATATCCATAACCCATCCCAACCCTTGAATAGGAGGATAAACGCGCTTCAGCATACTCGAACCCACGTCCTCTTAAACTAGCAACAATACCAATACCAACCAAATTAAGACTCAATTAGTGATTTGAGTGAAATTTAAAAATACCATATATGATGCCACCAACTTTCTTCTAATTATAATTATTTTTTGGATCTAATTATAATCTTAACACAATATACAATGGATTCCTTATGAGTTGTTTTAATCAATATAAAAAAATATTATTTTTCTAGTTTTTAATGTATTCTATTGAAACATATTTTTAATTTAATGATTGAATAGTTTCCTAAAAATTAGATGATAAAATTAAAAAAAAATTCATTTTGGGTGACAAAAATAAAAACACCCTAAAAATTAATTAACCAACTAAGTAGTTTACCTTTTCAATTAAAGATTTTATTTAATAGATATCAAATTTGTCCGTGTAAATTTTATAACTTTTACAATTTAATTTTGTTCATGATTATTAGGACTTTTTTTCTTTTAAATTTGATATGATGTTTCTTTTAGATTTTTGCAAGTATTGGACCAAAAACATTGTTGGGTCCTAAAACACACCTTAACCCCAACTCCCAAAACAGCCCAAATCACAAAAAACAACTTAGACCCTCAATCAATAATGATATTAGGGGAAAGTGATTGTTGTCTCAATTGGACTAAATGTGTTAGTTGAACAAGTTAGATTGAGAATCGGATGGAATATCGATTCGGATTAAGATATTAGATCAATTAATTTAAGAATTGGTACAGATCGATTGAATCGGGTTAAAAACCGATCAAACCAGATTTTTATTTTTTTAAAATAAATTTAATGAATTATTTAATCGAGTTGCTTTTAGGAATGTATGGAGTGATGATTTTTTTTTTTTTTTCGGCTGCGGAAGGGAGTTTGGAGGTGTAATTATAATATGGGATTTGGGGTGGTCTTCATGTAGGTAATTATCCCATCTTTAAGAGACGCGGTGTTGTGGATGGTAAGTGGTTAGGTGACTTTTATACAGTAAGAAACTGGAGTGAAAGGAGTAGTGGCGTGGGGTTGGTGAATGGATCAAGGGTGTTCAATATCTTAATCGAGGAATGAATGCTGGTGGAGTTCTTCTGATGGGAATGAAGTTCACTAGGTTGGGCCAAACATTGAGAGGAGTAGAAGGGATTGGTTTTTACTGGTAGTATAATGGCTGGTTGGTGTCAAGGTCTTTATTTAGTAAGGTTGAATATGGTGCTGTGGGAAGTTTTCAAGTTCCGTGAATCGGTTTGGTGTCAAAATATACAGAGGTTCTGATTACAAGAAGACGAATCCAAATCTACATTTATTCATAAAACTTGTATTTTGTTTGAGGGGCTTGTGCTCTGTTATTTGTATTGATTGTGGCTACAAGACCGGATATGGCTGAGTTAATAGCTAATATAACAGCTTTGGCGCTGGTTAGTGGTATGGTTAGCAGGTGAAAGTCCCGCTAGTTAATTAATCTAGTTTGTGTGTTGCTTTCAAGGGGTAGATGAAAAGAAATGATAAACCGTGGATATTGCGGAATCCTTGGTTGATGCTCTGGCAAAAGCAGGATAAGGAGTCCTTTGTTTTTTTAAGTTGATGCTCTGGCAAAAGCAGGATAAGGAGTCCTTTGTTTTTTTAAAGTCTGGAGGTGATTATTGTTTGTTGCCTATATTAGTTTTTGTTTGAATGGATGTTAATTGTTTCAGATTGAGTGTTTTTTAGAGGGAAAGATTACTCTAAGAGTTTTTGTAACCTTTCGGTCTTTGAGAGAGGTTGGTATTTTCCAACGTCTTTCTTTCTTTGTTTTTTATATCGACTGAGCAAAAAATAAAAAATAAAATTAATCGAACTGGACGAACTGGTCGGACTGGAGAATCGGCAATTTGATTGGTTCAACCACTAATTTAGTTCTAAAAACCTTTCAAGAAATGAAAATTTAAGAAGAAGAAAAAAATCTACTTGTGAAAATAGTGAGATTGATTTTGATGAGATTAAAAATAGTAATGATGGTGAAATTAATTATCATAGCAGTGAAATTAAACACCATACATGAGAGATTAAAATCATTAAGTCCTATGTATTTAGATTCAAATACAACAAGAAGAAAAATGTGAGAATAAAAATTTACTATTAAAGATAATCACATATGAGACAAATAGTAATTAGAAAACAAAGATTAATATTGTCAAATGAATGGCCTAGTCAATCTATTCGGTGTTGGAAAAAATATGGACATCACATATATAATAAGAATAATTACATGTTATTGTTTATTATTATAAACTGTTAGTCCAAATTAAAAGTGATCTAATTTGATTTTATGTTTATTGGGCTTTAGTTATTAAATAAAGTACGAGTCAAATATATGTAGATGCTCTAGTAACTAATTTCTAATCGATGATGGGTTGATTAGAAATTAAGGTCAATGTGCAAAAGTTATATATTAGAGTTATGGTTCCAAAATTACACATATGTAATTTTCCGGACATCCTATCTTCAGAAAAGAGAGAGTCGCATTTTCTAGATTTCTTGTGTGCTAATTTGGAATATCAAAACCACAAGATTCAAAGATTTCAAGAAATCGATGGATTTAGGTACGCTTCTACATCTAGTTTTTGTTTTTGATGATCTGACATTATAGATCCTGCTCTACAGTTTTAAGTTTTATATAAGAGTTTTACGGTTCTAACAAGTGGCATCCAAGTATCGTCATGTCAAATCATTGAGGATGAATTGATTTTCTATTATGTTTGACTTGATTCATTCTTAAAATTTTATGGATTTAAAATATTGATTTAGTATTACTGTTAATAAAAATTTTGTTTTTTGATATTTAATAAATATTCATGCGATTGAGTTCTTAATTAAAAATCCTCAAGTTCTTTATTTCTGGAAAATTGCATAAATTAGCTTGAACTTTATTATTATTATTATTTTAAATGCTCACAAAGTTGCTAAAACATTGGGGCTAATATGCTAATGTTGCTAAAACATTGGGGCTAATATGCTAAATCTGTTTTTTAAGTGTTGGATGTTGTTTAAGTGTTGATTCCTTTGATTAGATGTTAAATCAGTCTTATGTTTTTTTTAGTAAGGCTTAATTTACGATTTGTTCATTGAAGTATATTTATTTTTTCACTTTAGTATTTAAACTTTTTTTTTGTCTCAATTTAGTATTTAAAGTATCAATCACTTCTCAATTAGTACCTAATGTATGCCTCTGTTATATTTTTTAAGTCTATTTTTTATAGATGTTAAAAAAAATATTTAATAGCCAATCACAAAGTACCACGTGGTGGCTTTATGTAAAAAATAAATATTTTCTTTTATTACATGTACGTACACATTAAAAAATACAAATAATGGAAATAATTATATAAAAATTTAGAAATATATATATAAAATCTAGAAAAAAATATATAAATTATAAAACTAATTTTTTTAAAAATACAATAATTGAAATGAAATTAGATGAAATTAATAATATTATTACAAAAAATGTAAAAAAAATTGTAAAAAACATTAATTTTTAGATTACGGAAATGCATAAGATTCCCTATATTTTAACAATGAGAAGTCTAATGTATGTTCAAGTTTGTATGCATTCAGATATTGCGTACATTGTTGGGATGTTGTGCAAATATTTGAGCAATTTGGGTATGGATCCTTGGAAATCAACCAAACGGTTCATACATTTTCTTCAAAAACCATTACATGCTCACATATTGGAGGTCTGATAAATTAGAGATCGTCAGGTATACAGAATCTGATTTTATGGTTTCTTCAAGCAAATAGTGGTGTTTTATTGGTGTGCAAATAAGTCGATGAGACCATGGTCTCTTCAAGCAACTTTCGTAGATATTGAAAGAGACATTGAGAAGGTAGGAAATGTTGTTTTTTCGATGGCAGAAAAGAATGGAAACGAAATGGCATCTTTCTTGGCGATTGCAGGTATAAATCGTGAGAAAGTGTTTAAAGCTTGGTGGTGAGCTATTGCTTTGATGTAAACGTAGGTCTGTTAGTGATTGAATGTGTTTTCTTTTGGAATGTTGTAATGTTAAACTTTTAAACGTTGTTCTATTTGTTTTTTACAACAGAACAGATAGAATGAAGCAAAAAAAAAAAAAAAAGATTTTATGGAATATGGATGTAAAATTTTGCTACTAAGGTGCAAATTGTGATAACAAATTGTAGTCCTTTATTTCAATAATCATAGGAGCACATTAAAGTCTAAGCACATAGACTTTAAATTCCTGGTTGTCAAAGTAAGAGGTTAGAGTGGTCAGGTGTCTATAAAGAATATTGAAACAAACTCCATGATTGTGGATCCACTTACTAAGGGACTACCACCCAAGGTTTTTATGAACACGCTACTCATGTGGGTCTAATGTCATTTCAGGATATTCAATTTTAATGGGAGTTTGTAATTTTAAACTTTTTATGGGTTATTTTATACAAAAATAAGATTTATTTAGTTTATTCACACTCTGATTTTGGTAAAGTTTGATCTCGCTAAGGTTAAGGAGGACTAGTTGAAAATATATATGTTTAGATCACATTGCATGCAATTTCTATGCTACACATCCATACTTGATCTATGTCATTTGGTTGTATTAATATACATGATCAGGATAGATTTAGTTACAATATATGTCACGAAAGTCGTCTTGGTTCTATGTTCACATAATTAATGGACAAGATTGTTTAGAATACCTTTTAGATATGATAGTAAAGTTTTGATCTCATAAGATTATATAATGGCATGTAATGATAGAGCAATTAGTATATATATGTGGCTAAAGTAGGAGATTGTTGGGAAAAACATGGACATCACATATATAATAAGAATAATTACATGTTATTATTTACTATTATAAAAGGTTAGCCCAAATTAAAATTGATCTAATTTGGTTAATGCTTATTGCACTTTAATTATTAAATAAAGTATAGGTCAAATATGTGTAGATACTCTAATAACTAATTTCTGATTGATGGGGGGCTGATCAGAAATTAATGTTAATGTGCAAAAGTTATATATTAGGGTTATGGTCCCCATATTACACATAGTAACTTTTTTGACATCACATCTTTAGAAAAGAGAGAGTCACCTCCTCTAAATTACTTGTGTGCTAATTTTGAATATCAAAACCACAAGATTCTAAGATTTCAAGAAATAGATAGATTCAGGTATGCTTCCGCATCTAGTTTTTGTTCTTAACGATCTAACATTACAGATCCTAATTTACAATTTTAAGTTTTATATCAGAGTTTTACGGTCCTAACATTCGATTCACAAAATTCACTATTATGTTCTTATACAAACATGAGTTTGAATTGAAATTTATCTTGAAAGTTGCGTGCTATTGTTTCAATGATTCAAACAGTTAAAAATGTTTTTCAAGTCAAAATTATATAACTTTAAAACCTAAATTAAAAAAAGTTACAAGAATTAATATTGTTAATGGATTGAGCATGGTCCATCTTGGGGATCTTGTAATTATAATAAGATTTGACCAAAATTTTCCATTTAAAATTAAGATAGATTTGTTGATTGAATTTTAGTTTGGTTAGCATTGACATTGTTATCAGTATAGGAAGTACGTTAAAACACATTTTTTCTTTTATTTAAGGATTGAGAAAGAAATATCGGTAATTTTAAACATTGTATAAAGGGAAAAAAAAAAGTAAGTTTTTATGAATTATTCCTCCTAGCTAGTAAAGTCGACATATGGCTTACAAAAATAAATTAGTATTTTATCATCTATCCCAAGGTTTTAATGTCTCTTAATTGTTCGTTAAAATCTTCTACTAAAGTTGGGCGGTGGCCAAAAGCTACCACTGCTGCCGCCTCCGCCGTTGTCGGTGGTCAAATAAGACATGCATGACAATGGTACTAGACATAGACCTCGGCTTTTAAGATCTTGCCTTGTTTCTTCTTCGTTTCCCATCTCCATCATTGAACCCTATAAACATGATCATTACAAACATTTTCAAGGTAAGAAAATAAGTTATTCCAAAGGGCTATTTTCCTTTGGCAAATAGATTGAATTTTTTTTTCTCTTACCCCATGTTTGGATCTAGATGTTCTATTACGAGACGACTTCATATATGGAACACTTAATGTCTGCAAAAAAAAAAAAAATTATTTTTCACTGAATTCTTACAAAATTATTTATAATCGAATAATACCGAATCTCTTACAAAATTCTCTTGAGTTCATGGAAAGTTAAATTTAATGATTTTTTTTCATTTTCATTTTTATGTTGTTCCAAAAGATAAAAAGAAAACTATAAAAACTAGAGAATATGAGAATCCAAAGAAACAAAACTTCCATGTGGTTAAAGCTAATAGCTATACAGCTCCTACATTACAACTCTTATGGGATTGTTGTTTAAAAAAACCAATGGTGAAAAGACTTGGTATATAAGAGTAACACAAAATATAGGGTTAATTAAATTAGATGTTCTAAATTATGAATCAGATTTTAAATTGTCCAAATTTTAAAATATTCTAATTAAATCCTCAAAATATCGTATCAACCAAAGTCTTTTTATCATCCAATCACTAGCTTAGACATTAAATGTCAACTCGAATATGATGTTGAGCATATTTTGAACTCTTGGATCAAATTTTAACACATATGATTGCATAGGCATCTTGGATCTAATGCGTTAATAAATGGCATTCATAAATTTTAATGATATTATTTTTTCTTTAAAAAACACGTTAGATACAAATTTTTTCATATAATAGGTATATAAACATATTTTAAATTTGATTCACGTGTTCTAAACATGCTCCACGCCATATTCGAGTTAGAATTTAATTCCCAAGCTACAAACTAGGAGAACAAAAAGACTTTATTGATACAATGTTGATATATTTATTTTTGGTATAACCAAAAGTATCTTTCATCTCCATTTTTATGGTTCATGAAAACTAATTCTTTCAAGGTTTGTGACTGCCTCTCCTAATAATATTGTCTCTAGAATACAAACCTAAATTCTCTTCTTAGAAGTGTATTGTATCTTACCTCTGTACTCAACATTTATTAATTACAATATTGATATTCAAGACTCAAATAATTTTTTTAAAAAAATTTGGAATCAATTTATAATCCTTAATTTAGATAAAACATCTAATAAATGAACCCTTGGGAGAAACCTTATTTTGTTTGCTATACTAGAGTTATTAGGGGCTAAAACTTCAAAATATACTATTGAGCCATCGAAATATTAATATTACATCATCAAGTCTTTTTGTCAGTCTAGCCGTTAGTTTAGGTGTTAAATATGAACTCAAATATGATCTCAAACATTGAGTATATTTAAAAGATGTGAGGATCAAATCTTAACGTATGTGTACCTATCACATAGGAATCTTAAAAAAACAGTCCTAATAAATTTGAATGATACTATCTTTTCCCTTTAAAAACATTTTAGATATAAGTTGGTTCATACATTAAGTACAAACGTATTTAAAATTGAATTCATCCATTTTGATTTGCTCTACATCATATCCGAACTAGAACTTAAATCTCAAGCTAATGACTAAATAATAAAAGTGACTTGATTGATACAATATTGATAATGATTTGGAGACTTTGGGTTAATTTAATTAATCCTATATATAAATCATCTAGTAAAAGAACACTAGGGAGAAACCCTAGTTTTGTTTGCTAGACTAGAGTGATCAGGGTTTAATTTAAAGAATCAATTAGTTGAGGCTAGCTTAGCTTTGCACCCATAACATAACAGTCCAATGGGGGCATGGGTCTCTTTTTGAGGTAATATTTTAATAAATATGTTATAGAATATTTATTATTAAAAAAATATATGAAAGATTCAAGGAGAATGTTTGGGAAAATGGGAGTACCTCAACTTGATTCTGAAGGAATTTGATGTATCCAATAGCCTCCATTAGTACGGACGCTGTGTCTGTCTGTTATAAATTTCCCACACCACAATTTTAACATAATAGAAGGACTAAAACTATAATTAGACCCTAATTAGTAATTAATCTTTTAAGCACCCAAAATTTTTTACCTTGCCAAAGGGAGCAACCAAATGTTGGAGAGCTGCAATTCTATCTCCCAATTTCTCTTTCCTAACCTGATTTGATGCAAAAAGGCAAATCATTAGCCAATAAATTTATGAAATTATAAGTTAATATAATGAAAAAATTACACTTTTAACTCTTCAAAAATTTATAATTCATATCTGACCCTCATAAGCAATTTTCTGGCTTCCATTATGCATGGTCTCACCTTAAAGGGAGGACATGCGCGTGACTCCAAACGAGATTTCTTGGTTGCTGTTGATGCCTTTGCTTCCTTTAATATATTGCCTGATCTTTTTGCCTCTAGTGTTTCAGTGTTGAAGGAAGATGATATCTTTGAAATCCAAAGAGTAAAAAAAAAAAAAAAATCATGAAAAAGCAATTTCAATAAAGAACAACAATAATAATAATAAAAAGGTCTTCAACTTTATCAAAAGTATTTGATTAAATCATATATTCATGCTTATCATTATATCTGTAATCAAGATTTGTTCAACTATACCTACATAAAAAATTGCATGAAGTGAGTGCCTAAGAGCAAGAGCACTTACTTTACTGGGGCTATTATTACAAGCTAGCCTTTGATTAGACAACTGAAATTGTTGGTGAGAATGACCAAAAGAAGCAAGATTATGATGTTGATCCTCTGAAGAATAATGCTTAAAGCTACTGTTTTTGGTAAGTCTTGAAGGGCGTAAGAGATCAAAGGCTTCCATGGAACTAGCTTGGTTCAAGTTTGAAATGTTTATACTAGGGTATATATGGTTGAAACTCCCTTTAGTAGGTAAAGGAGGTAAATTATGGGCATTTGGGTAAAATTCAGAGCTTTGTGATAACACTGGGAAACTAGAAGATACTGTTTTGAGCATTAGTTTGTGCTGAGACGGGTTGTTGGAGGTTCCTTCATGGTTAGTCCATGGTTGCAACAGAGCTCCATTATGATTGAACTCACTGGTATTACTGCAAAAAAAAAAAAAAAGGTTAATTAAGAAGCTTAATTAAAAAGAAATAAATGGAGGGGGGGGGGGACTTACAAAGTATTAGTAGGGGTCCAAGAATGGGGACTGCTTGAAACTCCATAGCAAGGTAAAGAAGATGAAGAAGACCCAAGGAGAAGCTGATTATAATGGTGAAGCTGATGTTGATGATGGACATTTTCAGATTCCATGATTAAAGGCTTGAAAATCCCAAGGTTGAGTGATTAAAAGAAATCAAACAAAAGAGCTTTGTTGAATTCTCAGCTATAATCAAAGGAACACACTTGAGGTGACACCCACATATTTGGTTTTCTTCAAAAGAAAGATGAATAATCCATTCTCCTTACCCTTTATCACTATTTCTCCCTAACTTCAATTATTTGATTTTCTTTTCTTCTTTTTTTTTTCAGGCTAACTAACTCTTATTGCAGCTATGACTGAATGCTTTTATTGCAGTACTACTCGCTGCAATTACAAAGCAGGAAGATGATTAATACTTCCTCTACACTGCCTTTGATCCCAACACTTTTAAAGACCCTCTTATGTGTGTGTTTATATATATATATGTATATGTATATAGCTTCTATTCTTAACTATTTATAAATCAGCAATAGACTCAGGGGCAAATTCCATAAATTTTGTTTGGAGGGGTCGGAATTAAGTTATATATTTTTACAATATCAAAAAAGTAATTTTACCATTTTAATAATCAATATCTTTATAATTTTTAAAGTATTAAATCAACTTTTTTCATGTTTGGGTGTTAAAGTGTAATTTTACTATATATTAATTTAAATTTTATAAATTATAAATAGCTAAAAGTTAAATTTCTATTTTAGGGGACGGCGCCCCTGCTAGCCTCTACCTGGACTCTAAAATGTTTTTATGTATAGGGTTAATCAATGATGAAGTCAGAAATTTTATTTAGGGGTGTCGAGATAAAGTTCTAAAATTGAAGCGTTGAAATTAAAAATATATATTCTAAAAGAGCTTAAATTATATAATTAATTTTTAAGAGAGGTCAAAATTACAAAATTTTTCATTTGTTCAAATGATTAAAGTGAACAATTTATACTTAAGAGGGACTATTAATAATATTTTCCATTTTGACCAAGGGGACAAGGCCTTGCCCCCTTGGTTTCGTCTCTAGGTTAATTACATCATACTAAATTTTAAATTAACCTATAAATTTGAAAATTGTTTTATTAGATTTTAAAAGTATCAATATCAAATCAATTAGGATTATTTATTAGTCTAGTCATCAGTTTAAGATGTTAAATATTAGCTCCGACTTAATGTGGAACGTATAAAAAGCACATAGATCAAATTTTAAACATCTATATATTAGATTTAACATATTAAAAATAAAAGAAATACTCATTCTAAATTTAAATGACACCATTTTTAATTTTTCTGAACATATTAGAATCAAATTGTCTATATTGTAAGCATACATAAATTTAAATTTTGGTATATATATTTTAAATAAACTTCAAATTAGATTCCAACTATCATTTAACACCCAAATCCAAATTGATATTAGATTAATTAAGAAATAATTTAAAATCTCATAACCTCTTATGGAATTAACCTTATATTATAGATTATGATGGAGACACTTTTAACTCATATCTTGTGCTTCTTTGCATTGGGATTGGTCACCTAAAAATATAATTAAATATTAAACATCAAGTTATGGTTTAAACTTTGGTTGCCCCGATGTTGGTGGTGGGTTTTAACATTTTTTTTTCTCACTACCATTAATTCATGGTGTTTTTTTGTGGTTCAAATCCAATTTGATCAGCAATCCCTTTGTAGTGTCTTCTCTCCTAATGACAGCTGTCTTTTTTATAATTTAATTATACATCGATATGGGAGATATGGGCTATATTGTATTGTATATACATATTGATATATTTAAATTAATTAAAATTATTTCATGGAGTTTAAACACTTTATAAATAGGGTTAAATAAGGTATACATACTTCTTATAAGATATAGTAAAATAATAAAAATTTTAAAGGTGAGTTTGGATGGGTGGTGAGATGATGAGATGCAATGCAGTGTGTTTAGCTTGCTTTTTATCTCACGCTATAATATCATTACAATATCTAAATCTCACCGCTACCGTTATTTTTACACTAACTACAGGTAAACGCACCGTCTATCCAAACCACCCTTAAATGTTTAAAAAAATGATGTGACAGTATTTGAATCATATTTATAGTATTAAAATGTTTCACTCATAATATATCATATATTAATGCATTCATTAATATATAATATTTAATTTTATATCATTCATATTTATGATATATACATTTTTTTTTTGCAACATTCGAATCGCTTCATTGTCAAGACAGACATGAATAAAGCAACAACAAAGTTTTAGAATTACAGTAGACAAAATTAAAACGCATACCAACACTACTACACCCACGAAGCAATAATACGAAAATTCACCACCAAGTTTTAAACATTTTCTCCCTATTAAAGCCAGCAACCGCTAAGGAAGATGCCAATTCGTTACCTTTCTTATCGGCCATCGAGAATACAACATTTCCAGCCTTTAACATATCTCTATCGATACCTGCAAAATTGCTTGAAGAGACCAAGGTCTCGTTGCCTTGTTAACACACCAAGAAAACACCACCAAAGAGCCAAGTTCAATAAATAAAGAATCATTAATTTTCCAGTTCATAGATAAAAATACTTCCAGAGCCACCTTAATCGCAATATTTGTTATTCAAATATTGAGGTGTGGCGTGATGATTATTTACCTTGTCCCTTAATAATATGGTTCAAGGTTCAATCCCCACTTATGGGAATAGGCCACATTTTATGGTCAACTATTTATCTCTTCGGATAGCACTTACGGTGAGAGGATTAATTATTGCTATCAATAATAAATGCCTTGGTTTTGACCAAAAAAATTATTATGCTCATAGTTATTGTACTTTTTGGAATTTAATTTCTTTATTTCTAATTTTAAGAATTTAATCATTCTATTTATTTATTTAAAAATTAAAATACAATTGATAATATTTTTAACTAATTTCTTTTAAATTTAAAAGTCTAATCAATTTGACTTTAATTTTTAAACAAAAACATTGAGTATTCAAATTTAATGAAATTCATTCACGATATTATCAATTGAACTTTAATTTTCAAAATAAATAAATAGGTAGGTTAAATTTTTAAAAATGAAAATAAAAAAAATTAATTTAAAATTCAAAAAGTACAAAGACTAACATACACCAATGATTATCTAATTATTTCCGAAAATAATGGCATTCACTCAAAAAAAAAAATGTTTCCATAGACTACAAGCATACACATACAAATATGTATTTTAGTTTTTAGCTCATTTTTGTTTGAGAATAAGTTTTTAGTTCATTTTAATCATCTCTTTTTTCTTCCCATACATAGGCGATGGTGGCAAACAAAAACAATCCCAATAACCCTAGATTCCGAACAATTTTAACCCCTATGTGATACACAATATTTATGCTATAACCTCCTTTTTCCACACCATTCCAATTTTTCTATTGCAGCTGTCTTTTAACTCATTTGAATCCCCTCCTCTTCTCTCTCTTTATTGTACATGTATTCATTAAAGTAATTACTTAACAATGGACACTATCTTATGATTCTACGACACCAATCTGTATGTATGTATATATATATATATATGTGGACTTGTATTATTTTTTATATATATGGTAAAAGTGGTAGAAATTATAAGTAATCATTGATGAGGTTTTGATTCAATAGCAAAATTAAGACTTTAAGTAATGCGATAATTGGTGATTGAACACTGCTTTTAATAGTGTGATAGTTGTATGCATCTTCTTTCTTTAATAAAAGACTTCTGTTGTTGAGGAAAGAAAATTAAGATGTTGAAAATTTCGAGGTCTCATGTTTGAATCACACTATATGTAAATGCATGGGTTCTCTCCAAATTTATTTTGTTTAATTAATTAGTCTGAATTTAGTTAGCTGCTAAGTTGGTTATATATTTTGTTCAATACATGTAATAAATGATTCTATTGGAACGATTGTAACTTCAAAAAATAAGCTATAAGCAATTTTGTTATTTAGTATTTAAATGTTGGTGTAAATCACAATATGTGGCATGGTGGTTGTTCATATCGTCTCTTAATCATGTGGTTGAGGCTTCGATCCCCACTCATGCAAATAAAATATATTTCATAGCCAATTATTTACTTTTTTGAAGAGCACCAACGACGAGGAAAATAACCACGGTCACTTATGGTGGATAACCTGATTTCGACAAAAAAATAAATAAATGTTGATGTATATGTATAATGGGAGAGAATGTGTGATGAGACAGAGAGTATGGGCATTACCTTATTGACCTAAGCTTCACTTTGCTTTCCTCTTTCCCTTTTTTAATTTTTATTTTTTTGCTTTATCTTTTTCCTTTTTAACTCTCTCTTGGAGCACGCCCACCCCATCTTGCACCTTTATTTATTTATCCCTACTTTCTTTGATAAAACAAAACCCTTTCTTTTAGGGCTTCCTTTTCTTTCTTTTCTTTTGTGATACTTTTTAGCTTTTGCTTACTTCATAGTTTCACTATCTTCCAAGAATTATTTCATAAAAGCTGCTTCTCGTTTTCATGATGAATCTTTTTTTTTAAAAAGGTGGTCACTTAGTTAATAATTAAACCTTTAATTACCTTGAGTTAATATAGGTCAACATTATTGAGAATAAATTGAGCATGGGTGACCATTGTTGTGCCCATAGAGATATTTATAGCTTTAGAATTTTATTTTATTTTTTTGAAAGGATGAATCATACACAGATGTCTCTTTCCGTAAGTGAGAATAAAACAGAAATCAAAAGAAAAAAATAGATATAGTAAAGGTGTTAAAAATGAACTCTCATTCCTTTTTAAGTCCCTATGGGTAATTACAAGCTTCCTCATTGCTATATTTGTGCTCCAAACTTTCCATATTTATAATTAGAACTCTTGGGATTCGTTTTCTTCTATTTGGCTGTTTAGGTTGATTTTAAGTTGGGACAATATAAGTCCAATTATTTCAAGATTTAACATATTCTGGTTAGTTGAGTTTATATTATTTCGAGTTTGAGTTGCTTTGAATTTGTGATTGTTTCGATTTTAGGTCATTTCAAGCTTGATAGATTTTAGGTTCATGTCATCTAGGTTGGGACAATATAAGTCCAATTATTTCAAGATTTAACATATTCTGGTTAGTTGAGTTTATATTGTTTCGAGTTTGAGTTGCTTTGAATTTGTGATTGTTTCGATTTTAGGTCATTTCAAGCTTGAAAGATTTTAGGTTCATGTCATCTAGGTTTGTTAGTCGAGTTTTTTGAGTAGAGTCATTTTAAGTTTGGATCATTTTGAATTCAAATTATTTTGAGTTATGTAATTTTTATTCAAATCATTTTCGAGTCTGGGTTGAAAAGTTATTGGTCAATGGAGAAAATTTTGCATTGGGTGGCTAAGAGATAATTAGAAAATTTTAGAGTGTCAAAGCTAAAAATTGTGTTAAAATAACGACATAAATTGAATTATTAACTTGAGGAGCCAAAAACACAATTTTCCTTTAACTAAGGGTTTAAAAGAGACTAAATTGAATTAGGCTAAACATGGGCTTTACCATTTAACTAATGGAACCAAAGACTAAAATTTTTGGGTTAAAATGACTTAAGTTGAATTATAATTTTTGGGAGGGGATTAGATACTTATTTTTTGTTACTAATTGTCCGATCAATAGAAGTTTTGGGGAAGATTGTTCCTTGCATGAGCACCTTTGAGAACAACATTTTTTGGGAATAACTTTTTGATAATAACCTAGGTTATTCCACTTTGAGGATGTCTTGAAAAACATGGCTTGGAGGCTTATATGTGGAAACTGTTAAGAATTTTTTCTTAAGCCAATTTTTGGGGAAAAGTTAAAATTTTCAACTTTTGAAAAAAATGCTTTTAAGTTAATTTTTCGCTTGAGAGAATCACTTTTTCTCTCAAAAAGTAACTTACTTTTATTTCAAAAATGCTTTTTGTCCCAAACACACTCTTAAAAGTATTCCTAAATTTGCACTTATTTCTTTAATCAAAATGTCGACTTCAATGTCGATTTTATAGGTTCTTAAATTTCATGCGCAAATTTTATAGGCCTCCAATGAACAAGCATCATCAAGATTATCATTTTTTTTTCTCCTAGCTAGTTGATTAAACATTGAATACATTTGCTAAAAAAAAAATGAATACATCCTTGACAAGATTCTTTAATCAACCAATAAGTAAAATTGGACTCCTGATTTTATCTCATCCATGCATTCATCAATAAAAAAATAGAAATTTATCTCAAATTTCTTTTTAATGACAAAATTTTAAACTCAGATTACAAACTTGTGTTGTAATTTGAACTATGAACTCGTGAGTTAAGTGGAATACTTTTTGCTGTTTAATCTCGGTTGTGAAGTAGTCGCAGTACATTATATAATGCATTAATGATTGTATGTACTTTCATGATTGTTAAAATCTACATTCATTCATGCATTAATGAATATTTATATATTATGTATATTCATGCATGAGTACGAAATGTTTAGAGCCCATAGGTCCTATAAATAGTTGCTTTATGGGATGGAAAAAGGAGCTCACACAATTCATACAATTTAAGTTACTAAAGTTTTCTTTCTTCTTTGTTTGAATTTAAAGTCTTTTTTGTTTAATCATTCTTTTTCACTTTATAACTTACATTTTTTTTTTTATAAATTATAAAAGAAGGGCAATGTGACTAGTGCGATTTGAACCCAGATCACACCTGATGCGATGAACACTCTGACCATCAGACCAACACACAAGGTTCTATAATTTACAACTCTTTAATTGTAGAGAAAAATTTAATTTACATCTTTACGAGTTATGTAACTTTTTAGTATTGAAATCTCTGAAGAATAATTGAATTGAAATTTATACATCAATAGACAACAATTTCACCTTAAAATTTCTATTTTTCAACTCTATCCTCAATAAGTAAATTTATTATTTACAAGTATACTTTGTTTCAACAAATTGTCTTTAATAAAATTAATTTATTCAACAAAGTTTTATAAATATTCTTTTCTCTCTTTGTATATATATTTCGTAACATATTTATCAATCTCAAATTCATATTTAAGAGGTAACTGCTAGATATTAAAATTTAAGCTTAAAACGTATTTAATATTAGAAATAATTACACGAATCAATTGATAAGTTGAGAAATATGTTTTTTTTTAAACTATATTCTCCATTGCATCCTTATTTTCGATATAAACCTCGTAGTCTCTGGTATATTTAAGATTTGATTTAAATTTTCTAAAGACCCTATAAGAAAAGAATTGACTACACAAAATTGACTAGCAAATACAAAGAAATCATTTAGAATCACTTTCAACAATTAAACATTATTGAAACTTTTTTAGTCAAAAAAAAACTTTCACAAAGCCCTTGAAAGTGTGTCTAAAGTTTTTGAAAGATTTAAAGGAGTGTCTTAAGAAGAAGACAAAGGTATTATAAAAGCAGAATATATGCTTTTTCTCAAGCTTAGACCGCCATGAAAAATCAAATACAAGGGGCCATTGACCATTGCCTTTACATTCTATCACCTCATCTTAACCCTATCTATTTCAAATATTTTTCTTATATTTTTTCTTCCTTTTTTAATCTATTTAAAACTTTTTAAAAAAAATTGTTCAATTAATGCAAGATAATAGATAGCCCAATGATTCAAACACTTTAATTTGCTTACACATATTTGAGTTTCTATATTGGACCAGACCACTTTGATCAAAGTTTTATGTTTTGGTTTCTCTCAATATGATGCAATCCTTCATGGATCATGTCGTGTCCTCCACACATCAAAAGGAGAAAAAAGAGCCCAAGATCTAGAAAAAAAGGTTTTGTTTTTAATGCATTATTTTCATTAAATTCAAGAATAAAGTGTATAAAATAAAAATAAAAATATACTATTATTTTCAATCATAAAATGTTAACTTAAATTTAGTAATCAAATAAAGTAGGTTGAATATGTACGTAGCTAATTTCTAATTAAAGGTGTTCATGGGTTGGACAACCTGCTTGGTCCGATCTGTTTTACTATTTAGAATTAATACAAATATATAAATTATTTTAAATTATTTTTATATATTTATAATTAAATTTCAAAAAAAATAATTCTTTATTTTTAACACTAAAACGTGCCATTTGAAAATGTTTGGGTGGGACGAGTTCAAGCCTAGAAATTTTTTTAGAACTAGACTTTTCCCGGCCTATTAACTCCTCTATTTCTAATTGATGACAAGCTAATTAGAAATTAAGATAAATGTGCAAAAGTTACTCATTAAGATCATGGTCTTGAACTATTCAAATACACTAGGATCGCTCTTGAGGTATCTTAGGATTATCACAAAGAGCCTGTATAAAAAATGTATTAAAGAAATTGGGCATGCAAGTTTGTAAACTGAATGACACTCTTGTTTCTAAAGGAGACAAATTCAATCTTGATCAATGCCTCAAAAATGATTTTGAGATCAAAAAAAATGCAAAAGAATCCAATGCAACAATAGTGGGGAGTTTGATGTATGCTCAAGTTTACGTATTTAGATTTTGCATACATTGTTGGGATATTAGATAGATACTTCCATAATTCAAGTATGGCCATAGATACTTGCATAATTTGGGTATGGACAATTGGAAGTAGCCAAACAATTCATACGGTATCTTTAGAAGATAAAGCATTACATGCTCACATATTAAAGGTTTGATAAGTTAAAGGTCGTTGAGTATATAGACTCCTATTTAGTTGGAATATGGCTGCAAAAATTTATCACTAGGCTACGGATTGTGGATAGAATAGAAAGACCAAATAAGTTATTTTATGAAAATAAATCTGTAGTATTTTATTCCAATATCAATAGGTGCACATCAAAGTCAAAACATATAGACATTAAATCCCTGGTTAATAAAAAAAAGTTCAAAGTAGTTAGGTTCCTATAAAGCATATTGGGACATTCTCCAAGATTGTGGATCCATTTTGTTAAGGACCATCACCCAATATCTTACATGAGCACATTACTCATATAGGTGTAATGTCATTTGATGATTTTAGCTTTGGTGAGAGTTTATAATTTTAAATACATTTATGTTGTAGAGATATTTTTTTAGTTATTTCAGTTTACATATATTTTACGGATATATTCTACAAAAATTAATTTTATTTTAATTCAATCACACTCTGATTTTAGTATGGTCTGATCTCATTAAGGTTTAAAGTGGACTAGTTGAAAATAAACATGTTTAGATCATATTGCATATAATTTTCATGCTACACCTTGATTTGTGTAATTTGGTCATGTTAATAGACATGATCAAGAATGGATTCATGTATGATTTAGAAGCCGTCTTGATTCTATGTTAACATAGTTGATGGATGAGATCATTCGAAATACCTTTTAAATATGATACTAAAGTTTTAAGCTCATAAGATTATATTGTGATGTGTAATTATAAGGTTATAAGTATGTGTATGTATGTGATTGAAGTGGGAATTTGTTAGATTTTCTTTGCATATCTCCTCTAATTATTAAGCAGATTTTGAAAAATGATTTTAAGACATTTCTAATACATTATTGTTTTTTTTTTAAATGTCATTGGTAAACGATAGAAAAAGGAAAAAGAAGAGTTTGAATAAGTGTACGAAAAAGACGAGGAAAACACAATACCAACAAAAACTAAAGGCTTAATAATGGGCATGGCTTGATTGTATTATATATATATAGATGATCAAAAGTTAGACGTATCCTCAAATGTGATGAAAGGAATTAAAGGCCGAAAAGGGCTTGTGGGATGCATGGCAAAACAAAGTAAGTTGTCAATTAACACATATATAGGTTAACTAGGGAGGTCCTTGTACTATAGAAATTATATTAAATTAGTCCATCTATTATTAAATGAATTAATTTAATCTTTATACTTGTAAAAAAATTTAAATAAGTTTAAATTGTAACATAATTAACATTTATTATATAAAAAAAGTCTTGAAATTATTTTTTTTCAACTGCAGTTTAATTCCAAACAAAAAATTTCATTTACAAATCATAAAAACTTTAAAAATATTAACATTATATAACAGTAAATGATATTTTTTAAAGAGTAATTGTTAACTCTGTTCTTAGTTGACTTTATTTGATTCTTTTAAACAATACAAGATTAAATTAATCTATTAAATAGTAAAAAAAACTAATTTGATCATATTCCTGTAATAGAAAAAACATGTCATATACATTTATCCCTCTCTCTATTCACACAAAAATATATTTTTCAAAAGCAAAGATGATTCATTTTTATCAAATGACTATCAAACACAATTCAATAAACCGAAATTATATTTGAGTAAAACCTATAATTTATTATATAATATACATATAGGGATGATGTTACAAAAATTGAATTATAATTTTTTTAATAGAACAAATATGTTTGAGATAATAGAACATATGAAGAAGCTTTGACGGCAATAAAGAGAGTTCAAACAAGAAGGATGGGAAATGTAACTCTGAACATTCATTATTCGTTCATCTTCCAAGTGGTGTACGGAGATGGAGCTAATTCCCAAAAGGGATATTGAGCAGCTAGATTGTTGTTGCATAAGTTGGGTTAAGAGAAACATACAGGTTAATACTGTTAAAGATTTGTGTTTGTAAATTCGGAAATGGTAATGAGGTGTGCTAAGAAATGTACATTGATGAATAAATATATATAAAAAAAAGATTAAATACATGAAAATATTAACGCAGTTTGGATTTAATTTACGTTTTCGAAACTTTGTGTAAAGAAGGATTTCACTACTAAATTTCATGATCAAAAAAAAAAAATTAAACTCAATCTAATTTAACTGTTAAATAATTATAGTCTCACTCAAGTACAAATAGTATGAGCTCTTCCTAAATAAAAATAATCATTCCAATTTAAAGTAGAAAAAAATCATTCAAAGGTGAAATAAAAACATAAAAAGATATTCCTCAAAAATCAACTCTATTGTACACTCTAAGCTCTTTAACCCAAATAATTTTCCATTTCCCCAAAGATGCCGTAATTTTACAGAATAAATTTAGAGAACCCAAAATCAAAACTCGTACCATCATCCTTCCACAATAATAAAATCCATCATAAAAACAATCATATAAGCAAAAATTTTCTTTACACTAAAAAACCAAAGGATGATTAATTATCCTATGAAACCAAGAGTGTTGTCCATAGAGTCCTAGAGAGAGCAGTAACTGTTGCGGCTTGGGATGGAGGAGAGTGGTGGCGAAGAGAGGGAAAGTAGCGAGGAGATTTCCTTGTTAGCGGAAGAGCTTGTACAATTATCAATTAAAAGATCAATGGTAGCACCGACTGAGAAACCAACTTTGATTTGTTCAGTGTGGACGAAAAAACACTTTAATACAGAAAGTTTTAAGGCACAATTGAAGAGCATCTGGAAAACAAAGAAGAAGTTTGAGATTCAAATGGAAGGGCAAAATCTATTTTCAATAATTTTTGATTTAGAAGAAGATTTGGAGTTGATTCTGGAAGGACGCCCCTGGTTATTTCGTAAGTATGTTATTTTATTTGACCGATTAATTAGTCCAATTGAAAGAGATCAAATATGTCTTACTACATCGCCATACTGGATCAAGATCGGTCCATGTTTACCAGAATTCGACAAGAAAGATCTTTTGCATGCAATCGGGGGTACTTTTGGAGGCGTTATCAGATCGGAAATTAATGGTGATTTTTGCAGACTTAGAATCAATTTAGATGTTCAGAAACCTTTAAGGAGAGGTATTTTTGTTTCAAGTAATAATAGTATTAAAGCATGGATCCCTTTCAAATATGAGAAATTACCAGTGTTTTGTTTTGGTTGTGGGAGATTGGGTCATGGCCATCACGACTGCGTGCTGTTAAGTCCTGAAGAAAAAAATAAAATCAAAGATGATCCTCCATTTTCTATAGCACTAAAAGCAGAATCAAAAGTGATGGGAAAAGAAAGCATGAAGTTCAATGCATTTACGAAGAAGCTGGGATCTCAATGCTCATATACAGGTTGTTTGAAGGAGGAGTTTGATGAATCTGACAAATTTGTAGATCCTATTGTCAAGAAAGGAACATTACTAGGTGGTAGACAGTTGTTTAATTGGGAGGAAGGTTTAAAGCATCAGGATGAGGATCATGGTATGATGGAGATTGGCATGGTGAATGAAACGGTGGATGGAATTTCAGAAGCCCCCAAAAAGACGAGTTGGAAAAGGCTAGGCCCAGGGAATAAGACAGATATCTGGAAGAGTGAACGGGTCGCGGGTAAGAGGAAATTTACAGAAGAAGAAGATGGTAGAAACTGTGTGGAAAATCCAATAGTCGAAGGAGCGAAAAGATTAAAATTTGAAGATTTAGTGGGACGTAAAGACACTCTTATGGGTGCAACGCTCGATATCTTGGAAGACACTGTTGTTTCAAACACTTTGGAATCGGCGGCTGCCAATAGGCAAGCCGACCGAACACAATGAAAAATTTATGCTGGAATGTTCGTGGGTTGGGGAGCCCACAGGCAGTAAGGAGGTTGCGCCATATAATCAAGCAGCACAATCCCCATCTGGTCTTTTTAATGGAGACGAAGTTAGATAAGAAACGGATGGAAAGGGTTAGGAGAAGGTGCGGTTTCATGAATGGAATTGAAGTCAAAGCTGAGGGATCTAGGGGAGGATTTTGCTTATCATGGAATGACGACATTAAAGTAACTCTGAGAAGTTTCTCTAAATGGCATATTGATGTTTTAATCAAGGAGGATGACATTAAAGAAGAATGGAGGTTCATAGGTTTCTACGGCTCTCCTTATCTGAAAGATAGAAATACAATATGGAATTTGCTTAGAAGATTAGGTCAAGAGGATAGTTATCCTTAGCTTGTTGAAGAGGATTTTAATGAAATTTTGTATTCCTTTGAGAAAAGTGGAGGAGTACAAAGGGATCAGAAGAGAATGGAGGCCTTTAGGGAGACGTTGGAGGACTGCCAGCTAATGGACGTTGGGTACTCGGGTGTTTGATTTACATGGGAAAGGGGAAACCTTCCAGAAACAAACATAAAAGAGAGATTGGACAGAGGGGTTGCAAATGAAAAATGGATGAAATTATTTCCAATGGGTATCATTCAACATCTTCCTCATTCTACATCAGACTATTGTCCTCTTCTTTTAAACACAAAAACTTCAAATGCATTCACAGGGAGTAGAAGATTTCATTTCGAAGCCTGGTGGACCATGAAGGAGTCTCTAGAAAAAGTCATTAGAGAATCCTGGGAGTCAGATAAAAGACCGTTAATGGAGAAATTAGAAAGAATGCAAATTTGTTTGAAAGAGTGGGCGCGCACAAATAAAAGCAAGAAGGAGGGTTTAAAAAGAAAGTTAACAAAGGAGCTGGAATCTTTGCTGGAAGGAGTAAGGTATGATGAAACAATGGCAAAGATTATTGAAACCAAAATACATCTGAACATGGAAATCGACAAAGATGAAATGTATTGGGAGCAAAGAGCTAGAGCAAATTGGTTACAGCTTGGGGATAAAAATTCGGCCTACTTTCATAAGTGTGCCTTAGCCCGAAGACGAGCTAACACAATTTCGAAGCTGGTAACGGACGATGGGAACGAAATCGATGAGGGATCAGAAATTATGGAAATGGCCTCACTATTTTTTCAAGATTTATTTAAGTCCAAGGGAGTGGCGAGTCCATGCAAGGTGCTAGAAGGTATTGAAGAAACGATATCACATGTGGAAAATGAAGTTTATCTCCTTTTCGGGAAGAAGAAATTCGAGCTGCTTTGAAAGGGATGAGCCCCACAAAAGTGCCAGGATCAGATGGATTTCCAGCATTATTTTTCCAAAGATACTGGCATATTGTAGGGAAGGATGTCATGGATTACTGCTTAGGAATTTTGAATGATAAAAAAGAAATTGAAGCATTCAATAGGACAGATATTGTGCTCATTCCAAAAGTCCAAAAGCCTACAAAATTGGTAAATTTCAGACCTATCAGTTTGTGCACAGTTATATACAAAGTCGTGGCAAAGACTATAGCTAACCGGTTGCAAGATGTCATTGATAGATGTATTGATAGTGTTCAAAGTGCTTTTGTCCCAGGGCGACTTATTTCAAATAATGTGCTTCTAGCTTACGAAATCTTACATACGTTCCGACATAAGCGTATAGGGAAAAGAGGTTTTATGGCGGTAAAGCTTGATATGAGTAAAGCTTATGACAGGGTGGAGTGGGATTTTATAAAGGAAGTGATGTTAAAAATGGGGTTCGCTAGAGAATGGGTGGATCTTATAATGAGATGTGTTACCACGGTCTCTTATGCAATAAACATAAATGGAAGGAGGGGGAGTTTGTTTCATCCTACTAGAGGACTTCGACAGGGTGATCCATTAAGTCCTTTTCTTTTTCTAATCTGCAGTGAGGGACTTTCATCTCTAATGAGAACAGCTAAGAGAAAGGGCTTAGTAAGAGGCGCAAGAGCAAGCAGATGAGGGCCAGAGATTTCTCATTTGTTATTTGCAGACGATTGTGTATTATTTAGAGAATCAACGAGTAGAGGGGTAACAATTCTGAAAGACATACTACAGGTATATGAGAGTTGTTCGGGTCAATGTGTGAACTTTAGCAAATCCACAGTTTTTTATAGCCCGAATACAACTGAAGAGAATAAGGAAGAAGTGTTAGTTTTGCTAGGAGTCAGAACCTCAACAAATCCAAAGAAATACTTAGGACTTCCTAATTGGTTGGTAGAAGAAAAAAATAGTCTTTTCAAAATCTTCTTGATAGAATTTCCATGCGTATAGAAGGATGGAGTAATAGGCATTTATCTCAAGGGGGTAAGGAAGTTTTTATCAAATTTGTCTTACAGGCTATACCAATTTTTCGATGTCTTGTTTCCTTTTACCCAACTCTTTGTGTGGAATGATTGAAAGTCTCCTTGCTAAGTTTTGGTGGCAAAAAAGTACTGGAAGAAGAGGCATTCATTGGTGTCAATGGAGGTATTTGTGTCGACATAAAAATGAAGGATGAATGGGGTTTAGAAGTATGGCTCAATTTAATATAGCTCTATTGGCAAAACAGGGATGGTGATTTTTAACCAATCTAAATTCATTAGTAGCGCAGGTGTTCAAAGCAAAATATTTCCCGAATAGTGATTTTTTTAATTCGTGTTTCGGAAATAGAAACTCTTATGTATGGCGCAGTATTTGGGCGGCTAAAGGTTTATTGGAGAAAGGCCTGATTTGGAAGGTTGGAACGGGTACGAATATCTCAATTAGTAACGACGCTTGGGTTCCAAATTATGTTAATTCTAGATTATTTTTTGGTGTTGTTGGTTCAAGTGTAAGTAGAGTTGCTGAGTTAATTAATAACCATGCAAGAGAATGGAATAAGGAAGTGATTGTTAATACCTTTACAGCAGAAGAAGCGGAAAGGATTCTTCGTATTCCCTTGGCGACGGTACCTCATGATGACTTTCTGGCTTGGAATAGTGAATCTTCAGGGGAATTCTCAGTTAAGAGCGCCTATAAACTATTACAAAGCTTTGATCCTAGAGCTTATGCTGTACAAAATGACTATAAAGTATTTTACAAGAAATTATGGCGTATCGATCTACCTACAAAAATCAAAATAACTACTTGGAGGATCTCTTGGAATTATCTGCCCACTCAGGTAAATTTGCTATGTAAGAAGTTAACAACAAATGCTTTATGCCCTCGGTGTGGTTCAAAAATAGAGACCATGAATCATCTATACAGAGAATGCCCAGTATCAGTTGCAGTATGGACAAATTTATCAGACACAGATTTCCTACAGTTTTCTACTCTAGATTTTGATCAGTGGCTTACCAAGATTGTAGATTTCCTCTCTTTGGAACAATGTAGAACCTTCTGTGGGGCGTTATGGGCCATTTGGGGGGATAGAAATGCTCGAATCCATGATAAAACAAACAGAACAGGTCAAGAGATTACATCAAAGAATTAGATGGAGTTGGAAAAAAGATTAGTAAGGCTGCTAAGATTGATAGTAGATGGCAGCACCCACCTAAACAGGCTGTAAAAATTAATTTTAACGGAGCATATGATGAGGAAAGGCACCAATCGACGTCAGGGGTAGTGGTCAGAGACAGCGAGGGGATCGTTCTTATTTCCAGTTCAACATTACACGGGGAGGTGGCTTCTGTGTTTGCTGCTGAAGCTATTGCCTGTCGGAGAGCAATACAGGTAGGGCTCGACATACAGAGAGGAGAAATTATTATAGAAGGTGACTCGCTATCAGTAATAAAAAAATGCAAGAACTCAGGGTTAGACAAATCACAGGTTGGGGCGTATATACAAGATATCCATAATATGAAAGCAAAAATCAGGAAGATAAGTTTTGAATATACCCCGAGATCAGCAAATACTTTAGCCCACATCTTAGCAACAAAAACGTTAAAGAGAAAAGATGAGTTGTACCTGATCGGAAGGGTGCCCTACTATGCCGCAACTCAGGCGAGAAATGAAAGCATACGAGAGCCAGACTGAAGAATCGAGAAGGGGGAAAAGGCAGAAAGGAGGGTTCAAAATTGAAGATTTCAAACAGATACAGTGTAAAAGACTCCCTCGGTTACTGTTCGCCATTAAGAATGAAATGATGTAAATGATGGAATGATAGGCGATTGGATTTCTGATTGGGCATTAGAGCGGTGACAGTATATTGCTTCTAGATTTTTTCTTTCCTTTTAAGTAGTTTTTTGTAGGCTTCTCTTTTCTTTACCGGACTAACAATTGTTGGGCCGGTTTTTTTTTTAGAAAATTTGTTTAGGTCCTTTTATCCTTATTCATTCAATAAAAGCCCAATCTGTTTTTGTTCAAAAAAAATCAAAGGATCTCCTGATTAACCTTACACTAAACGCCCCTAAATAATTACACTAAAATATTTTTATTTATCTCAAATATTGTGTATCTGATTTAAGGATTATCAATAATTTTTTTTGTCGAAAATTGCGTATAGCACAATCTATCCATTGATGTGGTATAAGATGTGCCGACATTGGTTTCCACAC
Organism: Gossypium sturtianum; assembly: GCA_025698515.1. NCBI lineage: Eukaryota > Viridiplantae > Streptophyta > Magnoliopsida > Malvales > Malvaceae > Gossypium > Gossypium sturtianum. Next base: position 162,445,548 of record CM046948.1, read on the forward strand.
TCATGATACATTGTAGCTTGTGCACTAACAATGTCCTTAGTGCAAAGATTTCGTCGTTAGCTACTTGTAATTTTGAAGTTAATTGTATAAAAATTTTCTCATGATTACTTTAATATTCTTTGTATGGATGTCTTTAACAGTTTTTACATATAAAACAAAGTGAATAAACAAATATTAGCTTACTGATTATCCAAGATTTAACTAATATTAAGTTATATTATTGGTTGGATTGTAATGCGAGAAGACAACATGTATTAGTAAATAATCTAAATGGTTTGTAGCCTATGGGGTCAGATTGAGCAAATGACTCATGTTAAGATTATTATATCATTTATAAATCCAATCTGGGAGATCACTTGTATTGGCTATTGAAGCATAATTAACTCCCAAAAATAAAGGCAAACATGTGATTATTTAAATTGACAATGCATCGGACATTACCCAGGTTAAATTAGTCCTAGATTCATTTATGGACTAATTCACTTGTGATGTTTATAGTGTGACTTACTTAAATCCTAAGTAATGGATTGAAAGTTGATATGTTTGGTGCTTGACTTATGCATAATATGGCTTTACATACAATAATTGAATCATAACTCGATAAAAAGTAAGTGATGTCCTATCATTGACATTACATGGTTTTTAAAAAACGAAACATGACCATGAGTCATTTGTCTAGGACAAATGATCATTTTTCACCATGGACAATACAATGTCAACCATGAGATAAAAGTGAAAAATTTAACATTAAGGAATCATAGATATCCAAAAAAGGTAACACATATGACAAGTTCAATAGACTAAAGCTTGAAATAAGTTGCCTTGTAATGATATAATTAAATAAGAATGCACATATATTCTAATATATTAATGGCATCATGATTTTATCAAAATTAAAATTGGATTGTATAAGTTATTTGATTAGAATTAATTAATTTCATTAATAATTAATTTTGAGATCTATTTAATTAATTATATACTTAAATATTTGTGCTCAATTTTTTATTTAAATAAAAGAGAGAATGGCTCGAAAAATTGAGTAAGGGTCGATCAAATTGACCCAAATAGGGCAATGGGATGGTGGCATGGGAGACTTTCTCCCTAAGTAAGCCATTAGCTATCCCCTTATGAGTCCTAATTGTATCATGTCATCTCAGATTTAATTAATTTAGATATATGAATGAGAATATCTTTTTTTCATAAATTATCTTATAAATATATATATATACATATACTTGTTGAAATTCATTAGTGCCCATATACTAACGGAAAACTCTGCAAAAAAAAAATTCTCAGCCAAAATAAAATTTCTATTAAAACCCAAAATAGGAGACTAACCGAAAGGTTAGTAGAACAAAGGTTATACAAAAGCCAACACCCTGAAATCTCAACTACACTGCAGCGAAGTACAATCACACACCTTACAAAACTAATGAAAAGGCCACATTCAAACCAAGAAACACTCTAATTTTTCCTCTTGACAACCCAAAGCAAGGTATTTTATTTGAATATTTTTCTTGCACTCAAATAACTTGTGTTTGGATTCTAAATTAGGAGTAATCTAGAAATTATAATTAAGGATCTAGAGAGCTTAAAATTTTTGGTTTAACATGTAGAAGTTTAAACAACCCTCCTCGAGGAAGTTTCCATTTTGTCCTATGTTTAGCTTTTCACATTAGAGTTTACTTTTTAAGCAATTGTGAGTACTGAAATAGAGGAGAAGATCAATTAGTTGAAAATTTAAAGAGTTTAAATTTTGATTTGAGTTTATCGAAAAGTCTAATTATATTTTCAAAGAAATTGACGACTTAAGCTTTGACACACAGATAATTATTCAATTAAATTTATTGCTTTAAATATCATAAAAAAATCATTTTAAAAAATTTAAAATTTCGCCACACTATCTCTACCATATTGGCTAAAGGTTTCAAAGGTTTCAAATTCAAAGTTTGCCTAATGGGAGGATTGATTGTATAAATAAACTACGAATTGAAACAAATCAGACTATAAATTAACTAATCAGATTAAACCCTCACATATAACAACAGCTCACGATTAGATTTCAAGATTTATACATTTAGTTGTACCATAAATCTCAAATATAAATACTTAAAATTCAAAAATTACATTTTTACCAATTGTGCGAAGTACTTATTGGCTCTAACTATAAAATTAAAGAGGGGAACTGCTTATTCATTGAACTTATTTGCATGAAATGATTGATTTAGTGATGAAATAGAAAGATAGGGATAATCATTGGTGGCCCGTTATTTGATAGAGTGGAAACCTCATCATTGATGCAATGAGTCCAAGAAGTGGGCTAAGAACTTATTCTGGTTAAATCTACTTTTGACCTTTCTTTTTGGGGCAGTAAAGCCCATCCCTCCTTTGGGCAAATCCCACTTCCACTTTGAATGCATAACAACAGCAACAATGATGATAACTCTGGGTGGTGAAGGATTATTCATTCATATGATTTATGTAGGTTCAAAGTTTTTAAACAGTGAATAGTATGTCTTTATTTGAGTAGTTTCTCTTGATTGTATAATATTAAAAAATTAAAAATATATTATAATTTGATAATTAGAGGTGGGGATCAGGGGCGAAGCCAGGATAATTTTTTAGGGGGGCCGGATGAAATTTTAATTTTTTATAGTTTATATATTTATAATTTGTAAAGGATTAAATCGAATTTTTATAATTTTAGGGGGCCAAAGTACAATTTTACCTTTACTAATTTAAAATTTTTAAAATTTTAAAGGCCTAAACAGAAATATTACATTTTAGGGGGGGCCGGGGCCCATGCTAGCCCCCCTGGCTTCGCCTCTGGTGGGGATGAAGACACTTGCAATTAAACTTAAACTTTCATGCGTTATAAGCTATAACCTAATACTCTTGCTATCAAATTAAAAGGTTGATATATATCCAACCTATTCTAAAAAAATTTAAAAAAATTTATTGTGTTAATTATTTTTTTATTTTTAAATTCAAATCTATTATTTTATTTTTAAATGATATTTAAAGGGTTTATATGCATCTTAGGTGGCAACTCAATTGAAATTTAAATTAAATCTACTCCAAAACTTAAATATATATTATTAATTAATTATTTTATTTGTGACCCATAAAAAGTTATAGGTGCACATGATGACTAGAGGGTCAACTTGGAATTTTGCATCTAATCTAATAGAGAAGTAAAGTTTAAAAAATAATTTTGTTGAATCCCATATGATGATCTGATGGTTAAGGGTGTTCATTATTCCACGTGTGATCTGGGTTTGAGTTGCGCTAGTCACGTTTGTTGTTCGGGTTTGAGTCGCACGGTTTAAATCTATGTCAAATGGACGTCTAACAAAGTTTTAATTACTATTTCATATGTTCACTCGATAGCCGATTTAGCTATATCTAATTTACTTTGAAAAAGAATTATATTGTTGTTAAATGTTGTATTTAAAAGAATTTATCTATATATTAACTCAAAAATAATTTAATATTTATCATAAATTTATTTTTTTATAATTTTAAATAAATATTTAACTGATTAAGTATTAATTCAATTTAATTGGCACAAGAGTAAATTTAAGAGCCAAGGAAATGGCCTTGACCTCGTTCCTTCAAACACACTTTAAGTTATTTGTTGAAACATTAGTAAAATTGCAATTTTACCTCAAAAATTTACACATTAACCTCGTCCCCTAACATAAAATTTTTGGATTTATTCTCGATTAAAAATAATATTATTGTGCAGGTTCAAGAGAATTAAACACATAATGTCTTCTTCGAAGTTTGAAACATTAACTCAAATAAAAATCTATATTAATAACCAAAATATTTGATTAAATTTAATGTCATGAGATACAAATTAATGAAAGTTTTATAATTAATAGGTCAAATAATAATAATTTATTTTATAAAATATATTTTCTAAAATTCTCCACTTTAAAGAATACCCAACTATGAACCATCATCAAACCTACCTTTCTTTTTTCTTTTCTTTTTCTCGAAATCATAAAATTTACTTACTTTCATAAACCTACCCATATATGCCACTTTTTCCTTTCAAAAACATATATTTCCACCATATATTGAATTTGATTTTTTTTTTTAACATAGTACTTGTGATTTTTTTTTTCTATTGTGGTACATATATTTAGCAAAAGTTATACATTTTAATTTTTGAAGGTATCGATATTAATTTTTTATTGTTTAATTCGAGCTTTAGAATTAATTTGATGAAAATTCATAATTTCCTAATAATATTAAGAATGATCTTCTTTGTATTGTTCTTTGTGTTATCCCAATGACTAGTTTTTATGGTGCAAGGCAAGGGGTCTTCGATTATGTTGGTTTTTCTGTTTGAATTTCTCCTTGATTTGAAGGTGGTCGCAGATTAGAGGTATTCATGGTTCAAGTTCAGATCGGACATGGGTTTAGATTTTTGTCCAATCCAATTCAGTCCAATTAAAATATGGGTTTCAGACGGACCTTTGGATTCGGGTGAGTAGCCCGACCCAACTCTACCACTGACTCTCAAGAATTTGGGCTGCTTATTTTGGAGGTGAAGTTTATTAATTATTTAATTATTTATTTTCATATCGAATTAATATAATTATTTGTGTATGCAATATATCAACGTAAATGGTGTTAATTCGATAATGTTGTTAATGATTTGTGAAAATTAAATCAAATCAAAATTTTATGTATAAAATGACATAAAATCAAAGTTCATGAATGACATTGCACATTAAATCAAAATTCATGTATTATTTTGATATTTCTCCCTTAATATAATTATATTTTATTTTTAAAAGTTATATATATTTATATAATATTGTATATACATGTTTAGATATGTAACATTTATTTTTAAATTATAAAATTTAGGGTAATATAGTTCTCAAGCTCATGAGCTACATTGAGATCGCATACCAAAGATGTAGGGTCTACTATATTTTTTATGATCACTACCGACATAACTCCCCTTAATTAAGGCTATAACCATTAATCATTAAACTTTAATCCCCATATTTTAAACCCTAAATTTAATGAGATTTCGCCACTTGTATTTAGAAAGAAAAAATCCAACTCAGTTAGGGGTGGCAAGTCTTGACTCAATTAATTTTTTGAGATAACGACAAATTTGACTATTTTATTTTCTTTTTTTCAGTCTTTAGTACATTTTTGACAACGGGGGTTTTGTGTTGGGAAGTGTTTAAGGTTGTTAAAAGGTTAAAAGATCTTTTATTTATCATTTTGGAGGGTATTTATAGGGGAAAGACCCTTGGCTAGTAACGGCATGTCATCGACAGTATAGGTCGTGGCTTGCTCGTGTGGTCGGCTAAGTGACAAGTCGATTGTCCTCATCCATATTACTATTATGACATTCCCTTGACTAAGATAGTATGACGTTGTTACGTCTAGCGGTTCCTTAGTTGTTACCTTCTCGTTAAAAGTGGATGACCTGATGGCTAGTCACTCAGTGACCCGTATTCAAACATCTTACCATTAACTTTTAACTCTAATTTTTACTAAGATAATTTTAATAAAAAACTTGATTTGCCTCGTAAATTCAAAGTTATCTTTTTTGTCATTTTAAATTAGAGTCTTCTCTCCCCATTCAAACTTAATTTTTAAAAATAGACAATTCACTAATGAAAATAATCATCTCTAATGTCAAAATATAGCATCAAATCCCTTGATGAAGATGCTGGTCTAAGTAGAATAAGTCTAATATGTTTGAAGGACAACTTTAAGAGGGACCCGGAGGGGGAGAGAGAGAGCGCTTTGCAATGATCTAATTAAATGATAAATAGGAACCTCTCATGTGGGCCTATAAAAGTATAGTGTGTATGCTAAGGGTCTATCACTAGTGCGCGTTAGAAATTGTTTTCTTAAAGGGAACACACGTATGCAAGTGTTAATCAATTAAATAGTTTAATTGTAATCTAACATTAAAAACAACATATTAGGCTGCTAATTGAATCTTAATTTAATTGGTATCTGTATTATTGTCAATGTAAGAGAAAGTGGAGCTGAAGCGCATTATTCTCCTATTTGAGGATAAGTAAAAGCTATGGATAATTCTGAATATTGTATAAAAAAAGTATATTGTGTTTAAACAATTTTACTTTTAACTTTTTATTTTAGGTAGTTTTTATCAAATTTATTTTAATTTTGATCTTCATAGTTACACATTGAATAATTTTCCAAGTGTGTAAGTTAAAATGTGTAAATTGAAGAATTTTCACATCATAGTTTAATAAAAACATTTCACTTTAAACAAACATCAATTAAAAATTGGGAGTCATATTATACTTATAATCAAAATGCTTACGTGTCAATTATAGAATGTGTCACTTGTCGCAATATAAAATACTCCACATAGGAAAGCATCCATAAATGTGTATACCTTGTATATAGACCTATGGGTCGGGTTACCCACCCAAGCCAAAAGACCCGCCAAAATTTAGAAGGCTTGGGCAAAAATAGTAAACCCGAAAATGAGCTTAGACAAAAAAATTAGGCCTATTTAAAATATGGGTAGAGCTCGAGTTTGAACATTCAAAGCCCAAGCCCAACTTGACCCGTTTTTAAGTTAGTAATTTTTATATATTATGTATTTTATAACACAAAAAATTAAATCTCTAGTAGTATATACTACTATAATATAAACATTAAAAATTGTTAAGATGACTATATATAAAAGTATAATAAATAAAAAACAATTCAATATTAAATTATAAATAATATGAATATTTTAAAAAAAATAAAAATAATATGGGCTTGCCTAAAATTTATAAATATGAATGGGTTTGGGTAAAATTTTAGGCTCATATTTCAGGCCGAGCTTGGGCAAGTATAAAATGTGTTAATATCATGCATAGGTCTAGCCCGACCTGACCCATGAACACCTCTACTTGTATATAATATACTTGTTTGCATACCCTTGTATTGTATGAATTGATTGCATTTATTAATTAAAATATATTAATTTATTTTTATACTAAATTATATTTATTGTTATAAATTGTATATATAATACAATAAAAGATTCTTACAACATGGCTAATGCATTGAAGATATCAATTAGAAAAGAAATTAAAACAACTTTATCATGCAAGTTGAATATTAACTCAATTGGTATGAGCATTGTTGCCAATATAGGAGGACGTGGGTTCGAGTGCGCTGAAGCACATTATTCTCCTATTTATGGGTTGGGGAGGGGCTATGGATAGCTTTAGGCATTATGTCAAAAATATCTGACGAGATGTAGACTATTATTAAAGTTAATTTACTAATATGTGAACCAATTAATGGTGACACTTGGTAAGAGGAGAACTATTTTAAAACTAAAAATTACCTTAAATGTTTTAATTTGTTAGTTTAGATATGATTAGTTGTGGGGTTTATTAATTATATCTATAGATATAAAATAATTAATTAAACAAAGTATAATGTATATTGTCTAGTGCTATAGATTTAATTAATGGAACTTTGAACTCTACCAAAAAAACAAAATTAATGGCACTTTGAAAAACTTTTTTCATGTCATATCCTTTTATCACCAACTTAGGGCATTATCATGGTAGGCCATTTGGAGGCACTTAATTTCCTTAATTACTTTTTGCTTCTTTAATGTATTAATTTATTTTACATTGGTTTTTCCCTTCATAGTTTTAATATATGCCACATATTTCTCAATCTTGATATTACTTTCTTAGATATGTTCCCCACAATTTTGGGTCGATTTTAATTATACTAATAAATATTGAGTTCGGTGATAATGTATATTATTCTCTTAAAAAGGAATATCGATTGAGTTTTAATTCGATTGGTATAGATATTATTACTAATATAAAAGGACATAAATTCAAATACGTTAAATCACATTATCGATTTTTTAAATCTACTTTAGAAAAAGCCAAATTGAAGTGACAACACGTGCAAATATTTTGGCACTCTCGGTTTCATATGATAATATATAAAATTATAGGATAAAAAGTTTTAACAATGTAAGAAGAGTTGACACGACTCTCTTTCTCTCAGTCTTAAAAAATAAAAAAATGTTGAAATTAATGCTTAAATTTTAAATTGCTTTCTACATTTTAAAATGTTTTTCTTATTAATCTAATCATTAATTTAAATATTAAATATTAAAATGGATATGAAATAGAACATTTTTAAAATATATGGAGTAGATTGTAAACACGTATATATTTATTACATTGTCACTTTGAATTTAGTATGTTACAATGCCATTAAAATTGGGATCGCTATTTAAAAAGAAAGTCAGATCCAAGCTGTTTACATATCTTTACAATTTGATTAATGTGTTTTAAATTTGTTTGAGTTAACTTTTAACGCCCAAACTAATAGCTAGATGAACGAAAGGACTTGATTGAAACAATATTGATCTTTTTTAAATTTAGGGATCAACTTAAAATTTAAACCATAGTTTGAGGATGTCAGGTGAAATTAGCCTGTTGTATTAAGTGACTTGCGTTTTTTAAGCTCTTGTTGAGATCTTACTCCGATTCAAACTTAGGATATGTTTGATAAACTATTGAAAATTTTCATTTCAGAAATGAAAATCTTCAATATTTAATTTTTTAAATGTGTTTGATAATCATTTTAATTTTTTACTTAACATAAAATTTTCAACAAAAAGGTGTTGAATAAGATAAGTAGGTACGTTAATGAAAAAAACATCAAGTTAATTTTATTTTATTAAAAAATTGAAACAATTTAACCTTTTCTTAAAAAAAAATATTCAAATTATCATATTTATCTTTCATCTAAAATTATTTAAAATAATATAAAATATTATATTAATAAGATTAAAATTTAAAAAATATTTTTTAAAAAATTAATATTTAATTTTATAAAAAAACATAATTATATTCAATACTTATATTTACTAATTTACTAAACAATTTTTTAATATAAATTCAACACTCATGCAATTTAGTAGTAAAAATTTAATACTTAAATTTTCAGTTGATCGAGCATACTTTTAGACAGCATCTTTTTCGTACTAGCACGATTTTCTCTATTTTTAAAAATATGATATGCAGTCAATGAGTATATTTATTTTTTATTTTATTTTATTTTAAAAGTTATAAAAAAATTCAAATAACCTAACATAAACTAAATATGTGAAGAAAAAGAGCAAAATTTGTGAGTGCCATTTTCCACTATCTTATCATCAATTTTTAAATAGGAAAAGAGAAGAATATAACTAGCACTTGCATTTTGGTCGGGGATTGGGGCTTTCCCCCGTTGTGTATACCCACCCACTTTGTCAATTAAATGGAAGCTAGATAAAAGAAGTGCCTTTTGTTTTTACAATAAATAAAAAAATTTATTTAATACAGTGATAAATTACAATTTTATAAATAGGGTTTAAAAGGTAATTCATGTTCCATTAACATATTGTAAAAATAATAATTTTTTTTTGAATGTTTTACTATTATAAATACAGTATATTCGTAAATATAATATAAATATAGATACCCGTATGATCAATTATAATGTAATAAAACAAAACAAACGAAGGGTTGAACAAAACCCACGCAAAGTGAAATTGGAGACCCAATATCACAGTTGCACATAGTAGGACTCGAACCTTAACAGGGATGAATTTAAATTTTTTTAGAGGGGTGAGATTAAGTTATATATTTTTATATGAGAGCTAAAATATAATTTCACCCTTGTATTGGTTTATATCTTTATGGTTTTCAAATTGACTAAATTAATATTCTAACGTTTTAAGGGCTAAATTGTAATTTTATCATATTAACTTAAAATTTTATGAATTTTTAAGGATTTAAATAATAATTTCTCACTTTAAGGGAGCTAAGTCCTTGTTAACTCCTCCCTTTGCCCTTGAACCTTGATACTCAAAGACCCAAAATTTTTACCTTAAAAAAATATTTAAATATTAAAATTTGTAAAATTAAATATTTCAATATCAATATTGGATACTAACCCTAAAAAATAACTTATAAATTGTTAGAAATTTTAGGATAAGAATCACTAACCCTAACAATAATTATTGCCTAATTAATGTTCAACTTTAGCCTCTTTAATTAGGCAAATCATAAGCAAGTCCATCTTTTGTGAAAATCATTACAAAAACCCACCCATCTTTATAGCCTTCTCTCTTATGACAAAAAATGAGATAGAAACATTGTACATCAATTATTAACTCAAATTTCAATAATCATTACATTTTCTCACTTTTTTTCACGAATACATTTAATATTAGAGTGATATTATTGAAAGAGATAACCACGAACCTTTAAAATAGATCGTGAAATGAACATGAAATATATATAAATAAAAAAAAAAATTTAAGATACTTAAAAATATTTATATTTAAGCATTTTACTTAGCTAGTATCACTCTTAATCAGATCATTAAATACCAACCTTTAAAAATTCTCGTATATTTGTCACTTAGTTGACACAATGTCTTATTTTTTTCAACAATGAATTCGACGTATTTGGACATTTTTGGCCTAAATATTTAATGACAGTCAATAAAGTTTTATATAATACGAAAGAGACCTAGAAAAACGACCCCCTTTTTCTCTCCCACACATATCTTTTTCATTGAAATATTCACTTATTTTGCCAATGAGGTATTTTCCTTCGAGTGTTTAAGTTTCTACATAAATTATTTATAAAATTTTATTTAAATTTTAACAAAGATCCCAAAAATATTATCCAATTCTAAGTTGAACTCTAAATTTTATAACACTCTAATTGAATCCTCAAATTATTTATACCGTATCAAACATGTTTTTACATTGGCCCAACCATCAGTTTAGGCGTTAAATGCTAGTTCAAGTATGACGTGGATCATTTTTAAAACACGTGAATCAAATTATAAATATATATGTCTTGGATGTAACAAGTTAAAAGAAAATAAAAACAGACAATGTCATTAAAATTCAGGAGGGTATTTTGTTTCTCTCGCACGCCAGATACAAGCCATTCGTATAGTAAATACACACGTATTTACAATTTTAACCAACGTGTTTTAAATATACACCACGTTATATAAAAGTAACCAGATTTAAATAATTAAAGATATATGATATAACACCAACTCGATTTATTATTGTTTGACAAAATATATAGAGAAAAGAAAAAGCAGTCAGATATTCACTTTTAGATATACTTAAATTACAGTAAAATTGTGTATGGAGGGGTTAAAATGATAAAAAAAAAAGTTTAAAGTAGCATATTCAAATAAAACCATTTTGCTCTCCATTTTCTTCTTCATCCAAACCATCCATCATGTAATACTCGAATTTTTCAACTACACATTCAGGTACGGAAACTTGAACTTTTACCGCATCAAAATTACCCACCACCGGTAAAAACAAACAGTAAATATCACTTGTTAAAGGACCCATATGTAATGGCTTACCTTGTCCAAAATCCAAATCTTCTAATCCCAATTTAGCCCATTGAGAAATTACCAAGCTTGAACAAATATCTGTTTTGACATTTTTGTCCTCCAGTAAATCAATCATTGACCGTACATGCCTATCGGTTAAACTTGATTTAGCTTGTTGGATTAACTTTATACCGTGGTGTAAGTTTGAAGTAACTAAATCTTTTACCGCGGTTTCCGTACAAGCCAAGACAAATCCGTTCCCGTAATACCCTTGAGGTATTTCGGGGATCAACTTTTTCCTAACGTTGACGGAAAACAAGAGCTTGACTTTAAATGTGGTCGACAAATCCAAGGAACGAACCCATGACCGCCACGTGTGTGAGGCTAATGCCTCAAAGGTGGTGCATTTCAATGATGGGATGCACCGCCTTTTAAGGCGGAGGATATGAGCGGAGGTGAAGGTGGAGGAGGTTGGAACTAGTGGTTGTGATTGTAAATATTGGTTGATGTCCACGTGGATGTTGTTGTCTTTGAAGGTAGTTTTGGTATATCCTAGGTGAGTGTGGGTAACTTGTGGTGGATCTCGGGGTTTCAACACGTGGCGAGAGTGGAAGGGTAAAATGGTTAAATCGAGTGTTGGTTTGGTGATCACGTGCGCCCACGCGTGTAAGAACTGAGATGTGCCTATGCCGTCACATATGCAATGGTTTATCGCGGTGCAGAGGATCATACCCCCACAACGGAGATTCGTTACCTGCACCATAAATAAATAAAATTTGAATTTTAAGGTTTTTCTTGGTCATATTTAGTCTTAGTCCCTATACTATATTACAATTTAGAATTTATTTCATATACTTCAATTCGTCATAATATCATCCTCTTACTTTTAATTGATTGCTTAAGATTTTTTTTTAAAATCATGCTTCAGCACTTTAAAACTGTGTTAATAATTTCGACAAATTAATAAAATTAACAAATATAATATCAAATTAAAATATAAAATTAGGGATAAAATAACATTTAATCCCTGAATTTGATAACTTTTTTCCAACTTAACCCTTAAACTTTTTTTAGTCTACATTAGTTCTAAAACTTGGTTTTTTTTTTTTTTTAGTTTTGATCCATATGATGATATGATACTATAAGATCGTGCCATGTCATCTTCTAATAAAAATTAGGGATAAAACAACACTTAGGCCCTAAACTTAACAACTTTTTCCAATTTAACCTTTAAACTTTTTTTCAATCCACATTAATCTCAAAACTTGAAATTTTTTTAGGTGATGACATGGCACAATATTAAAGTGCCATATCATCACAAGAACCGAATTTCAAAATTAATGTGAACAAAATAAAGTTCAAAAACAAATACCAAACTTAAAAAAAGTCATCAAGTTCAGGGACTAAACATTGTAATATCCCTGAAAATAAATCTTAAACTTTATCATAGTATTAGTAAATGTGACCAAAACAACAATTTTACCTTTATGTTTTCAGTAAAGTATTACTCGTACGGATATTTAACGATACCTGAACAACAAGAGGAGGGATCTCAATGAACGAGTGAGCTTCAACTCTATATAGTAATTTCCTCCAAGACCTGTTTGGTTTCCGAGAAATTTGGAGAAACTCTTCACAACTAATATCCATAAAACCTTCTGCAAACACAGCACCTTCACCATTACAATCAACGACGAGCTTATCATCATCACAAGCGCCGCCGCAAGGTCTTAACCTTCCGGCCAAAGGGTAATAATCAACCAGAACCTTAGAAAGTGAATATTTCAAGATATCTATAGCAACAGCTTTTTCAAAAAGGTAAAGGTATTTAATGGAGAATCTAAGGAACTTTTGATCATCTAAGTTGGAAAGATACAAAGAATGGTTTGGGGTTGAAGTGTTTGGGGTGATTAAGGTTGGTTTGTTTTGGTAATAGAAACAATCTGGGAGTTCTTCAGATCTTAACATGTCTTGTTCTTTTTTTGAAGTTGTAAGAAAGAAAATTTTGATTGAAAGACAAAGGATTGAAAGAGAGATAAAAGGGAGGGGAAAGAACAGTGGGGTAGGGTAAGATCTATGGGTGGATATGGTGATTGTACGATCAGATTCCTTTGAGACAGTGGTGGAGGAGGGGGAGAGAGAGGTTATGGAAGTAAGTTTATAATAAGTCCATGACTTTTTTCAAAATTATTTTTATATTTCGTTTTGATCGCCACTTCTTAAGCACTTTTATTCAGACATTGACAATGCCAAAACTGGGTTTTTTTTTTTTTTTTTTTGGTTTCGTGGTTGGTGGCGTGGGTGGAAGATTCTTGATTTACTGACACGAAGCTTAGCTTTGGGCTAATGGGGTGTGTGTGTGTGTGTTTTGCTTTGGGTCTTGTAATGATTTTGGCAAATATAATGGACTATGCTTAAATCTCTTACATGAAACCAAAACCAATCTACTCCAACTAGAGACCAAAAGCTAACGAATGCTCTTGTTGTTTGTTAAAAATTTGATTACTATAATATGATTTTATTATAAAAAAATTAATAAATCGAATTGAAATGACATGAACAAGTAATTAATAGTGACCAAAAATTGAAATAATCTAAACACGTAATGAGACTTAAGAAATATTGGGTCTCAAATTTGAATTATCTAAATCAAAACGACTCAAATTTAAAATAACTTAAATATGTAATCTAAAACAAATTGAAGTAATAAGAACTTGAAATAATTTGAATCCATAACAAGTTGGCTAAAAAATGAACAAGGGTTAATATACCATTTCAAATGATCCAAATGATTCGATTCCAGAACAGCTTCAAATCGTTTTTATTTATTTATTTAGTCAATGGTTAATATACCATTTTGATACATAAGTTTGGCTTCGATGTTCAGTTTGATACCCAACTAAATGGTATCATGTAGCCTAATGAACAAGGGCAAATCTAGAAATTCTTTTAGGAGGTGCATGAATTCAATTATAAATATTTTAGAGGTCAAAATATATCTTTAACATGTATTTCATCATTTTTGAAAAGGAGTGAACATAATTTTTTTTCATTGGGGGGTGCAATTTTACCATATATAAATCTGTAGTTTAATGGGAGGAGGGCGGCCATGGCCTCTGTCTGCCCCCTTTGTATTCGCCCTTGTTAATGAATGTTTAACACGTGGGCTCTAATAAAAAATTATATAAGTACTTAATTGGGTTAAAATAAACTCAAGTGTTAAATTAAAAAAAAATTAGGCACCAAAATGAACATTAAAGATAAACTCAGATACAAAATTAAACATTAAAACTAAACTCAAGTACTAAATAATATATTAACACTTTAATTGAACTCAAGATAATTAAGGGCTATTTTCATGGTTGCCCTACAAAAACCTTGGCATAGGTCTCATGTTAGCTGTTTGCCTATTAGGTGGTGCACGTTTAAATTTTAAATGGAAGGCATAAGTGGTCCATGTTATTGCCTATTTTAAAGGACAAAAGACAGAGTATATGCCACAATAAAGAACAAAAAGAGAGTGGAAAAAAATCCAAATGAAGGAAATTGACGAAACGTTATTTGAAGAAATGGGAATTTGGTATTTCAGACAATGGATTACACTTTGTTTCCTGTTTGGGTGTTGGGGAACTTACATTATCAGTTTGCCAGAGTGGCCTTATCATGGTTTCATGTGCTGTCTTACTTTGTGTAATGAAAATTTTGATTATGTTTTTGTAAGAAAATGAGTTGTAGATACCCCGTAATATATGTATGTATGCATGTAACATAAAGCGTACTTGCTCTATATTTTAATTATGTGGTTGAGGATTTGATTCTAACGGATGAGAATGGAGCATATTTTATGACAAACCGTTTATCTCTTCGAAGAACACTCATGACAAGGAGATTCGTCACTACTATCGGTGATGGATACCCTAATTTCAACCAAATATATATGCATGCATGAATCATATAAATTATTTCTATCGGAAAAAAAACTGACAAGGTTAATATAATTGACATGTAAGATGAAGTTAAGAATTTTATTTAGGGGAAATTGAAATAAAATTATAAAAATATGGAGGGATTAAGGCTAAAAGTTTTATGATAAAAAAGCTTTAAATTGCAATAATTGTTAGAGGGGGTCAAAAATACAAAAAAAAATCATTTATTTAGGTGCTAAAAGGTTTAATTTAAATGATTAATTTATGTTTTAGGAGGGGCTAAATAAAGATTTTTCAATTTTTTTAAAGGGACAAGGCGACTACCTACTTCTAGCTTCGCCATTGTTGACATGGTAAAATTTTATACTAACATGAAAATTAACATAGCAAAATGATGGTTTCTGCCATGGTAAAAATTTGAGATTGATTTGGAGGGCCTAAGGTTAAAAAAAAGCTTAAAATGTAATAATTTTTTAAAGGGGTCAAAATAATAATTTTTCATTTATTCAGAAGTTAAAAAAGTATAATTTGAATCATTTATGTTTTAGGAAGAGTTAAAAAGAAAAATTTTCTAATTTTATTAAAGAGTCAAAGGCTCTTACGTCACCATTATTGACATGACAAAATAACGTAGCTTACATAGAAATTCACGTAGCAAAATGAGGGTTTTTGCCATGGTAAAAAAATTTGACATTGATTTGGAGGTTGACACATACTATGATTTTGAATGAATGACAAGTTAAATTTCGGTATGTTTCGAGGAAGCAAAAGAAGGTTGTAGATTGCATGACAAAGATGTCAAATGGAGATTTGAATATAAAATGTTACTGTTGAGCCACCTGAGGGTGTTCGAACTTTATTGGAGAATGATATTAAACAATCTAGAATAAGATCATACTCTCCGTAGAGGTGTATTTAGAAGGTTTACTCTTATTTCTTTTAACCAAAAAAGAAAAAGTTTTTTTTTTAAACAAAGTTAAAATATGTCATAAGTATCTATATTTGTCACAAATTTGAAATTTAATTTTTCTACTTTTTAGATTTCAAAATTTAGGTTTAACTATTAATACTGTTAAATTTATCGGTGTTACATTTTGAAATAAAAAAAAAATTCATTTGGTAACCATGCAACTATAAATTGAACCTGAGTTTAACAAAATAACTTTAACATTTTTAGCAGTTGAACCTAAATTTTAAAATTTGAAAGGTAGAAGAACTCCATTCTAAATTTTCAAAAAGTACAAATACTTTTATGGCATATTTTAACCTTTAAACAAATATGCTTTGGAATACTAATCCCATCACTTTTTAGGCAAATTAATTTGTTCTAAAAAATTGGAATTTTAAAGCTCAATTACCAAAAAGATTCAACAAGTTGACACATTTGAACACTAATTGTGCTACTTTCAATTAGCTAAAGCTTTTGGGTTTTTGATTTCCAATTTCAACAAAGTTTAGTTGATTGAAATAATGGAATGCGATTCCTATTGTCGACACAAGTAGTCAAAATTTGGCATCATAAATCATATTGCAATATCCAATTAAAATAAGCAATCTTAATTGTTAAAAACTTTTTATGTACAAATAAATTTAAAAATACAAATTTAATGTAGTTATTCATATCTTAATTTATAATCAAGAGCGTAATTAAGGTTAACTCCTCATAAAATTATTATTCAATTTTCCCTCACTAAAACAATTTCCTAACTTAACTCTTACATTTCGGCCTCGCTAAATCATTGCCACCTAACATGCCATAAACATGATTAGGGGCGAAGCCAGGATAATTTTTTAGGGGGCGGATGAAATTTTAATTTTTTATAGTTTATATCTTTCTAATTTGTAAAGGATTAAATCAAATTTTTATAATTTTAGGGGGGTCCAAAGTGCAATTTTACCTTTATTAATTTAAAATTTTAAAAAAAATTAAGAGCCTAAATAACAATTTTACCTTTTAGGGGGGCCGGGGCCCATGCCAGCCTCCCTGACTTCGCCCCTGAACATGATTGTCCCTATGATTTGAACTCACCCAGTGCTGCTAGGCCAAGAGTTAGGATTTTAGTTCGTATATTATGCCAAAATAGTTTTTCTTGAAACAACCCTTTTCAATTCACCATGTTGACATGATTTTTCTTTTGATTCTGAAGGTTGCTTTCTTTTTAAATCATTAAAAATATTAACTATTCAAACTAACTAATAATATTATAAAAGTAAAGGATTAAATTATGTCAATCAAAATTGACTATAATAAAGGGATCAAAACTACAATTTAGCCAAAATCTCAGGTGGAATCCACTTTCGGTAGGGGACTTCGTTCACCATTCCATGGAAAGCAAAAGAATCAGACCTCTCGATTTTCCCTTTTTTAACTATAATTTGACATTGGGGTCAAAAGAGAATAAGTTCTAAAGTATATGCTATATGATCCATGGAGATTTTATATACAAGATAAAAATTATACGCATCGATTTAATCAATAATTAAAATTTATAATTGATAATCGAACTTATCTAATAATTTAATAATTTATGAAATTGAATTAACCATCATAATTAATTCCATCAAATCAACTATAAACTATTGATTAATTTAATTAAATTGATTTCAACCGAATTTTCCTCCCAATAAATATCACTTCTATGTTGGGGACAAGGCAATCTCCAAACCCAATATTCCTCTCCCCTAAGAAAAGACATGGCTGCGATGCCGATTCTCAAAACCCAAATGCATACGGGTGAAGTGAATGGAGACCAAATCCAACCTATCGATTGGTTAAGCCTATGATCAAAGTCAATTTAGTTGGGCGGATTGGATTAGATTTGTGATCATAAATGTGGAGATGCTTCTTGAAGTTTAAGTTAAGAGTGAATCCTACCACAAGTAACGTGACAAATGATTTATGCTTAGGAGTTTTAGTTCACAGTTCACACCAGTTTCGAATTCAGTTGATGTTAAGTAAGGCTTAATTATATGATTATACATATCAATTTTCTTAAAGATAATAAAATATCACATGGATAGACATGTAAATCTTTATCAATTACACTGAGACCCATTCTCTCAATAAAAAAATACATTCTCCAATCACATTCCGTAGCACGTGTTTAGGGCTTTTCATTACTTTATCCTAAATTCTCTCGCATGAAACACTTGTATGGTCAATAAAAAAAAAATGCAAAAATGGTAATGCAAAAATGATAAATAAATAAATAAAAAAGTCATAATAAGGTCTTGGGTTCAAAACCTATTAAGCATATGTATTTTTCTATTTTTATATAAAAGATATAAAAAGATAAAAATAAAGATAAAAAAACTTTTAAAATAATATAATATACTTTATAAAGTAATAAAATTTTAGTTATTATCCAATTGAATTAGTGTTCAATTATCTCGACATCGTTGTGTTAACCTCCATTATCCCATCATACTAAAACATTATATCAATAGGGAAAAAAAGGGTTTCATTGTTAGCCGTTGAAATTTAACCTACTAAAGCTGTTCAATGGTCACTAATTTTGATGATTCATTTAGAGGCATTACATTTGACAGTCCAAATTGATGATTCTAATTCTCTCTCTCTCTCTCTCCACAAGACAATCTAATATATTGGGTTGGACCAGGAATTCAATGTCATCATTGGCCATGGTTGCTATTTTCATTTCTCATTGGTCTAGAATCTAAAGCCCACTATGTTCTCAATGACAAAGACTACACTTTTTTTAATAATGAGACCCAACAACAAAACGGAAGGGGAGGGGGGAGTGATCATTGGCAAGGGGTCAAACTTTCCATCCAACAGACTTTGAGTAAAAATTTTGAGTAAATCACGAAGTCAGAAATTGTTTTTGAAATGTAATTTTATTATTATATTAATATTTTTTTTATAAACTTTAAAAAAATTAATTAAAAATTTTGTTATTTAGAGGGTTAAAGTGTAATTTGACCATTTACTAATTTATAATTTTATAAAATATAAAAGGACCAATATGATATTTTCTCACTTTAGTCGGGGATCCTGGCTCCTGCCAGCCCCCTCTTGGTGCCTCCTTTGATTTGAGTTATTCGAGTTGGTGAGTTCAATTTTTTTATCCTAACTTAATTTGAATTTTTTAATCGAGTAGAGTGAAACGAAATTTAAATCAAGTTGAATAAATTTGTCTTAGTTAAATTAAAAGAAAAATAAACATACAACTAAATTTCCAATTAGAACACATAAATTCGAGACTATATATATAGAAGCAAATTTGAAGGGAGTAGGCAGGGCCTTCCCCGCCCCCCCCCCCCCAAATGGTTTTTTTTTTCAATTTAGTCCTCTTATAAATAAAGAAATTATAAATTAATATATAGTAAAAATGCACTTTGATCCCCTAAAATGAAAAATGTTCAATTTAGTCCTCTTATAAACAAAGAAATTATAAATTAATATATAGTAAAAATTGCACTTTAACCCCGTAAAAATGAAATATTATTTATAGTCCCTTCAAAAATGATAAAATTATAAATTAATACATAATAAAATTATATTTTGATCTATGAAAAAAATTATAATTAAATTCTAGCCCTTGTTAAAAAAAATTGGATTCACCCCTGCATATATATTTGAAAACTCTTTCAAAATAAAATAGGAGGAAAAAAAAAACAAAAAAGATAAATTGACACGTTTGGTTTCAGAGAATATTTTCTATGTCCATTTTCAATTTTCAGTTTCAGATATGTTTCAACTATTTAAATTTCCAAGATAGATTTGGGTAAAAATTAAATCCCTAAGGAGGGAAATGGGTCCACTTTTGATTTGGTAGTGTCTCTCTTTTCCCACCCCGCATGCTGTTGACGTTGAATAAAGGGTTTATTTGTGAAGTCGAGCCTAGATTTGATTTTAAAAATTTTAAGCTTGAGATCAGCCACTCAAATGATAAAAAAAATATTAAATCCAACCCCGACTCAAAGCAGGCGAAGTCAAATCGGCAAGGTGAATTTGCTCGACCCACCCACACAAGTGGCGAAATTCAGCTTTGTATTGTGTTGGCAACTGCTAACCATTCAACTTGGTTCCCCTTTTAACCCAACTACTCTTCTTTTTTCCCTTTACTTGAGGGCTCACATCCTATGAAGTATGTCCTAAAAAGACAATGATATATATAGGCTTTGGCTTTAACTGTTAAAATGCTTCAAAAGTACTTCCAATGTCACTTGGTTAAGTAGGTAATATTGTAAAATTAATATCGAGGTTTTTGCACTAAAAAGTTAGATTATAATTTATCTCTTTTATTTAAGAAATGAGTAAATTTATTTTTATACGTTAAATTAAAGAGTAAATTTATCATTTTAGTTAAAATTTCATTTATTTTTATTGTTAAAAATTGGCATAGCTGACAAAATAACTAGACAGTTTCACATGGCGTGTCACATGTACCTCATGACGACGAATGGGGACCAGTCTTTAATAATAGAAATGGATGAGATTTTTAATAAAATAACTAGTTTGCTCTTTGATCTAATGTACAATGATTAATTTGATCAATTTTTTAGAAGAGGAGGCAAAATACAATCCGACTTCTAATAAAAGGGCCTTATGATACTTTACTAGTAATGTTCTATCACTTTGATTATTTATTTAATTATTGAATGTAAAATTGATTTAAGTCAATTTAATTATATAAAAAAAATTAAAGAACTCTCAAGTTTATCCAACTCAAATTTTAAAATGACCCAAACTAGTATCATCAAAAATTTAAAATAATCCAAGTTCAAAACAATCTAAACTCAAAAATCGAAATGATTTGAATAAGTAACCCAAAATGGCCAAAACAGAAGATGACTCCACCGAAAAACTCGACTGGAAATCAAAATGACTTGGATATGAAAACCAACCCAAATTCTAACATAACCCAAAATAGAAATAACTAAAATTCAAAAGAGTCTAAATCTGAAATGACTCTAAACTCAAAATGACTCACAATTAAAATGATTCGAACAAGTAACTCGAAATGGCCTACAAGATAACTTGACAAAAAAGCTGATTGACAAATCAAAATAACTCGAATCTAAAAATAGACCTAAACTTTAAATGATACGAACCCAAAATAATTAAATCCTAAAATAATTTAAAATTTTAAAATGCAAATTAACCCAAACTCCCACCATTGTGCTTGAAGAATTACATTTTCTAGCTTTATCTACCACTTGTAAGAAATCAAATAAGCAGGTAAGATCGGATCACTAAAAAAGAATCGATTAGCTGATTGATTAATGATATTCCATTGCATGTAAACCTTCTTTATTATGATTTCTTAGTGAGTGTACTATTATTCTTCTTCTTATTAAAATAATGATGAAAGAATCTTTTTCACTATTTTTAAATACTGCATATATAATATTGGAATCTTATTCAATTGTTTTCTTATTCATCTTCATTCTAATTTTAAAAATTAAATAAATGTCACAAATTTAATTAAGTGTATTACAATAGCATCTATTTAAAGATCTTATTATAATGAAATCCTGTGGGATCCTTTTAAATCACCGTTGATCATGCCATGTAGGAGTTGCACTGAAAAACATGAATTCATCTTTCAACCAATTCAACCTATTTCAATACTAAAGAATGAGAGATTAATTTCAAGAGAAAAACAACATATTTAGCAACCGATTTAACATGTTAGAAGTCACCAACACAATTTTTTAGTTTTTAACGTGACTTGATCAAATGGCTACTATAAATATCTCATGAGATCCCACTATAAAAATATCTCACCTTAGATGTTATCACGTACAATTACTATAAATGAAATGTTCTAACTTCATTGATCAACTATTAGCTTGAACGTTAAATAGCAGTTTAAGTATGATGTAAAACATATTTAAAGCAAAACGTAAACATGTATCTAGTATCTACCATGCATAAATAAATAAAAACAGAAATATCTGTTTTACATTGTGTTTCTTTAACATGATATAAACTGTAAATACAATAAATATATTCATATTTAAAATCTAATTCATATATTTTAAATATTCTTATTAAGCCTTTTTAAATAACAGCTACTATACTATTGTGAGACTGAACCAAAATTTTCTGCGAGATCTATAGGAATTTTCTTGGAAAAGAAAATTATTAAAGACTTAAAGTTCATGGATTCTTTGTCAGCTTCTGGACATTCTTTTTTATAAAAAAAAAAAAAGTACAGTTCACATGCATGCATGATTTTCTGATTTAAAAAACAACAGTTTGCTTTAGACAATTAGGGTTTAGAATACTTTTATATTCCCATTACTTTCATTGAAAGGTTGAATGTAGTTCAAATTCAGTAAAATTTTCCATATATATATATATATATATATATACTTTTGGGCTTATATATATTCATTAGATAGAATATTAATCAAGCATATTTTGAATGTGGTTCTCCTTATGGTACTTTTCAAATTAAAAATAAGAAAGGACAACCGGAATTTTGGGTTCCATTCCCACAATTTCCAGCTACTTTAATTTCTTATAGTTTAATTACATGATTTTCTCTAAGAAATTAAATTATTAAATTATGATTAGAACTCTAATCGAAACTTATTTAAAGGTGCCATTGTATCTCTATTTTGACAAGCCAATTAGCAAGGGTTTTCTTTGAGGGCGACAAGATGTAGTCGCATATTAGTTTTGGTGAGAGTTTCATGGTAACTATAGATAGAATTTTGTTCCCAAGTTAGGACTTTGTTTTCGAGGTTTGGGATAGTACATTTAGTACATTTAGGTTTATTTTCTCCATATTGTACTATCGTTTGGTTACTTATTTAGTGAAAAGTCGATACCTCATTTGTCTGTGGTTTTTTTCTCTTTGAGGGTTTTCCACGTAAATATTTACGTGTTTGATCTTTTCTATTTTACTTGTTCGTCGTTTATACGAGTCAATCCCCAACAAATTGGTATCAAAGTCAAGTTCAACTTTCACAAATTGACTCGTTCGGTACACAACAACGAATTTGGATACCGAGAAGTTAGACAGATCACAAATTTTAGTTTCTGGCATTTTTGGATAATTACGGAGATAGCTTACGTGACCGAGGACAAGGGTGATGATTTCTTGCTCTCTACATAATTCGATTGAAGGTGGAGTCGTGTCAGATGTCAGGCATGTGCTTGATTTAAAGAAAATCACATCCCCTTTTGGTCTTTAAGACTCGAATGGTTCATAGAGTGTTTGAGGCAAGGTCAGTCATAGAGGGTTACAATCAGGAGGAGAGTGATGATGCTTTCTCTCATGTTCGGGTATTACTGACCCTTGTTGCATTATACAACTTTGATTTGAAGATTAGGAGTCTTTCAATTTACAAGTTCGAACGCTGTTTGGGTTTGTTTGGTATTCTGCAAAATTCAAGTTTGGCTTGTGACGGGGCATGGAAAAAGAGCTGTGATAAATACGAGTCAATATGGAGATTTTTAGGGTGTGCCTCATAATTATCAGACGTTTTGCATGCACTTAGGAAGATTGTAACGCCCCGAATTTTGGGCCTAGAGGAATTGGGCTTTGGGCTTTGGGCTTTGGGTCTCATAAATTTTTTTTAAGAGTTTAATTTTGGCCTTCTAGAAGGTTGGAAGTGGTGTGATGATGGACTCTAAGGAGAGTGATCAGAAGAGAAAATTTAGGAAAAAGATTGGGGAGTTATCAGGGAGAAAAACGAGGAGATGAGATGGGGAAGAGTTGGAGCTGATTGGGACTTTGGGGGGGTAGGCAGAGTTTCGGTTTGGTGTATAAATAGGGGGTGCCGAATTCCCTCTGTGCTATTTCGGCAATTGGAATTCCCTTTGTGCTATTTCGGCAACTATAGTGCTCTGTCGAATTCTCCTTCACTTTTTCTGTTCTAAACCTCGCCTCTTCCTTATGTGTTTTCTTTTCTTCTCTCCTAAAGCCTTAAATCGAATATCATTCACTTCTTTCTCCATTGCTTGTGCTGTCCCACCTTCATCTCAATTGTTGGGGACCAAATATTCGTGACATAAAAAGCCGAAAACCTTTGCTCTTGGAGCCGTTTTCTTCATCGCCCCAAACCTTGTGCCGAATACTCTAGTGACCAAATCTCTGTCGTGCTGTCATCATTCCTTTAATTTTTGGTGGATCGGATCTTGGAAAAATCAGAATCAAGTTTGGATGTACAAGTCTCTGCCGAAAAGCTATCCATACATTTTGGTTTTTGGGTAAGTGTTCTTGATTTTGGGATAAGTTGGCCGAATAGTCTATGTAAGGGAAAAGGGTGAATTAAGTGGATACAAGTAACCTATTATTTTGTCTTTAACGATTAAGATTGATGCAGATCTAGGGGATTCGTGAGTAGTAGCTAAGGAAGGGCTATTAGGACTGGCGGCACACGGTAAGGTTACGGTGAGGTTTCGGTTTTTGATAAAGTATGTATTAAGCCCATAATTAATCGTTAAGTAATGTCGATTGTAGGTTCGTGATTAAGGGGATTGCAGCACGCGTTATTACCAGGTGTGTACAAACACTACACACACACGATATCGGTAACGCCGAAAAGCCGAAAAGCCGAAAGTGGCTAAATGGGCCGGTGGGCCCTAAGGTTAAGATATGTGGAATTGTTGATTTGTCTGTATGGATTGAATTAGTCATGCAGGTTACATGACCTGGAGTTGATTTGGGCCTAATGGGCCATATGAAAGAGATAGGGCCTAATGGGCCATATGAATGTGATTTGGGCCTAATGGGCCATACGAATGAGATTGGGCCAGGTGGGTCATATAAACATATGTGTACTTGTTTGGGCTTTGTAAATGGGTCTTGGGCTTAGTATTTGGTGAATTTCTTAATCTTACATAAAACTTTAATAATTTATTAAGTGCGACTGTGAACAAGTCATAAGGTTTAAGTGTGGCAACGGGCATATGCATGTCTAGGATTGGATCTGGGGAGAGCTTGGTACTTAAGCGGTCTTAATGACCCACCTCCTCTTCTCTGGAATCCTGCCTGGTGCGTAGTGCCAGTTCACTTTAGCCGCGATGACTTGTTGACGGGCCAAGGTTCGTAATTAAGACCCATACTGTTAAGAATTACTGAAATACCCTTAGTTTATGATTTATAAAGTTACCAAAGTACCCCTAATTTATGAAATTACTGAAACACCCTTAATTTGTGAAATGACTAAAATACCCCTATGTGTTGATGGTGAGACTTATGGATGTTACATGTATATTTGCTGCATTCATATGATATTCTGTTTAGGATGCATATGGGTGGGAATTATGGAACGGAGGAAGTATATGAGGATCGCATGGTTGCTTGACGATCGTGGATCCACTGATGGCTTTTTAAGCCCATTATATGATTAGCAGCTTTGCTGCAACATTAGGTAGTACCGTAACCGGGCTACCATTACTGTGTAGCGGATGGGTGGGTCGATTTAGAAATCCCCACAGGTGTATAAGGTTGGAAGGGAAATGTTGTGTAGCGGATGGATTACTGGGGAGGGGTTTTTTTTTTTTTACTGCATTGCATATGTGATATGTTTAAGATGTTGATATTATGACAATGGCTTTGGCCCAACTGATTGCTTGTATGCTATTTGCTTGCTGAGGGTTGTACACACTGAGTTTCGAAACTCACTCCCTCTTATATTTTTTTTCTCAGGAAATCCTCAGTAGTCGGTTCGACGAATGGAGGGACTCAGAGGTGGCCAGCTAGCAAGACATTTTTATTTTTTCCTGATTTTCTTTATAGTTTTACGTATTTTGATTATTTTAAGTTCGGATTGTAATAAGGCCTCCCTCTGCTTATCGTTACATTGATTGCTTTACTTTCTATTGAATTTATATCAAGTTTTTCTGGAAACAATGGTTTTTAGTCAAAATTAAGCATCCGCGGGTAAAAAGTTTTATTTTTAATACTTGTTAACTTATAATCAAAAAGATAGATTTCCAAATACATACCGTTTTGGAAGACAACTATAATCTGGGTTTTTAATCAAAATTCTTTAAGAAGGTTTTCAATGAAAACAAGGTTTTCGCTAAAACACTTCAATGTGACACACCGGACTCGGGCCTAACTTCTAGGCTGGGTTTGGGGTGTTACAAAGATGTTTGACGATTTGTCGAAGAAGAGGTAAAATAGAGGCAACGTCACGACGTGAAGACAAGTGATGTCGCGACGAAACGCCAAACGAACGTGGCGGCGACGTCATGATAAGCATGCATGGGACGTCACAATGGGTTCTCCAAGTTATATAGTCGCGTTTTAGACTTCAAGCAAAACTACTTCTTCCAGTTGCACTCTGATTATTCCAGGGATATTTTAGTATGATTAGAACTCGAATCTAAGCATATTTAAAGGAGCCATTGTATCATGCTTTGACAAGCCAATCAAAAAAGGGCTTTTCTTTGAGGGCGACAAGATGTAGTCACATATGAGTTTTGGTGAAAGTTTCGTGGTAATTATGGATAGTATTTTATACCCTTTTTTGAGTGCCTTATGAGATTTAAGGTTTTATTTACCGGTTTGCTCTTTGGGATTTTGAGCTTTGTATTTGGGGTTTAGAGTAATGTACGTTTAGTACATCTAGATTTATTTTCTCCATATTGTGCACTCGTTTGCTTACTCATTAGTACAAAGCTGGAAGCCTCCTTTGCACGTAGTTTTTCCCTCTTTGAGGGTTTTCCACGTAAAATATTTGTGTTCGTTCTTCTCCACTTTTATTATCTTGTTGTTTATACGGGTCAGTCCTCAACAATAATGTTTGATACTTTTTCATGGTAAAATTCTAATAATGTAATTGTTAGGACTGTGATTGCTAGGAATGTAATATTACATTGTTTGATATTCATAAGAAAATACTAATTAAATTCCGAAGAAAATTATATTTATAGGGTCCGCTTGTTTGGTGGAAAATGTTTTCCGGAAAATATTTTCCTGATTTTCCAGCGTTTGTTTAGTGGAAAATGAATTCCTAAAGGAAAACATTTTCCAAACAAGGGTAAAATCACTTCCTTGGTTCTGGAAAACGTCTTACCCATTTGGAATCCGTAAGACATTTTCCATTCCCTTCTCTACACTCTCATCGTCTCAGCTTCAAAAATTTCTTCGCGCCTCGCTTGCACTTCCCACTCCGTCTCTCCCACTCGTCGTCGAGTTCAATTGCTAACTTCTTTTACCCAAACCCACGTTTACATTTCTGGACCGTGCTACTTCCGATGGCCTCCGACCCGATCCTCTAAAGCCTAAAACCTCAATGTCCCATTTCTCTCTAATCTTTTGATCGTTTATTTATGAGATGAGTTTGGATGCTTCTTTTGGATGCTTCTTACATATGGGTTTATTTATGAGATCGTTTCGTTCTTTCTTGAGTTTTCGTTGATCTCTGGGCTTTGTTGCCCTTTCGCCATTGAAATCCATGATCTTGACACCTCATGGACTCATCTCCAGTGCACACCACTTCTTCACTCCATGAACAAGAAGATGAATGGGGTATATTAACTTTCTCTCTCTCTCTGTTTGTTTCTTTGGAAAATTCGATAAATGGGAGAAATTTGGATCCTTATCAAAAGATCGTTTTTTTATTGGTGAGTTTTTATTAATATTTAATTTGAAGATATGGGTTTTTTAGATTGTAGTGATATATAGGAGAAAACTGGATGTTTGAATTGATTTTCAATGAAAATTTGCTTTGTTGGCATCATTTGATATGGAAAATTTGGTATTTATGATTATCTGTTTCAATTCTATTTCTTTGATGATTTTGTTTTGATTGGGGGATGATGAGATTTATGCTTTTCCTTTATTATTCTTTATTGTTTTAGTTGATATCTGGTTGCCTTTTGTATGGAAGTGATGATCTTATGAACAAGTTCATCTGTTTGGCTAATTAAGAAGCATTTGAAGGTTACATACTTGTTGTAAACTAGAAATTGAGTTTATGAAGCTTTACTTTGTGTAGGATATCTTAGTGAGGAAGAAGGGTGAAAGTAACAAGAGGTCCCTCTATTATAGTGACTGATTCAAATTAGTCATTTTATTATTAAATGGATCAATTTAGTCCTTGAACTATTAAAAAGAATCGAATAAGGTCAAATTGTGACAGTTAACATTTATTGTTTAACAAAGTTAGTATTTTTAAAGCTTTTATGGATTTGCAAATGAAATCTTTTGTTTGGAGTTGAGCTGCAAATGAAAAGAATAAATTTCATGTCATCTTTTAAATAGTAAGAGTTAACTCTGTTAAAAGTTTACTTCATTTGATTCTTTTTATTAATTCAAGGACTAATTTGAACTAGTCCTTATGATAGAAAGATCTGATAGGTACTTTCACTAACGGAGAAGTTAGAGAATTGAACTAGTCTTTATATTTGTAGCTGTTTGCCTTGCATCAATTTTAGTGCCCCTACTTTTTGAGATCATTTCTACCACTTACACTTTTTGCATTCGTTTTCCGTAGATGTAACTTATATGCATATCTTGAAGTTCTCAGTTCAAACTTCTCACTTCTAAACATTTGTTCCATAGTTGTTCGTTGGTCTTTGATTGCTTTTGGTATGTTAAACGAGCCAATTCTTTAGCAAGATGATAGTAAACATTGATGCACTTACGTTTTACTCCTCGCTTTTAAGTTTGCAATTGCTTGTTCGTTTATTCAGTTCTTTGTATCTTGTGTCCGTATATACTGCTTTGGCCTTTTTGGCTTCTTTAGTTTGTTTTTGGTTTTCCCATTGTACCATTTCTCTTCTTTTGGTGTTCAAGTTTATTCAATTCCGTCATTTGTAAGTCGTTGATTTCGTTATTGTATTCGGTCAAATCTAACACCTCTAACTATGGAATGAAACTATTTATCTTTCACGCTTTTCTTGACGCCCTCCAATAAAGATGACATCCAAGTTGATTGAGAACATTCTTAAAGCCAATGAAACCAAGAGATTAAAGTCGTACCTTGAAGTCGGTTGTATTAATAGTCATGACTGTGTAGAAAATACGAGCAAGTGTAAGTACTTTAGTTTTTCATAGATAAAGCATTCTTTGATTGATACCTAGAAACAAAGTGAGTACTTATGATCGTAAGCTAAGTGACTTAAGGGTTTCATCTATGGGATAAACGCTAGATTATGTATCACATGCTTCATTCTAGTGAATCAACGGTAGTATTTCACCTTGTATGTGAACTATCATGCTTATTCAGTATGACTTATATTCTTACGTAATGATCTTTCATATCGTAGTACACACATGCCTACATGGACTACATGATCATTTGATTAAAGGTAACATTTTGCAATCTTATTGTTTATGTCTGCATACTTTTATACAGATAAGTTCTATGTCAAAATAATCTTGAAAACAAGGAAAATTTTAGCTAAAATTGAGACTAGATGGTTGAATACCTTATGTGTAGGGACTGGAACACATTCATATTACATTATAACTTGATATAACCAAATATTATGTTGTTGTTGCAGGGGAACAAAGATCACGCCTTGTATAGAATCTAAAGTCACTATGTCGTTCAATCATGGATGAAATGCACAATGGCAAAGCTCAAAAAGCCGTTGCTATGGATTGTGAAATGGTTGGTGGTGGAAGTGATGGATCAATTGATCTTTGTGCTAGAGTGTGGTGTTATTATGTGGTGTACTACTAATTATGCATTTGGATAATATTATTAATTTCTAGTATTAATTGTGGTTTGGAAGCTAATTTATAATTATTTAATCCTTGTTTTTTATTTATTTTTTAACACAATTACAAATAATTTATTTGACTTTGGTTGTTTTCAATTTATGACGGTTAATATTGTAGCTTAATAATTGAGTATTATTATATATTTAATTTGATTTATTTATTTATAAATAAATCATTGCAATATATGTAAAAACAATTTAAAATATAAAAATTTATTAATATGTATATAAATTTATTAATATATGTAAAAACAACTTTTCCGGAAAATATTTTCAGGAAATCTGCCAAACAATAGAAAATATTTTACACAGATTCATCCAAACACCAGAAAATATTTTCAGTAAATCATTTTCCAAAAATCATTTTCCAGAAAACATTTTACTGGTAAACAAACGGACCCATAAGTTTGATTCATTAAACACTTTACTATAAA
Source organism: Gossypium sturtianum (assembly GCA_025698515.1). Taxonomy (NCBI): domain Eukaryota; kingdom Viridiplantae; phylum Streptophyta; class Magnoliopsida; order Malvales; family Malvaceae; genus Gossypium; species Gossypium sturtianum. Next base: position 162,475,979 of record CM046948.1, read on the forward strand.
TGTGATAATAAATTTTGAAATTACTGCGATTGAATAAAATGTAAATCTTATTAATTTTATTAACAAACATTAATTTAATCTATTTAATTTAAAATGATATTACTTTATATGTTTTAAATAAAAATAAATCAATACATTTATCTCACAATTAATATATGATTAATTAAAACTATTTAAAATGTATTTAAATTAAAATTTAATTTCATCATATTTAAAATAAATTTAAAATTAAATAAATTTTATAATTTTGTGGTGAAAAATATTTTTATGCAATATTTTAATCAAATGGGTCAAAATCATTGTATCCGTCCCTGATTTAATCTACTTCCCTTTTTCCCCCTCCTGGAATATTTTGAAAATTAAAAGTAATTTCACATCAGAAAAAGTAATCGTAATGTTTTTCTTGATATTTGCAAAACTTTGTCTTATTTCCTTTTTTCACGATTTCTAAAGATTATGTCCACTTTTGTATTATTTGGAGATCCTGTTTCCAACACAATTTTTTTATGCAATATTTAAAATTGTTTATAATTTTTTCTCGACATTTAAATAAAAAAATAATATGTTTAAATATATACATTAATAATAATATTAATGTCAATTAAATTAATATTTAATCGATAATTTTAAACACAATTTTTAAAATGTTGAAATTAAATGAATTTTTTTTAAAAAAAAAGTCAGCATTTTTTATTATATTGTAGATCAATTGATGAGATTAAAAAGATTGACAATAGAATTAAAAAGAATACATAAAAAAATACAATACGAGCACCATTCTATTTTTTTTTCTCTCACAGTGAGCACCATTTAATTTATAAAAAAAAACAGTTATTAGTAGTAATATGATTAATCCATGATTTGATTATGAAATATTAATTTGAATTAATAAATAATATAAAATAACTCGAATTCAAAATAATCAAAACTCAAAAATTATCTAAGCTCAAAATGATGTAAATTTGAAAGAGATAAATATTAAAATTATATATGGACTTTGATTTAATATGTAATGTTATATATGAACTTTGATCTTGTGTGATTTTATACACGAAATTTTAATTTGATTCAATTATCACAAATTACTAATAACATTGTTGAATTGGTATTATTTTACGTTGGTATATTGAATACACAAACAATTAAATCCATCCAATATGAAAGCAAATGTTTGTATTATTTCTTTAAATGTGTACAATTGAAATGAAAATTAAAGTTTCGTGCATAGATATGAATCACAATTCAAATTTCATGTGTATAATTACATCAAATCAAAGTTAATATATCAAACTACACATTAAACCAAAGTTCATACATAAATTTGATATTTATTCTAATATGAAATATTGACTAGAACTTGAGATACCTTACCTTAACTAGCAAACTCAAAAGATCTGAACTTAAAATGACCCAAATCTAATTAACCTGATGTAAAAATGATTCAATAATTTTAAAACTCGAATTAATCCTATCCAAAACCAGTATATCCCATTGGCAAGTTGAATTATATGTAATTAACTTTTGCATATTCTATTGCAGGGAATTTGGAGAATTTGCATTTGAATTATGAAGTCTTTACAATCAAGTTGAAGGGAGAAAGAAGCCCTACCTTGTCAGCTGGTAGGCGAAAAGGAAAATCTGATTGGGACCAAACCCTTGGATTAAATGCTTTAGGTTAAAATATGATTAAGTCATTGTACTTTTTGTATATTCAGAATTTAGTCCCTTTATCTTTATTACAAGGTATTTAATCCCATTACCTTTTTGGATTTAAAATTGCAAGTCAATTATTAACACCATCAAAATTCTTTTATTAAATTTAAGTTCATTACAATGTCAATATCTTTGTTACATGACTATCAAGTGAAATTTTTTTATTTCAATATTTCAAACGAGAAAATTTAAAACAAGAAGTTTAATCAGGGGTAAAGCTCCTCGGAAATAGAAAAATTGTGCCTTAGCCCCTTTAAAATCTAAAAAATTATAGGTTGATACATAGTAAAATTGTATTTTAGCCCCCTAAAATGATAAAATTATGATTTAATCGTGCTAGAATTGTAAAGTTATAAGCTTATAATGGAAGAATTGCATTTTGACTCATAAAAATTTATAGTTTAAATTCAACTCCTACAAAAAAAAATTCCCGACTTCACTCCAAAATTTAACGATGTTAACAATTGGACATGGATTTTGAAAACTAAAAAATAAATAAACTAAATTCTTAAAAGTAAAAGTAGAAGAATTAAATTTCAAATGTACAAAAACTCATAGCATATTTTAACCAATGCTTTATAACCCAAAGCAATAGGAGAAAAGACATGAGAAAATAATAAAAAGTTGAAGTACTACATGGGAAAATAAAAATTGAACACTTTTGCAAAAGCTGAAAATAGACTACTGTCTCTTGACCCTACAAAAACCGACCATTCTTTATTATATTGTTTGATAATTGATGAAGAAGGGTGGAGTGAAAAGACTGAGAGAGTAGTAATGGCGGATTGGCAATTTTGAAAAAGAAATTACAGAAGGAATTTATTAAATTAATAAAAATTTTCATGTCTTTCATATTCCTCGAGAGCAGAATTTTGTTGCAAATTGGTTAGCTAAATATAGTATTCGTAATAATTTCATGGTGACTGCTTTGATTCAATCACTGGCTGAAATTAGCTAAATGAGGTAGGTGATTCTAAGTGGGGAATAAAAATAGAAGGGTTTATAAAATAATTTTTCCTAAATTTGTGATTCCATTAATGATATCATCATTATTGAAAAAGGGAATTTCTCAAGCTAAACATAAATTACGAATATTGAGATTTGAAAAACTAATAATTGTAGTAATTAAAATGGTTATACGAACCAACAATTTTTTTATATTTTTAAAGAGAGAACTCAAGTTTAAATATTGAAGATAATATTATTAAAAAGAATAATTACGAATTTTAAAATAATTAATATTCGCAGACCATAAAATGACTATAAAAAGTACCTTAATTATCATGGTTGAACTTTTTTGAATCTATATATCACATAAAATAGAGTTATTATTTCCCTTTTACAAATGGACCCAAAAACTAAATAATTATTTGTGTCTTTTTGTGTACAAAATTTGTGTCCTTGCAAACGGTTTTCACTTTGCCACCTATAAAATTATCGCCAAATTTTGGCTAAAATTCACGCAAGGCTGATTTAAAGGTGATGTTCCATTTCGACAAGAAATTTCTATATATCTTCAATATTATCTATATACATTTTCAATGAGAGAACATGACTTTTACGAGATACATATGGTTTAAGGATTTTTATCTGTAAGAATTTAAAAATTTTAATTTGGAGTTGATTCCCGATTGAATCTTTCAATGATTATAAGAGAAGATTTACAAAAGTAAGAAAATTTTATTCTCTCTTTACTTGTGCTTTGTGGGAAATTTAAGAAACAAGAAACGAGGTTATTTTTGAACATACAAATCCTAATCCATATGAAACATAAAAAGGCCAATGATTATCCCTATTAAATTTAAGTATTATTATTCGAATTAATTAAATTATTTGTCGGATATATAAATTTATTAAATATTCACATATAGTAAAATCAATTTTTTAAATAATAAAAACGAACAATGAATTTGAATATTCGAACTCATTATCCATAAAAATAAAACAGTTTTGACTAATAAATATACGAATCTAAACCTATTACTCACAAAAATTAAAAGAATTTGAATAATACATATAGACTGATATCCCTTATTCTTTTTGAATTCACCACGAATAGTAATTAAAATATTAAAATATCAAAATAAATTAAATATTCACAAATATTTAAATCCACACCCTCCATTTCCGAAACATTTGAAGACACAAGTGGGACAATAGCCTAAGCAACTTGGGGCTCTCTCAAGTAACATCAAATTTATCAAGCAACACCTAACAGACATATCAGCTTTTGAAAGCTACTCCTACCTCTCCACCAAGCATTTATGTTACAAATAAAGAGAAAGAACCTTTCAAAGACCGACCAAAAGCTCTTCCTTGAAACCCAAACCATCCCCTTGGAGCACTTCTTAACCATAAATTCTTTGTTAGCTTCTTTTTGCAATTTTATTTTTGGGTTGCATGGATCATTCCACCTTGTATTATATGTTTCATACATCATCAGTGAATAATAATATTATAAATGAGTAAAACAAAAAATAATGGAAAGCATATATATACAAATAAATACTGATAACATCATTTAAACATAATTAAATAATAATTCATTGTAAATAAATACTAAACTCTTAAACTTTACACCCTAAAATCGAGACGTTAAATCTTAAACTCAATACTCTAAATCTTAAACTTGAGATCATGAATCCTAAATCTTAAACTCGAGAATTACTTTTTTTGTTAAAACTAAGGTATCCATTACAGGTGTTAATGACTAATCCTCTTACTATAAATGCTCTTCGAAGAAGTAAACGGTTAATAACCACGAAATATATTCTATTCTCATGAGTAAATGTTTAACTCCCAATTACATGATTATGGAACGAGATGAGCAACTACCACACTACACCTCTTAACTAAATTTGAGAGTTATTAATACATGTTTTCATTATACTCGGGGACCGCTTGCATTTGTCACCCATAAATAAAATTACCATGAACAAATTGTGTATATATACACGAAGTAAACACTAACAACACTTTACTCTTCCAAAGGCAATAATTGAGGCAGATGTGATATTTTTAGCAACCCATTTCTTTTTTTAAATCTTGGAAGCATTTCTTTCAATAATTAATAATACTGTATAGTCCTTTTGTTATTGCAAATTAATATTCCCCAAATATGCATGGTGACTTTTGTTTTATGTTACATTTTAAGTTTGATTTTCTGCACCTTTCTATTGCAATCAATGGTATAAAGTGCTAGCAACTTGTTTGAAATCTAGGGGCGGTTGTAAAGGCTCAAGTTGTGCCTTCCACTTTATTAGTATTGTAAAAATTCGATTGGACAAATCAAGTAAATTAATTGAACAAAATTTGATTCGTATAATATTTTAATAAGTAACTTAAAATAAAATACAAAAATCGAAATCTGAAAACTATGGTTAAAAAATATCATTCGAATCAGTTTTTCATATGTTTTGGGTTTTATTTGTTGTATTTCCTTCTCTCTCTCTCTTTTTTTTTTTTTGTAATTTTGAACCATGATGACTAGTTGACTTTCTTACATTTACTCATTCAATAATGAATATTTTTGTTAAAGTTATTATTTATTGGATAGTTTTTTTTTTTTTATAACAAGAAATAACTAGAAAGCGAATGCAAAGACAACAAATTAACTAGAAGTAACAATCAGAGAATCAAGATCAATTTTGAGAAGCTCCCGTACTCATCATAATTTTCGCTTCCCGATTTAGCCATCAAATTAGCTAATCTGTTATGTTCCCTAGGGATGTATCGAAAACGAACCCTCTAATTTCGGCAAAAAAGTTGACTAATCAAACATAACTCCGATAACATACTAGTACCCGCACCACCAGCTATGATAGTTTCCCCAACTAAAGCATTATCACACTCCAACTCCAATTGCCTAAAATCAAACGCCCATGCTAAATTGAGGCCTTCTAATATAGCTCTTACCCAGGGACGAAGCCAGAACAATTTTGTAGAGGGGGGCGGATGAAATTTTAATTTTTTATAGTCTATATCTTTATAATTTTTAAAGGATTAAATTAAATTTTTATAATTTTAGGGGGCCAAAGTGGAATTTTACCTTTACTAATTTAAAATTTTTAAAAAATTTCAATGGCCTAAATAGCAATTTTACATTTTAGGGGGGCCGGGGCCTATGCCAGCCCCCCTAGATTCGCCCCTGCTCTTACCTCAACTTTGAAAACTGAATCCTTCCCAATCCGCATAGCAAAACTACACATCCAATTGGCATCATGGTCTCTAACACTCCTCCAGTTGCAACAGTATTATTGCTTTTCGACAATGCATCATCAGTGTTCAATTTATTTGATAGTTTAAACTTTTAATTTTATCGTTATAAAATGATTTTTTTATTTTACTAATTATAAAAAAAATTAATTCTACTATGGGAATAACAAAGAAGGATGATGGTAAAAATAAGATTGATTTTCCCTTCATTGATGTCTTTTTCTCTTTGCTTTATTTTGATGAAATGTCAATTTTAGCTTCTTACTTTTCTTATGTTCAAAGTGAAGAATATTTATATAAATATATACTTTTCAGGTCACAAGTTAAAACAAAACAAAGTTAGGTCCTCACTCTATATCAAATATATATATATATATTGCTATTCTAGCATGTCAATGTTAATTTTTCATCTACAAAATTACTGTTTATAGACTTTATTCAACCAACTTCACAAAAAGGTCCAAATATTCGACCTAACTTTCTCTTGAAAATCCACAATGTCACATTCATAATTACTATAGCATACCTTACAACATTATTTTTCTTTTGGATCAAATTATGCTATTAGTCCCTATACTCCACGTTAAGTTGTAGATTTAAACCTTATACTTTAATTTGGTCAATTTAGTCCTTATACTTTGCGAATCAATTAATTTAGTTCCTGTATTTTTCAAATTACTTTTCGAATTTCGATATTTCAGCCTTGACGTAAACGACAATCATTAAATCCATCAACTAACATTTCTATGAGTAATATGCAAGAAATAACACGCTGACATGCCATTACACGTGTAATATAATGCATACCCCATCGTATTCTAAAAATAGCAAAACATAATGAATTCAATAATTACTGTTTCGTTAAACTCAGTTTTTAAAATTTAAAATATATATAGATGTTAAATATGTACAATAAATAGCAAAATTTAACTAGATTATCTCCACTTATTTCTTATTTCCTTGGATTAAATATATTTTTTTTGTTGTCATTTTGTGGGATGATTTGATCTGCGTACTTGGGCTATGAACATGTTCCATCAAGTTTCAATGTTATCGGCGAAACAAAAAGATCATGTGCATTCTAAAAATCCTCCGTTGAAGTAGGGTTCAGAAAAAAATCGAAAAAATTTCGAAATTTTGATTTGAATAGTAGTATTTGGTTCGGTTTTAATCCGGTTATTAATTAAATGTATTTGATTCGGTTTAATTTTTTATTCATATATTAAAAAAAATTGCAATCATTTAAATCGAATCGATTTTTTTTTTTCAAAATTGATTTAAATTAAACTGTTATTACCCCTAGTTGAAGTAATTTAGAAAAAAAGAGAGTATATTTTGTTAATCCCTATACTTTAATAAATTTGATATTTTGCCTTGCACTAAAACAATTAAAAATAATAATTCCTATTACATTTTCGATTTAAATATTTAGATCTAATCATTAAAACATTAGTATATTTTGTTGAAATTCACCGGCATAACATATTGATTAGGCTGCTATTGTATGACGTAGCATATAATTGATGAAAAATAAGCATGTTAAATTAAAAAAATTTAATATTGATATTCTCTTTGCGTTTTTGGAAGAGATAAAATAAACATTGATGTTCTATTTTTGTAATAAAGCAAAAGCATATGTTATTTTCCCATAAGCTTAACTCAATTATGGTAACACAAAGGGAAAAAGTTGGAGATCATTTAGGCAACTAGTTTTACTTTTAGGTAATAATGAATGGAATATGCTAAAGTATATGTTTCAACATTTTTAGTGTTGAAACTTTAAAATCTCGAGTTTTTAAAGTTGAGTATTATTTTATGTAAATTTTGTATATGTTTTGTCTCTTTTTATTCTAGTTTAATCTTGTTTAGTTTGGGTTATGTTCAAGGCCACTTTTATAATTTGTTGTTAATTGTTGCCAATAAAATGAGGTAAAAATATCATGAAAGACATTAAACATGAAGGCCCTTGTATTAAGAGTCGAATTACATTTTGTCCATTTACTTAAAAAATGGACAAATTAGTTCATATACGTTAGATCAAAGAGCAAAAATGGTTCTTCTATTAAAACTTTCATCCATTTCTACTGTTAAAAACTGATCTTTGTACGTTAGAATGAGCTATAATGGCATGCCACGTGTAGCTGTTTGGTTATTTCGTCAATTACGCGAGATTTTAACAGTAGAATTGGATGAACTTTTTAAACAAAAAACCAGTTTGTTCTTTAATCTAGCGTAAAAAGATAAATTTATCCATTTTTTGAGTAAATGAGACAAAATGCATTCTGACTCTTAATACAAGTGCCTCCATGATGCTTGTACCAAAAATTGATGATACGAAATTTCTTTAATATGGTTTTAAGCATTTGATTGACCTATAAATTTAATATCAATTGAATATGATTGACTAGATTTTCACTTCACTTCACGTCACCTGTAAATTTAATATCATTTTTTTACAACAATAGCTAACACTAATAACATAATAAAAAGTGATAATATATCAAATAATAAACTATAATTAAATCTAATGTTTTCAAATTCTTTAAAGCAATTGGTATCCTAATTAAAGTCAAAACCTAGATGGGTTACTTTGAGGTTCAACCCATGCTTTAGCACCATTCTTGGAGCTGCACTAATGCACATGGATATGCTTTTTGTTTTTGAAAAGTTTAATGGAAAAAAATTGTTTGGTCAGATTATATATATAAAGAATTAATTATTAAATTGTGATGGTGTTTTGAGTATTAAATAAAGATTTTATGCTTTATTACAAAGGAAGAAGAATGAACCATTTTTTTATTTGTTTGTTCTGATTTAAACTTGTAAATTCGATTAGAATTTAATTTGATTAAATTGAATTTAAATTTAACTTAATTTAATTTAATCATAAAAAGTCAGTAATTCAAGTTTATTAAACACGAATTTAAATTGATCTAAATTTAAAAGTTAACTCAAGTACAGAATGACTCGAATAAGTAATTTAAAATCACTCGAAACATTACCTATATCTATAATAATTTGATTAGACAAATACGAACCTTAAATCCAGATGATCTGAAAGATGAGTTGAATCCGAAAACGAAGATGAACTTAAAATACATCCAAAACAAAAATGAATCAAAAATCTTAAAATTTAAATAAACCGGATTCGAAACTAACATAACCGAAGCTATTTATACATATAAGTGCTTGCTTGTAAAAGAAAAAATTTCTTAAAAGATTTTGTTATTTACTATTTAGGGTTCTGGGAAGGAGTTTTTTTTGGCAACAGCTAAAATTTAATGACTAGAATACCCCTTGAAAAACTTGAAATAACACCGCCATCCCTAAGGTTCCTTTTAGCTTCAAAGCAACTGTCAGTTGTCGGAAAAGCAACAGTGCCAGACTTTAAACGGTTAATTCTGGTACTGGCGGTGAAAATGAGGTGAAAGGGCAAAAAGTAATACACTACTTCAAGCATTTTCACACATTATATTCAGATTCTTCAATAATTAATTTCACTAAATTAATTATAAATAAATAAATAAAATTAATTTATTGGATTTTTAATTCAAATTTATTTCGGTATTTAGATTTTATCTATATTTATTCTAATTTAAATTTAAATACTAATTATCAATATAATCAATACTTTATAATGTTGATTTTAGTTATTCAGATACCATTAATTATATATATAATTTTTTATATTTTATTTTAGATTTTATTGTTCATGTTTAGAGTTTAAAATTGCTCATTTCAACAATGCATCTCCAAAATTCGAACATGCGTCTTCCATACACTATTAATATCATTAATTATAATTGTAATCGCTAACCTCTTAAAAGAATATTATACAAAAAATTATATAAACTTTTACCTAATTTTATGTTGTAGGTGAATAATTACATGATTATAACAAACAAAATTATTGAAAAATATTTTGTAATTCTAGCCTTAAGAGTTTTGGATAATTTTAATTTTTGATTAATTTTGATTTTTAATTACAATTACTTTAAGTTCAAATTATTATCTTTTTTCATTTTGATTTGACATTTTAAAAAAGAGATGAAATATAACTAAAGTATATCTTTTTTATCAAAGGTTGAATCGATCATCAGAAGAAAAATTAGGTCAAAAATTAGGATACATTCTAGGAAAATAAAACTTCCATCGAAGAGAAGCAAATGAAAGGTTTTCCTAAAAATTCTACATGCCAGATCATGAATTAGTAACTGCATCCAATCTCTAAAAAAAATCTTAATTGTTTCGAACGAAAATATTTACAGAATCCCATGAATAGGAGCTGAAATAATTTCAAATTATTTTTTAAAATTCGTATCTATTTTGAATCATTTTAGATTTAAATTATTTCGAAAATGTTTTATGTTAAATGTTAGAGAAATTGAGTGAAAAATTTCATTCACATAAAAAATTATATATGTTCAGCGGCAATAAATATAGAAAAGAAACCTTGGGGGTCCAAACAATTAATAAATTAAATAATAAAGAAGAACCTGAAATAAGTAATGATTAAAATAATTTGTAGGGTGTGTATAATGGGTACCAGCTGGAAGAACTGGACGTATATGAGAAATTCGTCTCCACCCCATACCCCCAATCATCTCTCTCATCACCGCAAATAGATTCCATTACCACTCTATTTCACTTCTTCAAAATTTCATTTCATTTTTCTTCTATAAATTCTCTTCTCATTTCTCTCATAAACCTCTTCCCCTTTCATACAAAAATCTCTCTCTTCTCTTCCTGTGTGTTATTTGAAGTCTTATGTGTTATGAAAATTTTCATGTTTGAGACTCATGTCTCCGGTTGTTAGTGAAATCCTCCGTTCTGGGTTTATGATAAATTCTTCACTTAGACGAAGGACTCATCTTGTTCAATCTTTCTCTGTTGTTTTTCTTTACTGGTTTTATGTTTTCTCATAAATAAATTGTCCTATTTTACCATATATACATATATATATATATATATAATAAGTAGTTATTTAGCTTACAATTTAGTCTCTTTTTTTTTTCCCCTTTTAATGGCTTCTTCTAGTGGAAACTCCATGTCCAATTCAGGATCCGAAGAGGATTTGCACAATCAAAGGAAACGGAAAAGGATGGAATCCAACCGAGAATCAGCGAGGCGGTCTAGGATGAGGAAACAAAAGCACTTGGACGAGTTAATGGCACAAGTGACTCAGTTGGTTAAAGATAATAATCAAATCTTAACCACCATCAACTTCACCACTCAACACTACATCAACATGGAAGCTGAGAACTCGGTTTTGAGAGCTCAGATGATGGAACTGAGTCGAAGACTGGAGTCACTCAATGAAATCCTCCATTATCTTAATAGTGGTACCAATAACAACAACAGCAACGATGGGTTTGAAACGAGTGAGGGATTTGAAACAACAAGTGATGAAAGCTTCACCCCCATTATCAGCAACCACAACAACAATCCTTTTGTTATTATGAACCAACCCATTATGGCATCAAGTGATATGATGATGTTTCAATACTAAATTTTATTGAAAAAAATTGGGTGAAAATGTATATTTGCAATGATTTGTTGGTGTTGAGATGTTGTTTTTATTGTCTTCTGTTTTGTGTTGGTGGTGTTTATTGAAATTTGTAGTAAAAATGTTTTGGTGGTGCCAAGCAAATGAGATGATGATGTACAAGACGACTGTAAGTGAATTTGACATCTAGTAATTAAAAATGTCAAATTATAATTTTAGTCTATTTATTATCTTGAAATTAAGACTTTAATTTTTCTGACAACAGCTAACCATGTTATCAACTTTTTTTTTTATGAATGTATAATGTATTTTACAAGTCTCTATATCAAAGAGATCGGATTAAATTAGTCTATCTACTATTAAATAAATTAATTTAATCAATAACGAAGTTAAGGGCTGACAAGAGTTTTAGTTTCCTTTGGTTAAATAGAAAATTTCCTTTTTAACACTTTCCAAAGTATAAATTATTCAAATTAAGTTCTTTTTAACTTTTTAATAAATAGAAAATTTCTATTTCCAGTCCTTCTACAAATATAAATAATGTAATTTAAGCTTTTTAACGAAACAATTTTAACCTTGACCTCTCCAATATTCATTAATTTTATCTCAGTCCTTAAATAATTTTTTTTGCTTCGCCTCTAAATTTAGTCTTTGTATTATTAAAAAGAATAAAATAGAGTCAAATTTCAATAGAGTAAACATGTCTTGTTTAAAAAATAACATAAAATTTTATTTTAATAATAGAGTTAACTCTATTCTAATTTAACTTTATTTGAATTTTTTTAATGGATTTTAAATAAAAAAATATGGTATGTATGTATGTGTGATGCATGTATGTGGTGTCCCTTACCATATATATAATTAATTTGATTTCACTTGTTTGTTGTCTTCTTCTTCCTTGAAAGGGTCATTATTTATGATGTTTTTTTGTTCTTTATGGATGCCTCTCTCTATCTCTCTATGTTTTTTGTGTGAAAAAAGTGGCAAATAATTGCTAATGCCAAAAAATAATTAAAACGGGAAAAGGGTCGTCCTTTGTTGAAGACAATTGTTGCTTGTTCAGCAAATCCATTTTATTCCAACAGGCAACATTCAAAATCTTGCCTTCATCATGATGGTATGTAGTGGTTTGAAAAATTGAATCGGAAATTAAATTGATGGTAGGTTTTTATTATATTTGTTCTTTTTAATAGAATGTTTAAAAATATTTATAATTTCTCTTTAATTTTTAAATAGGAGGATAATGTAATTTAACATATTCGAACTCATATTTTTTTATACTAATAACAATGTCGATACCTTTTTATAATCATGTTGTATTTGAATTACTTAAGAGTTCTATTAGATAAAACGGTTTTCTATTGGAGGCACTGTGGCCCCAAAAATAAAATTTATCTTTTAATTCCTTTAATAATTTCAAAATTTTAAGTTTGACCCTTTCAAAAATTGAAAGTTTTAATCTTAACTCCTTGAAAAATTGTAAAATTTTATATTAATACAATAATAAAATTATATTGTAACTCTAAAAGTTTTATAATTCAAATCCAATCCAGAGGATTTCGCCTCTATTTCTTTTAATGATTTTGTAAAACCATAATTTCAACTGCAGAAATTAAAATATTTTACCTATTTAATAAATTCTGAAAAGATTAATCTCTACAGTTTACGGACTATAAAACGAACGTACAATTACTTCAATTCCACCAAAAATACAACTTTTGATGGAGATTTTGGAACGTTGTTTCCACCTAGTGACAAATTTAAAGGGGTCTTAGCCTCCAAGAAATGGGAAAAATTGTATACAGTTCTTTAACAAATGATTAAATTATAAATTAATATATAGTTAAATTATACTTTTACCTCAAAAATGAAAAATTTTCTATTAAATTTTCTATTAAAAATTAATAAAATCATAAAATTATAAATGGACCCTTGTTTTCACATTTCTCAAAATCATAGATATTATTCATAAAAGTCTCACATACAATAAACCTACTCAATTACATTGAATGCATGGCAATCATTAGTGTTATTATTTAGTAAGATATTTATTCTCAAACTTTTTGAATTCATTACCAACCTCTTATTTTTTAAGCAAATGTTTTTTTAAAACCAATTTTTCATTCACATAAATTCTTTTATTAATTATTTTAAAATCAAATTTCTATATATTGTAGAACGTGACACTTTTAATCGTCTTGCTTTGCCACTAAACATTATCAACATCAAGATAAGATTAACTATGATATCATGGAATTAGTAAAAAATTATAAAGAAAAAAAAAATTAAATCTCCCAATTTGAGTGCCACTAATTTCTTGTTTGTTGATTCTTGTGCCACTTTATGGAAACACCCATAGTTTTTTTTTTTTTCTTGGTAAAGGTTCAATGTACAATGTTTAATTCAAAGTTTTAAAATTTTTCTTATGGCTTTAATTCAATAAAAATTATCTAAATGTTTTAGATATTTTCAAGTTGGAATAACTTAAATTAAAATTTGATGTATTTTATATTAAAACTAATACTCTAATTAACAAGGTTATATATAGAGACAAATTAGTATGACAATTTAATTTATTAGTAAAGGAATTCAATGGTGGGCAGTCAAAATCCTCACTCTCAGGCACGTTGAATCAATGTTTTTTTTTTTTAATACTCAATCGATTAATTAAATCAATTGAATCGGAATTCAATTAGTATATCAATTTAGACATAAAAATTGAAGTTATGATAAAAATCGATTGAACTGATTTTATAATTTTTAATTATTGTTAGATTAGTAATAAAACCAATTGAATCAAGAAATGGTAGTATGATCGGTTCAATTATCGATCCGATTATTAAAACATTAGGTGTTATAAGTCAATGTGATATCAATTCAATTGAGAAATGATTAATTTTTTTTCTACAAAATAATAAATATTATTAAGAAGATACCTTTATCTTTTTATATAAAGTATATAAAAACCAATTTATACACGGAATAAATCTAGAAACGACATTCACACATGATAGGATATAAACCTAAAACACCATAATCTTTGAAATCTCATATTTATCATTTTAATTGAAATCTCATATGTATTTTACATTTTTTTTATGAATATAACTTTTATATAATTTTTTCACAAAATTTTATAAATTTGGAATTTACTCCATATACTTTTTCAGATTTCAAAATTCAGATCCAACTATTAACACTATTAAAATTATTTTATTAAATTCAAATTCATTACAAAGTCATTTTTTAGTTGCATTATTGCCGAGTAAATAGTTTTTTTTTATTTTAAAATGTCACATCAATAAATTTAACAATAAAAATTTAACAGTGTTAATAATTGGATCCGAATTTTGAAATCTGAAAAGCAGGGAAATTAAATTCTTGAAAATAAAAGTACAGGGATTAAATCTTAAATTATAATTTGATTAAGGATATAAGCAAAGATTAAGCATATAAAAGCCATTTAATGGCTTAAAGGTGACCCTTTAGCACAGAGATATGGGCTGTCATGTTCCCCTTTGATTATTATAGTTTAATTGAGATGCCATCCTACTTATCATTACTTAACTTAATTGGCGGTGCTTAAGTTTTTAATATTCATTTTACACTTAATCATGTCTCCATTTCTCTGTAAGCTTTTTAACTTTTTTTTATAATAACAAATTTAGCCTGTCATATTTTCTCCTTTTGTCACTTTGGTCCCAATTCTTTTTTTTTTTATCACTTTGACCCACAACCTTTTAAATTTAGTTAAGTTGTTGTTTTGGATTGAAAAGCTATTTGAACTGTTAAAATTTTTATGGTGCTGATCTGGTAACTCACGTGACAGTCCATGCAGGGGCGAAGCCAGAGGGGGGCTGGCATGGGCCCTAGCCCCCCTAAAATGTAAAATTATTATTTAGACCCTTAAAATTTTTTAAAAATTTTAAATTAGTAAAGGTAAAATTGCACTTTGGCCCCCCCTAAAATTATAAAAATTTGATTTAATCCTTTACAAATTATAAAGATATAAACTATAAAAAATTAAAATTTCATCCGGCCCCCCTAAAAAATTGTTCTGGCTTCGCCCCTGAGTCCATGTGTACTTTATTACTAGTAGGGATAATTTTTTTAGAAAAAATTATGAACTTTTTTTGTTTCTTTTAGAAATACGTGTGAATTGTCATGTAGATTGTCAAGTCAATGTCGAAGAAATTTTAAGAGTCTAGTCAATTTTTTCATAAAAAAACATCAATTTTGAATCTACTAAAACCATAATTTGACCAAAATATTAACTAATTTGAATCTTGATTAATTCGAACCCACATTAACCAAAACCCCAAATAAACTTAGTAAAAACACCATGAAGGCCCTTATATTAGGAATCAGATTGCATTTTGCCCCATCTATTAAAAAAATAGGCAAATTAGTCCCTGTACATTAGATCTAATAAAAAAAAGGATCATTTTGTTAAAAATTTCATCCATTTATCCCTATATGTCAGCATGAGGGGCACATGGCACACCATGTGTAATTATCTAGTTATTTCGTCAACCATGCGAGCTTTAACAATAGAAATAGATGAAATTTTTAATAGAAAGAATCAATTTGCTCTTTTGTCTAACACACATTGATTAATTTATCCATTTTTTTAGTAAAAAGAGAAAATTGTAATCTAACTTTTACTACAGGGACCTCCATAATATTTTTACCGAACAAACCCCATTGGAATCCCTTTCAAATTGCTTTGTTGTGCATGATTGCAGTTGCATGCTTAGTTTAATAACCAAAGAAATGATGAAAGCATGAAGCTTTAATAAAAAAAAGGGGATCCATTTGAAGAAAATAGTGTCATTTTCCTTTTGCTTAATGGAAGAGACCAATAGTTTTAAATAGCTTTCATGTGTTTATTTGAATTATATATTTGTCATAACGCAAGCAAAGACATAACCACTTTATATTTATTTTACTTTTTTCTATGGTGGAAAGTCTTTCCATATTAGAAGAAGAAGACATCTTTGTTGGAATCACTAAATTTTTCCCACCATGATTCATTTACCTTAATTTAGGTTTATCGCTTCAAATTAATTTTAGTTCGAGTTAATCTAAATTAAGAAAATTCAAGTTTTAAAATTTTTGAATCAATTTTCGTCTTTCTTATAATTGAGGGTAAAGTGGAGTTACTAAGGATTAAACCCAAACTCTCATATCATGCAACACGATATTCTTATCACAGACTTGCATTGTTGATTAAGGTAAAGACTTTAGGTTCTTGAGCACCACCATGTGTAAATGCGATGTCTGTGTCTCTTAAGTCCATCTTGTGCGTATATCATGTATGGATTTTGTCTAGATTCTTTTCGGTTCTTTGTCTGTTATGATTTAATTCTATGTTATAGTTACTCGAACATGTATATTTATACTTATATTGTACTTGTGAATGTATTCTATTTGTAGTACCAACACTTAAAAAAACTCATTCTTCATCCATTATGCTTTGTAATGGTTTAATTTTACATTATAATTACTCTAACATGTATTTGTAATTATATCGTACTTATGAATATATTTTATTTGTAATAATAATACTTTTTTGTAGTTGTTCGAGCGTGTACTCTATTTGTGATAGTAACAGGTTTTTTTAAAAAAAAATCGAATCATTTCAATTAAGTTGATTTTAAGGATTAAATTAGAAAAAAATATTAAATTCAAAGACTTTATGGGGGCTTTCGGTAGAATGGAAAATAGCAAGAAAGGCACACAAAGACAAAATATGATGTAAGATTAAAATGACATCCCCACCTAAAACATTAAATAAATCCAAATAATTGTGTTAAAAACAATTAAAATTCATCCAAAAGTTTTGTAGATAAATTATATAAATAATCATTCAATTATTAGTATTTTTTGTTATCATGTAATTATTTAATTTTTTTATCGTGAATAATTAAAATAATTTGACAATTTCTAAAATTGGTATGATAGCAACATTAACTTTTAATATTTATACATCGTATCAATTTAGTGTTAGATTCTAAAAAAATTAACTCTTATCATTTACAAATGGCGTAATTTAACCTCTTTTGTAATTTTGTTTTTTTTTTTTTTTACATTGAAAGGTTAATTTTAAAAGAATGAGAAGATAAAAATTATTATCTTGAATTTTTTAGTGTTTCCAATTTTGTTATATTTTCGATCAAATTTAGTTGATAAATTTGTTTTTTTTAGTTGGTGAAAGGGTAACAAAAAAAAAAAAAATCAAATTACACAATGAGTAAATGTTGAAGGTTAAAGTTGTTATTTTACCAATTTTAAAAGCTGTCATGTCATCTTTCCGTTAGTTGGTGACCAAATAAGACAAAATCGAATAGTTGGATGACCGTTTTGTAACTTTTCACAATTGAGTAACAAAAAAAGAAACTTATAAATAGTTGGGTGGTTTACCCTTTTTTTAATGGAACATGGAACTAAAGCTTATACATGTTTGTCATAGACTCTACCATAAAAGGAAAGGCCTCATATTATTAGAGGAGAACAATAGCTCGATTCGGTTTAAAAAAATCGAAAAACCGACTTAACCGAACCAACATTGGACTATTCCCACACCATGGAGCCATTAGATTGCAAGCAAATAGACGAAACAAAACGATTCGGACATTAAAAATAGCAACACCGAAAGCAAAATCGTCAATAACGCTAACGTTAATCAGAAAAGGATCATTGTTATAAGAAAGGGTAATCAGGATAACATTAATAATAACTAAAACCGGAACAGCTTTAGCACGACTGTCATCGGAAAAATGAGAATGATGTTCAACTTAAAACATTCATATCTGCATGAAAAGTTTTCCATTCGAAATAAACGCTGCATAATGCAAATTTAGAACAGTTTCTACCGTATGTTTTCGATTATTAATCATATGGAATTTGGATATACGCAGCATCACATACAAAAGGAATGTCAGCGTACATACCGGCAAGTGCACATCTTATGCACTCCAAAATGGTGAAGAGGTAAGCAAATGCCACGGCTGTCCAAAAATGCATCCCGAACTTACCCCAATATATTGCGAGTGGCATCCACCGGCTCACGGTCCCTATTACCTGCAAGGCAATTTCCAATAACATGCCCATCACGACATGAAATCGGAAAAAATGGGGCCATTCTTTTCTTCTCACTATCCCTAGATATGCAACAAAGAAATATGCCATTAAGAACCAGCTCGGTAAACTTCCAATGGCTCCGAGAAACGGATAGGTCAAAAACTCAAAGTCTTCTAAAAATGGGTGTAAATGATATGCTGTTTCTGCATACATCCACGTCTCGTGAAGAGGCATTAAATAAGGAAGGCACGCTAAAGTCCTCCACCACCATTTGGGTTTCTTAGTCATCGGTGGAAAACGAAAACTGTACGGGACATCCTTTGAAGCTCGAGGCACCAAATTAGATCCACGACGCCTAGGTAATGACGGTAAAGCTTGTGATAGACCACCTAGATCCCCACTCAACAACGGAGATGATGCAGCAGAAAGGCGCAAGAAAGACACATCTACGAGATTGGACAGTTAGTACAAAAGAAAAAATAAGAAAAATTGTTCGGAATTGAGGCATTCATCAATGCAAGACCACAGAATGGAAAAACCAAAAAAAGTGTAAGCCATTGCATATACCTCCAGATTCACTGCTGCTTCGAAATAGAGCTGTGGTAGCCAAATGATGAGAGCATGCAAAACTAGAGCTACACAGCACAGGCTTATGAAGCCTTGAACTCACCGAAACAGACCTCGACGGAAAGGTAAAGCCATTCAGAATCATGGCAACACTACCTGTTGAAGAGACAATGTTCGAGATTTTTTATTGGATAGGTAGAGCAAAAACGGGGAAAATGTTAAAACAGAACAAGATCAACTATCAAATCCCACTCATTCAAATGATCTAAAACATAAAGTCGTGAAAACACACCACACTATACCATATCTAAAATTTCGTATCGGAGGATGTATCTTTGTACTAATCGAGGAATATCGACCCCAAATCGTTACTTGCACATGAAATTTTTTTAGTAAAGGTTACCGAAAAAAATCCTCTGCAAGAATCACAGTAAATTCCTAGTACCAATACAAGCATTAGTGTTTCTGGTTCAACATTGTTCACATTTTTTATCATTGGTTCTTAAACATATGAGGAACATGCTTACTCAAACATAACACTAATTTAAAACATATTACAAAACAAATCAAAAGAAAAAACATAACACTAATTTATAACCCAATCCCAGCAACAAATTAAATATAATACTAAAAAAAAAAAGAGAGAAATCTTTTACATAATTAAGCAATTGAAATGAATGTTTTACACTTAAAAGCTTTCAACCCAACAATTAAAAGAAAAATCCAAATAAAATCCTCAAATTTAAAACCTAATAACCATCTTTTGAACCCAATGCTAAGCTCATTTGATAAAGAAACAAAAACCCAAAAAAAAAAATCAATGAAAAATTTTGCTTAACTGGGTAGAATTATAGGAAAAGAAGTTACCTTGAATTGAAAAAAGCAACGAAGCAAAGCTGCTTGAAATGCTACAGCTAAATGGGTAGTGTTTTATGACTGCCTGCTATGGATTTTCGTCATCGTAAATTCTATCTCGTCTTTCCTGGGAAAGAAGGGGCCAACTTTTTTAGCTTTACTTGTGGCTAGGGATGGGAAAAAACATGGGCATGGGTTTTGACCCGATCCGACCCGATAGGGTCCAGGTTTCAGGTCCAATTGGGTCTAGTTTTTCAAATAATCAGATCGGGTTTTGGGGAAATCCATCTCGCTCGTCTCAATATTATTATCAAAATATCTCTTTATATATAATATTAATTTAAATATATATGATAATAAATTTTATATAAACATTTGTTTTAGTATAATTATACTTAGAAAAAAATTAATAATATTATTAAAAGATAATTAAAAATAAAAAATATTATTATATTTTGATCAAAATATTTAAAATATTTAATATTTATAGCATATAGCATCAGGACGATTGGAGTCAAAGTGAATTTGGAATAAGTAAATTGATATTTAATTTCGAGTCGGGTTTGGTTGTGTTAGGGGTCTATTGAAGCGGGCAAAAAACTACCCCTACCTTGTTGCCATCTCTATTTACGGGTCACAGAATCTGATGTGAAAATTAATAAAAAAAAGGATGTCAAAATTTTCTGTTAGTCCTTGTACCATGCTTAAATTGTGAATTTAGTCTTTATAATCTAATCTAATCACTTTTAGTCCATGCATTTTTCGAATTTTTAATTTTGATACAAGCGGTAGCAGTAAACTCCGTTAGGTCAAATTCTACAGTTAGTCTCGTACTATGCATAAGTTGTAGATTTAGTCCCCATTCTTCAATTTTATCACTTTTAGTCATTATACTTTTTGAATAATCCTGGTTTAAAAGATAGTTGTTAAATTCATTAACTAAAATAACAAAAAAAAAATTTGTGTGAATATTATGTGAAAATAGTAAGATGAAATGGCACTACATGTATGATAATATATTCGCTGCATAATTTTGAAAATAGCAGAAGTTAATAGTTTCTGCTTGGGTCAAAACTAAAATTTCAAAATATACAATAATTAAAAACGATCAAACTAGAATATAAAGACTAAATCCTTAAGTTATGTGTAGTACAGGGACTAAAACTAGAATTTGACCAAATAAAAAATGTAAGGCTTTTGGAACGAAGTTGTGGCGTGGGATTCGGATTTTAAATTGGTCTCAAATTTTCTAAACGTAATTTTTTTAAAAAAAAATTGTTTAATACTTAACAAATAAAAAATAAAAAAAAAGAAGTTTAAATAATTTCATCATTTAATAAAATGTATTCGGTCAGTAAAATATTACAGACAAAACCCAAAACGAGTCATATGATGACACATGACATTCATTTATCTTGTGTTGCCAAGTTAGTCTGTAGATTAAATTGTGCTAAGGTAGAGAGTCCAGTAAGAATTTCATCTTTCGATGTTAAGGGTTCTTGGAATGGGAGGGTCGGAGGTGAAAGAGTGAATAATAGATCAGTAGAAATTATTGATTCTTAAGAGTGCACTCATTGAATTGGGATCACTTTTTTTTTTTTAAAAAAAAAAAGCTTGTTTCTTGATTTTTAAATAATTCAGAGAGTACGAGTAACAAGGGTAAACAAATTCTTGGAGTCCTGCGAAGTAATGTCACTTGATTTGAGCCATTAGAGAATCCAGCTGGAGACGGAGGGGGTATTAAGGGAATCTGGATGGAAAGATAAGGGAGAACCAAACTAGATGACTAGTGCAAAATGACATAGATCCGAACTATGTTAACAAACTTGATGTATTGCATTATTATCTTGTTCTATTTCATAATATAACAAACACGATAAAAGCAAATCAAATTATTTTCACATAAATTAAAAAATAAACATGTATTGCATTTCAACAAATATATTAAATTAACAAATTATTATTTCAAAAAAAAAAAATTGTATAATTATTCTTCAATAATCTCATATTCTTTGTTCTTTCTACTATAGTCTAAAGAAATAATAAATAACTTAGAAAATTAGAGACACAATGAAGACTTATTTATCCATTTAAATTATAATCCAATGAAAAAAAAAATGTACATAAAAACATGTACAACACATTCCATGTGTATAATATTATATTCCTTTTGCTAACCAACCAAAATCCCAACTTGTTTTTTTATGAAGTAATTGCATATATTAAAATTTCTTAAAATAAATACTATTGATATGAAATTGATTTTGTCGAAGAAGTTTGTGCAGTGTCATTCATTAGGAACTCGCAGACCCTTTAACGGGTTGTATTATCTCTAATGGGGGCTTTGTTTATTGTCTCTGTTGAGAGTTAGAATGCCTGGAAATGCGCTATAGTCAAACCATGTTGCTGCTCTATGAACCCGTCATTGACGCACCTTTAGGCAAAATCTTTACTGAAAATAATATCAAACATATTGAGAGATTCATCAATTTTAGACATACAACATTTTACAAATTTTTCTCGAAAGAATGTAGATAATTTTAATTGCAACAAGTTTAAGGCATCATATAATATTTAATTTTGATTTTATTGTTAAGAGAGAATAACATTTTACTTGCATTTTAAGAAACAAAACTTATTTTTTTAGTCATAAAAACATAAAAAGGGAAGATTTTAGGTTCACTTTCTTTTTTTACTTTAAAAGGCAAGAATGATGACAATAAAAATTAGTTGCACTTTATTTTTGGGATGACCTTATTAGATATCTTTTACATATATCGGATTTTGATTAAATTTAAAGTCGACTCAAGTTGAATCTTTAAATGAGAAAAAAAAAATTCTATTAATTTTTTCATTCATGAGATTAAAACTCGAATGTACTAATCACGTAAACATGGAAACATCACAAATTATTATACATTTAAAATATTAAAATTCAAAAAAAATTATAAAAATGAATAATATATTTTAATAATATTAATGATGTTTATTTTATATTTTATTAAAAAGGGTAAATTATTGTTATGTTACACAATGCATATAATTTTTCCCTTTGACCAAATAATATATACATAATTTTCACCTTTTAAAAATTGGGAATTAGACAGAATCCCATGATTCATGTGTTCTTGAATTGCCCATAAATATTCAATCACCAACCCAAAAAATAATATTAAAAAATATAAAGAAAGATCAGCTAATTCCACTAAACGTCCCTAGATTATTGCAGATATTCTAAATTGGACAATGAACTTTAAAATACTCTAATTAAGTCCATATCAATCAAATTCTTCCGAATAACAATTGTAATAACAACTTGAATCTCACACATTAAAAGAAAATACAACATCAATAAAATCGAAGAGGACTCTTTCTTTTTATTTTAACCTCTCAAATCAAAGTATTTACGATTTGATGGTAAAAGTACAATGGAGGCATTTATACTATGAGTCGAATTGCATTTTGCTCCCTCTACTAAAAATAGGCAAATTAGTCCATGTACATTAGATTAAATAGCAAAATGGTTATTCAGAATGAGGTTACATATTTCAACAGTAAAAATGAATAAAATTTTTAACAAAAAAAAATCAGTGTGGCAAACTGCAACCTGACTCCTCTTTTGATCCATATATTTTAAATATGCTCCACGTCTAACATTTAATGTCTAAGCTGAAAGAAGCTATTTGATATTCAAAACATAGGTTTTGAAGTTTAGAGATTAAATTAAAATGTAGAGCATAATGGAGGATGTAATTGCAATTAATCCAGAAAAAAATATATAAAACAAAGACTTTTAAAAAAAAAATATTGAAGAAAAAGAGAGTTCGTTAGGCAAATGCCGGTAAGCGTACAGAAGCATACGCGTGGTAATAACGTGTGTGTTTGTCACTCTCACCAACTGCAAAGTACAGCTAACCTTTTTAGTCTCTCTCTCACTTTTTTTTTATTTTTATTTTATTGCTTGTTTTTTAGTTTATTAATTATTTTAAAACAACCATATCCGATAGCTTTAGATGTTTCCTACCCATTTTTTTTTAAAAAAATAATCCTAAAATTGGTCTACTTTTTACTTTTAATCCCTGTACTCTTTATAAAATTTTGAATTAATCCCTCTATTTTCTTTTGGATTTTACAGAACTTCAGCTAAATTAAATTATGCCATAGTTTTGAAATATAAAAGCTACTCACATGGCCAATACTACACGTTTTGGAAGGTTAAATAAGCAAATAAAAATATTGGATATGGAGCTTAAAGGTTTTTTATTTTGAATCCGGGTTGTAAGGTATTTCGACATTGATTTAGGAAATAAAGTGAAAATCGATATTTTTTTATTTATTTATCGACTTTCATCATGTGAGTAATTTCTTTTAAAATAAATTGAAAAATCATATAATAGAATTGAATGGAGGTTCTTTGATAAGTTGTCCATAAGTCGGGTGACCTATCCGGCACAATCTGTCTGATTTAACTTGGGTTGGAGTTGGATAAAGAGTTTTGTCCATGAACAGCCACAAATTTAAATATATACAAATACTAATATGTACATCAACAGCGCACTTTTTTTTATTATTTCATAAGCAGTTTTAAAAAATTGTCATATGTTTCTTTTAAAAAATATATATATTTAATATTTTACTATACCCCTACATAACACTTGTTAACCGCTAACCCTACTACCAAATATGATGCCATATAAAAAACATACATTTTTTAAAAAGCGGGTCTCGACTAGACTCAACCCATGTATCAAATAAACTTCAATTATTAAATAAAAAAAGAGTAACATTTCGAAATTAAAAATAAAAGGATTAAATTCTAAACATGCAAAAAGTATAAACACTAAGAGCAGAATTAAACCCCTAAAAAAAGGTCGCCATTTTTATGCGTTAAAAGAAGGTTTAAGGGCGGGTAATAGGTCTACCAACTGGTAGTTAGCATTTGAACTCTCTTAACTTAAGCAATGAAAAAAAAAAAAACAACACCCACCCTTTTGTTTTTGGTCCTCCATTTTTGCTTAAAACCAACACCCAAAAAAAGAAAATAATAAAAGACCCATCTTTATTGCCTCTTGTGCTTTTTGGTCCCTATTTTTTTTTTTTTTTGTTTATACACGTGAGATATTCTTTGTAAGAAGATTTGACAAATTAAGCAACTATTGTTGTTTGGTTTCTCAAATATTCTTCATCATCATCGTTTCTTAAAATTAAAATATTACAGTTGTTGTCATCAATTATTATTATTATTTGTTTATTTATTTATTTTGGGTATAGAATTATTTTAATAATAAATTAATAATATTTTCTTTTGGGTTGGTGTCAATGTTCCAATGATAAGGAAGAAGGGAGAGAGCTGGTTTACGTTTATGATTATATTTCTTGGGATTGTTTTTTTTTTTTTTTTTGTTTGTCTCCTTGTTTTCAAGCTTCTTCCTTTTTTCCAGGTATTTTCACTTTTAATCCTTCTTTGTTCTGAATCTTTAGTTTTTAAGAAGCTTTAACGATTGATTTTAATGAAAAAAAGATGATAACTTTGAAAGCTTTTTAAACTTTTTACGGTTCATTTGGTTGTTCTGGCTATTTGAGTAACAGTGGGTACTTAGTGATGATGATTGATGAAGGATGAAACTGAAAAGAAGTTTAAAAAAAAAAAGAGCAAAAAAGTTGTAAACTTTGTACTTTTTTTTCTTCTTTTTTCCCCTTATAGAATCTGGGTTTTCAATTATGGTTCTTCTGGGTATTTGAGTAACAGTGGGTACTTAGTGATGATGGTGATGAGGGATGAAATTGAAAAAAAAAAAAAGAGCAAAAAAGTTGTAAACTTTGTACTATTTTTCCCTTTTAAAATCTGGGTTTTCACTGCTCTTTAATTATGTGTTTTCCTTTCTGTTTTCCATGATTATCTGCTTGTTTTTATCTGAATTTTAGGCTTTGCTTATGCTTCTTTTTGCTTGTTTCTCTGTTTTATTGATTTTGTTTCGGCATTATTTGGTTCATGTTCGGATTTTGTGTTTATCGATAGAATTAGAGAACTTTGAAATAGCTTTGATATATATATATATATATATATATTATTATGCAGCAATCATTTTGATTTGTGGGGGAAACTGGTGATGCTTTAATGGCTACTTATTATCCAAGTTTTACCAATCGGAGAGATGATTTATCGATCGAGGACGAAAAACCAGTACCTTACCGAGCTTCTTCAATGGGGGAATTCACAGAGATCTTGTCTGGTACTTCATTGATTCCGCCTTGTAGTGACTCGTTACAATCGGTGAACGGGCGGTTAAACATTACAACGAGCGCGGTGAATTGTCAATCTCAGGGACTATCTCTTAGTCTTGGATCGGAGATACCACCAGATGTTTCTTTGCCTTCGTTGCCGTGTCAATACCAGGCTTATTCTGATATATATCAGTTTCAACCGGGTTTTACGAGTACTATTTCGAACTCGAAATATCTCAAGGTGGTTCAAGAGTTGCTTAACGAAGTGATTAATGTACAACAAGCTTTGAGACAACCCGATTTCGATAAAAACGTGAGCTCTCAACTGAAATCATCCGAGTCTAACGAGTTGGTTAATAACCTTTCCAAGATATCACCTACGGAACGACAAGAATTGCAGAACAAGAAGACAAGGCTCTTGTCCATGCTCGATGAGGTGAGCCTTTAATAGTGTTTTCGATGTTAATTGAACTTTGCTTGTCTCGCAAGATTGTTAATGATTGTGTTTTTGTTATATAGGTTGATAGACGATACAGGCAATATTACCATCAGATGAAAATCTTGGTGTCGTCCTTCGACTCGGTAGCTGGTTGTGGGGCGGCTAAACCGTACACTTCACTTGCCCTGCAAACAATTTCCCGACATTTCCGTTGTTTACGTGATGCAATCAGCAACCAAATTCAATTGACACAAAGAAGTCTCGGAGAGCACGATAATTCATCGAACAATCAAGGATCGGTAATACCGCGTCTACGTTATGTCGATCATCAGCTTAGACAACAACGAGCTCTTCAACAATTCGGTGTGATGCGAAACGCTTGGAGGCCTCAACGAGGACTTCCTGAAAACTCTGTTTCTGTCCTGCGCGCTTGGCTTTTCGAGCATTTTCTCCATCCGTACGTGCTCGGATCATTATTTTCATGTTAATACTGAGACTTTCTGTTTTGTTAACCCTTTCCGAGTTCGGTTTTTTGGCCAGGTATCCAAAGGATTCGGAGAAAATAATGCTTGCAAAACAGACAGGTCTGACCCGAAACCAGGTATGGAGACGAAAAATGCAATTATCTGACCCGTAAATCATTAGTAGCTAACAGTTTTTGTGGGTCAGGTTGCAAACTGGTTCATTAATGCTCGGGTGCGTCTTTGGAAACCAATGATCGAAGAGATGTACAAAGAAGAGTTTGGTGAAATGGACTCGAACTTCAAATCTTCTTTGGAAAATGCAGCCAAAGCAACTGGTGAGAATTCTTCAGCATCCGAGGATAGAGGCGAAGAATTGCACGAGAATATTACATCCAAAGTTGCTTGTGCTGATAATATCCAAACAGGACAAGTTCAATACCCGAAACCGGATCATATCCCCGATGTAGAACCGAACAGGCCAACCGCAAGATCAATGTACCAAAACATTGCTAACCCTTATCCCAACACTGTAATCCCATCCAACCAACATGGTCACGGTACCCTTATGACCGGTGATACCATGTATGACTTAACGGAATTGAACGGTTTTGCGGTTGGCAATCAAGTTTCACTTGCACTCGGTTTACGGAATCATGAAAACAAAGTATTTACCATGTCCGGATCAACTAACCACAAGGTGGATTCGTCGGTAGGATCGGAGACGGTGGATTTCCATTTCATGGAACCAGGAAATCAACAAGACAGGTTTGGAAATCCTCATATATTGCATGATTTTGTAGTCTGATGAAGAACTTTCGCCTCGAGCGAGCTTTCCGGGTGGGGGACACACGATACGATGACAAACCGAAGCATTGTCATGCGTTTCATTTTCGATCGAAGCATTGTCATGATAGAATATAGATATGGGTATATGATATACTCATCTGTAACATACAAATATATTGTTGTAGCAGGTATATATATACATATATTGTAAAGATATGGTAAGAAAAAAAATTGATATATATATAGCTTCTGTATGAATAAAGATTCTTTGTATAAGTGTATTCTCATTTGTGATATTGATGTATGCTATTTTTGGAAATACATATGATTAGAAGTAAACTGAATTTTGGAAAATCGATAAATTTAGCATTTAATGTCTACATCTTTTGTCATTTTAGTCTTTAACCCTTTTTAAAAAAGTAAGTTTAACTATAAAAAAGAGTCGAGTTGTTTTTTTTAATAGAAATATTGTCTAGAATATTAAGTTTTCTAAAATGGCAGTTTGTATGGTAATTTACGTGTACTTCATACTAATTTTTTGAATTTTTATGAACTATTTATATTTATATTTTATTTTTTTGAATATTTTTATAAAATTTAAATTATTTATTGATGTGGCATATAAGACAAATAATGTTATATTAGCATAAAGTACACATAAACTACCACATGGGCTGTCACGCTAATATCGTTAAAAAATTAATATTTTAGTCAGCATTTCTATTAAAAAGAATTGACTTTATTTTGAAAGGTTGAGGTCAAATTTAGTTAAAAGAATAATGGTCAAATTAGCAAAAAAATATAAACATTGAGGGCTAAATTTAATATTATGCCAAAATTAATTTGTACAAAGCTTCGACACAAATTAATGAATGCTTCAACTCGTGTAATCATGTCAGGTTTTATTTGTCCTTATCTATATTGGTGTGCAAAAGAATTATAAGCAAAAAAATGTCAAAAATACAATAAAGTCAAAATGATTGTCCGCGTTTTATATTGACAGAAACAGTCTACTAAACACTAGGTAGAATATAACAAAAATATCATCTAAAGCACGTGTTTAGAGAGGATAACCGAAATACAAATATGCTCACTAAGTTGGGGAGTAGTTTTATAAACCCCTTTAATGGAGATCCTTTATTTTTTATTTCTTTGTATATTTGTTGTCACTAGCTATCGGACTATTTACTATTCATTATGCGTGTTGCAGGGGTGGAGTCAGAAAATTTTTTTTAGGGGAGGTTGAAATTTAATTGTAATTTTTACGATAGTAAAAATACAATTTCATCATTTTAATAGCATATATCTTTATAATTTTTAAAGGATTAAATTAAATTTTAATCATTTTTAAAGAGAGTCAAAGTGTAATTTTACTTTTACTAATTTAAAATTTTAAAAATTTTAAAAGAAGTAAACGAAAAATTTTTCATTTTAAAAGTGTAGGTGACTGCAAGTAAACCCCTTTTAATAACCACAATTTCACTAAAAAATGTCTACTTCCCTTTCTTCCAACCATTTATTGAATCATCACATTTAAAACTAATTTTATCTTTCGTTAAAAATACTATGATATCTCTATATTAAGAGTTAAATTGTATTTTTTTTTACTAAAAAGATAAATAAATTAGGCTTTGTACGTTGTTAGAGATATATAGCATGCCACGTGTACCTTAATATACAAGACCAATTTTTTTTTAAAAAAAAAAAACTAATATACTCATTGATCTAATATACTTTAACTAATTTATTTAATTTTTTAATAAAAGGACAAAATGTAATTTAATTTAAAAAAATAGGTATCTCGTACTATTTTCACCTTCGTCTCCCTTGTCTCTGACAGCAAAAGAATCCCATTTATACATACATATATATGTATATATATATTTTCCTGCAAGTCCTTGAAAGATTGCGTGATTTTCACTGTCATTTCAACATCCCAATGCATGACTTACAACAGCCAAAAAAAAGCTGAAAATTTGATGCCTTATGGTGGTTGTTTTATAATCAGGGATGAAGTTTGGGGGACCATTCTTTTCCCCATTGTCATCTTCTTCACTTCTTCTCAGCCAATAACATACATACATACATATTTCTCATTTCAGTTCTGTCACATGGGGTAGTCGACTCAGTGAGTCATTGTCATCTGATACTGTAATAAAAGTGTTCATCATTTTTCCTTTTTTCCTCACAGGCTAGTGTTCTTGATTTTCTCTTAACAATGGTGTCCCGGGATTCGACTCCGAATCGAACTAGTCGTATGTTACACCATTTTGATGCTTATAACACTGAGATTAGCCACACAAGACACCTGATGGACCTTCTCGGAGCACCTAACGACTCGTACCGTCACCACAGAACTCAAACTCTCTCGTTATCACTCGGCTCTTGCATGCTCGGTTCATCGTTTCCTGGGGCAGAAGATACAAGTGATGACTACCCTTTCATAGGCCACCCAACTACGTATGTTATAGGGAACTCGAGGTACCTAATACCAGCTCAATCCCTCTTAAACGAACTCGTCAATGTCGGATTCAAAAATATCGACGAAACACCAAAGCTTTCCTCCTAATTATTCAGAAGCAAGATAGTACCATCGCCCGATAAACACGAACTTCACATCACTTACGAAGCTAATTGGATTACTTGAGGAGGTCACAACTAAACCAATTACCAACTTACCATGATTTTCTTTTTATTCAAACACGATTCTAACATCGATTATCGGTTCATTTACAGGTCGAAACCCAATACGAGAAATATAACAACCAAATGGAACAAGTGGTTTCGTTATTCGAATCGATTGTTGGTGTAGGAGCAGCAAGGTGTTACACTGCTTTAACATTGCAAGCCATGTGTAGACATTTTGGCAAGCTTAGAGATACCATCTTGACTCGAATAAATCGCATTAGAACGAAGGTTCGGCACGATTTGCCGAGAATAAACCGAGGGTTGTCGCGGATGAGCTTGTTTGATAGAGGTTTTAGGCATAGTAACACATTGTGTTTTCAAAGACAAGTATGGAGACCTGTTAGAGGATTGCCTCAAACCTCTGTTGCAATACTTCGGTCTTGGCTATTCCAGCACTTCCTTCACCCGTAAGTGGATTTTTGTTTACTCAATCAATTCATTTTTCCATCCCCATTTTGATCCGAATTCGAAAACTCGATTAGATTAAGTTTAAGCTAAGCTTGATATAACTCGATTTTGCTGTGAAGGATTAAATTATTACTTTGGTCTTTCTAGTATGCTCAAATTTGAGATTTAATTTTATAGTTTAGTTTCGGGCAAAATACTATGGAAGCTTTTATACTAAGAGCCATATTTTATTTTATCTCATTTATTCAAAAAAGGCAAATTAGTCGCAAATTAATCATTTTTATTAAAAATTTCATCCATTTCTACTATTAAAAGATGACGTATAATGACCAATTTTTAACAGTAAAAAGATGAAATTTTTAACATAAAGATCACTTTACTCATTAATCTAATATATAGGGACTGATTTGTCCATTTTTTAGTAGAAGAATCAAAATGCAATTCGACTCCTAGTACAAAGACCTCCATAATACTTTTATTTTTAATTTTGACATAAATTTCTCTTTCTATTTTGATAACACTATTAGTTAGCCTGACTATTAAAACACCGAGCTAGATTTTTCTTAAAACTATCCCTTTCAACTTAATAAAAAATAAAAAATTCATGATAGTATTGTAAATTGAAAAAAGTCATTGCTACCTATCTGAATCGACTTAATATCAAATTTAAGCATAATAGACGACAGTCATAAAATTCAAGGGGGTAGGAAGTCATCTGCAAAGATAAAGTCAGGGAGACAGGGGCCTTGACCCCTGTCAAATGGAAAAAAATAATTAATAGTCCCCCTTAAGTATTGGATTTTCATTCTAAGTTTTTTAGTCATTCAAATAAATAAAAAAATTGCAATTTTAGCCCCTTCTAAAAATTAAAAATATAATTTATTCTTTTTTAGAATAAAATTTTTATCGTTGGCCCCTCAAAATTTTAAAGCAAGGTAGTTAATACCAGACTAATGGTTGTACCGTTTTTCTACTAGAACTGATATATATAGATATCAAGCCTCAAACTCCAAAACAACCTGCAAATACCCTAAACCTCAAATAACTTGATTAAGATTAATCATTACCTAAGCCAAATTTGTTGTTTGGTGTTTTAACAGGTATCCAACAGACTCTGAGAAGCTAATGTTGTCATCACAAACAGGGTTGACCAGGAACCAAGTATTAATTCTTTTATAATCTTATTTAAACTTTACCCACAAATTCATCAATTTGTTTAAGCTTCAATTGATGTTGTTGTTAATTTCAGGTATCGAATTGGTTTATAAATGCTCGAGTTCGGCTATGGAAACCAATGATTTAAGAAACATACAAAGAGGAGTTTGGAGATTCTCCACAACACGTCTCTCATGATCTTATTGAGGGTTGATTCAAGCAGTGGGAAAAAAATTCTGTTCTTTCTCATTATATGATTTGAGACATTCTGTTGAGGAATCGACTCTTTCGAGAGAAGTTTTTGAAATATCGTCTGTCGGGTATTTAGCCAATCCCTAAACAATTGAAAGTATTATCCCTTGATGGGGGGTTTTGTCTCCTGTACCGTGCTGAGAGTCAATGTTCCATGAGCAACTGTCTAGTGGGTCTTATTCTACATTTTAAAAAGAATTAAGTTTGACCATCAACCTTTAAAGAAATCGGATTGTTGTTTTTTTTTTAAAACAGAAATATTGACTAAAATGTTAATTTTTTAAACATTGCAACCTACATGACAATCCAAGTATACTTCATGCTTTTTTTTTTTAATGTTTTAAAATTTTAATACTTTTATAAATTTTAAATTATTTGTTGACTATGATATATAAGACTAATAATGCCATGTTAATATGAAGTACACGTGGACTGTTATGAGAATTGCCACACCGCCACTAAAAGATTAATGTTTTAGTCAAAATTTTCGTTAAAAGAAAAAACAAATTAACTCCTTTTGAGAGGTTAATAGTCAAATTTAGCTAAAAAGGGAATAATGATCAAGTTGATAAAAATGTAAAAGTTAAGGGCTAAATTTATTATTATGCCTAAAAAAATTACAAAAGTAGAATAAATGGGCTTGTTGAAGGGCCATGTTGGGCTTTTAGGCCTAGTATTTAAATGCAAACTATTATTTGAATGGGCATTCGTTAAACTCAAAATTCTCGGAGGGATAAATCCTTATACTCTCTACTCAGTTAAGTGATAATGCTACTCGCACGACTGCCTTCCACCGCTGTTTCCCTCGCAACCGCCGCTCTATACCGGCGTTACACTTCTTACTTGTTCTCCTCTCAGCGACGCCTTCAATCCTTCAATTCCATCTCCTTTTACCCTACACTTAGCTTCCTTTCCTTTTGCTCGACCTCCGAAATATCACCGGAATTTACCGACTTAATCGCCGATCAGTCCTCCAAACGCGTAAAATTCCACTCCTTTTCACTTTTTATTTTAATATTGCTTTTCAAATTTATTTGGATTAATGTTTAATTCAGTTTTGGTTTCTTATAGGGACCTCTCAAACCTGGACTGTATCTCGTCGGAACACCTATTGGAAACCTTGAAGATATAACTTTACGGTAATTTATTTCTATTCTTTTAGTTTATTTTTATTATATATATATATGTATATACCTGTGAATCTTGACCAGATGTAGGGGCGTAAGTGAGATACATTGTGCTTGCAAGCTCGAGTTTGACTCAAAAAATCTTAAACTTGATTAGATAATTATCGAGCTGAGCTCAAGTTTGAGCTACCAATAGAGCCGAATTTGAACTTAGTAATACTTAGTTCAAACTGTTTGCGAGTTATTGAGCTTAATTATTGAGCCAAGCTTGAGGTTGAATATGTACGAGCTTCTTGAATATAAAAATTAGTAAATGAGCTTAATCGGGCTCAAGACAGCTCAATTATATCTTGAGCTGAACTCAAGCTTAAAAATAAATGTTCAATCAAGCTTGAGCCGAGAATAGAGCTCCGAATTTCTAGTCAAGCTCCCTAGTATTTGCGATCGGCTCAGCTCAAGTACAATCCCTAACTCGAAATCGAAGACCGGAGCCAATCAATCTGAACTCAAACCCAAACCTGTCTAACACGAAGTCAAATGATTTGAACAAGTAACTCGAAAATACTAGAGCTTGAACTGAGCAAAACTTAAAATGATTCGAAGTTGTTGTTATCTGAACCAAAAATTTGAACCGGCCATAATCTAAAACGGCTCAAACTTAAAATTGATACAAAGACTTAAAAATTTTAAAACTCCAATCAATCTGAGCCAGATTGGTCGATCCAAAATCAACTTGACCCATCAAATCGATTGGCCTATAACTATCATGTTATTGGTGATTTCATCAATGCAGTGCTCTACGGGTGCTGAAATCAGCCGATGTCATACTATCGGAGGACACGCGGCATTCTGGGAAGTTACTTCACTATTACAACATCAAAACACCTCTTGTAAGTGAGATCGAGCCAATTTTTTCCTTGATCAGTTTGGTACCTTTTGTTACGTCTTTCAACAATTCTGATTGTGTGGGTTTTAGAATTTCAGCTAAGTTATCACAAATATAATGAATCTCAAAGAGAACACACAGTTTTAAAGAGGTTAAAGCAAGGGGAGATTGTAGCCTTGATCAGTGATGCTGGAATGCCTGGCATTAGCGATCCTGGTACGGAACTGGTTAGTTTTTGCATCCCTATTGGCTGAATTCTATAGAATGCTTGGTCTTTGATTAAGAATGCAACTATTGATGTTTGGTATCGTGGTTTAGGCAAAAATATGTGTGGATGAAAACATTCCTGTGATTCCAATTCCTGGACCATCTGCCTTCTTAACTGCTCTTTCTGCCTCTGGGTTGTCCACTGATGAATTCACATTTGGTAACTCATTTGTAAATTATTGTGGTTGAACATGCTTCTTCTGCAAATTATTGTAAAGTTAAGACTCTTATATGTCATATAATGTTGCAGTTGGATTTCTTCCGAAACATGCTGGTTCACGGAAGGAGAGGTTGATTGCTTCTGCAAGTGAAACGACAACGCAAATCTTCTATGTTCCTCCTCACAAGCTTGGCCAGTTTCTCGAAGAAAGTTCCCTGATTTTTGGTGACTCAAGGTAAACAATATGTCTTCATTACTTCATGAACTATGATCAATTTACTATCAAATGGTGAGAATCATAGGAAAGGGATGAACATGCAAGTCAGTCTAGGTGAAGGGATTCAGTACAAAATATGGAATGTACGTTTTATCGTGGCGGAGAAATCCTCTTTTTTGGGTGGATCTTTGTTTTTGGATGCCTATGAATCTGTTTATCTTCATTCCTCAAAAACATATATAGGAAGTCTTTAGAGGGGAAAGAACACATGATGGGCCCAATTATGTAAAGCTTGTTAGTTAACTTGCTGTAATTTTGAGGTAACCTATTATCAGATTAATAGCTGAAACCTCTAATATCAAATAGGAATCTGTATCAGCGGTTCCCTAGGCAATCGGGTTAGAGGGTGAAGAAATCTGGTTTATTGTCATCTTTTAAGTGCATGAGCCTCTGCTTGCGGGGTTGAAATTATGTGCTTTTTCCTTGCTTCAGTTAGCTTTCTGTCTTTTGATACTTCTATGAAATCTTAGTTGTATTTGTCAAATCTTAGGGCTTACAGTGACAGTTTATTTGACCTCGTTACAGACAATGCGTCATAGCTCGGGAACTAACAAAAATTCACGAAGAGGTTGGTTTGTATTTATTTTTCTCATTATGCATTTGTATGCTACTTCGTACTTTTACCTACCATGTGTATGATAACATAGCTTCCTTTTTTTCTTTTCGTCATTTCAATAACTAAATTATCAATGTTTATAACTTCAATGAGTAATATCATGTTCTGTTTTCATGCTTCTGATAAAAAAACCAGTAGCAAAGACCAATGCCTTGAATGATTTGTTCTAAATCTATTAGCCAGTTTGACCTCGTTTTACTTTGTGGAATTTTCTTTATGTGATCATTTAGTAACGACAATGATTAATTCCTGCAGTTCTGGCGGGGCACTCTAGGGACAGCAAAGGAAGCCTTCTCAACTCGCCAGCCAAAGGGAGAAATTACCCTCTTGATTGAGGGCAATTCAAATTCCAGCGTGGAAACTCCGTCAGAGAGTCAGTTAGAAAATGACCTGAGAGAATTGATCTCCAATGGCCATAGTCTTTCTTCCGTATGCTTCATTTCACCATCTTCACATTTTATCAAATTTATACCTTGCATCCATCGGTTCTATATGATAAAAATAATTGAATATGATGTACATTTCAGGCTGTCAAATTGGTGGCCGAAGGAACATCGATGAAAAAGAAAACAATATATTCACTCGCCTTGAGAAAATTCGTGAAGAAAACCAAAGCAGACGATTCAGATTAATATCAAGCATGCTTGTGACATTATATCGTCGCTGCTTCTAACTCATACCGGTAAGATTAAAATTGTAAGAGTTCGATACCTCAAATGTACGAAAGTTGAGAACAAAACTTACCCCTTTTGACATCTTGCTTTAACAGGGGATATCCAGTGCTAGGTTATTCTCCCTTTCACCCTCATTTTCGGATGTCGAGGGTCGCCATGGTAAGCCCCAAAGTTAAAAACAAAGTAGTTTACAACCCTTGTAATTTACATGTCGAGGTGCATGCTAGTTTACATGGGCTTGCCATATCAATGTTAAAGCAGTAATTCATAGATTTAGTACTATTAGTTTGCCAAAGTTTAATTGGCATGTTACTGATTTCATCTCTGGAATTTACCATTCATCTGAATTTTCCATTTCACTTATGGTAATTGCCATTTCTTGTTTCTATTTTCATGTCATAATGGTACTTATGGTATTATATTTATATATTTTTTTCTCGCGATTTGTTATTATATCTTATTTGAAACTATCATTGAAATTGTTAGGTGGATCCCCAAAATTTTTCACCAATTGCTTAGGTTTATGCATGATACCAGCTCAAATATACATGCACTTTTACCTTCTAGTAAAAGTATCATAGAGGTTTCTGTACTAAGAGGTGGATTTTATTTTACCCTTTTTATTAAAAAAAAAATGGACAAATTAATCTTTATACTTTAGATCAAAGAGCAAACTCGTTCTTCTATAAAAATTTTCATCTATTTCTGCTGTTAAAAATTGATTCTTGTACGTCAGCATGAGCTACATGTGGCATGTCACATGTCACTGTCTGGTTATTTCGTCAGCCATGCCAGTTTTTAACAGTACAAAAAGATGAAAATTTTAATTTATTCTTTGATGTAATGTATAGAGATTAATTAATTCACTTTAATTTGTCTGTTTTTTATTGTGGGGAAGTATGACCATGTCACAATGTAACATTTCTTTTTTGTTGAGTATAAGACAACCTACTATAGCCAAGCTGGGGAAGTAGGCAAGCAGCTAGCGGCCTTGGCCTCTTTGAATAAATAGGTAAATTTTTTTAGCCCCTCAAATTTAAAAATTCAATTTTAATTTTTATGGCATTTGGTTAAAATGGAAATTACAATTTTATTCCCTTCAAAATTAATAATTGATTTTGGTATCTTTTAACCCAAAATTTTTAGATTTGGCCCAATTTCATTTTGGCCCTTCCTATACAAAAATTTTGGCTTCCTTTTAATCTAATAACATTTTTAGTTAATATACTAACAAAGCCTTTAAACAGCTACTAGACTATATTTTAATTAAATAAGCCTCTAACTTATGATAAGCACCTTGACAAAATTCTAATAGACACTAACAGCTCAAAGAAGGAAGTGAATAAAGCTCTAGTTTCACTTATTTAAGTCCAAGTTTCGAGTTTTGGTATTAACATCTCCTTTGTTTAAATGGTAAAGTAAGCCTTACATATCATTATATTCAATGAAAGTACCTGTTGATGATAATTTTTGGCATTATTGACTTATGGAGGCATTATATTAGGAGTTAAATTACATTTGATTTATTTTATTAAAAAATAAATAAATTAATTTTTTGCACATTTTGTTAAAAATTGGTCCCTATACAACTGAATAAGGACCATTTTGTTTTATATATAAAAGTTAATTTATTTATTTTTTAAACTAGAAAAAATAAAATATAATTTGACATTCATGACACTTGTCACTGAAAGGACATGAAGAAAAAATTGTTCAACAAAACATTATAATCTTACATTATTGTTGGCAATCAAAAATTATTGTCGGTAGTATAAGTTAAACCAATCCCAAATAAATGTCTCTTTCAAGTCATGTCTTATTTATTACCGGTGCTTGGAAAGTATTTTTGTTTTTATTTCTAATTTTTTTTCCCTGCGATGTTTCCATTCCCGAAGTGTCCCCAACAGGAAAATCATGGGATAACACAAAACAAAGATTCTTGCAGATCTTACTACTCTTTAGTCTGTATCATCTGTAAAACCATTAAAAACTGAATCTTTTTCTACAGCTGATTTTAGTTTTGTGAATATAACAAACAACATTTAAAAAGCTTATCTTATTTAGAAAATTGATTTGATTGGATGAGATGTAATGTGATTAATAAATATTTTACTTTGTTTATGCCATTTTATATTTACATAAAGAACTAGTGGTATTTTCCTAGGTCAGTACGTTAAAAATCTATTGGTTCTCTAGCTTTTTGTTTAATTGGTATAGGTGTGTCCATCACCATGAAGCCATCTTGGAAGAGGAAAGGAAGGTGGGAGTGAAAATGTTTTGGCCCGAGGCCAAAATGTGTCTCGGGTCGAATTTCATTTTCATTTGTTGAAACCGATCCCATTTACTGCCGAAATGCTCTTTCCACTCCGACTGTGTTTTGTAATGAGGTAAATATTGCTTCACCTTGATCCCATCCTCATCACAAAATTTGAGAATCTGACGGTTCTGATTTGTCAGGTACTCCAAACTCTGCGTCTCCTCACCATTATCCAAGGCCGATCTCAAAAACGCCACTAGGTAAAACACATCCTCATCCGGTGTCACCACCGAGCTCTTATCATCCCATCTATACCACATCACAAAAAACAACACTACATCAACTTAACATTCAGCATATTTCAAAATTGATTTAAAATGACTCCACCCAGCTTAGTGGTTATAATAGCTATGTTTGTGGAACAATTTTAGTAACAAGACAAGGATAGTTACCATCATGGGACCTTAAGACATGATCTCCTGACAGACCAGAATCTTCCCACTTGGATGATCATTACCAGTCAACAAAAAGAGCTAAAAGGGTGTGTTTTTATCAAAATCCTAGCTGGCCTTTTTTCATCACTAAAAAACATTCAAATCCCTTGGCTTTGGGGATAAGAGCATTTGCATGTTGCTCCCCACGTGCTATGGGTCATGTCCTTGTGCCAGGACCACCACTAAATGGTCTAATTCCAGTTTTAGTCCCTTCTACTATTCTAAAATTTGACATGTTTTTAGTAGGTTCAAATTGATAACACCATTAGTTGACGTGAAACTTTATTACTAACCAAAGGTGTTATTTTAATTGAACATACTAATAGTAGAGGAATCAAATTAAGAATTGAATTCTAAATTCCAAATTAAACCTTCTATTGAAAGCGAAAACTCAATGCCAACGTAAAATTAACCTACGGTTGCCGACATGGACAATACTTTTTTTGTCCTTAAATGCAAATATGCATTTTTTTTCCTTACATGGCATAGACGTACCAAAATTAAAAAAAAAAAACCCTCGCTTGAAAGCTCGAAAACAATGGAAATTTTATTGCCGACACTCTAATTAGCAAATATCATGCATGTATGATGATGTCATTATATAATTTCATAGACATCATTCATTACATGTTATATTATATTAATATAATTAACTAAGTTTATCCATTAGTGAAACATGTAAAAATCATGTTATAAATATATAAAAAGGTGACACCAACATCTTTCATGATGTGCATATGGTGGCTATAAGGGGCCATGATGGAAAATGATGTTAAATATTTGCATGTTTCATGCATGGGAATGCTTTTAGTGTGTAATAAACACAACATCAATTGCCACTCAAAATAAAACTCAACGATAAAAGTATCATAAAAACCTTTGTACTAAGAGTCAAATTGTATTTTGTAATTTTTATTAAAAAAATAGACAAATTAATCATTATATGTTAGATTAAAGAGTAAACTAATTATTTCTATTAAAAAAATTCATCCATTTTTACGGTTAAAAAATGGTGTGACTGATAGAACAACCAAATAGTTATACGTGACGTGTCACATATATCTTATTATAATGTATAGTGACTAGTTTTTAACAGTAAAAATTGATGAAATTTTTAACAGAATGACCAATTTATTCTTTAATCTAACGTATAATGATTAATTTACTCCTTTTTCGAATAAAGAGAATAAAATATAATTTCACTCTTAATATAAACACCTTCATAATACTTTTACCGTGATTTAAGAAACTTACTTGTTTTTGTTCATTGGGTAGATTAGAATAGGCCCACTAGTTTTATTTCCCAAAATGCCCTTGAAGACCCCTCGATCAAAATCGGCAATCTTTGATTTAGGGACAAAAAGGTTCAACCATGGATGTGGAACCTCCCACATACCCTTAGACCGGAGCTTTAACTCGGCTTTGTGAACCCGGTCTAAGAAATCCACATATGGTAAATCAGTTGTGAATACTGATGTGGGTATAAAATTTAATTTCTTCAACAAAGCCTCAATTTCCTGCATTTTAAATAATAAAAAAGATATTTTAGTTGTAGGAGAATAATGTGGTAAGTGGTCCCTAAATGTTATAAATTAAAGGTTAAAATATTACTTAATTCTTTATACTTTTCAAAAATTTCAAATTTAGTCTCTATACTTTTCAGATATCAAGATTAAAGTCCAATTGTTAACATTATTAAATTTGTCGGAGTGATATTTTAAAATAAAAAAACTCGATAGTTATGTAATTAAAAAAATGACATTGTAATAAATTTAAAATTTAATATAAAATTAATGGTATTAACCATTAAACCTGAATTTTAAAATCTAAAAGATAAAGAGACTAAACGTAAAATTTTCAGAAAATACAAAAACTTATGACATATTTTAGCCTAAATTAAAATCATATTATGCTAACAATGTATTAAATATTAACCCTACCTGATCGATGGTCTCGGCCGTAGATTCGTGGTAGTTTTTGGTAATTTCCAAGCAATACAAAACGCCGCCATTGTTGTTGGAACCAAGGGATGAAATTTTGACAGGGTTTCGAGGTGAAAAAAAGGACGATCTCCAATTATTGATGAGACCTTCGTCTACAATAACGAAACCTTCGACATAGTCGAATTTTTGGTTACCATGTAATGATATTAGATACTCTTGGTCCTTGGTAAAAGCTGAAAAATTGGAATATAGGACCCTTATCCACCTCACCTACAAATATTGTAAATACAATTAAAAAAATGGTGTTTGGATAGCAATAGCATGTGTTTCGAAAAAAGGTAAAAAAGCATGTTTTCTATTATCTTATTTCATATAGGATTATGATTAGGTTTAATCTCAAAAGCTTATTTTTTATCGGATGGAGCTTTAATCACTGTTACAACAAGTCTTGGCAAACCCCATTTTCAAGTGAAAAAGGTACTTTTTAATCTTATTTCATACAGTCCCATGATTCTATAGGAAATTGTAAAAGTTTGGGGTTTCACTTAGGTTTAACCCCAAACCCCATTTTTTTTATAGAATTTAAACTCGTGTTATCGTTATAGAGAAGGATAAATCTAGGCAACCCCATTTTAAACCAAGTTCATATAAATAATAATAATATATATAAAGAGATTATGGACAATATTATATACCCTTTGTGGAGCTGGTTCAAGAGAAATTCTAACTCTTGTGATAATCCCAAATTGTCCTAAACCACCAAGAACAGCATGAAACAACTCCGAGTTTTGTTCCTTTGAGCATGTCATAAGCTCACCTTTCCCTGTTTCACCACAAATACATACACATGGGTGAAAACATGCTCGAACCCATGCAATAGTACCAACTGAGCTATGAACAAGAAACAAGGGATAAAGGGCATGCA
Source organism: Gossypium sturtianum (assembly GCA_025698515.1). Classification (NCBI taxonomy): domain Eukaryota; kingdom Viridiplantae; phylum Streptophyta; class Magnoliopsida; order Malvales; family Malvaceae; genus Gossypium; species Gossypium sturtianum. The sequence goes on from CM046948.1 coordinate 162,517,961, forward strand.
AAGTTAAAAGAGCTGATGAACCAACCTGTAACAACGTCAAGCTCATGGACATTGCTAATTTGTGGACCATGATGAAAAGCTTGGCCACTAATACCAGCATTTGACAAAGTCCCACCAACGGAAAGGTACAAGTAATCGGTCCATGATTTAGGTGCCAATCCATACTCAAGGCAACTCTTCAACACATCAATCCAAAGCTCCCCACCCCACACATCCACATACATATCACCACCCCACACTCTCGGCTTACCACCGGACCCAACCCCACTCATCTGAACCACCACCCCGGTTCCAGTCTGTGCTTGCCCGTTGATCGAATGCCCGTGTCCCCTAGCCGACACAGTAAACCCGTGACTCGACTCGTACGCTGCTTTAACGAGCTGAGCCACGTCTTCAGCCGAAGAAGGACGTAAGACCGCAAGCGGTTCAGCTTTAGTCATCAACCCAAAATCCACAGAAGCTGACTCAACGTCGACGGGGTCGACGGTGAGACCTAAATGGAGAAGCTCCGTGGGTTCAAGGGTTAATCCCACAGTAACAATTAATCTACAAATGGCAAAGGTTAAAAGAAGCTTTGTAGCCATTATCCAAAAAATGAAACAATGCTTCCTCTTGTTTGGTTTGTGTGAGTATATATAGAGAGAAAGTGAAAAAAAAAAGGAACAAAATCTTTTGGTGGCAGTGTTAACGTAAGATAGGATAACACTTTAAAGATTTTATTTATTCTTTTTCTTCCCAACAATCAATACAACATGCAAAAGCACAGATTCTTTGTTCTTTTTCACGTTGGGAAATGGGTTTAAAATTAGTGGGTTGAAACCAAAACAATGGATTTTCAAAGCTGGTGTTGTTGGTAATGGTGGTGTTGCTCTTTTTGGTGTCATACAGGTTCTAAATTTATAGGTCAAAAGGGTGGCCCGGGGGGTAGGAGAGTCACGTGCGAGGAGAGGAGGAGGCACGTGTGAGAGAGGGAGGAGGAAACCACCGTTCTCCTCCCTGTCTTGCAATTTACATACGGTGGTGGGGTCATGTTTTGGATACGGAGGATCTATATAGGGTCCCAGGCTGCGGATGGATTCACGTGGGTGCTGCTGCCCAGCTCGGCTGCCTTACCCAGTGCTCTTTCATCTAATTACAAACTCTCGAAGTTAATTTGGGTTTTAAAACTTTTACTCATTTAGGTTTGTATTGTTTTTCAAGTTAAGTCATTTTAAATTATTTATTAAGTTAATTCATATTTATATTACTTTCTATTTGGATTATTTGGAGTTTGGATTCAAGTCATTTCGAGTTTAAGTTATTTTAGGTTTGTCAATCTGATTTTTTAGATCAATTCATCTTGAGTTTAAATTATTTTGTGTTCGAGTCATTTTTAAATTCAGATTACATATCTTTACAATTAAATCAAATTGAGTTGAATTAATCACCTGAATTTTTTTAATACAAGTTTTACTATTACTCATACATCTCAAATCCTTAAATCGGAGAATAATACGCGTTTAAACTTATTAGAATTCATGTTATGATTATTGTAACAACAACTATGTCAATCGAGTGAAAATTAAATCAACAATTGATTGAATTTTGAGATTAAGCTAAACCAGTGATCATGTCATCAATTGTTTCATTAAATACGATTTTGAAACCCAATCTTATAATATAGTTTCATGATCTCTATAATTTACATATTGCATACAATAATCCAAATCAACCACTTATTTGTATTTTTTTTGTTTCTTACTCAATTTAATTATATACCATTTTTATTTATAAAAAAAAATTATACCAATTTAGTAATCATAATATTTCAAAAAAAATTGCCAAATTTCCAAATGGATTTTTCATTATTGAGAGGTCACTATTAATCATTAATTTCCATATTATTGGAAAATTAATATGAGCCACTCGTAAATTTAATGTACTTTTCGAGGAAAATTCAATCGAAGTTGACTCCATGGACCATTCTTTGATTTTGAAAGTATTTAAACAACCACACACCAACTCCAAACAAGTAAATAAACATCAAAGTAATTAATCCTAGTTTTTTTTTTTTTTGAAACTTTAATATTTGATATTGACATTAAATTTTGACTAAATTTAAAATAAATTAAATAAAATCCGATTTCTTTAAAAATTTTAAATTATTTACAAATATATAGATACATAGAATATAAGTAGATATGCACAAATTTCCATGAAATCTACGTTGTTGTTGGTGCTTTTGTTTCTCTGCAGCTGCAGCGAATATGGGGTTAATTTCATCAAAAGATTTGGAAGAAAGAAGAGCATATATGCCTTAAAATTCACGTCTAAATTTACCTATTTTTATATTATTTTTGCTCTAATATTTTAGATTAGATTTTGATTAAATTTAAAATAGAGTAAAATCAAATTTTAAACAAGAATTAAAAACTCTTTTTGAACTGTTTTTTTTATCCGCAATACTCAAATATGAGATTTTACACTAAAATACTATGGAGGTTTATGTACTAGATATATATTAGATTACATTTTACCTTCTTTATTTAAAAAATGAACAAATTAGTTTTGGTACATTAGATTAAAAAGTAAATTAATATTTTCGATTAAAAAATTCATTCATTTTTACCATTAAAAAACATACACGGCTAATAAAATAATTAAACAGTAACATGTGGCATGTTACGTGTACTTCATGCTGACATACAATGACTAATTTTTAAAAATAGAAATAGATAAAATTATTTTTAACAAAATTATCAATTTACTCGTCGATCTAACGTATTGAGACTCATTTACTCATTTTTTTTAAAAAATAATAAAATATAATCTAATTTTTAATATAATGACCTTCGTCATCCTTACAACCAATTTTTACTTAAAAAAATATTAGATTTATCTAAGATGAGTAAATTATATATATAAATATATATTTACTTTTTGCATGGAGGGAACATGTGGGGATTACAATGTCGTCGAAAGCAACCTAAATGCAATTAAGTCATTGACGTAAACGTGTTTACTTTTTGATTGCTATATTTATCTTTGTGTTTTTCTAAATATTCCATTGAATGTGAACTGTTGAACTCGAAAGTCGAAATGAAGTGTTATTTTCTTGGACGATTCGTTACGATTGCCAATTGGGTGTCCTACGTTTTGGATTTTGAACCAATCTTCACTAGACGTGTTCTTTAGGTCAAATCAATGTTTTACATGAGGGAAAAATATTATACCATTGACCACCGGTAAAGTTGGTTTTGGATTTCATCAATTTAGACGGGCTTAATTTATGATTTAAAAATTTTGAATTATTTCGATATTTTGAGTTTTGATCATTCGAGCTTATTAATCAAGTTTTTTTAATTTGGTAATTTTAGATCACTTGTTCGGATTATTGAGGATTTGGAAAATTTTTAAGTTGAGGTAGGCAAGAGTGGTGGAATGTAGCATTAAGTTTTAAGGGGCTTAATTAAAATTTAAAAAAAAATTTAAGAGTTCTAATTATTATTTTAAAAAATTGGGGTTTAATGCGAATTAAAAAAAATCAAATTATTATTATTTTAATTAGAGAAAACTAATTTGATTTCTGAAAATTTTAGAGGGTTTAATAAAAAATTTCAAAATTTTTGTAGAGCTTAATTAGAAATTTTTTTCAAAAAAATTACAAGGATTAAGTAAAATTTTCAAAAAATTTGAAGGGATTCATGACAATTTTCCAAAATTTTGAAGTCTCCTCTGTCTCCTTTTTCGTTCAGCCTTTGTTAGGCAGGTTCAAGTTGTTGACATTTTATGATAAAATTAAAATGGATTTGTTTCAAATTCTGTTTAATCAATTGGGGTTTCGAGTCAAATCATTTCAAGTTCGGGTTAGTTTTATGTTTACCAATTAGTTTTTCAATTTGAGTCATTTTGGATTATTTATTAAAATCATATTCAATTTTTGTCTCCTAATCTCCATTTCACCCTACAACATGACAAAAATTTCTCTCACATTTCCAAATATCAAAACATTAACCAAAACCCAGGTCACTATGGTCAAGGAAAGAAAAGTTTTTTTTGTTTTTTCACTTCACATGAAATGATGTTTCACAGTGATTCTTGTCCTAAAGAGATGGCAATACATGGCTCATTGTCAAACCATATGACACATCCATGACCCATGTCTCATATCCTTGCGTCAATCCTAACTGTATTCTCTTTATTTCTTTTATTTTTTGTGCTTTTCATTTCATAAACAGAACACAATTGAAACAAAAACCAAGATTTCATGTAGACAAGTTGCTATTGTTTCAACATATTGGACATTAGAACATCAAATTAGTTGTTGTTTTTAAGACAATACCACTTGCAATATAATATCATCGTAGGAAAAAAAATCTTTGTAAAAAAAGTTAATTAATTAGCCACATGAAATTTGAATAAAAAAAGTAAGGTTAAAGGGTTCAAAACTCAAAATCTTCCATGAAAGATTTTCGCCATATACTTTATAATATGAAAGAAGATTCTACAAATATATATATTGTTATCAGACAAAAGGAGTTGTTGTCATGTCCTTTTTTTCAAGTGGGCAGCAGTCTCAATTAAAATTTTTGGTTTTCTTTATTTTATTTCCTTAAAAGAGGAGACTGTAGCTATTCCACATATCTCAATGTTGCTATACCATCCTTTCTTGTGTATATACAAAAATGATTCTCTTTTCCTAATAGAAAAAAAAAAAAAGTCCCCCATGATATAACCATGTTGTTGCCTTCGAGGTGAATAAATAAATAAACAAAGAAATCAACTCTGGGTTTCCAAGTGTGCATTAAATCCAACATCTTTTTAGGTACAATTCCTCCAAATTTACATCTGTTTTTTTATGTTTGGAATAGTGCCATGCAATAGTTCGTCACCATTTACCACACACTTTATGAAGTTGCATTTGAATTAAACTAGTTTGAATTTTAAATTTTTTGGGTTATTTTGTTTTAGGTTGTTGAGTTCTATCTTGGATTCGAGTTAGTTATTTTAAGTTTTAGGGTCAATTTGATTAATCGGATAGGGTTCGTTTTAAATTTTTGTTAATTCAAGTTTGTATCATTTCAAGTTATTTGTTCATTAAGTCATGTTAAGCCACTCACATACTTTGCAACTGTATCACATTAAGTCACGTTGCTGATTTAAAGAGAAGACTTACGTTATTTGAGTTGAGTGACGATCCACCAATCAGAGGAGGACACGTGACTCATAAACGTCCCTTTCCTTAAAAACCTCTCGAAAGTGAATGGGGCTAGAACAATTATCCCAACAACCAACTTCCACTCGACTCTCCTCCTCCTTTTGCTATCCATTAGATCTCGTGTAGCTCGCAATCTTTCGGTGAGCTATTTCTCAAACCTCCTCTATCCTTTTGTCATCAACAGACTATTTTAGTTTAGGATCAATTTCAAGTTTTAATTATTGACTTTTTATAATCAAAATAATTGAATCAAATTTAAATTAAAATTAATTGAATTTGAATTTTCATATCATAATTGACATATATATGTAGTCAAACACCAAGAAAATTCATCCTGACAATGGGATTAGACCTAACAATGGATGACACATCACAATCCGTTCATATTCATTGTAAATAGCTTATATATATATATATATATATATATATACATGGATGTCCCGAAACCTTACTCCAACTCCAAAAAAGTTTTGGTTTTTGTCAACTCATGTCAATTTCTCAATCCAAATTGTGATCCACCCTTTGTTATTATATTTTAGTATTCCCTATTCTCCATTATTGACATATTGAAAATTCAATTCAATAAATATATATTTATATATATATATACACACACAAAAGTGGTTAGGCATTGCCAAACTTGATTAACTATACGACTAATTAATTCCTTTTAAAGTATACTACAAAGCTTGCATGACCAGGACTCTTCTGGCTTTCATGCATTATATAATATGTTCCTTTCGCATCTCATTGGTTTAATCTAGATATGGTTTGTATTAAATATTATAACAATACTCTTATAATATATACACATTGTTATTATATCATCATAATAAATTATTTATCTTGGGTTTGGAATGCAAATCCAACCAACAGTTTTGCCTTAGATTTTATCAGTTTCATGTGTGTGAATAAGGGCTCTCTTCCTCTAACAAAGAATATATATATATATATATATATTATATGCTAATCATTTATACATAGATGTGCTCAACCACATTTATTTATGTGTTGGTGTTGTTGGTGCAAATTATTTTTTAAATTAAATATTTGTCATGTTTATTTTATGATTTCTAAAGATTAATCTGTTTAGGGTTTGTAATTGTCCCTCTCAATAATGTCGTCTCCAGAGTTGAAATCTAAACTCTCTCTCTAAGTGTGCAATGTGCCTTATGACTATGCCTTATTAATGTATCTAAACTAATTCTTTCAAGGTTCGTGGATGCTCCTCCTAATAGTGTCGTCTTTAGAATTCAAATCAAATTCTCTCTCTAAATGTGTAATATATTTTATCATTACACCTTACATTTATCGATAAGTAAAAACCGAATAATTCTTTGGGTATTTCAAACAAGTGGCATGAACAAGTTGACTGTTCAATCAACATACCTAATATATATATAGTTGTAGTAAGCTAAAATCATTTGGAATTACTACAAGTTTTTGGTACATGAAATGGCCCACCAATGAACTGGAAAAAGGGAGTATTTTGGGTGAATTTTTTTCTTTTTGCTGATGGCTTGCAACATTAACTGCAATTTTTGTTAGTTCTTCTAGCAGCCAGCACGTGCAATTAATGTTTTTTTTTTGTATGATTTGTTTTTTTTATTTTGTATTAATATTTTCATTTTTCCTTGGTTGGTAACCATTCAAATGAAAAAAAAAAAAAAACCCATATTTTTTGTGACAAAAACATGAACATAATTATTATGCCAATCTATGTAATAATGTCGACCTGTGAGAGAAATATATATTCCATTAAAAAAGAATCTTTCAAGTATAATCTATAGCTATCAATTTGGTGGGTTCCCTCTTTACGGCCTCCTTGCTAGATTTTCGATTCTCTTATTTTAATTTCAATTTGATAAATAAAATAATACCATTGCCTTGTTTTAGTATTTATTCGTTTTTTATAGAAATTATGTTGTCCATGTGTAATTTTACGTGTGTATATAGGTGTAATTGTAGTTTCAGTCCACCTGGATTTTGGAATTTAATATTTCTGCTTTCATAATGTTATTGGAAACGTCTAGTTGTACTAATATTATGAGGAATGTTATAATAGTGATTGTAACAATGGAGAACAATGAACAAAAGCAAATATGCACCAAAGATGTTTTTACGTAGTTTGATGAACAATCTCTACGTGTAAGGCATTGCTGGTAATTGAATAAAGGTATTATCAATTTGGACTATAAAATTAAACTAGAAATATTAAATAGAGATAAATACATATTTACTACTACTAATTACAAATAAATAAATCTTGGACATTAGATGAGGAATTAAAGAATCATTTGCCATAATAGACACGTCTCACCCAACAATAATGATTAATAAGGCAAATGTTAGGGCGATTTCCATAATGACTTGATATAACTTTTCAAAAAACACCCCGGAACTTTGGCTTCTCTGGTCGGTTTCTTTTTCTTGTTTACACTTTGTTTCTTGGACATTATCATTTCCACGAAGTTTCAATGCATTTGCTTGTTCTCTATTTTAATCATCATATTAATGCAAAATACCCCTCCCCCCCCCCCCCCCAAAAGAAAGTTATCTTTTGTATCTCTCTACACTCTCTTTAATTGATTGTCTTTTAGTATATGATAACATCATCATCCATCTCTATTGTCTTTGTAAAAGTAAACCCTAAAACTTATTTTGAAAGGTGCAATGCAGTGGGCGAATGAATATTATTAATTGGACCTACACCACTGTCACTTCGCAAGACAAAGGTGTGGAATTAAGAAGCAAACAAATCAACTTTATCTTCTTCTTTTTTTGTGTGTGTGTTTAAATGAATATTTTTTTATGAGAGAATCATCCTCTTTTACTTGCCTCTAAAGTATTCCTTAGATTAGATTCTTTCACCTTTTGATTCAGTTTATAAGGTAGGGTTAGCCCCAAGTTTCAAGTTTCTGTATATATATGTATATATAAATAGCATACTACACTTATTGACTGTATATCACTTCAGGGATTAGGGGGATCCATAGTAGCCTTTAGAAAAAGGAGGGAACAGTGCATGGAATATTATGAGGGAAAAAGTTAGAAAATCTTGCTTTTCTTCTATTTACAGCTCAAAATCCAATTGTTTTCATTATCATTATTATTACTATATATATATATATATAGCCTCATCCCGTAGATGCTGCTTTAGGCTGAAGGTTTCGTTTAAATAATAGTTTTCTTAATTATTATTATTATTATTATTATTATTATTATGGAGAGTGAAATCCTATGGTTGGCTTGATAACTAAGTGATGTTAACTCTTAGAATTCACCCGGGTTTGAACCTCTGAGGGAGTAAATGGTAGGCTTTTATTTAAGCAGTTTCTTTTAGATGTAGTGTGTGCGTGTGTGTAGTGTAGGTATGTGATGTCCCTACCATGTGTATGTGAGTACTAACGCAGTACTAACCCTCTAATTGTATAGAATAAAAAAAAGTTATTATAATTGAGAGTAGGGATGAACTTCCTTAGGATTGAACTCGAGTTTTAATATCACACCATTGGCTATAATGTTATAAGTAGGTCCAAATTGATAACATCATTAGTTACCTACCATTTAAGTGATGATGTGAAATTTTTTTTAAAATCAACCTCAAGCATTTGTCTGATATGTAATAACTTTTATCGGCTGAACATGATTGAGAGAATTTCCATGTGACCTTTACTAAGTGATCGAATAACAGTAAAAAGGGTTCGCGTCATCACTTTAGTGGTAGCAACTAACAGTGTTACTATTTTGAACCTACTAATAACATTATAAATTAGAGGGATCAAATAATGCCAATGTTAAGTAAAGATAATAAATCTCGAATTTCAACATACTGGATGGACTAAAAATCATAATTAGATCATATTTGTCCAGATGAGAATAATTTTTTCAGGTCAAATTCAACTATTAGCCTCTGTACTATGGGTAAGTTGTAGATTTAGTCTAATGTGGTTAATATTAATCATTGTATTTTTTGAATCCAAACAGTAGTGGTTAAATCTGTTAGGTCAAATTATGCTATTAGTCATGTACTATGCGTAAGTTATGGATTTAATTCATGTTCTCCAATTTGATCATTTTTAGTTATTGTACTTTTCAAATTTGAAAATTTTCAGCTCTGATTTAAATGATAGTCAATAAATCTATTAACTAAAAGAATGTAGCTTTCAGTGAATATTATGTGGAAACATTAAGCTGACATGACATTGCACATGTGATAATATGTTTATTACATAAATTTTTTGGAGAAATTACATAAATTAACTTAACGAATATAACGACTACCATTTGAGTTAAAACTGAAATTTTAAAAATAATAAAACGTATAAGATTAAAAATAACTAAAATAGAGTAAATGAACTAAATCTACAACTTACATATAAGGTAGGGACTAACAACAAATTTTTTTTTTTTTTTTCATTTTACTATTTCCATCTTAAGGTAAATGGTTGACGTATAATAATATATCAAGTTCGAATCTTGAAATCGACATTGTTGAGAGTGCTTTATTTGAATACCATCCTTGGCCTAAATAAGACTAAATTCAGACCATAAAACAAACGAGGACACTATGATTATATTTTGACAAAAAAAACTGATATTTTGTATAAAATCTTAATAAAATCATGTGAATCCTAAATGGATTTTGTTTGTTTGTGTTAAAAAAGGTAATCCATAGCCAATAATTACAGTTAAATCATGCCATTAATCTCATAAACATCATACTTAAACCCTTACAACTACACCATTTCAACATTACGCATAAAGACAAAATTCCATAGCATTATCCATACGGAAGACATCAAATAGACAGCACAAGCAAAACCTAATAAAATGTCAAAAGAAATTTCATGTAATATTAGGTAAAAGTTGAAACATAAGCCAAAAACAAAACAATGGGCAATGACTAGCTTAGCAGTAGCATATGAAAACATCCTTAGAGGGACCAACAATTTAATTTTGCCATGTCCCCTACTCTTATTTCGTACTGCGCATGCTTATTGCAATAGCGACCCACAATAACTATTTTCAGTAAAATTTTTCTGTTGGAAGTGATAAGGATGAAAGATGCATAAACAACTGATATGGTGCTTCTGTATGTGTATATGTATGTATGGATGAGCAAATACATGTATATATATATGTATGCATGCAGGGGCGTGATTAAGGCCGTGTAGGCAGTGATTTTGGCCTTTAAAATGAAAAAAAAAATTATTATATTATTTATTTGAATTTTGTAATATTATAAATTAATACAATAAAAAATTCACATTTTAGCACCCAAGAAAATTGGCTACCTTTGCCATATATGTATGTATAGTTAAAGGAAAATGACTTATTAATTATCGGAAAATAAATATTTTTTTTATAGAAATTGGCTTCCTTCTAAAAAAAAAAAAACCCTCTTGTAACTAACTTGATTAATTTAAATAAAACCAAAACTTAAACTCCATGTGATGGTCTGATGGTCAAGGGTGTTCACTGCCTTAAGTGTGGCTTGGGTTTGAGTCGCGCATAGGGGTATGCATAGGGGTATTCATTGCGGATTTAACAAGTAGCTAGATCTTGTGTGACATATGAATGTGATGTGGTATGCATAGGGGTGAGCAAAATCCGATTCGATTCGAAAAACTCGATAAAAAATTCAAATTTTGAATTAAATAGTTCGAGTTATTTGAGTTAATCAAGTTATTCGGATCAACTCGAATAAAAAATTAAGTTTTTCGGTTTAACTCGAATATGAATTACACAATTCGAGTTATCCAAAAATCCGAATAAGAAAAGACAAAACTATGTCGTTTTGATAAATGCTTACTTTTTTAAAAGTTAAAATTCAAAATAATTAAGTTAAAAGGTAAAACTACGTCGTTTTGATAAATATTTACCCATTAAGTTAAGAGGCAGAATCATTATATTGTTCATGTAGTTAAATAATCTTGTACTTCGTCTACTAGTTAAATAATCGGTCCATCTAATCGCAGCATTAAGTATAAATAATAGGATTCGTTAACTCGACTCGATTTGACTCGAAATTTTTTGACTCGATTCGATTCGAATCGAAAAAAATTCAAATTGAGTTCGGTTGCTAAAATAGGATTTGTTAACTCGACTAACTCGAAAATTTTTGACTCGATTCGACTCGACTCGATCGAATACTCACCCCTAGGTATGCATACCAAAATTTTGGCATATACTTTGATCACTATCCTCAAAACGAGTATATAAATATAGTAGGCCTAGTTTAAATACATATAATTATTTAAGTTGAAGATTTATCATTAATGTCGGATTAAGTCTTAATTCATTTAGTATGGTTGTTGTTGCAACAATTAGGAAAGCATAGGTAATAGTGAAGTCAAGAATTTTATTTAGGAGACCCGAGATAAATTTATAAAATTTTGAGGGGTCAAAAATGTAAAATGTTCATTTATTCAAAAGTTAAAAAAACTCAATTTGAATAATATATATTTTTGAAGGGGCTAAAGAGAATATTTTCCATTTAATCAAGGGTGCTAAGGTCCTTACTTGCCCCTTGATTTTATTATTAGACGTGAGTATTATCTTCTGATTTAAGAGTTTGAAAAAATTATAAGTAGTTTAAAAATTATATAAAAAATATTTATTATTCATATAACACATACATAAACCCATATTTTTAGGAAATCTTAAGAGATTTCAAGCGACCTTTTAAAAAATGGTTTTTAATTATAGGGTTTAGATTATATTTCTAAAAAGAAAAATATAATTAATGCAAATAAAAGTATTATAGAAATATTTGTATTAGGAGTTAAATTGTATTTTGATCTCTACTAAAAAAATGAGCAAATTAATCTTTGTAAGTTAGATCAAAGAGCAAACGGATTCTTCTGTTAAAAATTTCATCCATTTGTATTATTAAAAACTGGTGTGGCTAACAAAATAACTATATCTCATGTTGATGTACATGGACGAATTTTTTACAATAGAAATGGATGAAATATTTATCAAAAGGACTCCGAGGCGTAGCTAAGGGGTGGCAGGGGCCCCACCCCCCTTAAATGGAAAATTTTTCATTTAGGCTCTTTAAACTTTTTAAAATTTTAAATTAGCAAACGTAAAATTACACTTTGGCCCTCCTAAATATGATACAAATTTGATTTAATCCTTTAAAAATTATAAAGATATACTATTAAAATGATGAACTTGCATTTTTACTATCGTAAAAATTACAATTTAATTTCAGCCCCTCCTAAAAAAATTTTCTGACTTCGCCTTAGAAGAACTCGTTTGTTCTTTGATCTTATATACATGGATTAATTTATCCACTTTTTAAGTAAAAAAAATAAAATGCAATCTGACTCCCAATATGGAACCTCTATTATACTTTTACCAATGAATGTTTTTTTTTTTTTTTAAGTCGGTAAATTATGATGTTGAAAAAGAAAATTCTGAAATAATAATAAATAATTCTTGATTGGTATCTATAGACACCTGTTAACTAAACCCTTATCCTTAAAATTTATTGAATAGAAAAATCATATTGGCAAACATTAAAGGAAGATGATGCTAACATTCTATGATTTTTTGCCCTTGTCTATATACCAAACTCATCTATAGTTGGCATTAATTGTTTCTTTCTAAAACCTCGAGATTCATGCATATAGTAATTGACTCTTCTTTTTTATTTTTTATTTCAATTTTCTCCTTTTAGTTTATATTGAAAAAATAAATGTTGTGGAGCAGGTTATATGGCTACAAATTGCTCATATTGGTATGACATTAACGTGAAGTTTGTTCCTTACTAAGACATGTCCTTAACATGTCTATGGAGAAAGACGAAAGAAACCCAAAACCATACTCAAAATTTGAAGTGTTTGAACGTGGTGTGCTAGATCCTGCATGAAAAGAAAAAGAGTTAAATTTGATTTTAGTACTTCTACTATGCTCAAGTTTGTGATTTAGTTATTGTACTCTAAATTGACAGAATTTTGTCTTTATTTTTATAATGTTATTAGCTAGTGCGGGGTGAAGCCAGAAAACTATTTTGAGGGAACGGAAATGAATAAAAAATTTGAAAGATTAAAATATAATTTTATCATTATAGACTATATAATGAATTTTGTGCCAAGACCATTACCTGCCCCACTCTTCGCCTTTGAATTATAATGTCAATGTACGGTGTTATCACTTGAACTGACTAAAGACGTTATAATAATAATAAATTAAAATATAAATCTTAAATCTTAAATTTAAGATAATAATAAGTTTAAAACCGGAAATTGACCTAAAAATGGGTATGTCAAAGGAATAAAATCTAACACAAAATCTTGGTCCATTATTAAGGGGATGATATGGTTGCCACATCATTATCTAGAGAAAGATGGGGACCCTCCTTTTTTTCATCGTTTTCATGGTTTTTTATTTTGATCCCCTTAGCTACTATTCCTTAGAAACACTATGGAATAAGGCGCCCACCTCTAATTATTTCACTTATATATAGGTCTACCGAATCTCAATTATGGTTTCAAGCAGTGAGTTTTCTATTGTCCATTTCGTTATTGTTAATTATGCTTTTGGCAAATTGCAATCCCCAACACCAACATCATTGTCACTTCATTAATTTCTTTTCTCAATTATTAGCTAGATTTTGTGGCAAATTTTGTGTCCATTTTCCGGCTTTCTCATGGTTTACATTCAAACATGGTTGTGATTAAATCTAAAATTTCCTTCAAATATATGAGGATTTAGATAAAAGTGTAAGGTACGAAAAATAGAGTCGAAAGGTTTCAACATTCAAGATCTAGTTTAGCTTATTTTTATACTTTTATAATATATTATTTTATTTTATTTTTATATTATATAATTTATGTCACATAAAATTAAATATATAAAATGTAAACATTAAAAAACATATTCAGCTATTTATGTTTAAAATTTTAATAAAAGAAAGAATATATAAAACTATTAAATATTAATTTAAAAATAATATGGGCAGTATTAAAATGAGTTTAGAATAGCCATTTATAAATATGGATGAACTTGGATAAAATCTAAGGGTCATAATTCAAACCAAACTGAATTTAAACAAATATAAAATACGTTAATATCATATATTGACTTGACTCGACTCGACTCGACTCATAGACATATATTGTCCAACTCCACATTGAAGTTTCTTATTCTCATTTTTCCCACTTCAATTGTCATGTCATCATTTTTCTACTTTAGTTGCCACGTCATTACTATTTGACTATCAAGGGCTTCAACGAAAAATTTAATCTTAATGACTCAATTGCAATTCATAACTTAAAATGCTTAATTGAGTGTGATTTTTTTTCAATATTTTACGAGTTTCTTTTTAATATTTAATCCAAATTTCATCACATCACCAAATAGATTAAAATATGATGCATCATGTCAAGATTTATTTGGAGTAATAATTAAAATTCTAGTTTGACACTTAAATAACATGCGAATTTAAATCTTATCATTTTTCCTTAAAAATAAGACCCGTCATTTGGTTTATAAAATTATCAAAAAAAAAAAAAAAACCCTCATAATCTCAAAAGAATAAATTTTGGGTAAACTACAAAAATAGTCACTTTTTGTTTGCCTTAGATTACATTTTAATTACTTATGTTTGAAATGTTACGTTTTAGTCACTTACGTTATTGTTTTGTTACAAAGTGGTCACTTTACCGTTAAACTTCGTTACCTCCCTAACAACAGTTCTACATAGTAGTCTAAATGGGTTTAAAATGCCAACTTGGATGTCCAGTTGCTTGAATGAAAATAGGTTTTTAATTAAATAGATTTAATTTGGACTGTCACGTAGGACATCCAAGTTGGCATTTAAAACCCATTTAGACTACCACGTAGGACCACCGATAGGGAGGTAACGGAATTTAATGGTAGAATGACCACTTCGTAACAAAACGATAACGTAAGTGACTAAAACGTAACATTTCAAACATAAATGACTAAAATATAATTTAAATCAAACAAAAATGACTATTTTTATAGTTTACCCATACATTTTTTATCCATTAAATCCCCAAGATTCCATAACTTGTCTTCTTTAATAGCTATAAGGAAAAGATGAACCCATTAACAACCAAGATCAAAGTCTTTCAATATTTTTCCTTATGTGAAGTCATTTGTTTGTGTACATATATTACTATCTAGACATGAATAAAAAATAATAATGTCTCTTGCTTTTGCCCAAAGCACACACACAAAAAGACAGCTAATCTTCCTCAATCTTTGCCTTCTTACATCACCTTATTAAGTACATAATTAGTTTTTAATTACCTATTAATTGTTCTTTTGTCTACGACTTCATGGTCTCTTGTTGTCATAAGTATCTTGTTTAAGGCTAAGTTAAATTGTGTCAAATCTTAGGAGTACAAGTTTTTTTAATGATATTTTTTTATTCACAAAATTCGAAATTGAAACCTTACATAAACAATATATATTAAATTCCTTATTACTCGATATCAATAATTAATTAATTGAGTAACTGAGGCTTTTGAATATGAATCCAAGAATGTTGTCAGCAAAAAACACAAATCAATTGATGATAAAACCAGCTGGGTTGAAGGTGGATCACATGGAAGATGATAAAAGCTAGAAATTCGGTTTTGGGATCAAAATAAAATTTTAAAAATTTAATGGTTGAAAATAAATCAAAATTATGAGGGATTAAAGTTATTATTACTCCATTTAATTAAGGGTTAAGCCCCTCACTCCCTTTTAGCTAAGCTCCTGATTCATTAAATTAAAATATGCTTTTTAGTTTCGTACATTAAAATTTTAATTTTTTATTTTAACGAATTTAGTCATTTCATTTTTCAGATTTAAAAATATAAGTTCTATTCTTAACACCGCTAAAACTTTTCTTTCAAATTCATATTCATTACAAAGTAAATTTTTTTTTTGTTACACAGCTACCAAGTAAACATATTCATGGCCGAGCTACTTGCCCAAACTTGAAGGCCCACCTAAATTTGGGAAAATTTAGACAAAAATATTAATCTCGAAAAATGAGTTTAGACAAAAAAATTAAGTCCATTTAAAATATGGGTCGGGCTCGAAGTTTGAACCTTCAATGCTTGAGCTCGACTCGCCCCATTTTTAAGTTAATAATGTTTTCTAACACATAATATAATATAATGTATAAAGTTGATCTCAATTTCGCAGCGCAACGTATTAACTATATATGTATGTTAATTTGATTCTATTCTTCTTTACCCAAAATTGATGATATTTCATTTCAAGGATAACATCTAGATTTGTATTTGATTCATCATATCATTTTATGCTGTCACTAAATCAGTGGACTTGAATTATTAGGCATATATATAGCAGTTGATGTCTTTGATTGGTTCCGGGTTGGGTTAATTTAAGTATTAAAATTGTTATTTCGAGTTGCGTTGTTTTAATTTTGAATTATTTTAAATTTTGGACATTCAAATTTATTAGTCGAGTTTTTAAGGTTAGATCGCTTTAGATTGGGCCATTTTGAGGTTTTTTTTAGGGAGTTTTATGCTCAACATTTTAAGTTGTTTATTTGGGTTCTTATGCATGTTCAGATCATTTTGAATTTTAATAATTTTTAATTTTAAATATTTTCAGATCGAATCGAATTAATTGAATTGAATTCGATCTAATTTAATTTTTGTTGAATTGATAATTCGAATGGTAGAGATATTTAAGCTCACACCCCAATTTGATTCACTAGTTCATAGACTTATTTTAATGTTTATATTTTTATAATTAAATTTAAATAAAAATTTGAAAGTTACCACGAGTAGCTAATTATCACCAAATTAAGAGTTTCCTTAAGTATTAATTGAGCTTTGGGGATGCTCGAGTTTGACGTGTAGCCCAACAGGCCTAAACCCATAGTTGCAGTTTTTCAGAAGGTCTAATCATGGTTTTGATCCTTTTATTATGCTCAAATTTAGGATATAGTCTATATACTTTATTTTGACATAATTGGATCTCTCTATTTTTATAATGTCATTAGTTAATTCAACTAATCAACATGATTAATTATTTCGGTTAAAATATTGACACATTTTTTCTTTTAAAAACCTATTTGAAATTAGAGATAAAGCAATATTTAGTCCCTGAATTTGATAATTTTTTTTTAACTTGATCCCTGAACTTTTTTTGCTCCACGTTAGTCTCTAAACTTGATTAAAAAAATCAATTTGGTCTCTGAACTTGGAATACTTTTAAGAGTGATAATGTGACACTTTGAGATTATACCACATCATCACATGAAAATTTAAAAAATATATAAAATCTAAAAATAAAAAAATATTTTAAAAATTATAAGTAACTTATAATATTTTTAATTAAAAAAAGGTAATGATATGACACAATCTCAAAGTGTCACATCATCATACTTTAAAAAATCCAAATTCATGGACCAAATTGGGAAATGCTGCTAAGTTTAAGGGCTAAATGTTAATTTATCCCTTTAAAGTATGTTGACATGGATTATTTTTTGTGCTAAAAGAGTTTTTCTTAAAAAAATTATATAAATCAATATTTTAATAGAAGAACCTCAAGTTGTTGTCATTGATCGGGTATTCACCTTCTTCGGGAATTGTTTGGGTTCGAATCGTAAGAGCGTGACCTATTGTGTTGACAATGATTTACTACTACCGGTGGTGTGTGAGTTGTACCAAAATTTAGGTGTGAACTATTTGAGCTAATAATAATATTATAAAAATATAATGTTCAAATTATGTCAAATTAAATACAAAGACTAGCCGACTAAGTCTTAGCTTGGTTGGCATTAGTATTGTTGCCAGAATAGGAGGATCTGAGTTCAAGTACGTTGAATCATTTTTATCCTTTTATTTAAGGGTTGGAGATAGATTATAAGTAGTTGTAAGCATTATATAAAAATTATTACAAATATTAAATCCCACCTAAGCAAAAACAACAATAATCCATGGTCATTTGCCTACCAATATTATCTTAATCAGTGTACCAAAAAACACCCATATAGATTACAATTCAACTGAAAAATTTGAAGAGAGACCTCTTAGTTGTTCTTTGATTTCCTAGCCAATGCTGCATATGAACTCCAATGGCATCCAAATAAGAGCTGCTCCTCCCATGGAACCCCACTACCTTTCCCTCTGTTATGGTTGAAGTGAAATACGTCCCTTTCTCCTCACCAAATGGACCATACTTGCCTCTGCTGGTGTTAAACGTTAATGACTTTACAACTTTGAGCTGCTCGTCATTGTTAATGGTGCCATAATAGCCGGATATGCAATTCAGTACCTCGTGCGGATCATCCAATTTCACCTGCAAAAAATCAAGGTTTTGGTCTGTTAAAAAATACCAGCTTAGTAGACCTGCCAGCTGAGTTGTTTGGGTTATTTCAAGCTCAAATTGTTTTGGATCCAGGTCATTTTAAGTTAGGGCAATTTAAGTTTCGAGTCAATCTGGTTCGGGTCATTTGAATTATTTTCTTTTTATTATTTCAAATTTAAGTCATTTGGGTTTGAAGCTCGAGTTTTTCTCCATGAGTCATTCTGGATTAAGATTATTTGGGGTTTTGGTCACTTTAAGTATAGGCCATTTTGAGTTATTTGTTCGGGTTTGTATAGTTTCAAAATTAGATTATTTCGCGTTCAGGTTAGGTTTAAGCTTAGGTCAATTTGAGTTTAAAAATTCGAGTTGTTTCTAGTTTAAACCATTTTGAGTTCGGGTTAATCTAGTTTGGATAATTTTGGGTTCGTCATTCAAGTTTATCAGTTGAAGTTTTTAGGTTGGGTTGTTTTTTGTTACTTGCACATGTCATTTCGGGTTCATGTCATTTTGGGTTTGTATCATTTCAGGCTCAGATCATTTCGTGTTTGGATTATTCTAAAGTTCTGGTCATTTTTCATGTTAGACTAGTTCGGATTGTATACTTTTTATGACCAAATCAGACTAGGTTGAGAGTGAATTAAAGTTTAATTACCCGATTTGTGGTAGTTCCATCATGACCTCCATGTTTCACAGACCAAACTGATTGTCCATTCCGATCATACTCAACCTGAATTGAGCAAATAGCATCAGATTTCGTTATATAAATTTGTTTAATCCCAGAATATACTCCATCATCCCATGGTCGTCCTCCATCTCCTCCCCAAGGTCCAGGTCCACACGGTGCTGGTTCTTTCACCACACTACAAGCAACCTAAAAATATTCAATCCAAATCATATACATCAGTAAGTATATAATTTTACGCGCTATCAGTGAATCTGGTAACAACACATCACTGAAAACAAAATACCTCTTCAATCGGTCCTCGCTTGGCTAGCACTAGTTTGTTCGACCACGGAGAATTATCAATCTCGGCTATAGTCCTTTCACCTTGGATGATTTCTAGGGACAAAGGTGGCTTTGGTGGTGGTACTTTAGCTTGCATGACGTGCACGCCAAAAGCATCCAAGAATAAACCCTCTTTGCCATGGAATCCAACAATCTTGCCTTCATTGATTTTGTTGGAGAAAGAGGGTCCTTGTTCATCTCCATATGGTCCATGCTTTCCTTTGTTGGTGTAGAATGTAAGTGACTTGATCACATTAGGCCCTATGTACATTAATGGTCCGAACGTTCCCGTTACGTGCGTCAAAATTTCTGACGGATAATCAAACATTATCTGTGGATAATGGAACCGTTAAATATTTATCCAAAATTTAATTGACAATTAGTTTGTATTATAGTATAACCGTATTGGTTGAAGATTAATTAGTGATTAAGTATAGGCTTTGAAAACATAGAATAGGTATTAACTTTGACTTAAATACAAAAGTATACTTTTTCCACTTTGGTGCCTAAAGTTTTTTAAAATCAAAAATAGTACCTAAATTATCAATTTTGTCTCATTTTATCCCAAAACACGATACCAACCAATAAGAACGTGACAGATTACACATTCTTATTCAATATCGTATTTTTTGAGTAAATTAAGACGGATTTAATACTTTATGTACCACTTTTGAAAAAAAAAACTTTAGATACCTAAAGGAGAAAAGCAATATAATTTAGGTGCTATTTTTTAGTTAAGCCTTAAAACCTTGAGAAATGTGTAATCTATGGGAGAAGTGTTTTATAGAGAGGAAGAAAAGAGTTTACTAAAACACGGGGTTGACAGGTATCTAGATAATCAATATTTTGAATATCGGATTGATGGTGGAATTAGTCAAACCATCAATTCTCGGTTCAATTAGTTCAACAGCCTAAAATAATTAAAAAAAATTATAAACCAATTCAACCGTTTAAATTGCCAAATTTTTGTCTTGACTACTGATTTTTTACCAATCCCGAGCCATACGCTCAAAGGCTGATTCAATTTTGTTGTCTAGATTGATATATCGACCGGTCTAATTCAATTCCAACAACACTATAAACAAAAAACTGAAAACGTCAAGGAGCATGGAAATTAAATTTATTTTGGGGCTCAAGTTTATCGGTATTTTGAACTCATTGTAATCTTCATTTCTGAATATTGATTTGAATTCTACAAGAGAAGCTAGACTCACCCTTTCAGTTTTGAAACCTCCGGTGCCTCCATGTTTGCTTCCCCAATGTGCTTGTCCATTGCGGTCATAGCAAACCTTTATTGATACAATTCCAACATTGCGTGATAAAGTAATTTGCCTTACACCGGTATAGGTTCCATCATCAAATTTGGTTCCACCATTGCCACCCCACGGTCCATAAGTTATCACTCCTTCCGGTACGTTCGATGGCAGCTTCTCAGGTGTTTGAAATGAAACCTTAAACATGCAAGAAAGAAGAAGAAATTGTATCATGCCTATAATATAAACGGGACATCAAAAGTAGAGTTTAGACCCGTTAATTGAATAGGTCGGGTTGGTTTCTATTTGAGTCAATCTAGATCGATCAATTTGAGTTTTATAATTCTGGGTTCATTTCGAGTTTTCATCATTTTGAATTCAATCCGTTTTAGATTCAAATCATTAGGATTTGCCAGTTTTCGAGTTTAGGTTTTACATTTGTATTGTTCATATAGCACAAAAGGAAAATCAAAAGTAGATTTTAATTGGTTTTGAATCGGGTCAATTTAAATAGTATAATCATTTAAAGTTTGGGTTATTTCGAATTTGTGTCAATTTTGATTCCAGATCATTCAAGTTTGCCGGTCGAATTTTTCGAATCTAGTCATTTTAAGTTTTATACTTGGGTTAAAATCATTTCAGGTCACCTGTTCAAGTCAGTTTAGGTTCAAGTCAATTGAGTTTGGGTTATTCTGAATTCAAGCCATATTGAGTCTATTTGAATTAGGTAGGTTTAGATTGAATCATATTTGCCAATCATATTACTAGCTTAATAGCAAATTTGTGTGGGTTTTAAGTTAATTGGCATGAGGTTCATGGTTCGATCCTTGTGTTTGTAAATTTTTTCCTCTTCTCTCAATGTAATGTAATTGTTCATTTGTATAATAATAATAATAAATTGAATCATATTTGGATTCAAATTTAGCAAGTCAAGTTTCAGGGTTTAGACAAATCTTATTTTTTTATCTGATCATTTTGCGTTTGATACTTGAAATCGGTAATTTCAAATGTTCAAGTTAATTTGACTTTAGGTTAACTTGGGTTAGGATCATTCTAGATTCTAGACATTCTGAGTTTAAAATTTTGGGTTCATTTCGAGTCTATGTCATTTCAAATTCATGTCAATTTTAAGGTCGGGTCATTCGAGTTTTTCAAGTCTAGTCATTCAAGTTTAACACTAGGGTTTGAGTCATTTTAGATCACTTGATCAAATCATTTTGAACTCAAACTAAATCGAATTTGAATTATTTCTAATTCAAGTCATTTTGAGTTCAAATTATTTCTAATTTGAATTAAACAAGTTCAAATTGAAACATATTCAAATCTAAATTAACCAAGTAAGTTTTAATTCTTACCTTGCCTTTGGTTTCTCCATCACTAGAATCATCAGTACAACTCCTAGAGCCTCGCCTAGATAGCTCCCTTGGCAATGAATTCCCTATTAAATCCCTTTGTCTAACTGCTAAAACAATATCATAGCTTTCTCCAACACTTCCTTGTATCACTGAAAACCCATCTCTCTCACCTCCATTACCAGCAAAACTTTGTGCATGAACAATAGTCTTCGAATGATTCATTTTCAACATAGGCATTGAATAAACCCCAATTGCATCCAAATACCAACCAGACCTGCCATGGAACCCAACAATCTTCCCCCTATTCATTGAAAAACATGTCCCTTGTTCAGCACCATAGGGTCCATAAGCTTTCCTATTGCTTTGCAAAGTGAGTGACCTAACCATAATAGGTCCCCTTTCATTAAGGTTACCATAGTATCCATGGATTGATGTAAGAAACTCATTTGGGTAATCAAGTTTTACCTAAAACAAATTCAAAAATCACAAAAATAAGTATAGGGTTTCTAAGGTCAAATTTTGCTATTAGACCTTGTACTTTTTGAACTTTGAAACTTTAGTCCTGAAAAAACTGTTGTAGTTAAATTTGTTTGGTTAAATTCTTATATTAGTCTTGTATCATGCGTATGATTTAGCCCATATTCTACAACTAGATCATTATTAGTCACTATATTTTTCAAATTTTCAATATTAATGTAAACAACAGTCAATAAATTTATTAACTGTTTTTTAGTAACATATGGAAATAGTAAGCTGACATAGCATTACACATGCGAAAATACGTTTGATGCATCAAATTTTGAAAATAAAAGAACTTAACTTATAAATTTAATAGCTACCATTTGGTCAAGACTAAAATTTTAAAATTCTAAAAATTCAGTGAGCAAAAATGACCAAATTAAAATTAAGGGACTAAATCCACAACTTAGACATAGTAAAGGCGCTAATAATAGAATTTAATTCAAAAGGCTAACCTTATCCATCTTAGACCCTCCATCACCTCCATGCTTTCTTGACCAAATAGAGTTCCCTTTATTATCGTATTCGATTTGGATCGAGTCAATTCCAATTCCATGAACTATCACCAATTGTTTTATGGTGAAGTTCATTCCATCGTCCCAGTATAATCCACCTTGGCCTCCCCATGGACCGTACGATACCGGTTTTTGATCGCCGTCAAGATTCTAGCAACATGATCATGTAGGAGAATTAGATTAAAGCTGAAAATCAAACAAATTGTAAAAGGAATTTCATGGTTACCATTAGTTCTTCGAGCAAGGAGCAAAAACAGGTGTATTTGAGTGACAGAAATGGGTGTTTCTTGAGTTGAAATATTAATGAAACAAAAATGTAGTTTTCAAATTGTGATGAAGAAGAAGCTTATTCTGTGTTCCACTTCGTAGGGAATCAATGCAAAGAGAAATGAAGGGAATCCAATTTGATTTGAATTGTATGGCTTTCATATGGAACAAAATGTAGTTTTCAAACGATCTAGCTGTAGATGATTATTCAACTGTGATTTTTAGTTACGGTGATATTAGTTCGGTTCAGATAGATTTTGAAAAAAAAAAATTACCCAATATTTCGGTTTTTAAAAACCCAAATTGAAACTAGATTTAAAAGCTAATTAAACTAAACCGAATTTCCGGTTCGGTTTTTTTATTTTAATTCTTTTAAAAAATAATTTCTTATATAATATTTAAAATTATTTTTACTAATTTAAATAAAGATAAAATTCAACTTAATTTGGATAATTAAAATTTTTTAAATTTGTAAATTAAAAATCAAATTGAATCTGTGAATCAAATCAATTTTCAGTTTTTTCTCAACCCTATACCTCAAATAGCTGGCTCTCACCACTCTCTTCAAATTCCAAGTCTACTTTCTCAAGAAGACCATACAAGGATATGGTGGGATTGGGAATGAAGCAAATTTTTTTATAAGGTTTAAATTATCCATAAAACCCCTTAATTCTTAAAATGAAAATAATACGAGTTCAATAAACTCAAATTTACATTTTTTGAGTTGTTGCAATAACAATTATATTCCAATTAAACTAATTTTTAATAGGTGGAATCAAGCAAATATTCAACATCATTGTGAACATTTTTAGTATGGTAATTTGGATTTATTGCCTAATTTCACATTATCTTGACAAATACCCTTTCATATATTCCACTTGCTGAGGCCCAACTTTGTTAAATTCAATCTAAAATATTTTTGCAATCCAATTATATTTCCCCTGTTGGGCTCATAGTATGGCACTTCAAGGTTCAAGCAATAAATTAAAGGCATTAAACCTCAAGGCAACTAAACAATATTGGAAACTAGTTAACATGTGAGACAAATCGATTGGCCAAAACTCCATGCTTTGTTCGAATATTAATTAGGACATCAGTTTAGGATAGTTAAAGTGTGTTTCAGTTTGCTAGTATTTATGACTCAACAATAAATGATTATTGATTCGTGTTACAAATTATAGTATGTAATACACATGTGATTAGTGTGGTGAATAGGTGGTTAGTAAGTTTTCATTCTGTTGTAAGTTGTTATCGTCAGTTAGGCATGCATTAGTTGCCTATATAAGCAGTGTATTGAGAACTAAATAAGAGGAGAATAAAATACCTTCTGTTAATACATCATTCCTTCTTTAGATTCTTGTATTCTATCATGGTATCAGTCGCTAGGTTCTGATTCGACATGGTTACTCCGAATTCCACCGACTCTGATGCTGGTGAGCCAAGCGGCTCTGTATTTATTGGTGAGCGCATCATCACCACTTTTCCACGCCATGACGTTGTGAAACTAGATGAAGGTTCGTTCATTCAATGGCGACAATAGGTACGACTTATACTCACTGGTTATGATCTCTTTGGATTTCTTGATGGTACTCTCGCCGCTCCGACGAGGTTTGTTCAGGCTCCCGATGGCACACTTATCACTAATCCTTCTGCTGCCATTTTTAATCAACAAGACAATTTACTAACCTCTTGGATGCTTTCAACCATTAGCTCTTCCATTTTGTCCTCGTTCACAGACGTTCAAACCGCTAGCGATGTGTGGATGCTGGCTAACAGTCTGTTTGCAGCTGACACTAGTATGAAGCAGTCGCAGCTCCGACATGCTCTTCACTCTCTTAAAAAAGGCAGTTTATCTGTTCGTGAGTATGTTGACAAGATCAAAGGTTTGTGTGCTCTTCTTGCTGCATCTGGTTCTCCGATCTTGGAGGCCAAAAAGACGGCGGTGTTGCTCTCAGGCCTCTCCTCTGATTTTGAGGCTGTTGTCTCGTCTGCGTCCCTCTCCTTGACGCCGTTACCGTTTCAAAGATTGGTTGATGCGCTCCTCGAGTGTGAAGCTCGAAAAATGAGGTCTGTTCAGGACGTGTTAGTTGCTGCAAATTTTGTGGATGGCTCTTCGACGCAAGAGATGGCCGGACCTTCTCGTGGTGGTCGCTCCTCTGCTCGTGGACGAGGTCAGAGTTTTTGCCCTCGTGTTCAATGCCAGATCTGCAGTAGATATGGCCATCTTGCTCAACGATGCTACTATAGGTATCATCGTGATGATCAATCGCCGGTTGTGCCTCCCGACGGATGGACATTTGGGCAGAATTTCTGGCTTGGCATTGAGAGCAATGGCAGGAGCAGTTTTCGGGTTGCTAATGCCAATGGACAGAGTCAAAATTGGGGACACGGTCAAAATTGGGGGTTCTCTAGTGAAACAAATTTTATGGCTTCCAGAGATAAGATTGTGGATTATAATGTCAGGCCAATTGTGGATATGGATAATGTAGGCACATGTGGGCCACTCAATGTGCCACTTGGGCCAAGTGTGGTGCCGTGTGTTGCTAGGCCACCTAGGGATAGGCCTTCTAATCATTACGGTTTTATGCGTTCTTCCATGGATCCAATGTTTGGGCAGAACCATATTCCAGCTCACAATCGTGGGCAGCTTGGTCCAGGCCACACTTTTGGGCCTCGTGGGTCTACTCAACCTCGTGCTTCTGATGAACAGCATTTTTCTAACGCTAATGCTTATTGTGCTAACTTTGATTCATCTCAGGGAATTTGAGATTTTGAGGTTTCACGACGCACAAAACCGAGAGCTCGGGTTTTTGATGTTGATTCCTCTCCGTATGGCTCCTTTCAGTTTGTTGGGTTACCTCCAAGGATTCCTGAGTTGCACGCGTCTGACTATTCTGATGCCACAGTTTATGACTCTAATTTCAATAATACTGACTCTTATGTTCCATTACCAGTAGGAAGTGCGACTTGGTGCCCCGATTCAGGAGCCACTCACCACGTGTGTCAAGATACTTCAGCACTTAATGCTTCCAACCCGTATACAGGTAATTCCTCACTTAAAATGGGAAATGGAGTTTCTACTAAGATTGATTCTATTGGGAGTTCAATTCTTGCTACTGAGAAGAAAGTGCTACATTTTTCAAATGTTTTATGTGTGCCCAGCATTCGGCAAAACTTGCTTTCTGTGTCTAAATTTGCTACAGATAATAGTGTGTTTTTTGAATTTCACCCTTCCTATTGTGTGGTAAAGGACATCCAGACGCAGTAAATATTAGTGCGGGGCCGAGTTCGTGATGGACTCTATTATTTTTCAGCAAGTTTGGAGGATCTTTCTCCTGTCGTTCATAATGCAACCGTTCATGACAGTCCTATGAGTAATGATGTCTTTACTTTGTGGCATAGGAGACTAGGCCATCCCTCTTCTACTACTGTAAAAACTGTCCTTGAAAACTGTCGAATTACGTTCAATAAAAACTATTTTGATAAGGTGTGTGCAGCATGTCAACAAGGAAAATCGCACAAACTACCTTTTTCACAATCTCACACTGAGTATACTGAGTTTTTTGATCTTGTAGTTTCTAATTTGTGGGGACCAGCCTCGATTCCGTGTGAAGGAAATTTATATTATGTGTCGTTCGTTGATATGTGTAGTCGTTTCACGTGGATTTATCTGATTAAACGCAAGTCTCAAGCGCTTGAGTGTTTTCTACAGTTTCAGCAGCTGGTTCATACTCAGTTTGGGAAACGTATTAAAAAATTTCAAAGTGATTAGGGTGGCGAATTTAGGGCTTTTGCTCCTATTTTAGCTAGTTACGGGATCATTCACCGGCTATCTTGTCCTTATACTTCTGAACAGAATGGGGTCGCTGAACGTAAACATTGGCATGTTGTGGAGACTGGTATTACTCTGTTGGCTCAGGCTAGTTTACCTATGGAGTATTGGGGCTATGCCTTTAGCAGTGCGGTGCATCTCATAAATCGTCTACCCACTTCAATCTTGAGCAGTCAATCTCCGTATCAACGTTTGTACGGTCATGAACCAACGTATGAGCATCTCCGGGTCTTTGGGTACTGCTGTTTCCCGTGCTTACGTCATTTTGTTCGACATAAGCTTGATTATCGATCTCAACCGTCTACATTCCTTGGATATAGTTCACAGCATAAAGGTTATTATTGCTTACTCCCAGAAGGGAAGATAGTTATCTCTCGACATGTGATTTTTGATGAACATAAATTTTTGTTTTCTTCGCATGTTGCTTCTGATGGTCAACAGTCTCAGTCTCTGTGCACTCCTACATATGTTCCCATTGTTAAACCTCAAGTGACCCAGACTAGTGCGATATCTCACAGAACTTGTGGAACTTCTTCTGCCACCCCTGTGCAAAATATTGGCAATCCCAATTCAAGTGAGAACAGTGCTTTACAGTCTGTATCAAGTTCTTCAAGAGACACCAGTGCTTCATAACCTGTATTAAGCTCCTCAGCAGATAGACCTCTGGAAGGGTTGTCGACTGTTGAAGTTAGTACTTGTAGGGCCCAAAATTTGCCCGGGCCATATTAAAAAACCAAAAAAACAGACTATTGTTATAAAAGTCCATTACAAAATAATAGTCTATTAAACTGAAATAACGGGCCCAATAAACTGTCTCTCTACCCAATTACAAATGGCCCAAATTTTAGACTCAAACCCAAACTTATAACCCAGACATAAAATTAGCCTAAATACAAAAAGGCCCAATCTGGTCCCTAGGGACCCGAATACAGAAATAATCTAGAAGCTTCTGGGGTTTTCTGGTATTTCAGTTTGCGTCGCAGCTCCCCACGCGCGCCCCGTCAGCTCCCCACGCGCGCCCCGTCGGCTTCTCACGCGCGCCGCTTCAGGTCCCTACTAGCAGATTCCACGCGTGCCCCATAGCCCCGACCAGGCGTTTGGACTGCCTCACACGTGTACCACGCGCGCAACCGCACGTATTCTCGCAAACCTCACGTGCCTCCGTACGCCACGTCCACCTCTCGTACCTGCAAACCAATAGCAGAGAAACAACAGCAAGGAATAGCAGAGAAAAAAAGACAAACTGCTGTATTTTCTATTGTGTTTTTTATTCTTTTTATTTTTTTAGCAGTCGACTATAAAGAGTCGGAGAAAATATTGTAAAAGGACGGATTTTTTTTGGCACAGAGAAGATAGCAAAATAGAAAAGATTATTAACAGAGACCCAAAAAGAAAAAGGTGGTTCTTTTATTCTCTCGACTATTTCTTTTCGAACGGGTTTTCTACATTTTCGTTCCTTTTCAATTTTTTTTTTGCCATATACAAGAGTAAAGAGCGGGAAGCATACCTGCGAAGGATGAATCGACGGACTCTTTTTCGTCAAAATCGAAACAAACGGGTCCGTCGAATCTAGATCTGGGCCTGGTTCGAAACGGGAACCGTTCAGTGGTTTTGAATCGGCCGTTGATCGCTGATTATCGTGGCGTAAGATGGTCGAATCTCCCTTTTCTTCTCTGCGTCTGGGAGTGAAAGTGAGGGGGGCTGAGGGTTTCGGTTTTTAAAACTGGCCAAATGAAACCCTAAGTGATTTAATTTTTTTTTAAACCTATTAATGAAACGGTGCCGTTTTGGGCTTATAAAGGTAGCCCTTTAAACGACACCGTCCTAGTCCAAGCTCTGCGACCCGACCCGGATGCGGCTAAGATCTGCGTGTTTTAATGTTCAGGGTTTTATTGCGCCCTTAGTCCTTCCACATTTTGGGGTCTGCTTTAATTAAACTTTTGTTTATTTTAATTTTGCCCAGAAACTTTGCGCTGTTTTAATTTTAATACCTTTTTAAGCGCAGCGTTTAAGGGCTCGGGTAAATTGCGCTTTCGGTCCCTTTTAGTTTATATGCATTGCCTTTTAATTCTTACTCGATTTTTATTTATTTATTGCTTTGAGCTCTCTAATTTTGCTCTGATTCCGATAAGGTCCTTTTAATTATTTTATGTAATTATTCGGTTATTATTATTTTTAAATTATCCCCTTTTTAAATTAATATTAAATATTATATTTTAAATGGCTATAGATATTATTTATTTTTCCACGTTACTTTCATTATTTTTTATATATATGTTTTAATTAAGTGTATATTTGTTTGCTATTGCATGGATTATATTGCTTAATTTGTAACCGTTAATTATTGGTGATTCGTTATAGTAATATTTTGCGTGTATTATTTTGCTCCATTTTCTTCAATAATTAATAGAGGAATTGTATATTGTGTAATTATTGTTATTATATGATTTGCATCTCTTAATTATTAGTTGGTTGTCGTAATGTACTAGTGTAGCATTGGATGTATGGATTAATATTTTGCCTTGTATATTATTGTTATTCTATTGTACCTTACGAAAGATGAGGTGTTTAAATGTCATTTCGGTTTTAAAATCATAAGGCAATGCTCGTGTTCAGAGGTTTCGAGAAAATCGTGCTCTAACTTACTGAGTTTCGATTTTCCTCGTTAAAACCTAGCAACCGAGTATCCTTTCTCTCTTAAAGTGCATAATATTTCAAATATAAAAAAAAAAACTTATTCTCGGGATTTTTGAGATATTGCGCCCTAACTTACTGGGTGTGATATTTTGTCATCTCAAGATAAGAATTTCAAAAGAACAAAGGCAATATTCCGTATTCGAGAATTTTGAGAAATAGTGCCCTAACTTACTGGGTTTCGATTTTTCATTTGACTCTAATAATGGAATATCCTTCTTAATTTTAAACGTACAAGTATTGAATATCGAAGGATAAATCCAATTTCGAGAATATAAGATGTTGTGCCCTAACTTCTCGAGTATCGACATTTTATTTCTTTGAAATAGGGAGCTTTGGCATCCAATATGATTCTGTCCAAATATATATCTTAAGTAGATGGGTCGAAATCTAGAATCTTTCCAAATTTTCGACATTAAGACATTAATCAATCAATTCGGTACTAATTTTGGGCGCTGCGAGGGTGTTAATCCTTCCTCGTGCGTAACCGACTCCCGGACCTGTTTTCTTAAATTTCGTAGACCAAAATTATTGTTTTAATAAAGAAATGTTTTATTAAAATAATCCATCTCAAGGTGATCCGATCACACCTTGAATAAAAGATCGGTGGGGACTCTATATGTTTTAAAGTCGATTCCCGTTTTTCTAAAACCCGTTTTAAAAATGGTTTCGACAGCTTGGCGACTCCACTGGGGACAAATAAGAGAGTCAAGCCGTAAAATTAATTATTTTCTGTCTTTTCGTCAAAAATTGAAAATTTGATTCAAAAAATTACGATCCTTATATTGCATTTGCTTGCTTCATCTCATTTGATTGCTGTAGTTTGATTCCTATAGAATACTTTTGCATCATATTGCATTACCGCTGGGTCACACCCTTAAGTAGGAGTGAGAAGCTACTCCTTCGTGAGGTTTTCACCTCCGTGCAGGATAGTGAATCGCTTCCGGGACACATTCGTACCTATGTCTTCGTGAGATTTTCATCTCCGTGCAACCATTAGGAAATGTGCCCCCTGAACTGAACTCTGTCCATATGATCCTATAATGGGTGAGGATTGAAGAATCTGCTGGTTCAGGTACCCTCAACTTTAGACTCAAACCACATGTAAAAGACCCTAGGAACTCACCCAAGATGGAGCTGTGATGAATCCTAGTGGTCACCCAATAGGCACTTGAATGCTTTATATGCTTTGAACTTCATTTGTATAGTACTAACCATTTGTTTTGTTACTTTGCATGCATTTTCATATTAGAGAAAGGTGTCGATTCGGGTTCGGTTGCTAAGTTAGGGAGCTCGACATGGAAAACGACTTTCTTGATAAGGTGGAAGACAACGCGACTATTAGAATTTGGTCAGAAACAACGCAGCTAGAACAAGGGGATAGTTTGACTGCAGGACATGAGTCAGAGTTAGTGAAATACACTCGCATTAGTGTTACGCAGAATAATCTCCAAGAATTGAAAGTAATATGGGATCAATGGGACGATGAGGCTAAGAGGTTGTTCTTTCATAGTTATGGGGATTTTCCGTACTTATTGGATATCAAAGTAGATGAACAGTTGTTTCGAGCCATCACTCAGTATTGGAACGCCGCATATAGTTGTTTTACCTTCAGGAGGGTAGACTTGGTACCGATCGTGGAGAATACACCGCCTTATTGCGTTGTCCAACGTTCCCAGGGGATAGAATTTATTCGAAAGCGCGCTACGTACCCAATATACGGAAGAAGCTAATGAATGTTACGGAATGAGTGAAGAATGGATAACAGCCAGGATAAAGCAAAACGGTGAATATAAGTGCATTCCATGGAAAAACTTGAGGGATTTGATTTTAGCTCATCCCGATGCAAAAAGAAAGATCGATGCTTTTGCATTGAGCATCTACGGATTGGTGCTGTTTCTTAGGGCTCTAGGACATGTAGATGAAGCAGTCACGGATATGTTCGACAGACTCAGTAAGGGGATCACGCCAGTTCCCGCGATCTTGGCCGAGACTTTTAGGTCATTAAACGCTTGTAGAAGATTCGGAGAGGGCAGGTTCATAGGATGTGCGCAATTGTTATTAGTTTGGTTCCATAGCCATTTCTGAAAGGTGGATAAGATCTCTTGCCGTGTTTTCAGTGATAATTATTCTCCATTAAAAGAAATAGCTACTACGCTAAGAAGAAATGACGTGTCAGAAGAAAATTGGACTACACTGCTACAAGGTCTGCGAGAAGAGGATATTCAGTGGAGAGCTCCTTGGTTGGGGTCCAGTGACATTTTATTCCGATGCGGGAGTTTCAATTGGGTTCCTTTGCTCGGGGTTTGGGGAGCCACGGCTTATGCTCCTTCTTCGTACTAAGGCAATATGGGTCAAGGCGCGGTTGTACCGGCAACTCATGGCCTAGC
Organism: Gossypium sturtianum; assembly: GCA_025698515.1. Lineage (NCBI taxonomy): Eukaryota > Viridiplantae > Streptophyta > Magnoliopsida > Malvales > Malvaceae > Gossypium > Gossypium sturtianum. The sequence continues at coordinate 162,550,306 of CM046948.1, forward strand.
GCAATGCGAGTTCCCGTTTAAAGGAGATGATTACAAGAAGAAAATCAATGAAATTTCTGTTGCTTGGAACCAGACTTGACGTATGAAGAGATTGTCGGTAGGTCCTATGATGACGCTGGAGTATAATAGCTGGTTCAGCAAGAGGATTAACGATAATATACCCGGACCAAATTTGGAGGGTGCCCGATCTATAGAAGAATGCCTACGAGTTGTCCCGTCTGAATTGGAGATAATAAAGCAAGATTTTGAAAAGAGGAATCGAGAACTGGAAAAGAAAATAGAGTAATTAGAGGAAGAGAAGATGCATTTAGGGCTAGATGCTGATGTTCAAAAGGCAGAGGTAGAGAGATTCAGAAAAAGAAAAGAACGAGTTGAAGAAGATCTCAATAGCCTAAAGACGGATTATAAGAAGATGCGGCTATCAATAAGAACACCGGCTTAGGAAAAACTCCAGATCAGTGGCACCAGGAAATTCAAGGCGAAAGGGTTAAAGCTAACCAGTGGGAGGAAAAGTTCAGAGAGGCTCAAGCACAAAACGAAAAGAACCTCTCAGAGAGCCAAGGCGAACAAAACAAGTTAAAGGCTAGAATCGCGGAGCTTGAGAAATCCCTCCAGCATCAACGAAATCGTAACTCGATGAAAGAATTAAGAACAAGCTTGAGCCAAATAGAGGAAATGAAGAAGAAGATCGAAGAATTAGAAATGGCCTTGCTAAATTGCCAAAACCATATCCAGCATCTAGAGGAAAATGAAGAACAAAGAGAAGAGGAGCTTCACCGTTCCCAGAATCAAGTCAGAGATAGAGATTACCTCATGGGGGAAGCCATAACCCAGATACGAGAGATAGCCGAATATTTACAGACTTTAGCCGTACAAGCTGATATTTTGAGTATGCAATTTGAGACTCGGTCAGATCGAGGACGTGAATTAGCCTCTCTGCTTACAAAAATTTAAACCTTAGGTGTTAGAGCGAGACCGTATTTGTAATCCACTTTATGTAAAGAGCTTTGTTTTCAAATAAAGTTTCCTAAATAGAATTGGATCAGAATCGACTTCTTTCGTATTTCATGCATTCGCATGTGTCATTCATTCCATTCACATGCATTAAAAATCATTAAAAGGTCCTAATTGTAGTAAAAATTATTTCAGCAACCTGGAACCCAACAAAACTTTGCCAGAGACGCATCCCTACGGCACGAGAAAGAAAATAAAAGACATGGATCAGAAGATAGAGAAACTCGAACAACTCCAAAGGGAGATGCAAGAAAAACTGCAACTTCAAATGCAAGAGCAGCTTGCCAAGATACAGCGTGATATGATGGAACAGATGATGGAATCACGAGAGAACCATGATGTCCCAATTGACTCGATTATTGGCGGACAAAGGAAAGCCCCATGGTTATCTTTGTGGAAGATAGTGAGGAACGACCATATCCCCCGGGTTTTACCCCAACACCCCCTGAAGAGCATTCCCGGAGGACATCCATTGTAATTAAACCTCAACAATTTCAAGAGGGTGTCTCGGTACCGCCAAATTTTCAAGCGAGTTAGGATCCAATCGGTTGACCATCCAATCAATCTTTGCTATTCCCGACCTTGATGAGGCGGCGGATGAAAAAAAGGCAAAGTCTGAATTGCCAAAAACAATAGAAGAGCGTTGTAAGTGGTTAGAAGACAAATTTTGGGCTATGGAGGACGCTGATATAGGCAACGCGGTCGACGCTAAAAGATCTAAGCACAGTACCAAATCTAATACTCCCCACAAATTCAAGATGCGAGTTTGAAAAATACAAGGGAATCACTTGCCTGAAGCTCATATAACCATGTTCTGCCGGAAAATGACCGGGTATATTAACAATGACCAGTTGTTGATACATTACTTCCTGGATAGCTTTGGTTGGAGCAAAGAATGATGATATATAATCAATGAGCCGTCATGAAATCGGTTCTTAGAGAGATCTGGCACAGGCATTTATGAGACAATACAGTCATGTAGCTGATATGACCCCTGACAGAATTATTCTGCAAAACATGGAAAAAAATAAAATGAGAGTTTCCGACAATGCGCACAACAATGAGGAGGGAGGTCGCTGCTCGTGTCCAAATAGCCACTTTTGGAAAAAGAAACTACAATGCTCTTTATCAATACGTTGAAGGCCCCATTCCTTACTCATATGTTAGGGAGCGCAACCAAGAGTTTCTCGGATATTGTAATGACCAGGGAGATGATAGAGAATGCTATAAAAAGTGGAAAGATTGAGGCGGGGGAAAATAACAAAAGAACTACTATAAGTAGGAAAGAAAGCGAGGTGAATAAAGCGAGTATGGGGTATTCAAAGTCGATCCATCATTAACTGACCTACGGCGATGGCTCACGGGCATCGTGGTTCGTCGAGAAAAGAATCGCACACGCAAGACGTAACAATGAGAAGCTTCAATTTACACCGATCCGGATAACATACAAGGCAATGTATAAAAACTTATTTGACGTGCACATCGTGTCTCATCGCTACCTAACACCAATGCAAAATTTCCATACCCCAAGTGGTACGACCCGAATGCGGAATGCGAATATTATGCAGGAATCACGGGGCATTCAATAGAGAATTGCTTAGCCTTCAAGAAATTGGTGGAAAAGCTTGTCAATATGGGGGTTATAGAGTTAGCAGACTTGCCAAAAGTAGAAAATCCATTACCCGATCATAATAGGGTCAATGTAGTTAGTGAAGGTTCAAAAAGAAGGGTCAAAACAAGCGTTGCGGAGGTTAAGACTCCCTTAAGATTGGTCTAGAAAGAAATGGTCAAACAGGGGCTAATCGTTGCAAAAAAGAGTCAGGGAAAGTTGACAAATCATTGTGAGTACCATCAGGAATTGGGGCACGAGATTCAGAACTGTGAGGAGTTCAAGATTATGGTACAAAATTTGATGAACAATAAAGAAATGGAGTTTTGTGAAGAATGAGTAGAAGAGAAGAGCATATGCACTTCAGAGTCGACAACAAGAAACTCAAAAGTTAAATTCCCTTTGATCGTTATTTCGGCACCTAAGAACAATGGAGCTGGAATGCGAGCGACCTGAAAGTAATAATACATGGACTCATGAGAACCCAAGTATAGCGGAGCTGAAATACAAGCAGCACCAAAAGTGATAATACAAAGACCTGCAGTCTTTGCTTATGAGGATAGCAGGAGGGTTCCCTGGAACTATGAATGTAGTGTGACGATTCCAGGGAAGGAGAAATGGGATAGTGCTTCAAAAGAAGAGTTGGATGCAGGCTTTCATACTCGCAGCGGGAGACGCTATGATTTGGTAAAAGAGAAAGCCCCGATGGAAGAGCCAAAAAGAGAGAAATCAGTCGAGCCCGAATCACCCATCAAGGAACCAGTGAGAGAGGAAGAAGCTAAAGAGTTCCTAAAGTTCTTGAAACACAGTGAATATTGTATGGTAGAAGCAATTGCATAAGCAAACAACCCACAAGCATATCTCATTGGCTTTGCTCTGAGTCGGAGGTACACAGGAACGCATTAATGAAAGTCTTAAATGAGACCTATGTAGCCAATGATATTTCGGTTGATAAATTGGATCGGTTGGTGGGTAACATAAGTATAGACAACTTCATCCATTTTAGTGACGACGAGATACCACCAGGTGGTAGGGGATCCACCAAGGCTTTGCATATCACCACTAGATGCAAAGGGTACACGCTACTGTGGGTCCCGATGAACAACGGTCGGCGTTGAACGTACTGCCCTTGTCCACTCTAAACAGATTATCGATAGACAGCTCGCACATGAAGGAGTGCCAGAGCATAGTAAAGGCATTCGATGGCACGCAAAGGAAAGTGTTGGGAAGAATCGAGATACCTTTAGGGATTGGCCCGACTACTTACTAAGTAGATTTTCTGGTAATGGACATCAAGCCTTCATATAACTGCTTATTAGGGAGCCCGTGGATACATTCGTCAGGGGCAGTGCCTTCATCATTACATCAGAAAGTGAAGTTGATAGCAGATGGTCGGCTAATAACGATAAAGGCTGAGGAGGACATTATTGCAGCTGTGACTAGTGAGATGCCATACTTAGAGATAAACGACGAGACAATCGAATGTTCCTTCCGGTCTCTCGAGTTCGTGAATGCAACTTTCGCCACGGAAGGAAATAGAATCTTGATACTAAGAATCTCTAAGACTACAAGAATGGGACTGGAAATGACCGTAGGGAAAGGAGCTTTACCGGGAAGAGGTCTTGGAAAATATCTTCAGGGGAGAGTTGTGACCCCGACATTGAAAGAAAAACAAGATCGCTTTGGCTTAGGATTTAGGCCAGATGCAAAACAAAAAAGAAAAGAACTGGAAAAGAGACAAGAAAGAAGGCGTGCTCATTTGAATGGCGAAGAAACCAAGTGGGAACCCATGATAATTCCGCACATATCTAAAACTTTTGTGTTGGGTGGGGTAATTCATGCTGAGCCCAGTGCACCAAAAGGAAAAGACATCGTAGCAATGTTGGGTAATGTTTGCATTAATGCCATATCTGAGGAGACAGTGGAAGAAGGGACCTTATCGGATATTCGACCCTACGAACCAGGAAGCGTTTTAGACCTGTAGTATTTAAAACTTATTCAGAGTAATGTTCAGAACGCACTTATTACTTTAAGCCTAGAAGTGATAAGATTTCTTTTGTAAAATAGGCTCGTGTTCAAACATTATTATATTAATGAAGTACATTTTTGCTATCATTTGGAGCAAATATTCTTTTATTCCTTTCTTCATTTTGTGATTCCTTCAAATCATTCCTTCATAACCATGACCATTCATAAATTCATTCATTCTTTCTATATTCTCGTGAACTACAACAGGTCTTCAGATATCAATGACGTGAGCAACGCTGCAAAGAACTCGGGATATCCTTTTGAGCAGGACATGTATTTAGAAGAATCACAGGATTTTAAAGATGATATAGACAGTAATTTATCCCCTGACTTGTTAAGAATGGTAGAACAGAAGGAGAAACAAATTCTACCTCATGAGGAAACAGTAGAGACAGTGACATTGGAGGAATAGAAGGTAGTAAAAATTGGAACGCGCATAACTCGGAAAACAAGACGGGATCTTGTCGAGCTGCTACAAGAATTCAAAGATGTCTTCGCATGGTCATATAAGGATATGCCTGGTTTAAACACCGACATTATAGTACATCACCTACCTATAAAAGAAGATTGCAAGCCCGTTCAGCAGAAGCTTCGAAGGATGAGACCAGATATTGTGTTAAAAATAAAGGAGGAAGTTAAGAAACAGTTTGATGCTGGATTCTTGCAAGAGACCAAATATTCGGAATGGGTAGCCAACATTGTGCCTGTCCCTAAAAAAGATGGGATGGTACGAATGTGTGTGGATTATAGAGACCTAAATAAGGCTAGTCCAAAGGATAATTTTCCTCTGCCTCATATCGATACTCTAGTAGATAATACGGCAGGCTTTTCACTTTATTTTCTTTCATGGATGGTTTCTCCGGTACAATCGATAAAAATGCATCCCGAGGATATGGGAAAGACTACCTTCATAACATTGTGGGGTACGTTTGCATATAAAGTAATGCCGTTTGGGTTGAAAAACGCGGGGGCTACATATCAAAGAGCTATGGTGACTTTATTTCATGATATGATGCATAAAGAAATTGAGGTTTATGTGGGCGACATGATTGCAAAATCTAGGACGGAAGAAGAACATATTAAAGTTTTGAGAAAGCTATTCTTGAGACTAAGGAAGTTCCATTAAAGCTCAACCCCGCAAAATGCACTTTTGGAGCTAGATCGGGTAAATTGTTTGGGGTTTTCTAGTCGTGAAAGGGGAATTGAGATCGACTCGAGATAAGGTCGTATATACAGAATTACCTCCACCACGCACTCAAAAAGAAGTTCGAGGTTTCCTTGGGAGATTAAATTACATTGCTCGTTTTATTTCACAGTTAACCGAAAAGTGTGATCCCATATTTCGTCTTTTGAAGAAACACAATCCAGGTGTGTGGGACGATCAATGCTAGAAAGCGTTCGATAGGGTCAAACAGTACTTGTCAAATCCTCCAGTCTTATCACCGCCTTGCCCGAGATAAGCCACTAATCTGTATTTAGCGATGTTTGATCATTCTATGGGGTGTGTCTTTGGGTCAAGCATGACAACTCCGGGAGAAGAGAAAAGGCAATATATTACCTCAGTAAGAAATTTACTGAGTGTGAGATGAGATATTCGCCAATTGAAAAATTGTGTTGTGCCCTGATCTGGACAACTCGAAGGTTGAGACAGTACATGTTATACCATACGACCTGGTTAATCTCGAAACTAGACCCTCTTAAATATATGATGGGGTCCACCGCCTTGAATAGAAGAATGGCTCGATGGCAGATCCTGCTCTCTGAGTTTGATATAGTCTATGTGAGCTAGAAGGCGGTAAAGGGAAGCGCAATAGCAGACTTTCTAGCCAGCAGAGTGCTAGACGATTATGAACCCTTGAACTTCAATTTTCCCAATGAGGATCTGATGTTTGTAGCAACTACCGAGGAAGACACCTTAGAAGACTGTCCCTGGAAGTTGAATTTTGACGGAGTATCGAATGCTGTTGGTAATGGAATTGGGGCAATCCTAATATCCCCAAGTGGAGAACATTACCCGTTCACTTGTAAGTTAGATTTCGATTGCACAAATAATATGGCAGAATACGAAGCTTGTATCATGGGAATTCAAGCAGCCATAGACCGCAAAGTCAAGGTACTAGAAGTATATGGAGACTTCGTATTGGTGATCTATCAGCTCAAAGGAGAATGGGAAACGAGGGATCCCAGATGATCGATTCATCAAAATTAATCTTGGAGTTAATTGAGAAGTTTGATGATATCGCATTCTTTTACCTCCCGCGTGACGAAAACCAGATGGCTGACGCGCTAGCCACATTAGCCTCCATGATTAGAATAAATAACCAGGAAAATATGAAGCCCATCCGGATGAGCATTTACGAAGCCCCATCTTATTGTTGCAACATGGAGGTGGAAGGAAGGGATGATCACCCCTGGTACCAAGATATATTGCGATACGTAAGAAGTCACGAATATCCTGAACAAGCGACCGAGAATGAAAAGAGGACATTGAGAAGGCTGGCGTGTGATATGTCTTAGACGGGGAAGTCCTATACAAAAGAAGAAAAGATCAGGTACTGTTGAGATGTGTCGACGCGGCTGAAGCTAAGAAGATTTTGGAGGAAGTCCACGAGGGTGTTTGCGGAATGCACGCTAACGGTTTCACAATGGCTAGGCAAATTATGAGATTCGGATACTATTGGTCTACCATGGAAGGAGACTGCATCAAGTATGCTAAAACATGTCACAAATGCCAGATATACGGGGACAAAATTCATGTGCCTCCTTCACCTTTGCATGTTATGACTTCCCCATGGCCTTTCTCCATGTGGGGCATGGACGTCATTGGGCCGATCTCTCCGAAAGCTTCAAACGGGCATCGGTTCATCTTTGTGGTTATCGACTACTTTACCAAATGGGTAGAGGCTACTTCATACGCCAATGTTACCAAATCAGCAGTCAGCAGGTTCCTAAAAAAGGAAATCATATGCCGATATGGGATGCCTGACAAGATCATATCTGACAATGCATTCAACTTGAATAACAATGACGATAAGCGGAGGTTTGTAGTCGATTCAAGATCGATACCATAACTCGTCACCAGTATCGCTTAAAAATGAATGGTGCGATGAAGCGACCAATAAGAATATTAAGAAGATTGTGGGGGAAAATGGTTGAAACCTATAAGGATTGGCACGAGAAGTTACCATTCGCTCTCTATGCGTACCGAACATCAGTCAGAACCTCTGCTGGGGCAACTCATTTCTCACTAGTTTACGGAATGGAGGCAGTACTACCCATTGAGGTTGAAATTCCTTCCCTTCGAGTCTCGATAGAACTAAAGTTAGATGAAGCCGAATGGATCCAATCTCGATATGATCAACTGAACTTGATTGAGGGAAAAAGGCTAAAGGCCATCCGCCACGGTCAGATATACCAAAGGAGGATGATGCGGGCTTATGACAAAAAGGTTCACCTAAGAGAATTCTATAAGGGAGACTTGGTTTTGAAACGGATCCTCCCCATGCAAAAGGATTTCAGAGGGAAGTGGATTCCAAATTGGGAAGGGCCTTATGTAGTAAAAAAGGCTTTCTCTGGAGGAGCATTGATCCTAGCCGAGATGGATGGGAAAAGCTTACCCAATCCCGTAAATTCAGATTCTGTCAAGAAGTACTATGCTTGAAAAAGGAAAAAGAAGCCAAGGTGAAAACCCGCAAAGGGCGCTTTGAGACCTTCCCCCCCCCCAAAAAAATGGAGAGGTCAAGGTGAAAACCCGCAAAGGGCGCCTTGAGACCAAAGGGGTTTTTGAGTCGAAAACCAGAAAAGGGCGGCTCAAATTGTGACCAGATTATAATGGGGCATGCGGTGATCCTGTCATACTTGAATTAACAAGGAAAAGGTATGTTGCATCTTGGTGCTTCGATGAAATGCTCAAGATCTTCTAAGCACATGTCACACTCAAAATAGTCTTCGAGACATTGGGGCAGAGAAGCTCAAGCAGCGATATCTAGAGGTCGCATAATAGTCGTCCTTATTCACATTAAATGTGTTATCTTTGAATACTTTATTCTTTTCAGAATCTACCTTTTGATTAGTTTCTCTTGTTAATCATAAGCTTCGCTTCACACCAATTTTATTCTCATATTACTCCCATGCAAGTATGCTGCGTTGAAATAATGATGATTGAACTAGTAATGCTTTTGTAAAAGAAGTTCTGCGCATTACTCTAGAGGTTTCTAATAAAACAAGAACCCAAAAACAGGACTGTTGTGTAAAACTCATTAGGTTTAAGGGGTTGATAATATCAGAAAAGATGGTATTTATAAATGACGATTTCCTTTGCCACAGCAAGGGGTCATACAAACCTAGCACCTTCGGGATAGGAGGGAACAGACATTGCAGCTATAACAAGGGCAAGTTAGTGGATTATAGTAGCGATTCCTTCGAGTTTCGGGGTCAAATTACCGGCTGAATAAGGACAACACGATGCGAGCGAGGGTGCCCTTTAAAACTTTTAAAAATGATCATTCTCACCAAATTATGCATTCATGCCAGACACATCTACTCAGAGGCATTTGATCCAATCCAGTCACTGCACCCTAAAAAGATCATCTTCACGACATTCTGCATTCATGCATATGTCATCCGTACTACATTTAGCTAGGAGCATTAGATTCATTCCGATCATCGCATCTTAATTATTTTGCATAAAGCATAAACACAAAATCGATTTCACGGACAAGTCCCTAGAGGACGTTGTTGCAATATCGGTGAACTCAAGATCCCGCCTTCCAGACGGTTGGTCGAAGACAAAGAATCGGCAATCCCGAAGTTGCGGGAGGCAGATTGCGATCCGACAATCCTGAAGTGCGGGAGCGGATCAAAACCATACAATTCTTATCACCTCGAAGTTCAATGGAGTAGGTTGAAATTACAAATACCGCCTCCCTGAGTTTACAACGAGGATCCAACTTTCTTCCCGAGAAGTTTCAGTAAGAAGATTGAAGTTACAAATCTCTTCTATCTGAATTCTTATCACCTCAAAGTTCCAACGGAGTAGGTTGAGGTTACAAACCCCGTCTCCCTGAGTTTACAACGAGGATCCAACTTTATTTCCGAAAAGTTTCAGTAAGAAGATTGAAGGTACAAATCTCTTCTATCTGAATGCTTATCACCTCGAAGTTCCGGAGGAGTAGGTTGAAGTTACGAATCCCGCCTCCCAGAGTTTACAACGAGGAAACAACTTTATTTCCGAGAAGTTTTAGTGAGAAGATTGAAGTTACAAATCTCTTCTATCTGAATTCTTATCACATCAAAGTTCCAGTGGAGTAGGTTGAGACTACAAATCCCTCCTCCCTGAGTTTACAATGAGGATCAGTTAGTATTTCTTTGAAGTTTCAACAGAGAAGATTGAGATCGAAACGCCAGTTCTCAGGCCCCTGAAGAGGCAGTGGAATGGGATGAAGCACCGAGAGAAGTCTGAGCTCGGCGAGATCGGGCAAATTTGGCCCTTTCTAAGGTCTTTGCTCTATTCCCGTTACACGACAATGAGCAAAAAGGGGCAGCTGTAGGGCCCAAAATTTGCCCGGGCCATATTAAAAACCAAAAAAGCAGACTATTGTTATAAAAGTCCATTACAAAATAATAGTCCATTAAAGCTGAAATAACGGGCCCAATAAACTGTCTCTCTACCCAATTACATGGCCCAAATTTTAGACTCAAACCCAAACTTATAACCTGGACATAAAATTAGCCTAAATACAAAAAGGCCCAATCTGGTCCCTAGGGACCCGAATACAGAAATAATCTAGAAGCTTCGGGTTTTACGGCATTTCGATTCATGTCGCAGCCTCCCGCGCGCCACCACGCCGCCTCCCCACGCGCGCCCCGTCGACTTCTCACGCGCGCCGCTTCAGGTCCCTACTAGCAGATTCCACGCGCGCCCCATAGCCCCGACCAGGCGTTTGGACTGCCTCACACGTGTACCACGCGCGCAACTGCACGTATTCTCGCAAACCTCACGCGCCTCCGTACGCCACGTCCACCTCTCGTACCTGCAAACCAATAGCAGAGAAACAATAGCAAGGAAAAGCAGAGAAAAAAGGACAAACGGCTGTATTTTCTATTGTGTTTTTTATTCTTTTTATTTTTTTGGCAGTCGACTATAAAGAGTCGGAGAAAATATTGTAAAAGGACGGATTTTTTTTGGCACAGAGAAGATAGCAAAATAGAAAAGATTATTAACAGAGACCCAAAAAGAAAAAGGTGGTTCTTTTATTCTCTCGACTATTTCTTTTCGAACGGGTTTTCTACATTTTCGTTCCTTTTCATTTTTTTTTGCCATATACAAGAGTAAAGAGCGGGAAGCATACCTGCGAAGGATGAATCGACAGACTCTTTTTCGTCGATATCGAAACAAACGGGTCCGTCGAATCTAGATCCGGGCCTGGTTCGAAAGGGGAACCGTTCAGTGGTTTCGAATCGGCCGTTGATCGCCGATTATCGTGGCGTGAGATGGCCGAATCTCCCTTTTCTCCTCTGCGTCTGGGAGTGAAAGTGAGGGGGGCTGAGGGTTTCGGTTTTCAAAACTGGCCAAATGAAACCCTAAGTGATTTAATTTTTTTTTAAACCTATTAATGAAACGATGCCGTTTTGGGCTTATAAAGGTAGCCCTTTAAACGACACCGTCCTAGTCCAAGCTCTGCGGCCCGACCCGGATGCGACTAAGATCCGCGTGTTTTAATGTTCAGGGTTTTATTGCGCCCTTAGTCCTTCCACATTTTGGGGTCTGCTTTAATTAAACTTTTGTTTATTTTAATTTTGCCCGAAACTTTCTTATTGCTTTTAATTTTAATACCTTTTTAAGCGCAGCGTTTAAAGGCTCGGGTAAATTGCGCTTTCGGTCCCTTTTAGTTTATATGCATTGCCTTTTAATTCTTACTCGATTTTTATTTATTTATTGCTTTGAGCTCTCTAATTTTGCTCTGATTTTGATAAGGTCCTTTTAATTATTTTATGTAATTATTCGGTTATTATTATTTTTAAATTATCCCCTTTTTAAATTAATATTAAATATTATATTTTAAATGGCTATAGATATTATTTATTTTTCCACGTTACTTTCATTATTTTTTATATATATGTTTTAATTAAGTGTATATTTATTTGCTATTGCATGGATTATATTGCTTAATTTGTAATCGTTAATTATTGGTGATTCGTTATAGTAATATTTTGCGTGTATTATTTTGCTCCATTTTCTTCAATAATTAATAGAGGAATTGTATATTGTGTAATTATTATTATTATATGATTTACATCTCTTAATTATTAGTTGGTTGTCGTAATGTACTAGTGTAGCATTGGATGTATGGATTAATATTTTGCCTTGTATATTATTGTTATTCTATTGTACCTTACGAAAGATGAGGTGTTTAAATGTCATTTCGGTTTTAAAATCATAAGGCAATGCTAGTGTTCAGAGGTTTCGAGAAAATCGTGCTCTAACTTACTGATTTTCGATTTTCCTCGTTAAAACCTAGCAACCGAGTATCCTTTCTCTCTTAAAGTGCATAATATTTCAAATATAAAAAAACTTATTCTCGGATTTTTGAGATATTACTCTAACTTACTGGTGTGATATTTTTGTCATCTCGAGATAAGAATTTCAAAAGAACAAAGGCAATATTCCGTATTCGGAATTTTGAGAAATAGTGCCCTAACTTACTGGGTTTCGATTTTTCATTTGACTCTAATAATGGAATATCCTTCTTAATTTTAAACGTACAAGTATTGAATATCGAAGGATAAATCCAATTTCGAGAATATAAGATGTTGTGCCCTAACTTCTTCGAGTCACGGCATTTTATTTCTTTGAAATAGGAGCTTTGGCATCCAATATGATTCTGTCCAAATATATATCTTAAGTAGATGGGTCAAAATCTAGAATCTTTCCAAATTTTCGACATTAAGACATTAATCAATCAATTCGGTACCAATTTTGGGCGCTGCGAGGGTGTTAATCCTTCCTCGTGCGTAACCGACTCCCGAACCTATTTTCTTAAATTTCGTAGACCAAAATTATTGTTTTAATAAAGAAATGTTTTATTAAAATAATCCATCTCAAGGTGATCTGATCACACCTTGAATAAAAGATCGGTGGCGACTCCATATGTTTTAAAGTCGATTCTTGTTTTTCTAAAACCCGTTTTAAAAATGGTTTCGACAGTACTAATACGGGAGTGAATGATTCTACTAACACTCATTCTATGATCACTCGGTCTAAAGCTGGGATTTTTAAGCCAAAGGTGTTGTCTGTCGATGCCGCTGATTTTGAGCCTAGTACGATTGAAGAAGCTCTTGCTCATCCTGACTGACGACAGGCAGTTCAAGCTGAGTTTGATGCCTTAATAGCTAACTCTACCTGGGATCTTGTTCCTCTTCCATCTGGATGCAAAGCGATTGGATGCAAATGGTTGTTTAAAGTAAAAAGGAACCCTGATGGGTCAATTGATCGGCGAAAGGCGCGATTGGTTGCCAAAGGATGTTCCCAAGTGCCGGGATGTGATTTCACAGAGACGTTCAGTCCAGTGGTCAAACCGGCAACTATTCGCACTATTATTTCCATTGCTGTGTCACGTGGGTGGCAACTCAGGCAAGTTGATGTCAATAATGCATTTTTGAATGGAGATTTAACTGATGAGGTGTTCATGCAGCAACCTCCGGGTTATGTTCGGTATGGTCCACATGGTGAACAACTAGTGTGTCGTCTAACTAAAGCTCTCTACGGGTTGCGACAAGCTCCTCGTGCCTGGTTTGACAAATTGAGACAATTTCTTGTTAGTAATGGGTTTGACGTCTCTAAGTCAGATGCTTCACTGTTTGTCAAAGTTGTTAACAAAGTTACTTTGTATGTTCTTGTTTATGTGGATGACATTGTTATCACTGGGAATTCGTCAACTGAAATTGACTGTTTTATTCAGCAACTTCACAACAAGTTTGCCCTAAAAGATTTGGGTGAGCTTCATTATTTTCTGGGGATTGAAGTGAGTAGATCTTCTTCTGGAAGTCTTCATCTATGTCAGCAGAAATACATTAAGAAACTTCTTAATCGATGTTCTATGGCTAATGTTAAAGCTGTTCATACACCAATGGTAAGTTCGCCTATGTTGTCTAAAGATGAAGGTGAACAACTTGCTGATCCAACTGAGTATCGGAGTCTAGCTGGAGCTCTTCAATATGTTGTTTTAACGCGACCAGATATTTCGTATGCGGTAAATCGGGTGTGTCAATTCATGCATGCACCCACTACAGTACATATGACAGCTCTTAAACGTATTCTGCGGTATCTACGTGGTACACTTTCTCATGGTCTGGTTTTTCGTCGGTCTGATAGACTTTCTTTGGTCAGATATGCGGATGCGAACTGGGGTCTTGATTTTGATGATCGTCGGTCAACAACAGGATACTGTGTATACTTCGGGAATACACCTATATCATGGTGTTCTAAGAAACAGCAAGTCGTTTCTCGATCTACAGCTGAAGCTGAGTACCGAAGTCTAGCTGCAGCTACCAGTGATATTGCGTGGCTTGTGTCTTTGTTGTCAGAATTAAAACTCACTTCTGTTGATATTCCTACTGTGTGGTGTGATAATACTAGTGCCGTTGCTGTTGCGGCTAATCCGGTTCTGCACTCCAAGTTCAAGCATGTTGAACTTGATTTGTTTTTTGTTCGTGAAAAGGTGGCTAGTGGAGAATTGGTTGTTGGTGAAGTTCCGGCCTGTGACCAGGTGGCGGATATTCTTACTAAGCCGTTATCTGTATCCATGTTTGCACGTTTTCGTCATATTCTTCAGGTCGTACCACTAGAAGAAGCTAGGTGAATGTTATAGTATGTAATACACATGTGATTAGTGTGGTGAATAGGTGGTTAGCAAGTTTTCATTCTGTTGTAAGTTGTTATCGTCAGTTAGGCATGCATTAGTTGCCTATATAAGCAGTGTATTGAGAACTGAATAAGAGAAGAATAAAATACCTTCTGTTAATACATCATTCCTTCTTTAGATTCTTGTATTCTATCACTGATTATACTAAAAATGTTATTTTTATTATTTGGTCGAATTTAAAGAGAGAGAAAGTATTTTTAAATGGCTTGTAAATCAGATTATTTTTTGATTGGTGTTGGAAGACATGAACTCGAAATTTAAAAGAGGAAATTTTTATGAATAGAGTCAACTTGAATTTAGAGCTGATTTATCTGATTTTTTTAATTGAGAAGTAAGTCGTATTTTGCCTTTCCCACTTGGATGTGTGCTTTTCGAGTGCTTTTATTGAAATAGTCATTCATCTTTGCTTTGTAATTTTTGCACTCTTTTATATAGGTATTTTTTTGAGAGTAAAGCTTTTTTGTAAGTGAGAATTTGGTATGAATGATTGTAATAATTGGGTTTATTATTAGGGTTGCAATTATTTAATGTCGTAACTTGTAAAGGTAAATTAGATTTTAGCCAATAAGTGATCTAGATCAATTGTTGAATAAAATTATTCACTAAGTAAAGCATAGTAATATTATTATCCGAACTACGTTAACAAATATTATATGTCAATTTATCTCTTTATCTTACTCTCTTTTCGAATTTATTAGTTATACTCCCATGTTCTAACTTATGTTGCACCATCAATTAGGACAACAAATTAGAACATTTAGCAAATCGAAAGTTTTTCCAAAGTATTTTAATATTCAACTCGAGAAGCTCGTAAGTCTAATCAAACTTTAAATATTTTTAATATTAGATTATTACTTTATTTTTAATACACACTTAAAACTTAAAAATTGTCAATTTAATTTTTAAAAAAATTAAGCCAATTGAAACTAATTTAGTTGGCATTAATATTATTGTAAGAGATAACAAATTTAAATGGACTTAACGGTGCATTGTAGTTATTATGTGAGTGCAAATTTTAAAATAATTTTGAACCTAAATTTGTATATATAAATTGAATAAATGAGTTTAATCTAATCAAATTGAAGTAGCTGAAATTTCTTAAAGTAAAGCTTGAATCTTTACAATACCATTTGATAATTCCCCAATTTAAAGCAATCATTTTTAATTATTCAAACTCATTAAAACTTTTAACTAAGCTAAGGCCCTAAAAGAGGAAAATCCCTAATAATGGAGTAAACGAGGGGGTCTAAGTCTATAAGACTATACCTTTACTTCACGTGATCCAAGAATCGTGGTAAGCTGTAAGCAAATATTTGTTAGTTTCAAAAGTGAACAAATTTTCTCCAATATGTTGCTTTCACCGACGTAAACGGGACGGAGATCTAGCAGCACACACTATTACTTGCCTTAAAATTGACAAACAAACGGGGCATCAACGCTGCCCCTTTTCCCAATCCATGTAGGGATAATAAATAAGATTGATTTAATTTTAATTATATTTAAATTTTGTAGTTAAATTTTATTGTTCATTATAAATTCAGAACAAATGTAAATTTTTATTTGAATATCGAATTTGGATATTACAAATTTATATTTAGATTATAATATTTTAAATCTTAGCATATTCAAAATTAATCGAATATATATCTGACTCGTTATCATGCCTACTACCGACACCACCCATCCTCCCTCAAGTCACTTTTTCTTTCATCATTGTTATCGCATTGCATGATTGATTGAAATTTTCAAATAAAAAAACTTGGGTTAACGTCGTCAAGTTCAATATATTTTCCACCACGTATCGTTTCTATACAACTTTTCATAGTGATAATAATCATTATAAGAATAATGAAGATTGTGGTTAAGCCTCATCCATCACAATCATGATTTATATATTAGTTCCTAATAAATTTGTCTGAAATTTTAATTTTAAAATTATCACATTATTTTGTTTACATCAATTTTAAATTTGTGTTGTTTTACTATTTAATTGTTCTTTATTTAAAATTATTTCGAATTTTGATCATCCGAACAGAAGTTGAATTCAAATAGATTAAATTGACTCAAATTTGATGGTTCTAATGTTGATTTTGTCAAGGTGAGATGAATGTGTTGATCTAGGTTCATAAATATAATTAGGTTAAAAGCAAAAGCAAAAGAAATGAGCTTTTTAATGCATATAATTAGATTAACTCTATTTGTAAATTTTAAAAACTCTATTAACAATATATCAAATATCTTTTCATAGGAAGAAAGCACAAAAAAAATAAGAGGACCCCCTGCATGCAAAATAATGGGGCAAAAGTCAATCATGCAATTCTTTTAACAAAAATAATCATGCAAAAGAAAATTCCACTACATAACTTTAAATTTATTTAACTTTTTAATCTAATAAATTCCTTATACAAATCGCTAAAATCAACATAAAGAAGTCCCAATAATACAAGGGAGTTTACTTTAAAAGTGTTCCACACATTTTAACAATCATCCATTGTCATAGGATTATGTTTACTTCCCAACTTTATTTAAGGCTGGCCCTAATGCATATGCTTACTTATGTTTTAAGTAATTTGTTCAAAGTTCGGATTATTAGTTTAAGTCTAAATTTCTTCGATATTTAAGAGAGTTTGAATAACATTAGATTTAGAAAATGAATTTAGGTAAACTTATTAGATCGATTTAAAATATTAATCGAGTTTGAGTTTAACTCGATATTTAATTATATAATGTTTTGTTTTATTTTTATATTATGTAATTTATATCATTTAAAAATTAAATCTATAATTTAGTTCAATTGGCATCAGTGTTATTGTCAGTGCAGGAAGATGTGAATTCGAGTGCGCCGAAACATATTATCCTCCTATTTAAAGATTGATGAGAGACTATTTATTACAAATATTTTATGTGAAATTTAACTTGGAGGTATACAATGTGCAAAAATAATAAAGAAAATGCTAATTTCAAGGTAATGTTTTTTCATATTATACTATTGAACCTTGAAGTGCAAAGTTCAATCCATCATGATTCAACTATAGTAATAATATATACAAAAAATTGTCTTATTTATTAGTCCTATTAGTATACATCACAACGATGAATTCTCGTGATTCTTCGCTTCAAATTCTAAAAATTCAGTCTTCAGGATAATATTAAAAATATAACATATAAACTCTAGAGTAACATGCAATTAAATTTGGTAAAATTTTTCTATATACATAAATAAATTATGAATTTAGTTTATGTAATTTAATTTGTTCAATTTTAGTGATTATTCTTTTTGATTTGGTTACCAAAATTAAAATTTTGGTCTTGACTCAGACTGTAGCGTTTAAATCTGTTTAGTTAAAGTTTTAATTTAATATTATGCTTAAAATTGTAGATTTAGTTCATACTTTTTAATTTGATTATTTTTAATCCCTATATTTTTTGAATCTTAAAATTTTAATCTTGATGTAAACGATAGTCATTAAATTTATGAACTAGCTTTTTCAGTAATATGTGAAAATAGTAATCTGACATTGCATTACACGTGTAATATTATATTTGTCGCTTCAGATTTTGAAAATAGTATAACTGGATTTAATGAATCTAACAATCATCGTTTGGCTATAATTGAAAATTTAAAATTCGAAAAAGTGTTATAGACTAAAAATACCTAATAAAAGTATAAGAACTAAATATACAACTTATGCATAGCACATAAATTAATAGCAAAACTGAACCATCAAATTTTTCTTCACTTATTTGTAGAGTGCGATACTACTAAGGTTTCAAGTTTGATTCCAGATGAAAAAATAATATTGAAAGAATTTTTAAGTAAAAGTATTATGGAATTTCTTATATTAGGAGTCAAGTTGTACCTCGTCTCTTTTACTAAAAAATGAGTAAATTAATCTTTGTATGCAATGAATAAATTGATCTTTTTTAAATTTCATCTAATTCTATTGTTAAAAACTGATGTAGCTAACAGAATAACCAAATAGTTACATATGACGTGTCACTTATACCTCATGTTGATGTACATGAATAAACTTTTAAAAGTAGAAATAAATAGAATTTTTAAAAGGACTATTTTACTATTTAATCTAATATAGAGAGATTATTTTACTATTTTTTTAACAAAAAAATAAAATACAATCTGAATTTTAATACAATTACCTGCGCAATACTTTTTACTGAATTTTTATCATTTAAGAATTTGATCTAACTTGATTTCAGATATAATCGGGATTCAATGTAGCTACCACGTACCGAAATTTCAGGAAAAAAGAAGCTGTAATCATGTATTGATTAATTTTTTTTTTTTAGATAATTTACTACCATTAAAGCTACCTCTTTGTTTCTTTCTTGTCACTTATCAGTGTATAGTACCATTTTCTTCTCTGGCTGAAAAAGCATAAAACACACACTGTCATAACATTTCACAAAACATGATCCAACTACACAATGCTAGATTGTTAATCACAGAGTAGTATCATTTTTTCACCAAAAATTCAAGCTTTCTTTTTTTTTTTCCCTTCAAAATTGAAGTGAAAATGGAAACTATCTCAGTTCCCAAGTTCATATTTTTCTTCATCACAGCCATGTTAATGAGCTTCAATCTGATCCACTGCACCATTACCTATGACAAGAAATCTATTGTCATCAATGGACAAAGAAGAATCCTCATCTCTGGTTCCATTCATTATCCAAGAAGCACCCCTGATGTGATTCTCTTTTCAATTTCATCCCTTTATTTTTCTTTCTTTCTTTCCATTTCCCCCCTCAAAAACAATACTGATTTCTGGGTTTTTTTTTTCGTGAATGTAGATGTGGGAAAGTCTTATAAAAAAGGCTAAAAATGGTGGCTTGGATGTTATAGACACATATGTTTTTTGGAATGGCCATGAACCTTCACCAGGCAATGTAAAAAAACTTGTCTTTAGATCTAAAAAAACTATGCCTTTTATTTTTAAGTTTTGATTTTTACTCCACTTCCCCCCCCCCATTGTACAGTATAATTTCGAGGGCAGATATGATTTAGTACGGTTCATCAAGACAGTGCAAAAAATGGGTTTATATGTTCATCTTCGAATTGGTCCCTATGTTTGTGCAGAGTGGAATTTTGGGTACTTACTATTTTTAACCTTCTTTTTAGCATTTTTTAAGGTACATGCATGTTTGATTATGATTAAAGATTGTGTTTTTTTTTTTTTAATACAGAGGATTTCCAGTTTGGTTAAAGTATGTTCCGGGTATTAGCTTTAGAACAGACAATGAGCCCTTCAAGGTAAAGATTAAACTTTTTTTTAGATTTGAAGAAGAAAGGGATCAAATTGGAAAAAATCCTTAAGTTAATAGCTTTTTTAATAAAATTCTATTTTTTTTCTTCCTTGCAGAGAGCAATGCAAGGATTTACAGAGAAAATTGTCCAAATGATGAAGAATGAAAAGCTTTTTGCTTCACATGGTGGCCCCATTATCCTTTCCCAGGTTTGAAACTAAGATGCCTTACCGTGTTGACTCATGTATATGTATACGTAGATTGAGAATGAGTCCTTGTAGGTTAGATTGCATTTTGCCCCCTTTACTAAAAAAAATGGACAAATTACTCCCTTTAGGTTAGATTAAAGAGCAAACTAGTCCTTTTGCTAAAAATTCCATTAATTTCTACTGTTAAAACTAGTCCTTCTGTTAAAAATTCTATTAATTTCTATGATTAAAAACTGGTCTTGTACGGCAGCATGAAGTATATGTGACACAACACATGTCACTGTTTGGTTATTTCATCAATCAAGACAGTTTTTAAGAATATAGATGGATGAAACTTTTAACAAAAAGGACCAGTTTGGTCTTTGATCTAATATACAATGACTAATCTGCACAGTTTTTAATAGAAGGGGCAAAATACAATCTGACTCTTACTACAGTGGCCTCTGTGGTACTTTTATCAATGCCTTACTATGTTGACTCATATATGTATATGTATATGTATATGTACATGTATTTCTGTATTGTAGATTGAGAATGAATATGGTCCTGAGAGTAAGGCACTAGGAGCAGCTGGTCATGAATATGTTAATTGGGCGGCAAAAATGGCGGTCGGATTAGATACCGGAGTTCCATGGGTAATGTGCAAGGAAGATGATGCACCAGACCCTGTGGTAAGCTGTCTTGTGCTCTCTCATTCCTGGATTTTCCATTTTTTGGCTGATGAATTTATCTTGAATGCAGATAAATACGTGTAATGGCTTTTACTGCGATGCGTTCTCTCCGAACAAACCTTACAAGCCTATGTTGTGGACCGAGGCTTGGAGCGGTTGGTGGGTACTTTCTTTTTCGATGGATGTAATGTTAAGCCTGTTTGATTAACCGATGTTTTTGCTCTTGATAATGAGAAGGTTTACTGAATTTGGCGGCCCAATTCACCGCCGCCCAGTTCAAGACTTAGCATTTGCAGTTGCTCGCTTCATACAAAAGGGCGGCACGTTTATTAACTATTATATGGTTAGTTAACATATTCATTTCGGTTTACGATTGAAAATGAGTCATACTACTTACGGGTTATGCTCTATTTGCTTTGGATAGTACCATGGAGGAACCAACTTTGGACGGACCGCTGGTGGACCGTTTATTACGACCAGTTATGACTATGATGCTCCGATTGATGAATACGGTGAGAAACTGAGTTCATTTGGTTGCTGTGTTCTTATAGATCCTTTGTACTTACAAGTTCGAGTTGTTTAGGATTAATCCGGCAGCCTAAATACGGTCATCTAAAGGAGCTTCATAAGGCTATTAAGCTATGCGAACATGCTTTAGTTTCCTCGGATCCTACAGTTACTTCATTGGGAACCTTTCAACAAGTATGCCATCTCTTCTCATCCATAGGTGATACGAGAAGTCGGTGTTAATTAAAACTTTACACTCATAATGTTAATTATGTTTGTCTTTCAGGCTCATGTATTTTCTTCGAAAGGAAGTTGTGCAGCTTTTCTCTCGAATTATGATATGAAATCCGCTGTTAGTGTGATTTTCAATAATCGGCATTACAAGTTGCCTCCTTGGTCTATCAGTATCCTTCCCGATTGTAGAAACGCGGTGTTTAATACTGCAAAAGTAAGTGAATCCTAAGGCCTTATTGTCATTATATGTGATGATTTTCGTAAGGAAGTACTTATATAATTATCGGATGCACGTCAAGGTCGGGGTTAAAACTTCGCATACCAAAATGTCGCCGACGAACTCGAAGATGTTCTCGTGGGAGACCTACGATGAAGACATTTCTTCTCTAGGGGAAAGTTCAAGAATTACGGCTCGGGGACTCTTGGAGCAGATGAATGTTACCAGAGATACAAGCGACTACCTTTGGTACACAACGAGGTGCGGAACTGCATTTTATATGCTCGAATTCTTTTTTCGTTTTTCGTAATTGTTGAAATAACAACTCAATTAAATCTTGTATACACTTTCATTCCAGCATTGACATTAGTCCATCGGAATCGTTTCTACAAGGAGGAAAAAAGCCAACACTCAATGTAGATTCAGCTGGCCATGCCCTTCATGTCTTCATCAACGGACAGTTCTCAGGTATATTTGTTGATTTACTCAGTGACTGAAATTTCGATATATGTTTTCTAAGTCATATGATAAAAATCACAGGGTCAGCATTCGGGACTAGGAAAGACCGAGGATTCACATTTACGGGGCCGGTGAACCTACATGCTGGAACAAATCATATCGCACTTGTCAGCGTAGCTGTTGGATTACCGGTTAGTTGCTATTTTACCATATTTAACTCGATGCATATTCAACCATCTGATACAAATTTATGGTCGTCTTGAAGAATGTTGGACTGCATTTCGAGACATGGAAAACGGGAATCGTAGGTGTTTACTTGAATGGCCTTGACAGAGGAAAGAAAGATTTGTCGTCACATAAATGGTCGTACCAGGTTCGATAACTACTTGCTTTAACATGCAACATCTACAAATTTTCAGGTTCTGATAATGCTTTATAAAAACCATACTCTCAAACAGGTTGGTTTAAAAGGAGAAGCAATGTATTTGGCCTCACCGGAAGGAGTCTCATCCGTTGAATGGATCCAAGGTTCACTGGCCACACAGAGTCGCCAGTCAATGACCTGGTACAAGGTAGAAAAACTGAAGGGACCCGAGATTGGGATTATTTAGATGGTGTGTCCCGACTTAACTATTAGCTTCGATATTGTTGCAGGCATATTTCGATGCACCAACAGGTAACGAACCATTGGCTTTGGATATGCGGAGTATGGGAAAAGGTCAAGTATGGATCAATGGGCAAAGCGTAGGAAGATATTGGATGGCGTACGGGAATGGTGAGTGCGGTAAGTGTAGTTACTCGGGGACGTACCGACCTACAAAGTGCCAGAGTGGTTGCGGCCATCCAACACAAAGATGGTAAACTCTCGAGAAATTACTTGGCTCCCTAGGAACTTGAATTTATGCAACTCTAATCTCGGTATGTGATTCAAACATTTTTAGGTACCATGTTCCGAGATCGTGGCTAAAACCGAAACAGAATTTGTTGGTAGTGTTTGAAGAACTCGGCGGAGATGCATCGAAGATTTCGCTTGTGAGGAGATCGGTTTTAAATAGACACCATCATAATAAGTGATAAAAAGGTATGAAAGTAGAAAATGTTGCAGTTTCATTGTCTAAATGCGCCATTCTTTGTTTGTTTTTAGAAGAGATGTTATTAAACAATGTTTTTAGAGTGCATGGTTTGAAGAAATGAATCATTCTTGCTTTGTCAATTCTGATTCCAATTTGAAAATCCCAACCCGAAATTACCATAATTTGAGTTCGAATTTGTATTAAACAAAATTAAAAATGACCAATTGGGGTTTGAATTAATTCAAAATCATCCCAACTATTCCATTGATAAAAATTGATTCTTCTATATTTGCATTTATTACATATGGCACGCCACGGATTATTGTTCGATTTTTAACCAGATAAAAATTTTAACACAAAAGATCAATTTACTCTTCGATCTAATGTATATAGATTAATTTATTCACGCAATTTGATTCCAGATTATGGGCCTTCATGATTTTTACCTCGAATTATACATTTACGATGTAAAATATATTTATAAAAAAGTTATATTAAAATTAAATGAGGGGTTGATTAAAGTAATAAAGTTCGGGTTTTAAAATTTGATATCTTAAGTTTAAATCTTTACGAGTTTAATCATTTAAATTGACTTTTATACATTTTATAAAAATGATAAAAGAAACTGTAATCACCAATAATAATATTTGTTATTTTATAAAAAATATAAATTTTTTAATTATTTCCTTACTAAGGTGATGTCTAATTAAATCATGACACCCAATTCAGTTAATGACTTAAATATGATATTAAATTATGACACACGTATAATGTGAATAAACAAGATTTATGTAAAATTATATTTATAAAAAAATAATATTTAATTGAAAAACAAAAATAAGAAGCAAATTTGATATAAAAAATTAAAAAAATTATTAAATATTATTTAATAGAGTTGTCTAAAGGCTAACCTAATTTTATTTTAAGCGAATCCAATCCAAATCAAATTCGATTTAAATAATTAAAAATATTTTTAAATTTAAATTAATTATATTTAATTATATTTTAAGCTTAATTTTTTTTACCCGACTTAAATATTGCTCTCGTCTCATATAAATACACGTGACAAAGATATATCTGGATAAGGCAAGTGAGTTCCATGTAGGAATCCTTTCTATTTATTACTTTATTATTTTGTTTTCACTTAGGCAATACATCAAACAGTTTCTGGTCATTTTCTTCAATGGCTTCCCCTCAGTTAATCCCTTCCCATTCATCGTTCAATCATCAAGCTTCGATAAACCCTAATTCCTCCAGTCCCTCTCTTTCAAACCCCAATTTAAAACCCACTTCAAAGCCATCTTCGCTCCTTCAATGGCGCAAATTCCAAAAGTTCACCTCTCTCCGGTGCTCGGCTTCTTCTTTCCCGGAGAAACACCGCATGAACCCGGCCAAATCAGACGACGTCGTTGAGCTTCCTCTATTTCCTCTCCCTTTAGTTCTCTTCCCCGGTGCTGTTCTCCCTCTCCAGATCTTTGAGTTCCGTTACCGCATCATGATGCACACCCTCCTCCACACCGATCTCCGGTTTGGCGTTATCTATTCCGACGCCGAAACCGGAATCTCCGGCGTCGGTTGCGTCGGAGAGATTGTCAGACACGAGCGTCTCGCCGACGATCGGTTCTTTCTTATATGTAAAGGACAGGAACGGTTCCGTATAACCGACCTCGTCCGTACGAAACCGTACTTAGTCGCAGAAGTCGACTGGCTTGAAGACCGGCCCTCCGTTGACGATGAAGATTTGGGAGGGTTGGCGAATGAAGTGGAGAGTTGTATGAAAGACGTGATACGGTTATCGAATCGGCTTAATGGTAAACTGGAAAAGGAAGTAAAGGATTTGAGGAAGAACCATTTTCCGACGCCGTTTTCGTTTTTCGTAGGGAGTACATTTGAAGGGGCACCGAGAGAACAACAAGCTTTGCTTGAACTGGAATGTACGGCCGCCAGGCTAAAAAGGGAGAAGGAAACTTTAAGGAACACTCTTAATTACTTGTCCGCAGCATCGGCTTTGAAAGATGTGTTTCCCTCTGCATGACGATGGGTTTAAGTAAATTTAACCAAACTTTGTTGAAATTTTGGTGAATGTATATAGATGTTTTGATGGGCAATTTGATATGCATGAAGGTGGAAAATTTTGATATATATGTTTGTATGTATGCTTGTTCTTTTACAACTAGTCATTAGAATCTTGAATGATATGGTTAATTTGCACTTCAGCTTATTGGAGATGTTTTGTTCTTGATGTTACTGCAAATTTGATTGTGTTCTTAAGCTTGGAGTGAATTAATGGCATGCTTGAGGACGTGCTTTAGTTTTTTTGTAGTGGGTAGTAGCTAGTTTTTCGAGCAGAATCTTGGAATGGGTTTTCCTATTTAATCATTTCTCCTTCATGTGCTCGTTATTTTACTACTAGTCATTACAATCTTGAATGATTATTGATGTTGATATGGTCAGTTTGCGCATAAGCTAGCTGTTTGGAGTTGTTTTATTCTTATTGTTACTGCAAATTTGATTGTGTTCTTAAGCTTGGAGTGAATTGATGGGATGCTGGATGTCCTTTAGTTTCCTTGAAGTGGGTACTAGCTAGTTTTTTTTAGTAGAATTTTGGATAGGGCTTTCCTATTTAATCATTTTTCCTTCATGTGCTTATTATTGTACTACTAGTCATTAGAATCTAGAATGAATTACTGATGTTAACATGGTTAGTTTGCACGTAAGCTAGCTTTTTGGAGATGTTTTATTATTATCCTACGTTTGATAGGAGTATTATTTTGTACACATGTTTTAATATATGGATTAGCAATAAACTAACTCAATTGATAATATTTAACCACTTCTGTAACTTATTTTTAGCAAAGAGAAGGAAAATTTTCCGCTTACATTGAAGAGGTCTTAGTTTTTACAAAGTTTTTTACTTATCTTTCTAGTTTCAAACTTAAATTTGTACTAACTATTCTTTATTTTCATGTCTAACTATTGTAGTACATAGGTAATAAATAAGCTTTTCCCTCATGTTATTACACTAATGTTACTGCAAATTTGATTCTATTCTTAAGCTTGGAGTGAATTGATTGCATGTTTGATGTGCTTTAATTTCCTTGAAGTGGGTACTAGATAGTTTTTCAAGTAGAATTTTGGAAAGGGCTTTTCCTATTTAATCATTTTTCCTTCATGTGCTTGTTATTTTACTATAGTCATGAGAATCTTGATGCTTATTGATGTTAACATGGTTAGGTTGCACATAAGCTAGCTTGGAGAGGATTTCCTTGAAGCGGGTACTAGCCAGTGAACTGTTATTATAGGGGGCAAATGGAGACTTTGTTAGTGTGTTCTAAGCTGATACATTGCAGCATTACCGGTAAAAGTACCACAGAGGCTCTTGTATCAGGATTCAGATTGTATTTCTCCCTTTCTACTAAAAAAAAAATGGGTAAAATAGTCTTTGTAGTTAGATCAAAGAGTAAACTGGTTATTCTGCTAAAAATCTCATCCATTTCTACCGTTCAAAATTGGTCCCTATACATCAAAATGAGGTACACGTGGCACGTCACGTGTGACTATTTGGTTTTCTGTCAGTCAAGCTAGTTTTTAACAATAGAAATGGATGAAATTTAAAAAGAAAAACAGATTACTTTTTGATCTACCATACGAGGATTAATTTGCCCATGTTTTTAGTAAATGGAGCAAAATGCAAGTTGACTCTTAGTACAAGGACCTACATGGTACTTTTACCCAGCATAAGCCATGGTAAGAAAGCTGCAAATTTTTTTACTTAACTCAGCTTGTTATTTTAGCATTAGTCATTAGAGTCTTGAATGAAATATTGATGTTAACATGGTTAGTTTGCACATAAGCTAATGTTACTGCAAATTTGATTGTGTTCTTAAGCTTGGAGTGGATTGTCGTTTGATGTGCTTGTGTACTAGCTAGTTTTTAGTGTAGAACTTTGGCAAGAGCTTTACTATTTAATCTTTTTTTTTTTTGTGTGTCAATTCCTCCAAGTTGACTGCTATTACAGATGGAAAATGGAGACTTGTTAGTGTGTTATTAGCTGATAAATTGCAGCATTACACGTTGTAAGAAAGCTGTTTTCATCAATGGACAAAGGTGAATTTAGAGTTCTTATCTTTGGCTCCATTTATTGTCCCATAAGCATTCCTAAGATGGAATTTCAAAGTATAAGGGTTTGGAGCGTATTTTATCTAAAAAAAAAAAAAAATTAGATTTAATAAATTTATCATTCAGATCATTTTGATTATAAAAATAAAAAATTCGGATACTTTTAATTTGAACCTAAATTCATTTGAACCATCATCATCAAAACAACTTTAAATGACTTAAATTTGAAGTTATAAAAATTGAAAAGAATAATATAATTTTAAGCTCTTAAAAGGATTAGGATCATTTTAGTATTTGAAAATTTTTAATCCATTTTGATACATAAATTTGACAATTAAATTGTTTTGGAGATCGACAATGCTTAAACGAGGAACATGTAAAAGGTAACAATCATGAATACTCGATCGAATACTTTGGTCATCGTGTGCCCCAACGGAACATCAAACTTGGTTTTGTAGGACGGGTCAACCATTTTCATTGAAAAGAGGAAAAACCGAAAGAAATTCCAGGTTGCCCCCATTTTCATTTTAAAGAGGAAAAACCGGAAGAAATCCTGGGTAATTACGGTTCTTAAAACTGGAAGTCTGCAATCGGAGCAATGGAGATAACTAAACACTAGGTTAAAGCTATCTGGTTTTAATCACATTGATTGATCAATATGAAGCTACAAATGATTTCCCATAAGGATTCCAATATCTATTATGAAACCATAAAGAATCAGCTTCAACAGCATATCCGTCTTGATTACGATGCCAACCGAAATAAGCATGTGTCCGGTTCTTGATATCGAATATACCATGACCGAAACTCGCCTCCCTATAAGCTGAGAAGTTCGGCTGTGGTTCCACCATGCTGTTTTAAACCAAGGAATGCTCATTAGTTATGTTCGGAGACGATCTCGGATAATATATCAACAAAATCCAAATATAATAACCATTACCCTAAGGCCGGTCCGTCATGATTTCCACCGTCTCCGATTGTTATGTAAACCGGTGCAAACAGGTCATGAACAGGAGTACACTTTCCATTCAATATATTGTATGCAATGTTGGATATCCGCTTCTACAATGTGAGTTTACGAGTTAATATCCATCATAACTTTTGCTTTTGCAAATTTGGGTTTTGTACTTACCGATCGTTCATAGGCATGAACGTGACCGGAAAACACAACGTCAACTTTGTACTTTACAAACCATGACTCGTATACGACTCTCATGGTTTCACCTTCCATGTAATGATGCGAATTACTGTTATAAATCGGGCAATGCATAAGAACAATCAACCATGGTGTCTCACTTCTATTCACCTTTGGTAACTCATTCTTTAGCCATTTGTATTGAGGAGTCGATTTTCCTATTAAAATCAAAGTTATATATATATATATATCAGTAGGGTAAAACACGATAAAAGTATTATACAGGTCCATAAGAATCATATTGCATTTTGTCTCTACTAAAAAAATAGGTAAATTAGTCCCTCTATGTCAGCATGAATTACATCTGACGTGTTCGGTTATTCCGTCAGCCAAGTTAGTTTTTAATAGTAAAAATAGATGAAATTTTTAATAGAAAAGACCAATTTGCTCTTTGATTTAACACACGATTTTTGAGTGGAGGGAACAAAATGCAATCTTACTTCTAATATAGGAACACATACATTCATAGGTCAAGTTTTAGCCTTACCATATGCTGAATAAGAAGACAAGACAATGATATAAGCCGAAGCTCTCTTGATCGAATACCACAACGGGGACGTACTACGTGACGATTCATACGGTACATAGTATCGATGTGTATACGGTTTAAACGGCGTAGTTTCTTCCTGCAATACAACGATGGCCGTTAGACCATTAGGACAATTGTATGTAAACAAGTTAGTGTTTGAATGGCATACGATTTCCGGAGCGAAATCGAGTTCGTGATTCCCGGCAGTCCAAATCCAAGGTTGATAAGCAGCGTTCCTCTCGACGAATCGTCCCCATGTATCCCACCGGGAATTATCGTGGAACGGATAATCGTTTGAGTATGATAGATCCCCTACATACAACACTGTTTGCCCTTTTGTCGGATTCGATTCGTAATGCGTGAGTGTAACATTTGAATCATGTGTTTGACCAAGATCCCCTGTTTTCAAAAACCAAACCAAACATAAAACGAAGCATAATGAAACAAGACAAAAACCAGCATTGTAATAATCAAAATACCTATTAGACCAAATGTATAAGGAACATCAGGACCAATTCTTGGTGGTGTTACAAACCAGAATTGTCTAATGGAATCCCCTCTTCCAATCTCATATATGTATTTGGTATTATACTGCAATTGTTTAAAAAAAAAAAAACCAGATAAAAATATAGGCATTGTACTAGGATTTAGATTGCATTTTGTCTCTTCTACTTAAAAAATTAGATAAATTAGCTTATATATTTAGATCAAAGAGCAAATTAATTCTTTTTTGTTAAAAAATTTATCCATTTTCACAGTAAAAATTGGCGTGGTTAACAGCATAACGGGGTAGTGATTCATGCCATGCCACATGTTTCTCTTGCTGATATACATGGACCAGTTTTTTATAATAGAAATGTATAGAATTTTTAATAAAATGATCAATTACTGTTTGATCTATTTTTGAATAAAAATGGAAAATACAATCTAACCCTTAATTCAATGCCTGTATAGTATTTTTACCCAATTTTGGCCTATAATGAAACAAAAATCAAAGAAAATTATACCTCTAAGTTGTTGATGGTGCAGTGATGAATATAGCCAGAGGTGTAATTGAAGAACTTGTATCTCACAAAAATCCCTTCAGCTTTGTTCTTATGGTTACTATTTTCAGACCAATAGTAAACCATGTTGGAACCAGGTTCATCAGGGGTTATCCATGAGATGATCACTCCACTACCATCCATATCCCCTTGTGTAATATGCACCTATAGAAAAAAAAACAGACACGCAACGTCTTAAAAAAGAACAAAAATTTGGGATTTTGAAGAAGAAACCAAACATACCTGTTGGGGTGCATTGTAACCAGAAGGAACCCGGAAAACATCACTGTCAAGGGGCATATCAGGTGAATACTTTTTTCTTACAAAGTTACCAGTTATTCCACCATTGCAGATACCAAATGAACACAACATGAAACATAGGAAATAAAGAACAAAAGTGTCTGAAGCTGTAAGAAGGGCCATTTCTTCTTCAACCTACTACCGAATGGAACAGATATGTAAGAAAAAAGAAGTGTGTGGTAATGGTAGGTAAAGTGATTGGTTTCCTTTTAGTAGGTGTCTTTTTATGAATAAATGTATATAAATTTATATAGTGGATTCAATTGATTGGACATGAAAGGTGTGTGGATAAACTGTAGGAAAGCCAACCACGTGTCTATGTTGAACTCCAAAACTCGAGAAAGCGTGGGTTTTGTCGTAATGTGTGTTTGTTTCTGATATGGCAGTTTTTGGCTATGATGACCTACCAAATGAACAAAACATGACTTTTTTTATTTATTTAAAACACTATCGATGTTGGTTTTACTATTTATAAAAGTTAATTTTAACAATCTCCGATTTTAATTTTGGATAAATTATATCATTACTTATTAAATTATGAATAACTTTTTATTTTGATTATTTAATTAAAAAAAAGTTACAGAACTATTAAAATTTTTATTTAAGTCATTGAATTATTCAAAATTTTTTATTTAAATCACTGTTTATAGAGTTTTTTTTTATAAAAGTTCTGGCAACGAGCTTTAAGCGATAATTCGACGATCAGTACCCATTGACGAGTAGAAGAACATACCTTATATCCAAGTTGATCTGAAAAAAATTGTTTGAATTTTAGTTCGTAAATTCGTGACATCCAAAGTTGTTCCATAAAAAAAACTTAATTGTAGAAGAAAAAGGGAAAAAAAACTTTCGATTGATACAGGCAGTGCAAATATAGAAAGTCATATGTCATCAATTTTAATAGCCCAGTGACTTAAATAAAAACTGTTAAATAATTTAGTGACCAAATTGTAATTTTTTTTAATTAAGTAACTATAATAAAAGCTTACCCATAAATTAATAGGTAATGATGTAATTATCCTTTAACTTTAACGTTTATATATATTAATTGTAATGATGGGAATTTAAAATAATATACATTGTAATGATAGGAATGTTGTCTTTTAGTTGGGGAGGTAAGCTTTGAATTTGGTGAAATTTTTTAAATAAAAATTATTTTGTAGATACTAACGATTTTGTTAATTTTTTTTTTTCAGATTTTAATCTATAGTTGAATCCTCGATTTAATTAAATAAATTATTAAAATAAAAATATTTTTAAAACCAAAGAAGCAATTTCAACATTAATTTATCCTTATAGTGTTGCACCCAAAGAAGCAACTTCAATATTTTTCTATGATTTCATCTTGTCCTTTCTAGTTTCCTTCAAGCTCATTTCAAATGTTTGAAGAGATTCAATCAATTCGTTTATCTTTATAGTGTTGATGTTATTAACCTTTTTAATGACAATTACTTCGACGGAGAATCTTTTTGAGAAATCTCAAGACTTTGCAAACTAGTTTTGCATTAGAATGTCTATTGTCGAGGAAAAAAAATTGGTTAGAAATGCCACACAATTTAGCATAAAATTTTAAAATTGTTTCTTTTTTTTAATAGTCTCAAATTTTCAAACATGGTTCTTAACATCTAGAGCTTGCACTACTTAATCATAATGGTGCCTTCGTGTGTTGTTTTGAGAATTTTCCGAGCTTTATGAGAAGAAACACATTTGGAGATGCTCATGAATTCATGAGGATCTACTCCATTAAAGATAGCGTTCAAGACTTTTGATTTGTAGTTGGCTACTTTGTATTCATTCACTCTCCATGTCAGGGTGAAGGGAGCCGGTAGGCCCCTAAAATTGAAAATTCTGTTTTAGATCCCCAAAATCTATAAATTTATAAGTTGATAATAGTAGAATTATAGTTTCACCTCAAAAATAATAAAATTTGTTTTAAAATTATAAGCTAATACAATAGTAAAATTATATTTTTCTTTGTATTCTCCATGTCTGGTTTTACAGTCCATGTTTGAGATTCATGACTGCTTCTCCCAACAATGTTGACTTCAATGTTTGAACTTACATATCCCCTTGAGAATGTAATGTACCTTACTACTACGCCCAACATAATCCTCCTGGAAAAGAATTGTTGGAATCGCCCCTGTCTCCAAGTGGTTTAAGGTTTGATGGTTTGAACTCTATTAGTTTCTTTAGTAGGTGGTTCCTAACCTGATAAAATGACTTCCAATCCTTGTCATCTATCGACTATATAAAGGTTGTCATAGGTGCCTTCTAATAAGCAAAATTCAAACTATCAAGCTTAAGTGGCTAAGAAATCAAGCTTCTTTTCATGTCTCACTAAATTAACAAGATCTTCACTAAATTGTTTTAGTGTCTAGCTTTGATACGAGTTAAAAGTGTTGAGTTGTTGGTTCGATTGTTTTGAGCTCAACCTCACACTCATTGCAGCCTCACTCCTCTACAATTATAAAGTTAAACTCTCTTATTAGGCCCTTCCCCAATGAAAGTTGAGTTTCAAATTGATAAAATAGTTTATTTACAACATCAATTTATTAGAAATTCTAGGAAAATTGTTAGGGTTGGGCAATAAATTTAAAAAAAGCTCTAAAATGGATTTTATTGTTATTTCTAAAGTAATAAATCTGATTAAATAATTGCTTATGTATCGAGTCTCAAGAAGATAATCTAAGTTGTAAAATGCCTCGAGGGATAGTCTAAGTTGTAAAAAGCCTAAAAAAATAGTCGAAATATGACATCTTTAAGCTTTCAACCGATTGATTTTTTCTAATATTCTCAAACTTTCGATTGTTTAGAAAGTGGGCTCCAACTTAAATAACCAAACACAGGACAAGAATAAGACTCCCTTGGAAGAACCTTGCACAAACCTATGGTGAAGCCAAACCATAATTTTTAACTTCTAAATTCAAATTATAATTGCTAAATGATAATTGCTTCTAATCTAAAATCCCAACTCAACAAAAAAAAATATAATTTATTTGAATAAAAAAATTACTCAAATATTAAAACCACTAAATTTCTACCGTGAAAACACTTAATGGTTGATACTTGATAATTTCAGCTAGCACTTCGTATTTATTGAGGAAAATATATATGAGTTTAATTCTCATATGAAATTTTTAATTAATTAAATTGAAAGAGTTTTAGTTTAAGTAGGACTCCTAAAGGAAGGAGGTCCTTAAGCCACAACATCCATGGTCCGCTTAGGCTAATTGAGTTCATAAAAATAAAATCGATACATATGGATAAAATTTTAATAGTAAAAATAGATAAAATTTTTAATAGAATGTTCAATTAATTTTTTTTATCTAACATATAAAAACTAATTAATCCATTTTCCGAATAAAAAAAACATACAATTTAACTTTTAATATAATAATCTTTATAATACTTTTACCATACATCCTAACCAAATATTAAAGTAATGACCATCAATGATCATAATTCTTACTTGCTTTTTATAGCCTGTTTCGATTTTTTCCTTACATATCTCTTCATAGCATTCTAACACTTCCTCATTTAAACAAAAGAGGTCTCTCTAATTTTTAAAATATAAAATTAAAGTAATGACCATCAATGATCATAATTTATGTTGTTTTTACAGCTGTTGACCATGATGTGATTTGATTCCATGACAGATTCTTAATTTAGATCTTTTATGAGTATGAATTGACTCTCGTCATCTGTTCATACCGAAAGTTATTAGAAAATTAAAAATAAAAACCAGAGGGATGTTCCAATAACTTGTGGTGCTGACAAAAGCTACAATATTTCAATCAGATTGCCTTATCTTGTCTACTTGACTTTTCCTTTTTATCTCTTCCACTCTAAGAATGTTAAAACTTTACTTTTTCTTCCTAAATCAGAATTTGTAATTAATGTAAGGGATTTCCATCCATATCTTGGCAAATCATGATATTTTTACACATCACTATCACCCACAAACAAAATATCATGAAAAAGAAGAACCAAATGTCACATTTAATATAAACTCTACAACCCAATACCCCAAAGATGTGTTCTCAATGTTGTCCCAAGTGAACCTTGATTTTCAATAAATTTGCTGACAAAGGTAGAGCCAGGGTTTTAATATTGACATTCTTTCCTGATCCAAGTAAAATTTTGGGTTTTTTTCAGAAATAAAAAATGGTTTATAGAGATTAAACTTTTTAAATTTATAGTTATTTTTTTAATTTAAAATTTGAATGTGAATTTTTTTAAAAAAAAATACAATATGTTTTATTACTCCAAACAATAATTGTTGATTCCTTTATCATTTGATTGTTATTATTTAATTTGATATAATTCAATTACTTTATAATTTATTGATCTGAATATTTGAGATCAATTATTCTTTGACGTGAATTTTTCTTAAAAATATTCTTTTTAGCATGAAATAAATCCATGTTAACCTAATAGGTTGAAACTTTTCTTATTAAATTCCCAATAGTTCTTATGGAAGTGTTGTCCCAACATCTGGAATCAGCTTCCATACCGTCTTTGTATGTACATGACAACTAAAAGCAATGTCAAATTATTTGAGTTATTCACTTGTGTTGCATATTCTAAGTTTGAGTTGATTAAAAAAATCAAATAATTTAAATGGTAATTATTTATTTTGAAATTTAGTCGATTAAGTCTTAATGTAATTAGTATTGATATTATTATTAGTGTAGAAAGATATAGATTCGAGCGCACTGAAATATATTTCTCCTCATTTTTAAGAGTTAAAAAAGGGTTATAAATAATTCTAGATATTATATCAAAAAATTGAAATTTAAAAGATTTAATCAATTTTTACGATTCAAGTTAGATTTTTTTCATCCTAATTATTATATGTTTGAAGTTATAATAATTTCAATATAATAAATCATCATATTAATTAAACACAAATATTTATATAAACTCGTGTCATACATACCATTAAACCATGTATCATTTGCTTCTAATTATATAGTTAATCCCTAAAGAAAATAATGTGAAAGGTGTTTGATACTCGTTGGGTTAGACTTCAGAGAAGTCTTGCACATAGGGTTAGATGGTTGAGATACCCAAGAAAGAATGCCAAGAGACCCAAATTAGCAATTGGTCCCTCTTTGTATCTGCTCATATTATGGAACATGTAATCTAATGGAGTAAAATATTATGGAAGTCCTTATATTAAGAGTTAGATTGTATTTTATCTTTTTTATTCAAAGAATGGACAAATTAGCCCCTATATGTTAGATCAAAGAGTAAATTGGTCATTTCTTTTAAAAATTTCATCCTTCTATATGGTTAACATTTGGCGTGGTTGACAGACTAACCAAATAGTGACATATGGCAGGCCACATATACCTCTTGTTGGTGTACATGAGCAAATTTTTAATAGTAAAAATAAATTTATATTGTGTTATGCAATGATTAAATATGAACTTAGTGCATTAATAAGATCAAAGAAAAATAAATAGAATAAAATTAAAGAAATTAAATTGATATTTTGGGCGTGATTTAAGGAGTTGAAAATTAAGATAAGCAATATATTTAAAGGTAAATTATATTAATTGCCTCTAAACTTTGATTAAAATTATAATTCAGATACCTAACTTTTAAAAAATACATATTTGTTGTTAAAATTACTGAAATATTACATTTTGGTCACTCATTCGTTAACTTCCTCTAAAAGGATGACGCAACACGTAAATTTAAAGAGTTAATAACCAATTTAGTTAATAATTTTAAAAATATCAAATCGATATTTTAGTTATAGTTCAGGGGATAAATTAGCTATTAACCCTTTAAATTAATGTGTTATGTCATCCTCTTAATGGAAGGTAGCGGATGAGTGGCCAAAATGTAACATTTCGACAACTTTAGTGACAATTATGTAACTTTTGAAAATTGTGGGACTTAAATGTAATTTTAATCAAAGTTTAGAGACAATTAATATAGTTTACCTTATATTTAAATATAATATTAAGGGAAATAATAAATTTAGATATGATATTTTTTCTCAAACGTGAAATTTAAATTTGGATTAAATTGAACGTGATTCTTGATATTAATTAATAGGTATATATATACTGATCTATAAGGAAATTCTATGAGTTTGTCTAATTTTGCTCTTTGTATTGAAATTAAAACATTAATTTCTCCATTAAAAAAATTAATTGCAATAAAATTAATTAATTTCCTTTTTTATAAGGAAATTAATTAATTAATTAATTTATACTTTCATGGCCAAGGTATTCAACTTAGTGATAATATAATAAGACGTTTTAAGAAGGGTTTGTAATATGTCTAATTATAATATCTGCTCAATTGTTCAAATATGACTAAAAATTCCAAAATCCATAATAATTATATGCTTAATAATTGCTTCAAAATAATTAGGGAAGATGGTTTAGGTTTTTAAAGAATACTTGTTTAAGGCTAATAGAATCTTAGCTCGATTGCTAGTGTAGGAGGACGTGGGTTCGAGTGGCTGAAGTGCATTATTCTCCTATTTAAGGGTTGAGGAAGAGCTATAAATAGTTTTAAATATTGTATAAAAAAAAACAGATTTATGATAAGAATATAAAGATACAGATAAAAATATATTGAAATAAAGAGTCTTTTAAAAATGAGCTCTCTATATATAAAATAGAGATTTATTGCAATAATATAAATATATAAAATATTTAGATTAAAGGAGGAGGAGCTAAAGGATCATGCTTAGTGTTGGCACCAGTTTCTGCATAATCTGTGGTTTCGATTAGCATCCTTTCTTCATTGAATCCATGTTCAAACATATCTTCAACTTCATTTGATTTTTTCACATCCTGCAAAATATAATCATATATACAACCTTAATCTAAGTATTAAATTTATATATATATATATTGTAAGAAGCAAATTTATAAAGATAATTAATCAATCTTTCTTTCTTTCTTTTTTCTAAAAAAATGGCAAGACAACAATATTCAACATTGTGAGATGAGGTGAAGCCATCAATTCATTATTAGAGGGGTCAAAATAAAATTTTAAAAAAGGGGCTTAAATCAAATACCACATAACTAAAAGGGATATTATGCTCCTTAGCTAAGGTGGCTAAAGCTACTATTTGTCCTTCTAACTACGCCCTTAATTGTTAGTATTGACGCTCATTCAAAAGCATCTCTTTTATTTTAAGATTAAGTCTATCAAAGGAGTTTATTTTTTCCCCTAAAAATATATCGTTATATTACTCTATTTTTAGAGTTTAAAAACTTCATTGGTAAAATATCAACTAATTTTATATATATATATAAAAAAAAAATTTGAAAGATAGAGAAAAAACCTGAGGAAGTAAATTTTGGAGGGAAGAGGGCAGTAATTCCTCATTTAACTTGAGATTTCCTATATAAAAATATATAAATATATATCAAAGAAATTTTGTATAAATTAATTAACCAAATTGTTAAAAAAAACTTAAAAAGGTAAAATATTGCCCTTACTTGTTGAAGGAGCAGCAACACAAAATATCAAAAAACAACATAAACACAAAAAAAGTAGCATGAATCTAATATTGGAACTTTTATTCTCCATGCTAATCATTAACAACAACCTTGCAACAATGAGAAAGGAAAAAAGAAGATGGGGGATGGCAAAGGATAGCATTTGAGCTTTGGTAATTGGTAGTTTATATAGAGAGTATTGCTTTTACATTAATATCAAATTAAATCAATTATATCCTCTTTTAAGATTTATTTGAATGATACTTGTTTAATATGTAATTTGTATTTAATGTAGATTTGGATATACATTCTTAATTATGGATATCATAATTTTATTCACATTAAAAACTATACAAAAATCTATTTAATTCTTTTACTATATTTACTTAAAAAATAAATAACTCTATTACCATACATATTACAACTATTTCAATATTGGTAACTTTATGAACACAAAGTGTATAAAAGGATATATTATTAGTTTTGCCATACAAAATATTACACATTTTATTATACAATCATTGTTATGTTAATATTGCAATAAATGATATTATGTCTTCTTTTTTTTTTTTTTTGAAAAGAAATCAAATTGAAAAAACAAACTAACTACACATAAAAACTTTGAACGAGGCTGTTGCTTGCTTTAACGACCGGAGTGATTGTCAGAACCTACTTTAGAATCTCTTCAAACACCTTCAGATTTTGTCTTGTATCAAAAGCCATTTTAACTAAACAATCAGCAATATTATTAGACTCCCTAGGCATGTGTTGCATGCCCCAAACTCCAATATTGGCTAAACGTTGATGAATTCTTCTAATAAGAGTGGAATTCGAATCATTGAAGGAAGTAGCTTGAATGGTCTTGATCGCCTCCAAACAATCTATTTGAATCATCGGCCTAGCAAATTGCTTATCTTGGATAAGAGTCAAACCATCAAAGATGCCCCACAATCCAGCATTGAACACAGAACATTCACCCAAGAAACTGTTATAGCCCATGATCCACTCGCCTTTTCCATTTAGTAATACTCCACCAGCTGTAGCAATTCCATAGCCTACATGTATTGCACCATCTGTACATAAACTAAACCAATTATCTAGGACTACTAACCTCAATTATCTGTGATTCATGGGTCCTTCCAACATCTAATACTATTCCCATTACCAATAGACCAAAGCAAATTTTCTTGGAGAAGGGGTCAAACCTTAGAAAATGCCCTCCAAAGGAAAGAACAATGTCCCCGAGAAATACAATCCGACATAACCTCCTTCATTCCATACTTGAATCTAAAAATACAAACCCAAAGAGCATCCGTTTTAGAAACTAAATTATACCCCAACTTCATCATACTATCATTTCTTATTAAAGTAAACACGCATTTTCAAGATATTATAAATGTTAATTATTAGTTTTATTTTTTAAACTCAGACTCCTAACAATATTTTAAAACAACTATTTAGAGTAGATAATGAATGTATGAAGCATTGACTTCTTAAAAATTCTAAATTTTCGATTATTTTAATGAATATCAACAATTAATTTAAATTTATTTTGAACATTCCTTAATTTATATTTATTATAATACAAATTATCTTAATTCTACAAACCTACTATAATTATATTCATTATCTTACTATATTCTAACATTTATTTCATTAAATCTCATATATATCATTACAAATATAAATAACAAATGCTATGAATTATATAATGTTTAAATAAAAACTTGCCAAACATATGCATGTTACCAATTTTATCTACCTTCTTTTATTTCAATGGAAAGTTTAATTAGAAATAAATGCTCCACATTGATTTTCTAATCACTTCTTATAAAAATCTTATTCCATTATTTACTTCGTATTTAATAATTTAAACAAAAACATATCATATTTAATTAGTAATAATATCTTAACTAATCATAATTTTGGGTTAATTACCCATAATTGTGTTTGAAATGACATTTTTATTAATTATTTAATAGTAATTAACTTGTAAACGTTTATATTAAAAATTAGATTATATTTTGTTCTCTCAATTTCGTTAAATAAAAAAAGAATGTTTTATTTTTAAAAATTTACATTAATATTTTATTCGAAATTATCAAATTACTTGAACTAGTGAAATGATATGAAAATTAATTTTAAAATTTGAGTATAATAAAAAGGACTAAAATTATATTTTAACTGATAAATGTCATATGACATGTCAGATTGCTTTGTAGGTGTCACAACCCAATTTTGCCCGGGTTAACACCCAATACCAAACCCGTTACAAATCAACCCAACAAATCAACCAACAGACCCAAATACCCATTAAACCCAAACCCAATTACAAATAACCAGGCCCAATTAGCCCAATGCCAAATCAGAAAAGAAAAAACAAAAACCCTAGGGAATAGGGCGCGCAAAGAATGAATGGCCCGACCATTCGGCTACCTACCCGACCCTTCTGGCTCCTGACGCCCACTTGCCTCTGCGACCACCTGCCGAAGCCACCTGCTCCACCGCCCTTGCACAGCACCGCCTCTAACCTGCAAACAATAAACGAGAAAGGACAGAAAGCAGCAAGTTGTAAAAAGGCGAAGGCTATAAGAGCCGATTTATTTCCTTGTAAAAGGGGTTCCTTTTTTTAAAAAAAAAATCAATACAAAACTAGGGATTTCGGTTACAAACACCTGCAAACAAAGATTAATTCAAGAATACAACAGGCAATCGAAGAGAAAAAGAAACATTTAAGGTTTTATCCTATTTTTCTTTTATCCTATTTTTCGAAACTATAAACCTATTTTCCTTTATTATTTTTTTTTAAAAGTAGCTTATATATACAATATCAAAGTAAAAAAAAAAAGAAAAAAATATAAAACTTTTACCTTTTCCGGCCACCGTATGCACGGTGGTGCAGCGACGACAACGGCGGCGACGACGAGGCAACCGAGCGACACCGAATCCTCTCCTTCGGACCTGCAGAGAAAAGAGGAGAGGGGATCAGTTTTTTTTCTTCAAGCGGCTCAAAATGATTTTTTTTCCGACCTTAGACCTTATATAGCCCTCAAAACGACGTCGTTTTAGGGGCTGGCCTTTAACCCCAAAACGACGTCGTTTCACCCTGGCCCGATCCGACCCGACCCGCTCCAGCCAGGATCCGCGCGTTTTGCCGAAAAAATGGGGAATTTATGCGCGCAGTCCCTCCGCTTTTTCTGAATTTTGTAATTAAGTTTTTGTTTTTTTAATTTGGCCCCGAAAGTCCATTCGGTTTTCAATCGAGCCCCTGCCTATGCTGTGCGTTTTGGGAGGAAAGGGTCATTGCCCTTTCTAGTCCCCCATGTAATCCACGCGCTCCAAATAGGCCCTTTCTCCCTTATTTTCTTTCGAATTGACCCCCAAAATTCTGTTTTAAGTTCAATTTGATCCCTCTTTTAACTATTTTGCAATTTTTACTATTATTAATATCATTATTGTATTTGTTTATTTACTTATTTTATATATATTTTTTGTTTTTGTACTATTGTTTTGCTTATTATTGTCTTTATTATATTTATCATTATTATTTCTATTATTGTTTTTATAACCATATTATTATTATTATTATTATATTATTAATACTAGTACTATATTACTATTATTTTTTTTATATATCTATATATCTCTTATTATTACGTTTACTAATTGCTATTATGATTACTATCGTCATTATTTATTTTTCTTTATATTTTCATTATTATTATTTTATCGTTATTTCTTATTTTATCATTTTTATTCCTATTACTATTCTACTATTATTATTATTTTATTATTATTATTATTATTATTTCTATTATTATTCCATTATTATCATTTTTGCATTATTATTAGTATTACTATTATTATTATTTTTACTACTTTATATATGACTTACTTATTTATCGGTTTACCACTAAAAGTTCTTTTATTTTTATTACTCTTATTTATTGTCATTTTTGTCACTTTAACCTATTATTTCCCTTTTTAAGTTACAATAGCTTGTTAGTTTCATTTTCTTCTTGTTATTCGTACTATTTGTTTATTATTATACCTGTTAATATCATGATTTATTTCTTTTCATTTTTATAAATTTATGTTTCATCAACTTTCGCCCGACACAAAATTGCTTTCTTTCCCAAAAGGCAATATTCCGTATTCGAAAATTCGAGAGATCGTGCCCTAAAGTATTGGGTTGCAATTTTTCTCGTTTAATCTAAATAACCGAATATCCTTTTAAAACAAATACATTTTTAAACTAAAAGCTTATTCTCGTGAACTCGAGATGTCGTGTCCTAATGCATTTGGATGTGATGTTTTGTTATTCCGAGATAATATTTTCTAAAACCAAGGCAATGTTCTCAGATTTAGAAGCTCGAGAAATCGTGCCCTAAAGTATTGGGTTTCTTTTTCTCGTCCATTCTAAATAACAAAATATCCTTTCAATTAAATCCATAAGTTTTGAATAAAAGGCAAGTTCAACTTTAAAGGTCGAAATGTGGCGTCCTAAAGTATTGGATGTAACACTTCACCTTAAAACGAGACGGCCCTTGGCATACATTTCCAATTTATCCAAATTTATTCTTCAACAACAAGAGGGATCGTATTTTGAATTCTTAAGTTTTCAACTTTCGACATTAAGACATTAGATAATCAATTAGGTACCAATTTTGGGCGATCGAGGGTGCTAACCCTTCCTCGATGCGTAACCGACTCCCGAATCCATTTTCTCGATTTTAAGTGAGACCAAAATTGTGTTTTGATAAATTAATCTGATTATTAAAAAAACACTTTTAAGGTGACCCGATCACACCTCATCAAAAAAGATTGGTGGCGACTCCGCTTTTTTTCGTTTGCAAACCCACGTCGACCCCGCTTTTGCCAAAACTCAAAAATGGTTACGACGACTTGGCGACTCCACTGGGATCCCAAAAGAGAGTCGGTCAGAAATTGATTATTTTTGTCCTTTGTCGAAAGTTTGGAAATTTGATTTAAAAATTTTTTTACTATCCTTGTGTTGCGTTCATTTGTGTCATTGCACATGATTTCTATTTTCTTGTGCATGCGATACATTGCATGACCGTTGTGGTCGCACCTTTAAGTGGGAGTGAGAAACTATTCCTTCGTGAGGTTTTCACCTCCGCGGATAGTGGATCGCTCCTAATACATCCGTACCTATGTCTTCGTGAGATTTTCATCTCAGTGCACCCATAGGGAAATGTATTCCCCTCGAACCAACTCGGTCTATATGAGCCTATAATGGGTGAGGACCGAGGAATCTCACTGGTTCAGTGCCTCAAACTCTAGAACTAAAACCACATATAGTGAACCCTAGGAGCCCACCTTAGATAGAACTACATCAAACCTTAGTGGTCACCTGTGCAGGTGTTTGTTCATTTTCACTTGTTTTACTTTTGCGATACTTGACTCGTTGCATTTTATTTTCGTGCATTCATCTCATTTTCTAAAGAGGTATCGATTCACTATCGCTTCGAGTTAGAAAGTCGTTATGGAAAACGGATTCCTTGATAAAATGGAAGACAATGCAATCGTTAGTATAGTTAGAACCTAGGCGCTTAGAAGGGTATGGATCCATTTGAGCAAAAGGAAATGTGGCGATCTTAAAAATGTGGTCATCCTTTAGACGACAAGGGGTTGGAAGGAAAGTGATTGGCGAGAGGGCAAGAGACCTGTGACATTGAATTGGTGAAAAGGACTTTGCTTACGACAAGGAGAAAAGTTTATTTACTATTGGTACTCCTCCAAATAACAAGCATGAATTTATAGTTG
This sequence comes from Gossypium sturtianum, assembly GCA_025698515.1. Taxonomy (NCBI): domain Eukaryota; kingdom Viridiplantae; phylum Streptophyta; class Magnoliopsida; order Malvales; family Malvaceae; genus Gossypium; species Gossypium sturtianum. The sequence goes on from CM046948.1 coordinate 162,593,957, forward strand.
TATTTGAGGATGTTACATCTAACGAAACAAACGGTAATGCAAGACTCGATGTCCATGATGACTCAAATGGGCAAGACAGAAGAGAGAGTTAAACGGCCCTATCGGTCAAATCAACTTTGTTGCATAGACACCCATGCGAGCAACTCAAAATGCTTGGCGCGGACAGAATCAAAACTCTCAAGAAGCATTGAGGGTGATAGATGTCGTTTTAAGATAGCATGTTTGCGAAACAGGATGCCTACCGGTTTGCCAATCTTTCAAGATAATCGTAACAACCTCACGCACCTTGGAAGAGGTGCCCTTGACAATAGGGGCTTCCATTCAAATTTCATGGCCACTCAAAGAGGCCTTTCCTCGAATATTGATATTCGCCCTAGCCCGGTTATGGATCCTTCGCCAATCGAATGCTATGGATCCCGGATCGACCATAGCTAAGCAAAGCTTTAAGAACTCGAGGACAAAAGTCACCCATCCAATCACGAGTACAAGATCACCGGATTGAGCGACCGCTTCGCAAAGATCCGTTGTTTTCATTAAAGGAGAAAAGTGTGAAAAAGTTAAGGGTGAAGTTTGAGAATCTAGAGATTACTTCGTCTATAATCATTTTGTCGACCATCACAACATATGGTCGCGCTTGCTCTCTCGTAAGGCTTGCCATGCTTAAATGTTGGAGAGCCAAACAACCTACATATATTCCTTTGGAGCTCCATTCCTTGATGTATTTGCAATTGACAAAGCGCTAACTAGAGAGCTTCTTTGGTTAAGACAGAAGTCTCGTGAAAGAATGAAAGCTTTATTCTAGGCTTCACAGGGGAGCAACCATAGTGCCGAGCCAATGCTTTGTGTTCTTATGGTGTTTCTTTCAAGCACTAATTTTACCCAAGTTGAAGGTCGTGCTCATCGGGGGCAATGATGGAAATTTCTTTCCAAGAATGGGCGTTGAAGTTGGTAACCATCTAGGATTGAAGGATAGGTCATTGTTAACTTCTAGGCTCATCGTGGTGATGCAAACAACATTGCAAGGGATTTGATTCGTGTGAAGAAATGAAAGGAATTTGTATTGACCCGATTAGATAGATCCAAAAGAGACAAACCGAATAGACGACTTTCACCGTGGTTAGAATTGGAAAAGCTATCGAACGGATACGATCTAAAATGTCTAGAGAGCTCAGATTTCTTCTTTGTCTAGAAAAACTCTAATCTTTATGAGCCTTGGAAGCGGAAGAATCCTTCGGGGTATGGCGCTAGCTAGAGTGAATGATCAATACTTTTCTGAAGAATTGATGCTAAGCTTAGACAGCCTCTTCACTACCATCGAAGCTATAACTCTGCAATCGAGTTGAAGTTAAGCCTGAACAAGATTAAGGAAATGAAAGGTGGGATCGAAAAGTTAGAACCAAAGATTACACAATTGTGAATCATGGATCGAGCTTCTCGAAACAAGAGAGGGGTAGAAGACCTTCATCATTCTTATGATCAACAATTTAAAGAGTCGAGATTACCTCGTGAGGGAAGCAATAGTGCAGATTCAAAAGGTAGCTGGTCATCTATAGATTTTGGCGTTACAGGTGAATATGTTAAGCATAAAATACGGGCTGCAGCTTAACCATAGTCAAGAGCTAGATCCACTGCTTGGGAAACCAAAAACCTTTAGGACTTAGGACGAAAGCATATAGTAGTCCGTTTTATGTAAAAGAACTTGTTTTCTAATAAAGCTTCCTAAAATGAAGTTGATCAGAATCGATACCTCTTTGCATTCATGCATTCGTACTACATTGCATTCGCATTACATTGCATTCATTTGTATTAGACCTTTACAAAAGGACCCTAATTAGGTAAAATGTTTCATTAACTCGGAAAACATGGAACAAAGGTTGGTGAGGATTGAGCAAAGGCAAATACAGATGCAAGAGCAATTGACCCAAATTCAACAAGAAATGCGAGAGCAAATGCTAGACTTCCAAAAGAACATGATGGGCCAACTAACTCGCCACTAGCCTGGAGGACTTGAAAAAGAAGTGACCTAGCGATCGACAATGTGGATAATGATGAAGACATCGTTTATTCCCCAATGAATTTCCCAACTCAACCAGACGCGCACTCTCGCGTGGTACCCGCCATTATTGGATCTCAATATAGGACCGATACTTGGTCTTCTTTGGACTCTCCGATGGGCCCCGTAATGAGCAAGTCAATCGTGTTGTTCTTGGTCTACCGAGAGGCAGAGAAAAAGGAGAAGGGGCTTCAAAAGCCCCAAAGAGAAAGGACAAGGATGTGGCTAGCACGAGTGGGTATACTAAGGGTTATTCGGCCGCATACAACAAACCACCCAAAGAAGGTAGTTACAACACTGGTCCCCAAAGCAAAAACCCAATCCAAAGAGCGTATTCTGAAAACCTCGCCACTCCTATTCCCATGACGTATATGGAGTTATACCAGAACTTATTTGATATGCATGTTGTAGCTCCTTTTTATATAAAACCACTGCAACCTCCATACCCAAAATGGTATAACCTAAATGTCCGGTGTGAGTATCATGCGGGGATTACAGGGCACTCAATAGAAAATTGCACAGCTTTTAAGAAGTTGGTGGAAAAATTCATCAAAATAGGTGTTGTGGAGATAGACGACGCACCAAAAGCAGAAGCATGAACCCAGGAGCATTTTGAGCAATGAGATCATGGAAGAAATTCCTATAGTATTTAGAAGCTTACCTAGAGTAATGTACGAAATATACTGGTTGCTTTAAGCCTAGAAGCAATGAGAACTCTTTTGTGAAATAGGCTCGTGTTAAAAATTACTATTTCAAAGAAATGCATCTTTTGAACCAATATTTTTGTTGTTGTTCTTTTTCATGCTTTAAATTCTACTTCAATGTTCTTTTATTCTTCATTCATAAATAACCATTCTTGGAATCATTTATTCTCCGAAATTACTTTCATAATCGACAATGGGTCCCGGATATCAATGACATGAGCGACGCTGTATTCACGGACTCCTTTCTAGTGAAATATGTGTCCGTAAGAATCTAAGGACTTAGAAGATGATAGAGATTGCAACTTATTTCCAACTTGATTAAAAATGGCAGATCCTACCTTGCGAAATGTCACCCGACATCGCGAGCCAACGAGGGAGATGAAGATGGAAACTTAGCTCACCGCAAGAATAAGGCAAGACATTATCGCAGGATCACAAACCCGACATGTTGGGGCCATCAAAAACGTGGATTCCTATATGTGAGGCATGGACGCCGCTCAAGCTAGTCTCCTCATAATCTTTGAACCAACATCGATTCATATTTATAGCCTTTGATTACCTTACCCGGAGGGTAAAGGTCGCTTCACATGTCAAAATTACAAAATCAAGAATCATCGACTTCAACTTCAAATTCAAAATCGAAAAAACAAAAAAAGAAAAAGAAAAAGAAAAAGAGAGTGGTGATAAAGGATACCGAAAAGGAACGTGTTTAACGTGATAACACGAATTTATAGTCCTGCTTCAAGGTCGACACCACATCATCAAGACAAAGAAGAGAGCCAAAACCATCCAAATTCTTTACGAGGACAATCGATATTTGTAAAAGTTGGCATCGAGAAGTTACCATTTACTTTCTATGTTGGCTAAGATCCTCACCGGGCTTACGACAAAAAGGTCCGTTCAAAAGACTCGCATTAAGAAGGATTCTTCATATCCAAAAGGACTCAGAGAGGAAAAGTAAGTGCCCTATGCAAAGAAGAAAGGCCTGGCTTTGGAAAACATAGGCACTAATCAAGATGGATGATAAGGACTTGCCTAATCCTATGAGTTCAGATTTGCAAAAAAAAAAAAAAAAAAAAAGAAAAAGAAAACACAAAAAGGAAAGAAAAAGAAGAAAAGGAGAGGCCAAGATGAAAACCCGCAAAGGGCGCCTTGAGACCAAAGGGGATTTGGGTTGAAAACCCGAAAGCGCACTCAAATTTTGACCGAAAGTAAGGCATGCGGTAGTCTTGCCACGCTTGAGTTAACAATGAAGAAGTATGTTGCGTCTCAAGCATCGACAAAGTACTCCTGATCCCCTAAACACATATTGAGCCTAAAATGGTCCTCAAGAAGTTTGAACAGAGAAGCTCAGTCGATATCTGGGGCACCTAGCTTCTATTTTACCCATTTTTTGTTATTTATTTCCCTTGCAAAATACTGCCAATAAATTTCCTTCTTAATTACATTTGCTATTTTTGCTTTACCTATTTGTTTCGAGCTATGCTCCTAACTAGCTTCTCTCTTATCCGTAGTTATGGTCTCCTTCAGGCATTTTGCATTGAAATAATGATTAATAGAATAACGACACTTTCACAAAAAGAGTTCCGCATATTACTCTAGGAAACTTTTGAGTAGTGCCGGAACCTGAAACAGGACCATTGCTTAAAACTCCTCGAGTTTAAAGGATCAGGAATAATGATGGAGGAAAATTCTGAACTGAGGCTATCTCTTCGAATTTGGTTGAAAATAGTGATCGAACAAAATGACGAGGTATTACGTAAGTAGTATCATCTCGATGGCGATGTATGAATGGGCAATCATTCGCGCGAAGAATGATTTTGTATCCATCATGCGTGCACACCTGGTCATGAAACTTAGGGAATGGAAGGTGTAGTAGACCAAATCATTTGAATAAGTTACAAATTCTGTACCCGAGTCGTAGTGGGATGGATCGAAGATGGCACGATCCTACACCCCGAAGTTGAAGAGAGGGGATCCAAGATGGTATAAGCCTTGAAGTTCTATAGGTGCCGTGGAACGGATCTTGAAGTTACATTGGGGCAAGTTATTTGAGCAAAATATGATTGTTTCTTTGAGTTCTTGGCAAAGGTACTAGCAGAGTGAGATAGCAAGCGGCAATACGTCGGCAATAAGACTGATGGATGACGAGCGAGAGACAACCCTAAGCATTAAAAATGGATAATTTCATTTTACATTCATACATCATCGTTAGGGGCGTTTCGATCATCGCATCCTGATCCTTATATGTTTTTAACAAAGAATCATTATCATGACATTCCGCATTCATGTAAATGTCCTCTATAATATCATTTAGTTAGGAGCATTCGATTTATTACGATCATTGCATCTTAATCATTGAAAAATCATCATTCTCATGACATGCGCATTCACGTAAATGTCATCCATAGCACATGTAGTTAGGAACGTTTGAGTCATTCTCGATCATAGCTAGTGGAATAGGTTGAAGATTGTCCTATTACCACTGACCAAAGAGTGGAATAGGTTGAAGATTGTTCTATTGCCACTAACCAAAGAGTGGAATAGGTTGAAGATTGTTCTATTGCCACTAACCAAATGAGTGGGATAGGTTGAAGATTGTCCTATTGCTCACCGTCCAAAGAGTGGAATAGGTTGAAGATTGTTCTATTGCCACTAACCAAAGAGTGGGATAGGTTGAAGATTGTCCTATTGCTCTTTGTCCAAAGTGGAATAGGTTGAACACATTCCATTGCCACTAACCAAATGAGTGGGATAGGTTGAAGGTTATCCTATTGCCACCGACCAAAGAGTGGAATAGGTCGAAGATTACCCTATTGCCACCGGCGGCGGTGGAACAGGTTAAAGACCATCCCATTGCCACCGACCAAAGCGGTGGAATAGGTTGAAGATTGTCCTATTGCCATTGACCAAAGAAAGGAATAGGTTGAAGATCATCCTATTGCCACGACGACCAGCGAGTGGAATAGGTCGAAGATTACCTATTGCCACCGACCAGCGGTGAAACAGTTAAAGACCATCCTATTGCCACTGACCAGCAGTGGAATAGGTTGAAGATTGTCCTATTGCCATTGACCAGTAGTGGAATGGGTTGAAGATTATCCTATTGCCACTGACCAGCAGCGGAATAGGTAAAAGATTTCCTATTGCCATTGACCAAAGAAAGGAATAGGTTGAAGATCGTCCTATTACCACCGACCAAAGGCGAAAGAAATAGGTCAAATTTGTAGATCTTGTCGCCCTCAACCAAAGAGTGGGGCAAGATCGAAGGCAAATCTCGCCTCCCTAAACAAAAGAGGGGTCATGATTTAAGCCACCGTCCTATTACCACCGACCAAAGAAGTGAAATAGGTCAAATTTGTAGATCTTGTCGCCCCAACCAAAGAGTGGGGCAAGATCGAAGGCAAATCTCGTCTCCCTAAACAATGAGGGGTCGATTTAAGCCACTGTCCTATTGCCACCGACCAAAGATGAAATAGGTCAAATTTGTAGATCTTGTCGCCCTAACCAGTAGTGGGGCAAGATCGAAGGCAAATCTCGACTCCCTAAACAGTAGGGGTCATGATTTAAGCCACCGTCCTATTGCCACTGACCAGCAGTGAAATAGGTCAAATTTGTAGATCTTGTCGCCCTAACCAGTAGTGGGGCAAGATCGAAGGCAAATCCTGTCTCCCTAAACAGTAGGGAACATGATTTAAGCCATCATCCTATTGTCTTGGCCAGCAGTGGAATAAGTCAAGATTACAAACCTTACCCCTCGGTTTGCAAAGTGGAGCGATTTAAAATAAACAAGTCTCATCCCCTCAAGTCGCAGCAGAGCAAATTGAAGCTATAGGTCCTATCTCTCTCAAGTAGCGGTGGAATGGATCAAACGACAAGATGCGGTGAATGCAGAATGAAGCTATCGTGGAAGAGCACCTAAGAAGTCAAGACTCAACAAGGCCGGCAAAATTGGTCCTTTGAAAGTCTTTGCTCCATTCTCGTTACCGACAATGAGCAAAGAGGGGCAGCTGTCACAACCCAATTTTGCCCGGGTTAACACCCAATACCAAACCCGTTACAAATCAACCCAACAAATCAACCAACAGACCCAAATACCCATTAAACCCAAACCCAATTACAAATAACCAGGCCCAATTAGCCCAATGCCAAATCGTAAAAGAAAAACAAAACCCTAGGGATATAGGGCGCGCAAAGAATGAATGGCCCGACCATTCGGCTACCTACCCGACCCTTCGGCTCCGGACGCCCACTTGCCTCTCTGCGACCACCTGCCGAAGCCACCTGCTCCACCGCCCTTGCACAGCACCGCCTCTAACCTGCAAACAATAAACGAGAAAGGACAGAAAGCAGCAAGTTGTAAAAAGGCGAAGGTAAAGGACAGAAAGCAGCAAGTTGTAAAAAGGCGAAGGCTATAAGAGCCGATTTATTTCCTTGTAAAAGGGGTTCCTTTTTTTAAAAAAAAAATCAATACAAAACTAGGGATTTGATTTACAAACACTGCAAACAAAGATTAATTCAAGAATACAACAGTAATCAAGAGAAGAAAAGAAACATTTAAGGTTTTATCCTATTTTTCTTTTATCCTATTTTTCAAACTATAAACCTATTTTCCTTTATTATTTTTTTAAAAGTAGCTTATATATACAATATCAAAGTAAAAAAAAAAAGAAAAAATATAAAACTTTTACCTTTTCCTACCACCGTATGCGGTGGTCGCGAAACGACGCAACGGCGACGACGAGAGGCAACCGGAGCGACACCGGAATCCCTCTCCTTCGGACCTGCAGAGAAAAGAGGAGAGGGGATCAGTTTTTTTTTCTTCAAGCAGCTCAAAATGATTTTTTTTTCTGACCTTAGGACCTTATATAGCCCCTCGAAACGACGTCGTTTTAGGGGCTGGCCTTTAACCCCAAAACGACGTCGTTTCACCCTGGCCCGATCCGACCCGACCCGCTCCAGCCAGGATCCGCGCGTTTTGCCGAAAAAATGGGGAATTTATGCGCGCAGTCCCTCCGCTTTTTCTGAATTTTGTAATTAAGTTTTTGTTTTTTTAATTTGGCCCCGAAAGTCCATTCGGTTTTCAATCGAGCCCCTGCCTATGCTGTGCGTTTTGGGAGGAAAGGGTCATTGCCCTTTCTAGTCCCCCATGTAATCCACGCGCTCCAAATAGGCCCTTTCTCCCTTATTTTCTTTCGAATTGACCCCCAAAATTCTGTTTTAAGTTCAATTTGATCCCTCTTTTAACTATTTTGCAATTTTTACTATTATTAATATCATTATTGTATTTGTTTATTTACTTATTTTATATATATTTTTTGTTTTTGTACTATTGTTTTGCTTATTATTGTCTTTATTATATTTATCATTATTATTTCTATTATTGTTTTTATAACCATATTATTATTATTATTATTATATTATTAATACTAGTACTATATTACTATTATTTTTTTTATATATCTATATATCTCTTATTATTACGTTTACTAATTGCTATTATGATTACTATCGTCATTATTTATTTTTCTTTATATTTTCATTATTATTATTTTATCGTTATTTCTTATTTTATCATTTTTATTCCTATTACTATTCTACTATTATTATTATTTTATTATTATTATTATTATTATTTCTATTATTATTCCATTATTATCATTTTTGCATTATTATTAGTATTACTATTATTATTATTTTTACTACTTTATATATGACTTACTTATTTATCGGTTTACCACTAAAAGTTCTTTTATTTTTATTACTCTTATTTATTGTCATTTTTGTCACTTTAACCTATTATTTCCCTTTTTAAGTTACAATAGCTTGTTAGTTTCATTTTCTTCTTGTTATTCGTACTATTTGTTTATTATTATACCTGTTAATATCATGATTTATTTCTTTTCATTTTTATAAATTTATGTTTCATCAACTTTCACTTGACACAAAATTGCTTTCTTTCCCAAAGGCAATATTCCGTATTCGAAATTCGAGAGATCGTGCCCTAAAGTATTGGGTTGCAATTTTTCTCGCTTTAATCTAAATAACCGAATATCCTTTTAAAACAAATACATTTTTAAACTAAAAGCTTATTCTCGTGAACTCGAGATGTCGTGTCCTAATGCATTTGGATGTGATGTTTTGTTATTCCGAGATAATATTTTCTAAAACCAAGGCAATGTTCTCAGATTTAGAAGCTCGAGAAATCGTGCCCTAAAGTATTGGGTTTCCTTTTCTCGTCCATTCTAAATAACAAAATATCATTTCAATTAAATCCATAAGTTTTGAATAAAAGGCAAGTTCAACTTTAAAGGTCGAAATGTGGCGTCCTAAAGTATTGGATGTAACACTTCACCTTAAAACGAGACGGCCCTTGGCATACATTTCCAATTTATCCAAATTTATTCTTCAACAACAAGAGGGATCGTATTTTGAATTCTTAAGTTTTCAACTTTCGACATTAAGACATTAGATAATCAATTAGGTACCAATTTTGGGCGTATCGAGGGTGCTAACCCTTCCTCGTGCGTGTAACCGACTCCCGAATCCATTTTCTGATTTTCGTAGACCAAAATTGTGTTTTGATAAATTAATCTGATTATTAAAAAAAAACACTTTTTAAGGTGACCCGATCACACCTCATCAAAAAAGATTGGTGGCGACTCCCGTTTTTTTATTCGTTTGCAAACCCACGTCGACCCCGTTTTTTGCCAAAACTCAAAAATGGTTACGACAGTAGGTATATTCCAACAAAAAGCAAGCATGGGTGTTACTTCTTTGTACCTAATATTGGATCAATGATACATGGTTTTTAAAATTGGATACGTGATCAGTTGAATTTAATCGATTTAATTTTGATTTAATTTTAAATAAAAATATTATAAAATTATATTCGATCGGTTTTTATTTCAATTCCATCAATTATTTTTCATTATCTCAGGTTGGTGTTAATTCTCAATTCAACAGGTCTGTTTAGTCTGATTTCAACAACTATGGTGTTGGATACAATAGCAAATCAATGTACATTCTCAAATCAGTTTATCATATTAAATTGTCTTTTTTTTTCTTTTGTTTTGAAAGAGTTTTTCAAATATATATGACTCAAATTTACCTGCTCTAACTTGGAATTTAGTCATATTGCCAACAAGATTTCATCTTGACTTGTTTAATTTTTTAAATTTAACTCGAACTGATTTAATCGACTCAAATTTCATTTCACTCAGTTTGATTCGAACAAAAATTGAGTTAAGATGATAAAATAAGACTCATCAACTCAAATAACTTAAAATTTTTCACTCTATTCAATCGAATGCTCACCTTTAATTTTCAATTTCAAGGCCTCAACATTATCATTAAACAAATGTTTCGTTTGGTCCTAATTATATAATTAACCCCAAGAAAATAATGTGAAAGGTGTTTGATACCCAAGAAGGAAGGCCTAGAGACCCAAATTAATATCTGCTCGTATTGGACCATGCAATCTAATGGCCTATGTTTTTTTTCTTCCTAAGGAGTGGTTCTGCCCAAGCTGTTCTGCTTCCATGTGTCATTGGCCGAGACTTTTATGGGGGGATCGTGAAACGTGCACGGTCTCTGATAACACTCTAGAATGACATGTTTTTATGTGCTAATTGTATATTAATTTTGAATGTGATTCTACTAATTTGGGTTATTTATGGACTTTTATCTCATAGGGACTAAATTGGAGACCAATGCAAAATTAAGGGCCAAAATCGTGAAATTAAAGATAAAAATGGACCAATGTGCAACAAAGGGAAATGATGGTGCCAAAAGTGCAAACATGGAGGGCAGAGGGATTGAAATGCAAAAAGAAGAGACTTTGCTTTATCAAATTCTATTTTAATTATATTAGGATAATTAATATTAGGATAATTATCTAGGATTATTTAATTTCTTTATTTATCTCTATTTATCTTTAATTAAATTGTAATTATCTTTGGGAGTTTGAGTAGGACTAGTCCATCTACCTTAAGCACTATAAATAGGGGATGAAGTGACTCATTTTGGTTGTTCATCTTTTTCTGTACACTCCTCCCCCATAAGTTTTTGTGCTTCCTTTATTTTCCTTTCAATAAAAACTCTCTTTTCCATATTTTTATATTTTATTTACTTTTCCACCACAAATATGAGCCCCTAAATTCTATCTAGCCGAAGGTTGTCGAATTCCCCAAAAAAAGGTTCTTGAGGCTTAGAACCCGCACTTAACTTTCTCACCCAAGTATTCATCGTTTCTCCGCATTACGGGGCTGACGCTTCCGTCCAGGTCCCTTTAAAAGTAACCCTTTCAACGTATGCAAAGGCGGCCGCTTTGTGTGTTTTGGGAGGATTGCACCGTCGGTTCGTGAGCTTATCAAGCGTCGAGAGGTTAGCGAGCCCAAGAGACAAAATGGCGTGGGATTCGCCATTGAGAAACGTTGATCTAGCGTAAATGACTCCACAAAAGCAATCGCAAGCTAGAGTCGCTCCTAAATCCGTAAGTTTAAACTCTTGGAGTTGGTGGTCGAGGCGTCCCTTCCACTATAATCGGCTTACTTGGGCGGGAGAAGGGTCATCCAAAAGCCAAGACGGAGCCCAAGGAGGAACGAGACAACCGGAGGCTGGAATATCTCCATATAAGAAACTTTTCTCTAACCCCTTTCTTTTTATTTTCCTTATTTTAATTCTCGTAATTTATTCTCGTAATTTTAATTCGTCTTAAATTCTGTTATTATTATTATTTTCCGATATAAAAATTATTAATTCTGCTTTTTTATTTATTTTTCAGAACGCAGGTATTCTTGGGCACGATTCTGCCCAGGATCTCGAGAAACAGACATTTGTATAATCCGATCCCTGCGGATTCGACCCTACTTGCCATTTACTGTTATTTTCATTATTTTGCAGGGAGTAGGATATATTTTGGTGCATTCAACGACGCATCAAATTTTGGCGCCGCTGTTGGGGGCCGTGAACGTACTAATCTGTTTTTTTGTTTTCTATGACCAGATCTGCTCCGGGCATTCTTGCGTTTGATTCGAGATCGAAAAGATCGCAAAGCTAATCGAAAAGAAACTAAGTTGAGGAAAAAGCGATCACGGTGGTAGTGACTCAAGCAATCCACCACCAGAAATTAGGACCGACGATGAAGCGGAGTCTAGGGTTAACGAAAACCCTACTCAAACGCTTGAAAGTAAAGCAGAAGAAGTCGATCCATTTGAAGAAGTGTTCAACGCTAGGGTTGACAAAAACCCTAATTTGGCACAAAAACCAATGGCTCAAACGATTCGGCAACTAGCCGAAGCTCCGACGGAACAACCGCCACTGTGCATCGCATATCCTACCATGGATATCGACTTTGAGCTGAAATCAGGGTTGATTCAGTTGCTGCCAACATTCCGAGGTGAAACACCTCAAACCCGGCCCACGAGCTTTGACCAGATTTGGTATGTTCCTCAAGTAAACCGGTTCAAAATTCTTTTGTTACTTAGGAAAAACTTGTATGATTTTTAAAAAATATTGTTTGGGTTGGGCTTGAGTTGAAAACAAATTTATCTTATGTTAAAACCCATTTATTTAAGGTGACAAAACATTTAGAGTTAATTTTAAAAAGGAATTTACTTAAACTTTAATTGATAAAAATCCATAAACATAATAAATAAAAGAAAAATAAAGTAAACCACAATGGCCTTATTATATCAATGATCCCAAAGTAAAACTTAAAATACTTAAAATAAATTGAAAGTCCAAATCATAAATTTCTTGCTATGCATGGCCACCTTTAAGCTCCCGCCGACCCGGTCCATTACTTTGCCATCACCAAAAATATTCCCAAACGGGGTGAGTCAACAGACTCAATGTGTACACAACACTAAGTCATAATAGAATCAGGCATGCAAATGATACACATTCAAATCATAGAATACAATTAATGATGCATTCTCAAACCTGCACCTAATTAACCATCCGCTACACACCACCCGCACCGCCACCACACCGTGGGACTACTAAGTCAACCTCCATCCGCTTACACACCATCGAAGGCGATCATTTGCGATCGACGTGCTCATCGCCCATATAATTTGTGTCATTAGACACCATATTCAAATAATGTAACCGGTTACCAAATTCGGATAATGTAACCGGTTACCATATTCAAATTTTGTGACCGTAGTCACCATATTCCGCTGGTGAGACCGGTCAACACCTTCTTCCCCTTTCACATAGATCCCGAATGCCCCATAAATTTTATATCATGCATAACATACTTAATTCTCATTCATGTTACTATTCATATGTTCAAAATATATCATATTCATAATCCTATCAAGTAGGAAACGTGCACTGGTACTTTTACCACATTTGTGGTACTTAGCCACATTCACATTCTTATGCATATTCATATATTAAAATAATTGCCATATGATATATCGAAGGTTAGTATGAGTACACACATTCTTAATAATACATTTAATTTAAACATAGCCATGAACCTATCAAAACTTAGGGTAGGGTACACACTTGATTTGCTTAACGAATTCCTTGAAATCCCGAAATCTGATCTACTGCCTTAGATCTCAAATTCCTACATTTGATTAATCACTTACTAATTTAATAAAAATCCATTCAGCCATAAATCCAAATCCTAGTAGGATTAGTATTCTTAGAACTTACCTTGAAATTCTCAAATCCCAAAATCCTTGTATCCTCCTCATTTAAATCCCTATAACTACATGTTAGATCAATTTCTAACATTTATTCACAACAAATAACCCTTAGCCGTATGTTAAATATGACTTACCTTAGATTCTTAAATCCCAAAATTCACCGAATAACTAGGGAACACGCGACATGGTGTACCTTCTGGAAAAGAACTTCTCCTTCCTTGTAGTCGACACTTAGTAAATCCCGAAAGATCTCTTCGGCAACAGATATTAAGGGTATTAGAATCTTAATTTCGACAGCCTTAAAAGAAATAGAATGAGAATCTAACCTAATCTTACCCTTACTGAAGAATTTGATGGAACTCTTGCTTAAACCCTTAGCAGTATTCGGCTATGGCTTTGATATGGATAACAATTTCGGCTCTTGAGGCTTAGTGAGAAATCGACTAGGGCTATTGGTATCTTCGGCTTTTGATTGTGTTTGTAATAGAAGAAGAAAAGAAAAGAGAAAAAGAGAATAATGGCAGAGAAAATTCGGCAGAGAGAAGAGGAGAAACTTTAGAGAATTTCGGTAGAGGTTTCCTTGAAAAGAAAAGAATGAATGAAGAATAGCCTTACTCTTCCTTTTATAGCCAAAATTACTAGCTAGAGTCCTTTACTTGGCCACCACTCTTCTATTTTGATAGCTTTATCCCTTGATTTATCACTTTAATAAAACTTAATCCAATAATTATCTCTTATCTCTTAATAAAAATAATACTAATAATAATCCTCTTTTATCTCTTCCTTATCTATCAAAATAAAAGAAATAATATCCACATTTATCTCTTGAAAATAATCTAAAATAAATCCATTATTTATCCCTTATTTATCCACCCTTTATCTCTTAAAAATAAAAGAATAAAAGCTCCTAATTTATAGCCATGTGCCGTCCACCTCACTTCTTCCAGAAAGCAAAATAAAATTTCTTTTATTTGCTTCCCATGTGACTCGAACTCAGGGCCCAACACCTTGCATGTGGCGCCATTTCCAGAGGCCCTAAGTGGCATCTCCAGCCACTTTTCCAAGCCTGTTGTGTGTCAAATTCCTCATATTATTTTTCTTAAGGCCACCTTGCCTTAGTTTTCTCTTTTAAGCCTTAAAACTTGACATTTCTTTACATTTCCAAGTTTCCAAAAATTTTCATTTGGCTCTTTAAACTTGACATTTCCTTACATTTCCAAGTTTCCAGAAATGTTTACTTTCCTCTTTTGAATCATTTCCACATCATTTCCTTACATCCCCTAGTTTCCAAAAATGTTCACTTTCCTCTTTTAAACTTAACGTTTCCAAAGCATTTCCTTACATTTCCTTACATTTCCATACATTGCCTTACATTTCCATACATTTCCATGCACCTTAGGGTTCCTAGAACTCCTCAGAACACATCCAACACACCCACTGAGCCCACTATCTCATGAATTACACACGAACACATAACCCCTAATCTAGGATGTTACACGAGGGTTACAGAATGAAAACCCCCATAAACACTTAAAGGAGTTTTATATGGTTTGTTTGAGTATGAAACCTCAAGGCGTAATTGAGGATCAGATTAAATTGCGCGCTTCCCTTTTTCCCTAGCAGATTCAGCTAGGGAATGGTTATTTTATTTACCTCCTGGATCTATAACTACTTGGGCTGATTTATCTCGTTTGTTTCTTAACAGGTTTTTCCCAGTATCTAGAGCAGCTGAGCTAAGAAGGGAGATCGTGAGGATTAGGCAGAAAGAAGCAGAAACTCTTTATGATTATTGGGAGTGGTTTAAGAAGTTGTGTGCAAGCTGCCCGCAACACGGTATAACAGAGCAATCTCTCCTCCAGTACTTTTATGAAGGTTTGAAACCAATGGAGATGAATATTGTAGACGCTGCTAGTGGAGGAGCATTGGTCAACATGACCCCCCAACAAGCAAGGGACTTAATCTCTACAATGGCTGCAAATTCTCAGCAGTTCCGAGCCAATCCTGAACCTCCCAGAAGGGTTCACCAGCTAAGTAACTCTTCCTTAGAGGATAGGCTTGATAGACTTACTAATATTGTGAGTTCTCTTGTTGCAGAAAAAGCTAAATCGGTTCGACTATGTAGAATATGTGCTACACCTGAGCACACAACTGATGTATGTCCCAATTTGAATGACGACACGATGGCTCATTTGGATGCCGTGAAGAATTTTCCTAGCCCACCACAAAGGCGTTATGATCCTTACGCTAATACCTACAACCCAGGGTGGAGGGATCATCCTAATCTGAGTTATGGGGCTAATCTACGGTACAATCAGCCATACCAAAATTGACCTCTACAACAACCACAAAACCAAGGTAACAACCTAGAGGCTCTTGTCAATAAATTAACAGCTAACGTTCTTGAGTTTTAACAGAAAACTGAGGTGTCCATAAGGGAATTGACCACGTCAATAGAGAGAATAAGTTCTCAAGGGAAGCTGCCATCCTAAACAGAGCCAAATCCAAGGCAAAACGCAAATTCAATAACGCTGCAAAGTGGAAAGGTTCTGGAATCGATTCCCGACAGGAATCGTGCCCAAGAAATCGCCCAGGAAAAATCTGAGAAAGACGAACAGGTTCAACCAAGGCCTCCATTGCCTAAAATTCAACCTCCCTTTCCAGAACGTTTCAACTAATGTCGAAAAGGTAAGGAGGATAAGGAGATCCTCGAAACATTTAGGAACGTCGAAATTAACATTCCACTGTTGGACGCCATCAAGCAAATACCTGTGCACGCTAAATTTCTTAAAGAAATTTGCACCAACAAACGAAAAGTTAACAGGTAATGAAAGGGTGAATGTTGGTGAAAATGTGTCTCATAGATATTACAACGGAAAATGCCTAGGCAAAATGTAAGGATAGGGGTATGTTTGCGATACCATCAAAAATAGGACATTTGGGAATTAAAAGGCTATGTGTGATCTAGGAGCCTCCATAAATGTAATGCCCTATTCTATTTATGAATCACTTAACGCAGTTTTTGACAAAAATAGGTGTTATTATTCAGTTGGCAGATAGGTTCGTTGTGCATCCCGAAGGAGTCCTCGAGGACGTGTTGGTAAAAGTTAACGAACTTATCTTTCCTACAGATTTTTACGTGATAAAAATGAAGGAGGACAGTGCTCCAGGATCTTCAGATCTCTTGTTGGGACGACCATTCCTTAGTACAGCTAGTACTAAAATTGACGTTCAAAGTGGAACTCTCACGATGGAGTTTGATAGGGAGATCGTGAAATTTAACGTCTACGATGCCATTAGCCACCCCAGTGAAATTTTGAGCGTAAATTGTGTCGATATAATCGACTCATTAGTGGAAGAAAATTTGAATCCATTTATGATTTTAAATTTGATTTTGATAAATTTGAATCCGTTAATGAGTTGTTATCCCCAGGTACTAAGCTTTTGCCCTCTGTTATGCAGGCACCAGAATTGGAATTGAAACCGCTACCTGAACATCTGAAGTATGCGTTTTTAGGTGACGGTGATACCCTACCAGTCATAGTCTCCAATCGACTCTCTTCCCATGAAGAGGAAAGTTTGGTTCGTGTATTGAAAAGTCATAAGGAGGCAATTGGCTGCAGCATTACAGATTTAAAGGGAATAAGCCCGTTGACATGCACACACAGGATCTACGTGGAGGAGGGCACGAAACCGAGGCGAGAAGCGCAAAGACGGCTAAATCCGAATATGATGGAGGTAGTAAAAAAAGAAATAATCAAGCTTTTGGATGCTGATGTAATTTACCCCATTTCGGATAGCAGATGGGTAAGTCCGGTGCAAGTCGTGCCCAAGAAAACGGGCGTGACAGTAAAGAAAAATGCCGAAGGTGATTTGGTGCCAACACGAGTGCAAAATGGGTGGCGTGTCTGCATAGATTACAGGAAGTTGAACTCCTACACTAAAAAAGATCATTTTCCCCTTCCCTTTATTGACCAAATGCTTGAAAGGTTAGCTAGAAAAACTCATTTTTGCTGTCTTGATGGATATTCAGGTTTTTTTCAGATACCAGTCGCACCAGAGGAACAAGAGAAGACCACTTTTACGTGCCCTTTTGGTACATTTGAGTATAGGAGGATGCCGTTTGGTCTTTGCAATGCACCGGCTACTTTCCAGAGATGCATGATGAGTATATTTCTGAATATGTGGAAAAGATTATCAAGTTTTTATGGATGATTTTATCATTTATGGGAATTGTTTTGATGAATGCCTTAAAAACTTAACGATAAATTTGAGCAGTGTATAGAATTCAATCTTGTCTTAAATTATGAAAAGTGTCATTTTATGGTAGACAAGGGTTTAATTCTAGGGCACATAGTTTCTTCTAGGGAATTGAGGTCGATAAGGCCAAAATTGATGTTATAAGTTCTTTACCTTATCCTCTACTGTAAGGGAAATTGTTCTTTTCTTGGCCATGCGAGGGTTCTCTGAGCGCTTTATAAATTTTTTTTTTTTTGAAAATAGCGGAACCACTTTGTGAGTTGTTGTAGAAAGATAAGCGATTCGAGTTTAGCTGTAAGTGTAAGAGGCTTTTGATACACTTAAGCGAAGTTGGTCTCTGCTCCTATAGTGCAAATTACCAATTGGAAGTATCCATTTGAAATTATAATGCGACGTAAAGCGAACGTAGTGTAGGAGCTGTGTTAGGACAAAGGATAGATAAGGAACCCCATGTCATTTGCTATGCCTCGAAAACCTTGGATGCGGCACAAAGCAACTACAACACTACCGGAAAAGAACTTTTGGCCGTAGTATTTGCTTTAGATAAGTTTCGACCTTATTTATTGGGATCTAAAGTAATTATTTTTTCTGATCATGTAGCACTCAGGTATTTGATCGCAAAGAAGGATGCAAAACCAAGGCTTATTAGGTGGATTTTGCTGCTCCAAGAGTTTGACGTCGAAATTCGAGACAAAAGGGGATGCGAGAATTTAGTGGCTGACCACTTGAGCAGAATTAAAGTGCCTTTTGACGACGTCCCTATTAAGGAAGAATTCCCTGATGAAAGTCTATTCTCAATGGAAGCACATCTCTCATGGTACGCAGATATGGTAAATTTTCTAGCCACAGGCTCGTTACCCACTGAGTTAACACGTTCCATGAAAGATAAGCTTAGACGAGAAGCTCGATACTACATTTGGGACGACCCATACTTGTGGAAGCACTGTTCAGACCAGATGATTCGACGATGTGTCCCAAAAAATGAGGTAATCTCTATCCTTAATTTTTGTCATCCTGAAGCTTGCGGAGGACATTTTGGCCGTAAGAGGACCGCTCATAAGGTGCTCGAATGTGGGCTATATTGGCCTACAATTTTTCGAGATGCGTATAACTTCGTAAAGTCTTGCGAAAGATGCCAACGTCTGAGTAACATCACTAAACGAAATCAGATGCCTTTATCCCCGATTCATGTATGCGAAATCTTTGATGTTTTGGGCATCGACTTCATGGGCCCATTTATTTCTTCATTTAGCAATATGTATATAATTCTCGCGATAGACTATGTTTCTAAATGGATTGAAGCAAAGCCTACTCACAATGATAATGCCAAGACCGTTGTGGAATTTCTAAAACGAACTATTTTTTCCAGGTTTGGCACACCTCGAGCCCTAATTAGTGATCGTGGCACCCACTTTTGCAATAAAATCATGGAGGCACTGTTGGCGAAATATGGAGTCCATCACCGTATAGCTACGGCATACCATCCCCAAACGAATGGACAAGTCGAAATCTCAAATAGGGAGATAAAAGCTATTTTGGAGAAGACAGTTCGGCCCAACCGAAAAGATTGGAGTCTTCGGCTTAATGACGCACTGTGGGCTTATCGAACGGCATATAAAGGACCAATTGGAATGACCCCATACAGGCTCGTTTTTGGCAAAGCTTGCCATCTTCCAGTGGAGTTGGAGCATAAAGCCTATTGGGCGGTTCGACAGTGTAATATGGAGCTAGACCATGCTGGAGAGGCGAGGAAATTAGATATCCAAGAATTGGAGGAAATCCGTAACGATGCTTATGAGAACGCTTGTATTTATAGAGACAAGACCAAATTGTTTCATGATAGGAAAATAGCTCAAAAGCGTTTCTCAGTAGGACAACGGGTTTTACTTTATAACTCTTTGTTGAAATTGTTTCCAGGTAAGCTTCGATCACGATGGCAAGGACCTTTCGTTGTTACTGAAGTGTTCTCTCATGGTGTCGTTGAAGTAGAAAGTAAAGAGTCAGGAAGGCGATTCATAGTCAATGGCCAGCGGCTGAAACCATTTTACGAAAATTTTCAGGCTCACTCAATCGAAAAAATTTATTTGGAACCTCCATAGAACCGTTTGAATCGTCGAGCTAATGACTTAAAACAAGAGCTTGTTGGGAGGCAACCCAATATTTATTTTTCTTTTATTTTTCTTTTTCGTTCTTGTCTCTATTCATTATTTATTGTTTCCTTTTCTTTTATTTTTAAATTTATGGTTCATTTATTTTAATATTAATAAAAATTCTCTTCTTTTATCAGGTCGAACGGAGCAAAGATTCAGCAAAGAAAGGGGGACAAAACAGTACCAAACAGCCCTATCCAAGGTACCAAACAGCTTCTATTCCAGGTTTTATTCCTGTCCAGAATTCCATATCCCTGCAGCCAAACAGGCTTATTCCAGTGTAGAACCTCCTAACCCTGCGGCCAAACACCCCCTATCAGCCAATTAAAACCCCAAAACCTAAACTTTTTTTTTCCATTTCCTTTCTTCCCCATTTCCATAGCCGCCGCAAGTAACTACCCCCTCCCACCCAAGCATCGCCGCCGACTGACCACGATGGTCCGCACCCGGAGTCGCGCCGCCGTCGAACCCACGTTCACCGTCAATTCACACCGTCGTCGCTTATCTGCGCCACCGGTCGACGCCCCAACCTCTTTTTCTTTTTCCTCTCCTTCCTCCCCTCCTCGTCTTCCATGGCCGAACCCCAAGCCATCGAAACCCCGCCGTCACCACCCTTGCCCGAACGCGATATGGACGCCGCACCACCAACCGATCTGGCTGCGCCCTTACTCAACCCACCGTCGGCTATCCTCCAAACCTCACCCTCCACGTCGCCTAATACACCTACAAGCTCACCCGCGCCTTCGCCGACCACCGCACCGACATTTCCTTTGCGCCGTTCGGCGTCTCCTCTGGCCAACACCTACGAGCCACCACTCTCTGGCGATTCACGCAGCGACCACATGCGCGCTCTTCCAGTACCACCACTGACCGAAACACCAGCTCCATCCACCGATGCCGACTCCTCACCGCGTCCCCAACGACCACGACGTCGACCCGAACCCACACCAATGGCAGCCTCGGCTTCTTCCTCTAGCAATGCTACCGACTCTTCAAGTCCGACTGACGAGCACCACGCGATACCTTCTCGGGGCCGAACCTATCGTTCTCGCGTCAACGTTTTACCCCCGGAGGGCCATTTGCACGGTAACCTTTCTTTCACATCCTCTACTGCTCGGAACAGGTATGATTTCCTCCGCCATAAAGCGATTGTGCCTTGTAAGTGTTTTTCAAATCCTGTTTTGGCTGCCTTAAATATTGAAACTGTTGTTAACGATTATTTCAAGAATATTGGCTGGGTTGGAAATTTTGATGTCCCTTATTCTGCCTATTATGAACTTGTTTTTGAATTCTACTCTACCTTTCAATTTAATCGGCACAATCTGTTTCGATTGACACACTGTGTTGTCAAATTTCGATCGTTAGGTACGATGCATAGTTTATCTCTTATTGATTTTAATATTGCTTTATCTTTTGTAACTGAAGAGTATGCTATGTCTCAGGATTTTCAGAACAGTTTGTGTACATTTCCTACTGCTTTCAAAGCTATTGAGGCTTTTTCTTTGTTAACTAATAATGTCGAGACTATATATAGCCCAAAAACATCAAAGGATTTGTGGTTTCGTGACCGCTTTATGTTACATACATCGTTATTTAGCTTATAATTTTTCAGGCCGTCGAGACGCTCCCAAAACGCCTCAAAGACGAAGTTCTTCTTTTATGGTGTATGTATACCGGTCGTCCGGTTAATTTGGGCTATTGGTTTGCACTTCAATTCGAGCATGTTATCAAAGCTAAACGACCTCTCATTTTAGGTTCTCTTATTACACAATTGTTTTTTCTTTGCATGGTTTTAACGTCCTATTTCGGTTTACATGTTGCTTGTCGCCGATCCTTTAGATGCTCGTTGCCTCGACTCCATGGGACTACTACTTGGCACTCCGTCCTCCTTCCACTTTGTTCCCGGGTGTTCGTTCTACACCATCCGAACGCGCGTCTTTGGGCAACGACATCAACCTGGCGCGCACCAAAGACCGCTCACCCAACCGCCATCGACTGTTGAACAACGTTTAGAGCGCATTGAGGCTCGACTCGACACTGTTAGTGAGCAGCTCACCGAACTTATCGCTCTCCTCCGTAATCGATGATGAGCTCAAGAGCCAAACGGGGAGTTTTTCTAAACTTTTCTTCCTATTTATTTCTTTTGCGCCCATATTGAGGACAATGTGTTCTAAGTAGGGGGAGGTACTCTTCGTATTACTGTCATATTCTGCTGAGATTTGTGTTTGCTGCTTGAGGCTCTTTTAGGTTGTCCATATTTTAAAAAAAAAAAACATTCTGTCGCTAATCATGCCCAAGAATTTGCCCACGACTTGCCACTGTTTGACCCACATGCATGATTCTTGGCCACTGAGTTAATTCTGATTCTGTCTGTTTGATTTTATCTCCATTGTTTTATTCTTATTAGGCCAATAATATTTATGATTAATAAGTTAACTCTATCTTGCTTTTCGTAAATTTGATCAAGTTTAATATCAAGTGGACACTTAATACGTTTGCATGCTTAAGTTATGTTCATGACCATTAGGTGGTTACTAAAACTTATTTTTGACACTTGATTATTTCTCTTAGGTCCTCTTGAAGTTTGTATTCCGCGAAAATTGTGATTAACAAATATTTCCAAGGTTATGAGTACAGCTTAGAACGTGACTGACTGAGTAACCGGGGTAGGGTGCTTGGGTTGTCATTCTACTTCGCGTCAAAAGGTTGTGTGACGTGATAGGTAAAACTCCGCTAGCCAAGGTTATGAGTATGACTCAGAACGTGACTGATTGAGTAACCGGGGTAGGGTGCTTGGGTTGTCATTCTACTTCGCGTCAAAAGGTTGTGTGACGTGACAAGTAAAACTCCGCTAACCGGAAATAAATAATTTTAGGAGTATGTTGAGCTGAGTAATCGGGGTGGGGTGCTTGGGTTGTCATTTCTCTTCGCATAAAAAGGTTCGATATATTCCTAAGAAAATAAATAATCTCTTTTCCATAAAAAAAAAGTACTAATAAAATTTCAGCTAAGGACTAAAAGAGGGGATAAGTAGAGTGTCTCGGTAAGTTTGGTAAATCACCTAATTGTCATGAAATAATTCAAGACGATTTTAATTTTTGTGTGTGTTAATTAGAATACTTTTTCTATTTTACTTAAAGCAAGCGTAGAAGTTCTCTTTATTTTTCATATGCATTTTTGACTAATCTTTATAAAACTTTGGAGTAGAATTTCTTTCAGATCTAGTTTTCACAAAGGGATAGGAACCATACTTGAGGGCAAGCATGGGCTAAGTAGGGGATTTGATAACACTCTAGAATGACATGTTTTTATTTGCTAATTGTATATTAATTTTGAATGTGATTCTACTAATTTGGGCTATTTATGGACTTTTATCTCATAGGGACTAAATTGGAGACCAATGCAAAATTAAGGGCTAAAATCGTGAAATTAAAGATAAAAATGGACCAATGTACAACAAAGGGAAACGATGGTGCCAAAAGTGCAAACATGGAGGGTAGAGGGATTGAAATGCAAAAAGAAGAGACTTTGCTTTATAAAATTCTATTTTAATTATATTAGGATAATTAATATTAGGATAATTATCTAGGATTATTTAATTTCTTTATTTATCTCTATTTATCTTTAATTAAATTGTAATTATCTTTGGGAGTTTGAGTAGGACTAGTCCATCTACCTTAAGCACTATAAATAGGGGATGGAGTGACTCATTTTGGTTGTTCATCTTTTTCTGTAGACACCCCCATAAGTTTTTGTGCTTCCTTTATTTTCCTTTCAATAAAAACTCTCTTTTCCATATTTTTATATTTTATTTACTTTTCCACCACAAATATGAGCCACTAAATTCCATCTAGCCAAGGTTGTCGAATTCCCAAAAAAGGTTCTTGAGGCTTAGAACCCGCACTTAACTTTCTCACTCAAGTATTCATCGTTTCTCCGCATTACACGGCCGACGCTTCTGGCCAGGTCCCTTTAAAAGTAACCCTTTCAACGTATGCAAAGGCGGCGCTTTGTGTGTTTTGGGAGGATTGCACCGCTCGGTTCGTGAGCTTATCAAGCGTCGAGGTTAACGAGTCCAATAGACAAAATGGCGTGGGATTCGCCATTGAGAAACGTTGATCTAGCGTAAATGACTCCACAAAAGCAATCGCAAGCTAGAGTCGCCTCCTAAATCCGTAAGTTTAAACTCTTGGAGTTGGTGGTCGAGGCGCCCTCTTCCACTATAATCGCTTACTTGGGCGTAGAAGGGTCATCCAAAAGTCAAGACGGAGCCCAAGGAGGAACGAGAGACAACCGGAGGTCGGAATATCTCCATATAAGAAACTTTTCTCTAACCCCTTTCTTTTTATTTTCCTTATTTTAATTCTCGTAATTTATTCTCGTAATTTCAATTCGTCTTAAATTCTGTTATTATTATTATTTTTCCAGATCGAAAATTATTAATTCTGTTTTTTTATTTATTTTTCAGGAACGCAGGTTTTCTTGGGCACGATTCTCGCGCCTGATCTCGAGAAACAGACATTTGTATAATCCGATCCCTGCGGATTCGACCCTACTTGCCCTTTACTATTATTTTCATTATTTTGCAGGGAGTAGGATATATTTTGGTGCATTCAACGACGCATCAGTCTCCGTCGAAACTTTACTTTTTGTGAATAATTTCACTATATATGTAAATTAAATATATGATTATTTACAAACTATTGGTTGAGATGGTAATAAGTTTTTAGAGTACAAATTTGAATATTGAAAAATATATTTGTAGGATGAATTTATCTCTTAGTTCTTTGACTTGATATGGAACAAACTCAAGTCTATTGTTTATAATTATTAAAAATTCAAAACTACGACAAGAATTTTCTTTTGTGGGGTTGGTGGGTTAAAACATGGCTATTATTATAAGTATTAGAATTAAAAAGCTAAACAAATAAAAGTATACGAAAAAAAAATGTATTTTGATGGTTAATAAAAATGATGTGAAATTCTGAAATTGTGTGGTATTGGGAGTATGGTTGATTCATGGAAGATAAAGAATTATATCGAGTAGTAACTCGTTAAGGGTAAGTCCCTTATCTCATATCTTTTTAAATTGGTTTGGAATGTTTATGTGTATTCCATCTGGTGCAAAAGAAATGGTAGATTATTTGGTGGATTTGTAACTTCTGTGGATCATCTGTTAGCAAGAATTCGGGAAGTGGTCTGTTGTTGTCTTATCGGAAAGCTTACTAATTCTTTGGATCACTATAATAGGCAACTTTGTTTGAACTGGAATTTGTTGAACTGATTTTTGTTGTTCTTTGATTCTTCGGTTTGTTGTACAAAACATTGTTGTTCTTCATTCTTTGTATCAGTTTTACTGCTTCTTGGATAAAATACAAATACTTATCCAAAAAAATGATGTATATAATAATAAATATTGGGTGTATTGCAAGTAAAAGTATTATATAAATTAGATTGCATTTTACCCCATTTACTAAAAAATTGGACAAATTAGTCCCTATACATTATATCAAAAAGCAAACTAGTCCTTTTTGTTAAAAATCTCATCCATTTCTACTGTTAAAAACTGGTGTGATTAACAAAATAACAAGGCAGCCACACGTGGCGTGCCAGATGTACCTCATTTTGACGTACAAGGACTAATTTACCCATTTTTTTAGTAGAAGGGTAAAATGCAATCTGACTTTTAGTACAAGGGCCTCCATGATACTTTTACCATATATGGCACTTTTAGGGAGAGAACTCAATTTGATTCTTGGAGACAACATTGTTAAGAGGGATAGCCATAAAACTCGAAAATATTAATATTTATGAACCATAAAACAAATAGAAAAAATTAATACTTTAAATTTAAACAAATGGTGTGAACATTTTTTTGATTTATAAAATCAATTACATAGTTATTCTTGTAAATATATAAGAATATATGTACATATATAATATATTTATCTAGCTATATATATATTTTTATATATAATTTTTTGATACAATGTATAGAACTACCTATAATACCAATATCAATCAAACTAAAACTCAATCCTCACAGCATAAAATGAAACTCCCAAAAGTTAAAAGCTATCTAGGATTTGCAGTTAATTAGGACAATGCATTGAGACAAAAACTTTGTGTAGAAAAATGAAAGAGTAATTAATTAATTGGAAGACAAGAAAGATAAGTAAAAGTTTTAAGAGAAACAAAATGATGCATATTCCATTCACATCATTAAAGCATATTTTGATTGCTGAAGAAAAAGAAAAGGGGATTATTGCTTTTGAAAAAGATTTTACTAATTAATGTGATAATTAAAAATTTCCCCAATGATGTCAATCTCTTTAATATTAATTAAAGCATTAATCTTGGGATCCCTTCACCTACCTTTTGCTTTTAACTCTATTTTCAGTACATTATTTAATAGGTGGGGGATGAAGGATTTGAACCAAGACACTTCTAATTAAGTCAATCTTCTTAAAAGGTTCTTTAGTTCCTTAATTTTGGCAATTTTTTGCTTATCTCCACAAAATAAATAATATATATTTTTTATATTTCTCTAACATCTTTTTGGTTTTAAAATTTATAGTTGAAACCCAATGCACCTATTTTGCTTTTTCCCTTGGTTGTCAGGGGTGAAGCCAAAGGGGTTGGCATGGCCCCGGCCCCCCCTAAAAGGTAAAATTGTTATTTAGGCTTTTGAATTTTTTTTTAAATTTTAAATTAATAAAGGTAAAATTGCACTTTGACCCCCCTAAAATTATAAAAATTCAATTTAATCCTTTACAAATTATAAAGATATAAACTATAAAAAATTAAAATTTCATCTGACCCCCTTAAAAAATTATCCTGACTTCGCCCCTGTTTGTTGTTTCTAAAAGCTTTTTATGGGTCATATCACTTACTATACTATATAATATAATTTAATATGAAATGATACTGGATTATATAATATATGTTTGTCACTTCTCATTGCATGTCATTTCTTTGGCTCCCTTCCAACATAATATATAAATTTAGTTACCTTCCAATATGTAGGGTTTGTTGCTATGCTGTCGGTCTCTAATTTATCTTTATTATGAGCTTTCATATATTTGCAAACAGCTTGTTTGGTGTGATGGGAATTTGTTTACCTTTGGGTGAAGTAACGTCTGCTAATTGAATTTGATAATTTTTTAAATTTAATTTTGTTGATATATTGGATTAACGATGTGGAGATGAAGGGAGAGGATGAAGAACTAGAGAAGAAAAGGATTCAAAAAGAGGGTCTGGATTGTCCTCCTCTAAGAGGGTCTTTGAAATTGTATTTTAGGGGTTTCTAAGTTGATTTTTCAAGTCGGATTTTGGATCGGACTCCGAGTCAGATTATTTTTATTATCATTATATAATAAATTTTTATTTTTGTTTTTATTTTTGTTTACATTCATTAAGAAATTTGCTAAGTTTTAGGATCAATGTGGATTAAAAAAAAGTCTAAAGACTAAGGGCATAGACGGGACAGGCTCCCAAAATGGTAAAATTGTCTTGTAACTTTTTTAAAATTTTAATAATTACAAGTTAATATAATGGTAAATTTGCACCCAAAAAATTATGATTCATTTTTTACTTTTTAAAACAAAAATTTGGTTTCGTCCCTCTTAGAAACTAAGTTGAGAAAACCTATCAAATTGAAGGACTAAATGTTGATTTATCATTTTAATTAAAAAAAGATTTCATATTATATAAGTTGGTGGGTACATTTGCATACATGCATGATGATGATTTTGAGCAATTTAACTTGATAATTTGCATTATCTTTTTATCTTTAAAACAAACCATAAGACTAACATATAAAAAAGCATATGGAGAATTTCAGGCCCCCCATAAGCCATCATACACAGCTGTGACAGTGACCATCATCATCTTTCAAAAACCCTCTCTGCTACTCACAGAACAGCCATTGACGACTAAATTAAAAAGAAAAAAGAAAAAGAAAAGAAATAAAAAAAAAAATCATACACACACAAACTTTCTGATATAGGGTAGTGCTTGGTTTTTTTCCCATTTGTTTCTTCTTTTTTTTCTTTCATTTTTTGCAGCAAAGCAGAATGGTTGAAACTTGAAAGTTTAGGAATTTTCTTTAGGGGTCAAACATTTTCCGTTGAAGGTGGCAAAAGTGGCTGAGTAAGGGATGTTTTGATATGGCTCGATGCTCTGCTGTTGCCGTGCTCCGCCGTTGACGACTGAATTGCGGCTTTTTCTTGAGCTGCGAATTTTCTTTCTTCGCTTTTACCCCATAGCACTAAATATAATCCCGTTATGATCAGCACTGCCCCTATGATACTGTAATATATAGTGTTTTACCACAAGGAAAATAGTGTTAAATGGATGAAAGATAATTAAAACAAGCAATCAAATTGTAAATACGAGTCTATATATTATATGGATAATTTGGATTTCACTAGTTGGTTTTAAACATGTTAAATTTAAGTTAGCGATGTGATCGGTATAGATGTTTATAATTAACGACTAGGTTGTAAGGACGTAGTCAAGGGCCGCAACTTTTCTTGATTAAATAGTATAATTATAATTTTAGTATCTCCTAAATGTATATTGTTCAATTTAATCTCTTTTAGTTTTTATTTAAATGGAATAATTGTAATTTTAGTTTTTTTCAAAAGTTAAAAAAAATTCAATTTAAGCTATTTTAATACAATTTTTTTAAATTTTGGACACCCAAATTTTTTTAGTTTTATCTCAGTCTCCCATCACTTGATTCCTAACTTCGCCCTTGCTAGGTTGATGGGAGGACTTAATTTTAAACGTGTGATCAAATTTTAAATAGTACCTATTGTAAAGATAATTTGGATCCAACGCATTAAAAAGACAAATATCAATACTTTTTTAATACATTAGATCTAAGTTGCCTATTTATCTACATGCTTCACATTATATTCAAGCTAGCAGTTAACTATTAAGCTGATAAATAGGTTGACCGAAGGATCTAACCGATGTGATATTGATACTTTGAAGATTTAAAAAGTACTGTCATAATTGGGGGATGTATAGTGTTATTAACCCATTATTAATTGTTGAAAAAGGAGAAACAAAAGGACCCACTTACCCTCCCAAATAGAACTCTTCGCCTAAAGCAACGGAAGACATAAT
This sequence comes from Gossypium sturtianum, assembly GCA_025698515.1. Taxonomy (NCBI): domain Eukaryota; kingdom Viridiplantae; phylum Streptophyta; class Magnoliopsida; order Malvales; family Malvaceae; genus Gossypium; species Gossypium sturtianum. The sequence continues at coordinate 162,622,920 of CM046948.1, forward strand.
AGCAACAACAAGAGTCTGAACAGGTTGATAAACAGCAACGAAGACAGGGCCACCTCTGTCAATGCACCATATTTGTACAGCAAATGCAATCCCCGATGCCACCACTCCCTGCACATTTCATTTCCACAACAAAAAAATTTTGGGTCTTAAAATACTATGCACATAAATGATAGCTTTAGGCATTGCTTTTGGTATGCATGTACATTAAAGTAATTAATATGCACAAAGATTCACACTCTACAAAAGAAAAGAAAAAGCCAATGTGTGCCAAGAATTTCAACAAAGATTATTTATCTCTCTTCCCCATGTGCCTAAAATGTTTATTTTAGTACCATTTGGCCAATTTCCCAAGTAGCTAATGGTATTTGATAACTATCTTTTATGTTAAAAGATATATTTAGGTGTTAAGAACCTTTATTGCTCGGGTGTTTATTTTTTAAAAAATTGTTTGGTTATAATCCGTATGTGGTATGTGCATGTGTAGCACTTGAAGATTTTGTTGAAAGAGTGTGAATTGTATACATAAAAGATAGGATAAAAGTATAATAGAGGCCCCTGTGAGTTGGATTCCATATTTTACTTTCTCTACTCAAAAAATTGGGTAAATTAGTCCCTATAATCAAAAAGTAAATTGATCATTTTGTTAAAAATCTCATCCATTCTTATTGTTAAAAAATAGTTCATGTACGTCAATATAAGGTACATGTGGCATGCCATTTGCCATTGTGTGGTTATTTCATTAGCTACGCTAATTTTTAACAGTACAAATGAATAAAATTTTTAATAGAAAAGACCAATGTGCTCTTTGATCTAACGTATAAAAATTAATTTATCTATATTTTAAATAGAAATGATAAAATGTAATCTGACTCTTACTATAAAGACTTTATAATAGTTTTACCTAGAAATATATATTTAGGTGCTCAAAAGAATCTAAGTCGTGACATAGTAAGTAACTATTAGGACCCGAAAACATTGTTGGAAAAGAGGTTGCAGGACCAATAAACTGGTCACTTGGCATAGTCCTCCGAAATAACTTAAACGTTAGATTAATAATCTAAACGTGTCCCGAAACACAAATTCCCATGAAGAAAAGAAGAAAATTGCATAAATGGTTTCTACTAACCGCATAGAGAATAGTGAAGAGTTCACCACCAGAGTGAAAAACCCAAGCTTGAGCATCCCTTTCAAAAACCGCAGCAATAACAAGGAACTGAATGAGACCAAAGAAACATGTATAGGACGTAACCGAGAGTCTAGCCGGGTACTTCTTCAGCACCGGTGCTTGTAACACTAGCCAACCAGACCAAGACAAGCAATGACCGATCAAAAACAAACAACCAAGTGTCCAACTCTTTCCATTTGCGTCACCCAAAGAAACAAACATAGGTGGTGTGGGTCTATTTAATGGTGGTCTTGGACTATATATGGTTGGACCTTGGTATAATGTTATCACTGATGCACCAGCCACGCATAAGGCTGTTCCTATTACCTTTGATATCCCATCTTTTCGATCAAGCCTCACTTTTTCTATCCTAAGCAAAGCAGCCATTAGAAAAGTAATGGCGGGGACTGAGTTTTGTATTGCAGATGCAAAGGTTGGTGATGTGTTATCCAAACCAAGCAAATAGAAACCTTGATTTGCTGTTATCCTGAAAAATAAAAATAGGGTTAGCTTTTTATGTTTTTTTTTCCCATTGTTATTTACATTTTAAGTGTGTTTAAAGCATACCCGACAAGAGCTAAGAGGAAGAACTGTAAAAGAAAATTTATTGTAATGGCTGGTCGGTCCTTCCTGTGGAACAAAGAAGAATCAGTTAGGGTTTTAATTTAAAAAGCATATCATGCTTGTAGGTAAAAGTATTTGCTCTATATTAAGTGAAATTCGATTTTGCCCCTTATTTAAAATTAGATAAATTTATCCAGATATATTAGATCAAAGAGCAAATTAATTATTTTTATTAAAAATTTCATCTATTTCTACTATTAAAAGCTAGTATGATTAATAAAATAATACCAAATGTACCTTATTTTGGCATACATGAACTAATTTTTAATAGTAAAAATGGATAAAATTTTTAACAAAAGGACCAGTTTGCTCTTTAATCTAACGTATAAAGATTAATTTATCTAATTTTTTAATAAAAAGGACAAAATGCAATTAAACCCTTAATATAAGAGTTTCATGATACTTTTACCTATGCTTGTAATATATATATATATATATGTATACTTGTATTTACTTTTCGAGGAAATATGCAAATGGGAGGAGGAGAAGGAAAGCAATGATGTTTCTATAGACTGGGAAGACGAGTTTGCTAACGCCCATGTTAAGGGCAGCTCGAGAAACCACATGGAACCCTGCATAGCCGAACTGCAAGGCCAACATGGCCATATGCAGCTGGAGTCTTTCGGGAACCGAGCACCACATCCTCTTAGAGACGGCTGAACCACCTGCATCAGCCATTGAAGCAAAGGTCTTGAACTAAAAGAAAAAAAAAATTAGGAATTTTTACGAGAGATTAAAGGGAAGTTGAGGATGGGGAGCTAGGGAACGAGGTGCTGGTATATATATAAATACATTTGAAGAGTGGGAGAGAGAAAAGAGATTTGGTCTAATTTTGTTTTTGGTCACTCTACTTATAATTTGAATCCTTTAAGTTTTATAATAGTGTTGGTAGGTTTAAATTAATAACATTGTTACTTCCTACTGTTTACATAATGATGAAGATTTCCTTCTAAAATAGTATTAAGTTAATTAGATTTTCACATGATTCTAATTGTATAATTTTGTCAGTAACAACTAATAGTATTATCCATTTTGACTACCGATAATATGTAGGAACTGTAGCAAGTTAAATATCTACATTTTTTACCTAAAAATCTGAATTCGTTTATTATTAATAAATTATCCTAGTATTTAATATTAAAATTTGAATTTGAATTAAATATTATTGTCAGTCAAATACCCGAATCTACAAAAAAAAAATTCAAAATTTCCAATCTTTGAATATTGAGGTATGCAAAAATCCGAATTCAAATCCTTTAAAGTCCTTTATATTTGCAATATCAAAAATCAAAAGGTGGATTCCTATGTGCCCATTTTACAATCCATGACGATTAATCATTTCGAGATTTATGGTTGTTCTCTCCATGACATCATCTTTAAGGTTCAAACTTAAGTTTTTTCTCTGATAATGCAATGTGTCTTACTATTATATCAACACTTGTTATTTGATCCTCTACTTTAGCTTGACATAATTTATCATTTACTTTTACAATATTATTAGTAATTCCAAATTGATAAGAATATTATTTGCAGCTGATTAAATGGTGATACAAAATTTTCTTTTAAAACAATCTTAAGCATTCGATTCACATATAAATTTATTATTTGTTGAAAATGATTGAATTTTTACATAGCTCTAACTGTATATAGTTAAAAATATCTGCTTCATAACATTATCGTATTAGATAACATTGTTATCGATCTGAATCTAGGAAAAATATTATAAAAATAGAGAGCTTAAATTATGCCAAATTAAAGCAGAGGGATTAAACCTCTAATTTCAATATATTAGAAGGACTAAAACTAGAATTAGACCAAGAGATTTTAAAGTGGAGGGTGTGACCCACAATGGACCTAAAAAGACGTTATGTCAACTGGTGATAGCCCTTCAAATGTTTTTGGGTTGTCTCCCACATTCTTTTCCCTATTCCACCCTCTCTTCATTAGCTGACATGACATTAATTGAAAAAAAAATAAAGAAAAAGAATGATTATTTACTATACACTATTATCTAAGAGGTTTCTGTTTTGGCTCCATGCCATTAATGATGATAATTGAAGGTGAGTGAGCCGCCATTGATACATAACACGCACGAGGGGTGAATGATGGGTACACACCCCATGCGTCTTCATGCTCCATGAACCCCCTCCCTCACCATTCTTTGTAATAAAATATTAATCAACCCATGTGTAGAAGAATTCGGCAATTGGCCGTAAACTTCTTTTTCAACTATTTGGATCTTGAATTTTAAATATAGTTAAACTCAGACTATAAAACGAGTTAAAACACTTATAATTATACTAAAAAAGAAAATATTCCAACATTTATCACCTGTATATAATCTCCAAGAGATCACAATTTCTTACTACCAATCCCTACCATTTAATAATCAAGGTTAAATTATGGTTTTGGTCCTCCTATTATGTTAAAATTTGATATTTAGTTTCTATAGTTTTTTGGGGTTCAGCCTAGTTTCCATAGTTTAACTTGATATAATTTGATTTTTTAATTAATAGTTTAAAACCCATACTTTTTTTTTTTTGGAAAATACATTTTCTAGCTCATCATGTTAACATGAATCATTTCTTATTAGAAAGGATGTTTAAAAGAAAAAAAATTACATCAATATTTAAACTGGAATAGTTAATGTTATTAACTATTTAGACTGATTAATGACATTATAGAAGTAGATACTAAACTATGCTAAATTAAGGTATAGAAATTAAACCCCAGGGACAAAAATTATAATTTGATAAATAATTAACATAACACAATGTTGTGGAAAAGATCTATTGATCTATATTATTATTTTTTGTGTTTGACTAAGTTATTATCATCCATCAATCGGGTTTCTCATTCCTTTTACAAAGTGAGTGTATTTATGTATTTTTATTTTTTGGGTAAACTACACCTAAGGTCACTGAACTATTAGTAAGTTTATGTTTTAGTCATTCAAGTTCAATAAGTTACAAAATGGTCACTGAATTATCTGAAAGTTTTCATTTAAGTCATTAGGCTATTAAAATCACTATTGAATGGCATTCTTTATTCGCAGCGCCTGCACCAATCAAAAGCTCTTCTTCCCCTTCTCTTCTACAGTTCAGTTTTTTTGAGAACCAAAATCCAAAAAAATTGCTTCTTCAATCTCCAACACCGATCATCAAATCGACTTGGATCTAAGGTATGTTCTTCTACTCGTTGATGGATACTAATTCGTCGTACCGTTCGTCGAATCGTTGCTTGGAGCTTGCTAGCCAATCTTTTTTTTAAAAAAAATAACAATCCAGTGACTTAAATAAAAACTTTCAAATAGTTCAGTGACCATTTTGTAACTTTTTGAAGTTGAGTGACCAAAATGTAAACTTACTAACCTTAGTGACCTTTGATACAGTTTATTCTATATTTTTATATAAAATCTAAATAAACATACACATACTGTCGAAACCATTTTTTTGAAATCGACTTTTTATTTAAAAACAAAAATGGGAGTCGCCACCAATCATTTTTTATGAGGTGTGATTGGATCACCTCGTAATTTGATCGTTTTAATAAAATGTTTTGATTTACTAAAACAACGATTTTGGTCTACGAAATTCGAGAAAACGGGTTCGGGAGTCGGTTACGTACGAGGAAGGATTAGCACCCTCGTAATGCCCAAAATTTGTACCTAATTGATTAATTAATGTCTTAATGTCGAAAGTTTGAAAACTTGAAAGAATTTACAATACGATTCCTCTTTTTATTAATGTTAATTTAAAAAAAAAACGCTTGAATAAATTGAAACGAATGTCAAAGACCCTCTCGTCTCGAGATAACAAATGTCACATCCCGTAAGTTAGGACATGGCATTTTGAACCCTCGAGAATAAGCTTGCCTTTAAATTTTTTATTTAAATTTCGTGTATTTTAATTTTAAAAGGATATTTGGATATTTAGGTTTAACGTTAGGGTACGATTTCTCGAATCTCCAAAATGCGAAATATTGCCTATTTTTAAAAGTTTTCTTTTTTGAATTTGGGTGAAAATTAATGCAATATTAAAAATGATATACGTGTATTTATTTGATTATGTTCAAAAAATTGTTTAAAACGTAAAAAGGGTCATACTTGGCGAATAATGATAATGCAACATACATTTGGAGTAACAATGACATAAAATGCATAATAAAATATAACATATATAGCATTGATATTAATGAATCATAATGTTAATATGCATAAACAATAATAATAATGATGAAAATGATAACAATAATAATGATAATAAAAATAACATTAATAATAATAATAATGAATAATCTAAATTTTTGAAAGTACATAAAAAGTGATAAATAAATAAATAAATAATGGAACAAAAATAACAATAATAAGGACAGAAATAAAAAAAGCCAATTAAAAAAAGAAATAATTAGTAAGTAAATAAATAAAACTAATAAAAGTTTGATTAAAAATAAATAAATAAACAAATAAAATATTAAATAAAACAGTTTTTTTTAAATAAAAAATAAATAAATTAAACAGACTAAGGACAGAATTGAAATCGAAATGAAATTTGGGGTACAAATTGTAAATAATAAAAACAGGTTAATAAGGATCAAAATAAAACGCGCTAAAACTAGCGAGGACTAAATGGGAAAATAACCCAATCTTTGGACACGCGTCCTTTCTCCAGGAGATCAGCGTGCCAGGGATTAGATTGAATCACGCGAAAAAATAAGTGGCCAATTTTTTTTTTTAAAAAAGAATGAAAATAGGACTAAATTAAAACAACCCAAAAATGCGGAAGGACCAGGGGCGTAAATAGCCCAAAAATTAAAAACACGCGGATCCCCCTGGAGCGGGTCGGGTCGCGCGCGGGTAGGCCTTAAACGGCGTCGTTTTGGTGTTTGTGTCCCTAGCTCAAAACGGCGCCGTTTTGTATCTTTATTTAAATCAATTTTTTTTAAAAACTCATTTCTGCCACTTTTTTTTTTCAAAGAATTTAAACCATCCCATTTTCTCTGCTAGGGTTTCAAGCCTAGCCTTAGGGTCCACCGCACCTCCGCCGTGGCTCCACCGTGGACGGTGGTTGGAGCCGCACAAAATCGGGTTTTTTAGCCCCTTTTAAAACGGATCTGAAGGCAAAGCCTTCCTAGTCCGAAAAATCAAAAGAAAAGAACCCTCCACCCTCTCCTTGGGCCGATTTCGACGCTGGTGGAGGAGGTTCCGACGAAGAGAACGCGGAATCACTCCGGTGAGTTTTCCTTTCCCTTTTTTATATTTTCGTATGTAAAATAAATAAGAAAAAAGAAGAAGAAGAAAAAAAGAGTAAAAATAAAATAAAATAAAAATTAAAGAAATCACCTTTAGAAAATTTTTATATTTTCTTTTTTGTATTCAATATACAATTTTTGATTACTTGTCTGTCCGAAAAAATTACAAAGAAATTGGTGTGGCTTTTATAGCCGAGATTACAACTTTTAGTTTCTGTCTTTTTTGTTTGTTTCTTTGTTGTTCTGTTCTTTGTTGTCTTTTCTTGCTTGTTTTTTGCTGTTGCATGTTGCAGGTGGTAGTGGTGGTAGTGCGCATGAAGAGGGTGCTGACATGGGAGGAGCGGCGACAGCTCTTAGGCTAGGGTTTCATTTTTTTTCTGAAAGTTAAGGTTGTGGGCTAAACGGGCTTTAGGGTTTTTTTATTATTGGGCCATTTGGGCTCGTTTTGTAATTGGACATTAGTAATTGGATTTTTGTTTTTTTTTTGGTTTTATATTTTGTATGTTTTGGGTTTATTGGGCCCGGGCAAATTTGGGCTTTTACAGCTACCCCTCTTTGCTCGTTGTCGTGTAACGAGAACGGAGCAAAGACTTTAAGAAAGACTAAATTTGCCCGGTCTCGCAAAATCTCAACTTTTTTGGTGCTCCTCTTTTTCAAGTAGCTTCATTCCAACCCACTGCAACTTCAGGGGTATAGGATTTGTAATTTCAATCTACTCCACTGCAACTTCAGGGAGATAAGATCTGTGGCTTTAGTCTGTTCCACTGCTGCTTCAGGGAGATAAGACTTGCCATGGTAGATTTTGATCCGACCTACTGCAACTTCAGAGGTATAGGATTTGACTTGTAGCTTTAATCTATTCCACTGTAACTTCAGGGAAATAAGATTCGCATCCTCAATCTGCTCCACTGCAACCTCAGGGAGATAAGATTTAAAACTCGTAGCTTTGATCTGTTCCACTGCAACTTCAGGGAAATAAGATTTGCTATCTTCAGTCTGCTCCACTGCAACTTCAAGGAGATAAGACTTGCTATCTTCAGTCTGCTCCACTGCAACTTCAGGGAGATAAGACTTGCTATCTTCGATCTACTCCACTGCAACTTCAGGGAGATAAGATCTATAACTTCAATCTGCTCCACTGCAACTTCAGGGAGATAAGATTTGTGACTTTAATCTGCTCCGCTGCAACTTTAGGGAGATAAGATCCGCCATGATGACTTCAATTCGTCCCACTGCAACTTCAGGGGTATAGGATTTATGGCTTCATTGATCTGTTACACTATTATCTAGGTAACATAACCTGTAAAATTCATTTCATGGGCATATCTTTGTGGCAAATGATTAGGATATTATGATCAGAATGAATCAAATGCCCTTAACTAGATGTGCATGCATGATATTTGCATGAATGCAGAACGTCATTTTTTGAGAATGATCTCCTTTTAATGCTTAGGTTGACATTACTCTTTGTTCATCAATGTTCTATCACTGACGCATTACCCTGCCTTCTTGTTCAGCTGGTATCTTTGACAGAAAACCCAAAGAAATAATCACAATTTGAGCTATTCTTCCCCAAATGTTTCCAACTCTTGAATTTGGTTAGTTCTGACTAGTGGTCCTATTTCAGGTCCTCAACCTTTCAGAGCAATATGCAAAACTCCTTTTGTTTGAATATTACTAGTCCATTAATCGTTATTTCAATGTAAAAATGCTTGAAAAAGATTGTAACAATGAACAGGACTAGAATTTATTGAGAGCAAAGCTCGAAATGAATTAATTAATCAAGATAGCAAATTTTTCTAAGATACAAAACGAATAAGATGAAAATAGGTGCCCCAGATATCGCAGCATAAGCTTTTCTGCACAAAACTTCTTGAGGACCCTTTGAAATTGATATGTGTTCAGAAGACCTAGAGTACTTTATTGATGCCCCAAGATGTAGCATATTTCCTTCTTGTTAATTTGGAGAAGACAAGACTACCGCATGCCCCAACCCTTGATCAAAATTTGAATTGCCCATTCCTGGGTTTTCAACTCAAAACCCATTTGGTCTCAATACGCCCTTTTACGGGTTTTCGCCTTGGCCACTCCTTTTTTCTTCTTTTTATTTTTATTTTTTTTGTTTTTTGTTTTTTATTTTTAGTGAAATATTTTTTGATTGAATCCGAATTCACAGGATTAGGTAAATTCTTTGCTATCCATCTCGGTCAAAATTGACGCTCCTCCAAAGAAGGCATTTTTTACCATATAATGTCCTTCCCAGTTTGGAATCCACTTCCCTCTGAAGTCCTTTTGTATAGGAAGGATTTTTTTAGTAATAGGTTTCCCTCATAGAGTTCTCTGGGACGAACCTTTTTGTTGTAATCTCGTATCATTCATTTTTTTTGGTACATCTGATCATGTTGTATAGCCTTTAACCTCTTCTCTTCAATCAGATTTAATTAATCACATCGAGATTTGATCCATTTTTCTTTATCCATCTTCAGCTCAGCCAACACTTGGTGAGAAAGAATTTCGACTTCAATAGGCAAAACCTCCCCATTCCATAAATCAATAAGAAAGGCGTTGCCCCGGTGAGGGTCCTGACGGACGTTTGATAAGCATAGATGGTAATTTCTCATGCCAATATTTATGAGTCTCAATCATTTTCCCCACAATCTTTTTTTTGTTGCCTCTACTGCACCGTTCATTTTGGGGTGATATGGCGTTTGATCTTCAACAGACTGCAAACTTCTGATATCGTGTTATTATTCAAATTTAGTGCATCGTCAAATATGATCCTTTTTGGCATTCCATACCGACATATGATTTCATTTTTTTCAAGAACTTGCTGATTGTCGACTTTGTGACATTAGCATATGAAGCAGCTTCCACTCACTTGGTGAAGTAATCGACGACCACAAAGATGAATCGATACATGTTAGAAGCTTTTGGCGAAATCGGCCCAATGGCATCCATGCCCCACATAGAGAAAAGCCATGGATTCCACTGATTCTTTGTAAGGTAAGATCTGTTTCTCATCTTGTTCTACCATCCTTAACAAATCAGGAGATAAACTACAGTCTTGATCATCTTCAAAGTCCTAAGGTTCCTCTGGCCACATAACTTGCTCAAAAGGAGGTTCTGAGTCAATAGCAGTGTCACTCATATCATTGATATTTGGAGACCTATTGTAGGGATGAAGGAAGATCCAAAGAACGAAAGAGTCTAAGAATAATTATTTGAATGGTATGATTACGAATGAAATGAAAGAATAAAAGAATATTTTTATATTTTCTTTTTTGTATTCAATATACAATTTTTGATTACTTGTCTGTCCGAAAAAATTACAAAGAAATTGGTGTGGCTTTCATAGCCGAGATTACAACTTTTAGTTTCTGTCTTTTTTGTTTGTTTCTTGGTTGTTCTGTTCTTTGTTGTCTTTTCTTGCTTTTTTTTTGCTGTTGCGTGTTGCAGGTGGTGGTGGTGGTGGTAGTACGCGTGGAGAGGGTGCTGACATAGGAGGAGCGGCGGCAGCTCTTAGGCTAGGGTTTCATTTTTTTTCTGAAAGTTAAGGTTGTGGGCTAAACGGGCTTTAGGGTTTTTTATTATTGGGCCGTTTGGGCTCGTTTTGTAATTGGACATTAGTAATTGGGTTTTTGTTTTTTTTTTTTTTGGTTTTATATTTTGTATGTTTTGGGTTTTGTTGGGCCCGGGCAAATTTGGGCTTTTACACATACTATAGATTTTGAACTTCCCACAACATAATTTTCAACAATCTCAACTTTACCATTTTAACTAAAGTATTATTTATTTTTTATTGTCAATTTTTAATAAATATATTTATTATATATTTTTTCACCCGTATTATAGATATACTTATTTAATACAATCTAATTGTGTGTTTCTTTAATTTGTTCATAGAGTAATCAAAGCAATCTGATTTTCATTTGAAAGCCTAATAATTAACCCAACAACAAAGTTGTCAAACAATTCAAGATAATTAGCTCTAAGGCTTTTTGCCAAATGAGATTAGTGTAGTAGGCCCAATTTGCCCGGGCCCTAAACAGACTAAGTAACTAAAAAAACAAATAATTAACAGTCCAAGTTTAATGTTTCAAGCCCAATTTACAAAACAACCCAAAATAATTTAAAAAAACCCTAAGCCCAATAGGCCCACAGCCTAAACAACTTCAGCAGAAACCCTAGCTCCCATGTGAGCCGCTCCTCCTCAAGCACACCGCCCGTGCCTCGTCCCAAGGCCTGACCCCCTCTTCCGTCTTGCACCAACATAGCAAGAACCGTCCTCCGTTGACCCTCCCAGCACCTGCAAAAGAAGAAAGAAACAACGAAATAGAGCAGAAACAGTAGAAAGCAAACAGTGACAAAACTTGTTGTAATCGGCTACAAAGCCATGAAAAAGAACAGATTGTATTACACACCACATCAATTACAAAAAAAAAAAAAGATTTTGAATACACAAAAAAGGAAGTTTGAAACAGAAAAATATCAAAAGTGCTCTGTTTTATTTTTTTTCTTCGAAATAAATAAATAGATAAATAGTATAAATCTTACCTGTCGATTTGTCTCCCCCTCCGTCGAACGTTCCCGGCATCCGAATACCCAAGAACCCATATGGGTTCTGATGAGGGTTCAAAAGGCAACGGAGGTTGATGTATTTTTGCATATTATTTCCTTTTTATTTCTAAACCAAACTCGGATTTAATGGTTTTTATGTTAAAAAAAAGAAAAGAGGATCGAAAAGGGCTGAAAAGGCCCGATTTTGTGTACCTCCAACCACCGTCTACGGCGGAGCTACGGTGGAGGCTTGCCGGAACCATAGGCCAGAGAAATGGGGAAATTTTGAGAGAAAATGGGGGGTTCTTTCGGTTTTTTTTTTTTAAATGAGGGAAGAAATGAAAACTTTGAAAAAAATTCTACTTTAAATAGCAGTTATGAAACGGCGCCGTTTCACTTAGGCCCTTTAACGCCAAAACGGCGTCGTTTAGGGGGCCAACCCGAGACCCGACCCGCTCCAACCTCAGGATCACCGTGTTTTTGCGGAAGGGTTTAATTGCACTTTTAGCCCTTCCGCTTTTTAATTAGTTTGCGATCCAGTATTTTTTATTTTTTAAAATTTACCCTATAATTTTATTTTTGTTTCATTTTATTCCTATGAAGAACGGCGCCGTTTAAGGCCTAACCGCGCGCGACCCGACCCGCTCTAGGGGGGATCAGCGTGTTTTCAATTTTTGGGCTATTTATGCCCCTGGTCCTTCCGCATTTCTGGGTTGTTTTAATTTAGTCCTATTTTCATTTTTTTGTTTTTTAATTTGGCCCGATAATTTCGCGTTTATTTCATTTTAGTCCCTACTGGAACTATGCGTTTTGGAGGACAGGGATATTTCCCTATTCGGTCCCTATGAATTTTCGCGCCTTATATTTTAGTCCTTATTTGCTTATTTTATCGCAATTTTTACCGTTAATTTCATTTTTATTATAATTTAGTCCTTATCCCATTTAATTCAATTTTTTTATGAAAGATTTTATTTAATTGTGTACTTATTTATTTACTATTCTTTTATTCGTTTCTTTTATATTTTAAATTTAATGTTATTTACTTGTTTTATATTTTTACTCGTTTATTTATTTTTTATTTTATTTATTATTTTATTGTTTATATTATTTATTTATCACTGCTATTTTTAAATATTTAAACTTAATATTATGTATATCTATTTATCTACATATTTATCATTCTGTTACTTATTACTTGTTTATCTATTTATTTTTCGTCATTTACTTTTAAAAATTAGATTATTTATTGTTATTATTTTTTATTATCGTCATTATTATTATTATCATTATTGTCATTTTCATTATCGTTATCATCCTATTATGCATTGTCCCTTTTATCACTATTTTATGTGTAGAACCCAATTATTGCCCGGGCCCAACAAAGAAATAAAACCCAAATTAAAAAACCAAACCCGTGGCCCACTAACCCACTACACCCGAATGGCCCAATAGCTCTGGAACCCTAGGGAATAGGGGCGCCGCAGCAATGAATGGCCTGACCATTCGGCTACCTACCCTGACCCTTCGGCTCCTGACGCCACTTGCCTCTGCGACCACTGCCGAAGCCACTGCTCCACCGCCTTGCACAAAGACCGCCTCTAACCTGCAAACAATAAACGAGAAAGGACAGAAAGCAGCAAGTTGTAAAAATTTTAGGCTATAAAAGCCGGTTATTTCTTTGTAAAAAGGGGTTCCTTTTTTTAAAAGAAAAATCAATACAGAACTAGGGATTTCGGTTACAAACACCTGCAAACAAAGATTAATTCAAGAATACGACAGGCAATCGAAGAGAAAAAGAAACATTTAAGGTTTTATCCTATTTTTCTTTTATCCTATTTTTCGAAACTATAAACCTATTTTCCTTTATTATTTTTTTTCTTTAAAAGTAGCTTATATATACAATATCAAAGTAAAAAAAAAGAGGAAAAAATAAAACTTTTTTACCTTTTCCGGCCACCGTGCGCGCGGTGCGCATGCAACGTCTTCGGCGACGACGGCACGGCGTCCGACGGTGGAAATCTCACCGAGAACCCCACACTGCGGAGAAAACAGAGAGAAACCTCGCTTTTTTAAGAAATAGAAGAAATGATTTTTTTGTTTAAAATCGACCTTAAATAGGACGGTGAAACGACACCGTTTCACTCGGCCCCTAGGGCCAAAAACGACGCTCGTCTGGTCACAAGGTCCACGTCAACCCGACCCGATCGAGGGTCCGCGCGTTGAAAGGAAGGGCTAATTGCACTCGTTAGCCCTTCCGCATTTTTAGTTTTTTAAATCAAGTTTTCGATGTTCGCACATTGGCCCCGAAATTTTGTATGGTTTCGCGATTTGGTCTTCCTCGAAAGCGCACATTTAATTTGCTGGGAAAATTGTCCCTTTAGTCCCCATGTAATCCGCGCACTCCAAATAGGTCCTTTCCTTTTTATTTTATTTCAGATTTTCCCCAAAAACTCGTTTTCAATTCGATTTTAGTCCCTTTTTAATTATTATTGACTATTTCAAGATATTAAATTAATTACCTTTAATATTATTTAGCTATTATATACTTATGTTATTATTATTATATTTATTATCGCTGATTTAAATCTTAGTTTCGTACCGTTATTATTATATTGTATTTAATAATCATTTTAAACATTATTCTTAACATTTCTTAGCTATTTTATTATTAACCATGTTTATTTTTGTTCTTGTTATCATTGCATTTACTATTATTATTAGTATTACTACTCTTGTTTTATTATTATTACCATTATTTTATTTTTTTCATTTTATTATCAATACTATTATTTTATTTTCGTTATTATTGATATTTCTAATATTACATCATCATTTTTACATATACTTATATATTAGTATTTATTACTATTTATTATTATTATCATCATTATTATTATTTCAATTATTTTGATTATTATTATTACTATTATTATTATCGTGACTATTATATTATTAACATATTTGCTTTTTATTATTATCCTTATTAATACCTTTTACTTTCATTGTTATTTCTATTATTATTATTTTACTATTTTATATATTACTTATTTATTTATCGATTTACTATTAAGTTTCCTTTATTATTATTCTTATTTATTTTCATTTTTATCTCTTTTATTACTTTTACCTATTATTTCCTTTTAAGTTACATAGCTTATTTGTTATATTTCTTTTATTTTTTCGTACTACTACTCGTTTATTATCATTTCGTTATGCTTGTTAATATCATGATTCATTTCTTTTCATTTTTATAAACTTGCGTTACATCAACTTTCGCTTGACACAAAAAATGGCTTTCTTTCACAAATGCAATATTCCGTATTTAGAAATTCGAGAGATCGTGCCTAAAAGTATTGACTTTCGATTTTTCTCATTTAATCTAAATAACCGAATATCCTTTTAAAACAAATACATTTTAACAAAAAGCCTATTCTCTGAACTCAAAATGTCGTGTCCTAAAGCATTGGATGTGATGCTTTGTTATTCCGAGATGATATTTTCTAAAACCAAGGCAATGTTCTGTATTTAGAAGCTCGAGAAATCGTGCCTCTAAAGTATTGGGTTTCCTTTTCTCGTCCATTCTAAATAACAAAATATCCTTTCAATTAAATCCATGAGCTTTGAATAAAAGGCAAATTCAACTTTAAAGGTCGAAATGTGGTGTCCTAAAGTATTGGATGTAACACTTCACCTTAAAACGAGATGGCCCTTGGCATACATTTCCAATTTATCCAAATTTATTCTTCAACAACACGAGGATCGTATTTTGAATTCTTAAGTTTTCAACTTTCGACATTAAGACATTAGATAATCAATTAGGTACCAATTTTGGGCGTATCGAGGTGCTAACCCTTCCTCGTGCGTAAACCGACTCTCGAATCCATTTTCGATTTTCGTAGACCAAAATTGTGTTTTTGATAAATTAATCTGATTATTAAAAACAAACGCTTTTAAGGTGACCCGATCACACCTCATCAAAAATATTGGTGGCGACTCCGCTTTTTATATTCGTTTTCACAACCCACGTCGACCCTTTTTTTTCCAAAAACAAAAAATGGTTACGACGACTTGGCGACTCCATCGGGAACCCAAAAAGAGAGTCAGCCGTAAATTGATTATTTTTTGTCCTTTGTCGAAAGTTTGGAAATTTGATTTAAAAATTTTTTTACTATCCTTGTGTTGCATTCATTTGTGTCATTGCATATGATTTCTATTTTATTGTGCACAGTACATTGCATGACAGTTGTGGTCGCACCTTTAAGTGGGAGTGAGAAACTATTCCTTCGTGAGGTTTTCACCTCCGTGCAGGATAGTGGATCGCTTCCGGGATACATCCGTACCTATGTCTTCGTGAGATTTTCATCTCCGTGCAGCCATAGGGAAATGTATTCCCCTGAACTGAACTCGGTCTATATAAGCCTATAATGGGTGAGGATCGAGGAATCTGCTGGTTCAGGTACCTCAAACTCTAGAACTAAAACCACATATAGTGAATCCTAGGAGCCCACCTTAGATAGAACTACATCAAACCTTAGTGGTCACCCAGGTAGATGTTTGTTCATTTTCACTTGTTGTACTTTGCGATCTTCGACTGTCGCATTTTATTTTCGTGCATTCATCTCATTTTCTAAAGAGGTATCGATTCACTAGTCGGTTTCGAGTTAGAAAGTCTGGTTATGGAAAACGGATTCCTTGATAAAATGGAAGACAATGCGATCGTTAGTATAGTTAGAACCTAGGCGCTTAGAAGGGTATGGATCCATTTGAGCAAAAGGAAATGTGGCGATGCTAAAAACCTGGTGGTCATCCTTTAGACGCGACAAGGGGTTGGAAGGAAGGTGATTGGCGAGAGGGCAAGAGACCTGTGACATTGAATTGGCTGAAAAGGACTTTGCTTACGACAAGGAGAAAAGTTTATTTACTATTGGTACTCCCCCAAATAACAAGCATGAATTTATAGTTGTATTTTAGGATGTTACATCTAACGTAAACAACGGTAATGCAAGACCCGATGTCCATGATGACTCAAATGGGCAAGACAGAAAGAGAGTTAAACGGCCTTATCGGTCAAATCAACTTTGTTGCATAGACACCCATGCGAGCAACTCAAAATGCTTGGCGCGGACAGGAATCTGAAAACTCTCAAGAAGCATTGAGGGTGATAGATGTCGTTTTAAGATAGCATGTTGCTAAACAAGCAGGGGATACCTCTTTGGTTTGCCAATCTTTCAAGATAATCGTAACAACCTCATAGACATTGGAAGAGGTGCCCTTGACAATAGGGGCTTCCATTCAAATTTCATGGCCACTCAAAGAGGCCTTTCCTGAATATTGATATTCGTCTAGCCCTGTTATGGATCCTTCGCCAATCGAATGCTATGGATCCCGGATCGACCATAGCTAAGCAAAGCTTTAAGAACTCGAGGACAAAAGTCACCCCATCCAATCACGAGTACAAGATCACCGGATTGAGCGACCAGTTGCGCAAAGATCCGTTGTTTTCATTAAGGGAGAAAAGTGTGAAAAAGTTAATGGTGAAGTGAGAATCTAGAGATTACTCGTCTATAATCATTTTGTCGACCATCGCAACATACGGCCGCGCTTCTCTGTAAGGCTTGCCATGCTTAAATATTGGAGCCGAAACAACCTACATATATTCCTTTGGAGCTCCATTCCTTGATGTATTTGCAATTGACAAAGCGCTAACTAGAGAGCTTCTTTGGTTAAGACAGAAGTCTCGTGGAAAAAATGAAAGCTTTATTCTTTGCTTCACGGGAGCAAACCATAGTGCCGAGCCAATCTTTGTGTTCTTATGGTGTTTCTTTCAAAGACTAATTTCACCCAAGTTGAAGGTCGTGGCTCTGTGTCGAGAACAACGATGGAAATTTTTTCCAAGAATGGGGCGTTGAAATTGGTAACCATCTAGGATTGAAGGATAGGTCATTGTTAACTTCTAGGCTCATCGTGGTGATGCAAACAACATTGCAAGGGATTTGATTCGTGTGAAGAAATGAAAGGAATTTGTATCGACCGATTAGATAGATCCAAAAGAGACAAACCGAGATAGACGACTTTCACCGTGGTTAGAATTGGAAAAGCTATCAAACGGATACGATCTAAAATGTCCGAGCTCATGATTTCTTCCTTGTCTAGAAAAACTCTAATCTTTATGAGCCTTGGAAGCGGAAGAATCCTTCGGGGTATGGCGCTAGCTAGAGTGAATGATCAATACTTTTACAAGAATTGATGCTAAGCTTAGACAGCCTCTTCACTACCATCGAAGCTATAACTCTGCAATCGAGTTGAAGTTAAGCTGAACAAGATTAAGGAAATGAAAGGTGGGATCGAAAAGTTAGAACCAAAGATCACACAATTGTGAATCATGGATCGAGCTTCTCGAAACAAGAGAGAGTAGAAGACCTTCATCATTCTTATGATCAACAATTTAAAGTGTCGAGATTACCTCGTGAGGAAGCAATAGTGCGGATTCAAAAGGTAGCTGGTCATCTATAGATTTTGGCATTACAGTGAATATGTTAAGCATAAAATACGGCCATGCACTTAACCATAGTCAAGAGCTAGATCCACTTGCTTGGAAACCAAAACCTTTAGGACTTAGGATGAAAGCATATAGTAGTCCGTTTTATGTAAAAGAACTTGTTTTCTAATAAAGTTTCCTAAAATGAAGTTGATCGAGAATCGATACCTCTTTGCATTCATGCATTCGTACTACATTGCATTCGCATTACATTGCATTCATTTGTATTAGACCTTTACAAAAGGACCCTAATTAGGTAAAATGTTTGATTAACTCCGGAAAACATGGAACAAAGGTTGGTGAGGATTGAGCAAAGGCAAATACGGATGCAAGAGCAATTGACCCAAATTCAACAAGAAATGCGAGAGCAAATGCTAGACTTCCAAAAGAACATGATGGGCCAACTAACTCGATTCTTGTGGGAGGACTTGAAAAAGAAGTGACCTAGCGATCGACAATGTGGATAATGATGAAGACATCGTTTATTCCCCAATGAATATCCCAACTCAACCGAGACGCACGCGCTCGCGTGGTACACGCATTATTGGATCTCAATATAGGACTCGCTTGGTCTTCTTTGGACTCTCCGATGGGCCCCGTAATGAGCAAGTCAATCGTGTTGTTTTTGTTCTACCAGAGGCGAGAGAAAAAAGGAGAAGGGGCTTCAAAAGCCCCAAGAGAAGGACAAGGATGTGGCTAGCACGAGTGGGTATACTAAGGGTTATTCGAAGCCGTTTACAGCAAACCAGCCAAAGAAGGTAGTTACCAGTCACCTGGTCCCCCCAAAGCAAAAACCCAATCCAGTAGCGTATTCGGAAAAACCTCAGTTCACTCCTATTCCCATGACGTATATGGAGTTATACCAGAACTTATTTGATATGCATGTTGTAGCTCCTTTTTATATAAAACCACTTTGCAACCTCCATACCCAATGGTATAACCTAAATGTCCGGTGTGAGTATCATGCGGGGATTACAGGACACTCAATAGAAAATTGCACAGCTTTTAAGAAGTTGGTGGAAAAATTCATCAAAATAGGTGTTGTGGAGATAGGCGACGCACCAAAAGCAGAAGCATAAACCTGGGAGCATTTTGAGCAATGAGATGCATGAAGAAATTCTGTAGTATTTAGAAGCTTACCTGGAGTAATGTACGAAATATATCTTGGTTCGTTAAGCCTAGAAGCAATGAGAACTCTTTTGTGAAATAGGCTCGTGTTAAAAATTACTATTTCATAAAATGCATCTTTTTTTGAACCAATATTTTTGTTGTTGTTCTTTTTCATGCTTTAAATTCTACTGAATGTTCTTTTATTCTTCATTCATAAATAACCATTCTTGGAATCATTTATTCTCTAGAAATTACTTTCATACCGACAATGGGTCCCGGATATCAATGACATGAGCGACGCTACATTCTGGACTCCTTTCTAGTGAGATATGTGTCCGAAGAATCTAAGGACTTAGAAGATGATAGAGATTGCAACTTATTAAAAATGGCGGATCCTACCTTGCGAAATGTCACCACACAACTGCGAGCCAACGAGGGAGATGAAGATGGAAACTTAGCTCACCGCAAGAATAAGGCAAGACATTATCGCGGGATCACAAACCGGACATGTTGGGGCCATCAAACGTGGATTCCTATATGTGAGGCATATCAAGCTAGTCTCCTCATAATCTCTCGAACCAACATCGATTCATATTCATAACCTTTGATTACCTTACCTAGAGGGTAAAGGTCGCTTCACATGTCAAAATTACAAAGTCAGCAGTCGTCAACTTCAAATTTCAATTTCGAAAAAAGAAAAAACAAAAAAAAACAAAAAAGAAAAAGAAAAAGAAAAAAAGAGAGTGGTGATAAAGGATACCGAAAAGGAACATGTTTAACGTGATAACACGAATTTATGGTCTGCTCAAAGGTCGACACCACATCAAGCTGCAAAAGAAGAGAGCCAAAAACCATCCAAATTCTTTCTGAGGACAACTGATATTTGTAAAAGTTGGCATCGAGAAGTTACCATTTACTTTCTATGTTGGCCAAGATCCTCACCGGGGTAACGCTTTAAGAGCAATTATCGGAAGTTAAGATTCCTTTTTGGACAAAGTTTGACATCTACGATAAGTCTAATTGAAGCATTCATGCAGGCTTACGACAAAAAAAAGGGGTCCGTTCAAAAGACCTGCATTAAGAAGGATTCTTCATATCCAAAAGGACTCCAGAGGAAGAGTGAGTGCCCTATGCAGCAAAGAAGGCCTGGGCTTGGAAAACATAGGCACTAATCAAGAGGGATGATAAGGACTTGCCCAATCCTATGAGTTCAGATTTGCAAAAAAAAAAAAAAAAAAAAAAAAAGAAAAACACGCAAAAAGGAAAGAAAAAGAAAAAGGAGAGGCCAAGATGAAAACCCGCAGCGGCGCCTTGAGACCAAAGGGGATTTGGGTTGAAAACCCGAGAAGGGCGACTCAAATTTTGACCGAAAGTAAGGCATACGGTAGTCTTGCCACGCTTGGGTTAACAATGAAGAAGTGCGTTGCGTCTCGAAGCATCGACAAAGTACTCGGATCCCTAAACACATATTGAGCCTAAAATGGTCCTCAAGAAGTTTGAAATGGCAGAAGCTCAGTCACGATATCTGGGGCACCTAGCTTCTATTTTACCCATTTTTGTTATTTATTTCCCTTGCAAAATATCGCCAATAAATTTCCTTCCTAATTACATTTGCTATTTTTGCTTTACCTATTTGTTTCGAGCATTGCTCCTAACTAGCTTCTCTCTTATCCGTAGTTATGGTCTCTTTCAGGCATTTTGCATTGAAATAATGATTAAATAACGACACTTTCACAAAAAAGAGTTCCGCATATTACTCTATGAAACTTTTGAGTAGTAATTTAACTGAAAATAGACCATTGCTTAAAACTCCTCGAGTTTAAAGGATCAGGAATAATGATGGAAGAAAATTTTGAACTGAGGCTATCTCTTTGAATTTGGTTGAAAACAGTGTTTGAACAAAATGACGAGGTATTACGTAAGTAGTATCATCTCGATGAAAAAGGGCGATGTATGAATGGGCAATCATTCGCGCGAAGAATGATTTTGTATCCATCATGCGTACACACCTGATCACGATCCCCAGGAATGGAAAGGTGCAACAGACCAAATCGTTTACGAATTCTATGCCCCTCAGTCGCAGTAGGATGGATTGAAAATGACACAAATTCTATACCATTGAGTCGCAATGGGATAGACTAAAGATGACGCAGACCCTATACCCCCCTGAATTGCAGAGAGGGTTTGAAGATGGAATAAGCCTTGAAGTTCTATCGGTACCATGGAATGGACCTTGAAGTTACATTGGGGCAAGTCATTTGAGCAAAATATGATGGTTTCTTTGATTTTTTTGAAAAAAGGGTACCAGCAGAGCGAGATAGTAGCGTAATACGTCAGCAATAAAACTCTGATGGACAACGAGCAGTGACAACCCTAAGCATTAAAAAGGGGATCATTTCATACATCATCATTCAAAGCACGTTTAGTTAGAAGCATTCGACTCATTCGGATCATTGCATCCTAATCATTGTAAAAGACCACCCTCATGACATTCTGCATTCATTCATGCAAATGTCGTCCATAGTACATTTAGTTAGGAGCATTAGATTCATTCTGATCATAGCATCCTAATCATTTGACATAAACACAAGCATATAAAATCGAGTCTACAGGATATGTCCCCAGAGGACGGTGTAGAAGCCACCATCCTATTGCCAGCACCGACGGTGGAATAGGTCGAAGATTACCCTATTGCCACTAACCAAAGAGTGGAATAGGTTAAAGACCATCCTATTGCCACCCACCAAAGAAAGGAATAGGTTGAAGATTGTCCTATTGCCACTAACCAATGAGTGGAATAGGTTGAAGATTGTTCTATTGCCACTAACCAAAGTAGTGGAATAGGTTGAAGATTGTTCTATTGCCACTAACCAAAGAGTGGGATAGGTTGAAGATTGTCCTATTGCCACTAACCAAAGAGTGGAATAGGTTGAAGATTGTTCTATTGCCACTAACCAAGAGTGGGATAGGTTGAAGATTGTCCTATTGCCACCGACCAAGTAGTGGAATAGGTTGAAGACCATCCTATTGCCACCACTGACCAAAGAAAGGAATAGGTTGAAGATTGTCCTATTGCCACGACCAAAGCATTGGAATAGGTTGAAGATCATCCTATTGCACTAACCAAAGCATTGGAATAGGTCAAATTTGTAGATCTTGTCGCCCTAACCAAAGAGGGGGCAAGATCGAAGGCAAATCTCGTCTCCCTAAACAAAGAGGGGTCATGATTTAAGCCACCGTCCTATTGCCACCGACCAAGATTGGAATAGGTCAAATTTGTAGATCTTGTCGCCCTAACCAAAGAGTGGGGCAAGATCGAAGGCAAATCTCGCCTCCCTAAACAAAGGGGGTCATGATTTAAGCCACCGTCCTATTGCCACCGACCAGCAGATGAAATAGGTCAAATTTGTAGATCTTGTCGCCCTAACCAGAGAGTGGGGCAAGATCGAAGGCAAATCTCGTCTCCCTAAACAAAGAGGGGTCATGATTTAAGCCACCGTCCTATTGCCACCGACCAGCAGGTGAAATAGGTCAAATTTGTAGATCTTGTCGCCCTAACCATGGTGGGGCAAGATCGAAGGCAAATCTCGTCTCCTAAACAAAGTGGGGAACATGATTTAAGCCACCGTCCCTATTGCCACCGACCAAAGCAAAGTGAAATAGGTCAAATTTGTAGATCTTGTCGCCCTAACCAAGAGTGAGTGGGCAAGATCGAAGGCAAATCTCGTCTCCCTAAACAAAGTAGGGGTCATGATTTAA
This sequence comes from Gossypium sturtianum, assembly GCA_025698515.1. Taxonomy (NCBI): domain Eukaryota; kingdom Viridiplantae; phylum Streptophyta; class Magnoliopsida; order Malvales; family Malvaceae; genus Gossypium; species Gossypium sturtianum. The sequence continues at coordinate 162,645,923 of CM046948.1, forward strand.
GCCACCGTCCTATTGCCACCGACCAGCAAAGTGAAATAGGTCAAATTTGTAGATCTTGTCGCCCTAACCAAGAGTGGGGCAAGATCGAAGGCAAATCTCGCCTCCTAAACAAAGAGGGAACATGATTTAAGCCACCGTCCTATTGCCACCGACCAGCAATGAAAATAGGTCAAATTTGTAGATCTTGTCGCCTAACCAAGAGTGGGGCAAGATCGAAGGCAAATCTCGTCTCCTAAACAGTAGGGAACATGATTTAAGCCATCATCCTATTGTCTTGGCCAGCAGTGGAATAAGTTGAAGATGTAAATCTATCCCCCTGAAGTTGCAGTGGAGCGATTTAAAATAAACAAGTCTCATCCCCTCGAAGTCGCAGCAGGAGCAAATTGAAGCTATAGGTCCTATCTCTCTGAAGTAGCGGTGGAATGGATCGAAGCGACAAGATGCGGTGAACAGGAATGAAGCTATCTGTGGAAGAGCACCTAAGAAATCAAGACTCAACAAGGCCGGGCAAAATTGGTCCTTTGAAAGTCTTTGCTCCATTCTCGTTACACAATAATGAGCAAAGAGGGGCAGCTGTAGAACCCAATTATTGCCCGGGCCCAACAAAGAAATAAAACCCAAATTAAAAAACCAAACCCGTGGCCCACTAACCCACTACACCCGAAGGGCCCAATAGCTCTGGAACCCTAGGGAATAGGGGCGCCGCAGCAATGAATGGCCTGACCATTCGGCTACCTACCCTGACCCTTCGGCTCCTGACGCCCACTTGCCTCTGCGACCACCTGCCGAAGCCACCTGCTCCACCGCCCTTGCACAGCACCGCCTCTAACCTGCAAACAATAAACGAGAAAGGACAGAAAGCAGCAAGTTGTAAAAATTTTAGGCTATAAAAGCCGGTTATTTCTTTGTAAAAAGGGGGTTCCTTTTTTTAAAAGAAAAATCAATACAGAACTAGGGATTTCGGTTACAAACACCTGCAAACAAAGATTAATTCAAGAATACGACAGGTGCAATCAAGAGAAAAAAAAAACATTTAAGGTTTTATCCTATTTTTCTTTTATCCTATTTTTCGAAACTATAAACCTATTTTCCTTTATTATTTTTTTTCTTTAAAAGTAGCTTATATATACAATATCAAAGTAAAAAAAAAAGAGGAAAAAATAAAACTTTTACCTTTTCCCGCCATCAGTGCGGTGGTGGCACAAGCAACAACGCGTCGGCGACGGGAATCCAATCCGATCGGGCGGAAATCTCACCGGAGAACCCCCACTGCAGAGAAAAAGAGAGAAACCTCGGTTTTTTTAAGAAATAGAAGAAATGATTTTTTGTTTAAAATCGACCTTAAATAGGACGGTGAAACGACACTGCTTTCACTCGTGCCCCTAGGGCCAAAAACGACGTCGTCTGGTCACAAGGTCCACGCGTCAACCCGACCCGATCGGAGGGTCCGCTGCGCGTTTTGAAAGGAAGGGCTAATTGCAATCGTTAGCCCTTCCGCATTTTTAGTTTTTTAAATCAAGTTTTCGATGATTCGCACATTGGCCCCGAAATTTTGTATGGTTTCGCGATTTGGTCTTCCTCGAGCGCAGCATTTAATTTGCTTTGGAAAATTGTCCCTTTAGTCCCCATGTAATCCGCAAGCACTCCAAATAGGTCCTTTCCTTTTTATTTTATTTCGATTTTCCCCAAAAACTCGTTTTCAATTCGATTTTAGTCCCTTTTTAATTATTATTGACTATTTCAAGTATTAAATTAATTACCTTTAATATTATTTAGCTATTATATACTTATGTTATTATTATTATATTTATTATCGCTGATTTAAATCTTAGTTTCGCATCATATTATTATATTGTATTTAATAATCATTTTAAACATTATTCTTAACATTTCTTAGCTATTTTATTATTAACCATGTTTATTTTTGTTCTTGTTATCATTGCATTTACTATTATTATTAGTATTACTACTCTTGTTTTATTATTATTACCATTATTTTATTTTTCATTTTATTATCAATACTATTATTTTATTTTAAGTTATTATTGATATTTCTAATATTACATCATCATTTTTACATATACTTATATATTAGTATTTATTACTATTTATTATTATTATCATCATTATTATTATTTCAATTATTTTGATTATTATTATTACTATTATTATTATCGTGACTATTATATTATTAACATATTTGCTTTTTATTATTATCCTTATTAATACCTTTTACTTTCATTGTTATTTCTATTATTATTATTTTACTATTTTATATATTACTTATTTATTTATCGATTTACTATTAAGTTTCCTTTATTATTATTCTTATTTATTTTCATTTTTATCTCTTTTATTACTTTTACCTATTATTTCCCTTTTAAGTTACATAGCTTATTTGTTATATTTCTTTTATTTTTTCGTACTACTCGTTTATTATCATTTCGTTATGCTTGTTAATATCATGATTCATTTCTTTTCATTTTTATAAACTTGCGTTACATCAACTTTCGCCCGACACAAAATGGCTTTCTTTCACAAATGCAATATTCCGTATTTAGAAATTCGAGAGATCGTGCCCTAAAGTATTGACTTTCGATTTTTCTCATTTAATCTAAATAACCGAATATCCTTTTAAAACAAATACATTTTAACAAAAGCCTATTCTCGAACTCAAAATGTCGTGTCCTAAAGCATTGGATGTGATGCTTTGTTATTCCGAGATAATATTTTCTAAAACCAAGGCAATGTTCTCAGATTTAGAAGCTCGAGAAATCGTGCCCTAAAGTATTGGGTTTCTTTTCTCGTCCATTCTAAATAACAAAATATCCTTTCAATTAAATCCATGAGCTTTGAATAAAAGGCAAATTCAACTTTAAAGGTCGAAATGTGGTGTCCTAAAGTATTGGATGTAACACTTCACCTTAAAACGAGATGGCCCTTGGCATACATTTCCAATTTATCCAAATTTATTCTTCAACAACAAGAGGGATCGTATTTTGAATTCTTAAGTTTTCAACTTTCGACATTAAGACATTAGATAATCAATTAGGTACCAATTTTGGGCGTATCGAGGGTGCTAACCCTTCCTCGTACGTAACCGACTCCCGAATCCATTTTCTGATTTTCGTAGACCAAAATTGTGTTTTTGATAAATTAATCTGATTATTAAAAACAAACGCTTTTTAAGGTGACCCGATCACACCTCATCAAAAAAGATTGGTGGCGACTCCCGTTTTTTATATTCGTTTTCACAACCCACGTCGACCCCGTTTTTTTTTCCAAAAAACAAAAAATGGTTACGACATTATGCATTGAATTTAGATGTGTTTGTCCGTTGATGTACCCTTCCCGAATAAAAACGCATATCGATTTAAAAAATGGTTTATTATTATTCAAATAAAAAAGGAATTTAAAAAAATAGGCAATGTTTCGTGTTTGGAGATTCGAGAAGTCGTACCCTAACTTACGGAGATTCGATTTTCTCGTTGAACCTAAATAACCGAACATCCTTTTAAAATTTAAATATGCAAGGTTCGATTAAATAATAAAAGGAAAGCTTATGTTCGGGTATTCAAGATGTTGTATCCTAAATTACGGGATACGACTCTTTTGTTACTTTGAGATAAGATGGCCTTTTGCACGTTTTTTTATCAGAAAATACTTGGATATAAAGAAGGATCGTATTTTTAAATTATTTTCAAGTTCTCAACTTTCGACATTAATACACGAATTAATCAATTAGGTACCAATTCTGGGAGTCACGAGGGTGCTAATCCTTCCTCGTGCGTAACCGACTCCCGAACCCGTTTTCTGGATTTTTTGTAGACCGAAAAACATTGCTTTGATAAATCAAACATCTTGTTAAAACAATCAAATTACGAGGTGATCCGATCACACCTCATAAAAAAGGATTGGTGGCGACTCCCATTTTTTTCATTTTTTTTAAATAAAAAGTCAACTTTTTAAAAAAAAAATGGTTTAAACAATTAGGGTCCACTAGGTGCTTGCAAAAGAGAAGTTAAAAAAGAGAAAACATTTTTTTAATCTAGAGCAAGTAGGTATATATGTGTATATATATATAAGAGTATGTTCCATTGCCAACATGAGGAATCCAACTTTTCAACAATTTGTAACTTTTATTTTCTCTTTCTGTTTTGTAAATAATTAAAAAAAATCATATGTACTAAAGAAATGATCAAACGTTGTTTTAGTGTAGAGCAGGTTAATTACCAAAATTAATTGAATTAAAGGGGCTTTAAAACGTAAAAGATGTTGAACCTAATGAAGTGTTTCCACTAAAAAGTTCCCACTCCCAACGTATGCTCAATTCTGAGCTTTGTTTATGATCTCAACTACTTTGCTTTAAGGGACATGTTGACCCCTGCCAATTGAGACCACCATCATTCTAAATTTCAAAAAAGGAGGCCTGCCTTGCCCCTGCAAATATATAATTTAAGTTAACTGCATTAGATATCCCTAAATTATTGGTTAAATCTTGAATTGATTATAAATTTCAAAATGTTCTAATTGAATGTTCCATCAGTTTAACCTTTAGCTTTGGTATTAAATATTAGCTTAGATCTAGTGTTGTTCCTTTTTTTTAAACAGGTATGAATTTGATGGCTAAGGTAATTTCATAAATGGTCCATAAACTTAATGTCAAAGCCGACGATTAAACTAACAGAAGGATGGAATAGTACTTTAGATTTCAGTAGTCAATTGGAACTTTTTTATTTGTCTAAATTTAACCTCAAAGCTGATTACTAGACTAGTTTAAAGGTTTGATTGGTATGATATTTTAGTTTTGAGGATTCAATTGGAATATTTGTGAAGTTTAAGAGTCAATTTAAAATTTAGCTCATAGTTTGAGGGACTGGTGTTACAATTTATCCTTGATTTTTCTAATGTCTGAGATTTGAGTCTTGTGAATAGAGAAAATAATATTAGGGAAGTTTTGTCCCTCCATTTAGGGGTTTAACATAGCTCAATTCCAAATCTGGTCGAGTCCAATTTAATCACTAAATACCAAAAGGTTTAAGACCCCAAAACTAACGATCTGAGTCTGACTTGACTTATATAAATCAATCAGATACTATTTTAAGCATTTAGGGGTTTTATGTAGCTCAGTTCCAAATTTAGTTGAATTCAATTTGACTACTAAATACTAAAGACTCTCTGATAAAAGAACGATTTAAATCTAATTCAACCTACAAAAATCGATTGAACACCAATTTAATCATTTAAAAGCCTGACATAATTCAATTCTAAATTTAATCAAACCCAATTTAACTATCAAATACCGAAAAATCTCAACTCTAACTCTAGTATAACTCAACCTACAAAAACCGGTTATATACGAAACTAATCAATCTAGTTGTGATTTTTTTTAATAAGAGATAGGGATAAAGATTATTTAAGTAGATGATTGACAGCTAGCTAAAATAGATTTTATTTCCTCGGGAGAATCTTCAATGCCAGACTCTGGTCGAGGTCTGAGTCGATTCGTTTGACTCAATACCACCCTCCTTTTTTTTTCTTTAATAAAGCATAGTACTAATTTCATTGATGGCAAATACAATGGCCATATATATATTTAGTTTATTTGATATTATAAAGTTTAATTTAGAAAAGGAAAGTCCATAAAACATGGGGTCTCTTTTCAGTCTACGGAGCACAAAGATGGAATATCCCAATATTTCAAGATTAATGGTAGGGCATATGAAAAATGAAAGTGTACACTTATATAGTGGACTTCTATTTAATCTATTATTATGCCTATAAATAGAATAAAAGAAGAATATTACACATATCAAACAATGTTTAAGGGAATTTTTTTCAGTATTAGTTGGTTTATAAACATTTTTAAATAGAAAAATTTTAGTTATTTGATGAGTTTTGATAGCGACACAATCATAACATGTGCACTAAGGATAGTTTGATTCATTGGCTAATATGATGTATATATAATTTTTTATTTTGGTGTAATTATACCAAATAAAATTTTGATTTTAATTTAATTATACATATGAAATTTTGATTTTGATTTTAATTGTATGTTTTTTTAATAAATAAATAAATACATTTATTTATTTATTTATTTATTTATTTTCCTATTGGATAAACATATTTATTTGATTATAAAATGTTGCTACATTGACATTTAGTGGTTTGTGAACACTAAAATAAAGTTCATGTAGTACATTGTACATCATCACTTTAATGACAACAAATAATGGGACTATTAGTTTGGACCTACTAATAATATTATAAAAGTAGAGGGCCAAGTTATATTAAATTAAAGTCGAAGTATTAAATCTTAACTTTTAGTATAGGAGGACTAAAACCATAATTATACATATTCTTTTATCTAACAAGTTTTACATGAAATAAATCGGATTGAAAGTAGTAAAAAGTTATCATCCAAATCAATTAGATAATCCACCAAATCACTGATATTTTCTTTTTGAGAAGAAAAAACCTATATGAAATATAATTGATTTAAACCCCAAATCAAAAGCCAAAATCTTAGGATTAAGCATACTTATGCAATAAATTTATAAAAAAAATAACAAAAAAATCATATATAATTTTGGTTTAAATAGCAAAGTTATGTGAGTGAATGTGATAGTGTTTTGGTTTCCGTTGGGTCTCTGATTTGCTGGTTCCATGTGTTTGAATGAGAACGAATTTTTTGCTTGGGTCGTGTGGGATGTTACGACCTCATGGACGGTTATTATTTTCGACTTTCAAAGTAGTGACATGTTTGATAAAACAATAGTTGGTGTTCGGCTAGAACTCTTTAACTCTTTAATTGATCATATTGAAAAGTTTAAAGTGTAGAAAATGTTTATCCTTATCCTTACCTATTGAGAGAGTCTTGGAGCTGTTGGAAGATTGGTTTATGAAGAATTTTATGTGATAAATATTCAAGATTATTAATTGGATAATTTTAGCCTTTAAATAAGTATTTCAAGCTTATCAAAACAATGGTTGCTAATCACGTCGAAGAGCCTATTTTGATCGACATTCTTCTTTAGTTGTATGGGGTGTGTTTAGACACTCCCTGTTTAGGGATTTGTTATATAGAGAAATTATATGAAATGAGGTATAGAGGGAGAGTGATTTATACAATTGGAGCCGATATTAGGGTTGTAATTATTCTTTGTGTAAAGGTAGATTAGGCTTGAGTCAATAGGTGATCCGAACAATTGGGGATTAAAATCATTCTCTGAGCAAAGCTATGCAGATGTAGGATTGAGGAATCTGAACTGCGTTAACAAATATCGTGTGTCGATTCTCTCTTTACTTATCTCTTTGACTCACTTGCACTTTAAATTTATTTTGCAAACTCTCTTAATTTTGTCCAAATTCCGTTCCAACAAAAAATAGGACAAGACTACTTTTTTTTAAATGGCTATAAATCAAGTTTTGTTGTTTTACCAGTAGTACATACATCAATAGTGGAACAAAATACAAACCGAAGGTCCTTTCAATTTCACATGTACGCATTTTTTTTTAAATTTTATATAACAGATAAAAAGATAAAGATACCCTTAAAATAATATTTATTGTTTTTATAAAAATAATAGATTTTATTATAATTTCACAATTAAGTGAGATTTAGTTTTCATTAAAAGGTTGTAAAACTTTTGATTTATTTGTCCAAAAAATATTTTCTGATAATGGATCAATGCAAGCATGCAACATCTCGTTAATTAATACAAATTATTAGTTATAATAATGTTTGCTATGACTTTGAAATTTGTTCATGACATAGATGACCTTTTTTCTTTTTTTTTTTGAAATTTCAAAATTAGTGAACTTTATTGGGTGACATATAATTAATTGCAGTTAAATTTCATGATTAACAAAGAATATGATATATATATATTGGGGGGTCTGAAATCATTCTTTTTTCACACCATGTAACAATGATGTTGAGCACTTTGAAGACAACGTGAAATTACATTGTTTTTTGTTTCCCATGGTAATGTGTCTCATCACTAATCTGCATGGAATGTTATGTCCGAAATTTCGTTTTCAAGGATTAAAATTAAATTAAATTTTTAAATGATTAAAGTGTAAATTCATGATTAGATTATATTATAATTTTATAAAATTTAGAGGAGTTTATGTATAATTGTATTGTTTTTGAAGGCTAAAATCACCGCCTATCCCAGTGTCTATTATTTTGTAATCAACCCCCAAGTTTTATTCAGCTTTTTCATTGAATAAATATTTTACTATATTTTGGCTTTTTTTAAAAAAATTTATGATTAAAATATCTTTCATTTCGTTTTATAAAACATAAAGATTAATCTTTTCGAAGTTCGTAATTATTCCCTATAATAATGTCATCTTTAGGGTTTGAACTAAAGTTTTCTCCCAAAAAATGTAATATATTTTACTACTACACTCAACAATTGTTGGCATTTTGATTTATTAAGTTACATTCAAAAGTATAAGATTCATTTTCTAGATTGGTTAGATCTAATTAAGGTTTTCGGTAGTAATCTAAATTCGAATTTGATTCAACTTAACTTGATAATAAAAGGTCAAGAATCTAAAACTGTTTAACTCGAACTAAAAAATAACTTGAATTCAAAACAACCTGAACTCGAAACAACTCAAACCTAAAATAATTTAAACAAGTAATCCAAAATGACTCAAACTCGAGTATTAAACCCAAATGAAAAAAAATTAAAATTACTCGTACAAAAAATGATCGACCTATAAACTCGACTAATAAACACAAATCATCTAAACCCAAAATGATTCCAACCTGAAATCACTCAAAAATTTAAAATTTTAAATGACATAAACCGACCACTCGATTGACAGGTGCCTGTTTTTAGCTCATTAAGTGACCCAGGGCCACTAAATTGACAACAGTGAAATGCAACATTAACGTAGGATATCAATCAGCAATCACCAATAGACCTATTGACGAAAAAACCAATCTAGCAAGGAGCTGAAAAGTATGGGAAAGCTAATCTCCCTGTAAAAACAAAGATCAATTGCAGTAAAAGCTACTATAGAGTTGAATCAGGCGATATCTCATTTGGCTTGGAGCTAGTCATTGTGATGCTATGAAACAGAAGCCTAGCTAGGTCAAATGGTGATCCTTTATGCACGGCACTTGGTTTGTGGCTTAACCTTCATCATATGAATCATTTAATCATATTCAAGTTTGGGAATATTTGTTGAACTGAATTTCACAAACAAACTTCCAAAGACATAATAAGTTAAAGAGGATTTTCAATAGGTGAATCTCTAGGGGATCATCAAAACTTGGAAGTTTGTATTAAACCTTACTTACAAAAGTAGCAAACATTTTTTTTCCTTCACTTTTTCTTTTTGGACCCTATTTGTTTTTGGATATCGAAAACAACAATAATGCCAATGTATCCCCCAAAGATGTCATAGCTTTGATGAAATTGAGATATTTTATTTTATTTTATTGGGTAAATTGCACTTAACGTCACTAAAATTATTAGTTTATGTTTTGGTCATTCAATTTCAAAAATTACAAAATGGTCACAAAACTATTTGAAAATTTTCATTTAAGTCATTAAACTATTCAAAAGTTTTTATTTAAATCACTGGGTTGTTAAATCATTTTTTTAAAAGCCCGGCTAGCAAGTTCCAAGCGATGATTCGACGATCGATACGGTGGATCAATACCCATCAACGAGTAGAAGAACATACCTTAAATCTAAGTCGATCTGACGGTCAGTGTCGGAGATCAGAGAAGAAAGTTGTTTGGATTTTGGCCTACAGATTTGTGATGTTCAAAGCTATTTCATGGAAAAATTGATCTATAAAAGAAAAGGAGGAGAACTTTTAATTGGTACAAACAGTGCAAATAGAGAAAGCCATACATCAACAATTTTAACAGCCTAGTAACTTAAATAACTTTCAAATAGTTCAATGATCATTTTGTAACTTTTTAAAATTGAATGACCAAAACGTAAATTTATTAATAATTTAATAATTAAGTGTATTTCACCCCTTTTTTTTTAGATTTAATTAGAACTAAAAACTTAACTCTATGCCTTTGGAAAAATCTCCTTAACTATATATGGGTTGGCTCCTTTTGGGTTTTGCACTCGTTAGAGGATAAACCACTACTACTAGTGACGCTTTTTATTGCTTTTGCTTGGCGCTTTTAGCACATAAAGTTATTCCACCCACCCACACTCACACTCAGATTAAAAATGTTCATGACTCAAATTTGGTCATGGCTTGCTTTCGAAAAAATATATATATATTTAGATTTAAATTTAATTTTACTTGACTCGACTGGTCACGTAGATATTTTAATTCAATATCTATAAACCGGTCTAGTCCTAAAATAGTCTAATAAATCTGTTTCAAAGTAAAAAATCATCTTGTCCTAACACGATTTAAGTTAAATTTATTAGATCATGCAAATCATCCGACTCAACTCATGAACATATTTATTACCGATGAGTTATGATATATAAATCTGTGTCAAAGTAAAATTTATCTTGTCCTAATACAATTTAAATCATATTTATTGGAACATGCAAGTATGGCATATATTTGGTAAAACTATAAACTATCTTGTTGTTTTACATGCTTAATTTTGTTGAAGGCAATCAACATGATTAGATGGGTTCACGTAATTTTACAAATTACGTAATACTATGTAGTGTAATTATTAAAGGGAGATCAATCCCTATTCCCATTCATTACCATTAGGCATCGATCCATGATTGAAAGGCCTAGGGATGTTCCCTTGACCGGCTCAAATACAATCATATACCGAATAGTCATTAATTGAGGTGTCAATTTCTTTTACCATTAATCAAACACAAAATCTGGTACTAATAGATCGAATTTAATGAATTAATTGAATTTTAATTGTTCCATCATCATGTGATAAGATAAAATTTTAGTTTAAAACCTTAATTTTTTTATTAATTCAAATAAAGTTTTTTATTTATAGAAGGATATTCTAACTTTTGATACCATTTCGTTTATCCTTTCATCTTCTCCATTAGTAGCTTATCTTGATTTATTCTCTACATAATTTTGATATGTTCCACTAGTAATAAGATAGCATTTTAAGCAAGAAAGATTTTCCATCTTACACATGATCTCCCCAATAATGAATTAAATCAATCTTTATCTCTGTTTAGAAACTTACATCCTGTATAATTGAAGTTGTCTAAGAATAAAGGTTCGTGCTTGCAATTTGAAATCCACTTTCAAAGATTTACAAATAAACGATCTTTCTCCAATTAAGTGTTGCGCCATAGCCGCTCTTCTATAAGAATTCCATCAAAACTTTTAGCAATACACAAGTAAATATACTAGACCAATCTTTTATTAATCACTTCCAATTATTCCAATATTGTCTCAATGGCCTTTTGCAATGGGCTTATTATTCTTCTCGATGCTTCTTGATTATCAAATGCTTCCACGAAATAGTCATAAAGCTCATTCAATTGATGAATGACACCCATTGAGTTGGGCTCCACTTCCTTGAAGATAACTTCATTTCTAGACTTCCAAATCACCCACAGAACGCAAGAAAGAAACGTGTAGAAACTTTTTACCTCTTCAGCGTTGATATCCTTCATTTGAAGCCATTGAAAAATCCAATCCAAGAGTGAATGCATGATCAATAATCGAAATTGTCAACAACACAAGAGAGTAGTGGTTAATCTTGTTAACACTTCAATGATCAAAGGTTCAAACTGTTTGATGTAATTTTCCCTCCCAATCCATAACTTGGTAAAAAAAATTTTAAAAATTAATTTTATTAATTAATCAATTAAGTCAAATAACTTAATTAAATTTTAATTAGATCAAACACACCCTAACGATATGCTATTCCCTTCTTTTTGACTGAAAAATCTTCCTTGATGATTACACATTAAGTCATCAAAATGGACTAACTTGCTATTGGAAGTAATATTCTTTTAATAAAGGAGATGATAAGTTAGGATTATTAATTTAATACTACCATACTTTGGAATAAAAATCTATATGTCAATATCACTTTAGTTACAATTAACTTCTAAAGATATACTATTCTCAAAAATAAATATATACTAACATTATAAAAATATTTTTTTTTTATAATCACATCAATTTCAATAAAATTAATCATTATATGTATTAAATTGAAAATTTAATTCAATTCTAATTAATTAACTGTAATTAATCATAATAAAATTGATGAAAAACTCACACATTAACACATTATGAGACTCGAACCTAAGATTTCAAAATTCACACGATTCCAACATAATCATTAAATCGTTTTAACAATATAGTCACTATATTTAGGTTTCTTTAGTTCTCTACCACTCGTTAACAAATTGTCTAGAGATTTAGTGAACAAATATCAATCGGTCACTCTCAAATGTCCATAATTGCTTGCCATTATTGCAACCATTTTATTAGCAATCACTCTCATCCAACAAACATATCTCTCTTCATATATAGAATCAATTTTGACACGCACCATGCCAGCTTCTACCTTCCCCTGATATATATACATATCAATGGAACTTTCAAGGCTGTTATCGATGGCTTTGAAGGTTCTTATCTACAATTCTTCTTGTTCCCCTGTTTTAGGCAATAATGGAAGCTGATTTCATGATTATGGGGCATGAGAAAATTGAAAAACAAAACTTGATTCCTTTCGGAAGTTGGACCCCCAATGCCTAAGGAATCAAATATGTTCGAGATAGACTTGCCAAGTTGTGAGTAGAGGTGTTTGTGAGCTGAGTTCATGTTTCGTCAAGTCAGCTTTGGGTTACGCCGGATTTAATTTTTATCGAGCCTATGTATGATATTAGTACATTTTATATATGCTCAAAATCAGCTTGCCCAAAATACAAGTTCAAAATTTTTGCTTTAATCTATCCATATTTGTAAATGACTAATCCAAGTCTATTTTAGACCCATCCATGTTCTTTAAATATATATTAATTTTAATTTAATATTTAATATTTAGATTGTTTTTCTTTTATTAAAATTATAAATTTAGACAAGTTTAACATTTTTTAATATTTATATGGTATCTATCATTTGAGTCTTAACTCGACTGGCATGGGTATTATTGCCAATGCAGGAGGATGTGGGTTCAAGTGCGCTGAAGCTCATTATTCTCCTATTTATGAGTTGGGGAGGGGCTATGGATAGTTCTAGGTATTGTGTCAAAAAGAGTAGATACGATCAGAACCTATAATGAGATTGTTCATATATATATTTATATTGTATCTTGAGCCTTGAATGTTAAAGTCTAAACTTGGCTCATATTTTAAGCGGGTCTAATTTTTTTGCTCAAGCCCATTTTTTGAGTCTCATACTTTTGTCGAAATCTTCTCATATTTCAAATGAGCCTTTGGACTTTGACGGATAACCTAACCCATAAATAGTTCTAATTTTAAGGTATAGGACTTGCATTTACCTTAAAAAAGACTTGGGATTCTCTTATAAGATTTATATGAATTTTGTATTTTTAGATTCAATAGGTAGCTTTTCAGGTATGGTTTTTCAAAGATCCATATTAGCTATATAAACCAGTAGACCCTTAAACTTGAAAACTTGATTCTACTAATTTGGATTTAAATTTTTCCAATTTGATTGATAATAAAAAGTCATCAATCTCAACCAAATGTAACCTAAACCCAAAATGATCCGAACTCAAAATAACTTAATCCAAAAAATTTAATTTGCATCAAAATCATCTAAAACTAACCTGAACACTTTAAAAAAGAAAAATGGGAACGGTGCACTTGCATGAGAATTTACATCTTACATAATCTAGGAACATCACAAAACACTAATCCACTAAACGTAAATCATGATAATATTATTGGTCTTATAAACAAGTTTATAAGTTAAAGTAAACAACTGACACAAATACGGTATTGTCTGAATGGGCATGGATGAATACCTTATTATATAAAGGTATTTTTCGATCCAAGAAGATATATATATATATATATATATAAATAATATGGGGACAGTGCCACAGCTTCCAATGTTCCTAATGAAACCATCTTTGACACTTTGGGTTAATATTTCAATCTCTTTCAATGGGGTTATTGGTTTCCCACTTCAACCACTTTTAGCAATCCACGTTCATGGGAGTGACAGTCTCCATTACCATTTTCTCTTTAAGTTGCACTAAGTGTGAAAGTAAAGGGGACAATGGGGCACCCCCCAAAAGGACCACATCGAATGCCAAATATTGTCCAATTTAAAGGATCAAGTTGATCAAGCATAGCCAATGCTCAATGGTTCAATATATTTATTTGATAAGATGGTAATGGAATCTTTTCAAAGGTGACAAAGAAGATACCTAGTTGGTCATTGTCAAGATACTCATCATATTTGTGGTTGGCGTGGGTCTAACAAAGAAGAATTCAGTGGGCGACATAGTTGTGGCCATTGGCTCTCTAGAAAGGGCTCAATTTCTAGGCATGATGTTGTATTCAAAACCCACTCGATGTTTTCTTGGCATTTTCGGTTACCATATAGATTAGGACTTCGAGAGGGCATGATTAGTCTTATCACATGCAGTGAACGAACTTAGCTATTACGATTGTTAAAAACACGACATGGTACATTTAACGATGTTAATGTAATATGATGGACAACAAAAGATTATGTCAAGTGGCATCAATGCTATTGAAGACATTTGGAAATTGTACAAGTTCAAGCACCCGCGAAGCAAGGAAATTGAAGACAAAAGACAAAAGAATAATTTTTTTAAGGGTATTAACTTGTGATTTCTTAAAAATTAAAAGAGAATATATAAAGAATTTTTGGTTTGGTGGGGGAAGACTATTGCCAACCCCTCCCTCCGCCCCTAGGCTTAAGAGATGATTGTTACGATGGAGATAGTTAAAAATGTGGTTCTAATATTCCTACAAAAAATAATTATTTCCATCGTTAAAGGAGACAGATAAGCCTTGGCAGCCCCCATAGCAAAAGGGTATAATAATCCTTTTAGTCTCTTTGAAATTTAATTATTCAATTTAATTCCTTTTAACTCTTTATTTACATGAAAAAAAATTGTATTTTTGGCCTCTCCTAAACATTAATAATTCAATTACAACAAGAGTAGTTCATGGGCTAGGTCGGGTTGGGTTTATATGAATGGCATTAACACCATACGTAGTCACCTAAGTTCGGTCAAGTTCAAAATATGAGATTCAAATTTTGCTCAAACCCACTCATATTTGAAATGGCTAACCCAAGTTCGTTTATTCCCACCCATGTTATTTTTTATTTTTCAAAAATATAATTATTTTATTTAAGGTTAAATTCTAAGAATAGTTCTTGTACTTATCGGTTTGTGCAGATCTAGTCCCTCTACTTTTATTTGCTCAAAATTGGTTCATCTACTTTCGAATTACTCCTTTTCACTTCTATTAACTTTTTCTGTCAACTCTGTTAAAAATTAGGTATAGTCACAAAATTAACCCCTCAACCTTTACCACTTTTGTCAATTTGCCCGCTACTTTCTTTTTTTGCATTAATTGTAAAAAAAATTATAAAAATTTTCCCAAACATTTGAACAAATTAAAGATAGAAAAAGAACCAAAACTTACTATTAATCAATACTACTAAATATTTTAACTCGTAATTCTTATTCAACAATAAGTACAATATATATTTGTAAAAAATCATGATGAATCTAAGCTTAGTGAATGATGTTGTGACTAGTCACTCTTTCAGTGTATCTAAATGACTTTGATGTATCCAAGAGATATAGTAAATATATTTGCAAATAGCAAACTAGCTAAAGACTTGCCTCATTGAGTATTGGAGGACTTCATCTCTCCTCTATAAGATTCTAAATACTAAAATCTAATCTCATGATTACCAATAAATTTTCTTCGCTAAAACCTTCTACCAATTATGAATATTTACTTCATTAATTCCTTTTAAAATTTGTAAAATTACATGTTAATATGATGGTAAATTTATCGTTAAGCTTTAGGGACTAATTTGCAAAATTTAGGGGACTTCTCTGTAAAAAATAATTTTAACTAACAATTTATTTATAACGGTCCAAAAGCTCCAACAAATATAATAACTAGAACAATAAGCCTATAAGGCCTAAATCTATTGCCCATTATGATATTGAGTTTTATTAATCCTTTTAATGACCCAAACTGTATGGGCCCTATAAGGCTAGCAAATGATTATTCATTATTTTCTTAGCAGTCCATTTTTCTATAATATTGTTTTGTTGATTAAAATATTGAATTTCCTTAGGGATAGAATTTTTTTATAATGTTTCATAGTAAGAAATTTTATTTTGCTAAACACGTTTTTAGAGATTTTAAATTACATTATGTTGATCAAATGACTTCTTGTTTAATGTAAAAAAAAGCATATTTTAATTTCATTGGTGATATTATAGTGAACAAATAAATACTGTGAACAAATAAATACTGAATTTCATTATCTATTCGAGTTCAAGCAACAAGAGCTATTGAGTTAGTTGATCGAATATGTTAATATTTGGGTTTGAACAACTTGTTAGTTTAATCGAACATTTTATGTATAAATATGTTACTAATGTTTTGATATTAAATTACTACTTCACTGAAAAAATTGTATCTAAAATGAGTTCAAATTTGAATTTATGTATATAAATCATGTAAACCAACTCGAAAGCAAATTTTAAATTCACCTCAAAATTGGAGTTTTTATTGTTTGAATTCTGCTCGACTCAATTACAATATACACCATAAAAATATTAACTAAATTAGAAAAGAAAATGATCAAGGCATATTTGCTTATTTTTTAGGCTATTGCTTGGTGGTAAAGATGAATCTAAGAATAAAATTTTGAGTATGGCGACAATTTCAACTATGGATTCAAATATTCAAATTGTTTTTTCTTTATACAAATTTAGAAAATATTTGTATTTAAATTTTAAAATTACTATTCATTGCAAATTCGGAGTAGATTTAAGTATTTATATGAATCTACATTACTTATTCGAATAACTGAGGTGAATTCGAAAATTTGAATCTACATTATAACTCATTATTTTATGTATATATAAAAATGAAGTTTAGCCGATTTGAAGTTAGATTTTTGTGGATTTGGATATCCGAAAAAAAAACGATTGGAAATTCTGAAATGGAATAAATTTGATTTTGTATAATGTCATACATGAATTTTTATTTTGTGTAATTTTATACATGAAATTTTGATTTGATTCAATTTTTACAAATCACTAAAAACATTATTGAATTAGCATCATTTTATGTTGATATATTACATACACAAACAATTATATTAATCCAATATAAAAATAAATGTATGTGTTCATTTTTTTAAATGTGAACAATTGAACAAAAATCAAAATTTTATGTGTACATATAAGCCACAATTCAAATTTTATGTGTATTATAATTGTAACAGATCAAAATTCATATATCAAATTGCACATTGGATCAAAGTTTATATATAAATTTGAAATTTATCCATTTTAAAATTAGTTTTTTTTTTTTTTACATATTCAAATATTTGATGGATAATAGTATTTGGTTCAAACTCAAATATGCTTAGTAATGCTCAAATCATTTAAGATATTTATATAGATTTGCCGATTCAAATTCAAATAATTTCAATTTGGGTCCTAAACTTGGTAATTTTTTCCATATTGGAGCCTGAACTTTTTTTTATCCAAATTAGACTTTGAAACAATTGTTCCTACATTAACGTCTGAATTTCTTTTAGTTCAATTTAAGCATTGAACTTGACAATTATTCCAACATTAGGGTCTGAGTAAGGCCCTAAACTTGACAATTATTTCCAAATTAGGGCTTGAACCTTTTTTTTATTTAAATTATTCCTTGAAAGCCCTAAAGTTGAAGCCCTAATTTGAAAAAACAGTTGCCAAGTTCAAACCCAATATGAGAACAATTACCTTATTCAAGCCACAAATAATGATTTAATCCAATATCAGACTCGCTAACATTCCGTAACCTACATGCCAATATCAAAATTGTCACGCCTTTGTTTCAGTAGTTTTGACTTTGGGTATAGGCTGCAGTGCATGCAATGTGGTTAGCTTTACATGCAAACAGAAAAGCAGGCGCGGCCATCTTTTTTTCGGCATGGAAAATCTCAACCATTTTGCCTTCTTCATGAAAAATAAACAAAACTGAGTTTTTGGACCACAAATCAGCCACAACGCCAATAAACCAAAAGATACTAGCAGTAGATTTTCGCATGCCAATGGCGAAGACGATATGTCATATGCCAAGACCCTTAGTTCACCACCCTATTTTTGTCTACTGTCGGAAAACCTAGATGCTATTGTTTGGACACTACTGCCCTTTTTTCTTTTTCGGGTTAATTCCATTAGACATCCCCAAATTATTACTTGGATTCTAAATTGGTTTTAAATGTCAAAAACGTTCTAATTGAGTCCTCAAAGTTATGGGTGATTTCCGTTCAGTTTGGTCGGGTTTTTAGATTTTTTGAACCATCCATGATAATTTGATTTGGTTTGGTTATGTTCTCTATTTTTCTATATTAATTTTGAGTTTTAGGTTCTTTTTAAAAAAAAACTTATTTTTGACAAAAATGAGCTATGTTTTTATAATTTTAGATATTATTTGTTATTGTTTCAAAATCCTTTTGATAAATATTTCTATAAAAATTTAATTTTTAAATAAATAAAAATTTTCAATAACTCTTACATAGTTTTTTTAAAAATAATTTTTATGTAGAATTTTAAAGTGATTTTTATTTAAATAGAAAATATTTGCTTTTACATTATAAAAATTAAATAAAATTAGAACTCAGTTCAATTTGAGTAATTGTTGTTTTTTTAACTTATTATATTCTATAAATTGTTCAAACACTTCAGTTCTGGCTGATTTTTTATTTCTCAATTTTTTCTTGCTCAACCCTCCTCAAAATATTAGTTTTGTATTAGTCAAATCCTTCCATTAGCCTAGCCATTAAATGCTAATTTGGTTCTGACTTGAACCATATTGTAAAACATGTGTGCACCTACCATATAAACAACTTGAGTCTAACATGTTAAAAAACTAAACAATGTTACTAAAACTCATGACGGCAATGTCTATCTTAACACATTAGATCCAAACAATTCATTCGGTAGGTACACATACATTTAAACATCCTCCATGTAAGAATTAAGCTAACAGTAAAAACTTAAGCTAATAGTGAGATCAATCGGAAAATACTCTATCAATATTTATACTTTAAAAATTCAATAAATACTTTAAATTAAGAATCGAATCTAATCATATTTCAAGGATGTCAGTGGAATCAACCACTTCTTTTCACCCTTCCTCATCACACGACAAGGATAAATAGGGACCAAAGGTCCAAAACCCATCTTTTATTCTTGCAGTTTTGGATTCAATAATTAAGGAAGTTTCCATAACAAAATATAGCAGCAACTGTGGCAATTGAGGATCAGTGAGTATCCCCAAAACACTAAGTTTAGCTTTGGTCAGCTAATGGGCCTTTTTCGTTTTACTCAAATTATACAGCTATATGCCTATATATATATATATGCGCAGCTAAGATGATATATCTCCAGTATCACAAAACATGTTGACAATAGCAAACACAATATTTTCTTTTCTGATTTGGTATTTGAGTGTACATGAGTTTCTTTTCTTCCACTCTAGCATCTGAGTTTGGATCTAATATTCATTTTAGTACTTAAGCTTTTTCAGTTTGATATTTAAGGGTTTTTTTTTAATTAAGCACTTTAGTTTAGTTTCAATGTTTTACTTAGTATTTGAGTTTTTTCCCTAAATAAGTACCTATATTTTTTTTCTCTAAAGCACGTATGTTAAATATTCATTAGACTATATGATAATATTTAGTTTGGGTATGAAATTAAACACTAAAATTAAATTTAAATACCAATTAAATATTAAAATTAAATGTTTATTGATGGATAATCATTAATCGATTAATGGGTCTTGCCCTCTAATTTAAGCCAACAAATAAAAGACATTAAAACACACGTTCAAATCAAAATCAAATATTACATAGTATAATAATTTTTAAAAGAAAAACTTGTATAGTAAAATTTAAAGTAAAAAGATATTTAAATACAATCAACGTAGAGTTAGAAATTGATATATAAGTACTTCAAGAACCTCTGTGAACAGATAATATTTTGATTTTTGTGACTTAGTGGGGGCGATGGAAGTCTTATCAATGAAAAATTAGGTACCATATTCTCCGGATGCATCTAATTTAGGGTAATGATCAGAGTCGATTCCAAGTGTCAATGTGCAATGAAAGCATGCGGCAGCCCACATGTGAATGTCAATTCACTATCGGGTCAATGTTAAAAAAAGTATTCCATATCCCACCAAATATTAATCACTACATATCAATTTAATTTCCTCTTCAAATCCATTCATAATATTTTAGAAAAATATCAATTTATAGTATGTTTTAATTTAAGTTTCGGGTTTATTATTTTAAGGGTTTTTTTTTTTATCTTTTTCGAATATGGTTTTAAAGTATCATTTAATTGGAGTTGATAAATTTTTTAATGATTCGATATTATTTTTAAACAAAATTTTAAATTATGATTTTGTGAGAAGTTTAAGTCCTTCAAATAACGGATCCAACAAAATAAAAATATCTCATCGAGATAAACCGTGTGTAGAGCATGTCTATCTACCAAAGAATTGTAAACATTTGTGCTAAGTAGGGTTGGAGCTCATACCTTATAGAATATTGGACATTGTGGGCAACTATATCACCACCAATTGAGAAAATATTAATTCATCGAGGGGTCAATTAATTAAGAGCAAATGATGTTTCAAAAATTTCTCTCGAAAAAGTTAAAAATTCTTCAATAATTACAATTGAGAACAATTGAAATCTTAATTAATTGATTGATAATAAATAGTTATAAATATGCCGAATTTTCTATTTTTATTTATCAATGAATTAAATTGATAAAATTATCATAAATTAATTCTAGGCTACAGAATCAATTAAGTATGGCAGCTTTATAGCTAGGGAAATGGCCTTGGGATCTAAAATTAACTAATAATAAATATTTCGTGTTACTAAGGTTACGATAGGTGGGGGGCACTACGCCCTCTAAGTTAATTTTCCTTTTTCTTTTGAAAGGTCTTTTCATACAATGCCTTTCTCTTTAATTGAATTTTGCTAATAAATGAGGTTAGTAAGATAATTAATACAATATTTTATAACAATAATATTGGGTTATCGAAAATATAATATTGTACTAAATTTAGTAATGAGAAAGGATTATATGAAATTATGATTTAATGTCATCCATATTCCTTTTCAATAAGGAAATGACAAATCAGATTTTTCTTTCTGATTTTTAGCGGTTTTAGTTAAATTTGAATTTTTTTTAAGAGAAAAAAGCTGTAAATCAGGAGGAAAAATCTGATTTGTCATTCTTCTATTAGAAAGGGATAGGGATGACATGGAATCACAGTTTCATACAATCTATTCTCATTTAATAATAGACATTTTATTTATAATTTATTTATATTTTTCGAAGATGAAAATATATATTATTAAATATCGTAATCTTAAAACGACACTTGTTTGCAAAATCATGTATTAATTTACTCTTTATGTTATTATTTGAAACTTGAAGTATGCAATTATCTTATATATATAGCATTAGTTTATTATTTTTTAAGAGATTATAAATACTTTTTTTAGAGCAAAGAAATTATCAATACAATTATAGGTATATAGTTATAATTAGAATCAATTATTATAATTTATGATGAAATTTAAATTAATATAGATAGAACTCATATATACAATATGCATATATCAAGTATGGAAAGTAATTTTATATTGGGATGAAAATCAATCTAATCTATAGCTTTTGGATGATTTTTTGAAATATAAGTTGAAAAATCGCGGTTATTCGAATGGAAGTTAATTTTATTTTTATTAATTTATAATTAATTAAATTAATTTTAATTTTTTATGATGCAAAATAGTGAAAATATCTTAAAATTTTATATAATAATTATTTTCAAAAATACTACGTAATAGTTTTAATTATTTTTATTTACTTGAAATTAATCATTTTAAAAATTTTTATAAGCCAAAAATCCATTAAATAAAGCTTACTTTTTTCAAAATAAGCCCAAAAATTTAAAACAAAAAAATTGTATAGAAAATGAAAAAACAAACCCAATTATTATAAATAGTTCAACTCGATCAAATCAAACTATACTCACCTCTAACTTTTATTATATTTAATTTTTTCCAAGGAAAAAAAAACAAAAACAATGGAGAAATAAATCTTAGTAAATTATGTTTTGATAATAAGAAACAATTTAATTTAGCTTAATTATTTTTGCCATTATAATAATTTCTTGTAGTAATCTAGCATGCAAAGATTTCAATAATGACCTAATTACAACAAGGAGCACTATGAAAATAAAAGAGTAATTACCCAAACCTAATACTATTTTAAATTCTTCCATTGAAATAATCATTTATAAGTTCAAAAAAAAAAGTAATTAGGTGGTGAAAATTACAGCAAACTAGGTAAAAAAAAATTGTCAATTTCTTCGCCAAATTTTAGCTTAATGACAAACAGATCTAGCAAAAGTAAATTGCAATCCTATCTTTCATGCTAATGGAAATGATTCAACATCCACAATTGTCAAGCAAAACCAACCCTTTTATTTTCATTTTACTATCAAATATTATTATTCGGTAAATATTTAATATACCGTTCGTCAATATATACATCTTATACATCATTCGTGGATAATAAGATGATACTTCATCACTCATGAAATAAAAAATAGTATATCACTTAGAAATAAATATTAATAACTTTATTTAAATATAAATATGAAACTCAAAATTCGATATAAAGCCTAAATTCTAAATCGTAAACTCTAAACCAGATAAAATTATAATAATTACAATTAATATTTAATGATACTTAAATAAAGTTATTATTTATTTATAAGTCCTCCATTATTTGTTATTGTACCCAATAATGATGTGTTGTGTTATTATTTACTAATGGTACATGAAATTCATACATTAATCGTACATAAATAATAATAATTATTATTATTATACAAAACATTGTACTTATTCTAGTTAACATGGTTTTCCCAATTACTTAGTGTTAAATTTTTAGGCTTTTTTTTATTTTCTTTTTCTCGTCACCTAAGGATTTGGTAGACGAAACAGTGTAGGGAAGGGAAATTGGTAAAATGAATACGTAATCTTGGAAAAAGGATTAGCGTTGAAGGTTGGGCATAAAGATCCCAATCTCAAACCTATTGATTATCAACGCATTGCTCGAGCTGCTCACTATGTACCAATTGGAGGACAAATTGGGAACGGTTCTCTCAGGAACCTCCCTTAGACGATTAACAATCAACTCAATACTAATACGAAAATTTTTTGACTATTTAATTAAAATCAATTAACTATTGCCAATGAACTTCATATGTGTTTAAATCAATTAATTCATATGTTCACTAAAAAATGTAATATTTAACAAATTTCAATATTTATAATCATTCCCCTATTATCTTTAGCAATGTGACCCTTTTTTTTTTTTTTTTTTTTAAAAATGCACAAGGACATGATGCTTCTAGGTCAAGTAGGCTATAAATGCATTAATTCCTCAATAATATTTTCTTATCTTCTTCTATAAAACTCCACGAATCTTTTATTACATTTTTTTTTGTTTTCCCTACCATCCAATTATTATTATTATTATTATTATTAGATTTAAGCATCAACACTGAGGACAATGTGATAATACTCTAGAACGACATATTTTTATGTGTTAGTTGTATATTTATTTTGAGTATGATCCTACTAATTTGGGCTATTTATGGTCTTTTATCTTTTAGGGACTAAATTGAAGGCAAAAGTAAATTTAAGGGTGAAAAGCGTGAATTTGGAGATAAAGTGGGCCAACATGGGACATAGGAAAAAAAGTGGTGCCGAAAATGCAAGCATGAAAGACATAAGGACAAAAATGCAAAGAAGAGATATTTCATAAACACAAGACTCTATTTAATTTTTAATTATATTAGGATAATTGTTAAATTTTATTATTTAATTTTTATTTTAGCTTTTATCTTTATTTATCTTTAATTATCTTTATTTATCTGTATTTATCTTTTAGAATTTAAGTAGGACTAGACTAGGTTTCCTAGTACTATAAATAGGGGATGGAGTGACTCAAATTTCATATCATCTTTTCTGTAAACACTCCCTCCCCTAAAAAAGCTTAGCCTTGTTCTTTTCTTTATTTAATAAAATTCCATTTTTTTTATTAAGTCATATTTCTTTTTCCAAAAGCATGAGCCACTAAATCCATCTAGCCAAAGGTTGCCATTGGTAAGTGATGATCTAGTGTAAGACGGTCCCACAGGAGCGACGGTTGGCTAGAGTCAGATTCCTCTAAATTATAAGTCTAAACCCTAAGTGGAGCTGGTGGTCGTAGGCGTCCTCTTCCACTATAACTGGCTTATTCAATTCGAGAAGGATCACCTAAAAGTCGAGGATTGAACCCAAGGAGGATCGAGACAACTGGAGGCTGAAATCTCGCCACATCCGGAATCTCACGAAACAATACATTGTGCAAATTCAGTCCCTGAGGATTTGACCCTACTTCCCTTATACTATTCTTTTTATTATTTCTATAGGGATATGATACATTTTGGGGCTTCAACGACGCATCACAATGCTAGCAATTATTCATTTCATGATCATAAAGAATCATCATGTTCTGACCCTTCCATAATCCCTCCAAGAAATAACAAACATTTATGTTTATTTTATGGTTTAAGAAAATTAATTTTTCTCGCATTATTTTTCGAGTTCGAACCTAAATTCTCTTTCTGGACATGTAATGTGTATGACCACTACCTTCAACACTTTTTGATTATATAGATTAATATTTGATATTATAACAATTTATAATTATACACACCATTAGTAAATCAAATAATAACATTGAAAATGAAATTAATTTAGTTTTTTTTTTAAATAATGACTCATTATTAGTGCATCAAATATAAATCTTACATATATATATATATATATATATTATTTGTTTATCTGAAATTCTTTTGTATTTAGTAATCATATTAGACATCGGCTAAATCAGAAATTAAATCAGGTCAGATTCTAAACGAGGAGCAAAGCTAGTATCGGATAAATCTAGAAGGCTAGCAAAACAGAAGCATCTCTATAGATATCCATTTAACACCTTGCGTACCTTAGCCTACTATCATTAGTCTCAAACTAAATATAAACATAAATCACATGCATATATATAATTTGCAATGGAGGGTCACACCCATGCACGTCCTATTCAAGTAGCTTATATATATAAATGCTAAATATTTGTGAATATATATGCATAAATACATATACATTCTCAAAAAATGTATATTTAGTGCAATGTATAATCCTATGCCTAAAACCTAATATTTCTTTTCTCGTCCCATTTTCTTTGCAACCAAACAGATTCAAGAAAGCAAACACATTCACATGTTGCACTAAGTACACTCAAATAAAAAAACATAATATATATATATATATTTATGTAAAGTCATTGAAAATCTGGATTTAAATTAAAAAAAAAAAAAAAACATCCCCCATTATCATATGGATTCTATTTTCATTTAAATTATGAGCTTTCTAAGTTTTGGTAGATGATAACATATTTCGGAGAGACAAATGCTCGTTAAAATCAAGACCTTGGATGTGGGAAGAATTGCGTACCGGCAATAAAAGCATTGATCGGAGCTGGGTAGACCGAAGGATCGAGCATGTTCGTGTCTATATTACTTGAAGTAGCCACGGCTGTCGTCGTCGTATCGGCCATGAGATTAAGTTGCTGTTGTTGTTGAGAGTTTTCTCTGCTGCCACCGCCGCCACCGGTGTAACGAGATTCAGGTCCTTGGTCATAGAGTATACCTTTAAACACATGTCCGGCAATGTTCACCGCCGTTTGATAAGCGAATTCTTCATCAACATCGTCCATAGCACTTACTTTCACGCACCGGAACACTGCTTGTGAGCTCACTTCCGGTGGGAATTGCCCCAGTTCCAACCCTAATATATATATATATATAAAGAAAAAGCAAACCTTAATAAATAAATAAATAAATAAAACAGGAACCCGAATATTATGGAAATTCTTAGTCAGTTTTACCATCAAATAGTGGCTGAAATAATGGAATTTAAAAAAAAAAAAAAAACCAGGTGGGGATGGTGAGCTTTTGTCTACAAAAATATCACCATTTTAGACCATTCTCAAGGTTTCTTTTTTACCTGAAGTGGTGGTTGTGGTGGTGGGTGATAAACGAGTACAAGCAAGTGAAGGAACAGCTGTTACAACAACACCACCTTGATTCTCTTTCTGTCTTTTAGGGATCTCACCACGAAACTGTTGTTGTTCTTGTTGTTGTTGTAAAGTTGCAAGTTGTTGCTGTCGTTCACGTCTTTTAGCAGCAGGAACCCAAGTACTTTTAAGATGTGTTTGACACTGAAACCCTCGGCTTTTACAACAAGTTCTACACCTTAAATGTAGACAATCTTTCTTAGCTTGGTTACCACAATCTTGACAATTTATTCCTCCTTGTCTTAACCTTGAAGATGATGATTCATCGGATAAATTAAACCCACCACCGATAGTTCTTCGACTAGGACCCGTCCCAAACGGGTAGGTGCTGCTCACCATGTTTGCTTGCTGCGGTTGCTGATAATAGTACTGCGGCCATATCTCGAACCCTTTGTTGTTACTGTTGTAGATCTCTTCGTTTCTATATAAATGTAAGCTTTCTTCTTTATCTTCTTGTTTGTTTCCAGTTAAATAGAAGAAACCAGCCATTTGTTGGATACAAAATCTATCAATTTGGACCCAAAATCCATAGCAAAACACACTATCAAATACCCCTTTCAAACCCACCCAAGATCAACTAGTGGGTTTTTATGGGGGGGTTTAAACAACAGCTGTCGGGGTTTTGGTTTTGACCTGATCTTTCTTTGTTTTGTTTCTGGTTCTGGTTCTGTCTGAAAACTCTGAATTAGTTGAATTTTAAGTACAAAGGACCTGTTTTTTTTTTTTTTTTTTTGTTCTTCTAGGATGTTTTTTGAGGTTAAAAATATGATTTTTCTTTTAGGGTAGAAATAAAATAAAGAAAAACAAGGAGGGTTTTTTTTTTTGGCTTTCTCTATCACTTCAATTTACCCACCAATAATGGCACGGAATTTAAGCCACTGCAACGCCGCCATGAGAACTGCCCTCCGCCCTCTACTACACCCTTACCTCATTTATGACAAAAACCAGCTCCCTGTCTCTCTCTCTTCCTAAATTATAACCAAATATATATATATGATTTTGATTTTAATCTCTCTTAATCTATTTATACTATATTTAATCATTTTAATTAATATTAGAAATTTTTAAGTTTTGGTCATTTAATTTTAAAATTTTATAAAATGGTCACTAAATTATTCAAAAGTTTTCATTTAAGTCACTAAACTATTCAAAAAATTTTATTTAAATCACTGGACTATTAAGTTTTTTTTTTTGAAGTCAAGCTAGCAAGTTGCAAACGACGATTTGTTGATCTGACTGGTGGATCAGTACCCATCAACGAATAGAATAACATACCTTAGATCCAAGTCGATCTGATGGTCAGTGTTGGAAATTGGAGAAGAAAACTGTTCAGATTTTGATTCTCAGATTACTGACATTCAAAGTTGTTTCATGAAAAAAAATCAAACTATAGAAAAGAAGGGAAATGAGAGGTTTCAATTGGTAAAGTGGTGCAAATAGATAAGGCCATACAACAATGATTTTAGCATCTCAATAACTTAAATGAAAACTTTCAAATAGTTTAATGACCATTTTTATAACTTTTTGAAGTTGAGTGACCAAAATGTAAACTTACTAATAATTCAATGACCTTAGGTGTAATTTACCCTTAATATTATTATAATGACATTTTTGTCTTTTCATACATTTATATCATTTTCAAATAAAAGAATTAAAAATTAAAAATCCTCAAATTAAACATGTGTTTAATAGTATTAAAATACAAATTTGTTACCACTTCACCTATATTTATTATTAAATAAATTTTAAAAGAAAATATTTTTAACATATAATATTTTATTTCACTCACATTATGGGTGTAACAAAATTTAGTTTTAATAACATTATCGACATTGTCGATTAAGCCTTAGTTCAATTAACACTGTTGTTATTGCAATAAATAAGTTAGTTGTTGTTGTTGCAATAAAAAAGCGGATATGGGTTTGAGCGTGTTTATGTGCGTATTATCCTCTGATTTAAGAGTTTGGAAGAGATTATAGGTAATAATAAAAATTGTGTAAGGAAAAAAACTATCTACGAAAAGAATCCATGTTACCATTTTAAAGCGGTAGCTAATCGCATTATAAATTTGGAGCTCCTAATAATATTAGGTATAATTATTAATTTTAATATCTGAAATTTAAGAGGGACTAAAAATGAAATTAGACCATAAATTTTGTAGAGGATAAACATGTAAGAACATGAATCTGTTCAGTGGGCAGTTCTCTACAGTTTCTCTTCCAGTTTCAATGAATCTAATCAAATAAAGGTTTGAATCTCCGCCGTTGAACTTTCATCTTATAGTTCAGGTTTATCCACGTGGCACGTCATCAATTATTCGTCCTTTTACCGGAAAACCCGCATGTACTTTTCTGACTTTTCCTGTAATTAAGATTTGATTTTTCCTTTATACTATTTTTTAATTGATACTCATACACATAGATTATGAATCATTTAATTATTACAATATATTTCAACATATTACTTTTATTAAATTTAAAAAAATCATTAAATATATATATCTTTATTGAAAAAGTAAACTACGCCTACAGTCACTAAATTATTAGTAAGTTTTTTATTATTTAACCTCAAAAAATTACAAAATGATAATTGAACTATTCGAAAGTTTCTATTTGAGTCACTGGGTTGTTAAGTTTTTTTTTTTTTAAATCTAGCTAGCAAGCTTTAAACAATGATTCAATGATCGATACGGTAGATCAATACCCATAAACAAGTAGAAGAATATACCTAATACATTAGATCCAAGTCAATTTAACGGTCAATGTTAGAAAAGAAAATTGTTTAGATTTTGATTCGCAGATTCGTGATATTCAAAGTTATTTCATAAAAAAAAAAAAAACTAAATTGTAGAAGAGAATGGGAAGGAGAGCTTTCGGTTGGTGCGAGCGGTGAGAATAGAAAAGGCCATACAATAACGATTTTAACAGCCCAATGACTCAAATGAAAACTTTTGAGTAGTTATGTGACTATTTTATAACCTTTTGAAATTGAGTGATCAAAATGTAAACTTATTAATAATTTAGTAACCTTGGGTATATTTTACCTTAAAAATTATATATAAATTATAAAAATTTTAAAATATTATTATTTCTAGGTTCACATTCAGTCAACCTAGACACGAATTTAAATTTATAAATTAATTCTTTTAATATCTCATAAATTTTGTATTCTTATTATCATTTTATAATTCATATTCAGGGTTTGTGACTGTTCGTTCTAACAATTTCATTTCTAAGATTTTGACCTACATTTTTCTTTAAAAACGTAATGTGCCTTACCATACATACATTAATACTTGATATTAATATTTCATTACTTCTAACAATATTCCATTCGAGCATAAGATAAATAAAAACTATTTGGCAATTTTTATTTTTTTTTTATTTTGAAAGGTAAATTCATTAATTCATTGAATGAATGGAACCATACAACTCAAAAAAAAAATAACAACACTCGTCGCCCAAGATGGTGAATGGCAAGCTCCATTCAGCATTAATAGAACATCATGACAAGTTGCAATTGGCTTTGTCGCAACTCAAGCACGACATTTCTGAAGTGACTGCAAGCACTTAATACGGTAAGAAAATCAGCCCTGGGTGGTCCAAAGCGACGAGCAAAAATCGAAAAAAGAATCGAGCATTCGCCAAACTAGAGAGGACGACAACAAAATCATCCCTAAAATCACTTGCAAAAGGAAAATTACATGCATAAGCAATACTAAAAAACGTGCTACAAGAGCAGACTAAAAATTAATTATTATTAAATCAACAATCAATTAAACTAAAAATCAATAATGTAAACAATTCAAAATCCGGTTATTAAAACATTGCTTTCAATATCATTAATTCACATTACTTTAGGGAAAAAACAAATACGTGTGATAATTGTTCAACCTATTATTAATACACTTTTTCTTTATCATATAAGTAAACTACTTGTGAGAAAGCAACCAAAGACAATTTTTCTTTATCAATGTACTTGATAATAATCTATAATTATGATGTAATTTTAATTTTTTGTTTAAATTTTTTTTCCTCTTTGGGATAATTTTGGTACAAAATCTAAACTATGACCACATTTTAAATGTTCTAATTATATTATTAAATTATTGATGTTATATCAATCAGGTCCTTCAATTATTAAAACCGTTAATTTAACCCTTAAATCATAATATGTCAAATCTTACATGACATAATTTAATATAAAAATTTTGAAGAAAAATAAAATGTTATCCCATAACTTTTAAAAGCATAAAGTAAAATCGATAAAAGAGTGAGTGAGCGGTAAAGCTTTTGTAAAAATCCTTCAAAAATCTAAAAATTAAAATTTTTACAATATTCATTTTTCTTTAAACTTATCATTTTAAATTATATCACATAAAAATTGACATCTAATTTAGTAGTTAAATTAATAATTTTTGTAATGGAATGAGTGATATAATTTCGATAATTTAATAATATAATTGGAATCTTTTGAGGTCTAATGACCAATTTAAAATAAATAAATAAAATAAAATAATCATGCCTAAGTAACTAGAAAATATTAATATTAATATTATCAAACAATCACGTGGAAACCGCGTGAAATTAGCGGCCACTAATTATTGGATTTTAAACTAATTAACTATATTATATTAATATTAATATTAATATGAATGATTAAGAAAAAAGGTACGGACGGCGGCTTTTGTCCCCCAATCGTACACCATAGCCGCTTCACTAAACAGGCTTTTCCCATGCTTAATCAAACCTCTTTTTTTTTTTTTTTTTTTTTTTTCTATATAATTAAGTTAAAATAATAATTTCTAATAGCATTTGACAAAAATTTAACATCCTAAAATGTTTCCTATTTTTCTAATATTTGAAAAGGTATGGATGATAATATGAGGTTTGGAAAATGAATTTAGGTAAAAAAGAATTTTCTTATTTAAATAGGTTTAATTACACTTGTAGTCACTCAAATATTTGTATTTTTTTTGTTATTCAACTCTGAAAAGTTACAAAATAGTCACCTAATTATTCAAATTTTTCTTTTTTGGTCATCAATTATTAAATGGCTAATGGAAAGATGATGTGTCAGCTTTTAAATTTGGTATAATAATAACTTTAACCCTCAACATTTATACATTGTGTTAATTTAGTATTGATTCTAAAAAAAATTAACCTTTAATGTTTACACATTGTGTAATTTGGTCTTCTTCTTTTTTGTGATCCCTTCACTAAAAAACTAAAAAAAAAACAAATCTATTAACTAAATTTGATTGAAAATATACCAAAAGTAGAAACACCCAAAAATCAAATATAATAATTTTTATCTTTTCTCATTTTCTTAAAACCAAACCCTTAATGTCACAAAAAAAAAAGTAAATATGTAAAATAGAAAAAGAGACCAAATTACACAGTGTGTAAATGTTGAGAGTTAATTTTTTTTTTTGAATTAAGACTAAATTGAAAAAAATGTATAAATATTGAGGGTTAAAGTTACTATTATGCCAATTTTAAAAGTTGTCAAGTTGTCTTTTCGTTAGTAATTTAATTGCAGATGACTAAAAAAGAAAATTTTGAATTATTGCGTGACCAAAAAAGAAAAGGTTGAATAGTTAAGTGATCATTCTGTAACTTTTCATAGTTGAGTGACAAAAAAAAAAAATCCTAATTATTGGGTGATTACTAATGTAGTTTACGCTTTTAAATATAAGTCAAGTTTAAGCTCCAATATTTAAAACCCGACCATAAGTCATTTTTGCCCATTTTCAAGTTCATAATACTAGTGTATTTCAAAGACCACAAGGAGCATATTCGTTTACCAACCGTCACTTAATTATTTTATTTTTAATTAGTGATAATATAAAATTTTAATATTTATATCTTAATTAATTTAAATTAATTAGAGAAAAATAATTATGACACATATATGATATCATCATTTTCATCATGATAATTTTAAATTTGACCCACGATAAATTTAGTTGACACTTGTCGCTTTATGATTGATCCGTAAATTTTATTCGTCAACAATATATAATTTTAATATTTATCCATTAAAATATTTTAAGATGATTGTAATTAGGGGCCCGAGACAATGATTAATCCCTTTTTTTTTTCTTTTTCTTATTTGACTCTACTTTCCTTTGTTAGCTTCTTGTCTTCATTTTCTAATACTTGATTAAATAGTTAATTATTTGATTATGTAAGTATGAAACATGGAGCTCCTAACTTCGATGAAAAATATTGGGGGCTGATCTCTTTGGTCATTTTTAAACCCTAAAATGCTTCTGTTATTTTTTGGACAACAATGAAAAGAAATACTACAAAACAGCCCCTCTTCGAGTTACGATGAAAGCTACCTTCTTTTGTATTTTATTTTATTCTCTTGAAGTAAATGAGTAATTTTTTTTCTTACAAAACAGCCCCATGTTCTTTTTTCTCTCTTTTTTCCTTTATATGTTTTTGATTTAATTATGATGGTAAAAATATCATGAAGGTCCTTATATTGGTAGTCAGATTGTTATTTGCCTCTTTTACACAAAAATGAGTAAATTAATCTTTGATGTTAGAGTAAAAAGCAAACCATGGTCATGTGACATGTACATCAGCATGAGGTACATGTGGCATGTCATATGTTACAGTTTGACTATTCTATCAGCCATGCGTATGAAATTTTTAACAGAAAAGACCAAAATTCTCTTTTGATCTAACATACAGAGTTTAATTTGCCCAATTTTTTAGTAGAAAGGACAAGATACAATTCGACTTCTAGTATAAAGACCTCTATAGTACTTTTACCGTAATTTAAACAAAATAATTAGTAGTATTGAAAACAAAATATAATCCTGAATTTGAACATAATAGACAGACCAATCAATAATTTAACTATACAAATTTATAACTAATTGAGAATCTAGTTTTGGAGTAATGGTGTAATTAGAAAAATAGTTAAGCTAGTTTTTGTTGCATGGTTCATACTTAAAAAAGTTTTGGGACTTCAACCCACGAAATTTTTAGTTATGCCCTAATTAATGACGAAGCCAGAGGGATTGACAACTATCTTAACCCAAAAATGATAAAATTATTTTAGAATCCTTTTAAAAATGATAAAATTACAAATTAATATAGTAATAAAATTTTATTTTAATTTCTCAAATATTTATAATTTACTTTCGACTCTTCTGACTTCGCTCCTGCCCGTACCTAAACTTTTGCCAATGCTGATCGGCAGCTACCCGCAATAGGATTAAAGTTAGGTTTAGGGTTTTAATTAAACTCATTGTCAAAAGGTTGTTTGGGACCTCATCGAGCCATTAAAAGAGAAACTTATTAATCTTGCAAGTTGGACTAATTTAGGTTTTTCTTTGTTGACAATAGTTGTTTAATGTCATATCAGGGAAGTTTATATTAGGTCATTTTCAATTGAGTTATCATTATGACGTGTCACTTCTTACCATTATTTTGTTTTTTGCTCCTCTCTTTTACTTTTTTTAATCACATCAAATACGTGGTTATGATTAACAAAGGGAAAGGCTATGTAAATTATCTCTAAACTAATTTATTTCTTACAATAATTGTTATGTTTTTATTATACTCGAATAAGATTTTTTTTTTATTCAAATAAGTATTTATTTTCAAATAAAAAATTACTATTTACTTAATGGTCTAGAGTTAGCACCCTTAGTCAGATCAATGATAAAAATTCAAACACAACATGTCAAAATCAATTTTGAAAATGTCATTTATGGGTTAATTTCACCCCAATTCTAAATTAGTTCTCAGATTTTAAAAAAGTTTTAATAAAAATTTTAAAGTATCAATATTGTATCAATCGTGTCCTTCTATCTTAATAAACATTAGCTTGAGTGTCGAATGTTAGCTCGGATTTGATGTGGGGAATCTTTAAAATGCATGAATCAAATTTAAAACAATATGTACCTATTGCCTAGACATTTTAGATCTTACCTGTTAAAAAAAAGGAGAAAGAAATAGCCCCCTAACATTTAATGACACACTCTCTTTTTAACGTGTCATATCTAAATTATCTATTCATATACATATTAAAATTTGATCCACATATTCGAATTAGTTTTTAATGCCCAAACTAACGTTAGGCTAATAAAAAGGACTTGATTGATAGAACTTGGGTCATAGTTTGGGATATCTGATGAAATTAACTCTTTATTTATATATACTTTATGTTAAATTCGAGTTGGTTATTAGACTGATAAAAGGATTTAATTGATATAATATCGATACTTTAAAGATCCCATCAAGATATTTTGAAATTATATAAATTAATGTAGAAATTGAGTCATATTTTAAGAATATCTAGTGAAATTGACATTTACCCTAAGATAACAATTATTCTAATTACAAATTACTAGAGGGATTAAAGTGGATAATATAGCATCTAAATTTGAGTAGTAGATTGATGATCAACAATGCTCAATAGGCGTTTCCTAGTAAATTAATTAACTTCACATCATATAAATAAGATTACATAAATTCAATTTTCATATTTTAATAACATATTACCAGATTAAATATAAATAATGAAATCATCCCAAAATAGATATAACGTAAGGGATAAGTTATATACTAAAAAGTGGAATGGTACTTCATTTATTATTCAATTATTTTATGAAATATTATTTTTATAAAATATTATAAAAGTAAATGTAGTAGTACTCTTGTATCTTCTTTTAGCCTTTTACCGACATCCAATTTTTTTAAAATTTCTTATTCTCCTTTATTTTTTCTTTCTACCTTGTTTTTATTTATTTATTTAAAATTGGTCGTCGTACAGTAAATTAAAAAGTAAAATGATCATTTTTATTATAAATTTCAACAATTTCAACCGTTAAAACTGACATAACTAAACAACTATACGTAGTGTACCATATATACCTAATATTGACGTACAAGAACTATTTTTCAATAATAAAAATAGATAAAATTTTTAATAGAAGAACCGGTTTACTCTTTGATCTAAAATACAGAGATTAATTTACTTATTTTTTTTAATAGAGAAGGCAAAATATAATCTAACTCCTAATACAATGACTTCTATAATACTTTTACCACCAAAATTATTAGAGTATAAAGTAGTTTTTTCGAATTGGTTTTGGATTAATAAATTTAGATGAAATAAATTAAACATTTGAAATTATCAACTCATTTCAACTTTAGATTTATTTTTTATTGGATTGATTTTGGTTTTTGGGTTTGAATTTTTTTAAATGATATGTGGGAGTCTCCATAATTCTGTTCCATTTTTTTTTTAGGGTGAGTTTGGATGGGCGATTGAGCGCGGTGCGGTGCGTTTAGCTTACTTTTTGTCTCACGTTACAGTATTGCTACAGTATCTAATCTCACTGCCACCGTTGCTTTTACATTAACCGCAGGTAAACGCACCGCCCATCCAAATCCACCCTTACTCTCCAACGCCGCTTGCTTTTATTTATTTATTTGACATTATTATTACATTAAGTAATGGTAGATCCGGTAGTCATCATCAAAGCTCACCAAATTATATGTCAAATTCTATCTTCGACTAAAAACTTTAGTTTGAATTTTTTTATTCTCTTAGTAAGGTGTGGTAATTTGATGCGTGCATGTAAAGATATTGAAATAATGAAATACAAGAAGTTGTTTAATTTATATTTGTAATATTTTATTTCAATAAGAATTTTATTATTAAATTCGTAGTACAAATAATGATTTAAATACAATTTTTAACTTCACTCAAACGATGAAAACAACCTTTTCACCGATAGGTAGTTGAAAGAAGTGGGGTAGACTTCTTTCCTAGCATTTGGACTAAGTATAAATCTTGAATTCATCATTATTGGAGGGCTTTACTAGAATACCATCGTGACCCAAACAAGATTCAACCATAAACAAAATAAATTTTTCTATTGAAGGAAAATTATCTAATTACTTGAAATCACATCAATAATTATTTCCACATAAAATGTCATGTCAACATAATAATGATTGAGTCTGTCGCTATTCATAGTCACTTCAGTATAGTAAAAGTCAAAGATGATTTTCATAGGTCAATGAGTTTAATTGATAAAAATTTTAAGTTTGAGGACTCAATTAGGTATGTTTTTCTTAAAAAATACCTATCACTCATATATCACATGTATCCATGATCTTGACATGACACTTCATACTTACGAGAACAAGATATCAATAGATCAATTGGGTTTCAAGGAGTAAAAAAACTAATACATAGTCGACATATAGTATCTCGGACATGACCAAATACTCCCTTTTAAGGTCCACAAACAGCAAAACAGGACAACTCTCTCCTCTTATAATTTCAGCTATCTCCCTTCTTCTTCTCAAACTCAAGATGTTTTAGAAAACTTAAATTCTAATTATCTTTACTCACAGCTATTCACCTACCTTATATCAACAAGAATAAATATACTAATTTGACCGATATTAGAACACAATTAATTGTGGTAACTTTGGGTATATCATTATCATAGTGATTAAATGTTTTTACAGTAATATCAATTCCAACTTTTTTTTCTTTTCTTTTCCTTTCATGGGCGGTGGGAGTTGACTAATCATCTCAATGGGACAAAGCTAAAAAGCTTAGCTTAGCCATATTCATTTAGCCAAAGACTATACTTATTTGTAGTTTTCTACCTGCTCCTTTTGAAAGAGAAAATAAAAATAAAATATAAAATTGGAAACACAAAAGTGTATTTCATCAAAGCCAAATTTTTGGTTGTACAAAAGACCAAACCATTTGACCTAAGGAAGACCTATCTCTATTATCAAATACATAATATAGAATTATATCACAACTGTAATTTCACTGTATTTCTATGGGATTTTGAACATTTTCTTGGCCCAAAATCTTTTTAAAAGAGAAAAAATGGTTATAAAATTAGTATGGAAAAGAAACATGAAAAAGGTCAAATTCTTGTTTTAGACCTTGTATTATATATTTAGTTTGATGGTTTACTCTCTCTACTTTAATTTAATACATTTTAATCCTTCTACTATTATTAATATGTTATGTCTTAGTCCCAATCACTAACCAATTAAAAAATTTAGTTATTCACCTTATGTGAATTTAAGGAAAAAAAAAACCTTTAATATGAAATTCTAACTCAACCCCAATTTAATTTTTTTTAAATTTTATGTCACGTTAGTAAGTTCGACTAAAGCATAATATTAATATTAGTGAAGAAGTTAAATTATATTAAATTAAAGTATCGAAACTAAATTTCAAAGTTGAGATTAATATAAACACAAAAGTTCGATTTTAACTCCAAACAAATCCTAAAGTTTAAAAGAGCGCCTTGAGTCACATCAATAGAGGAAGTCAGGAAATTGTTTTATGGGAGCCAAAAATGAATAATTTTTTTTTTTGAAAAGACCAAAAATGTAATTTTTTATTATTATATTAACTTGTGATTTTTTAAAAATCAAAAGAATTATATAACACGCCCTCCCTTCGCCCCTACACATAAATTATATAATTTGTGAACTTGATTTTTGTTCTATAATTAAGGTATCTTCTATGTCTATTTTATGGTACATGAAAATTAATCTTTTCGAGGTTCATAGCTATCCCTTATAACAGTTTCATTTTCAAGGTTTGAATTTAAGTTCTTTTCATGGGAATGTAATGCGTCTTATCACTACACCCAATATTTGCTAGTCGTGAGTTTAATCTTTTTTTTTTTTATATAATTACATGTGTTCTCACTCATTTTAAAGTTTAAGATTAATTTTGTTAGAATCAAAGGTAATATTCAAATAAAGCTTTCCTAACAATGATAATTTTAAAATTCGAACTCGATCTAAATATTTGAGAAAAACTTATTCATCATCACAAGCATATTTTAGTTTCCAATGAAGATTCAAAAAAGGTGGGGGAATACGTGAAACAAGCTGCATAATAAAAACCACTGAAAAACTTTCTCCGATCATCTCAACATATTCATTGTTTGAACCTCACACATGTAGGGGTCCTCTCAGATATAGAGAAAGGTGTCTGTCTCTCCTTCAATTAGAATAAATCAGAGCTGAGCCCTACCCTATATATGTATATATATAGCCCTAACAAGAGCCGCCCAAGCTCAACCAAAAAGGATGGCCGGAGGAGACACTTGGTCCAATTTAGGTGAAGATTTTTAAAGTGCAATGGGTGGGGATGTAATATAGATTTATAGCCTTTATCAATAGTACTTACTCTTAACTTAAATTTCTTATTACATCCTCTATTAAACTTAAATGATTAATACGATGAATCAGTACTCATCGATGAATAAAGGAAAGATTTTATATCCAAATCGACCTGATAGTTAGTGTTAGATATAAGGAAAGAAATTAAATTGTAGAAAAGAAGGGGAATGAGCGCTTTCGATTGGTGCAGGCAGTGTGAATATAGGAGGCTATACAACAACGATTTTATTAGCTCAGTAACTTAAATGAAAACTTTCAAATAGTTTAATGACCATTTTGTAACATTTCTAAAGG
Source organism: Gossypium sturtianum (assembly GCA_025698515.1). NCBI lineage: Eukaryota > Viridiplantae > Streptophyta > Magnoliopsida > Malvales > Malvaceae > Gossypium > Gossypium sturtianum. The sequence continues at coordinate 162,684,842 of CM046948.1, forward strand.
ACAGTGGTGGATCCGGTACGTGCCAAGGCTAAAAAATTTAGCTGCAAACCGAATGGCTAAACTATGTCTAGATTGGAAATCAAATTTACAGATTTTTTATGTACCTTCGAGTGAGGTCTTGGAGGTTTTTCATCAAGATATAGCTAGTGAAATTCTTTCTCAATTGATGTAAATTTTTTTAACTAAATATATATATATATATATATATACTTATCCGAAAAAAACATATTATAATATTGTCTATTGGTAGTTTCACAAAAGACATACAATTCTATCATTTTGGGCTGTAGGGGAGACTTGGTAAACTTCAGATTAATATGCTATGGTCCCCCACTTCGGCCTTTGTAAATAAAGAGAGAGAGAGAGAGACATGGGGGATGAGGGATAGGGTTAGAGTGGACCCACTGGGCTTTTTGCATGTGATGGGCATGATTGAGATGATTTATACATAGGGTTGCATTAGGTTTTTGCCCTTTTTAAGAAGATAATTTTGATACATCATCTTAAAAAATTTTCAACACTTTCACAAATAGAATTGGAAAGACGAAATAAATGCGTTTAAGCTTGTTAAGGGTTAGATGATTTTGTTAAATAAAGTCTGTGAAGAGTTAGTAAATTTTTTTACATGTGTAATATTGTCCTCGATTTAAATTTTATTTTTTAATTTTACGAGTGCTTAAACAAACAACAAATTCACAAAGTGGAAGTCCTTTAACGAATGCCTAAGAAAGCACCAAATTTGATTGCACATGGATGGATTCAAACCCTATGCTCTAAAAATAAAAATAAAAAAAACTTTTATAGGTGATAATGCTACCATTTGAGATATGCAGTAAAAAAATTATTATTTTAACTTCCCTTATATAATTAAAAATGTACAAAAATATTTAATGCTTTACTTTTGGATTTTGTTGGTAAAAGTATAATGGAAGGTTTTGTATTAGGAGTTAGATTACACTTTATCTCTTTTACGATAGATCAAAAAGCAAAATAACCATTGTCAAAATTTCTATTCATTTCTACTGTTAAAAACTAACATGACTGACGAAGTAACCAACTATTTACACGTGTTGTATCATATGTACTCATGTTGACGTAAAGTGACTAATTTTTAATAATAGAAATGGATGAATTTTTTAATAAAAAAAACTAATTTACTTATTTTTTAGTAAAGAAAACCAAATACAATATACAATTAGTGATTTTGTATGACATAATTGTCTCAAAAGAAAGGGTTACCCACAACTTGTCATCACATGCCTAATCTACTACTAACTTTTTTTTTCACACAAACCTAAAAGCCCTCTTTAGCTATTAACAAGGGATGCCTCATAAAAGAAAAGAGAAACAACAAAAATTTCCCTATTAACAAGGTGACACTCTTTTTTCAGTCAATCTAAATAAGGTAATTGCCTCATCAGGTTCTTGAATGTTTTAGATAATCACACTTTAGTCTAGTGCCGTCCGCACCTAAAATATATATATTTTAAATCTAATGATTGCTCAATGATGACAGAGTGATGCCGCCAATGGGAATGGTGGTATTAGTGTGCATTGTATGAAACGGGTCATTTTCGTATAAAATTTTACATCTAGGTCATTTTCTTAATTGATCAATTTAAAAAAAAAACGAATTTAAAATAAATAGTTTTAAAATATTATTATTTAATATTAATTATAAAAGCATAAAATTATATTTTAAATTTTTTTTATTAAAAAGTGAAACGAATTATTTAGACAAATAAAATAGGCGGGTTCAAGTTGGAGTCCGAAATTTGTTCCCAATAAGACCCTTTATGACTCTTAGAAGTTTTGGGCATGTTTGCGCAAAATCCAGTATAAAATTGGAAGAACTTTCAAGAAATTGGGCCTTTAGCGATAGGTCCAATGTTGCCTAATGGAATCTAGCTACGAGTTATATTTGCAAAAACAAAGTCTTGTAAATTTGATATTTTGATCATTTATATTATATAAATTTTAACACACTTAAAAATTCGTTGGTACTTATTTTGTTTTTAATAATATTTACAGTATAATCATTCAATATTTAAAATTATTAAGTCCTTCAAGTGGTATAATTATATAAATTTTATTGGGTTGGTATTTGATATAATAATATTATTATGTCATTCAATTTAACCCTTTCGAGCAAATAATCATCAAGAAGATATTAATTAAAGATTACTAATCAAGAAGTGATAAGCTGCTTTTGAGGCCATTACCTTCTTTCCAAAAAATATATCTATTAAGATTTGTAATTCACCCGCTTACATACCTCAAGACATTCCTTTTTTTTCTTTCTGATGTGAGATTAGTGCATATTGTCTATTATTTTAGAGCATTTGGCGACCCAATTCTTTAGGCCTCGTGTAACATCATTGAAGAATATATAATTGCTACTATGAGCCATTTCTTTCAAAACGGTAAGCTTCTCCATGCATTCAACTTAACTATTGTGGTACTTGTCCCTAAAGGCCAAGCCCCAATGAGATTAATAAACTATAGACCAATTCGTCTTGCTCCGTGGTTAACAAATGTATTACCAAGGTAATTGCCAATGGATTGCAAAACTTACTACTTTTTGCACATAAGTAGCAGCCAGTGTTCCTTTATAAGAAGGTAGGAGCATCATAAATAATGTGCTACTATCACAAGAGATAGTGAAGGAAAGCTTTTGATTCTATCAATTGAGATTTTCTATTAGACACCTTACACGCCATGGTGCTTCTTACACCTAAACCAAAATTAAATTAAATTTACAGTATATCAAGTATGGTTAAGCAACAGCTGATATGGAAGGTTATTTTATGGAAATAACCCATACACTTATGAATGATGAACCTTTTTTCTTGGATGTTGATATAAAAGATGTGATTGATGAGTCTTTCTTTGATGGTTTGAGTTCACTTTTGGTAAGTTCACCAAATAACAGTTATCAAGATCAGATGACCGAAACAATAACAATTGAAACTCAAGATTCAGGCCTTGGAGAATCATATGAAGTTGCAGGGTCTTGCAATTTGGATGAACCTTGCACTTTAAACAGTGAAGACCGAGAAATTCCATGCAATGAAGATGTTATCTTCTCCAAACAGCTACAAAACAAAGGCAGTTTCCTTAACTGGACATGAAAAACCCGACAATCCTTTATTTGCACACGTAAAAGATAGTGAGGATTTGCCGTGTGTAGCGGCTGTAGCCCCTGAAGGTGATAGTTTTGTATCCAATGGTTCATCCAATAGCCACAACAGTTGTCCACAGGTGAATCCTTCTGCAATTAAACAAGAAGTGGATGCTTTACGCACGATTGTTGATCATCCACCACCAGAAGCAGAAGAGTTACTTATTGAAAGTGATGAAGATGTTCCTTATTTCTCAGATGTCGAGGCAATGGTATTGGTATGCCATCAACTATTACTGATCATGTCACTTTAATTATTGTCATCATTATTTGATCCTAATTTTATTCATGTTTTTTTTAATAGATCCCTGATATGGACTTGGATCCAGATGACCAAGATTTATGTGACTGGGAAGGTAATATAAATTCACATCAATTCGATCTTTGCTTTAATCTCAAATGTTGCCTTGTAGATGAAGAATCCAATATTTCCTTCTCTCCCTGCAGTCGCTAGATATCAGCACGAAGATAGTAAAAGAGCAACTGTAAGGCTAGAGCAGGGTCCCAATTCTTACATGCAAAGAGCCATTGCATCCAATGAAGCCTTTGCTATTTTATACGACCGTCATTCCAACCATTATTATATTAAGAAACCTGAGGTATTCTATCCTTGTACCAATTACCATCCTCATTAATGCTGCCTTTTCCAATATGAATGATATTTTCTAAACACTTCCATGTTATATTACCGATATGTATATGACACGGGTATGATTAGTCTTTTCTAAGTTTTTTCATGTATTTGGATGATATTTGGAGCTTATATACCTATATCCGTGTGCCGGACATAGGTACTTCATGAAAAATGAAGAGTCCGAGCAAATATGGGAGATTATAAGGTAAAAGTATCATGGAGGTTCCTATATTAGAAGTCAGATTGTATTTTGTTCTCTTTGCTTAAAACATGGGCAAATGAATCTTTGTATGTTAGATCAAAGAGGAAATTGGACATTTTTGTTAAAAATTCCATCCAAATCTATTGTTAAAAACTGACATGACTTATTCACCTATACTTTATGTTGACGTATAGGAACCAATTTTTAATAGTAGAAATAGATGAAATTTTTAACAAAAAGACCAGTTTGCTTTTAAAGCTAATGTACATGAACTAATTTACCTATTTTTTAAGTAAAAGAAATAAAATGTAATCCAACTCCTAATATAAAGGCATTGTACTTTTGCAGATTATAATTTTGATGGATTAAATTTTCTTTAATACTTTAAGCCTTTTGATTGTGTAGATTTTACTTGGTAGAACAAAAGAAAATTTCATTATTGACATTGACTTAGGAAGACAAGGATGTGCTAACAATGTGTCAAGGCGGGAAATGATTGTATGAAACAGTGACGCCACATCATCTGTATCACTTTTCTAATAGTTTTATGCCACATCAGCATTTTCATCCTGAATTCAGCATTTTCATCCTGAAAAAAATCAAATCCAAATTAAAATCCTGAAATTCAGGATAAGAATACTGATGTAGTATAAAACTATTGAAAAGGGATAATATCCCTATTTCATACAATCATTTCTCGTGTCAAGGCAGCACGTAAGATTTGCCATGTCTTTATATATATATATATATTGTACCAGCCCATTTTTGCCCGGCCCATACACAAACAAAATTAAAACCCAACCTAGCCCAATTGCCAAACCCGAAACCCAGTCAAAACCCAAACAGACACTTAACCCTAAAGCCCACTAACAAAAATCAGAATTTTCAAACCCTAGGTGCGCCGCACCTAGGGCCTTCACATCAGCCACTTGCTCTGACCTCTGAGCACTGCTCTACCGGCCACCGCCCATGCGCGAAGACTCGCCACTTACTGCAGGAACAATAAAAAGGAAAAGACAGCATAGAATAGTCCGAAAAAATCGTGTAAAAAAGGCTATAAAGCCAAGCAAAAACCATGTAAACAGGGACTTTTTTTTGGAAATAAAAAAAACACAACCGGATTCGAACATCAAAATACAAATTTAGAGATTAAAAAAAAGCAGAGAAAAACACGAAATAGAGAAGGGTTCTAACGAAAAGGTTGTTCATCTGTTTTTACCTTTCCTTTCTTTTCTTTTTTTGAAACTATTCATATCCAAACTAAGATTTTCTTTTTTAAAAAAACTATATATATATATATGCTAACATATTTTATAAAAAAAAGAGAAAAAAAAAGATTTTTTACCTTTTCCGCCACTGCAGCACGGTGACTGGCCGCAGCGCGCAAGCACCACGGGCGGTCTCTCTCGCGGATTCTGGACTGGTCCAGAGAGAAACCCCCTTTTCCTTTTTTTTTTTCAACAAAGAATCAAATGATTTTTTCTTTCAAAAATCGGCCTTTTATAGCAACGAGAATCACGCGCGTCGTTTTGCTTCATCGATAAATGTCAAAACGGCGCCGTTTTTGGCAAGATCCATGCAAGGCGACCCGACCCACCCAGCCGAGGATCCGCGTGTTTCGATTAATGGGATATTTATGCTCATTGCCCTTCCGCTTTTTATGTTCTTTTAAATTAAGTTTATTATATTTCTTAATTTCGCCTTAAAAATTTATTTGATTTTTAATCGGGTTCACACCAATGTCGCGCTTTTGGTGGGAAAGGGTTATTCCCTTTAGTCCCCATGTAATCCAAGCGTTTCAAATAGGCCATTTCCTTTATATTTTGTTTCAATCAGCCCCAAACCTTCGTTTTAAATGCAATTTGGTCCATCTTTTAATTATTTTGCAACTTTATTATTTACTATTATTATTTTTATTATTACTATTATTTTATATTTTTATTACTATTATTATTATTATTACTTTATTTTCATTATTACTTTGTTATTGTTATTATTTTTAATATTTTTATTATTATTATTTTATTATTACTATACTATACTATTATTGTTAGTATTATTACGATTATTTTATTATTAATACCATTATTATATTATTATCTTTATCTATTTTACTATTATCTATTATTATTACTATCACTATATTTTTATATATATATATATATATATATTCTTATTATTTATTTATTATCACTATTATTATCATTACCATTATTATTATTTTATGTTTCTTTATAATACCATCGTTATTATTTTGTTATTATTACTCCTCATTTTATTATTTTATTTCTACTATTACTTTATTATGATTGCTATTATTATTACTATTATTTCTATTTATGTTATTATTTCTCCTATTATTATTATTATAAATTGTGTCATTGTTATTATTCTTTGGTTTACTATTATCGCATTTTTATCGTCCATATTAGTGCATCTACTATTATTCTCAATGAATCCATTAACATTGTAATTTGTCTTTATATTTTATGGTTATATTAACTTTTACAAAATCGAGATCTTTCACAAAGGCAATATTCCGTATTTAGAAATTCGAGAGATCGTGCCCTAAAGTATTGGGTTTCGATTTTTCTCGTTTAATCTAAATAACCGAATATCCTTTTAAAAAAAATACATTTTTAAACCAAAAGCTTATTCCCGAGAACTCGAGATGTCGTGTCCTAATGCATTGGATGTGATGTTTTGTTATTCGAGATAATATTTTCTAAAACCAAGGCAATGTTCTATTTAGAAGCTCGAGAAATCGTGTCCCTAAAGTGTTGGGTTTCCTTTTCTCGTCCATTCTAAATAACAAAATATCCTTTCAATTAAATCCATGAGCTTTGAATAAAAGGCAAATTCAACTTTAAAGGTCGAAATGTGGTGTCCTAAAGTATTGGATGTAACACTTCACCTTAAAACGAGACGGCCCTTGGCATACATTTCCAATTTATCCAAATTTATTCTTCAACAACAAGAGGGATCGTATTTTGAATTCTTAAGTTTTCAACTTTCGACATTAAGACATTAGATAATCAATTAGGTACCAATTTTGGGCGTATCGAGGGTGCTAACCCTTCCTCGTACGTAACCGACTCCCGAATCCATTTTCTGATTTTCGTAGACCAAAATTGTGTTTTGATAAATTAATCTGATTATTAAAAACAAACACTTTTTAAGGTGACCCGATCACACCTCATCAAAAAAAGATTGGTGGCGACTCCCGTTTTTTTATATTCGTTTTCAAAACCCACGTCGACCCCGTTTTTTCCAAAAATTCAAAAATGGTTACGACAGCTTGGCGACTCCACTGGGGACCCCAAAAAGAGAGTCAAGCCGTAAATTGATTATTTTTTGTCCTTTGTCGAAAGTTTGGAAATTTGATTTAAATTTTTTTTTTTTACTATCCTTGTGTTGCATTCATTTGTGTCATTGCATATGATTTCTATTTTCTTGTGCACAGTACATTGCATGACCGTTGTGGTCGCACCTTTAAGTGGGAGTGAGAAACTATTCATTCGTGAGGTTTTCACCTCAGTGCGGGATAGTGGATCGCCTCGGGATACATCCGTACCTATGTCTTCGTGAGATTTTCATCTCCTCATAGTGCACCATAGGGAAATGTATTCCCGAATCGAACTCGGTCTATATGAGCCTATAATGGGTGAGGATCGAAGAATCTGCTGGTTCAGGTACCTCAAACTCTAGAACTAAAACCACATATAGTGAACCCTAGGAGCCCACCTTAGATAGAACTACATCAAACCTTAGTGGTCACCCAGGTAGGTGTTTGTTCATTTTCACTTGTTTTACTTTGCGATCATGACTCGTTGCATTTTATTTTCGTGCATTCATCTCGTTTTCTAAAGAGGTATCGATTCACGGTCAGTTCCTGAGTTAGAAAGCTGGTTATGGAAAACGGATTCCTTGATAAAATGGAAGACAATGCAATGTTCGTATAGTTAGAACCTAGGCGCTTAGAAGGGTATGGATCCATTTGAGCAAAAGGAAATGTGGCGATGCTAAAATCTGTGGTCATCCTTTAGGCGACAAGGGGTTGGAAGGAAAGTGATTGGCGAGAGGCAAGAGACTGTAACATTGAATTGGCTGAAAAGGACTTTGCTTACGACAAGGAGAAAAGTTTATTTACTATTGGTACTCCTCCAAATAACAAGCATGAATTTATAGTTGTATTTGAGGATGTTACATCTAACAGAAACAACGGTAATGCAAGACCCGATGTCCATGATGACTCAAATGGGCAAGACAGAAAGAGAGTTAAACGGCCTTATCGGTCAAATCAACTTTGTTGCATAGACACCCATGCGAGCAACTCAAAATGCTTGGCGCGGACAGAATCAAAAAACTCTCAAGAAGCATTGAGGGTGATAGATGTCGCTTTTAAGATAGCATGTTTGCGAAACAGGGATGCCTACCGGTTTGCCAATCTTTCAAGATAATCAGAACAGCTTCACAGACATTGGAAGAGGTGCCCTTGACAATAGGGGCTTCCATTCAAATTTCATGGCCACTCAAAGAGGCCTTTCCCTGAATATTGATATTCGTCCTAGCCCGGTTATGGATCCTTCGCCAATCAGAATGCTATGGATCCTGGACTGGACCATAGCTAAGCAAAGCTTTAAGAACACGAGGACAAAAGTCACCCATCCAATCACGAGTACAAGATCACCGGATTGAGCGACCAGATTGCGCAAAGATCCGTTGTTTTCATTAAAGGAGAAAAGTGTGAAAAAGGTTAATGGTGAAGCTGAGAATCTAGAGATTACTGTCTATAATCATTTTGTCGACCATCGCAACATACGGTCACGCTTCTCTGTAAGGCTTGCCATGCTTAAATGTTGGAGAGCCAAACAACCTACATATATTCCTTTGGAGCTCCATTCCTTGATGTATTTGCAATTGACAAAGCGCTAACTAGAGAGCTTCTTGGGTTAAGACAGAAGTCTCAGGAAAGAATGAAAGCTTTATTCTATGCTTCACAGGGGAGCAGCCATAGTGCCGAGCCAATGCCGTGTTCTTATGGTGTTTCTTTCAAGACTAATTTCACCCAAGTTGAAGGTCGTGCTCTGTCGTGGCAAATGATGGAAATTTCTTTCCAAGAATGGGCGTTGAAATTGGTAACCATCTAGGATTGAAGGATAGGTCATTGTTAACTTCTAGGCTCATCGTGGTGATGCAAACAACATTGCAAGGGATTTGATTCGTGTGAAGAAATGAAAGGAATTTGTATTGACCCGATTAGATAGATCCAAAAGAGACAAACCGAAATAGACGACTTTCACCGTGGTTAGAATTGGAAAAGCTATCGAACGGATACGATCTAAAATGTCCGAGCTCCGCAGCTTTCTTCTTTGTCTAGAAAAACTCTAATCTTTATGAGCCTTGGAGCGGAAGAATCCTCTGGTATGGCGCTAGCTAGAGTGAATGATCAATACTTTTCTCAAGAATTGATGCTAAGCTTAGACACCTCTTCACTACCATCGAAGTTATAACTCGCAATCGAGTTGAAGTTAAGCTGAACAAGATTAAGGAAATGAAAGGTGGGATCGAAAAGTTAGAACCAAAGATTACACAATTGTGAATCATGGATCGAGCTTCTCGAAACAAGAGAGGAGTAGAAGACCTTCATCATTCTTATGATCAACAATTTAAAGAGTCGAGATTACCTCGTGAGGAAGCAATAGTGCAGATTCAAAAGGTAGCTGGTCATCTATAGATTTTGGCATTACAGTGAATATGTTAAGCATAAAATACGGGTGCGACTTTAACCATAGTCAAGAGCTAGATCCACCGCTTGGGAAACCAAAACCTTTAGGACTTAGGACGAAAGCATATAGTAGTCCGTTTTATGTAAAAGAACTTGTTTTCTAATAAAGTTTCCTAAAATGAAGTTGATCGTAATCGATACCTCTTTGCATTCATGCATTCGTACTACATTGCATTCGCATTACATTGCATTCATTTGTATTAGACCTTTACAAAAGGACCCTAATTAGGTAAAATGTTTCAGATTAACTGGAAAACATGGAACAAAGGTTGGTGAGGATTGAGCAAAGGCAAATACAGATGCAAGAGCAATTGACCCAAATTCAACAAGAAATGCGAGAGCAAATGCTAGACTTCCAAAAGAACATGATGGGCCAACTACTAACTCGCTACTAGCCGAGGACTTGAAAAAGAAGTGACCTAGCGGTGACAATGTGGATAATGATGAAGACATCGTTTATTCCCAATGAATTTCCCAACTCAACCGTGACGCGCGCTCTCGCGTGGTACCCATGTCATTATTGGATCTCAATATAGGACTGATACTTGGTCTTCTTTGGACTCTCCGATGGGCCCCGTAATGAGCAAGTCAATCGTGTTGTTCTTGGTCTACCAGAGGCGAGAGAAAGAAGGAGAAGGGGCTTCAAAAGCTCAGAAGAGGAAGGACAAGGATGTGGCTAGCACGCAGTGGGTATACTAAGGGTTATTCGAAGCCGTTTCTGACAAACCGACCAAAGAAGGTAGTTACAGTCACCGGTCCCCAAAGCAAAAACCCAATCCAAAGAGCGTATTCGGAAAAACCTCGCCACTCCTATTCCCATGACGTATATGGAGTTATACCAGTAACTTATTTGATATGCATGTTGTAGCTCCTTGTTATATAAAACCACTTTGCAACCTCCATACCCAAAATGGTATAACCTAAATGTCCTGGTGTGAGTATCATGCGGGGATTACAGGACACTCAATAGAAAATTGCATGACTTTTAAGAAGTTGGTGGAAAAATTCATCAAAATAGGTGTTGTGGAGATAGGCGACGCACCAAAAGCGAAGCATAAACACAGGAGCATTTTGAGCAATGAGATGCGGAAGAAATTCTGTAGTATTTAGAAGCTTACACGGAGTAATGTACGAAATATACTTTGGTTGCGTTAAGCCTAGAAGCAATGAGAACTCTTTTGTGAAATAGGCTCGTGTTAAAAATTACTATTTCAAGAAAATGCATCTTTTGAACCAATATTTTTGTTGTTGTTCTTTTTCATGCTTTAAATTCTACTCAATGTTCTTTTATTCTTCATTCATAAATAATCATTCTTGGAATCATTTATTCTCTGAAATTACTTTCATCATCGACAATGGGTCCCGGATATCAATGACATGAGCGACGCTGTTATTTGGACTCCTTTCTAGTGAGATATGTGCCTGGAAGAATCTAAGGACTTAGAAGATGATAGAGATTGCAACTTATTTCCAACTTGATTAAAAATGGCGATCCCTACCTTGCGAAATGTCACCGACAACTGCGAGCCAACGAGGAGATGAAGATGGAAACTTAGCTCACCGCAAGAATAAGGCAAGACATTATCGCAGGGGATCACGACCCGGACATGTTGGGGCCATCAAACGTGGATTCCTATATGTGAGGCGTGGACGCTATCAAGCTAGTCTCCTCATAATCTTTGAACCAACATCGATTCATATTCATAGCCTTTGATTACCTTACCGGAGGGTAAAGGTCGCTTCACATGTCAAAATTACAAAATCAGCGATGCGTCGACTTCAACTTCAAATTCAAATTCGAAAAAAAAACAAAAAAAAGGAAAAGAAAAAGAAAAAGAGAGTGGTGATAAAGGATACCGAAAAGGAACGTGTTTAACGTGATAACACGAATTTATAGTCTGCTCAAAGGTCGGACACCACATCAATCAAACAAGAGAGCCAAAAACCATCCAAATTCTTTACGAGGACAAGCCGATATTTGTAAAAGTTGGCATCGAGAAGTTACCATTTACTTTCTATGTTGGCTAAGATCCTCACCGGGCTTACGACAAAAAGGTCCGTTCAAAAGACTGCATTAAGAAGGATTCTTCATATCCAAAAGGACTCAGAGAGGAAAAGTAAGTGCCCTATGCAAAAAAAGAAGGCCTGGGCTTGGAAAACATAGGCACTAATCAAGATGGATGATAAGGACTTGCCTAATCCTATGAGTTCAGATTTGCAAAAAAAAAAAAAAAAAAAAAAAAAAGAAGAAGAAGAAGAAGAGAAAAGAAAAACACACAAAAAGGAAAGGAAAAGAAGAAAAGGAGAGGCCAAGATGAAAACCCGCAAAGGGCGCCTTGAGACCAAAGGGGATTTGGGTTGAAAACCCGAAAGCGACTCAAATTTTGACCAAAGTAAGGCATACGGTAGTCTTGCCACGCTTGGGTTAACAATGAAGAAATATGTTGCGTCTCGAAGCATCGACAAAGTACTCCGGATCCCCTAAACACATATTGAGCCTAAAATGGTCCTCAAGAAGTTTGAACAGAGAAGCTCAGGCTGCGATATCTGGGGCACCTAGCTTCTATTTTACCCATTTTTGTTATTTATTTCCCTTACAAAATACGCCAATAAATTTCCTCCTAATTACATTTGCTATTTTTGCTTTACCTATTTGTTTCGAGCATTGCTCCTAACTAGCTTCTCTCTTATCCGTAGTTATGGTCTCTTTCAGGCATTTTGCATTGAAATAATGATTAATAGAATAACGACACTTTCACAAAAAGAGTTCCGCATATTACTCTATGAAACTTTTGAGTAGTACCGGAACCTGAAACAGGACCATTGCTTAAAACTCCTCGAGTTTAAAGGATCAGGAATAATGATGGAGGAAAATTCTGAACTGAGGCTATCTCTTTGAATTTGGTTGAAAACAGTGTTTGAACAAAATGACGAGGTATTACGTAAGCAGTATCATCTCGATGAAAAAGGGCGATGTATGAATGAGCAATCATTCGCGCGAAGAATGATTTTGTATCCATCATGCGTGCACACCTGATCACGATCCCCAGGAATGGAAAGGTGCAACAGACCAAATCGTTTACGAATTCTATGCCCCTCAGTCGCAGTAGGATGGATTGAAAATGACACAAATTCTATACTCTTGAGTCGCAATGGGATAGACTGAAGATGACGCAGACCCTATACCCCCCTGAATTGCAGAGAGGGTTTGAAGATGGTGTAAGCCTTAAAGTCCTATAGGTACCATGGAATGGACCTTGAAGTTACATTGGGGCAAGTCATTTGAGCAAAATATGCTGGTTTCTTTGATTTTTTTGAAGATGGTACCAGCAGAGCGAGATATAGTAGCGTAATCGTCAAGAATAAAACTCACGATGGACAACGAGCAAGCGGTGACAACCCTAAGCATTAAAAAGGGATCATTTCATACATCATCATTCAAAGCACGTTTAGTTAGAAGCATTCGACTCATTCGGATCATTGCATCCTAATCATTGTAAAAGACCACCCTCATGACATTCTCGCATTCATGCAAATGTCGTCCATAGTACATTTAGTTAGGAGCATTAGATTCATTCGATCATAGCATCCTAATCATTTGACATAAACACAAGCATATAAAATCGAGTCTACAGGATATGTCCCCGAGGGGACGGTGTAGAAACATTGGTGAAGCCACCATCCTATTGCCACTAACCAAAGAAAGGAATAGGTTGAAGATTGTCCTATTGCCACCGACCAAATGAGTGGAATAGGTTGAAGACCATCCTATTGCCACCGACCAAAGAGCGGAATAGGTTGAAGATTGTCCTATTGCCACCGACCAGCAGTGGAATAGGTTGAAGATTGTCCTATTGCCATTGACCAAAGAAAGGAATAGGTTGAAGATCATCCTATTGCCACTAACCAACAAAGTGGAATAGGTTGAAGATTGTCCTATTGCCACCGACCAAAGTAGTGGAATAGGTTGAAGACCGTCCTATTGCCACCGCACCAAAGAATGGAATAGGTTGAAGATTGTCCTATTGCCACCGACCAAAGCGGTGGAATAGGTTGAAGATTGTCCTATTGCCACCGACCAAAGATTGGAATAGGTTGAAGATCATCCTATTGCACTCGACCAAAGAGTGGAATAGGTTAAAGATTGTAGATCTTGTCGCCTCTAAACAATGAGTGGGGCAAGATTGAAGGCAAATCTTGTCTCTCTAACAAAGAGGGAAACATGATTTAAGCCAACATCCTATTGCCATCGACCAGCGGTGGAATGGGTTGAAGATTATCCTATTGCCACCGACCAAAGAATTTTAATAGGTAAAAGATTTCCTATTGCCATTGACCAAAGAAAGGAATAGGTTGAAGACGAATCCTATTACCACCGACCAAAGATGGAATAGGTCAAATTTGTAGATCTTGTCGCCCTAACCAAAGTGGGGGCAAGATCGAAGGCAAATCTCGTCTCCTAAACAAAGAGGGGTCATGATTTAAGCCACCGTCCTATTGCCACCGACCAGCGATGGAATAGGTTGAAGATTGTCCTATTGCCACCGACCAAAGAAAGTGGAATAGGTTGAAGATTGTCCTATTGCCACCGACCAAAGATTGGAATAGGTTGAAGATCATCCTATTGCACTCGACCAAAGAAGTGGAATAGGTTAAAGATTGTAGATCTTGTCGCCTAAACAGATGAGTGGGGCAAGATTGAAGGCAAATCTTGTCTCTCTAAACAGTGGGAAACATGATTTAAGCCAACATCCTATTGCCATCGACCAAATGTGGAATGGGTTGAAGATTATCCTATTGCCACCGACCAAAGCAAGCGGAATAGGTAAAAGATTTCCTATTGCCATTGACCAAAGAAAGGAATAGGTTGAAGACCGTCCTATTACCACCGACCAAAGAAGTGGAATAGGTCAAATTTGTAGATCTTGTCGCCTCTAACCAATGAGTGGGGCAAGATCGAAGGCAAATCTCGCTCCCTAAACAAGTAGGGGTCATGATTTAAGCCACCGTCCCCATTGCCACCGACCAAAGATTGGAATAAGTCAAATTTGTAGATCTTGTCGCCCTAACCAAAGAGGGGGCAAGATCGAAGGCAAATCTCGTCTCCCTAAACAATAGGGAACATGATTTAAGCCATCATCCTATTGTCTTGGCCAAGCAGATGGAATAAGTGAAGATTACAAACCTTACCCCCTCAAGTTGCAATGGAGCAGGTTGAAGATGTAAATCTATCCCCTGAGTTGCAAAGTGGAGCGATTTAAAATAAACAAGTCTCATCCCCTCGAAGTCGCAGCAGAGCAAATTGAAGCTATAGGTCCTATCTCTCTCAAGTAGCGGTGGAATGGATCGAGCGACAAGATGCGGTGAACAGAATGAAGCTATCTGTGGAAGAGCACCCAAGAAGTCAAGACTCAATGATCTGGGCAAAATTGGCCTTTCTTGAAAATCTTTGCTCCATTCCCGTTACCGACAATGAGCAAAGAGGGCAAATTGTACCAGCCCATTTTTGCCCTACCCATACACAAACAAAATTAAAACCCAACCTAGCCCAATTGCCAAACCCAAACCCACCAAAACCCAAACAGACACTTAACCCTAAAGCCCACTAACAAAAATCGAATTTTTCAAACCCTAGGTGCGCCGCACCTAGGGCCTTCACATCGCCACTTGCTCGACCTCGAGCACCGCTCTCTGGCCACCGCCCATGCGCAAAGACTTGCCACTTACTGCAGGAACAATAAAAAGGAAAAGACAAAGATAGAATAGTCCAAA
Organism: Gossypium sturtianum; assembly: GCA_025698515.1. NCBI lineage: Eukaryota > Viridiplantae > Streptophyta > Magnoliopsida > Malvales > Malvaceae > Gossypium > Gossypium sturtianum. Next base: position 162,700,419 of record CM046948.1, read on the forward strand.
AAAATCGTGTAAAAAAGGCTATAAAGCCAAGCAAAACCATGTAAACAGGACTTTTTTTGGAAATAAAAAAAAACAACCGGATTCGAACATCAAAATACAAATTTAGAGATTAAAAAAAGCGAGAAAAACACACGAAATAGAGAAGGGTTCTAACGAAAAAGGTTGTTCATCTGCTTTTTACCTTTCCTTTCTTTTCTTTTTTGAAACTATTCATATCCAAACTAAGATTTTCTTTTTAAAAAACTATATATATATATATGCTAACATATTTTATAAAAAAGAGAAAAAAAAAGATTTTTACCTTTTCCGCCACTGCAGTGCGGTGGCCGATCGCGCACGGCGACGGCGTCTCTCACCGGATTCTGGACTGGTCCAGAGAAAACCCCTTTTTTCCCTTTTTTTTTTTTCAACAGCAATCAAATGATTTTTTTTCTTTCAAAAATCGGCCTTTTATAGCAACGAGAATACGGCGTCGCTTTTGCTTGATCGATAAATGTCAAAACGGCGCGCGCGTTTTTGGCAAGATCCGTACACACGACCACCCCACCCGGAGGATCCGCGTGTTTCTGATTAATGGGATATTTATGCTCATTGCCCTTCCGCTTTTTATGTTCTTTTAAATTAAGTTTATTATATTTCTTAATTTCGCCCCGAAAATTTATTTGATTTTTAATCGGGTTCACACCAATGTCGCGTTTTGGTGGGAAAGGGTTATTCCCCTTTAGTCCCCATGTAATCCAAGCGTTTCAAATAGGCCATTTCCTTTATATTTTGTTTGAATCAGCCCCAAACCTTTCGTTTTAAATGCAATTTGGTCCTCTTTTAATTATTTTGCAACTTTATTATTTACTATTATTATTTTTATTATTACTATTATTTTATATTTTTATTACTATTATTATTATTATTACTTTATTTTCATTATTACTTTGTTATTGTTATTATTTTTAATATTTATTATTATTATTATTTTATTATTACTATACTATACTATTATTGTTAGTATTATTACGATTATTTTATTATTAATACCATTATTATATTATTATCTTTATCTATTTTACTATTATCTATTATTATTACTATCACTATATTTATATATATATATATATATATATATTCTTATTATTTATTTATTATCACTATTATTATCATTACCATTATTATTATTTTATGTTTCTTTATAATACCATCGTTATTATTTTGTTATTATTACTCCTCATTTTATTATTTTATTTCTACTATTACTTTATTATGATTGCTATTATTATTACTATTATTTCTATTTATGTTATTATTTCTCCTATTATTATTATTATAAATTGTGTCATTGTTATTATTCTTTGGTTTACTATTATCGCATTTTTATCGTCCATATTAGTGCATCTACTATTATTCTGCTGAATCCATTAACATTGTAATTTGTCTTTATATTTTATGGTTATATTAACTTTTACAAAATCGAGATCTTTTACAAAGGCAATATTCCGTATTTAGAAATTCGAGAGATCGTGCCCTAAAGTATTGGGTTTCGATTTTTCTCGTTTAATCTAAATAACCGAATATCCTTTTAAAACAAATACATTTTTAAACCAAAAGCTTATTCCCGAGAACTCGAGATGTCGTGTCCTAATGCATTGGATGTGATGTTTTGTTATTCCGAGATAATATTTTCTAAAACCAAGGCAATGTTCTCATTTAGAAGCTCGAGAAATCGTGCCCTAAAGTGTTGGGTTTCCTTTTCTCGTCCATTCTAAATAACAAAATATCCTTTCAATTAAATCCATGAGCTTTGAATAAAAGGCAAATTCAACTTTAAAGGTCGAAATGTGGTGTCCTAAAGTATTGGATGTAACACTTCACCTTAAAACGAGACGGCCCTTGGCATACATTTCCAATTTATCCAAATTTATTCTTCAACAACAAGAGGATCGTATTTTGAATTCTTAAGTTTTCAACTTTCGACATTAAGACATTAGATAATCAATTAGGTACCAATTTTGGGCGTATCGAGGGTGCTAACCCTTCCTCGTACGTAACCGACTCCCGAATCCATTTTCTGATTTTCGTAGACCAAAATTGTGTTTTGATAAATTAATCTAATTATTAAAAACAAACACTTTTTAAGGTGACCCGATCACACCTCATCAAAAAAGATTGGTGGCGACTCCCGTTTTTTATATTCGTTTTCAAAACCCACGTCGACCCCGTTTTTTTCCAAAATTCAAAAATGGTTACGACATATATATATATATATATATGCATGTAGTAAAATGACCATAGAGACTCTTATACTAAGAGTCAGATTATATTTTGCTCATTCTATTTAAAAAATGGGTAAATTAGTCTTTGTACCTTAGATTAAAGAATAAACTGGTCTTTTTGTTAAAAATTTTATTCATTTCCATATTTAAAAACTGGTTTTTGTATGTCAGGTATAAGTGGTATGTCATGTGACACGTCATATGTCACCGTCTAATTATTCCATTAGTCACGTTAATTTTTAATAGTATAATTTGAATGAAATTTTTAACAGAAAGGATCAATTTGCTCTTATACTAACTATAGAGACTAATTTACCCACTTTTTTAGGAAGGGAGCAAAATACAATCTGACTCCTAATACAATAATTTCCATAATACTTCTATGTATGTATGTACATATGCATATATAGTCAGGTCATTATTCCTATAAATAGCTATATCATTTGAATGTTTTGCCTATTAACATGCAATAGGCAATTATCAACATGGAAGAAGATGGATCTTTCCATCTTAAAAACCTCGGCAAATGTTCGATATCGATAAACAATGAAGTAGCTCCTGGACATAGCCCAAGTCTAAATTCTGGATGTTTGATTCAGGTACTATTTTCATCTTCCTTTCGTAATTAAATATATGCGGTAACATGTATCGAACATCGTGACATGCATATATTGATGCTGCAGACCTCTTTTTTTTCGAGTTCGTCAACATTTGTTGAGCTGTTAACGATGATTTTGCAGATAAGGGGAGTCTCGTTGATCTTCGAGACGAACCAGACATGTGTGAAGCAGTATTTGAATAGCGTGGCTGAAAAAAGGGTAAGCTTGTGAGCCATTTGTTAAAGCTCTGTGCTTTATGAACAAAGATGATTTACAATTGGAGCCATTGCTCACCTTTGTTTTGTGCTTAGTTTCATGTAAATTACTGATCACTTTTTACTCTTTTAAAGTATATAATTTGGCACAAAGATAAATATAACCTTAATGTTTAAATTTTTTTTGTCTATTTAGTTTTTTTTTTAAGTTAAATTTGGTCCTTAACTTTTAAAAAATTAGTTGTTAAGTTATTTACCTTTTTACAAAAAAGTAAAAGAGTTGAATTGCTATTTTTTTAATGGAAATATTGACTAAAAGGTTAAATTTTTAAATATGATAGTCTGCATGGTAATTTACGTGTATTTTATATTTTTTTTTATTTTATGAATTTTTAAAAAAAAATATTTTTATATTTATTAAATTATCTGTTAACCTGGCATATAAGATAAATAGTGTCATGCTAATATGAAGTTTAAGTTTTAGTTAACATTTTTATTAAAAAACTAATTTAACTTTTTTTTAAAAGATTAATAATCAATTTTAACTAAAAAAAATATAAACATTGATGATTAAATTTATATTTATGTCATATAAATTCACTTATGGCCTTTCAAAATTGCACTGAAGTCAATGACAAATTCACCACAATTTGAGACTTTCAAATTTCTAAATTTGATTCAACTTGATTTGATAATAAAAAATTAAAATTTTGAATATATTTAATTTTAATCTAAAATTATTTGAAATAGAAATGATTGAGTGTTAAATTCGAATGACAAAACTTGAAATAATCTTAAACTTGACATGATCTGAATAAGTTACCCAATTTGAAAAATCAACTAGCAAACATGAAAGTTGAAATACTCTCAAGTCTTTGTACTTTTCGTGTATTTGAAATTTAATTCATTGTTTTTTTCGTTTCAAAAATTTAATCCCTCTTAACTTTAATGACATAAACAATTAAACTTGTATATTTAAATCTAAAAAATAAAAAATTTAAATTCTTGAAAATAAAAATAAAAGGTCTAAATTTCAAATATATAAAGAGTACATGAACTTTGAGTATATTTTAGCGAAAACCCTAATGACTAGAGTAAAATTAATCAAATTAGAAATTATTAGAACTCAAAATAAATATGTTATACTACCTCAATGAGTCCCGTTCACGTGTCCCTAACAGGCGAACTTCATGCTATACACGTGTTCTCGTTAGATGAACTTCACACTAAGCGAATCTCAAGCATCGAGCAGTGAAATGGCAAGCTCTCACTAAGCCATTTTTATTAGAAACGCATGGAACCTTGAACCCATTGATTATCTAACTATCTTAAGATATCATATCACAAATCTAAAATGTCACATTACCCACACTAAAAAAGAAAAATTGTGATCAAGATTTGTCTCCCATATATAAACCCACTCACAAGATAATTGAATACTCATCCAAACATTTAGAACCTTCTTCCCCAATTATTCTCACTTCTAAACTCTCTTCATCACCACCATATACTAAGACTCTTCACCCTAAATGAAGATGAACCGTCGTCATCTCCATCATTTAAACCTCCTTGTTGATTCTACTTATCAACAAAATAAAAAACTTTAAAACTTAAATTAACCCGAATAAAATTAATTGTATTCATATTGACCCCAACCAGAACCAATCCCCTAAGTGTGAGACCCTACAAGATCTGACCATGTTCAAATCACAAATCGTAAACTCAGGAGTGCACATGACATGAGATTCACCAAAATAATATATTTAGTATATACTGATACACTCAGTATCAACCGTTACTTTCGAATCTTGAAGAAGATTGTTCATACAATATAATATTTACACATATATACATATATATATACACACAGACAATAGCCGTACGGTACAATCAAAACCTCTCCATTTTCCCAGTTTCCCTTCTTCAACCTCAGATCCAAAAAAAAGATGTTTAAACCTATTGTTTTAATGTTCATATTCACAAAGCTGTTCTTTTCTGCAAATTCCAAAACACATCCAGCTGATATAAAAGCACTCAATGCTCTCAAAAATGGCGTCGACCCTCGTTCCATTACACCCGGATCTTGTTTAAGTTCATGGGATTTCACCATAGACCCATGTGATAGCATCTTCACCGATCATTTCACTTGCGGACTCAGGTGTGACCGAGTCGTTTCAGGTTTGCTCCGAGTCACTGAAATCACCGTTGATCCTGTTGGTTACTCTGGTTCACTCACTTCAGTTCCATGGAACCATCTTCGTTATTTGAACACGTTGGATATATCAGATAATTCGTTTTCCGCGTTGGTTCCGAACGAGTTCTCGAATTTAACTCGTTTGCGTCGACTCGGTTTGTCTGGCAACTCATTCGCCGGCGAAATACCTTCCGTTCTTGGCTCACTTCATCAGCTTGAAGAACTTTACTTAGATAACAATCGTCTCCATGGAGCTATTCCTTCAAGTTTCAACAACTTAACAAAGCTGAAACGACTCGAAATCCAACGGAATTACATATCCGGCGAGTTTCCCGATTTGGGTTCACTTAAAAATCTTTACTTTATCGATGTAAGTGATAATAATATCTCCGGTGGAGTTCCGTCGACGTTGCCATTATCGCTTGTTGAGCTTTCGATGAGGAACAATAAATTAAATGGAAATATTCCCCATGACATCGATAAGGTCAGGTTCTTACAAGTCTTGGATCTCAGTCACAACATGTTTTCCGGCACCGTACCGTCAGTTTTGTTCCGGCATCCGTCCTTGGAACAACTCACGCTTTCTTACAACGAGTTCTCGTCATTACAAGTACCGGCAGTCGACATAACTTTAAACAGCAACTTGATAGCTCTCGATTTAAGCTACAATAAGCTTCGAGGTTTGTTGCCGACTTTCATGGCGTCGATGCCGAAGCTGACGGCTTTGTCTTTGGAACATAATGAGTTCACGGGGATGATACCGGCCCAGTACGCAGTGAAAGCTGCTGTTGCCGGGAATGACAATACGTCGTCGTTCGAGAGGCTGTTGCTCGGTGGGAATTACTTGTTCGGACCGATTCCGGGGCCGTTGTTGGGTCTTAAACCGGGTTCTGCTGACGTCAGCCTGGCGGATAATTGCTTGTATCGGTGCCCTGATGCCTTCTTCTTCTGCCGCGGCAGGGATCAGAAATCGGCGGTGGATTGTAAGAGCTTCGGCCCTACAATTCCTTAAGAGATAGACTAACATTTGTATTATATTTGGCATATTGTTCTTATTATCAATGGTTTACAATAGAAATTTTAGAAACACAGTTTTGTACTTTTGTATGCTGTTTTACATTTTTTGAACTAAATTTAAATCAGAGTTGAATCCAACATCTAAATCAAATTAAAGCATAGAACATAGGATCCATCATTAGAAACCACATTAATAATAAAAAAAAGTAGTCATCAATCCTAAATATAGATGACACAAATGAACTTTTTTAGCTTACCTCGTCAGTCACAAGTGTTGGACTTTTTCTTGCATGGCTCACATGCACATTATTTCTCTCTATCCATTATCGCTCACCTAAAAATTATTGTGCCTCCTCAATAGTCCATCATGATCGGACATGTACTATACATGTATTAAAATCCCAAATTAAGAGAAAGTCACTTACACTTATAAATACTTCGCTCTAGCCTAGAGGAAGAGGTTTCTTCCTTTTCTTCTCATTTGGCTCCTTTCACCTAAAAAACCTAGATCAAAGACACCACAACACCCAGCTCACAACCCTCTGCATGCCACCCTTGAATCGTCACTCAAGCCTTCTCCTCCTCCTTATTCTCAATAAATTCTTTTATTTTTATTTTTATTTTCAAGAATTTAACCCAAAAAATAACATTATAAACAACTTAAATTCAACAAAAGAATTTTAAAATTATTAATAATTAAAATTACAATTTTAAATTCCAAAATTAAAATGACTAAATTCATTGAAATAAAAAAACAAAATTAAAGGTGATTTGAAGCATATTGGTAAAAGTATCATAAAGACTTTTGTATTAGAAGTATATTTGCATTTTGTCCTCTTGACTTAAAAAAGAGCAAATTAATTCATATAGGTAAGAATAAATAGTAAATTGGTCATTCTATTAAAAATTTTATCAATTTATATTATTAAAAGTCGATCAAATACATTAAAAAGAGGTACACATTACATGTCACATGTATCTTTCTGATTATTCTGTCAATCACATTAAATTTTAACAATAAAAATAAATGAAATTCTTTAATATTTTATTTATTTTTGCAAAATGCAATACGAGTAGTGGAGTAAAAGGCCATGGGAGTTGTGCTGTTTTCAAGATTGGGTATGCATTTTGAGGTCTCAACCATTGCTTTGGGAAGTTGAAAAGCAATAACTTAGCTTATTATTGCAGAATTTTGCGGTAATATTATAGTATTTCCACCATGTGGCTTTTGATGCTTTTGCTCGCAAAGTACAAATGGGGTAGATATCTATAAATCCTATTATTTTAAAATTTCAATAGGTTTATTTATTGATATTAAATTTGAGTTTTTTTAATACAATAAAAAAATGGGGGAAATAACGCAATCAAATAATTATTTATGGAAATAGCACGAAAATATTGATTGGGATTGGGTATCACGTAATGTGTATGATAAATCTCAAAAATTATATATGAATGTTGATTTAATGTGTAATTTATATATGAATTTTGACTTGGTAAAATTATATACAAGAAATTTTGGTTGTGGTTCAAATGTATATATATAAAACTTCGAGTTTTAGTCAACTATACATATTTATATTAGATAAATATAATTATATGTATATGCAATATGTATACACGTGAAATAGTTCTATATTGATAATAATGTTACTGATTTGTGAAAATTGAATAAAAAAATCATATACAACGTTGCACATTTGACCAAAATTAATGTATAACTTTTTTTTTTGGTAGAAAGACCTCTTTGACCCTTCTCAATTTTGATATTGAGAAAATTGGTCACTCTAAAAAATTTAGAGCAATTCAATCCATGTTAATTTTGAAAGTAAGTAACTAATGACAATTAATCATAATGATAATGTTTTTGGTCAATTGTACATATTTTTATTGGTATAATAACAATTCTAGCATTCAAAGTTTACACATTATGTCAATTTGGTATTGATGTAATAAACTCACCTCAAAACATTTACACATTCTATTAGTTTGGTCTTGATTTAACAAATTGAGCCCGCAATATCTACACATTCTGTCAATATTTTCACAGAATATATAAACATTAATGGCTAAATTTGTTATTATACAAATCAAAATTATGTACAATTGACGGACAATATTAATATTGTCATTAATTTTTCTTAAGTACTCACTTTTAAAATTGACATAAATTAAATTATTTCAATTTTTTTAAGAGAGACCAATTTACGATTGAAGAAATGCTTTTATCGAAATTTTAAATGACTCATTAGGGCTATTTTATGCATTTAATTTCCTTTTAAGATTCTTTTGTATGGTGATTAATGTTTGCATTTAAGGATCCAATTCCATGATAATGTTTTTATTAAGGTAAACATTGCCAAAACGTAGTGTTCATTGGTTGATTGCTAATTAATTAATGCTTCCATTCGTAATTGTTAAGTATGACTCCTATTTCAGTCAAATTTGAGAAATAATCTTCTAGTTAAATTCTATTTATTTATTTCAATTAAACACTGATTAGTTTAGATTATTTTATTATTATTTGACCTATGAATTTAGCCTATAAATAGGCTCTTTTACAACCTTAGAAAATATACCCATTAGATATTAGAACTCATAACGCATTTAGAGAATTTTGTGTTTACGTTTTGAGGGTTCTTTGTTTTCAGGTTTTCGGGGTTTAATTTTTTATCTCCATCTTTTGTATTCTTCATTCTTTTGCCATTATAATAAAATTATCTTTGTCCGTAGTTTTTTATCCTCTTTGGAGGGGTTTTTCCACGTTAAATTTGTGTGTTCAATTTCTCAATTTATTCTGCTATTTTTTTTACTTGTTGTTTAATCGGGTCGATCCTAACAATAATTTTTCATTAGCTCTTAAATAATAGGAAAAATATGTTTATGCGTGTCAAAATTATATCCTTATTATTACAATAACAACGATATACATTAAATTAGAGTTTAATTTAATAAATTTGGTAAAAAGTTCATACTTAAAATGCAATGTTTGGTAAATAATTTGATAGTTAAAACATATGAGAAGTCCATAAATTATTGGGTATGGTTTTTATTACTTGGATTCTTTCTCCTCAAATAAAAAATAGATAAATTAAATTCATTCATACAGAAAAAGCACTAAAATACTACTACTAATGGTAACACACATTTATGAAAGAAAGGAAATCAATCTTATAAAAATAATGAGAAATAAAACTTAAGAAGGGTCTTTAATGCAATGTGCCAGCAATAAGAGCAATGCACATGAAAGTTGTACATTGGAAAGAGTTATTTTTTTTTTATGCAATTCAATCTCGCACTCACACCCATCCATTTAAATTACCACACAGATATATAATTTATTAATTGAATTGTGACTTTGAGAACGAGGGGAACACTCCTAGCCAAATTAATGGATCAAATATTCGGGTTCCATGGGAAAGAGCTACTAATGTTGTATGCACGAGTGTTTGCAAGATTTTAGGTTGGAGTTCTGTAAATTGAATAAATAATATTAAGAGAATTTTATTAAGAGTTCGATTTGGCTCAAACTTTAAATATAATTGAGATTTAATATGATTACTGAATACTTTAAATATTGACTATAATATGTGCAAAAAATAGAGGGCTGGTAGTAATCTTGGCCTCTATATAATCCCTTTAACGTTTATGAAGTCACAAGCTAGTATAATGATAAAAATACACTTTGATTCTTTCCAAATTTTATTATTCATTTGTGCCTCTAAAATAGTTTTCTGACTTCACCTTGGACTCTAAGTTGTGTTATTTATTACTATATAAAGCTTTTGATTAAATTGGTGTCACATATCAACCGAATCTCAACTCAATTGTAAAATCACCAAAAGTTTATTCCTTTTACAAAGCAACACATATTATTTTGAGGGAATTTATGTCTTTTTATATTCTAATAAATCTAAAAAAATACATATACATAACGAGAATTATGAGATTTAAACCCAAGACAACACAATATTCACTATCTCAAATTCATCATTTAAACCACTATGTGAAATGTCAAAGCATGCTAGGGTATTGGTAGACCAATTCACATGAGAAATGCAAATGTATCAGCAGTTTTCTCGCTTGGCAGGGACTGAGTTTTTGGCAATGTTTACCCTTTGCCTCAAGTAATAAAACCATTACCATGGATAGCCTTAAATGCAATAATTAATCACCATACAAGAGAATCTTAAAATGGAAGATTAAATGCATAGAACTGCCACACTAATGAGTCATTAAAAAATTTGAATGGGTTAAGCAATTGACTTAATAGTTAGGGTGTTCACCGTCTCAAGTGTGATTTGAGTTAGAGTCACGTTGCTATTAAGATTTTACCCTCTTCTTATAATTTACCAAAAAAAATTTAATGGGTTAATTATTGAACTGTCAAAATATTTTATTGTAACATATTTAATTATATCAATTTTGAGTTTGATTTATGCATAATTTTTAGTCTTTACCTTTTATTAAAAAAAAGGTAAATTACACTCAAGATCACTCTAAAATAAAGTTTGTCTGTTTTGGTTATTCTAATTTTTTTTCTTAATTTAGTCACTCTAATTAAGATAATTTTTCGAACTAGTTACTAAAAATTCTATTAATTCACTAACAAATTGCTAATGTAACACTTTAGTCAATTGAATTGAACGATGACATGTAACATTATTTAACTTTTAATTAAAGTTTAGAGACCTCTCTATAATTATTTTAAAACACTTCTTTTTTTCTTTCTCTTCTCTTTGTACCTTCAAAAATGGAGAAACATATTATTAGTCTCTGCGCATTTGCAAACGAACTCTCAAATGTTGATTTCACTATCAAAGAAGACGACAATAGGCAAATGGATTCTTAAAAGTAAGGTTCTTGATGTGACAAATATATTGATTTTCTCCTTCTTTTTTCTCCTTATTTTCTTGGCAACCAAACAGAAAAAAGCCATTTAATCAAAGAATCCAAACTGTAAATGCATTGAAAAGTAAACGTCGAAACTTAAAATTCACAAAAATGATTCACATGAGATATTTTAAAACTAAAATTATCAATCAAATAGAAAATATGTAATTCCAGATATGATCTTCAAACTTGAACGATTTTTTTCTTCGATAAATATATACATATAAAGGTATGACAAAGATCAAAATAAATAATAATGAAATATATATATATATATATGTCATAGATCCAGGGTACGGTTTTGATTTCTTCCTAGGTACAAAAAGAAGAGAAGAAAATGGTATTTTGGAATAGCTATAGAGAGGTCTCCAAGTTTTAGTTTTAAAAAAAAAAAAAAAAAAAGTGTTACGTGCCGTCATTTAATTGGTTAAAGTGTCACGTAGGCAATCAGTTACTGGATTAACGAAATTTTTAATGGCAGTGACTAGTTCAAACAATTATCTTAATTAGAGTGATTAAATTGAGAAAAAAAATTAAAATTACCATAATAGAATAAACTTTATTTTAAAGTGATGTTGGTGTAGTTTACCAAAAAAGAAGGGATTAGGAAACTTAGGGATAACATCAATTTTATAAATTAACTTTGGCCCAATGTGCAATTTGATACATAAACTTTGATTTGGTGCAATTATACACATGAAGCTTGAATTGTGGTTCATATCTATACATGGAACTTTGATTTTGATTTAACTGTACACATTTAAAGAAGTGAATATATACGTTTATTTTTATATTGGATTAATGTAATTGTTTGTACATGCAAAATATCAACATAAAATGGTGTTAATTCAATAATGTTGTTAGTGATTTGTGAAAATTGAATCAAATCAAATTTTCATATATAAAATCATAAAAAATCAAAGTTACTATATGATATTTCAATTTTTATTGAATCAAAATTCCTTTATAGTTTTAATATTTATCCCTAAATTTTAAAGTTGAGTTATTTAAATTTTTAAAGTTATTGAAAAAGAAAAGTCGATAATGACCAACTTGTTACTTAAGGTACAAAACATTCAATAAATTATTTATTTAGAGCGTTAAAAAAATCAGTTAATAATTTAAATTTGGGTGTAATTATTTGTAATTGCACATATGTGATACGTTTGGTAACTATTGCAAATAATGATTTTCACAAAATTAAATATAATTAAATTACCTTAATTAGACTCTCAAATTTTTTATAGGATTGAGAATTGGAGAAATATGCAAGTAATTAGTCGAGATAACTTTTAATTTTTTTAGTAAACTTTTATTCTTTCTTTTTTAGATATAATTACACTCTACAGACCAAACACGTTTATCGAATTAACATTGCTTATAATTACGAGGCAATGTTTTTTTTTTAAGGGGGAGAAGGGAAACAAAGCTACATGAGGCATGGGTCAAAAACAAGATCTCAACTCTTCTCGAATGATAAAATTCGAATACATATAGATCAATGATCATGGAAGTTGATGACCATACTTAACGCTCAACTTAAATCAGTCTTAGTTGCCAAAATATATGAAAAAATATTTAGTATATTGTCAATGGAGTTTCTAAACTCCAAGATCAAGAGGTTAATAAGTGTCTTATAAAGATATTATAGTAAAATATTAAATATATATATTTAAAAAAAGAGACCGGTGTTTTTTAACACTGCTTATTAAATTGAAAAATACATTGCCAATGTACTAAAGATTCAACTATAATATATTAGTAACAATATTCATCAGTAATGAAGTCTGACTGTATAATGTTAATGCTATATATATCTGATAATTGGGCCATCATATTGGCCTGCAAGGAGTTCTTTTGTTTCTTCAAATTCAAGTTTAGTTTTTAGCCCAACATTTACAGTGTCTAGAGTATAGATTAAAGCTGGATTGGATATTTGGGCTCTATTATAGACATGCTCATACGTCGGGTCATTCGTTTAAGTCTAAAGGGTTGCTTAAAAAATGGATTTGGATAAAATTTAATATCTGTTTTTTATATGGGCCAAGGCTTGAGTAAAATTTTTGAACTTTGGCCACTCAATTTTTTAAAATTTATTTTGACCCTCAACATAAAATTCTTTGCTTGATCCATAACTAAAATTTGACCTAAACCAAAATAATAATAATAAAAAGGTAAACTACAGTCAAAATCATTAAATTATTAGTAAGTTTACATTTTAGTTATTTAACTTCAAAAGATTACAAAATGATCATTGAACTATTCGAAAGTTTTCATTTAATTCACTGGGTTGTTAAAACCACTTATGTATAGCCTTCTTTGTTCACACCGCCTGCACCAATATTCGAAAGCTTTCCTTCCACTTCTCTTCTACAATTTAATTTTTTTTTTCATAAAACAACTTTGTGGGTCATGAATCTACAAACCAAAATTTAAACAACTTTCTTCTCTGATATCCGATATTGACCATCAAATCGACTTGGATCCAAGATACATTATTCTACTCGTCAATAGGTATTGATCAACTATATCAATCGTTGCATCATTGCTTGGAACTCGCTAGTTAGGCTTTTTGTTAAAAAAATTAACAACCCAATGATTTAAATAAAAAAATCTCAAATAATTCAGTGACTTAAATGAAAAGTTTCGAATAGTTCCATGACCATTTTATAATTTTTTGAAATTAAGTATCTCTAACGTAAACTTACTGATAATTTAGTGACCTTAAATGTAATTTACCCTAAAAGAAATTCTAAACCATATTAATCCAATTCAAAACCAACTCCATCTGCCCTATACCCTTTGAAAGCCTCTAATGAAAAAAATGTCAACCCCTATCCCAAACTATGAAACCATTTCAAATTGTGGATCAACATCCCTCGAAAATTGTCATCTTCAAGCATTTGCTTAAAGGAAAGAGGTAGTTAACTATATCATATCATTCTCATATATATACGTGCTTTTGAAGTTTAGAATTTACGATTTAGAATACATATAACATTGTTTTCCAAAACTTTTTTCAGTCACAATCATCATTTATGGTTAAACTTTTTTGAAGGTTGTGTGAGTGGTCCAACACTTCACCATCATCATCAAAAAGTGGGTTTGGCTTGGATCTGGCGTGGGATCTCTACTCACTGTGCCCACTTAAAACACCCTCAAGCTTAGCTTCATCGATGCAATAAAAGCTTACCTAACCCATATTTACACACTTCTGGCTTAGAGATTTGGACTTTTCCAAAGCTTTATTGTGATTCTACATTAGATGCAACAAGAATGTTGGCAATGTCTTTTAAAGATGTAATTTAGACATTTTAGCTTAGTCTTTGTTTTCTTTAAGTTTTTTCACTGTGGCAGAGTTTGATATTAAGTATTGTCTATGTGAAGTTTAATCTTTTCCAGGCACGTAGTTACACCTCCGAATAATGTCATTTTTAAAGTTTGAATTTGAATTCTCTCCCTAAAAACGTAATATACCTTATTATTGCACCTAATTGTTATTGATTTTTACAAATTAATGTTGATTATGTATATAGAAGAATTGAGAAATTTAATTATATTTCTATTAAACAAAAAGGAACGATTGCACTTAAAGATGTTAAATTTACGAGGTATAATGATAAATTTAGCCTCAAATATTTAATCTTTTTGCTAGTTTGATCCTAATTTTTTTTATCACTTCGATCATCAACCTTCAAAATATAAGCCGGTTTTTTTAAAATGAAAAAGTCGATTGGACTATGAAACTTTTAATGGCATTAACATGATAACTTGCATAGCAATCCATATTTTCTTCATAAAAATTAAAATAATAATAATAATTATCCATGCCAATAAAAAAGTACATATAAAATATAACATGGACTGCCAAGCCATATTAAAATTTTAACAGCCCATCCAAAACAAAGCAATTTGTTTAAAATTTGAAAGCTGAAAACCAAAGTGAATTCAAAAAATTAGGACTAAATTAATAAAATAAGTAAATATTATGGACTAAACTTGCTATTTTGCTAATTTATAACCAAAACAGCTCTTGGAAGACACAAATGGGTGTGTAGTGGGGAACCCCATTATCGGTAGAAAACCCTTCATTTATGGGGGGCAAATGGGTAGTAAATCCCTGATCTAACGCATCCTATGTATTAGTATGTTCATTATTAACCTTGAAACAAATAATTGAGGATCACACACCTCTGAGTCTTTATTGCTACCAAAGATCCTTTGTTCACCATACATATGCACACTCCTATCCCATTATTTTATTTAACTAATTTTTAGAATATTCATCCATTTTGCGATCTGAGATTAGTCTTATTCGAACTGAAAATGATATTTAAGTAAAACTCTTCTAACAATGATGATTCCAAAACTCGAACTTGACCCAAATATGTTTAGATAAATATCTTATAAGACTGATTATTTTGAGGTCTCCTGATGAACACTTTTGCTTCATCTACCAACAAGTGGTTGAGTGTAATGGTAAGACACATTTTACAATTAAAAATGGGTCTTTGTAAGTTAAAATGTGGTACACGTGATACGTCACGTGTCATTATTTGATTATTCTGTCAGCCATATCAATTTTTAATAGTAGAAATTAATGATTTTTTTATAAAAATAATCAAATTACTTTTTAATTTAATGTATAAATATTATTTTAACTGTTTTTAATACAGGAGGCAAAATATAATCTAAAATATTTTTGTATAGATTTTGGTCTTTAAAAAAGAAAAAAATTTGAAATAATAAAATTAATGAGAATGTGAAAAGTTGAAACCATTTCCGATAATGGAGGCACGTGGGAGGTTTGCTTATTTATCCCTTTTTCAAAGAGAGAGGTAGAGAAAAATATCTTCTCTATGTAAAAGTTATAAAATAATACTAATTGATGGATAATTTTATAATTTATATTTTATAGAGTCAAATGTAAATAAATGGTTAAATTTTATTTTATTTTATTCGTAAATTATAGATTTAATTTTTATACTTTAATTTGATCATTTTAGTTTATGTATTTTTTTTCGAATTTTAAAATTTTAGTTCTGATTAAGTGTTTGTTATTAAATTTATTAAGTTCTATTATTTTCAAAATTTTATTTAACAAATATATTATCATAAATATAATGTCATATCAACTTGTTATTTCTACATATTACTTATTGAAAAGCCAATTAATGGATTTAGCTATCGCTTTGTGTCAATTCAATTGTTGCAATTTGGGTCATCACTAGAATTTTAAAATTAAAAAAATATTCCGACTAAACTTATAATTTATGCAAAGTATAAAAATTAATAATAAAATTTGACTAAAATAAAAAGATATTCTTGATGAATACTCCAATATTTACCCTTTAAAGTCATAATAATAATAATAATAATTTCTAACTGATATATTTTATATATTAAAAATAAAAAAATAAATTATCGATTGTTATTATATTTAATATACAAATATTGATTAAAAAAATTGCAAAGAGCAACTACTCACTGGAGTGGAGTGGCAGCCCATTAGCTGACAATTTCTTCATGACGAGGCTAACTGATCACATGAACAATCCAGACTCTTCTTTCGTCTATTTTTTAACCTTTTTGGTACGTCTGAATTTGCAATCAAAATTATTTTTTTTAGTATTCGTGATTATTTTATTTAATAATATTATATTTAAAGATAAGTTTATTGAAATTGAATTATAAATTTTTTTAAAGGTTAAAATATAGTTTTATCATACATAAATTTATAATTCAATAATTTATAAGGGAGTAAAACTGCAATTATCTATTTTTTTAGGAGGCTAGAACATCCTTTATATCGCCCCTGCCTCTAATTGAACTCGGATTTTCTCTAAGATTTGATGAGAATTCATAGTAATTTTTTACCATTAGAAATAGATTTATTTTTATCTTGGACCATAGTAGGTATTGTATTGGTTAGAGTTGTCAATTTTTATTCGAATTTAAAAATTCAATTAGATTAATTTAAATTCAAATTCGACTTAATCATAAAACTCAACAATCCAAATTGATTTAAACTTGAATATACACTAAACTCGAAATTGACATGGTTTAAAATTATTTGTATTCAAAATGATACGAAGAGATAATTTAAAATGATCTAAACTTTTAATGATTTAATCTAAAAAGCACAAAATGATCGAATCGAATTCCACCCTAAATTGAAATGACAAGTAAATTTAAAATTAGGATTAAAATGACAAATGATCATTAAACAAATTTTAAGAAAAGCAAATTTTTCTCTCCATATTCTAGCGGGTCTAATGAAAGAATTTCCGCTTAAACCCTGTGTTTTTCATGCTGCACTATTAAAATTGCTGATGAGATCCGATAAGATAATCATTACATACTGTCTAATTCTATTGCTGCAGTCCTTTTTATTGTAATTGCCTCTCTTTTTCACTAAAGAAAAAAGGAAAAAATCAACTCCATTCGTTGAATTGAACTGACTGTTATTCATACATTATGGAATTTAGGCAAACTTAAAAGACTTGATGTGTAAATGAGATTGGGAGTGTGGTCTTTAGGAAATAAGCAACAACATCCTACCAAATGGGGGCAGTAAAGAGCATTAATATTCCCTTTGAAAACAAATGGGCATGGGGATTTAATTTTAGAATTAAATTCCTTCTTCCTTTTAACTTAACCCCAACATATGCTTCTTATGACAGTAAAATTTTAAATTTTGTTGACATTGTTAGTGCTTTTTAACACATTAATTCCAAGATGTACAAGTGTTTACAATTTAATCTATGCATTTTAGATGTGCTCCATGTTAGTTCTGAATTGCCATGCTAATGTTTTAAAATTGGACCGATGGTCGAACTTATAATGCCACCAGCTCTTGGTTTAACCGGTTTGACCGTCAACCTAACCATAATCAAATAAACAATTAATAATTTTTTTTAAAAAAATATATAAACTAGTTCAACTATCGATTTTTTGTTCCAATTTTCTTTTTTTTTTAAAGGTTCTTAGCAAGTTGCTCAAAGGTCAGTTTAATCTCTTTGTCTAGACCAATCTAACCAATCGGTTCTTAGTGCAACTGGCCAATCTAGTCTAGTTCCAAAAATATTGCATTTAACTCCTAAATTAACGACTAGACTGACGGAAGAACCAAATTGATACTAATCTTTTGATGATTCAATTAAAACGTTTGAAGTTTAGAGACAAATTTAAAATTGCGTAAATTACACCCAATGTCACTAAACTATTAGTAAGTTTACGTTTTAGTCACTAAACTTCAAAAAGTTAAAACATGGTCAATGAACTACTTGTAAGTTTTCATTAAGTCACTAGGTTGTTAAAATCGTTGTTGTATGGTGTTCTCTGTTCATACCGCTTACACTAATCAAAAGCTCTCTTTCCTCTTATTTTCTACAGTTCAGTTTTTTTCATGAAATAACTTTAAACGTCACGAATTTACGAACTAAAATCCTAATAGCTTTCTTCTCTTGATCTCTGACACTAACCGTCAAATCGCATTGGATCTAAAGTATGTTTTTCTATCCGTCGATGAGTACTGATCCACTATATTGATCATTGAATTATGGTTTAGAGCTCACTAGTTGGACATTTTATTAAAAACAAATAGTTCAATGACTTATATGAAAACTTTCAAATAGTTTAATGACCATTGTGTAACTTTTTGAAGTTTGATGACCAAATCGTAAACTTATTAATAGTCTAGTGACCTTAGGTATAGTTTACCCTTTAAATTAGAGTTTCGCTTTGGATACCTTTAATGCAATTAACCCAAAAATTTAAAAATAAAACAAAAATCACCATTCAAAATGAAGGCGAACCTACCCATATTTCCGTGTCTCTCTCTACCCTAACATCACTATATCAAACTCACCCCATTTTTATATACTCTCTGAATATGTAACCTTATAACCCTCTCTTGTATCAGCACCCCAAAAAAATGAAGATTCAGTGCGACGTGTGTAACAAAAAGGAGGCCACTGTCTTCTGCACCGCCGACGAAGCCGCCCTTTGTGACGCCTGTGACCATCGTGTCCACCATGCCAACAAACTTGCTTCTAAACACCAACGTTTCACCCTTCTCCATCCTTGTTCTTCTTCTAAACAAGTCCCTCTTTGTGATATCTGTCAGGTAATTTTTAAACAATTTCATCAGTCTTGAAAATTTCGTGTTAGAATTTAATGTTTCTATTGTTGGGTTTTTTTTTTTTTAGGAGAAACGAGCTTTCTTGTTTTGTCAACAAGACAGGGCGATCTTATGTAGGGATTGCGATGTCCCTATTCACTCAGCAAATGAACATACACAAAGACATAACAGGTTCCTTCTTACAGGTGTTAAACTTTCATCAAGATCAGCTGCTTATAATACAACATCATCATCATCCAAAGGTAGTGATTCAGTCCCTGAATTCAAAGTTAACAACCCCATCTCCTCCATTTCACCACCAAATTTCAATCCATCATCAAATGAAGTTGATGGTTCAACAAGTAGTATATCTGAGTACTTAATTGAGATGCTCCCTGGTTGGCATGTTGAAGATTTACTTGATTCATCTCCATCTCTATCTCCCTCTGGTTTCTGTAAGGTTTGCATTCATTCTCCACCGTTTGATCTTTTTGATTGATTTATTTTTATTGGGATCTGAACAATGGGTTTATTTTCTTTGGTGTAAACTACACCACTAAGTGATTAAATTGATTAAATTATTAGTCAGTTTAAGTTTTGCTAATTTAATTTTAAAAATTAACAAAATAATTACTGAGATTCAAAAAATTTTATTTAATTCACTGGCTTGTCAATAATTTGGCTAACAAGCTACAAACGATGATTTAAAGATTTATCCGGTGAATCAGTACTCATCTATGAGTAAAAGAATATATCTTAGATTTAAGTTGATCTGACAATAATATTGGGATCAAAGAAGAAAGTTGTTTAGATTTTAATTCACAAATTCATAACGTTGAGAACTACTTTATAAAAAAACAAATTGTAAAAGAAAAAGGGAAGGGAAGCTTCCGATATAGTAATGATTTTAACAACTCAGTGTGATTTAGATGAAATTTTTTGAATAATTCAGTAATTATTTTGTAATTTTTTGAAATTAAGTTATCAAAACGTAACTTATTGATAGTTTAGTGACTTGGGTTAGTTTACTTTTTCTTTCTTTCTTTTTGATAGAATGATGATGGGATGTTGCCATTTTTTGATCCTGCACAATCTCTTTATCATCTTCCTCAAATGGAAGGACCAATTGGGTTCAAAGAAACAACCATGAAAGGTAACAAGAGATGGACAAATGATGCTTTTACAGTCCCACAAATCAATCCTCCCCCTACCGTTGTAACTAAGAGATCTAGGCCTTTTTAAAAGGAACTTCAAGTTCTTATTTTTGCTTGTAATTTTCCTTGCTTTGATGTTTTTCATTTTGTATTCTTACCACTACTTTGTAAATATCAATGAAAAAAACTCTACTTTTTTTTTTTTTTTTGTTTTGCTTAATCTTAGTTGATGATTTATCATTGTCTGAAAAACTGTTGAAGTGCCAACAGGACAATCAAAGGAACAATCAATCAAAAGCCCTTTTGGTCGGGAGAGACGTATCTTTGTAAGAGGGTACAACAAAAGAAGAGGAAAGGTGACCATGATTGTGATCAAGATAAAGAAAGGAGGGGTATACAAAAAGGGATGGTCTGGATTTTTGTCTTGAACCAAATTGCAGGGTCATGGTGGCTACAACCATACCCCCTAAAGACTAAAAAAATGGAGTAGAAGTCGTTGCATTAGAAGTTATATTACATTTGCCTCTTTACTAAAAAAATTGAGTAAATTAGTCTTTATATATTAGATTAAAGAGAAAACCAGTCATTTTTGTTAAAAATTTCATTCATTTCTACAGTTAAGAATTGGCCTAGCTGACGAAATAACCAAACAATTACACGTGGCGTGTCACGTGTGCCTTATGCTTACGTATAGGGATCAATTTTTAACAAAAAAATGGATAGAATTTTAACAAAATGACCATTTTTTTATCTAACGTATAGAAATTAATTTGTCCTTTTTTTTAGTAAAAGCGATAAAATGCAATTCAACTCTTAGTATAAGTACCTTTATGGTGCTTTTACCTTGTTTTTGTTATTAATCGTAATCAAATTGAAATCTTTTAATAAATGAATTAACCGGAACTTTTTTGATTAACCTATGAATATATAGGTTAAAATATGCTATAAGTCCTTATACTCTTCACAAATTTGGAATTTGGTCAATGTGCTTTTATTTTTAAGAATTTAATCTCTTTGCATTTCATATTTGAAAATTTAGGTCCAGCTATTAACACTGTTAAATTTACTTTGTTACATTTATCTTGTAATTTGGTCTTTTTTGCAATTTTACTTTTTTTTTTTACCCTTCCACCTAAAAAGCTAAAAAAATTAATTATATTTGATTGAAAATTTCCAAAAAACTGGAAACACCCAAAATTCATGATAATAATTTTTATCTTTTCTCATTCTTTTAAAAATTAATCTTCAATGTCACAAAGAAAAGCAAAATATCAAATTTCACAATATGTTGATATTGAGGGTTAAAAATTTTTCAGAATCAAAACTAAATTGACATGATATATAAATATTGAGAGTTAAAGTTGCTATTATGCCCATTTTAAAAAACTACCACTGTTAGCCCACTGATGACCAAAAAAGATAAAATTAAAAAAATTAGATAACCATTTTATAATTTTTCATAATTTAGCGACTAAAAAATAATAATAGTTAAGTGACCACTAATATTATTTACCCTTTCTTATATCAATTCAATGTTATATATGCTTTGCTTTTGATTTCATCGTTTTGAACGTGCTAGTAAAATGACAAAAGTTGTTGTTGGTCAATATGGGGCCAAAAGGTTTCATCTTTGTGCCGACCACCCACATCATAACCTACCTTAGCTAACTTGAAGCAGATCCCTGTCATATGTGCCACCATCTCTGCCCTGCACATGCCCCAGCAGGCTGTATAGTTAGGTCTAACGATGGATAGGGCCAAAACTAGTTTTGGACTTATTGAGGACCATTACACTTCTATTTTCTGTGGATTACATCTTTTATTGAAGGACTAAATTATGAATGGGTTAAATCATTATTTAAGATTGAATTTGACAACAATTCTTAATTGGGGTTTGAATTTTTTTGTTTAAATTAGCCATTGAATATGATAATTGTTCCTACATTAGAGCTTGAACTCTTTTTTTGTCCAAGTTAATATTTGAACTTGGTAATTGTTCTTATATTGGGACCTGAACTTAGCAATTATTCTCACATTGGGGTCTGAACTTGGCAATTATTCCTTTATTGAGGCCTAAACTTTAGGGCTTTAAGGGAATATCAGGGACTAACTTGGAAAAAATTCAGGCTCCAATATGATAACAATTACTAATTTCAAGGCCTAACTTATACCAAAAAAGTAGTTCAAGCCCCAACGTGGGAGCAATTGTCAAGTTTAGAGTCTAACTTGAGAGCAAAAATAAGTTCAGGCCCCAATATAAGAATAATTGCCACGTTTAAGTCCAAAAAATAATTTTACCCATTACAAATTTAAGAGGAAATTATTTTCTTTTGTTTTAATTTTAGAACTCTTTCATCCATTCATAGTTTCTTATTATCTAATAGATTATATGAAAATCACAATGTAACACCAATTCAATCAGTAAAGTAATAATATAAATATACTATTTTATTATTATTTGATATCTATATTGGACATATATATTAAAAAAAATAGCATTCAATGATGTGAAAAACTTAAGTGTTAATGAATAATTTAGATTTGAACTTAGCAATTGTTCCTACATTAAGATTTAAACTATTGTTTTACTTAAATTAGCCCCTGAACTTAGTAGTTGTTCCCACATTCCTACATTGAGGCCTAATGCAGGAATAATTATCTAATTAATGCCCTATTGTAAGAACAATTGCCAAATTCAAAGATTGACTTTAAAAAAAAAATCAAATCCTAATGCAGAAACAATTATGACTTTGGGGCTCCAAACATTTTTGAAAAGTTTGAACTTGTGATTCAAGTTCTATCAACACAAATTCCAACATTTAAGTGCAATATAATAGGAATTTTCTTGTATATATTCAAGATCAAGGTAAGGCAATCCATATTAAACATTGCATACAACTAGAAAAAACTTTTTATCACATATATGACATTGATTATTATGCAATTTGTGGAAGATAGTAGACATATAAAGAATTACAATAATATATATGTATATATGAAGGAGAAATATGATGCAGAAACCTGAAAATTAAGCAGCATGGGGAACTGGAGATGCATATGCACCACCTGATCTAGGTGTAGGGTTCCAAACACCATAGTCCTCTACAAAATAATTAGGTTTTTCATATTCCTCTACACCTGCTTTCCCCTGCAACTCCTTGTTTTTGATCTCATTGAAGGAAATAGATGTTGCTGATGAAGATGGTGACAATGGCGATGATTCATCAGTTGCTATTATGGTGATCATCGATGTCATTATAATAACCATCATTGTCACAATAAAGATATGCATCACTGACCTCTCACTTAACCTACACATGCTTATCTTATGTCTTGCTTTGGCCCTTGTGAATTGCAGCCTTTGATTTCATCTAATAAGACTTCAATATCCTTTTTAAAATGTATGTCATATTTTTCATTTCAATGGTAATGTGTATATACATGTACAGGGTTAAATCACTTTTTAGGGTCAAAATTTGGCAATTTTTCCCATGTCTGAGTTTTTTTGTCTAAAGGCCCTTAACTTGATAATTGTTCCCGCATTGGGGATTAAACTTTTTTTATTCAAGTTAGACCTTGAACTTGACAATTGTTCCTACATTGGGGCTTGAAATTTGTTTGCCCAAGTTAGTCCTTGAAAGACCTAGAGTTTAGAGTCCAACTTGGGAACAATTGCCATGTTTAGCCCCCAATATTGGAACAAATGCCAAGTTCAGAGTGGATAAAAAAAAGTTCACGCCAAATGTGGGAACAATTGCCTAGTTCAAGCCTTAATGTAGGAACAATTATCGAGTTTAGGATCTAACTTAGATCATAAAAAAGTTCAAGCCCTAATGTAGAAAAAGTTGTCAAGTTTAGGTCCTAAATATTAATTTAACCCGTATGTATATAATTTATGAAAGTTAAGAGTTTGTATCGTGTCAGCCTCAGAGGAAACAATAGCAATGCTTGAGTTATATTGATTTTCCTTCTTATCATGCCCAATAGATGATTGTAGTCATCGTTTTTGCATGTGCTAAATATTGCAAGCTAATATTTTGTTAGGTAAAAATACTTGGTCTGTCAATTTTGATATCGAGTAAATTGATCTCTTAAAAAATTAGAGCAATTTAATCTCCATCAATTTTAAAAGTGAAAAATTGAGGACAATTAATCATGGCATTAATGTTTTCTCTCAATTGTATATAATTGTGATTGGTATAATAATAAATTTATCCCTTGGTGTTTATATATTCTACGTGAACGTTGACCTCATGTATAAATGTTGCCTACTAAATTTGTTAAATCAAGATCAAATTGATAGAATGAGTAAACTTTTAGGGCTAAATTTATTACTATACCGTTAAAAATGTGTACAATTGAGGACAAACATCTATGTTGTAATTAATTGTTCTTAGTTGCTAACTTTCGAAATTGATAAGAATTAAATTGCTTTGGTTTTTTTTAGAGGAACCAATTTATTCAATATTGAAATTGAGAGGAGCTAAAAGAATTTTCTTTTACCATTTTGTTATAATTTTTATATGCCATTGTTAATTATAATTTTAAAATTAAAATAAATTTAGTTATAAATTTTTTTTATGACATGTCATTAACTTATCATTTTTAGTTATTAATTAGTGTTTTTGTACCAAAAAAAATCAGCCCTTTATTTGCAATCATCACAACCCTTAAAAACTCTACCAAATTTAGTCCATATACTCTTTTTACATTTGAAATTTAGTCCTACTTTTTTTTTCAAGGAATTTAGTCCCTACCTTTTGAATTTAAAAATGTAAGCCCAATTATTAATCGTTAAATTCAAGATCATAAGAATGCCATTTTTTTTGTTACATGGTTACTAAATTTTAATTTCAAAATGTCACAACAACAAATTGAATAGAATAATTTTAATAGTGTTAACAATTGGACCTAAACTTTAAAATTTAAAAAGTAAATGGATTAAATTCTTGAAAATAAAAGTAGAATTTTCAAATGTACAAAGAGTACAGGGACTTAAAACATATTTTAACAAAAAAATAAAAGGTAAAAACACCTCTTTGGTCCTTCTCAATTTCGATATCGAGCAAATTGGTCACTCTAAAAAAACTTGAAGCAATTTAATCGCTATCAATTTCAAGAATGAGCAAATAAGGACAATTAACCACCATGTCAATGTTTTCCATCAATAATATATAATTTTGATTGGTATAATAACAAATTTACCCTCACTTGTGGGCTAAATTTGATAAATCAGAACAAAACTGACAGAATGTGTAAATGTTACAAGTTAAATTTGTTCAATCAAGACCAATTGACAAAATGCATGAAGTTTGAGAGCTAAATTTATTATGATGCCAATGAAAAATATGTATAGTTGAAAAAAACATTAACGGTTGTGATTAATTATTCTTAGTTACTCATTTTTGAAATTAACAGAGATTAAATTGCTCTATTTTTTTTTAGAGAGACCAATTTACTCAATATCAAAATTAATAGAGAGTATTGAGGTTTCTTTCAATGATGTTTGAACTGGGTCGACTGGATAGACCGAGAATCGGCTAGGATACTCGTCTTGGTCTGGAGATGGTATTGAACTGATTGGATCATGAACTAGTACACACTAATTGAATCAACTTAAAAAACCGTTAAATCAGATTTTAAAAAGAAAATATTAAAGTTTTAATTTTTTTTATCGAATAAGTAATTTAACCAATTCGACCAACAATCCGGTTCTAAAAATATCGGTTTCTTTTACCTAAATAAAACTACGGATTAGATCAACAATGAGATAAAAATGGGATGATGGCGACAGTGTTCAAAACAAAGACTATGCGGGTCAAAAAGGTAAATTCGCCAATGTTCCTATTTTAGTTAAGAGTTTAGCGGTTATATTTGAAAGGTCGGTACCGTTCCAAGTCAGAAAGAGAGGCCGAAGCGAAGAAACCAACGGCCATTGCAAATTTGCCTTGGCATTTGCCATTGCCGCCTTCTTCTTCTTCTTCAACTCTCTTTCTCTTCTTCTTCGTAACGCACTGTTAGAGTCACATAGAGATAAAGTTTAGTTAATTTTGTTTCTTTTTTTCGCTTTTGATTCATCCATTTTTAGCGGTTTCTCGCTACGTTTGTTTTCTTGGATCATTTAATGTTTTCCTCTTTTTAATTAAAGTCTCATTCTCTTTTCAGTTTTTTTCATTTTTCTGAATTGAAAGCTCGAAGCGCTTCGTTTGAATTGAAGGTCGAAGGTGAGAGGATCTGTTTGATTATGTTTGAATTTTTGAAATGGTTTCTCGTTTAGCATTAATGTAGATGTATAGTTCGTGCGTTTTGATTTGGAAATTGGAAGCGTCAATGGAGAAAATGTAAGTAATTGAAAATTTGACTTGAGATTTCATGCTTCTGAAATGCAGCCCCGTGAAAAAGAAGGCTTCGAAGCAGAGGAAACGACGCAATTTCTGGTTCTAAGGTTATTTCTCTTTGCTTTTGTATGCTTGAATAGAAGCTAGAAGGTGTGAGGATTGTTTGAATCGCATTGATTTTGTTTCGAATTTTTGAAATTGTTTCTCATTTCGAATTAACGTAAATGTATAATTCTTACGTAGATCAATGGAACATACAAGTATTTGAAATTTTACTCGAGATTTCATGTTTTGAAGTACAGCGAAGGCTTAGAAGCAGAGGAAACAACGCGAATTCTGGTTCTAAGGTGATTTCTCCTCGCTTTTTGGTGCTTGAATTGAAGAAGCTCCAAGGTAAGAGGATTGTTTAAATCGCATTAATTTCTTTTTTGATGTTCGAATTTTGAAATTGTTTCTCATTTAACATTAATTCTTACGTTTTCTTTTTTTTTTTTTAAATTTGGTAGGTTGAATGGAACATACAAATATTTGTAATTCGTCTCGAGATTCCATTTTTTAAACTACAGCGAAAAAGGCTTCGAGGATACAGTGCGTTTGAAGGATCTTTTTAGGCAGGTTTAGATGGCATTGAAAATTTGATTATATTTTTGTGAAAAAGAACAAAAAAAAAAAAAAGAGGGTTAGGATAAGAGAGAAACTGGGAACAATGAGTGAAGATTCAGAATTTCAAGAGCCAGGAGAGAAAATTTTCGTTTCTGTTAGAGTAAGGCCATTGAACGATAAAGAGAGAAAATCTGATTGGGAATGCATTAACAATGACACCATTATTTTCAAGAATAGCTTGCCTGAACGCTCTATGTTCCCTGCCGCTTACACATTTGGTACGCATTTCCCCTGTTTTTTTCCCATTGTGTTAACATAGTAAACATAATTTGCTTGTCTTTTCATTGTGAAACAATATTTGGAATTGAGATTGTCTTCTAATCATGGTAATCTTCTCAATTTTATTGTGAATAGACAGAGTATTTGACTGTGACTGCCCTACGAAACAAGTATATGATGAAGGAGCTAAACACGTTGCACTTTCAGTACTAAATGGCATCAATTGTAAGTAATCTTTGTTTCTATTTCATGGTATGTGTAACTATTTAATAAAATGGATGTTTTTAGTGATGGGATTTTTTTTTTTTTTTTTACCTTCAGCAAGCATATTTGCATATGGGCAAACAAGTAGTGGAAAGACATATACAATGAGGGGAATCACTGAATATGCAATAGCAGATATATATGATTACATTGAAAAGGTAAAATGATAAATTTTGGGATCACTTTTTTTCTTACTATAATGTAAAATGGAAAATAACATTTTTGTTCTGATCAATATCTTAGCATAAAGAAAGAGAATTTGTGGTGAAATTCTCTGCCATGGAAATTTATAATGAAGCTGTGAGAGACCTCCTTAGCTTGGATAGTACCCCACTCAGACTCCTAGATGATCCAGAGGTCAAATTTCTTTTTCCCTTCTTTAACCTTTCCGGTCGCCTTTCTGCATGAGCATTACCTTACCAATACTGATACCACCGTTTTCGATTCACAGAGGGGAACCGTTGTGGAGAGACTAACCGAGGAGACTCTAAGTGACAAGGACCATCTTGAGGAGCTCCTTTCTATATGTGAAGGTGAAGTGTTTCTCAAACACCATTGATCTTGTCTCATTTTCTTTTGTTTCACTGGATGACATTTTTATATGCATTTTGGCATATATATTTGCACAGCTCAAAGGCAGATAGGAGAGACCGCTTTGAACGAAACTAGCTCGAGATCGCATCAGATTTTACGGCTGGTAGGCATCCTGTACTTGAGTATAAGCCTTCTTTATCAATGTTGTGCTAGTCTTACAGCTACATTTAATGATGTTATTTGCAGACGATTGAAAGCTCAGCTCGTGAATATGCCGGAGCCGAAAATTCAAGCGTTCTTTCAGCTTCCGTGGTATAATACAGTTACCTTCTTAAAACACTAAGGCAGTTGTGTTGTAAGTTGAATAAGTAATGAAATTTAACTTGGGTTTTCCTATACAGAACTTTGTTGATTTAGCTGGAAGTGAGCGTGCCTCTCAGACCTTATCTGCTGGTACAAGATTGAAAGAAGGCTGCCACATAAATCGGAGTTTATTAACTCTCGGAACTGTGATTCGCAAACTAAGGTTGAACAGCTTTCTTTTTTTCTTCAATTTTGGCATCTTTAACACATATACACAGCATAATATTGTTTATGACCATTTTACAAGGCACTATATTTTGCAGCAAGGGAAGAAATAGCCATGTACCTTACAGAGACTCTAAGCTAACACGCATACTCCAGAATGCCTTAGGAGGCAATGCCAGAACAGCCATCATTTGCACTATGAGTCCCGACCGCAGTCATGTCGAGCAATCGAGAAACACTCTCTCGTTTGCGAGTTGTGCTAAAGAGGTAACAACTAATGCACAGGTCAATTTAGTTATGTCAGATAAGGCATTAGTAAAGCAATTGCAAAGAGAATTGGCTAAACTGGAGAATGAAATGAAGAGCTTGGGCTCAGCTCCAGTCAAACGTGATACTGCTAGCTTGCTAAGAGAAAAAGAGCTACTCATTGAGCAGGTGATTGCAGGAACTTGTATGTTCAACGCAGGAAAATAAGAACATGTCATAACATACACGATTTACTCATGTTAAACCTTGCTTTTTCTCTGTTTGAGAATCTACAGATGGCCAAAGAGATTGAAGAATTGACTCGACAACGTGATCTAGCTCAATCTCGAGTTGAGAATTTGCTTCTGTCAGTTAGAGAAGTTCAAATGCTAAAGAGTGGAGAATATTCATCGAATTCGTCAGAAGTGACCAATGTTCCATGTACGGTTGATTACAGCAATCATAAGGATATTGTTACACCTAGTGTGCCTATAACCAACAACAACAACCAATATGATGGGCATCCAGAGAACTCTGAAGAGGAATG
Source organism: Gossypium sturtianum (assembly GCA_025698515.1). Classification (NCBI taxonomy): domain Eukaryota; kingdom Viridiplantae; phylum Streptophyta; class Magnoliopsida; order Malvales; family Malvaceae; genus Gossypium; species Gossypium sturtianum. The sequence goes on from CM046948.1 coordinate 162,730,216, forward strand.
TCATCTCGATGGCATCACTACGAAGTTCGTTGAGCCTGATCCAAGCAAGGATTGGGACAAGGTTGCTCAAAAAAAAGATGAAAAGTTCGAAGATAACTGCAAGGAAGTTCGATGCATTGAATTCGAAGATTCGAGTATTGAGATGAATGAAAAAGAAAAAGTTGCCTCTTTGAATCCTGATAACAATGAAGGGAAACCAACCGTTGAAACCAATGAGTTATGGATCGATCTTGTGGAAGATGGAAAACCGGCCACGAAGGAGGCTGTTATCAAGGAAATCGAAGCTGATAATTTATCAGCTGATCCTGAGGAAGAGCAAGGAAAAGTATCCCTAACCGAGACAGAACTGAGTATCGAAAAGCAGCAAGGTGATGACTTGTCCAGTAATCCAAAGGAAAATGTAGAAGATTTACGATCAAGTCATGTTAATAAAGATGAAACTTGTGAGGCATTGAAACAAAAAGTACAGGAACTACAAAAGACCATTAAGTTCCTTGTTAGGTATCACATTATGGGGGATTCACCTTCTTTATTAGATGCAGCTAGCTCCGCTAGTAGCATGAGTAGGAGCAGAAGCTGTAAGGCGATCGTCACGACAATGCCATCTTCACCTAGGTTCGAGAAATCACAACAGAATGAAACCGTACCCACTTTCACAGAAGCTGAAATGGACTTCATCGAAAGAGCTAAAACCCTTTCTCAAAAGCTTTCTAACTCGAAAGACGATAACAGAAATGCAAAGATGTCTAGATGTAACTCTCAAGCTTCTATTACTAGTGGTTCCACTGAAGAACAAAGTGTAAAAGATGTTGACGTGGAAGAAACCTGTAGTGAAGTCAGTTTTCCTCCTCGACCATGGAAATCATTTGCTAGTGGTTCCAAGAGAAGAACTTCCTTCTCCATTGATTTTTCTGAAGGTGGTAGTGACACAAAAACACGTCAAGAAAAGCAAATTGATAAGAATTTGGTGATGAATATTTCCTTCCTTTTCTCCATTTTTTTCTACTTCAAAATGAATACATGCTGCAATGCTTTGTTGTTTAGCTACTAACATATGTTTGATGGTAGGTACCTGAAACCAAGACTGAGAACTCACAGGAAACTAACCATTCTACGAAACTGCACTCGAGTTGGCCTGAAGAATTCGAGAATCTGCAGAGAACGATAATCGAGCTTTGGGATAAATGCAACGTACCATTAATCCACAGAACCTATTTCATCTTGCTTTTCAAAGGTGATCCTTCTGATTCTGTGTATATGGAGGTGGAGCTTAGAAGATTGTCTTTTTTGAAGAACTCAATGTCTTCATTGGGAAGAAATGGTTGGAAAGATAGTCCAATTGACACAGCTGCTTCAAGGTAAAATTTCAAGATTCTCTTAGATACAAGTACTGTAATGCACATTTATCTCTACTTAAACCAAAAACTCTAACTCAAAAAATTCAATTGAATTAATTCCAACCCAAATTCTATTTAGTTTAGTTGAATCATAAATTATGATTTAAGATTCCCTTAATTGAACATAACCCTGCACATTTAGTCATATTTGTTGTGCACTTGTTCGAACTTAAAAATTCATCCTAATCAACACGGATCTAAACTTATCTAATTTTAAAATGTCAACTTGACATTTATAATTACGATTCTCTTAGTTGAACATAACAATGCACATTTAGCTGAAATTCGTCTTTATTAACTCAAATTCAAATTCAACCAACTCGATTTAATTGAATTCAATAATTTGAATCAGCCAACTCAAATTCAAATTGATCCGAACCTAAATTTGATCCAAACTTAACCAAAAAGTGTTAGCTGTAATTATAATGTATATTGCACTCTAAAATAGAGAACGTGTGTCGAACCTTGAAGACAACATTGTTAAAAGAGATAGCCGAACTCCAAAATTTAGACCATAAAATAGACATGAAATATATAAAAATAATATCCAAACTCAAAATAATTTGAACAAATATCTTAAATAACTCAAATTCAAAATAAAGAGAACCTATAATTACCTAACTAAAAATAAAATAACATCAAATTACAACCGAAAACAACTTTAACTTAGAACAAACCGTACCCAATTCATATGTCTAGATTATGCACTAGGGGCGAAGGGAGGGGTGCTGCAGGGTCCGGGGCACCCTAAATGAGAAATTGCTTCTTTAAACCCTTAAATTTATAAAATATTAAGTTATGATAAAATTACAGTTTTCTCTCCCAAAAATGCTAGAATTTTAATTTAATCCTTTTGAAAACCATAAAGATATAAGTCAATATAAGGTAAAATTACATTTTAGCTCTCGTAAAAGTATATAACTAATCTCAATCCCTAAAAAAATTCTGACTTGAAATATGGAAACAACCTTTAGACCTGATTGAATATAAAGTAATTGGTTTAATGGTGACAGTGCAAAGGATTTGATGCGTGAGAGAAGAATGTTATACAAGCAAATACAGAAGAAGTTCTCGAAAAAACAGAGAGAGGAACTATACAAGAAGTGGGGAATTGGGTTGAACACAAAGCAGAGGAGCTCACAGTTAGCCCGCCGTTTATGGACAAACACACAAGACATGGGACATGTGAAGGAAAGTGCAGCTCTGGTAGCCAAGTTATTGGGTCTTGTGGAACCAAGTCAAGCACCCAAGGAAGTAGTTGGACTCAGTATCTTGCCCCGATCCGTAACCCGAAGATCCAGCAGCTGGAAAAATGTCATTCCTCCTCTGTTATAGAAGAAGGTAGAGAGCAGCACAACATATTACGGATAAAACTTTAGCTCCGGTCACCTGCAGCCTTAACGAGACCTTGCTCTTGCGCGGATTGTGACATATACACTATATAGATTGATATATATATATATATATATACTTTGCAGGGTGGTGGTGAAATGAAATCATCTCAATAGGGTGGTGGTGAAATGAAATCATCTCAATTTCTAAATTGGGAGCTGCACATTGACCAGACTTTTTAGTAATAGATTCAATTTGTTGTATTTTATTTTTTACTATAAATTCTTATTGTTGTATTTGATGTGTGAATTGCCAAAGAATGTAATAATGGAATGGAGTTTTTATTTGATTAATCACAACATTTTCATGGCGTAACTCTGTTGAGGTAATTTTAAAATCTTGGGATATTTCAATTTTCTATTTTAGGGGGGTCAGGGCCCCTGCCAGCCCCCTGTATCCGCCTCTGTATACTAGGAGATGAAACTATCCACCTAACTGAGTGGTCTACTGATTGGAAATGTTTTCCTCTAAGTTTTCTCCTATTTTTTACCTCGGATTTTCAATCAATTTTCTGATTGGCTAGTTAAAATGACTTCTGATAAGGAGACATATTTGTAAGTTTTTTATATTCTACCCTACTTAACGGGTCTCACGATTTTATATTCTAATAAAATAGATAATGCTTTTGTTTAACTTAATTTAATGTAATCGAACTGTTTTATTTCTCTTCACTAAAAAAAATACTCGAATATCTTAAAAGCCAAAAATAATCTAAACTCAAAATTATTCGAGATTAAAATATTACTCAAATATATAAAAGAAAAAGGTGATTTAAGAAGAAAAAAAAAACAAATTCTAAAAATGGGCCCTCAGGCCGAGCCACGTTTTGAAGAAAGGCGGGCACCTTTGAAGCAAAGAAGTGGGTCATCTCCCAACGGAAAGCCCTCGGAAAAAGAATATGGGTAGTCACAGATTTTTCATCCCAATTTATCCCGTTTGGTTCCATTTTTTTTTTTAAATATGATAATTTAATTTTTTACATTATTTTAAAAATTTTCAAAATCTTGTATTTTAATTTTTGAAAAATAAATATATAAAAATTTTAAGGTATTTTTATTATTTTAAAATGTTTAATTTTATAAAAAGAATTTAAAATTAATTATAAATTAAAAAGATAGAGTTGGGCTCAATTCAAATTATCCCATTTTTTTTTCACAACGCAGGCCAATAATGCAGTCTGCCATTATTGAATATATGTACTTTTTTTTTAGAAATAATATATATATAATAATATATATCCAATATTTTTATTTTTTTTTTAGAAATACAGATGAAAATTTAGAAACGTTTAACTTGAATCCAACGTGTTAAGAAAATTATTTTTTAATATGTCAAATCTGAATTATCAGTACATATTTATACTCCATATTAGATTTGAACTAATATTTAACTTCTAAATTAATTACGAAAAACGGAATAACTTGATCGACACTGTAAGAACGCGATTAAAACATTTTGAAGTTCGGAAATCAACTTAAGTTTGGGAATTAACTCGTTTTCTGAAGTTAGCTAATTATTAATTAAAGGGTAGACCGTAAAAATAGTCACTTTTGTTTGTCTCGGATTACATTTTAATCATTTATGTTTGAAATGTTACATTTTAGCCACTTACACTATAGTTTTGTTACGAAGTGGTCACTCTACTGTTAAGTTTTATTACCTCCTTAACGGCGGTCCTACGTGGCAGTCCAAATGGGTTTTAAATGCCAACTTGGATGTCCTACGTGACAGCCCAAATTAAATTTATTTAATTAAAAACATATTTTCATCCCAACAAGTGGACATACAAGTTGACATTTAAAACCCATTTGGACTGCCACGTAGTACTGCCGTTAGGGAGGTAACGGAGTTTAACGATAGAGTGACCACTTCGTAACAAAACGATAACGTAAGTGATTAAAACGTAACGCTTCAAACAAAAGTGACTATTTTTATAGTTTACCCTTAATTAAATGATTCTTTCTGATAAATCAACAAAGAATGATATTAAATATAAGAGTATTAAAAGGAAGCATCTTATCTTAAAACATGCATTAATAATATTCTTTATGATAATGATTGGCTGCGTGTTTTCTGCATTGCAAACTTTGATTTTTGCAGATTTTAAGCCCCAAGGACCTGAATACAAGGACCAAAAGCAAATTAATTTTAAAACAAATCAATTTTGTTGTGTGGAGGGATGAGGATTTCAATGAAAATAATAATAATATTGAAAGAGTTTATTTTCTGTATGAAGTATTACTCGATTCGACTTTATATTTAATCGAGATCATTATATCTTTCAGATATTGAAAATCACTGATAAAAGAAGTATTTCGAAAAAATAAATCTAGCATGTTTCAATGTTTGTGTAGTAGTTTTTGTTTCATACCTATATTCAATTTGATATTTTAGTTTTATGTACTATAATCGGGCACAATTTTATTATGATAAATTGGTAAAAAATATTCGATTATTTAACTATAAAAAATTATAAAATGGTCACTCAACTATTTGATTTTGATTTTTTTTGTCACCAATTGTTAAACGATTGATGACATGATAACTTTTAGCAACTTTAACCATCAACATTTATATATTATGTAATTTGGTCTTCTTTGCAGTTTTATTTTTCTTTGTAACCCTTTTGCCTAAAAAGTTAAAAAATAAATTTATCAGCTAAATTTTATCGAAAATATACTAAAAATGAAAACACCACAAAATTCAAGATAATAATTCTTATTTTTCCTCTTTCTTTTAACATTTTTTAAAAATTAACTCTCAATGTCACAAAAGAAAAAAAAAAAGATTGCAAAAAAAATACCAGATTATACAATGTGTAAATATTAAGGGTTAATTTTTTTTAGAACTAAAACTAAATTGACACAATGTATAAATGTTGAGGGTCAAAATTGTTATTATACCAACTTTAAAAGTTGCCAGGTTAATTTTCTTTTAACAATTTAACTATCGGTGACAAGTTAAGTGACCATATTGTAATATTTTATAATTAAGTGATCCAAAAAGAAAATTTACAAATAATTAGTTAACTACCTACCATTATAATTTACTCTTTTATTATTCATTTATTACTAATATTATACCTAAATCCAAATCTTCAACTGCAGTACAATATGGACTAAAATCAAATTTTGACTTTTTTTTCTAATTATATAATTTATGTTTATAGCAATTAAAAGTGTTTTAATTGCTAAAAGAAGCCCTTTTCATTTTGCCTCCTAGTTGCTTCCTCTTTTTAGGAATATAAAAAATTAGAAATTAGTCCTTTTAAAGAAAAAGCAAGTTTTATTACCATTTAAGTCTTGAATTATATTTATTTTTTTAAGTGTTTACTTTTTTATTTTATTTTAGTACAATATCGTTAAATTAAATTGAAGTCATGGGTTGAACTAGTTAAATCGAGAATAAATCGAAATATTAGTTTAAAGTGAAGGGTTAGATTGATTGATTCATAAATTGCTTCGAATCGGTTGAATCAAAAGTTGAATCGATTTTTTTCCTATTTTTTAATATTTTCTATGATTTTATTTAATTAAACCGAACGAACCAATCAAATAAAAAATAATGATTTGACTTGTTTAACCATTGATCCGATTTTGGTTCTTTAATTTTTACGGTAAATAATTAATAAAAAAATAAAATTAAATAATTGAAAATTATTTTGATTTCATAATTAGATAATAATTAAATGGATGTAAGCAGTGGGTTTTAAAAAGTGTGGAAAAATGGAAAAGAAAAAAAGAAGAAAGAAGTCACCTTTGTTGTGCAACGTATGGCGTCGTTTCCATCAAGTTTCAATCTTTACAGTCACTGAGTGGTAGCACACGCTCCCTCTGTACTTCCACCATTCCCACCTTTCTAAAGCTCTCCTACTTCCCCATAATCCCAAACCCAAACTCTGTTTTTTTTTTTTGTTTCTCTATGGAAATAACGGCTAATGCAATCTTCTTCTTCTTCCTTACCCTCTTCACCTTCAACCTCGTCATCCCATTTTGTTCCGCTCAGCATCACAGCACCGTCACTTTATCAGAGATCCAAGCCCTGACGTCATTCAAACGGAGCGTTTTCAGTGACCCATTCGGCGTTCTCGATGGTTGGGATGAGTCCACGCCGTCGGCTCCCTGTGACTGGCGAGGTGTTGTTTGTTACAACCGCCGTGTCTTCGAGCTACGCTTACCTCGACTTCAACTCGGTGGTCGACTCACTGATCGGTTATGCGAGTTACGTGAGCTAAGGAAACTCAGTCTTCATTCTAACAACTTTAACGGCTCTATCCCCGACGCGCTCTCTCAGTGCACTCTTTTACGCGCCGTTTACTTCCAGTACAACTCGTTCACCGGTAACCTCCCCGCTTCTGTTTTTAACCTCACGAATTTACAAATCCTTATTGTGGCTCATAATTATCTCTCCGGTAAGATCGCCGCCGTTATTCAACCGTCTCTCCGCTACATCGATTTATCTTCAAACAATTTCTCCGGTGAAATGCCGTCGAATTTCTCGGCTGATTCTCAACTACGACTCATCAACTTCTCATACAACCGCTTTTCCGGTGAAGTTCCGGCGAGTATTGGTAACTTCCAATATTTACAATACCTCTGGCTCGACTCGAATCAGTTGTACGGAACTTTACCGTCGGCTATAGCGAACTGTTCTTCGTTGATACATTTAAGCGTTGAAGACAATATGCTTAAAGGGCTACTTCCGGGAAGCATCGTCGCCGTTCCGAATCTTCAAGTGCTTGCTCTATCGCGTAACGGACTTTCCGGTCCGGTACCGGAAACCGTTTTCTGTAAACCGTCGGGGAATAAAACGGCGTCGTTGAAGATTGTGGAGCTTGGATTCAATGAGTTCACTGGAGTCATTAAGCCACGAAATAATGGAAGTTGCTTTGCGGCGCCGGCTATGGAGGTTTTGGACCTTCACGAGAATCACATCCATGGCGGTTTTCCATCTTGGTTGACCAGTTTGACCACGTTAAAAATATTAGATATTTCTGGAAACTTCTTCACCGGTTCATTACCGGTCGAAATTGGCAACCTTTTAAACTTACAAGAGCTTAGAGTAGCCAACAACTCGCTAAGCGGTTCAGTTCCGAGTCAACTCCTACAATGCCGTTCGTTAAAGGTCATTGATTTTGAAGGAAACCGGTTCTCCGGCAACTTACCGGTCCTTTTAACCCAATTAAAGACGCTAAAAAGCCTATCTTTGGCCGGAAATTCGTTCTCAGGTTCAATTCCTGTCGGGTTTGGTAACATTTCAGGACTCGGAACGTTGAACTTGAGTGGAAATAACTTGACCGGAGCCGTACCGGAAGATATACTCCGGTTGGGTAATTTATCCATTTTAAACCTCAGTCACAACAAATTTTCTGGCCAAATTCCGAATGGGGTTTCCGATTTATCAAGCTTGGTGGTTTTAAACTTAAGTGCTTGTGGATTTTCCGGGAAAATTCCTGGGAATATTGGGTCTTTAATGAAATTAACATCTCTTGATTTAAGTAAGCAGCAACTTTCCGGTGAATTACCTATTGAGCTTTTCGGGTTGCCAAATTTGCAGATCGTTGCTTTAAACGAAAACAAATTATCCGGTGATATCCCTGAAGGTTTTAGCAGCTTGGTTGGTTTGCAATACTTGAATCTCAGCTGTAATGTGTTCACAGGTCAAATTCCAGAAACTTTTGGATTTCTTCATTCATTAATGGTGCTTTCACTGTCGTATAATCGAATTTCCGGTATGGTCCCATCGGAGCTCGGTAATTGTTCTCAGCTTCAAGTGATTCAGCTTCGTTCGAATCGATTGATCGGCAATGTAACGGCGGATTTCTCTCGGTTGGCTCGTTTAAAAGAGCTTGATTTGGGTTCTAACAAGTTAAATGGTGAAATCCCAGAAGAAATATCCAATTGTTCTTTGATGATTACTTTACTTTTAGATGGTAATCGCCTTACAGGTAACATACCAGATTCATTTTCAAACATGTCTAATTTGAAGTACTTGAATTTATCTAGAAATAATCTTGAAGGTGAGATTCCAAGTGGATTAGGTTCTTTATTCAATGATAGTTCTATATTTTCAATGAATGAGAATTTATGTGGTAAGCCATTGAATAATGACTGTAAAAATGTGAGAAAAAAGAAACAGAGGAAGCTGATTTTGTTGATTGCTATGGTCGTTGGTGGTATTGGGCTATTTTTCGTGTTTTGTTGCGGTTACATTTACAGTCTTCTACGGTGGTGGAAGAGGTGGATGACCGGAGAGAAGAAGCGGAGTACGGGTAGTGCTAGTTCAGGAGCAGATCGAAGTCGTGGAAGTGGTGAAAATGGTGGTCCGAAACTAGTTATGTTCAATAACAAGATAACGTTAGCGGAAACGTTAGAAGCGACGAGGCAATTCGATGAGGAAAACGTGTTGAGTAGGGGAAGATACGGACTTGTTTTCAAGGCTACATTTCAAGATGGGATGGTGTTATCGATCCGTCGTCTTGTTGATGGAACGATCGATGAAGCTAATTTTAAAAAAGAAGCAGAATTGTTAGGTAAGGTAAAGCATCGGAACATAACGGTTCTCCGAGGATACTATGCCGGACCGCCTGATTTACGACTCCTTGTTTATGACTACATGCCTAATGGAAACTTAGCTACACTCCTCCAAGAAGCATCTCACCAAGATGGACATATGTTGAATTGGCCAATGCTTCATCTTATTGCCCTCGGCATCGCTCGTGGCCTATCGTTTTTGCACTCGTTGTCGATACTTCACGGTGACATTAAGCCGCAAAACGTCCTCTTTGACGCCGATTTCGAAGCTCATTTATCCGAGTTCGGACTCGAGAAACTCATAACGGCAACCACAACGGAAGCTTCAACATCATCAACCGCGGTTGGTTCTTTAGGCTACGTAGCACCGGAAGCTGCTCTAACGGGTCGACCATCTAAAGAAGCCGATGTTTATAGTTTCGGGATCGTATTGCTCGAAATACTCACCGGAAGAAAACCAGTGATGTTTAGCCAAGATGAAGATGATATTGTGAAATGGGTGAAAAAACAATTGGAAAAAGGACAAATCTCAGAGTTGCTGGAGCCAGGGTTGCTGGAGTTAGACCCTGAATCAAGTGAGTGGGAAGAGTTCTTGTTAGGGGTTAAAGTGGGACTCCTTTGTACTGCACCTGAACCACTTGATAGACCAGCCATGGCTGATATTGTTTTTATGTTGGAAGGGTGTAGGGTTGGAGCAGAAGTTCCATCTTCAGCTGATCCGACCTCTCTACACTCACCAGCTTGAAATTTTTATTTTTATCTTTTTTGCAATAGAATGACTTGCCTAAAAAAAGTCATTCTTCATCATTGTGTTGTATTAAATTGGAGAATTTCTGGTTAGATTATTTTAATTTCCCTTTTTTAATTTTCGTGAATTACACAATTAGCGTAATTTAAATTCAGACCACATTTAAAACGATAAACACCCGGATCATCAAACGAAATTTAAAATTACCAATTTTAATAGACTTATTTGAAAATAATGTGTTTATTTTATCGATTGAGTACACATTTTTAATATACATTGTCAATTAAGTAAAGGTGACAAAACGGCGCCGTTTAAAGACCCACCAGGTAACCTCCCGCCAAAAGTATATAACGTCTAACCTGAAAAGGCCACGTGGCAAGGCAAAGAAAAAAGAAAAAGGGATGGGAGAGGAGAGGAGAAAGTAGCCGTTAAATGAGTTATTGGGAAAACGCGAAGTTGGCGTCAGGACAGAATAAGTTGCTTGAAATTGTCGGAATTTTGACGTTTTTCAGACAAAAATATTTCGCTCAAAATAGATTTAGATTTTTAATGCCACGTCGGATTCTCATTGTTCTGTTTGACTGTCAAGTGGGCAACTTATGCTGACGTATTCGGGTCCCACCGGAACAGTGCAAATTGTACTGTAATGGACGGGAACAGTTGTGTAATAGACATAGGTTGTGAATTGAGGGTTATGGTACCCAACTAACCCCACCATTCAAACCCCTCATCACTTCTAACACTTTTCCTTCTTCTAACCTTACCTTACTAGTCATTTCCAAAATTTTAATCCACTCGAGTTATTCGAATCTTTCGAGTTTTAAATTTTAATCACTTCAATCTCGTATTATTTCAAGTTTTTTATTTGAATTTAAATTTTTATACATTAAATTAAAAAATTTTATGCTTCTTACTCGGTGTTTTTTAGGCAAATACCTAGTTTCGACTTTTGAGCATAAGTTTCTCTTGAAAAACTAGAGTTGTTGGATTCTTTACTCAATTTTTTTAATAGATAGGATAAAATACAATTTGATTCTCATTCTCGTATAAAAACTTTCATAATATTTTTACATATTTATTTTAACAATCTAATTAGATTAAATTAAATTTTAAATCAATAATTGAAATTAAAAAAATGATTAATCCATGAATTTAACCACTAAAATTTTAAAATTAAAAACATACAAAAACTAAAAATAATCAAACCAAAAGTACAAATACATAAATTTATAGCAGAAGTTGACCAAAATAAAATTACCAGGAGAGTGGAAATGGAATTAACTATGGGTGTTGTAAATAAGATAGTAGGTCCCCTTCAATCAAGTCCCAAGAACTCAATAATACAAGGAGGATAAGCTATTAACTAGCATGTGCAGTGTGTAGTCTGCTCTACTCTGCACCTCTGTGACTTACTTTTTACTCACTTTTTTAATTTTTTACTTATTCTCTTGGTTGAATTGTCACTGTCAAAAGGTGGCCCTATAAGATATCATGGACACACTTTTTTACCTTTTAACCACTACCCAACATTCAATGTGATAAAAAAGTTAGAGAAGGCAATGGGAGTTGTATTTACCCAATGAGGCTTCTCTAACAATGAAACCGTTTTGATTGTGTGTTATATATAATAAGATTTGTGGTAAAACTCAGGGTTCTTAAATTCGGAACAAAATTTATTGATTTTTATATATATATATATATATATATGATACTTGAATTCGAAATTTTAATTAAGAGATATCGAATTTCTTATTAAATGAAATACATTTGGATTTTCGAGTTTATCAACGAAAGATATGAGTGCTATAAATATGACAAACCGAAACAGTGTAGCCCCAAGGGCTGAAAGAGGTTTTTGTCAACAGGCTTTCGTTTCAGCCATGACAGCATGGGATAGATCAACATTGTTCCCCTTAATACGTCGATTCTTCCTTGCTGTTGTTTGAAGATTGATACCGAAACTTGTGACAAAAGCTTGAAGGGTCACCAAAACAACTCAAGTAACATACCGAAAGCCGAAAGGGGTACTAACACAATCAACCCCAACAATGAGAAGCCATTGACAGCAGAGGGACGAAGGCAAAGGGGTAAGCAATCAGTGGACTTGGGCTTCCCCAGATAGTAGATTTGTCATTTAATTCTTTTAAATTTTTATGAAATTACGTGTAAACATAATATTAAAACAGCACTTAGCCACCAGCCCCTTCAAGACCATACCAAAAGCATATACAACCAAAGAAAAACATAAAAAGCATAATGATATATGTAAATAGAGAGGACACCCCATCGAAGAAACGATACAGAGAGTAGTGGCCGGCAAGAAGAAGCCAATGACCAGCAAAGAGAGGCTTCTCAATGTTGGAACCACCACCCCCTTTCACATTGTCGGAGGAGTCAACTACGGTGGAGTCACCACAAAACAGTAACCCAACACCATAGTGGGGCCCCAAGTTATTTCTTAAAAATCTAAGTCGACTAGTTTAAAAGCTCAAGTTAGACAAGTAATCGAATCGAATTTAAATGAACCGGTTAAGAATTAAGTAGATAAACAACTTTACCAACCAAGATTTAATATACAATCCAAACTCCAGCATCTAAGAAACAATGAAAAGATAACACCAGCAAATGAAGAACTAATGCAAGCACCAAGTCTACAAGGTTCCACATTGGATCCCCAAGTACATAATTTAATAAAAACAAAGCTACAATTTTTATTGGACCATCTAATTTATATATCTCTAATCTATAATCATCAGCCCCTTTGAATTTTTTCAATCTGCAGAAAATCTCAAAGGCTGTAGAAAAATACTTTTATGAGCAAAACTTATATTATATACTTCTAACCAGCAAAACAAAATAATATATGGAACAAATTCTTTCGGTAAACCACGGCCAGTGATATAAGAGTCACACTGAGTAATTAGGCCTTTTCTATCACTCGGCTCGTGACTGACCGGCTCTGGATGAGAGAATAATGCCGACGATCAAGCCATATAGTGCCAATGCCTCGGCAAAGATAAGAATGAGGATCATCCCAACAAAAAGCTTTGGCTGTTGTGCATTAGCTCTGCAAAATCCAATTTTAAATAATAAGACAAGTTTCAAAGTACGGTAGTAGTAACAATTAACAAACAGCAATATGAATAGTAGCATACAAACCCGACAGTGATATAGCACTGGTTTAAGGGACATGAAACAATAATAATTTTTAAAATAAATTCATCTTTCCTTCTCCAAAAAAATTCCAATTACACAATATGATAGGAGTTTCGAAGTTAATACAGAGTGCAAAAGTAAAGCAACGATAGTAGTAATGAATATCGACTTAAACAAAATGACTATTAGCATGCAAACCCGACAGTGATATAGCACTAGTTTAAGGGATAGAAAACAATAATAATTCTTAAACTACACATTGTTCCTTCTCAAACAATCATAATTCACGAGTACCCTAACGGCATTTCAATTTGTGCATTAGCTCTACAAAATCCAATTACACAATATACTATTTGCAACAGTAAAGCAACAAATCATCAACAACGGTCATAACGAATATCAACTTAAACAAAATGAATTATAGCACTTGTTTAACGGATAGATAAGATAAAAATTCTTATAATACGTTCATCTTTCCTTCTCGAACAATCATAATTCATAAGTACCCTAACAGCAACTCAATGTGCATTAGCTCTACAAAACCCAATTACTCGATATGATAGGAGTTTCAAAATGATATCGATTACAAAAGTAAAGCAACGATAGTGGTAATGAATATCAACTTAAACGAAATGACTATTAGCATACAAACCCAACAGTGATATAGTACTAGTTTAAGGGATAGAAAACAATAATAATTCTTAAAATACATTCATCTTTTCTTCCTAAACAAATCATAATTCTTAAGTATCCTAACAGCAACTCAATTTGTGAATTAGCTCTACAAAATCCAATTACATGATAAGATGAGTTTCAAAGTTATACTATTTGCAACAATAAAGCAACAAATAATCAACAACGGTCATAATGAATATCATCTTAAACAAAAGGAAATATAGCACCAGTTTAAGGTATACAAAACAAAAGTATAGATTAGTTTAAGGGATATGAAACAAAATGAAATATAGCACTAGTTTAACAAATATCATCATCAACAACAGTCATAAAGATTAGTTTCAAAGTAACACTACTTGCAAAAATAAGCAACAAATCCTCAATAACAGAACTAATGAATATCAACTTAAACAAAATGAAAAATAACATATAGCACTAGTTTAAGGGATATATAACGAGAATAATGCTTAAATTACGTTCATTTTTCTTTCTCAACAATCATAAGAACCGTTACAGCATCTCAATTTCTGCATTAGCTTTACAAATTACACAATAAGACAAGAGTTCAAGAGTGATAATACTTGCAAAAATAATGCAAAAAAAAATAAAAAATAATAATAATAATCAACAACGGTACTAATCAATTCAACTTTAAAAAAAACGAAAAATAAGGATCAAATTATGGGTTTGGTCCCTCTACTCAAATATCAGATTTAGCACATGTACTTTATTTCACATAATTTGGTCTCTTTACTTTTATAATGCCATTATTTAGTCCAAATAATTAAATTGCTGACACATGAAAGAAATCGTGTCAAAATGATGAATTAGAAAAGGGTTTTTTGAGAAAAAACCTAGTCAATATTTTAATTGAAAATAGTTACTGTTTTTAATTTTGACTAACTAATTATAAAAATAGAGGGATCAAGGTATGCCAAAATTAACCAACAAGGATAAATCCCAAATTTGAGCATGGTAGATGCACCAAAACCATAATTTGACCAAAAAAATAACACAGCACTAGTTTTAAGGGGATAAATTCAGTTCAAGGCCTAAACCAGACCCCACTTCAATTTCTCCAAAGCTGCATCTAAGCAAAACCAATTAATTTGCAGGGTTAACAAAGGTAATATAAATAGAAAAAGCTCTACTTGTGATCATCCATGGTAAATAACTTTTTTTGAGTAACTAATGACGTTATAAAAATAGAGGGATCAAGTTATGCCAAAATTAACATACAAGGACTAAATCTCAAATTTGAGAATGGTAGAGAGACCAAAACCATAATCTGAACCCCCTCCCCCCCAAAAAAAAAACATATAGCACTAATTTAAGGGGATAAATTGAGTTCAAGGCCTAAACCAGACCCTACTTCAATTTAGGGGGTTAACAAAGGTAATATAAATACAAAAAAGCTCTAACTTATGATCATCCACACAAAACCATCAAGGCCCTAGATATAATAATACCAACATTCTACATAAAAATAATGCAACAAAACTGATGCGACCATAAACCAACTAAAACATAAACTGAATCATTTGATAAAAGATTCAAAAAAAGCAATTACCTAACACCAGCATCACCTACAATTCCAATAGCCATACCAGCGGAAAGACCAGCAAGTCCACAAGCTAAACCAGAAGATAAATGAGCATACCCATCGAAAAGGTAATAAGATTTAGCCTTTGGGTTAATCCCAGTACTGATTATAACAGCGATGATTAAACCATAGATACCCAGCACACCAGCCATTACCACCGGGACGATCGATTTCATCACCAGCTCCGGTCTCATTACACCCATTGATGCTACACCAACACCACTTTTCGCTGTACCATAAGCTGCTCCCATACCTGTGAAACATTGGATCAAAACCCAAACTCCCAAAATCATAGAAAGGTCATTTGATTAATTTTTATTTTTTTGCTTACAAGAGAAAACGAGGGCAGCAGCAGCACCCAAGAAGCCGAAGAAAGGAGCAGTTTCATCGCCGCTGAATGTTGAAGCCATCTTCTTTTTGGTCCTTTGAAGAGAGTAATGAGTTGGATCTG
Source organism: Gossypium sturtianum (assembly GCA_025698515.1). NCBI lineage: Eukaryota > Viridiplantae > Streptophyta > Magnoliopsida > Malvales > Malvaceae > Gossypium > Gossypium sturtianum. The sequence continues at coordinate 162,746,171 of CM046948.1, forward strand.
AAAATGTTAATTTTTTTTGTTTTGTACAAATTCTAATCCGGAGAGAGCTATAATTGAAGGTGGAAAATAAAAAAAATAAAAAAAAAAAGTGTAGCGAAACAAGGACAACCTCAAATCACTGAAATAAGTGGAGAGGTCATAGAGCTTTTCCTTTAACAAGGCTCATTTTTCTATTGGGCTGAACTCATCTCTATTTAGGTAACTTTATAGCATTTAAGTCCCTGGACTTGGTAATATTTTTCAATTTTGGTTCATAAACTTTTTTGTCAACATTAGTCTCAAATTTTGACAGATTTTTTTAATTTAGTCCCTAAATTTGGATTATGTTAAAGTGTGATAATATGTGACACTAAAGTTATGCCAAATCATTTTTAAAAATATATTTTTTGTATTTTTAATTTTTATATAATTTTTAAAAAATTTCAAATCTTACTTTGAGAAAATAAAATATAACACCAAAAATAACATCACAAATTGAAAATGATACAAAAGAATTACTTGAGGTAAAAGTATCATGAATGCTCTTATACTAGAAGTCAGTTTGCATTTTACCCCATATATTAAAAAAATAGCAAATTAGTCCTTCTTTATTAGATGAAAGAGTAAATTGGTTCTTTTGTTAAAAATTGATTCTTTTACGTTATCATAAAGTACATGTGGCACACCACGTGTCGCTTTTGATTATTCTGTCATCCATACCAGTTTTTAATAATAGAAATTGATGAAATTTTTAACAAAAAGGATCAATTTGCTATCTGATCTAACATACAATTACTAATTTATTCATTTTTTTAATAGAGGAGATAAAATGCAATCTAACACCTAATATAAGGACTTCTATGATATTTTTATTATCAAAATCTATATAAAATGAAATACTAAGTAAGACATAATGTAAAAATGATAAGAAAACGTAAATTATTCTCTAAATCGAATCATTATCTTAAACCATGTAAAACATGATAGTCACAAGAAAAATTAATATTCGATCGAGCTCGAATTAAGTGTCAAATTGCAAATTTGCTATTATTCAGGCTTGGCTCGGCTCATTTCCACCCTAGTTTGGGGGACCAAAGAAAAGTACTAAAATGCTAAAATGGTTATAGTTTGAGATAAATTGAGTATTAATCCCTTTATTTTTTTTACTGAAATAAATTGTATAGCAGTACAATTGGTCCTCCACTAAAACACTCGAAACTCGAAAGCAAGCAAATGAGCTCTAAGAGCAAAAGACCACCGCCTGACCCGGTGGCTGTGCTGCGAGGCCACCGTGCTTCCGTAGCCGATGCTTGTTTCCATCCTTCGAGACCCATTTTATTCACTGGGTAAATCCCAAAATTCACTTCTTTAAGTTCTTTTTTTTATTCATCAACACAAAAAATAAATGGGGACTATTCTTTTTTTTTTTTTTTTTTCCAGTTCATCAGATGGCGAGTTACGGATTTGGGATACAATTCAGCATCGTACGGTATCATCTTCATGGTTGGTTGTTATTACTTCTTTGTTTTATCGACAAAATCGATTTTTTTTTCTTTTGCTGGGTCGATTAATTTAACTGTTGTTGTTTCTTTATAGGGCGCATAGTACTGCTCATGGGATTATAGTTGTTGCTTGTAGTTCTTTGTTGGGGACCAATAAAATTATCAGGTGTTTTTCTTTTCTTTTTTTAAGGGTTTCTGGGATTATAAGCTAAATGGGTCTTTTTTTTAATGCTTTCTTTGATATGTGTAGTCAGGGTAGGGATGGAACTGTTAAGTGTTGGGATATAGAAGAAGGAGGTCTCTCAAGGTAATGAATTTACTTTATAATTGTTCTTTCATTGAAAATGGTACCAAGGTTTATGGACTACTAAAAAATTAAAAGTACAGGGAAGCTTTGTATTAGGAGTTGGATTGCATTTTGCTCCTTATACTAAAAGAATATGCAAATTAATCCTTTTATGTTAGATCAAAGAGCAAATGGATCCTTGCATCTGACAGAATAACTAGACAATGACACGTTGCATGCCACATGCACCTCACTTTGACGTAAAGAGATCAATTTTTAATAGTAGAAATAGATGAAAGTCTTAACAGAACGATCAATTTGCTCTTAATCTAATTTACATTAATTAATTTACCCATTTTTTGAGTAGAGGGGGCAAAATGCAATCTAACTCCTAGTACAGGGGCTTCTATGGTATTTTTATAAAAAAAACACGGTTCACTGACCATTTATTGATAAAAGGCCTAAATTTTAATGCTATGCTATGAATTCATGTATTCTCTAACAATGGCAACAATAATTTAGAGATTAAATGACCAAAGTCTTTTTAAAGTTTATCATGTTTTGTTAGTTTGTAAATTATTGTTGACAGTTGAAAATATAGAGAATGGAATCAATCTGTTGTTCTGTTGGTGTTGTAAGTGATTAAATTTCCCTATCTATTATATTATTTCAAGTAGAAGTTCTCCTTCTAGCTGCTGCCCCACCCACCTTTTGTCAAATTTGAGGCACTATTTTGTTATTAAGTTTTCATTTTTTTTGGTTAACCGAGCTTTGCGGTGCATGCAAAGTATCTGACAGAAATCCTTCACGATTCATCATTTTGGTTCTGATGCGATCCGCCAGTAATATCTGTTTATGAGTTGGAATTTCACCTTGCTACTCTTTTGGTTCTTGACAGGACACCTTCACTTACAATCAGGACAAATTCTTACCATTTTTGCAAGCTTTCTTTAGTGAAGAAACCTGTTTCTAATACAAAGCAAGGGGATGGAACTATTGATATAGAACTTTCCAATGATAGTAGAGGAGAGATAGCAAAAAATAAAGAAGAGGGTTCCAACTGCTTTGAAGGTTAGTCTATGAGGTTCAGGCTGCTTGTAGACATAAATGTTGTAACAAGATAGTCCTTTCTCTATGGTTTTAGATTCTCGATGAGTTTCTAGTTTCAGAAATAGACTCAAGCGACAACTTTTTATCAACCAATACTTAATCAGGACTGAGCTTATATGACAATGAACGTGCTCTCTTAGAAAGTAGAAAACAAATGTTAGAAACTTCATATGTGGATATGGAAATGGGGAATGGAATGGTTGTAGTAATATTTCTCTTATTGTTGTTTAAACAATCCTACTTCCAATTCTGAAGCAGCCACTTCTTCTACTACAGTATATTCTGGGACAATTCTTTTGGTTTTCTTTGTTAAAGATATAGCAAGTTTGGTTCTAGAGACACCTTTGTATGTTCTAGACCGTCCTACATTTGAAGTATTGTCCAGGCCTAGTAGTTTTTAAGTGGCGAAATCCTACATTATATTTCTCTTGCCGCTGCTCTTTTCATTATGTTTTCCAGCATACTTACATCTTGAATCCTTGATTGCTTGTTAATTTTGCTAAAAATTCATTGGCATGTCCTACTAGATCATCTGCAAGGTGGATTAATAGAAGAAACATCTGTTGAAGGATTTAAGTATGTGGCTATGGCAGGCGAACAATCTTCTGAGGTCAACATGCTTCCTTTGAATTTATTTTTCTATTCAATTTACTCTTGTTTTCTTTCTGCTTATTTGGGGTATCCTATTACTGATTGGTTACCATATCTTTATATGTTAAGGTTGAGCTTTGGGATCTCAATACAGGTGAAAGGTCTGTACGGCTACTTCAAGACAACTTTGTTGGTTCTATTAAGCAGAGAGGTTGATTTCTGATACATTACTTTTGACTCCGGACGTTGTAATTTTTGCATTGATAAATTAGCTCTAGGATACCAAACATTTGGCTAAATTTTCACTGTCTTGATTGAAATTTCTTGCGATGGAATTGGTTCTGATTGTTTTTTCTTGGGATAAGGCAACATTTCTCAGTTTTAATCCACGTGATGATGTGGCACTCTGAAGTTGTGCCATGTCACTGCATGAGCCAATACTGGGAAAGTTTGTTAAGTTCCAGGGCCAATGTGGACCAAAAAAATGTTTAGGGGCTAAGCTGAGAAAAGTTGCCAAGGGCAGGGACTAAATGTTGCTTTATCCCTTTTTTTTCTATTTAGAAACATATTGGTGTATCTGTATTTGATAACAATGGTCTATGGGAAGTTATGTGTTTTTCAATGTCCTTTTTTATTGGTACCATTGTGCTTGTTGTTGATCCTTGAGGTGTTTAAAATTAAAACTATAACTGGTTTTCTGGCAGGAATGTGCATGGCAGTTCAATCATTTTTGCTACCCGGATCAGAGGGCTTTCTTAATGTCTTGGCAGGGTAGGTGTCTCCTGCTATTTCCATCTGTTGCACTGGAGTTGTTTCCAGCAACTTCCATGTTTCTCTTCTCTGATCATTCTCAAAAAATAAAATAAAAGAATTATTGTTTTTAGATTCATGCTCTTCAAATTGTGGAATTAGTGTTCCTAAAAAGGGTTGAGTTAGAGGTTTTGACTTTTGATATGGTGGCAACTTTTGGAATAGTTATCTAAGATATTCTCACTTAGGGATTTACTTGATTTATTTGCTAGTTATGAAGATGGTTCGATTCTTTGGTGGGATATACGGTACCCTGGGGTTCCTCTAACATCTGTGAAGTTCCATTCAGAGCCAGGTGTGCCACCCAGAATATGGGAGACTCCTCATGTATTAGGCTTCATCTTATTCTTCCTTCACTAATTTCTTTTTCTTCATAAAATATGTTTTATTCTTGTTCTCTACACAGTTCTAAGTTTATGCATTGATGGATCATGCAATGGAGGTATCTCCGGGGCAGCAGATGACAAGATTGTACTTTACAATTTAGATTATCCCACGGTAATTCTCGTTGAAGCCCCCCTATGAACTGGTTGCTAACAAGATATATCGCAACCCCTCTAGCAGCCTTCTTTTAGTTATGACCAATGCATTTTTGTTCAAAATCGTTAGCCAAATTGATCCTATGGTGTTTATTTACGATTATTTGCATTTGAATGCTTTTGCGGATCCAGTAATGTCAAAGAGTGACATTGGATGAACCATAGTGCTAGCTTTGCGAGCATGTTTTTTCGCATTAATCTTAGTCTCCATCATGATAGAGGCAAACAAAAAGTGGATTCCTTTGAATCCTTTAATACGATAAAAGGGCCGGTAGAGTCCTTTGCTTAACTGTAGTTCTGGCTTCACAGAGCATAAAGCATAAATCACGCTATTTTCTCTTATGCGTATTATCATGTTATTCTTCATGTAGGGTTCTTGCATTGTTAAGAAAGAAATTAGTCTGGAAAGGCCAGGCATATCGAGCACTGCAATTCGGCCTGATTCTAAAATTGCTGCAACTGCTGGCTGGGACCATAGGTTTGTATCCACCTTGCATCCTCTTTTTAAATTCCCGAATCATCTATATTTCGGATGTTCTTCAGGCGTTCATCCTCAAAGTGAATCTCGATTACTCGATTTAATTTGCAATTTTAGTTGCTCTAGGGGAAATCATGTAGTTCGATCTCAGATTATCTGCAAAGGGTTGCTATTAACTTGCTTTTTTAACTTCACTCATGGCTGCAGAGTTCGAATATACAATTATCGCAAAGGAAATCCTCTGGCAATTCTGAAATATCACCACGCTACGGTATGATGAAAGATTTACGAGGCTAAAATTCGGACTTTTTATTTGTTCTTTTAATACATCTGCTGTGACCTCATTCAATGTATTCATGATCTGACGGGCTATAACTCCCGTATTTATAACTCCGCATGTATCATGCTATTCTTCACTCGCAGTAATTATTCCATGTTATTTCATCATGTTGTACTAAAGTCGAAAATGAAATTATCTACCCTTGCAGTGTAACTCTGTGTCGTATTCGACCAACTGCAAGCTAATGGCCTCCACATCGGAAGACACGACTGTTGCACTATGGGAATTATATCCTCCTCAAACTTGAAACTGAACTGGATGATATATATATATATATATATCAATATGTTCATATTGTTTTATGCCGTCTCAGGCAGGTGCAGGTGTCACGGTATGCTTGTGAGCAAGCCATCCAAAGGTGTCTCGGCCTGTGACGCAGGGTCTTGGTATGTTAAAGAGAAGTTACTGCGATAATTGAACTCGGTGTTGAACCAACCAATGTTAAGTTAATTCCGTTAGGTCGATTAAGATTTAAGTCGGTCAGCTAATGTATGGGGTCGATTGATTATACTGGTTATTTTATAACCGAGCTAGTCGAACTGATCGAATGTTCTCTCCTCTTGTAGGGCAGGTTTTTTTTCCCTCTTAAATCAAGTTTTAGAGCAAATCGGGTTGGATTTTTCATTAAGTTCTTTTTAAGTTTGCTAGCACACTCAAACCAACTATTTAACATGGCATTCATTGACAAGTTAGATCCAAATCGATTTAATGGTTAATGTTGGAGAATTGTAGAAGAGAGTGAAGAAAGCTTTTGAGTAATGTAAATAACAGACGGCACCATATTAAAATTAAACATAAAATGAAATTGGGGACGCCCAATCCAGGTTCATCTTCAGTGGGTCTCGGCTGGCGGAAAATTGATTAAAAAAGGATAATAAATAATAAAATGGAACGTTAGGTTTGCACTTGCAGTAATGGGAACCCTTTTGATTCCTCGTAAAGCAAAAAAAGAAAAACCCTAAGGACAACCACTTTCATTTTCAAAGTTCAAAACTTTAAAAAAAAAAAACAGAGCAAAACCTAATCAATTACACTCTTTCTCTCTCCACAATTTATTTCCCCTTTTATTAAATTTAATTAGAAAAAGGTATCCCTATTCTTGGGAACCCTCGACAAGCAATCAAATCCCCTTTTTTTCCTCTTTGAAAAAAACACCATAAATTCACTTCCCAATTCCTTTGAATTAGGGTTCCGTTTTCACCTTCTTGCTTAAACCCCCCATCGCCCCTAATCCCCCGCTTAATACCCGTTGTTCCCACTTTCCCGCCAACTTTGACCTTTCTTTAGGGCCGTTGATTTCTTCCCTTTTTCGAATTCGAACCGTTAGATTAGATCTGCTCTCACTCGGTCAAAGCTTTGACTTTGTATTGCCCGGGAATGTCGGGGACTGAAATGGAGAAGAAGGTGGAGGAGGAAGAGAAGAAAGGAGGAGAGCTGTTGTTTTGTGGTTCCACGTGTTGGGATGTTATTGGTCGGCGTAAAGGTGCTGTTGAAGGCAACTTGGTCTCACCTACTCGCCTCCGTCCTTTAGTCGGTGTTGACATCCGGTTCGTTGCCTCCGGTTGCTGTGAGTTCAATTTTTTTTTTATCTTACACTTGCTCATTTAATTTAAATTTAATTTTTTTTTTAAAAAAGCATAGCATTCCCTTTTTATTGTAGTATCGTGTCATTGTGTTGCATTGGATGTTGAAGGGCGGTGCTACACTTGGGGTCGCAATGAGGTATGGAAAGTTCAGTTTTTTTTATTTTTTATTTTTAGGAAAAAACAATGCTTGTGGATAATGTTGCTTTAATTTGGTTAATATTAGTTGATAGAGCTTTCGCTTTTTATGTATAGAAAGGGCAACTGGGTCACGGAGATACAATCCAGCGTGATAGGCCAACTATAGTTTCTGAACTCTCGAAGTAAGCACTTATTTTATCTTGTTCTTAACATTAGTCCACCATGTTCCTTTTTCTTTTTTAATTATATTGTATCTTTGTTGAAGGTATAAGATAATCAAAGCGGGATCGGGAAGGAACCATACCGTTGTAGTTACGGAAGATGGTAATTCCTTGGCCTTTGGCTGGAATAAGCATGGACAGCTTGGTTCAGGTTCTACACGAAATGGTAGGTTCCGATGATTTTGATTATTTCTAGTACTATTACTCTAGGTGTTTAGTTTTCTTGGTTTACTTTTGGTTCTCGTAGAATGCCATTTATGCCTGCTTCGGCATTCGTCTGTGAACATCTGCTTTATTTATTTGCTGGTTTATCCTTTTTTTGTAGAAATCGAGTCATCTCCTGTCCGTTGTCTTGTTTCTCAAGTTACAAATACTGCATGTGGAGCAGACTTCACTGTGTGGTTGTCATCGGTTGAAGGAAGTTCTATATTGTATGGTTTGTGGGCTGTTAGTGTTGTTTCTTCGCTTGCATGCCTGTTTTTGTACTTCCTTACTGATTTGCATGCTTGTTTTTTGGTTTGCAGAACAGCAGGGCTTCCACAGTATGGTCAGCTTGGCCATGGAACGGACAATGAGGTATGTAGGAGAAGCAATTTGTCTTTCTGGCATGTTTACCCAGACTCTTGTTGAATTTATATTTTGGATGAAAATTCTTGAGTAATTGTAGTCAAGGGTCCCGTCTGATAATGTTTTTAGATAATATTTTAATGTTACATGTTCTGAATCTATCTATGGCCTTTTGTAACTGATATATTTATATTGACTTGCTTTTTCCTTGAATGTTTATGTGACACTTATTTTCTTTCTTACAGTACAATTCTAAGGATAGCTCAGTGAAGCTTGTTTATGAACCCCAACCACGCCCTAGAGCTATAGCTACTCTTTCTGGGGAAACCATTGTCAAAGTTGCATGTGGGACAAACCATACAGGTTCATGATATGCTTCTCTATTTGATGTTTACTGCTCTTTCATTGAGTGTTACCCCCTCTAACCCTTCCTCCCCTCTTCATCTTTTACTTAAACATGATCCTCATTTTTTGTCTTTATTTTTGCATCCAGTTGCTGTCGATAAGAATGGCTATGTTTACACGTAAGTTCACTGTTGATTATTGCGGAAAGGTTTGATATTTCCCTTTTATTATCCTTGTCCATGAACAATTAACATTTTTTGTGTGAATATCTAGGTGGGGCTTTGGCGGTTATGGAAGGTTTGTAGCAAGATTCACGCTACTTTTGGCTTCTCATCACTCCAGTATTTGATGTGTTTCTACAAGGCTTAAATCCTTTATTCCTACTTGTTTGTTTTTCCTCTTTTAAACCATGCATGTAATTCCCTCATCACTAATATACAGGCTTGGGCACAGAGAACAGAAGGATGAGTGGGCTCCTCGCCGAGTTGATGTATTCCAAAAACACAATGTTCTTCCTCCTAATGCGGTTGTTTCAGCTGGTTCTGTAAATTCAGCATGTACTGCAGGTATTGTTTGTTCTGTAGTTTGTGGCTCAAAGCTAATAGAATGGTAGCTAAAACTCTATTATGAAGGGTGAAATGATAGTTGAAAAGAAAGATGAAAGGGTGGTTGCTGTTTTTAGATTTCAAGGTGAGTAAAGTTTGGTAGAACTAGTGGAATCACAATAACCCCATAGGTATGCATGAATACCCAGGTAGACCACCTTGGCTTTGAAGGAATCAAGCTAGTCTCATGGAAACTCCTTGATCTATGTAAAATTAATTAGGTTTATAAGGTGTGCAATTACTCAAAATTGCAACTCTGCCCCTGAACTGCCGCAACCCTCTTAAGATTTTAAGAAATGCTTCCCGTACTTCTTGGTAGTTGTTTTACAGTCACCGTTCAGTTTCATTATTGTGTTTTGCTTGTTGTCCAGGTGGTGGGCAGTTGTATATGTGGGGAAAAATAAAGAATGCTGGTGATGACTGGATGTATCCTAAACCACTCATGGATTTAAGGTTTGACTGTGCCATGATGATTGGTTGATTTTGCTTATGGTTTCAGTATCAGCATTATTCTGTCTCGGTTACTGCTCTTTTCATGATCATCAAGCTTTGTATGAAGTTTTCTTAATATAATCTACTGTTTAACTTAGCTTGGAAGCTTCTGTTCTCTTGTTGCATTTCATTCTATGCTTTTTAAGCATGCTGCATCACCTTGGTTTGTTATTTCCAAGAGAATGGAAGAAATCATTAATTTGATGTTATTGACATCTTTTGACTGTTCTATTGTTTTTCTGTTTATTTTGCTTATATGCTTTATGTGAAGTATTATGATATTTTTAGGGGGTTGGAGTACTAAACTTCACGCTCTAGTTTTTGTGGACATGTCTAAGATACGTTTAATTACCCCCTTTTTCCCAGTGGCTGGAACTTACGTTGTATGGATTCAGGCAATATGCACCATTTTGTTGGTGCAGATGCCTCTTGCATAAGTTGGGGCCAAGCTCAGTACGGAGAGTTGGGATATGGTCCCATGGGACAGAAGTACGTGTCTGATAGTTGTTACCTATCATAACAGCTTTTTAAGTCCTTCCAATGTTATATTTACTTCATAGTGTGGTCTTTTTTTTAGGTCTTCAGCAGTTCCGAAAAAAGTAGACATTTTGGAGGGCATGCATGTTATCAGGTGGATATAACTTGCAGTAAATTCATGCACCGATAGTAATACTTTGAATTATCTCTGGACAAGAATGTATTCACAAGTTCTGTTTATCTTTGTATAGTGTTGCATGTGGTATGGGCCACTCGATGGTCATTGTTGATAGAGAAAATGTAGGCGACCGTCTTGATCAGGTAAATTTGTAATTTTCTAAAGCTTTTCACTTATCCTTTTATTAGAGATCATGCTCTTTTTTCGGCCCTGTATGGTTTTAGTGTCGGTCTTGGAATTTCTCAACTTTTCGCCTCTTCCCTCTGCTTCAAATTTATAAACTTCGTTAGATTATTGGGTATTTTGAGTTCTTGATGATGACTACTAGTAGCTCATCTCACTGAACCTTCAATTTCAAGTTTGAACCATGGAGAGGTTTTAGATTTTTTGTTGCTCACTGCTGACGGCATCAATCTGGTTTCAATGTCACGCACTAGCTGCTGATTTTAGTAAGTGTTAGAGATATTGAAATACAAAGGCTAATGTTTAATGTTTTGCACAGCTGGATGTTTATGACGGCAAAGCTACTGTTGAAGGTATGTGTCTCGGTCTCGGTCTCTTCTCTTCACATTTTTCAGCTGTTACATTACAAACTAACACGGACACAATCACTCTTACTGCAGGTACTGAGGTACCTGATGCCAATGCTACGTTTCCCAAGCAAACTAACAAAAGGGGTGCCAAGAATACTTCCGATTCTTCGAAGAATTCGAAGAGGAAGAAGTCAAAAGATTCATCTGATTCAGAGGATGAAGAAGAGAACAGTGATGTTGAGAGTGACAGCAGTGGAGAATACCTAAATGGTAAGGCTCCCGGCAAAGGCCGAGGTAAGGGTGCTAAGAAATCCACTTCAGGTGGAAAAGGTACTGGACGAGGTCGTCCTTCTACAAACAAAACTCCGCAGTCCTCTGGAGGAAAAACAGGTAAGAGAGGACGACCAAGGAAGTGACAAGTGTGATATATTCCCGGTCAGTATGGGAAAATTTTGTTCTCTCATTGTAGAGAAAGTGTACTTTTTTCTTGCATACATTGACACCCTGTATTTGCAGTTTTTAACAAGACTTGTTTTTCATTTTGTTCCTTCCATTCCCAACTATGATACTTGATGAAACAACATGAAGTAGCACTTCAATTTGTTTTCTTTTACAATGAAGACTATGTCCATTGGTTTTAGGTTGGTCAATCTAAATCAAGTTAATTTGGATTTAAAATTTTATGATTATTTCGAATTTGAATCATTTCAGGTTTGGATTGCTCGGGTTCAGGCCATTTGGTTTTTTGGGTTGGGGCATTTCAAGATTTGTTATTGGTGCTTGGCATTCGAGTTCAAATCTTTTGGGGAAATTCAATTTATCATGTTTAATCAATAATAAATTTATATGTCAACCAAGGACATAAATTGTTGGTTTTAAAAAAAATCCGTATTCTCACTTTAAGAGAGAGAACTAACAATGTTATCAATTTAGATTTATTAATAACATTATAAAAATAAAAGAAAATATTGTCAAATAAAGGTAGAGAAATTAATTTTCAATTTTTAGTATAGTAGAAGGACTCAAACCACAATTAACTGATATTTGTTTAGTTGTTTGGCAATGTGGTCCTAGGTTCCTAGCACAACCAATGATTTGGGATTGTATTTTTGTTAGTATAAATAATGATGGGATGCAAAGAAACATTCCAATTGAAAACATGGAAGACAAAGACAAATCTAAAAAGTGCAAATGCAAAGCATCTAAATATAAGAATATTCACTTTTACAACTTGGTTTAGGAAAAAAGAAAAAAAATTAAATTTTAAAAAAAAATTAATAAATTAATCCATTTGTACGTGTCACGTGTACCTTTAGAAGGATCAGTTTATTTTTTGATCTAATATATAAGAATTAAAAGATCTCCACGATAATTTTACCATATATATATAATTAAGCATCAATGAAAAAGAATGATTAATCAATCCTTAAACAAGTAATTGAAAGAAAATAGCATATATTTCTTGGTGGGGTTCCCACTTCTCCACTTTGACTTATACCTCATGTTCATATCATTGGGCAATGGGATCCCACATCGGTAAGCATTCATCTAATTTCTCTGTTAATTCTAATTTAAATTATTCAAATATTTTGAACCATATCCGCAGACGTGTCGATACCATCATTTTCGTGGGAAGATGATTACTAGTTTCAAGCATGTATGTCACCCACGTCCCCACCTAATCTACTTTTTGGTCTAATTACAATTTCAACCCCTTTATTATATTACAATTTGAAATTTAATTTCTTTATTTTAATTCGACAAATTTTATCTTTCACACTTCTGGACATGTATTATGTTGATATTTGCAATTATGATTCTATAGAAAACTAAAAAAAAAAAAAACAAAAAAAAAACCCGAAAAACTTGGGATGAAATTGAAAGATTGAATTGAATTACGATAAGAAAGACCTTTTTGATCCTTCTTAATTTTGATATTGAATAAATTTGTCATTCTCATAAAAACAGAGCAATTTCAACTCTGTCAATCTTGAAAGTAAGCAACTAAGGGCAATTAATCACAACGTTAATGGGGGCTAATAGGGGCCCCGACCTCTCCTAAAATAGAAAATTTTCTATTAGGCCCTTTTATAATTTATAGAATTTTAAATTAATAATGGAAAAATTACACTTTGACCCTCAAAAATTATAAAAATTTGATTTAATCATTTAAAAATTATAAAGATATAGACTATTAAAATAATGAAATTGTATTTTTAGTATCGTAAAAATATACAACTTAATTTCGACCCTCTAAAATTTTTTTTTACCTTCGCCCCTACATTAATGTTTTTCGTCGATGTACACTTTTTTATGAGTATGATAACAAATTTAGCCTTTAAAGTTTACATATTCTATCAAATTGTTATTGATTTAAAAAATTTAACCCGAAACATTTACACATTCTGTCAAATTAATCATAATTTAACAAATTTAGCCTACATCAGATGTTAATTTTGTTATTATACCAATCAACATTATTTAAAATTGACGAAAAACATTAACTCCGTGACTAATTATCATTAACTTCACATTTTCGAAATTAACAAAGATTAAACTACTCCAAATTTTGAAAAGGAACCGATTTACTCAAATATCATAATTGAGAGGGATGGAAGAGGTGTTTTTACCATTAAAAATTTTCAAATTTTGATTTTTCTTTTTTTGTCTATAATTGGCGGATTCCAACGTTCAGAAGTAGCTAGATTTAAGGAGTGTGTTTGAAGTCCGTGTTGTGTTTTTTTTCTTCCCTTTTGTTCTTTCTTTGTTTTACAATTTCCAACAAAAATATTATCTCTCGTGTCTTGTCTCTCACAATCTGTTATAGTAAAAGAAAGAGGCACCAAAAAAAAAAAAACATGGGAAGATCCATTTCCTGTTTCAAAATCATCACTTGCGGCACTGATTCAGCTGATAAAAACGACGACGCTATCGATGTTCCTCAGGTATATGCGTTATCCTTTTAGCCTTTACGGCGGCTGTTCGTTGGATTTAAGATTTCATGTTTTTTTTTTTTTGTTTTTGTAATTGATGTTTTTAGTTGCTTTAATTGAAGTTTTTAGAGGAATCGAAGCTTTAGAACTTTACATCTTTCATTATTTTGAGATCCGATTGCTTCCACAGTTTATGAATTGAAATTGTTTATTTTCAGCTGCAGTTTCCAAATCTAGCAAGTTTTTTAAGGTCAAAATATATAGAACGTCTCTGTACTATGTGATTTTTATGGATTTAGTCCCTATACTATAATTTGATCATTTCTCGGCTATTTAGTTGAATAGTTTGACATGTATCATATACACATTGACATTTTTTTGTACAGTTGAATGAATATCATTCGTTTATGTCTTGTTGGCTACATATTTTGGAAAGTAGAGGGACTAGAAATTTAATCAAATTATATTAGAGGGACTAATCTGTCTAAACCGCATAGTATAGGGACCTTCTATAGAATTTGACTGGTTTTAACTTTGGTTCTAAGTTCTACTGTAATTTTCAGACATGGAAAATCATAATGTGATACGAATTCGAGATTTTTTAGTTCATTCGGATGTTATTGATCGGAAATGGCCTACAATCTTCGAATTTGGAAACTTAACAGTGTAGAATCTGTTAACCATGTTTTGTCTCATAGACAAAAGAATATTCCAACTTGGTGCTTACAAGCCGAATGAATTTGTCTCCCTTTAAGCTGAATTATACGCTGTTCAAATTTTATTGCAGGACAAGAGATCGAGTGACAAAAAGGGATGGAGTTTCCGGAAGAGATCTGAACGGCATCGAGTGCTTAGCAACACTGTGGTACAAGAAGCTTCTACTGGACTGGAGGAAAGTCCTGAAACTGCTAGTTATGTTCAACAGTCCGATGTCTCCGTTGCTCCTGAGAAAACCTCCACTGTTCAGTACACCGAAGAGAAACTTCAGTCAGTGGCACCAAAAGATTACGTTGAAGAAAAATCTCAATTATCTACCCAAGAGGACTCGAAAGTGCCCGAACCTGTTGTTGCTGCCACGAATGAGGCTAAAGATGATGCTAACGTGGATGAATCCGTTGTTGTAGCTGTCCAGACTGCTATTAGAGGGTTCTTGGTGATAATTCCATTCGTAAATCGAATTTAGATTTTACTACTTGGTGGTTTTCATAGTTTTAATCTTACGGCTTTTCATTTGCAGGCACGCAAAGAGCTAGGAAAGCTTAAGAACTTAGTAAAGTTGCAAGCTGCCTTACGGGGGCACTTGGTTCGAAGGCATGCTGTGGGGACCTTACGGTGCATTCAAGCCATTGTCAAAATGCAAATGCTAGTCCGTGCCCGTCATGCTCGTTTGTCTCAAGAAGGTTCCTATTCCGAAAAGAATGCTGCTTCTACTTCCATAGAGAAGTTGCTTAGCAATAGGTTTGCTCGTCAGGTATGTGAACGTGGCTTCATGTTCTTTTTAACTGTTTTCTAACAGCTGTGTCTCAAACATGTCTACCCGAACATTACTTTGAATTTGCTTCGATTGTAGCTGCTGGATTCAATGCCTAAGACCAAACCTATCCGCATCAATTGTGATCCATCAAAACCGAGTTCTGGTTGGAGCTGGCTGGAGAGGTGGATGTCCGCGTCGTCATCTGAAAAGACATCAACGGCAGAGTTACCTAACGAACAACCTCGTGACTCTCCACTCGACGCTACAGTTCCATCCGAAGCTATTTCTGAGTCGAATTATGTAAACAAGACATTGGTTTCATCAGAGAGTGAAGAGAATCTAATCACCTATGTTGCTGCCGACTCTAAGTCCGAGGCCTGCCTGCCCACTTCTTCAGTAACAGGTGATTTGGAGCGAACTCAGATTGACAACATGAGTACATCCGACCTGAAAGAGACCTCGCTGGATCAAACAATTGAAACAGAGGCTCGTTGTCTTGACGTTGGAGTTGAATCTTTGGATGCCGTGTCGTCTGGGGCAGATACAATAAGCAGGTCAAAGGAGCCAAGCATCACAGAAAATCCAGTCCTATGTGATCGGAAGGGTCAACACGATGGCTCGGAATGTGGCACCGAACTTTCTGTCACTTCCACCCTCGATTCACCCGATAGATATGAAGTTGGAACCGTAGAATATGAGAACGGAGTCAAAGTTTCCGAACAAGAAAATTATAGTTCTAACGGTGCCAAGGATTTGGATGTCAAAGAAAATGCTACGATTGCAATCCTGGTGCCTGGTTCTTCTCTATCCATTGCTAACCAGCCCGATAAACTTGATGACACTAAAGGTGAACCGGCGAATTTAGTTGCTGTTGACTCCCCTCGAGTAGAACATGAACCATGCAGATTATCCCCAGAAGCCTCTCCTAGGAGCCATATGACGGTTCCGGAATCCCAAGGAACGCCTTCTAGTCAAGTATCTATAAAAAGTAAAAAGAAGAAAACTGAAAAGAGCGGTCAAAAGCGCAAGTCTTTTTCTACTGCTAAGGGTTCTCCAACTGCGAATCGTGATAGTGGTGCAAAAAGTAGTATGGAACAACCATCCAAAGATCAAAGAAGCGGGAAGAGACACAATTCTTTCGGTTCAACAAAACCCGATAACATCGATGAGGAACCAAGAGATAGTAACAGTAGCAATTCTCTTCCCCGTTTCATGCAAGCCACGGAATCTGCAAGAGCTAAAGTTAATGCAAATAACTCACCGAGATCAAGTCCCGACATGCAAAATGGAGATCTTTATATCAAAAAGAGACATTCCTTACCCGGTGCTAATGGGAAGCAGCATTCTCCAAGAATCCAACCATCATCGGGTGCAAAAGGAAACGGTATGGTTCGAAACTTTACTGTTATATAGTTAACTGATATACCGTCACGACATTTTCAATTAGGATAGAACGGATCCAGCCTTTTTTGGTTTCGGTTCTGGTGGTGTTGATAGAATTTCTTTTCCTTTTCAGATAGAAAATGGCAAAGGTGAAGGCTTTTATGCGAAGCAACCATATTAACATGTTATCATGGTAATCAACATTTCGGATCACAAACCGGTGCAGATTGTTGGTCTTTACTATCTAGTTTTATATATATACACACACACATATATATACATATTATCATGTAAAACTTTCTGCATGGATGGTATGCTTGTATGTTTGGTTCAACAGTGTATTGTGTGATATTATGCTTTCCTGCACCATGTTTTTGGAATGTCTTTTATGAGTATTGGTCATAAAGTCTTTGAAACTATCAGACGTAGATCAGATTATAATAACGTTCATGCAGTAAGTATGTTTGTATTTACAATTTGATTTATATACTTCATTGATACAATATTAATATTTTGAAGATTTAATCAAAAGGTTTTGAAATTTAGAGATTGATTTAGAATTTAGGTTCAAATTTGAGGACTTGGGTGAAATTAACCCCACAAGAAAAGAAACAAATTTCTTTTAAAGATTAAATGATATTATTTATCACAATTCCATTTATTATTTTTAATATATAAAAAATAATACTTTAAAAAAAAAGAAATATGTTTAAAGTATTTATTTTTCAAAATTGAAAAATAAGATTAAAATGATTTTTTTAATAATTTATTTAATTAAAACATTCTGACCAGTTGAATTGACTACTAGTGACTTAACCTATATAACTATTGATTGGATTTTAAAAATAGCAAAATTGAAAACAGAAAGTATAAAAAGTGTAGTCAAATGTCAAATCTTCAACCCCAAAACACAATTGATTTACAGTACCTTTGCATTTGCAAATCCAAACAACGCATCGCTTCATCTCCACGCGTCAATACCTGCATGTGCCAGCGCCCTCCATTCAACAGCATCTACGAAGAGGGGGCGGAGGGGCCTGGAATATCTTTTAATTAGGGTTTTCCCAATGGAGGGTTTTAATCTATCGAACCCTAAATTCGATTCTTTTAGGGGATCGAACTCTAACATTTGTTTTTGCCGAGAATTGAATATGACAAAGAACCATTTCTGAGGGGCTTTTAAGAAAAAAAAAAACTTAGCTTAATATCTATCTATCTATCTATATATTCGATTCGTAAATATGCGAGGAGTACGCAAATCCAAAAGAGTTACTTGGGCACCGGATCTTAGCCTCTTTCAGGTAAAAAGTTGCATTTATACTTGCGAAATCCCTAGATTTTGAGCTCCGTTTCAAGCTGAGATAGAAAAAAAAAAATTTTTAAAGCGGAAAATTTGATGTGTAGTTTATCTTGATGGCATTGTTATATGAAATCTTTTGAAGGTGTTCATTTGTAATTTAGTTTTGTACTTTTATGGAACTGTTTTCACTGTACCAAAGAGTGTTCTTCTTTGTGTCACCCTAAGATCATCAACTGAAAGCTGAACTAATTTGAAACGAACGCGATAATGTATGCATCCAACATCAATGTAGGTATAGTGGTATTCAAGTTTTAATATCCACGGCGGAGCGAAAGTCAGGGCAGAGCATGCCAATGACGGAGCTGTGGTGGATTTGGCCGTATCGGCCCTGCTCCATTACCATGGTGTGTACCAGGGAGGGACTAAACCTTGTTTAGTAACTAATACTAATTTTGATGGTGCAGAATAGTAACAGTATTAGGTGACGAATACCGTGATAAGCATCTGAAATTCACCTTGATAATTTTATTAGTCTCAGCTGATTCTTAGAAGTCAGAGTTTGTAATAACTCTAAGAGCAAATGATATATAATCGAGCCTCTGTGTGTATTCGACAGATAAGGCTGTTTTTATCAGAGGAATCACCTTCACAAGTCGGGTCGGGTGCTCAAGATCACCTCCAAGCAAAAACCTTTTCGGTATCCCATTTATATGTGGCAGCCGTGGATGACTTTCTGCCTCCTGGCTTTGAAGGAGCTTCTTCAACAAATCATTTGCAGATTAACTTGTCGGAAGTCCCCGTCATTAGTTGGAGGTTTCCTCCGAGAGTAAGATTTTCTTTCTGGTCATTTCCATTTTAGTTTAAAGGTCGTACGTAGCACCACAAGGCTCTTGCTATCAGCAGGTCTAGTCAATGTTATATTTCAACTTTTAGCTTCATTTATAACTATTGTTCTTGGCATTGCTGTGAAAGATGAATTTGTGTTGTCACAGTTCGTATTGGACGTGGATTGGCAAGTAGTTGCTGGAGAGGAAAGTAATGAGGTCGAGATTCAAAATCAGAGAGAAGTGAGAGTGCTCGAAGCTGTTTATCCGCGCCCATCTGCAATTCCATCAAAGTCTGATTCTCTTCATGTTTCTAAAAGCTGATTCTCTTTACGTTTTACTTTTCAATGAACCTAAAATCTTCTTATCGTTCTGCAGCCCTTCCGCTTACGAAGAAGACTGTAACTATGATGAACAGCAAACTCCTCAAATACCTGTCACTCCTATCGAAGACGAGGATGCAGCAATTGGAACACCGTTGGGCGTCTTAGCACCATTCCGTGCCCCCATTAGTTCACAAGCTGGTGTACCAGCTGCTGCATCTGCTGCCTTTACAACGATTGACCACAACAATGAACGTGGAAACATGATTGATCCTAACTTGCTCGTCAAAATTCTCAGCAACCCGACATTGATAGAGAAATTAGTTACTGATTACAGGCCTCCTTTTGACCTGCCACCACCTGTGAACGTTTCCGGTCCATCTTCCACCCCATCCTCCGCAGCTACTTCTGATGGTTTGTTTTATGCTTGGTCAAATGGGGTCGGAGTAGCACCCTCAAATAAACAAGGTCCTATTCCTGCTGTCGGAGTTCCGCAGAAGAAAGTTGAAAACTATTACAAGAACTTAATTCAGCAGCATGGAGGAGAAAGACAAGGAACGACACAGAGTTTCGATAGCCGATACTATCACCAGCTAAAACCGAACCAAGAAGTAACTAGTAACCCCAAATCGAGAGATTCGAAGACAAGGATAATGAAGCCGTGTTTGTACTTTAACACTGCCAGAGGATGCAGGAATGGAGTCAATTGTGCTTTCCAACATGATACATTGTCCCAGAACAACGTTTCGGATGCTCCGAATGCTAAGAGAATGAAAATGGATAGAGAGATAAGCAGTTAGGTAATATTATATATATATATATTTATTTATATGTATTAATAAGCTTACCTTTTATTTCTAAGCTTAGCCTTATTACCTTTTATTGTGTTTTTTTCTTAAAAGTGGTTTTTAAATTATTTATTTTATTTTATTAAGAAAAATGATGTCCGGTAAGAACGTTATCGTGTAATGTTCTTATTGTCTGATATCATGTTTTGAGGTAAAATGAGATGAATTGATAGTTTAGATATAATTTTTGTACATATGTCAGCTTTTGATCTTAATGATGGTGGATAATTACTGTCCATTAGATCTTAATGGTGGTGGGGCCTACTCCACCTTGATGTGTTACCACGTGTACGGACGATTAAAATAGAGCCGTTGATCTAGCTTACTTTAAATGTTTGGAACCGTGACAAGTTAAAACTCTTTGCTCTTTAGAACAACCCCAACCGACAAACTTTTGCCTACTTCTTAAGTGAATTTAAGCTCTTTGTTTCTCTAAATTAATTAATTTAATTAATCACACACTTAAAGTATATAACTTTGGGTTAATGTAACTTTTAGTCCTAAATTTGGCAATTCTATCCACTTTGGTATTTGTATTTTTTATTAAATTTGGTACATGAACTTAACAATTTATTTTGGTTCTCAAACTTAGATCCCGTCAAAATTTGATGACGTTGCATTCTGAAATTTGGTCACATCATTAAATTTTACATTTGTGAAGCTTAGGAATTAAAATGGGTCTAATTGTCAAATTTAAATATTAAAATGGACCAAAAAAAGTAGAGATACCAAAGAGGACTAGTTTAAAGGCTAAAAGATATAATCATACCATTTTATTTCAAAATATCATACTAGTGAATTCAACAACAAAAAATTAGTTGGAGTTAATAAAATGAATCTGAATTTTGAAATCTATAAAGTAGATAAACTAAGTCCATGAAAATAAAAGTAAAGAAACTAAATTCTAAAAATATAAAAAATACAGGGACTTTGAGTTAATTTAACCCAAAAGAAATAAGAAAATATCAACTTGCTCCACTTCACAAATCTAAATCTCAAAAAAGCACCAATTTTTATTCTCTTTCTTCCTCATTTCACTCTCTAACAAAGCCAAAACCAAACATGGGTTCTGTTTCACTGAAACTTGGAGATGGAACAGCAAGATTCAAGCGTTCAACACTCTGTTCATCTGCTGTCAACATTCTCATGCTTTTTTCTGTTCTCGCCACCAATCTTTTCGCTTTATACGCGTTCACTTACTCACCAAAACACCACACAATCACCCCATTTCACCACAAGAACATCACTTTAATCTCCCAACATGTCTCTTTAATCATAAAACAAATCGATTCATCTCAAAAAAAGCTTGCTCGAATTGAAAACCAACTCCTTGGTTACCAAACACTTAATGTTTCAAGACCCAACCTTGCAAATGAACTCAAATTGTTCTTACAACACCACCAGCTTCCATTAGGGAAAGATTCAAGGACAGGGATAACTGAAATGGTGGCTTCAGTAGGACATTCATGTGAGAAATCAGCTGATTTGTTGTCTCAATACATGACATACAAGGTTTCTGGTCCTTGTCCTGATGATTGGAGTCTTGCACAGAAGCTAATTTTAAGAGGGTGTGAACCATTACCAAGAAGAAGATGCTTTGCCAAGACTGTTCCAAAGGTAGGCCTTTCAACTTGGTCTGGTCTTGGTTGTAAGAACATCAACTGTTTGAATAAAAAACCGAATGGTTTTGCCTTTGATAGACAAAAATATGTTAAAGCTACAAGCAAGAATGATTTCCTTATTGATGATGTGTTAGCTATGGGGAATAATGGGACTAGAATAGGTTTTGATATTGGAACAGGATCTAAAACAGGCACTTTTGCTGCTTTAATGGCTGAAAAAAATGTGACAATAATCACCAATACACTCAATGTTGATGCACCATATAGTGATTTCATTGCTGCAAGAGGTGTTTTCCCTTTGTTTTTGAGTTTGGACCATAGGTTTCCTTTCTATGACAATGTGTTTGATTTGGTCCATGTTACAAGTGGTTTAGATGTTGGAACCAAGCCAGAGAAACTGGAGTTCTTGATGTTTGATACAGACAGGATCTTGAGAGTTGGTGGGTTGTTTTGGTTAGACAATATTCATTGTGGTGATGATGAAAAAAAGAGGACTTTGACTCGTTTGATAGAAAAGTTTGGGTATAAGAAGCTGAAATGGGTTGTGGGACAGAAAATGGATGGTGCTGTTGGGTCTGGAAAACATGAAGTGCATCTTTCTGCTGTTTTACAAAAGCCAGTGAGAATCTAATGGAGGTAAGATTATATATATATATATATATATATATATACACTTACAGAATTTTTGGGGTTTTTTGTTTTTTGGTCTTAAATATATGAAATTTATTCTATGAATTGGAATAAAATTTCTGAAATTGTTGTCTTTTATGTAATCTAAAGCCATTTTTTTGGTGCCCTTTAGTTTTCTAGTTTTGTATTTTAGTTTGATGACTTTGATTAAAATTACATTTCAATTACCTAACTTTTAAAAGTTATATAATTGTCGTTAATGTTATCAAAACGTTACATTTTTGTCACTTATTCGTTAACTTCTTTTAAGAGAGTGACGTGAAATATTAATTTAAAGGGTTAATAACTAATTTAGCCCCTGAATTATAACTAAAATATCAATTTGATACTTGTAATTTTTTTAATAGTAATTCTAAAAAAATTAAAGGGAATAGCCACCCAAGTTTAACGTGTTCCTATTTTGGTAACTGAATTTTTTATTTGTTAATTTAGTCACCCCATTAGATTAATTATCAATTTTAGTCACTCCACCATTAAAATGCATTGGTCACTAAATGAAATGTTGACATAGCAATCTTTTGATTGGTATAATAACAAATTTAGCTCTTAATACTTTCACGTTTTGTGAATTTATTCCTAATTCTAAAAAAATTCAATAAATTTAAATCTCAATATTTATATATTTTGTCAAGTCCAAATTCAAAATTTTTATAATTTTAAAAACTCGAAAATATATAAAATTTATTATAAAATGACATAAAAATGTAAAGCATTAAATATATATCAATTACATAAAGGCTTAAATATGAATTTGATTGAGGGAATCAAATCAATATTTCTTAAAATTTAATAAAAAATTTTAGGGATTCAACAAAATCTAACTCTTAATTTCTCTTGAATTTTTTAAATCATTATTTCTTTTTTTTTTCTTTAAACCCCACAAGCTACGAGTCATTTGAATTAACTTTTTGACTCAATCACAACCAAATCCAACTGGCACCATAATCAAATAGTTGGTTGAAGGATTCAAATTAGAAAGCCTTTACTTATAGAAACATCTCTGGCTCCATTTCGGTGGCAAAGTGCAGGGGCATTGAGGGATTCAAATGCATAAGGCTAAGTGATGCTTCATTGATCAGTTTTTCCTCATTAAAAGAAAACACAAAACTGAGTTTGGGTATGCCTATATAATAAAAAAAAAGAAAAAAAAAAGATAGCCTTTGAGTGTGGGTTTAATGGTGAATGCTCGATGACGAAGTGATAATGTAGCTTGGGTCTGGTAAAGTTAGGTATGAATTTGGTATGATATTTGAGATTGTGAGGTTTGGGCGGGAGTATGAGAACAATGGGAAACTTGAAGATGAACAGGGAAGGAGATGAAGGGATGAATGTTGTTTTACAAAGCTTCTCTCTTTCGTTTGTTTGACCGGAAAATCTTGTAATAGGAAAGAAAATTTTGAATTTTTTTCTTGTAATATTTTAATCAAGATGGTATGCAGTTACATAATTTATTAAAGTTGAGTGATTGAAATATAATTTTAATAAAAAATTATGGACAATTAATGCAGTTTACCCTTATATATATATATATATATATATATATATATATCACAACATAAAATTATCCACATTTTGGTTTAGGATCTTTATTAAGGTTTTCAGCTTAAAAAAAATTAAGGTTACTTTGCCTATTAATTTTTCAATGCATACAACTGGTCGGGAAAATACCGTAAAACAAAGAGTATTTACCTATTAATTTTCGACGAAAATTATCGAGAATGAATATACCAAGTGATAAATTTTGATTTGATAAATTTAAACTCTAACATGAGCAATCTTATTGAATCATAACAAGTTAACAATGCGAGCCTATTCAATTTGAATTTGAAACTGATTCAAACTTAAAATATTTCGAATCTAATTTGATTTGAATCTTAAGTTCACATAAATTCGAAATAACTTGAACCTAAAATGATTTGAACGTGAAATGATTTAAATTCAAAATGAACTGAACAAGTAATAATCAATTGAAAAATCCTATTTGACTTGAATCTAAAATGTCTCAAATTCGAAACAATCAGAATTCGAAATAATCCGAACAAATAACTAGAATTGACACAACCAAAGTGATTGAAATATGAAACAATCTGAACCTGAAAAGACTCAATTCTAAAATGATTTAATCTCAAAATATTTGGATACAAAACTACGATAACTCAAAACTAGCTCAACCCAAGAGCGGTATAGATGCAGCCATACAGGCTCATTAATATGAATAATTTTTCTTTAACTTCAAAGATGGAAAAGATTTTAAGCTATTTTCATGAATCATATGAAACATAAACATGGTATTAGTCAAATATATTCATATTAATGAGCCATGGGTAAGCATCCAAAATGAAAGAGGCAAGAGAAAGCTGTAACTAAAGCCTGCAAACATACGATATTGGTCTCTCCTTCAATGGGGGATCCGACATTGCTTTGCTCAAAGCTTAAAACACTCCTCCGAGGTATATATATATAATCATCTTTGATCCTAAATAAATTTTGGGTAGCACCACTTTAGGGCAAAGGACCAGCCAGCTCGGACACACATCGTTAATGGAGTACACCTATGCGATGCACTTCATATTTGAATAAAAATCTAAAGGGTTAATATAATTTTTACACTGAACTTGACAATTAAGTTCATTTTAGCCCCTAAAGTTGGCAAGCAAGTCCAATTAGCACCTTTGCACTTCAGATTAATGTAAAATTCTAAAGGGTTAATACAATTTTTATTCCCTTACAATGAAGTCCATGTTGGTACCTAAACTTAGCAACTAGGTTGAATTTGGTCCCTAAACTTAGCAAATGTAAAAGTTCGATGACATGGTACTGTGAGATTACACCATGTCATCACTCACTCTCAGAGTGTCACATCATCAAATTTTGATATAATCCAAGCTCAATGACTAAAATGGACTTAGTTGTCAAGTTTAAGTATCAAAGTGGGCGAAAAATGGATAGGTACCAAAGTAGACCTAATTGTCAAATTTAGGGACTAAAAGTAATATTAACCCAAATCTATTTTGTTGGCTGATTGAGAAAGAAGTGGAGGACATCTGTATTGTGTTTGGTCAATCATTTTCATGGTGGATTTCAGATTTTGAGGGTTGAAAAAAACCCAAAGTACATTCCCTTCGGCACACCATTGTACTACTTGTATGATTGGCACTGCAGCAGCTGGATTTACATATTTTGGGCGGCTCCAAAGATAACAAATACTGATATCCAGACAGATCCTTCCTTTAGTCGTTGAAAAAAAATTGAAAAATATTATAGGGTTAATTCCATCAACTGGCCCCCAAGCTTTAAAATGTTTTAATTGAGTCCTTAATGTATTTGTGTCATATTAATAAGCTACTTTTGTTATAGCTTAGTCATTAACTTAGGCTTTAAATTTTAACTCAAAATACGATATGGGTCACATATTTAAAACACATGAATCAAATTATAAGCAAAAGTAAAGCTAGAAAATTGTTTTAAAGGGGGTACCATTGAATTATAAATTTGGGGTGGGTAGGGGTGAGTACTGGGTAGGGAGATAAAGTGCAGTTTTACCATTGTACTAACTTGTACTTTTACAAATTTCGAAAGGATCAAATGATAATTTCACCATTTTGGTGAGAGCAAAGGCCCTTATTTGCCCCTTTGCCTTGCTCTCGATTGTAAATGCACGTGTATTGCAATATGGATGGTTTGAATCTAACATGTTAAAAAATTGCACTCCTAATTTTTAACATCATGACTTTACTTTTTTCAACATGTCAGATCTAAGTTGTTTATGTGATAAGTACACACGTATTTGTAATTTAACCCACATGTTTTAAGTACACATCAAATCCTAACTTGCATTTAATGCCTAAATTGGCCACCAGACTAATGAAAAGATCTAATTGATACAATATTATTATTTTAAGGACTCAATTAAAACGTCTTAAGGTTTAGATATCGATTTAAAATCTAGACAATAGTTTGGGACCATTATATGCATTTAACCCGATATTTTTATATTCTAACCATCTATGATTTAACCACTATATATCATCATTCAGGTATGGGGTTTCTTTCAGTATAACTAACCCATATTTTTATACATATATTCGTTTGGGACCCCATTTTTGTAGTCCAATAAAAAAATTGAACGAAAAATAGAGTTTCAGCTTTAGGTTTGGTAAATGATTCTCAATTTCCATCAAATACCCATGTGATCAGTGTTTTATTTAAACCAGAAAAATACAGAAAAGAAAAAAAGATTAAGACAAAGTTTCCCCGTATAATACGGTATTGTAACATGCTTTTAATTGTGTATTAGTGTCTGAATAATGAGTTTAATTAAAACATTACAAAGCATGTAAATCACTGTCTGAATATGACAGGGAAAGTGTTGTTAGAATAACCTTCAAATCTTTGTTCGGTTTAGTTACCTCTATGCATTTCTGACATATCTTTTCTATGTCACTATCTCTGCATGTTGAGAACGGATTTTGGAAGATCTTTTATAGATGTGAGGATGATATATTCTATGGTAAACAATTAATTTGCCTTCAACTTCTTGATGCAGCGGTATAACGTGCCATTAAGTTTAAGGGATTTACTTAAAATTAATTTTAAAAGTTTAAGGGATAATTTTGTAAAAACACAAAGTGCTATTATATTATCTTATCTTATATTCTCTCAATCAAAAGAAATCTTACATTTAATTGAATAAAAAAAATTCAATATTAAGTAATCTAAATAAACCTAAAATGAGATATGCCTAAAAGAATATAAGAGGAGATGAATTTAAAGATAACAAGAAGCAAAGAGCATTAAGGCTAAACCTATATTGATATCATAATCTAAAGGCATATTATCCCAATCATTTGCTATATGGAATAATTATGGAAAATTATTAGCACTTTCATGTAATTTGATCCCTAACATCCCACCGCCCACCCTAAATTGTTGTTAGTCATAATATTTTATAGACATCATTTTGTTCCCTAATCACGTCAAAGGGTCACTAAATCCATCATCATAATGGAGTATTAGTTGTTAGTTAACTTCCATTTGCAATCATCATTTTTTATCTTTAAGAAAAAAAATTATAAGAGAAGATAGTTATAAGAAATTCTAAGAGGACAGCTAGTAAGCACTATATATATATATAACACTACTCAAAGCTTATCTTTAAAAAATCTAATTTCAAGGTCAGCTTCAACAAATTTGGGTGTTTTCCTTTTTAGTCATAACATTTAATTATACTAGACTTTCTCCATGTATGACTCGAATATTAAAATGCTTTCTAACCTTTAAAATATTTTAATTTTTTAAAGTTTTAGTATCGTATTAATCAAGTTTTTACTATTGATTTAGGAATTGAATTCAGTTTGGATTTAAAATCGAGCTTATTTAAAACAAGTGGATCAAAACTGAAACACGTATGTATTAATTGTATGGATAGTTTAGATATGAAGTATTATAAATAGCTTACAATGATACTAAAATTTAAGAGGGATATTTTTTTTCCTTTTTTTTTTTAATATATTAGATCCAAGTTGTTCATAATATAAATATATGTATATGTTAACGATAATTTTATCTGTTAACTACAATGTCAATTGCAACTTAAGGAATAACTGTCAGTATGATAAATTTTACCTTATATAAATTGACATATTTTTTAATAAAATTGTTTGGACCGCACTAAGAGAGTAATTAATTTATTCATAGAGAAACTGTTTCATAAGTGTAGAACTTTGTAAGTAAACTAAATTGAGTTAATCAGGGGGAGTTTACTAGATTGAATATGTTGGATCAACTCTGTTGGCAACGTCATATAGACGTAGAAAGTTTTCATGAACAAATTTTTAGTTTTCATCTCTATTTTTTCTGTACAGTAGTCACTTTATTCAATTGCAGCTCAACATGTATTTAGATGTATACATCTAATAGGTAAAAAGTCAGTGAACTTTCAATATAAAACTTGATATAGTATTTTAAATATGTTTCACGTTAGATACAATTTACCATTTAATTCTCAAGCTGATGGCTAAACTCATTGAAGAGCTTAATTAATACAACACGAGACTTTAAGGACTCAATTAAATCATTTTAAATATTGAAGACTAATTTAAAATGTGGACCATTAAAGTAGTTACCCTATCCACTAGTATATAATTTTGGATTTTGATAAATCAATTTAAGGAAAAAAGAAAGTCAAATTATCCTAGGTACTATTTCAATCCTAAGGCTATAGTTAACTTAAATTTTACTATTTTTCACATAATACTCACAAAAAAGCTACATTATTTCGGCTAATGAATTTAACGAGTATTGTTTGAGTCAAGATCAAAACTCTAAAATTTAAAAAATTATAAAGACTAAAAATAATCAAATTGGAAAGCACAAATTAATTCCACAATTTACACATAGTACATGATTAATAGCGAAATTTGACTTAGCATATTTAACTACTACAATTTTAATTAAGGCTGAAATTTCAAAGTTTGAAAAATATGAGATTGAAATTGACCATGCATAAATTAAATACACAATGTATGCATAACATAGGGACTAATTAGAGAATTTGGAAAGAAAAAAATTATGGGTGTTATGGCCAGTAGGCTCCTTGTGTCACGTACGGATATCTTGGGAATCATGGAGCCAAAGAATAAAAATAATTGATTCAAGCTCACAAAAAAGGAGAAAGTAAATGTGGGGGTTTTGCTTGGTTGGATTTGGCTGGCTTTGATACCCTTATTTCTATATCTTAATCCCAAAATAGTTTCATTTTATCTTTTTCTCTCTCATGTCATACACTAGAATCTATGGCACTTTAAGCCAATGAAAATTATTTTTAGAATCGAAGATTCTCCTCCCCATTCACCGTCCAAATTTTTATTCCGTCTCAAAAGCTAGAAACAAATTATAGTTTTTAGAGCGTGTGTGTATGTATGATGAATGGTGACATAATAAAGGCAGCAAAAGTTTATGGTTTTCTTTTGGATTAAAAATTCAATGGTAAAATTATTATATTTTAAAAGAGAATGTAGATTTCAACTTTTGAAATGAAATTGATTAAAAGGTAGTCACGAACTTTAAATATGGATTGTAAGATGAATATAGAAAATATTTTAAAAATAGTTAAACTAAATGTAAGTTGATAATGATATTTGATAAAAGTGTTATGAAGGAGGTTCTTATATTAAGAATCGGATTATATTTTACTTTTTTATTTAAAAAACGAATAAATTCATTAAAGAGTAATTAGTTTTTCCTATTAAAATTTTATTCATTTTTACTGTTAAAAATTAGAGTGTCTGATGGAATAACCAAATAATTACACGTAATATGTGTATCTCATGTTGGCGCATAAAAATCAACATTTAAACATTGAAATAAATAAATGATTAATTTATTTTTTAATATAATTTATAAAAATTAATCTATTTATTTTTTAAATAATTAACTCTTAATATAAAAACATCATGCGAGTATCACTTTTAACTGTAAAAAAGAGGAATGTGGCAGATTGTACGTGATAGTGCAACTCCTATCTGTACTGTCTGGTTCTTTCGGTTGCACGTTTTACGACTTTCTATGTAAAAAATGTGGAGCACGTACTGATTTCGTTTCCACCGTGCACGTACGGCTCATCACCATTTCTGCCAATCGAGTGCCCAGCTAAACCATATGAAGTAATATATTCCTTATCTTCAATTTTACATAAACCTATTCATTTTGGTTCTAGACTTCTACATTTTTTTTGAAAGGTGGGATAATTTGAACGTGATTAAATTGGTTTTTAGGTTAGAGGTTTGGATTGCTTCAAATTTATAACAATTTTGGGTTTGGATTCAATATGTTGGGGTTGAATTTTACTTTTAAATTAAATTGGATTAAATTAATCGACTCAAATTTTTAGGTTTAAATCAGAACTGATGCAACTTGCAATATTTATTAGCATCTTTTTTGATAATTTTATGGACTTTTTCTTATATCATTTTGAGGATTATACGAAACAATTTTATTGGGTTGAATCATGTTGAAATTAAGTTAAATATTTTTTTGGGATATTTTTATTGTGATCGAATTTCCTTAATTGAAGGATATTATTTTTAAAAGAAAGTTTCTTACTATAAGATCTATGTTATTTTGATTTCATATTAAAAGCCTATTCAAGCTAATTTCAAATTTGAAGATTTGACAAGCCAATATATGTCTATTTAAATAAAGGCTTCTTATTGTAATAAGTGCGATATTTAAAGCACTTGCTCTTTGTAAGGAGCTTATATTAGTACAAAAACACAGTAAACAAAATGTTCTTCATATTCAATTTGTAACTAAGTTTCTAGGCAAAAGTCTTAGTGGGGAGAGTTAATGTATAGGAGTGAGATTGCAGCTTAATGAGTGAGTTAAGTAATCAATTTCTGAGTAAAGCTTCCAAGGAAAAGTCTTAATACGAAAGCATTTTACGTACTGCAGATTAATAATGGATTACTCTTTGGGTAAGGCCTCGCAGATGTAAAAAGTTTTTCTGAACGAGTAATCAATTTTTGTGTCCATATCTAATTTACTCTTCCGATTGTTAAAGCTAGTTGCAATATATAGGCAAATTCAACGAAGTCTCATATTTATTAATTAATGTCTGAGGGCGAAGCCAAAAAATTTTATTGGGGGATCAAAATTAAGTTGTATATTTTTACGATAGTAAAAATACAAATTCACCATTTCAATAGCTTATATCTTTATAATTTTTAAAGGATTAAGTCAAATCTTATCATTTTGAGGGTCAAACTGTAATTTTACCATTACTAATTTAATTTTTTTATAAATTATGAAGGAGCCTAAAAGGAAATTCCCATTTTAAGGGGCTTGGGGCCCTTGCCAGCCCCTGGCCCCACTCCTGTTGATGTCCATATGATCCCATTTTTAATAAAATTCCAACTAGATGTTAGGAATTAGTATGATTAACTATTAATCATGCGGAAAAACTAAAAACCATGCCCAAGATCCATTATTTGACATGTAATGAACATAACAAGAAATAGTTAAAAATTATACCTTTGTCACGTGAATCCAATTCCCAAAGGTACACTTTAAGACGGAGGACCGCAAGCGAAGTCCCTCTATTGAAAGTCCACCCCGCAATGATTCACGAATGTCTTGTAGGAATGATTCCTAAAACTATCTTGTGTGCACAACTCTTTGTGGCTTTTATTATTATTATTATCTAAGAGTATATGTAATACTAATGAGAAAAAGCTCTTAATCATCAGAAAAAAAAAAACTTTCTCTTTTTCTCTAAAAAAAAAAATTTCAGTTATACTAAGCAATCAATGCTAGAGCATTAGTGGGTATAATGACCCATTATTGAGGGAGTTACAAATCTCCCATAATAGCCCCAATAATAACACTTAAATAACTAAAAATTCTGCCCATATCTTATGTATATTTGACTGAAATTTCGGCTATGATTAAGCCTCATAAACACCACTAATGAGCATTACTAAGGGGTGTTACATAACATTTATATACATCCCTTTTAATACACCATACACTTAGTCTAATTAAACTCTTTTAATTAGATACATACATATTATCTAGTCCAAATGCACTAATGTACACAATAATTAGTCTTAACTAATTTCACACACAAAATGATATTCACATTGCATTAGGTGTGACCCAATAGGATTAATCGATATTGAGCTCGGACCGTTATCAAATAACGCTCCGGTGACATTTAGAGGTTTCTAGTAAAACATAAACATTACTCAAATCGATTAACTTAATGTCTCATAGTACACCTACAAGTAACGTATTATGACTTAGTAAAATATCCACTTGATTATTGAACATTTTTAACAATCTCCCACTTGTTCAAGAAACAAGTATAATAGTGCTATAGGACACCTCCCACTAGCTCAACTTGTTTCAACAAGTTGTGAATCTAAAATCCTTGTCAATTACTATCTCATTTAGACATAAGGTAAGAAATTCATCATCCTTATATAGTCTAAACATTTCTCGATTCTAAGATTTAATGGAAAGACAAATGATTATCCCCATAATCCATTTGAGCATGGCCATGCATTTGATTCCGACTCTCCGAGTGGCTTTGAGATATAAACCCTAAAGAAGGTTTGGCAATCCCATCTTGTCCCTCCTCTATCTCATCATGTAATTCATAACACTCCAGCATAGCCTTTATAGTCCCCTTTTACGGCATGACGTTTGACTATGTCAAGGAATATTAATTCTCACATACTGAGAATCGGTGAGAAACTCGTGTCAAATGATTCTATTTACTAGTCATTTTGAGTTATTCTTATGACAACATGTTCTTAAAGAATACTTAAAGCGGGTCATGTCCAAATAGAAATACTCCTATTCCTATCAACGTGATTAACTAGACATCCAATGTCCCTATGATTTATGAACGAGATCATCACTAATCAACATTCTAACCATTAAGGGTAATTAGCGTCCATCTCAATTACCCGGTTAGGGACAAAAATGTAATCTAAGTTATCTAGTTCACATTATAGGGTTCAATTACTAGATCAAATCTAATAACCTATATAGAAATTCTAGAATACATTTTGGACATTACTTGACTCTAAACCACAATCAAGTAATAATAAAGTTCTCAACTTTTATAGATAATCATAAAATGTATATTACATTCCAACAAGTATCCAATATACTAAAACATACAACTTATTCAGCAATAAGTCTAATTCCCATCTCTGCTACGTGCAACTCATGCCTGTGCTGAGGCAATGGTTTAGTCAACGGATCTGCTACATTATAATCCGTGTCAATCTCACATACTTTCACGTCGCCCCTGCCTATGATCTCTCGTATCAAGTGAAACTTCCAGAGCACATGTTTGGATTTCTGATGCGCCCTAGGCTCCTTTGCTTGGACAATTACGCCATCATTATCACATAATAATCGAATTGGTCCAAAGAACACTCGGGGACCACACCAAGCTCGAAATGAAGTTCCTTATCCAAATCGCTTCTTTCTTTGCCGAGCACGCGCCAATGTACTCCTCGCTTGGTTGTAGAATCTGTGTCGTGCTTTGCTTGGAACTCTTCCAACTAATAAGATACCTCCATTCGAGTAAAGATGTAACCCGACCGAGATCGAAAGTCATCTTTATCTCAATCGAAAACTAGCTTCGTGTAACCCTTTACACATAGCTCGAGCATCCTCCAAAACCAAGAACTTTTCCTTGGTTTACATTAAGATACTTCGTGGATGTTCTTGTGACCTTCCCAATGGTCAATACCAGGATCGGACTGGAATCGCTCGTCATACTCAAAGCACATGAGACATCGGCCTAGTACAAATCATGGCATACATGATAGAGCCTATAGCTGAAGCATATGGAACTCTACTCATCTTTTCTAGCTCATCAGGAGTCAAGGGACTCTGCTTCTTGCTAAGATAAATGTCATGTGACATGGGTAGGTAACCTCTCTTAGAGTTTACCATGTTGAACCTTTCAAGAACCTTATCAATATAAGTTCTCTGACTTAATCCAATCATCCGTTTTGATCTATCCCTATAGATACGGATGCCCAAAATATACTGTGCCTCTCCAAGGTCTTTCATAGAGAAACAACTACTTAGCCAAGCCTTTACAGACTCGAGCATCGGCATATTGTTTCCTACGATTAGAATGTCATCCACATATAATACTAGAAAACAAATGGAACTCCCACTAACTTTCTTGTATACACAAGTCTCTTCGGGGTTCCTGATGAAACCAAACTGTTTGATTGCATCATCAAAACGAATATTCCAATCATGGGATGCTTGCTTGATCCATAAATGGATTTAAGAAGCTCGCATACCTTCCTAGGGCAACTAGGATCCACAAAACCCTCGAAGTTGTGTCATATACACCTCCTCTTCTAAATACCCATTTAGAAATACGGTTTTGACATCCATTTGCCAAATCTCGTAGTCGTAATCTGAGGCTATCGCTAGGATAATCCGAATGGATTTAAGCATGGCTCTTTGGCGAGAAGGTTTTCGTCATAGTCAATACCATGAACTTGCCTAAAACCTTTTGCAACCAGTCTAGCCTTATAGACAACTACTTTGCCTTCCATGTCAATCTTTATCTTATAAATCCACTTGCACTCGATAGGTCTAGCACCTTCAGGCAAGTCAACCAAGTTCCAAACTTGATTGTCGTACATGGATTCCATTTCGAATTTCATGGCTCCAAGCGATTTGTCGAAATCTGAACTCTCCATAGCTGCCTTGTAGGTAGTAGGTTCCTCTTTATCTAATAAGAGGATTTCATGACCTTCATGAACTAAGTAACCCTCTAAAGGATCTCTCCTAGGAGGTTTACTTACCCTACTGCTCCTACGAATAGGGACATCCACAACTGGAGGAGTTACCTCTTCTTCAGCTCCCATTAAAGAAGCGATCTCTACTCCCACTCCTACTGTAGAAGTGTTTTGTGGTTGCTCATCTTGAGGAACAACTTCTTCAAGATGAATATTTCTCCCACTTGACTTTTCAGAAAGACACTCTCTTTCTAAAAAGACACATTCGCGAGCCACAAACACTTTCTGCTCGCTAGGGTTGTAGAAGTAATACCCTTTAGTCTCCTTTAGGTAACCCACAAAGAAGACCTTATCGGATTTGGGTTCAAGCTTGTTCGGTTGTAAACGTTTTACATAAGCTTGACAACCCCAAACCCTAAGAAAAGACAACTTAGGAACCTTTCCTGTCCATAACTCATATGGAGTCTTCTCAACAGCTTTAGATAGAGTACGGTTAAGAACATGAGCAGCGGTAAGAAGTGCAAAACCCCAGAAGGAAACTGGAAGATCGACTAAACTCATCATAGACCGAACCATATCTAATAAAGTTCGGTTCCTTCTTTCGGACACGCCATTCAGCTGAGGCGTTCCTGGAGAAGACCATTGTGAAATTATTCCACAACTCCTAAGATGATCAATAAATTCTTGACTCAGATATTCGCCACCTCGATCAGATCTTAGTGCCTTAATCGTCTTGCCAAGCTGATTCTGTACTTCATATTGAAACTCTTTGAACTTTTCAAAAGCTTCAGACTTATGTTTCATTAAGTAGACATAACCATATCTGCTTAAATCATCAGTAAAAGTAATGAAGTACGCATACCCTCCCCGAGCCAAGATATTCATTGGGCCACATACATCAGAATGTATGATTCCCAACAAATCTTTAGCCCTTTCACCAGTTCCAGTAAATGGTGACTTAGTCATTTTGCCACTTAAACAAGATTTGCAAGTCTCATATGACTCAAAGTCAAATGAGTCTAATAATCCATCCTTGTGGAGTTTTAGAATGCGCTTCTCGTTTATGTGTCCTAAACGACAATACCAAAGGTATGTTTTGTTTGAATCTTTTGATTTTAGTCGTTTCGCATTGTCTACATGATAGTTTGTTTTGTCCAAGTTAAGTAAGTAAAGACCATTCATGCAATGGGCGACTCCATAACAAATGTCACTTTTGTAAATAGAAAAAGAACCATTCTTTATTACAAAAGTAAAACCTTGAGAATCAAGACAAGAAATGGAAATTAAATTTCTATTAATTGAAGGAACATGA
Organism: Gossypium sturtianum; assembly: GCA_025698515.1. Taxonomy (NCBI): domain Eukaryota; kingdom Viridiplantae; phylum Streptophyta; class Magnoliopsida; order Malvales; family Malvaceae; genus Gossypium; species Gossypium sturtianum. The sequence continues at coordinate 162,781,938 of CM046948.1, forward strand.
TAACAATTCTTGAGTTCCAAATACAATCCAGGTAAAGACAAAACATAATTTCCTACGGCTAGTGCAAACTACTTTAGCTCCATTTCCAACGCGTGAGTCCACATCGCCCTTTCGCAAGGTCCTCTTATTCTGTAGTCCTGTACATTTGAACAAATGTGAGAACCACATCCGGTATCCAATACCCATGAATTAGAGGAAGCAAAGTTAATTTCTATCACATAGATACCTGAGGTAGTTGCGACATTTCCTTCCTTCTTGCCCTTTAAGTACTTAGGACAATTCCTTTTCCAATGCCCATTTTTCTTGCAATAGAAGCATTCTTGGTCCGGAGTGGCTCCAGGCTTAGTCTTGGCCTTGGCAACAACCTTGTCCTTGCCTTGACTAGTAGAAGGCTTCTTTGTCTTGGCCTTCTTTTTGAAGGCACCCTTCGCCTTCCTCACCATAAGAACATCCTTCTTAGCCTCGGGAGGATGAGTCCATTCAGCAGTCTGAAGTAATCCATGAAGTTCACCCATGCTCTTATTAAGAGAGTTCATATGGTAATTTTGAATAAAATTACCAAAACCATCATGGAGTGATTGAAGAATCAAGTCAACGGCAAACTCTTCACCAATCTCAACCCCAAGGCGTTGCAAGTTCTTAATATGACTCTTCATTTTGAGAACATGCGGTCCAACTGGATCGCCTTTCTTGAGTTGGCTGGCCAGAGTGGCTTTGAGTTCTTCAAAGCACTCAACTCTAGCATGTTTCCCAAACATGGCTTGGAGTTGAGCCATAATGTCAAAAGCATCCTTGTCCTCGAATTGTTTTTGCAAATCGGGGACCATGGATGCCAACATCAAACATGTGACATCATTAGATTTCTCTAGTGCGGATTCATAATCTGCTTTTGCTTGATCAGACTCGGTAAGGGCGGGCTTTTCGGGAACAGGAATATCAAGCACCTCTAGCTTGTTCTTATGCCTAAGAACTATTCTTAGGTTTCGTGACCAGTCGATAAAGTTCAATCCATTCAATTTGTCCTTTTCTAGTATAGACCTAATGCCGAAACTAGAAACATTGTTTGAAGAGTTGTTTGCCACCTACAAAAGAAGTAATAAAAGCATATGAGATTATATTTATATGATTATCTTGAATAAATCCAATTTATTCCACTAAATTAATATAAAATATCCCTTATTAATCTAGTGACACCAAGACCCACTCCCACTAATTTTAAGCAAGCTTTAGCTTGACACCTAAAACTAGTGATTGTGAGCAAAGAACTCTTTCTTAATAATCTAATTATCCTTGGTTTGACTAACTAGATAACCCTTTATCTAAAAGTCACTTGCCTCTAAGTGCCAACCCTTGACCTACTTAGTTGAGTTTAACCATTTTTTTTTTCACCTACTACTTATTTTAGGATAAAAAGTGGGCACCTCGCTTTGGCGAAACCTACCCAACTAATGATCTTAAGCTTCGTAGTGTTACTAAGTGGAAAAGCAAAATACTCAATATTATTTAGGGACCTAGGTTGTTTTTATAAACTCTAACCATTATGTGAACTATGTGAGTTTGAGTCATAAACTAACAACCTAAACATGCAATCATTCAAATAAACATCCATCCAATGCAAAAAATTTAAATGAAAGCAAATTAAAGAGTTTGGCTCCTAGTATGGCCCTTACAGCTAATAGATCACATCTATTACATAAAATCTTGAGTCATTACATTTCTTGGCTTGACTTGAATCTCCATTCTTGGCCACCATCTCCATGTTTGACCATCACATTTGATGCTTGATCACCATCTCCATGGATTACAATATTTTACATTTTGAAATAAAATAAACTAAATAACTAAATTTATTTAATTATTACATTCAAAATGACGGTATGCAAACCGTAAACCATGGGCCATACTAGTTACCTCAAAAAAAAAAATTCATAACAGTTATACATCCACCCACTTGATATCTTCAAGTGGCCCATACAATTTAAACAATTTAAAATATAAAATTTACATAAAAAATATATAAATTAATTACCATGAATAATAATCTATTTTTTTTATATTTTTTAATTTGCATTTAAAAACAATTGAATCAAAATCCAATTGAAATTAAGAGAACCATCTTTTCTCTTGAACTATCTCACGCAAAGACAACAAAGTCCAACTCTTGGCCTTCCTTTTGCTTGCATAGAAACTCCTTTCTAACAAAAGAATACTGTAAATCAACAAAAAAGACATTCTTTTCCTTAACTCACTATGACATGCCAACCATTTGACACAAGCAACTAACCATTTGACTCTTGCCATCACACGCATGAGTACAACAACAAAATCAACATTAAGAGACTTGATCTTGTTGTCATTGAAGTATCGAAAAGCTAAATAATATCAAATTCTAACAATTTGCTAATTAAATAAAATTCCTAAAATTTGGTTAACTGGTAACCAAAATTCTTAGAAATTTAATTAACCATATTATTTAGACAATATATAGGAAATTACTAAAACAATTCTAAATTACAAAGTTCAAAACTTTGTGATTAAAATCAATTTTAATAACCCCTCCCCAAAGTTCTTAACTTTGTTAGCAAATTAAAATAAAACATGGAATTACACTCTTACATATTGGTATGCAAAATAACTAAATTATGTCCAAAACATGCCAAATAATTTAGGACTGATACCACTGTTAGGAATTAGTATGATTAACTATTAATCATGCGAAAAAACTAAAAACCATGCCCAAGATCCATTATTTGACATGTAATGAACATAACAAGAAATAGTTAGAAATTATACCTTTGTCACGTGAATCCAATTCCCAAAGGTACACTTTAAGACGGAGGACCGCAAGCGAAGTCCCTCTATTGAAAGTCCACCCCGCAATGATTCACGAATGTCCCGAGTACTAGCTTGTAGTTGTAGGAATGATTCCTAAAACTATCTTGTGTGCACAACTCTTTGTGGCTTTTTTTTTATTATTATTATCTAAGTGTATATGTAATACTAATGAGAAAAAGCTCTTAATCATCAGAAAAAAAAAAAAAAAACTTTCTCTTTTTCTCTAAAAAAAAAAAACTTTTCAGTTATACTAAGCAATCAATGCTAGAGCATTAGTGGGTATAATGACCCATTATTGAGGGAGTTACAAATCTCCCATAATAGCCCCAATAATAACACTTAAATAACTGAAAATTCTGCCCATATCTTATGTATATTTGACTGAAATTTCAGCTATGATTAAGCCTCATAAACACCATTAATGAGCATTACTAAGGGGTGTTACATAACATTTATGTCCCTTTTAATACACCATACACTTAGTCTAATTAAACTCTTTTAATTAGATACATACATATTATCTAGTCCAGCCAGACTAATGTACACAATAATTAGTCTTAACTAATTTCACACACAAAATGATATTCACATTGCATTAGGTGTGACCCAATAGGATTAATCGATATTGAGCTCGGACCGTTATCAAATGACGCTCCGGTGACATTTAGAGGTTTCTAGTAAAACATAAACATTATCCAAATCGATTAACTTAACTTCTCATAGAACACCTACAAGTAACGTATTATGACTTAGTAAAATATCCACTTGATTATTGAACATTTTTAACACTAGAAGCATACAAGTACTGTAATGAGCCTCCCTGTGGGTATCCGATAACCACGTATGTAAGGGTATAATTGGTAATTTGATAGCAAAAGCAATAAGAAATCCAATATAGAATATTATTTCCAATGTGATAGGATATAATTGATTAGCTAATATTTCAAAATTTAATGTTGATTCATTAGAACTGTATAAATCAAGACACAAAACTCTTATCAATTGAAAAATGGAACCCTAGCAATGTAGAAAATAAATTTTGTAGCCATGTACAAACGTTTCTTTCCCCCCCTCCCACATGTATAGAAGTAGATAAACGAGAACTAACTCGAACTCCCACGTGATGAAAAAAAGTAAAAGGTCTCGAGAATAAAATGATCCTATATTTGACCACTATACATTGCTAGTATCACGAAATGAAATAATCACGAATCTTGAGAAGCTGACCAAGTTGCCAAAATTGCTAAACATTTTTGTTTAAAGAGAAAATTTGAATTCTACTATATATACTTCAAAATGCTAAATGCTACTAATAAAAGGATTATGGTGAAGACCAATGCTTGTTGAGTTGAGTAATAATGAGTTTAATATCCTTGAAGTAAGGCCTTAAATTCTAATATGTAGATAGAGAATACAACACACGGAGAGCTTCGCCAAATTTAAAATTTTAAGTTGGCTAGATATCAAATATAATTGGAGCCCAATTTAACTAACGAGTACCAGAAAATCTTTTTAAAAATAATCTAGTGAAATGCACTTATACTATAACGTTGAAGTGGAAGATTATTATTTTTTGATTATTTTCAAATTTTTTCATAATTTTTTCTTCTGTGTTTTTTTTAGATTAATTTTTTTTTCATTGAACCCCGTGTGTTAACTTGATGGTTAGAGTGTTCATAGCCTTAGATATGATCTGGGTACGAGTCCCGCTAATCGCGTTGCTGTTAGGACTTTGACCTCTTCTTGTAATTCACCCAAAAAAACCTTTCCTTATTTGTTAATTAAATGAACTATTTCATGTTCTTTATTAATTTTGACTACCTAGAATAGTTTTCATAATTAATATATCTCATAAAAAATGAATCTTAATGAAAATGACTTTGGGAATGTTAGTGGGTATTAATTACTAAATTAGCAAAAAGAACATTAGTATTAAAAACTTGGGTTTATAATAATCTATAGAACGGTCCATTTCAAGGGGATGAACTTCAATAATTAAAGTAATTATTATAAAAAAAATAATTAAAGTAAATTAAACAAAACTATAGTATCATTAATTTATTAAAGTTTATTGTTGACAAAAGGTTGGCGCCATGCATATATATGAAAATTTAATTAATTTTTTATTTTCTGCAAACGAGGAATTGCTGTTCTGATAGTGATAGGAGAAGAGTGAAGACGTGGATCAAAGGATTAATTAGTTTATATATTTTCTTTTCGAAATTAATTAATGGCTGTTTGGATACTCAATTGGGAAAAAATATTAATTAAATTGCTCCATTTAACTTTTATTTTTCTTTATTAAGTTTGCATGCGGACTAACTAGTATAGTGTAAACTTAATTTCATACTAACATAAATAGAAATAGGGTTAATATAAATATTAAGTTCACTTTGATATCTGTATCTTGATACCTGTACCTTCTTTGGTTTATTTTAGTACCTGGACTTGTTAAATAGGTCCATTTCGATTGTTGAACTTGGCAAATGTAAAAGTTTGATTACGTGGTACTTTGAGATTGTGCCACATCATACGCTAGCAAATTTTTACATTTGCCAAATTCAGTGACCAAAATAGACCTAATTGTCAAGTTTAGGTACCAAAGTGGACCCAAAAAACAGTACAAGTGCCAAATTAGACCTAATTGCCAAATCAAAGACAAACTCTAAGATTGTGCCGCATCATACGTGATCAAATTTTTACATGCCAAGTCCATAGACTAAAATGGATCTAGTTGTCAAGTTTAGGTACCAAAGTAGACAAAAAAAATGGTACAGGTATCAAATTGGACCTAATTGCTAAATTTGGGGACTAAAAGTTATATTAACCCATATATATATGAACTGTCGAGATTATTGATTCCATTCTAATTTTGTCAGAAAATAAGAAAAATTTGGTTCTGACACATCTCAATAAAGAAGCTGCATAGTTGCTTCTGTTAAGTGTGTATGTATATAAGTGTGTGTGTCTATATATATATATATATATTACGAGTTGTTATACTATAGTACCACTACCAATCTGCCACCAAACAAAGAACTTTTCATTAATGTTTCAATGCTTCCAAAATTAGTTCACAGATTCTTCTGATTTCAAGTAAATTGATTTGTACGATTCAATGGGTTGATTTGTATTTTAATTTTTTTCCCCTTAGCTCCAACTGGTCACAGCTATTCATTATTGTGTTAATCGAGGGTCGAAATCAAAAATTTTTTGAGGGGTTGAAGTGAAATTATAAAATTTGAGGGGTTAAAGTTTAAAAATTGGTTAAAAATAATTAGATTTAATTATGGAAGGGCCAAAATGAAAATTTTCCATCAACCAAAGAGCTAAAAAGCTTAAATAAAAAAAAAGGGTGTAAAATTGAAGTACTTTCATAACCTTGCCATAAATGAAGTTTTTTTTAGAATAACTAAAGCTTCTTAATTTGTATTAAAATTGATAAATTGATTTAATTTGATTAATTAGGTGTGACATTTTGTTGTTTGTGAACGACAACTCCACGTAAGAAGTTTGTAGTAATGACAAAAAGAGTGTAGTATTAGTACAAATTTTGTCCTAAGAGTATATGTATAGATAGATAGCATTGCCAAGACACCCCTCACGTTTGCATTATCATCTTTGTTAATTTCTCAATCACGTTATAATAAAAACAAGAAGAATAAAAACAACAACGACAATGCATGATTTATTTTTTTACTATAAATGGTAACTTTCAAATACATTTTGAAGGGGGAAAATAATTCGAAAATACCAGTTTAAAAAATTCTCGGATCTCGATTCGTTTAACCTCAAATTGATTAAAAGTAAAAAATTCAAATTTAAAAAGATCTTGTTAAAAAAATTCATAAGGGGCCATTATAAATTTTAACAAGTTTACTAACAATTTATTGAATAAGAACCAAAATTATTGAAAGAAAGAAGCGTAGATACGGTTTTAGTCTCTATATTAAAATTTGGGATTTAATCTTTATATTTTTATAATGTTATTAGTTGGTCCAATTTGATAATATTGTTATTATTTTTACCACTAAAAAGATGGTGTGAATATTATTTTTCTTGTTACCTGATCACACAAAACAAAGCTACATAAAAACTCAATCAACCATGTTTTCATCAACCAATTTCTTAAGGTTGATTCTCTTTAAAAAAAAAAAAAAACTCCACACTACTACTTTAACAATAACAATTAACCGAATTATCAATTTAGATATACTAATAAAATTATAAAAATATACGTACCATATTACATCAAATTAAAATAGAGGGATTAAATGCGAAATTTCAACATAATTAGCATAATCAAAAAAAGATTACATCAATGTTAACTAGGGAAAAAATAAAGAATCTAAACTAATATATATTCCCTATTATCTTCCCATATTTGTTGTCCTAATTGAAACAAAACAAGTAAGCGAAAATAGTGAACATGTTATGTGATCTATATGCATATATCATATATATATATATATATGATATATATAGAGAAGATATTATTACAACTTTATGTTTTGACAATCCGTTTGGTTCTTTTGTTTTTTTGGGTATGGTCTTTGGTTAAAGAACCAAAGCATTTTGTGAATACAAACGAAATAAATGATATGTGATCCTTAAATCCTAGCAAGTGGGGTTTTTCAGTGTGCAAAAACTATGACATTGGGGGGGATGCACCCTACCCTCCCCATAACTTCACGTGAATCCATGAATCCAGACCCCATCTTCACCATTCTAAAGCTATCTGGTTGAGAGTAGAGGCGAATTGGTTTTGTTATTGGGAACTTTCTGCATTCGATCTGAGGTGATTTTCTTCTATGGAATTACTTAGGGTGAGGGTTTTCCTGTTGGCTTTCAAAATTGTGTTAAGTGTAACTAGTGGGTATTCAACATAAGCTCTTCTAATGCTTTGATTAATGAAAAGTTTACATTTTTGGCTCAGAAATTATAATTCAATTTAATTTTTTTAGTTTTAATCCCCAAAATTTTATAACTTTATCTCGACTTTCACCTCCCAAAAGAAAACTCCTAACTTCGACGCACATGTTTCAAATATCCTCTAAGTCAAATTTGAATTGATATTCAACACCCAAATTACTGACAGAATAACCTAATAGATATAACAACGGATAACAAAACTTTAAATATTTAATCAGAATAATCTAAAGTTTAAAGATGGGATAGTAGTTTAAGAAATTAAAAATGAATTAATTAGAAAAAGGATACGAAAAGGATTGATATTTGATAGAAGGGGATAAATTAGAAGGGAAGTTAATCGGTGTTTAAAACCAGGGGTGAAAGAGTGATTAGGAAGGGGGTGTTTTGGCAGTTTGTTTGAAGGAAATAAAGAAAAGGAAAGATGGGGTATCCCAGCACATGGGGGCATTGGCCAGATATGGAGAATACAAAATCGTTTGCTTTAGAAGAGAGCTGGATTTTTTTTTATATTAATGTTTTAGCAAACAAAAGCATCTTCAATTGACTCAACCACTTACAAAAAGCCAGTACCTTTTTTTCGACTTTTTTTTGCATGTGGTGGCTTTATTTTAAGCTTAATATATATGTATATATATATATATTACTCCGAGATGATTTAATATTACTGTTGTGATTAAAAAGTGTTTAAAAATTGATTGAATTTTAGCTCGATTGGCATAATTATTGTTGCCAATGCAAGAGGGCGAGTGTTCGAGTGTACTAAAGTGCATTATCATCTTATTTGTGGGTTGATGAAGGATTATGGGTAGTTCTAGGCATTATGTCAAAAAGAGCAAATACGATCAGGACCTAAATTTTATTTAGCAGAGTCAAGATAAAATTATAAAACTTGAGGGGGCAAAGTTGAGAATCTTGTATTAAAAATGCTTAAATTAAATTATCAATTTTTCAAAAGGATTAAAAATATATATATATTTTCATTTAATCACAATTTTAAAAAGGCTTAAATTGAATCTTTCAATTTTGGGAGGGCTTAAAAAGCAATTTACCTGTTCAGTCTGTTGGTAAAAGCTGAAGTCTTGGGATTTTGAGCGTAATGTTCTCTCTCGAATTATTTTGATTTAAGTCTCACTATGTGTAGACTCTATTAAGATATATTTCGATTTTTAATCTATTGTATTTTTATATTGAATTGATTCTAGTTCTAGTTGGTTATATTACGCTGAAAAGTGATAAATATTAATTGGTATTTACAAAATTAATATTATTATGATAAAATAAAATATATTTTTAAATACTTTGCAACTTATATAAATTATTTGTAGAATTCCAATTTGTGACTTATTGAAAAGGTGTTCACCTGTTCGAATTATCGTTGTAGTAAATATATATAAATATTACAAAAAATGCAAATATTCGATATTTACAGGTTAACGCTAATTCAAAAGGTCTAATATAAATTATTATCACGCATACATTAAAAATAAGTATCCTTATAACTCGAACTCATAACATAAATTATAAAGTGAACACTCGTCAAACGTTAATTACATGTCATTCAATCCACATTGAAGAGTGTTTAGGGTATGATTAAAATCCAACCAAAACAATAAAGTTGATTACAAGGACGACGCAAAGAGGGCAGGCGGGGGCTTGCCCCCTCCTTCAATGACAAATTTATTATTAAAATTATAAATTAGTTTAATAGTAACAATACAGATAAAATTATATTTTAACCCCTTTAAAATTTGATACTTTGATTTTGGTCCTAAAGATAAACTTCTGACTTTACCCTGATTGATGGGATTGAAATGAAACACTTTTAAGTTTGTAACTTGATTTAGGGTTTAGTTGAGAACCGCTCATAGTGGCTTAATTGCACAAAGATTAATGTGGCGCTCATGGTTTAACGTTTTAAATTATGGACCTCAGTCAATAATATTTTTTAAACAAAGTTGAAAATACCTTACTTACAAATTAATCAAATTTGTTGAAACTCTTATCAATCAGTCAAAGCTTGATTTACCGTTTGATTTGCAGAAGCCCACATGGTAATGGGCAGAAAATGTGGTAACTGGTTTTTTTTATTATATTTCACTGTCAGATCTAGTTAAAAGGAAAGAGTAAAACAAATACTGTGAAATCTTAATTTATTGGTTTTTAATACTACCACAACACAACCTGTCCCAGTCGATATATATTTTATGTTTAACATGCAATTTGAAATAGATTTTAACCAACATGGATCTACTTGGGAGATGAGACATAATTGCTTTTATCAATTTAATAAATTCTAAAAGTTATAATTATAAAAATCCAGTTCATGATTTTTGGGTATTAGTTTAATTACTTGTACCGTCGATTCTCTCTTCAACCAATCGATTCAGTTCCGACAATTATAGTTCATTCAGTTACTATTTTTTAATGATCAATATATTTTTAAGATAATGTTTTTCATTATCCTCACATTCATAATTATTATTTTATCCTTATCCTTTGAATTACATTACTCGATTCTAAATCAAAACAGAAAACTCAATTCGATGAACTTAAATTTAAATTTGATTTATCGTAAAAGATTATCAACCTAATCTTGCTTAATCTAAACTAATAAATAATTCAAATCAGAAATTATCCAAATCCAAAATCAACTAAACTAATATTATCTTAATCGTGAGCTGATAAATTCAAAATAGCTTGAATTTGAAATAATTCAAACTCGAAAAAAATTCAAAAACATGATTTAAACATTATTCAATTTACCCTTTTTTTTTTTTTTGTCACATTTATTTAATCATATTAATTATTCATTGTATAATCCATACAGTTTGCCGAAAGACATTGGGACTTTTTAATCGTAATTTTCCCAAACTTTATGGGTAGTTTCATACCCTTTCTTCTATAAAACCATATTCCCTCCTAGTTTCTTAAATTCCTCTCTAAAGATCCATTTTTTTCTCGATTCTCAAAGCAAAGCCAAAAAAAAAATACAAAGCTTTTTTTTTTTTTGTGGGTGTTTTAGTCTTACCGGAAAAAAAAATGTCGTCGTCGGCAGGACTTGGAAAATGCAGCAAGATCCGCCACATTGTGAGGCTCCGACAAATGCTGCGGCGGTGGAGGAACAAGGCTCGCATGTCGGCCAGTCGTATCCCGTCTGATGTTCCGGCGGGACATGTGGCGGTCACAGTGGGGACTAGTTGCCGGAGGTTCGTCGTGAGGGCGACGTACTTGAACCATCCCGTGTTTAGGAAACTCCTCATCCAAGCCGAAGAAGAGTACGGATTCACTAACCAAGGCCCATTGGCGATCCCCTGCGACGAGACGGTATTCGAGGAAGTGATCCGGTTCATTTCCCGGTCGGAGTCGGGTCACTCCGCCGCCGCTAAGTTCGTCAACATCGAAGGTAACTGTCACGTCGGAATGTGGAGTAATAAGCTCGATTTGTGGACCGAATCTCGACCGTTACTCAATGGGTTGGCTGAAAAAACAATTTGGTAAATAAAAAAATACAGTGGAAAGTGAAAAAAAGAAGGAAACTTTGATTCTTACCCGACCGAGTTAGCTCAAGTCAAGTGAGTAATCAACGAGTTGGCCGAGTTGAGGAGGTTCATACTTAATACTAATTCATGGGTTTTACTTACCACTGTAAAAAAAAAAGGTAAGTTGGTTGGTTATTTTACTTCTTTTTTTTTCCATAATTGAGGGAGGAGGGGGGTAAAAGTTAAAACGTGTTGAGTCAATGGAGATGGCTGAAAAGGTGGGTGAGTGATCCGCCGAGTCGTCCCGAGTTCGGATGGAGATTTTGACACACGTGAAATTCACTGCTGTAAATTCCGTGATTGATGATGGAAAAAAAATTGTAGAGATTATATAATATATTTTCCAATCAATGATATTTAATTATTTTCCATTATTGGACCGTTCATTCATTTTATTTAATTTTGAACAATATAATGTAATCGAGAACTACAATGTACATGATGGTAGCGGTTTTGGGAGTTATGATGGTACCCCACCCACCCACGTGAAACAATGTCACTTTCATCCATTCTTTATGTTCATATAAATTTTAATATATCAACAATTTACATTTTTAAGTAAATTATTATATAAATATGCAATTTGGTACTTGAATAAAAATAGATCAATTATGGATCGGTCATATAATGCCATGTGATTTTTTGTAACAGCTTAAGATAAAATGGTTGACGAATGAATGAAAAATTCAGATACTAAAATATGTATTAATCTTATATAAAATATGAAATGATAAAAGAAATTATGAGAGAGAGACACAATTATTATTAATGTATTATATAATATATCTTAAATATAATTATAACTAACAAATATATACTATTTTGAATATTATTATTCCTCCTTTTACTCCAAATTAAACAAATTTATGGTCAGTGATTTTGTATTGTTATTAAACAAATTCATTACTAATTTAAAATTTTATAAATTATAAATAGAAAATTTTTCATTTTAGGGCGAGGCCCTGCCAGTCCCCTTGACTCTATAATTGATAACAATTATAAAAAAAACATTAGATTATGATGCAGTCATAATATTAATAAAAAAAAATTATGTAATTAGTACATATTATATAAAAAATAATTTAGGGTTTAAGTGAAATTATGAAGTTGAATACCGGTATTTTAGGTTTAAGTGGGTAGTTTCTAGATTTATTTTGTGTTTAATTTGGTTTTTATAGATTTTATATAGGCAAATAAATATTCTCTCATAATAATATGGGTAATCCACCAAAATAGCCACTTTTGTTAGCTTCAGGTTAAATTTTAGTCACTTACGTTATCGCATTGTAATATTTTAGTCAATGAGTCGTTAATTATTGTTAACGATGTAACGATAAACTGATGTGGCACATTAAATCATCATTTCAAACAAAAAATTAGGTTAATTTATACAATCAACCCCCATATTTTTTCGTTTTGAACAATTTAATTTTTTTTCTTTTATGTTTTTTAACTTTCCTTTTTTTTTTTTCATTCTGTTCTGCTTCTCCCTCTGTTTTCCTCCCTTCTCCATTTCTTTTAACATAGTTTTTCTATATTTTTCATTTGTTAAAACTAGTCCATATACTTTTTTTTTTTGAACAATTCAATTTTTTCGAGTGAGGTGAGCTTGCAGACTAGTTTTAACAAATGAAAAACATAGAAAAATAACGTTAAAAGAAATAAAGAAGGGAGGAAAACAGAAGGAGAACCAGAAGAGAATAGGAAAAAAAAGAGTTAAAAAACATAAAAGAAAAAAAATTACTCAAAATGAAAAAAATATATGGACCAATTGTAGAATTTAAGCTAAAATTTTCGTTTGAAATGATGATTTAATGTGCCACGTCAACTTACTGTTACACCGTTAACGGCAATTAATGACTCGGTGACTAAAATGTTACAACATAATAATAGAAGTGACTAAAACATAACATTTCAAACATAAGTGACTATTTTGGTAGTTTACCCTAATAATATTTATTACTATATGAGTGAAAGAAATAAAAATTATGATTATTGATAAGATAATTAAAAATGTAAATAATTTCATTAATTTTGTTATATAAACTCAATCAGACACTTTATTTATAATATATATGTATATCGATAATCATTTTAATATATCAGTAGTCGAATCTTTTAATCACACAACCGAGATTAAAAAATCGTCATATATTTTTTTCAAAATTTCATTTAAAAAATTTATGATTGCTTTTTAATCTAATTTGTGAAAAAAAATTCACTGCATTATTTATGTATTAATTATTTTTCAATAATTGAGGAGATGCAACTAACTGTGCGGTGAAATTAAGTTAAATCTTTTTCACTTAACCGACAGTTCTTCGATGGTAATTAAGTTAGGTAAAATGTACAATTATTTGGCAATTGTTAATCAGAAGCAACATTTTTTTTTTCATTTTATTCGGATTAAGAAATCATTATGTATCTGATAAATTACATTACGCTTTCAAGAAGAGAATTTATGTTCCACGAATATTTTAATTTTACAAACATTTGGTATTTATTTTAATTGAGTCTAAAAACTCACACCAAATAATTCACTGTAGATTGATAATTCTGCTGGTAGCCAACAACTTGAAAGTTTATTGATCAACCAATAATAATGGGTAAGGCAATGATGAACACAATTGACTTGATAATTAACTTGTTCTAGTTTAGTTGGCCCCCCCACAGGATTTAGACTAAAAAGAATTAAAAATGCAAATATTGATTGGAATTAATCAAAATATTCCAATTTCAAAGCTGGCCATTGTTTTCTATATATGTATATATAAAAAAATCAGTGGCTTAGGCTGTTACATACATTGCATGTTCACATTGGTATTATCTGACTTCATTTTCCAATTTCCCAATGCTTCTCATTTGCATTATACCATTGGCTTTTAACCTGATTTTGTGTCAGCTTATAATGGCAGAGGCTGAACCCACCACATTGCTGTGAGCCTGTGATTGCAATGTCAAAATGTTAGCCAGCCATTTGGTCAAAATTGTCCCAAAAAGTCAAAAAAACACATTTTCCCCAAAATTTGTCAACAAATGGATTAATTTCATCCAACGTCGGGTCTTAAATTGCTTCTTAAATTTTAAAAATTTATCATATCCTTTCATTAACTTATATGTTTATTCACATGTTAAATGCTAAGTTGAAAAATTAAATTGTAAATACATGTACTTATCCTATGAATTGTCTGTAGGAGTGTAGCTAGGGGAGGCAAGGGCAATGGCCCTCTTGACTAAAGGGTAATTTTCTTTTAAGCCCCTCACAAAATTTCAAACAATCAACTTACTTTGTTTTAGCCTTTAATTAAATGAAAAATTTTATATTTTTAGACTTTCTGCAAAAATTAAATATTCCATTTTAAGCCTTTTTGGCATAAGATTTTTTAACTTTGTTCACTCAAATTTTATGATTTTATATCAGCCTCCTCAATAAATTCATAGTTTCATCTCTACCGATGTGTTCAAAGAACAACAAACAATGTCATTTAAATTTAGGTATATCATTTTATTTAACGTGTCACATTTAAATTGTTCATGCAGTGGGTGTCTGTGTTTTGCAATTTCACCCGCACGTTTTAAATATATTTCACAACAATTTTTAATTTAGTATTTAACATCCAAATTGACAATAAAACCGATGGAATAACTTAATTAATATGATATTAACACTTTTAAAGCTAAAATAAAAATCAATTTAAGATCTGACAGAAGTTATATTGCTTAAAAATCTTGCTCCATATAAACCCACAGAGTATAAAAATACAATCTTTGGTGAAAATGACAAAGATTGGAACTTTAAAAACATGTGAAGATTTTGACTTTGTGTTGTTTTGCCAAAAAAAAAAATGGATGTCTTAATCATTGTTGTTTATGAAGGACCCTATAATTCAAAAGGAATCATGTAGGAATTGTAGGATTAGGGTAGGAATATAATAAAGGAAGTATAAGAACCAGAGGTAGTGGAGCATTATCACTTTCTTGGGGATGGGATGAAAGTTTTTATCTTCAAAATTTCCAAAGATGGGGTCTTTTCACAGTGGGATCAAAATTTGGATAAAGATTGGGTTTTTATGGTTAAGTCAATTTTCTGTTGTTTAGGACGGTTTGGTTTTGATTGATTGATTTTATAAGTCAGCCATCACGAAAACACACCAAAAAAAAGGCTACAAACCTATAATTCTCCATCTCAATGATTGTTTGAATTTGGAAAATCGATATTATTAGTTGAAATTTAAATTCGATTTCATTGTTTTGATTATAAAAAATTACAATTTAAAAATAATTTAAATTTAAAATGATTCAAAATAAAAAATAGTCGAGATTGATATGATCTTAACATTTAATTTAAAATTATTCAAATTTGATATATTCCAGGTCAACTCGAAACAACTTGAATTTGATGGTTTAAAAAACAACAATCTAAATTCGAAATGACTTAAAATTTTTAAAACTTAAATTGACCTCACCCAAATTGATTCGATTCATCCAATTGAAAAGTCTATCTATCAATCTATTTGTATAGTCCTATACACAAACTTTGTTTTAGTGTGAAATGTCACAAAATTTTAATTTGGTGCGATGGTATATACAACAATTTTTATTTTGATTTAGTTTTTACAAATCATCAATATTATTATCTATGTTACTTACTGCATGCGCAAATAATTATGGTTACCCAATGTGAAAATAAGTTGATGTATTTGTTATTTTCAAATATGTATAATTGAACAAAAAAAAAATCAATGTTTCATGTGTATAGTTGCATAAACGAGCACCGGTTAAACCCCTTGTTGACACCCCAAAGACCAAGGTTCAGTCTTTGTTATTGTCATCCCCCACTCTCAACTTAAAATACATACCATGTATCAAATTACATATTTAGGGTGGGTTTGGATGGGCGATTGAGTGCGGTGCGGTGCGTTTAGCTTACTTTTTGTCTCACGCTACAGTATCTAATCTCACCGCCACCGCTGTTTTTATACTAACCGCAGGTAAACGCACCGTCCATCCAAACCCACCCTTAATCAAATTTCATGTATAATTTTAATATTTATAGCTGAATAAAATGGGTATGCAATTCTGTTCATGAAGCCCAAAATATAGCCTCAGTCTCAAATTGAGTTTTAATCTTGAATCAAATCCATTAGACAATTATGAGAGGAATCCCACAATCTAGCAATGGGCAAAACAGAAGACCGAGTCCTGGATTTGGGTCAATATGCACAACTTATATTTAGGTCCTTGATAATTTTTAATGGTTGACCCTGACCCAAAACCTAACCAAGTTGGAAAAGAAGGCTGCCATTTTGGGTTTCAACTCAAATTGCAAACATAAACATATATATAGATATCTATTTAAAGAATTATTAATAAAATCACAATCATAAATAATTTGGATATGAGTAACTATAATCATAATCAATTATTATAAAATATAGTTATAATGGTAATCAAAATATATTTGGACTTAGATGAGAATAAATCTAAATAAAGATCATACATGATGAGACTTAAACCAGAATAAATCTAGAGAGAACTCATACATGTTTTATAGCAAGTGAGACTTGAATATAATATTCAACCTAAACAAATATTAGTATTTAGTAAAGGCGTTCATGGTCTCATGTATGACATTAGCCCAATATATGGTTGTCTAAGCCCGAACTAGCTCCAAATATGAATTATAAAATTTGCCCAATCACACTCATAACTGTAAATGATCAAATCAAATCCGTTTAAGCCTCTTCATATTATTTTTTAAAATTTTCAATAAAAAATGTGTTACTTCTATTTAACCTTTACTAATTTTATATATATTTCTTTTATTAAAATTTTTAATTTTCACATGAAATTAATTACATAAGAAAACATATTATAAAATTGAAAATTCAAGCTAAGCTTCATCCTTGGATATTGAAGCCTAAGCATTATTTATAGTTTAAACATATTTATTTTTTTGGCTTATTGGTAAAATAAGCCTTTGAATTAAAAAAAAAAAATCAATTATTCTTCAAATTTTTTACATCGATTGAGCTTTTGAAGTAGCAAAATTGATTAAAAGATTCTTTGATTAACGTTGATCGTTAATATTTAAGGGCAATACTAATGTGACCGTTAATAGACATCATGTCAACACTGATTATATTTAAAAAATTTAAGGACTTATAACAGCATTAAACTTTTCCAAATATCAATCCAACCTTCAAACCCAAGCGAGTAATTCCAACCTCGAAGAGATACACAAAAATATCAATCACAACTGCCGGTTGTTGAAAAGAAGCAGCTTAAGATAAAGATCTTGAACCTGATATTCTGCTTTGTCATTACTCTTGCAATCAAAACCTCAATCACTATTTTGTGGGACGTTGGACAAAACCAGCACCAAATTCTCTAGCTGTTCCATAATATTATATATATATAAAAACTCATCCATGGCATGCAAAGGACTTAAATAAAATTATTGGAAAGTTGGTAAACCAAATACGTAAATTAAATAGACTTAATACTTGAGTTTGATTTTTTTTAATGTGGTATCTGCATTTTTTATGGTTCAATATTTTAGTATTTGTATGTGACAAAAGTTATACATTTGGTACTTGAAAGTAATGGATATAAATTCATAATTAGCTAATAATATTAGCAATTAACTTTCATTAAAACAATTCTAAAATTTGAATTAAATCACATTTATGGGATTGTATTTGAAAAATAAAAAAAAAATTCATAATTAACACTAATTTTATTCTATCAGCAAAATCACGAAAAATTTAAACTTAAATAATATTAATAATTAACTTTTATCAAATACAAATATTATATTAGACCAAAAACAACATAAATATCAGATTAAAAAAAAGTGTTAGAACTCGAACAATTAAAAAGTAATGGAAATGGGGTAGTGATAGAGTGGAGCGAGACAAACTCAAAAGGGGGAAGCATGTGAATGGTGAACCAACCAAAATGAAATGTGCACCTAAAAGTGTCCTATAAGATTTGTATGCCTGGCCTTTGCATGACAAGGCCCACTGACTTATAAAACCTCCATATACAAAACAACAAATGAAAAATGGTTATGTAATAATAAGGACATGCATGCATGCATGCCCCTTGAGGACATTGGGAATGGGACGAGCTTTGGGTTCTTTTCTGCAATCTGTAGTTCTGGTAATAAAAGACAGTACATTAGAATGGACCACCTTTTGTTCCATCTATCTATTTGTTATTGGATTTTGCAAAAGGGAATTCACAAATTTGTTAAGAGGCCGAGATTCAGTTATATATTGTTATGAGAGTTAAAATGTAAGTTTATCATTGTATTGACAAATATCTTTATAGTTTTTAAAAAGACTAAATCAAAAGTTTATCATGTATTTATTTAAAATTTTATAAACATAAAAGTGACTAAAGCTGAAATTTTCCATTTTGAGAGACAGTAAGGGACTTGTATACCCTTTGCCTTCGCCCTTGTTCTTTTGTTACCTTCTACAATACAAATTATTTTTCAGTTTGGGTATTTGACATACTTTAGTAGCTGCTTGATATGTTTGGATAAATAATTATAAAAAAGAGTCGAGGAAGGTTAAAAATAATTGGCGGTGGGGGCATAATATGGACCAAGATGTTGCTGTAGTCCATGAGGTGGGTGGGAAATTGATAATGTGGCCCAATTAGTTTTGGCTAATAATTCCAGGAGTAAATCTTAGGATTGTTTGAGCTATTTTCGCAGTTAATTTATAATTTAAGAAAAGATTTGTGGTTTAAAGTTGTTTTTTATTACATCGGGTTATCGTTAAATAAGAAGACATTTTATAATACGCACCAAGACTAACATTGCACCTAAAGCCGAAATTTTCATCATCGGTTCCTCTTATTTCAATTTTTTGTTATTTTACATTTGTTTAGTCTTACCATTTGATTGAACATTAAATGTTAACTCAAATACGATATAGAACATATTTAAAATGTATGAATTAAATTATAAAACGTATGTACTTACTGTATGAACAAATTAGATCTGTTATGTCACAAAAAAGATAAACAGCCTCCTAAAATTTAATTAGCATTGTCTTAATTTTTTTAATACGTTGGATCCAAGTTATTCATGCAATAGATATATACGTATTTACAATTTAATCTATATAACTAAACTAACAAAAGTATCCGGTTGATATTGAGATTTTAAAGATTTTAAAATCTAAATAATAGATTCGAACATTTGATGGCAAAATCTTGGCCTTCCCAGCTCTATAGGTCAGTGAAAACCCTTTTCACCTTACGACCAAACACAGCTTCAACACTGTTTCATAGTACTGTTTTGAGACCATATGCATAGGTTAATGTAAAAATATTTATACAGTAAAACAGGTTGAAGAATCTTTAGAAATGCCCTATGGCAGCTGCAATCTCTGTCTGTTACATTACCCATAACAAGTAATATGTTTTTAATTATGTCATGATATTGAGTCACCTCGACAACCAAATCTCCAAAGTATGGAAACATATTTACAATAATGGATTCTACATTTTCTTCCAACAATTTTTTGGGTTTGAGATTTGTCCACTCGTTTTTTTTTTTAATTGCATGGCTATTAAGTGAGATTTTTTTTTATTTCAAAATATCACACAAATCAATTTAACCAACAAAAAATTTAACTGTGTTAATAATTGGATCTAAATTTAAAATTTTAAAAAGTAGAGAGATTAAATTATTAAAAATCAAAATATAGAGACTAAATTTCAAATTTTCGAAAATGACATATTTTAACCAAACTAAAACATTCAATTTAAGATTTTAGCCTTTGGTCAAATGGAAAAATCACATTTTTAGCCCTCTGAAAAATTAATAGTCCATTTTAAGTTTTTAACATAATTTTTTTTTTAGCTTCCACCCTTTAAAATGTTATAAATTTGTAATTTTTTTAATATTTGTTACAACATAAAAAAAATATCCCAATTTTTTATAGCTTCAACATTTGCCAGCTTCATTGTATTCCTTGAATTGTCCTTTAGCAAGGATTAGATTGTTATTTTAATAATGATTTATGATGATGATTGTGATGTTTGAATGTCAATATTTCACTTTTAGCATTTTTTTGTAGCTAAAGTAAAGTGGTGTTTAAAAGCATGATTATGATGTTAATATATAGGCACTACTCAACCATGCATTTTTTATCTTAATATCTTTGTTTGTTTGTCAATGTCAAATTGGTTCAACTTTTAACACATTCAAATCAATCAAATTTAAGGTGGAAATCATATTTAATTAAATGTAAGTTTACATTTAAAATTTACTCAATCTCACTTGTCATTTTTATTTCATAAACTGTAACATTGTTTCAACTTCAAGGATAGACATTAGACAACTGAAATTAAAAAAAAAATGTTAAATAAAATAGAGGAGGAATAATTATCATCAAATTCAATTTTCATACACAACAATTTAATGGAGTTAGGAATGGAAGGAAAATAGAGAAAAGGGAAAAGAAAATATAAATATACAATGAACCTCGTGTGTTATGTGTTGGTATGATAATTAAGGTGTTCACCACTACAGATTTTGATCAATTAATTTCATGTTGGTTTAAGTAAAATGAGTTAATGCAATTAAAAATGAGAGTAAAATTAGCAAAAGTATTAGAATGCCAACGAAATATAAAATTATCCAAATGTGGTAATCGCCCTCTAAAAATGTGATGTTATAAGTTCAATATTTGAAATTCAAATACGAAAATCCGACATCGAAATCTCACAATTTTTAAATTAAAAACAAAAAATAATAATGAAACGACACCTATAACTTGGCTATATGGTACATAGCTGAAAGTAATCTCATTTTCACTACTAGGTTGTTTTCGAAAATTCACTTACAAACTGGTAGTAGAATTGATGATTTGTTGCTACTCAAAACACTGTGTGTGAAAAATCCTAAAAGAAAAAGGGTCACCACATTTCCCTTAGTTAGATAAGGGCCCCATAAACACCAACTAGCCCAATGTTTTTTTTAATCAAACTGGTAGTAGAATTGATCAAATTATCGATTTTCAATTCGACTAATTCATATAAAATTAATTATTAAAATTCATAAAAATATTATAAAATTTTAAAATTAGGTTCACCCATTTCATATCGATTAATGAGCCAATCAATTGTTTACCTCTCCAGATCAATACTTTAGCTAGCTCTCAATCCAATTAGTAGCCAGGGGCGAATCTGAAAGGGAGCACACCAAATAGAAAATTACTATTTAAGTCCCTATAAAATTATGTTTTAATTTCTCAAATATTTATTATTCAATTCTAACCACCTGTAAAAAATTTCTAGATTTACCTCTGATAGTAGCCCTGAGCTAATGATGAAGCTATATATATATACTGGCTTGAACTTAGCAATTGTTCTCATATTGATATCTGAAATTTTTTTAGTCCAAGTTAGCCCTTGAACTTGGTAATTATTGTCACATTGGGGCCTGAACCTTGTTTTGGTAAAAAAAAACTTCAAGATCGGACAAAAAAATGTTTAGGTCCTAACATGAGAACAATTGTCAAGTTCAGAAATTAACTCGAATAAATAAAATTTAAAACCCAAAATGAGAACACTTATCAAGTTCAAACCCAAAATAATGCATTAGCCTATATATGTATTACTATGTGATTCAATAGCATACAACTAAGTAAAAGGCAACTAACAGTATAGTAAATTATTATGGTATCAATAGGTGGTTGGAAGAAAGAGGAGTGGACTTCATCCTCATATAATTTGACGGAATTCAAATATTGGAGTTAACTTTATTGAGATGGCTTTATTTGAATATCGCTCACGCTCGAACATGATTAGTCTCATGTCATAAACAAGTGAAGACCAGAGGAAAAGAGAGGACAAATAGGGGCTTTGGCCTCCCTAAAATGAAAAATTGGCGTCTTAGTCTTCTCAAAATTTATAAAATTTTAACTTAACATGTAGTAAAAGTATAATTTACCCCAAAAAATATTAGAATTTCGATTTAACCCTTTTAAAAATTATCCAAATATAAATTAATGCGATTAACTTTCAATAAATATATATAACTTATTCTCTAACCTAAAAAATATATGGATGTCCCAATGGTTAAAAAACAAACCTTAATTATTATGGTAACAATAGAATGAGACAAATGCAGTAACAGTTAAAAAGGAAGCAAAGATAATAATAATGATGAGGATGATGATGATGATTCTCTAATTATACAGTGAAAGAAGCATGACCAAAAAGAGAGGAAAAGAAAAAAAGTGAAAAAGAAAAGTGGTGGTGACTTGTAGAAATACCGATGGGGAAATCAGGAAATGTGGATCGAATCCGAAGAGAAAACCTTTTACTTTTGTGCACTGCCATTGCTATTGAGAAAAATAATAATAAGAGAGTATGGGGGAGGAAGGTGAGCTATAGCTGTCATCTTTGTGCCAAAGACTTTTTGAGTACCCAACCCTAGTGGTATGATTGCTGTTCCATTTATTTTTTGTTAATTTATTACAACTCCACTTTTTAAAATTCTTTCGTACAAAGAAAGCAAAGGGTAGAAAATTCCCATCATGCAAAAAAAAAAAAATCCTTTTATTATATTCAAATTGTGATTTAGTCCTTTTACTTTTTTGAAGTTGCATGGTTGAAGTACAATTGAATAAGTAACTCGATAATTAACTTATTCAAAACATGCTAACTAGATGACTAATAAATCAGAATAAATATTGGAGAAAGTCTCGATATTTATATAATGTGAGACTCGAAAATAGAACCTCAAAATTCTCACAGCTTCAACCTTACTATTGAGTCAAGATTTCATTGATTGATTTACATTAGTATGATATAATTAGATCTTTTATTTTTGTATTTTATTAGTTAATCCAAACTGTTAACACACTTAAGTGCTTCAATTAAAGTGATGACATAGATTTAAAAAAAACAATAACACTAATTTGAACTCATTATGCTGACATGGTTTTTTTTTGTAAGTGTGTCTGAAAGGTGTTTTCAATAAAAAACTTTTGAATTATCAATGTTAAACTTTTGAATTAATTAATGACATTATAAAAGTAAAATGATCAAATAATATCAAATTAAAGTGTAAAGAATAAATCTATAATTTAAACATAATATAGGGATCAAAATCAGAATTTAACCAAATAATAATATTGTCTTACTATACTTACTAGTTGTAGTGGTGTATTTCTATTATCTATAGCTTTGGCAATCATTCTCCTCCACTATCCTCTTTCCTTTGGATGCTAAAAGAAAAAAAAAAGCCTAAAATCACTAGTTCACTATCCATCCTCTTCTCTTTTCATCATTGTCAAATACTTTCCCTAATAGTTTTAATAAAATCAAGCACTAAAATAAATAATTATTTCAATCCTAAATAATTAGAAAATTTTATATATTTACATAAAATAAGATTCAAAAAAAAAAAAAAATCCTTTGTACACATTTTTAATAGAAATAAATCACTGTCATACATATTACAAACAAGTAGTTTCTACGTCTCAAATCCATAACGTGAACTGTGACATGAACATCCACGACTAACGAGTCAAACATTGAATTTCTTAAAATGGACTTGTTATTATTCATGAATTATCTTATTTTTATATTTCATTTCGTTAAAAGAATAACCAAATACGTTTAATTAGTATTTGAGGATAGAAGTTGATAGAAAGTAGAATAAATTTAAGTTGGCGTAAACACATTCGCACGCCTTTTCACATGGCATGTTTTAGAGATTGTTGCATGTGCAGTTGCAATTAAAAGAAGATATGCAAATCAACCCGATAATGTTCTTATTATTCCACACTCTACGACGTTATTTTTTAGTCTTTTTACATTGTTAATTTCTATAGTCCATACTAATTGTTAATTAACTGATGTGAGATTGATCAAACTTTTTGTCTCCTACAGTTGGAAAAGGTAGTGATTTTAGGTTCTAAATTTGCGATTAAATATATAAGTTTTTGAGTTTTACTATAAACTGTTGTCATGTATAGGTTTTAGTTCGATTAATCAATTCTTAATTTAAATTTTATCTTTTATTTCAATTCTTAATCTATTTATACAGTGCCAGTTCCCGTCCGATATGAGTATTGAGAACGGTACAAACTCAAGTCTTAAAATAAAATAATGATAAAAGAGAGGTTGGTAAGATGTAGAATATTAGTGAGATTAAATCTCACTATTATCAAGAAAGAAAATATTACTAAAATGAAGAGAGAAAAGGACAGACTCTTTGGATTACGCAACCTAATTAGTGGGTAATTAATCAATTTCCTAATGGCAGTGTTTTGTATATGATTACATGATAAAATTAAGATTAAATGAAGAAAAACTACATCTAATCTCAAACATTAATTTGATTAATAAATATCATAATATGACAAAGACAGCTTAATCTCATTATTTGCTAAAGTGGACAGTTTGATGTTCAATTCGTTGTCATGGACGTACATCGAAAGTAGGTATATAACATGCATGATTAGTGTCACTTAATACAATTTCAGTTGCAAAGATTATATAGTACTAATTATGTTTTTCTATCAAAATGTCAAAGCCTTGTGTGATGTAAAACTAATTTCAAAAATCTGATCAAATGAAAACGACTTTAGGTCTAATTGATGTGTGACAGACAATTATCCGAGCATGACAGCATCTGTTTTGTGTTCAAGTGTTCAAATGGGGGTGAGAGATTTGATTTCACTCGATTTATTGTTTAAAAATTAAAATTAAAATATTTTTAACTTTTAATTAGTGAAATGGATTATTTGAATGGATCGTGTTCAGACTCGAAATTTTTTTGGAATTGAGTTTTGGTCTGATTCAATGTGGTTCATGAACACTTCTAATTCAATTTGTTGACTTGCAATTTTCTATAACTATTGAAATTCAAAGTTTTGATCTCATTAACGAGATAACTATAAAAACTATACAAGAACTTTAAACCAATGTTCAACACCATACATAAACTTTGATTTTGTGTGGTTTTATACATAAAATTTTGATTTGAATCAAATTTCACAAAATCATTAATAATATTATCATATTAGCACCATTTTACATTAATATATTGTATACACAAACAATTACGCTAATCCAATATGAAAATAAATGTAAATATTTATTTCTTTAAATGTGCACAATTTAATCAAAATCAATATTTCATGTATATAAGTGCAGCAAATTAAAATTCATGTACCAAATTCCACATTAAACGATGTTCATATATAAATTTAACATTTATCCCTTCAATTAATTTAAAGCATTTCTTAACTTTTCCTTATTCGACTAATCTAGACCCAAAAATGACCCAAAATCAAAATAATGTGATTCAAAAGAACTCTCATAAAATATAACCGAAACTTGAAATAATTTAAAATGATCTAAACCCCGATATAATCTAATTTAAAAAACTCAAATTGATGTGAGCATTGTTTTCACAAATGGTACCACCAAAAATTTACTTTTAAGCCTATGGAGGTCAATTTTTTTTTCAATTAAAAATAAAGTACAGTTCCATATGATTCTTCTTCTTTGTTATACATTAACATTGTTTTCCTTTTTCTTTTCTTGTGTTTATTTTTCTTTCTTAAATTATTGCGTTTAATGTTTTTTTATTAAAGAAAGTGTAGTATAACATTTAGCATAACACATTAACCAAAGCAAAACCATAAATCCCACATTAATTGAAAACAAAACATTCCTTAGCTCATTTTTTGAGTTGAGACTCCCTTTTATTCGAGTTTTATTTATTTTATAGTGCTATTTGAATACGATCGGATTAGATTAGTTAATTTAAGAATTGATTAATATAGTAACTTAGTTATAGAAATTGAACCGGCCTCTGAACGAACTTGTAAAAAGTGGAATTTATTAAACCCTAAATTAAATTAGAGGAGCAATTGAGATTCTCAACATCCCGTTGGCTAATATGCTTAAACTCTATACAAACACACTCATGAACATTAATGTTGGAAGTGAAATAAAACTGTCGGTTGTAGGTCATCAAATATTTACTGTTTATTACAAAAGAAGAAATGAAAAATGGAAGAGCAACAATGTCATGTCAAAAGTACTTGCATTCATCTTTTCAATCAACTCAATTGAAACCACAAAACTCTTGGCACCTTCCACACAATGTGGGGACTCAAAAACATTGAACCAATCCTGATCCCAATTTATGAAAGCTTTCTAGACATGAATAAATTTAACATACAAGTGGGGAACTTTACTCACCATTCTTCGTACGCCACTTCAAATCCTAAAGACAAATACACAAAATTGATCAGTTGAACTGAAAATTGATAGTTCATTTGATTTTATCGGTGATATAATAAGTAAATTTATCGTAAATCGATAAAAAGACAAACTCGATTTTTAAAAATAAAATTTTAAATGCATGAATCATATTATAACTTAATATATTATTTAGCAAAGTTTGATATTTAAGGCATATACTTAAAAAGGTTTTAAATTATTTTCTTTTCATTTCCAGATTTTTTAAATAAAAATAAAATAAATAAGCAAAAATAAACCCAAAATAGTGAAGAAAAAAAAACAGATTTAATTTTGTCTTGATAGAGAAGATGAAGGCTTTTTTCTCTCTGCCGACGCTGTCCGTGGCGTTACTGTAATTAAGGCTTGATTTGGCTTAAGCACCCGTAGGCTAGAATGTAAACGTGGCTCCTTTCCGTTGCCACGTGTAACCCTCAACCTGTTTTTTCTCATCGTGGACCCCACGTGATAAAAATGAGATTATAACAACACAGAAACGTGTGGACAGTGGGGACCACGTGTCTTTTCTATGACACACTATCTTTTTCAGTTCCCTTGGATGCTGCATCCACTATTACGGATCTCACCTTTCTAACGCGCTTCCATTTGTGTTGATCGTCCACTCGCTCTATTATTAGGTCTCGCATTTCCACGGTACCAATTTGTGGATTTATTAGTACCGATTATAGTGCCGTTTCAGCTGCATTATTACCCCGCATGACTTCCAACTTACCCCGTTCGTATAAAATTGATGTTGTATCAATTAAATTTTTTTTTATCGTGAATTAAAAACCCGTAGATTGAAAATTTAAAGCTCATAGTTTAGTACAATTTTAGTATGATTTTAAACCTCTAAAAGAAATTTACGACTTCGTCTTCGACCTTATAAAATTTATTGAGTTATTTTTGTGTACATATGAAATACAAGTGATTAGTTATTGTGGTTGAGAGTGGTGGATGGCTAATTTTAATTATAGTGGTTGGATGTAGCTGGTGCACTTGAAAAATAGTTCAAACATTAAAGTCTTATCAATTTAAATAAAATTTTGTTATAATTAAATTAAAGAAAAACATACTTAAAATAACAATTAGGTAAGGGATTAATATATTCCTAAACCCTAAACCTTTATATTATTATTCATCTCTAGATTAGTTTGCTTTTGCCTATCAATTTAACTGGGAATGGGTACGTAAATTTTTCCTAAAAATAGCAACAAATTATGTCCTATTCTAAGAGAGAGTGACTTATGCACCGTGTCTTCCACGCGCCTTAAATTCCATCTTCACGCGCCTGTCAATTTGGTTGGGTTGCGGAATCACCATGACACGCCACGTTTTATAATACAGATTTATTGCTACACCTCCTATGTAAAAATTATTCATGGTTTAGTCCTTCTATTATGTTAAAAGTTGTGATTTCATCATTCTACTTTAATTTGACATTAATATTATTAGCAAAACTATGTTAAAATGGTGATGTGAATTCTTTATTGTTATCCGATCATGCATTTAGGTTTTGGTGAAAGTTCAATAATGAATTTATATGTTAATCCAATGCTTAAAGTTATTTTTTAAGAAATTTATACCATTACTTTAATGGTATTAATAAAGGTATTCTCGATTTGGACCTACTTATGTTTTAGATAATATAAGGGATTAAAATCGTAATTAGACTGAATAATAATTCCGGCAGTGTTATTAAATATTGTGGTAGTGAGTTTTATCACGAGTAAATAATATTTTTTTAAATTATTTTGGGTTTATGTTATATGTTGGTTATATTTAAATTTACTTTAATTTAAGTTTAAGTATCTTTTTATTTTTAATTATTTATTTGTAATTTTTATTATAGGTAAAAGGACTATAAAAGCTTTTGTATTAAGAGTTGGATTACATTTTATCTTTTCTACAGAAAAAATGGAGAAATTAGTTCTTGTATATTATATCAAAGAGTAAATTAGTCATTCTGTTAAAAAAATTCATCAATTTCTATTGTTAAACACCAATCCCTATACATTAGCATAAGATAAACTATCTGATTATTCTATCAATCACGCTGGTTTTCAATAGTATAAATTAATTAAATTTTTAACAGAAATAACCAATTTATTTTATAATCTAATATACAAACAATAAATTTATTCATATTTTAAATAAAATTTAACTTATAATACTTTTACCTTACTGTACTTGTAATTATACTTGTACAGGTAAATTCCTTAAAAGAATCTATTGTGAGAAACAATCGTAGCCGTCAAATGGAAGATCGGAGGGATATGAAATTCCAGCGGTGGTTGGAATTGAGAAATGGTAAAAAAAGGCAAGTAACGATGTTGTGGTGGGCAGTAAGCAGTGTTAACAGGTACCTGTTAATGGTCTGAAAAAAAGACTGTCAGAAACCAAACAGGTTTTTGACTTTTATTATTGACTTTCTTTTTGGAGGTTAGCAACCTAGGAAATGTAGGTTTCACAGTTAAAACTGTTCACCCTGTAGCCATGTCATTTGCCAGTGTCCACTATATTTACGTTCCATGCATTAATAGAATTTTTCCCCAAAAAAACAAAAATTATCGTTCATGATTTTTCGGTTAAATTAGGTTATATATTTAGTTCATATTTTTTAATTGAATTATTTTTTATCTTTATATTTTTCGAATTACGAAATTTTAATCTTGAAATAAATATCATCGTTAAATCTATCAATTAATTTTTCTCTAAATAATATGTAGAAATAGATAATTAATTTACAATATACAAACGATAATATGTCATATTCGAATTAATATTTAACCCCGAGCTAATTACTATATCGATTAAAAGACTGAGTTGATATGAAACTCACACTTTAAGTTTCAATTTTAAAATTTGGATCAATTTAGAATTCGTACCATAGTATAAGGACTTGTAATGAAAATAACCCTTTCTGGTTAACACGTAAAAGGAAAAGACATGGAGAACTTTCTTATTATTGTATACAGCTAGGTCTTTCCTGTCATTCTTTACTTCTTTGAATGGCAATTTCGTCCAATTAGTATCTATATTTTTTGTGTTCAAATTAAGAACAAATTTTAAGGGGACATAATTAAATTATAAATTTTGTGAGGTGAAAAGGTAATTTTATTAATATAATTTTATAATTTTTCAAGGGATCATACAAAATAATTTTACCATGAGGGACCGAAGCCCCTACATGCCCCTTTCCATTCGCCCTTGCATATAACAAGAAAAAAATGTGATTGTAATCAACTTAAATTTTAGAGAACAATTTTAATAATAATAATGACAATCCGACAATTAATTTTAAATTTGTACTTGAAATAAATATAAAGGACTAAATTATAAATATAAGAAATGTAGCATATTTTTAACATAAAAAAAATAATAAATAAAAAACTCACGTAGCATACGAAATTGTAGCATATTAAAAGGTGATTTGGCTTAGAACTTTTGCCAAGCACTTGCCTTTTCTTTTTAAAGTCCACCATATTTTTACAGCTTACCCACTTCTCCTCCTCCTTTTTCTCCACCGCCATCAGCCATTGCCACCACCGCCACCACCACTTGTTTCTCCTTTCTCAAACAACACCCACCATTAACATTAACTAAGAACAGAAAACACCACAAATTTGGGTCTTAATCTTTTGAATCTCAGACGGTTTCCACTTTATAGCCAAGCATTAAAAATCCCTTTACAAAGCTGCATTTTTGAAGGTTAGCCCAAGCTTATGCAATAAAAAAGATTCTGTTTTTGTTTCCATTTCTGCACTTTGCTTCGGTTTTTGGTGTCCGGTTTTTTTAAGATTGTTGTTTCTCATCTGTTTTGTCGGTGATGTTTTTTCTTTTGGTTTTTGCTTTTACATTTTCAATCTAAATCTTTGTGTTTTCTCGTGATTAGATTTTTTTTTTTTTTTCATTTGAAGTGGAGAGGCCATTGACGAACTTGGTTTCCTTTAAAATGTGATCTCATCTGATTACACTAACAATCTTTCTAGCTTTCTGGGTTTTCTGTTTGGTTACTGAGAAAATGTATGATGAAAAGAAAAGAAAATTTTCGATTTTCCTCAGAGCTGTATTAGTACTTGACTTGGTCAACGTGAATTCTAAAAAAAAATAAATTGTCCTTACAATTCTTGGTGACAGTAAATAATAGACAATTAATAATTTAGTGTCATGCCATAAAAAAAAAGTTATCTAATCTGATGATTAGTTGTCATCTAGCTGTTTCATATCTCTATACGACAGCTTCCTGTTCTAAGTTAATATTTTTTCTTGCCTTAATTATTGTCATTAATGTGTTAATCTTATTATATTGTTCTTTTTTGAGCTAGACAATAGAAGGAGATTTAAGTGATGGACCGTCATTGGCCTTGGAAGAAAAAATCATCTGATAAAGCTCATAAAGCCGCCGCCGCTGCCGCCACCATTACAGTGGATGCTGCCGCCAACGTTGCGGCTCCAGCTGCATCTCAAGGCAACGAGGTACAATTTTATGGATTTTTAATTCATCATAGTTCATGATATAATAGATGGAGTGTTGAGCTATGTTCATTTGATAGGATGTGCCGAAAAAACCGAAGTACGTTCAAATCTCGGTCGAATCATATTCACATCTCACTGGTTTGGAGGATCGAGTGAAATTGTATGAGGAACGAGTTAGGTCATTGGAGGAGGAGATTAAGGACTTAAACGAAAAGCTCGATGCGGCAAATTCGGAGATTTCTACCAAGGAAGACATGGTGAAACAACATGCTAAAGTAGCCGAAGAAGCCGTCTCAGGTTAGTATATGCTCGTACGATTGATGTCGTAATGGTGTTCCGGTTTTAATCTTTGTTGTTGGTTTTGGTGTAGGTTGGGAAAAAGCCGAAGCAGAGGCATTGGCATTGAAGAATCACCTTGAATCTGTTACACTTTCGAAGCTCACCGCTGAAGATCGGGCATCGCACTTAGATGGTGCGCTCAAGGAGTGCATGCGGCAAATCCGGAATCTGAAGGAAGAACATGAGCAGAAGGTGCAAGACGTGGTGGTGAGCAAAAACAAGCAATGTGAAAAGATTAAACTCGAGTTTGAAGCTAGGATTGCTAATTTAGACCAAGAGCTCCTTAAGTTCGAAGCCGATAATGCCGCGATTACGAGGTCTTTGCAAGAACGTTCTAACATGCTGGTTAAGATTAGCGAAGAGAAATCACGAGCTGAGGCTGAGATCGAGCTTCTAAAGGGTAATATTGAATCGTGCGAAAGGGAAATCAATACCTTGAAGTATGAAATCCATGTAGTTTCGAAAGAGCTCGAAATCCGTAACGAAGAAAAGAACATGAGTATGAGGTCTGCTGAAGTGGCTAACAAGCAGCATATGGAGGGTGTTAAAAAGATAGCAAAGCTCGAAGCAGAATGCCAAAGATTACGTGGTCTTGTGCGGAAAAAGTTGCCCGGTCCGGCAGCACTCGCTCAAATGAAGCTAGAGGTCGAGAGTTTAGGACGGGATTACGGAGATACACGATTAAAGAGGTCTCCTGTCCGGCCTTCTACTCCACACTTGCCGGCCGTGAGTGAATTTTCACTCGACAATGCGCAGAAATTCCAAAAAGAGAAAGAGTTTCTCACAGAACGTTTATTGGCAATGGAAGAAGAAACGAAGATGTTGAAAGAAGCGTTAGCAAAACGTAATAGTGAGCTACAAGCTTCAAGGAGTCTGTGCGCTAAGACGTCGAGCAAGCTTCAGAGTTTAGAAGCACAACTTGCCCGAAGTCCCTCAAAAGCAGAAGTTTACTCGAGTCAAAATGCTAGTACTCCGCCGAGTGTTACTTCCGTATCCGAAGACGGTAACGATGATGACAGAAGCTGCGCCGAATCATGGGCAACAGCTTTAGTTTCCGAGCTCTCTCAATTCAAAAAGGAAAAGGGTACCGATACGCCGAACAAAAACGAAAATTCAAAGCACTTGGACCTTATGGACGACTTTCTCGAGATGGAGAAGTTGGCTTGTTCTTCAAATGATTCAACTACAAACGGTGCAATCAACATTTCAGGTTGTACCAACGATAAGGTATCTGAAACCGTTAATGGCGATGCTTCTGGAGAGATTACTTGCAAGGAACCCGATGTAGACGAATTGCCCGCTATGAAGCTTCGAGCAAAGCTCTCTATGGTGCTTGAATCGATATCTAAGGATGCGGATGTGCAGAAAATTTTGGAGGACATCAAATGTGCTATGCAGGACTCGGAGAATGGTGTCTTGGAGCAATTGCACAATTCTGATGTCACATGCAATGATCAAGCTTGTCCCGGAGATGGTAGCTTAACCGCAGAGAAGGAAATTGCTATGTCTGCAGGTGATAAGTTGACTTCAGAAAGTGTGCAAACCTTAAGTCAAGATTTAGCTGCTGCGGTTTCGCAGATTCGTGACTTTGTACTGTCCCTAGGAGACGAAGCCAGGGCAGTTGATGATATATCTTTCGATGGCAATGGATTAAGCCATAAAATTGGCGAGTTCTCCGTCACCTACAATAAGGTTTTATGCGGCAACGTAAGTTTGGACGATTTTGTTCTCGATCTTTCTTCGGTTTTAGTCAAAGCTAGTGAATTAAGATTCAATGTGCTTGGCTACAAGGGTAATGAAGTTGAAATAAATAGTCCGGATTGCATAGACAAGGTCGCTTTACCGGAGAATAAGGTGACACAAAACGGTTCATTGGGAGGAATATATCAAAATGGATGTGCCCACATTTCAAGTCCGACTTCTAATCCCGAGGTTCCTGATGACGGAAACTTGGTCTCGGACTTTGAGTCAAAACAATTAAGCAAATTCTCGTTGGAAGAGTTCGAGGAACTGAAGTTGGAGAAAGAAAGCTTGGCGATGGATCTTTCTCGATGTACTGAAAACCTGGAGATAACCAAGTCAAAATTACACGAAACCGAATTGCTTCTAACAGAAGCTAAATCTCAATTGGCTTCTGCTCAGAAATCAAACAGCTTGGCTGAGACACAGCTTAAATGCATGGCAGAGTCGTATAGATCACTCGAAACTCGTGCAGAGGAGTTAGCGACTGAGCTGAACGTTTTCCGGGTAAAAACCGAAACTATTGAAAATGAGCTTCAAGATGAAAAGAAAGGTCATCATGATGCTTTAGCTAGATGTAAAGAACTTGAAGAGCATTTGCAAAGGTAAAGCATCGAACTCTTTTTGTTACAATGTTGTGTCACCATCGTATTTACGTATAATTATCATTAATATAAATGCTTTTTGTGATTTTCAGCAAGGAAATCTGCTTGGTTTGTTCTTCAGCAGCCGATAATGACCGCACGAGCAAGCAGGTACGCCTATATTTCATCTTGTGTTGCTTCTTCAACAAGTTATTGTGTAGCCTAGTTTGTTTCAAGTGAATGGTCGAAGCAACATAATTGCTTTTTGAGTAAACCAATCATCGGTACCATGTAATCTCTAGTTTAAGCACCACCCGATTTAGTATCGTTTCTGTTGAACACAGGAGAAAGAATTAGCAGCTGCGGCGGAGAAACTAGCAGAATGTCAAGAAACCATATTCCTTCTCGGCAAGCAATTAAAAGCTTTCCGCCCTCAAACCGAAACGAAGGGATCGCCGTACAACGAGAGGATACCAGGTTTCCGTGAGGATGAAACCGTTACCAGCAGCATTAACTTGCATGATCTAAACCAGGCAGAGATAGAAACAGCTGGTTCGGGGAATGCAAGCAGATCGTGTGCAGAATCACCCATGGAGTCGTCATTTAACACCCCATGCAGCCCTTCGGATACTGAAGCAAACCTTTTGAGATCACCAATCAACTCGAACAACTCAAATCACAGGTCTACCATGTCAAGCTCCGAGTCTTCCTCGTCTACACCGACACCGGAGAAACAATCTCGAGGCTTTAGTAGATTCTTTTCCTCCAAAGGGAAGAACGGACATTAATCTGGCAAGTCGATAGGGGCATAATAGTATTTTGTTGGACTTTGAATGTGAATTTGTAAGTAATGACTGTATATGGTTTTCGTGTGACATATATTGTTTTAAAGCTGGTTAATATATTTTGAATATTATTTTATGCGACCTAAAAGCAATGGACTGAAAATCCGACGCTAAATTCCAATAAAGGAAAACAAAATTCAGTGGAAAAATTAAATTATGCTAGATTAAATCTTAATATCATAGGGGGACTAAAACCCGAATTAGACCAAATTAAAAAGGGTTTTTAAAGGTTATTTGTCAGTGGGTTTAATGGTCTAATTTCTAAACCCAAAATTACTTGAATCATCTCGAGATTAGACCGTGGCTTCCCAAAATTGATAAAATAAT
Source organism: Gossypium sturtianum (assembly GCA_025698515.1). NCBI lineage: Eukaryota > Viridiplantae > Streptophyta > Magnoliopsida > Malvales > Malvaceae > Gossypium > Gossypium sturtianum. Next base: position 162,816,846 of record CM046948.1, read on the forward strand.
TGATAAAATATCGGATCTAATTATAAATTAATATAAAAGAATTACATTTTGATCATAAAATAATACATGATAAAAAATATATATATATAATTCAATTTTAGCCCCTACAAAAATTTTGGATTCGCCACTGATACCATTGCAACTAATTTTAATTTTAGCTTCATTTACTCTAATTTTATCTAATCTAAGAGTTATTGATTAAGGTTGACATAATGATAAATTCAGTCATCAAGAAGAGGACAAACCTAGATAAGAAACACCCAATGAAGAACAGAAATCAAACCCACCATTGATTGAGGCTAGTAAGCCCCAAGACAAAAAAAAAAAAAAAAAAGTCACTTCATACTTCCATTTTATGATTTAGTGATTCATAGAATCAAATTCCGAAAATTTTTACAATTGAGTAATTAAAATAGAAATATTATCGTAATTGAGTAACTATTCATGTGATTCATCTCAAAAATTATTTAAAATCGATTTATAATATAAATTTTTTTATCAATTGATACAGATCAATACACGCCAATACAAATTAATATTAACTAAACCAATCTAACCACATTAAAACTATAAAAAACACATTAAAATTTTAATGAAGACAAAACATAAAAACATCTAATATTTGGTTATAGATAAAAACAACATATGTACTAACCATTTCGACCCACCATTGTAAGGATGAAGAATGGGAGAAGCAACTACATATTGATGGCTTGCAAATTGCAGTACAGATTTTGGTCCTATATGTCCTTTTGGGCTCACACTTCAATGTCTCATAACCTACAAAAAAATAAAATAAAATTGGATGATATCTTTTTATATCTTATATCATTATATACTACACAATATAATATATATAATTTGGTATAATATATAATAATATTTATCTACTTGTTACTAGATTGCATTTTTAAAGAGAGAACGTATGTTCAAATTTTAATGATGACAGTATTGAAAGAAACAATTATAAACCTCAAACATTGATTGTAAAGGGTAAAAAAGACATTTCTAGTTCATCTCAAATTCAAAATTGAACAAATTGGTCACTTTAAAAAAAATTGGAGTAATTCGATGCATGTCAATTTTAAAAATGAGCAACTAAGTACAATTAATCAGGATGCTAATGTCTTACATCAATTGTACATAATTTCGATTGGTATAATAACAAATTTAAACATCAATGTTTACATTTTTTGTCAAATTGGTTTTAATTCTAAAAATAATAATAAATTTAGCCTCAATTTTTACACATTTACACAATTGTTGCGAGCTAGATTTGTTATTACAACAATCAAAATTATGTACAATTGGAAAAAAGCCTTAACACCGTGGTACATTATCTTTAGTTGCTCACTTTTGAAATTGACAGGGATTAAATTACACTAATTTTTTTGAGAGGGACAAATTTGCTCAATATTAAAACTGAGAGGAATTGAAGAGGAATTTTTACCACTTTAAAACGGAAATAAATAATATAAAAATTATTTTTTAAATAAGTAATTGTATATTAAATATCATATAAAAAATTTCAAAATTTCTCCTAATGTAATAGTTTATATTATGTATTAATCCTTATACTTTACAAAAGTTATAGATTTAATCCCTATACTTTAATTTATTCTTTTTTAGTACCTATACATTTCAGATTTTGAATTTTCAATCCTCACCAAACGATAATTGTTAAATTCATTAAGTTTTGTTATGTTATTTCCAAAATATGATACAACAAACATATTATTATATGTGTAATGTCATGTTAACTTATTATTTTTTATTTTCCAAATGTTACGAACTAAAAATCCAGTTAATGGATTATTGACTGCCATTTGTGTCAAAATTAAAAATTTAAAGTTCAAAAATTATAGAAACTTACAATGATCCAATTGAAAAACATAAACTAAAATTTACAATTGTGCGCATAATACAAGACTAACAATTAAACTTAATCAAATAGATTTAACTACTACTTTTTTAAATTAGAACTAAAATTTTAAAAATTAAAAAATATTAAACTAAAATTTTACGATAATATTGAAATTTTAAATTGAATTTATGTCTTTTTTTTATTGATGATAATATTGATACCAATCAAATTAAAATTTAATTAATTTTTAAAATCGAATATTAAATACTTATGATTATCTTAAATTATTGAAATTTTAATTTTTTTGAAGAGGGAATGAAATGACACGCTGTTTGAAAGACCCTTTCCATTTCTACTGAAATCATGAATGTGGATGTCTTGTCTGTTTTATCAACCTTTGAGCTGTTCAGTAGTTATCTCAATCTAGTCCCCCATCTTTTCATCCCATCCCATCTCATGACTTTATATGTGCTTCCATTTCTACGTTACACGTATCAAGGTTGTGTTTTATTAGGAGAGTTAATTGTATTTAAGATTTCTAAATTATAGGTTCAATTTTAACTCGATTCTTCGCTTTTGAAATTTTCTCATTCTACATGTGAAAATTTATTTGGTGAATTATAATAACAGGATAAAGTTTAAATAAATTATGACATAAGATTTAATTTTGGTATTAAATACTAATTTAGATGTTATATTAATGCATGCGAACTTAATATAGGAACAATATCAAACTCCAGAGTCCATTTAATACCAAAATTCATAACAAATTGATAAAAGGATCTAATTGAAACATTACTTTAATTTAATAGTTTAATTAAAACATTTAAAAATTTAAAGATCAATTTACAATTTGACACATTTAATGAAATCAATAAAATTCAACAACAAACCTAATGAATCCGAAAATAAAATTTATTCATGTTAGGGGTGGCTCCTTTGAGAGAAATCTTCAGAGTATTGTCTGTTGGACAATAGAAAATTTTCCCAACAATCGAAAGTATTAAAGTTCTGACCCTAATTTTCATAGAGAATCGTGCAGTTAACGAAGAGAGCACATTGGTTGGTGGAAAAACAACCAGCAAGAACTTATGGAAGAAGTCTTAGCATTGTGTATAATATTAATTATAAAAAATACTCGTGGGGACTCAAACCACCAATCAAAGTTTATATAACCCTTGCAACCATGATTAAGAGTAAATGTCATCCTTTCAGTCCTTCTCGTAAAATTTGAACGCAGAGAACATATTAAAGAATTCTCTTGTATTTTCATATATATATATAAAAGTACGTTTCTATTAATTTTATAATATATTTTTTGTAACAGCTCGCTTTTCAGTGATGTCGGAAATAGTAGTTTCGGGGTTACTAAATCTGACGAGTAAGTTCGTAAATACTATTATTTAATATTAACGAGTCAAATGTGATTTTTTTTTAAAAAAAAATTGATTTGATAATTTATGTTATATAAGTGATTTATTAAGTTCAAGTGGTTTTAGAAAATAAGGTATCGGGACCTTATTTTTCTAAACTGAGCCGTAAATATTTTTATAAATATTTGCGGAGTGTCATTAAGGTGGTATTAAAGTTTCGTTAAGAAATTTTAACGTTTCGATGGTTAATTAATTAAAAAGGATCAAATTAAAAAAAAGTGCATTCTCGGTACTCTATTCCCGTAAATTGGACTAATAAATATTTTTAATAAATATTTATGAAGCTAGTTGTGTAGTTAATTAGGTTTCGGTTAAGTGAATTTGCTTGAATTAAAAGTAATTAGGTATAAGAACTAAATTGCATATAGGGTGAAAGTTGATTTATAGATTAAAGAAAAATTAAAGGGACTAAAGAAGTAATTATACCAATGGTCATAAATGAGGCGGCTTAAAATATATATTATAATATTAAAATATTAAAACTTAAATGTTAAGTATATATTATATATTATATTATAATAGTTAAATAAAAGAAAAAGAAATAGGAAAAGAAAGAAAGAAACAGAGAAGCTAAACGAAAAAAGAAAAAGAGAAAGAAAGAAAGGAGAAAGCAAGGATTAGTGTTTTCAATTGTTCAAAGTTCAATTGATTAGTCAATTTAGTCTATTTTTCTTTTAATTTTTATGTTTTTGGAATTCCGGTATTAAGTACTACCTGACCCATGTCAAAATTTTAGAAATTTTTTACTTTTTTAAATGTTGTTAATGTTAAATAATTTTAATATTAGGGACTAAATTGATAGATTTTAAAGCTAGAAATGAAAAAGGATTAAATTGTAGAACAAATAGTAAATTTTGTGTAATATAGACTAAATTGTGAAAAAATTGAAATTTAGGAATTTATGTGAAAATAGGGAGTTGAATTTAGTCTAAAGTGGATTTTGCATGAAAATAAATAATTAAATTGTGAAGAGATGAAATTAGTCTCGGTTTAGGGACTAAATTGGAAATTAGGCAAATATTGAGTAAAAATTGAAATTTTTAATATGAAATTAAATTATGTTGTATTAACAAATTTTAATTGTTTTAATTCTGTAGCTAACGTCGTACCAGAATTCTCGACTAAAAAGGGGAAAGATAAAGTCGATATCGAATAGCTCGGAATTCCTGATTTGTATTTCTATAATCCGAATTTAATTGTTAATTGTTATAATTTAATTTAATGTACATGGTAAGTGTTGAGGTGAGAATTATTGTGTTTTGCAGTTGAAATGGATTGATTTAGCATGTGATAAATTTATTGAATTTATATTGATTGAATGAATTGAATTGGTAGATATATATATTGAATGGATTATTTTTGAATTGAAATGATTATATGTGTAATTATGTGATTATATGAAAAATCAGTATTGGATATTGATTATATCTTAAATGCGAAATTAAACCCTATTAACTGTATCGGGCTGAGTCGGATATAGATGGCATGCCATAGGATTGGAAGAGTTCAGGGATTTCTTCGACTTCGAGTCGATGAGACACTGTGTGTCAATTTACTACTTCGATTAATTCGATAAGGCACTGGGTGCCAATTTACTTCGGTTTAGCTGATGAGACACTGGGTGTCAAATTATTACTTCAAATTATCCGACGAGCCACTGAGTGCCAAACTGGTGTGTTTTGGTTGGATCCGTGTATCCGTCTGAGTCCGAATCGTGTTAATAGGGGTAAATGAATAATAAAGTTTTATAATTGATATTGAAATGGTATGGTATGAGAAATGGAAGTGAAATAGCGAATTGAAAATAGAATGTGAAATATGTTGCAAATATATGGAATATATGAGTTATATACTCATGAAATGACTATGGAATGAATATTGCAATTGTATAATGAAATGTGAAATAAATTGTGAAAAGCTATTTATATAGCAAGTATGAGAATTGAGATATTTGTGAAACAAATGAAATATGATATGGTTGTTGTAATAATTAAATATTAATATGTGTTTATACTTAAATTGTATATTTGTAATTTCTTATATTTAAATATTTGGATTATAGAAATACCATTGAGTTTATACTCAGCGTACAGTTTTGTTTTCTGTGCGCAGGTTAGATACTTAAATTTGATCGCCGATTCAGCATCCAACAACGATCCTGAATTCAAATGTGGTAATGTTTATCCTTTGTGTCGGCATGTACCTAGGGTGTCTAAATAATAGTTATTTTGTGGTTTGATTGTAAATGAGGTTATAAGTTTAATTTTGGTTAGTTTTATACATATAAATATGTGTTTATTTTTGAAGCCATATTATGGCATGGTAAATTGAACTAAATCTAGATAGGTGCATGTGAATTTAATTCTATGTTTAAGTGCTCATGAACTAGGCAAATTGATTTAGATTTGGAATGCTTATAATTTGGATTAAAATGATGCTTTGATGACTTGTTTTGATGATATGAAATGTTCGAAATTTCTGTCTGTTTGATCTGTAAACTCCGGTAATGCTCCGTAACCCGGTTCCGGCGAGGGATACGGGTTGGGGGTGTTACATTTTTCTTTTTCATTATATATATGATCTTACTTGTAAGGTCTAAAAACTCTATTAGTACCAAATATTTTTTCTTATATAAATAGCATAATAAAACTTTAATGATATATATTATTTCAAATACTTTATATTATTATATATTATATACAAAAGCATCAACCTTGTGTTTCCTTTAAATTACTTTTTGGGATATTAGATTTTGAATAATTACCCTATATCATTAGTTTCCGATAAGAAGATCAATATGTATGTAAAAATCATTATAAACGTCAAAATTATACATAAACTTTAGTTTAATATGTAATTTGATGCATTAATATTATTTTGGTACAATTATGCATATGAAACTTTAATTATAGTTTAAATGTATAAATGAAACTTTGGTTTTGATTCAACAAAATACATTTAAAGTAATAAATAAATCAGTTTACTTTTATATTAAATAAATATAATTATTTGTGTATATAATTATTTTATATTTAACACTATACCAAAGGCTATTTTTTTTTTTTGGAGGTGTTCATTCATATCGATTATACTTTAGCAAGCCATTAAATATCTATTTAAGTGAATGTTTGTCATTGTTTTATTTATGAGATAGAGAGAGCACTTATTTTGGTTCTGTGAGGAATTTATTTTTGTGCAAATTTGTTGTAAAGCAAGATATTATTGTTGTTCTATTTACATCTAAGCTTTTGATCCTCTTTAAAGGGTGGGTTTGGATGGGCGGTGCGTTTACCTGCGGTTAGTGTAAAAATAGCGGTGGCGGTGAGATTAGATACTGTAGCGTGAGACAAAAAGTAAGCTAAACGCACCGCACCGCACTCAATCGCCCATCCAAACCCACCCAAAGTATAGGATGAGATTGCTATTTGGTGAATGAGCAGAACTGAAATTGAAGCTTATATCCTACTAGTCGTAGTGGATTAACTCTTTGGGACGTAGGAAGTTTTTGGACTCTTTCGGTGCCAATTTTTATTTTACTTACGGTAAAATTATTATAAATTTATATATAGTAAAATTACACTTTGATTCTCCAAAATAAAAAAAAAAAATTGTTTAGGCCTTTTAAAAAACGATGCAATCTTAAACTAATACACTGTAAAATTATATTCCAACTTCTCAAAAATTTATAATTTAATTCTGACCCATTTTAAAAAAAAATTCTAGAGTTATCTCCCGCTGCAACTCAACATTCATCTAAACGAATATCTTATAGGCAAAAATCAATCAACTTTCAACCTACATTGGCATAAAGAAGATGAATAATTTGGAAATGAAAAGTTTTCGTATTGGAAAAGATCTCAATATGTTACTTCAATTTGGTCCACAACTTCTAGAATAGTATTAAAAAATTTCTATATTTTTACTATTTTCTTTGAAATCTCTTCATTTCTTTTTCTAGTTTCCCAATTCTATTTGCCTTTAGTGAACAAAATTTTGGCTTAAGGTGGGTTTGGATGGGCGGTGCGTTTACCTGCGGTTAGTGTAAAAACAGCGGTGGCAGTGAGATTAGATACTGTAGCGATACTGTAGCGTGAGATAAAAAATAAGTTAAACGTACCGCACCGCACTCAATCGCCCATCCAAACCCACCCTTAGAAATGAATTTTGATTTGATAGTACGTAGAGGTCATAAATCAGATTGGTAGTGAAAGTTTAGTTTCAACCATGAAATTTAATCTCTTGGCTGCACCCTAAAAACGAAATGAATGAAAAATCAAGGTTATGATATATACACAATCCTGTGAGGTGATATATTTATATACACATCTGTATATATAGAGGTTTTTGGGGGTTTATTAATTATCCACTACACCCCTCATATATTTGATTCAAATCTCTTCTCTTTTTGTTTGTTTCAAGCACTGCTTTTCTCACAATCATTTATGGCTTAAATCACAATTTAGTCTTTAAACTATATTCATCTCGTTTTACTTCAAAAAGTACCGATGTTTAATAAGAATATGTCACGTGTTTCATTCTTATTGGCAACCTTTTTCTTTTAAATTTTAGGGTAAGCTTAAATTAATTGATTCTTCAAAATATCAGGTTTTGCATCAATCAGGTTTTTCTATCAGTTTAGTCATTAGTTTGAGCATTCAATGTCATATCAAATCTAATGTGAGATATATTTAAAACGTGTTAATCAAATTGTAAACAATTTGCATCTATTAATCCATGCTGTAGATATACACATGTTTACAATTTGATTTGAGTGTTTTAAATATGATCCACGCCAGATTCAAACCGACATTTAATGCATGAATTGACGATTAGGCTGATGGAAATACCTAATTGATAAATATTGATATTCTTTTGACTCAATTAAACGTTTTAAAATTTAAGGATAAAATTTGAATCTAGACAATAATTTGAGGACATTTGATGGAATTAACCCTTCGATAAGGTTGGTTTACTTTCCCATGATTAAAGCAGAGATTAGCTCATCTTGTTAATCAAGATTTATTACGGGAAAAGCATTATGCCCTTCAATCATGCAGAATATTTAAACAGCATACCACTTGATTTGATGCAACCACATGGAGTTATAGTGATTATAATCCAAAAACCATTTTTCTTCTATTTTTTTAATTTAACCAATATAATATTTCATTTCATTTTTTTAAAACTGATAATCATAAGTAAATTTAGAGTCAATTCAATAGACGACATTTGAGAATTAATTAATTAGGACCATAGAGTCATTGGTCAAAAGTATTCACCCTATCACCTTATACCCTATTGTAAGATGGAGCTACATGAATTATGTGCTAGTGATATATGCATGTATGATAATGATTTGTCCTTGATTGTGCTGTGTACATTGTACCAATATACAAGAAAATTATCCTTGATTTGAATGATTTTGGATGTACGTGTATGAAAGATCCCAATTACATAAACATTACTTTTAGGAAGAACTAAAGGGCTAAAGGAGACAACAAAATTTACCAAAGTCTAACTTAAGATTTGCTCTAAGCCTCTAACCTTTTAATAGCTAAACCCGATGGGAGAGAGAATGAATCATTTTAAAATTTAAGTTTAACCCATCATCTAGTCAAGATTATAAGCATTATTAATGTAATTCATTTCACGTACTAATTAAGTAAAAGATGAAGGATAATGAGGCTGAAATTTTGCTTGATTAGTATTCTAAGAAATCTTAATTATACATAAGTTTTGATTCAATATGTAATGTCATATATGAACTTTGATTTTGTGTAATTTTATACATAAAATTTTGATTTGATTCAATTTTCACAAATCATTGACATTATTATTATCAGATTAGCACCATTTTAAGTTAATATATCGTATAGACAAACAATTGTATTAATCCATATAAAAATAAATATATATATTCATTTATTCAAAGGTGTACAATTGAATCAAAATTAAAGTTTCGTGTATACAAGTAAACCGTAATTGAAGTTTGATAGACAAATTACGTAGATTGAGTTCATGTATAGACAAATCAAAGTCGTATGGCTTGAGTGAATCAAACGGAAAATATTCTTTAAAAGAGTACAACAAAATCAGCCTGCCGTTGATGCCTATAGATTAATATATGTGCATTAATTTTGAGATCCAAAATTTGTAATGTCAGTTGATGATTGGATAACGTATTTAAAGGGCAAGATAGAAAACACTAAATCTTTTTGTCTTATTTATGTTATTATTATTATGGTTTTCGTGTAGCTAGGGCTACTTATAAAAAGTCGAAGCTAAGGAGCCATCAGCCATGTTTTTTTCAACTGTTTAACCCTTGAAATTTCTGCCATGGTCAAACATTACTACAAAATTTTCCCAAGAAAAATGTCGTCTCCACTAAGTTTTTCCTTTCTTTTTATGTTATTTTATTGTTTTTTAATGGAAAATTTGAAGGAATCCAATGAGTAGAAACCAGCCAATTGCCATCTAATTCTAAGCTTATTCTGGCTAAATTTTAACAATCCTGAATTCACATGCATGGCAATTTTAGGTTAAATTCCAATTTTAATCCCTTTGCTATGTTTAAAATTGATATTTAATATTTAGTATAATTATTTGCATTGCTAAAATAAATAATTAACACCGTAAACCATCGATTAAAATTCTAACGTAAACCATCGATTAAAATTCTAAGGCATTTTAAAAGCAATTAAATTAAATTACAACAATTTAAAATATCGTAATTAAATTTCAAATTTAAGTATAATAAAAGAAAAAAAAACTATAATTTGATCAAGGATTTTTGTTAAATATTGATTATTCATAAATAGTAAGAGTTGCCCAAGAATCAATTTCAAGATCGACGTCTATTGAAGACTTAAACTTAAATCGTTTATCAATCTAGAAATAATTCAATCTATTGTTAAAACCCGCCAATAAAATAATTCATTTATTATCATTTATAGTATACTTAAAATCTTTAATTAAATTGGTATCATGATTCAATCGAAATCAACTCAGATAAAAATTTATACACAATAAAACTTATTTTATGTCTTTTTCAGTAAACGAGATTACTAAACTCGAAAAAAAAAGGGTAATGTAATGTATAAAATAGAAAAGAAGGAGATCACCGCAGCCTAGTCCCTAAGCAAATTAAAGATATATTAAATTATATACATCGACCAACCACACTATTTAATTTTATTCAACGCTCGCCATCTATCTATTGATTTTAATAAATAAATCCCAAAAAGCATTTTAACACATAAGCTAACCCAAAAGCCAATTTTGCATCCAAGCTTTCGTAGTGTCCGGTCAGTACGGTATAGTCTTGTTTTCTTAACTGCAACTTAATTCAATTATACTCGCATTCTTGTTTTCGTCATTCAACATTAAAAATTTTAAATTTAAGTATTAATGTTTGACTTTTTGTTCCTATTTTGATCATTTGTCGTTAATTTGATAACGGTTTAACTGGTATAATAGCACATTTAATTTTTTATACTTATATATTCTATCAATTTGATCTTCTCACGAAGCAAATGTATTCTTTGATAATCCATTTCAATTACACTCAAGTGGAAAAGATTGAGGATAATCGCGAGGCATTAATTCCTTTGTTGGATTTTCTGATTTATACATCTAAATGCAGGCTAGCTAGCTTTTTACTTGAATAGGTTGAATGCGAATTTAGGTCTTAAAGTTTTGTTTACTATGTTAGGTTCGTGTTGTTGAATATAACAATGTGTGCGGGCAATTGCCATGAACCAAAAGCAAAGTGGAATGTGTGATTACTGCTTCACTTGACTGTAACATATGCCAAAATGTTTTGTTTTAATAGCTGATTTGTTTCTGCCTATTTTTACTTTGGTTGTTCGAGATCTATTTAAGCTAGTGAGGTCAGAGTATATCATTACTTCGGAACACCTAATTTTATTGGAGAAGGTTTTTTTTTTCCTTTTTTTTTGGATTTTACAAATTTATAGATGTGGATTACGTTTGTTTTGAAAATTGAAAGCTTTGGTTAGGAAGTTTAAGGATAAAATTGATAGAATATATAATTATTGAGGACTGAATGTGTTATTATACCCCTTATTGATAACGGTGAGAGATCAAAATAGGAACGAATTCAAACGTTAATGCCTAATTTGAAATTTTTTATAGTTGAGTGACCAAAACAGGATCGCGGACATAGTTGGGTGACCATTTGTATAGCTTACTTTTTTTTAAGTGTGGTCCAAATAAATTAGAAAAAAATAAATAAAATCTATAAAAAATAGAAAAATAAAATTTTTAGAATTTAGTTTAGTATTAGTAATGATTTCGGGATAAATATCAAACTATACATTAACTTTGATCCAATTGGTAATGTCATATATTAACTTTGATTTTGTGCAATTTTATACATAAATTTTGATTTGATTCAATTTTCACAAATTATTTACAATATAATCGAATTAGTGTCATTTTACGTTGACATACTGCATATACAAACAATTATATTAATATAATATGAAATAAATGTATGTATTCATTTCTTTAAATGTGTACAGTTGAATCAAAATTAAAGTTTCACGTATACATATGAACCACAATTTAAATTTCATATATATAATTGCACCAAATCAAAATTCGTATATAAATTTAATATTTATCCCATGAATTTTTCATGTCCAATTTTTGATTAATGAACATAATTTTTTTGATTATGATCGCCCCTCTTCACAATGCCATAACTAAGGTTCAAACTTGAGTTTTTCCCTATAAATGCAACGTGCTTCACTATTCACTATTTTAATGATTAAATTAAGTGGTGAATTCATTATTATACAAATAAAAATTATATATAATTGAAAAAAAATATTAATATCATAATTAATTATCTTTAATTACTAATTTTAAAATTGAAATTGAGGTAACTCTGTAATACTGTTGTATATCTACAGCTATCAAATTTCCATCTCCTTCATCAAAATAATAGAACTTCCATCTCCAATCTGAGCCGGCGAAATTGGTGATCAGACCACCCACTTGACTTGACTGAAGGCCATTGCTAGTCGTGATCTGATCATCATCATCATCACCATATCTACTACTAGATTTTTCTGTTTGTGGGTCCCAATGGCAATTCTTTGATGGATGCTGATGGATCAACGTGCATGGCGGTTTCGACTTCTTTTTTGTTTTAGTCTGAATGAATGAATGAAATTTTGATGAAATCAAGTGAAAAAAATATAAATTTATGGTTTTAGTCGTTCTATCATGTCGAAATTTGACATTTAATCCTTCTATTTTGAATATTTATAATTTAATCCCTCTATTTTATAATTCAATTTGATCTGCAAAAATAAAGAGATTAAAAGTACAATGCTTAAATCTTAAATTCCAACATAATAAAATAAAAAAGGACTAAAATCAGAATTGAACCAAGAATTGGTATAAAACATAAAAATATTTACACGGACTCCAATGTTTAGATGCAGCTGTAATGTAAGATCTGCATATGTTGCGGAAAAGAGCTGAAACTTTCAAAGGATTGGAAGTTGGAAATGACCAATTGAAATGGGAAAACAGCTTTTTTCAGCCTTTTTGGCTACAAATGTACAAACATAAGAGAAATAAAACAACAACTATTATCTGGTGTTTCAACCATAGTTGCAATATCAGACAAGGTTTGGTAATAAAATATAAAATAAAATGGTTACAACAAAGCAAAGTTACCATTGTTTTTAACTCCATTCCCCCTTATTCGTAAGTTTTTGTTTGATAACTTTCATCTCTGCCAGAAACATTCCAATGAGCTGTCTAGTTTCATCATTTTTTGGATTAATATTTTATTTGGCATCTGATTTTAATTTTTATATTCAATTTGGTACTTGAATTTGAGTTTAATGTTCAATTTGATACTTTAGTTTTTTTTTTTTTTTTTTTAGTTATGTGTCTGAATTTAACTTCAAGATTCAATTTTGTACCTATGCTTTTTTGTATTCCAATTAAGTATCTAGAGCATAGATGTTAAATATTTGATGAGCCAATATTAAAGCCAAACTCAAATAACAAAAGGGACAAAGTTTGAGAGGTCAAAGTACAATTTTACCATTATACTATTATATAATTTTATAAAATTTAAGAGGCTAAATGACAAATCTACCATTTTAAGGGACCAAGGCCACTACTTGCGCCCCTTTTCCTTCGCCCTGGTACTAGAATGAAACAAAAGAAACTCATATACCAAATTGAATATTTAAACTAAAGTCAAGTACCAAATGATATATTAACCCATTTTTTTTAAACAGTCGTTAACCGCTCAGTTCTTCGAGTTAACCACAAATATTAAAAAAGAGACAAATCGTTGATATTAGGTTCTCTCAAAGGGTACATTAGTAGTTGATGTTACAACCCACACCTCAATGAGGAAAATTTTCAATCTTTCTCAAGATTTACAAAATCTAAAAAAAAAAAAAACCCAGATAAATTAAATAACATTCATGGGTTTTCGGGTCAGAGTTACATAAAACAACCCAACCAAAAAAAAAAGGTAACCAGAGAAGCAAATGGAGCAGCTTCATCTTCATTTTCATTAAAAAGCCTAACCATTTAAAAATCATCTGAGCATGGATGTTAGGGACTGGAACACAACTTCTTCACAAGGAATAGTGAGACCCATATCATGATCAAACCCGAATTCTTCTTCAGCTTGATGGAGCAACTTCTGGAATTCGGGTCGGGTCAAGAAAGAGATAGGGACAATGTATCTACTCCTGTTTTGACCAACATACACAACGAAATGACCTTTTGGGACATCCAATGGCAGCCCTCCTTGTTGTTGATCATCGTAGCTTTGTTGTTTCTTACCCAAACTTGAACATCTCTTGAGGATTTGTTTGATAACAGCTGTTTGAGGCAATCTGTTTGGTTTCTTGTCGATAGCCATGATGTTTTTTTTCTTTTGGGGAGAGATTTGAAAGGGAAAAAAAATAAAGAAAGAAAGAAAGTGAAGAGCTTTTAGAGAGTTGGTGTGTGAGTGAAGGGGGGTTAAAAGGGGTATATATGGATGAAATTGTAAGAGAAAACATAGCCATGTGGGGGATTAAAAGACTTGACTTTGTGGGTGTGTAGTTTTCCTTTTAGGGCCTAGCTTGTGAGTTCACAGTACATGTTTGAAAGGGCAAACCCCCTATTGGGATTATAGTTATACACCCCCTTTGTTGCCTTCCTAAAGACATTATGGTCCCCTCTTTCTCCATTAGACCCTAGGGACTTGTTTTTAGTTGTGTCTGGAAACTTGGGTCTAATCAGGCTTCATTTTAACACATGTCTTTTGTCATTGCATCACTAACTCAATTGATAATTGGTCTATTTTAATTGACATAATTCGATAATATTAGGATAACACCTCCTTTGACTTTGCTCCTTCCAAACAACATATCATGGTCCCTCTTTCTCTTTTATACATTACTTAAAATTAATTCGATTATTTAATAATTAAAAAATATATTCTACTTTCTATTCTTAAATTTTAAACATTGTCAACTTTTAAACCTAAATTTTTTATAGAATAACATAATATTAAAATAAAATTGAAGTAATTAAAAATATTACTCATTAAGTGATGAGAAGCTCTTATCTACTTATCATATTTCGTACTTTTCTTTTATAAACAAAATTCTATTGGATTGTGTGTTTTATTTCGAGTGTGTTTTATTTTATTTATATTTTTATATAAAATCTAAAATATATATATACATGGAATTTAATCCTAAAATAATATGATTTTAAACATTTCATCTTTACTATTTTAACTAAAATTTTATAGATATATTTATTACATAATTGTTTTTCGCACGTGATGATTCTAATATAATATAGTTTAATGTTCAACCAAATCACTAGTTATTCCAACTATGGCTAGTGATGTAGTTAATTGTAGTACATGAGAAATATAGGCCGGCCGGCCTCTTAACTCCCTATGTTTCCTATTCATTGCATTTGCATTTAAACTTTGATGGATTACATGTCCTTTGCCTTGGAGAAAAATAGGATGTTTGGAACCAACCATTTTTGTTGACATTAGGTGCTATATTGCTACACCAATCTAACACAACAGTCTTTTTTTTTTTTTTTTAATTATGAAAATATATGAAAAAGAATATCTTTAGAACATTAATTTGATTTTTTTTTAAATAACACCAAATTGTAATTATTGGGATTACGAAGTTGCAAAGATTCTCCATCTTATCAAAATAATGTTCCAAATAGTTACCAATGGTGGAATTTGGGGTAAAAAATTACCTTGAGATTCTCAAATCGTTATTAATGGTGACAATTTGGTGTGTTTTTTTAAATAATCTCATTATAGATTCTGATCATATCTGTTCTTTTTTTACATAATGCCTATAATTACTTATAGCCCATTCTCAGCTTATAAATAGGAGGATAATGCGCTTTAGCGCACTCGAACACACGTCCTCCTACAAAGGCAACAATGCCCATGCCAATCGAATTTTAATACTTGTACTTTAATTTTTAGGAATTTAGTCTCTCTAT
The DNA here is from genome assembly GCA_025698515.1 of Gossypium sturtianum. NCBI lineage: Eukaryota > Viridiplantae > Streptophyta > Magnoliopsida > Malvales > Malvaceae > Gossypium > Gossypium sturtianum. The sequence goes on from CM046948.1 coordinate 162,832,680, forward strand.
TCTTCATATTTTAAATTTTGGCTCCAATTGTTAATACTGTTAAAATTATTTTGTTAAATTCAAGTTAATTAGAATGTCATTTTTTAGTTACATTGCTACCGAGTGATTTTTTTTTTAATTTCAAAATAACACATCAACAAATTTAACAAAAAAATTTAATAGTGTTAACAATTAGACTTGAATTTTAAAACATGAAAAGTAGAAAAAACTAGATTATTGGAAATAAAAGTATAGGGACTAAATTCTAAATTTGACCTTATTTTATAAATATTTTCAAACACATATTGTTTAAATAAATAGTTTAATTTTTTTATAATATTTGGTTAAAAAAAAGCCTAACACAACACAACCTGTTTTTGCTTTATTGCCATTAGTAAAAGTGAAAATTTTCCTCCTTGGGAAGCTATTTCTTTTCTTATAGTTTCAAAATTGAAATGATTCGGTTTTGTCCTCTTTTTTTTGGTATAACATGACACACATTTTCCATTGAAATATCCCATTTCTCAAAGCTAATTTTCCATTTTATATTGTAATTTGTAATTATTTAAAAATTATAATAAAATGTAAAATTATCATCGAAGCTCTTGTATTAGAAGTCAAATTGCATTTTGCCCTTCTCTTAAAAAAATGGACAAAGTAATTCCTGTACGTTAGATCAAATAGTAAACTAGTCCTTTTGTTAAAAACTTCATCCATTTCTATTATTAAAAACTAGTTTATGTACGTTAGCATGAGGTGCACATGGTATGCCACATGTAATTGTCTAATTATTCTGTCAACCACACCAGTTTTTAACAGTAAAAATGAATTGATTTTTGTATAGAAATGACCAATTTATTTTTTTATCTAACATATAGTAATTAATTTACCTATTTTTTAAAAGTAAATGGAACAAAATACTTGTACCTAGGATAAGGTCATTCATGGTTAATCTTTGTATATATGTATATGTATTGTATGTATATGTATATGTATATGTATATGTATGTACTGAAAGTGTACCAGCAGGAGCCGGTGTTAGGTATTGGGGTTCTTAAATTTAGAGCTTGGGATTCTGAGAATCGATTGGCAGATACGAAAATATAGCAGTGATTCACATGCATGTGCGTACGTGCTTCCTTTTCTGTTTCTTTTTCTAGCTAGCCTTTTTATGGCTCAGATGCTATTGCTGTTTGCATGCTTCGTTTTAACTTTCAACTACCGTTCCCAGCTTTTGTCTCCGATTTTTCTCTTCTCTACTGCTAAACAAGAAAAATTATATCTGACCAAATTAGAATACAAAAAGTACTCTATTACTTGCACATAATACAAGTGGTATCAGTAACTATTGATGTCCACCAAATGAAATTATTGGCAAGACTCATATTTTAATGTTTTTCGAGCTAATGAGTGCTCAACCAATTGAATTTACTCGAGAAATTCATGCAGTTATCGAACTTATGGCAGCCACATGGATGGCACAGGCTGCAGCTATCATCTACACTATAAAGTGAAGTTGTTGCTTCGTAGTCCTTTGTGGAGAGAGCTAGAAAATGACTCTTCAACGTACCTTTTTTTTTTTAAATCACTTTCACAGCTATCGAATAGATTAGGGGTACAACAACAAGAAGCTAGCTGAGGTAAAATTATTAAATCTGTAAAGTTCAATCAATAATAGCAATAATAAAGACATAGAGTTAAAATAGAATAGCCCCCAATACTCCTTGAACATGATATCTTGGTATGGTATATCTTTATATTCAAGTTCAACTAGTCACCTAATTATAAAAAGTTATAAAATAGTTACTCAATTATTTAATTTTGTATTTTTTGGTCATCAATTGATTAACCGTGACAACTTTAACCCTCAACATTTACACATTGTGCAATTTGGTCCTTTTTTGCAATTTTGTTTTTTTTTTTGTGACATTAAGGGTTAATTTTAAAAGAAAAATAAAAGATGAAAATTATTATATTGAATTTTTGGGTGTTTCTGTTTTTTTATATTTTCAATCAAATTTAGTTGATAAATTTGTTTTTTTAGCTTTTTAAGTGAAAGGGTCACAAAGAAAAGAAAAATTACAAAAAAAGACCAAATTACACAATGTGTAAATGTGGAGGGTTTGATTTTTTAGAATCAAGACTAAATTGAGACAATGTATGAAAGTTGAGGGTTAAAGTTGCTATCATACTAATTTTAAAAACGGCCACTGTTAGCTAGGACCCTAGGTGGTGACTAGGAAAGACAAAATTGAATAGTTTGGTAACTATTTTGTAACTTTTCATAGTTACGTGACCAAAAAAGAAATTTACTAAGCATAATTGGGTGATTACTAGTGTAGTTTACCTTTGTATTTATTGTAAGGTTGTTGAAATTGGAATGGACTAGTACACGGTCCAAAATAAAATAAATAAAAAAACGTTTAATTTGAGAATTGGTATGGATTGGTTGAATCAACTTTATAATTTTTATAAATTTTTTAAATAATTAATTTTATTTGAATCAAATGACCAATCAAATCAATTAAACTAAAAATCGATAACATAACTAGTTCGATCACCGATTTAATTCCAAAAACATTGTTTATTGTGGTCCTTATGATCCAAGTGACAACTTCTCTCTCTTTAGCTTTGCCTCCCATGTTCTATGGTCTAGAACTAATAGTTGAAATCAACTAAACGAAGGCAGCTTTCTATCCCCTTTAGGTTCCATTTTTTTTAAAAAAAAATTAACTACTAGAACTTGTTGGGGTTACTTCATATCTAACCTGAAAATTTTGATCAGAAAATATCGAATTTAAAATCGATTTAATCATATTTGATCATTGTTTGTATATTTTTGGATGGGTCGAGCTTAAAAGAAGTTTTTTAAGAAAGATGGAATGAGCTTAAATGTTGAAGGTAAGTTAAGGATACTGAAATTTATGTTTCAGGACACTTTTCGATACTTAAAACAGTATATGTGTTTGGTAGTAGAGAAAAGTAAGTCATATGTTACAATTATCTTTAGTTTCAAGTTGGGTCAAGAGAGTTCTCGATTTTTACTATTTTATCATTGTATAGTACAACAATTATAAAACGTCAATAATCTAAATATGTGTATCTCAAATTTAAAAATGGTTCGAACTTGAAAAAATCAAAAGAAATTATTCGAAACGACATGAACTCAAGTGCTGAATTTGAAATGAAGCAAGCCAAAAAAACCCAACCTAGTAAATCCAAATGAATCGGACCCCAAATAACACGAATCCGAAACAATCATAATTCTAAAACTAATCTAAATTCGAAAATGATTTAAAAATTAAAAAACCCAAATTGATATTACCAAACCAAAAAAAGTTAGTAGTACAATACGCCTGGACGAAAAAATTGAAGGACTTCAACAATGGACCAAAAAAACCATGTTCTATGATTGAAATTAATTTGTTTATTGAATTGTGATTTGGCAAAAAAAAAAAATTGAAAAAGACATGCAAAATTACGAAGGTGAGTCCAAATATAATCACCAAAAAGCAGCAGTAATATTTTATATTCGAACTTTGAAACAATATTGTTAAATGAGATAATTACAACCTTTCAAAATATTAAATTTTATAAATTATAAAATAAACATAAAAAAATATTTCATCATAAATTAAGAAAAGGTAGGCACATGAATGCCATGTTACCTTTGCCCATTAAGACAAAGTAGTAAGGTCTGGTCTCATCAATTGTTGTAAGAATTATTGGACTGCCTCCATTTCAAGGATCTGCATGCCAGTCCGCATGCTCTTGTGGTTTTATTGATTTTCGACAATGTCATGAAAAATATATTTAGAGTCGGGAAAAAAATGAAATTATAAACTTTTATGAGAAAAAAATAATTTTTTACTATATTTTAAATTTAGAAAAAGTTCTAATTTTTTTAAAAAATAAAGGCAATTGAGGGTCGGGTTGTCCTCGTGTTAAATTGTTTTTTTTTTTACTTTTTAATTTTTTTAAAAAAATTAAAATCTAAAATAAAATTTGACGAAAAATATTAAGAGGATTGAATGGTTAAACTATAATGTTTTAAGTGCATAAAATGAAATCTTAAATTCTGCCAGGAACTATTGGCATAATCTGACTTTTATTAATCATGAAAGACAAGAAAATGAAGTCTCAACCCGACCAATTGGGCCATGTCATTAAAAACGAATGAAGAAATTGTTTTTGCCATTCAATTTAGGCCCTTTTAATATAAAATATTTGGATTTGGCCCTCAACAATTTATAATTTTTATCTCTTCTTCTAAATAAAAGATTTCTGATTTCTCCTTTGGTCCTCAGGTGCACCTCCACGAATTTAAACTAATAACTTCACACACAAAGCTGTGCACTTACCGAAATGAACATCGATTGATATCCAAATAGAACAGTTATAGATATGACCTAACGGGTCAGGTCGGGTCATGACAGACATAATCCTAATTAGGTTGAGTTGACAAAACACAATCAACCAGCAAACTATGCATAGATAGCCCATATTTACGTAACCAAAAGATGGTGGTAGCTTAGGGAGAAAAATATGTGTACATATATACAGTCATCGAAATTTCAAATATGGTAGCAATTTAAAAAGTTGTCTGCTCAACCAGATATCCATATCCACATACACTCATGGAAATTCAAACATTGTGATAATTTAACAAAGCCACATGAAACAAAAGAATTGTTTTGAAAAATCCAAGATTAATTTGTCAATCGAGTTTATGATTCATATCAAGTATTGGATTCGATCTTTGAACAACATCATTTCTAAAAGATAATCTTAAATCGAAATGAAAACAAAGAGAGGGGAAATGGTCCCATTTTGACAGCTAAAAAATTGAATCCGAAACTGTGACGGACTTAGGGAAGTACCATAAAACGGAGAAAGGGAAGCACATGTAGTGTGTAAGGAGGAGGGAACAATAAATGCCATGCTTTGGGACGATGGTGGACTACACAACTGTATGTCTTGTTTCCTATTTATGGAAGCAACATTTTTGTATTGGAAGGGGGTCCAAAGCCAGCTGGTGTTGATGATTTGTTTTGCATTGGGGGATCCTGGGTCGGAAAAACCTTGAAATTTGACATTTTTGTAGATGAAAATTGTGATTGTATAACCAAAATTTATAACCCCCTCCTCCCCCAACCAATAGGCCATATAGCTACTTGAGAAATAAATGTTTATGAAGGTTTTTGGAAACCGTGACGGAACTTGTTAATAAGTTTGGGGTCTAATTATTTTTTTTCAAATTTTTTTTAAAAAATTAAGGTTTAGTGAGAATTTAAAAAAAAAAAATTAAGGGATCTAATTAAAATATTTAAAAATCTTGAGAAGATTAATGGGATTTTTTTGAAAATTTTAGAGGGTTTTATGAAAATTTTCAAATTTGGAGAGGCCTCCTCTAGCTCCTCTTACATTCCGCAGCCTCTTGAAAAGTTCAACAATGAGTTGATAACCTTTTTCATTTTAGATACATCAATTTTGAACTAAGCTCGAAAACTTAATATAATTCGATTTCACTACAAAATATTAGTAATTCAAATTTGTCTGATCTGAATTTTAAAAAAAAATGACTCAAATATAGATATTTTAAATCTAAAATAAATTAAATTTAAGTATCAAACTCAAATAAAAAAAATCTAAAATAATCTAACTCGAAAAATCTGAATGACAAACATAAAAAAACTCAAACAAAAAATAACTCAAAACAAACCTAACTTATCCAATTAGGGGCTCTATTCCATTTGGTAGCATGGTGGAAGGCCCCTTATGGACAGTATCCCACCATGCAACAAAAGTGTTGTAGGTACTAGACCTAAGGGTGTAGACAAGCCATGGGTAAATGGACTTGGTTCTCAAATTTTAAAATTTGTACTTTAGTCTTTCAAAATTTATAAAATTACAAGTTAATATAATGATAAAATTACGGTAAAAGTATCATAGAGGCCTTTATATTAAGAGTCAGAATGCATTTTGCTCCCTCTACTAAAAAAATAAGCAAATTAATCCTTGTTTGTTAGATCAAATAGTAAATTGGTTTTTCTATTAAAAATTGGTTCCTATACGTCAACATGAGGTACACGTGACACTCCACATGTCATTGTGTCTCTTTGGTTATTTTGCCAGTTATGTTAGTTTTTAACAGTAGAAATGAATAAAATTTTTAACAGAAATGACAAATTTACTCTTTAATCTAATGTACCCGGATCAATTTGCTTATTTTTTAGTATAAAGACTTGATGACCAGGAGATTGGGTCAGCATCCAATACCCCTTTTTTATAGGCCTAATATTAGTTCAAGTTGGGCAATAAAACAACATTCAAATCCAAAAAAAAAAAAAAAAACCAAAGCAATTAGAACAAAAACTGTAATATAAAACTACACTTTGAAGGAAAAACAAAGTATGGGTACAACTGCATATAGTAAAAGGAAAACATGTGTAACATATGTTACTAACTATGGCTAATTTTCATTTAAGGATTTAACCGGGGAAGATGTATTGACCAAGCTTGAAAGGAGACCAACAAGGACAGCACTGTTATATGTGGTTGGTTCTGTTTGCATTGAGTTGTTCCTAGAATCAATGAATGATTCATTTTTGAAAGGTCCCCCTACAAGAGCTCCCATTGCTACATTAGGGTTAGGTTTCTTTGAACTAAGCCATTTGAACCCTTCAGTGCAACCAGTGGTTGCATCAACTGGGATCGAAGCTCCTCTGTGATGTACAAATTCTGGGTATTTATCACCATACCCCACTAGGTAGCTTATGTCCATGGGGTTATCACCCAACACATAATCAGCCTGCACCAAAAAGTGTTATTACAAACAGGGACGAAATCAGAAAATTGATTTAGGAAAGAGTGAGAGATGAATCATAATTTTTGGGAGGCTAAAATGTAATTTTATCATTATGTTAATATGTAATTTCATAAAATCTTAAGGGGTTAATTGGCAAATCTACCCTTTTTTGCCTTGGCCCCTGATTACAAAACCATTAAATCTAATCAAATATTTAAAATTTGATCCATGTATTTATATATATATATATGTATGTATATATATTTAAAATCAAATTCAAGCTAGTATTTAACGCTTAAGTTGACGCTAAATTGATAAAAGAGACTTGTTTAATATAATATTGATACTTTGAGGGTTTAATTAGAACATTTAAAAGTTTGAAAACTAATTTAAAATTAGCATAATGATAAATTTATCCCTCAATATTTACATTTTTTATTAATTTGACCCTGATTTTTTTATTTTTCAAGCTAAATTTAATTATTAACCTTTCAAAAGAAAGTCAAATCTCTTTTTTTTTTTAAACAAAAATGATGACTAAAACTTTAATTTTTTAACGATGTTAGTGTGGCAACCCGCGTGACAGCCCATATGTACTTAATGATGATATGACACTAACATTGACAAATAATTTAAAAATTATAAAAAATTTCAAAAATTCAAAATAAAAGAAAATAAAATGGAATACACATGAATTGCCATGCAAGCTATCATCTTTAAAAAAAAATTAACATTTTAGTCGGTATTTCCGTTTTAAATACAACAACTTAACTCTTTTTGAATGATTGATGGTCAAATTCGATTCTTTTTAAAATATTAATGGCTAAATTCAGTCAAATTGACAAAAGATGTAAACATTGAAAACTAAATTTATGATTATGCATTTAAAATTTAAATCATAGTCGAGGATATTTGGTTTTATGCACATATTTATCATACAACAACATGAATGGCATACCTGTGATTGTGCAAACTTTCTAAGATCCGATGGTTCAAATGAATCATCACCACAACTTAGTATTTCATTGTCTGATGCACGCATGTAATCACTGTAAAGAACAGCTAAAAATGCAGACCCAACAGGATGTTGTAGAGAATCCCATTTAGTGATCCATATAAGACCACCTGCATCAATATTACTGCAAATGAAGTAATGGTAATAAGGGTCTTAAGACACTTTAGCTTTGAAGAAAGACATTACTTTTTGTTCTGCTGGCTGTGGCAGAAGGGGAATCTGGTAGAAGAGCACACATTAGTTCGTCAGCAGATTTCTTATAATCATCAATTCCAGAATTCCCTTTGGCACCTTTATCACCAAAAAAGCTTAACCTGGAAAGTAAAACCTGCATGAATGTAGCATAATTAGCAAATAACAAGAACAGATCAATAGTTTTTGTGGCTTATAATGAAAATGAAAATGAAGCATATGCAAGCCAAGATATCCAATCTGAACAAGGAGGCCAGTTATCTTACGATAGGTGTACAATGAACTTGTTAGTCAGGACTTGGGGAATGCGAAGCTGCCACTATGAGCAGAGGCGAAGCTAAGAATTATGTGATGACTTCAATTGTACTTTTTAACTTTGAAAGGGGCAATAATTATAATTTTGTATTTAAAACAAGTTAAAAAGGATTAAATTGAACTAAAATAGCAATTAATCCATTCATCTAGAGGGTCAAGGCCTCTTATTCCCTTTTCGGCTACGCCCTCCATTCAAATTGATGGGACAATCATCTCCTATCACCTGCATACCTTACAACATCATATCGTTCACTTTTTTAGGTCTTTTACAGAAACAAGTGAACCAATCAAAAGTTGTCATGTGTACCATAGATATGTTCGTATATAAACTCATCTCGCCCTACGAGAGGTAGAGACAATCGACACCTTTCTAACCTCCCTCAACCATTGCACAGGAACACCTAACACCCAAACCAGACAGCTCTCCGTCCGCACGGGTGAACCCGTCTTACATCCACCACCTTCCATTCCTCCTCCAGGCTCTTTGTATCAACAATGCTACTTTTCATTTTTTCTCAAACACTCACTATATGTTGTGCATAAACATTGAGAACATGGGCATTTTGTCTAATGCGTGTGTTTATCAAAACCACGCTTCGACTATAACAATAATGCTAAACTAGCTCTATGTTTATAACACGAAGGTTGACTAGAGAACCTCACCTGGGCTCCAGCAAGTTTATTATCCCAGCTAAACCATGTTGGCCCATCCACTTTGGCATATTTATCAGCATTTTCCTCAGTTACATATCGAAGATATGTTGTGTCACCTGTTGCATGGTAAAGCCAACTTGCAGCCCACAAGAGTTCATCTCCATATCCTGTTGAATTATAATATGTTGCAACTTCAGGGTGACTCTTAGTGTAAGACCCTTTATACTTGTCTGCAAAAGTGAAAAGTTGCTTGGCATGCTTAAGAAGGGTGCTCGAATACGTCGAATCTGTTTTCTTAAACACAAGAGATGCCGAAGCCAGAGCCGCAGCTGTTTCAGCCGCGACATCTGACCCTGGTTTACTTGAGTTCACCAGTTTGAGAGGCCTCTTCGTTGTCATTTTCTCAGGCTTTTCCCAACACTTGTGATCTTCTTTAGGGTCACCTACCTGCCTCAATGGTGTAACCAGTCATGTATATGTATTCATTAAATCCAAAAGTAAAAAACAAAAATACACTGCGCTAATAGTAATCTAACTATTAGTAAATTTTGTTGTGATCACCCAATTATAAAATGTTACAAAATGTTCACTCAACTATTCAATTGTCTTTTTTTATCACCAGTTGACTAAGGGTGGTAGCTTTTAAATTGACATAATAGCAACTTTAACCATTAACATTTATAAATTATGTCAATTTAGTCTTAATTCTAAAAAAATTAAACCCTCAATATTTACACATTGTGTAATTTGGTTTTTTTTTTTCAGTATTGTTTTTCTTTGGGTGTTTCCTCTCTTTTTCGTATATTTTCAGTCAAATTTAGCTGATAATTTTTTTTTTAGTTTTTTAAATGAGATCACAAAGAAAAGCAAAACTGTAAAAAAAATAAAATCAAATTACACAATGTGTAAATGTTGAGGGTTGAATTTTCTAAAATCAAAACTAAATTGACATGATGTATAATTGTTTATGGTTAAAGTTACTATTATGTCAATGTTAAAAGTTGCCATCGTTAGCAAGCTGTTGACCAAAAAAGAAAAAATTGAATAGTTGAACGGTTAGTTTGTAACTTCTCATAGTTGAGTGACCAAAAAAGAAATTTACAAATAGTAGGATGACTACTAATATTTATCATAAAAAGGGTAGATAGGTAAAAGTACCATGGAGGCTCCTATATTAGGAGTCCGATTGTATTTTCCCTTTTTACTCAAAAAATAGACAAATTAATCTCTGTACCTTAGATCAAAAAACAAACTGATCTTTTCTATTTAATTTTTATTATTTATTTCTACTGTTAAAAATCGGCTTCACTGACAGTAACTAGACAATTACACATGGCATGCTACATATATCTCATGCTAATGCATATGGACTGGTTTTTAACTGTAAAAATAGATGAATTTTTTAACAGAATAATTAATTTGCTCTTTGATCTTATATATAATGACTAATTTATTTATTTTTAAGTAGAAAGAATAAAATATAATCCAAGTTTTAGTATAAAAACTTCCATGGTAGTTTTACATGATAGATAGAGATAAAAAGAGGATGATGACCTGGATGTAGAGCACATTTTGAGAAGGATGAGCATTTAGAAGGAAATCAGTGATCCACGCGAGAGAATTTTCAGCAGGTTCCCTTTGATTAATATGCTCCATGTGCTCACCATATTCAAGGATAGCCCATGATAATACAGTGGCAGTAAATGCCATTGGGAAACCAAATTTAACGTTGTCACCGGCATCATACATCCCCATGGAAAGATCCAACTTTGCTTCTCTCCCATCCTTAAGCCCTGAATTTCCTCTCCACGGTATCTTATCATCCACTAGCTTTCCGGCTACCATCAACAAACAAACCAAACCAAACCTCAAAATTAATATATAATAACAATATTTTATGCCAAAAAAAATTAGAACAATATCATATCATTACAATTTGTATCCATAGGTAAAAGAAGAGTGTTATTTAGTGTTTTTATCTATCTCCCTCGAGTAGTGGTATCTATATATTTATATGATACGAGTATTGTTCATTAACATGACATGCTAGATAAGCTTCATGCATATAGAAAAGTATTTTACTCTAGACTCAACACGTGTTTATACGGTCTTATGCACGTGTAACCTCGCAGGAGATAGCAAGTTCGACCTGTGAGCTTGGCTTGTGAGCTCACTAGGATCCGGCCTAAACCCATTCAAGTTTTGTGCCGGTGATGATAATTATCCTAACAAGTGTATACATGCTCAAATTTAGGATTTAAGACTTCAATTCTTTCTCCATCATATCGTATTATCCATTAGCTTACCAGTAATCAGAGACCAATAAATTTAACATATAATATTTATATTAAAAGGGTATCGAATCACCCATTTCAACTTGTCATAACATCAAATAAAAGTATAGGTGCTACCTCCTAAAATTGAAAATTTGATCCGAAGTAAGTAAACAAAGTAAGAAAGACATAGTGAAGATTACATTTTTGGACGTCAAAGAATTGCATGGCGATTTTGAGAGCATCACTATACTTATCCTCAAGGGAAGAAGTTGATGATGAGTTTTTATCAAGGATTTTCTTCTTCACTACATAATAGATTCCTCCGGCTATCCCACCCAATATTACTATCGCCACAATGCACCATAAACATCTTCTCGACTTTCGTTGTTTCACCACTCCTTTCGCCATTTTCACACACACAAAAAGCAAATGAAATCAAAGATCTATATCGACATTGTTAATATTGGGTTTGCTGGAGAAACAAAGGCGAATGTCTGTTCCAAGAGGGAGAAATATGGTTAAAAACAGAAAGGGGGGATTAGTTAAGAAGAAGCTATTTAAGGAAACGAGTTAGCTGGATCTGGTGAAGAATCAGCAAATGAGATTGGTCCTCATTACATACATCAATTTACAGTATTTTCGAGCCATATTTCATCTAATAAAAACTGTATTATTAGGTTTAATTATGGTTTTAATCCCTTTATTATGATGATAAGTTGGATTTTTTTTTTCTTATTATTATTTGATTACATGGTTAGGGTCACCCAAAATTTGATTGAAATGGTGAGCAGAAATCAATTATAATTGACTTAGTTGACCCATTCGGTTAAATCGATGTTGGTTTAGGTGGTTTTATTGGTTATGGTCACGATCAAGTTAATCAACAGTCAGTTATAAATTACTTAATATATATTATATTAAAATATATTTCTATAATACACAAAAAGAAAAAAGAAGGTAAGTTGGTTAACAGACTTAACTGATTGAATTGTCAGTCGTTAAGCCCGTTAATTCTAAAGTAGTCAATTAGTTTGGTTAATATTAAATATTGGAAGTTAATTCGAAAAAATCGAAAGAAAAAAAAAACGAATGCCTTCAAAAATTTTCTCGTCATAACTTTAATAACAACTATCATCAATTTGGATCAGATCAAATTATGCCAATTTGAAGTAGATACATTAAATCAGAAATTGTGACATTAGACTATAATGTCTTCCACATATGAAACTTCATGGTCAGTATAATAGGATTAATTGCATCAAGCATCCTCAAATTATAGCTTAAAATTTAAATTAATCTTTAAATTTCAAAACATTTTAACAGATACATTGAATCAGTCGGTTTTTTTAATACATTAGTTCTCAGTTAGTTACGTGGTAAGTTGTTATAATTTAATCCATTTCTTTTAAAGATAGTGCCATATATGAATTGATAATATATAATATGTTTTCCATAAAAAAAAAGGAGAAAATGACTGGTTTGGTCTGGCAAGATTCGCCAAAGAAAATGGAACCAATATTTAGTGGGTCCAAGTGTCCAAAGAGCAAAAGGTTAGGCGTAGAATGCCATTTGTTAATGTCTAGTATCACACCGTTATTTGATCTCTTAATTTCTTTCCTAATCCCCTTTTTTAATTCATTCTTTAACCAATTCCAGCCCACTAAAAATTTCTACAAGTATAAAGCAAAAAAAAGTGAGATACGCAAACGGTTAACTAAATTATCACAAACCGATCGAATCAATCTAATTAAATCGACTTAACAAATGCCAATTCGATTTAATTGATAATCGACCAACATAACCAAATAAACCAACCTAACTAAACCAATAACCAAATAAATCGATCTAGCAATTAACTTAACCACCTAAACCGAAACCAACTTATGCTCTACCCTAAAGTAACCGAATTTGAGGGTAGATTCAATTGGTCCCCCAAGGATCCCAAATATTCAGGAGTATGCTATATCCCATGTTAGAAAATAAAATAAAGCAACGAATGAAACCAAAACTAGAAGAGAATTTTACACAAACATCAACAATGATTCAATGCCATTATACACCTACTGATTGGAGTGCTAATTCTGTGAAATAAAAGGGGCGGGGGGAAATGAAACCATTATTTTTAACGGGTTGTGGATCGGGTTTTCCTTAACCTACCACGCGTGAGTCGAATGCTTTCTTCCATCAGAGTCTCTTTTGGAGGAAGGTTTGTGCTTTCATTTCCTGCAGAAAGTGGCACTGATTCAATTTGTGTTGCTTCTGCATCACTTTCTGCAGGCCGGTTGGTACTTTCCGATGCAGTATCTGCTTTTTGGCTATTCGAGGATGCTGATGGGGTAGCTGGTTTAGACACTTGTGAAGGCGCCTTTGAAGGTCCCACCTGTGAAGGCGCCTTCGAAGGTCCCACCTGTGAAGGCACCTTCGAAGGTCCCACCTCTTCAGCCACTTCCTTTTGGTGTTGAGTCGAAGACGTGCTAGATGTCGGAGAAGGTGGTTCTTCGTCCTCTGGTTGTGCTGGTTGTGCTTTATTAGATGGTTGACGGTTAGGCATGCCAGATGGTTGACGGGCCCTGGGACCTTGAGCCTGCGGATTCTGAAGTTATGGAGAAAAGAGAAATAAACTTCAAGTATCACCAAACTGAAACCATTACTACGACAACCAATTTCAAGTATCACCAATAAGAGTTTGTTGTCAACATGCACAAAAACGAAGTAATAGCAGCACAACTACAATTGATTTTGGTTCAATAACTACCTGAGCAGGGCGAGGTCTGGGGGTTGACTGTGATGCAACATACTGCAGGATGTCAAAAATTCTTGTCTGACCATAGCTTGCAGCTCTTTGCCAGTAAAGAACAGCCATATCTCCAGCTCTAGTCCTTAGTTCTAACAAATTACGGTCAATTTCATTTTCATGCTTTGCAACATATGGTCTGAAGAAGGAGTCATACACATAAGTAGTTCCCTGGAATAAATTAAAACAGAGGATCAATTAAAACAAACATCAACATGTGTATGGACTATTACAAGTTCTTATTTCTTCAAAAGTAATATATACCTACCCTCGTTTTAGGATACCACAGATATATAAAGAATGCCAACTTAGCTTCACTGTACATTGGAACCCTTCAAAAACCAAAATTGGAGAACAGTGAGAAAAGAAAAAAGAGAAATGGAAACACCATTATATTTTTATGATTCCCTACCATGATATAAATGCATCACCAATTCTCTCACAAACTGTTAAAACAGCCACCAATATCCTGAAACAAGAAAAAGGAGAAGATGAAAGAAAAGTTACAAAATAAATAATATTTGCACAATCTTAAACCCCAAAAAAATATACATGCAATTCAAGACTTACCAGTACTGGCACCAAAAGCGCAGCTGCTCAACCTCGGGCTTATTTAATTCAACAGTCTTGTAACACTCGTAGGCTGGGTACGCATAGCCAAAAACCATCCTGCCAAATATTTAAATCCCAAAAAGATCAAATTCAAATAAAAGAACAAATTAAACTCAAATGAGGAAGGGAATCAGTTGTAAGGTTTAAAACGTACACAAGTCCTCTGGTGAGAAAGGATCCAATCATTTTGTCTACTTCCTGAAGTTAAAATAAGTAAAAAAAATCAGCATTGTCAACTCCACAAAACAAGAACAGTCTACAGACCATAGTCAATTAAGCAAGAAGTATACAAGACTGTCTAAGTAAATAACAAATATGTAAATTAGAGCAGAATATCAGGCTCAGGAACAACAACTAAACTAGAGCAGTAATCGCAATTATTTTAGTGGAGCGATGATTTCTAATAAGAAATGTAATTTTTCAATTAGTAGTATTTAGTCCTATCTCCAAAACTCTTCAAAAGAGAAATTGTCACCTAAAGTTTCCCCTCTTCTTACTTCTTCCCTTAATGAACTACAAAAGAAGAGGTATTATTTCAGGTCTCTCAATCCAAATATGCTTCAAAAATTAGTCAAACAAGCCTAATTAAGTTAGAACTTTTCTTGGTCCCATAAATTCAAAATGGGGAAAAGGATACCAAAAGGATCTAAAATATTAACCTCCATTTTAGGAGTTAAGAATAAAGATCCTCTTAACTGCTTACGAAAACGCTCTTAAACTTAGTTGAGCAAAGATTTTTCATAACTAAAAGTCAGAACAACAAAAGAACATCTTGCACTATCCATTTTTCCTCAGTTTTCTGAGCAATCAAACAAGGGAGAATGAGAAACACAATGTTACAAGTTCAAAACCACAATAATTCAGCAAATCGTAATAAGATACAACTGAACATGACATCGAGAAACAGTGAAAAACGAAGAAATTGTCAAAAGAGAAACGCGAACATTATCAGCTTCAGTAAATAACAAATTGAAGAAATCAGACAGATGAAACCTAGAAAATGAGAATAAAAACGGATAAAGAACCAAATCATTCCAAGAAAATGTCGTTATCAACAATGCAAATGCCAAATGATATCTTGATTGCAGTGGTTGTTGAATCAATCAATAAAAGAAAAAGGAAATGGTAAAAGACAGACAGATTAATACCTTTTAGAGATAATTTTCAATAAGACGAAGCTAACAAAAAGCAGAGAGAGCTCTACTAAAAATCAGAAATGACAGTCAAATCCGAATCACGGAAGCGATAGAGTAGATAAAGTTAAATACTGAGAAGATCGCCGGCGAGCAGTCGTTACGATGTCGGCGACAGTCGGCGGCGTCGGTAAGAATGAGCGAGACTTTTGGGCGAAAAAAATCAAAAAATGAAAAAGGAAGATAACATCACACAGTCTCTTTTTTTGTGACGTTTCCTTTTCAAATTCCCCTACACCCGGATTTGTTTTAGGTTTTTAATCCGGTTTTTAAATTGCGAAATTTAACGTGAAAAAAAAGGAATTTTCTTCTTTTTTTTTTCCCTTTCTTTTTTACTAATCACCGTTTGATTAAAAAAACAAAGAAAGAAAGAAAATCAACGGCTCATGTCCTTCTAGGATTTACAATGGATAGACAAATGGATTTCCTATAATATCCTTAGAAGAAATGGTAATATTGTGAATAGGATAAGGTTCAAAAAGGGGAAAAAAGAAAAAAGAAAAAAGAAAGGAGATTTACGGCCGATTAATGGGTTAATTGCTTCAAACGTTCTGAAAGTTTTGTTCAAATTTTAAATTGGTCCATAACTTCAAAACATTTATACTATATATTAAGAGTTTCATTGAATTTGTGTTACTCGTCAATTAGGTCCCAACTTAATAGTGAAATTATCAAAGAAAAAAAATATTATTTTGAAAGTATTTTTGTCTTTTTTATATTTCTATGTAAAATTTGAACCCAAAACACCATAACATTCACTCCATCGACTTTATTATTTCAATCAAAGCCATATTTTTTTTATATATTTTCTAATAAATTTATCACATAATTGTTTTCAACTACACCACGATGTGTCATAATCTAGTTTTAATTAATTTCTTACAGTATCAATATTATTTCAATCTTGCCACCAAATGTCAATTCAACATTTAAAAAATAGAGCACATTTAAAACACGTGGATCAAACAGTAAATACATGTATACTTACCGCTTAGATAGTTTATATATGACGTATTAAAAAGGAACAATGTTAATTTAATATGACTCTTTTACCACGTAAGATCAAATTTGTCAGTGTATTTTAAATACGCTTAATGTTACATTAGAGTTGATATTTAACACCCGAGTTGATGGTTAGATTGACGGATGGACATAATTGTTTAAATTTTGTAGTTTAGGACTAATTTAGAATTGAAACCATGGTTTAAAAGCATCTAATGCAGTT
The DNA here is from genome assembly GCA_025698515.1 of Gossypium sturtianum. Classification (NCBI taxonomy): domain Eukaryota; kingdom Viridiplantae; phylum Streptophyta; class Magnoliopsida; order Malvales; family Malvaceae; genus Gossypium; species Gossypium sturtianum. The sequence continues at coordinate 162,849,743 of CM046948.1, forward strand.
AACTCTTTTTTGTTTTACCTTAGAATACTAGCATGGATAAAGGATAATGCATGGCATGCTAAGACAAAATTGAAGCGTCCCATCGGGGGTCCATCCTAATGATCGCCGGTATTAGAAAGTAATAAGGCACACATAATTTAATAATTATGTGTTTTAACACAAATAATAATGACCTACTAAACCATTGCATTAAACCTAGCTACCACCTTTAGTATAATTTTATTATTGTATCAATATATTATTTAAGAATTTTTAATGGGACCAAACTGAAAATTTATTATCTTAAAACCGAATTGAGATTCGATTGAGGGTGATACCAACATATATAATCAAAGTTTTAAGTAATAGTGTAAATTGAATAAGCTAAGTTGTTTTGTATCTGATCGACTTGAATTGAGTCAATTTGAATTTAAAAATAATTTCGAGTTTAGTGTTATTTTAGGTTTGAGGTCAAGATTATTCTAGTCGGATCATTATGGGTTCGAACCATTGAAAATTTAGCTTATTTCGAATTACTTTTTCTAATGCTTTCGGGAGTTATTTTAGGTTAAATCGAATAAAAGTTTGAATTGATCATATCATATTTTAAAACTCGAGTAAGAGTCAACAGGTCTGTTGATGTATCCATACCATTCCTCTCAACCAATCCCCTGGCCATGGTGGTGTAAATTAGAAGCAAACTAAAAAGGGATGGGGCAAGAAGTGAAAAAGGAAGAAAAGTCACTAAACAAATGTTAATCAATGATAGATGAGGGCAAAAGGGAAGCCATGTGGTGGGGAAGGTCTTCTTCTTCTTTTCCCCCCTCCTAAAGCCTTGGATTCTACGTTTCTCAATTGATGTAGTAAAATTAGTGGCATGCCTGTAAGACAAAAACCAAAACAAGCCAAAATGGGGGATAAAAAGGAAGGCAAGCGATGAACATGGGGATACTATGGTAACAACAAGGATCGGTCCATGGGGATCAGGGGACAAATGGGTCTCTCCATAGACTTAATTCAACAGCGTGACCTCATTATGCTTTGTTTGGTGGGCTGTCACTCTCAATCTCTAGCACACCCACTCCTCTCTTGGATACAATTTTGCACACTGTAGCCATAAGTGGCATCCCATTTTATAAGTGTGATTTAGAGATGATGAGATGTTAAATTTCTTGATTATAATCATTGCCATTCAACGCCACAAGCCACTATCAAATAACCAAAAATTTTTAGATAAATAAGTATACATATATTGATTAGTATTTTCGTGTCATCATATGGATTTGGGTGTGTTTTACCTCTCAAATGGAATATTGTATTAGGAGTTAATCAAGGTACATCTTTTTTTTATCAGAGGTTGAATCGACCATCAGAAAAAAAATTAGACAAAAAATTAGTATACATTCTAGGAAAATAAAACTTTCATCGAAGAGAAGCAAATGAAAGTCTTTCATAAAATTTCTCATAGAATCGAGAATGAAGTTATCATTTTGTGCATGCCAGATCATGAATTAGTAACTGCATCCAATCTCAAAAAAAAAAAATCTCAATTGTTTCAAACTTTCTATTTTTTGAATGGGAATATTTACGAAATCCCCTTGAATAGGACCAAACCTTATTCCATGATATTTATATGAGATTCCTCTTTCTTATTCTTAAGCAAGTCCTCGAGAGGGCTTAGTTGATCCATGATTTATGTTTCAGCTTTTGTTTCCTTTTCGTTTGTTTCAAGAAATATATCGATCAATTTCGATTCTTTCCTTTTCTATTGAATTTTTTTCCAAATAGATTCATGAATCTATGTGTCTATATCGATCTTATTCATGGATTAACGAAAATGTGCAAAAGCTCTATTTGCCTCCATTCTATGAGTCTCTTCCTTTTTGCGTATGGCATCGCCACTCCCTTTGACAGCATTCACTAATTCAGAACTTAATTGCATTATACTCCATTTACTCAAAAAGTAAGTAAATTAGTCCATGTAGATTAGATTAAAGGGTAAATTAATTTTTTTATTAAAAATTCCATCCATTTTTACTGTTAAAAACTTGTCCTTTTACGTCAACATGGAGTACATGTGACAGTCACACGTTACATGCCACAGTTTAGTTATTTTGTTAGCCATATCGGTTTTTAACAATATAAATGAATGAAATTTTTAACAGAAAAAAAATCAATTTACACTTTGATCTAATGTAAAAAGGACTAATATGCTCATTTTTTAGTAGAAGAATAAAATGCAATACGATACCTAGTAAAGGTAGGGAACAATACGAAATATAATCATTCCACCAACATTATCGTAACAAAAGTACCATGGAGGCCCCTATACTAGAAATCAGGTTGCATTTTGCCCCCTTTACTAAAAAAATAGACAAATTAATCACTATTTGTTAGCTTAAAGAGCAAACTAGTCATTTCTGTTAAAAATTTCATCAATTTCTTCCCTTAAAAGTTGGCTTAGTAGATAAAATAACTAGATAATTATATGCGGTGTGTTACGTGAACCTTTTGCTAACGTATAAAGATAAATTTTTACTTTATAATCTATCGTATAAGTACAATCTACATTTTTTTTAATATAAGAAATAAAACACAATACAAAAACTCTTCATAATACATTATTATCAAACAGTGCTAATACAGTGTGGGAAGAAAAAAATACAATATAACTAAAATAATTAAAAGTAGAGTCCATAGGACAAGATGGGTTGATTTCAGCGCCACTGGAGCAGGTCATTATTGGAATTCGGGAACACAAAGACATACCCGTTACATGCATTTTATTTTATTTTAATAACTTTATGCTCATTCCTTTTTAACAATTATATTATCAGTTGAATGTTCTAAAATACACTTTATAAAGTTTTTTTTTTATTTTAATTTAATATAATGAAAAATCATAAATAAAGTTATCAATTACTTTTATAATAATCTTAAATGTGAGTGGTCATTAATAAAATATCATTTATAAAATATTATTAGAATAACGTGAATTTAAATGCGCTGAAACACATTACTCTTTTATTTAACAGATACAGGAGGAAGTTTGGGTTCTCAAAACCCAAGCCCAACTCCGTAAAAAAGAACAGGCAACATAAAAGACCGCCACGTAGAGCATATGAAATCCTGCAACTGTCTAGTGGCTGACATTGAAATCGAGATACCAATCACACAAAGTAAAAAAACATAATCCTAAAATCCGCCATTGTTTGGCGCTTCATTTTCACGCACAAAAAAGGGAGAAAGAAAGAAAATGTCGATGACCCCTTCGCTCTCTCGTCTTCACTCTCCGTTCCTTTGCTGTCCACTCAAACACTCAACTCCGTCATTATCCATCAAATGTGGAAGGAATCACCGGTCGCCGGCATCTTATCCTTGCATCAGAGCCGTTGATCTTGATCAGAACACAGTTCTTCCTCTACCCCCTTTTCAATTGCTACAATATTTATATAATTCTCTACTTACTAAAATGGAAAAAGCTGTTTTCAGATAGTAGCAGTGTCGGTTGGGCTTGTCAGCCTTGCGGTTGGGATTGGCATTCCCATCTTCTACGAAACTCAAATCGATAACGCTGTAAGTCGAAATTTTTTCCCTTTAATTTGAACTAGGATTTCAATAATGTAGCAACTTTATAGAATTTAAGATTGAAAACTCAAAATTGGGGTCCATTTATTTTGCAGGCAAGCCGAGAAAATACCCAACCATGCTTCCCTTGCAATGGCTCCGGTGCCCGTAAGCAATCCTTTCCGTAGTATAACAATGATTTGTGGTTTATTCACACTAGATATATATTTGGGGTAATTTACATTAGAAGTCATTGAACGTATCATTAATTTTCATCATGTTATATTATCAATTTCTTTTTATTGTTAACAAATTAGATCAGTTATGCTAACTTCGGTGAATAGTTTTAATGTAAATATTTTCCATAGCATGACTTGTTTTCTAAATAAAATCAAGAGCCGATTTTTCTATGAGAAATATTTGACAAAGTTGGCATTGGCATAGGTAACTTAATTTATTAATAGTGGATGTTCAATGGTGTAATTTAAGGAAATTAAAAGTTTAGGATTTACATAAAAATTAATGTTAAATTATGTTACCAAAAAATGTAAATAACCCCAACAGTTTGTAAGTAACAAAATCTAAAAGAAATTATAGGTTTTGATGCTTGATGAACATAGGAATGTAGGGATGGACGATCGATTTAGATATCCAAATCCGAACTCGTTATCTGCAAAAGTAAAGGGATCTTGATAATTGATATCTTAGGGTTAATATCCGGATCCATTCTATATCAAACATATGTAAATATCTAAATCCACACTATCTATTGAGATCCTTGCATGAATGCAACTTGCTAATGATTTGTTCCTTGGTCTAGTTGAAAGAATCACATATATAATGAAAGGAGAGCGTTTTTGTTCATTGAGCAATTCAAAGTGTTTGCGAATGATGCAGAGAGGTGTAGATTTTGCATGGGAAGTGGAACAATTACTGTAGAGCTCGGTGGCAACGAAAAAGAAGTCTCGAAATGCGTCAATTGCGAAGGAATCGGTTCCTTAACATGCACTACTTGCCAAGGTAGTGGGATTCAGCCTCGGTATCTTGATCGCAGGTACGTACACTCTCTGTCACTTAACTAGGTAATAGGGAGCATAGCAACATGATAATAACTCGATATTTGACTCTATTCATGTAATCACCGTGCAAGAAACGTTCTAGAGCCAAGCTTCATTTACGATTCTATGGTTTGTTTTTTAACAGGGAATTTAAAGATGATGACTGAAAGTCCTACAAGAAGCAATGGGCAAAGATTTTTGGACTGAGTGATTTTGGAAAAAGGAACCTTAAATTGTGAAATCCCTTTTTTCTTTTCTTTTCTTTTTTTCCTATTCTGTATTTAGTTTTCCCCATCTATTTTTCTGTCAAATTTTCTACTTTCTAATGTACTTGACTACAGGAACAAACTTGTTAGTGTTTGAGGAAGGGATGTATTTGTTTTCTCAATGAAGAAATTGTTCATAAAATCATTATAATTTTTTTTCTTTGACTGTTTATTAATATTAATCATTTCGGGTTTATAGTTATTCCTCCCAACAATGTTATCTTTAAAGTTTGAATCTAAGTTTTCTTCTTAAAAATACAATATATTTTATCATCACGACCAACAACACTTGTTGGTCGTAATGATTTTTTAACATCTCGATATTGCTTGTGGTGCTAGATGACTAAGAGAAGCATATAGGCATGATACAACATGCAACAATATAAAAGCAACTAAGTATACAAGGAGGTTCAAAGAGACAGTAATGTGATATGCAGTTTTAAGCAACTAAGTGCCCTAAAAGAAGATTTATAAATGAAATTTTGCCTATTAGGCTATATGGGTTAAGGTTTTTTGTGCGATCCAACGCAAAAAAGAGGTCCAATTTTTTAGTTTACTTGGGTTTTCAACTTTTTATGCCATCCTAAAACTCCAACTCTAGCTACCTAAAAGGGTCTCTTTGATGATGCCATAGCCCAGACCATCAATATTATCCTTTCTTTTAGGTTGGGGCTACCAAATATCGACCATTATGCTCAACCGTGGGTAATTGAGAAATTAGTGCTTTCAACTTATTCAAGTTTAAATAAAAAATTAATTTCAATTCAGTATTTATTGAGTTAGCTTGAGCTATTGGTTGAGTTGAATTTGAATATTATAATGTTTGATTGGAATAGCTCACAAGTTTAATCGAGCTTTTCATTTTAATATCATCTTATGAAATTGTATTTTTCCTCTCATTATTTATAGAAAGAACTCAAGTACGAATGAGTTTGAGCTTGAATATAAACGAACTTAATCGAGCTCAACTTTAATCTTGAGTATGAAAATTGATAAACAAATTTAATCAAGTCTCGAGCTTCAAAATTTTTGTTTAATTGAACTCAAACTGAGTATCAAACCTTGAATTTCTGGTCGAATTCAACCAAAATTTCATTTGAATTTTATATAAATTTTTAATAAATATATTTTAAAATAACATTCTTACACACATTATGAATGTGCTGCCATAATTTAATTTAATTTATTGTGGTTTGTTATATGTGAACTAAGGAGATAATTATGAAAGCCCAACAACATAGAGGGGAAAAAAAGACCTAATATCTTCATATTGTTAATTGTTAATGAAACCTAACAGGAAAATGTGGTAAACCTCATGATTGTTCCACTTTTGTTTTAGTTTAAGTACGAGACATAATTATGTTTGTCTTAACAAATCATTATCCTAAGCCTCCACTTGTAATGATTCTCGTCTCATCTCTTCATCATGTTTCACTCTTTCAACTAAAAAAATGGGGTTTCTTTAGTGATTGGGTCATGTAACGTAGGTGAGCTAAACTGTGAAATTTTAGCTTTGTTTTAGGACCACAAATTTCTTTGCCTCAAATATCTCACTAACAGATTTAGTTGTTTTGCTTTATAGGGACTTGCCTATTCAATCATTGATCCATAGCTTTGCTGCCAGAAAAACATTCAAAATTAACTATCAATGAATCCCTCAATAGGTTGGGATTATCCTCAAGTTGAGTTAAGATATTGTCGCTCGACTCTACAAAGAACCTGAGTGCTTGAGGCAGTAGGTTCAACAGAGTAGTAGCACCTCGTTGAATCGAGCCATGTGTGGTGCACGGCCACTTACCAAGGCTGGGACGAATCCAGAAAATTTGGGGGATGAATTATAAATTTTTGAGAGATCAAAATATAAATTTATGATTCCACCATTTTTGGAGGGAGTGAACAATTTGTTTACTTATAATTTTGTCATATATTAACTTATTTAACCATTTTATGAGAGAGGTTAAATTACAATTTTTCCATTTGGAGGGTGAAGGCCCTTACTTGTCTCCATAGTTTTGCTTCTGACCAAAGGACGTGAACTTATGCGCTTGGTAGAGTTTGAACCATGCCCATTAAATGACAATGATGAACATGTATGCTAGCACTTGACTAATAATCCGTAAATTCCGAACACATGACATTTTGAATTTTTTTTTAAAAAAAGGATTCAATCTACTCTCAACAAAATTAATGACAAACTACTTAAACAAATGATTAAAAGACAATAAAAGTGAATAATCACAGTAGCTAACACAATATTTTGTTGGTATGAGCTTGATTCCTTCTATACACCCTACAAAATGTTGATTGTTCTAAGGGTTTTATTTTATGGGGACAATGAGGGTCATTCATCATTCATCACCACTTGTAATCCTTTTGCCTTTTAAACTTTGCCAAGTCCATCATGCATGAATTTGGCTTACACGGCAGACAATCAATCTATATTTTTATGAAAAAAATTGTAGATAAGCAATATTAATTTAACACAATATCCCTTTTGGGAAAAAGAAAAAAAAAATCATTCTTTTTATTATTTCTTAATTCCATCGAATATTCTCAAATTATAATTTTAAATTTTAAATTGATTCTCAAACTTTTAAATATGTTAAGTACTCAACTTTGTAGCAAGTCTACAAAGTGGGAGCACCTCGATGGAGTGCCTGAGAAAGCAAGTCATGAGCGTTGAGCATAGTTGACGTAAACCCGTGCCCTATAGCATATAAGGCACTTGAACTCTTGACAAATTATATAAGACACAAGACCCTTACTCAAAACAATACCAAACTATTAAGAAATTTACTAACTCCGAATAAATTACACTTTGCAAACTTTATCTGTGGAAAATAATAATATCCTCTCCAAATTTGTGGAAAATCTTTACAAATCAAAAGTTGATATATTAGAAACTTTTGTGTTATTTTTTCTTGGAATACTACTTGCAGTTGAAGATACTCAATCAAAGACATGGAATAAACAAACTACATTTTGCTATAAAAAGTGAAAGCCCCATTGCAAATGATTTGGCCACATGGTCTTCGCCAACCATTCCCTTTTCCCCCCTTTCTCAATAAGCACTTTGAGCTTTCAAAAATAGAATAAACTCCCCCCTTTATATATATACACCATTAAAGGACATACATGACATGATAGCAAGTCACACTTCCCATAAGGCACCTGTCAAAGCAAAAAACAAAGGGTTATCACCATTCACCATTATGAGCTTTGTTATACAAGTGAAGGACAGTGAAGACCGAGTTAACTCAGTCTCCTCCCCCAAGTTAAATTTCTCGGCGATGAAGCTGTTTAATCGTTTCCGTAAGGTTCTTATGCGGCTGGTGTTTTCAGGCAAGTCAAATATGGGCGGCGGCGGTGCCTGTAAGGAAAAGAACTGTGAGAGGTTCGAGCCACCGAAGACTTCATGCAGCTCTTATTATTCTTCACATTCGCATTACAGTGAAGCCATTGCGGATTGTATTGAGTTCTTTAATAAGTCAGCAGCACAAGAAGGGATTTCGGATGGTCGGAGATCTGATGTTTTGGTTTAATCTTTCGATGTTTTCATGCTGTTCTTCTTTATTATAATTTTTCTTGTCTTTTTTTTTTTAAAAGTTTTTTTTTTTTGTTTATTACATACATACATAGAAAGAGACTTGGAAACTTGGAATGTCTGTTATCTGTTTGTACATTGAGAATAAATCATTTTCGACTAGCCAATAAAGCCTAAACCTCAAATCCGACTATGAAATTGACTCGAAACAAAATAATTTAAACTTGACCTAACCCAAAACTAGTCCGACACACCCAAACAATTCAAAATTGAAACAACTTAAATTCGAAATGACTCTAACAGATAGCCCAAAATTAGTTGAAACTGAAATAACCAAAATCCAAAATGTTTCGAATTATTCTAAGCCAACCCATAAAACTCGAGCCTAAAATCTGAATACGAAATTGACCAAAACCAAAATTAACTTGAATTCACTTGACCCAAAATTAGTGCCCGACACTCGATTAACAAGTACTAGCTAGTATGGATCCTATCATGCTTTGCGTGTCAGGTTAAATATTAATTAGTTTTTTGGTCAAAATATAGAGTAAATATTTAGATATTAAAATATAATTCAAGTCTTTGTACTATTTGTATATTTGAGATTTAGTCTCCATACTTTTGATTTTAGAAATTTAATCTTTTTATTTTTCAAAATTAAAAATTCAAATTTAATTGTTAACATCGTTAAATTCTTCTATTAAATTCAATAGGGTAGCATTTTAAATTTTTTTTTAAAAATAATACTCAATAGCTACGTAACAAAAAAAAATGCATTGCAATGGACTTGTATCTAACAAATAATTTTAATAATGTTAACAGTTTTTAAAAGTTGCATCAATATTTTAATCAAAATAAAGTATTTGGGCTAATCAAGGACACTGTAACAATAAAGATTGAATTTTAAATTCAAATATAGCACATGATCAAAATTGAAAATTAAACATTACTATATAATTTGAAATTTGAGTATAGCCTAGGGATTAAAACTGAAATTTGACAAATTTACTATATAATGCATTAAAAAAAAAGGGGAGGCTGATCCACATGTCAACCAAGAAAGGTCCAATATAGTTATATAGATAAGATAAAAGGTTGAATCACTCCTTGGACCCAAACATTTAATGGGCCAACTAGACTGCTTGAAGGTCCAATAAACTTAATAACATCATTAGACTAGTAAAGCATCAAACAGGGGTTGCTCATGTTTTTTTCATTACCAAGGGTTGGTGTCTGTCTCCACCTAACTAAAATAACTGGTCCGAAACACAAAATTGAGGTTGGACCATTTAAGCTTTGATAGCTGCCAAAAGCCAGATATGTGATAGCCCTCCCTGTCCCTGGAATTGGGCACATGCCCTAATAATTCAAATCCACGACGTGAGCTATGTGATGAACACTTGTGATCAATAGACCAAACATCGAAGATTTGTAGCTCAATGTTGTATGGTAAAATTAAAAGACAAAGAAAGTACAAAAAAAGTAAAATAATACTATAAACTTTATTACACGACTCTCTTGTAAAACATCCACATCCTGATTATAGCTTACCCTGGTACAACTTGGAAGTGTACATAAAAAAGGAACATAGAACTTCACAAAAAGGGAAAAAGGAAAAAGATTGAGTTGATAATTATTGTTGGAACTTGTAACTGAAAGTATTATAATTATTGAAATTATGAAGCAATTTCAAGGACTTGATGCAATTTCTGGGTTTCCTTTTTTCCTGGAAAATATCCCTCCAATCAATGGAATCAATGGTTTCTTCTTTCTTCTTAATGAAGGGTGTCTCTCTAATTTCTCCACACCTTGTGGAACCATAACTTGAGCCAAGGACGGCGGATTCGCGAACGTCACGTATCGTTTCTTTTGAAGCTCCGGTCCTCGCTCGTTCGACATCCGTGTTTTCTCGACTTCGAATTTAGTCGTGTCCGGTACAATCTTGACGTCTTCGATCTCAAACTCCATCATTAGTTTCTCGGTTTCTCGATCCTTCATCTTTTGTAGTTCTCGCTTCGTTCTTTCGAGCTCTTCTTTGAGAGAAGTGAGATGATTCGCCATTGCTGTACTCTCTTCTCGAGCCTTTTCGAGGGTATTTTTCGTTTCCTCAAGCTCGGCTGCCACGGTTCCGAGCTTGGAATTAACATTTCCACTTGCTTCACCACGCATCTATCAGCAAACTAGTTAATTTAATTTAGATGGCAACAACAACAGATATCTTACAAACAAATATCTTAGCCTACAAGGTACTTGCTTCCTTGATGGATAATTTTCCTCTTTTAAAGTATAAATTATTAACGAAATTCTTAGATATCTTCAACAAGTGTCAGAGATTGATTCCTTAAATAAAGGTTAAATAGATTAATATACCAAACTAATTTTTATGTCTAACACCTTTATTCCATCACATGAAAAAGCCAGAAAACTGTAGGGACTAGCAGAGCTTAAACAAAACACTTGCACTTAGCCACAAGCAACAACATATATGAACAATTACTCGAATTCAAAAACCCAAAATGACTTATGACTTCTTTTTACTAGTTTGAGCCATTGATTGAAGATAAAAGGATAAAAAGCTGGTTCATAGTTCGCGGATTAAAAGGATAAAAGGATAAAACTCGTAATAACTCAAACCGGGAACAACACAACCTCCTATAGGTGGAGTTAAACACAAAGTATATCTATCTCAGCATGGCTACCTACCAATACCTTAACCAAAGAAAAATGTTTACCTCCTTGAGCTTGGTGGCATAAACTTCACCGGCCAAAACTTTCTCACCGAACAAGGCAACAGCTTCTTTAACCGACCTGAATGGTGCCCTAGTATCTATCTCAGCCCTTTTAATCATCAAAACTCCACCTTCACCTTCCATTATATATATATGAAAGTTGGCAAAAGAGTGATGAAAGGAACCCTTTTTCAAGTTGGATTATATTGAAGAATGGGAAAGGGGAAATGGGGAGGTTGGTTTCAAGTTGATATGAGGGAGCAATGGGGAAATAGGGTGGGAAGGGAGCTTCGTTACTTCGCGTCCACTTCACTGGTATTCTATTTTTATATTTTGGCCATTGAAGGTGAGGTGAAGCTGGTGGGCTTTCTGTGGTCTTCTGAGATTTCGGCTGGTCGTCTACCGAGAGGGACTTTTTAAATATAAACCCAACTTATAAAAGGGCCCAATACCTTATTTTTGAGCGCCCTTCTTTAGATTTTTTTCAATAAAACCACAAGTTAAATGACAAAAATTTTATTAAGAATATTATGACCTGTCGAGGAGTCAATCAATTTCGTATAGATCAATAAAAAGATTTGTATAAATGCCCACATTTGGTAGGTGTCTACGTATCACACACAACTTATCTCGATAAGATATTTTTATTCTGTTGAATTTATTTCCTTAAGCACTCGAATTCTCTTTAAAGTTGAGAAATAAAACTTCGATTAAAAATAATATCAACTTATTAAAGAATTCACCAACTTGGGAAATTGGATAGGGTGATTAATTTACTCAATAGAAGACAATCCCATTAACATGAAAGAGCCATTTCTATATGAAATTCAACCACTATCTGGCAGTACAAGAGATGAGAGAGAAACACAAGAAAGTGGACAAATAGAAAAACATCCTGAAATTAGGATGGACCGAACACCAACAAAGCATAGATGCTATGTCAACATCGACTTGTCCGTCCCAAACCCCCTTTTTCTTTCTATTTAAAACAAAACCTATCCATCCATCTGGGAGGTAAAGATACCGTTAGCTTGTTAGTTTTACTTCTTGCTCAAATTCTACTTTTAGTCCCTCTATTATACTAAACATAAGATTTCATCCCTCAAGACATCACTTTTAGCCCTTAAAGCTCTAATTTAATAACACTGTTAATCATTATCATTAATAAAACCCTCTAATAATAATATCACAGAGTGACCAAATTAAACTAAAAAAGCTTCATACGTCCAAAGACCAAACTGTTCAAGCTTTCCCATCAATGAATTTAAGTGGGAGCCAACACTTCCTTCTTCATTCTCAACCTCACAATATATATATAAATATATATATAACAGGAAAAAGGAAAAAACTTTTTTTGAAATACAAAGGAAAAAAAAACTTTTACTGTACTTTTTCTTTCTCCTGTTATTTCGAGCTGAATCGTTAACCGCAATGTCGGTCACTGCAATAGCAACTGCAACACCGTCAGCCATTGGATCGTTCCGTACCAGGCGATCCACGAACGGGGTATCTCGGTTCAAGATGTCCGTCCGATCTAGCTCCGTTTCAATGGCTGCGGCTCCCATGTTAACCAAGCTACAGCAAGACTGCGCCACTCCTTTGCCGGTCCTTCGCAACGTGGCCGCCTCCATGTCTGATGATATCCGTGCAGGCCTTGCCGTTGATGGCGGCAGCGATCTCAAGATGATCCTCAGCTACGTCGATAGTTTGCCTACTGGGTACGTCAAAAAAGAGTTTGAAACTTTGGTTTTATTTAAGCTTAAAAAATGGAGATTTATGTTGTTGTTTTGAAATAGGGATGAAAAAGGATTGTTTTACGCTTTGGATCTGGGAGGAACAAATTTTCGTGTTTTGAGGGTTGAATTAGGTGGGAAAGATAAGCGTGTGATCGCCATTGAATCCGACCAAGTTTCAATCCCACAAGAACTCATGTCTGCTACATCTGAGGTTTGCTGCTATTGTTTTTGTTCTGTTTCTTTAAGAACATCAATTGAATCTCTTGTAATAAATGTTTATGATGTTGTAGGAGCTGTTTGATTTTATTGCTTCAGCTTTGGCAAATTTTGCTCATAAAGGTGGAAACTTTCCTGGAAAAAAAGGTGAAATTGGGTTCACTTTTTCATTCCCAGTGAAGCAAACATCCATTGATTCTGGGATATTGATTAAGTGGACCAAAGGTTTTGCTGTCTCTGGAACGGTTTGTATTATCAATTTTGGGTTTTTTGGGGCTTACATTATGTTGTTTGTTGATGATGTGTTGTTCTTTGTTGAATGATCCTCGAGGAAGATGAGATAAACCTGGATTTTCTTTGACTCTGGTAAGAAAATCGTGAGCGAAGGGTCTTCCTTCATTACAGAAGATATGCTCCGGCATTGTCTAGCTCACGTTTGTCTTATAAGAGCCTAAGTACATCCTGAGCCCGTCACACCTTCCTCAAAGATAAGTACATTGCCTTTGACGTTCATTGCCGTGTTTAAAATCTGTATGCAGGCTGGAAAAGATGTCGTTGCTTGTCTGAATGAAGCTATGGATCGGAAAGGGATAGATATGAGAGTGTCTGCCTTGGTATGTGTTTAAAATTCTTTGTATTATCAATGTCGGAAGCTGTTTCTAATTTGATTTAGGGTTTGTAGGTGAATGATACGGTAGCTACTTTGGCCGGAGCTCGATATTGGGATGATGATGTTATGGTTGCTGTTATTTTGGGTACCGGAACGAATGCTTGCTATGTGGAACGGATGGATTGCATTCCTAAATTGCAAGGCGAGTTTTCCCCTTCCGGAAGAACAGTGAGTGAAACTCGTCTCTTGTATGTTCTTATTTGAGAATCGTAGTTGCTTTCGAGTCTTATGGATATTTCGATTGTTTACAGATTGTGAACCTTGAGTGGGGGGCGTTCTCAAAAGGCCTTCCTTTAACAGTGTTCGATAGAGATATGGATGCTGCTAGTATCAATCCCGGAGAGCAGGCAAACTCGAGTTTTAATGTCATGTTATTGTTCTATTTTTAACCTATTCTGATGTATGAACTATTGTTTGTATGTTGTAGATATTTGAGAAGACAATCTCTGGAATGTACCTCGGTGAAATTGCACGAAGAGCTCTGCTGCATATGGCTGAAGAAGGTTCTCTGTTTGGGAAATCCGTGCCAGAAAAACTGTCTATGCCTTTTGTACTCGGGTAATTCAAAGCTTTATCTCGGTTTCTTGCTGTGCAGTTCACTTCAATTAGGATTTAAATTCATTGTGTTTGGCTAAACTTTAAAGTCCATATCTTTTCCGAAACCCGACAATACCGAATTGTTGTAGAACCCCGGATTTATCTACAATGCAGCAAGACGGCACAGAAGATCTGCACACTGTTGGATCAGTCCTATACAACGTAGCCGGGGTAAAACTTTTTCATCATTACTCTACCCTCTTGAACTTCAGTTTCTATGTAAACAAATCCTGTATATTTCAATCATATGACTAAACATCTTCTCTGATCTTGCAAAACAGGTCGAGTCCAACCTAAGTTCAAGGAAGATTGTCCTAGAGGTATGCGACACAATCGTGAAGCGAGCTGCACGATTAGCCGGTGCGGGGATAGTGGGGATTCTTCAAAAGATAGAGGAAGATACAAAAGATGCCATCTTCAGAAAACAAACGGTAGTGGCAATGGACGGAGGCTTGTATGAGCGGTACCCTCAGTATAGAAGGTACTTAAAAGAGGCCGTAGCCGAGCTTCTTGGACCGGAAACATCCCAAAACATTGTGATAGAGCACTCCAAGGACGGATCCGGGATTGGGGCTGCTCTCTTGGCCGCTACAAACTCCAAGTATGGTCGAAATCTTTAGGTAAATCAACCTCATAGTTTCCGAAAGGAAAATTATTGCTTTTGTATTTTCTCTCTTTCTAGAAAAAAAAAAAAAAGTGGGGAGTAATTGCAATTTTGTTAGAATAGAGTGTAAAACTATATGCAAGTCAGATTTTAAATCCAGATTGTAATAATTTGTATTTGTGTATTAGTAAAACCAATAAAATGTGGAATCAATGAATTTATTCTATCTGTATCACCTTTCACCATTTTAGTTATTTTATAATTTTACCACGTAATTTTAGTTTAGTTAGCATCGTTACTCTCCTTACTTGTAGAAGGATGTGCGTTGAAGCATATTATCTTCCTATTTAAGAGTTGAGAAGAGACTATAAATAGTTGTAGGCATTATATAAAAAAAAATAAATATGATAATAACCTATAAATGCAATATATTTTTAATCAATGTGTTTGAAGTTTGTCTTTCAAGTGTACATTGAACGATAATATTTTGGTCACATTAGATTTTCGTTACACCATTAAAGGTGGGGTTGGGAATCAATAAATGATCGAATGAATAATGTTAATAAATATATCATTATTCTTAAAGTTTGATGACAAAAACATAATTTAAATTACACGCAAGTGATTAAACATGAAATTTACCATATATTATTTGAATTATCTAACAGGTTTATCAAACATGCCATAAGTAATTAGTCATGTTAATTCTTATCCAAACTCAAGAATCCGACTTGATTAATTATAATTCTAACTTGATCTAGTTAGATTCTATCATAAAAAGTCAACACTTCGAACTTAAAAATGATAAATCTAAAATATTTTGATGTCAAATCCGAATGAAAATTATCGAAACGACTCAAATTCAAAAATACAATAAATAAACCTGGAATCTAAAATGACTTAAAAAGTTGACCTATCCTAAAATAGTCGGAATCGAAAATTATCCGAATAAAAGAAAATCAACAAATCAACCATCACACGAGTATCCAACAGATCAACGGTTAAGAAACGCCATCACACGAGTCTACCCGTGTGTGTTAGTACACGCTAGTGTCTTCTTGTCATCTTGTAAACTTTCAAATCCTTTCGAGTATTCAACCATCTGTGAAAAGAGACTTTGAAAATTCTAACTTTTTGGTACCCAAAGGCTCGATTTTTGCTATTTTGCCAATTAAACCCTATAATTCTTTGGTTCCAACAATGGTACGAACTTAATCTTTACTCATTTTACTTCCTCGAAGGTGACATTTTTCTTTATTGGCAGTAGAAAATCTGGGAATTTTTTTGATCGTTTTTGTTGTGTTTTATAATGGCAGATCCGATTCGTTTTGTTGCAAAACAGGCAAGGCAAGACTCGTTTAGCCAAATACTACGTTCCCCTCGAAGATTCCGAGAAACACAAGGTCGAATACGAGGTATTGCATTTTCCCTTGACCTTTTAATTTTGGGTAATTTTCTTAGTTAGGGTTCTTGAATATCTTGATTATGCATTTACAGGTTCATCGATTGGTGGTTAATAGAGATCCAAAATTTACCAATTTCGTTGAGGTAGGTAATTTCCTATTTCTCCTTGAAAAATTTGTAATTAATTTTTGTTCTTTTTTCGATTTCCTTGGAAAATTTTAGGAGTAATAATGGTTTTTTTTTTCTTTTATTTCTTTAATTAATCTTGATTTTAGAGAGAAACCCAGAAGAAATTAATAAGAACATTAATACAAACGCTGTGGGCAAAAGATCTAGACCATTAAGCATGCTCTTGCTGAATGTTTGATTGATTGTATGTATATATATATATTTGTTGCAGTTTCGTACGCATAAGGTAATTTACAGGCGGTATGCCGGATTGTTCTTCTCCTTGTGTGTTGACATAACCGATAACGAGTTGGCATACTTGGAATGCATCCATTTATTTGTGGAGATATTGGATCATTTCTTCAGCAATGTTTGTGAGCTTGACTTGGTTTTCAATTTTCACAAGGTATGTAACTAATCCGATAGTTATTGTTGACTTTTTGGGTGATCATTACTTGCTGGATCGAAATTTACTTCGTGATTCATATGAAGCTGCCACTTTCAATTTGCTTTTTCTTTTTGCAGTCTCTATCTTGTGCATGTGAAAGCTAGTTCTGCTTTGTTGTCTGCTTTTATTTGTTCGTTCATGGGAATAATCATGCGTTATCTTGTTTATTGAGCATGTCCACCAAGTTAACAATTAATGACTGTTGATATGATTTTGAGCTTATTATCAGTGTTAGTGTGTGAATTAATGTGGATTGTTGTATCATCTGCCACGAAATTTACGGTTTCCCTTGAAATTCTTGAAGGTCTATCTGATACTCGATGAATTCATTCTTGCTGGAGAGCTTCAAGAAACAAGCAAAAAGGTACACATTTAACTATTATCATGCCGGTGGTTCTACAGTTACCATTCTCCTTTTTCCAGTCATCTACTTCTCTATTATCATCATCATGGAACTTTCATGGTTTTTTTGCACATATTATACCAAAACGACCAGTCGTGTACTCTTTGAAAACAATAGCAGTGATATGGGTGGAAGCCCCTGTATTAGGAGTCAGAATGCATTTTGCCCCCTCTGCTAAATAAATAAACAAATTAGTCCATGTATCTTAGATTAAGAGCAAACTGGTCCTTTCTGTCAAAATTTTCATTCATTTCTACTGTTAAAAACTGGAGTAGCTAAGAAAATAACCAAACAGTTAGACGTGATGTGTCACTTGTACCTCATGCTGACGTACAAAAACCAACAATAGAAATGGGTGGAATTTTTAACAGCAGGACCAGTTTGCTCTTTGATCCAACGTACAGGGATTAGTTAGCCCATTTTGTTAGTAGGAGGGGGGTGGGCAAAATGCTATCTAGCTCCTAGTATAAGAGCCTCCATGGTACTTTGACCCAGTAAGATGTATTTTACGCAAATAAGGACAGGATGCTAATGCTTGATGGTTTTGAAACTATAGCACTGAAAGTTCGTGTTATTGCATTTTTGCAGGCTATAATAGAGAGAATGGGAGAGCTGGAGAAGCTAGAGTAAAGATGATTCCGCATGAAACAGAGATTAGTGCAATTTGTGTTGAATTTTTCCATTTTTTGCTGTTCTTCTTGTGTGTGTGATATTATTAATTTGTGTGCAATTTGAAAACTGAAATACATGGTGTCCCTTTACTATCCTTTGCTACAATACTGACTACCAAAAATAGAGCTGTGGGACGGTTTTTTTAAGGGTTGTTGATTTAGATTTGAAGTTAAAAGTTTTATCGATGTTAAAAATTTATTTATTGATAATTATATATATATATATTTAAAATAATGTTCTTTTAATTCTCCATAGAATGATCTTATAACTTAGTGTTTATAAGGCCTTAATTGATGCTTGTATTGCATAAGATGAAAAAAAGACCTATAACTCTATGTGTTGAATAATAAGAAGAAATCACTCTTTATATTTTAATTAATTTAATTCTAGAGTTCTTGTTAGCAAGTTTATGAATTGATTAAAAAAAATCAAATGAAAAATAACTTATACCGTAAAAGTATTATAGAGACTCTTATACTAGGAGTTAAATTGTATTTTGTCCATTCTACTAAAAGAACGGGTAAATTAGTTTCTGATTAAATGTAACTAACAAAATAACTAAATAATGACATGTGGCGTGTCTCGTAAATTTCATGCTGATCTATAGAGATTAATTATTAACAATAGAAATACATTAAATTTTTAACAGAATAATCAATTTGCTCTTAGATCTAACATATTGTGTTAGATGTTGCGCAATTTTAAAATATCATATCATTACATAGGTTAAACTTGAAAAAAATGTTATCAAATTCATAAACTAGTATAGATCGAAAATGTATTCGAGAATGAAACTCAAAATGTGTTAATTAGTGAATTACTTAAAAAAAGAAATTACATATTGTGTAAAGCTCCAAACTTAAGAATCTTCACTATTATTAAAGCGAAAGAAAGTAACAACAACCATATATATGGTTTCACATTGCAATCAATATTTAATTTATTTTCAAAAATCTTATAATATAAGGTACTTTTTAGAGTCGAAATTAAGCCAAGGGGATAATATCTAAGGGCATTTATGTTTGCCGCCATGGGTGGTCATGTCACGGTAGCACGGGCACACATCATAGTTACCGGAGGTGCCCGGCGGCACGCAATTGCATCGGTCGCAGCATGTCCCGCAAGCTCTCTTACAAAGGTTCGGCCTCGACGATAACTTGCACCTCTCCTTACAAGCTTCGTCACAATCTAAACCATAATTAAGCAAACAAATATTACTTAGCAACAGTTTATTTAAAAACAAAGTGAAATGAACTCGTTTATAATTACAATTCATGTACCTATTTTGTCGTCGGTGAAAGACTGTTCCACCATGTTGGTGATCACCTGCCAAAAAAAAAAAAAAAAACATGAACATGAACATGAGCCAAAAATCTTACATGTTGTATACGAGAATAAAAGAACAAAACATTGGTTAGAAATGGGGATTTTTACCATTGGATCAGACGATGACTCAACAAAGCCAAGTAACAGCAAAAGAGAAATAAGAAGGGTAGCCAAAAGAGTATTGGAGATGGCCATTGTTGCTTGGGTTTTTTAAAACTAAATTGATGAACAGGGCATGACATGGTATGGTATTTATAGCAAGCTAGGAGTGGTAATGATAGATAGGTGTAATGGATTGTAACCGAAGGTAAAGTAGGTTGATGTTTGAAAGTAAAGCTACCAGATTCATCACAAAATTGGTTTGTGTCTTTAGAGATCGCAATGGGGCAGAGCAGGTCGGTGTGTTTTTTCGGTCTGATTTTTATGTGCCTTTAGAAATGGCAATGTGTCTTTTAGCGGGTTACTCGCTCACACATATATAAAAAAGTTCAATTTAATTCGTAATAAAATTTAAGTGAATATTGACATATTTAGAATAGAGTATATGACAACTAATAAAATATTACTTAAAAATAAAATAAAAATATAACTTAACTTAAAATACGAATTTGAAAAGAAACCCTTTTGAGTAATTTCGTAAAGGCTTGGCCATTATATGATAATTTTGAAATATTTAACTCATATGTGAGCAATTTCTAAAAGTTTGTACCCCAATTTAAATATTTATCTTAGATGTGTTCATGTGTCGGGCTGGGTCCATGCAATGTATCTAAACTAATTTTTTAAGCTCAGTTTGAAAATGTGTTTATTTTTTTATCTAAGCTTGACCCAATTTAAGAAAGGTAAACTTGGGTTCGACTCGGCCCGTCCATATTTGACATTTTTAAATTAATTTTTATTAAAAAATACTTTTTTTAAAAAATATAATCCACTAAAAACGTTAAAATAAAAGTTTTCTAACACATTAAAAATATGTTAAAAAAACATTTATATTAAAAAATACTACCATAAATATAATAAATGTTTTAGCGTATTAAATATAATTTTAAAATTATATATTTTGGATTGAGTTATTTAGTTAAGTAAGGTTTTTTTTTTTTTAAAAGTTTTGGGTAATGATTTTAATTGTTATTGGGTTAGTGATTTAATTTTATATTTGATATACTGCTAGTGGAATTTTTAGACTCCACAAGCTAGGTCAGGAGGTTGATAAGTGTCTTATTGGGATATAGTAAATTATTAAAAAAACAAATGTTTAAAAAAAGAAGAAGACATTTGTCAATTTTTTAAAATTGCTTGTGGAATTAAAAAAAGTATACTGTTAATGTACCAAATACTCACCCTATATATAATTTATTATTTAATATATATATTTAATATAATTATTTTTTATAAAATAATATATTCAAGTTGAGCTGAACCCGAATCTTTCCCAAAACCCGGTTCATATAGAAAATAGATCTTAAATTATACCCAAATCCATTTTCCAGACCTTACATTTTTATCTTAACCCTCTCATTTTTTCGAGTGATTCAAACCATGAACAGTTCTAATTTAACTTTATTGTTGAGGTTAAAAATGTGTCACTTTCCCTTAATTGGTATTTTTAAAATAAATAAATAAAAGAGATAAACATTAATCTCTTTTGCAGAATTAAAAAAAAAATCCACTGCCATTATTCTTGTTATTTTCCAATAAATAAATGAATGAAAGAGATTGATCAAGAAGTATATTATTCAAGGTTTTCTTTTTGGAATGGGCAAAATATCTTTCGTATTTGATTACTGTTCATGACGACTAATTTTTTTAAGGTTCGTGGTTGTCTCTCTTGATGATGTTATTTTTAAGGTTAAAATTTAAATTCTCTTTCTAAAAACATAATGTGTCTTACCACTACACTTAAAACTTGTTAATTGTATCTGATCACGGTTTATGAGGACTAAATTTTTTAGGACTCATGGCTGCTCCTCTGGATAATGTCATCTCCAAGGTCCGAATTTAAATTACCTAATATTTGTTAATTGAAGTATGATTCGATGATAATAAGAAAAAGTATATAGAATTATATAACTTTTATTTCTGAATATGAAGTGACCATGCATGTTTTTCATCTTTTAACATTTCTTTAAAAAGTTCAAATGACGCGTTCCCCTATCGATGTCACACATTCAAAATATTATATGCTTTACGAACCAAATTAATTGCATCTAGGACTACCATTTTGATCAACTTTGTTCAATTCAAGAATCTCAATAGGTTATTCGGTAGGTTGGATTTATATATATATATATATATAAGTTGGGTTGGATATAGATTTCATTAAATTAAAGGAATGGGTACACTGTAAAACATGTAAGAAACATAAAAACACAAAGGGTTACAAATTAAAGGCTAGGCCACAAGAGCTTGGAGCCTATACAATGAACCCATGCTTACCTTCAAGAACCTCAAACCATTGAACATTGTCGAGGACAGTGAACTTTTCTTTCACTGCATCCTTGAGGGAAAGCCAATTTAGTTGAAGCTTGTATTGGTGGAAGATTCCTGACTGACTAATGTCATGGGCTCATGGCCATCACAAAGTATCTGACCAGCAGAAGGTCGTGAGAATCCCACTAACATACGCAAGAATGTGGTCTTGCCAGAGTCATTGCTCCCTTCCAGCACAAATGCTCCACCATCATGAACCGACCCATTCACGTGCCGCAAGATTTTTTGTGCATTTCTCATGCAAGACACATCGTTGAGAAGAATTCTGGGTAGTGTAGGCTTCCTCATAGACATTAATTGAAGTTGAACAATAGTTATCTAAAATTGAGTTTTTATTCAAGACAACTTAGTATATTAAGATTGATGACCCTAGTAAAATATTTAGACATATAAGACCGAAAAGGTATCCTATTGAGTAGACCTGTATCAAGCTGTGAGACCGAAAAATTATCAATTTGTCTAGGTGAGACCGAAATGGTATCTTAGATGGTAATACTTAGTGAAGATGAGACCAAAAGAGTATTCCTAACTAAGGGTGGTAAGTACTTAAATTAATGGTAATTATTGGCTTAGTTAATAATTAGGTGACTCAATTGATTCTAGGCTAAGTAGTTGGTGTTGTCGAAACTAAGAGAAAATCCGATAACTTAACTTAGGGTTAGTGTAACACCCTAGGTAAATCTCACATCGACAAAGCACGAGAGAGATTTGGGCTATATAAAGGGATCGCAACATTTAAGTGGTAAGAGGCATTTTGGGGGTGTATGGGCGCTCTCAAGAACAAAGCCGTGAGGGTCATGTGCGCCCAAAGCAGATAATATCTTATCGAGCTGAGAATTGGCTATGACACTTTGACTTTTTTAGACTTGAATCGTATTGAGCTAAAATAAGGAATACGATGCAAAATAAAATATTAAAAGTAAAAGAAAATGCTTAAATTATAACTAAAATGGAGTAAAATTGTTATTCTATCACTATCACTTTGCTAAAGGGGTGAAAGGCATTGCCTGCCCGTAGCTACGCTCGTGGAGAAGAAAATAGGAAAAATATGTGGGAGAAAGTAAGCAACGACCACCAACAATGACACAACTTTAAGATTTTCTTTTTCTTTTTTAAGAGAGGAGTCTTCGACTTTGGAGTTCAATTAATGTTTGAATATATGGATACAAGGTTTAGGCTTAGGATAGATATTAAATGATTTCGGCTTGAATTTTTTAAATATTAACGATAAAACTGTATATAAAAAAAAACAATTAAATTTATTTAAACCACATTTTATTTCTAGTGTAAAATAAATAAATAAAATAATCGCTTTTAACTAGTAATAATCAATGAACTCTCTACAAATAGCTGTATACTTTCATTTCTTTCGAAAGTCAATTTAAAGATATCATCAGTTTCAAAACTCTATTCTCTAAGAATATATTTAAATCGTATTCTTTAATCAATTAAATAAATAATTAACTAAATCGAGTTAATTTAATCGAATCGATTTTATTCAATATAATTATCCGTAAATGCTATAAATTTTAATCGATAAGACCATGTAAATGAAAATAAAGAAAATCTCGATTATTTATTTTTTATATATTCAAACTCAAAATAAGAAATCATACATCATATAATATGCTTAAAAAACAAAGAAAAAAATAACAAGTGATTAAGTAAAATGATTCGTGCTTTACAAAGGACACTTTTTTTTTTTTAATTATTCCCAACTAAACCATGCATACGTTTATTAATTTCATAACAACATCAAAAGAGAAAGATTCGTTCCGATTGTCGATTAACACTCAAGGGCACTTGCGTCGGCCACCGTGGGTGGTCAAGCTAGCATAGCAAGGACACATTTCTTGGTTACCGGCTGTCCCCGGTGGAACACAGTTGCAGCGTGCACAACATGTCCCGCATGCCCTCTTGCATAGGTGTGGCCTCGATGATAATCGGCACCTCGCCGCACAAGCCCCGCCGCAGTCTGAAAAACAAAAAGAAAGCCAAACACAAAATCAACATGTTTAGAAAGTGTCTTAATGCCTCTTAGCTTCCTACAACATTAATTTTCTCGACAATTACCAATTTTCTTAGGGGGAGCAGTTCCCTTGCGCTTGCTGGCACTTGTCACCAGTTGATCAGCAGCAACAAGTTGGAGAAGGAGAAGAGAGATGAGAAGTGAAGCAATGAAAGCCTTAAAGATGGCCATAGAGAAACCGTGTTTGGTTTTCTTGTGTGTCTTTAGTGTTCTTGTGTGGAACATAAGTGAAGTATTTCACGTATATATAGCCCCCAAAAAGTTTAAGTGGACAGAGCAAAGAAAAGTATAATTAATGGTTGTAGTAAACTGGCGAAATATGATAAGCTGTAAGCTAAGGAGAAATGAAAAAAGAAATGTGAAAATGGTGAGCTTGTCGGGGAATATCTGGTGGAGGAACAACCCCACTGGAACCATCTGGAATAATAAAGTAACCAATTTCTTTCTCACATTTATATTCCATCCCTTTTATATTTTATCAATAAATCAAATAATTACGTATTATTAAAAAAAATAAAACCAAATTCATTCATCCACGTATCATTATTTTATTTAATAATAATTATAAAATCATATATGATCAATATATTAAATATTAACCCAATTTTATTTTTTTATTTTTTATTACCATATTTTTCCTGTGGGGTTAATAAATTAGACAACAAAACTTGGGATTTTTGTCATGATATCTATCAGTCTCGGGTTTGAAAAACAGGGACATAGGCATAGGCATAGCCCACCACTTGGGTTTTTTTTTTTTTTTTTTACTATTCTTTAAAATGTTTATTTTTTTATACTTAAAAACAGTAAAATGTTCATTTTAATCCTTGAAATAAATATGTACAAAATCTTTAAATTATTTCAAAGTTTCTGTTTTATTTGCTTTGGGAATGATATTGTTCTGGAGATGACAAATCCGTACTATATGAACTTGACATCAATGGTCATGACTTAGACAAGACATGAGAGTGTCTTGTCAACACAAAAACAAAAAATATTCTAATTTATTAAAATGTACAAAATATTTATCTTATTATGCTAATAATTAAAGTGGTAAAACTACGACAAAACCTTTATACTATACAATAAATTACATTTTAGCTTTTTTACAGAAAAATGGGTAAATAAATTTCAATACATTAGACGAGTAAACGAAATAGATTATTTATTAACATTTAATGTTTATATATAATGTATAATAATAAATTTAGCTCTAAATTTTTATATATTTATTCAATTTGACCCATATTTTTTTTAGAAGTAAATTTAAACTTTTTGAAATTAATAAAAATTATAAACAATATTTATAAAAATTTTAAATTTATAAAATCTTATATTTTAGAACTTAAACAAAGGAATAATTCAACCACCTCCATCCATGGCCAGCTAATAGTAGGCCGGTGCATGCAAATTCAATGGCATCCATGTCAGATTATTGGGTAGTTTTTTTTTTCCTTTTCATTAATTAATTAAATTTTCTCATTTTTCTTATGTTTTAAATCATAAACAATATTTTCTATTAGTCAAAGATATTCATTTTATATTCACGCCATGAGATCAAATAATAAAAATTATTTATTAATATTATGTACAATATTTATCTCTTTCAGTAATACGTAACTTGTATAAAAAAAAAATTTGTGTTCTAAATTATTGTTGTAATGACGAAGACTTGTATTAAATTTTGAATTCATAATTATCTAGAATTTGACTCTTTACATGTAAAAAATTACAACCGTATTCATCTATTTTACGATTTGAATTTATTCCTCTTCGAGCGAGGAGTGATATATCCACATAAATATTAATAAGCAATAATGAGGTTTAGTAATTCCTAAATATATAAAATCTATTATCCAATTTATGTTTTATGATAAATTCTAAACAAGAAAATATACCAAATTTTGTAAAAAGAGAGAAATTTTCATACACACAAGTCTATTTATATAGCACTATGATGAAAATTAGGCATAAAGATAAATTTAGTCCCTAATATTTATTCATTTGTTATTTTGGTCTTTATTGTTTTTTTCAAGGTCATTTTGGCCCTCAACCTTTAAATTTTAGTCAAATTGCTTGCTTTTGGATGAAAAATTTGACTGAACTACTAAAATTTGACAACATTGATGTGGCCACTAATGTGATAATCCACGTATAATTCATATAAATTCAAAAAATATATATATTTTAAAATCAACAAATTTTTAAAAAGTTCATAAAATTTTTTAGAAAGTTTATCCATGTTAGCCGTGAATTATACGTAAAATTTCACATGAGCTGCCACATCAGGTAAAATTTAATCCTTAATTATTAAAAAAAGATCAAATAAGGCCAAATTCAAATAAAATTAACATTTAGTGTTTAAAAAATGACAATAACGGTTAACATTGTTAAAAATTGACATTATTTATTACTTTTTAATAGTATAAGGACGATATTAATTTAATCCGGTCTTTATAATAGAAAAATCTCCCAAATGCATTCATATATATATATACATATATATGTTCATACTAGGTTTAAAGAATTTGAGGGACTAGAACCCTGTGTGATAGCTTGATGGTTAGGGGTGTTCATTGTCCCAGATGTGATCTGGGTTCGAGTCGCGCTAGTCACATTTATTGTTCGGGCTTTGCCCTGTCATTGTAATTCAAATAAATAAATAAAGAATTCGAGGGACTAAGGCTGCTAGCTCCCACTACTATTTCCCCATTGATAATAAAAGCAGATAATTTTTGGTGGTGAATTTTGGGCAAAAGTGAAAACAATGGACCCTCTAACGTCTGTTTCATGATTTGTATATTTATATGATTTCATATTCTCATTCGGCCTCCTATATTTGGATGCCTTCTTTAATATTTTTCGTCACATCGATGCAACCAAATTTGAAATTGGAACTCAAAAGGGACTACCTTACAATTCTATATCATATGAGTGACACTGCTACATTTGGAGGCATCTAGAAATTATGGAAACTAATTAATGAAATTGAAAAAAAACTCTATTATATCAGAATTTAAAATTTAGTCCCTCTACTTTTGTAATGTCTTTATTATACCGAGATTGATAATACTATTGGTTGTGATGATGTTATTAAGCTTGTAAGAATTGGTAAAAGGGAAAGGTTTGCGTGGATGAGAATTGGAGTCGAAGTTTAAAGTAGGGCAAATGAATGGATGTTGATATATAGTAGAGGGACTAAAATCAAAATTAGACCAATTAGAGCACTTGATGATGCAAAAATAAATGCAATCAATTGGGACAGCTGTATCAAAGTCTCCTTTTCCACAACAGCTGTAAGTGGCTGATACTTACCCATCGAATTTCAATTTCTGCAGTTTTGGAAGTATGTTTCGAAAATGAATGTTGGTGACCCTTTTTAGGGCATCTAGAGTTGTGCTCAACTCAATGCCCAATTATGCCTTTGTTTTAGCTGTATTAAAGTTGGTGTTATATCTTTTAAGCATTTTAGTGCATTGTTTAAACTACTATTAGCATTCAGCAGCTAATGATTTCGATTCCCCACTAACCCTAATTTATCAATGAAAATAAAAGCAATCAAGCAATGAGTATAATACTTGTTGACACCAAGTTAGAATTATGGTGATGGATTATACTTCATTCAAGGAGCAGATAGCTGAGAGAGAGATTTGGACACACACCAAATATGAAGTAAAAATCTAATTCTATGAAATAAAAATCTAAGTCCCTATAAATATTGAAAATCAGCGAGGCAGGCTGGCACCTATAGGAAGGTGAAAAGCTCATTTGTAGTTTATCCAGCCAGATCATATATGAAGTAAATGGATAAAGAGAACTATTACTAACTGTAGGGGAAGGTAGGGCCATTTGGACACACACCCGCACGAATGAAAATCATTGTCTCTGTCATGGTTGGACAAACATCGGGAACTGTGAACCTAGAACCAAACCAAAAGTCATGTTTGGTACAAAAGAAAACAAAGGGTCTATAAAAGATAAAAATATGTCACAGCTGGCTGCCTACTCCCCCAATCATTAAACCTTAATGCCTCACAGCTTGCAAAGGATGATCCCTATTCCATTCCACCTTTTTTTTATAACGAAAGCAAGAATTGCGAATGAGATATATTATTTTGTATTAATTTAATTTTATAATTATTCGAATATATATTTATATTTGAACCTGCAAGTATCCCTTATGGAGTTTTGTATTAATAAGTCGAAAGATGAATCTGGCGGCTCAATAAATGTTAAGCATTTTGTACCCAACTCCGATTCCCAAGTTGGTGGTTAACTGAAATGGTCCTTTTTCTGGACTCTACATGAATAGCTCTCTTATGTCCTTTCCAAGCTCAAGGGAGGAGTTTCGTTTTAACATGCAATGACACAATAACTCCCGCCAAATATCTTAAGAGTTATCCGATGGTTAAACCAATTAAATCTAATATTATATAAACTTGGAGAATGATTAAAGCTATAATGACGGATACTGCGGTGTTTTGACGGATTTTATTTATCATTCCTCTGCTTAGCAAAGCCCTTTGCTCTTGGTGCTACGACGTCGATGACTCTCTGGTGTTTCACATGATCTAATCTTGGATGGGCTTTAGTGTCATCGCACCAGTTCCTCCTGGTAGCTGTTGTTGCTGATCTTCTAATTTTGTTTTCGACCTTGGCTCCTCCTCTATTGGTGTTCTTGCTTGTTTTGTGGCAACCTCGGTGTTTTTTTTGTGCTTCACAATGTCATGACCTCCGTCGGAGGCGTGCATGCCATTGGGTCAATTGCAGTGACCTCTCGTCATGATGCCAATGCTCTCTCCCTCTTCGTCCTTGCTTGGCGACTCTGGAAAAGCTTGTTGGGATTTTGGGCTTAGTCCTTGGGCTTTTGTTTGTTGTATCTCTCTGGGCTTTAGATATTTCTCAGTTTTAAAAGAAAAATGTTTTATGTTATTATTTATTTGTATTTATCTACTTTTTAATTTTATTTTGTAATGATTAAATTGATTGAATAAAAAATCAATGATTTGATCAGTTTGAAAACTGACCTAGTTCTTACAATACAAGATAGAAATGTTCATGGGTTGAGTTGAATTAGCCTCATGTATGGTATCGAATATAATACATAGTTGTCCATAATTGATTCAATCTAAAATATGAGCCTCAAATTTTTTTCAAACTTACTTAAATCCAGTCATATTATTTTTAGAATGTTAAATTATTTAATATTTAGTAGTTATATTTGTACTTTTATTTTCCTATGATGTTATTAAAATTTTTAAATATAAATAGCGTAACATGTTTTTTAATATTCGTATTGCATTAGAGTATATTAATTCTAATTGTTATAAATTACATAAAACATAAATATATATTATAAACTTTAAAAATAAACTTAACAAAACTCAAGCTTTTAATATTAGAGCCCTAACCTGAATCATTTCAAACCTAATAGCTCATTCTTTGTTAATTGAGTATTAGCTCAATTGGTATCGACATTGTTGTCACTACAAGAGGATGTGAGTTCGAATGCACTGAAGTACATTATCCTACTATTTAAGGGTTGAAGATAGGTTATGGATAATTTTAAGCATTGTATAAAAAATAACAGACTATATAGTTTATTTTGGTGAAATATTGAAATGAACTACGTATATGAACAAATATAATTCATCCTTAACTTTATTGATTCCTTGTAATCATTGCCTTAGGTGCTGCAACAAGAGAATGAAAGTACACTAACCATCCTTATTTTGCTACCTTCAAAGTTTACACCACACCGGAGGGGAGTCGCACGACGAGTTGTCCGCCGAGGATACTGTTAAATTGAAGGAAAATAAACGCTTTTAACGACGGATTTATCAATTGAAGGCATGTTGTAAAATTCATGCACAATACTTACTTTTTGACATAGTAGTAGCAAAAATCTGCCAAAATGGAAGTCTGAACAATCTCGGAAAGCAGGACGAAACAAGGCCATAATCCGTATCCCAGAGCCGTCAATAAGCGCCCTCGAGTGTCGAATACCTAGGCAAAAGAACGTGCGCTCATTTAGATCCAACATTCAAGTCAATCAATCAAGAAACATTGTTCAGCGTATATGCAAGTCCATTCTACCTGGATAATCCAATGTGCACAACTAAAGAACCTTGCAACACCCAACGCAAACACGTAATGTGCGGTAAACGGTTCGATGATCTGAAACGGAGACACAAAAAGGAAAGGTGATATATGTTCAAACAAGTGTCGGTTTTAAGAGCGACGACCGCTTATCGCTTGTTGCCTTACCTGAATGTTCTGCATGAGCCGCAACTGAGGCAGAACCGAAATAGCTTCAAGGTAAACACAGAAAGCCCAGCAAATCCTATTGAATAAAAGATGACTTGTTGTTGGATGAATAAACAACGACAAAACCGCACAAGGTATGACCTGTAAGGAAATAAACTGAGCGCGTTTAAGCGACGGAAAATGGTTCGAAATACATGAAAAGGTTAAAACAAAACACAATGTAGCAATAACAAAGGAACAAAGAGGTTAGATACGAAGACAGACCACATAGTGGATTCCTAAATTGTCTTTGTCGTGCATGTACGTTGACCGTAGTTTAAAACGGATCATGTAAATGATCCAAAGGGTTGTCCCTAATGTAGCTGTATCAAGTACTGTATGTATGTCGTATTCCATTACAAAACTGCAGTATAATCGAACAGCTAAAAATATAGCTGTTAGTTCCTGTGATTTAAGGGAAAGTCCTGCAAAGAGAAGTGAAATTAAGACGCATGCAAAGGTAGTAGTTGATGTTAAATGAATTATTAACAAAATAAATACACATGTATATATATATATATATATCTCCTTTTTGAGGGATCGGTAGGGATGGTAACGGTGCGGGATGGGGAAAGTTTTGCTAAAAACATGGATACAATTTTTACACCTCTTGCAAATAAGTAAAAAGATGTTTTTAATTTCTTAATTTCAATATTCAGCAAATTAATTTTTATAAAGAATGTGGTAATTTAGTTATGCGAATTTCAAAAGTGAGCAATCAATTAATTATAGTATCCTACTTTTTATTTGTATAATAACAAATTTAACTTTCCAACATTTACGAATTTTGTCACTTTAGTCATGATTTAAAAAAAAAAATCAACAAATTTAGCCCTCGTTGGATATCAACAAATTTAGAATAAAGACGAAATTAGCAAAATGTGTAAATGTTTGATTGCTAGATTGTTGAATTTTGTAGAATTTGAACCAAATTAAAAAAATGTGTAGATATTAATGGGTATTATATCAATCAAAAGTAGGAAAATTTGAACACCATGATTAATTGTTCTTAATTACTCACTTTTAACACTGAAAAAAATCAATTTACTCAATTTCAAAATTGAGAAAAACCAGAGAAATATTAATTAATCTCAAATTAATTAATCTTAATACCATTAATCTCTTGATTTCCATTCCAAATTAAAAAAAAAAAAGAAGTAAAGATTATTCAAAAAATTTCATGGTGAAAAAAATAGAAAAATTAGGTGTAATTAATTTTATTTTAACAAGATAAGATAAATTTAAATTTTAAAATTTAGAAGATTTAATGGATAAAATCATTTACTAAATTGCGACCAAAATCTACTCCTATGGATCAAAACCTTAAGGATTGGGGTTATTCTACCGTAAATGAAATAAACATACTATATATCTCCACTAATGGATAATATCTGATCCTGGATTACCAACCAAGAAACATACAAACAAGATTAAGGTCAAAGATTCTATTTTTTCTTACAGCAAGAGGCATTTATAGCTACAAAATATCACTGATTATGCATGAACATCCAAAAGAACATCAATCAAAGAAACCCAATCTATCCAGCTCAAATATGATCAAAACAAATTGAATTAAAAGAAAAAAAAAAAAAAAAAAAAAAGGATGTACCAGCACAAGCTTTCTCTTTGGTAAGCTTGTAAATAAGGACAAAAGTACCCAAAGCATGAACAGCCTCAGCAGCAACAAAAAGATTGTTGTGATCTTCCACCACCATTCTCAAGAACAAAAGAGCTGCCATCCCTGAGATGGTCGCTAAAAACGCTTTCATCTTCGGTGGTTGTCGTCGGATCCATGTGGTGAAGGCGAAGATTGGGTTCTTGGTTGCCTTACCCTTCATTGTCTCACACACGAACTGGTTTTGTTAGTGGAATTTTTGGGAGTAGTTTCAAGTTAGAAGAGTGCCAAAAAGGTTAAACAAACTGTTTTAGTGGCGGAAACCGGAGAGGCACGCGGGTTTAGGCCAACACTTAATGGAGGGTGGTTGAACTGTTTTTGGTTGTGGTTCGAGACGTTGGCATTAAAGAGGATGAGGTTTTGTTAGCTCACTGTATTTCGGACAAGTCAGCGGACCAATTAAATTCTGTCTGAAAAATGTTTGGCATGTCTTCTAAATTCTATTATTAATTTGTAAAAGAAAATTATAATTCCACCATTTAAGTCAAAACTCTCAAATGTAGCCTTGGATTTGCCCATGGTGTTTTAAATCGGGGGAAGATAGACCAGCTTTCACTTTGAGCCGAATATACAGAAACCGAGGAAGCTATACTTGTAAGCCCAATCCTTCACATAGAAAATAACCCAAGTAAGCCCAAAACGAAGCGTTTCTGGTAGTATACACACTATACCAAGACAAGATGAGCCTATATTGCTAATTAATTACATCAGTATTGTTGTATTCTCTTTTTTTTTACCAATTATGATTTAGTTTAGAAGGGCTAATTAATTATTAATGAATTAGCATTTTGTGGTTGTCATATCAGCCCCGCCATCTTTTTTATTCTTTTGCTGATAAACATGGTAGAGGCATCCATTTCTCTAGGGCTGAAAATGTGGAATAAAGTGCTTATTGGTGGGTTGAGTGAAATAAAAATAAAATTCCATTTAATTGATTATGAAAATCGAATTTAATCATCATAGTTGACTTGATCGAATCGATTTAATCCAACAAAGATGATTTATAGAGATTATTCAGCTTCCAATATCATCCAGGTGATGGGTGTTGGGGGAGGGGGGTGTATAGCAATAAACAAAAAGCTGTTTCACAGATACACAGACCTCCAGATATTAGGAGACCACATAGAATGAAAATACGACTGGTAAGAGACCATGACCAAAAGCACAACCACCACCATAATCATACCCCAAGGCAAGTCCCAAGTCCTACGTACCAAGTCCCTCTTCGTCCTCACGTAAGGAACCACCAACCTTTCACACTTACTCAAAAACTGAGCGGCGAAAATCAACATGACAGGCAAGAACAGAAGGAACAGCTTCAAGTTAAACACCGTATGGTGGACCTCTCTCTTCAAGTTGATGTAAGAAGAAACCATGAGGAGGACACATATGATGCCGAATATTGAAAGGAGAGGCAAAGGTGGTGCTGAAATGGAGGTTATTGCTTGTTCCGTCCATCCTTTCTTCCAACCAGGACCTTTGTCCTTGAACAGCCAACCCATCTCTATATTTCAGGCTTATATGCCTCATTTATGTATGTATATGCGTGTATATATAGAGGACTAAAGCATGAAAAAAGTGAGCTTCTTTTGCTTTGGTATAAATTCTAAGGTTTTAGATTCTTTTGCCTTTACCCACCTTTCTTTTCTACTCATTCCCACTATGATACAAAAAGAAAAATCGAGAAATTCATCTGATTAATATTAGGCATTCGTTAATCTATGTCAATTTCGAAAATGAGTAATTAAAGATAATTAATCACAATTTTAATATTCTTTGTTACTTGTACATATTTTTTATTGGTATAATAATAAATTTAGCTCTCAATGTTTATGCATTTTATCAATTTGGTCCTGATTTAACAATTTTAGCTTGCAACATTTACCTATTTTTGTCAACATTTATGTAGAATATATAAATATCGATGGCAAAATTTGTTATTATATCAATCAAAATCATGTAAAATTGATGTAAAATATGAACATTGTGATTAATTGTCCTGAGTTGTTTAGTGTTGAAATTGACAAAAATTAAATTGCTCAATTTTTTTTAGAGGGGCCAAATTCGTTCAATATCGAAATTGAGAGAGACTAGAAAAGTGTTTTTACCTTTCTTTTTAATTTAAATTATAAATAATTTTAATTGTTTATGATGTAAAAATAAATATTTTATATTTAAAATAGTAAAAAATTACTTAAAACAATATATAACTAATTATATAAGAGTTATTGGTTATTTTTTATTGACTTAAAAAATTAATATTTTAGAAGAATTTCAAAAAAATTAAAATGTACTGAAATAATATACAAAAGTCCTAAGCTCAACCTAAAATTAATATGAAAATTTTAAATTATTATAGAGAATTTGAAAAACCTAAAAAAACCCGATCAAACCGAACCAAACTCAATTATTTTTAATCACCCGTCATTAAATGGCTAATGGAAAGATGATTGGGCAACTTTTAATATGACATAATAACAAGTGTAGCCCTCAACTTTTGCACATTGTGTCAATTTTGTCTTAATTTTAAAATATTTAGCTCTTAATGTTTACACATTACCTAATTTTATCCCTTTTTTACATGAAAAATATAATTTAATACACAATGTGTAAATTAGAAATTAAAAAAATATTTATTATTAAACTAGACAATCCTCAAATACATTGCTTTCCTTGTACTTAAAATGACTAAGAACCTGATATCTCTCGGTGATAATTAATTCATTTTTTTGTTAGCTTGAGTTGATCTATTGATGAAGCAAATCAAAATTTAAATTTTTTTTTTAAAGTTGTTAGACTTACAATTTGGTTGAATTAATGAAGTGAACATTTTTTTTTTTTAAGAAATTGAATTGATTATTTTTCAAAATTTGGGTCGTTTTGTTTCTTTTTATTGTTCATTTTTCCATTGAATCAAACACAGAGACAATGTATAAATGATTGCAAAGAAAAGCAAAATTACAAAAAGATCGTTGAAAATTCATTTTTTAGAGTTAAACCAAAATTGGCTAAATATATGAATGTTGAGGGCTAAACTTGTTATTATACCAAATCTAAACCTACCATGTAAATGAAACTGTCTCAAAGTCACACATAAAATTGGTGTCAATAACTCACTTCTTTCCACTTCCATGCTTATAATTTAGGTTTTACAGTCCATCAAAATTAGATTCCTTCACACCCAAAAACCAAAGCTAAAAAAATTCTCACCAAAGAAGAAAATCTTGCATTGAATAAATCATACTAAAAAAGCATTTATTGGGAACATTTAATACCAAATCAAATATATTCTCTTCTCATTACCAACTTCCCTCTAATTTACAATTTTCCATTCTGTCTACCTTAATGCCGCCTTAGAGACCAAAAAAAAGTCATGTTAATGGGCACCCAGCTTTGTAAAGCGATTTGAAATTCTTTGCTCTGCAAATTTGCTTCCTTTTAAACCTCGCTTCTGCTGCTGCTTTGCTTTTGTTTACTATGTCTAGATCGATGAATGCTTCCTCTGCTGAAACGTTGAGGTCTGGGATACTGTTTGATGATGGCAACAATGAGATCATTTGAACCATCTGATCCATCATCAACGGTTGGTGGGGAACCCTGCTGGGAATTCCTTGTTGTTGATGATGTTGACCAACACTCATTTGGGTTGATTGTATCCCAAGATTCAAGCTTTTATGTGTTTCTGGTGTGAGAAAACTCTGATTTAACTGTTAAGACCCAAAAAGAACATAATTAAAAAAAAGTGATGAACTAACACGACCCCACTTTATCAAAAAAGTAAATCAATTAAAAACCTTTAGTTTCTTGGATTTCAACTCCAAATTCTCAGCTATCTGTCGGTCAAGCAATTGCCTCTTAATCTCTATATCCTGTTTGAATTCCCAGTAATCAAAGATTTTCGTAAACTATTGAATCGAAGAACCAAGTAAAAAAGATGAAGATAATGCGGTGATATTCAAGAAAATGAGTTAAAGAAAAAAAACTCACCTTTTTAAGTAATTTATTGCGATGGGTAAAATCCTCCACCATCTCTAAAAATTGTTCTTTTTTCTGTTTTATTAAGAAAACAAAAACCCAGAACGGACATGTATCAGAAAACAGAGCAGACGTGTAAAGACAATGAACTCAAAAAAAGAAAAAAAAAATTCAAGGTGATGATGACCCAAAGCGAAGATAAAACGACGTACCCTTTTGAGAATATTAACCGAAGAAACTTTTTTCTTGGGAGGCAGAGGCAGAGACTTCTCATCTGCTTCACTGGAACAAAAAGACAGGGGTGTATCAGGGCTTGAAGATAAGACCTTTTCGATGGGTCCCACGACGGTGGAAGAAGGAAGCGGCTGTTTCGACGGCGGCGGAGAAGATGTGCAAACAGATCTCTTCCTCCGGCAGCCCCAAGTACAAGAAAAGCGAGGAGGGCGTAACATGAGACGGGGAAGCTCCAACATGATATTGGCAACCTCAATATCTTCCATGGCGAAAACACTGTCAAAGCTCTGTTTCATTGTTAACCCCAAAATTCCTCAATTTTCATCTGATAATTAAAAGAACAAGAAAAGGGGGAAAAACTGAATGAAAGAATTGAAAAACAGAGAGCAAAAGATAGAGAGAGAGTGAGATAGAGAGATGAAGAGATTGAGTTGCTTGGAAAGAGGGTCTCGCTCGCTCTCAGCATATAAAGGACTCGCCATGGGTTATTGACACGTGTCAGACAAGGAAGGGGATTGAGAATGGTTTTAGGGTTTATGGCCTTATTTGATGGGCTTTTATTAAGTCTACTGTTGGTTGACTTATACGCGCGAGTTTAATAGAGGTTTTTAGTTCCTTTGGTTAATTTAGTTAAAGGAGTATTAGGAGACTTAAGATTAGAAACTAGTCCACGCTCCTTCAATGTGCGTGACTATCAAACGCCCCATTATTGGTATGTTTGGATACTGGGTGGGCACATTTTTGTTTCTATGATTTATGACTTATTATTTCCATGCCATTTAATCGCTATATTTAAGAGGAAGTAAATGTTCACACAAATTGAAGTATAGAGTGCCAAAGGTATTGATTGATTTCCCACAAACCTCATTTGGATGTAAAATTAATTATTTGAATAAAATGAAAAAAAAAAAATCAAGAGTTTATTTAATAGATATTTGGAATATAAAAAGACTTTCAAAAAAATTCGTTTTTTATCGATTTACGTTCATTGTTAGAAATGTTAACTAAACTGCACATGCAATGGCATTGGAAGGGATGCTTAGGCAATGGGAGGCTTTCTGGGTAGAAGATGCGTCGTCACCGACCTTAAATCTTGCTACGACCGATCGTCGATGTATGAACCCACCTTAATGATCAACTGTGCATGTGAAGTTTTTGGGGAATCATCTTTAATTTGTTTTCGACGTTTCTTTTCTAGTTATCTCCAACCTTTTATGATGCTTGTCAAGAAGATTGGTGTTAATTGAGCTCAAGTTTTGCTAAAGAGAGGGGATGGTCGGTTCATTTCTCTACAATTTTTTTTATGTTCTTGAATACTATTTTTTTAACCAAACATAGGGACGATGTTAAAATGGGCCACAAAGAAAAACAAAGTTGTAGAAAGGATCAAATTACACAATGTATAAATATTGCGGGTTCAATTTTTTAGAATCACGACTAAATTAGTATAATATATAAATGTTGAGGGTTGAAGTTATTATTATGCCAATTTTAAAAAGCTACCACGTCAACTTTTCATTAGTAATTTAAAGGTTGGTAATCAGAAAAGAAAAAAATCCAAAGGTGAAATGATTATTTTATAATTTTTTATAGTTGGGTGACTAAAAGGGAAATTTTCAAATAGTTGGGTGATTATCATTGCAATTTACCCTTTAATATATTAATTAAAATTGAATAAAATAAGAAGTCTACCAACTAAACTAATATTTGGAATGACATTTGGCAGCTTCTATGATTGTTGTGTGATGACAGAGCAACAGTTATTCGTTAATAATAACCACAAAAACGACCATATTTAAGTTCTTTTCCTTAAATATCTAAATTAGGTTAAATTCTGTCCCAGTTTAGTTCATGTGTTTTTGTTAGTCCTTGTTAGTTTTTAATTTAATATTATTTAAATTTTAATTTTCATATAAATAATCATCAAACATCCTAAACTACGTCTCTCACTTTAAATTGGTCCTTAAACTTTAAATTATTCTAGTTACATCTTTAAATTATCGATGTTATATTATTAAGGTTATTATGTTATTAAAAGCATTAATTTAACCGTTAAATTAGATGTCATATCTCATGTGACATAATTCGAAAAGAAAATTTAAAATAAACGTTTTAAAAATAGGTGTTGTAAAAATTTTAATTTTTGAGATTTTCGAAGTTTTTACAGAAATTATCACAATTTCCTTTTTCTATAATTTTATTTTATTTTTGGTTTTAGGAGTTGCATTGTAACAAAATTTTTATTTAAATTTTTTCTTAAAATTATTTTATATAAGATATAATTTAACGATTAAATTAACAATTTTAATAATAATATTGATAGTTTAAAGATTTAGAATTTAAGGGAGTGGAATTGACTCTAGAAGTCAATCTATGGTAAACTCAAAAAAGCCCATTTAAGTGGCAAAAGGAAATAGGGCCATAAACCCTAAAGCCATCATCAATACACTCTTCATTTATGACACGTGTCATTAACCCAAGGCTCTCGCCATGGACTCCTTTATGTGCCGAGAGCGAGAGAGACCCTCTTTCCAAGCAACTCAATCTCTTCATCTCTCTCTCTTTATCTTTTGCTCTCTGTTTTCCAATTCTTTCAATTAAGACCGCCTTTCAATTCAAATCCCCACTTTCTTGCTCTTTTTAAGTATCAGAGCAAAATTGTGGAACTTGGGGTTAACAATGACACAGAGCTTTGACAGTGTTTTCACCATGGAAGATATTGAGGTCGCCAATATCCTGTTGGAGCTTCCCCGTCTCATATTACGCCCTCCTCGCTCTTCTTGTACTTGGGGCTGCCGGAGGAAGAGATCTGTTTCCACATCTTCGCCGCCGCTGCTTCCTTCTTCGGCAGTCGTGGGACCCGTCGAAAATGTCGTATCTTCAAGCCCTGATACACCCCTGTCTTTTTGTCCCAGTGAAGCAGATGAGAAGCCTCTGCCTCTGCCTCCCAAGAAAAAAGCTTCTTCGGTTAATATTCTCAAAAGGGTACGTTGTTTTATCTTCGTTTATGGTCATCATCACTTTCAATCACTTTTCTTTCTTTTTAGAGTTCATTGTCGTTACACGTGTGCTCTGTTTACTGATCCATATCCGTTCTGGGTTTTTGTTTTCTTAATAAAACAGAAAAAAGAACAACTTCTAGAGATGGTGGAAGATTTTACCCATCGCAATGAATTACTCAAAAGGGTCAGTTTTTTTTTTTGTTCTTACTCGTTTTCTTGAATATCACCGCATTATCTTCATCTCTTTTACCTGTTCTTCGATTCAATATTTTACTAAAATCCTTGATTTCTCGGAATTCAAACAGGATATAGAGATTAAAAGGAAATTGCTTGATCAACAACTAGCTGAGAATTTGGAGTTGAAATCCAAGAAACAAAAGGTTTTTAATTAATTAATTTATTTCTGTTTGCTTTCTTTGATGAAGTGGGGTCGTGTTGTTTTTCAAGTTTATCACATTTTTTTAAAAAATTATTTCTTTTTGGTTTTAACAGTTAAATCAGTGTGTTCTCACACCAGAATCAACCCAAATTAGTGTTGGTCAACATCAACAAGGAATTCCCAGCAGGGTTCATCAGCAACCGTTGACGATGGATCAGATGGTTGAAATGATGTCAATGTTGCCATCATCAAAGGGTATCCCAGACCTCAACGTTTCGGCAGAAGAAGCATTCATGGATGTGGACATAGTAAGCAAAAGCAGAGCAGCAGCAGCAGCAGCAAGGTTTAAAAGGAAGCAAATTTGCAGAGCAAAGAATTTGAAAGGTGTTTAGAAAGCTGGGTGCCCTTTAACATGAGTTTTGTGTCGGATTTTTATCCTCTTTTTTTACGGCGGCATTAACGTAGGGTGTATGGAAAATTGTAAATTAGAAGGAAGCTGATATGGAGAAGAGAAATTATT
The DNA here is from genome assembly GCA_025698515.1 of Gossypium sturtianum. Lineage (NCBI taxonomy): Eukaryota > Viridiplantae > Streptophyta > Magnoliopsida > Malvales > Malvaceae > Gossypium > Gossypium sturtianum. The sequence goes on from CM046948.1 coordinate 162,889,740, forward strand.
TGATTTGGTATTGATATTCTTAATAAATGCTTTTTGAGTATCTTTGAATGATTGATTCTGGTTTACTTGGTGAGCAAGTATTTAGCTTTGGTTTTAGGGTGTCTTTATTTTGCTAAAAAACTTGCACCTGCTCAATTTATGACATAAAATTTGAAGTAGCAATTTGACAAGAATGTAATTAGGTTAGTGGGCGAGATGCTTGTACCATCCAGTCTCTACTTCCCCTTAATTGTAGAGAAAAATAAGGGAAAAAAGTGCGCGAGATGCTTGTACCACCCAGTCTCCAAACGTACCAATAACTACAGGTGTGGGCGTTTTAGAATCACGCACATGGAAAGGGCGTGGACTAGTTTCTAAACTTAACTCTCCTAATACTCCTTTAACTAAACTAATTATAGGAACTAAAAACCCATATTAAACTCGCGCGTACAAACCCATCAGATAAATCCATAAACCCTAAAACCGTTCTCAATCCTCTTCATTGTCTGAAACGTGTCAATAACCCATTGCTCTCGCCATGGGTTCCTTCATATGCTGAGGGTGAGCCAGACTCTCTTTCCAACCAACTCAATCTCTCCCTCTATCTTTTGCTCTCTGTTTTTCAAGTCAGTCCCTTTTCTTGTCTTTTAAGTATCAGAGGAAAATTGAGGAATTTTGGGGTTAAAAATGAAACAGAGCTTTGACAGTCAATTCACCACGGAAGATATTGATGTTGCCAATATCTTGTTGGAGCTTCCCCCTCTCATATTACGCCCTCCTCGCTTTTCTTGTACTTGGGGCTGCCGGAGGAAGAGATCCGTTTCCACATCTTCTCCTCCGCCGTCGCAACAGCCGCTTTCTTCTTCCGCCATCGTGGGACCCATCGAAAAGGTCTTATCTTCAAGCCCTGACACCCCTCTATCCTTTTGTCCCAGTGAACCAGATGAGAAGCCTCAGCCTCAGCCTCCCAAGAAGAAAACTTCAGTTAACACTCTCAAAAGGGTACGTCGTATTATCTTCGTTTTGGGTTATCATCACTTTGAATAAATTTTCTTTCTTTTTTCGAGTTCATTGTCTTTACACGTGTACTCTGTTTACTGATCCATGTCCGTTTTGGGTTTTTTTTTTTCTTGTTAATAAAGCAGGAAAAAGAAAAAAATTTAGAGATGGTGGAGGATTTTACCCATCACAATGAATTGCTTAAAAAGGTGAGTTACATTAATAAGTTGTCATTTTCTTGAATATTTCACTAAAATCTTTGATTACTGTGAATTCAAACAGGATATAGAGATTAAGAGGCAATTGCTTGATCAACAAATAGCTGAGAATTTGGAATTGAAATCGAAGAAACAAAAGGTTTTAAATTTATTTATTTCTGTTTGCTTTTTGGATAAGGTGGGGTGGTATTGTTTTTCAAGTTTGTCTCATTTTTTAAATATTTTCCTTTTGGTTTCAACAGTTAAATCAGAGTCTTCTCACACCAGTAACAAATAAAAGGTTGGATCTTGGGGTACAATCAGCCCAAGTTAGTATTGGTCAATACCATCATTATCAACAGCAAGGAATTCCCAGCAGGGTTCATCACCAAACGTTGATGATGGATCGGATGGTTGAAATGATCTCAATGTTGCCATCATCAAACGGTATCCCAGACCTCAACGTTGCCGCAGAGGAAGCATTCATCGATCTAGACACAGTAACAAGGAGCAGAGCAGCAGCAGAAGCAAGGTTTAAAAGGAGGCAAATTTGCAGAGCAAAGAATTACAATGCCATTTACAAAGCTGGGTGCCCTTTAACGTGACTTTTGTTATTTTTATCCTTTTTTATTTACAGAATGGAAAATTGTAAATTAGAGGGAGATTGAGAATATATTTGATTTGGTATTAAATGTTTATAATAAATGCTTTTTCAGTATCTTTGAATGATTGAAAGAATCTAATGTGAGATTCAAGGAACTTGAGAAATTTGGTCTAATCCTGGTTTTGATCCTTTAAAATTTTCAAAAACCAAAATTATAAGGATGGAAGTGGGTTCTTGACACCCAACAAGCACAAGGTTGCTGACTTTGGGACAGTTTGATGGTCCTCCACATATGTTTTATGTAGTAAAACAAAATGGGTGGTTGGCAACTTGATTTAGGCTTAGTTTGGATGGGCGGTGTGTTTAACTCCTGTGAGATTAAAAACAGCGGTGGCGGTGAGATTAGTTACTGTAGCGGTGAGATTGGATCATCATGAATGGTGAGATTAGAAACAATGGGAGTGTGTGTTTTGGATTCAAACACAATTTGTATGCGATGAGGTGGGAATATAAAATGACCATTAAGGACATCATATTAGAATTGATATATAATAGAAGTTTTTAAATTATTTTACTTATATAAAATTATTAAAATATGTCAATTTATAAATTCATTTAATAAAATATTAAAATGTATCTTCCAATATTTTATTATAAATATTTTAATAGATTATATAATCAATTTAAATTATTTATTAGATAAAATGATTATTATTTTTAATTTTTTTATAGTTAAATATTCTTTTATAACAATGATAAATATTATTTTCGTAAATAGTAATATTATACTTGGATCAAATTTTGAAATATCTAAACAAATGATTTTTAATAAAAAAATAGTAACATAAGACATAACAAGTTTCATTATTACTAGAAATTAGGTTATGATATAAATTTGTTTTTACAAATATTGATTCATTAAACTATTTGCAATGGTTTCCTTTAACATTGCAATTTCAAGGTCACTTTCACTGTTAGAAGAACTCGATTCACCTCTATTAAAATGGCCTGAAGAGATTGGCATGTCGAGTATATTCTCAAATTGTCGAAAATCCTTATCATGTGTTGGTTTTTTTAGCAAAAAACTAAGGAGAAAAAAAAACGAATGCAAATAAGATTAATGTAGCAAAAAACTACAGGATGAACACATGGTATTTCGTGGGTACTTTCATGAACAACTTCGCTCATCTTACTTATCATGTTATACAAATATATTACATAGAGCTACTAGAAGTATCGTCTTATCAAGGTATTTCATAAATGATGCCATTTTAACTAGTTTCTTTAACAAGCTTCTTTAATGTATTCTATAGCTGACTTGTGAAAATAAATACAGGTAACTGAAAGAGAATACACAAATTACTTTCAAGTTAGAAGGCCCATAATCAGTAAACCCCAATTTTGTCTTTTTTAAAGTCTTGTGAGGGCCAGTACAGAAAACAGGGAAGAAGATAGGAGATTTCCCATCTTCATCCACCCAAGTTCAATTAAGCCAAGGCTATTGAGCTATTTTATCCATCAATTTCAACTAGGCTACAATTATTTTGCTTCACAAAGATGTAACTACTGCTAAGGCAACCACATAAATTGAGGCTATAGATGATATTAAGAAGTCCAAATCCCTCTTTTAGACTCAACTATATTTATACATTGTCAATTAGCAGGGTGGATCCATGGTCAAAAACTAGCATGATTTCATACCTAGAGTCCAGATAATTTAGGAGTGTAGAATCAGAGAATTGTTTCTTCTCTTAAAGGTGATTTTGTGGTTCATATTGAAGATAAAGGTGGCACTGAACAAAATCATGTCTCCTTATATTGTATTGACAGCCCCAAATGCAAAGAACTTACAACCTCACACTCACACCACATGTGTAACTAAATTCCAACTACAAGGGCCACATAAGGAAATCAAGCTGCATGTCAAAATGTTAACCATTCTGCAATGAGGTCCGAATTTCCTCATCTGTGATCAAGTTAGAGTAACAGGTTTATTAGCATCTTTCAAATTTAATCAAAAAAGCAGTCAAATATGGCAAGATAGAGTAAATTAAAAGGGAAACATAATAATTTGCTAACCTGTACAGGTATTGAGGGTCCAGCCTCATCGACACGATTTCCGCCATCATCAAATAAAGCACGCACCTGGTCATGGATATAGTGGAAAACTCTCTTCAAATAGGTTTAGAATGTTAAGCATTTACCATATAGCAAGCAGAGAATTTTCATATTCAAATGTTCAAGAGTGTGACTCTAGTTTACCAACCTTTCCAAAGGCTTCTCCACAAACAACTACATCCCCTCTTTTAAGGGTTCCATTCTGCATAATAAAAGTAGCTACAGACCCCTTAGATTTATGAAGACCCGCCTCAATTACTGTGCCTTTTGCATTTCGATCTGGATTAGCCTTTAACACTTGTAACTGAAACAATCCAGGTGAAGGTCATATTGAAAGTAGCAATAACCAAGATAATTATGTGCTTAAAGTTAGACACAGAAAAACTCGATATTATTTGAAATATTTCACCAAAGATATCACCACTTAGGCCTCAAATCATATTGAACTTTTATGCTTTAGTGAAATGATTTTGTTTTTCAAAATGTTCTACCTCAAAAGTGCCAAATGACATCATTAATTGGTCCTATTAGTAGAACTTCAAAAAAGTCTATTCTTTAGGAGAGATACTTCTTGAGCTGAGAAGCTATTTTATAAAGAAAATGAACTAAAGCAAATTCAAAATGATTTGGAAACTTAGACAGAGAAGAAAAAGTAACTAAGGATATGCTACATACTTTGACAGCCAACTGTATGCAATTACAAATATGTAATTACAAATTGAGATCATTAGTGAGGTCAACTGTATAACACACAATCCAAGGCTAAAGTAATAAAAAGAGGCTATGTTAATGATATCATGACAATAAAAACAAGGAGCACCATATCTCAACGGTATATAACTCAAAATGAAGTGAAACAAGCACATAATTTAGCAGGACAACTATTATAGGATAGTTGGGAATTCCCGAGTCTGATGTGGTAGTTTTAGAAATGCTAAGTGTGTGGAATGTGCAGCAACATTGCCAAGTCAAAAGAGAACAAAGTAAATTTTATTTGAATAAGTTCATTAAGATTAGTTTTAAGTAGATATAAATCATAGGCCATGAGCAAAAACGAAAAAGTAGAACTAATAAATCCAAAGAGAAAGGGCACAGTTGCTTCTTGTATCAAGGACGAGTGTATGGAAATGAGGATAACAAAAGATGTAAAGCATAGTGGAGAATCATACTTTATCCAGAAGCATAAATTTGAATTAGAAAAGGGCAGGTTCTCCTTCAGTTCCATTATATTCTATCGTAGAAGAAGATGTTATATCAGAACAAGAACCAACAAAGAAATTTTAGCTACTGCTTCTGTTAAGTAATTACATTGTAGCATATTAACTAATTGTCTGTGCTCATGCTTTAAAAATAATTTGCTATTGGCAAGGGCATAGATGGTTCAAGTTAGACCCAACTTCAACGAAAAAGGAACTCCAACCCCATAACTTTAACAGTTGATTACTTGGAATTTTTATGCAGAATCGTGAAAAGATGGGTATCCTAAGCTACACATTCAAACATTTCAAATGACTATTTATACTTGTTACTATTTCAAAGTGTATCTAGTAGGACATGATAAGAACATTAGTAAAAGAACTTAAACTTACTAAGGATTAGTAAGCACAGAAGAATATCCCTTTGTGTCAACAGTTCCTATATCTAAGTGACCACTCACTAGTAAAGATAATCACAAAGTGAGCAAAAGGATTAGGAAGACAGAGTTCATCATAGCTAGAAATGACTTTGACCAAAATTTACTTGATTTTATCACCCTGAACTATCCCCCAACCAAAAAGCTAGGGCCAGCGAGCTAAAATGTATCAAGGGCCATGCTTGAGATGCCAAAAACAGAGGTTTTTATTCAAGATTTAGAGGTTCAGGTACTACAAACGACAGGCAGTATCACAACATACTGAACATGGAACTCCAACCCAATTTTACTAAAGAAATGTATTATTTGAAATTGAGCAAAAAAAATTCAAAGATCACGAGGAATAGAGATAGAAATGGAAAAAGAAATCATAATTATAGCAAAATATATAGCTGAGAAATGAGAAAAGAGGAAAAGAAAAGAATACCTTGGAAGCATTGGCTATGACTTGGCTATGAAGCTTGATGACATTGTCCTCTGCACTGTAGGTCCCCTTCTGATATAATAAAACATACATCAAGCAAAAGAAGAAAAACAGAGGTTAAAGACAAGGGAAGAGAGAAAGGGAGAAGAGAATACGAGAACTTCCGCAAGGCCAGTGCTCTGAGCAATGACAACTTCAAGAGAGCCATCAGGTTTAGAACGCCAATAACCGGACTCGGAGTGCATAGGCTGACCAGAATCGAGTTTCCAGGTCTTGTGAGAGTAGGCTATGACGGGCTTCCCAAACGCAGGGTGAGAGAAGTGAAGCTCTTCGCCATAGCGGAAGGAGTTGATGGTGGGGTATCCTCCTTCGCCTTCGCCTTTCCATGTGCCCAACAAGTAGGCCAGTGGCGCAACCGCGGGGTGAATTGCGCTACTTTCTTCCTTCTTCTCCTTATCCATGGCTTTTCAAACTATTTCACTGTAATGTTTTGCAGGTATCAAGATCAAGAGGGTACAAAATCGTTGTGCTTAACAATGATCCTATGGCACCTGAAGTTGCCTCCGATATCGACTCTAAAGATGAAAAATAGAAGAAGTAGGAGGAAAATACCTGGATGGAGAAGAAGGAAGATAAAGAATGGGTAATTGCAGAAAATTTATCTGAAGATGAAGAACGGGTAATTGCAGAAAATGGGTATTTTTGTCTGTCAAAAATACCTACTGCCCCAATTGCTCTAACTGCTGCTCTCATCTCCAGTCCCGTTTCAACACAGCAGTGAGATTGAAACCGATTTTCACTGCACTGAAATGCTGAACCAAACAGTAAACCAGTGAGTTTGATACCCTAACTGCACTTCACTGATGCTAAACGATGAACCAAAGGAAGCCTTAGTGTTTTATGTAGAATTTAGGGAAACTAGGAACCACGTATATGGAATTCTTTTTTACTGTGTACCTGTTGGCTGCAATGCACGATAAGAAAGACTACTGCCCACTTCCAAGTAATTTTCTTATGCATCTCAAATAAAATTCATCTAAGATAATATGCAACATGTAACTATCTGATTATTCAGTCAGTTATGTAAATTTTCAACAATAGAAATTGATAAAATTTTTAACAAAAATGACCAATTTTCTTTTTAAGTTAGGGTACAGAGATTAATTTACTTATTTTTTGAATAATGGAGTAAAATACAATCTAACTTATAATATAGGACCTTATATGGTATTTTTATCCCATTTTAGATAATAACATATACATTTAATTTTTTTGGTAAATTTATTTAAAATTTAAAACAAATTACAAGTCGTGGACATCTTAATTGATTTATGGATGTTAAAATTTGAATCACCTAATAAATGTTTAATCGATTCACTTCGAATGGAAAGGTTTTTCTTTTTTTCTTCTTGAGTCGAGGCGGGATGGGGCAATTATTTTTGTTTGAAAGGCAAATATTGGAGCAGTTTTTGGAATATGCTTGCCTCGTCCAGCTCGATATTTTAAAATTTTTATTATACATTAAATGAAAAGTATGTAACACATATAATGGGTTCATAAAAATTTATATTTGACTTCAATTAAAACTTAAAAAATTTTAAATTTATATCTAATTCGGTTATATATTAATCATTTGCCATTAAGCAAGTTTTAATGAAAAAAAAAATCTCAAAGTTAATATTATGAATAAATATCTAACATGTATTTACATAAAAAAAATATTAAACAATAAAAAATAAAAGAGATAAAAAAAAACAAATTATAATAATTGCTAGCTCAAATGTGGTTATCCATAAGTGTCTTATATGCTATAGAACATGAATCTGCATAATCTTCCTTATCAAGCACCCGACAAGACGCTCTCATTCTGTGAACCTATCAAACTCTATTTAGAGTTAGAGACAAAACCCTCTATTGTATAGTCCTAGTATATGTTTGGATATATTCTCTTTTTCCTAAATAAGAGGATAAACGCGTTTCAACACGTTCTCTTGCATTGATAATAATATCAATGATAACCGAGCTAAAACTTAACCAATTGGCGGCATATTTAAATATATTCCGATTATTAATTTGATCATGTTTTATAATGATGAATTATAATTATGACTCCGGATGCAACTTCCAAAAACAAAATATAGATTAATTGAAGGTTTAACATATAAATATCTTCTTAAAAAGATATAATATAATAATAAATTTATGCTTCCTTTTGTATGGGCATTGGAGTAGGAGAAGCGTAGAACCTCTAAACTCTCTAATTGGGTTTTTAAAGAGCGTGAATGAAGGAAAGGATAAAGCTTATCAGTCCAAATAAGAAACCCAATGGGATTCAAGGTTTTTGTGTTTTGGTTAAGCGTAGGGAACCCCTTTTGTTGTAATATATAAACTTTGATCAGAAGCATAAAGACAGAGCAGAATGAGATAGTAATATTTTGATTCTATGGAAAGGGGAACATAGAGTGGCCCCATGCAAATGATGAGGATCATTCTAGGTATGAGAAGCTCGCCCATTAACTGCGAGCGATGTTTGCACCTCATACTTACCTTTTTGTTTCTACTTTTATTTTATTCATCCCGTTCCCTGCTGCTTTATTTCCTTGTAAGTTTTAAACACTTGCTCTTTTAGATTATAATAAGAAAAAACACTTTTTGAGTTGCCGCAAAACATTAATTTTAAGAAAAAAATTATCATTAGATTAGCATTTAATATTTTATTTTAATGCATCTAATTAGATTATTATATTAAAATCGAAATTATCGTTACTTTTAGCTAAAAGATGAAAATCTTCTATCATTCCCTATACTTAGTATTTTGATTAAATACAACTTCTTAATGTTTAACATTTTATAAAAAAAAATGATGACAATATAGAATTAATATATTTTAAACTTAGTGAAACAACAATGTCTTTAATCATGGAAGACCTTATTAAGTGAAACCGATAATACTTATATGTTGAATATAGTCTGGAAAGAGCAAACAGCATAATCCTGAACCTGGGAAATACAAAGTTAAACAAAAACACACCAATAGCCACACAGTATTACATAAGCATGTAAAAGTCGCAAGTATGTAATAATACTTGCCCAAATATTTTAAGACTCGTAGTTCTCTTCCACACCTTCCTCCCCCTCGTACTCGCCCTCTTCCTCGACCGTGGCGTCCTGGTATTGCTGATATTCAGCCACCAAGTCGTTCATGTTACTTTCCGCTTCGGTGAATTCCATCTCATCCATCCCTTCACCAGTATACCAATGCAAAAAGGCCTTGCGACGGAACATCGCTGTGAATTGCTCACTTACCCTCCTAAACATCTCTTGGATCGATGTCGAGTTCCCAACGAATGTCGACGACATCTTCAAACCCTTTGGTGGGATATCACAGACACTGGACTTCACATTGTTGGGAATCCACTCCACGAAGTACGATGAATTCTTGTTTTGGACATTGATCATTTGTTCATCAACTTCTTTGGTGCTCATTTTGCCTCGGAACATAGCTGAGGCTGTCAAGTAACGGCCGTGACGAGGATCGGCAGCGCACATCATGTTCTTGGCATCCCACATTTGTTGTGTCAGCTCTGGGACGGTGAGGGAAATGTAATGCTGGGAACCACGGGATGTGAGCGGTGCGAATCCAACCATAAAGAAGTGAAGACGTGGGAATGGGATCAGATTTACGGCTAACTTTCGGAGGTCGGAGTTCAGCTGTCCAGGGAACCTCAAGCAGCATGTTACACCACTCATTGTTGCAGAAATCAAATGGTTCAAATCTCCAACTGAAAAATTATTAGTGTTGGTGTTAATTTCAGAATCTAAATTGTTTCACATTATAGTGAAAATGAACAATCTATCACTCACAGCTAGGGGTAGTAAGCTTTAGAGTCCGGAAACAAATATCATAAAGTGCCTCATTGTCAAGAACCATGCATTCATCAGCATTCTCTACCAGCTGATGCACGGAGAGGGTGGCATTGTATGGCTCCACAACTGTGTCAGAGACTTTAGGTGAAGGGAAAACAGAGAATGTCATCATCATCCTATCTGGATATTCCTCTCGAATTTTCGATATTAGGAGAGTTCCCATGCCTGAGCCTGTACCTCCTCCAAGTGAATGGCATACCTGGAAGCCTGGTCAAGAAATAACATAAACAAGTGAGCTTCATTAGCCAATTCAAAATGACAATGGCATATCTATTTTGGGCTCCCTTAAAGTTACTCGATTCAATAATCCACCATCACCATTTTAATGACCTGTAGCTTCTTAATTGGCTGCAAGGGTTTTTTTAACAAAACATACGGGACAACATTAATTACGAAAATAAAATTTAAACACTTGATTCGACTAAAAAATAATTTAAATATTTAACTCAAACAAAGGACATAGTTTTAAAGTCGGCCTTAAAAATTCATCATTGTCATTGTCTATGACACATTGTTATTACATTATTACAGCAACAACAGAACAAATGATCACAATATTAGTCCATTTCAGCTAGATCAGGATCCAGAGATATGGTCATTTTTTATAATTTAACATGTCATTGTTATTATAATGTACTTCAAAAATATGGATAAACAAGATCTGATACTAATGCCAATTTCTATAATGTACTGTGTCATTGTTATTACTATAAAACAGATTAAATATCCACATGGTTGGTGTATTTATGCTCATTAGTTATGATTCTCCAGTCTCATTTAGATTTTTTTTTTTTTACATTTTTCTTCAAAATTCAGGTATTAAAAGGTGAAGAACCCATGATAACAATAATGTAAAGTCAATAATTATATGGTGATGAGCTGGTATGGGTCCCCAAGGGTCCAACAAATGCGTAGAAAAGTTTATCAATTTCCATGAGATCTAACCTTAATGTTAAATTTTACAAAGAAACAAAACAATAGTTAAAAAATATTTTATCCAATAAAGGAGAAAACGACATCCAGCTGGTCAATCACAATCAAGATAAAGACACATGTACTCCTTTGCCTCCAAATTGGACAAAAAGCAACTCACTAAAAACAGCTCAGACTCTATACTTATTTTCACAGTGAATTATGATCAATCATAAATTCAAGATATTACTACTCTCTACAGTTTCATGGATGGATAAAATAAGATACCTTATCCTCGATATGGCCAACGCCAAAGAAAAAACAAATCAACAGGAAAGCAGATATATATCGTTATCATGAAATGAAAGTTATATCGTAATACAGCTTAGTAGTATGATCAAATAACTGCCTGCTAGTTTGGTTTTAATTAAACAAGAAACAAAAATAATAATCATCTATTAAATTATTAATCTTCTACTTCAACGACAACATTAATGATCAATAATCTGCTAAATTCGAATATTTATTTACTTATTCATCCATTGCTGTATCTGTATTCCGTATATTTATTTTTGCCCGAGGATATCAAATTCTAAACAGAAACGTAGAAAAATAAACATTGATGTGAAGAAAAAATAAGTAGAGTGTGTTGGAATGGATGAGGAAAATACTATGATCAGAATCACTTGAACCAAAATCAACGCAGAATTTTAGCTAAATGAAAGTATCTAAGGGAAACATGAAAAAACGCAGAGGAATAGCATATAGTATATAGTAGTATATACCTTGCAAGCAATCACAATTCTCAGCCTCTTTACGAACAACATCAAGAACAGAATCAATCAACTCAGCTCCTTCGGTATAATGACCTTTAGCCCAGTTGTTACCGGCACCGGATTGTCCAAACACGAAATTATCTGGCCTAAAGATCTGTCCATAGGGACCGGATCTGATACTATCCATAGTACCAGGTTCAAGATCCATGAGAACAGCACGAGGAACGTACCTTCCACCAGAAGCCTCATTGTAATACACATTGATCCGTTCCAATTGTAGATCAGAGGACGACGATTCATCTCCAGTGTAACTTCCGGTGGGATCGACGCCGTGCTCGTCGCAAATCACTTCCCAAAACTTGGAACCGATTTGGTTCCCGCATTGGCCACCTTGAACGTGAAGGATTTCTCTCATGGTTTGGATTGGGAGAGGAATGGAAGGGGATATGTGGTGGGGAAGGGAATGGGAAGGGAAAATGGTAATAATTATAGAGCGGGATGGATGGATATATATTTTCGAAGGGATTGTGTCTGTTTGTATTTTGGCTGTCGTGTGATACACGAGGGAAAGTGGAGGGTGTGGGTTCGTTTAAAGTTTAAAACGGAAAGGGAGTTTGTTGGGTGAAAAACGGTAAAGGCGCGCCATTTTAAGATTTTTGGGTTTTAATTAGAAGTTAGAACGTGTCTTTCGGAATTTCCATTAGGATTCTCTTTTTACCTTTCCCTTCTCCCGTGTGTTAGATAATTAAGGTGTGGTTCTTCCTCTTTTAATTTCTTAATGTATTTATTAGAGTGAGTCTGCGTTTTATAAGTTTAGTGATTAAAGTTAAATAATTAAAATATATTTTTTTTTATAGTTGAGTGATTAAAGAGTAAATGAATTATGTTTGGGTTCATATTTATATTTGCTTATTTTTTGTGTTGGTTCACAAATATTATTTTTTTAGAGTTTTACTATTATAAATATAATATATTCATAAGTATACGAGTAACGTAGAACTAAATTAATACAAAGTACAATAAACGAAAAATTAAACTAAATTAAAAAAATTTGAACAAAACCATACATAACATACACGATTAAAGACTTATACATGACGATCGCACATATTAAGACTCGAACTTAAGTATTCAAACACCTAAATTTATGAACTTATAATCGAATCAACAATTAAAAATATATTCATTTATTTAACTCGGGAAACAAATATAAACAACAAAAAATCAAAATATTCATCCAAATTTTATTACAACTCTATTGGTAATTGGTTCTATGAACCGAGGATTGCTTGGTTGGCCCAATACTAGTGGGTCATAGTTAGGCCGCTGGACCTGGATGAAATCAAATTCTAAGGATTTTTTGCAAGGCTTAATTTATAAAGCATTTTCCCAATTGTAAATGGAAAAAGGAAAACTCAACGTGTTCCTCGAATGCTTAACAATAACAACGATATGTATTATCAAGCGTTTAATTATGCATAAAATGAAAATTAATTAATAATAGTTAAAAATTATCAATTGTAATTAATTTTTTAAAATATGTTACAAAAATAAAAATTTCTACTAAACATAGCATTAGTTTTAAACTCATATTACGGATAACATATTTTATTTGATCAAAACTATCACATAAATTTTCATAAGGTTCATTAAAGCAATTAAGGTATCCTCTATTTCCGTTTTACTGCTTACGAAGGCTAATTTTTTCAAAATTTGTTACTATCCTTTGCAAAGATTAAAAAATTAAATAATTTAATATTAGATGCAAACTAATATAAAAAATTATAAGCAAAGAAATAAAAATAAACTCAATTCTCACAGCATGTTTGGTTCAATGTAATGGCTATTCCATTACATGTCTATTACATGCTTATTCAGCAAGCCCACACAAGCAGACGTTTGGTTGAATGGAATACCCTATTACGGGTCTATTCCATGCCGCGCTTAAGCAGCGATTTTTGGGGATTTCTATTATCTTCCTTCTTCACCGTTTAGCTATTCGTTGCTTGAAGAACCTTTTTTTACCCTTACCAAAATTTCACCTCAAAAACACTATCAATCGGCAGCCATTTCACGTACCCTTCGACTCCGGGCATTCCTCCTCTTCATCCAAGGTCAGGTAAACATTTTTGCTTCTGCTTCCTGTACATCATCTTCCTTCATCATCTTAACTTGAACTTTGTCTTTTGCCTTTCCATTTTTGTTTTATGGTTAAACGGGTTTGTTCCTTACTGATTCATCTTCAACCTCCGTTACTTCCGCTAAGAACCCATCAACAGCCTCCAATCAGTATTTCTCTCTTACCCCTTTGCTTTATAGTATTTTTTGCAAAATAAATTATGGCTTTCTTAGTTTGTTTTGCTTGTTAGGAATTTTTGGGGTTAAAAATAGACACTTTTGCTTGAAAAAAAAATTGTTAGTCAAATGGCGTTAAGGGTAAAATCAAGTGAGAAAATGAAGAAGACAGCTGAAGAGAGTGTTATTAGCGAGAGAGAAAAGAGACCCAAGTCAAAGTCAAGACCCAAATCGAAGCTGAAGAATAAAACAAAAATTGATGCTAAAATGCCTATGAAACCCCCCACCGCTTTCTTTTACTTCTTGTGAGTATTGCTTATGGATCATTTTTTGTTCATAGTATTGGTTAACATTTGGTTGATTATAACATTCCCCTGCTCGCAAATTTCATGCTTTTATTCTTGTGCCCTTTGTCGTGTGTAAGAGCTAAAACCTATCTCGCTTATTTCTTGATTGTCTTTTTATGCAAAATTTTGAGTTGGTTTTTAGGCTTGCAAATGGATTGTGTTTCCTTGCTCAGAATGGAGCGAATGTATATCCAATATATATGTGTGTGCCTGTGTGTGTGTTCTGGAAAGTGAGCTTTGGTTCTTATATCAAAGGATTTTGCCTGCTAGTTTTGTTGCAGAAAGTGAATGTTTTTTATATTACTTATATTGTTTAATTTGGAGCTTGAATATATGGCAACTTTTGATTGATTTTTGTTTTGGATAAATTAAAATCATTGTCATTTTGGAAATTCGTAAGGTTGATGCTTTGGTAATTTTATCCATTTTGCATGAGATCATCGACTTTGAAAATCAAATTTGTTTTTTTTTTTTTTTTTTTGCTAAAGATTGCAAATCACCCTTGGATGTTGGTTTCATCGTTTTCCTTTTGTTCTGGTATATGCTTATTATTATTGACCTTTTTTTATCCTTATTGAAATTGCGGTATGTTGTCATTGTTTCCAAAGAACTATGTTTGATCCGATACTATGTTCTCTGTTTAGTCTATTTTGTTTCATCGTATTTGGTTGTTTTAGAAACACCTATAATTTTTAGGCTTTGGACTCTGGTTTTCTTTTGACATAACAAAATGTTTTTTTTTGTCTGATTGTAAACATGGATTTAGTTAATGTTCATTACAATTCTTTGATATTTTATTAAGTTGTATTTTCTCTGGAATTTCTGGGAATTTATCCCGCTTTTTATGTTCCTTTACTTTTGAAACGCATGTAGAATTGCGAGTTTATTTGTGAACACAGATAGAAGAATTACTGCAGCTTTTAGTTTATTTCCGGGAAAGCACGGATATGCATAATACGATCTGAGATACAACACCGCTTGAGCTTTTGCAAAATTAGGACACCCAAACTTGGACAAATTCCATAAGTTTATATGTTGCTAGTTAACTTGAAATTTTAGTTTATGTTTTGCTAGTTCTAAGGCGTGTTGCATGATCAATAATGGATTTGGTATATAAAAATTGCAAATATTTGGTATCCACGCTTATCTGCTGATGAATTTTGTGATACTGTATCCTGCTGCTTTTCAAGAACTATTTCGTACATGTATATGAAACTGGATTGATATGAGCTTTCTTTGAATATTAGGGTAGAAAAAAAAATATGAGCTGTAAATTGAATTATTTTAGTGCTGCAAGTTGAAGTATTTACATACTGTGAATTGAAGTGTAAGACTGCTGCAAATTGAATTGTTTTAAATCGCAAATTGAATCATTTAGTTCTTTGAAATTTAGATGAGTTGTTACATGGGGTTTTAAGTACTCCAAGACATGCTATGTCATCCACTTACCTTAGTTTGCTTTTTCCTATTCTAGGAACTATATGAGATATTCAGTATGCAATTTGCTAGAAAATTGAAGATTATTGTCAAGCTTTATCTTTTTTGTAATAAATCTTGTGTTACTTCTATTTATATCATGGGGGCTAGTATGTTCCTCAATCTAATGTTAATTGGCTATAATAGCTTAATTTAGTACATCAGATGTTTCTAGACAATTTTGTTGAGATTTCCTGAGTTCTATCAAATTAGTGCAGAATCTCACCAACGGTTTTTAATAAATATTTTTTGGGGGTTATTTGTTTGTTGGAATTTGAAAATTTTATTGATGTTTATTTGAGCCTTGAAAGCTTGGGCTATGTTCAATAATATGCTACTGACCCTAGTATAGATAACCCTAGGGATTTGTATTCAGCAACACACACTTATGCGCACATTCTGGTATCTAGCTACCTATTATGTCTTAATATTGTCAAATGTTAATTTGTTTTTTTCTTAAGATAATTATGTCGGGTTTTCAGAATCAAATATTTCTTCCCAAAGTTCTCGAGGAACCAAAAGGAAATGGGTTCCGAAGAAGATCTTTGTGTTGGTTTCTTGTATGCTCGACTTGCACAATGTTGGAACCTTTAATGCCGATCACGGGATTTAAAGTTGGTTATTTAAATGAGTTGGAAAGAATGTTAGAAAAGTTTTACCCAATTCAATGTTGAAGGCTAAACCTAATATTGAATCGAGGATTAGACTCTTCAAAAGGGATTGGTCAATCGTTTATGACATGCTTAATGGAAAAAACAATAGCGGTTTTGGTTGGGATGAGCATAGGCACTTCGTTGTTGTTTGAAGATGCGTTGTGGAACTCATATATAAATGTAAGAATTATTTCAAGTCTTTATTATCTTATTTTCACCAAACTTATAACTAATATGAATTCCTCTTTTTATATAGAGTCATAAAGAAGTTGGTCAATTTAAACATCGTAGTTTCCTTATTACGACCAACTTCATCGCCATTTACGCAAAAGATCGAGCCATCGGGAAAGATGCTCAAACAAATTACCGATATCATTGAAGAAATAAATGTTGAGGATGTAGTGCTACAAATATTCATGAAGAAAGAAACGAATTCTATGATTGTGAAGCTAATATCTCTTTAGATGACATGGATGTTTCAATCTGAATCGCAACCAGACTAGAAACCAAGGGGGTTCTACATCTTCAAAGAAGAAAAAAGGAATTACGATTCGAGTGATCATGTTTCTTCTTCATTTCATGATGCTGCCACTTTATTGGCGGAAAACATGCGAAATTTGTTGGCGAACAAATCAAGAGGGAGTATTGCCTCCGATCGCGGTAATTCAACAAAAGTCGGAAGAATTTCAGACCATCCAAGAAAAAGCTATAAATTTATATCAACATTATGTGAAATAGAAGGTTTAACTGTGGATGAACGCGTTTTGAGCATTGACAAAAATTCCAGATCATCCAACGCAAATGCTCATTTTCTTTAGTCTACCTTCTTACATCTGCGATTGGAATGGGTCGAAGATTTCTTGCGACCATTAAAAATCATAGTTGTATTGATGATATTTTGGTAACTTTTTGTGTTTGTAATATTTGGGACGGTATGTTTTAGCTTGGTATTATATTAATCTATTTCTTCTAATTATTTCTAAAAATCAACATGTCAATCATATGTTTCAATCCTTAGATAAGGTGCACAAAGCAAGATATAAAAACTATAGGGATTGCAATAGAAATGTATACTATACTATAATATAAAGCATGCAAGACATGTACTTTAATCACATAAATTAATTAACTAATACATAGCAAGGATTAGGAGTTCATCTATTTTGATTAAAATTAGCCTTTAAAGATGCATGGCATAAGTTAAAATTAACTTACTTATATATGTTTCATGTAACCTTTTGTTAATATATGAATATTATGTTTATGCAAAATATAAATTCTCAAGTTATTTATTACTTCTAATATTTTTTTATTGTATAATAATTAAATTATTTGTTTCAATAATGATATTTTAGCACATTAAATATGCATTACAGTTTAAAAATAATAAAATAGATTATATATATTTTTATAGTATTATATATTTTGATTTTTTAATTCATATAATAAATATATTAAGAATGTTATTAAATTATTTTTTATTAAATTATATTTAATAATAATTATGTTAAAATATGATTAAATTATTTATTATTTTTATTAAATTATTTTCAATAATAATCTTATTAAAATTTAATAACAAAAACAATAATCATCTACCTAAAAAAAATTCTGCTAAGGGTATTCTGGTCATTTTAGTTCTTTTCCTTATGCTATTACAACATCATTCCATTCAACCAAACACAAGAATTCTATTACAGCTCTATTCCATTCCATTCAACCAAACAGTTGAATTACTTATTACAGCTCTATTCCATTACACCTCTATTCAATTACAGCTCTATTCCATTACAGCGAACCAAACGTGGCCTCAATGTAATACTATTGTTAAGGAGGAACCGACTCTCTTATTGGAAGAAGTCTTTGAAATATTGTCCTTTGAGTAGTCGATCCGAACTTCGAACAGTGGTTGTATTGTACCCAGAATGTCTATGCTTGATTTTAATCCCGAGATTTTGTCTTTTGACTCTGAAGAGAGTCCTAAGAGGTTCATGGAGTTTATCGGGAATGTCTAGGATCCACCAAAGAAATGTTTTATTATTTTGGTCTTGATGAGATTTGAACTGAAACCCTTTAAAGGTCTTAAAGGGTAAGAATACTACTGCTTGGCGAGTGGTGGACCCTAGGTGCTTTCAATAAATTCCAGAAACCCTTTTGGGTTCTCATCAGAGTCGATAAATAAAACTTTAAAACAAAAATCGAGCATAAATAACTCAAGTACACTATCTCCACTATTTAAAATTTAATACAATTCAAAAACTTTTTTCAATAACAAAACCGATTCCACCAACAACAATAAACTATAATCGATATTCTATTTTTTTTTCTTCCTATTTATCACTCAAAGGAGACGCTTATAATTTAGTAGCCCTATAATATGCTGTTTCATGCGAGCCACATGAAGGGATGGCTGCTAAATCAGGTAGTTGTCCAGTGTTTTATAGAAAATTGCATAACACATTGACTTTACCTTACACTAATTTTTATGGAACTTGGAATATTTCCATCCCTACGCATTTAATGGGTCGTCGAGGCCATGGACTGATTACATGCACTACATACAACCACTATTTTCTGATATATATATATATATATATATATATATGATTCCATTCAAACATGGACCAATCCAGTTACGAACATGAGAGATACCGTGCATTATGAGACTCATAATTCAACTTTTTCTCTGCGTCCATTTCGGGTTTTTGTTAAACATATATACATGTTGAGTATAATATCCATTAAGATAAATATTTAGCTCGAAGAAAAATATTTTATGTATAGTCGATTTATGAATCTAATGTATCATAAATAAATAGTAGCATCATACTTTATTATGCACTATTAGCATAATTGACTTTCTATAATATTGTTAAATGAAACTAGAAAACCAGTTGAACGGGACATGAACACTACACCAAAACATACTTTTGCCGGCGTTTTTAGTGGCGTTTTAAAGCAAAACGCCGCTAATTTTATACATTCGCGGCGTTTGAAGTAAACCGCCGCTAAAAAATGAGTAATAGCGGCGTTTATTTTAAAAACGCCGCTAAAAATGATATATAGCGGCGCTTACTATACAAACGCCGCTAAAAGCCGGACTCAGTAGCGGCGCTTAACAACAAACGCCGCTAAAAGTCGGACTGTGAGCGCGCTTCTTAACAAACGCCGCTAAAAGTCGACTGTAGCGGCACTTCTTCACAAACGCCGCTAAAAGTCGGACTCAGAGCGGCGCTTTTTTTAAAACGCCGCTAAAAGTCGATCAGAATGGCGCTTCTTTACAAACGCCGCTAAAAGTCGACTTGTGGCGCTTCTTTACAAACGCCGCTAAAAGTCGGACCTGTAGCGGCGCTTCTTTAGAAACGCCGCTATAAGTCAGACCTTTAGCGGCGCTTGTTTACAAACGCCGCAAGTTTGTATATACATTAATCTTGACATCGTCGTTTTAGCCGTGAGTATAATGTTCATTAAGTAGGACGACGTCGTTTTGTGAACAGGTAGTGGCGCTTTTCAAAAACGCCGCGAACTTTATATTGAGTGGCGTTTTTACCAAAACGCCGCAAGTTTGTACGGACTTTATCTTCACGTCGTCGTTTTATCAACAGTGTAATGTTCATTAAGGTGGGCGACGTCGTTTTACGAATGATTAGTGGCGCTTGTTACAAGCGCCGCAAAAACATAAACCGCCTTTTCAAAGAAAACGCCGTCGTTCGGCTCGCTTCTGTTTTATCCCCTTTTCCCCGAAATCCCTAAGTGTTGCTCCTAAAATTTTTCTTGGCTTGGTTTTCTGCTTCGATTTTTCTGCCGAAAACTTGTTTTACTTATGAGATTCTACTTGTTTTGTTTTCGTCCATTTGAAATTTTAAGCAAGAAATCTTTGAATTTTGAAACCCTAGTGCACCCTTTTCCTATAAGGGTTCTCGAAATGGAAGGGGTTGGTGTTTGAAGAGGCATTTTTGTGTTCAACATCGGCTCTGTTCAAAACCTTCACATGGACTATGGTTTTAAAACAATTTCTCCTTCATCTCCTTCAAGGTGCTGACATGCTATGTTGAACGTATAAATTATTTGTTGTAAACTATCTTAGTTTGTACAATTTATGGTATTAATTTATTAACATAATTTTAGTGTATAAATATGAGTTTAACATATGGACTAAAATTGGAAAATGCATACATTTAAAACTTGTTAAGACGTAAAATAGTTTCATTATGATTTTAGTTCTCTTTTTCTATGTTAAGATTTAATCTCTCTAATTTAATATAATCTGATTTTTTTAATTTTATAGTATTGTTGTTAGTAGGTTAGTTGCTTGACATTAGAATAATGGTGTGAATTTTTTGGTCACTATTTGCATAAGACATCACCTCGATTTAAAAATCATAAAATGTCCCACGGAATGTTGAGGTACCAATGGGAAGATCAAGTTAGATTCTGGAATTCAAAGAAAGGAGAGGTATTGCGTACTTTCAAAGTCTTAGAAATTTTTCGGTTTATCGTATTTACTATATAAATAATTCAAATCCCATTATGTAGGACCGTGAGCGAGTTGGAACAAGCGTGACAGAAACAACAATTCACGCACACACGCGGTTCCGTAAGTTTTGCTCGTGTGGTCGAGGCCGAGGTATTATAATTTATTACTTCTTTCAAATATTAATGATTTATACTATTAACTTATATTTTTTTCTCGCTATAATGTAGGAAGTTTAAATCGAGTCAAAAAGTTGGACGGCTTCAACTTTTTGACATTACGCATAGGAAGAAGGATGGATCTCCGGATGACATCCGAAATTTGCGAAATTTTGGTATATTTATTTAATAAATGCTGATTTTTATAAATATTTATAATGCTTAATTATAATGGTTTAATTCATCGTTTGTAGTTTTAAATTTCTAATTTTAACTTATGTTCCATTCATTTTTATTATATATTTCGTTTCTAACTCTTTTATTGATTTATTAGGATAAACTAAAGGAGAAGAAGGCGGAGTATGAAGCGGTTGCTTAAATCAGACAGCTTCTGTAATCTCGACGAGATTGATAACATGATTATTACTGATGTTTTGGGTCCCGAAAGGTACGATTGCTTGATTGATAGTTTTGTTAATCTTGAGTATATTTATAACGTAATTATCACTAATGTTTTGGGTCTTACAAGGTATGGTCGGGTTCGATGTCAAGGATCGGTGTTACTCCGACCCAATATTTTGATCCGGCTCCGGCAATACATGCCTTCCGAGTCAATCTCGTCTTGAAGTTCGTAGACCGAAAGAACAGATATCCTCGATGGAAGCGAGCACACCGTGAGCAAATTTCTCACCTTAGAGCGGAGCGGCGAGAGAGGCGGAGCATGTTGCTCAACTTAGAGCGGAGGCAGCGTAGCGGAGGCAGAGCGAATGAAAGTATGAAGAACTCGGATCACAAATGCGCAGTTATGATGAATTTGTTCAAGCGGCAATGCAGAGGGCCGCCATCTTAGACATTTCTTTTCTTATTGTAAGATTTTTTTAACATTGTTACTGATTAAACATTATTCTAAGAATTGTTTGAATTATGATTCATTTTTAATCAATATCATCTTTTATTAAATTTGAAGTATTTGTTTAGATTTAATGCTTTTAATGAGAATTAAATGTTTTATTTGTTGCATTGGGTTGGAATTATATGCAATTGTTGTTTGTTATTGGTGGTTTTTACCGCGGGGAGGGTAGGATATTGGGAAAAAGTGCACAAACAAATCATGCAAATTAGTGGCGTTTTTAAAAGCGCCGCTAAAAGCCCCACCGCTTGCGGCGTTTTTTAAAAGCGCCGCTAAAAGCCCCTACCTGCGCGCGTTTTTTTAAAAGCGCGCTAAAAGCCCCTACACACATGCGGCGTTTTTTTAAAAGCGCCATTAAAGCCCCTACCGTTGCGGCGTTTTTCTAAAAAAGCGCCGCTTAAAAGCCCTACCTTTGCGGCGTTTTTAAAAAGCGCCGCTAAAAGCCCTACCTGTTGCGGCGCTTTTTTAAAGCGCCGCTATAAGCCCATACCAGAGCGGCGTTTTTTTAAAGCGTCGCTAAAAGCCCATACCTATAGCGGCGTTTTTGTTCAAAGCGCCGCTAAAAGCCCATACACAGCGGCGTTTTTATAAAAAACGCCACTAATTTTTGGCGGCGGTTTCAGACGTGGCGGCGTTTTTGCGGCGCTTTTAAAAGCGCAATGAGTACTATTATTAGTGGCGCTTAAAAACGCCGCTAAAGGCCCAAAAAAACGCCGCTAAAAGTCTGTTTTGGTGTAGTGGAAGGAGAAAGACTTTTTCAAATATAGGAAGACTTTTTCTCTAAAGTATATAGGAAGGAGGAAGACACTAAAAAAAACTCAGTAAACACGTTGCCAAATTAGCATTGAATGCTTCCATACCAAAATTTTCAAACCAGTAATAGAGAACTGCCAAATCAAACAATCCTGCGTTGTATTTCTGTATAAAAAGGTTGCTAAGAATTGGTGTTGGAGGCATCAAAGCACTTCTAAAATTCTAGTAAAATTTTTTATTGGCCTTGAAAGTATAGCAATGGCGAATGCCAAATCTTGTTGCACCATCATACATTCAACTATGCTTCTGCTTTTCGGGTTGCTAATGGCTACCTTCAAAATCACAGGTGCCGAAGTGGGTGTTTGTTATGGAATGATGGCAAAAAACTTGCCACCCGAAGCTGAAGTTATCGCCCTTTTCCAACAAAAAGGCATCCAACGAATGCGGCTCTACGCTCCCAATCACGCTGCTCTGCAAGCCCTTGGAGGTACCAACATCAAGCTGCTGTTAGATGTTCCAAATCTGAGCCTTGAGTACGTTGCTGCTAGTCAAGCCAATGCTAATCAGTGGGTTCAAGACAACATCAAGAAATACAGCACCGTTAGTTTTCGATACATCGCTGTCGGAAATGAAGTAAAGCCTTCGGATTCGTTTGCTCAGTTCCTTTTTCCGGCGATGCAAAATATTCATAATGCAATTTCCGGAGCTGGCCTAGGGCACCAGATCAAAGTTTCTACAGCTACCTTTTTTGCTGCTCTTCAAGAATCTTACCCTCCATCCAACGGCAATTTACATACTGAATATCAGCAACTTCTTGGTCAAGTCATAACTTTCTTGAGGGACAGTCAAGCTCCATTACTTGTTAACACATATCCCTACTTTAGCCACATTGGAGACCCCGCCGAACATGTTCCTCTTGACTATGCTCTCTTTACAGCTCCGTCTGTCGTAGTGACCGATGGTTCGTTGCAGTACCAGAACCTTTTCGACGCGATGCTGGACTCGTTTTACTCCGCCTTAGAGAAGGCCGGTGGGGGATCGTTGGACATTGTTGTGTCGGAAACCGGTTGCCGGTTGGCCATCGGATGGTGGAGACACCACGAGTGTCGATAATGCAATGACTTATAACAGGAAATTGGTTCAACATGTGAATCAGGGCCAGGGGACTCCGAAGAAACCCGGAAAAGCAATAGAAGCTTACTTGTTTGCCATGTTCGATGAGAATGAAAAAGAACCGGCATATGAGAAACATTGGGGGTTCTTTTTCCCAAATAAACAGGAGAAATACTCAATTAGTTTCCATTAAACCGGTACAGAATTTCTCTCAGTCCCGGGTATTGATTTGTAAACCATTGTCATCGCCTCTAAAGAAGACAGCCTAGAGGCAAATAAATGTAATCTGTACATTGTAATTTTATAAAATTGGTTGCCTTTTTCGATTTTTTTTCAAGCGAAATAAAACGGTTTCCGCTATTATATTTACGAAGTCATCGAGCGATGTTTTATAAAAGATTTCTTTTTGGTAGGAAAGGAACAAATATTATTGAACTACTAGTTTAAAGTTCAATACATGACATGTTGGTAGCTACTTCCCATATTATGGGCTAAAGTATCTGAACATCTGTTCTTTTTGTGAAAATTTTGAAGATAATAGTAAGTTAGAATTTGAAGAGACTTTCATAAAATGAATTACAGACCTAGCATCAACTTCAATCTCACGTTTTCTATATTAAGGTCTTGAGGTAATACTAGGTCATCTCTCAGTACCCAAAGTTCAGCTTCTACACTAATTGCATTAGGGATGTGACAAAAAGAGCCAATCACCCAATGACCCTAACGATCGTGGATAATCATACTTACTTTATTCAGATTGCCTATAAATGAACCATCGGAATTCAATTTGACCCATCCCGATGGAGGAGGTTTCCATGCAACTGGAACAATGTCAAGAAGATTGAAAATCTTTGTACGCGGTGAGATTGCAAAAAAATTCACCAACACCAAGGATTAACGGTTGCAAGAAACCCCTTAAAGGTCTAGTCTTTGAAAAGACTAAAGGATCACGACACAACCAAATTTCTCATAAGGCGAAAGTAAAAACAATGAACTAAGGAATTGAAGGATGTTGGACCCACTTTTTTTAGGTGACATATACCTTGAATCCATTCCTCCCCATTACTGGGTTGAAGAGGCCTAAACCAACGGTGAAAATAAATAGAATTCTACAATTGCTGGACAATATACATTCCCGATCGAAACAGATGGATAATGGATTCTTATTCATTAGAGCAAATAGGACGAATATCTATTAAGTTCATATCATGACAGATCATAAAGGTTTAGGTGGGAAGAGTATTAGCAGCTACCCATGTCTTTAACTTTTCAATGATATGGGTGTTAGAAAGTTGGCACCGGAAATCAGAAAATTTAAGGCACAGAAAGCTGGGTTTTGGTCCCTAATTGTATAGGGACTTTGCAAGTTGATCCCTGAACCTTAACTATAAATAGGCCTAACTATTTATCATTTTTTTCATCCCACATTTGTCATTCTCTACTTAAGGCATTGTTCTCTCTCCTTATTTGTAAATTTTCACTTGTATTTTGGAGTGAAATATATTTGGTAGTGCCCGAGGACGTAGGCAAAATTTGCTGAACCTCGTTAAAATTCGGGTGTTCTTTATTGTTTATTTTGTATATTTTGTGAGTGTGATTGTTGTGATTTATTGTGCTATTAAATTACGATAGAGGGATATTCTGGCTAGGAAAGACCTGGTACTTAAGTGATCCTCGTGATCCACCTCTCTTTCCTGAGAATTGAACTTAGTGTGATTTTCCAGTACAATAATTTTACTCTTTTACACGCTTCCGCGCAACAAAGAGCTTTCCACCCACATTTCCAAAGGAAAAACTTTAATGTTGGAGGAAGGTGAGCTTTCCCTATCAAATTCTAGAGATTTAAATTGCTACAAGAGGGGGTGCCAAGAGAGGGAGCATTGCGTGCTAGGATGAAGGAGTAGCTTGAAGGGCAAAGGATCTAGATTTCGAAGGACCCCAACAAACAAAATCCTAGCCAGGC
Organism: Gossypium sturtianum; assembly: GCA_025698515.1. Lineage (NCBI taxonomy): Eukaryota > Viridiplantae > Streptophyta > Magnoliopsida > Malvales > Malvaceae > Gossypium > Gossypium sturtianum. Next base: position 162,915,451 of record CM046948.1, read on the forward strand.
CAGGAGACGATACAAGAATGCTTAAGAACACATCAATCACATACTTTGGAAGTTGGTAAGAAATTGAATGATGCCCACTAAAAGACCAACTACTGTGGACTTGTTCAAGAGACCGAACTCCTTCAAAAATGTTAGAGGGCCTTGTACTAGTTGGCGGAGAGAGTTTCTTCCCAACCAATTATCACTCCAACATTTCACAGAACTGTCGTCTTTAATAACCCCTCTTATCCCTGACTCAAGAATATGACTAATCTTCCTCAAAGAAGACCAAATCAAGGATGTATTCTTTAACAGATGCAGTTGTCTACTATTACCGGGGATGGATTGGATGCATCAAAGAATCGTTAGAACAAGCTTTTCTACCAAACTAGGCTATGTCCCATGCTCCTAGAAAAAGGCCATGAATTCTATATTGGCTTTGTACTGAAATTGGTCATGGGATACAAGTCTTTCACACTACTGTTAAACTATACGAGGTGCTTTTTGTAGACATACATGAAAAATTAAGATTATACACAAGTCATCATAATATTTTTTAGAGCAAGTTGAATTTAATAAATTAATTGAATCGTATACTATTTACAAACTTAAAATTCGGAAAAAAAAGTTATGATTTTATTTTTTGGAGGTAGAAATTTTGGTTTTATTAAACTTTTGGATTTCGGTCCCCACACATTTAATGGGTCGTCGAAGCCAGTTTTCTAACATTTTAAAAAAATCTTGCATTCAAACATGGCTTGATGAGTGGCCGAAAAGAAACCATGTAATTGCAAGAGTCTAAAAAGGTCAGTTACGAAAATGAGATAATGAGACTCAATTTTTCTATGCGTCATGAAGGACTCAAGACTTTTCTATGAAGTAAAGGAAGGGGAAGCGCGCCAGTAAACAAATTTCTGCACCATAATTTTCCATGAAGTAACCGAGACCTGCCAACGCAGACAATCCTGAGCTGTAATTTCTGTATAAAAGGGTGCTGAGGATTGGTGTCTGAGGCATCACAGCAGTTCCTAAAATCCAGAATAGTAAAATCTTTTATTAGCCAATGGCCAATGCCATCATGCATTCAACTATGCTTCTTCTTCTTTGTGGATTGCTAATGGCTATCTTCAAAACCACAGGTCTCTCTTTCATTCTTTACACTCTCTTTTGTGTTTCTTTATGAATTATATGTTTCTATATACAGACCCAAAGCCAGAAAATATTTTTGTTTTGAGGGGGCAAAATTCAATTTTATCATTCAATAATTCCTTTAGGTACAAAGCATCTCCAACATTTTTCATATGTCCATTTTTTACTAATACTTGTTTGTAATTATTACGCGGTTTGTAGGTATAAATCTATGAGAAGGGATTGTATAAAATTGTGATTTCACGTCACCCTTATCCCTTTCAAATAGGAGAATGACAAATCAGATTTTTCCTCTTAATTTTCAGCTTTTTCCTCCTGACAAAATTCAAAAATCCAACTAAAAATACTAAAAATGAGGAGGAAAAATCTAATTTATCATTCTCCTATTGCAAAGAGATAAGGATGACGTTGAGTCACAGTTTGATACAATCTTTTCTCATAAATCTATATTATTTCAATGAATCAAGTTAAATATCATACATCATATATATATATATATATATATATTCGTCCATTCTTTGCATTTGGTTTGTTATCAAATAAGAGAGTAAAAAATGTAAGATTAAAATATGTTTGAAATATTTATATTCTTTGTAACTTTGAAATTTAGTTTTTGTATTTTTATTTTTGGGAATTTAGTTCCTCTATTATTCAAATCTAAAATTTTAAGTCTAATTGGTAGCTCGTTTGAATTTTTTTTTTTAAAACGATATCAAACTTTTTATTAAACTAAATGATAAATGATTGTGTTAGGTAGAAATTGTTTAAATCAAATTATGATTATGGTCTCACTACTATATTTAAATTTCGGACTTTGTATTGATATTTTAATTTGACATAATTTAATTTTTGTATTCTTATAATATCATTAGTTGGTCCAAACAATTGGCACCCTTAATTATTTCAATTAACATGCTGAGGTCGCTTAGAAATACTCATTCCAACTTTCATTCTAAAAAAAGATTTTTTTTTTTGTGTTAGAAAAGTGCTTTTAAAAAAAAAAAACAACAACGTATGTTAGCATTTTAACTAGAACAATTAAAGATATTCTTAATTTAAAAATAGATGACCAAATTATTTCAAATTAAAATATAAATATTAAATCCAAAATATGAATATAGTTAAAACTATAATTTGACTATTATTTATATGTGTATATATAATTGTTTTTTAAAAAACACATTTTTGACACAAAAAATCTATCTCGGAATAGTTGAGGATGATAACTATTTACGCTAACTAATGTTACTATAAAAGTAGATAATCAAATTATGTCAAATTAAAATATAAAATTTAAATATCAAATAAGATCATATTGGATGGATTAGAATTAAAAATTTACCATTATCAAATTAAACTTCTAACCCTAAACTATAAGTCGACTGAACCACAAGTTTGAGTTGTAGTGTTCATTTAAAAACAGTCTTGGTTTGGATCCTTAAATAAATAAATAAAAACCCTAAACCAGAAGGCATTTAAAGGGTAAGACGATTTTAAAATTAAGGCATTGTGGAATTAATGTGATGCAGGTGCTGAAGTTGGTGTTTGTTATGGAATGAGGGGAAATAACTTGCCACCACCAGCAGAAGTTATCGCCCTTTTCCAACAAAAGGGCATCAAACGAATGCGGCTCTATGATCCGAACCAAGATGCTCTGCAAGCCCTCGGTGGTACCAACATTGAGCTGCTGTTAGATGTTCCGAGTGCAAACCTTGAATCCGTTGCTGCTAGTCAAGCCAATGCTGATCAATGGGTTGAAGACAACATCAAGAAATACAGCACTGTTAATTTCCGATACATCGCTGTCGGGAATGAAGTAAAGCCTACAGATCCATTTGCTCAATCCCTTTTGCCGGCAATGCAGAACATTCGTAAAGCAATAGTTAATGCAGGCCTAGGGGATCAGATCAAAGTTTCCACCGCTACGTTTTTTGCTGCTATTGATAAATCATCTTTCCCTCCATCGAAGGGCAGTTTAGATCCTGAATATCAGAAACTTCTTGGCCAAGTCATAACTTTCTTGAGGGACAATCAAGCTCCATTGCTTGTTAACACATATCCCTACTTTAGCCACATTGGAGACCCCGAAAATGTTCCTCTTGACTATGCTCTCTTTACAGCTCCGTCTGTCGTAGTGACCGATGGTTCGTTGCAGTACCAGAACCTTTTCGACGCGATGCTGGACACCTTTTACTCTGCCCTGGAGAAAGCCGGTGGGGGATCACTGGACATTGTTGTTTCGGAAACTGGTTGGCCATCAGACGGTGGACAGGCCACGAGTGTCGATAACGCAATGACTTACAACACGAAATTGGTTCAACATGTGAACCAGGGTAAGGGGACTCCGAAGAAACCCGAAAAAGCTATAGTAGCTTACCTGTTTGCGATGTTTGATGAGAATGAAAAAGAACCGGCATATGAGAAACATTGGGGGTTGTTTTTCCCAAATAAACAGGAGAAATACTCCATTAGTTTCAATTAAAACCGGTAAAGCCACTTCTCTCAGTCTCGGGTATACTAAAGTTTACCATTGTCATCGCCTCTAAAGAAGGCAGCATAGGCCATATATAGGGGCAAATAAACGTGGATGTCTACTGTAATTTTATATAATTGGATGCGTTCTGCTCACTTCTAAGTTAAATAAAATGGTTTCGGCTATTGTCCCACTACTTTCTGATTTGAGTTTTAATAGTTTATGTATCATACTATATATTTTTAAAATATGGGTAACACATTAAATATTCTATGAAAGTACAGGTAAAAATGTAACCTGACTAATTTGTGTGTAGAAAAGACTTTGGTATTGATATATAGTCATTTTTGTAAACTTAAGGATTTCTGCTAAGGACTGATATAATAAAAATATGCCCTACAGCTACCTGCGGCAAATATTTCTTATCTTAAAAAAATATCTTCCATTCAAACATGGACCGACCTAATTACAAGACTCTAATAAAATGCCATTAACTCGTGACTCAATTTTTGCAAGTCATATTATTAATTACAGGTATAATAATAAATTTAATTTTTAATATTTATATTTTTATCAGTTTAATTCTTTTATTTAAATTTAATCATTACTTTTTTTAAAAAATATCAAATTGTTATGTTTCAAAATTTAAAAATTTAATCTATATTTCTATTAAAAAAATCGATTCGACTCTTTTCAAATTTGACTATTTTTAAAAGATTAAGAGTTAAATTTAATTTAAAAAATAAGGATTAAATTAATAAAATATGTAAATATTAAGAGCTAAATTTGACATTATCCCTTATGACACAAGAAAATGGTTAACTAAAAACGAAGTTTGAGTAGAGAATGAGTTATATTAAAGTCTTCCATTGATTAATTTTGTATTCAATATATATAAATAAATAAGAAAAGGAGATGATGAACAAAAGACTTTTCAGTGAAGTATACGAGTGGGCAGGGCACTCAAAAACTGCCAATAAACAAATGGCAAAGTTAGGCTTGAATTAATGGTGGTAAGAGTTTTAATTCATGTACCATAATTTTCAGTAGGAAACTAGACCTGCCAAAGCAGACCATCCTGGGCTATAATTTCTGTATAAAAAGGGTGGTGAGAGTTGGTGTTAGAGGCATCACAGCACTTCCAGAATAGTAAAATAATGGCCAATGCCATCATGCATTCAACTATGCTTCTTCTGCTTTCTGGGTTGCTATCGGCTATCTTCAAAACCGCAGGTCTCCCTTTCATTCTTTACACTCTTTATGTTTCTTAGTGAATCATTTAAAAATTGAAAATCTGTATTTTTTTATATCTCACGCACCATTGGTAGGAGTAAATCGTTGTCCCCTAAACTACTAGCAGGTACTTTCTAAACTTCTAACAGATACTTTCTGTAATCGATATTGTGAGTATGGAGTGAACCACGAGTAAAGTGATAAAAGATTAACGTTAAAATATTCTATTGAACTCAGTTTTGAGTTTTTAGAGTCCAATCTGAAAAGCTTTTCAAAGTGTAAAATGTTTGATTTTAAAATTAAGGGATTGTGGAACTAATGTCATGCAGATGCCCAAGTTGGTGTTTGTTATGGAATGATGGGAAATAACTTGCCACCAGCAGCCGAAGTAATCGATATTTACAGAAGAAAAGGCATCCAACAATCGCGACTCTACGCTCCCAACGAAGCTGCCCTACGAGCTCTCGGAGGTACTAACATCAAGCTGCTATTAGATGTTTCGAATCCGAGACTCGAATACCTTGCAGCTAGTCAAGCCAATGCTGATCGATGGGTTCAAGATAACGTCAGGCGATACAGCACCGTTAATTTTCGATACATCGCAGTCGGGAACGAAGTAAAGCCACAGGATCCATTTGCTCGGTTCCTTTTCCCAGCAATGCAGAACGTTCATAATGCAATAGTTAAAGCAGGCTTAGGGAACCAAATCAAAGTTTCTACGGCTACGTTTTTCGGTGCTATGGAAGTATCTTCCCCTCCGTCGCAAGGCAAACTTCGTGGCGATTACCAACAACTTCTCGGTCGAGTCATAACCTTCTTGAGGAACAACAGAGCCCCATTACTTGTTAATGTATATCCCTACTTTAGCCACATGGAAAATCCGAGAGATGTTCGTCTAGACTATGCTCTCTTTACGGCACCGTCTGTCGTTGTGACAGATGGTCCATATCGGTACCAGAACCTTTTCGATGCGATGTTGGATGCATTTTACGCTGCCTTGGAGAGGGCTGGTGGGGGAAGTTTGGACATTGTTGTTTCGGAAAGTGGGTGGCCGTCGGCCGGTGGAACGGCTACGAGTGTTAATAATGCGAGGACTTATAATACGAATTTGGTTCGACATGTGAATCAGCGCAAGGGGACTCCGAGGAAACCTGGAAAAGCAATAGAAGTTTACTTGTTTGCGATGTTTGATGAGAATAATAAAGAACCGGCATATGAGAAACATTGGGGGCTGTTTTTCCCAAACAAACAGGAGAAATACCCTATTAGTTTCAATTAAAAGGGGTAAGACCATTTTCTTATGAAAGCCAAGGTAGAGGCAAATAAATGTGGTCTGATTATTGTAATTCCCGAGCTCAGCTCTTTGCGAGTGAAATAAAATGGGTTTCTCTATTATAGTTATAAAAATACCATAATAATACATAGGATATTAGATATTTTATGAAAGTATAAGTACTATTAAATAACATATTAGATATTTTTAAAGTACAGGCACTAAATTAAACATTCTATTTTTTTTATAAACTTTATATTTTTAAAAAATATATTTACAAATACTATTATAATTGATTGATTCATAATTTATGTGTGTAAAAGAACTTTGGTACTAATATATAGTAATTTTAGTAAACTGAAGGATTTCCGTCCGACTTACTTATTTAATGGGTCTTCGAAGATAAAGACTGATATAATAAAAATATGCCCTACAGCTACATGCGACAAGTATTTCTTATGTCTTCCATTCAAACATGGACCAACGTAATTACAAGACTCTAATAAGTCTACTTACCAATCACTCATTTTTCTCTCTGCGTCCATCACGGAGTAATATTATTAATAATAAATAAGAAATGGAGATGATGACCCAAAGACTTATCTGTGAAGTATAGGAGGGGGCAGGGCACTCGCAAACTGCCAGTAAACAAATTGCAAAGTTAGGCTTGAATTAATGGTGGTAAGAGTTTTAATTTATGTACCCTAATTTTCCAGGAAGTAACCACAGACAATAATTTTTGTATAAAAGGGTGGTGAGAGTTGGCGTTAGAGGCATCCAATAATTTTTGTATAATTTAGTTAAGCTTTTAATAATCACTAATCATGAGACCACAAAGCAAATATTTTTATGAACTTGATCTGAGTAAGAAATCAACCACGAATGAAGTAATAAAACACTTACATTAAAATATTTGGTTCACCTCAGTTTTGAATTTCATCTCTAAATAGTCCAATTCCCGAAGCTATTCAAAGGGTTAAACATTTGATTTTAAAACTAAGGCATTGTGGAATTAATATCATGCAGATGCCCAAGTTGGTGTTTGTTATGGAATGATGGGAAATAACTTGCCACCAGCTGCCGAAGTAATCGACATTTACAGAAGTAAAGGCATCCAACAAATGCGACTCTACGCTCCCGACGACACTGCCCTACGAGCCCTCGGAGGTACCAACATCAAGCTGCTATTAGATGTTTCGAATCCGAGACTCGAGTACCTTGCAGCTAGTCAAGCCAATGCTGATCGATGGGTTCAAGATATCGTCAGGCGATACAGCACCGTTAATTTTCGATACATCGCTGTCGGGAACGAAGTAAAGCCACAGGATCCATTTGTTCGGTTCCTTTTCCCAGCAATGCAGAACGTTCATAATGCAATAGTTAAAGCAGGCTTAGGGAACCAAATCAAAGTTTCTACGGCTACGTTTTTCGGTGCTATGGAGATATCTTACCTTCCGTCGCAAGGCAAACTTCGTGGCGATTACCAACAACTTCTCGGTCGAGTCATAATCTTCTTGAGGAACAACAGAGCTCCATTACTTGTTAACGTATATCCCTACATTAGCCACATGGAAAATCCAGGAGATGTCCATCTAGACTATGCTCTCTTTACGGCACCGTCTGTCGTTGTGACAACTGGTCCATATCAGTACCAGAACCTTTTCGAGGCGATGTTGGATGCATTGTACGCTGCCTTGGAGAGGGTTGGTGGGGGAAGTTTGGACATTGTTGTTTCAGAAAGTGGGTGGCCGTCGGCCGGTGGAACGGATACAAGTGTTAATAATGCGAAGACTTATAATACGAATTTGGTTCGACATGTGAATCAGCGCAAGGGGACTCCGAGGAAACCTGGAAAAGCAATAGAAGTTTACTTGTTTGCGATGTTTGATGAGAATAATAAAGAACCGGCATATGAGAAACATTGGGGGCTGTTTTTCCCAAGCAAACAGGAGAAATACCCAAATTAGTTTCAATTAAAAGGGGTAAGGCCATTTTTGAAGAAAGCCAAGGTAATTCGTGTAATTCCATAGCTCAGCTCTTTGCAAGTGAAATAAAATGGGTTTCTCTATTATATTTATAAAAGATAAAAAGCCTTTCTACTTATCCAGATTACAAGTATTTCTATGACAAAGATAGGAACATACTTTGCTCTTTAAGGGATGCTTTTCTATATAAAATCAAGCATTTCCTTTGGAGTACACATGTAAGTAACAATATATATTGAATCAATCAAGCATTTTACTTATTAGTATTGGTATGAAAAATTACAAGTTTAATATTTAATTTTTTTATCACACCCTAATCCACAATTAAGTTTCCTATTAGCAGTAAACTTGCATGCTATCCATAAGACAGATGTTGAAATCGCCATATCATAATATGCATTAACAAGTCTGCAAAAAGGCTTTATTTATCTTCCATTTTACACATTAAGAAATACACACCATCCCTAAATGCACCATTTTCGCTATATTATATCAAAATACAGAACTAGTAAAGTTGTAATGAATTGGTTCTGCCTACTACACTCAACTGAAAGGCTGAAACCAAACTTCAATTGATGTGGCCATATCTTTTACCTATTCAAAATAGTTGTTTATTATGTACGGTTGAATCTGTTACATAATGACTTGTGTTTTTTAAGGTCAATTTATGGTTCTAGTCCTTCTACTATGTTTAAATTTTAAATTTAGCTTTTATACCATAGTTTAGCATGGGATTAATACATTATCTTCTACCTCTGTTTAGTTTCAATGTTCAATTTGGTACTTGAGTTTTTTTTGTCCTAATTTGGCTTCAATATTCACTATAGTACCCAAGTTTTATCAATTTCATACTTGAGTTTTTATTGTCCCTAATAAATACTTAAGTTTAGCTTCAATGTTCAATTTTAATACCAAAGTTTTTTTTGTCTCGATTAAGTACTTGTGTTTTTGTATTAGAACACACTTGTCAAACATTCATTAGGCCACATGATGTCATTTGGTTGGGTACCAAATTAAATATTCAAACCAACTCAAGTAACTAATGTTATATTAACCTTTTAACACGATTCAATCTCTCTACTTTTATAATGTCAATAATTAATCGAAATAGTGAACATCATTAACTATTCCGATTAAAATGTTGACACAATTTTTTTTCTTAAAAACACCTATTCCAATTCATTATGTCTGCATGAGTGTTGGAAAGAGTATTTTTAGGGAAACCCACTTCAACATTTTGACAAAAAAAATAGTGAACTTATTCGAATTATTAATGAAATTATAAAAATAGACCAATTAAACTATGTTAACTTAAAATACATTGACTAAATACCTATTTTAAGCATATACTAGAAGGACCAAAATCATAATTTGGCCATATTCCTACCAACTCCTTACTTATCCTCTGTTTATTACATTCCTAGTACTTCCAACTGCTCCATTTTCAATTATAATGGTCCTTACGGTTTTCATTCTCTATATAAACCATCCTAGTCGTGTAGCATCAAAATCCATAACAGCTTAATCTTTTTTTCATTTTTTTTCACAATGATGGAAATATTCAAAACCCCAAATCCCTGTCTCCTTTTATGTCTTGTGGTACTCTGTTTCACAATCCCAATCGCATTAACCAAGGCAGAAGCAACTACAACCAGCCTCCCTGAAAACGAAGGGAACAATGCTGAACCTGTGGGCAACAATGCTCCATTTGCTAAACCTGTTGGGAACAATGGGAAACAATCCCAACTGGGTTATCAACAGCAAAAAGACCCAAACTATCCACAACAAGGCATTAACCAGCCACTGTCGTCAGGGTTGAACCAGCCGTATTCGGCTACGAACCAGCCTTACTCTGCCGGGTTTAATCAGCCGTTTTCTAGTATCAGTCAGCCATTTGGGGGCACCAACCAAAGGGGCTCAATGGAAAACGTTGCTTTTGATAATGGGGTTAAAAAGGAGAAGACTGGGATTCCAAGTGTTGCCCTGGTTTGTCTATTTACGTTGATGGTTTGCTTTGGGTTTTAGTAACTCATTGCTGAGTCATGAACTATGAATCAAATAGTTAAGCGGACGTTCATGCTATGTAATCTACGTACTCGTTTATTTGTAATCCCTAGTTTTATCTAATGAAAAGCTTATGTTAATGAAAATTTTAAACTCGATTAAAAATTTGGGTGTTTTCCTTCAAGATTGGGATCAGGTGGTGACAAGGGGAGTGCCCAAGTGTCGTAACCAGGCGTTGGGGCGGACACTCTTCCCGCATGCCTTGCGAGTAATGACCACTCATCATATCCCGTTAACTGCCTGAAGGATCATGATTCTTCCCGTAGATGCGTATCTGATTTATATACAAAACGTCAGCTCCTTGCTTGTCTCGCTAGTCGGTGTGGGATTTAGAGGAAAGTTTTAAGCTAGCTTAGGCTTTTATGTTTTAAAGGTTTTTACCGCGTAAATTAAGAGATATTTTTTATTTTAATTTTAACCCAAAAAAAAAATGGTACTAATAAAATTAAAAATATGACTCCTAATAAAATTGTGGTCGCAATAATAATATATTAGTCCAATTTAATAATACGATATATGTAATTTTACCTACTTATATTGATATTTTTTATGATCAAAAAAATATTTATATTAATAATTAGTAATAAATATTAGTAATTTAGTTAAATATTTATTAAGTCAAAATGTATGAGAAATTATCTCTAATGAATACAATTTTCAAGTTATTTAAATGATATTAGTAAAACAACATATAATTATATTCTTAAAAATTAATAAATATGTTCTAAAATTAAAATACAAATATTATTGTATAAAAATAAAATTTTTCAACTTGATTTATGTAGGGGTGTGTTTGGAAATATTTTTAAATTCGTGATAATCTTGATTTCCAAAATTTAAGAAAAAAAAATAAGGTAGATGCTCAATTTTTACTAAATATTATGATTATTTAAATTTATTTTTACTCGAATAATATTAAGATATTATTTAATGTATATACTTAGTTGCAATTGTTTTTGGAATAAAGAGCCAACTTTCATTAAACCAAAAGAATTGGATATCAAAAGATAAGAAGAAGAAGAAGACCAACTAACCCGAGCTAAGAGGCTCACCCCATACACTCAATCTTAAGACCCTTCTTCCCATTGCGAGTTACAATCCCTTAACAAGATATTCGAGTTACATTCAGGACATGTATCCTAGCATGACATGTTTCTAAGATACTATTTAATATTTATATTTGGTTGCAATTATTAAACCTTGTATTAGTTTACTAAATCAAACTAAAAATGTTGCCAAATTTATCATTAAAAATTATAAATTCTATCAAAAAAATCAAATTTTAAAAAAAAAAGTTTTGGGGGTTAACCACAAATTTATCTTGTTTTTAAACACTAATTAGAATATTAGAATAAAAAAATTTAAAACTCAAAAGGGCTTAATTTTTTTTTTACAAAATTTAGGAGAACTGAAGCACTAAGCTGTCAACCCCTAAATTCGCCTTTATCCATCATCGATATATTAAATATTAATTCTTGTTTTTAATTACTCATAATTATTACTAATTAAATAAAAATATGGGTAATGGTATCATTTTATCTCCATCTCAAAAAACGTAAACCTATCTATTATGAAATAAAATATTCAATAATATGATTCTTAATTAAATAAAAATATAGGTAAATTATACAACATACTTTAATTTTCGCATAGTTTGATACCCTAATTTTTGTAATGTTATTAGTTAGTTTAAATAATTTATTCTAATCAAAATAATATGAATTTTTAAAAATAGTTAGTACCGTTAAAATTCTCTACTAAATTCAGTTCGGTTACGATATTATTATTTTTACATGAATACCAAGTTTATTTTTATTTTTTTCAAAGCAACTCCAACACGAAAGAATTCTAGCAGTGTTAATAAATGGACCTAAATTTTTAAATTTGAAAAAGTAGAGAGACTAAATTCCTGAAAATAAAAATATACAAAAAGTATAAAAACTTTGAGGAAATTGTAATATTTAAATTTTTTTTTTTAAAAAAAATAATTACTCCAAAGGTGGAAACCATATTAGTTTATAACAAAAATATGGGTATTGGGCTCATTTCATTAGGCCGGCCTGGGTCGTCTCCGTTTTCAGGCACTTAGCAAATCCACAAAATTCTGGGCTAAAAAACTGAAATTCCTATGGTTGGGTTCGTTATAGTCTTCTACAAATTACTGGGCCTGAGTTTCAGTTAAAATCTACACATTTTTGGGCTTTATTCAGCGACAGTCGTTTCCCAATGTTGTAAACTGCAATCAGACAAATAACAGAGATCTGTGTGCTTATAATACTCCATTATTTAATTGCCATTTTAAAATGCTGAAGTTAAACACATTAGGCAAATGCATAGCAATACCATGATGACATCTCATTTGGGTGCGTAGTAATATGAATTTCATCGTTTCAACAAATCCCATGCTGTTTAAAAATCTTATTGGTCACATTGATAACCTTGTTTCATGCTTCTACTCTTGAAACTCTTTTGAATATTTTGTAATTTTGTTTCAACATAGTCGGCGAATAAAACCCACATTTTTTTGGTTATGAAGTTCACATGTGTTAATATGGTAAGGATGAATGTATCATAACCTCGTGTTAGTCTACGCGTGAACCAGCTGTTTCGATATCAAATGACGAAAATGATGGGTGCTTTTGTATGACACACACTTATATTTGTGGTCTCAAATCTAAATATTTAGTGAGTGATTTATGGTATATAACTAACATCGAATAACACTTACAAAAAAAGCATTTTGCTGTTCAAATGTGAGTGGTCTTAAAGTTTAAGCCATTAGGGTTTTCAACCAAATAGCAAGAGGTGTATCATTTGGATTCTACCGCTGTAACTATCATTTAATTTTAAGTATGTTTCACTTGTGCTGCAACGGTCACTTCAAGTTACTCGTTCAATTATTTTAGGTTCAGGTCCTTTCGGATTTGAATCAAATTTGAATTATTTTGGATTGAGGTAATACAAATTTGATTTGACTTTTTGTGATCAAGGTGAGTTAAATCAAAATTTGAGTGCTTCAAATTGATTTCTAAACTTAATAATCTACATTTTATCAATTGAGTGGCTTGAGATAATTTTCGATCAAGTTAATTTGGGTATTGATAAACTTGAGTTTTAATATTTTCAAATTATTTTGATTTGGGTTGTTCCAGATTTAGATTGTTTTTAGTTTAAGTTGTTCAGGGTTTTGATAGTTTGAAAGTAAGGTTTGACGTTTTGTAAATCGAGTTATTTTAGGTTCGAATAATTTCAATTTTAAATTTATTTCAGATTTATATCAATTTAGAGAAAAATAAATTTAGATTCAACTTATGTGGATTCAAAGAAAAGGACAACTTCCTGCCTCACAAAATGCTAGTTATACAAAATCTTGTCACATGTTAACTGTGGACAAATATATAGAATGAAATCTAAAAAGACTTTAAATTAAAATAAATGACTTTAAACAGCTTGGTGTTGAACGGTCTTAGGCTGAGTGTAATCCTATAGCAATCTCCGTAAGCGAGAACGACCCACTGCCAATAACATTAAAAACACACACACAATAAGTTCGGGGTCACCATGATCCTTGTATCGGTCTTCCAAGCTGTCGTGCTAAGGTTGCCAACTGCAAAATTTAGCATAAAAATCTGGTCGTTTAAGGCGGTCGGTGGCTGCGCGACACATATTATATTCTACATAAAACTTGTTTACCATCTTTCACCATACATATATTTTTTTAATTAAGGTAAATGGTGGTAGCTATATGTTAGTTCTATCCTTAAAAAGCAGTTGTTTTCAGGTGAGACCAATTTTGCTTTATAAGAAACTGACCAGGAGTCAATGGTCCGTTCAACTATTAAATAGGTTTATTTATTTCCTTCCTCTTTAGAACTATATATACGATGGTTATTTCTAGGATGGGGGCAATGGATTAGATTAATATAATTTAAGGAACCACTCAATTTTAAAAAAAATGAGTAAAAAACAAGGCAGGGATTTTATGTTTATTGAGAAAAGTGGGAAAACAAAAAACGTGCATTCAAGGATAAAGCTAACCAAAGATGACTCTTTTATCACTTTCTTGCTTACTTGCTACAACTACTAAAATGTCATTTTAGTGGAGGGACCAAGTGAGCCAGCCGCACTTGACTCGGTTTGCTGTATCATCATCATCATCAATACATATACATGATAATTTGATATTATTATATACTTTTTTCTCATTCGTTGTATTCTTGAATTGTTTTTATGTTAATTTTTATTGTGTGATTATGAAGAATATCATTTAATGATCTTTATTATGGATCACTTGTATAATCTACTAACACAAGTTGCAGTCTTGCACTTGCAAGAATTACAAAAAGGTCAAATTTTATACAATGACTCTAATTCATGGTCATGGGACATGCAACATGCATAACCTATGAAAACTAGGGGAGAAAGTGAGGTTGGCATAATAAATGGCAAGTATAAATATCGATATAAATAGAAGGTACCCCAATCATCAGGAATGCCGATTGCCATCTTTATTACAGGTTGGTTAAAATTCCATTAATAAGATTGCAGATTTCATTGAGTTGATTAGTTAACAAATTTATGACTGACCAATTGGAGGTGGTACCCTTTCACCTTAGTTTTTACTTCTTCTAGCTAATATCATTCCCACCATCACACCATCTAATGCATTTATTCATCCAATGCAACTCGAGAGTCTAATTTTCTTTAAGAGGCGGCTAATATGATAAAATAATGAAGATCCATTGGATCCCACTTACAAACATCCCATCCCATCCCATCGCATCGCATGAAATCATTAATTACGATGTATGTCTCCTATTAGGGAAAGCATTAATCCAATAAAATGAAATCTACGGCCGATGATAATTATTTTGAACGACGCGACGCTAGCTCACCAAAATTTTGACCGCACCCTCATGTTTCTTGCCCCAGCAAGAATCGGTCCTAATATCTTTTATTAATTTAATTAATTAAAAAAAATAATCATTTGTATTATTATTTGATTAATCTTTAATAAATACCACCGATAAATCTTAACATTTTTAATATACACATACAACTTTAATTGTGGTACCAACATATAGTTAGAAGAAGTAGTAGTGGTTTTCACTAAACATTTGGACTAAATTTGAATATTGGAGTCATAATTGTTGAGAGGACTTAATCGAAATACTAACTCCCTCTCAAACAAAATTATGCTCAAATCATAAAATAAGCAAGGGCACCATAGTTATATATATACATTCTAATTGTGATTCAAATTTATACATGGAACTTTGTTTTGATTTAATTATAAAATTATAAATATATCAATTTATTTTTATATTAGATAAATATAATTATTTATTATTTATATATACTATATATGAAATAAAATAATGTTATATAGACAATAATATTAATTTGTAAAATTTAAATAATATAAAATTTTCATATATCATACTTTTAAATAAAATAATTTTTAATTTTATTTCTATTTATCCTCAAATTTTCACATTAAAAAAAGGGAAAGAAAGAAATTTTTAATTAAACACCGAGGCAACTCATCTCAAAATCCGGTATGGTAGACACACTACCAAGTTCTAGTAGACCCACATATTCATTCGTCCTGTCTGACTCTATCTGCCGTTGAATTTTTTTATTTCAAGCCCAATTTCCCTCTCTATAAATACCGTTCTCTGTCTACCATTGCAGAATCTCAAACACAACTCCCAACCCCTATTTCTAAAGAAGAAGCAGAAGCAGTTTTACCCATTCCCCAACTTCCT
This sequence comes from Gossypium sturtianum, assembly GCA_025698515.1. NCBI lineage: Eukaryota > Viridiplantae > Streptophyta > Magnoliopsida > Malvales > Malvaceae > Gossypium > Gossypium sturtianum. Next base: position 162,931,375 of record CM046948.1, read on the forward strand.
CTTCTTCTTGCAAAATTTTAAGCTTTAATGGCCCAATCTACATTTGTTGCTGCTATCTGTGTTCTTATTCTTTCACATTCGTTCATATCAGTAGTGAAAGCCACAACCTTTACAATAGTAAACGAATGCAATTATGTCGTATGGCCTGGGATTCTATCAAACGCAGGTGTTCCAACGCTTCCCACCACTGGTTTCGCTCTCCAAAGCGGCGAAACCAAAGCCATTGCTGCACCGGCATCATGGGGTGGTCGGTTCTGGGGTAGAACCCATTGCTCCGAGGATTCCACCGGGAAATTTTCCTGCCTTACCGGTGATTGTGGCTCCGGGAAGGTGGAATGTTCTGGAAACGGCGCTGCTCCGCCGGCGAGTTTAGCTGAGTTCACATTGGACGGTGCTGGCGGCCTTGATTTTTTCGACGTGAGTTTGGTCGACGGTTACAACATCCCTATGTTGGTTGTTCCACAGGGTGGCACGGGACAAAACTGTACCAACACCGGCTGCGTGGTTGACCTTAATGGCTCTTGCCCTTCCGAGCTGAAGGTGATGAGCACCGACGGCACAGATGGCGTCGCTTGCAAGAGTGCTTGCGAAGCCTTCGGCGACCCTCAGTACTGTTGCAGCGGCGCGTATGGTACACCCGATACTTGCAAACCGTCTTCGTACTCGGAGGTGTTTAAGACAGCTTGCCCACGCGCATACAGCTATGCCTATGATGATAAAACCAGTACCTTCACATGCGCCAACGCTGATTATACCATTACTTTCTGTCCTTCGCCTAACACTAGGTAAATTTGCTCCACAACCCCTTCCAACTTTCATTTTTTAACATTTAAGGTCAAAAGGATAAAGCAAAATTTAGTCCCTAAACTTGACAACTTTTCCCAACTTTGTCCATAAACAAATTTTTTTGTCCACATTAGTCTTTAGCAAAATTTTCCACCTTAGTCTTGGAATTTGGTAACTTTTCCCAATTTTGGTCCATGTGATTGTGGTACTCTACTACTACATCATCGCATAAAAAATCATATAATTTTAGGTGGTTGGGGGGATCAAAATTAATGATAATTGTTAAGTTCAGATATTAATATAAATAAAAAAGAAGTTTAGGGACAAAATTAGAAAAAAATTACCAAGTTTAGGGACTTAATGATAACTTATCCCAACGTGAAAGGGTAAATTTGTCAGGAAATGAACGTTGGCATCAAAGGGTGGTCTATCACTTACGGCGCAGCTTTTTCACGTTTGGTCTGCAAAAAAAACGAATCTAATTTGCTATCTTATGTCGGCTCTGCCACAGCTACCCGTTGAGTTACAGTAATTGGTTCTTTTTTATGGATCAATGAATTGAGAGAGTGCACGCTCATCGAAGTAATTATTGTACTGTCGATAACGGGCAATAAAATAAATGCTTAACAATCTCTAGAAAAGACGTTATGTTCTGTTATGGACCATACTTTACTGGCACGTTACGTTATTTTATTGTCGTTTTCGGAGTCCTTTTTTTTTGTTTTAACGGTTAATTTTGGTACGTAAAATTTGCAGCCAAAAATCATCGCAAGAGCAGCAACAAAACACGGAAACGACAACACCACCTCTTATCAACACCACGATGGTGTATGAAGGTGCATTGGACCAAAGTGTAGCATCACCGTCCTCCTGCACCCACGTGTTCGTAAACGTGGGCATCATTATGGCAATTTGGTGGTCGTGGCAACTCTTCTAACTCCCTTCACTAACTTCTTTTGTAAGGGGCCTTAAGCCGGCCCGGCCGGGGTCGGGCATTAGACTTACGAAAGTACTTTAGCATACAAGCAGAATATATAGAGATATAGAGTAAAGCCCCAGGCTAACTTTGTCCCTTTCAAGCATAGGCATTGTTACAGTGTTAGGTGTAAGAGATTCTTTTTTAGGTTTAGTATTTATTGTAGGAGGGGAATGGGATTCATCTAATTGTTGGTTTCAGGAACTTATCAATAATAATATTTATTACCAGCTTTTGGCTTTATCTATTTTATATCTTAGGTTTATTTGAGAGGAAAATGAAATTATTTGAGATTAAACTCAAACTCTTACACCAATAACATGATGTTCTGGTTATTTGAGCTCGTTTTGTCATTAAAAAATGATAGTTGAATAATGGAATGGATAATGTATAAATTAAATGAGAGATTCTTTTTTATATTGCTGTTAAAAGGCGTGCATAGTAATGCTCTTTAATTAAGTGATGGATTATTTTATTTTATTTATGTCGGTATAGGATGCTGCTATACATTACTATTTTATATAGAGAGCTGAATTTTGTAAATTGGGATCAAAATTGTCAAGGCTATTGCACGACACAAGTTGCTATGATTGGGTTGCTCTTTCTTGAGGGGAAAAAAATGGTGGTGGTTGGTGGTGGCGGATAGGGATAGAGCCGAGGAGTGTAAAGAGTTGAAGCTTTTAACTTATGTACTAATATAAACGGGACTTTCAGAAATTTATGTTTAAGCCATATGGTACAACAAAATTTTCAATTACATCCAAATACATGTGTTAGAGGCTTATAACATTATTTTATATAAATATTTTATAACATTTTATATCCAAATATTTTATGCAATATTGAGACAAGCCAACCTTCTTCCACACCATTTTCTCTTCATAAATTAATGACCACCTCATTGATTTTTTTTTTTAAATATTATCTCAGAATTTCAATCAGAAAAGCAACAATAATACGAAACCCTTTTCAATATTAACAAGCAATCCCGTTTTAATTAGACCAAAATATAATATTTATAAATTACTAATCTCGAGTGAGAAAAGCAAAATTAGCGAGCCGCCAAGCCATTCCAAGAGCAAAGGGTAGTCAACCGAGTATATATGAATTATTTACCGAGGGAGGCTGCCATTTCTAATATTTATAAATTATTGATCTCGAGTGGGATTTTAGCTCTTTATTATTATATGCACGTTTCAAACAGACAAAAAAAAGTGGCCTAATTTATAACTAGTTGAAATTACGTTCCACTCTTATAAATAAATTTTTGGATTATGTCCATCATAAATAAATAAACATGTGTTTACAATATATGCTAATTGATGCTTAATGCTTAAACTAACAGCTTGATTGATAGAGAGATATTTAATTTGAGGAGTTAATTAGAAAATTCCAAAGTTGAAATTAAAGAAAATGGGTGGTGCGGCGACATACAACATGTTGGTAGTCAAAGGGAACCATATGTTTTGCGTTGAAGATGAGAGAAAACAATGCATCGATCCTTTGTTTTGTTTTGTCAAACTCAAGATTCTGATGTTTTCCTATGGATAAGGTTACTTTTAGACTTCGAATTAAAAGCTTCGGCCTTTTTTGACTAAGCAAGGCGGCTATACTGTTAGAAATGGCTAAATTATCGACAATGGCAATTTGGCAGGTCAATTTCTTTGGACTAGTCATTCTATGCCGGCCCAAATTCAACCAATTCTCTACATTTTATTGTATTTTGGAGTCACACATAAAATATATTTTTACTTTTAGGGTTTACGTTTAGAATAAATGTGCAAAACCAATCCTAATTAATTAACTTATATAGAATACAATAGTAACTCACTTCGACTAGTAATGAGCCATTCGTGCCTATTCTTCACTATGAATTTTATCTTTTAATTAAGCTATAATCTCTCGAAGAATTAATACATATTTTTCTTTATCATTAAATTATTATATATGTCTATTTTATAGTTTACGAGGATTAATTTTTTGGGATTTATGACATTTTTTTTAATAATGTCATTTAAAGGGTTTGAATATTAATTATTTCATTGAAAATATAATATTTTTTATTATTGCATTTAATATTTGTTGATAGTTATATTAGATTTTTATCATGTATCCGATAAATGTATTCGAATGTTATTATATATATATATATCATGTAAGTTGTGCTTGTTAATTTTTATTATTTGATGTCATGTCGAAATAAAGTTTAAGTTAGCAGTACTTTTAGGTACTTAATCTGTCTAGGCATCTAGTCAGCTTCTTCTTTATAGAGTGAATGAAGACCATGCATCTAAGTTATAAGAGTTTTTTGAGCAAAGGCCCCCTAAAATCAAAGGCATCCACATCATTTTGATGTCCCTTCAAATATCCTCTTCAACTACCCTTAAAAAGAAATCTTTATTAAACTCAAAGGCTATGTAGCCAAAAACTGTTTAGGTTCCTTTAATCTGATATTTTCTCGTCCTATATATAGAACATGACATATCATCAACACGGTGGCATGGACCCATTAACCCCATGCGATCCAAGGTATTTTATTTGAACATAATGTAAACTTGAGAAATAAAGGGGGCAAAAAAAATATATATATATATATATATATGTGTCTCTGCTTTAGAAGGTCTTCAAAAGCTTATACAAGAATTATCCAAATGGGGTACTTTACACGACGGATAACATGTCAAAGGACAAGTCCCTGAGATGTTGAAAACATGCAAAGACTGTCATGCTATGAGAGTTGAGACTTCAACAGTAATTTCTTTGACTGCAGAAGCTTAGCTAATTAAGGAAGTAAACTAAATTGAATTATGTTATGGAAGTTTCTGCTGGTTTATATGGCGCACGTGTAAATAAGTTTAGGTGCAGAAACTTTTGAACATGCAACGTAGACATCTCACTATTGCATGTTTCTTTTTTACGTTTATACTTATAAAAGATGATAATGATCTTAGTTATAAATATTAAATTTCCATTCTTTTTTATGTTAAACCCTTTTTTTCATGCTTATCGCGAAGCTGACCCAACAATAGGTTAATATGCATACATTTACATGACCCAAAGAGCCCAATATATTAACAAAGGACGGATGCCTGTAAATTAGAAGCCGTACAACAGACAAGGCCTGTCCAGTTGTTACTAAACTTACCATGTTTGTACCAGATCATTAGTAGAAGAACAATGAGAGTAAAAGTCTTGGATCTTATATGAAAAAAAGAAAGTATAATCTGAGGTATGATGCTAGGTTTTCATTCACTCTTATTGTACTCATTTTCATTGTACTCAAGCCTTTTTCATCCTTACATCTTTATTCCATCGTTATTTAGATTCTTAATTAAGTATCGGAGAATATCAACTCTAATTAAATGTAACAATAATAGGTTTTTTTTTCTCTTTTAATCAAATGTTGGGATAACGGAGCTACGACTTAATTCATGATTAATGCTGAGAATGAAAAGACAGTGAGCAAAAGTGAAAGGGTATTGAGTATGTTAGCAGGCGAGCCACAAAGGCTACAAGGCATGCAGCGGCAATGCTTGAGACGCGGAATTGGATCGAAATAATTACGAGCCAAATGATGATCACATATGAGGTCCCACGGTCAAACGGCTGCCACCGGTAACACCTACACCTTGACGCGGATCATCCTCTCTTTTGCTAATCAATAAACAAATTAAATGGGTTCCAACTTTTCTTTTCTCTGCCTTGTAATATATAGCATACTTCATTTATAGATTGTAGTAAACCAAATCATGGTGCTAATTCCATATAATATCATCATTCATTTCCATTCACAATTCAAGAGTGATGGCGTTTTAAGTGTAATTTTAAAAATGACTACCAAAGTATGACACCATTTTTTCCAGTGGTTTTTGCAAGATTTGACCCACTTTGTTTAACAAATTAATTATTATTCCTAGTGTGAATTTATATAAATAGATGAATCCATCAGTTTCTGTACAGGAATCTGATTCCTTTGAAAATGAATGCCATCAATTAGAGCTTTACCCAAAACTGATAGCAACATATCCACCATATTCATAATTAAGGCTTCAAAGCTTATCCACATTTTAATCTACCTTTTATATATATGTCCGACTAATTATAAATGGGTATAAAATACAGTAAATAACAGAACCGAAAATAATTGAATAGAACAGGAAAGAATAGGGACAGAACATGATGGTTAGGTGAATAAGTTGAAGCAGATGATGTTTTGGGCAGTTTCATCAAACAGATAGCTTAATGAATTATATAAAATATATGGTTGGCACTAAATCTTAATCAAGGACTACTATGTCAAGGAAATTATGGAAGATGATATGAGCTTATATAATATAAAATTAAAAGAAATATTAATTAAATGGAATTTGAGGGGTCTTCTTAAAAATATATATAAGCTCACTCTAAAAGATAGTTTATTTTATTTTTTTTCAATTTAGTTATTTTAATTAAATTCATTATTCAAACTAATCACTCCCATTCAAATAATCCGTTTTCTAGTAATAAATTGTCGACATGATAATTTTGTTATCTTTTAACTAAAACTTAAAAACCACTCTATAATTAACCCAAAACACTTTTTTTCTCTCTCTTTCTCTTCTAATAATATCCGGAAAAAGTAAACATAAATATATATATAACTCTCCCTCACCCACCGGATGCCCAAAGCTCAAGTCAGAGCTTATCCTCTGACAGGCACACCTTTCTCAACGGCGGTACAATGATGGGTGAAGGTCCAGGCGAGCGTAACGTATTATGGAACTATTAAACATAAAAAATTTGGAGCAGTTGCCAACATTTTCATTCCAAAATCCTGCTATAACAAAACCACTTGTAGTAGTAATTGATATAAATTTGGTGTTGAAGGCCCTTAATGGAACATCACAGGACACATGTCTAGCTTTTGGAACTCCAAGGAAATGAGGCATAAATGCATTAAACATAAATTCCAGATTAAAGCAACAGAACGGTTTGTTTTTTTCATTTTGGTAGTTCCTTATGCTGTCGCTTGGACAAGGTATATGCATGATTAGCATGTCGATACATATGTGTGAACTTATTACATTTATATCCACAAGCCTATAAATGGCCTAAAAAGATGACGGAAAATACCTTGGCCCAATCACTGCTGCTGAAAGATTAACCTAAAATTCAGAATTAGCCTGTTTTTATTTTTATTTAATTTATAATTAATTTGTATGGTTTTTATATTTAAAATAACATTTATTTTTTTCAAAATATACAATATAAAAGTTATTGATTGTATTTTATTACTTGAATATTTTTTTTACGAATGAAAAAATTTTAAAATAGATGTGGAAAAATCAAAATAATAAAAAGATGGAACTCCACCCTATCCCCAAGACCCAAAATGCTTAAATTAAATCACAATAAATAATAGAAAGTATTTCATTTTATTAACATAAAAAACGACATTTGGGTTGGTGTAGTAAAATTACGTTGTCTTTTTTCTTGCTTGTAAATTACCAACTACCAAGTAGATTTTGCTCCAACCTTTGGGATAAACAAACAAATTAAATCATTTCTTTTGACTCCTCCTGTTTATCATCACTCTTCCACCCCTTAAACTAACCTTTTTCTTCTTCTACATGTTCATCATCACTCCACCAATGCTCCCTTCTTTTTCTTCCTAAAATTTCAAATATATTTACTTCATTTACCTGCGAAATTTCATTGCACATATGGATCTGTTCTTCTCCACTTGTTTATTTAGTCTTCTCTCCATGTTACAAGGTAATGTTTTACTTTTCAGACTTGATTTATATTTTGTACATTAACATAACATTGCCTGCTATTTTTGCAGGGATTTCGGGGACTACATTTACAGTAGTGAATAAATGTGATCATACAGTTTGGCCTGGCATTCTTGGCAACTCGCAGTTAGATACCACCGGGTTCGAGCTACTAACAGGCGGGTCACGATCCATCCAGGCACCGCCTAGTTGGTCTGGTAGATTTTGGGGCAGAACCGGATGTATATCGGACCAGAATACGGGTCAACTCACCTGCCAAACTGCTGACTGTGGCTCCACCCAAATGGAATGCAATGGCAAAGGCGCGACCCCACCGGTCACCTTAGCTGAGTTCACGATCGGGTCGGGTACCCAGGATTTCTACGACGTTAGCTTAGTGGATGGATATAATTTGCCGATGTTGGTGGAGCCGAGCAGTGGGTCAGGCACGTGCTTGTCGACGGGGTGTGTTAATGATTTGAACCGGCAGTGCCCGGATAAGTTAAGGGTTCAGTCGGGTCAGGCTTGTAAAAGTGCCTGTGAGGCTTTTGGGAAGCCTGAGTATTGCTGCAGCGGCGCGTATGCTTCACCCGACACGTGCAAGCCGTCTTCTTATTCGGAGATGTTTAAAGCGGCTTGTCCGAAATCATATAGCTATGCATACGATGATGCTACGAGTACGTTTACGTGTACAGCTGCTGATTATACGATTACATTCTGTCCTTCATCCACAAGGTAAGCATTAAGGATAGAATTATTAATAATATTCCAATATTTTAATTCACAATACATCTCTAAACTATAAGCTAAATTCTAAATTAGTCCATAATTTTTAAAAAATTTCAATTGAATCTACGGTTTCAAACAATTAGGTCTATTTGTTAACTTAACCGTCAATTTTGATGGTAAATGTTAGCTTAGATTTGACATGATATATGTTTAAATACATCAAGCCGAAACTAGCATTTCTAATCATATGGCTAAACTATCAGAAAGATTCAAATTTGAATGATATTTTAGTTGAAGGATTCAATTGGAACATTTTGAAGTTTAAGACTAATTTAAAATTTTGCCCATAATTTGAGGACATCTAATAGAATGAACCAAAGATTGATATATTAGTGTCTTGAACAAAAAAAAAGGGTTATCCCAGCTATTTAGGGCTTGTATTTCGCAATAACTCACACATTGAGGTTTGAACTAGGCAACTGTTCCCACATTAGGGCTTGAACCTTATTTTTATCGAAGTTAACTCCTGAACTTGACAATTATTCCTACATCGAGACCAGAAATTTAATGTTTTCAAGGAAATATCAGGAACTAACTTTGATAAAAAAAAATACAGGAATGAAAATAATTATCAAATTCGGGAATTAATTTGGATAAAAGAAATTTAGAACTTAGAAAAAAAAAATTTAGACTCTAATGTGGCAACAATCATGAAATTCAGGGCGCTCCTTATATGAAAAAAAATGCTAAAATGAAACAGCTTGGTTCCACTTTGTATCAAAATAGAATCTCCTTTTAAACCATTGCTGTAGTTTCTAAAAGGTTACATAAATATCTCGCTTCAATATTAACATTTTTGGTGTTGTAATTTCTATTTGTACAGTAAAAAATCAGCAAGCAATACAGCCCCAGCAGCAGCAACAACAACAGGGACGACAAGCCCCATATATGGATCAATTACAGGGTCAGGAGAGGTCCCAGCAGACGTCAATATTAGCTCATGGTTTCCTTATTTTCTTACAGGACAGTCTTCCAGGACTGTTTCTTCCTCAGTTTCCCACAACACACTGTTGGCGTCAGCCATTTCCTTTCTCTTCCTCTCATCTCTTGATTTTAGTCATACTTATAACTTTCTCCAAGCGTAAAAGCGTAATGTGGAAATTAATTTGCTTAATGAACATTATACTACTACTGTTGAAGTCCAATTTCTTTTTCCAGAGACCATGTGTATAGGAAGCAAAAGGGTTAATTCCATCAAACCTCTCTGAACTATCGCATTTAAATTGATTACAAGATTTTAAAATGTTTTAATTAAGTCATAAGGCATAAGTATCATATCATCATGTCTTTTCATTAGTCTAGCCATTAATTTAGACACTAAATGATAATTCGAATCTAAAGTACAATATTTTTAAAGCATATGAATTAAATTATAAACACGTGTGCATATATGATTGGATTTGACCTATTAAAAAATATAAATTTTAAAAGGATTATTAATTTTTGACGAGTTATATCCAATCTATTTATGAGGTAGGTACACATATTCTTACAATTTAATTCATATGCTTTAAATATACTCCATGCTAGATTCGAGCTGATATCTAACACCCAAACTAATTACTTGACTAATAAATAAATCTAATTATTACAATATTAATACTCCAAGGATCGGATTAGAATATTTTAAAATTTAAAATGAGAATGCGGGGTTGAATTAACACAAAACAGAACTACTATTGTTATTATTTATTGTTCTGGGTTGTTTATGATTTAGTGTTGGAAGAGAGTTGTACTCCAAAAGCAACAAATGAGAAGAAGCGTTGTCATTACTTTTAATTGATTAAGAAAGCATTTGAAGCAAAAGAAAGTGTCTACTTTACTGGGAATCTGAGCAAACACTGAAAAGGAAAAATACCACTTTGCTGGAATTGCAAGCTTGGTGGTCTGATGATTTAATTTAAGCTTGCAATGGAGTTGTATATGGTGTTAAACATTAAAAAAAGCTGCCTTTAAGATTCCTTCTTCAGTGGGATTGAGACGGTGGGTGATGATAAATTGGCAACTTCAGATTCTCATCTACAATAGGGACAGTTGCTGTCTACACTTTCATTCCAATTTTCTAGTGTGGTCCGAAGCCAAAACCTTCCCCATTTTAGCACAAGCGACAGAGAATACGGTTAAGCCACAAAGGAGATACTGCTTTCTAAGGCCAATAATGTGGCTTTTTAACAAAGATTCTTCAGTTTGGGTTCGGGTTTCAATCACTGCGATCCACGAAAAAAGCAGTGTCTCAAAGAATGACATTGTAGTAAGGCCGCACAAGTTGTAAGAGCCCCGACTTTCAAGTAAAACGGTTTCCCTTCATCCACTGAAATTGCATAACAATACAAGATATAATCTTGAGTAATGGAAGTTGAACATGTTGACAGATGATAAGATCGAAACAACCATATATCAATACGCGAAAATCTTAAAAGCACTGCGATGCATTAAAAGAGCAAAAATTGCAGACAGATTAATTTCACAGTCGACTATGGTTTAAATATATTCTACTAACTAATGTTTCCCTTTATCCAAGTTTCAGACTTGAAAATGCATGTTACAGTTCCTTCGGCTTGTCATCAGAGGGTAAAACTAACTCAAAAAGCATGTCCCCGAGGTTTCAGGCAATCTACAACTCATCTTTGACTGCACTGTCTTTTGTCTCCGACTCTATCTCGGTTTCTTCTACATCATCATCATCCTCAATTGTGGCATCGGGACTGATATTTAGGCTAGATTTCACTGAGCTGTAGATGCGTGAAGCAAAATCCTTGGGATCGGGTAGATTGAAACCACTCTCCATTAGAGCCGTCTGGTAAATAAGCTGAGCCGTGTGCTTCACACCCTCATCCTGTAAGATCCACCAAATGATTTCATCAAATTAAGCAAAACTGAATACCGACTCATCAAACAAGCATGTTACTGTTTACATATATAGATAGGTACCTCAGAGTCCTTGGCAACTCTCTCACGAAGCTCCTTGATGATTGGGTGTCTTGGGTTAATCTCTAGGATCCTCTTGCCGCGCATGTAAGCTTGCTTGCTAGAATCAGATAGGGTTTGAGATTGCATGATTCTCTCCATATTAGCACTCCATCCGTATTTTGATGTAACGACCACACAAGGAGTGTTGTCCAAACGGTTGCTTATCTTCACTTCATCAACATTATCACTAGCAAGTGCATTCTTCCACCATTTAGTTAGTTCCTTAAATGATTCCTTGAGTTCTTTGTTCTTTTCTTTCCCGATTTTCAGGCCCTCCTTGGATACATTTTGGAACTGCTTTCCCTCATAATCCATAAGGTATTGCATCAGGTACTCATCAACAGGATCAGTGAAGAAAATCACCTGGAAACAACAAAGGTCATTAGAACCCAAGCGCAGATAGAAAAAGAGATATTTAGTAAAAGGGAAGATGAGAAAAGTGGGTTCGGAATGCTTTAGCAGTTACCTCGTAATTTTTCTTCTTAAGCCTCTCCAAGAATGGAGATTTTTCTAATTGTTCCTTGCTGGTTCCTGTAATGTAGAATATATCTTTCTGTCCGGATTTCATCCTTGAGATGTACTGATCAAGTGAAGTCAATTTACCATCCGACTTGGTGCTGCAAGGCAATTCATACACCATTACTCATTAGTTACTAGCAGAAGAGTGATTATCATGTGCAAAGAATGCTTCTATTTGGACTCGATTAAAAGGAAAAACAAATCAAGGCCAAATACTTGTTTTTAAGTTTCAGGATCCAAACCAATCCAAATAATGCTGTTTGGTTTTACACACAACTGAAATTTGTCGCTTTTAAACCAATCAAATTAATCAGTTCAGTTCGGTTTCTTGATTTTACCCATACAATGCTCATGCCTAAATACCATGTACAAACTTAAATACCTCTCAAATCGAAGGAGTTTTGCCAAGCGATTTCTATTGGTTGCATCCTCAATGATACCGAGTTTAATGGATTTTCCAAATTCATTCCAGAACTTGGTGTATTGTCCCTTTTTCTCATCATCATCACCAGATGTTTCCACTTCTGCATCCCCATCATATTCAGTATCAATATTCACCCAGAAATAACTTGGAATAGAATAGTTTCATTGTCAAAGGCTAGTGGTAGGCCAAGTCTAGGCGCTGAAGTATTAGCAAATTAAATTTAATTCTATAAGGAATCAATATACAATACCTTTCTCATCTTTGCCACTCGACTCATCAGGATCCTCCTCGGCAATTTCTGAATCATATCAAGGGCTTTCCTGATGAGTTTTTTCTTGATTGTTTTCAAACTGCTGTGGGCTTGCAGCATCTCTCGTGACACATTGAGAGGCAGAGTATCAGAATCAACAAGACCCTGCTCAACAGGTAAACAATAAAAAACAACTCAGAAAACTCATTAGTTAATATTCAAGTCAACTAAAATAACTTGGAATGTCTTCTATTACCTTCAAGAAGCTAAGATACTTTGGCAAAAGCTCATCAAATTCATCAGAGATAAAAACTCGTCGAACATACAACTTCAAGTTGGCTTTATTGGTGTTATAGTAACTCTCATATAGATCCTGAGGAGCCTTAGGAGGCACAAACAAAACGGCCTTGAACTCGACATCACCTTCAGCAGTGAAGTGGCTCCAGGCCAAGGGCTTCTCATCACTAAAGTCCTGCAGAGAAGCAGAAATATGCATCTATAAATGATAGAAACTTCTCTATAATGCTTTCGGTAGTATGGAGCTAGACAATATATGGAAAATTACCTTAGCTAGAGAGTGATAGAATTTCGTGTATTCTTCATCTGTCACCTCCTTTGGACTGCGCAACCATATGGCTTTAACATCATTCAGAAGTTCCCATTCATAAGTAGTTTCCTTCACCTTCTTTGTCTTTGATTTCTTTTCAGCATCATCATCCTCACTTTTCTCAGCATCTTCATCTTCTCCTTCCTCGGAAGAGCTGCTATCGGCTGTTTGTGGAAATAAAAGAGAAGGAAACCAAAAACTATAATCAGTTAATCACAACATGCCTACTCTTACAGAATTAAGGAAAAAGACAAGTTTTAAATAAACATTAACAGGCTAGCTAATACATACAGGTTTCCTCCTCATCATTTGACTCATCTTCATCTGCAGGTACCTCAACATCAACCTCTTTGCTTGCCCAGATATAGATGGGGAAGTTGATGAACTCAGAATATTTCTTCACCAACTCCTGCAGATGAGAAACACAGCATGCTTTGTTAGCATATCTTCAAAAGGCCAAGTTTAAGTAAATACATCAAATTACAAGTTCATGGAAATAACAATTCAAAGGATGGTAACATAATAGAAAATATTTCACAAATGAAAATCAGCATACCCAAAGAATAGGCTATGTAAACATGCAAAATTCAAGTTGCTAACCTTCAATTTGCTTTCCTCCAAATACTCCTGAGCTTCATCCCTAAGATGCAATCTAATCTCAGTCCCACGTCCAAGTGGTTCATTCCAAGTATCCTCGGAAATTGCGAATGCCCCATCCGCCTTCGATTCCCATACATACCTAAAGAGCAAAACATATTAATCAAATAATAGTTCAACAATCAGTCAAACATTACCATAAGAACTACATTGAAGCTAGAAGACTCACTGTTTGTCATCATTGTGTTTACTAATGACTTCGACATAGTCAGCTACAAGATATACAGAGTAGAACCCAACTCCAAACTGCCCAATCAGATTAAGGTCTCCACTGGATTGCATTTTCTCAACGAATGCTGCACAAAAAAGATAATAAAAATAACTTCAGTTTATATAATCTATACTTAATCAAACATAACTCTACTTCTGCAATATCAAATATAAAGATTTCGTTACCAGAAGTTCCAGATTTCGCAATTGTTCCCAAGTTCTTGATTAGATCTTCTTTTGTCATTCCTATACCTCTGTCACGAAGGGAAAGAATCTTCTTCTCTTTGTCCAACTTAATCTGCAATTTCATTGCATTTTTAAGGCTCAGCAACGACATTATACAACAGGCTCATTCTAATTAAGTGGTAACCAGAGTTCTCTGTAATTAAATTTCAATAAGATAAAGTTTTAGTTTGAAGAACTGACCTGGATATCCAGCTTGGAAGTGTCGCCTTCACCCAAAACTTCTTTGTCTGTGAGTGAAAGGAACCTAATCTTGTCCAGTGCCTTAAATTAAAACAAAAACAATGATTCAACATCGACTTCGAAACAATTCAAAAAAGGAAAGACATAAAACTTACATCAGAAGCATTGGAGATCAACTCCCTGAGGAAAATATCCTTGTTGCTATAAAGTGAATTGATAATGATATCCATAAGCCGAGACACTTCAGCTTGGAACTCAAACTTCTCCGCATTATTGCGAAGCGATCTCGAAGAGATGGATTCCGATTCCCTAGTAAGAAAATTCGGAAATCCAAATTCAAGTAAACAAAAAAGAACAAAGTAATGAAAAGTATATTCCAAAACAAAAATTATGCTAACCTTTTAACTACATCAGAATCAGTTTGTAAGCCATGAGGCACAGCGCCGATCTTTTCCTCGACTTTAGGAGGATCTACAGCTCCTTCCTCGGCATTTGCTTGTACTTTTCTCCCTGAAACAAGTGTAGATCCGGATTCAGCATTTCACAAGCCAGAAAAATAAAAAGGAAAAGGATAAGCAGCGTAAGCTTACCATGATCTGAGAGGAGACTGAGAAGGCAAAGAAGAACCAAAGCGGAAGGGATCGCCCACTTCCTCATAGTTTGCTTAGGCTACCTTTGTTTGGTTTTTTTTTTTTTTTTTGAAATATAGTAGCTTTGCCTTCAGTGCAGGCTTGGGAGTTTTTAAATAGGTGGGGGGTTTTAGCAATTCTTTTTGCGATGGAAAAGATTATGTTAATTGGTTTTTGGCGCCAGCGTGGATGATCTAACGGCTCATGATTTGGTTTGTTGAACGTGGCATGATTTTATTGGTCTGGATTTGTTTCTTTGACGTGGCCGTGTGTTATGGGCAGGCAGGCCCCATATCAGACGACTTAAACTCTTTAGTCAACTTGACCTGATGATCATCAAATGATCGAACGACTCGGCTTTGCTGTAAACGTCGCGTAATATGCTTGGAGGTGTATGAATCACGATTTCTAGATTGTTCTTTATTACTATCCTTGCCTTATAGTTCTGTGTGTTCTTCCTTCTCTTTTCCATGTAGATCTATCTCTTCTGTAAATCAATTTCTATACATTAAATAAATGTATCTTTTTTATTAAAGAAAATAGCTAAATTAGTTTTTATATAATAGGTTAAATAGTAAATTTATTTCTTCTATTCAGGGGGGAAGTGAAAAAAAAATTTTAGAGGTCGAAATTAAATTATAAATTTTATGATAGTAAAAATATAATTTTACAATTTTAATAGTATATCTTTTTATTTTTTAAAGAATTAAATTAAATTTTTATTATTTATAAGAGGACTACAGTGCAATTTTATTTTTATTAGTTTAAAATTTTAAAATATTTAAATAAGAAAATTTTATTTTAAGGGGTCGGGGCCACTATCAACCCTTTAGCTACCCCTATTTTATTAAAAAATTCATCCAATTATAATATTATAAACTAAGATGGATGAGAGAATATCGATACAAAGTCATGCGGCATATTACATATAACTCATACTGAGATATAGAGACCAATTTTTAGTAGTAAAAATAAATAACTTTTGAATTTAATGTATAAGGACTAATTTAATTATTTTAAAATAAAAAAAAGGTAAAATATAATTTGACTTTAGCATAGGATGTCCCGGAACTATTATCGGAAATATTTGTTTCTATGATATTTCACTTAAATAAAAAATTATTTCATCCTCAAAACTATCAATAGGTATGTGTCTATGTATTTATAATTTAAACTTGTCTGAATTGAATTTATTGATCCTGTAATATATACAATCGCACTTACAAGGTAAAAAACTTGATTAAAAATAAGATTCGCTTTAGCTTGTATAATTACAATTTTTAAATTTGTGAATTTTGACCAACCTAACCAAATTAAATAAAACTGAACCAAAGTCTACGGTCTGAATCAGTTTTCGGTGTTTTTTTGAGTTTTGTTGCAAGCAAGAAAAAATACGACAGCATGAAGGTCGTTACAGAATAAGGCATCATGGAGTTAGAACAGTTGGCCTCAGTGAAAATCCATTAATCAGAAGTGAGAAATTACTTGATTCTGTATTTTCAACACAGATTTTAAATGTGGACAGAAAAACAAAAGAAAGCATGCAATTATCCAAATATTGACCGCCATGACCATTCATGCATTTGGATGAGTGATGCAAGAGAGGTAATAAAAGCTCTAAAAAGATAACAAAACACAATACAATCAAGTTTTTTCTTCCTCTATCACTGGAATGAGGACAAGCTTTTGCTATTTGAGTTTTAGTGCATGATACATTGGTACCAATAGGCATGATATAGACAGAACTTGCGCTACAATGATCGGAGTGTTCAAGGAGGTCGTGAAAAGTTGGGTGAGAAAGGACATTATGTTAGACAACTACAGACTATCGAAGTCTAGTATCACTAAAACCCCCCTTAGCCAGGGAAAGTGTTAGAAGTTCTTGGGACGGAAAAGACTGCCTTGTATGATGTACTCGAAATCAAAGTCGATCTCCAAATGTATACCAAGGATCATTAATGAAACTCCTAATGCACTAGGCATCCCTAGAACAGAGCTCTTACATGTAGAACCGCATGTTCTTTTACTTCTAAAACAGATTATCGTCATCAAAATTAAAAAGAAGCCACCATAATATACCTTCCAAACAAGCTAATCATGCAAACCAGTATATACTGTCAACAAAAACACATTCCACAGACAAAATCGATGAGACTTCTCAACACTCGAAATGAAAGCACTACGTAAGTTTTCTTTTTATCCTAGTTTCAGACTTGAAAATGCATGTTACAGTTCAATCGGGAATGTCTTCAGAGGGTAAAACAAACTCAAAGAGTATATATCACCGAGATTTCAGGCAATCTACAACTCATCTTTGCCTGCACTTTCTTTTGTCTCCGACTCTATCTCGGTTTCTTCTACATCATCATCGTCTTCAATTGTTGCATCAGGACTGATATTAAGGCTAGATTTCACTGAGCTGTAGATGCGTGAAGCAAAGTCCTTGGGATCGGGTAGATTGAAACCACTCTCCATTAGAGCCGTCTGGTAAATAAGCTGAGCCGTTTGCTTCACACCCTCATCCTGTAAGATCCACCAAATGATTTCATCAAATTAAGCAAAACTGAATACCGACTCATCAAACATGCATGTTACTGTTTACATATATAGATAGGTACCTCAGAGTCCTTGGCAACTCTCTCACGAAGCTCCTTGATGATCGGGTGTCTAGGGTTAATCTCTAGGATCCTCTTGCCGCGCATGTAAGCTTGCTTGCTAGAATCAGATAGGGTTTGAGATTGCATGATTCTCTCCATATTAGCACTCCATCCGTATTTTGATGTAACGACCACACAAGGAGTGTTGTCCAAACGGTTGCTTATCTTCACTTCATCAACATTATCACTAGCAAGTGCATTCTTCCACCATTTAGTTAGTTCCTTAAATGACTCCTTGAGTTCTTTGTTCTTTTCTTTCCCGATTTTCAGGCCCTCCTTGGATACATTTTGGAACTGCTTTCCCTCATAATCCATAAGGTATTGCATCAGGTACTCATCAACAGGATCAGTGAAGAAAATAACCTGGAAACAACAAAGGTCATTAGAACCCAAGCACAGATCGAAAAAGAGATATAAATTAAGTATAAGGGAAGATGAGAAAAGTTGGTTCGGAATGCTTTAGCAGTTACCTCGTAATTTTTCTTCTTAAGCCTCTCCAAGAATGGAGATTTTTCTAATTGTTCCTTGCTGGTTCCTGTAATGTAGAATATATCTTTCTGTCCGGATTTCATCCTTGAGATGTACTGATCAAGTGAAGTCAATTTACCATCCGACTTGGTGCTGCAAGGCAATTCATACACTATTACTCATTAGTTACTAGCAGACAAGTGATTATCATGTGCAAAGAATGCTTCTGTTTGGACTCGATTAAATGGAAAAACAAATCAAGGCCAAATACTTGTTTTTAAGTTTCAGGATCCAAACCAATCCAAATAATGCTGTTTGGTTTTACAACTGAAATTTGACGCTTTTAAACCAATCAAATTAATCAGTTCAGTTCGGTTTCTTGATTTTACCCATACAATGCTCATGCCTAAATACCATATACAAACTTAAATACCTCTCAAATCGAAGGAGTTTTGCCAAGCGATTTCTATTGGTTGCATCCTCAATGATACCAAGTTTAATGGACTTTCCAAATTCATTCCAGAACTTGGTGTATTGTCCCTTTTTCTCATCATCATCACCAGATGTTTCCACTTCTGCATCCCCATCATATTCAGTATCAATATTCACCCAGAAATAACTTGGAATAGAATAGTTTCATTGTCAAAGGCTAGTGGTAGGCCAAGTCTAGGCGCTGAAGTATTAGCAAATTAAATTTAATTCTATAAGGAATCAATATACAATACCTTTCTCATCTTTGCCACTCGACTCATCAGGATCCTCCTCGGCAATTTTACGAATCATATCAAGGGCTTTCCTGATGAGTTTTTTCTTGATTGTTTTCAAACTGCTGTGGGCTTGCAGCATCTCTCGTGACACATTGAGAGGCAGAGTATCAGAATCAACAAGACCCTGCTCAACAGGTAAACAATAAAAAATAACTCAGAAAACTCATTAGTTAATATTCAAGTCAACTAAACTAACTTGGAATGTCTTCTATTACCTTCAAGAAGCTAAGATACTTTGGCAAAAGCTCATCAAATTCATCAGAGATAAAAACTCGTCGAACATACAACTTCAAGTTGGCTTTATTGGTGTTATAGTAACTCTCATATAGATCCTGAGGAGCCTTAGGAGGCACAAACAAAACGGCCTTGAACTCGACATCACCTTCAGCAGTGAAGTGGCTCCAGGCCAAGGGCTTCTCATCACTAAAGTCCTGCAGAGAAGCAGAAATATGCATCTATAAATGATAGAAACTTCTCCATAATGCTTTCGGTAGTATGGAGCTAGAAAATATATGGAAAATTACCTTAGCTAGAGAGTGATAGAATTTCATGTATTCTTCATCTGTCACCTCCTTTGGACTGCGCAACCATATGGCTTTAACATCATTCAGAAGTTCCCATTCATAAGTAGTTTCCTTCACCTTCTTTGTCTTTGATTTCTTTTCAGCATCATCATCCTCACTTTTCTCAGCATCTTCATCTTCTCCTTCCTCGGAAGAGCTGCTATCGGCTGTTTGAGGAAATAAAAGAGAGGAAACCAAAAACTATAATCAGTTAATTACAACATGCCTACTCTTACAGCATTAAGGAAAAAGACAAGTTTTAAATAAACATTAACAGGCTAGCTAATACATACAGGTTTCCTCCTCATCACTTGACTCATCTTCATCTGCAGGTACCTCAACATCAACCTCTTTGCTTGCCCAGATATAGATGGGGAAGTTGATGAACTCAGAATATTTCTTCACCAACTCCTACAGATGAGAAAAACAGCATGCTTTGTTAGCATATCTTCAAAAGGCCAAGTTTAAGTAAATACATCAAATTACAAGTTCACGGAAATAACAATTCAAAGGATGGTAACATAATGGAAAATATTTCACAAATGAAAATCAGCATACCCAAAGAATAGGCTATGTAAACAAGCAAAATTCAAGTTGCTAACCTTCAATTTGCTTTCCTCCAAATACTCCTGAGCTTCATCCCTAAGATGCAATCTAATCTCAGTCCCACGTCCAAGTGGTTCATTCCAAGTATCCTCGGAAATTGCAAATGCCCCATCCGCCTTTGATTCCCATACATACCTGAAGAGCAAAACATATTAATCAAATAATAGTTCAACAATCAGTCAAACATTACCATAAGAACTACATTGAAGCTAGAAGACTCACTGTTTGTCATCATTGTGTTTACTAATGACTTCGACATAGTCAGCTACAAGATATACAGAGTAGAACCCAACTCCAAACTGCCCAATCAGATTGAGGTCTCCACTGGATTGCATTTTCTCAACGAATGCTGCACAGAAAAGATAATAATAATAACTTCAGTTTATGTAATCTATACTTAATGCAACATAACTCTACTTCTGCAATATCAAAGATAAAGATTTAGTTACCAGAAGTTCCAGATTTCGCAATTGTTCCCAAGTTCTTGATTAAATCTTCTTTTGTCATTCCTATACCTCTGTCACGAAGGGAAAGAATCTTCTTCTCTTTGTCCAACTTAATCTGCAATTTCATTGCATTTTTAAGGCTCAGCAACGACATTATACAGCATGCTCATTCTAATTAAGTGGTGACCAGAGTTCTCTGTAATTAAATCTCAATAAGATAAAGTTCTAGTTTGAAGAATTGACCTGGATATCCAGCTTGGAAGTGTCGCCTTCACCCAAAACTTCTTTGTCTGTGAGTGAAAGGAACCTAATCTTGTCCAGTGCCTTCAATTAAAACAAAAACAATGATTCAACATCGACTTCGAAACCATTACTGAGAACAATTCAAAAAAGGAAAGACATAAAACTTACATCAGAAGCATTGGAGATCAACTCCCTGAGGAAAATATCCTTGTTGCTATAAAGTGAATTGATAATGATATCCATAAGCCGAGACACTTCAGCTTGGAACTCGAACTTCTCCGCATTATTGCGAAGCGAGCTCGAAGAGATGGATTCCGATTCCCTAGTAAGAACATTCGGAAATCCAAATTCAAGTAAACAAAAAAGAACAAAGTAGTGAAAAGTATATTCCAAAACAAAAATTATTCTAACCTTTTAACTACATCAGAATCAGTTTGTAAGCCATGAGGCACAGCGCCGATCTTTTCCTCGACTTTGGGAGGATCTACAGCTCCTTCCTCGGCATTAGCTTGTACTTTTCTCCCTGAAACAAGTGTAGATCCGGATTCAGCATTTCACAAGCCAGAAAAATAAAAAGGAAAAGGATAAGCAGCGTAAGCTTACCATGATCTGAGAGGAGACTGAGAAGGCAAAGAAGAACCAAAGCGGAAGGGATCGCCCACTTCCTCATAGTTTGCCCAGGCTACCTTTGTTTGTTTTTGATTTTTTTGAAATCTAGTAGCTTTGCCTTCAGTGCAGGCTTGAGAGTTCTTAAATAAGCGGGGGGGTTTAGTGATGTTTTTGAGATGGGAAAGATTGTGTTAATTGGTTATTGGCGCCAGCGTGGAGAATCTAACGGCTCATGATTTTTTTGTTAGGACGTGGCGGGAGTTTATTGGTTCGAATTTGTTTCTTCGACGTGGAGAGAAGGCCGTGTGTTTTGGGCACGCAGGCCCCATATCAAACGACTTCAACTCTTGAGTCAACTTGATCTGATGATCATCAACCGATCGAACGACTTGGGTTTCTTGTAAACGTGGCGTATTATGATTGGAAGTGTATGAATTACGATTTCTAGATGGTTCTTATCGACTATTCTTGCCTTAAAAGTTCTGCGTGGTTTCCTTGTTTTCCTCATTTTGATGTTTGGGATCAATAAAGAAGTATTTGTTTCTCTGATATTTCACTGCAATTAAAAATATTAATTGAACCACATCCTCAAACTATAAATACTTATTTATGTATTTGTAACTTGAATCTATTAAAATTTGATTTATACATTAGGTCCAAATTGATCTTGTAATGAATAGAATTTTTTTAGATGAATGATAAAATTTACTAATCCAAGAATGCAGTTAAATTGCTACAAAAGAACAAAAAACACTGTGCAATAACTATTAATATAATATTAATACAAAGTAAATTAGAACATTTTTTTACTAATACAATATTAATATAAGGTAAATTAGAAATTGAAAATTTGAGGACATTAACTATAATTAAGCCTTTGAAAAACTAAGATCATTCATGTATAAACTGTTGTTGCCAAAAGGAGAGAAAATGGTAGCTTAGTTTTCTGGAACTTTGTGTTGCATCATGGAAAATATGTTACAACTACAATGAACCAAGCCTTGACAAGAAGGTAAGCTAAAACTAGAACAATTAAAACCTATTTTCCTTCCCTTCAGCAATCAATCTTATGAATTACATTAAATTCTTGATTTCCCTATTTAACTCAGTTCAAACTCCCCTCCTATGAAGCCAATGGGTTCTTTGATTTTCCAGGTATCCTTGCAATGCAAGCATCAATTAGCTTGGACTTAACTCATCCCAAGAGAAGGGGCAGCATAAATATGAACTTGCTAGTTCCATGGAAATTGCTGCTCTCTGTAGTTGATTTGCTTTTGGCTGGCTCCCAACGACTATCTGGTTCCTTCCCTTTTTGCACCTACTCCGGAACTAGAGGAGGGTTGAGTATTCACACTCAAATGCTCGACAGGCATGAAAGGCTGCCTTAAACTCATGAAATCTCTATTTCCTCCCTCAATTGCTAAACCAGAATTTAAATCGAAATTTGGTCGTGAGGGGACCAAACCATTTAAACCAACATTTGTGTTGCTCATGCCCATAATGAACTGCGGTTGAGTGTATGCTGGAGGAACGGCATATGTAGAGCCCATTGTTTGAGGCACAACAGTTGCTCTCGAATCTCTTGAATCAATCATATAGGGGATTGAACCACTAGCCCCATAAATGGCAGAAGAGAAGGAAATAGTTGGTGCCATAGCCACTCCATTATAACTGAATGCAGGAGAATGTGAATATGACATATTGGGACTTAACCCCAGAAAACCTCCTGTCCTTGTGACGTTTGCATCTCTTGCAGGCTCAAAGGCCTTGCCATGTAGCAAGGATACAACCTGAGGAATGGAATCCTTCCTATTGACTTCCACTCTTGTTCCCATCAGAGAAATAACAGGATCATTTGGTTTAGGCACTCCACCATATGCATTAACATTTTGGGAAGATATACCATGATCAGGCCTTTGTTCTGAGGCATCATTGTGACTGTATGGTCTGTCATTCAAGTCAATGTTCCTCATAGAAGGTTGCATTGATGACGATGACAGAGCAGGTGATGGGTTATGGTGCCCATTCATGTTGTAGAAGAACCGCCCCTCTACTCTTGAATCTAATAATGAAGCATCAGCATCATCGTTGATACAGTTTAAATCCAGTTTAAGTCTCTTGGATTTTCTTGGACTCACTTCAAGTGAAGACTCTACAGAATGGAGGCTTGACAAGGCTGTAACCTGTTTACCTGACATTAGTTCAGCACCTTTTTCATCACCAGCTTCAGCAACATTAAGATCAAAATCAATGCAATCCATCCTCTGTTTTGTGCTACTGCTTGTTCCCCCAAGAGAGAGAGTTTTTTCACCATCAGAGTTTCGGCAAGCTGATGCTGGGCGAAAAGCACTTGTGGCGGCAGATCCTTTCCATCCGAGAGCCCCCTCAAACTGTAGAGGAGCTACAGGAAAGCCAAGAGCAGCAGCTGCCCTTGAAGCAGAAACCACTGAAACGGGGGTGGAGATGGAATTGACTGTTTGTTCTACATCATCAGAACAGATTTCCTGGTTCAGGTCAAATTCACATAGGCATTTAGTGTTAGGTTCAGGTTCTTGAGCCACAGTCACCTGAGAGGACTCCATGTGATGCAAACCATTTTCCTTTTCATTGTCTGCATTATCTGAACTAACAACGCACCCCTCCCCCTCATTATATGCTTCAGTAGATTGATTGTGTCCAGTAGACACCCCACTTGGTATAACCTGAGCAGGTAGGTCTTGCTTTGCATTTAAGGAGTCTGGGGTACTAGGTTGCTCAATTCCACCTCCTGAAATCTTCTCTGAAGAGCTGCATGAGGCCTCTCTGTCATCTACTACTTCTCGTTCCACTTCTTGAGCAACTTGTCGGGCAACTTCCAGAGCATCAACTATGCCATACTCAAGCTCCATATCAGACATTCTCCTATTGATCACATCAGGACTAACATAATTAGCACCACGCCTCGAATCCTCCATGCCATAATTCTCCTTATCTTCATCTGCTGCTCTAGTGAGTTCCGTCCTGGAAAAGAGAGTGTCCAGATTCCCAGGCTTTCTATATTTAAACTCATTTTCAGAGGAGCTCCACTTGCCCAAATGAGACTCACTACCTTTGCCTGTGGTCTTGAACTGCTGTGAACCATTGCCCGAATGATTCATAAATCCACTATCATCCATTGCCTTCTTTGGCTCAGACACAGGGGCCTTATCATCACCAATCGCAACAAATTTTAGGACATCACTCTTATTGGCTTCAGACTCATTTTGCAAATTTGGTTCTGCTATAGCCTTCTGAGCACTTCGAACAAGAGCACCAGAAGACACTAGAACATGTTCTGAAGTACTAGAGGAAGAAACTGTCATATCCAACTTCTGGTTTTCATCAATTGGTAACCCATTCAATTTCTGAGCATCTGAAACTTCAACATGTTCTTGCTTTGATTCTGGCAAACTGCAGGCCTCAACAGAAGCAGTTTCTTCCACAGTAGTTGCCAGAGGCTCTTCCTTCATAGATGACTTCTCTTGAATGGGATTAGGCATGAAAGAGGAAGCCATATGACTTTGAGATCTGTTTTCCAGGTTTGCGTGGTCTGAGTTTATGTTAGACTCGAGCTGATCATTAGTACTTTCAATGTGAAAATCTTTATCACTTTCTGACTGAACACCATCTAAGTTTGAAGGAAGGTTCTCAACTTTTGCAGCATCTGTTCCATCAATTTCTTCATGGGCATTTGCTCCAGAAGGACCACCTCTGACAGAAGATTCTGGCCCGCTGTTTTCTACAGTAACTTTTGCACTGTCTGAAATCCCGTAGTCATGTCCACCAGTATCAACATCACCATCGGAAACCTTATCCTTTTTCAAGTTGTCAAAGAGCAATCTTGCTCCATCCTGAACTCGAGGGCTATTGTGGCCAAGAAGATTCTTCACTGTAATCCGGATCTCAGAAGAAATAGACCTCTCATTATTTCTATGCAACTTTTCAAGGGCTCGTAAGAGTGCAGTAATTGATTCTTCCACAAAATTGCCACTAGACTCATTACCGCAATCTTGAGCATCCTTAAGCCATCCATCAAGGAAATAGAGTCCATCTAGTTGAACAAAAAGATCGAGACAATCCTTATTCTCAGTCGCAGCAATTGTACTTGCAACAGCAGTCCACTGCCTGGTCGCATCACTAACATTCTTTCCAACAACATCTTTCTCTTTCTTCATTACAGTTAGTAGCTCCTCAACTCGAGAAGGGGATGTCAGCCCGTCTTTCATCTCAGTCAATGTAAAAAAATCTTCCAGCGTCATGGTGCTTCAGTTGCAAAACCACCAAGTACAGAAGACATTATAACCTGACGAAAATTTTTGTGCCATCTAGAACAGGAGTAAAGCTTCAAGGCGATGTCCAAGAACAAACCTGTTAAATGACATGACGTTAATTCTGCATCTCCAAATTTCTAACTAAAATGCAACATCTTGCAAACAAATTAGTGGTATCAAAAGCCACTACATGTTCAAACATCAACCCAAGTAGCATAGCTATGAATAATACAGAATTTAATTAGAAATGCATTCATATATATAGCTACATTTCTTGAAAAAGAACATTTTAGTTATGCGATACTGCATCCATTCTTCCATACAAGTAGGGGCGATATCGATTTGTTTTGAAAAAAAATTGCAGTTACCACACAGTATTAAAATTTTTCAGAAACTAAACCGAAACCAAATGGAATCCCACTGGTTCAAATCAGTTAAGTTCATTGGTTTTTAAATTTTTTTCTAAAAGTATCTTTAATATAGTATTTTAAAGTTGTCTTCACTAATTTAAATATAAAATATTTACTTTTATATCATAAAAGATTTAAAACTAATTATAAATTAAAAAAAAAATAGAATTTGCTTTAGTTCAGATAATTACAGTTCTTTAATTAGAGAACTGTGAATGAACCGAACCAAATTAAATATAACCGAACCAAACACTACGGTCTGAATCAGTTTTTGGTGGTTTTTTTTTTTTTGGTTTTTGCTTAGCCTGACATACAAGCAAGAAATAATATGACAGCATGAAGCTCGTTACAATAAAAAAACAATAGAAAGCATGTAATTATTGACCATTCATGCATTTGGATGAGTGATACAAGAGAGGTAATAAAAGCTCTCCAAATATAACAAAATACAATGAAACTTTTTCTTCCTCTATCACTGCAATGAGGAGAGTCTTTGCTTTTGAATTTTAGTGCATGATACATAGGTATCAATAGGCACGATATAGACAGCACTTGCACTACCATGATCAGAGTGTTCAAGGAGGTCACAGAAAGGTGGTTGAGAGAGGACATTACGTTAGACAACTACCGAAAAAATCTAGTGAAGCCTAGTACCACTAAAACCCCCCATTAGCCAGGGAAAGTGTTAGAACTTCGGACTTCAACTAAAAAGATTTGAAGTCCATGGGATGGAAAAGACTGCCTTGTATGATGCAGTCAAAAGCAAATTGGATCTCCAAATGTATACCAAAGAATTTTCAATGATGAAACTTCTAATGCACTAGGCATCCCTAGAACAGTGCTCTCACATGTAGAACCTCAAGTTCTTTTACTTCTAAAACAGATTATCATCATCAAAATTAAAAAGAAAGAAGCTAAAGTCACCATAATATACCTTCCAAACAAGCTAATCGTGCAAACCAGTATATACTGTCAAGAAAAACACATTCCAAAGACAAAATCGATGAGACTTCTCAACACTCGAATTGAAAGAACTACCTAATATCTACCACAATAGAATTTGAATCCTAAAACAGAATCACGCCAAAACCAAAATAACATACAAGAACCTATTCATAAATGGCAGGCAAAATAAACCAAAAACTGAAAGATAGTTCCTCCAGTTTCCTCTAAAACTATAACCAGGCATAGCGAGAGCAATTACTATAAACCAAAAAAATCTAAACCCTAAAAGTCAAAACCAGTAGAAACAGCAAGACAAAACCCTAGCTTTACTGCTCAATATCATAGGAGTGCTTTGAATTTAAATGAAATCTATTTTAATTAAAATTATATTAACGTAGAATTACTAGCTGGTTGTATTAATAATGTTAATCCTCAATACATAACTAAAATGATAATAAACCAAAAGGAATTAAAACAAAATTCAAGAAATCGAGAAAGCGAGCCACGTAGTTCATTCACCTTCATCAGAAAAAGAGTTTCAAAAAGAGGAAAGATGAAACCCTAGCTCCAAAGCTCAGTTCCGATAGGAAGATGACACCAAACTTGTTTCTCTCTAAAGAGAAAAAAAAAAAATTCTCTCTTTCTGTTTTGTCTAAGCCTTTGAGCTTTTCCCTCTCTTTGCAGATTATGGGGTGTTTTTTTTCTTGTTTGGGTTTAAATTTTGTACTTTTATCTCTCTCTTCACAAAACCCTTTGCTTTGTCCTCAGCGAAGCTTTTTTTTGGAAACAGATTGAGACAGCG
Source organism: Gossypium sturtianum (assembly GCA_025698515.1). Lineage (NCBI taxonomy): Eukaryota > Viridiplantae > Streptophyta > Magnoliopsida > Malvales > Malvaceae > Gossypium > Gossypium sturtianum. The sequence continues at coordinate 162,959,176 of CM046948.1, forward strand.
AGAGATAGAGAAAGAGAAAGAGAGCAACGTTTCTTTTCTCGTAATTTTCTGGGTTTTGCTAACTTTGATTTTTTTTTTTTTTTTTTTTTACTTTGTCAATTTTCTTGTCGGTTTTAGTTTTTGTTTCGCAGTTAGGGGATGGCAAAGGCACGTGCAGGGCGTGCTTGATAATCAGGAATAGGTAAAAATCCATAAACAGATCCCTGTATTATAAAGACAGGATTGAATTGATCCTTTTGATATTATATACATCAATTTAATCTCTTACTATTAAAAAATAATCTTTCCAAAAAATCAAATAAATTTAAAATTTATTATTTTAAAGAGTCATTTAGGAAATTAATATCTTTAAAGATTTTATAATTTTACAAATAAAATCTTTCGTTCGAAATTAAATTGCAAATAAAAAAAATTATGTTACTTAAAAAAAATATTAACTTAGTTAAAAATTGACTTTGGTATAATGATCAAATTAATTGATTTAGAGCTAAATACTTGAGTCTCATTTTTTAAGAGTTGATCGCATAAAGACCAAATCTTTCAAAATGATAATATAAGGACCAAACTTTTAAAATATAATACAAAATAAGTAAATGTTCACGTTCTAAAATATAATACATGATAGTTGAATTAAATATTACTTGAAAAGAAAAGAAAAAACTTAAGCATAATTTGAAGTATGATACACATTATTTAAAAACCCTTATTTAAGCACTCTTGAAAAGATTGGGCCTTTGTTTGTTTGACCATTTTAAAAGGTTTAGCCTTTAAATTTAGCCATTATATAACCATTTTGAAAATAGTTTATACGTGAACGACCCCAAAAATAAAGCATTGAGCCTTCATTTAATAATAAAAGGACTAATTTGAGTCGTTTCTTAGAAAATAGTTGACTTAAAAATTACTTTTACAATAATAATAAAAAAGGTAAACTACACTCAATGTTATTAAACTATTAGTAAGTTTACATTTTGGTCATTCAACTTCAAAAAGTTATAAGATAATCACTAAATAATTCGAAAGTTTCATTTAAATCACTGAATTATTCAAAAAAATTTATTTAAGTTATTTGAGTTATTAAGTTTTTTAAAAAAAAATCAGCTATTTAGCTCCAAACAACGACTCGACGATCGATGTGATGAATTAATGCCTATTGACGAGTAAAACATACTTTAGATCTTAGTTGATTTGATGATCAATGTTGAAGAGTAGAGAAAAAAATTATTTATATTTTGATTCGTAGATTCGTAATGTTTAAAGCTATTTCATTAAAAAAAATTAAACTACAAAAGAAAATGAAAATGAGAGCTTTCTATTGAGACAAGCATGGTTAACAACGAAAGCCATACAATAAGCGTTGGTTTAAGTAAATTTTTTTGAAATATTCAATAATCATTTTATAATATTTTGAAATTGAGTGACCAAAGCAAAATTTAGTAACCTCGGGTGTAATTTACCCTTAAAAAATGCTATATAAAAAATGTTTTTAAATTTTAGTCTTTTACGAAAATAAATAAAATATAGGAAAAACATAACTATTCGGGAATTGCCGTTAAAAGTATGGGCTTCATATGAGGAATGACGAATTTTCCTCATTTGTTTGTCCTACAACTATTTTTCTAAAGATGATATAGCATCCGCAGCTGCTGCTGCATAGTGGGTCAATACTTGTCTAAAAACAACATATGATATTGGGGTCGACAGACACTTGACAAGATTGGTTAAAAGTGGCAAAAGGATAAGAACCCAAAATATTTGAGGTAATAACCCTACAACTGTGTGTTGAAATGAGCATTGAGTGCTGCTTACGTGCTGTCATTCATCCCCCCACTCACTGGGTCCTCACTTTTACAACCCCTTCTTATAATCTAAACAACAAAAAGTACTACTAACCATTTCATTCCCAATGAAAAACTAGAATGATACACACAACTTGACCACATACTATTGATCTTTTTTTATATATAATAATGAAAAAGGAACATCAGCTTTTGTGGTGCCATTAGCTATGCATATAATCTTAGTAGGCCACTAAATTTTATTGGTGCAGACCATTAAGCAACTCAAAACCAACCATCTATACAAGGAAAGCAAGCTTTACATAAAAACAAGGGAAAAGGGGTCTGTCTATGCTAGAGAATGAAGATAATTTTGGTGCCGGACACTTCCTGATCATGATGAAAAACCAACACATGTAGCTTTTTTTTTTTTTTTTTATAAATATTTTAGAAAAATCGTTAGACCAGAAGCAAAAGCAGGAGAAAAGGATAAGCGATATATTGGAACTTGCAAAACAAACTAATTAAAATAAGGCCCAATCAAGCCAGATAGCTAGTATACATGGAAATTTGATTCTCGAGTAGTACTACTCTTTCAACGTCCAAAACCAACCTCTCATCCCTCAAGTCCAGGTCAGGTAAATAAGTACCAAGCTATTCTATTTCTATGAACCATAGCATTACAGATCCCTATATCAAAATTGCCTAAGGGATTTAATAGCAAAACTTACCAACGTATTCTACACATCTCTAATAGAACAAAATTTTGTTTAATGAGGTGATATTTCCAATATAAGATAAGGTCATCTCTTAACCTTCATGGCTTCATCTGCTCTTCTTGGTGATCCCTTGCAGCTGTAGAAAGTTGATGAGAGAGACTCAATTTTCGGTATCCCTTGCTTTACACTTCGGGCATACAAGGAATACAGTCTGCCCTTCATCTGCTGATCTCATCTGTATAGGAAAAGAGAAAGAGACAGAGAGAAAATAATGTAAGTTAAATGAGGAGGAATCGATTATTCATAAAAAAGAAACTTGTTTTTATCGAGATGTTGTTTTACTTGTCGGGTAGTGTACTCGAGCTCTGCGTTTCCACAGGATTTACAAGTCTGCTTGATCAACTGCACATGATAATTAATACTCAAAATGGTGAGCAGCAGATTTAAGATTGTCTCTATCTTTAACTTAATAAAAGTAATTACCGCAGCTGATTCTTTTGTCGTCATCTCTTCCGCAGCATGTGAGATGCCAAGGTCTCTCCGAATATCCTGCAAAATGTAAAGCAAATGGAGTAAAATAATGCAGCATCAAGAACACGAAAAGAGGTGAGAGGGCAGAGCTAGAATACAGCCATCAGCATGCAAGTTCAACATTCTTTACATATATGTACGAGTGTTGTGACTTCTACTAAGAATTATACGAAAGAACAATAGGAAAAACCAACCAACATGACCAACTTACTACGTGCTTTCTTGTATACTACAGTCTATAGCCAATTGGGACATCTCAATATATGAAGGATTAGCGACAGAATCGCTCTTTATTTAGAACAGGGTGCCCGCTCAAATAAACAAAGAAAACAATATCTCAGTTCATTTGTAATCTCTCACTCTCTATGATATCAAAACCAACATAACCAACATATGCAATCATCATATAACTAGTAGCTTCCACAAATAGAAGGTAACAAAGGTGAAGGTGAACCTCAACAGTGAGTGTATAGCCGATTTCTCGTCCCACAATACCTAATAGATATGGATAACAACTTTAGTAAAGCAGCCAATGAAGAAGATAAACAAAAACGATAGTACTAAATAAAGTGGATACCTTTAGCACTAGTTTTAGATCTACACAAAGAGCATTCAGCTATCTTAGGTGAAACCAAAGAAAGCATCGTACCACACAAGTTACAGAACATGAAGTCTCGTGCTTGAGAATACGCCATGAATCTTTCCTTTAAAGAACTATTGAAATGGGAATTTTATAAGATCCACAAGAAACTGAAACTAGTAAACTTTTGTGTGTGTGTGTGTGTGTGTGTGTGTGTGTGAATTATAGCATTAAACTAGGAAACATTGAACCAATAAAGCTACTACAAATAGTTCTCTGAGAAATTACTACAAACACTAATCACCTAATTGAAGCTTTCCTCTTTTTTACTGAAAAGGTTGTTTGATAATCGCATAAAATTCATGATATACGAAAAGAAGAAAAAACCCCAAAAATCTAATAATTGAAACATGTGAAGTTAGAGCAGCTACCTCAATAGAAAGAAACAATCTCTTATTTGTATTTATTTTTAAGGATTCAGCTCCCGCCAATAAATGATAAACCCTTGTTTCTGGTAAGAGTTTCAGAAAACTATTGTTGTATGTAAAACCCTAGAAGAAGCGGGAAGGAGAAGATGAGTTAGCGCTTAGTGTTAGCGTCTATGCAAGCCCATTTTACATATGCCTCAATTTTAACTTTTTAACAATTTGGGCCCAAGCTCACCAATAAACTGTGTTTTATTGGTCTCAGAGTCTTAAATTTAAGCAAAGTTTTTAAATTCAAGTTTCAATTAAATAGTAGAACCGATCAAATTCAAGGTAGAAAGAATGTGTTGAATTTTATTATAATTTAATTTAATGGCCGAAAGCGAAATCTAGCTTAACATAATCTTCAAAAGGATAATGACATAGAACATATCTTTATAGGCCTTGTAAGAACTTTTGGTAGACCTGTAGTGAAAACCAAATTTTGTAGTAACTAAATATTAAAAATACTGTACTATGGACAACTCCTATATTACATATTAGATTATATTGTATTCTCTCCACTAAAAAATGTGTAAATTAGTTTCTGTAAATTAGATTGAAGAGTACTACAAGAGTCTCCATATTACTTTTACCTTCATAATTCTCTTGTATTTATTAAGATATAGTCCAAAGAAAGAGGCAATGTCAAAAATCACATTACTAAATTGACTTTTTTTGGGTTAATTGTACCTGACTACAGAAACTATGGTACAATTGCTAAATTCATCGTAATTTTTTAAATATTCTAATTAAATATTCAAAGCATCAGTATAATATGAATCAAACCCTTTTGGTTAATTTTGTCATCAGCTTCCAAATCTAGCAGTGGTTCTATCATCACATGGCCAAGTGGACCTTACTCCTTTTTAACTCTCTCACCGCCATGGTCGATAGGGCCCGGAGAAGTAAATGCCTCCAATTGGCATACTGCATTGTTTGAGGAAAAAAAAAAAACAAGGGTCCACATTAAAAAGAAAATATGGTCATTAAGGGAATGATCATGGTCATGAAACAACTAAACCGGCTTGGCGTTTCTTGGTTTAATTGAATGGAAAATGATTGAATGGAAAATGACTGATGTTTTGTGTGTATCAGTAAGAGGCAGCACTGATTAATACTTCAAATGCAGAGTTAATATGGCCGAGTTGTTGGTTGGCCAACTATGTTAACTTTACATTTAAAGAAACCGGGAAAGTACTTGCCTAGCCAGCCTCTCATCAACATTCAACACCAGCACAAGAACTTCATGATGCAATCCCTTTTTTGCTGCTGCATTTCCTTTCATCATCTCTCTTAGTCACTGCCAAAACATTTCTGGGTGTTTTTTCACTGTAAAAATGGAAGAAATAGAGCTGAGTCACCACCAGGAATCGGTTCCGAAACCGGAGCAATCGTCGGATTTGACAAGAAGGAAACCTGTTTCATTCCTCGGTCTTTTTTCAGCTGCTGATAAATTAGATTGTGCATTGATGGTTTTTGGGAGTTTAGGGGCGTGCATACATGGGGCTGCTCTTCCAGTGTTCTTTGTTATGTTTGGTCGCATGATAGATTCTTTAGGACATTTGTCTTCGGATCCTAACAAGCTGTCTGCTCAGGTTTCTGAGGTACTTCTACTCCATGACTGCTTATTGGTTTAAACTTTAAGAGTAAATGTAAGTCAAGACCTGGTTTTGCTTAATGCTCGACACTTCTTTTACCCCTTTGCAGCATGCTATATACTTGGTCTACCTTGGTCTCGTCGTTTTCGCATCGGCATGGATAGGTGTGTTTCGTGTTTCCTATCCTGAAAAATTGCTACCAGTGCTTCAGTTTGCCTACTGCTAATAACACCCGTGTTGATTTTTATCTCTTTCAGGTGTTGCATTCTGGATGCAAACCGGGGAGAGACAGACGGCTCGTTTGCGACTGAAATACCTTCAGTCGGTCTTAAGAAAAGATATAAGCTTCTTTGACACTGAAGCTAGAGCTTCTAACATAATTTTTCATATCTCAAGTGATGCAATCCTTGTCCAGGATGCCATAGGTGACAAGGTATATTTACTAAAAACGGAAACATAAAGATTAGCATAATGTTCAAAACTTTGGTATATGATATTTCCTTAATACTAAATATTTCTCTCATGTATCTTGGTGCAGACAGGCCATGCTTTCCGTTACCTTTCTCAATTTATCGTTGGTTTCGCCATTGGGTTTACATCTGTATGGCAGCTTACACTACTCACCTTAGCTGTAGTTCCACTGATAGCCATTGCAGGCGGAGCTTATACTATAATTATGTCAACTCTATCCGAAAAAGGCGAGGCTGCTTATGCCGAAGCTGGGAAGATCGCCGAAGAGGTAAATTGCATACACCTTATATATGAAACACACAATTCCAAGGTTCAAGAAACACCATGCTGTTATAGTTTTGGAATGATATTGCTCTATGGGGTAGCTTTTTCTTTCCTTTTGGTACAGGTTATTTCACAGATTCGCACAGTATACGCATTTGTAGGAGAGGAAAGAGCAGTTAAAGCATACTCTAGTTCACTTAAAAATGCTCTTAAAATGGGGAAGAGAAGTGGACTTGCAAAGGGGGTAGGTGTTGGATTTACATATGGTCTGCTGTTCTGTGCATGGGCCTTTCTTCTTTGGTATGCCGGCATACTCGTCAGACACAGTAAAACAAACGGAGGGAAAGCGTTTACAACGATTATCAATGTCATTTTCAGTGGATTGTAAGTATAATCTGCATATGGTAAACAACTTTTCAGGGAGTTTATCTCTCGTTAATTGAATTTTATGATAAAAAAACAGCTGTTTTACTTTTGTAGTGCTTTAGGCCAAGCAGCACCAAACCTTGCTGCCATTGCTAAAGGCCGGGCAGCTGCTGCTAATATCTTCAGCATGATAGATACTGACTCAAAGCATTCAGGACAGACACATGGTGAAACTATTTTACCAGAAGTAGTTGGAAAAATCGAGTTTCGTGAGGTCTGTTTTGCTTATCCGTCTCGGCCTAGCACGGTGTTTGAGAAATTAAGTTTCTCAATAGATGCTGGGAAGACGTTTGCGGTTGTTGGTCCTAGTGGTTCGGGAAAGAGTACCATCATTTCCATGGTTCAACGTTTCTATGATCCCACTTCAGGTAAGTTAGAGACTGAGTTACAGTATAGTTTTACTTTCTCTTGGCTGATACACCGGCATTTCACCAGGTTCTATATTATTGGATGGATATGATCTTAAGAATCTGCAGCTAAAATGGTTGAGAGAACAAATGGGATTGGTCGGTCAAGAACCAGCACTGTTCGACATGACAATAGCCGATAACATCCTACTTGGTAAAGAAGATGCAGATATGGAGCAAGTTATATTAGCTGCCAAAGCTGCTAATGCACATTCTTTCATTGAAGAACTACCTAATAGTTATAATACACAGGTATCTTCTCCTTTGTATCCAACTTCATTCTTTATTTCTACTGATCTGTGGACGATCCTCGAAACTGATGCTTTGAAATGTTGTTGAATATAGGTTGGAGAAGGAGGAACTCAGCTTTCTGGAGGTCAAAAACAAAGAATTGCTATAGCAAGAGCAGTGCTAAGGAACCCCAAGATACTGCTTCTTGACGAGGCTACAAGTGCTCTTGATGCAGAATCTGAACTCATAGTTCAACGGGCACTAGATAAGATAGTGTCAAGTCGATCAACGATCATCGTGGCGCATCGATTATCCACTATTCGAGATGTTGACACTATCATCGTTTTGAAGAATGGACAGGTTGTTGAGAGTGGGAGCCACATGGATTTGATGTCTAAGAACGGAGAATATGCGGCTTTAGTTAGCTTGCAAATATCAGAAAACACTGCAATTTCGAGCTCTATATGTCATTCCGATGTTTCCGAAAGTTCTAGCTTTCGACAACCTCAAGACAGTCAAAATCCGGGGCAGGATTCGAGACCATTTACAGCAATAGAATTGGAGCAAAGTTGTAAAAACTCATCTCAGCAAAGTTCTGCTCCTAATCCATCAATATGGGAACTACTTAAATTAAATGCACCAGAATGGCCCTATGCGCTACTTGGCTCGGTTGGTGCAATTCTGGCCGGCATGGAAGCTCCGCTATTTGCCTTCGGAATCACGCATGTCTTGACTGCATTTTACTCTCCTGATGATATTCAAATCAAGGAAGAGGTTGAAAGAGTGGCTCTTATATTTGTTGGTCTGGCTATTATTACCATTCCTATATATATGTTGCAACACTACTTCTATACCTTAATGGGAGAGAACCTTACGGCTCGTGTCCGTTTATCAATGTTCTCAGGTACTTCCATACTTTTCATTGATGGAACATTCATCACATTGCAAATCCTCTGAACTACGAAATTTTATTCCGACTTTGCACTGTAAACTAACGTACATTTCACTTCATATCTAGCTATCCTTTCCAATGAGGTTGGTTGGTTTGATTTGGATGAGAACAATACTGGCTCATTGACAGCAACTTTAGCTGCAGATGCAACCCTCGTACGAAGTGCTTTAGCTGATCGGCTATCCACAATCGTGCAGAACGTAGCACTTACCGTGACAGCATTTGTAATAGCATTCGCTTTAAGCTGGCGTATCGCATCTGTTATCATTGCCTCCTTTCCTTTACTCATAGGTGCATCCATAACTGAGGTAAGGCTTAGAAACCACTTGTTTTGGTTATGTCAGCAATGAATGACACTGCAGGCCTTCAATTCCAATTCTTTTATTCGTTTTTCTTTCGAAATTGCAGCAACTGTTTCTTAAGGGGTTCGGAGGGAATTACAGCCATACGTACTCTAGAGCAACTGCTGTGGCACGTGAAGCAATTGTTAACATTCGTACTGTGGCTGCATTTGGTGTTGAAGACCGGATTTCGATCAAGTTTGCCTCTGAATTAAACCAACCGAAAAAGCAAGCATGCTTACGAGGTCATATATCGGGTTTTGGATACGGCGTATCACAGCTCTTTGCATTCTGTTCCTACGCACTTGGCCTTTGGTATGCATCGGTGCTAATCAAGCAAAACAAATCTAACTTCGGAGATGTCATGAAGTCCTTCATGGTTTTGATAATCACAGCACTGGCAGTAGCAGAAACACTAGCTCTCACACCGGATATCGTTAAAGGGTCGCAAGCATTAGAGTCCGTTTTCGGGATTCTTCATAGGAAAACATCAATAGAACCAAATGATTCCACATCAAACGTAGTAACCGAGATCAAAGGTGACATAGAGTTCAGAAATGTTAGCTTCAAGTACCCAATGAGACCTGATGTAACCATTTTTGACAACTTAAACCTGAAAACTTCAGCCGGAAAAAGTCTAGCCGTAGTTGGACAAAGCGGGTCAGGGAAAAGCACAGTGATTGCATTAATTATGCGGTTTTACGACCCCGTTTCTGGGGCAGTTGTGATCGATGGCTACAATATTAAGACACTAAACTTAAGGTCTCTAAGGCTAAGAATGAGTTTAGTCCAGCAAGAGCCTGCACTGTTCTCAACCACAATATACGAAAACATCAAATATGGAAAAGAGGATGCATCAGAGATTGAGATAATGAAAGCAGCAAGAGCAGCTCATGCTCATCGATTCATTAGCCGAATGCCTGAAGGGTACCAAACCCACGTCGGCAATCGAGGTGTCCAGTTATCGGGTGGCCAAAAGCAGAGAGTGGCAATTGCTAGAGCAATACTAAGGAACCCTTCCATTCTTCTCCTAGATGAAGCCACAAGTGCATTGGACTCGGAATCTGAGAAACTAGTTCAAGAAGCTCTGGATAATCTCATGGAAGGTCGTACCACAATCATCGTAGCGCATCGGTTATCGACTATACGTAATTCGGACAGCATTGCGGTGTTGGAACAAGGGAAGGTAGTTGAAACTGGCAGCCATGAACAACTGACGAAGAAACCAGGCAGTGTTTATAAACAGTTGGTCAGTTTACAACAGTAAAGGAACATCCATGATAAAAAAAACCAAGTTTAGCATTAAAACCACAAGCAAATTATATTACTGTATGTTGAAACTTCATAAAGATGAACTGTTTTTTTTTTAAATGTTTCTCTTTAGAACATGATTATAGTAACACCATTTCTTGATAAGATGGAATTGCTAATGCAACAGATCAAAAGGGTTTGTTTATTGTTGTTGATCACAAATTCAGTGATTCAAAATTTAAACACAAAAGCGGACCACATTGATTTGAAATTAAAAGCAAGTAGAGAGGAACGGTGGCTCCTTTGATTTCAAATTAAGGAATCTCTAACTTTTTGATTTGTGGGGAACTGTGACTCTTTAGCCTTTCCGCCTTGCATTTGCTTTTTTGAACTACCGCTTTATTCAAATTTAAATAATCTTATTTTTCTAAAAACATCTCATGAACCCCTATACTTTTTATAAATTTAAATTTTAGTCTATGTGTTTTTTTATTTTTAGAAATTTAGTCTTTATCTTTTAAATTTTAAAATTCACGTCCAACTTTAATACTTTAAAATTCACGTCCAACTTTAATACTGTTAAAATTATTTTGCTAAATTCAGATTCATCACAATATTATCTTTTTTAGTTACATTTTTATTTTTTTATTATTTTAAAATATCACACCAATAAATTTAATAATATTTAAAATATAAAAAATAAATACTAAATTCCAAAAAAATAATAGTATTTAATACATTTGTTTTAACAGCTTATAACCATGCATTAGAGTTTTATTTACTTCAAATTATCGCATTTAATTAATATAAGTAAATATGTGAAAAACTGAAAACCATAGATTTTCTTTTACGCAGAAGAGCAAATGAAAGGATATGATGACGTCATTTACATCTTGGGAATAATTATCTTATCATGCTAACAAGTACACTCAGATTAACTTCAGCAAATAAAAATGGTTAGGTAATAGATTTTGTACTTTTTATATTTTGGTTAATTTCACCAATAGTCCTCAAACTATTGACTAGATTTTAAATTGATTTTTGAAACTTAAAAAGGATTTAATCAAATAAAATATCAATATTATATTAAGCAGGCCATTCCCTCAACCTTGTTGATAGTTTAGATATTAAATATTAGTTTCAACCTAATATAAAACACATTTAAAATATGTAACTTAATTTGCATGACCCGTTTCTATTTAGCATATTAAAAAATAGGATAAATTGTATCTAATATCATTAAACTATTAGTAAATTTACGTTTTAGCCATTCAAATTTAAAAAGTTATAAAATGATCACTGAACTATTCGAAAGTTTTCATTTAAATCAACGAAGTATTCAAAAGTTTTTGTTTAAGTCACTAAGCTGTTAAGTTTATTTTTAAAGTCCGACTAGCAAGCTCTAAGCGGTGATTCAAAAATCGATATGGTGGATCGTACCCTTGATGAGTAAAAAAACATAACTTACATCCAAATTGATCTGATAATTGGTGTCGGAGTTTGTAGATTCATCACTTCATGAAAAACATTAAATTTTAGAATAGAAAGGGAGTGGAAGCTTTCGATTGGTGCAGGTAATATGAACAGAATAGGCCAACGACTTTAACAATCTAAAGACGTAAATGAAATTTTTTAATAGTTCAGTGAGCATTTTGTAACTTTTTAAAATTAAATAACAAAAATATAAATTTACTAATAGTTTAATGATATTTGGTGTAGTTTGCCCTAATTTTTAAAAATCATAATCTAGTGTATAAATAATGATATTATTATGGGGTAAATGATGATAAAGGAGTTTGTATGGAGGGGTAAGCTGTCGAGTGTTTGTTATAGGTCAGCTGTCACTTCAACTGCATATGTGATTCGTGATTTTCTTTTCCTTCTTCGCTGTTCTCTTTCTTTTCCTTCATTTTTCCCAGTTCTTCGCTTTTTCCTTTCTCTTCACTCACTGCCACTTTCCTGTCAATCTTCCCCCTTTAGGGTTTGCTTCGCGAAGAAAAAATGATGATCTCATTCTTCCTTCAACAAACAACTTTAGCGTGAAGCAAATCTGACCAAGAAAATCCCCAGATTGTTAGTGAAAAACCAAAAAGAAAAAAGAATTTCAAGATTTGTAGAAGAAAAGGAGAAAAAAGACTCGAGCTATAGGAACGATTGGGAATATTAGTGCGGCGGCGAAGGAAAATGAGCGCCTCCAGATTCATAAAGTGTGTTACTGTCGGCGATGGTGCTGTCGGCAAAACTTGCTTGCTTATTTCCTACACCAGCAACACTTTCCCTACGGTGAGCCTCTTTTTCGCCCTCTTTTTATTTTTATTTTGAAATTATCTGATCTTTCTTGCATGATCGTATGTGTTATTAGCATTTTCTTGTTTTCTTGTGTAATTTGAGAGAAAAATTGGTTGAAATTGTCGATGTTCGAGTGAGCTTCAGTTACTTGAAAATTTGTTTCATTGTTATTGAAACCAAGAATGGGGCTTTATGCTCTCTGTTAGTGGTTAGGTTGTCTTGGACACTGGTTTTCTTCATTATTAACTGTTTGTGTTTAAATGGTAACAGGATTATGTCCCTACTGTTTTCGACAATTTCAGTGCAAATGTTGTTGTGGATGGCAGCACTGTCAACTTAGGTTTATGGGATACTGCTGGTAAATTTTGAAATAGCTTCTTCAATTTCTCTTGTTTTAGTAAGCCTTTTTTCTTTCTTGTTTTTTGGTTTGAAATCATTACATGGAACAGGTCAAGAGGATTACAATAGATTGAGACCATTAAGCTATCGTGGGGCCGATGTCTTTATTCTTGCATTTTCGCTCATCAGCAAGGCTAGTTACGAAAATGTTACAAAGAAGGTTTAACCATTGGATATCTTCTCTTTTGAGATAATGGTTTTGTCAGTATAAGATGTCTCCAACGCAATATGCATGCTGATTCATGAGTTTTTTCTTGCTATTGATTTCAGTGGGTTCCTGAATTAAAGCATTATGCACCTGGTGTTCCGATAGTTCTTGTTGGAACTAAGCTTGGTAAGATTCTTACTCTCTGTGTCTTGGTGTTGTTGTATATGTTTGAAGTGTTTGTGGAATCCTTTCCATATTATTAAATGTTGTCATGTTTACAACTCTTTCCTGCTGCAGATCTCCGGGATGATCAGCAATTCTTTGTAGACCATCCTGGTGCAGTGCCCATTTCTACAGCTCAGGTAAATGTCAACATCATGTTATCAATTCCATTTTTGTTCTTTCCAATAATAATATATTTCACGAATTTTGGTCTTGCTTTGCATCTTTGTGAAGGGTGAAGAATTAAGGAAACAGGTAGGGTCTTCTGCCTACATCGAGTGTAGTTCAAAAACACAGCAGGTTCGTAGAATTCATGTACTTTGGCAAAAATATATTGCTGAGGTCGATTTTGTCTAAATGGGGTCTTGTGTGTTGGCTTGACTTCAGAATGTGAAGGCAGTTTTTGATTCAGCTATTAAGGTAGTGCTTCAGCCTCCGAAGAAAAGCAAGAAGAAAAAGGCACATGGTGGTTGCTCAATATTGTGATGGGTGGAAGATTCAAGTCCGACAAAGATGGATCAACCTGCCAGCTTCTTGCTGCTTGTATCCCTATCGATGTCACCTTTTAAAATTGTAGGAAGCAGCAAGCCATCATTGTATAGTGTCTGCTGACATTCTGGGGATTTCTGTGAAAGCATCAAGTGGTTTGTTTCTGTGTTTTTACTTATTATCAATCAATCTATAGTTGATGACAAGCATTCCTTCCCTGTTAACATGCACACGCCTTTTCTGCTTTTCATGTTTAAGCTTCACGCATGCATTAACATTTATGCAATGTGTATGTATTGTTTGATGCCATCGATCAATCGTGGAACTTAATTCAAATGATGTCATATTGTTATTATTGAACCGTATGTGGTCATATCCTATAATCATTGCCCCTTTTTATAACCCATACTATTAGATGCTAACCCAAGGTGGGGAAGAAGTCGTTGTTAGTGTGATAGTTTACTGACTGACCGCGAAGAAAGTTGTAGGATCACGCCATTTGGCACACTCTGAAACAAGTAGATGATAAGTGGAATTTGGTAAGCAGCTGCATGAATCATGATGCAACAACAGCCGCAGCTCGCTTCAAAGTCTTCCACCAAGTATTGACTTTTTCTTTGGTTCTTATAATCACAAGTGTCCATCCATCTGCCCCTTTTTCCAGGTTAATTTCTTCATTTTTGTTTTCGGCGCAACTAAAATTAAAGAGAGAAAGGCAGCCAATCAATGTTCACAATTACCACATATCTTCCGACTCCAATTATTTAAATAGTCTTCCCTTATTTTCTTTTTCCTTTTCGTCATCTTTACTCAATGTTCCTTTTGGATTGGTAATGGTATCATGAATGCTTTAGTATTAAATTAATTACCTTTATTTGGGTAAGGCATTTCATTTTTTTTAAGATATGCTTGCTTCATCCTTTTTATGCAAAAAAAGCAAATTTTGTCAAATATATACTGTAAACAAATCGAAAAGTGTGGTTTTGGTATGCCATTAATATATTGTAAACGCAAAGAATTGTAATTAGCAAACGAAAAATACAAGAGTTGGAAAAACTCGTACGCTCGAAAGCACCGTGAGCCACGGAGCCCCTCACCATTCAAGTTGGACGTTTTGAAAAAATTAATTTAAAAAAAAAGGGTCTAAATCCATTTAATTAAGAAGAAAGTTTAGACAAAAGTGTCATATATTAATGAATGAATGCATCGTGAGAGTGAGACCACTTCAACTTCGAGGGAAAAAGTAATTTGCTCAAACGTGGCCAATTCACGACCTCCATGAGGATGACCTATTCCCCTCCTATGTGTTTCCGCGTGATATATTGAAAATGTTGCCCATTTCATTTATTAATCATCAAACATATAATGCATACACTTCGAAATGATGGGATTTACCATGCCGTCACCAAAACCAACGTTATACATACAACAATACAATATCTAAAACTAAATTGTAAAAACGTGGCGTTACGTTATTGGAAGAAAATATAAAATCGGCGGGTGTAGGACAAGTACTTCCACACCATCCTCCATTTTCCCTTTTTCAATCAATACCCTTTTTTATATTAATTGAAAGCCCGAGCCCGACATTCCCGAGACGACTCATTTAACTCGTTAGAAAGATCCTCTCCACTAGGAACTAGTTATAGTCTTCTCTCTTCCACCAGATTCTTTTTGGATCATGGCGATATCGGATGTGGTGGTTGGGAATTTGCTGATCATATACGTGGCGGTTATAGCGGGGATAAAGGCGTACGGTTTAGTGTGTGGAAGGAGCTTCGGTGGTTGGTTTGTGTTGATGGCGTCGACTACGGTGGTGGGTCTGATCTTGGTCGGGGCTTTGACGTGGGACGTCAGTCGTAAAGCCACGCAAGCGATTTCCGGTGATGATCAAGATGCTGGTTCCGTTCAAGTTCACGAGATGTGTAAAGGTGGTATTTGCTGGCACGGCGTGGCTGTCCGGTTCCCTGCTTCTCAACTCCGGTTCAGCCTCCCTCAACAAATTCCATACGGTTCTATGTAAAAAGAAGAAGAAAACTTTGGGAATTTCAGGTTTAAAGCTGTAAGATATAAGATTAGCTTTGGGTTTGGGTTTGGCCAAAAACAAAACCCCATGAGGTCTTTTCCTTTTCTCCTTAATTTTGATTGAGAGGAATAAAAGAGCGTGTATAAGGTTATATATATAAAAGAAATGAAAATGAAGATGCTTTAATTTGTGAATAAATAATTGTCCATGGGTTTTGGTTTACCAACCAAATGAAGCTTGTTTTCGTTTGTTTCCAACTGGTTTTACATAGTTTAATTGTTTAGTTTTGGTGACAATGGTGGTCTACCGACAAGAAGAACAGCATACTTGATATTAGGGAGGAAGTACAGAAGAGGGATTGTTGCTATTGCAGTGGAAGTTAACGTGTCGGTAGTAGTATATATGTGTGTCGGAAACTATGTTCTTACAAATCTAGACAGCTGGGTTTGTTTTAGGTAGAGAAGAATCTTGAGTTAGACTCTGTTTATAGGTTTGTCACTTTGTCTGTTTAGAGCAAAGTCTTATTTGTCCGTACTACTTGTTGGTTTTCCTTGGTTTTTTTTTAGCAGTACTTGAGAATGAGTTTGCCAAAATATAATGGTGAAAATTTTACAAGCTGCCTGCCTGCAATTTGTGGACTCAAGAACAATCAATCCCCTTAATCTGCAATTCAGCAAGTGATGTAAATGATGAAGGCTTTTGGCAACTTGTTTGAGACATAATATTAAATGTTGCCTTCATTAAAGATGGGTCTTTGCCCACCCAACCATAAACAAAAGTGTCACTTTAATATTAAATCCTAGACTGAAAAACAATTTGGATGAGGTTTTAAAAAACCTAGCCTTAGCCATAAAGCAATTAAAAAAAAAATTGTAAGCATTTATTGTGAATTTAAAAATGGGTTGATTTTTGTATATGACAACATTAAAAATGATTTTTAGAAAATATTTCTGTATTTGATTGTGTTTATTTCATAAAAAAAAAAAAAGTTGTTTGTTTAATAGAAAATAACTTCTAAATTAATAGAAAATAAACCTGTAAAATAATTTACTCTATGAAAAGTATAAATTATTTTGCACGAAAGAACTCTTTTCTGGATAATTGATTTAATCGTGAAGAAGTGATATTATTGCCAAATTGATGACCTACACCTACAATTCTTAAGACACTTGTTGAAAGGAATTATGAAACTTCTGAAATTTACATGAAATTATTCTAAGTTATTATATAAACATTTTGTTACGAAATTACTATAAAGTTATTATGTGTTCTTATAACAAGTTTATGTAAGCAAACATATGTAAATTTGTTCTTATAACTTCATCTAATTAAATTTGTCTAAGTTAATTTTAGAGTTAAGACTCAAATCTAAACTCAAATGTCAAATTTCAAGTCTATGTCTCGAGACATGGATTTTTATGCCTTGCGACAAGTCATAAATTATTTTGGGATTTTTAGATTCAAAGTTATCGTGTGTTGAGACACTACATGTTGTGCCTTGAGACAAAGTCCTTCGTGTCCCGAGATTAGGTCTGGAGACCAACCCCCTATTTTCTTATTTTTGTTTCGATGCTTGAATGTCTTGAGGCAAGGGGATTCTGTCTTGAGACTTGGAGCATAACAAAATTAATTTAGCTTCGATGTTCTTCTATTCGAGACAAATGCCACTTGTCTCAAGACCCAAGAACAATTGTCTCGAGACTATATAGATATGTCTCGAAACCTCAAGCTCTTGAATGCAAAACTTAGATGGAATTTGTTCTAGCAGTCTCGAGACAAGTTCTTTCTATCTTGAGAGTCATTGACCAAATGGTCAAAATACTGCAATTTTAAGTGTCCAAAGCCTTAACCAAACAAGCCTAAGCATACTTAAAAGTACCAAAAAACATATTCACCCAATTAACTTATCTAAACATGTTCAAACATTACCAAATTATAACCTTTAATATATTATTACTAGACCAACCAATATGCACATTCAAACTCACAAAGTGAAGCATGATTAACTAGTAATTAAAAGGTAAAATTGAACCAATATAGCATTATAGGTCACTTACCAAAAGTGCTCAAAATAACTTAAGTTATAAGCCAATCAACCTAGGTACATGTCATATGACCTCAAAACATATAAATACGTACAAAATAAGATCACAATGGCTTCTGAGCTGAGCTTGAGAGTTGGATGCTTGACCACAAATTCTTTTTTAACCTTATCCAAGATCTGCACACGGAAACTCCATACGCTGATTAATGGTTACTCAGTGGTGTTAACATAACTCGAATTCAATATAAACTTAACAAAATACAAGTAACATGAGTAACAGAATAATTCAAGCTGACTGATCTGCCGTAATTTGATACGTCAAATTAAGCTCTTCAATACACTTGAGGAGCTTATTCTCAAACAATTTAAGAATCTTTTATATGTTTCTGTCGATTTTAAGTTCTAAGCAATAACAAACGTTTCTGTTTAATTTTATACCCCTTTGAGACCCAAATTAGCCAAATGACATCATGGGACCTAACAATATAATTGAATTGGTGTAAAAGGTCGATAATAATCCGAACTTGAAAAATTCATTTTTGTAACTAATTTGTTTTTTGGATAAATTTTTGTTTATTCATCCAAGTAAGCAGTAGTCTGCTATAAAAAACAACTAGACTAACAATATTTACAGCAAACCCCAACCCTGTACATTCCAACTAATTACCCATGCTATACAAAGTTGTTTGTTTAATCTATCATTCACCTTTGGGTTTTTTTACAAAGAGCAGGCGTGTTAAATATTTATTGGGTTTTTTGTTTGGATATTAAATTAAATATTGAAGTCAAACTTAGATATTAAATTGATACAAAAATGTTTACATACCAAAATGAACATTAAAGGTAAGTATAGGTACTAAATGGTATATTACCCTTTTAAAAATAATAAAATTGTATTTTAATATAAAAAATATCTTGGACTTTTAGTCTAATTGAAAAAGGAAGCCCATGTTGCAAACTCATATCATAGATTATGGTCAGCCCAAGCCCCAATACCCCAAAGAGATATTGCAATTTGCAGTCTGCATGAAACATTTTGTCGTTTGGAACCAACACATATACATAAATGCAAAGGTTGGTAATGCAATTATGCAATAATGTGGTGTTACAGTTACATACACTTTTTACTTTTTACCTGTAACTAGGAAGATATTTTTTTGAGAAACAGCTAGTGAAAGAATTAATGGAAAATGCTATTATTCAGCCTTTTCCAATGACCAAACTGTTAAAATTTCTCCAATCTCTTACCCTCTTCTCCGCTCCTCTATAACGTTCTGACTCTTTCACGTCCCAGTTGAGTGACTTGCTGTCACAAAATCTTCATGTCTACGTCGTCGTTTACCGCCACCTTTCTTCTCTCTCTCATTAATGCTTTCTTTTTGGGTTTTGAAAGACAGAGAGAGAGAGAGAGAGACCCCTAAGCATTCACTTAGTCTCTTTGTCCCTCTTCCTTAAGCACGTCTTCACCAAAAACAGTATATATATATATATATATATTAAAGCTTTTGTCGGTTTTCCTGGTTTACTTATAACCCATCCACGGATTTCACATTCATAATGGGCATGGCTTTATTTTCATTCTGATATAAATATATGGAGAAAGCCTTAGCTTTTTAGCTTTCAAACCAAACCCCATTTTTTTTGCTTCCCTTCTCTGCTTCTTTGTTTGAATTTTTACAAGAAGTTATTATTATGGTTGTTCAATCACAGTTGTATCCTGAAAACTTGGGTTTACTACCTTGGCCCATGTGCGCCCTTCAGGATTGGATGCCACCAATCCCTGCACCACCTCAGCCTGTTTTTTGTTTCAGTCTTCAACCACCTTCTCAAAATACGCTTCCTTTTCATCTACAACAAAACGCTCACAACTTGGCTTCTACTTCTTCTCCTTCGTCGTCTTCGTTGTCAATGTGTGATAATTTTCTCTCCATGACACTTTCTCAAGCTTTAGATGCTCAACTTGAGGTGCAAAGGAAGGAGCTTGATTGCATTCTTCATTTTCAGGCAAGGGTTCTTTCTTTTAATGTTCTTTTTTTTTTATATCAGAAATTGATCACTTTCACTCGAAGTTCCTTGTCTTTTTGGTGGGGAAAAACACAGAATGAGAGGCTAAAATCTGTATTACGAGAGCAAAGGAGGCGACAACTAGGCACGCTACTAAAGACCATGGAATGGAAGGCTTTATATTTGATAAAGCGAAAAGAAGAAGACTTGGCACGAGCAACAAAGAAAACAATGGAGCTCGAAGCTTGCTTGAAGAAAGCCGAAATGGAGAGCGAGTGGTGGGAAAGGCTTGCCAAAGCAAATGAAGCAATGGTTATGGATTTAAGCAACACAATGGAACAGGTCAAAGAGGAGCTAATCAGGGTCAGCAATAATAATACAGCCGAAGATACCGAGTCCCATTGCTGCGGCTCATGCGATCAAAGAGATGATCAACAAGGAGAAAAGAAGAGCAAAAAGGTTGCTTGCAAACACTGCAGGTCTCGGAGCTCGTGCGTTCTGTTCCTACCTTGCAGACACCTTTGCTCGTGCATCTCTTGTGAAGCTTTCCTTGATTCTTGTCCTGTCTGTAAATCTGTAAAGGAGGCTAGCATGAACGTATTTTGGGTTTAACAAGAAAGCTTTTCGGGGTCTAGGTTCAACAGATTTTCTATTATTATTTTTTCTTTCTGTTGTTTGTCTACTCTAAATTATGATAGTATCGGTTCGGTGAAGAATCTTTTTCAACTTTTACCTTTTCTGGATTAATTTACATTTCCCACATTTAGATTGCACCTTCAAGAAGAATCATAAAAAATATTGTTTTTTGATTTCTTTAATGAGGTTCTTTTCTTCACGGGAAATGCCAGCTCGATTCAGCGGTAAACAGTGTACTGTTTTTGTTTCAAACTGCAGAAAAGATTTGATAAAACATTTATCGAGGGGAACTTTCCACCGCCACTACTCTTTTCTCTTTGCTTTGAAAGAAACACCCTTTACTTGTTAATGTAGCAGTGGAGGAATAATCCATGTTTTTACTTATAACCCGTCCAAATACTATGTAACTGATCAGAAAGGGTCAAATTTGTTTTGTTTCAATATACCCTTTCTTTAGTCACTGTGTTTGATGAAAGTTGGGCCAATTTCAGCAAATCAGTTTCAGCTTTTATTTTGTTGCTAATGATGTATTCAATGGTCCCAACTCAGCAAGGGTGAAGGGTGATTGAGTGGAGCCTAAAACACGAGGGAAAAAACCGTTTGCAAGCTGAGAAGTGAGAATGGGAAGATTCGGTCTCAGCAGTATCCTAATTCCTAACTCAGTTTTCTTTTCAAGGTGTTGCCAAAATCTATTTTGGCAGCTCTATTTATCTTTTTATTAATGGTACTACTACGGACTGGCCCAACTTTTTAGTAGGCGTAGAGTGGTAGGTGGAGGGCTAGGATGGTCTTTGGCAATGACGTGTGGATTCCACTGACCAGCCGCCTTTGACGACATCTGTGCGGGTTGTTGTAACTTGGGAAGACAAGCTACCCGCTTGTTAAACTCATTGGTGAGTTGGCCCAACCCAGCTGCTTGTTTCTTTGAAAGTGCCGGATCCATTTAAGTGTACTAGGTGGGCTTAAACTAAACTACTGTATCCAGAAAGCTGAGTACTATTAGTGGCAGTGGCCCTTAATACGGTTTTGAAATCTAAAAACGCAGTTTTTTATTAAAATAACCCAAAACAATTAATTAATTATCAAAATAATTTACCTTTTTAATTAAACACGAAAATAACCTAAAATCTACAGTAAAATTTGGTGGAGCAAAATTATAAGGCGCCACCAACTTGTCACGTCAGCAAGGGGCATAAAAAAATAATTTTTTGGTGGAGCCATGTTGAATGGCGCCACCTATATAAAATACAAGGGAAATATTGTAAAATTTAAAAAATTGGGAGGCTTTTAAAATAATTTCTCATTTTTTAGTGGAGCCATTTTAAATGGTACCACCTGATACCCTTTTCATTTTTTTTTACTTTTTTTTATAATTTTGTCTTTTTCTTTTTTTTTTTTTTACTTTTTTCAAGTTTTATATTTTTTTCTTATTTTATTTTGTTTATTTTGTTTATTTATTTTTTATTATTAATTTTAAAAAATTTGAAATGTATATTTGAAATTTTTATAATATATATTTTTTAAAATTTTAAATATTATTTTTAAATTATTTTTTAATTTTAGATATATATTTTGAAATTATTTTTATAAATTTTAAAAATATATTTTTCAAATTAATTTTTAAATTTTAAATATTATTTTTAAATATTAACCATATTTTTAATAATATAAAACAATTAAACATTTAAATTTTTTAAATACATTTAAAAATCATAATTTAAAAAATTATGAAAAGATGGGAGGCTTTTAAAATAATTTCCCATTTCTGGTGGAGCCATTTTAAAAAAAAATTAAAGATGCATGATTATCGATCATCGTGGCGCCATTTAAAATGGCTCCACCAGAAATGGGAATTGTTTTAAAAGCCCCATCTTTTCATAATTTTTTAAATTATGATTTTTTAAATGTATTTAAAAAATTGTATTTAAAAATTTTAAATGTTTAAATGTTTTATATTATTAAAAATATGGTTAATATTTAAAAATAATATTTAAAATTTAAAAAATTAATTTGAAAAATATATTTTTGAAATTTATAAAAAATAATTTCAAAAATATATATCTAAAAATAAAAAAAATAATTTAAAAATAATATTTAAAATTTTAAAAATATACATTATAAACATTTCAAATATACATTTCAAATTTTTTTAAAATTAATAATAAAAAATAAATAAAATAAATAAACAAAATAAAATAAGAAAAAAATATAAAACTTGAAAAAAGTAAAAAAAAAAAGACAAAATTTAAAAAAAAACTGAAAAGGGTGTCAGGTGGCGCCATTTAAAATGGCTTCACCAAAAAATGAGAAATTATTTTAAAAGCCCCCCCAATTTTCTAGATTTTGCAGTATTTCCCTTGTATTCTATTCAGGTGGCGCCATTCAACATGACTCCACCAAAAAATTATTTTTTTATGCCCCTTGCTGACGTGGCAAGTTGGTGGCGCCATATAATTTGGCTCCACCAACTTTTACTGTAGATTTTGGGTTATTTTCGTGTTTAATTAAAAAGGTGGGTCATTTTGATAATTAATTAATTGTTTTGAGTTATTTTAATAAAAAAGCCCTAAAAACGCTGGTGCTTTGAACATCATTCATGGGTTGGGTTATTTACCCAATTTGAAGATTTGTCCGAAATTTAAGAAAGTTTAAGTAAAAAATTAGACTAAAAAAATAGATTTGAATAAAAAAATTGAGTCTGTTTAAAATATAGGTCGAGCTCAGGTTTAAACGTTCAAGGCCTAAGTCTGGTTCGATTCGACCCATTTTCTATGTTTATAATACAATGTATTAAATAATATATATTATATTTTATAACACATAAAAACTAAATCTATAACAATAATAGTATTATAATGTAAATCTTAAAGAAAAGTATTAAGATAACTATCTATTAATATTTAATAAATGAAAAAAAAATATTAAATTAAAAATAATATAATTTTTAAAAAGATTCAAAAAAATAATATGAGTGAGCTTAAAATAGACTTGGGTTAGCCTTTAACAAATATAAGCAGACTTGAGTAAAATTTTAGACCTATATAGCGAGTTAGGCCAGACTTACACAAAAATAAAGTATATTAATATTATGTTTAAATTTGGCCTGATCCATAAACATCTCTATCATTGATAAATTAATTTTTTTTTATATATTTCGGAACAGATCCATATTTTATATTTGTTTTACAATCAATTAAACTAATCCTCTCAAAATATATTACTACCTCTCTTAATAATGTCATCTTTAAAGTTAGAGTTTGAATTTTTTTTCCATAAAAAAGTAACTTGTACGTGCAAAGGATGTACCATTACTTGGTTAATGATTTCAATTTTGTTGTGCTTGAAGCACGAAGATGATCCGATAGGCTAATAAAGGAAGTTTGTTGTCTTACACTTGCAAACATGCAAGTGTAATCCATTGTGTAACAATGACAACTAACAACTTTTTATTTTTGGTTTTCAAGCTTGTTTTGTAGCAAGCTACAAGTTCCCAGCTCAGTTTCTAAGACCATTATCGGGCCACCATCCTTGTTAGTGCCCATTATGTAATGATTCAAAATTTACGGGCATCGAAAAAGTATATTATCGGGCCTCCGTGTTAGCGAAAGGGGTTCGTAAAAATTTATTAGAAATATTTACGAGACTAGTTGTGTGTTTAATTAGGTTTTAGATAGGTGAATTTGACTTAATTAGGAGTAATTAAGAAAAAAGACTAAATTGAATAAAGGGGTAAAAGTCTAATTATAGATTAATAGAAAGAAAGAGGGACCAAAATGGAAAATATGCCATTTAAGGTAATTGAGGCGGCAAGTTGAAAGAAAAATCTGAGATTTTTCTTTAGATTTTAAAATATAATATAATTTAGAATTAAATAATTAAACAAATAAAGCCAAATGTATGATAAAAATTATATACATGTGTAGTTAAAATATGTAAACAATTGTAATTTATAGATTTAATTTACTTATTAATTAAGTATAAGATATTTATTGTTATTATTATTATTATTATTATTTTATTAAATTATAATTTATAATAATTATATTATAAGATTTTTATATGATAAATAAAGTATGATTTTGACAAGTGGATGGTGATAAAAATATACAAATGTAATAATAGTATGTATACAATTGTAATATAAATATTTAATTACTTTTTTTATTTAAGTATAGATATTTATTATTTATTATTATTAAGTAAAAGATATTTATTAGATAAATAAATAATTTATAAGATTTTTTATATGATAAGTAAATTAAATAGTGACAATTGTAAGGTGATGATGATATACACTTGTAATATATATATTGTTTAGTTAATAGATATTTGTTATATTAATTATTAATTACTATTAAGCTAATTAAATAAAATACGTAAATGAAATAAAAAGAAATAAAAGTATAAAAGAAGGAAACAAAGGCAAAAGTAACAGAGAACCATTCGAAACAGAGCAGGAAAAAGAAAGAAAGAGAAGAAAACGGAAAAAACTAAGGGTTTAAGGTTTAAAGCTTTGATTGGTAAGTCAATTAAGCCATTTTTACTTAATTTTGATGTTTTAGAAGCTTTAAAACAAAGTTTTATTGAAATTAAGTTGAAGTCTTGGAAGTTCATAGGCTTTTAAGCATGGTTCATGTTGGATAAATGGTTAAATTAGAGATTTAATTGAATGAATTTCAAGTTAGGATTGATAAATGGATTAAATTGTAAAAGAAGCTATAAGTTTTGTGATTGAGGGATTAAATTGAAATAAATTTTAAATTAGGGTTTTATTATGAACACTTGATAGTTAGGTTGAATTTGATAGGAATTTGAATAAGAATAAAGTATGAATTAAGTTAGTAAAGTGGATGAGTTAATTAGGACCTAATTGAAAATAAGGTGTAAATTGAATAGAAATTCAATTATTTGTTATAATTTGTGTTGTAATTAATGGTATAATTATTTTAATTTTCGTAGCTAGCAAAGAACCCGAAGCATCGGCATCGAAAGGAAAGGGAAAAGTTATTGAGGAGTAATCGAACAAATCCAGGTTTGTATTACTATAATTCAAATTACCTTTTATTAAATATTTTATATAAATTATATTTAATAAATGAGTATAAGGTAAGTATTAATATTTGAGTTGAATGGGAATTGGATTGGATGGTGAATGTGTACGTATAATTGAATTGTATATTGATTTGAATGTGAAATTGAAATCGAATAGTGATACTAAATTTGGTATGAAAGTGAAAATTTGATTGAGAATTGGAATACCCTATTAACTGGTCGGGCTAAGTCGGATATAGTTGGCATGCCATAGGATTTGGAAGAGTACGGGATTTATCGGCTTTGCCGATCAGGCACTTTATGTGTCGTATTTCAGGCACCTCGTGTGTCATTTCAGGCACTTATGTGTCGTATACTGATCAGGTACTATGTACCGTTTTAGGCACAATGTGCTGTACTGGTGTGTGTGGGTTGGAATCCGTGTATCCGTCAAAGTCTGGGTTCGTTAATAGGATGAATAACTAAAAAAAAAAATTTAAATGAATTTGATCGATTGTACTATTGAAAATGTGAGAAAGTTGAATTGTGGATTAAAATTGAGATTGGAAATGAAAGGCATGAACTTAATGTTCATGTAATGATTGAAATTGAGACATATGATCTGTGAATGAAATTGAAGAATAGCTAATATATATATATATTGTTATTGTTAATTAATGAAAGTTTAAGAATGAATTGATATTTGAGAAATTGGATAGTTATATGCTTGATAATTATATTCCATTACTATTATTATAATTTGAATTATGGAAATACCACTGAGTATGAAGTACTCCGCGTACGGTTGTTTTCGTGCGCAGGTAAATAGGAGTCCAAAGTCTCGGTCCAACATCCGAACGATCTCGACTCCAGCATAAAAATTTTGGTGATGTTTTCTTCCTTAAATGAAAGTGGCATGTACATAGGTGTTGTAATGGTCACTTTAAAATGTTATATAATTTTTGGTTGTAATGAATGATATTTGGTGTTTTGATACTAAGTTTAATAAAATGGTATGACAAATTTGGTAAGTTTGGGTAATAAACTTGGAAAGAAAAATGAATAAAGCTAATTAGTAAAATTTTATATAATTTTATGATTGTAATTTGATTATATGGTTAAGTCAAAGTTATAGACATAATTTAGGTATATTAAGTGTGCAAATGTATTGGTTGTAAGATTGGTTTTGGATTGTATTTGGTTTGAAAATTGCAGGGAATGTTAGATGTTTATAAAGGGGTTATATTGAAGTTTTTTTTAAAAAAAAAATTACGAAAAATTTCTGGAGTACTCGAACAAGTTTCGTTCCACTTCTAATACGTGTTTTGGGCCTCGAGGGCCCATCTAAGGGACTTTTTTTATTTAATAATTTGTTCAATAATTATTTGTATATTACTTGTAAATTGTCCGATATGTCTTGTAATATCTCATAATTCTGTTCCGACGACGGTTTAGGGTTAGGAGGTGTTACACATTAACTATGGTAAAACATAGAACATTGTTCCGTTTCTAAAGCCATTCATTATTTTCTATTCAGTTCTAATATTCAACATTCAAAAGTATAGCAACTGCTTATAGTAGTTAATTACAAGGATGATGATTTTACAATATATATGCACACACGAAAATTAAGACAATGTAAGAGACATTTAACTTGAGATTGGTGTTACGTTAGTGAACATTCTTTAATTGATTGATAAAAGAAGCTGGGGACGTGGGTTGGTACACCATGGTTCGGCCAATAATATCACCATTAATAAATAGAAAAATTCACCAAGTAGCTTCATAACCGATTCCATAAATATAAACGGATGCATACATAGGTGTATAAAAATTATTGGCCATATTTAAAAGGTTGATGCCATCAAGCATGATTAGCATTTATGGGTATCTTTGAATAGAAGAAAAGGGTGGTTCATGGATGATTTCAGAAGCTACTGGGTTGATAATGCTACCACGTATATACATGCAAAGTTCCCTTTTGAAATGAGATTAATCGCGATTATTAATGCAAGAAGTTGAGAGGTAAGGTGGATAGGGTGGTGGACTGTTAGATATATTATCCATTTAATGAAGCAAAAGGAAATTATGAGGCTTAGGTTGAGTCCAAACTACTTTCTTCAAATTATGTGTTTCTCTTATTATCTTTTTTTACTTCATGATAAAAGATAATCAATGCAGTGTAGACGTGTAGCGGCAGGTGTTAAATATCATGTCCTTTTTGTGGCTTTCAGTATCAGTACAATTATTACTGCAACTACTTTTGTGCTTTCTTAAATGCTTCGTTGCTTGACAATCACATTTATAATTGTGATTGGCAGTAAGCGATTATGGAAGGTTTCTTTTTTATACTGAAAAATAATTGATTGAGCCAAATATAGTATAATGTTGATTTCATTAGGTTTTAGGGTACTTTAATTTTTGCATACGAGGTGGTTAATGGGTATTATTATTTTCTTAGTTGCCTGTCATCCGAACATATATATTATATGTGGATGGTATTGGTGGTAATGCCAAGAACATGTGCAAGCCATATTCATTAAATCTGATTCTGTGACTTAATCTTTGGAAACCAGCATGACTTTTCTTTTCTATTAATTAATTGAAGTTCTGAGTTGGGAGGGTTCAGCGTAGTAATGTTGTATCAGTGTGAATACCGGTCATCACTTTAGGCATAATTGTAAAATTCACCCTTAATGTTTCTGGATTTTTTCACTTTGGCCCTTAATTTTTTTTTTCTGATTCTCTTCCACAACGTTGCAAAATATTTCAAAGAAGGCCAAAGTTAGCGGAAACTATTAGTCAACTAACGGTCAACAATTTTGTCTGACATGGCATGACACCCCAATGATTACCACGTGGCGGCATGAAACCCTTAATGGCTAGGACACGTACGTGGTGGTTTTGGGTATTACTTTGCAGACGTTGAGGGGTATTTTAGGGTGATCCGAATCAATATGTTGAAAGAGAAGAGGAAGGTGGACCGTTCAGTAGCTTTTTCGACCAACGGCGGCGCCGACATGCAGCGATAGCGGTGGATTAAAGTAAGAAATTGAAAAAAAAATAAATTAAAAAAAAAAACAAGTTTAATTTAATCTGGTTTTCTAAGAACCGATTTATACACGAAATTGGAGGAAAAATGAATCAGATACAACCAATGAAAAGTCGAATACAACAAGACAAAGCATTTAGACACATCATCAATGTCAGATTAAGTTCCGTAAGAAATTTATGTGGACTTTAGGGAGGGCCGACGTTGCATGTGATTGTAACACAAAAGAATTGTGTAATTTAGAAATGTTGAAATTCTAGTAAAAATACATAACTTAATTCTAGTAAAAATGTTGAGAAAGTGGTGGTGTTAGAATTGGCTTGCTTCATTTACGAGATGCGCCTTCCTCACTCCCAAACCTCCTGCATGTTGTGGTCTGCATAGTTGGTCCCAACTAGATAGACACAATTTTCTCTTTTAAGTCATTTTAAGTTCACCAGAAATCATGAATGATCCCGTCAATTTTCTCCGTTATGTGTATTGGTGCCTTGACACACAGGGAGTAGAGGGGAATAGATTAGAGTGGATCACATTAATGTTAGCCAACCTCCTTGAGATAGGAGCTGGATTTTCATTCAGTCACAGTCAGTCTATTCTGCATTGTTGCAAATGTCTCTCATATGATACCCCAAATAGTTTCCCAATTGATTTACTTGTTGAATTCCTAAAATTCACAAGAGCCATCGGTTTTTTCTAATCATGGCCCGACTAATTAAAGTATACTTGTAATTTGGCTGAATTAATAACCAAGCTTGATATCACACAATATCTGATCAGGAGAATCTTTTTAAGCCTCCAACATGTTTAAATGTTAACTTAGAAGAAAAAGTAGCGATCACCAAAAAAAAAAAAAAATCAAAATTCAATTAGGGTTTTCTCTAATTCCACGTATTCCCCAAATTTAGTATAAATAATAAATTAATTGGCATATGTTAGCTACACTCATTTCCCTTCATTGGATGAGATCTAAAGAAGGTCCCCTTTTTGTCAAAAAAACAACAGTGAAACTAACATCCAAAGTTTAGAGGTAGAAAAGAAGGAAAGAAAACAAAAAAGAGCTTTCAAATATCATTGGTGTTTGCGTTTGTATCTCACGGGGATCTTAAGTCTTAACCATATTGGCCTTGAGAACTGTTGTAATTAAGGGCAGTTAGTAGTTGTGGACGGTGACCTTTGTTTTGTCCTCTAGAGCCCTTAATTTGACATATTTAAAAAATATAAATTAAAAGAGAAGAAGGGTTTCAACATGGCCCTTGACTCGATTGAGCCTTGATTTTTTTTTTTTTTTTTAAAAGGGATAACAAAGTTCATTATAGTGGTGCAGGTTAGGTACGTTAGCCAAAATTATATATATTTATGATTCACCAAGGAAATCCATCATATATTATTTTCCTAATATATATGCATCATTAGTCATTGGAGGGGTTTCATGAAGACTAAAACCTATGCATAAATAAATAAATTAATTGCATGAATTTGAAGAATAAAATCAAGATAAAAAAAAACTACATCACAATTAACATGCAGGCATAATATAAAAGTAGGGTTGACAAGTTTTTTATCATAAAATGTTGTATTATAAATGACTTATTTTTATAATATACTCAATCTTACTGTACAAATCAATAGATATATGTAATAAAATTTTTTTAACATATGATTTTCTCCAGTTTTGGAGTTAATTTAGTCTGAAAGTAAAACTTGTGGAACAGTATTTTTTTCCAAACACAAAATTCCAACTTGAAAATTATTTGAGAGATATCATATTCTTTATTGTTTTAATCTACTTACTAAAAAGAATTTCCGACCTTCTTCAATAACTGCTAGCTAGCTAAGATCTTTTTTTTTTTTTTTGTTTCATGTGAGCATTAAATCACATCATGTCATTTGCATGTATAAATAAGCAGAAACATGACTGGGGGAAATACAAAACAGTTCCTTTTTGGATTTCTTCCCTTTTCATTCTTTCCATAGACAAAAATTGCTGAAAGAAATCAAGAAAAGGAAAGCATTATATAATGGAAATGATTGTCTTTCCTTTTTCCTCAAAGTTTTTGTGGGCTAAATGTCTTTTGGTATTTGCTCTCTTCATCTCCTCAAAAGCGTTGATTAAGCTACCTATAAATGGAACCTTCCCTGCTGTAATTGTGTTCGGGGATTCCATTGTTGACGCCGGTAACAACAACAATCTCAACACTGTTACTAGGTGCGATTTCCTCCCTTACGGCCGAGATTTTGCCGGGGGTGTTCCCACCGGAAGGTTTTGCAATGGCAAAGTCCCTTCCGATTTAATAGGTATAAATATAATCTCATTATAATCTCGCTTTTTTTTACATGATATAGTACTTATATCTCTCCTTGCTTCATCGTCTAGTTTAAAAAAGGGCTAATTTCAATAAATGTCCCCCAAACTATAACACATTTTAAATTGATCTTTAAACTTCAAACATTTTAATTAAGTCCTAAAAATATATATTAGTATTGTATTAATCAAACTCTTCCGTCAACCTAGTGTGGTGCAATTGACCCTATTTATAAGCTACCTTTAGTTGCTTTTTATCTAAGAGAAAATCGACCTGGAAATTGAAATATATGTGGTGTTAGGTAATTAACAGTTGAGAGGGCAAAACAAAGAAAAAGACCACTAGTTGTCATACATAAAAACACCTGCGACATAATCCTTATAACAGCAAAAAAGTCGGCATTTGCATTTATGGACTCGATTATAGGAAAAGCTAGCTAGCTAGAAATGTATCTAAGATTCACCTCAATTTGATTAACTCATTGCAGCTGAAGAATTGGGAATTAAAGATATAGTGCCAGCATATTTGGATCCTACATTGAAACCCCAAGATCTCTTAACTGGAGTAACCTTTGCTTCTGGTGGCACCGGATATGATCCTTTGACTCCCAAACTAGCGGTACATTTACAATTTCTTCTTTATTTTATTTGTTTATGCCCGAAATCTGGTTTTAGTTACTTTACTATGCTCAATTATGAGATTTAGTCTCTTTAATTTATCATAATTTGATCTCTTTATTTTTGTTTAGTTCAAATAATTAATACCATTAATTACTTGAGCTAAAATGTTACGTTGAATTTTTTTCCTTAAAATTGTCCCTTCCAACTCATCATGATAATATGAATTTTTTTTTTTTGGAAGGTTTGTTTTTTAAAAAAAATTCATGTCTAACATTTTAACTAGATTAACGATGTCATATTATACAAGTAAAGGATCACATTATGCTAAATCAAAGCACATGAACTAAATCTTAAATTTTGTAGGGATCAAAATTATAATTCCAACTTTGTTTAATATTTTTATTTTTCACGTTGTAATTTTTTTTCCCAAATTCTCAGTCAGTAATATCGTTGGGAGAGCAGTTAAACTACTTCAAAGAATACATAGGGAAGTTGAAAGCCATTGCTGGAGAAGAGAAAACAAATTTCATCTTAGCAAAGAGTATGTTCCTTGTCGTAGCAGGTAGCGATGACATTGCCAATACATACTTTTTTCTCCGTGCCAGGAAATTGCAGTACGATGTTCCTGCTTATACTGACTTAATGGTTAACTCCGCTGCTGAGTTTGTCAAGGTAATCAATTAATGGTTAAATTCAGATTTTAGTGGCTATAAGTGCCATTAGTTAGCCCAAATGAGGTATAGCTGACACTGCCAACTATTTTGGATATTTAGTTAAAATGCTTTCATGAACTTTTTTTCCTTAAAAACATAATAACATTTTATTTTTGTGTTGAAACGGTTTGTTTTAAGAATAAAATCTATATTAGTATTTTAATCAAAATAATTACAGGTGTTAACGATTTTGGTCTGAATAATAAACTTATAAAAGAAGAAAATAAAATTATATCAAATTAAAAAACAAAGACTAAATCCCAAATACGATATAGCAAAACTAGAATTTGAGCTTAGTAATAAATTTCCTTTTTCAACACAATTTAATGAATTTGATTGGAATTTAATTAAAGGAACTATATGGTTTGGGGGCAAGAAAATTTGGGGTATTCAGCACACCACCAATCGGATGTGTGCCATCACAAAGAACTTTAGGTGGAGGAATTGAAAGGGGATGTGCTGAAGATTACAACGCAGCAGCTATATTGTTCAACAATAAGCTATCTTCCGTGTTGAATTCCTTTAAGACAAGCATGCCTGATGGCAGATTTGTGTACGTAGATGTCTACAACCCTCTGCTTGGTCTCATCCAAAACCCTCAAAAAAATGGTACTCGAAAACAATTCATATTTCTTTGAAATTTTCTTCAAATTCAAAACAATGAAAATTGATGATTTTGGTTTTAAGCTGTTGGTGTTTTCTTTTCCAGGCTTTGAGGTTGTAGACAAGGGGTGCTGTGGAACAGGGAACATAGAGGTGGCAATCTTGTGTAATAAGCTCAGTCCATCGACATGTACGGATGTGTCTAAGTATATCTTTTGGGATAGTTATCATCCAACAGAGAAGGCTTACAGGGCATTGGTTACGCCAGTCTTTCAGAATATAATTGGCGATTTCTTTTGATGAATGTTTTATGTTTCTCATTTTTTATCCCCATAAATGGTTGCTCTTTAATTAAGTATTTTTGATCATATGTATTGTGCATCTTTATTCAACTCAAATTAATTGTGTATTGATAAAATGTCTATTTATATTTTTATTTATTCCGTTTTTGCAATGTTCATATTTGTTTTTTTTATAATTATCTTTATTTCCCTTAATTATTAGAACCTCGTGAGCTTTTGGTAAATGGTATCTTATACAATTAGGAGATAGTTTTTCAAAGTTAATTTTCTAGCTTTTGGTTGAAAGGGTTCAAATCTTATGATTTGATTTTCATTATGTATGCATGTGTATTTGACATAAATACACTCAAAAAATAATATTTATTACTTTAAAAAAAAAGAAGAAGCTTTTGATAATTTTATAATAATATAATACAGGGAAAAGGTTTAAAACTATACATGAACTTTAATTTTATGAAAATTTATACATAAAAAATTGATTTAATTCATATTTCACACACCACTAACACTATTATTAAAATTGTTATATCCCTCCGTCGAGGGGACACGTGTCAACCTAGAAAAGCATCGTTGACTCTGTATTGACCACTCATCCCACCTTAATTGTATTAAAAATGAAAATCAAAATAGATAATTATTCCATTTAATATATAAATTTAAACTTAAAAAGACACTCGTTACCAAAACTCATAAATGCTTCTTTTATGTAATAAATAATACTTCATGATAAATAAAGTTGTTGGTACAGTTTAATTCATTTATATAAAACATATTTTAGTGCCAACAGAATACTTGAGTTATATAAAATATGTTGCCAAATGCTCTCCAATATTAATGATGCGGATGATATGTAACTATCGATACTGGTTTTGGTTGAATCTCACAATCTAATTAATCTGGTAGCTACCGGAAATAACAAAAAAGCAAAGAGACATATACATCAACCATGCCAGCTTGCTTCGGCATACATCTAATAAAAATTGAATCGATTATGACAAGCATCCGTTAATGTTTCTCCAATCAACGGTACGGATCATAATTGAATGGTCACGCCTTTATTTTTAAAGTATATAGTATACTGATTATGATGTACGTTGTCACACCCAATCCAATTCTCCAACAGTTAGGGCATTTAAGACGTAAATGAACATGCACGCATACATGGAACAGTGATTAATAAATAATGTGTGAGATTAAGGTTTCAAATTGAGTGTACAATCTCATCATATTGAACTCAACCACGGGGCTCTCTAAATAAAGCGTGTAGGATGCAACACTAGTAACCCATGGTCAATTGTTTTTTGGGCCAAAATCCACGGTCTATTATTAGACGTAAATGAACATGCATCTTCCACAAGTCTGTTGATTGAAGTTTTGTTTTTCTTATTTGGTTTTTAAGGTATAATTATGATTTTAATCCCACTTTTTCTACTTTTATAATGCTTACTGTTGTTGAAGTGATGACAATCTTAATTAAGGAATTTGTTGATATGTAAATACATTATTAGTTGAACATTAATAACTAAATTTTCATATAATCTTAATTGTGTGTGTTCAAATACCAATATTATCACTTCAATGACAACAACAATCAGTGTTATCAATTTGGGTTTACTGATAATATTATAAATGTAAAGGACTAATTTATACCAAAATAGGGAGAATCCCAAATTTCAGCATTGTAGAGGGGCTAAAACTAGTATTAGACCGAGTTTTAATAGCTTTATGGTATTGGTATACGTAATCGATAATCAAAGCTAATGAAGGGTTCCTATTTAAACTTGGAATGCGTTTGCCTCTTGGTTTGGCATCTATGTAAAGGAGAAAGAAATACAAATCACTAGGATTTGTTTTATGTGAAAATGCCTGTGCCTGCAACAGCTTTATGTTTAATTCTTGTTTTGTTTAGCACAAGAAATGCTGGTGGAGTTTGTCTTGCCTCAAATAAAATAACATTTCCAGCTCTTTTTGCATTTGGAGATTCAATAGTAGATACGGGTAACAACAACAAGCGCTTTACAATAGCAAAAGCTAATATCCCACCCTATGGACGAGACTTTCCTGGTGGAGCTGCAACTGGAAGATTTGGAAATGGAAAGGTGTTCTCTGATTTTTTGGGTACTAAAGTTTTACCATTCATTTGTATCAGTCTATGATTCTTAAAAAAATTCAAGGGTAGGTCCATTTTTAATTCATATTGTTGTCCTGATTGCCTGCCTCCAACAGCTGAAGGTCTGACAATAAAACCTTTATTGCCTGCATATCTTCACCCGGTTCTTCAAGTTGAAGATCTAGAAACAGGCGTAAGCTTTGCTTCAGGTGGTTCAGGATTCGACGAATTTACAGTGAAATTACAGGTTCCTTGTAATTTCTCTATGCATGCATGCATGATATTCAATTAGTTAATTGCTTGTCTCTTTTGGTATGCAATCAGAATGCTTTATCCATTAAGGATCAGCTGAATCTCTTCAAAGAATGCGTTAGAAAGCTTGAAGGAGGCATCGGACAGGAGAAAGCTAATGCCACCATTTCCAAGAGCTTGTTTCTGGTATCACAGGGCAACAATGACATTGCCATCACTTATTTCTTATTCCATTTTCTATATGACATTGATGCATACACAACACAACTGGTTAACTCAGCTTCATCTTTTATTAAGGTAAAATAATTGGTTATGCTCTATTTTTTTCAATTATAAAAATAAATAAATTAAAATTAATTAAATCTCTCTTGGTGGTTTAAGGATATGTATGAACTAGGAGCAAGGAAGTTTGCATGTCTAAGCCTTATACCATTGGGATACTTGCCAATTTCGAGAACATTTGGTGGAGGATTTCAAAGAAACTCTGTAGATTGGCTCACCCAAGCAGCAGTGAAGTTCAATTCTAAGCTGGAACATGAACTGAACCATCTTAACAGTAACCTTCCTGGAACTAGGATACTCTATATTGATATCTATAACCCTCTGGTTGATCTCATTCAAAATCATAAAAAATATGGTAAGACTGGGTATAAACTTTAAAAGAAGCTAATATAATATTAGTGGTAATTTAATTTTTGCATGCAGGTTTTGAAGTTTCTAGCCATGGTTGCTGTGGGACGGGGTTGATAGAGCTAAATTATGGGTGCAATGAATTATTGAGTTCCTTTACATGTTCCAATTCATCGAGTCATGTATTTTGGGACGCGGGGCATCCCTCGGAAAGAGCATATAGGATGATAATCTCACAAGTCGTGCACAACATTTCGCACCAGCTTTTGGATATTTAAATTCAAAGGGTTTCCTCATATTTTTAACCTAGAAACTAACTTCATCACAATTCAAGCAGGTGGAATATAAAATTATAACACATTTGTAGATAAAATATTGAAATGTGATGAAAGCTCTTTATTTCTCACTTTTATCCAGTTTTTACCCCCATAAAAAGTTGCACTTTATTTTTTTAATGAATAGTTATTCCTTTAATTCCGTATTTGGGATCATATGTATTGCTATAATTTTATCCAGGTCAAATTAATTGAGTAATTTCCATTTTGTATAAAAAATAATTGACAAAACCCCCCAGTTTATATTTTATTTTTTTAAATTTAAAATTATTTGCTGAGACAAAATAGTGCATCAATTATAAAATACACATAATCCCGTACAATTATATTAGAATTTATCCAATTTGACAAAAGATTAATTAATTTTTTTTAAAAAAAGGGGCCAAACTGAAAATTCGTAAAAATCAAAGATATATTTGTGATTATGCATAAGTTTTAAAGGAAGTAAATGGAAAAAATAAATTGATAAAACACTTCTCTAGTCCCTTTCAATTTTAATATTGAGTAAATTGATCACTTTAAAAAAGTTGGAGTAAATTAATCCCTCTCAATTTCAAAAGTAAGCAATTATGGACAATTAATTATAATATTAATTTTTCAGTCAATTGTCATAATTTTGATCGGCATAATAAACTAAGCCCTTAATGTTTGCATATTCTGTCAATTTGATCTTGATTTTAAAAAATTATCTTAAAGAAAATGTATAAAATTTTAAAAAAAAATTAAAAGATTCAAAAAGAATATTTATAAAAAAAAACTTTAGTTTCAAATAAAAAGAATGTGTAACTTTGAGACTTCAATTTATTATTACATCAGTTAAAATTATGTAAAACCAATGAAAAATATTAATTTTCTTCTTGTCTAAATTGAGATGACCAAAGAGGTTTTTTACCAAATAATTTAAACTAATAAAATGAAAGCAAAGACACTAAATCCAAATTTGGTATAGTATCGCCAATCCTCTACTTTCCCGCATTTTCTTTTTCCCTCTTTAGATTAGGATTCTGAAACCCTCCAATTTGG
The DNA here is from genome assembly GCA_025698515.1 of Gossypium sturtianum. NCBI lineage: Eukaryota > Viridiplantae > Streptophyta > Magnoliopsida > Malvales > Malvaceae > Gossypium > Gossypium sturtianum. Next base: position 162,996,423 of record CM046948.1, read on the forward strand.
ATACATCGTCATGGCTTCTACGGGTTGGAAAATCGTACTGAAGAGCTCAGACGGCGAGAACTTCGAGGTGGACGAGGCTGTGGCTCTCGAATCACAAACGATTAAGCACATGATCGAGGACGATTGCGCCGATAACGGCATCCCTCTACCCAACGTCACCAGCAAGATCCTCTCTAAGGTAATCGAGTATTGCAAGAAACACGTCGAAGCATCGAAATCCGAGGATCGTTCAGCCTCCCTCGATGATGACCTTAAAGCTTGGGATGCTGATTTCGTCAAGGTCGATCAAGCCACCCTTTTCGATCTCATACTGGTAAAGCCCTCCCTTTCCACGACTTGAACATCAGCATACTGGTAAAGTCCACCCTTTTGGGATTCATAGTTTTAATTTAAAGTATAATTGAATATTCTTTTCTTTGTTAAAGGCTGCTAATTACTTGAACATCAAGGGCTTGTTGGACCTAACGTGTCAAACTGTGGCAGACATGATAAAGGGAAAAACGCCTGAGGAAATCCGCAAGACATTTAACATTAAGAATGATTTTACTCCGGAGGAAGAGGAAGAGGTTCGTCGCGAGAATCAATGGGCGTTTGAGTGACGGCTCTTAATTGAACTGAACATAGTTTAACATTTGTGTTTTTGTTTTCATTTTACTTTTGAATGTCCTTGAGAACTTGGGATTGTTATTTCCGTCCTTTTTTTTTTACTTGTTTTAACTGTTATTTCTCCTCGGATGTGTTAATAAATGTTGTTTTTTTGTTAATTGTCATCTGTTTTTGGTGCAATTTTGCATACATTGATGTGGAACATGTAGGAAACCATAGAAGATTATGCTAAAACCAGGGTGAAAGGAGAGTCGAATCATATTTATTGCAGTGGAATGGTCTACTTGTGCATCCTGCTGTCTTCTTTTTAGATGTTCTACACATTTGCTCGAATGCTTATTATGGATATAGCACCTAGTTATCACGTTTACTGCTTACAGCAAATGGACTTCTGACTTTGTATTTTCCATTGGACCATGCTATGGATCCAAATACATCTTCCTTTAGCGGATTTACAGCTGAGAAACTCACTTCGTAAGATGACTTGTCACCATTTTTAGTGAATTGCAGTTTGTTTGGCACCACTTTAACATCTAGGTTTGCAGGTGAATCAATAGTTACAGCATAAACTGAGTTACCATCTCCAGCAACATTTGTAAGAGTTCTGTTCACTTTCCTGCCTGCTTTTTCGTTGAAAGTGGTAATTGCTATCGACGGATAATTGATGTTGGATATAAGATCAATGCTTGACTCCTTAGGGCAAGTAAAGCCGTCTGGGATAGTGTTGGCGATAGTTTTTATTGTAGTTATATTATAACCATGGTAGCAGAGAAAATTCAAGTAGTCAATGGCAGTAGTCTCGTAAACAAGGCCTGGTTGCAATGGTCCTGTCGGGCTTACTTCTCCTGCCCCAAAATCGTAAGGTGTAGCTGCTACACCTTTCTCTGTCGTAATTGGGGCTTTCAGATTATTTATCTGATTTGCTGTAATTCGGTTGGAAGCAGTCATGGATTAGTGGAACAAAACTACAGACTTTACCATGTAAATGCAAGTGTTTATTTGATTGTCTAGTTCCTCACCTGTTGTCATAATGGCTGACCTGATTGCAGAGGGACTCCATGTTGGGTTTTTTGATTTGACTGTGGCAGCAATACCGGAAACATGGGGACATGCCATAGAGGTTCCTGAGATCAAATTATACAGTGGTGGGTCTTTACCCTCTGGAGCCTCGGCTGTGTCGTTCCCCATCCATGCTGCAAGAATATTAACTCCAGGTGCTGCTATATCGGGCTGCAAGACATTCAATCTTATAGCTTCATCATTATCAGTGTATGAAGAAACAAGGTATGTAAAGTTGGAATGGTAGAGGGTTTACCTTGAGAATGTTCTTGGGGATGGTTGAAGGTCCTCTAGACGAGAAATATGCTATAATAGGTGCTGGTGTGTACTTTGTGGGTGATGTCGTAGGCAAGATTGTGGCAACTGGGTTTCTACAAATCTCAAAAAGGATAAAAATTAAGGCCAAGGGTACTTTCTAGCATGAAGTAACTGTGATTCTTGAGATCAATTTGAGTTTGGGTAGCTGAATGTATTACTTTGTCGAGTTGATGTATGAAAGAACCTTGGTGCCATCCTCTGAACTGATCACCGTCATAGGAAATGTACCAAATGAGGAAGCCATCCCTTTCGAGTCATAATCAATCAGGACTACGCCAATACCTCCAAGCTGCTTCACTTCATCCATATGCTCATTCGCATATGTCTTGTCTAAGTTCTCACAAACTACAATCTTTCCCTTTACAAGTTCTTGGTCCAAGGAATTTGTGTTGCAGTTCCTAGAACAACACAAGTGATTGGATTAACCATTCATTTCATTTGGGGAGTATGTTAATAAAATTCCCTTTAATTTAGTCAACTATTCGGCACCTTGAATCAGTTACGTCTGCGTCCTTTTTCTTGGCTGATTTTCCGTATACAATTGGATACACCGGAGACTTCTGAATGTTGGCGAAATTAATGCCTTCACCCTGTATATCAGTTAAAGAAGAGAAATGATGAAAGCTGCCAACTAAAAACAGAACATGGGGGCAAAGAAGAAGATCATTACCTTAATTACTGTGTGGTCGCCAAGTACAACATCAGACTCAAAGGCTCGGTCAATTGTGCTAGCAGCAACTGTCACAATCCAAGGTGCAGCATTCACAACTGTTCCGGGGTCAGGTCCATCGTTTCCTGCAGAGCAAACCACGGTGATTCCGTGTTGCACTGCATGGAATGCTCCAAGGGCAATGGGATCATCTGTAATTTCTGGTTTAAAGAAGGATGCTGCTCCAAGAGACAGTGACAACACATCAACCCCATCGGCTATTGCATCATCAAATGCTGCCAATATGCTGGATCCACGGCATCCATTGTTGGGAGAACATACTCTGTACATAGCTATTCTTGACCCCGGGGATCCACCCTTGGCAGTCCCTTCTGCTAGTCCGTAGTAAGATACACCCTGGACTTCGCTTCCCGCTGCTGTTGACGCTACATGCGTACCGTGTCCAACCATATCCCTAGGTGACTGGTACTTTATTACCGAAGTTTCGTCATCCTCATATGATCTTGCCCCAATTATCTTTCTGTTCTCAAATAAACGATAAGGTCTTGATTAGGTCAATAAAATTGTAATTATAGTTTAATTAATTATATGTCTTGGGCTAAGAGGTTACTTGTTGCAGTTGGAGGTGTTGAAATCCTGTGCTTTAGCGCATGTGCCATTCCATCGTGATGGAATTGGACCCATGGCCCTGTCGTTAAAACTCTCCGACTCGGGCCAAATTCCTGTCATTGTATTTCGAGTTAGTGCTCACGTAACATGAAAGAAAAATAAAAAGAAATTTGGCTTGCGAATTGCGTGATAAACATCTTACAAGCAACATAACAACAACCAAACAAAATATTATAAAAAAAGAGAGAGAGAACCAATGTGATGGAACTGTATAAAGTGGTGAACAAGTTTCACCTGTATCTAGGATGCCAATGATGGCACCAGAATCATTAGATGTTGAGTTTGAGTTCGAGTTGGGGTTTGAGTCAATCACCACCGAAGTTTGATAGTTCAAGAAATCCCATGAGCGAGTGGTATGCAGTTCGAGCACAGGGTCGGGGAAAACTGAAACAACTCCAGCTCTCTGGGCAATTGAATGAGCGTCTTCTGCAGATAGACGTGCTGCAAACCCAGAGAAACCATTTTTGTAGCTACGAACCAGTGCATTTTTGTTCCTGAAAGCATGAAAAATTTAAACTTTCCAACGTCAAACCAATTCAAATATAAAGAAAGCTAGAATTTAGAGTTATGTATTCACCGTTTTAACAAGGAGCTCAAAAGTTGAGCATGATCATGCCTTAATGAACCCTTAGTCTTAGGGGCTGCCCCCATATACACAATATAAACACCATCCTTCTCTGCAACAGTTTCTGTAAACAATGAGACAAAGATGAAAAAGGACGTCAAACCGAAAATAAAGGTAACGAGGGGCTTCATTGTGTTCAACTCAGAGACTGCCTCGAATGGCAACTCAAAACTCTAGGATATAAATACTACTAAGATGGTGGTCTGAAGGAAGCGTGTGTGCGCACTGCAAAATCATTAAAGCTTTTAATATCCACCCAAAGTGCGTTTTTGCTAATCTAATGCGCCACGCCGGCTGATATGGTGGTGGTATGGTGGTGAGAAGTGGTGATGATAGGCTGAGAGCAAAGACAGCTCAACAGTTCGGGGAATTAAAAATATTATCAGCATCTATAGCTCAAAATAGCTCCATTCTAATTCAGTCATTCAGAGACGCTAGACTGAAAAAACACAAATTTGTGGGGAAAGCAATCGTGCTCTTAGGAATATTATCTCAGTCTCGGTGCTTTTTCCACAGATATATTATATAAATATATCTGTAAAACTGAACGTGGTCTTTATTTGGAAACGATACATATTTGCTCGATTTCTGCTCTGGGTACCCTTTGCTATGCCGATCCATTTTTACTTACTAGAATAAATAAAATTTGAACCCAATTATTCTCAACCAAACATGTATTCACTTCTAATTGTCTATCCTCGATTGAGAAAAAAGCAGACAATAAACATGGAGCTTACGAAAAGTTAAAATACCTAATGAATAAACACTAAATCCGAGCCTCAAAACAAACCCTATAATAGAATAGGCTTTATCCCCTTATATCTTTTGAAATTCTAAAATTTAAGACTTACCTATATTTATAAATCCTATTACTTGATATTATTTCCCAAGAATTTTCGAGTATTAATCACCGAGTAATGTTAAGTAATATAATTGTATTAGAATGTGGATTAATATGGTCACTCAAATAGGAAGTCCTTGAAGGGCGGCATGGCACAGAGATTTTTTTATGGTTAATTAGTGCTCGAGAATCAAAGAGTAGTGGGTTCTGACAGTAAATACATTTCGGGGGCACGCTTTCATGCAAGTGTCGTAATTCTTCTTCGTATTTATTAAAAGATTTTGGCGTCAAAAAATGTGTACATTTGGTCGTATAAGCTCTTGGGGATCGAAGAAGGAATCCTTCCTATATGTTGTTGTAAGTAAAGCTTATCTCCTATCCAAAGTGCGCCACTGCTGCTAGTCTCCCCACCACTTGTAAAATCTATAATACATGATTGAGCATTAACAAAGTTAAATCTATCAGGATAGATAACAAGTATCTAGTACTTTTCTCATGAGTCTCTCACAATTTGCTGACGCAATGGGGGAAACTATCTGTATCTGATGGCTGAACTGTTAGTGAACTATGATGCTCTAATTTGAAGAACACCCCTATTAGTTTCAGATTTTAAACTGAACGAACCCCAAAGGAAGCTAATGGAAATAAATAATCGAGTGATGTGAAATGAATATTATTTACTAAACAAAGGGAAAGACTACATTTAAGCTCAAAATGCCATTATTTTAGTCTTCAGTTTAATAGGTTTCTCCTCATGTTATGTTATTGTTACGTTACGTGTATGTAATTTTGAGGTTCAGATACTGTTTTGTTGAGCAATCAGAGGAATGGACAGCTCTGAAATAACAACACTTGAAACATTTGATATGCTTCTTCTCTCTTCTCACTTAAACAACTAAACCTTTAGTCCCTATTTAGCCTAGAAATTTTGAGTGTTTTGTGGAGAAGATGAATCAGCCAAACACAAGAATGAAGGAAGGGAGAGCCTTTGGTCACGTGAAACGCCAAAATACAGCAATGAAACCCGACTCGAGGCCGTCTATACAGTAGCTGTTTGTCTCTTCTTTATGATTTTTTTCTTTTTCTCCTTTTGGGCTTTGCTGTGTATATCATTGGGATGGCTTTAGCATCAAACCCATACAATAGTCAAATGCCCACGTTTTTGCCTTTTGCATGGTGATGTGATGTATAAGTCGGATTATATTTTGCACTCTTTATTAAAAAATAAATAAATAAATTCATATAAATTAGATTAAAAAATAGTTTAATACACACAAATTAATTTATCTAATTTTTAAGAAAAAAAATAAAATACAATCTAAATCTTAATATAATGGCATCCATAATACTTTTACCGAATATCTTTGACACTAATAATTTACCTATATAATAATTCAAAATAAAGAAGAAAGAGATATTATCATTTTATAAAAAAAGAATTATGCTTTTAATCTTTCAAATTTAAATACTGTGGCAACTATAGTGAGAACTTTTAAAATGAGAACCATGAGAACTAAAATGATCTTAACCATTAGATCAAAATAAATGGTTCTAAATTTTAAATTTTGTATTTTTCTTATCTTATTAAATTAAAACAAGTAACACCTAATTTTTCCTCTCTCTTTTTTTTTTTTTGATAATTTTTGCTTTCGGAGTTAATTTTTTTTAAAAAAAAGAATTGGAATAGAATTTGAGTATTCGGTATTTATTTTTGTTGATTGAAAAAATTGGTGAAAGTTGAAATTTTTTTCCACCATTGATTTCAAGTACTTACTTAAAAATCTTCGTTGAGATTCAACCTTACTTTATCCATTCAGTTTAAAGCCATATAGTTTCGTTGGGATCATATCATCAACTCATTTGTTAAACACTATTAATTTTAATTTCCACTTCCTTACTGAAGAAAAATAATTTGGCCATGGATTCATAAAACCCAAAGAACAAAACACAGCACTGCTTTCTTTTTAATCATTAAATCACATGATACACAAATACAAATCCCTCCTAGCTGTCCTTTTCGACTGCATGCAAACTTATTTTTTCTTTTTTGATGATAGCTTTAAAAAGATAAATAGAGTCCAATTCAAATGGCTTCAAAATCACCTGACCACTCTGCAGTCTAGCCTGATCTCTTGTCCACCGCTGAGGCTACTCATTTTGATCATTGAGGTAACAAAAGCCTTCTCAAAAGCCTCTTGGGAACTAGCAAATTTAGAAACCAATGATTTGGTTTTTGGGGTGGTGAGTAAAGCTTGATCCGAAGAGAAGATACTTTTCCCTTGAAGAAGCAGATTGTAGTATGCGTTGTCAAATACCAAGTTTGAAGAATCCAGCGGTGACCCTGCATTTTTCGCCTTGTTGTGTGCCGGACACATGCTCCTTAATTTGGCCGCAAACAACGGTTGCATGGTCGGGTCGACGTCAACGGTGGCATTGAACTTGTGGATTCTGTTTTGGAATGAAGAGCAGTGGGAGAACCCCAGTGTGTGACCACCTACATGCATAAGATGTTAAGTGCTGCAACATTAATAGCAACTTTAAAGATATAGGTAGAGAGACTTACCTGAGAGAGCAACTAGATCTTCAATAGTGAGACCTCTTTGAGCAAAGTTCTGTTGTAGCTGGGATATATTGAAAGTGGGAGCTGGTAACTGCCTAGTCTCAGTTGCCAAGGAAATTCTTCCATCTTTCCTTCCTTTGGGCACATCCCATGTCGGACCGCCAGACTACATATATAATATAACAGATGACAGCCAAAGCATGAATTACATAAGTGGTGATTGGCTACTACTAATGTTAATGTGACTAACCAGAAAAACTGCATCCCTGGCAGCCAAGGCCAAGATATCAGCACAAGAAACGACGCCAGGACACGAAGTTTCCAAAGCTTTCTTTGCCTCGTCGATCACATAAAATGCGTGCAATGAAATGTTAGGCGGTCCATCTTTCTCTGCCTTGTTTTTTCCTTTGGAGTTCAGCAACACAGAAGCATCGCAGCCCTTATAATTTTAGAACAAAAGCATTAGTTAAATTATGTCTGAACAAACTACTAGTGTTCTAGTGTTATTTGTGCACGTATGTGTAAGAGAAACCAATAAAAAGAAAATGGACAGCATTTGTTTTAACAAATACTAGCACTAGTGTAAATTTATACTCTGATGAAGCAATCATGAAAGTGCATTCGAAGTAGCGCGGCTGGAACAGTTTTGTCATTTGACATTGCTTTCTTGACTGCACTTGCGACAATGGATTCGAGATGAGGACATGTGTGGTCATAGTAGTTTGAGCTAAGTGCTCTGACAGGAGATGGAACCGGAAATATAACGAGAAAGACGAAAGCAAGTGCAACTACGACTGCCATAATTGAAACAATTGTAGAATTCACAAATAATTTGCAGATTAGCTGACTAGCTATGCACGTTTGATAGGAAAAACAGTACGTGCTATTTATAACAAGGCAAAAGAGACTATAAATTGGAGTTGTTACTGTTGATAATGGTTGTTAGCATATTTGGTGATCAAGAACCCTTGTTTAGTGGAGTAGTCAAGAAGCATAACCTGATTGTGGTTGGCCTTAATAAAATAAAATATCAACTTTGAATTTTAATCAGGTTTTTGCATGTTGACCTCCACAGTACATAATAATGTAATAATTCTTCAAATGATTTAAGAAGAGAATTAAATAAGCACGCATTCACCCAAAAAGTTAAACCAGTGATTAGGAACCATCAATGACAATAACAGAACTGATTTCAAAGTAAAACGAGCATTAAGTATTGTCAAAAGATATGGGGAGTGAAAGAACTAGCAGCACCAATAGTTTCTTTGATGAGGGATGATTAAGACTTAAGCAAAGCATTCTTTTTTTTTTTTTTTTTAAAAAAAGAAAAAAAAAAGTATGTTGACCCTACAGAGCTTAAGAAAGGGAAAGGTTTGGTAGATGGGATCGAACCAATAATGCAATCCTTGTTTTAACGCAAGCTTTGGTCAAGATTCAAGAGTTTTAAGCTTTATCAAACTGTTTAAGTGTCAATGTCAAACAGCCTAGCATTTAGCCAATAACAGAACTTACCAAATTTTAACCTTTTAAGCAACTCACAAATTGCGTATAGTTTAGTTCAATTGCCCCTTTCATTTACTGCTTTGGGAACCACAGTTGCATGGAATTTGATCAACGTGGGAAAAAGATTCTGTGGATCAAAGTAATCTAATATGAAATTGATGTCAGGTTAATGATGCCAAAGGGAGGAACAGATCTGCCAATTGGGTTGAGTTAATAGTTTAATGGCATTTTCTGCTATAGCCTGAATCCAAAGAACAAAGCATCCATTCATGGGACAAAACAGGGCTTAAACTTGTTGGATTAAATGACAAAAGGTTTGTCGGTTGATTTATTACATTTATGAGAAATGGTAGAACTATAAAGTAGCAACTCCTATTGCAAACATATAAAATTTGTGATGACAAAATTTACATCTTCTGAAGCTGCAATGTTTTTCTTGCACTTCTTATTGACAACTTATTATGATCATGAAATAATTTCAAACATCGACTTGTATCAAAAACAAAGATTTCACTTCCATCTAAACAACCAGTTCTCCAGAAAAACAAGTAGCCTGATATTATTGACCATGTGATGTATCGATAAATACCATGTATGGCGGGCAGCTTTTTTGTAAAATAATGTAGCACGCCTCTGCCGGGAACTAAAGCTTTTGGTGAGCTTAGAATTGTACTTTGCTAGAGAAAGTTTGGCCAAACCCCCAACTTGCAGGCACAATATCAGGGAACAGTCGGGTAACACCATCGGTAGTGGTGACCTTGAACGACAACGATTGACGGTTGAGGTAGGCATTGGATTGCCAGTTAGCTCCCCAGTTTCTTGACATTGACATCCACCCAGTTTTAGAGCCTTTAATGGATACGGATTGGATGGATCCTGCCCCACCTACATTGCTAATCAAAACAAGCTCAAAATAGTCTCTACCGTTGATAGTGAACCTGACTCCACCATGTTTCTTACATGGAACCCTGTATCATAACATTAATAACGCCCCCATACGTTAGATGTAGTAGCAGTATCAAGATTTTGAAAGTTGAGGGAAGAAAATGTGATGGGGTCCATGGGGATGGTACTTACCTTTGGAACAAAACAGGCACAATGCCACCTCTGTAGATACCAATCTTTTCCCAGGCAGGCTGAGCCATATCAAAGTGCTGGAGAGGAGGGTTGCACCAACCTCCGGCATTGTTGGGAAGAGCAAAGTTAGGAGGGCAAAAGTTTGTGGCTGTGATGGTAACGGATGTTCCTTTTATGCACCATTTAGGGTCAGCTTGGTAATCACACCTGATCTTGTAGCATTGTCCACATGAAGCTCCATCATTGAACAAGGCTGTGCTTAAAGCAGCAGTCCTGGTTCCATACCCAGTTGAATACAAGTTCCCATATCCACAAGCTCCCCCTATAGTCAACAAATTCATTCAAATGTTAAACACCAATGAAAATTTGAAAATAAAAAAGTAACGGAGTGGAAGGGAAATGGTTAGTTACTAACCCATAGTTCCTGAGGCATCACTGCCTCCATAAAATGTAGCATGTGCTTTGGTCCACCCAGAAGCCGTGAAGGCACTTACATCAGTAGCCAGATAGCATAATCCAAGCAAAATTGGTAATGCAAAAATGGATTTTGCCATTTCTCGGTAGGGTAAAAGACAACAAATGCTGGAGAAGTACTGGGAATGAATGTATTTACACTTGTTGGCATTTCAAAGTAGAAGAATGGGGGGTTTAAATAAGGGACTAAACTCCGCTATGCTAATGCAACAACCTCACATGTGATCCCTGCAAGTAGGAGAAGAAAAATGGAAAACCAAATCAATTTGAAGCAATATAAAAATATATATATATTGAATTATGGCTGCAAAGACTGGAGATTTCTGAGACTCGTTCAATAATTCCCACGTTCTTTCTACACTCACATGCTCTCTCCCGACAGTAAGAGCCGTGAATGGATGAAAAACAATAAAGACCAATTGTTGTTATTTGATAATTGTTGCAATTGGAAGATACTAAAATACAAAAAGACACCTCCATGTGTTCCACTGTGTGTGATACAATATGTGTATTAGACCAAGCAATATGTACAAAGTTCACATGGCCATTCATTTGACCCATATGAAACCGACTGCATTATTAAATCTTTTTGCAAGTCTTTGCACATGATTCATTTTGACATTACAATGGCGGTGCTGAGCTGTTAATCAAGTTTTAACTCCCTGTTATCTTCAAGTTTATCCAGAAAAAAACATTAATTACAGACTAGAGAATGTCAAACACAATGGTGTTTCAGTTGTTAAAGTTAAAACAGTTAGAGACAAAGCAATGCTGCAATAGGCAAAGACATTTCAAGTTGGAAGTAAATGTATTATATATATATATAATTCTAGTATAAATTGGACTTGGAATTTGATGATATTGATACAGGCACCGTCAGACAAAGCGGCTTTATGCTTCTAGACTCAGCAATCTGGTGCGACTTCACGGTTAAAAAGCAAATTACTCTCTATTGGCAATATATAAAAGTTATTCTCACGACTATCTCCGCAATCAAAGCTACTTGATATATATAACATAGTTTATTTTACTGAAAAAGGAAACAAGGGCCTCTGAATGACAGCTTATAGAGGGGCGGGAAAACCGTGCTTTGTGAATGGAACCGTGCTTTGTGAATGGATGAGGTGAAGTACCGCTTAGTACGTCTTGGTATAATTAATTTTAGTTTACTTAGGAGCACATTTGATTGGAATGGAAATCAGTTTTACGGGGATATTACATTAATAATAATAATAAATTAATTACTAAAATAGGATACGTCATGTTGTCAAGTGACACCTTTTTTCCAAAAGTAAACAAATGATTAATCATTAATTGTAGCTGAAATAAATTGCTTTTTAATTGGTGTTACCATTCTATACGACGACATTGAAAATTTACTAAAAAAATACGAGTAATTTCAGCAAATACAAGAGAAATATTAGTGTTGCTTAATTAAATGACAACACTAGTTTAAAATTTGAAAAAAAAAATTAGTGCAGTATATTAAGTAAGGGGCTGCCATGATCAATTGGCAGCACTATCCTAATACCCATGTCATCGACATGACCAAGCGATCATGATAGCCCCTTTCGCAATACACCTTCTATATATATTTAATTTCTCCCCAAACCAATATTTATATATCGTCCTCTCCCCTCCTCCCACACCTATTTTCAACAAAAGCAACGGTAACAAAAAATTTCTCACAAGTTGGAGTTTTGGGATCTTGTTAAACTATTAAGGGTAAAAAAAAATTGTTTGTAATAATTTATATATTATATGTTTATATTTTATTTTTAATGTTTAGGATCAGGGTTTAAGGTCATATTATATGTTTATAATTTATTTGTTGTAGTTTTGGGCAGCTTGTGAAACTGTTTCTAACGTGTATGTTTGTAGTTTTTGGTTTTTTTTTTAATTTAAATTTTTATGTTTGTAATTTATATATTAATTATGTTTTTATTTTATTTATAGTGTTTTCGCTTTGGAAGTTCAGCTTGTGAAACAAAGTGGTAAGTGTGTGTAACTGAAGATTTTTGTTATTTTTTTTATGTTTGTAATAGGTTAGTTATGTTTATATATATAGATATAAAGATACTTATGTTTTTATATTTATTTGTGTAGAATATAAATTTTCAGTTGCAAACATTCGAGTTAAGTAATTTATTTTTGTGCAAGAAAACTTTTTTTAAATCGGATTTTTTCCAACACATTTGTCTTAGTCGATTTGTTAGTTAGTTTAGTGGACATCAACCCCGATACATGCATGCTGGGGCACGATCACCTGCACATTTAATCAACATGTTAGTTCCTTTTTGGGCCTAGATCGGCCTAACAATTTATAAAACAATACTAAAAAAGCTTGTTTTATTAAATTTAAATTCGAAATTAATTATTTTTAAAAATGAAATAGAAAGATATAAAATTAATTAAACACAAGCTCATTAAGCGTTGAAAAGAGCTTAATTTATCACAACGAATTGTGACAAATCAAACATCATCTTGATATTTTTGAAAATGTCACATTTTATTGTTTCGTTAGAGTTTTCATAAGTTTCGTTTATAACCTTGATTTGAGCAATAATGTATTGTATTTAAGTTTTGAACCTAAGTGCTTATGTAAATTATTTATTAGATAAGTAAACGAAATCATAATAGCTTCAAGAATAAATATCACATCTTCAGCGACGGAATCGGGTGTTACATGCCTCCTAACACAATTAGACAAAGAAAAGTGATAATTGATCTTAAAATTTCAAGTTAGAACTGAATAAAGTGAAGGCCCAACACATTAAACCCAACTCAACTCTCAAGCTATTTTGTCAATCTTAAGTTTGCCTTTGGGTTCTAGATTCGGTTATCCCATTTATAAAGATTTCGGTAAGCGGTTTCAATGGATATAGGGGTAAAGGTTTGGGTTTAAGGTAAACTAAACTGGCACAAACCTAATTCTTTATTTACTCTACTATCCAAGCCTTTGGCAGCCATTACAGAACATCAAGCATAAACGATGCATTATTATTATTATTATTACAGGGTTCACTGACATGCATCAAGCAAATAGGACTTGAATGGAAAAGCTAAAATCCTCATAAATATAAGTGCGGCAAATTGTCTCTCTTTCTGCTCTGTGCCAGAAGCAATGGATCAATGAAGCTTCTCCATTGCTTATAATCAATTGCGGAGCCGGAATCAGGCACCGCAAATCCATTGATGTAGAAAGTTGGTGTTCCAAACACCCCTCTTGAAGCACTATACTGCATGTAACAAGACATTACAATGTTAATGACAAGGATAAAGCTTATTAGTCCATGAAATAAGAGACACATTACATGGTGAAAGAGAAACCACCTATACCTTGAAAGAAATTCTTGTTTTAAGATCAGTCTTCCGGTCATTGAAACCTGATTCAATTGCAGAATAATAGGAGTTCCCGACTGTTTCTGCTGCAAGCTTTATGATTTCATCCACAGCAGCATCTCTAGACTTGTTGCTTGTTTGGGCATTGTAAAACCTCCCCTGTTAGTTAATTGGTACCCAACAAATTCAGTACCCAATACTCCAAACATGATAAATATATATGTTATAACACAAGCAATTCAATGTGGCTGATTGATAGTCATATGGACACTGCAGAATCCTCCTAAATGGTTGAGCTTAAAACAAATTTTGTATTTCCATTTGAAAAACAATAGAAGTAGATAAAACATGTTATATCATGAATACAGCTGCTTTCCATTTATTCAAAAGAGTAAATACAGTACTGTCAATAGAATATCTGAACCTGATATTCGAAGAAAGACTCCAACAACCGGAAAGTGGCAGAAGGGTTGAGCAGGTTTACAATGTGCAAGGCCCGGGAAGTAGAGAATGCATAGTCGTGGTAACTGCAATTTTACAATACCAAACCTATTGAAAGTCAAAGCCTTACAAACAAAACATAAATATTCATCAAATCAAATCCTGATCAAGGTTGTCATAAAGGGATGATCTTTTAGCACATGTTAAATTAAAACTAATCCATTTGTTAAAAGACAGCACTTTTACAGGAATAACAATTCAAGCAAAGATCAGAATGTTCAAAGTTTAAATATTAGGACTGTCAGAGTAAAGAGATTAGGGACTGTTAGTTTGTTAACAGTCTGTTATTGAGTCTGGTAAACAATTGGTTAGGAGCAGTTATTCATTTCATGTATATAAACATTATCTTTGTAATTGGTAAAGCAGATAAGAATACTAAGCAGATTTCTAAGTATAATCATTTTCAATTGTTCTTTGCATTTTCTCTCAATTGTTCTCTGTTACTATAGTATCTTACAAGGACATAATCTACAAGTGTTCATCTCAATTGTCTTCTAAAGAATTGACCTTGATATTCAAGCACAAAAAAATGATTATATTATTGGAAAAGGTAGGGGCTTTTTTTAGACTAAAATTCTAGCATAATAGATTAAACCATCCACAGTAACAAAACCAAGGAAAAATAGATTAAATCCGAAAAGATGGCCACAAAAATTCACAGGAAGTTAATAAAAAGAAAATATATCAGGAACAGGAGGAGACTAACGGCAGCGGGAGGAGGTGAACTATGAGCGAAACGCGAGAACCATAGTGATGAATAGCTTGCTTGAGAGGAGGCCATGCGTCTCTGCTATCGGGACAGACCGGATCGAAGAAAGCCTCGATCATAATCGTGTCCGAGTCAACTCGGTGGTTGGTGTACAAGAAGCCATCGTACTTCGCCGGCGGCAAAGACTGAGCTTTGACGGTCCGTTGACAGACAATAGTTAAGATAATGGAGAAGAAAAAAGAGGATAATAAATAAGTTGTTCCTTTTTCCGTCCCCATTCTTTTCTCTCGTGTTTCTGTTCTCTAATGGCCTTTGCTTTCAATATTCATTATCGAGTGGCATTGCTTTAGCAGTAATAGCCGATAAAATTTGAGCAAGAAAAATAAAAGGGATAGTATAATGTTTGGCCCCTAAACTTGACAACTATGTTTATTTTGATATTTATACATTTTTATTAAATTTGATAATTAGATCCATTTTGATTACCATAAAACTGATTGAATCGAGAATCAGTAATCTGATTGGTTCAACTATTGGTTCAGTATTATAACACTTTAGGTGACACTCTAAGATTACACTATGTTATCACTTGAAAATTAATTTTAATTTTAATTTTTAAATGATGATATAATACAATCTCAAAGTGACACATCATCAAACTTTTATATGTTACACATTTAAGGACGAAAATGAATTTTGTTACCAATTTAGGTACTAAAGTACAAATACTAAAGTGGACTTAATTGTTAAATTTAAAACCAAAAATTACAATATCCCGAAAATATAGCTGATAAAAAGAAAAATAGATAATTACATATTTTGCCCGTGTATTTTATCAAATGTCTAAAAATTGGAAATATAAATATTTGCCACTTTTAATATTTAATTATTATAATAGTGAAATAAAATATTTTATGAAAATTAAAAAACAGTTGACTTGAATCAAGATAGAGCATTGGAGCCGAAGTTTAGCCATTTATTTATTCAAAATTTGAAGATGTTTAATTTTTTTTAAGTCCGTTTCAAAACTTATATAATTATGGATTGAATTTTTTTTCTCTTAATTAAATTCTTATTAAATAAAATATAATTAGCAACATAGGGGATTTATGAGGGCGAAGGTTGAAGATCGCAATCCATCGTAGATCCCCAATAAGTAAAATATTGGATTGGGTATTATCGACTTCGACCCCCATGATGCTGATACAAAGTTGTACAAGTAAAATCCGTATAAAAGTTTACTTCTTCTATTTGATGTTGATTAGAATAAGTTGTGTTAATATTACTTCTATTTGACTTTGATTTGAATAAGGTTTTTAAATCTATAAATAGACGTAATCGTCTCTCCTCTTGTATCATTCGAATTCGACATAATGAATTTTCTTCTCTTCGAATTCGACATAGTGAATTTTCTGCTCTTCTTGTGATTTTTTTTCAATTCTGTATGCTTTTTTTTTTGCAATACATTGCTATTATCAATGTTCTAATTTTACATTTTTATATAATAGATATAACTATTCATAATTCAATCTCAACTCTCTTTTTTGAATTTGGGATTGATTTTTTTATCATATATGCACTTTTTGATACAATACCTAGAATTATCTATACTCCCTATTAATCCTTAAATAGGAGGATAATGCACTTTAACGTACTTAAACTTACGTTCTCTTATATTATCAATAATGTCAATACCAATCGAATTAAAGCTCAATCAGCCAATCTCAACTCTTAAATAGAAAACTTCATCATGTTCGAATTCATATATTTCTATATTAATAATGGGAGTGATATCAATCAAATTAAAACTTAATTAATTTTGACATTTTTATACTTCCAACAGAGTAATTATAGATAATGAGAATACTATTAGACTATCAGTCATTGTTTTGAAGGTTATATATGCTTAAAAGTTAGCTTAATTGAAAATTTAATTTAAAATTTGTTAATTCTTTTTTTGTTTTAATTACTTTTATGCAATGTAAAAATAAATTAATCTAAATCCATATATATAGATATATAATGACTTAAAATGGGCTTTACTTCAGTGTCAACGTAATGAAGCTTTAGGGTCAGTTCTTCATTACTTTTCAAAAGATTTACAGTTCCAAAAGACTTTTGGAAGAAAAAACATGTCTTGAGAACAAAGTTACTTTTACTTTGGAATTTTGACTTTTCGTAGTCTTTTGAAAAGCACTTCTGAAAAGGAGAAGCTAAAATTTTTAGCTTTTCCTCTCTAAAAAACACTTTTAGAAGTGCTTAATTACTTTTTCACCCCTCTAATAACATAGTACTTTTCTTTTTTTTTTCGTGGTGCTTAATTATAAGTGTGTTAAAATCATTAATTAAAAATAAAAAAATATTTTTTAAAATATTAATTAAAAATATTTAATGATTATATTTAAATATTTAAAATGTAGTTTATATATTCTAATTAAATTTTATAAGTAATTAATATTTATTACTTAAAAATATTTAAAATTTATATTTTATATATTAAAATATTAAAAAGTTATAGTAATTTTTTATATTCTTACTAAAATATAATAATATTAACTAATTTAAATTTTATTTAAATATATATTTGTTACTTGATAATAATATGTTTAAAATAGATATTTTATTTTTTAAAAATACTTTTTGACAGCAATGCTAAAAATTTAAATTTTAAAGTAAACTTTTCAAAAGCTATTGTAAAAAATAATTTTTCACAGCCCCTTGTCCCCACGTCAACATTGACATAGCAAATCAACTGCCACTGACACGGAAGGTTGCGTGACTCCGACAAGAGCTTATGGTTCAAATTTTGGGTGGTAACGAGTCAAGACACTATGACAAGGCAAGCTCTGCCATTTTTGGAAAATCTGAACACTCCAATTCTACATTTCCTGTACTCAGCCATAGCATCTCTGTCACAAACTCGTCAATCTCACGCTTATATACTGAAAACTGGACTTCTTGCTGATACCCATCTTTCTACAAGACTCATCTCACGATATGCTAATCACCATTCCTTTGTCGAAGCAGATCTCGTCCTTCGCTCCATATCTGACCCATCTATCTCTTCCTTTTCTACTCTCATTTATGCTCTCAACAAGTCCAATCTTTTCACCCAATCGCTCAACGTTTTCTCCCGAATGCTCTCTCATGGTGTTTTGCTGGATACTCACGTGCTTCCAAATGTTGTCAAGGCTTGCGGCAAATTATCGGCCTTGAAGTTCGGAAGAGAAATTCATTGCATCGTTTGTAAATATGGGTTTGATTCAGATTCCGTTGTTCAAGCTTCTTTGGTGCACTTGTATTTAAAAAGTGATCGAATCCGGGATGCTCGGAATGTGTTCGAGAGATTACCTGAAGGAGATGTGGTTACTTATGGTGCTTTGCTTTCAGCTTACGCTCGCAAGGGTTGCGTTAACGAGGTAAAGGAAATCTTTTCTGGGATGCAAAGTTATGGTTTGGAGCCCAATGTAGTTTCATGGAATGGTATGATTACAGGATTCAACCAGAGCGGGAACTATGTTGAAGCTGTTGTCATGTTTCAGGAAATGCATTCGAAAGGGTTTCAGCCTGATTATATTACAATTTCAAGCGTTCTTTCTGCTGTGGGTGATATGGAGAGGTTTAATATAGGGATTCAGGTTCTCTGTTATGTGATCAAACTAGGTCTTTTGCATTGCAAGTTTGTTATTAGCGCACTTATAGATATGTTCGGGAAATGTGCTTGTGCAGGAGATTTGATGAAAGCATTTGAAGAGACGAATGAGGAGCTTATGGATGTAGGTGCTCGCAATGCTTTATTAACTGCACTGTCTCGAAATGGTCTTGTTGATGTAGCTATGGAGGTATTTGAGCGATTTAGAGTGCGTGGGAGGGAACTGAATGTTGTATCCTGGACATCAATGATTGCTGGATGCTCACAAAATGGGAAGGATATTGAGGCATTGGAGCTTTTCAGAGAGATGCAGAGGGCAGGGGTGAAGCCAAACTCTGTAACAATACCTTGCTTGCTACCAGCTTGTGGAAATATTGCAGCATTGGTACATGGAAAAGCAGCTCATGGTTTTGCCCTTAGAACAGGAATCACTGCTGATGTTCATGTTGGCAGTGCATTAGTTGATATGTACGCTAAGTGTGGAAGAATCCATTTGTCTCGACTTTGTTTTGATAGGATACCAAACAAAAACTCAGTCTGTTGGAATGCAATTATGGGTGGTTATGCAATGCATGGTAAGGCTAATGAAGCTATTGATATTTTTCATTTGATGCAACAGAAAGGGCACAAGCCTGATTTTATCAGCTTTAGTTGTGTATTATCTGCTTGCAGTCAGGGTGGCCTAACAGAACAAGGTTGGCGATTTTTTAATAGCATGTATGAAGACTATGGAATTGAAGCAAAAATGGAGCACTATTCCTGCATGGTAAACCTTCTAGGTCGTTCTGGAAAGCTAGAAGAAGCATATACCATGATCAAGCAAATGCCATTTGAACCACATGCCTGTGTTTGGGGAGCTTTGCTTAGTTCTTGTAGGCTTCACAATAACATTCGTTTAGGCGAGATTGCTGCAAGGAATCTCTTTGAATTAGAACCAAATAATCCTGGAAATTACATCCTTCTTTCCAATATATATGCGTCTAAGGCCATGTGGGACGAAGTAGATGCCGTGAGAGATGTCATGAGGAGTAGGGGCATGAAGAAGAACCCCGGTTGCAGTTGGATTGAGATCAAGAACCAAGTGCACATGCTTCTTGCTGGAGATAAATCAAATCCACAAATGACTGAGATCATTGAGAAGTTACATAAATTGAGCTTGGAGATGAAGAAAGCAGGTTACCTGCCAAATACTAACTTGGTGTTGCAAGATGTGGACGAGCAGGACAAGGAGCAGATCTTATGTGGACATAGTGAGAAGTTAGCAGTAGCCTTAGGGCTTCTGAATACTCCTCCGGGCTCTCCACTGCAGATAATAAAAAATCTCAGAATCTGTGGTGATTGTCATGCCGTTATAAAATTTATATCTGGCTTTGAAGGAAGAGAAATATATGTCAGAGACACAAATCGCTTTCATCATTTTAAAGATGGAGTTTGTTCCTGTGGGGATTTTTGGTGAACAATTTTATGACTAAGATTTAGCATGTAAGTCATCTTCATCTTTATTCTTTGAAAGAATGAAGCAAATTACCTACAAAATGTATTAAGTATGCCAAAAAACCCAGTTGACTAAACCGAACCTTGCCTCAAAAAGGAAGATAAGCAATTAAGCGTCTCATTTTAGTTTCTTTTGAAATATAAAAATGTCATGATGGATAGATTGACTCAAAAGTTGATGATTCTTTTGTACTCTTTGCAGGTGCTTTGTTATTCATTTAGTTCTTGTTGGTGCTTAAAGAAAAGGTATTAGTCATCCATAGCAGATTACTATAAGCCTGTCCTTTTTTGAGCAGACCTCAGTCTCCCGTGCTCTTCCTCTGATGCTCAAAGAAAAGGGATCAAAACATCAGAGCTTTTGTTGAAGCGTGCTTCACCTTGACTAGCTTCAATTCAGTTATCATTTATCAGGCAGCTTGTAGCTTCCCTGGTACTGGTTTTGATACTTTGTACTGCAGCACTGTTAGGCCTGCAAGGAACTTTCACATTGAAGCCTAAAGAGATATTTGGAGCTTCAGTGCCCCTTCAATGCCCTCCCATGAGCGCAGACCTTATTAATTTTGAGAAGTGATTTTCGGAAGATTGGATCTGATTATAAGCTAGCTTTGATGTGAATGTTTGCTTGCTCTATACTCAAAAGTTATTGCAGCAAAATACTTTAATTGATGTTGAATTATTAATTTTAATTTGATTCTTGACCATTAACCAAGAAGGGATGGTTGCCTCTCAAGTACTTTTAAGTGCTAAAAATAAAGTGGTTACAGGTTGATAGAGGGGTTCTCGTTACTGCTGCACGGATATATCTTCCCTTGAAAATTTGTCATTTCTTAAGTTGCAAGTACTTACCATCTTTTGAATGCTCGCTAATTTGCAGGTTTGGGATTTGTTTGGTTAAAATCAGAGAATGATCTATTTCTGGTTAATGCTGAATCCGGATAGTGATCAAGAAAAGCTTAAAGCATGCTTTATTGGTTCTAACTTATTCATATTTGCTATGATAACTGGAATCATTACAAAAGGTAATCCTTTAAAACGGATAAAGCCCCTTTATTATTTACCTACTAGTGGATACAGTTGCTTTGTTGTTTTGATACTTGAAATATACCGTATATATTCACAACAGAACTTGTTTGAAGTGACAAAAGTGCTATGCCATATTGATAAAATGTCAAAATGTAGTTGTTTAAACTTATCTTTGCATGGGACCAGATCTAATCAAATAATAAAAAGCGAGTTATACCCTGTTTATATCCTTTTGCGCACGTAGCTTCGTTAAGATTAGGACACCTCTTGTTTCAAGATCCACCTTTATAATTTTAAGATCAATATTTAAATGCTCCTGTTTGTTTTGAAGTTGTAACAGTATGTCTGAAATGTTGATGTTCATCAGACTGGAAATATGTGTTTCAGGAGAAGCCTTTCTCTCATCTCAATCTGGTAGCCAGCCACCTGTTGGGTATGGAGTATGGGGCCCACAACTCAATGATTAGTTAACATTTGTTATGTTTTTCCACGTACGTTCAAGTGGTAAGTACCACGGCGGCTCAAGCAAAGCAAAACTCATATCACATGAAAAATCAGCAGTAGCTGTCGTAAACCCTTTGCATCACGTAAGAGAGACCTCTAACAATAATGTAAGCAAACTCAGAAACCAAAACCAAAACCTTCTTCTTATCATTGGGTTTAGATCCAAATGAGTTATGAAAACAAACATCAGAGTCAATTTATTTGGTTGTGTTATTTTCATAGATGCAATGATTTGTTTGGAAAGTTGTACCCAAGTTTATCCTTTCCAATTGAATTTAATAACCGAGTTAGGTGGCAGGAGACCCCAATTCAATGAAGGGTCCCTCCCACACTCCACAAATCTAAAGCAACATTATACGTTAGCACTAGCAAATATTATTTATATATTTGTATGTGTATGATTGAGTTTAATGGGCCAAACCAAATCTCTCTAGCAATCATTTTTCTCTCTTCGTTTTAACACAATTCTCAGTAGCTGCCCATACTCCATTATCCACTCCTCTTTAATTTTTTTCTTAGCTCAACTTTAACTAATAAAAGTATAGGATCACATTTCTCAACCCTCACCGTGCACTAAAAACGCAAAGGAAAATTACAAATAAAAGCATTAACCGAAAATTCGTCAGTGCCGTTTTGATGCCTTTTGCTTGTCTGCCACGATACGCGTCATCTCTCTTCTCTATAACTAAAACGCTAAAAATTCCATTTATTTCCCTTCCCAATATAGCCGTTACCACCCTCTCTATCTCTCACTCAAAACCCCTCCCCTTTGCCTTCCCTGGCTAGGAAACTCAACACTTCCCCCCACAAAACCAGCTGGCTATTATGCGCCATGGCGCGCACTATACCCCTCCTCCTCTCCTCTCTCCTTCTCCACCACCCGCCATAAACTCCACGGCCACCGGCGGCAACCAGCACCCAATGCTGGTTTCTGTTTTATTAGCCCTTTTTCTCCCATGCGCTGGCATGAGTGCTGTTTTCATTGTTTATATCTGTCTTTTATGGTACGCCACGAATCACCGGGCAGATAATTCAGGGTCGTCATCGGTTAAGCAGGCTGGTGAGAAAGGGTTGTCCGTTTCGGAGCTTGAGAAGCTGCCCAAAGTTACCGGGAAGGATCTTGTGTTGGGGACTGAGTGTGCGGTTTGTCTCGATGAGATAGAGGCAGAGCAATCGGCTAGAATGGTTCCCGGTTGTAATCACGGCTTTCATTTACAATGTGCTGATACTTGGCTTTCAAAGAACTCGGTCTGTCCTGTTTGTAGGGCCAAGCTTGAGCCTAAGTTGTTCGATCCACCTGGTGATGATAACCCTTGCTAAAGCTTTGAACTTTCCTTTAAAAAATTAGAAAAAAAGGGTCTAGTTTTTAGGAGTATAAAATTCAGTGTTGTTGGTGTTTGTATGAAATGAAGTTTTCCTAGGAAGAGTTGAAGAAAAATGTTGATCAAGTTAAATTTCAGTTTCATGTATGTATGGATTTTCTTTTCTCTCTTTATTCATATTTTGTTAGTTCAATTAATTCAGATTGATATTAATGTAGACAGAATCGTCCGTACTTGATGAAGAACTTGCTTTTCATACTTGGGGTCTGTTTTTTTATGGAAAAGTTGAAAAGAAGGTGAGATGATTCAAGGGAAAAGCAAGAAACTTTTGACAGAATAATAAAAAAAGTAGACACATGAACTGGCGTTGGTGCCTTGTCAGCAGCAACTACTCCTACCATTTGCGTCAAAAACTATAGCTAAAGGAACCATTTGATTTAGATACCTTTTTGTTATAATGCTTTATCAAGTTCTAAGTTGG
This sequence comes from Gossypium sturtianum, assembly GCA_025698515.1. NCBI lineage: Eukaryota > Viridiplantae > Streptophyta > Magnoliopsida > Malvales > Malvaceae > Gossypium > Gossypium sturtianum. The sequence continues at coordinate 163,019,853 of CM046948.1, forward strand.
TTAAATCACTCATTCTAAAACTTGCAAGCCAAGGGAAGCATTTAGCACTATGCAGGGCAGTGGCTATGCCACACAAGGGAACAAATCGCTTTTACTGATTCAGAATTGTCATATGGAATATATATTAAATTCCAAATGGGTCCCAACCCCCCAGTGTATTGTGCATGAAGAATGAGTGGTGGCAGGTTGGTGATACATCGAGTATTGCAATGGCAGGGCCAGGGCAGCTCGCCGACTGCTAAATACTAGCACTTTTCTTACTGTCTCTTTTTAGATACCCCATTTAAGCCCACAGTTTTTGGGTTTTGTGTCTCTTTTCTTTTTCTTCTTTTTTCTAATTAAATGAATAAATGCAGCAATCCAACTTGATTACTTGAATAAATTATCTGAATTAATTAGGCAAATTTAATTCCCACTTGACCCGACTGCCACGACTCTGCCTTTACTTGTATAGTATTATCTTGGCCAGCATTCCAGCAGTAAGTTTTGTAAGATTGTAGTAGTTTGCATTTTTGGAACTTATAAAATATTGTTATTAAATTAAAGTAGTTATTAAGTCATTGATTAAAAAGTAAAATGAAATTTAAGATTATATAGTTTATAATTTAATTTACATTTTTTAAGTTTACTTGCTAATAATTAAAATGACAGGCTTTGAAATTTAGAACGACTTTGGTTAAAATTAAAGTTTCGGACCGAATTGAAAAAATTCAATTAATCGGTGACTCATGATTAATAATTTAGCCAGTTATGAAAAGATTTTTACGAAAATTTCTCAATAATGAATGACCCCATGTAATTTTAGTCTTCAGTACTTTGTTGTTTTACTCGTAGCTTTTAGTCATACTCATAGCTTATTTATTACTAGTTATCATATATCAATATAAAATCTAAATCATATAATTTGGCAACATCTCACGGTTTCAGCAGTAAAGTTGGTAAGATTGTAGTAGTTTACATTTTGTGGTACATATTTAATATTATTAAACCAAAAGTGGTTATTAAGTCATGGATTGTTTTGCTCTGAAAGTTAAATAAGAAGGTGCTAGCATCAATCAATTAATTAAAAAGTACGATTTTCCTAATAAAACTTGTTGGATATATATCATGTTATTTGGTGAGATTTGGAAATAAAAATTCCAATACTCGTGTGCATTTTGTTTGATATGGTAGAATAGAAAGAAGGGGTCATATCATATTTCTTGAGATTTGTAGGATGATTTTGAATGGGTAGAGAGGCATACAAATACATTGACATGTTTAGTTTACTTGTCATTGTATGAACTTGAAATGAATGATTGATTTCAACATTATTTATGGATCGGATGCTTTCACATACTTTTTGTACAAAATAACGTATAAACTTTCATACTTAACGTGGCTTAGAATGAAAAAATGCTTATATTGGGAATCTGATGTTAAAGGCCACACTCATAGCCTAATCTCTTTTCAAATCTTAGCCTCTCATTTATGGAAATGACCATTGTAGCCAGCTGCGTTAACAATGAGTGTCCCGCCATGGGCTTCTTGCGAACGTATTCCATATATAACTATTTAACATTCGAGCTAAATTGATGAATTATATGCATCATGCTCTTTTTACGGTCAAACTATTTTTGCCTAGGCAGCTTGGTGAATATCAAGGTTGTTATACCCTTACCATTGTTTAGACATGTGACAGTACAAAAAGCAGCCTAAAAGACGCCCTTGGACAACCCTCTGTCTAGTATCATAGGTAGTGCTCACCTGTTTTCCTCACATTACCCATTTTTGCCCACTTGCTAAGGTTGTCCATGGGGACTATTCGTACTACCTCAACAAAGGGAATCTCAAAGCAATACCACACAGTACTATGCTCGATGATAATTGACGTATAACGGACATGACACAACCTGGCAAGAGGACCTCCCCTTATATATACCCCAGCATACAAAAAGCAAATGATCTTTTTCCTCCTTAAATGTTCTACTCGATACCTAAAAAAATCCGGTTTGAAAAAGATTTTCTTGCATAGCGGAAAATAAAAATTTTGAAAATCGGCCCAATTTGTGATATTTATAGCAATTAACCCTAGACCAAAACCATACATGTGTTTTGGATAGACGGATCCTTTTCATTCTCGACTTTCAGCCAAAGATCTTCTCCGCTATTCTCGTACCACAAATTGCTCGTATATTTTCGTTGCACAGATCGCAACCTTCAAATGTAACAACCAATATTGCTAGCACATTTTCGCTATGCAGATCGACAAACAAGCATAGTCGTGACAATATAGCTCGCATAATTATATGGATCTTTACGCTGTTAAGCACAAGCACTCAACATTTAATAATAGTTCGATTAGTTAACATATCTGAATTCTTCAAAATTCCTATTATAGGTGTATCTTTGTCAAATTAAATTCGATCACAATAGTTCAACGTTATGCAAATAATAGATTGACAGAAAATAAAATAAACCCACAGTGAGTGATTCAAAATTAGAGCTCTATCAATCTAACAAAATTCAATTCAAATTACAAACCAAAACACATCAAATACAAGTCAACATATATAAAGCTAGTTGTTTTGGTCTGCACCATCCATGTCAGCATCAATGTCTTCTTCTTCTTTGCCCCCACCCTCAACTGCCTCTTCAGTGCGAACAATGCATGCCTCAGCAAGTTCATCAGATATGAAAAATCTCTCTGACTTTTTCCAATCTTCTGCAAACTCCTCTCATTCCGCTCCAAAAGGGGAAAAAATGTTGAAACCTAAATTGGCATCAGTAAGGTGACTTAGAGCATCGAAGTCTAGGCACTGAACATCAGAAGGCCCGACAATAACCTGGGCATGCAACAACATGTTTAATTTCAACTTCGGTAAATAATCTTGAAGATTCTTTATCGTCTCTGCTTGGTAGCTCGATAATGCTTCGCTCTAGTTCTTCTTTAGACCTACTATTTCAACGCGCAAAAGCCGTGTTGCAACATCCACCTCACGTGTTGCAACATAGGTCGGTGTCGCGACACAGCAAGAAGTGTGTCGTGACACAGTAGGCAGTTTCGTTTCAATACTTCTTTTTGCTTCTGTCTTTGGTGTTGTGACATCGGTGTCTTGGTGTCGTGACCTGGGCATCAGTTTCAGCCACCATGTGCATCTTTAGCTCTTAATTTGACCTACATAACCCTATAAACTTATTTAGATATCTAAGATGTAATAAAAACTACTAAAAAGCATAAATCACTACTTCAAGCATGAAAACATAAATATATACTAAGATGATTTGATTTAACTATTAAACAAGCTAAAGTTATGTGTAAAGAGTGATCTAAATAATAGTGTAATTCGTGGTAGTCATTCCCAAACCTCTTTCTTACCCGTATGTATTTATAATGGTTGAGACGAAGATTCGACGACCAATTACAAATGATGGATTCACACCCTTCTCAATGGGTGAAATAGACCAACCCTAGGGAGCTCCCTCGAGTAAAAGCTTTTAACTGGTAAATATGTTGAAAGATGGATAACAACAAAGGTTCACTCCGAAGGCAGCAATAAAAAAAGTAGGCAATCGGAATCAACCACGAGAAACCAACCAGTTGTCCTGAGGTGATCCTATACTCTTGAAGAACAATACAAAAGAAAAGGTGAAGAGGAAGGTGGAATTCTGCCTCCAATACGTGCAAGGGCAAGAGGAAACCTCTCTCCGTGTCACTTAATCTCCTTGTGCCCCGGACAATCGAAAAATCAAAGGCGAAGTTTGGAAACTAAATACCCCGAACGGCGAGATGACAAACCATCTCATCCTGCTTTGTCGAGCACAAGTAGGCATTTGCTTCTTGTTGGAACAATGCAGCAACATGCAGCAATTAGTAAACACTTTGCATGGAATTTGCATGTGATCACACGAGAAAACAAAAGCAAAGAAGAAAACAGAAAACAGAAAACTTATGCAAAGAAGAGTTTGAACACATAAAATAATGGCTGAAAAATTATCATGCTTTTCATTGAAAGTAAAACATATATACAAGAGTTGCATAGTCAAAGTGACTATTACTTAATGAATTAACTACTCCCACTAAGGTTAACTAATACAACATGAATTACAAGCAAAAGCTAGCTGGCATTTCAGCTATTACATCAAGTTCATATCATAAACTTATCCTACTAACTTAGTTGAACAAATTACAATGAAACTAAACTAAGTTACAATGCAACAAAATCATTAAAATGGAACAGCTTCCCTCGATCAATGCTTGTCTGCATGTTGAGCTGCTGCTACTGCTGCTGCTGGTCACTTGTTGCATTGCGGGCCAATGCTCAACACTCCTCCTTGGACTGTATGCAACAAACACCAATTAAGCTTCTCAAGAACTCAAACCTTGATATACCAAGAGGCTTTGTCAAAATATCAGCCAATTGATCTTGTGAGCTGCAATGAACAAGATTAACCTCTTTGGACTGCTCAGCCTCTCAAAAAAAATGAAACTTAATCTTAAAATGTTTGGTTTTCCCATGAAAAACCAGATTCTTGGCTATTGCCACTGCTGATTGATTGTCCACCTTGATCTCAGTAGGTTCAAGTTGCTCTTCATTTAGATCACAACAACTTTTTAAGCCAAACGGCTTGGTTGATCGCGATTCGCGGTACGCAATACTACTACTGTTTGGTGTGGATCGAGCAACGCTTTGTTGCTTCTTTGAGCACCAACAAAACACACCTGAGCCAAGGGTAAAGAAGTAGCCCGAAGTGCTCTTCATGTCATCAAGAGATCCAGCCCAGTCACTGTCTGAGTAACCAACCAGCCTAAGCTCACTTTCTTTGTTGAACTTGACCCCATAGCTCAATGTTCCTTTAATGTATTTAAGTACCCTCTTGGCAGCTTTGAAATGCATCACATTACAACAATGCATAAACCTCGATAGCAAACTAACAGCATGCATGAGATCAGGTTTGGTTGCTGTCAAGTAAAGCAAACAACCAACTAAGCTTCTGTACTCCCTTTCATCAACCCTTTCATGATCTTCAATGTTTGTCAGCTTCTCCCCTTGAGCCAGTAGTGTGCTCACTGATTTGCAGTTTGCCATGCAAAATTTGTTGAGAATCTTCAAAGCAAAGGCATGCTGACTGATGAAAATGCCTTGATCAGTCTGGTTCACTTCCATACCAAGGAAGTATGTCATGATTCCCAAGTCAGTCATGTCAAACACATTTTTCATTTGTGCTTTGAACTCTTGGATTAAGTCATCCTTGCTTCCAGTCACCAGCAAATCATCTACATAAATTGAAACAATCAGCAAGGTCTCATCATTAGACTTCTTCACATAGAGTGTTGGCTCACTCAAACTTTTCTCAAATCCAAGCCTAGACAGGTAAGTGTCAACCCTGTCATACCAGGCTCGAGGTGCCTGTTTCAGGCCATAAAGTGCCTTTTTTAGCCTGTAAACCTTGTCCTCATTTCCTTGGACTTTGAAACCATCTGGCTGCTCTATGTAAATCTCCTCATTAAGGAAACCATTCAAGAAGGCTGACTTAACATCCAACTGATGAACTTTCCATTGCTTTTGTGCAGCCAAGGCAAACAGAAGTTGATAGTGTCCAGCCTTGCTACTGGAGCAAATGTCTCCAAAAAATCAATGCCATACTGCTGGCTATACCCTTTCACCACAAGCCTTGCCTTGTGTTTGTTTAATGAGCCATCAGCATTGAACTTGGCTCGAAAAACCCACTTGACACCTATGACCTTCTTCTGATCAGGTCTGTCTACCAAGTCCCAAGTCTGATTCTTATGAATCATGTCAAGTTCAGCTTCCATGGCTTTCTTCCAGTGCTTGTCTCTAACAGCTTCTTCAAAGTTTGAAGGCTCAACTATGGCTACATTGCATCTTTGGTAAATATCAGCAATGGTTCTGGTGCTTCTTGTAGGAGGATCATCCACATTTATATTGCTGAGTTCATTTTCTGCTGGTTCTAAGCTGCCATCAACTAAGTCTTCTTCAAACTGACTTGCATTTGAACCATCCCAGCTCCAAGTCTTCTCTTCATCAAATTTGACATCCCTACTCACCAAAATTTTCTTGGTTGAGGGATCATATACCCTGTAGCCCTTTTTGGTGCTGCTGTAGCCAACAAATATGCCTGGAGCTGATCTTTTCTCAAGCTTGGTTCTTCTTTTAGTAGGTACAAGCACATAGCACACACTAGGGGTGAGCAAAACTCGATTCGACTCGAAAAAATCGAAAAAAATTTCGATTTCGAGTTAAACTAATCGAGTTATTCGAGTTAATCGAGTTATTCGAGTCAACTCGATTTTTTTTTTCGAATTTCGAGTTCGAACCGAGTTGAGTTTTCGAATTCGAATAACTCGAATAATTCGAATAATTTGAATATCAAACTATAATATTTTACATTTTTACCCCAAACTCCCAAACGTTTTTACTTTTCCCTCAAAACTTTTACTCCTTCCCACTTTCCCCCCAAAACTTTTACTCCCCTCCCATCCCAACCCCCTAATCTACCCAAAATCCATTTCCCACCAAAATTTTACTCTCCCATTTACTTTTTCTCAAAATTTTGCTTCCAAAACCCCTCAAAACTTTTTATTTTCCCCAAAATTTTTACTCCTCTTACTTTTCCCTAAAACTTTTACTCCTTCCCATCTCACCTCCCATCTACCCCAAACCCATCTCCTCCAATTTTTTTAATATTTTCCTTCAAAATTTTACTCCCCTATTTACTTTCCTCAAACTTTTATTCTCCAAAACTTTTATTTTTCCCCTAAACTTTTAATTCTCACCCTTTACTCTCAAAAAAAAAATCAAAATTATCCAAAAAAAATCACTAAACATAAATAGTAATAATTTTATTTATATCTACTATTTATATTATTAAATTAAATTTCACATTTTTTATTATTTATATTATTGAATTGTTTAGTTATATTGAATATTTATATTAAAATTAAATTATTAATTCTACCATAAAATATTCGTGTTAAAATTTTATATTGGTATCAATTTCTCATTTTATCTTTAAAATAACTTTTATTAAAAAATCATATTTTTACATTTAATATATTTTTTAATTCCAAAATACATAGTGACAAGAATCTGAAGATAATTGAAACAACTAAGCAAGCAAAGAAGCTAACCCGTATATAAAAGATTAATAAATAAATTATTTGGTGATGAAAATTAATAAAAAAATTGGTTAAGGTGGACAAATTTTATTACGATGGGTTACAATGGTTACAAGGAACCAAAATTATTTTTAAAAATTTAACTCGAACAAATATATTCGATTCGATTCGATTCGAATTCCATCTCACTCGACTCTATTCGAGAAAATTTCAAATCAAATTAGGATGATAAAATATGATTCGTCAACTCGATTAACTCAAAATATTTTTATTCGATTCGATTCGATTCGATCGAACGCTCACCCCTAGCACACACATCCAAATACTTTCAAGTAGGAAACTGATGGCTTGTGTCCATGCCATGCCTCAAAAGGTGTTTTGTCCTTCATAGCATGTGTTGGAAGCCTGTTGAGCAGGTATACTGAAGTGTTGACAGCCTCAGCCCAAAATGTGCTTATCAGCTTGCTTTCAAATAGCAAGCATCTGGCCATGTCCATTACTGTCCTATTCTTCCTCTCACATACTCCATTTTGTTGAGGAGTATACACTGTGGTTAACTGATGATGGATCCCAGCTTGCTCACACAGCTTTTGAAACCTTTCAGACAAGTATTCAGTCCCATTGTCTGTTCTCAAGGCCTTGATCTTGCAGCCTGTTTGATTCTCAGCAAGTGCCTTGAATTTTTCAAAAGCTTCAAATACCTCAAACTTCTGTTTCATGAAGTAAACCCACCAGAATCTGGTCATATCATCAATAAATAGTACAAAGTACTTACTGCCATTCAGTGAAAGGATGTTCATTGGACCACAAACATCAGAGTGCACTAGCTCAAGTCTCTCTCGAGCCATCCATGCCTTGTTGACTTGAAAAGGAAGCCTAGCCTGCTTACCAAGCTGGCATACTTCACAAACAGTATCAACTGCTTCAACCTTGGTCATATCCTCAGCCAAATTTTGCTTGTGCAATAGATCTAATGACCTGAAATTAGCATGGCCTAGTCTTCTATGCCATAGGCCAGCACTGTCAGCTAGGCTTGTATAAGCCTTCTTCTCAAGCTGACTTACATCAAGCATAAAGCATTTCTCAGCCATAGGTACTGAGACCATTTTCTGACCATGAAAGTCTTCAATAACACAAGAATCATTCTTGAAAACTAGTGAATAGCATTTTTCAACCAACTGGCCAACACTAAGTAAATTATGATCTATATCAGGCACATAAAGCACATCTGAAATCAACTTGTTACCTAAACCAGTGTTGATCACAACATCACCTCTGTCTTTGGCTTCAATCAAGCTCCCATTTCCAATTTTGATTCTTGAGGTGAAACTCCTGTCAAGCTCCTTGAACAAGCCCTCATCAGCTGCCATGTGATGTGAGCAGCCACTGTCCACAAGCCAACTGCTATTGGCTTTGCTTGTGGTTGCAATGTATGAAGCAGTAAAAACATGCTCCTCCTAAGCTTGAAGATCTTCAGCAGTCTTAGCTTGAACTTGCTGCTGAGCTTGAGGTTTCTCCTTGTTCCTGCACACTTTCTCATGGTGACCATACTGCTTACAACTTTTGCACTAAATGTCTGGCCTGTTCCAGCAATACTTCTTCAAGTGATTAGTCTTCTTGCAGTGTATGCAAGGTGGAAACCTCCTTCTCCCTCTATCTATTTTTGATTTTTCCTTTCGGTCAACCCAAGACTTCTTTGATCTCTGACTTGAGCTCGAGCCTTCTTTGGATTTTGCTTGGAAAGCTCCCTCAGGATGCTTTTCCTGCCTATTTACCCTTCTCTGCTCGAGTGCATAAAGTGAGTTCACCAACTCAGACAAAGAAATGGTTGTGAGGTCTCTCGAGTCCTCCAATAAGGAGATCTGATAAACCGTAACAGTAACATATTTTAATCCCACATTTAGCATACTTTTGGATAATTTATCCCTTGATTTATGTAAAAAAGGTGCTCTTAATCCTTTCTTTTCATGTTTTATACTCAGGAAAGCACCGGAGGATGGAAAGAATGAGAAACAGGCTCAAAATGGACCAAATTGGGCCAAAGTGAAAATCGACACAGCCTGGACTTAAGCCCACACGGTCGTGCCTCCTTGATAGACTAGAACACGGCCTGATATTTATACGGGCGTGTCACCTCATTAAAAGTCCGAACACGACCTAAAAATGATTCACACGGGCGCGTGCCATGGCCGTGTCCCTGTCGTGGAGAAGAGCAATTTCACTCGGAAAAAGATACTTAGAGGCAAAGAAACCTATTTCAAAAGCCTATATAAACCCCCTAAGTATAACCTAGAAAGGGGCGGTGAGCTAGGCCAAGGAGCCGAGCCGAAAAGGTCAGATTTGTGGGAAACACTCGAAGATAGCCAGTTGATCCATCCCAATAAGCCAAAATTCTACTCAAGACGGCGGATCTCTCCTTCAATTCCTTCAGGAGGCTTTAGGGATTTCTTATGTTTTGTTTTATCTTTTCTTCTGAGATGTTTTCTTTTATTGTGAAGAATTAAACCCTTCAGATACCTGAAGGGGATGAAACTTAGATGAATCTTGTTATCGTTTGCTGAACTATATGATAAATACTTGATTTGTTCTTAATTATGTGTTCTTAATTCTTGTGTTAATATTTCCGGGATATTGATCCAAGTTTGATGTGCTTAGGTGGAGGAGCAAAAGTCCCTGCTTAAGAGTAGATCTAGCATAATTAAGCGGAGTTGATCGCGCACCTAGAGATAGGGTGACGAGATTTTGTCGGATTAGGGTGAAACCTAATATGGGAGTCCATAGATCGAGTTAATGCAATTCTAGGGGTTTTAATTAGAAAGAGATTTTAATTAATCAACCTAGGGTTAGACGTTATTCGCTTCGAGAGAGGGTTTAATATACATTAGGGAGTCTTACGGATCAAGTCAAGTGAATAAATCGTCTGTTTCGAGTTAGATAACAAGTGAAGTCTAGGTGGATTCTTCCTAAGGGTATCGTCTTAATCAACCGAGTTTTTCCAACAAAGATTTCCCAGCTTCATTCTTTTTGTCTTTGCGTCTTTAGTTTAGTAGTTAGTTAAATTTAGATTAAACAACAACTTCACTTATTTTAGGCTAGATAATAAAAAGAAAGTTAGTATTAGTACTTTTGGTTCCTTTGGGTTCGATAATCCGGTCTTGCCTAAGCTATACTCTATCGCTCGATAGGTGCACTTGCCTCAATCGTTGTTATAGTTAGTTTCGTGTTCGATCATTATAAATTTAAAACTCAAAATCAACGATCAAGTTTTTGGCGCCATTGCCGGGGAACTAAAATATTAAGAAAATTCTATTTTTATTACTTTAGCCATTATTTTCCACAATTTATTTTTATTTTGTTTTTAGCTTTGCTAAATTTTCTTTCTTTCTTTTCCTAGCAGGTACCTCTAGTTTATGACTAGAAGGAACCCGAGAGGACCACTAGTATACGACAGTGATATTGAAGCTACCGCTCGCAGGAATCGCGGAGAAATTAGGCGAGCCCTAAATTACACAGAAGAAGAGCGAGAAAGCAGATCCAATCCTACTGAAGGGATGGACGAGAATAATCCACCACCACAAGATGTGGGAGAAAATAATGCTCCCCGTACTATGTATGATTATGCTAAACCTCATTTAACAGGAGCGGAATCAAGTATTGTTAGGCTCCGCTATAGGCGCTAATAATTTTGAATTAAAGCCTAACACTATACAAATGATTCAACAATTTGTTCAATTTGATGGTTTGCAGGACGAAGACCCAAATACTCATATAGCTAATTTTCTAGAATTCTGTGATACCTTCAAAATAAATGGCGTTTCTGATGATGCCATACGGCTTCGGTTATTCCCTTTTCATTAAGGAATAAAGCCAAACAGTGGTTAAACTCGTTACTACGAGGATCAATCACTACATGGGATCAAATGACCAAAAAATTTTTATTAAAATATTTCCCACCGGCCAAAACGGCCAAATTACGAAATGATATCTCTTCTTTTGTGTAGATGGATTTAGAAACATTATACGATGCATGAGAGAGATATAAGGATCTCTTGAGAAGGTGTCCACACCATGGTTTACCCTTGTGGCTCCAAGTCCAAACTTTCTATAATGGTGTAAACCCTCAACGAGGCAACTAATTGATTCAAATTACATGGAACCTGAAAAAATAGAACTCCTGAAGCGACTCACGAGTTTATTGAAGAGATGTCATTGAATAACTATCGCGTGGCGGGTTACAAGGACAAAACCAACAAAATCACCGGAATTTTCAACCTCGACGCAAAGAACCATGCTATCAACACGTAGAGATGATGAATAAAAAGCTTGATAGTTTGTGTTCTTCGCAGTACATCAAGTAATGCGAAGCGACACAAGTGGAACTATGGCGAATCCCGAGTACCCACCCCACCAACCGGCACGAAAGCGAATGCAGATGAACTATATAGGTACTAATTTCAGATCTAATAATAACTCTTATAGTAATACTTATAATCCAGGTTGGAAGAACCACCCAAATTTTTCATGGGGAGCTCAAGGAAATCAAGGAATTCAAAGACAACAACCTCCTCAAAATTTCCAAAATCAGCCCTATCCACAGAAAAAGAGGTCGAACCTTGAAGAGATGCTGACAAAATTCATGGCAGCTACAGATAACCGTCTCCAAGACACTGAGACCACCCTAAAGAATCAACAGGCATCAATTAAAGGAATCGAAAGCCAAGTTTGAGAACTTACTAAGACAGTTGGACAACTTGCAAAGATAAATTCCGAACGACCGCAAGGGCTATTACCAAGCAACATTGAGATTAACCCAAAGGAGCAAATCCAAGCCATCACAGGTCATGATAGTATAGGGTTAGATGAACCCAATCCAATACAAGAAAATGAGGTAGAGAAAGGTAAAGTTGAGGTAACACAAGAAAAGCCAAAACCGGTAATCAAAAAGTACCAACCTCGCATTCCTTACCCCGAAGCGATGAAGAGAGATGATACAGAGGAACAGTTCAGTAAGTTTCTTAAACTATTAAAGAAATTACATATCAACTTACCTCTTCTTGAAGCTCTTTCACAGATGCCAGATTCGAGGAAATTTTTAAAACATCTCTTGACAAACAAGCGTAAGTTAGACGATGAGCCACATGTGGAATTAAACGCAGTATGCTTAGCAATGTTACAGAATAGACTACCGCAAAAGCTAAAAGATCCAGGGAGTTTTACGATTCCATGTTTAATTGGTAGTTTATCTATTGATAATGTGTTAGCTGATTTAGGGACAAGCATAAATGTCATGCCTTATAAATTGTTTAAACAACTAGGTCTAGGAAAACCCAAACAAACTAGGATGAGCATTCAATTAGCTGATAAAACTGTTAGAATTCCTAGGGGTATTATCGAAGATGTTCTTGTAAAAATTGATAAATTCGTTTTCCCAGTAGATTTTGTTGTCTTAGTCATGGATGGGGATAATTCGATTCCCTTAATTTTAGGAAGACCCTTTTTTAGCAAATCTAGCTAGAACAAAAATTGATGTTGGTACAGGGAGAACTCATACTTCGTGTAGGTGACAAATCGATCGGTTTACAAGCTCTTGACTCGGCCAGACAACAATTGATGAAGGTGAGAAAATAAATTCGCTTGATAACCAAGTTGTTCAACTTTCACCACAGAAATACCCCAAGGTTACAAACCTGAGCCGAGTCATGGACCCCATGCCAACAAAGAAGAATTACATAAGGAACGAAGCCTTAGGGTCGACAAATTAGAAGAGTGGAAAACACAATTCAAAGAAGAACCGGAACCACACGAAGTAAAACCGAAGGAGCCCCCAGAAGAGCTCATAGGAACAACAAACCACTTCAAAATAGGAGATCAAGTATTATTAGACAAAGCAGATCCTCGAATATCTCCTCCTGACCCTAACACAAACAAAGAAATCCATTTTAGGGTAACCAGTGTTTTCCCATATGGAACAGTCGAGGTCAGTAATCCTATTTTCGGTACTTTCAATATAAATGCATCTCGACTTAAACTCTATCATGATAATGAAACCGATAGCATGAGGAAGGACTTTCAACTCCTCAAACCACCATGAATATGCAAACGAGAGGAAAGTCTAGCTTAAGACTTTAAACAAGTGCTTCTCGGGAGGCAACCCGAGCACTAACCCTAATTACTTTCGCATTTGTTTTCATTTTATTTTTCTTTTCTTCTCTTAGTCTTAAACATCTAGCTTTAAACTAACCAAAAGTGCAGATCTCCAGACCACACGGCCGTGGCTGTGGCCGTGTGAAGGTACAAAATCTACGTACTGATAATGGCAGAAAAGGTACAAGTCAGAAAGAATCAAAGCTTCAAATCACGGACTCCAACCACCACCTCACGGGCACCGACAAAACGCTACGGCCGTGCGACGCGGCCGTGGACGACACTGACTTATCACCAACGGGCGTGGTAATCTGTAAAATGGGCGTGGGTGAACCAACACGCCTAGACACACGGCCGTGCGAGGCGACCGTACGAATCAACACGCCCATGGTACACGGGCGTGGGGGTGTACCATGCTTGAAAATCTATTTAAACCCCCTCCCTCTCATTTCCCCCCACTCACCTTCAAACTTCCATCTCCCCCACTCTTCCTCTTTTTCTCCTTTAACAAACTCCTCATACGCCGTCCAAATGCCGAAGAAGCGGAAGGAACCAAGCACAGTCTCCCTGAGGGAGACCGATCTACATAAGTTCATGCCGGCCGCTTCAATCATTCGACAAGCCAAGGATATTTGAGGCCATTTAGTTTTTATTTCGTTTTTCTCTTTTGCTTCAATTTCCTTCTCTTTGACTATCTTATGCTTATATTAGTTTATTTTAATTTAGATCCTTAATTTTAGGTTCTACAGGCTGCTTGGGAATCACACCTCTACCACGACCACCAACTCACCGCAGCCTTAGAAATTACACCCACCTCGCGAACCATCTAACAATAAGGACCCTACGGTCCATTTATCTTTTCTTTTAATTTTAGCTCACTTTTAATTTTTCTTCACTTTAGCTTGCTTTTCTTTAAGTATTTAATTAATATAGTTTTAATCATTATTTTTATATCCTGGCTAATCCTCCATGAGCTACCCAATTTCTTCATCTAGCGCAGGATCGTCATCCAGCCGACCCCTCCGACCTATCTTTCACCTCCAATCTAAGGATTTCATCCATAATTCAGGAAGTTTCACTTCTCCCCATATCTTTTGATTTAAGTATTACATGCTTATTTATCTATCTTTGTACATTGAGGGCAATGTATATCTTAAGTGTGGAAGGGTGAATCTTAAGGATGCCTAACTTTTTGCATTATTCTCAAATCCCTGAATTATGCTTTGTTTTTAAGTAATTTTCTCATATTACTAATTAGGATGAAATTTCTGATGATTTATGATCTTTATTGAGATGTCTTAGATTAAGTCATTGATAATTGTGCATTGATAATTAAATTTTAAGATACTAGAGAATCAAGCATGATAAGTCTATTTTTCAGAATTAAATTTTTTTCTAGGTTGTCTACCTGAATTTGAATGTTATTTTGAATTTTGAAATTTACGAGGTTTATATCAAAATACCCATAATTTTGTGAGATTTTGAGGCTTAAAGAGCATATATTCTTTTTCATGCTCACTTTTTGATTATGAGTGTGTCAACATTGATTTGTTATTCTAAAACTTGCCTCGATTATACATGTCGAGACCACACCTTTGATTTGATATACAGAAATGATAAAGGCACCTAGGTTTTAACCCACTTACTCCATAAAAAGCCTACCTTCATAATTAACCCCTAGTGAACCTCTTTGATCCTAACAACCCTTTTTATTGACTCACCCACTAATATGAACCCAAAACCCTTTGTATTTGTATCACCATTCTTCTTGACTACCCTTTTTGTCGAGATTTGATTTGATCTGTTGCCTAACTATGTTCTTTATTTCAATTGTTAAAGTTCTTATTTATTATTTGATTTGTTCTAAAAAAAACATCAAAGTATATTCATTATTAGTATGATGAAAAGCGAGCTTGTACAGTTAAAGTCTATTTATTGAAGAAGAAGCTCGTATTATTAGTTTCAAAGTTTCAATTCATGTAATTATTTATTTTTCAGTTTGTTGTTTCTAGTTAGGTAATTTTTCAGGTCGATCTCGATTCTAACCCTCTAATTCAGCCTTTATCCACACCTTAACCCAAGCCCCGTTACAACCCTTTCAAAGACCTTTTGATTTGTGCATCATCTCATTTTATAGTGGTGGAGATTTGATTTTCATGCAAGCCTTTGGGATTAACTTTTCAGGTTTGACATTTGAGTGCTAAATTCTGAACCTTAAACACTTTGAGTGATTTGAGTGAATCTTTTGTGAGGATGTCAATTCTTGTAGGTTTTGGATCAGAGGTAATTATTTAGATGAGGGGAAACACCTATGTTTTGTGCTACAAATGTATGACTTATATTGTTTGAATCTTTAGGACTCTTTGAGTTAAATTATCCATGTATAAATTATCTATGAATTATGATGAGACATTGTTGATAGGAATATTGAATCATGGAAAGTTCGTTTTAATTGTAAAGTTGAGAATTTTACTTGAGGACAAGCAAAAGCTTAAGTGTGGGGGTATGTGATAAACCGTAAAAGTAACATATTTTAATCCCACATTTAGCATACTTTTGGATGATTTATCCCTTGATTTATGTAAAAAGGTGCTCTTAATCCTTTCTTTTCATGTTTTATACTCAGGAAAGCACCGGAGGATGGAAAGAACGGGAAACGGGCTCAAAACGGACCAAATTGGGCCAAAGTGAAAATTGACACGGCCTAGACTTAAGCCCACACGGCCGTGCCTCCTTGATAAACTAGAACACGGCCTGATCATGATTTACACGGGCGTGTCACCTCATTAAAAGTCCGAACACGGCCTAAAAATAATTCACACGGGCGTGTGCCATGGTCGTGTCCCTCTCATGGAGAAGAGCAATTTCACTCGGAAAAAGATACTTAGGGGCAAAGAAACCTATTTCAAAAGCCTATATAAACCCCCTAAGTATAACCTAGAAAGGGGCGGTGAGTTAGGCCAAGGAGCCGAGCCGAAAAGGTCAGATTTGTGGGAAACACTCAAAAATAGCCAGTTGATCCATCTCAAGAAGCCGGAATTCTACTCAAGACGGCGGATCTCTCCTTCAATTCCTTCAGGAGGCTTTAGGGATTTCTTATGTTTTGTTTTATCTTTTCTTCTGAGATGTTTTCTTTTATTGTTATGAACTAAACCCTTCAGATACCTGAAGGGGATGAACTTAGATGAATCTTGTTATCGTTTGCTGAACTATATGATAAATACTTGATTTGTTCTTAATTATGTGTTCTTAATTCTTGTGTTAATATTTCCGGGATATTGATCCAAGTTTGATGTGCTTAGGTGGAGGAGCAAAAGTCCCTACTTAAGAGTAGATCTAGCATAATTAAGCAGAGTTGATCGCGCGCCTAGAGATAGGGTGACGAGATTTTGCCGGATTAGGGTGAAACCTAATATGGGAGTCCATAGATCGAGTTAATGTAATTCTAAGGGTTTTAATTAGAAAGAGATTTCAATTAATCAACCTAGGGTTAGACGTTATTCGCTTCGAGAGAGGGTTTAATATACATTAGGGAGTCTTACGGATCAAGTCAAGTGAATAAATCGTGCTGTTCAGAGTTAGATAACAAGTGAAGTCTAGGTGGATTCTTCCTAAGGGTATCGTCTTAATCAACCGAGTTTTTCCAACAAAGATTTCCCCAATGCATTCTTTTTGTCTTTGCGTCTTTAGCTTAGTAGTTAGTTAAATTTAGATTAAACAACAACTTCACTTATTTTAGGCTAGATAATAAAAAGAAAGTTAGTATTAGTACTTTTGGTTCCTTTGGGTTCGACAATCCGGTCTTGCCTAAGCTATACTACTGTTCGATAGGTACACTTGCCTCAATCGTTGTTATAGTTAGTTTCCAGGTTCGATCATTATAAATTTAAAACTCTGAAATCAACGATCAAGATCTTTTACTCAAACCTCTCAGGAAGAGTGGTGATAACCTTCTCAACAACCCTGCTCTCACTGAAATCTTCTCCTAGAAGCCTTATGTTGTTGACTGTTGCCATTATTCTATCAGAGTACTGCTTGATAGTCTCTGACTCTTTCATCTTCAGATTCTCAAATTCTCTTCTAAGGTTGATCACTTGTTGCTGCCTTGTCTTATCTGAACCCATAAACTCCTCCTTTAACCTTTCCCAAGCTTACTTAGGTGAGTCACAAGCCATAATCCGAGTGAAGATAACATCTGACACTCTATTTTACAGGCAGGCCATAGCTTTGTGCTTCTTGGCTCACTCCTCACTATGCTGCCTAATCTGAGCAATGGTGGGATTGGCTCTCAATGGAGGTGGCTCAGCATCATTCTCGATCACACTCCACAAATCATGTGCTTGGAGGTAAGTTTTCATCTTAACTACCCAAATGTGGTAGTTCTCTCCAACAAACACAGGTGGTGGTGGTGGTGGTGTGAAGCTCATGTTTCAGCAACAAAACAAACAAACCAACTAAAAGAGGTTTTCTTCCTTCTCAAGCTTTGTTTTCACTGAAAAAACACCAACAACAAGGTCCTCAAAGAAGGCAGGCTCTGATTACCAATTGTTGGAACAATGCAGCAACATACATCAATTAGCAAACAATTTGCATGGAATTTGTATGTGATCACACGAGAAAACAAAAGCAAAGAAGAAAACAGAAAACTTATGCAAAGAAGAGTTTGAACACATAAAATAATGGCTGAAAAATTATCATGCTTTTCATTGAAAGTAAAACATATATATAAGAGTTGCATAGTCAAAGTGACTATTACCTAATGAATTAACTACTCCCACTAAGGTCAACTAATACAACATGAATTACAAGCAAAAACTAGCTGACATTTCAGCTATTACATCAAGTTCATATCATAAACTAATCCTACTAACTTAGTTGAACAAATTACAATGAAACTAAACTAAGTTACAATGTAACAAAATCATCAAAATGGAACAGCTTCCCTCGATCTATGCTTGTCTGCATGTTGAGCTGCTGCTACTGCTGCTGCTGGTCACTTGTTGCATTGCAGGCCAATGCTCAACACTTCCACAGGTACGCAGGCCTCACGACGCTCCTAATGGTTACCATCCTCATCTATAAATCCAGACCCATGAGCCTGGTTACCACGACCACTACGGCCACCACCCCTTCCACTCAAAACTATTCTGACTCTAACCATGATAAACAATCACGCTTAAAACAATTGAAACAACAGTAGAAAATTCGAGGGCTTTTACCTATAAACAACGAGTTCCTTCTAGCTGGAAGCTCCTTTGAAAGATAAGTGTAAGATAGGGCTAAGCAGAAGTTATTTAAGGAAGAAAAATTTTTCAGAATGGTTCATTTCCTTAAGAAATAAGCCCCAATCATCTTTTTACAACTGTACCTCATTATCGTACGGAAAAACGTACGCAACAAGTTTTACACCAAAACGTATGTAGTAAGCTTCATTCACATGCTTCACTTGTGTAAGTCTGTCTCAGAAGAGTCACTTTATAACTCTTCTTCAACAAGGCGGGGGACAAATTCTTATAGGGCACGCCACTATCCAACTAGAGATCCATGTCTGACCTGACCCTCTTCACTTTACACCTCCTCTTTTAAGGGATAGCCTAACTAGCCACGGCCTACTCAGCTCACCACCCAGCTCTGCTCGCCACATCCTTCTCAGCTCACCACTCAGCTCTCCACTGTATAGCTCACCCTCTCCCTATTCACCTGCATTTAGCTCACCAACTTAGTTTTTCGGGGAGTATCACTCAGGACACGTGTCACCCCTAGGGAGGTAACATGTCACCATGCTTGACATTTAGTTGTCTCTAGTACGTCGCATCAGGGAACTGCACCTTATAAATATGAAGAATGAACTCCAAGAAAAAGAAAGAGAGAAAAAGATACTAAATCGAAACCCAAACCAATTTTTTTTAATCATGAAGCATATGATATTCTAAAATGAAGTATTTTTTAGTTATATTCATTTATTTAACGAGTCTATTACTCTATTCTTGTTATTTCATTTGCAGGTGCTAGTCGATTCCTTTATCTGTAAGACAGTTGGACTCTACTTTTCAGCTCAATGGTGCTTTCTATGTTCTAAGTTCACTTCCAAGCTGATATCCATCTACCAGAAAATAAAGCAAATTACTTTGGAAGAAAAAGGTAGTGAGGATTTTGAAGTAGTTAATTTTGTGTCAAATGATCGTGATCAATGTTCATTTGACTCCTGCTTTGGTACCATGCAATGGCTAGCGCTACCCTTTGAAGACCCCACTATTAAAAGTCTTGCGAAGTACTTTGATGTGCAAGCCTTTCCTTGTTTGATAATTGTAGGGCGTGATGGCAAAACTGTAACCAAGAAAGCTAGAAATCTTTTAAATCTTTACAAGGAAAACGCATACCCTTTCACAGATGCCAAAATGGAGTTGCTAGAGAAAGAAATGGAGGTGGCAGCTAAGAATTTACCAAAATCCGAGTACCATGCGGATCATCGCCATGAGCTTAGTTTGGTATCTGAAGGCACTGGAGGAGGGCCCTTTATATGCTGTGATTGTGATGAGCAGGGGTCTGGCTGGGCTTACCAATGTCTGGAATGCGGGTACGAGGTGCACCCCAGGTGCATGAGAGCCGTGGAGCCTGCCCTTGCAGGCTCATTTGAAAGCAAGTGATCATCAGCTGGGGCTTACCGCTATATGTTTCTAATTGAGGTAGCTTTGATTAATCTTGGTTTGATCAGGATGATAAGACTTCCTGTTTGTTCATCTGCTTTTCCCTTCATTGATGGTTTATAAATGCTACGTGGGTTTGGACTTGGAATAATATTGTAGGTAGCTGAAGCCATGAATATGACATTTGACAGTAACAAGAAAGTGTGTATAGCATTCTATTAAGGTGATGTTTATGTTGTTTTTCCCCTTCCTTCTCTAGTCAAACTGATTGCCATCCAACTGCAGCAACTTAAGTTACATTTTAGCTTCAAGCGTTTGAAATATTCCTAGGTTTTGGATATATATCCTTTGGCTATGACAATGTCTAAAGTCTAG
Organism: Gossypium sturtianum; assembly: GCA_025698515.1. Taxonomy (NCBI): domain Eukaryota; kingdom Viridiplantae; phylum Streptophyta; class Magnoliopsida; order Malvales; family Malvaceae; genus Gossypium; species Gossypium sturtianum. Next base: position 163,040,139 of record CM046948.1, read on the forward strand.
TAAGCACCATGTTTTCCTCATGGCACTGGCTGCTGGTTGGTAGTTTCCAATGTCGTTTGAAATATTCTTTTTTGTCAACTTTGTGGCGGAGGCTCCTTTTACATGGAATTTTTGCACTGGCTGCTGGTTAGCGCTTTCCAGTGTCGTTTGAATCAACATTGACAGAGTCTCCCTTATTAACGTGGAAATTAGTTACGAATGACTTGGTTGATGAGATTGGGAACCCAAACCAAGCAAGTGGTTCGAAGTTTATAATGCATGCATGCTTCCTCTATTTGTAAACTATAAAAAAAGGGAAGACACGAGCCGGAAAAAATAGGGATTTCCCTAGTACATACAAAATAAATAAATAAATTACATTTCAATTAGAAGCTAGTGTTAATGTTTATGTACGCAAGGTTTGGTATTAATATTATATCTCGTTTAGTCGAGCTTGTACTACGTGAATATATACGTTGTTGACGAGAAAAATGCGTCCAGACCTTCTACAAAGGCAGAATTTAATTGTCCGTCAAACATTTCTCCTGCACAGAGGGCAAGATTTATGCCCCACCAGCCACTTTTCAATGCACGATATATGAAACATATGGTGACAGTGTGGCAAGCTATGAACTATTTCCCCATGCATGAAGTCCTGGAAATTTGAAACCATAAACAAGAAATAAGAAAGCACGATCAAAGGAAGCTATTTGGAGTATACAGAAATGGAGGAGAGAGTAGAAACGTAAAAAATTGATAAACCTGAAGGCATATGGAACAAGAGATTGGGTTCCTGGATGAATCCCATACGTTTTCTTCTGTGATTATGATGGTTGGAATGTTTCTTATTGACTCCTTTGACACCCCACCACTCCTGGGGACTCCGTTGAATGCAGAGTCAAATGCGTTTATCTAATCAAAATTCAAACCCAATTTCAAGCATTAATTAAAATAAAAACCCTCTTGCTGTTTTCCCTACTACTTTTTTATTATTATATATTTTATAAGCTGCCATTTTCATATCATCGGAGCCTGTTGTGCCTATTCAATGTTATCGGATTTAAACTGCACGACTCGTTCATGGGGACCAATTTTTCAACTTTAATCAGGGTTCACAACCAGAAAGGAAATATGGAAAAGTTATGTGTGAAGAATTTCAGAAAGTGGGTGCGTTTCGGGCGGACCATTTGTGTAGTGCATGGGCAGAGCAACGAAGAGAAAAAAGAAAGAATGATTAAAGTGATTGGCACATTGTAGATAGATGAAGAAGACAATAATGTCATACCGGTTGGAAGAAATAACTGGTTGCCATATCATCCGAGCTGCAGACTATGAGTGAAAATTCGAACAACTTGATGGAGAAAAAGCCGCCTCTTATGGCCCCAACCGTCGCTCCATGAAGCCAACCGATCTTGGTTTTGGCCCCAACAAAAGCTCCAACCATGGCTCCTAAAGTTGCTCCAACTGCAGATAATAATGCCAGATTCTGATTAGTTTTGGCATTCAACTGAAACTGACACCATGGTTTTCTCGCAAAGATGATAAATTGTTGTCAATATGTTGTAGGATCAAAGTGAAAAGATTTTATTTATTTGATTTTTTTCTTGTGTTCAAAAGGAAAGGAGCAAAATCCTAGAAATGTAAAACAAATGGGTCAAGGAAGATAGTAACTAACCTACTGAAAATATAAAGATGAAGATAGCATGGAACAATTTAGAAATGACTAGTGAAGCTGCTGAGCAACACAATTCCCTTGCCTCTTCAGCTGGAAAACATGGCATGATAAAAGGACAAGGGCAGATTGGTTGCTCCATTGGGAGAAGGATATTCAGAAATTCAGGAACTTTTTAAATGTTAGTTAAGGAAATTAAAAAGGAATTGTGGGAAAAGAAAGTGGCGGCTGAATCACAAAACACAGGCCAAGGATTGCTAGTTGTTGGGAAATAAAATAAACAGTGAGAACATAACAAGAGTCCCTTTTATAATGGGTCAGACATTTAATTCTCAAATTCTTCCATATGAAAGCCGCCCCCGTACGTGTTAAGCATACTGGATTAATTAAAAATGCCAATTGCATCCACAACCATATTAAAATACGCAGCACATATAACGTGTCAATGCCTATCAAACTTGAGTTGAGACCAAGACCAAGTCACATTTTGGGCAGAAGGTTAGTCAATAGTCAGGAACCTATGATAATCTTAAGAGATTGGCAAGCAGTCATACTAGTGCTGAACCCAAAATTGGCATTCGGGATCTCGGAAGATGGGTCAGCCATCATTGGCATTGGACATGGTCTTTCTTTGGGCTGCTTGGACAGCAATGCATAATCAAGGTTAAATTCTGCCATTAGTCCCTGTGCTTTATAAAAGTGCTGTATTTAGTCCCTATACTTTAATTTGATCAATTTTAGCCCCTGTACTTTTCAAATTGATCAAATTTAGTCCCTATACTTTTCAAGTTTTAAAATTTTAGTCTTGACTCGGATCATAGCAATTAAACCCATTCAGTTATATTCAATTACTAGGCATGTACCATACATATTACTGTAGATTTAGTCCATATTCTCCAATTGGATCATTCCAAGTTTCTATACTTTTCAATTTTTGAATTACAATCTTAACACAAATGACAATCATTAAACCATTAACTGAATTTTTAATGACTAATACGTGGAATTAACAAGCTAACATCGCATTAAACATATGATAATATGCTTCCCTAATCAGATTTTAGAAATAATATAACTTAATGAATTTAATAGTTATTATTTGGTAATGATTGAAATTTTAAATTTTGAAAAGTATAACAACTAAAAAGGTACAAAACTAAACTCACAACTTTCATAAAGTACACAGAATTTAGCCAGTAATCAATCGTCTAATAGCATGGTATGTATACTTTATCCCTCGCTCTACCCCTCTACTTATTTCCCCCTCTCAAGCAAAGCACAACAGAGTTGCTAGTGGAAACAAAAAGGTGAGCCATGAGGAATGATACTCGAGACAATCCCAGAGGCAAAAGCAAAGCACCTAACATAATAAAGCAGCAGTAAGTGTAACCTAAACTATTCTTCTAATATTATAATAATAATATTCTCCCCTGCACTGCACCAATATCATAACGATCCAATCAAACCAAAACCGAACTTGTCCAAAGGCCTAAACTTGAAAACAGCACAACAGCCATCTATGGGACTCTGCCAATCTCTGGGATTCTGCTTGAGAAAATCTCACTCTCATGAAATCCCAATCTCTTCCTCATCTGAGTCTTCTCCTCGTCCATCTCATCCATTCCCCAAAACCACCCCGCAACACTTTAACCCTTCTTCTTCTAAAGCTACTTCATCATCCGGTTTTGGAACCATTTTGCTCAAACCATATGTTGAAGTCACCACCATTTATGATCTTGACAAAGAGTTGGGGAGAGGTCAGTTTGGCATCACTTATCTTTGCACCGAAAAGGCAACAGGACGAAAATACGCCTGCAAATCTATTTCAAGGCGAAAACTACGCACTGACAGGGACATAGAGGATGTTAGAAGAGAGATTTCGATAATGCAGCACCTAACAGGGCAACCCAATATTGTGGAATTCAAAGGTGCTTATGAAGATAGGCAGAATGTGCATTTGGTGATGGAACTGTGTTCAGGTGGCGAGCTTTTTGATCGGATCATAGCTAAAGGGAGTTATTCAGAACGTCAAGCGGCTTCTATTTGTCGACAGGTTGTGAATGTGGTGAATGCCTGTCATTTTATGGGGGTTATGCATAGGGACTTGAAACCTGAAAACTTCTTGCTGGTTAGCAAGGATGAGATTTCTCCAATAAAAGCCACAGATTTTGGACTCTCTGTCTTCATTGAGGAAGGTTAGCTCTATTTCCGTTGCTTCCCTTTGATATTATAATATAGGCTTTTGCTTCACTCCCTCAATCAGGCTTGCTTCTGTCATGAAACTTGGTGTTGTTAGACATGATCATACCTTGATCAATAACTCCAAATTATATTGTGAGTTTTTTTTTTCCATCTCGATTATACTCTAGGGAGATGGATAAATTTGACTGAAGTGTTATTCAGTATAAGAACTTAAAAGCAATAAAAAAAACATGAAATAGACTGAAAGCGGACTCTGCACGTTATTCTTGCTAGATGTAATCATTGGTCAATAAAACAAGTAAACGAATAAAGCGACCGGTCAACCAAGTCATTGATACTTTTTGTAAGTAGCAAGTGTAAGAAAAACGACGGAACCATAAAAGAAAAAGCTAATATGTAAGGATCACGTGGTAGGTTCATGGCTAATCCTATTATATGCATCATAATAATACCTCTTTGATCATTCAATTCCAAATCTATTGATGCATTTCTTTCCCAAGTAATCATGAATCTCAACTGAGCACTTGAAGTTTATGTAACATTTCAGGCAGAATGTATAAGGACCTTGTTGGAAGTGCATACTATGTTGCACCAGAGGTGTTAAACCGGAAATATGGCAAGGAGATAGATGTGTGGAGTGCTGGTGTCATTTTATACATTCTTCTTAGTGGAGTGCCTCCATTTTGGGGTGGTATGTACGTGGAAACTTATTTTATTTTTCGGATACGTTCTTTTGGTTGTGATACCTTTTCAACTGTTGGTGAATAATTTTGTTGCAGAGACTGAGAAAGAAATCTTTAAAGCGGTTTTAGAAGGTAATCTTGACTTGAAAAGCTTGCCATGGCCATCTATATCTGAAGGTGCAAAGGACCTCATCAGAAAGATGCTAGCAAGGGATCCTAAGAAACGGATCACTGCTGCTCAAGCTCTAGGTAAAAACATTAAGCTTCTGTAGGCAAAACCCTTCAAGATAATGAAAAAGGGGAAGAGTTGGATTGACAGCATTGAACATTGGTTCATCTTACTGAAGAACACAGTTGTTAGATATGCGCCACTAATGTTTACATTTTGTGAAAATGAACCAGAACATCCATGGCTGAAGGAGGGTGGTGATGCTTCTGACAAACCTATTGATAGTGCTGTCCTTAGCAGGTTGAAGCAGTTCAGAGTAATGAACAAGCTCAAAAAACTAGCATTGAAGGTATGGCCTACGCCTCTAGTTTTTCACGCTTGTGAAACTTGCACATTACCATATTCGTTGCGTTTGTGATATCATTCAATGATAAATTTACTCGGCCATAAAAGCACAAATTTCTTTTTCTCTGTTTTATGTTCCCAGAAGCTGATATTTATGTCTGTGAATATGGTTTGTGGAAGGTGATAGCAGAAAGCCTATCAACGGAAGAAGAGATCAAGGGCTTGCAACAGATGTTCAAAAACATCGACACTGACGGAAGTGGTACAATAACACTAGGAGAACTCAGGGATGGATTAGCTCGCTTGGGATCTAAGTTAACTGAAACTGAAATAAAGCAGCTTATGGATGCTGTAAGATTTTATCCAATTATATAATCCCTTCCTTCCACCATCCAAATTCTGTTATTTATATATAATAGTAATCATTTCCATAATAATGAAACAAGCTGCAACTTCTGAATGCCTAAACCTCATTCTGTCAGGCTGATGTTGACAATAGTGGAACCATTGATTACATTGAATTCATAACTGCTACAATGCATAGACAAAGGCTTGAGAGGGAAGAAAATATAGTCAAGGCTTTTCAGTTCTTTGACAAGGATAACAGTGGGTTAGTATATTGCACTATTGCTTTTTTCAGTTTTGAACATGATATTACTTGATTGATTGACTTTGCCTATTATTCTTCTTTTCATTCAGGTTTATTACAAGAGATGAACTAAGACAAGCTATGACGCAGTACGGAATGGGAGATGAGGCTACAATAGATGAAGTCATTGAGGATGTTGATACTGATAAGGTTTTTCGTTTGCTTCTTTTACTTAAAACAATTTGTTGGTTTTTGTGCTTGACATGATTTGTTGGATAGGATGGGAGGATCAACTACGAGGAATTTGTAGCCATGATGAAAAGGGGAACTCATGATGGGGATGGCGATTGGCAAAGACATATGAACAGCTAAGGTCTTTCTTTAGTTGGCAATGGCTGCTCCATTTGTTGCAAACTTATTTCGATCTTCAATACTCCTCATCTGTTGTTGTGATGCTGAAGCTAAACAATTCAGTTCGTTTATTTGGATTGGATTGGATAACAATCATTATTACTAATATTATTATAATTGGATTGATTTCTGGTGTTTAAGTGCTGATATTAAATGGATTTGATTGACTAAACGAGTCGTTGATTAACTTGCATTTGCCAATTTGGCACCAAATTATAAACTTCTATTGTTAATTGGCCAAGGCTATGCTTGGTTACAAGTTCAACAAACTGCTATGGAGGCAATGCAATTGCAAAGGAACATTTGTTTCCCCCCTTCAATTCAATGTTCAATCGACGCCAACATACAAAGGAACACTGCAGTAAAATCGAACTTTGATTTCCTTTTCTTTTTCCTCTGAATTTTCTCATCAACCAACTTCTGGATATGCGGGAATTACAATCGAACAAGGCTAACGCATAAGTTGATGCATTATAAGACCAAAACACAAAATTTAGCTTACAAACAATATTTGTTCTTCCTTGAAAGGATAATCAAATTCAAAATCAGAGAAAGTTAAGAAATGAATCAATCATCACCGACCATCTCCCCGCTCCTTCTGAATCTGATGCCTCTGCTTTTCGGCTAGCTTCTCCAATGCAGATTCAACCGCATCACGCCCACCGATAAGCAATCGGGTCACAACTTCCGGATCCTTCTCGAAGCGAGCTTCCTCGAACTCCTTCCTCGCGTTCTCTCTTAATATGTCCCTCCACAGAATGCCCCGAGAATCGGGCCACATGAAGAATCGGGTGGCTCGAAGGATGTCGCGGTAGAGACCCAGCGCCTCTCGTCGAGTGCTGGTGAGATGCTGTCGGTTCAGCGATTCTTCTTCCTCATCATCTAGGGATTTCTCCTTCTTCATTAGGTGTCTGCTAAGAAGCTCTTCCACGGTGTCCGGACCATTGTGTAGAAAACGCTGGAGGGAGACAACGTTGTTTCCACAAACGATGGTTAAACTTGGGCATCTTCGTAGGTATGCGATCATCCTTTTTACTTTATTTCTCTCACAAGCTTATTTTCCGTGCCGTTTGACAAAAACATAAATGGTGGAGCTCAGCACAAGACAATAGGCAAACGGTTGAGAATAGGGTCGATGTTTTTGTTTCAGGCCCAAAATAATTCTAAGCTTTGATCCATATATCATTTTAAGCATTAGGACTTAAACCAACCATATTAAGGGATAATAACAAATTTAACCCTCAACCTTTATACATTTGTTCATTTTAATGTTTATTATTTCATTTGGAGAAAATTAGCTTTCTAACCTTTAATTGTTGACATGTTACTCCTTTATCTTATATCATATTAGTTTAATTTTTTTTTTCAAAATTTTTAAAAAAAACTCGTTAATTTTATAAAAAAAAATTAAAAGAACTCAAAATATTAGATAAAATTTTCCAAATTTCTAAAGAAAAATCTTAAAATACAAAACCATTTTTTTTAAAAAATCCAAAAATTATGATATGATCTCTTCAAAATTTTTAAAAAAAAAACCGTAAAACTTAAAAATTAACTTAATTGTGCAAGTAGTATTAAAACATATTAACGATTTTTATGGTTTTATTTTTCACATTTTTAATAAAAATACATTACAATTATAAGAAACATACTTTTTAATATTGAGAATTTTTTAAAATAATTTTGGAACTTCATTTTTTTAATTTCTTTTTAAAATACACATTTTCGTCCATGTAAGCGACAACTTTGACATCTAATGTAATTTTTAACAGAGTGCTTAAATTGTAATGAAAATTTTCTAATTTTACTTAAAATAAAAGTTGAGATTCACTTATTTCTAACTCTCCTAAATGTTGCATCTAGTTACTATTTGTGGAACCTCATCAGAATAACGACACAAAATTTGTCTATTGTTCACCTAACTACTAAACATTTTTTTATGAACTTCACTTGGAGTGAGGGACACTCCATTTCTTCATTCAAATATTACGATCGGCTCTCCATTGAGCCATGTTCACCTTTGCCCTCATCTTTCTTTTTGCTACTTTAATTTTTTTTTTGCAATGAATATTAGGTATTGAATGATACATAAATACAGAAGAGATTGTTAACAAAAAAATCATGGTTTCAGCAACTCGAAAGGCATGGTGCGAGCTGACTGTGCCTGTCTTGTGTTCCGTGTCGTTGATCCCCTTTACGGGGAGGTTTATGAAGTTATTGAGGTTTATTATTAACAGCGGTTGTTTTGCTCTTATTTTAAGAGTTAATGTCCGATCCCTGGATTTGTCTTTGTATGGCTAAATCGTCGGCCAATGGGGTTACTCACAGTCTTGCCCATTAATGGCTAGATAATAATTGTTCTTTTGCTTTAAAAAAATCATTGTTTGAAGTAAATGTGAGATGAGAGAAAATATTAGCTTTAGTTCCAACTTCTAACTGCAGAACTCTATGCGCTAAATTGCTAATAGCAAGCACCTAGAGCGTTTCCTCGTTTAGGCCTCTGCCCATCACAAAGTTTCAGGTATTGTGTAATTTTTGAAGGTCTCACATTCCCATATCTTGCCTTTCCTTTAACACCTTCATTTTCCAAAAACAATCATCTAGATATTTTACCATTTCTAACCTTTCACATCCTATTACTAACCTTATTATCACAACCATTCAAGCATAAATAGATGCTCATGCTATGCTATAGTCCATGAATATTATTATCAAAGAAATCCATTTTAGATAAAGTTACACAATGTCATTACATTCTATAAGGTCTCACAAAAGCAATAATAGCTTGCTGAGATTTATATCTATACAAACATCTTAAACAGCACATAAAAACATCGTGCATTCAACAGAAGACCACAACATTTTATAAGCAGATATTTCAAAACTAAGCAAAGCAAAGGAAGCACTTGCATTCTACTCAAGCTATCGTATTAGCATGGAGTAGGTGAAACCCAGAGTGGTGTAGGCCAACCCATTCTAAAGAAAGAATTTCGAGGATAACACGGCAATGGCTCAATGCTCCCATCCCATAACTTGTAGATACCAATATCATGTTCCCCCAAAGAACCATCATAGTTACTTTCAGAATAATCATCTGTGAAATATATGCAATTCCCCATGCAGCCTGTAAAATCCGAAGCTGACAACGATAAAGAAGAATTTTCACCTATAAAAACCATCTTATCATACAAACTTTTCACTCTTTCCCAATGCGGTCCACTCCAAACAAGCCTAGAAACCTCGAAGCGCTTAGTCCTATAGACCAAATAGGACTGATGAGGTTCGAAACTGAATTCAAGATCAAGGTGACGGGTAATGAGTAACAGTTCATCTCCAGAATTGATCAAATATTGCATATCACCGTCCAATTGTGTCCGCGTTTGGACAATGGAAACCTTGGGCGAATCATCGCGAACATCACAAATTGCAATTCCTCCGTGTTTGTCGACAGCATAAAATAATCCCTCACAATATATAACATCCTCGGAATAGGATTGTGCACCTGGGATAAAGCGCCAAGAGTCATCGCCGTTTTTGCAGTAAACTAGCTCACCGGTTTGATTAAGAATCGCTATTGCCACGAAACGAAGCTCCTTGGAAGGATTGACAGAAAGCACAATTTTTTTAATGGAGTCTCGCATTTGGCGCAAATTACGAGTGTAAAGGTCACCAGAAGGGGAGCGGAGGGAATATTCCTTGCCGATGTGGGAGTAATTAAAGCTGTGGACGTTGGGGAAAGAGGAGAGAGAAGGGAGGTGGAGTTTGGCGCGGGAGAGGGGATTTAGGAGGAGAATGGAAGGGGATTCATCGAGGACAACGAGCCAGCCGTGGGAAGAGCCGCAGTGGCGCTTATTAGGGTTGGAGGATTCGGGGAGGGAGAGGAACCGGAGTTTGTTGGTAGAAAGGTCGTAGAAGGCGCGGTGGGATTGGTAGGACTGGGAAGGAGGGAGCATGAGCCAGGGGAGCTGGGGAGGGAGATGGGACGGGGTTTTAGGGGTTGAGGATCGCCAGCTGCGGCATACCGCCCGAAAACTGAGGTAATCGGTGTAGAGTTTTAGGTTCTCTGAGATGGATTCCAAGAGTTCTGGCGGGAGTTTGGTCCAGTCAACGCCCATCTTGTCCGATGGAGATAACTGAAAACAAATTCTCTCACAGATCTCTTCTTTGCTAATAATGCTAACAATGGGTGGCCGGGAATACGATCTCCTCTTGGATGAGGAATTTTATTTTTGCCCGTTTTAGCAAACGTCAAAAGCTCGCCTTGGGCTAGCCGGGCCATGAAAGCTCTAAGTGAACCAATTGATTTAGAGCCTAGATATTGGCCCAGGCCTCTACTTAATGCTTAAGCTAGCTTACTCCAATCATAACCGTTTAACTGTCGTTTCTTGGTGGGAGCACATCTCAGCCATCCAAATATTATATATTTTCAAACACATGGCGATTTCTTAACATCCTAGAAAGCCTTTTTCTTCGTGCCAAATTCAGAGTATTTTCTTTTTCCTTTCTCCTTAAAGCGTAATCTCATTCCAATTCCACGGTGTTCGCGATCGGATCGCGACCTCAGTTTTTCTTGCCATCCTCTTTCTCTTCAATTCTAGTAAGTCTCTTTCCTGTTAAATTTCTTTTCTACGTTGCCGCATTAATTGCAAACTTGTTACTCGTCAACCTATTTTTAAGGAAAGAACTAGCTTTCTATACTATTACTCACAGTCTTGCCCTTTGTGTATATTATAAGGAAAGAATTAGCTTTCTATACTATTACTTGCAGGGTTTTTCAGTGCTTCATTTTCCACGATCCAGCCTCAAATTTGGGCCGCAACCACTTGACTCCATATGGATAACTGGAACAACGTAGTCTTCCTCCAATTCTTGCTCTGTTAGATTTCAAGATGGCATTTTTTCCCCCTTTTAGTTAGTTATTCTAGTTTAACTTAAGGCTATTGTATATCCTTTCCTCTGATGTCACGTTATATTGAACTGCAGACTGTTGAGGAAAGCACTGATCTTGGTATGCTGTTATCTTCCCTTTGCGTATGTGTTGCTTTTTCTTTAATTTATCTGGTTGTCCTGTCCTGAAATGATTGTTTGGACTTTGAAGTTCCAGGATATGGATACTTAGAGCTCGAATTCATTAGGTTTCTTTATTTTTGTTTATTGTATATAAGAGAGCAAAACTAATAATAAACTGAAGGAATCCAATACTACAATAAAATTTGCTTCTTCGGTTTGTTATGCTTCTTGACTTTGATAAGAGAAAAATTAAGGAAAGCAATTTCAACTAAATTTAACAAAGTATGCTCAACCTTTTAAAGGTATATCAGTTAGGGACTATGAGGATTTATCTACTACAATCATATCATTAGTGGATATTTAAAATGTGTTCATTCTTACAAATGGGTTGTAAAGGGGAACAAGTTAGAAGAGAAAATTGCTTCTAATTGTGCTTTGGGATTTAATTTTAGGTGCTGTGTTGCGGAAGGGAAAGGAAATCCTTTTACAGGTAAATTTATATTGTTGATCATTTTCTCTTACAGGAATTTGGAGACTTTGTTATTGACAATGTTGCTCGTATACTAAATGAACCGATCTCTTTATGTATCTGGAAGAGGTTGTCTCAGTAGTATGTGAAATAGAAGAATAAAATTCTTCATAGTGAACTCAGGTTTGACGGCTGAAGCTATTTTAAAAGTTGCTTAAATTTTTCAACAGGGTTTTAACTGGGAGTCCCATAAATATGACTGGTGGGAAAACTTAGAAAAGAAAGTTCCTGACATTGCAAAATCTGGGTTTACATCTGTATGGTTGCCACCAGCAATTAATTCTTTTTCACCGGAAGGTTAGAGAGAAATTTTCTTCAAAGCATGAGCTAGTTTCTTAGCAGATAAGCGCATGCCTCACCATGATGTATATATTTGTATCTGTTTTCCTCGTCTTATTACAGGGTACCTTCCCCAGAACCTATATTTACTCAGTTCTTCATATGGCTCTGAGCAGCAATTGAAAGCTTTACTCCAAAAACTGAAGAAGTACAAAGTTAGAGCAATGGCGGACATAGTAATCAATCATCGTATTGGAACTACTCAAGGACATGGAGGACTGTATAACCGTTATGATGGAATTCCACTAGCATGGGATGAGCATGCTGTCACATCTTGCACTGGTGGATTAGTAAGGATATTCATAGCAGTCATTCTTTGATGTTTTATATTACATGGCCTTAAATGATATTTCCTTATGCAATGTGGATATAGACTGTACTGTAAGATAGTTTCTAACCTTCATATATGTTCAGGGTAATCAAAGCACTGGAGACAACTTCCATGGGGTTCCGAATATTGATCATAGCCAACATTTTGTTCGGAAGGACATCATAGGGTGGCTGCAGTGGTTACGTAGTGTTGGTTTTCAAGATTTTCGCTTTGATTTTGCAAGGGGGTAATAACAATACTTTTCTTGTACATTATTGTTTTCTCTAAATGATCTGCTTTCCATCTCATTGTGCATGTTGCTATAATGTTTGCTCCAGTTATTCAGCAAAATATGTCAAAGAATACATTGAAGCAGCAAAGCCTATATTTTCTGTTGGGGAGTATTGGGATTCTTGCAACTACAGTGGATCTGTATTAGAATACAACCAAGGTAATGTGCTTAATCTGTTTTTCGTGCTTGAGATCGATCATCCATAAAAGAATCTAGCTTCTTTTCATTGACGAAGAGATCAATATGTTTATCAGCTGACTGGTTAAGTATTCTATCATGTCCATGTTATTACAATATATTTACAAGCTCTATTGTAGATAGCCATAGACAGAGGATCATTAATTGGATTGATGCCACGGGGCAGCTTTCAAGTGCATTTGACTTCACAACCAAGGGGATTCTTCAGGTATAGTCCAAAAATTATTTTACCACTTACCAAGAGAATGGGAATGGCATTTTTGTCTAATGTAGCATCATATTCTGATTATCATAATTCCAGCGTCTTAAAAAGGCACTCTTTCATCTTTGTTTAGATTTCTTCTTCACCTTCTCCCCTGTTTAAGACCTGCCACTATGTAATGTTACTTTTTGATTCCATATGAAATGGGGATTTTTTTCCTTTCAATTTCTTTTGATATTTATTTGGTTGTAACAATGCAGGAAGCTGTGAAGGGGCAGTTCTGGCGCTTGCGTGACCCTCAAGGGAAGCCTCCAGGTGTAATGGGGTGGTGGCCTTCTAGGGCTGTCACATTTATTGATAACCATGACACAGGCTCAACCCAGGTACTAGAGAAATTCTTGATTTATCGCAACTGTTGACTTTGATGGCTGTGAAGGTAACATAGGAGCAAGTAGTAATTCCTGCTTATGACTTGCAGCTTTTGTATACTAATACTCTTGGGTCTTTATTTTGGGATCCCACTTTTTCAAGTTTGCTTTTGGCAGGGCTGTATTATAGTCTATTTCAAATGCCATTAAATGAAGTCCTTCCAATTTAAAATCACCTAAGTAACAGAAACCATGTATATTCTCTTGTTATGCTTTTGTCTAAATAGATTGGAAGTTGTTAGAAACTTAGTACGAAATGGACATTTTGATTTGCCTTTTAAGTATAAAGGGTTGAGGGTCACTCCTAGGAGCGGTAAACCTGAATTGTATTGTAGAATGTATTCTGCTGAACATTTTCAGTAAGATGCATTTGTCCAATTCTATAAATTTGTTTGCAATTCATCTGGAATCTACTGACCCTGCCAATTGTTTTATTCTTGCAGGCTCATTGGCCTTTCCCCTCGAATCATATTATGGAGGTACGAGATGCTATTGGTTGCAGATTTGCAACAGCACTAGATAACTTGCATCAAAGTTTTCTATCAAAGGGCTCAAGATGACTTTTTTTAAAAATTTATTCCATTAACCTTTTCAATGTTTTATGAGTATTAATTTTATTACAAAAAGTAATGTTTTAAGTCTCATTCTTTGCCCTGAAAGCTGTTGAAAACATGTGTTTCTTGGTGTGGTATTTGTTTGAGTTATTATGGTTCCATGTTTTCCTGCAGGGTTATGCATATATACTTACACATCCAGGAACGCCCACAGTGTTTTATGATCACTTTTATGATGGGGATGATTCCGTGCACGAACAAATTGTTAAATTGGTATGCTACGTGACCATTTCCATGTACGTACGTATGTACATATTAGTTTGGTTTTCCAAGAAAATAAGGCTTCTGAATCTTGTGTACAGATGGAGATACGGAGGAGTGGAGAAATTCACAGCCGGTCCTCTGTCAGGATTCTAGAGTCCAAAGACAACCTCTATTCCGCAGTTGTTGGAGACAAAATATGCATAAAGATTGGGGATGGTTCATGGTCTCCTTCAGACAGAGAGTGGACACTAGCAACGAGCGGACAAAGATACGCAATTTGGCAAAAAAAAGCAATGATTCATATACCTTCTTAATAATAAACAAGGCAAATGATATTTTATTTATATTATAATATGTACTTGATACTTTTAAGAGTTAAATATTAACTATTACAAATATTTGTAAATATTATTTTAATAATAATTGTATTATGATTATAAAAATAATTAGTAAGTTATATAATGCATTTAAAAAATAGCAAGATATTAATTAATCATATAAACAATAATTACTTTTAATTTAAGGTTAAATTTGTTAACTTTTGTTTATTCTTAACCTATATTATTTTACTTAAGTAATAATATTATTTGTTCATTCCATTCAATCAATTAAACAACATAATATTTTATTACCTCACCATTACTACATTAACCATAATTATTTCGTTCTTGCTCTATTTTATTAGAATGAACCACACATGTAGTAAGATTCATGGATTTTGTGCAAACCCACAACTTGAATTGAAATTTAAATGGTCTAAGCTTAATGTAAAGATATGTTTGATCATCATGGAGTAATTGTATAAGAAAATATTGTAATGACTAAAGTAGTATAACAATCTCTTGTAATTACAATTCCTTAGCTTAATGTAGGGCACAAAAACATTAAAAGTATAAACATCATGGAGTAATTGCAAAAAAAAAAAAATTGTAATGACTAAGGACGTATAACAATCTCTTGTAATCACAATTCCTTATTTCCTAGGATTTTTTTTTCTTTAAGAAAATATAACTACTTACATTAGTACACAATAGATGAATTCGCCCCCCTTTTTCTACAATCATAATCAACATATACAGAACGCATTTCTTTATTATGTTGAACATCTAACAAGTTATTGTACGCACATCCCAGCTTGAAGCTCCAATAAGAGCCTTCCCATGGCCATAGGATGCACAACTGATTATAAGACAAAGCCATTTTATTTTGATATTTGAAATTTTATTACCCAGGAATAACAATAAAACCTGTTACCAGGATAAGAACTACAAGAAGCAGTAACCAAGAGAAGACGTGGGAAACAAACATAAGCCGAACATCCTTTTCAAGCCCATTTTGAGCCAGGATTGATGCTTACAGGATCATTAGAAATTCAAGTGATACCTATGAGTCTAAAACCTCCACAATGCAGTTAACCAATTCAACTACGTGTGAATCTTACATATGCTTAGACAATTGTTCAACATAAGCAAGCATGAGAGAGCAGTTCCTCGATGACACAGAACAATGCAGTTGCAGTTGCTCAGTAGATCAAACAAATACTTCTCTATGATCCTAGGCTCATTTGAAGTGCTTTTTTGACATTAAGAAATGAAAATGTTCCCAAACCTCATAATTTTCAACTATGGCAACTTTAAATGCATTACTCCTTGCTTATAATTTGGAGCAAAACATGGCATATTACAGAAACAAAATTAAATTTCATGTGCCACAACTATATAACACTTCAATTCAACTTAATGGATAAACAATAGATATTAACGCGCTGCAATATACACAAACCATAATATCATTTCTGCTTAGCTCAATGAATAAACACTTAAAATTAAAGTGCTAAACTCGATTACATACAAGGAGACCAGCTGAAACACCAATCAACAGAAATTTAATCAAAATTCTTTTCTCAGATAAACCCAACCAGAAACATAAACATAAGGAAAGCAAAGAGCATTTCGCAAATTCAAGAACGATTACTTTCTTTGAAATGATTCAGGAAAATTCTAAATATATATTATTACGCAAAGAGCAAAAGTGCAAAATTTAAAAACCTAAAATTTCAGTGCATTCTCTTGACGTAAGGTGGAGATACTAAAGATATGATATTTTCAAGGAAAATACTAGACAGTAGGATCAGAAGAGTCTAATTATCGTCACCAAAGAGGAGGCGGAGGCGTGAGGCAAAGCGTCCAGAGGGCTCGAGAGAGGCCTCGTGGAGGAGGCCATGTTTTATGTTGCTCATCCGATCATTAAGAGATTGTTGCTCTTGCTTGAGAGCTGCTGTATCCTCCTGGAGGTCGTGGATGCGGTACTTCTGGCCCAAAGATCGGACGCTCAAAAGCAAAATCCCGGTCATCGCGAAGAACTGAATGAAGTTGTGTTTGTGTTTCACTGCGTTTTTCATAAATCCAAGCGGCTTCCTTGCATTTTGGACGGTGGAGGACGACTCTGGTGGTGCCGACGAAGCCATGGCTGTAGCCGGTGCTGAAGCAATAAATCGATCCAAATCTCTGCCGGGAAATGTGGCACTCGAAATAGCGTAACAAAACGGGAATTTAACCAACGTTGTCTATGATCTTTATACTTGCACATCTTATTCCTATAGCCATATAGGCTATGTATGTACGCCCTATCAACTCTGGGCCACTTACCATCTGTGATTCTTATGGGGCCTCGATGACTTTTGCTCTTTTCCGGAGTAAAACTAAAATGCGGCCCTGTATCTTGCAGTTCAATGACTGTAATGGGCTTTCTTTATTGGAATATTGTAACAGTTCAAAAATATAAAATATATTTTTAGGATTTTTTTTCAAAATATGGTTTTTTATTTATTTGGAGTATACTTCATGGATGCTGATATTCGTCTGGTGTTAATTTCAACGGATTCATGCCACTTGATTTTTGAAACATTTGAAGATTAAGTACATAGATTGTGTCATTTTTAGTGTTCCAAGAGAATCAGCACTTGACAAACTTCAACACTAATGAGTATTAAATTTACCCTAAAAATTTTATTTTCGAATAAAGTTGCGTCTTTGCCGAATCCCCATTTTCAATGTTTAGATTGTTTTGCTCCTACCCAAGATGGGGAGAGTGACAAAAAAGAGAGAGTTAAATTATGAGAGGATGATCCCCTTGATGGTAATACTATGAGCCTTGACGAGCCAAGTTCTCATATCATTCAAGGAAACCTAATGAGCACAGCAATAGAAAGGGAGAAATCCAATGATCCAATAAAAAATGACGACATCGTTTTGATGGATGACTATATGACTATCGAATTCATTAATGGGATCTGGATATTTTTTGGACTCTAAAGAGAAGGTCTATCCTATTTTTTTTTTTTTCATGATTAGAAAGATTAAGTGTTAAAAAAAATTAATTGTTGAGTTTTTAGTACTAAATTTTATAAATACGAAATTTATATTATAAAATGGTTTTGTATACTTGTATAAATTGAGTATTGAATAAAATTATATTATTTAATAACATTGTAATTTATCTTTAATTTTAATTTTATAAATATAAGATTTTATATTATTTTGAATAGTTTTGGGAAAAAATAATATAATAATTAGATTATTTTATTTTATAAAAAAGCTCATGTATTTCAAATATTTTTTTTGAAAAAATAAAAGATTATCATATTTAACCCTTTTATTGAAAAAATGTATTAATTAAAAATTTAATAATTATTATCAAAGGCATATTTAAAAATAAAATGCAAATTTTCAATAAGTTATCATACACACAGAGATGAAAATTGAAAAATGACGCTTAAAATAATAATAAAATTTCATAATTACATGTACTTAATTGAGTTCTGTTTTGAGAAAGTAATTAATTGAGTTGCATAACAATATTATATGTAAAAACGATGAAGGGTATGACATTAGAACAAGCTAGCTGCACGCACCCATTAGTTACAGTAGTTACAATCAAATTAATCAATTAATTAAATTAAAGAAAAAAAAAAGGCAGTTTGAGTTGCATCGCATCCATCTCTAATCTAGGAGGTAGTTGTTGTGGCCTAAAGCTTGTCGAGTATTAAAATTCCTTGCTTAAAATCGAGTTCCTATATGAGGCCCCTGTTGTGTTTCACATCATGATCATGGTCCAGTTAGAAGGTCAACATTATTGTTGTTATTGTTGTTGTTTTGGGTCCGATTAGGCTGCGCTTCAACGGTGACATCCTGATGATCGGAATCACCATCATGTCTTCCAGTATTGTCAGAGGAATCACCCCCCGGCATTTTTGAACGAGGAGGGGCTTCAGCTTTCTTCTGGGCAGCCTTCTTGTGCCACTGCTTTAGGGCTTTGGAAGTTTGTTCATCAAAGATTGACCTCTTCATGGTTGATCCCATCTGAAAATTAATCATGCACAAGCAGCGAGTCAGTAGTTAGGACTGGTTGGTTGTTGTTATGGATGGCTAATTAGTCCATATCCACAACTTGTCTTGGAGCTCCAGTCTACTTGGATTGGAGGGTTTACCTGAGTAACAAGCGCATAGAGTGGAAGTGTGATGTAGCTGCAAATGAACTGGACTACTACCCTGTCAAACATTCACCATCGATCATCATGTGCAAGTGCAACAATATACACACATGATATGGAGAAAGTGCCTGCCAAAACCCTTTCATAACCCAATCCTATGAATCAACCCACCCAATGTTTATTTTCAGAGACAAGCAAGACTTACCCAAGACAAACTCTTATAGTAATAAGTGTAAAATCCTGATGAAAGCATGACCTTAGGCCGAACTCGTACTGCATTAGGAGGAATCATTAATTAGAAACATTCCATTTCTTCTAGGCATTATTGAAATATGAAGGTAAAGAGAACAAAAACATTACCCATATCCAAAAGAAATATGTGATCTCGAATGCATTCTGGAGATGAAACATATAGTAAAGAATGTCAGAATATAAACATTGATAATTAATATTCAACGGTGGAGAATACCATCATGATATGATAGTTTATTCTTGTTTGGACGAAGAGGGCCGTAAAATACCTGAAACAACACAAAGTGGATAAGATGAAGGACTAACGGAGGCCAACCAAACCAAAAATGCTGGTCAGAGACTTGCACGAGAGGCATCCCTTGTATAACAGCGTGTTTTTCTACTATTTCAAGTGCCATTCGTGCTATAATAGCTTGAAGCTTGGTTCCAACTGCTAAAGTTACCTTTTAAAAAAGGTTGAATGGTTAATCATTTACATATAACATAGTATATATAAATCAGATAATCATATGGGAAATGAGTTTTCCTGGACAATATCTTACCACTAAAGGAATCATGGATATGAAAGACATAACATGCCAGCCTGAAAGCATAAAACAAGAATATATGTGTATATATATTAGAATAAGAGGAATAACACAAATAACTAGGGGAAAAAGACAAGGTAATAGAAAGGAATTAACCATGGACATCCATAAGGAGAAAGATGACTGCTGAAGCCCACAATGCCGGCCTGCAGGCACCACGGGTATTATTAGTAGAAGATCCAGAATCGCTAATTGAACAAAAATCCCCACCCCCCCCCCCCCAAAAAAAAAAAACACTCACGTAATTCCGACGACCACCTTGAAGTCATCCTCTAATGATTTTTTGATATATTTTTGAAAGTCAAACTTACTTCCAGGTGTTAAATGAACCTGAAGGCAATAATTGAGTTACTGTAATTGCTACTGCAGATAACGGAAATAAATAACAAAAGATGTTCCAGAGAGGAAACTCACACTGACGAATCCGTGACGCATGGTACAATAATCGGCCTTGCGAACAGACCTGAAGAATTGTCGCCACATGCATACCTGGAAAAAGTTCATTCATTCCTTTGAATAAGTGTAGTTACAACCAGAAAGCTTGGCTTAAGCTAGTCTCAACTTCGTACATAATAAGTAGCCTCTCATCCTTGGCCGTGGGAAGAATCATTTTGATAGTAATAAAGGAATAGTATTGGCACTAGATTATTAGAAAACCAAAATACAATTACTACTGCTTTGACACTCAATATTATACTATATCAAATAAATAATTATATAATAATGTTGAAGATAATATAGAATTTTATTGTATTCATGAATCATTCTACGGAGAAATTTCACTCCAATAATTTTACTGACAGCAGCATTTTTTTTATTTAAAAAAATAAAAAATGAAGAGTTGAAAACATATATTAATCCTTACAAAATAAAAGGAGAATTTTGTTTTTGTCCAAGCTCCTCTGGTGTGGTCTCTTACAAATGATGTCTCATGAGTGAGCCTAAATCTTGAAGGATCTAAATTAGCAAGCAAGTAGCCAAATTAGTGAGCATGTGAAGAAATTAAAACATGAGGAGGCATCAATGAATTAAGTGGGAATGTATATTAATTTAGAAAAACTGCGCTTTAATTATTAAGAAACTGATTATTAAGAGATGTTATACTGTTGAGTTCAGTAACACTATTGACACACTCCCGCTCCCAGTCCTTCCAGGCTCGTGTCTGCAATGCATATGGTAAGAGATTCATGAACACACGTATACTCCATCTATCATAAATGACTGGGGTTAATAAACTGAAGGATATATAGCCACCTTTAATCTTCCCAGCATCATTGTCGTGGCACCATATGCCACATGAAAAACTGCCAAAAAGAAGATGAAAATGTGCAACTGATGTAATCCATGCACAGATATAAGTGGCACGTGCCCCTACAATAATAACATCATTTATAACTGCTTTAGTCACAAAGTCCTTTTGTTATTTTTGTTGTATTTTAGTTGATGTTGAGAAATGAAATTCCAATAAAATGTATATAATTTGTGATCATCCAACAATAATGCATAGGTCTTATAAGTAAGCATTAAATATCATTCAAGATGTAACTACTTACGAGCTTGCACGCTGGACCGCCACCATCACCTCCTAAAAATCTACGCACATCATCGTCATCGTCGTCATCATATGAAAACAGTCTCCGATGATGTCCACCACCGCTTTCTTGATGACCGTGATGGGAATGGTGATGTTTTTTGGGGCAAAATAACATTGTATCCGCAAGCCTCTCTGGAATACAGATTTTGGAGATATAGCTCTGCCCGAATGTCAGAAGCAGAGAAATAAATCCCAAAACCATAAGTTCTGCAAACAAAGAAAATTTTTTAAAACAACTAGTATATTTATCATGGACGAGAATATTAATAATAACGCTGTAGCAGAAGCTGCCATGTAGAAATCAATTGTGAGTTTTGAGAAGAAATGTTGTAAAAATATATCGATCAGAGGTGATTTTACCGCCTTTAACTTTTTGAAGAGCCTCATATAAAGCCTCCTTTTTTTTATGTTCAAACAGCTGCAATAATGAAATCTCATATGATATATAACTTTTTCTAATTAAAGAAAAAAAGAACTGTATGAATAAAACAAAAGCAAAGAAAAGGAGAAAAATGAGATTATATACCTCCCCAACTGAATGAAGAACCTTTTCCAGAGCTATTGAAATCATAATGATGACAGCCACAACAAGAGCCACAGCCCAGGTGGGCGTCTGATCAAGCTCTCTCGCACCGGGGCTTGCTCCTCCCGCCATTAATAAATATTATTTTTTATTATAATTTTAAAATTATTTATTAATGATTCAAAAAAGAATAATACAATGATTCATTTATAAATAAATAAATTCAAATGAAAAGAAAAAGAAAAAGATAAGAAAAGAAAAATTTAAAAAGTTAATCAAACATGCATGCATATATTCAGCAGCTTTATCGTAAACTAAAGGCCAAATTAAGTTTCATCCTAAAATCAAGAAATTATAAATTGACTTTGACATGGAAACTTGAATGCGGTCTGCAACTAAGGTGGTTAATTAATTAATGAGGATTCATTCGTTTTTTGGTAGCACCAACGGTATTGACATTGACAAGTGGCGGTTGTTCATCCAAAGATTTTCCAAATACGGAGATGACATTCATTACTAACTCAAATTTAAAATTTCCTCATATGGCACGGCCCCTCTAGCCTCTCTCTACACTCCTAATCTTCACCCTATTAATGCCTTGCATCTCGGAATTTTGTTACTATTTATCACCTACACCATCTTCCCTCCTCATCCTCACATTCACACTTTAAAACAAAAAATTAACTTCATTTTAATTTAAGATTAATTCTTAGTTTTAAATAACGTTTTCTTAGTTATCTTATCCCGGCCCGTTGTACGCTATATGTATAAATTAAAATATATTAAAAATATTTTATAATTTTATATAAATTTAATTTTATAATTGATTTCATAAATAAATTTAAATTATTTTATATATTTTTTAATTCAATGTTTTATTTGATAAAATAATATCTTAAATTATTATATGTATATGATATATACAATTTCTAGATTATACACAGATGAAAAAAATTGTTTTCACTTTTTTAGAAACTCAAAACCCTAAAATTTTCTGAGCTTATTGATTTTATTAAACGTAATACTTCCAACAACTGTTCTGACTCTTGGTTAATTTGTTATTAATATATAAATGTTTTCTGATGGGTTGATGCCTGCAGTTTGAGTGGGCCTGGCAGCATCCTCAAGAATCCGTGGCCGTGAGGCAAGCAGCTGCAACTTTTAAATCCTTCTTTGGTGTCACCAATAAGATCAAACTTGCATATACGATGCTCACCCTCCGTGTCTGGTAGAGGTATATACTTGCCTTTTATCCCTCATAAATCCTGTTTTGTTTAGGTCAATAGTTGGTTAACCAATGTGTTATATTGTTGTTTGATCAGCTTGAACATCACCGTAAACTACTTCTCAACCAAATACACAACTCATTCTGCTAGTTGCCCAAGCTTGCCAGAGCAGATGAAAGTTAAAGTTTGCACAATGGATGAGCTCCCCTGCTATACTTAACCAGGTGAGTTTGAATACAAAGATGATTGTGATCACTTGGATGAATATGACCAAGTCAGTGATACATTTGAAACTGTTCCAGAAACATTTCGAAATGAAGTGGTTATTGTTTCAGCAGATAATTTGCAGAGCATTATTCATGAGGCTTGTCATAAACAATCTGAACACATTGAAGAATATGGGCGAAGAAAACCAGGGGAGTCATCCAATCTTGGAGTAGGTAATGTAGAGTCACTAGTTTTCATTGATCCCCCTACTAGCAAGGCAACCTCAATTGCTACAGGCCTCACCATGGTAATTGCTGCTGAATGTGCAGATATGAGCATTGCTGGGAAGGAGTCTTTGAGGGGCATGCGGTTTACATATGCTGTGGAAGCTGATGAAGATCTACAACCATGGGTGAAAGAGAAACTATCGACTCCTGACGAGGAATATGAAAAGCTAGGGGACACTTGCACTTTTGGAGTATATCACAGGCAGCCATTTGATGTCATCTGTTCACCAGTACGAACATCTTCCTCAGTTGTTACTAGCCTTTCTAATGAAGAGACAGCTGAAGGAACCAATATAAGCATTATTGACAAGGAATTTCGGATTCAGAAGCAATTTTCAGCTTTTGTAGCAGCCAATGGAGATCAACAGTCATGGAGAAAAGAGAAACCATTGACCACTGAAGTTGCAATTTTGAAAGATTCAATGTCACTCGTGAACCTGAGGTTATAGATTTATTAACCCCATCTCCCAGATATAGAATCAGGCCATGCACCAAGAAAAGAAGATTTTCCAAGTTTTTTCTTGAAATTATAGATCTCACTTGAGTTTTGTCTGAGCATAAAATGTTGGGCATGAATTAACAGGAGGATTAAGCGGCCACAAGAGTCACTGTTTATCCCTTAAATCAACTGGCAGCTTTAGGTAAGTAATTTTATTCATTTCTACTATGACAAGGATCCTTTCTGCTTCAAAGTAATTGTTTTCATCAAATACTACAATCCTGTGTAGCTGATGATGAGGAAATTACTTCATTTTATATTAGTGCTTTACTTATATTGAAATTAAGAAAAGTTCATTTGAATTTTTTGTTCAGAAATACAAGATTATCGCATCATAAATTGATTATTGTTTTTATTGCACATGTTCTTTTAGACCATCATAAATTGATAGTAACATGGAGGTCGATATGAGATGACTATAATTTCTCCATAGCCTACTCCACTTAAAATTCAAATCATGCTTTTGCTATTAATATTTACATTTGCAAGTTATAAATTTAATTTTTACTAGTTTTTTATATCACCATAGTACGCATTAATATATGAGTTTATATTTTTATTATTTATTAAAATATTCAAAATTGTAGAAAAACAATATCTTATTATTTAAAATTAATGTTTTACTTAAATTACTATTTGCACTTTTATTGTAATTTAAAATGTTCAAATTTATTAATAAACAATACCATGTTTTAAATTATAAAAATTATTATTTATAATTCATTTTCAGGTATTTGGGCTAAGTATGGTGCTCCACATTTTCTTTCTGTAATT
Source organism: Gossypium sturtianum (assembly GCA_025698515.1). NCBI lineage: Eukaryota > Viridiplantae > Streptophyta > Magnoliopsida > Malvales > Malvaceae > Gossypium > Gossypium sturtianum. The sequence continues at coordinate 163,064,756 of CM046948.1, forward strand.
TAAAATGTTCAAATTTATTAATAAACAATACCATGTTTTAAATTATAAAAATTATTACTTATAATTCATTTTCGGGTATTTTGGGTAGGGTAAATTACTAAAAAATATCTTTTTTTCTTAAATTTACGGATAAAAATATATTTTTTAATTATTTATCGAAATAAGCCAATTTCTCTAAAAACGCGACTAAATCAATACAAAGTCCAAAAATATTAGCAGAAAAACACATACCTAAAATAATATTTTCTACCACATCAGCACAAATCGTAAAAAATCGCTTCCTTAATAAACCCAAATTGAAACCTCTTCCCACACTTACAGCACTTAATAAACCCATTTATTAGCCGTTTTTCTCTCTCTCTCGGTCTCCCTGTTTTGTTTTCTTTTTCTTCCTCATTTCCTCTGCTTTCATAACAAATCCTCAAATATATCTCTTCAATCCAAAACTCCTCCCATTTCTTTACCCATTCTCTCTCTCGGTCTCTTTTGAACTTTTTTCCTCTCATTTTTTTAGCTTTGGGTAACCAAAGGCCAAAACACACACATGCGCTACACTCTGTTCTTTGTGGTTTTTGAAATCCCCTGCTTCATCGGATACTGATTTTGAGGTATGAATCTTGAACTTTGTCTTTGTCTGTCTTTGCCTTTTCATTTCTATTTTGGTTTCAGATCAATGTTTTTTTTACTTATATTTCAGTGGGTTTATTTATCTGCCGTTTCTTTGTTGCGATTTTTGTAACCCCTGCTTCATCGGAGACTGATTTCAGGTATGAATCTTTGCTTCAACATTGTCTTCGGCTTTCTCTGTTTTAATTTAAGATTTATGCTTTTTTACTTGTGTTTTTTTTTTTTTTTTTGCTATGTGTTTGAAATTTATTGATGTGGTCTGTGAGTTACTTTGTGGTGGTTTTATGCTATATCAGTCGGTTATTATTAGGATTTTCTAAATAGGTGACCTAAATTAAAAAAAAAAGTAGTTGTTTAAAAAAAACGACAGATACATGAACAAATATTATTAGGATTTAATTATTGTTTTTTCAATAAAGTTTACAATCACCGAAACGCTCTTTATATTAACTCCTTTATATTCAATGATAAACCGGGTCGGATCCAATTTAATATTTATAAGAATATTTTTAGAAATATTTTAATTAATTTTTTTGCACAAATTTAAATAATGCATGTATAATTATTTCAATAGTTTTCCATTCTTTATAGAAATGCGAAGTACCCACTAAACGATCAGAACCGGCATATAGGATTCCAGACTGGAACATTCTGTTTCTTAGTTTTCTCAAAAAATCTGTACTTTAGTTTTAAAAAATAATAATAATCTAATTGGGATGCTTTTTAATATTGATAGTTATTGAAGAATTGGAGAATTTCAACCGATTTACTAATTGCAAAGGTTTTTTTCGGTTTGGGTTTCATGATCATATACGGTGGAGATTGTCAAGATTCGTGTCTGCATATATGTTTTTTTTTCATACTGCTAGGTGCTTGCATTCATTAGTAAGGATTGGGTATATTTTCTTTAAAATAGTTGGGATTGTTTGTGTTCTGTTGGGTATGATTTGCAAATGGATTTTGATTGGAAGTTTTAGGTAAACCCATGGTATCTCTGTATATCAGCTGAATGGGAAGTTTTGTGTGATTATTGATATATCCATGTGGTGAAATACTCGGATTTTGGTTAAAGATAGAATTATATTAATCTGTGTTACCTAGCCTTACATGAAGGGAAATTGAGTCGTAATCTTTTAAGTGAATAGGTTCTAGTCGCAACCCTTAGATTAACATAATTTTGATTTGCTTATTGGTTGATGGTTTTTATGAGATTGAAAAAAAGATGCATTGGATATATTCTCTAATGATGTCATAACCAATTTCTTCTTCATTTATTGTCTTAGTTGATTTCTCAATGCATTCTGGTTCTGAATAATTGTTTTTTTTCTTTTGATTTTTTTTGTTTTGGGTTACCTTACAGAATTAAAAAATTGTCTTTGACCAATCGTTTGATAATTATTACCTTATACAAGTGCTGTTTGATTTTCTTTTTTTTTTTTATGTTGTCATAGTGTATAAATGTTGAGGGTTAAATATTTTTGAATTACAAGTGCTGTTTGATATTCTTTTTTTTTATGTTGTCATAGTGTATAAATGTTAAGGGTTAAATATTTTTGAAATAAAAGCAAATTGATATGATATATATACCAGTTATAATATTATTTAATTCATATTATACAATTAATATAAAATGAAATAGTTTATGTAGTATTTTAATTTATGATAATTTTTTTATAATTTTTTAAAATTTTAAAATTAAGACTAAATTGTCATAGTGTATAAATGTTGAGGGTTAAATATTTTAGAATTAAAAGCAAATTGACATGATATATATACCAATTAGAAAAGCCATGTCATCGGGTGAACAAAATATATATCTCAAATAGTTGGATGACTAAATTGTAATTTTTCATAGTTTAACGATTAAAACTGAAATTCACATTTAATTCAGTGTCCCATGGACGACAGTGTAGTTTAATAGCACTATAATCAAATATTCAAAACCCTATTTGGTTAACAATGGAAGTTTAATAAAATCCAGGGTTTTTAGCTGCTTACATGCTCTTTTCTTCTTCATATCTGGAAAATATTGCTATCTAATTCAGAAGTACTTCTGGGTGATAGTTTATTCTTAATAGAACTTTGGATATGTGGTAAATGTTTTCGTTTTGGGGAGTAAATTCTGGTACAGAAATTCCATATTAGTCCAACATCATCTATGTATTCAATTGAATGTGTTTTCTGTCTTTTAAGGATGTTGGTTATGGATTCCTTGACGAAGATATCTTTCAATCGCTGCATTAGAGGTGGAGATTTGATTATTGTATATGAGATGCATGATGCTATGAAAGCTGTTAAGTGGGCGAGAATTCGGTTTTTCAAAATCGTTTCAGTGTATTTAAAGCTGTTAATGGTTGATGTGGAAATTTGATTAGGACAATGTGAAAAAGTTATGCTCTAAATTTCTGAACTGTGAAAGTATAGGTATTTTAGGGAAAGCCTACTCTCTGTTTACTGGTAAGTTTAATCTTGAGTGTTAAATGGGGTTGATATTCTTTAATCTACAGTTTATATAAATTTAAGTTTAATCTTGAGTGTTAAATGAGGTTGATATTCTTTAATCTACAGTTTATATAAATTTAAGGTCAGGGAATAGCTGTTTCCAATTTCTTGAACACTTGGCTGTTTTCATTTAATCTACGGTCAATAAATATTTAAGGCCACTTCCCTTATACAAGTGCTGTTTGATTTCCTTTTTCAAGGAAAAATGCTGTTTGTATGGCATTGTTGTGTGTTTTCTAATGGAATCGAAAGTAAGAGACTTTGGGATCAATTAATATCAATTATAACTAGAAGAACATGGTCATATTTGGAGTGAAAAGTCTCCCATTTTATTTGGTGCTAAGGTGGTGCATAGTAGTCCGTCCATGGATCAATGCATATTTAGTTTTCTTGTCACACTGCTAGGTGGTTGCACTCATCAGTAAGGATCGGGGTAGATTTTCTTTAAAATAGTTGAGTGGAGCTCATCGATGAACTTAGTTGGAATTGTTTGTGTGCTGGTGCTTATATGATTTGGAAATGGATTTTGATTGAAATATTCAGGTAATATCTAAATGCATGGCATGGCTGGAATTAGGGATGCAATTTAATTGAAAAGGTTGTTTTATATTACAAAGTAGTTACGAGTGGTTATTGTGTTGCATTAGAAGATGTTAACTATGTGTTGTTTTCTTTATTACGAAGAATGCAGTATATTTGCCTTTTTTGATCTTACAATGAGAGTTTTCTTGCAAAGTTTTATATTTGAATCGTATTACTGGTATATTTTTCTAAAAATCCAGATTACTTTATCTTTTGCTTTGGTATTGTTAATTATGAAGAAAACCTCATTTAATTACTTTATCTTTTGATTTTTTGTCTCAATGAACTTAGATGCTGTTGTTACGATTTTTTAAATTCCTCAGCATAAATACCCATCTTTTTTTTTTCTTTTTTTTTTTGCGATTTGATTGTTTTCCCTTGTTTTCCTTTGTGGTTTTTTCGATGGATTCTTTCTGACTTTCTTTATGTTTGAAGAATCAGAGTTTTTTTGAAGTTTGCCATGGCGAATGAACTTTTTTCTTAAATTGATTAGTAGCATTGATGATATGGAGCAGTTGAGTCCAATTTTTATGCTTACAGAGCTTTTGATTTTCATAGGTTCTGTTTGTTTAGTTGTTCAAGAAAATGATGGTGCAAAAACAAAACCACATTTTTATTAAATGAATAATGACTTGAATGAAACCCACATTTAAACTTAATTGATAATTGTTTTTTCTGAAATTGCAAACTTTACACATTTCTTTGCAAATAGAGGCACATCTTCAACAAATTTTTTGCTTGCGCCCTCATATTTTAATCATGATTGCTTACCCTAACTTTATTCTTTTTCTTTTTCTCTCTTTTGGGCAGTGAAATGCTTGCATATTGCTTTCCTTTAATCATTCAGCTATCAAATTACAAAAGTAGGATTATCCGTAACATTGGTTTGCTTGTGGGTAATTTGAAGTATAGGAGAACATATTCCAGCCAGAATCTACTTGAGGCAGTTAGTGGAAGGCTTATCACTAGTAGTCAATTTGTTAATCACCCTTCTCAAAGAAGTTTTAGTCAATCTAGTTGTTATCAGAAATTCGCACCTGCTGAAGCTCATTCTATCGTTCGGTCCAGTAGTCTTCAGAATCGGTTCAAAAATTGGCAAGAACTGAGAAAGCATAAATTGACAGCTAGCACATTTGCTGGGGCTATTGGCTTCTGGCCTTTGCGAAGGACCCAGCTCTGGCTAGAGAAACTTGGGGCGATTGAGCCTTTTTATGGTAACGTAGCTACATGTTGGGGCAATATCAAAGAAGAGGAAGCATTTAAAAGATATAAACTGATTACTGGGAATACAATTGAGTTTCCTGAATTTCAAGTTTACGGTAAGATGAATCCTGAAGACAATTGGTTAGCAGCTTCACCTGATGGCTTGGTGAACAGGTTTGTTTATGGGTTGCCTTCTAGGGGAGTATTGGAGATAAAATGTCCATATATTGATGGGAAAATGAGCGAGGCTTTCCCTTGGAAGCGCATCCCCCTTTATTGCATTCCACAAGCTCAGGGTTTAATGGAAATCATGGATCGGGAATGGATGGATTTCTATGTTTGGACTCCTAACGGAAGCAGTCTGTTTAGGATTTATCGAGATGTAAAATACTGGAATGTTCTGAAATCGGCACTCTCTGACTTTTGGTGGAAGCATGTTCAACCAGCTAAAGAAATATGCACTAAAAATGTGATAACAGATCCCCTCAGAGAATTAAAATCACTAAGGCCAGACTCTAGGCATGAATCATGTGGCGATATAGTTCGTCAAAGCAAACTTGTAGCTGATAACTCCAATTTATTGATTTGTGAAATAAATGGACAACTGATAAATTGATTTGATGACTGAGATATTGAATTTTAAACCAAGTCTAATTCATTAATACCAATGCTTACTTGTGGTTTTAACAATTATTGAAAATTTTGGTTACCATGAGGAAGAAGTTCAAGTTTGGAAGTGCTCGTTCATAATGGTTGTTTTTCTAGTTGAATGAAATTGCTATTAGGTGCACTTCTCCCTTTAGTTGGACAAAGCTGAATGCCTATGGTTGTTGCAAGATATATACATGAACTAATAATAAATGATAAAAAATAAAATTATTTTTATTGATTATTATTTCCCCTTTATTATCTCCTATTTATGATTTCTTGTTTCCGTTTTTTTTTTTCTAACGTTTCTTTTTTGTTTTATTCCCCCCAAATAAAGAATTAGTTAATGAAGGAATTAAATTTTACCGTGAAACCGTGGCCCGTTAGAGGATTAAAAATTTCAGAAATTTGCCCGTTGTGTTTCCACATCCCTCTTCTTTCCCCATTTAGTAGCCAATTCTCTTATCTTTGTGAGCAAAAACCCTGTTAATTGTTTTTGGTTTTCAGGTTTAGAACTCACTGTTTCTCTCTGTGATCGAAATCTATCGATGTCGGTCTGTCTGTTTCCTTTTGGTTGTTTTATTGTCTAGGTTCGTGCGAGAGAGCAGCCCTAAGTTTTCTGGTTTAGAACCACTGTTTCACTCTTTGTTTGAAATCTATAGATGTGGGTCTGTCTGTTTCTTTTTGGTTGCTTAATCGGAGACTGATTTCAGGTATAAATTTTTACTTCTTGTGTTTGCGTTTTCATTTCTTTGTCTTTGTTTTTGTCTCTTGCCTTCTCATTTTTATTTTTAGTTTCAGAACTATGTTTTTTACTTTTATTTCAGTTGGTTTATTGTATGGTTTTTGGTTTTCAGGTTTAGACATCAGTGTTTTGTTCCGTGTTACAAATCTAATGATCTCGTTCTGTTTATTCTTTTTGTTTGTTTCCTGTGTACTTTTGTCAGAGATTTTGATTTTCAGCTTTAGAGAAAGTCTATTTCTTTCAGTATTTGAAACTATGGATCACGTTCCTTATTCCTTTATTCTCTCCTGTTTTTCCCTTAGGTCTGTAGTTTCTCATATGACCTGCCTTACTAATGTTGCTTGTCTTTGTCACATTGGATGGTTTCATACTGAACACATTTGCTTTATGGTAGGTTAAACGCTTGAGGCTATTGGGAGACTATCATCACTCAACTCGTATTGCGTTTGTTGAGTTCACAATGGTAGTTAATATCTTGCTATCTTTTTTTACTGAAACTGTTGCAACATCTGTTTTTTTGGTTAAATTATCTGTCATGTTCTTTATCAAATTGAGAGCATTCTGTATTATGTTGCGGCATATACGTTAAAAACTTACTAATTCTGAAAATGAAAAATCCAAGGCCTATTCCCTTGCAACATTGTCTAGCCACTTGCTTCTTTACATTAGTAAGTTACCATTGTGCTTTCTCTGGTTTTTCAAGCCTTAATCTTTTCTTGCATGGGGTTTATTGAGCTGAAGCATATAGAGGATTAAGTGAATTGACATTGGTCAACCTCTTTGGGAGAGATCTCACTTGTTTTCTCCTGTTCTGGTTTTTGCTTTCTGTCCTCCTTTATATTTGCTTCCTGATTGTGTTACTTGAATTGGTTTTGGGGATGTGAAGCATATAGGGAATAAGTTGTCAATGACCATGGAAGTTGATTTAGGAGAATTGCAGTATTAAAGGCATCATTTCTGTAAGAGTTCTTCAGATATTCCTATTGCCTTCTCCCACTTTCAGAGTCTCTAAGACCGGGGAAGGATGTGTTCGTTTGTAGGGTCTTTACAGCTTCTGATGCAAGACCATTCAGATCAGTTGCGTTCTTGCGCACTGGTCAGTGAATTGTTGATTGTATGAGCGTAAAATGAGGAGCCTATGCTCATTAGTGTAGTTGAAGGACAGTGAACCAAGTCAGTAAATCCTTCTCTTGTCTGCTGTTGACTAAGGGAAATGAGGATTTATTGTTTTGCAGAAAAATGTTTTCTGCGTTTAGTAGGTCTAGATTTGTCCAGCTTTCATCAACTATCCCGAGTTCTACTTGGGACCAGGGGATGGGCATGCATACCTGGAGCTCACTTGAATCTCAATGACTATATGAAGTGTTGTTGGAGGTTATTTGTGGATAAACCTCGGCTGAGGATGCACTCAGGACATGGTACTTCTTTTGTTTTGTGATTTAGATCACCACTCCATTCAACCTTTTGTCTTTAATGCTGGAAACATCAGCCATAAACTTGTCTTGTTTATCATTAATTGTGCAACCATTTATTTCTTCATACTCATTTGTTGGTATGTTTTTTCTTTATCTGAGGCACTGAACTACTTTACAAGCTGAATCGTTTTATCTGTTGCTGATCAAACATGAGTTAATTCACTTTCCTTCTTTTGTCTTTTGATTATTTCATACTGTTCTAACAGTCAAGAACTTGTGTAGTTGAGTAACTGTGAAGAAAAGTCCGTGATAGTTTTGTTCTTTTTGTATTTAATTTAATCCATTTGGCAATTCCTGACTGTTGTTTCTTGTTCGCTGCATGTTTAAAGTAGCATAGTTGAACTGGGCTCTAAGCTCTTTGCTATGATATTACCCTCTGACCGTCCCATTATTAACCAAAGGTTTTAGCGTCATTAGCCCTGAACTTGTAGTAGCTGTTTAGCTGGAATCATTTGCACAAATATTTCTACGAAATGGAAATGCAACGTTTCTATTCTGATGCAGAAATATTTCATAATTTTTCCTAGTGATTGTCATTGAATTACCGTGCTTTACTGAACTGTCTCATAGTGTTGGCTTAACTTGTAAATTTGCTTTGATGCAATGTTTGAGGATGATCTTTTTGCTTTATTTTGCCTCTCCTGCCGCCAAAAGTGCTATTGCAGCTCTCAACTGCAGTGGCGCAATTTTCGGATCACTGCCCATAAGGTTGGTTTGTGAGGCTTCTTTGCTTGAGCTTGATGTTTTACATGTTTTTTTGGTTATAAGATTCAAAACTTTCCCTAAAAATTGTGACTATGTTGGCTGTTTCACATGCAGGGTGAGCCCATCAAAGACACCTGTTCGGCCCCGTACTCTTCACCCTGCAATGCAGTGAAACATCCTTGCTTGTGTTCGTTCAACTGGCAATATATTTACCACATACATAGGTACAGCAGTACAATCGATTCAGTGTTAAATATAAAATACCAGTAAGTAATAAAATCAGATACTATGTGCCAAATTGAGGATTAAATTTTAACTTGGCTGATGTGCATCATTTGAGTTAAAACTTTGAATGTTCAATTACTGGTATGGTTCCACCATGCTACGCGTTGGGTCAATTAATTGTTGGGACCAAATTATAAAGTAACAATTTGAAGATCAAAATATGTTCCAAGTTTATGTTTTCGGTACGTTTTAAATTTATTCGTGTTGGGGGATCGACCCGATTAAATAACAAAAAAGTAAAAATAATGGAAGAATTTTAGAAATTGAGAAATTGAACATACAAATTTAAAATGGAAAAACCCTTTCGAAGAGGATAAAAAATCACAGGAAAAAATAATTTTACTATAATGACAAAAGAACGAAGAGTACAAAAGATGGAGGTAAAAACTAAACCCTAAGTTTTAATTTCTAATAATAATAAAATAATCTAGATTAATCAGAGTTTGATTAAAACAAATAAACAGAGTTTAATTAGAAGATTAATTTTTAAATTTGACTGAAATAGGAGTCATATTTAACAAATTTCCATCTTGGCTCATATTACTACAACGCCATCTTTGCCAAAGCCTGCCACGGGCCTATCTTGAACTATGCAAGGAATTAATTGAGTCGAATCTGTGCTTAGAAACTGGAAGACTTCAAACCTTTGACTTGTACACTGCCAAATTAAAACTAACCCAAGTCTGATTTTTACAAACACAGTGCCATGACTTTTTAAAATCTGCATTTAAAAGAGAACCTCTCTTCAACGAAATGGTTATACCTTTTTCCCTCCTATGACCAAGTTGCCTCCGCTCCAAATGAGTTGACTTCAACTCCGTAATGGACGAGAGATGTCCGATTTCATCGGTCACTGTAGAACCTTCCAGAATATAAAGATTGACAGTCATTTTACCTTTTAAGAAAATGAGAGCTCTGCGAGATACCTCAATGTCGCTCGACTTGATATTGATTCTGCATCCTTTCAAGTCTAAAATATTTAAGGAGATGGGGTTCTTTCATAAATCAGATACATACTTGACATCTGAGAGCGTCTTAATCGTTCTATCGTGCATCCTAATTCTTCTTATGCCTTTTTGTATTTTTCAAACATTCCGGTGATAGAAAAAGATATCGTTCATTCGTTGATCGTTGTAGAGGTAGTATTACATTGATCACTGTTATTGTTGTATACTGGGAGACATTTGACTAACGTTTCTCTAAGTACCGTAGAAGCGGATGAATTTGTCTTAAGGAAACTGTGTTTCACAGGCCTCAATGTTTTGTAAAATCTCTATTCTTCTTATTTCAATTTTTTATTATGATTTTGTTTGATTTTCGTATTTAAAAAATTAATTATAAATTATTCTATTTATATTTTATTTTATATGTATTTATTTATAATTAATTATATGTTCGCTAACATGTTTTTGTCCAACAATTGCAAACACATAGCAAATCTTGCTCGGGTATCCTTATTAGAAATGGTTTTGGTTCTGTGTTATGTTAGAAAACAACCATGCTTGGCAACATACCTTCTCCTTTTGCAACAGAGGCTATGGCTTGCTTTCAAGCGGCTGTGATGGGTCTACAAATGGATTTGTCGAGAGTGGAAATCAAGGATGATTCCTTCACCTTGATTCGAAAGCTGCAAGCAAACAGAGTTGAAAGGTCAATTTTAGGAGCTTATATCTGTAACATTAAGACTATTTGTGCCAGGTTCCAGAGTTGTGTTTTCAAACATGTGCCAAAACAAGCAAATGAAGGGGCTCAATTATTGGCTTCTGAGCGATTAAGAAGAGAAGAAGAGACTTATCTTTTTAATTCGATTCCTCTCTACGCGTAAGAAACAGTGGAAAAAGATTGTCAACATCTGAACTCATCTTGTCTAGTCGATCGAGGCTCCATCAATTAAGAGCATGGTTTTTAGTTTTGGTCTTTCGGAATGGAAAAGAAGCAATTTTGCTATTTCTGAAGGTTTTCTCACCAGTTGCATTTGAATTTAAAATCCCAAACCAAAATCCTAAATTGAAACTGAACTACCAAAGTAATCATCATACTATTCATATCGAGCTTCATTCATTTCATCATAAGCACAAATCTCATCCTTTAGTTTTCACATTCTTAACAATCTACATGGATATCGTTATCACTTGTTTTTGTTTATACATGAATAGTACACAAGCTAGAGTCAAGGTGCTAGATTGTTAAGTCATCAAAAATTTAAATTTGGTGGTTTTAATTATATTAATTTAAATTTGAAATGTAAACCTAAAATAAAAAATTTTGCTTGATAAGAAAGAGTGGCCAAAACCTTAAGATTTTGGAGGTCAAAATATTGAAAATCGTCACAACTTACTTAGACTTTCAAAGTTTTTTGTTTTAAGTCGGCTACTTTGAGAGCTTGGTTCTTTTACCACAAAACACTATTCGACTTAAAAAACATACCAATGGACAGATCGCATTTAATATAATAAAAACCATCTCACGTTGGGTTATAATGAGCGATAATAGATGGTTTTAGAAAGGCTTCAATTTGGTTTTTAAAATATGTTGAAAGCCTTAAATTTGGGATTTTGACTTCGATCTCAATTTAGGGTTTTTATTTGGGGTTTTAAATTTGAATTTAATTCAGGGATTCAATTTATATTTTGGTTCGAGGATTCTGTTTGAGGGCATTTCGATTGTTCGGTAACCTCTCGAGTAACTAAACAAGTGTTAAAATTCTACAATTTTGTAATATATATAAATATGAAATATCAACAAAAAAAATTCAAAAGTAATTTAATATGGTTTTTATATTAACAAAACATAATTTTGCCAACAATAATACTAAATTGAAATAAAATAAAAAAATTTTGTATCCTATATTTCAAAATATCCAAGACTTTTTGGCTCATTTTAAGTCACATCTTGCTTAGAATTTCAAAGTTTTTTTTTTTATTTATTTCAAGTAGTCTACTTTGAGAGCTTGGTTCTTTTACCACAGAACAAAATTTGGCTTGAAAAATATACCAATAGACAGATCACATTTCATACAATAGAAATCATCATACGTTCGCCTAGAATGAGCAACAGTAGAATGTTTCAGAATGCCTTAAATTTAGTTACCCAAATATGTTCCTAGAATTTAGATTTTGACTTATATTTTAATTTAGGGTTTTAGTTTGGAGTTTTAGATTTATATTCAAATTGGGGATTCGATTTCAGTTTTAGTTGGGGTTTCTGTTCGAAGATGTTTTAGTTGTTCGGTAACCTCTCGAGTAACTAAACAAGTAAGAGATTGACGGGAAAGTCATATCAGTCAGCATCGAAGAAATCAAAATAAATCACGACCGTTCACAAATTCTATCATTGGAAAACAACATTCCGAAATAACTGTTTCCAACTCTACTGACTTTCGAGTCATTACACCATTATAGCCCCAAAATTGTAGAGTTTTCAAATCTCCAACGACTGGAATGAAAGAGTTATTTATTGTAATCTTAATAAATAAAAGTAACTTTTTCTCTTTTCATTTATTATTTTTCCATATATCTGCTACGTTTTTTTAGATTTTTTTTTGTTTTTCTATTTAAAAAAGTAAAATTTATGAGAGAGTTTTCTCTGGCAACAGTGACATCAGTTACTCAGACATAATGAAGAAAGAGTTGAGTGGTTCACTTGTCTAATTAATCCTTTCAAACTTTCATTTATTACAAATTGAAACTAAATAATAATAATAATAATAATAAAAACAAAAGTAAAGGAGGCTGACACAATCAAGGAAGCAGAGAAATACAACCCAAGTTTACTTCTATATTGGACTCCATTTTTGGGCTAGACCTTTGAGCTTTGAAATCTATTTTCTTTAATAATATATTTATAAATAATATATTTACTAATTAAATAATGTTTGAAAACTAAGTGATAAAGAAAAAGTGGAATGGAACAATCGGTGCAATTTTGTCCTATGTTCTTTTCTTCTTTTCCTTTTTCTTGTATAAAAAAATTTCTTTCCTAAATCTTTTTGCAACATTGATCTAGATAGCCTTATCTTGTATAGGGGCTTTTCAACTTTCCATGCTTTAATTGCAGCATGGGCTTCTCTCTACCTCCTACTATTCTTAGATCTTTTTGACGAGGATTCCAGTAATGACTTGATTGTTAATAGAAACTCTATTATATTGAACATGATCTTAGGGGTAAGCTACGATTTTATCAATATGTGAACTGATTGCCTGGGTTTATTCTTTTCCTTTGATTAACATATTCTTGGGAGTTCAAATTAGTCTATAAGATGCACAAATATTTGGACTACCAATTTCTATAATTTAATGGTATGTGGTTTGCAAAACATGTTCAATGCTGCTTTACAATTTGCTACACTTTGATCATGATGACTTTCTTTTCCTTCAACTTTGCCTGTAACCTAAAATCAGAACCCCAAAAAGTCTTCTGCCATGCAGAAGTTACAAAAAAAAAAAAATGAAGCTTTTTACAGTAAGGTTTCATTTATTATCCCTTATCTTTTTTAAAACAACTTCTTTTCGTTTTTTGTAAAACAAGGCCAAATTAAGTTAGAACTTTTCTTGGTCTCATAATTCAAATTGGGGAAATAGATAGAATCTGGGTAGTAAAGAAAGGGAGGAAGAGAAAAAAAAAAGAAAAAAAAAAGAAGGTAAAAATCAGAATAAAGGGAGACAGAGGTGACACAATTTCATACATTTTCCATTCACCTTCGAGTGATCCATTTTCCATTCACGGATTTCATACATGCGGAGCAGTATTTCAAAGGTCCATATATCCGTGCATATTACAAGCAAAGCTCGTGATGCTTTAAAAGAAAAAACTGCTTGAACGAGATAGGATAACTTGTTTCTAATATGTTACCTGTAAAATCAGATCTAAGAGCTTCACATGAACATTGCACTTGTTCGATACACGATGAGAAGGAACACAGAGTTCCATCTTCAATGTTTCAAGCTGAAGGAATGGCTAGCCAAGGTTGGGGTAGGTCCAGAAATACGGAGTCAACCAACCCAGAAAGCTGATCGGGAAATCCCTCACCCTGAATATCTCGGACTCCCACAGTGACTAAAGTGCTTATTCCAGTCCTCTCGAAGTCCTCTCTGTTGAAGGAGTGAAAAATCGTAAAATATTCCTTCTTTCGCGAACCAACACAGAAGAATCAAAGAAAAAAACGCAACCATCCTTGAATCTTTCTATTATCAATTAGACAAACAGAAACCATATAATGGGATAAAATATGCATCATAAATGAGTCCTACGCAAGGTTCCATAAAACCGAGATAATTTTGAGACTACGAAGCATAACAGCAATAGAATGTCGTATTTCAAAGAATACATCTACCCGAACAGACTTCTGAAATCTACCTAGAATTCAAGCTCAACCTAAGCAGTTTCTAAAATCATATTTCATAATTATCTTTGAAACCAAAATTTCATAACAATGCACTCACTAATGAAACTAATAAAGATCGGTAAACCAAGACAATTAGAGACAATGAAGTATCATGGCAACAAAATAGATCTATGAAGACATCAACTCAAGATAACCCAGTGTTCAAGTTTAACCTATGCAATTACTATATCATATTTCATCACAATGCACTTTTGCAAACAATAATCATTAAGGCTTACCTAGCTAAGGCAGCCCTCTCTTCATGGAAATCAAAGGTATACACGTCCCGTTGGAGCCACAGCCCTTGCAAACGAAGTTGTTAATGAGCCACTATCAGTCCCGGATTCAAGAACCAAACAACCCGGAACTACTTCCAAGTACATAATCACAAAGCTAATATCCGCAATATAGAGAATCTGAGTCCTATGACTTAGAACCAAAGTCCATAACTCCTGTGTCGGAGCCAATAGGTAAACGAATCCACCTCTGTTGCTGAAAATTATGGAACCAAATGGCTTCCCAATCCAATCTGAATGTTTAGATACACCGAAACGATTTTGAAGAACCGAATTCTCGCACACTTTAACAGCTTTCATAGTATCATGCCTCTCATATACAATAATCAAATCTTCATCTCTAATGCAGCGATTGAAAGATATCTTCATCGAGGAATCAATAAGCAATATCCTTAAAATACGGAAAACACATTCAATTGAATACATAGATGATGTTGGACTAATATGCAATTTCTGTACCAAAATTTACTCCCCAAAACGAAAATATTTACCACATATCCAAAGTTCCATTAAGAATAAACTATCACCTAGAATACCAGGAAGACCCAAATTCATTAATATATATATATATGTATATAAATAGGAAAAGAGCATCACCATTGTCGACGGAGATACGCATTATATTTGTAGTTTCTAAAGGTCACTTTCTCAATACAGGAAATTTCTCAGGACATGAATCATTCTTGTGATTTCATGCCAACCCAGCTCCACCAAATCTCTAAACTTGTATCTACAATAGGTATGCTGGAGAAGTACTCACATGCATCTCCGATTATGCACTTATCAGCCATCAAGTTGAATTTTTATCAGTATTGCCTTCTTGCTGTGCTTTAGAAGAATCTTCCTTTTTCTCCATGACCTGCTGGATGCCTTCTGGATATCCTTCTATGAAACTCTTAAGAGCATCTCCATATGCAGAAGCCCTTGTAATGTATAACCTCTGTAAAGCAGGCCCCAAAGTCTCCAACCCTCCTCTTCCAGTAATCGCTATTAAATCAATTACATAGACAACATCAAAACAATGTAAAATTGAACAAGATAAACTATAATACCAGGAAAATAAGAGAGAAAAAAGGGTGAGACGAGAGAAATTTGGCTTAAAAAATTTTAGTTGAAAAAGAGAAGCTGTACCAGCAAGGTAAATGATGACAGAATAAGTAGAAAATTATCATGAGTTAAAAATTTTCTTTCTAAAATCAATTGAAGAAATATATATTAAGATGTTCAGAAAATAGAATGTTGGCAGATGGCACATCATGCTATCATTCTTCAGAGTGATACCAAAAAGAAGAAAAAAGAGTACCTAGGTAGCATAAGATAACGATATGATCGTCACTGTAATGGCTCTAGATGATGAAACCCAGATAACTAAGACTGCTAGGACATAAACAGTAATTTAATATCTTCCTTAACAAGTGAAACTTGGCCTGGTGAAGAAGGGATTCACCAAAAATATGCCAATGGAAGCGTAAA
Organism: Gossypium sturtianum; assembly: GCA_025698515.1. Classification (NCBI taxonomy): domain Eukaryota; kingdom Viridiplantae; phylum Streptophyta; class Magnoliopsida; order Malvales; family Malvaceae; genus Gossypium; species Gossypium sturtianum. The sequence goes on from CM046948.1 coordinate 163,080,680, forward strand.
ATATAATACTTGAACACAGGTGCCAACAACATAATAAAACAAAATGCAATCACGGATGACTCGGAGCAGCAAGGGGAAAAAGAAATCAAAGAATAAATTCCATGCTACCTCTAGACAAGTTCTACTAGAAAAGGAAATTGAAATGAAAACCTAACTGAACTCAAGCATTACGGGACTTTGTTCCTTGACCTCCATAAGATGTCTCAAGCACGAATCTAACGGTTTATTGCACATATAATATGCCGCATATTTTGCAAGTCATGCTATATACTTCTTGATTCATTACAGACAACTTATACATCAGAACATTTCAAGATAAGAAACCACAAAGTAAAGTTCCTCACCAATATCCTCCAAGGTCGAAGGTTCTGTCTCTGTACTCCTACTCTTATCTCCATTGGATTTACCTTCAGTCCCATCATCCTTCCTATAATCATTTGGTTTAAGATCAGGACAATGTCCCTTACCCAACTTGCAGCATAAAGCCTAGAGGCCTCCTTCAAGACCTAAAGAAAGATGACAGGTTTTTACCACTTATATACTAAAAATAAATAAATGCCTCTTATTCCCTAATGCATAGGCAAATAATAGGTTCTTGAGCATTATTTGACATTCAAGTGGTTAAGTTAACCATCAAGTAAGCAGAACAGTACATAAAAGTCATTTGATCATTTCAATATCCCAATGATCTAATTTCCCCCCTGATCACCAGCTAGCATCTGTGAAATTTCAAATTTCCATTATGCTTCTTTAAAATTTGTTAAATGGAACAAAAGCAAAAAAATATATATTATAAAAAGAATGAAAATAAACAGCAGAACCGGGCACTAAAAATACCGAACCGGGACGAGATATGATGGAAATATTCTTGGAATAGCTTATCCCTAAACGGGATATAACATGGATATCCCTCTAGCAGAAAAAGAATGAAAATAAACCCAGTACTTATTAAACCCAGTACTTATTAAAATGTTGTTGTGAAATGTCAAATTCTCTGAAAATATTTAAAAAACTCAGTATGATTTAATTAGTGTTTTCTTATTCCCTGAACAAATATAATGCAGCTTTAACAGCTTTAAATACACCGAAACGATTTTGAAGAACCGAATTCTTGCACACTTTTAACAGCTTTCATAGTATCATGCCTCTCATATACAATAATCAAATCTCCACCTCTAATGCTGCGATCGAAAGATATCTTCATCAAGGAATCCATAAGCAACATCCTTAAAAGACGGAAACCACATTCAATTGAATACATAGATGATGTTGGACTAATATGCAATTTCTGTACCAAAATTTACTCCCCAAAACGAAAATATTTACGACATATCCAAAGTTCTATTAAGAATAAACTATCGCCTAGAATACCAGGGAGACCCAAATTCATTAAAATATATGAATGTATCTAAATAGGAAAAGAATGTAAGATGAATGATTTCATCAATAGTTAAGGTAGAAAATTGAGAAAAAAAGACTTACCCAGAAGTACTTCTGAATTAGATAGCAATATTTTCCAGATATGAAGAAGAAAATAGCATGGAAGCAGCTAAAAACCCTCGGTTTTGTTAAACTTCCATTGTTAACCAAATAGCGTTTTGAATATAAGGCTAGGTAACAGATGAATATAATTCTATCTTTAACCAAAATCTGAGTATTTCACCACATGGATATATCAATAATCACACAAAACTTCCCATTCAGCTGATATACAGAGATACCATGGGTCTACCTAAAAATTCCAATCAAAATCCATTTGCAAATCATACCCAACAGAACACGAACAATCCCAACTATTTTAAAGAAAATATACCCAACCCTTACTGATGAATGCAACTACCTAGCAGTATGAAAAAGAAAACATATATGCATACACGAATCATGACAATCTCCACCGTATATGATCATGAAACCCAAATCGACAAAAACCTTTGCAATTAGCAAATGGGTTGAAATTCTCCAATTCTTCAATTACTATCAATATTAACAAGCATCCCAATTAGATTATTTTTTTTTTTAAAAACTAAAGTACAGATTTTTTGAGAAAACTAAGAAACAGAATGTCACAACTCACAACGAATTAAAAAGACATGTTATTACCATCCAGAAAAACTACCAAATAAACTCTACATGCATCAACTGAGGGAGTTGTGACATCAACTGAGGGACCCCAAAACAGAAATGAAAAGGCAAAAATACAAATGACAAGCAAAAAAAAAAAACATAGTAGTAAACTGACTAAAGAACAACGATACAAACATCAATAGATTTGAAAGGACGAACCAAAACAGTTTTTCATAACGCTGAGAACCAAAAACTCAAACAAAAGCAGACTGAAAAACAAGGAAAGACGCATAGATCTGAAAATTAAAATAGAGATTAAAAGGTAGAGACATACTTATTCTAAAGATGAAAACCAAAAAACCAACAGAAAAAAGAAGAAGAGAGGCATAGATCTGAAATTAAAAAAATACATGAAAAGGCAAATACACAGTTAAAGTAAATGTTCGTACCTTTAATGACTCTCCCACGAAGCAGGGGAAGAGACCAAAAGAGAATCCGCGAAGTACGAGAAGGGAGGAAGAGAGAATAATGAAAACAAAAAAGAAAGAAGGAATGGATGGAATGAAGCATACCTTACCTTAATTGGCACCAATGGACACCATTTAGATCTAATAACACAAGCAATACTATCAAGCATTACAAGCTTCTAAACCAACTATCATCCTTACAACAATTCATATCATTCTATTTAATTTATGGTCATATCATTTCCTAGCAACTCAAACCACGTCCACAACATCGCAAATATACCAATTGCATATTTAGCCAACCTACATTTATAACATTCAAGCATCTTAAATTGCATCATTACAATGACTTATTTTATATCAATAATACAACTTATGTTCATGATCATTTGGACAGTGTAAACGAATATTTGGACAGCTTACAATGACAACATAACATGTTTTAAAATAACATCAAGTGCAATATGTGAACATAGTCTTAGGGGTAAGCTTCGATTTTATCAATATGTGAACTGATTGTCTGGGTTTATTCTTTTCCTTTGATTAACATAGCCTTGGGAGTTCAAATTAGTCTATAAGATGCACATATATTTGGACATAAATCATGGTGGTATCCAAAATTATAATCCCAAGAAAGTTTTGCCAAACTTACTATGTATCTCAATTGGTTCTCTTCCGACCACTCTTCTCGTGTTTTCTACTTCTTCAAACTCAAACAAAAATGTTATTACGTCACAACTTACATCCTATTTATATTAATTACTTAAATACAACAACCTGGGACGTGTTTAAAAATCAAGGGTTTAAGTTTTAAGGATTTAATTAAAAATCATGAGTGGCATGGTCAAAACAAAAATGTCATATATACACACACCCAAAGTCTCCACGTCGGAAGGTCAAAGGAAAGACATAGTTCAATTTCCGTGTTATTGCCAGCCATTCTTCATCGTACTGAACCTCATAAGGTCCTAGATCAGATCAATATCAACAATCTAAAAGATCAGAGAAAGCCAGAATTCATTTATTAGCTTCCAGCAAAGACCAAAAGAAAGAACCTAAATGAAATGGTCAGAACATATGATAGATACCTGCAAGAACTTGCGCCCTAGAAGGCATTTATCAAGTGCAAGAAATTTTGTCACTCGACCACCCTCTTCATGTTCAACAAGAGCGGTGAATTTGCAGTGCAAGTGAGCTGAAAACCAATATGATTGTTTGAGTTTTTTGAGCAGCAGGCTTGCTTCCAAGAGTTCCTTGCTGGATCTAGGAAATATGTTTCAACCAACAAGCAACCAGGAACGGTCAACAAGAAAACTGAATAAGCTTGATATGAAGATTTTCATTCTTTCAGATATATGCATTTCCAGCAATCGATTATAATTACCTCATCCTTGAAATTTTTTTTGTAGTGAACAAGTATTTGCCAGTTCCCATAATCAGTGTGAAAGGAAAATATCAATCGGTTCCTCTAGGTGCATGAGCTTGTGAACATCATACTCCCGGACATGATACACAGATCTGATAGAAAGAATATATATACACAAACAGATAGAAAGAATATACCAAAAGAATATATATATACACACACATTTCACTTACAGATGCATGAAGCAAAATTTATAACAGATAGAAAGAAATATATATACATGCAAATTTCACTTATGGATGCATGCAAATATATAAAAAGAATATATATACACACATTTCACTTACAGATGTAGGAAGCAAAATTTATATGGAATGTGACAAATAAAACATTAACAGCCATGTAGATAGGAAACAACAATCAAATAAAACAACACGCATCAATGTTATTCTAAACAAAACCATGAGATTGTAGAGAGATACCTTGGATCGATATGAATGGCAGACGTCCTCAAAAGATAAACCTTCTTTTGCTACATAATTAACAATACCAAAGCAAAAGATGAATACTTTGGATTTTTTGAAAAATAAACCAAATATGAAACTTTGAAAGAAAATTCTCACTTTAAGATCAAAAAAGGCAAATATACTGCGTTCTTCATAAGAAAGAAAACAGCATATAGTTAACGTCTTCTAATGCAACACAAAAACCACTTGTAACCACTTTGTAATATAAAACAACCTTTTCGATTCAATTACATCCCTAATTCCAACCATGCCATGCATTTAGGAATTAACTGAATATTTCAATCAAAATCCATTTCCAAATCATATAAGCACCTGCACACAAGCAATTCCAACAAAGTTCATCGATCAGCTCCACTCAAGTATTTTAAAGAAATATACCTAGATTCTTACTGATGAGTACAAGCACTAACAGTATGAAAAGAAAACCGAATATGCATTGATCCATGGACTGACTAATCCTTTTGTAGCTTTTAAGTGGTGTGTAATGCTTGAACCTAATGATCCAGTTGACATTTTTTTTAAAACAATTCTTATAATTTAAATTAAATTAAAGTTTATTAAAATTATTTTATTTTAAAACAATTGCTTCAAAATTAAATTGTTTTGGTCAAAAATATTTTCTTTTTAAAATTAAATTCGATCCAAAGAAAATTCACTTTAATTTTGACAATTTAGAAAAAAACAATCAAATAAAACAACATGCATCAATGTTATTCCAAACAAAACCATGAGATTGTAGAGAGAGATACCTTGGGTCAATATGAATGGCCGACGTCCTCAAAAAAGAAACCTTCAGAGAAAATATTGTTACTAAATAGACCTGGTAATATTGTACACGACACAAGAAAAATAACTAAAATACAATATTACACAAGCACAAAAACATATCAAAATCAATATAACACCAATCATTTTAAAATGTCAAAACTTATAATAAATACATGACACCTTAGACATGATTATGACATAGAAAACAAATGAACAAGCCTTGCATACACAAATTGCAAATTCAAACACTAAATTATTTCATCGGACATCTTTGAGCCTTATGTTTGTTTCATTACACACCTTATAAGTGTTTTAGTGATTGCAATAAGTTGATAGATTGAAATAACTTGGTGATGAGCTTTTTACTTCTAGACTCGATGACATACTTTCTGTTCATTGGGAAGGTCATCTATTCTGACTCAAGGAAGGAGGGGCATATGCAATTTAACTCTAAAGACAATTTCTTCCAACAAGGATGAATAATGGATATTGCTTTAAGCTTTTATTAGGGTTTTTCATTGTACGGATATACTTAGAAGATCAATTTATCTCATGGATTTATGGCCTATACCTATCAATACTTGCATATCAAGTTTTAAGGTTTTCCTCAGCATTGATGTTCTTTCAGTTCCCCACCTTCTTATAACCACTAATACTCTCTTAGTCTTTACCACCAGAATTTCTTGATACAATTTCCATTTAATTTCACTCCTATTTTCCTTCTCTTTCTTTTCCTCATACAGCTTCAAGAGTGAGCAAGACGCAAAAGGCAAATCAAATTGACAAAACTTGAGCAGCATTCTTTTAACAATACTCCATACTTTTTTTCCAAATTAATACCCAGCCATAATTGTAGTTTCCTCTATGATAGAGGGCATAAATATTTACTGCTCAATTAGTCGAGAGGACAAAAAAAATTGTACCTTAGACAAACCAGTTAGGCCATCCTTTGATTTTGGAATAATTAAAATGTGCATAGGAGCCTGGCGAGCTATGTCCCTAAAAGCTAAGACCTACAAAAAAAAAAAAAAGCAAACAAACATAATGTTAGCGCAAATGAATGTTAAATAAACTTAAACCTAGCAGAAAAGAATTAACATATTAACCTAAAGAAACAGCAAGAATATATTCGTGTGAACCTGCCCCCAAACAGATAAATAAAACTAGGTCATTCTCGCACGCATCTGACGAGGTGAATGCATGATTCATACAGACATAAATTAACACTCGCAAATAGAAATCAAACTAAGAGGTTAAAAAGCTAAAACTTTCGACTTCAGATTATAGTTTTGCAAACAAAAACTATAATCATAGCTGAAGATTTTCATGCTTCTCTAATTAAAACGTTTGATATTTTGTTATCACGTTTCACTTAATGTTGATCAAATATCAGATATCAGCTAGTGTTAACAGAAAGGACAACACATTATTTTTTATAGTAACCTATTTAACTGCTCAACATGCCAAAAGCCCAAGCCAGCCTGACTAGAAGCTACAGAGATATGAAAGGGCCTAACCTCGAGCCTAAAGGAAAACTAAAGGCTATTTCTTAGCAAAGTAACGTGAGAAAACATTGATCCATATTTGGAGATCAACCAAATCCAATCCAACCAAATTGACTAGAAAAAATTAAAAACCCTAACCCAAAACTGACACAAAAGTCGATCAAGATTATTCAAACTCAAGGAACCTTTCAATTGCTACATAATTGTAAGCAACAGACTAAAATAAAAAAGAAAGTTACAAAAATATGAACAAATGAAAGAAGATAAGATTCACTTGATAGTTCCAAATTAAGTAGTTCCAGAAGAGTCCAAGACTTAGTACGATAACAAACTGTTGATGACCTTCTCATCCAGGTCCATATGGAATTAATCACAATTCTATAAAAATATTTGTAAAATATACCAAAGAGCTTAAGTTATGTTCTAGCATCTCCAAATTTCATCTAAAAATAATCAATGAAATACTGTGCAGAGACCAAAATATCGATTATATGTACTTACTTATAAAATGGATAAGACAAAAAATGTATACATTGAATACTAAGATCCTAAAATAATTCATAACATCATTTATCGTCAATAATAACATTTGAAGAAAAGAACAATTAAGGCCATATTTCTTTTGTTACCAATAAAATATCTTTTACTAGAAAGTCATTTATCTCTTCACTAAAAAAGGGAGAAAAAAAAGAAAAATGAAGATACCAAAAAGGTGCTAAGTGCATGTGTTAGAAAGATGAAATGAAGCAGGAAAAGGGTCGTTGTAAAGAGCAGAAATGTATCACATTACAGAAGAGAAGATGCATAACACGTTTGAGAAAGGACAGACAAATTGAGAAGGTTGGTCGGTATTAGAAATGGACAAAGTGTTTGGCTAATAAAATAAAAAGGCTTATTGTAAAATCTTTACCAAACACTTTGTCCATTTCTAATACACTTTAGAGGTTTAGGGTTTAGGGTTCATAGAAACTTCGGAAAAGAGAGATTGCTTCTGAGGCCATTAATCCCCCTGTACATTTGAAACCTCTTTGTGGAACTTTATCACTAAAAGAACAAAGAAAATTTAAAATAAGGCATCCATTTGAATTGCAAAATGTTCCAATAATGAAGAGGATGAATGCAGATAGAAAGAAATTTCAGCATTAATGGGTAATTAGTTTCCACATATTAGAGAAAAAAAGAAAAAGAAAAAGGAAAGTCCAATGAAGAGACAATATGAGCACATTATCAAGAAATATTGCATTAACAAGGATGACATTCCCTTCTACACATTATTTGAGATGATAAATATAGAAGCACTTTCATTTTGGTCTGTTTTATCTTTCAAAAAGCTTAGTAGGTTATAAGCTACCCACACTCTATTTCTATAGAGAGAGAGAGAGTCCTTCAGGGTCTGGTCTCAAATTAGTTTAGAATTAGAAAAACAACCAGAATTGTCATTTATTCTGTGAATGTAACAATCACTGAGACAACTTCTAGAGCAACATTCAATATATATACAGGGAAGGAGAAATGTTGTCCTTCCATAAAAATGATATAGTCGGGGCAGAGAAAGCCAAATAGCAATGCAATAAAAGGGATTAGTGATGTAAAGGCCAGAGAAAACATGGATAAATCAAGTTTTTTCAGAAGAGAAGATGAAAGCCAAATAGCAATGCAATAAAAGGGATTAGTGATGTAAAGGCCAGAGAAAACATGGATAAATCAAGTTTTTTTCAAAAAGGGTAGGAGGATTCAAAGAGGTGGTGGAATTGGCAAGGCAGGACAGAGAGGGTGAAAAAACAATGCAAACATTAAGGAGGTTAGTCTTACTTCAAGGAAAAGCTTGAAAACAGGATACCTAAAAACTGACAAAAAAACCTTCTGTTGGTTCAATGATCTAACTTACATATTCTATTTCTTTTTTAAATTCAACTCTTTAATTCCATTACATGCTATTGTCTTGGGTGATTATCAGAGTGAGCTTATCTCCACTAATTCAGAGCGATGCTTGATTAAAGTTATGCTTAACTGACAATCTAACAGAACTTTTTAGTGATTTCCATCATAATCACTTCACCTCATGATGATCCAATAGGAGAGTGGCAGTTAGGAGGTGAATCCGTTGATTAGCTCAAATCTATCAGAACCTAGTTTAACTCAAAAGATCGCTAGTTTGAAGATTGGAAGATCACATTTGGTTTATATTACCTTGGCTCATGTACTTTAGGAAGGTATGACCAAAAAGTAAACTATAGGACTAATAGTCCATCGACACACAAAAAGTAAACTATAACAGAGGTCTAGAGACTCAGGACATGACCAAAAGTATGATAAGTGATAAGTTTACTGACTTGTGGTCAAATTTGTGTAAAATGAATACTATTTTGTGAGGCAGCCACCTGCACCCATAACCGTGGGGTGGGGATTCATATAATATTTTCCTCATATGAAAAAATTTGTAAAGCCAAGGAAAAACATAAAGCAAATGCCCATAGTAAAATGATAATAGAAAATAAGAGATCAAAATTAAGTTAGCCATTGAAAAAAAACGGAGGAAAGTGAATAAGAAGAGGAGGTAGAAAAGGAGGCATGTTTATCTTGCTTGTCTGAGATCCAAAAAGAAACACAATTTTTAGTTTTGCTCTTGGAAGACCCACCAAAAAAATCCATGGATACAGAACAAGGAAGCCCAAAATAAACAAACCAACAAGCCTTTCATTATTACTACTACAAAAATTTTACAAATAATATTTGAGGATATTGTATATTCTTGAGGCCAACATAAGTATCCTGAAAAAAAAGTTGAGCATGCTAAAGATGGGCTAACATAAACAAATGTAGTACTACTTTTGGCTAAGAAATATTAGATCATTTTTCATTTTCCATCTCTATAGATCATCTACTTCCACCTGGTGGAAGTTAAAACAATGAAAGATAAAAAAAAAGACCAAGGGATTTTTCTTAGTTAAATTTGACAAAGAATATAATGCTGCTTGAACAAATCTAATTAATTTCATGCATGCTTAATGACATGTACATCTTTACATCAAATTTTCCTTAAGAATAATCAACAACATTGGATTGTTCTTCAATTTCAGGCCAGATAATAAGTTATGTTACTAGCAACAACCAACAGATTACTGTTAAATGATGGAAAGCATATGAAAGCCAAGTCTCAAGAAAATTATGCATAAACAAGCAAAAAGGTTTCCCATAAACATGCATGCACACAAGAAGAAAGGAGAGATCAAGGAGGCATAATACGAAAACGTCAAACTGATGAAAGAAAGGGCAAGATTTATTTACATTTCGTGTCTCAGTGGTTCGATTTCTACCCGAGGCTATAACCTCCCCATCCTTGATGATTACGCAACTGCTAGATAAAAGGTATGGTGAAAAGACAAAAATTGCATTTAAATTTTGCTCTTGGACGATGTGTCATCGACTTGAGCAAAAGAAGACAATTTAGTCTCCAAATTAAAGCACAGACAAAGATAATGAGGAACTATTTATGTTAACAGATATCTGATGAAGTTTACAGCAACGTAAAATTCTGGTTGTAGCAATAGAGGAATTGCTACATGATTCAAAACTTGGTAATCAATTACAAGAATGTTAACAATCGTTTATGCTTTAACACTCACAACAATATAAAACTTAACCCATGAGTCTACGACATGGTGCAACCAATGAAGACCAAGAACTTAGTGATATTTTGATTTATAGATTAATCATGAGACCAAAAAAATAATTATGTGCTTGACAATGCTATTTTCTTTAGTCTTAAGTTTATAACTTGTTCGTTTTATTGGTCAAATCTTTGTGTCATTAAATTTTGCAATCTTCTAGGTAGAACTAATGCACCCATCGGAAAAGTCATTACTTCTTTTCTTTTTTATTTAAATGTTCAAATTAGGTGACCCTTGAAGGCAATAATTACATTGTTTAGAAGCAGGCCTTTGTTTTTGTGACAAGAATCTGTTTAAGTTATTACAGAGTTCCATTTTTAATCCTATGGAATGTACTATAAATAGGTCCTCATAAACCTTTTAGGTATTTCAACTCTTTGTTCACCTTAGTATATTTCTATATGTCTACCATTGCAAGCAGATTTCATCCAAACATATTAATCATAACCCCAAATTCAGCACACTTCCTCAACTCAAAACATTTTCAAGTGTTTGTAAATCCTAATAATGTTAATTATATAGGTTATAACCAAGGTTATGCTATATAGCATAAACTTGGGCTATAAAAAGAAAAAAATATGTTCTTAACTTTGGTCTACATAAATCTCAAATGTGGATAATACTTTTTTTCCAAATTCCAGAAAACCTAATAAGTTCATAATTTCTGTTATATAGATTTTGGTATCTTTATGTATTTGTGTCGTGTTGTATTTCATATAATATTTTTAGTTTTTTTTCCCAGGTCGTGCAAAGCAATGCCAATCTACATTAGTAACAAAAGAGAAGCTAAATTCATATTTTCATCCAATAAAGGGAGAAGGTTGGTTAAGGGAGAAACGAAATTTATGAGATTAATACTTACCCAACAGGCACTTCAAAGCTTTCCGAAGCAAGTTTTGCCTGGAAAAAGAAAGGGGGGGAGGAGCTGAATTACAGTAGCAACATTACGAAAATTGGATTACGGAAAGGAAGAAAAAGAATGATTGGGATTACCTGGTGAATTGCAAGTTCCATGTATGCAAGATTATCACTTTCCATCTAAGACAATAAGAAAGAACAAAGAAAGTGAAGCAAAAGCTAAAAATGACAAAGAGGATAAATAAGACCAGATTTTAGACGAAATGACTGGTAGCTACTGAAAGAAAAACAAAAAATGAAAAAAAAAAACAACAGCCCAAATCCTGCAATTCAAATACCAATATTCAACTACCTAAAAACAAGAAAAGTAAAACCTACGGGTGAGAAATCAGTCGGGTCAGTGCAGAAAAATAAAAAACTGACTTAACCGACTTCCCCTTTTTAAGGAACCAAAAACCGAACTGACTTTGTTGGAGAACCGATAAAACCAACCCAAATTAGTTTCGGCCCGTTACTGACCAAACCGAGTTTAGTTTGCTTCAATTTTTTTTTCCAAACATGATAAAATGACGATAGCAATTAACAAATTCAGTTTACAGCTTCAAATTTAGATTTTTATTTTTTTATAATTAAAAGAAGGCAAACGGGGCCGTAAGTTCTATCAGACCTTGTAATTGGTACCTCTCATATCACTCAAGCATAATTTTTTAACTTCAGGGAATAGGTCATTTAAAACCTTAACAGCATATGACCTGCTGGTGCATGACTTCGCCATAAAATCTGCAACTTGATTGGCTTCTCGATACACATGCTTAAAATGCACAGTCAGTTCTTCTTACACATTAACTGATAACAACAGCTTTAAACTCGATTCAAAGGTCATATGACTGGAGGGTTGAGTCTATTTGTAACCCACAAAATTGCTGATAACATCAGCATAATTGAAGGCTAATAAAAATGCTACTTAATTAAAACAGTTTTAGTAAAATGAAGAAGAGGTCCATCTTAAAGAAACGATTTCAGTCAAATATCAATAACCCCAAATCGCAACAAATATAATTAGAAAGAAAAAAGAAACCCTAAAAATTACCAGAGAAACGAGAAAGGCAAACTGATCAGCGGCAGCACGAAAAAGAGAGAGGGAGACCTTACTCTGACCGACGACCGATGGACAGAGATTAAAAAAGGAAAAAAAGAATAGAAATAAAAGAAAAAGTAAGAAAGGGCAACAGAAGGGAGGAACGGGTTTTAGGAGAGAATGTAGAAAGGACTAAGGTGAAAGACAAAGAAGAGAAGAAGAAGAAGATAAGCAACAGTTTTAACAAATTTGGGCAAGTTGAAATTGTTAGAATGGCCAGATGTTCTAATAGTGAAACGGGAAAACATTCAATATTCACGAGTATAAAGGAAAAGGAGAATATTGCATCCTACATCCCTGTACCTTTGAATTGTTGCTATTCAACCCTTGGATCACTGGGTACAATTTTTTTTTCTTTTCCTTTCTATTTTGTAATTATTTTGAATTGTTTTTTTATCTTTTGCATCTACGATCTCAATTAGAATTATTAGCACATGGTGTCGATGAATTGAAATTCAAATTCATGTTGAGTATATGCTTTGATATATCATGTATTTGAATATGTGTGCTTTGATATATATATATTATATTCACACATTTATATGGCCATGCAATATGCTAAAATGAAGGGGGATGCATGGGAATGAGAACCACAACCACTAAATCATCTCATAGCACAACCATGTTTAGTATCAATGTGATACTTGTTCTTTAAGAATGTTTAAAATTTTTATGAGTAGCTCTTGAAGATTAACAAATTTATCAGTGTGATACTCTGTAATGACCCAAAATTCACGGGCATCGGAAAAGTACATTATCGGGCCTTCGATTTAGTAAAATGAGTTCGTAAATATTTATTAGAAATATTTACGAGGTTGGTTGAGTGTTTAATTAGGCTTTAATTAAGAGAATTTGACTTAATTAAGGGTTATTAGCAAAAAGAACTAAATTGAATAAAGGGTAAAAGTTGAATTATAGAATAAAGAAAAACAAAAAGGAACAGATAGGCAATTAAGCCATTCTTGTTGATATAGGCCGCTTAACATTGAAAAATCCAAGATTTTTAACTAAGATTTTTATTATAATATATTATTTTATTATTATATTAATATTATATAATATTATAACTTAATAAATAAATAAATAAATCAAATTTTTTGTGCCAAATGTATGATAATAGTGATATGCATGTGTAATAAAAATATGCATACAACTGTAATACATATATTTAATTTACTTATTAATTAAGTAATAGATATTTATTATAATTATATATTATATTATACTATTATTAATAATACATAAAACAAATAAAAGAAACAAAAAGGAAACAAAAAGAAACAAAGCATAGAAAAAAAGAAATGAAAAGGGCTAGAAAGAAACATAAAGAGACGAAACAGAGAAGGAGAAAGAAGAAAAGAAAGAAAGAAAAATAAAAGCAAAAATTAGGGTTTCAAGGTTTGAAGCTTAACTTGGTAAGTCAAATAAGTCCTTTTCTTGTAATTTTGATGTTTTAGAAGTCTTAGAACAAAGTATTATTGACATTTTTGGACATGATTCATGTTGAACAAATTGTTGAATTAGGGGTTTAATTGATAGAATTTCTAGTTAGAATTAAAGGATTAAATTGTAAAGTAAGCCATAAGTTTTGCATAGTAGGGACTAAATTATTATATATATTTATGTAAGTTATGTAAGTTATGATATATGATATCTATCAAAAGAAGCTTAACCATTAATAATTGTATTATACAAAAATGTATAATACAAAATATATATATTCAATAAATGATATTTTATTCAAGTTTAAAAAAAAAAACCGATGAATTGATTTTTTTAGAAAAAGTATTTCTTTTTGAACCCGTTTAAGGTTTTTTTATATTTTTAAATCTTTGATGACAATGTTATAGAATAAAGAAAAACAAAAAGGAACAGATAGGCAATTAAGCCATTCTTGTTGATATAGGCCGCTTAACATTGAAAAATCCAAGATTTTTAACTAAGATTTTTATTATAATATATTATTTTATTATTATATTAATATTATATAATATTATAACTTAATAAATAAATAAATAAATCAAATTTTTTGTGCCAAATGTATGATAATAGTGATATGCATGTGTAATAAAAATATGCATACAACTGTAATACATATATTTAATTTACTTATTAATTAAGTAATAGATATTTATTATAATTATATATTATCTTATACTATTATTAATAATACATAAAACAAATAAAAGAAACAAAAGGAAACAAAAGAAACAAAGCATAGAAAAAAAAATGAAAAGGGCTAGAAAGAAACATAAAGAGACGAAAGAGAGACGGAGAAAGAAGAAAAGAAAGAAAGAAAAATAAAAGCAAAAATTAGGGTTTCAAGGTTTGAAGCTTAACTTGGTAAGTCAAATAAGTCCTTTTCTTGTAATTTTGATGTTTTAGAAGTCTTAGAACAAAGTATTATTGACATTTTTGGACATGATTCATGTTGAACAAATTGTTGAATTAGGGGTTTAATTGATAGAATTTCTAGTTAGAATTAAAGGATTAAATTGTAAAGTAAGCCATAAGTTTTGCATAGTAGGGACTAAATTATTATATATATTTATGTAAGTTATGTAAGTTATGATATATGATATCTATCAAAAGAAGCTTAACCATTAATAATTGTATTATACAAAAATGTATAATACAAAATATATATATTCAATAAATGATATTTTATTCAAGTTTAAAAAAAAAAACCGATGAATTGATTTTTTTAGAAAAAGTATTTCTTTTTGAACCCGTTTAAGGTTTTTTTATATTTTTAAATCTTTGATGACAATGTTTTATTTCTTGTGCAGCATGGAAAGGATCCTTGAATGATATGAAAGATACTCGTATACTGAGATCCAATGTAAGACAGATGAAATTCAACAAAATGTAAACTCAATTTAGAATTTTTTAAGTTTTTTTTAAAACATGCTTTTTTGGTTTCATTTTGAAAGGGGATGTTCATGGATCAAACCATGAAAAATTTGAAGACACCAAATCTGTTCTACTTGTTGACGTTAGGATGATTTCAATATGTTCTTTTACAGGGAAACTGGACGTGGGAACATGCAAAACTTAAAGCTAGAATGGAGACTTTACAAAGAAACCCGAGGTACCCCCAATGGCTTCAAATTTCAGATACATTCAAGGCTTGCATCTTCTCTTTTACTAATATAATTAATTATATTTCTAGGCATTACGAAGGAGAAGATATCCAGAATTTGAGTCTTAGAGAGCTTCAAAATTTGGAGCAACAACTTGATTCTGCCCTTAAACGCATAAGATCCAAAAAGGTTTAAAGCACTCCAACAATATATATACTAATACATTATTTTACTTAGTGTAAAAGATTTTCATGATTTATATTTTAAATCGGTCCAAATATATTATGGTATTGATTGAAAATAGTGTCTCCACCACATACACAATTAGGGGTGAAATAAAAAATCTTTTAAATAGAACATTTTTCATTTTTGAAGAGTCAGAATCCCTTTAAATTCGCCCCCTCAAAATTCGAATAATAAATGTATCATATATTGAATAAATATATTTAGTATCAAAAGAAGCTTAACCATTAATAATTGTATTATACGGGTTTGTATAATACCTTTTTTTTTTTCAATTATAAGCTTGATTAATTAAATATTGATTCTTTTTCAAAAGAAGCCATTAAATTTACTTGTAATCAATAGAAAAAAAATGGAAAAGCAGCCATTAAAATGGACGGAATATATGATTGTAAATTGGATGATATTATGTGCAATTTAAATTTAGCAAATTAAATATACATACCTCTTAGAAATTGTAAATTGGATGGTAGAGTCGACTCAACAACTAGTGTTGTGGTGAGCAAAGCACGCCCAAAACTTTTGAGATGCTACAAGAAGAATAAAAAAGAAACTCCATAATAGCGAAAATATAAAATAAATGAAAAATAAAAGGGTATAAATAGCAAAATTACGAGTGAGAATGGTGCGAACAAAGCGAACTGTAGCAAATACTAAGTATTTTTCCCTTCTATGAGTCAAGAACAAAAGTTTTTCTATAACATTGTTAAGGATAAAATTACACCTGCAAGCAATGAAGATAAGGTAATTAACACCCAAACCAAAATATTAAAATAATATTTAAGTAATTAGAATAATAATAATGCATTAAATGTAAAAATAATATTAAATTAATTAAATTTAAGTCATCTTCAGCAACAATTATCGAAATTAATTCAAAGGAGTCGCTTTCTTTCATTAGTATTATTCCATACATAATTTTATAAGCATAATTATTATTGATCATCTTTCAAAAGAATCTATGATTAAGACATATTGCCTACTGTTTAGGAAGTAAAGGGATCATTATGCATAAATAAACTTAAAAGCTAAGTTATGGTGCAATAGGGTAGCATTACAAACTTATTATAAATGTGCTATAGAGGCCCACAAGTTAAGTAAACTTCTAGATTAAATTGGGATTTTACTATCCCTGTGTTCTCTAATGAGAGACCTTGGTTGACCCAAGAGAAAATGATTCTAACATGCATGATCCATACTCAAACTGAATGGCCCAAAGCAATAGCATCTTTTACATAAAAGACTACAATTTCGACGGTTTCAATGAGTAACTAATAACTACTAAATGCTAATCATTTTTCGAATATCAAATGTGACAGTAAGACTGCAGAACCATACGTTCTGTGGGTTTAAATGAATAAACAATTTAAGCCAGCATCTTAATTCCATTTAGAGAACACATGAAATGCAAATAATCAACATGAAATGCCAATAATCAACAAGATCATCACCTTGCAAGGACAATCATATAAGCACACTTAACAATATGCAGTCACTCCATGGACCATACTAATCAAACGCCGTTAACACCATAACAAGACCAAACAATAAGACTTCAAAACTAAATGTACTGTGGTTTTTAATGAACAAACTATGTAAGCCAACATCTAAATCCATTTAGAGAACACATAAAATGCCAATAATCAACAGGATCATCACATTGCATAGATAATAAGCACACTTAACAATCTGAAGCCACTCCATGGACCATACTAATCAAAGTCCTTTAACACCATAGCCTATGACCAAATATGACAATAAGACTTCAGAACCATACATTCTGTAGTTTTTAATGAATAAACATTTTAAGCCAACATCTTAATTCCATGAAATGCCAATAATCAACAAGATCATCACATTGCAATGACAATCAATAAGCACACTTAACAATAAAGAAAATACCAAATTAAACCAGTATGATTACTTCATTGAGGAGCCACAAAGTATTCTAAGTTCAACAATCACTTTAGTAATTCACCAAAACAAAACAGCATCTTGTTCTTGACTTAATATTTTTAAGTAAACTATTTTTAATAAAATTTACATTAAAATGCACCAGCACATGAAGTAAAACGAGAGAAAGAGAGAGAGATCATCGGCGTACCATTTTTGTCCCTTCGAATTTTGAAGTTAACTCCCAGCTTCCGGTTATTTAAAAGAAATATGCCAAACAAAAAAAGGAGGCTGCCGACAGAGATGCAGCAGCAGGCTGCCGACGAAGAAGCAGCAGAGGGCTGCCAACGGAGATGCAGAGGGCTGCCGATTTGCGTTACTTTCAACACTGGCTGCACTCATTGACGATCCAATTCTCACCGATGTCCCTAAGAAACCCAATTTGTCTGATGTCGATACCCTAATCAACCTTGAACTGGGGAGTGCCATGTGTATCTCTATCTTCAAATTAGATGGAACCTTCTTCGGTACACTTCATATGCTCTCTCTCTCTCTCTCTCTCTCTCTCTCTCTCTCTCTCTATCACACACACAGAGCTAGGCAGGCCTTTAAAATCAGTACTTATTTGGATTGGTTTTCCTTGGAATTTGAAGATGTTGCGGTGATGACTTGAAGGTCTTGTTGTGATTTGTAAATGTGGAAATAGTTGTGCCTAGGTTGATACCAAGATTGGGAGAGAAAAGTGGCCTTAAAATGAATTATTTTCGTCCATACGGAATAGCTTAATGTAAGATGGGATATCCCTGAGATATCCCTCGAACACAATAAAGTAGAAAATTAAATAGCGAAGGGCCCTTAAATACACAATATATTCTAAGTAGTGTTTTATTATTCCCTAAAAATATATAATGTTTTCACATTGCGAAATATATGTATTATTTAAATTGCTGCAAAACAATTAATTAAAATACTTCTAAAAATAATTTTATAAATATTAAATAGGATCCGACCTGGTTTATCAGTTAATATAAAGGAGTTTACATAAAGAACGTTTCGGTTATTGTAAACTTTATTGAAAAAAAAATAATTAAAAGTAACATGTTTTCTTTTCATATATTATTTGTTCATGTATCTGTCATTTTTTTTAGACAGCTATTTTTTTTTTAATTTAGGTCCTCTTATTTAGAAAATCGTAATAAACAGCATAAAACAACAAAGTAAGTCACAGGCCAGATCAATAAATTTCAAACACATAACAAAAGAGCAATTTCTAAACATCAAAACCATAATCCCAAAAATACAAGTAAAAAACCATAAACATTAAATTAAAAGAAAGAAAGCCGAAGACAATGCTCATGTAAAGATCCATACACGATGATGAAAGGGATTCTAAAAATCACAAAATCAAAAACGAACGCCGAAATAAAAGGCCACCACACGCAAAAAAAAAAGGGCCGACTATTCAAAGTCCAATATCGCATTAACCCAAAACCGAAGCGGTACACAGAATTAAACACAAAAATGAAAGCCCAATAACCCCAGCCCAACAACATTCAGCTAAGCAGAAAATATAATGTAAGAACTGTGACGCAAAACAACAAAAATACAACAGAGGGAAACATAGAACTCAAAAATAAAAAAATAAAAAAAACTGACAAGTATATACGGATAGTTAATTAATTTCCGATAAATGTCGTCCTATTGGGGGCAATAAGAAAGTTCGGAACAAAGTATTCTTCTATCTAAATATTATCCAGACAAAAAAAAAAAAAAAACTAATGAAGAAGTTATTCAGGCACTATTAGAAATATAAAATCCTCCATATTTGAATGTATTATATTTTTGGAGGGAATAAGAAAACACTACTTAGAATATATTGTGTATTACAAATCTACTTTTTCATTAAGATTCTTTACGACAAAACAGAAAAAAGTCCAAAGAATGATAATCAAAAAACATAAAAAGCCGAACCGAGATATTCGGATATGGGACATACCCAAGCTGGGATATACCTGTATGGGATACCACTGAACCGGGATATCACTGGATTGGGATATCCCTTAGAGGATTAAGTATGATAGTTAGCCCGGTCCAGACAAGAAAAAATCTGAACCGCCACTAAAACACTTAAACCGAAGCTAAAAATTGTGAACTGGAATAAGAAAATGCAGGATATCCTGGGAATAATTTATTCCGAGATCGGTATATGACAGGGATAAAGCCGGAGCAGAATAAGAGAGAAAATTAACTACAGCAGGACAGTTAAAAATCTGTGCCGGATAGAAAATTCTTTACGACAAAACAGAAAAATCCAAAGCATGATGTCCAAATAAAATTAGACTGATGACAAAACAGAAAATAGTTTAACTATTTTAAACCAACCAAAAGCATAAACTACAAACAAATCACTTTCTGAAACAACAATGACAAAAGAAATCCAAAATTAATCCCAATTCACTCAATTGCTTACAATACAAAACAAAAAGCACAGTGTACAATTTGATATCTGGCAACGCAATATCCCTATGCTACTCCAAAATAGTTAAACTATTTTAAACCAACCAAAAGCATAAACTACAAACAAATCACTTTCTGAAACAACAATGACAAAGAAATCCAAAATCCATTTATGGATTTATAATCCCAATTCACTCAATTGCTTACAATACAAAAAAAAAAAAACCCAATTTGGAAACCGATTCAGTTAAGATGAATGATTTAATCAATAGTTAAGGTAGAAAATTGACAAAAAAAAGACTTACCCAGAAGTACTTCTGAATTAGATGGCAATATTTTCCAGATATGAAGAAGAAAAGAGCATGGAAGCCTAAACCGAAAACCTGACGAAAACCCACTGAAAATATTAGTAAAAAGAAGCATACATCTAAAACAAACAGAGATGAAAAGTAAAGAGTAGCTAATAAAAGAGAAAGGAACGTTCGGGAATAAACAGGTCATTTATTGACTACTAGTTGGATTAACGTCTTTTACTGTTGGTTAGATTTGGTACATGGGCTTTAAGCTTTCTATGACCGTTTAACTTTTCTTCTTTGTTGCCTGCCAAAAATATTAAAAAATAAAAAAATATATAAAAATAATAGAGAATTTTAAAAATAGTATAAAATACATGTGAAAGCCCAAAGACTCGCAAGCCACAAGCCCAAAACCGTAACCTCATAAAGAATCTGCTAAGTAGAAATTTAAAAAAAAAGAGAGACCGATAACACTAAACCAATAACCTTAAATAGAGGCAAACAACCAATCCAAAAATAAAGAACATGTAAGCATAATATAAGCCCAAAGCTAAGCATTATATAAGTCGAAACCGAAACCAAAATATAAGCACAAACCTAAGCCGAATATAAGTCCAAACCAAGACGCACTCCTAAACATAATATAAGCCCAAATAAGCCTAAATATGAGCATAATATATAAGATACAAAAACAAAGACAAATTACCCAAGCCCAAGCCGAAACCCAAACCTAAGCTAACATTAGCCCAATCCAAGAGCCAAACTAAAGGCTAACATACGCCAAATCTCTCTGTGACACGAAGCCATTAGTTTAACACTTCAATTTGCAGTATGTTTTAATGAAAACAAAAAAGAAAGAAGGGGTAAAATGCAATGTTACCCTACTCTTGTTTAATCGGTTTCCTCAAATTAATTGTCTTAAATTTGACGAATTAACTTCCACTACATCCAAATTCAAGACCATTTGCTGTGCTGTGAGTGAATTGGAGAGAGATGAGAAGGGGGAAAATTGCCCCAGATGCAATGAAGCGAGAAAGAGGAGCGAGAAAGGAGACTCGAAATCCCTCAATGCCTATTTCAATCAGAGGAAGTCACGAACAGAAGACTTCAAATGCCGGGATCTTGAAGGAGAAAATCAGGAACAAATAAGAGAATCGGGAAATGGAAATAAGGGCAACCCAGGAAAAGGTTCTTCGCTTGCTATCTGCTAACCTCTCTCGCCATTGCATCTTTCAAAACTGCTCAGAAAAATGATTATTCTCTTTGGAACAAGCTTGGTGCAACACAAGCCAACAGTGTGCTGAGTGCTGATGCAATATTAGCTTAACAACAGGTAGCCTCTACATGATTCCCCCTTGAATAGTGGTGGCCTATCTGTATACCGCCTGATATGTTAATTTCATAATTAGTTTTTTTATAATTAAAAATTTATTTTCCCTATCCTAAAATTTTGGGGTTCTCTTTACTAAGTTGGAGTACCTGTAATGTGTGAAATTCAAAATATATGAGTATTAGGATTTTACTAATGATCAATTTGTATGGTGTGTTGCTCACTATTTTGTATGTTAGGCCAGAATAAAAAAAAAATGAATTATGAAGGTGTTGACGATGTTGGCAAGGGTGCTGTAACTACTTGAACCATTTGAGGTGCAAGATGTAAAAAGAGCACTTTTTTTGAGTAAATTAAGGTGAATATGTAAATTTGTGCTTCTTGAATCAAGGGGGCTTTTTCGCTTCTATACAAAAAAGTGTGCCTAGGACTTGGCTTGTGCTTAATCAATTGAAAGGATGGCATAAAGAAATGCAAAACATGTGATAACCCAACATGTCAATCTTCTGTGTGCCAAATTCATATGGGTTGCATCATCTTTTCCTCTATTTCTCTTCTTTCTTATCTTTCAATGGTAAAGTGATGCATTGGTGTGTTATACAGCTCTCTTATAGGGTTGAATTATTTACTTGCTCCATCTTTGTAACCTTAGGCTGCTAAAAAGATTCTCCAAATAACATGTTGCACCTAGTTGGACCTTAGAAGACAAACTAGCTCTTCTATTAAGCTCCATGTAATTAGTTATTTGATTTGTTGAAGCTATTGGTTAATTTAGATGATTTGATTATGCACTTCCTCAATTTACATATACCCTTGATCATCTCTTTCAAAATGCCTTTTTTAATGCATTCAGATCTTGCATATGCAGTTTGATTTGTTTAGCCTCTGTTACTGAGATTGTCCATTTAAAATTATTTGATGATAAACTTCCCTTTGCCTGTGGTGGCCATATTTTCAGCACTATTGAATTTAGTCTTTTGGTCTATGTCTGGATCTTTAGGCACTAGATTTGAAGCCAAACTAGGTGCGTGCTTGGGCAAACATGGGTATCAGTTACGCCAACCAGGTTTGTTATATCCTGCACTGTTCTCTCATTGTCTTGACATTCATGAAAAGGGAACTGCATTTCTTACTTTATGTCTTCATTTCCTTTTGCATATTTCTGAGATGGTCAATCCTTCTAAATGAAAATTTATGGGTATGTGATCAGGAATTTAATCACCTTGTTTTCAATATATAGGTCTCAACAAATTTTGGAAACAGAATTGGTTCGAAATAACACTAATCTCGATGGAAAGATGAAAATCTATTTGATTGGTCAGTAATAAATTTTATGGTCTAAAATGAAACCCATTATGTATCCAAGATTAATACATTTTGGGCTGGGAGAATGGGCATGGTTTTGGGGTTTCTGCTCAGTTACTGTCTTGTGATAATGGGCATTTTTTTGGTAGTTTATTCTCATCTCATTTTCCTTTTTTTCTAACATTGCTTTTCCCTTTACTCTCTCCTTTATTCTGCCCGTCTCATTTCAAAATTTTCCTCTTATGTTTTTTAGCTTTTTTGTAACCGACGCCCAAAGGAATGCAAAGACACTGCCGTTTTTGTTTTTGGGATTTTTGGAATCCCTTGCTTCATAAGGTATGAATCTTTGCTTCAACATTGTCTTTTCCGTTCTCTGTTTTTAATTTAAGAACTATGCTTTTGTACTTCTATTTCTTGGTTTATTTTATGGTTTTTGGTTTTCAGGTTTAGAAATCACTGTTTCTATTCGTTGTTTCTTTTGTTTTTTTAATTTATTACTCATACACATGTTGGTCGGCAAATTCTGTTCATTCTGCATTCTCCCGGAAGCCAAACAGGAGGCTTAAACGTTATTTATTTCGAAAATTTTCTATTTTGTGCAGAATTTTAATTGTAATGCTGTAGTTAATTTTCTTTCTTATTCTGTTCCGGCTCTATCCCTGTTTTATTCTGACTCGGAATAAGCTACTCCCCGGATATCCTGGCATTTCTTATTCCGATACAGAATTTTTAGGTACCGGTTTATGTGTGTTAGTGGCCGGTTCAGATATTTTTCCTCGTCTGGACCGGGCAACCTGTCATGCTTATTCCGCCCGGGGATATCCCATTCTGGGGGTATCCCGGTTCCTTGTTTTCCCGTATTAGTATATCCCGGTTCGAGTATATCCCATTCCAAGTATATCCCGATTCCCCCCTTTTTTTTCCTAACGTCTCTTTATCTTCTTTGTCTTTAATTTCCTCCCCCCAAAAAAAAGGTAATTTAAAGAAGGTATTAATTATTCTTCAGCCTTCTCAAATCCCCTCCCTTCTCCATCGTTGGAAATTTCTCTCTCTTCCATTCATAGCTTTTTCATTAAATAAAAAATAATAAAATTAAATAAAAAATAACAATTTAATAATTCAAATAAAATACTAAGTGACAGTTAAAATGGCCCAAAACTGATTTACTAAGTGACCGTTTATTAAATATCTCTTCAATCTATGCACATTTATTATCCGTTTCTTTCTCTCTCTCGGTCTCCCTTCTTTGTTTTCCTTTTCTTCCTCATTTCTTCTGTTTTCATAACAAATCATCAACTATATCTCTTCAATCCAAATCTCCTCCCATTTCTTTACCGATTCTCTCTCTCGGTCTCTTTTCAATTTCTTTCCTCTCATTTTTTTAGCTTTGGGTAACCAAAGGCCAAAAAACACACACACGCTACACTGTTTTTTGTGGTTTTTGAAATCCACTGCTTCATAGGGGACTGATTTTGAGGTATGAATCTTGAACTTGGTAACCACAAAAAACAGAGTGTAGCGTGTGTGTTTTGGTGAATCTCAATGCGCCGCTGGTTCAGCGGCTTTGTTGATCAAATCTCTTTCCTTTCCCATCTCTCTAATATGTGTATCAGTTTCTCTTGTTGATCAGTTTGGAGCAAAAAGAAAAAAGGCTAGGTTTTGGTGAGATTAGTTTCTATTAATTAAAATTTTGAATCCGAGGGTTTTTGTATTTGTATTTTTTTTTTTTCGCGGGATTTGAATGGCATTGGGCGATCTGATGACGTCACAATTTTCGCAATTGTCGTTGGCGGTATCGAATCATGTCATCGATGGTAACGTCAGCAGCGGCGGCTATCATGACGACGATGTTGCTTATGCTGACTTGATGTCTCAGAGGAGGGATTTAGGTGTTGCATCAACTGGCAGTTACGCCAATGGCGTTACTTCCACGGCCACTGTGCCTACGACCATGGCTTACTTGCCGCAAACTGTTGTTTTATGCGAGCTTCGGCATGCTGCCTTTGAAGCTTCCACGCCAACTGGACCTTCTGATAGTGGCCTTGTTTCCAAATGGCGCCCCAAGTACAGAGTAAGTCCTTTTCTTTCTAGCTTGTTTTCTTCTTTTTTTTTGCTTACCATTCGTTTGACTGATTATATCTAATAATGGGTTTAAGAAAAAAAAAATATTTACACTTCAGTAGGAAAAGATGGGATTGTGCAAATAATTAGAATTTCCTATTGATATTCGGAAGTAAGAAAATTTGACTTCGTTTAGAGGTTATTAGAAATGTTGCTAAATTGGTTCATATCTATGCCATTTTGGGTCTAGAACTAAAATTTTAATAGGGCTTTAGTACAATGGATAGAAGGGAGGGGGATTCTTAGATGTGCTAGCATAACATTATGGAATTAGTACTGTCAATTAAGTTTGAAATCCTTGAATTTGATGTGGTCACCTAGCAATGGAAGACATGAAGACATTGTACTCCTCCAGATCAAAGCATTAGAGTCTGGAAGAGTTCAATACTTTGTACATTAAGTTATCTGCTGTTGTTTTTACCATCCCAGTATGTCATTTGCCTTGTGATGAACTACTGACTAAGGACTGACTAAGGAATATATTTTGAATGGTTGGTTGTTTATGTATTTGCACACTAGAGCCTTCAGAGTAGAAACTCAATTCTTTTAATCCTTTTTAATTTCATTTGTAGTAAAGTAACAATTCCCATACCTTCTCCTGTAGCTTAGTGTTTTGAACATGCCATGGTGAAATGTATTCTATTTTTACCTTTTAGGTTTTGACATGAATTTTGAATCTAAAAGCAAAATAAGGAGACAATATTGTGGAAGATTGTTATGTCTGCTTAAAGAGATTTATAAAGCCTAAAAATGCAGAATAGAAATAATTTGAAATAGTGTTATACTATACCAAATTTGTTCGCATTCTACTTTCTAAAGTGTGCATTAAAAAGACTGTTTTTATCTTTCAGCAGCCTCTTTGCTCGGGTTTCTTTGCAATACATTAAGTAATATTTTCTTTCTTGGAACTGAATTTGATTCTTAGATAATAGTATGTTTCTTCTTAATAAATATTAGAAACCATCCCCTAAGAACTATTTTCCCTTTAATTTGTCTTGATATGTGTCTGAAGTTGAAAATCAGGAACAAATAAGAGAACCGGGAAATGAAAATATGGGCAAGCCGGGAAAAGGGTTCTTCGCTTGCTATCTGCTAACCTCTCTCAGCCCTCGTCATAAAGGCCACACCTATATCGGGTCTGATTCTACTGTTCTCTTCCTATATTAATATTTTGCCTCATCCTCACCGTGTCCTTTTTATCTCAACATTGTGGATGCTAATGCTTCTTTTTTTTTTGCTGTCATAGATAGATATTTTCTTTTTTGGCAAGATATCTTTTCCAATTTTACCTCTTAAGGTTCAGCTTTATGATTCTGTACTTCTCACTTGAGTGTTTTGAATGGTACATGACATGTTCCAAGGCTTTTATTAGATTCGTATTTACACCCTTTGAGGTTTATCTGAGTAAATTCAATTTTAACTCGATGTTTACTTGGTTATGATCTTTAAATTCAAATTTCGCTTTTTTCCCTTCAAATTTTCCGTGTAGTTTCTTTGTGGTTCATGTTTGATTCGTTACCACTACCATGAACAAATTGTTGCTACTATCTATGTGGCTTAATAAGTCATTTAAATAATATCAGCTTGCAGTTGTTTTCCTTTGATTTGAGGTTCTCTAGTAAAAAATTCAAGCTGACCAAACAGTTTGCAGTTTGAACTATTTATCTAACGGCAGTGTTGCCCAATTGCAGATTTACTGTGAACCCACTGCGTCAAATAAGACAGCACAATGGGGAAATAGGGAGGGTGCTTGGAGGACAAAGAGCTGACGCCCGTGGGAGATGGTTGTGTGCATATATGGTTTTCCAACCAATGTATCTGCTCTTCAGGTCATATATATAATATATATTTTATATTTTATATATAGTCTATAATATGGTTGTATTCGAATCTGTTGCATCACCTTTTGGGCTTAGTAGAAAACTGGCAGGTTATGCTTGAAATGCCATTTATGACTATGAATTGGTCTATCTCACAAGCCTCATCATTTAGCGCTTGTTGATTTTCTTGTATACATGCGCTCAGGATCCTAGCTTGCTTGTTGTAACAAGGAATTTTGTTGGGCTCAACAGCTATATTCTTCCTTGAGTTTTCATGCATTTGTATCATCTTTTTTATTTTTACGGTATTTGGTTAACTTATTCCAGCGACTGTAGATGAATATCTTCTCACTCTAGATGAGATTTGGCTATGGCAGGAAACCTTTAGTTTAGGGGATTTTTTGGGTTCTTATCTACTTTATTGTGAAATTTAATTGTCTTATGTTGTCCATGCTTAGTTGATGAAGTGCTATATATACATGTGTATGTTAAGTTGAGCCATAAGGCAACAAGAGATAGAGAATGCCAGATTTTTTTTAAATGCAGAAAATGCAGCTTTTTGACACTCGAAGAGACATTCTTGATTGGTGAAGAATGCTTCCAAAATTTAAAATTTTCTGAGCTAATTGATTTTATTATATGTAATACTTCCAATAACTGTTCTGAGTCATGGCTTATTACTAATAGATAAATGTTTTCTGATGGGTTGATGCCTGCAGTTTGAGTGGGCCTGGCAGCATCCTCAAGAATCAGCGGCTGTGAGGCAAGCAGCTGCAACATTTAAATCCTTCTCTGGTGTCACCAATAAGATAAAACTTGCATATATGATGCTCGCCTCCCTGCCTGGCAGAGGTATATACTTGCCTTTTATCCCTGATAAATCCTGTTTTGTTTAGGTCAATAGTTGGTTAACCAATGTGTTATATTGTTTTTTGATCAGCTTGAACATCACGGTAAACTACTTCTCAACCAAATACACAAATCATTCTGCTAGTTGCCCAAGCTTGCCGGAGCAGATGAAAGTTAAAGTTTCACCAATGGATGAGCTCCCCTGCTATACTGAACCAAATGAGTTTGAATACAAAGATGATTGTGATAACTTGGATGAATATGACGAAGTCCGTGATACATGTGAAACTGTTCCAGAAACATATCCAAATGAAGTGGTTATTGTTTCAGCAGATAATTTGCATAGCATCATTCATGAGGCTTGTCATGAACCATCTGAACACATTGAAGAATATGGGACAAGAAATCTCCTGTTTCCCAATTTCTCAATGATCTCTCTCCTATAATGCCATCCAGAGCGAGAGCATCACTGTGTAAGAAAAGGCTTTCTGAGTCCTGTTTTACATTGATTTCTTCATTGTTTAACTCACCACATTTAAATATAGACCTACAACCAATAAGCTTAAGCTTCCTTCAAAGGTGTTTTTTTTTTCACTTAGGATATTTTTGGAAGTCTAACCAATCACTTTGCTCATAACTAAAGATTGTTTTGTTTATGTTAGAGATGAAATTGGTGGGTCAAGTTCAAATGGTCGCAACCAAGACGATTTTCTGATCAAACATGGTGAATACTGGGCTCAACATGATGAACTACATGGTGCTTGTTTCAATGCCTCGGAAGTGACCACAGGAAAAACTAATGATAACACGA
This sequence comes from Gossypium sturtianum, assembly GCA_025698515.1. Classification (NCBI taxonomy): domain Eukaryota; kingdom Viridiplantae; phylum Streptophyta; class Magnoliopsida; order Malvales; family Malvaceae; genus Gossypium; species Gossypium sturtianum. The sequence goes on from CM046948.1 coordinate 163,109,252, forward strand.
ATGATGGCATGGTTGAGATTTCCGATGATGAAAGGTTGGATAAGATGTTGGAATTTTCATCTAAGAACATCTGGGAACATGTTGAATCTGATGAATTTATGGAACATGTGCGTCAAGGTTTGGATTCTCAGCCCTCTTCCCTTGGTGTAAATCAGGCGACTTTAATTCAGCTCCCATCTCATATTCTACCATTAAACCATGATCCCTTGATCTCACCGGCTGGGAGAGTCGGTGATCATGTTGATAATGATCACCGTGGAGTTCGACCATTAAACCCTGATCCCTTGATCTCATCAGCTAGGAGAGTTGGTGATCATGTTGATAGCGATCCCCATGGACTTTGTGTACCAGAAAATATGGAGGATTCTCAGAAAGTGTCATGTTTTCACCAGCTCATAATCCCTTATGAACATTTTGCTGACAGGGTTGACCAACTATCCAAATCCCAAGATAGGTCAAAAGGGGAGAGGCAAGTTTCACATTGCTTTCTTAGCTGTGGGATTTATTGAATTCAGGAATAAACATTCCCAGATGAGACTGAAGCCTGGGTTGAGTTTTGTTGTTTGTTGTGATTGGCAGTTATTGTGAGTGCTTTGCAGCAGGGATTTACTGCAAGGATTGTTGTGCATGTGATAACTGTTTGAACAATTCGACATCAAATTGAATTATAACCCTCTCGCATTTGCTCCACCTATTGTTAACCCACCTAATGATTCCCTAATTTACTGTAATTATAACTTCTATGATCTTACACTTTTTTTCCCTTTAAATTTGTGTAATTTCATAAGTGTTTGACATGATGAATACTCCATCAGCCAGGCACAAAACTGGATGCAAATGCATGAGGTCAAAATGCCTAAAATAGTATTGCGAGTGCTATCGGGTATGTTTTAACTTTTTAGCTACATGTTACTTATGTTGCTCCCAATTTCCTTTTTTATTTTTAAGAACTTGTATTCAAGATCCATCTGTAATATACACCTGGACATAGATATGTTATATGACCCTCCAAGTATATAAAAAAAACTCTTTAAATTATTAAACAAATCAGTGTTAGACATAAACTGACAACACTCAAGTTTGTGTTTAATAGATGGTTGTCATCTTATTTCCTTTTCGGATGAAAAGTCAACTTGTTAAGATGATATATAGTATATGAACTTAATTACCTCTAATCAATCCGACTGCACAAACATTCTTCATTTATTTTTAGGTTAAGGATGCTACTATGAGGATTGTGACAATTCTTTTGGCAAGAAGTCAGGTAATTTCTAAACTTGAAAATGATTTATCATATCTATAAGGCCGTCTACATTTGCACAAGCAGCCAAACTTAAGAGGGGGCTCCTGCCAAGGAGAAGGAACTAATAAATTGAGCTCACTTTCCTTTTTAAGCCATTGGTTAATGACTTCGGTTTTTATTGCATGAATTTGATTCTTTGAGCAATCTTCTTGTGGTGTTTTGGGTTTAATTCAAAATTTCCCGAATCATGAATGGTTGATGTGGAAATTTGATTAGGACAATGTGAAAAAGTTATGCTGTAATTTTCTGAACTGTCAAGATATAGGTATGTTAGGGGAAGCCTACTCTCTGTTTACAGGTAAGTTTAATCTTGAGTGTTAAATGAGGTTGATATCCTTTAATCTACAGTTTTTATATATTTAAGGTCAGGGAATAGCTGTTTCCAATTACTTGAACACTTGGCTGTTTTCATTTAATCTACAGTTAATATATATTTAAGGCCGCTTTCCTTATACAATTGCTGTTTGATTTTCTTTTTTCAAGGAAAAATGCAGTTTGTATGGCATTGTTGTGTGTTTTCTAATAGAATCTAAAGTAAGAGACTTTGGGCTCAATTAACATCAATTTTAACTAGAAGAACATGGTCATATTTAGAGTGAAAAGTCTTGCATTTTATCTGGTGCTAAGGTGGTGCATATTAGTCCGTCCATGGATCAATGCATATTTGGTTTTCTTTTCACACTGAAAGGTGCTTTCACTCATCAGTAAGGATTGGGGTAGATTTTCTTTAAAATAGTTGAGTGGAGCTCATCGATGAGCTTAGTTGGAATTGTTTGTGTGCTGGTACTTACATGATTTGGAAATGGATTTTGATTGAAATATTCAGGTAATATCTAAATGCATGGCATGGCTGGAATTAGGGATGCAATTTAACTGAAAAGGTTGTTTTATATTACAAAGTAGTTACGAGTGGTTATTGTGTTGCATTAGAAGATGTTAACTAAGTGTTGTTTTCTTTCTTATGAAGAACACAGTACATGATTCTAGGAATACCTTTTGCTTCTCGTGTTTAATATGGTGCTGATGCTCTCTCATATAGCTTAATAGGATAGATAATTGATCATTTGCTTTCAATCAAGGTAGAACATAGAATGTGCCTAATGTTTTGAGCATCTGTGCATATCATACATAATTTGCCTCATATAGGTTGATTGAGCTAAATCCATTAAAATTTCTTAAGGTGACATCGTTTTTCCTGTTGGTTCATTAGATGATTACAGTGAAGACATTCCCATTGAAGACGAGGATGAAATAGAAGATGATGCAGAACCGAATAATGAAAACAGGTCCTCGTGAATGTCAATAATGTTTTCTATCAACCAAAAGGTTTATTAGTGCAAAAAGATTGATGGCAATATCTTGCTATTCCATGAGGCTTTACTGATTTGTGAAGTTGGCAGCTTAGTTTAATGGCCCACACTTTTCCAACTTTCATCAGCAGAGGAGAGCACCTATGCAAGTTGTGGAGTTTGTTGTTTTCTTTTTTCTTTCTAAAATCATGTATAAACATCAAACATTATATCAATAGCTATTATCACAGTCAATCATTATATGTGCTTGAATTTGGAATCTCAAAATTCCCGGGATTTTTCTAATTGAATTGATATTATTAAAATGGATAAATCACAATAGCATGGGGTTGTATCTTGCTTATTGCAAATTTAGTAATTTGTTGAATTCCGACATCCAGGAACATCGGACAAGGCATGGCACCGATTTTCAGGCATGAACTTATTTCTTTTTCAATAAGTAATTTTCAGACATGGCGATTGGTTTCAAAAGGGAAATGAAAATAAGGGCAAGCCGGGAAATAGCATTTAGTTGCCATTACTTCTTTCACTGGTAGTGTCAAACATTTAGGATGCATTTGCCAGGCATTATTGATACAACATTCTGTGGTTTTCTGAATTTATTTATAAACTTGAAAGTGCAGATAACTACATTCGGGCAACCTTTGCATCTCAACTTCGAAAGATGTTTCATATAGCATAATCTGATTTTATTCAACGCATTTGAGTCTACAGTGGTCAATGTAACTCCTTGTACACAGAAAATGTCTTCTTAGTAAAATGGCCAGATTCTCTTAATTGTAGTGGTTAGTGTCTTGGATGAACCTTGATGAAGATGTGGAGGAGGATGAGATATAAAGATACGAAGATCCTTCTAATTCTAACAGATTCTAACCTTTATTTTTTAGACATTGTAATTATTCTAAATTTTGTTGACTTTGCTATTGGTGTTGTCATGCTTATTTATTTAATTGTATCTGTTTTCTTTGGTGGTCTCCTTTAGGATATCATGGTTAGGTACCATCGCATGAGGGGAAGACCAACACTTTGGCTTCCCGGAACTGATCATGCTGGTATTGCAACTCAGGTTAGTCTCTTGATGATCATGATTTCTGCTCATCTGATCTCCCGAACTAGTAAGAAAAAAAAAGGAAGACATATTTTGGAATAGTCTAATAATCTAATCCAACTATCTTCAGTTTTAACTTGTGTAATGGTTTCTGGAAAAAGGATTGATATTTATGGTTGTATTATTTCTAGTAATCTTTTGTAAATATAATGTTTTCAGCTTTGTTGTTGATTTATATTCTGCCCTCTTTATACATAATGTTCTGTGTAGAGAATGAGTATATATGTTGTATTCTGTTTAATGGGAATATATAATTGAACCTATTTTACTTTTCTTTTCCCAGTTGGTTGTGGAAAGAATGTTGGCTTCTGAAGGAATAAAAAGGGTAGAACTGGGCAGAGATGAATTTGAAAAATGAGTTTGGGAGTGGAAAGAGAAGTATGTCTTCCCTTAAATTATTTGCATACTTGGTTTTTCTGCTGTTCTTTACTGATATTGAATCTGTTACTTTGCACATATCATCTATGGTGTTTTTGTTGTTTCTGAAGAAAGGGCTTTGGGGGGGAGGGTTCTCCACAACTTCAATAAATTCTACTTCTTCTCCTTCCAAATACTGATCCTTATGGAGTTTTATTGCTTTAACCCGTTGCTTAATTTCTGGTGTTTATTGTTCATATTTGACCGTTAAGGTTTCGTATAGGTACTACTTTGTTTTGTATGTTTTATCTATTTTTTGTTCATTGCTGGTCTTTTTTCTTTTCAATTTCAGGTATGGTGGGACCATTACTAATCAGATTAAGAGACTTGGGGCATCTTGTGACTGGACTAGAGAATGTTTCACCCTCGATGAGCAGCTAAGTCGTAAGACAATTTTATATCTAGTAAAAGTGAAATCTAGCTAATGTTCAAAGTCTTTAAGTTATGTGTAAATTTCCAATCTGTGACCTGTTTTACTTGTTACTTCATTTGTTTTCTTTGCATTGTACATATGGCAGTAATAATAGTAGTGATAATCATAGAAGTAATAATTAGGCGCTTACATTTGTTCAAATATCAGTAGGGTAAGTTTGTGTTCTGAAACTTGTATTCCTATTGCAGGAGCTGTTATAGAGGCATTTATTAGACTTCACGAAAAAGGACTAATTTATCAAGGTATATGCCAAAATTCCATTGCTTACTATCATGTTTCACTTTGCTAACTGATATTTAGCATGTTTACTTTCTCATTTGATCATAATTTTCTATCTTCCTCCTTTGCTTCAGCTGCCTATCGTAGGGAAAAGAAAAGAATGTCAATATTATCTTTCTGTGCACTAAAAATCTAGAAGAAATTATGATATCAAATGAAAAACAACAAAGAAAGACTAGTATTAACATTTAAAAGGAATTTTATATATCTTTTCCCCCTTAGAGTGTATTGATTTAGAAATACTGATGCTTCAATTTGACATCTAGTCTGAGTTAGTCATTGACTGGTCCAAACTTGGTAACATGGAACTGATGTAAATAGACTTTTCTGTACTTATTATTGTACATGTGCATATAGAATGTCTGGTTTGAAAATAGCTGAGCAAAAGACTGAAGGGAAGGAGGTTTTAAACCGACAAGCTTTCTTTTGGACTTCAAGTACAGTTATTTTTCATGGTGACTTGAATATATTCTCTGGTGTTTGGTGGTAGGATGTGGGAACTACTTTCTTTTCTGTTTGTTAATTTATCAAATATTCAACTATACAACTCAGCTCAGATTTTTCTGATTTGATTTTATTATTAATTGCACTGTATTAGTCTCAGTAACTAACCTAGTTTAACTGATATGATATCTTCTTTTAGGGTCTTACATGGTTAACTGGTCTCCAAAGTTACAGACTGCTGTTTCAGGCTTGGTATGAATCTTGTTTGCATGGGGATATTGCTTTTCTTTTTATGCATTTTGTTTTACATTTTTTATCATTCAACATTGTCTTTTGCATGTTCCCATAGGAAGTAGAATACTCTGAAGAGCCTGGTACCCTCTACTATATTAAATATCGTGTTGCTGGAGGTTCAAGGTACTTCTTGTTAGGCATTTTTTTTGTGTGTTTGCTTTGCTTTTCTGGAGTATGAATGGACTTAAATAACTCAAACAAGAAAATGTAGTAATTCAACTGGATTCATAATTGCCAGAGTAAAAGATAGAAGGACTGAGAGAAGACAGGGAATGTTATGTTACCTTAAGAGCTTTAAAAATTTACTCTTATTGGAATGTCAAATGTGGTAACTAAGTGGTAGAGAATCTCCTTATCATATTGTTATTTTATTTTTGATTTAATATAAAATTTACACATGCTTTCATTTCATATGGTATCTCTGTATATCAGCTGAATGGGAAGTTTTGTGTGATTATTGATATATCCATGTGGTGAAATACTCGGATTTTGGTTAAAGATAGAATTATATTCATCTGTGTTACCTAGCCTTACATGAAGGGAAATTGAGTTGTAATCTTTTAAGTGAATAGGTTCTAGTCGCAACCCTTAGATTAAGATAATTTTGATTTGCTCATTGGTTGATGGTTTTTATGAGACTGAAAAAAAGATGCATTGGATATATTCTCTAATGATGTCATAACCAATTTCTTCTTCATTTATTGTCTTAGTTGATTTCTCAATGCATTCTGGTTCCAAATAATTGTTGGTTAGATTTGGTACATGGGCTTTAAGCTTTCTATGACCGTTTAACTTTTCTTCTTTGTTGCCTGCCAAAAATATTAAAAAATATTAAAAAATAAAAATATATATAAAAATAATAGAGAATTTTAAAAATAGTATAAAATACATGTGAAAGCCCAAAGACTCGCAAGCCACAAGCCCAAAACCGTAACCTCATAAAGAATCTGCTAAGTAGAAATTTTAAAAAAAAGAGAGACCGATAACACTAAACCAATAACCTTAAATAGAGGCAAACAACCAATCCAAAAATAAAGAACATGTAAGCATAATATAAGCCCAAAGCTAAGCATTATATAAGTCGAAACCGAAACCAAAACATAAGCACAAACCTAAGCCGAATATAAGTCCAAACCAAGACGCACTCCTAAACATAACATAAGCCCAAATAAGCCTAAATATGAGCATGATATATAAGATACAAAAACAAAGACAAATTACCCAAGCCCAAGCCGAAACCCAAACCTAAGCTAACATTAGCCCAATCCAAGAGCCAAACTAAAGGCTAACATACGCCAAATCTCTCTGTGACACGAAGCCATTAGTTTAACACTTCAATTTGCAGTATGTTTTAATGAAAACAAAAAAGAAAGAAGGGGTAAAATGCAATGTTACCCTACTCTTGTTTAATCGGTTTCCTCAAATTAATTGTCTTAAATTTGACGAATTAACTTCCACTACATCCAAATTCAAGACCATTTGCTGTGCTGTGAGTGAATTGGAGAGAGATGAGAAGGGGGAAAATTGCCCCAGATGCAATGAAGCGAGAAAGAGGAGCGAGAAAGGAGACTCGAAATCCCTCAATGCCTATTTCAATCAGAGGAAGTCACGAACAGAAGACTTCAAATGCCGGGATCTTGAAGGAGAAAATCAGGAACAAATAAGAGAATCGGGAAATGGAAATAAGGGCAACCCGGGAAAAGGTTCTTCGCTTGCTATCTGCTAACCTCTCTCGCCATTGCATCTTTCAAAACTGCTCAGAAAAATGATTATTCTCTTTGGAACAAGCTTGGTGCAACACAAGCCAACAGTGTGCTGAGTGCTGATGCAATATTAGCTTAACAACAGGTAGCCTCTACATGATTCCCCCTTGAATAGTGGTGGCCTATCTGTATACCGCCTGATATGTTAATTTCATAATTAGTTTTTTTATAATTAAAAATTTATTTTCCCTATCCTAAAATTTTGGGGTTCTCTTTACTAAGTTGGAGTACCTGTAATGTGTGAAATTCAAAATATATGAGTATTAGGATTTTACTAATGATCAATTTGTATGGTGTGTTGCTCACTATTTTGTAGTTAGGCCAGAATAAAAAAAAAATGAATTATGAAGGTGTTGACAATGTTGGCAAGGGTGCTGTAACTACCTGAACCATTTGAGGTGCAAGATGTAAAAAGAGCACTTTTTTTGAGTAAATTAAGGTGAATATGTAAATTTGTGCTTCTTGAATCAGGGGGGCTTTTTCGCTTCTATACAAAAAAGTGTGCCTAGGACTTGGCTTGTGCTTAATCAATTGAAAGGATGGCATAAAGAAATGCAAAACATGTGATAACCCAACATGTCAATCTTCTGTGTGCCAAATTCATATGGGTTGCATCATCTTTTCCTCTATTTCTCTTCTTTCTTATCTTTCAATGGTAAAGTGATGCATTGGTGTGTTATACAGCTCTCTTATAGGGTTGAATTATTTACTTGCTCCATCTTTGTAACCTTAGGCTGCTAAGAAGATTCTCCAAATAACATGTTGCACCTAGTTGGACCTTAGAAGACAAACTAGCTCTTCTATTAAGCTCCATGTAATTAGTTATTTGATTTGTTGAAGCTATTGGTTAATTTAGATGATTTGATTATGCACTTCCTCAATTTACATATACCCTTGATCATCTCTTTCAAAATGCCTTTTTTAATGCATTCAGATCTTGCATATGCAGTTTGATTTGTTTAGCCTCTGTTACTGAGATTGTCCATTTAAAATTATTTGATGATAAACTTCCCTTTGCCTGTGGTGGCCATATTTTCAGCACTATTGAATTTAGTCTTTTGGTCTATGTCTGGATCTTTAGGCACTAGATTTGAAGCCAAACTAGGTGCGTGCTTGGGCAAACATGGGTATCAGTTACGCCAACCAGGTTTGTTATATCCTGCACTGTTCTCTCATTGTCTTGACATTCATGAAAAGGGAACTGCATTTCTTACTTTATGTCTTCATTTCCTTTTGCATATTTCTGAGATGGTCAATCCTTCTAAATGAAAATTTATGGGTATGTGATCAGGAATTTAATCACCTTGTTTTCAATATATAGGTCTCAACAAATTTTGGAAACAGAATTGGTTCGAAATAACACTAATCTCGATGGAAAGATGAAAATCTATTTGATTGGTCAGTAATAAATTTTATGGTCTAAAATGAAACCCATTATGTATCCAAGATTAATACATTTTGGGCTGGGAGAATGGGCATGGTTTTGGGGTTTCTGCTCAGTTACTGTCTTGTGATAATGGGCATTTTTTGGTAGTTTATTCTCATCTCATTTTCCTTTTTTCTAACATTGCTTTTCCCTTTACTCTCTCCTTTATTCTGCCCGTCTCATTTCAAAATTTTCCTCTTATGTTTTTTAGCTTTTTTGTAACCGACGCCCAAAGGAATGCAAAGACACTGCCGTTTCTGTTTTTGGGATTTTTGGAATCCCTTGCTTCATAAGGTATGAATCTTTGCTTCAACATTGTCTTTTCCGTTCTCTGTTTTTAATTTAAGAACTATGCTTTTGTACTTCTATTTCTTGGTTTATTTTATGGTTTTTGGTTTTCAGGTTTAGAAATCACTGTTTCTATTCGTTGTTTCTTTTGTTTTTTTAATTTATTACTCATACACCTGTTGGTCGGCAAATTATGTTCATGCTGTAGTCAATTTTCTTTCTTATTCTGTTCCGGCTCTATCCCTGTCATATTCCGACTCGGAATAAGATACTCCCCGGATATCCTGGCATTTCTTATTCCGGTTCAGAATTTATAGGTACCGGTTTATGGGTTTTAGTGGCCGGTTCAGATGTTTTTCCTCGTCTGGACCGGGAAACCTGTCATGCTTATTCCGCCCAGTGATATCCCATTCCGGGGATATCCCGGTTCACTGTTATCCAGCATTGGTATATCCCGGCTCGGGTATATCCCATTCCAGGAATATCCCGATTCCCCCCTTTTTTTTTTCCTAACTGTCTTTAATTTCCCAAAATAAAAAAAGTAATTTAAAGAAGGTATTAATTATTCTTCAGCCTTTTCAAATAAATACTAAGTGACCGTTAAAATTTCTCTGTCTTCCATTCATAGCTTTTTCGTTAAATAAAAAATTAAATAAAAATAACAATTTAATAATTCAAATAAAATACTAAGTGACCGTTAAAATGGCCCAAAACTGATTTACTAAGTGATCGTTTGTTAAATATCTCTTCAATCTATGCACATTTATTATTCGTTTCTCTCTCTCTATCCGTCTCCCTCTTTTGTTTTCTTTTTCTTCCTCATTTCTTCTGTTTTCATAACAAATCATCAAATATATCTCTTCAATCCAAATCTCCTCCCATTTCTTTACCGATTCTCTCTCTCGGTATCTTTTCAATTTCTTTCCTCTCATTTTTTTAGCTTTGGGTAACCAAAGGCCAAAAAACACACACACGCTACACTCTGTTTTTTGTGGTTTTTGAAATCCACTGCTTCATCGGGGACTGATTTTGAGGTATGAATCTTGAAGTTGGTATGAATCTTGAACTTTGTCTTTGTCTGTCTTTGCCTTTTCATTTCTATTTTGGTTTCAGATCAATGTTTTTTTTACTTCTATTTCAGTAGGTTCATTTCTCTGCCGTTTCTTTGTTGCGATTTTTGTAACCCCTGCTTCATTGGACAACATTTGTCTTTTGCTTTTTTCATCTCTTTTTTGGAGTGTGGTGTGTTTAGCTGTGTGGGTTTGGGGTGTTGTTGGTTCATGTTTGCAGTCTTTGGTCTGTCCAAATTAAAGTCTCTTCTTTCCATTCCCTTTTATCTCACTTAAGATAATGCTTTTAACTTTTTCGGCTGGCGTTCTTTCTAATATGACAGTCCAGATAGCCTACTGGTCTCGTGTATAAAAAACTGCTTTTTAGTCTGATGTCCTGCAAAAGAAAAATCTCTGATTGGCTGGATTATAAGTACTGTGAAACCGGTATCCCAATTAATAAGTCAACCATCAGGAAATTGGCACACATGAATGACTTTAATTAAATAATTCCCTTGAAAACTGTACAATAATTAGTTTAATTGATCGGTCTGAGGTATGTGCTTGTAAATTAAAGGGGTAAAATGCAATGTTAAGCTTGCTTGTTTAATCTGTTTCCTCAAATTAATTGTCTTAAATTTGACGAATTAAAGGGGTAAATTAAACAAGATTAGGGTAACATTGGATTTTACCCCTATAATTAAAGGGGTAAATTAAAGTTATTCAATTAATTTAAGACAATTAAGCTTGCTTGTTGTAACAAGGAATTTTTTTGGGCTCAACAGCTATATTCTTCCTTGAGTTTTCATGCATTTGTATCATCTTTTTTATTTTTATGGTATTTGGTTAACTTATTCCAGCGACTGCAGATGAATATCTTCTCACTCTATATGAGATTTGGCTATGGCAGGAAACCTTTAATTTAGGGGATTTTTTGGGTTCTTATCTACTTTATTGTGAAATTTAATTGTCTTATGTTGTCCATGCTTAGTTGATGAAGTGCTATATATAAATGTGTATGTTAAATTGATGAAGTGCTATATATAAATGTGTATGTTAACTGGGGAACGTGTCAAGGTCAGTTGTTTAGTAGACTATAATCTGTATTCATTGTGTATCTATATTTGTTGTTTCCACATCTAATTTAGCCAAGCCCAAGAGTGAAGTCAGGGCAGTGCAGTTTTATTGTTGCATAATTTTAGGATCTTGAATTCCATGCATTATTGTTTTTTTCTTGCTTTACTTGCCTGTGCTCGACATAATAGAGTAGAAATGTGTTTATGAGTTCAGGAGGTTGGATTGAGAGGGCTTACAAGCAAGAGGCACATGAAGATCGTCCTGAGATGGATGAGAGAGAGACAAAAGATTAGGCTAATATGCAACCATGTGGGGCCTCACAAACAATTTCTGTATACAACTTGGTTCACTAAACCAAGCATCAGCGACACAAGAGCTGTCCATAATTCCTCAACTTCTACAACTAGTTTTTCTGTCGATACTTCTAGTCCAAAGTCGTCTTCAGGTTAGGTTGTAGCACGCTTGTGCTGGCTGCAATACCATCGATTTCAGGACATGTACTGTTTTTTGCAATAGTGTAATATAATTGTTCTGTTGTCATGTTGTGGAAACTTTACCCTCTTCTTCCCATAAATTTTCGATTTTAATGTACAAATTCCAAATTCGATTACTTATCATCATTTCTGCCATTAAGACGGCTCTATAAAAAAATGAAAAACAAAGTAAAAGAGGTAAGAATTTATTGAGAAATCTCAGGAAACAAACAAATCGAGAAGGATCAGAGGAAGATAGAAAGAGGAACCTTGATGATTATCAACCAAAAAAATTATCAACTCAGAGTTAAGGGAAAGGGACCTTTCTTCTTTCCTCTGTTTTTCTTATTCTCGAATTTTCTCTATCTCCCAATTCTCAAAACCCTAATTATATATTTTTTATTTCCCTTTTTGATTCATCAATAGAAGCTTTGCCAATTGCCAATAGTAATTTTCCTCTAAGAATCATCAAGGTTCTTTTTTCTATCTTCCTCTGATCCTTCTCGATTTTCCCGATTTGTTTGTTTCCCGAGATTTCTCACTAAATTCTTAGTTCTTTAACTTTGTTTTTCATTTTCTTCGTTCCTAAAGTTTAGCAAGTTTTTCTGGCTGTGATGAATCAAAATCCTCAGCTATTTATTTTATGATCATCTTCTGATATTGAAGAAAGCTTTACCTCTTTTTTTTCTTTGTTTGAATTATGTTTATTTTTCATGCTTTAATTTTGGTATCTTTATCTTTGATCTAAGCAGGACCAAAAGCTTACCTTCCAAAATCCGAGCTAGCTCCTAAAAACCTTGAAAATGTGTAAAAATGTTGCTTTCTTTTTGCAGCAAGTGATTTAAGTAACAATGATTTCTATTTAATGGGATTAGCAGTCAGAACTGTATGATAAATAAATCTACTTAATTCATAGGCCGTCTACATTTGTACAAGCAGCCAAACTTAAGAGAGGGGCTCCTGCCAAGGAGAAGGAACTAACAAAATTGAGGTCACTTTTCCTTTTTTAAGCCATTGGTTAATGACTTCGGTTTTCATCGTATTAGTTTGCATGAATTTGATTCTTTGAACAATCTTCTTGTGGTGTTTTGGGGTTAATTCATAATTTTCCATTTGGAAGTACTTTACGTTTGAACTATTAGCAATTTCTACTCAAATATGATGATTTTGCCGCTTCCTTTTTTTAATATATATATTTTTTGCTTTTGTTCCATTTAACAAATTTTGAAGAAGCATAATGGAAATTTGAAATTTCACAGATGCTAGCTGGTCATCAGGGTGGAAATTAGATAATTGGGATATTGAAATGATCAAATGACTTTTATGTACTGTTCTGCTTACTTGATGGGTAACTTAACCACTTGAATGTCAAATAATGCTCAAGAACCTATTATTTGCCTATGCATTAGGGAATAAGAGACATTTATTTTTAGTAGGAGCTCTATTATGTCGAACATGATCTTAGGGGTAAGCTACGATTTTATCAATATGTGAACTGATTGTCTGGGTTTATTCTTTTCCTTTGATTAACATAGCCTTGGGAGTTCAAATTAGTCTATAAGATGCACTAATATTTGGACTACCAATTTCTATAATTTAATGGTATGTGGTTTGCAAAATATGTTCAATGCTGCTTTACAATTTGCTAAACTTTGATCATGATGACTTTCTTTTCCTTCAACTTTGCCTGTAACATGCTTTGTATTATTTGTTGATGGTTAACTTGAAACATATTTTTTACTTATATTTCAGTGGGTTTATTTCTCTGCCGTTTCTTTGTTGCGATTTTTGTAACCCCTGCTTCATCGGAGACTGATTTCAGGTATGAATCTTTGCTTCAACATTGTCTTTGGCTTTCTCTGTTTTAATTTAAGATTTATGCTTTTTTACTTGTGTTCTTTTGTTTTTGTTATGTGTTTGAAATTTATTGATGTGGTCTGTGAGTTACTTTGTGGTTGTTTTATGCTATATCAGTTGGTTATTATTAGGATTTTCTAAATAGGTGACCTAAATTAAAAAAAGTAGGTGTTTAAAAAAAACGACAGATACATGAACAAATATTACTAGGATTTAATTATTGTTTTTTCAATAAAGTTTATAATCACCGAAACGTTCTTTATATTAACTCCTTTATATTAAATGATAAACCAGGTCGGATCCAATTTAATATTTATAAGAATATTTTTAGAAATATTTTAATTAATTGTTTTGCAGAAATTTAAATAGTGCATATATAATTATTTCAATAGTTTTCCATTCTTTATAGAAATGCACGAGTACCCAGTAAACGATCAAAACCGGCATATCGGATTCCAGACTGGGACATTCTGTTTCTTAGTTTTCTCAAAAAATCTGTACTTTAGTTTTAAAAAATAATAATAATCTAATTGGGATGCTTGTTAATATTGATAGTAATTGAAGAAATGGAGAATTTCAACCGATTTGCTAATTGCAAAGGTTTTTTTCGATTTGGGTTTCACGATCATATATGGTGGAGATTGTCAAGATTCGTGTATGCATATATGTTTTCTTTTTCATACTGCTAGGTGCTTGCATTCATTAGTAAGGATTGGGTATATTTTCTTTAAAATAGTTGGGATTGTTCGTGTTCTGTTGGGTATGATTTGCAAATGGATTTTGATTGGAAGTTTTAGGTAAACCCATGGTATCTCTGTATATCAGCTGAATGGGAAGTTTTGTGTGATTATTGATATATCCATGTGGTGAAATACTCGGATTTTGGTTAAAGATAGAATTATATTCATCTGTGTTACCTAGCCTTACATGAAGGGAAATTGAGTTGTAATCTTTTAAGTGAATAGATTCTAGTCGCAACCCTTAGATTAAGATAATTTTGATTTTCTCATTGGTTGATGGTTTTTATGAGACTGAAAAAAAGATGCGTTGGATATATTCTCTAATGATGTCATAACCAATTTCTTCTTCATTTATTGTCTTAGTTGATTTCTCAATGCATTCTGGTTCCGAATAATTGTTTTTTTTCTTTTGATTTTTTTGTTTTGGGTTAGCTTACAGAATTTAAAAATTGTCTTTGACCAATCGTTTGATAATTATTACCTTATATAAGTGCAGTTTGATTTTCTTTTTTTAATGTTGTCATAGTGTATAAATGTTAAGGGTTAAATATTTTAGAATTAGAAGCAAATTGATATGATATATATACCAGTTATAATATTATTTAATTTCATATTATACAATTAATATAAAATGAAATAGTTTATGTAGTGTTTTAATTTATTTTAATTTATTAATTTTTTTAAAATTTTTTAAAATTTTAAAATTAAGACTAAATTGTCATAGTGTATAAATGTTGAGGGTTAAATATTTTAGAATTAAAAGCAAATTGACATGATATATAAACCAATTAGAAAAGCCATGTCATCGGGTGAACAAAATATATAATCTCAAATAGTTGGATGACTAAATTGTAATTTTTCATAGTTTAAAGATTAAAACGGAAATTCACATTTAATTCATTGTCCCATGGACCACAGTGTAGTTTAATAGCACTATAATCAAATATTCAAAACCCTATTTGGTTAACAGTGGAAGTTTAATAAAATCCAGGGTTTTTAGCTGCTTCCATGCTCTTTTCTTCATATTCAAAACCTTGCACAGACTTAGAGTTTTACATACGGTGACAGGAAATAATTTTCCTTAAGATTACTAGAAGCTTATCCCTAACATTACATTTTGGAAATGTTATTGTTATATTCTGGTGTTAATCGAAGGATAGTTTGCTTATGTTGTGAATGCTGTGATTACAAGAGTGTCTTTTTGCATATGATTTCCATGACTGCAGTGATTATATTTTGGACTTAAGAGTTTTACATACGGTGACAGGAAATAATTTTCCTTACGATTACTAAAAGCTTATCCCTAACATTACATTTTGGAAATGTTATTTTTATATTCTGCTGTTAATCGAATTGTTTTCTGCCTTACAGGCTGCTAGATTATTCAATGAAGCTGCTCAGATGTCTCCTGAGGATGTTGATGTACACATTGTCCTTGGTGTTCTGTATAATTTGTCGAGAGAATATGATAAGGCCATTGCATCTTTCAAAACTGCTCTGAAAAATGATTATTCTCTTTGGAACAAGCTTGGTGCAACACAAGCCAACGGTGTGCAGAGTGCTGATGCAATATTAGCTTAACAACAGGTAGCCTCTACATGATTCCCCCTTGAATAGTGGTGGCCTATCTGTATACCGCCTGATATGTTAATTTCATAAATAGTTTTTATATAATTAAAAATTTATTTTCCCTATCCTAAAATTTTGGGGTTCTCTTTACTAAGTTGGAGTACCTGTAATGTGTGAAATTCAAAATATATGAGTTAGGATTTTACTAAGGATCAATTTGTATGGTGTGTTGCTCACTATTTTGCATGTTAGGCCAGAATAAAAAAAAAATGAATTATGAAGGTGTTGACAATGTTGGCAAGGGTGCTGTAAGTACCTGAACCATTTGAGGTGCAAGATGTAAAAAGAGCACTTTTTTTGAGTAAATTAAGGTGAATATGTAAATTTGTGCTTCTTGAATCAAGGGGGCTTTTTCGCTTCTATACAAAAAAGTGTGCCTAGGACTTGACTTGTGCTTAATCAATTGAAAGGATGGCATAAAGAAATGCAAAACATGTGATAACCCAACATGTCAATCTTCTTTGTGCCAAATTCATATGGGTTGCATCATCTTTTCCTCTATTTCTCTTCTTTCTTATCTTTCAATGGTAAAGTGATGCATTGGTGTGTTATACAGCTCTCTTATAGGGTTGAATTATTTACTTGCTCCATCTTTGTAACCTTAGGCTGCTAAAAAGATTCTCCAAATAACATGTTGCACCTAGTTGGACCTTAGAAGACAAACTAGCTCTTCTATTAAGCTCCATGTAATTAGTTATTTGATTTGTTGAAGCTATTGGTTAATTTAGATGATTTGATTATGCACTTCCTCAATTTACATATACCCTTGATCATCTCTTTCTAAATGCCTTTTTTAATGCATTCAGATCTTGCATATGCAGTTTGATTTGTTTAGCCTCTGTTACTGAGATTGTCCATTTAAAATTATTTGATGATAAACTTCCCTTTGCCTGTGGTGGCCATATTTTCAGCACTATTGAATTTAGTCTTTTGGTCTATGTCTGGATCTTTAGGCACTAGATTTGAAGCCAAACTAGGTGCGTGCTTGGGCAAACATGGGTATCAGTTACGCCAACCAGGTTTGTTTTATCCTGCACTGTTCTCTCATTGTCTTGACATTCATGAAAAGGGAACTGCATTTCTTACTTTTGTCTTCATTTCCTTTTGCATATTTCTGAGATGGTCAATCCTTCTAAATGAAAATTTATGGGTATGTGATCAGGAATTTAATCACCTTGTTTTCAATATATAGGTCTCAACAAATTTTGGAAAGAGAATTGGTTTGAAATAACACTAATCTCGATGGAAAGATGAAAATCTATTTGATTGGTCAGTAATAAATTTTATGGTCTAAAATGAAACCCATTATGTATCCAAGATTAATACATTTTGGGCTGGGAGAATGGGCATGGTTTTGGGGTTTCTGCTCAGTTACTGTGTCTTGTGATAATGGGCATTTTTTTCGTAGTTTATTCTCATCTCATTTTCCTTTTTTTCTAACATTGCTTTTCCCTTTACTCTCTCCTTTATTCTGCCCGTCTCATTTCAAATTTTTCCTCTTATGTTTTTTAGCTTTTTTGTAACCGACGCCCAAAGGAATGCAGAGACACTGCCGTTTCTGTTTTTGGGATATTTGGAATCCCTTGCTTTATAAGGTACGAATCTTTGCTTCAACATTGTCTTTTCCGTTCTCTGTTGGTCGGCAAATTCTGTTCATTCTGCATTCTCCCGGAAGCCAAACAGGAGACTTAAACGTTATTTATTTTGAAAATTTTCTATTATGTGCAGAATTTTAATTGTCATGCTGTAGTCAATTTTCTTTCTTATTCTGTTCCGGCTCTATCCCTGTCATATTCCGACTCGGAATAAGCTACTCCCCGGATATCCTGGCATTTCTTATTCCGGTTCAGAATTTTTAGGTACCGGTTTATGGGTTTTATTGGCCGGTTCAGATGTTTTTCTCGTCTGGACTGGGCAACTTGTCATGCTTATTCCGCTCAGTGATATCCCATTCCGGGAATATCCCGGTTCACTGTTATCCCGCATTGGTATATCCCGGCTCGGGTATATCCCATTCCAGGAATATCCCGATTCCCCCCTTTTTTGTCCTAACTGTCTTTAATTTCCCAAAATAAAAAAAGTAATTTAAAGAAGGTATTAATTATTCTTCAGCCTTCTCAAATCCCCTCCCTTCTCCATCGTTGAAATTTCTCTCTCTTCTATTCATAGCTTTGTCATTAAATAAAAAAAATTAAATAAAAAATAATAAAATTAAATAAAAATAATAATTTAATAATTCAAATAAAATATTAAGTGACCGTTAAAATGGCCCAAAACTGATTTACTAAGTGACCGATTATTAAATATCTCTTCCATCCATGCACATTTATTATCCGTTTCTTTCTCTCTCTCTCGGTCTCCCTTCTTTGTTTTCTTTTTCTTCCTCATTTCTTCTGTTTTCATAACAAATCATCAACCATATCTCTTTAATCCAAATCTCCTCCCATTTCTTTACCGATTCTCTCTCTCGGTCTCATTTCAATTTCTTTCCTCTCATTTTTTTCGCTTTGGGTAACCAAAGGCCAAAAAAAACACACACGCTACACTCTGTATTTTGTGGTTTTTGAAATCCACTGCTTCATAGGGGACTGATTTGGAGTTCAAGATTCATACCAAGTTCAAGATTCATACCTCAAAATCAGAGAACTGGGCAGCAGAATATCAGCAACAGTACAATGGAGGTGCTTCTTGGGCTGATGAATTTGCTCATGATGAGGCAAGTAGAGATATTGTGGAAGCTAAAGAAGCTTATAGATTAATATGTCCTGATAATCAGTCATAAATTCCGTTTAGCAGTTTCCTCCTTTTTTTTCTTCTGCCTTGCCTACGTAGACTAAAATGGAACTAACATCACTGACCTTAGGTAGTAATCTCATTCACCAACCCTAGGTGGTTGAAACTAGTTTTGATGATTTGAGAATGTCCCAAATGAAAATGATGGTTTGGTTAGTGCTATTATCTATATATCTACTATAATTTAGCAAATAAAGTGTGTGTGACTAATGATTCTGTATTATTACATCTTCAGTTGAACTTTTAAATCAACTAAACCTGTAAATCTTATATGTACTTGGTTGAGTTACTAGTATGATGTTCTTATATATATCCTGTGGTAATTATTTGTTTTGAACAGGACTTTGCAACTTTTGTTTTCTGACAGATAGGTTTGCACATGTCTTTGATTCAATTTCGTCTTACACTGTCTTTCTCTACCAGCAGTATGGCGGATTTGCGCTCCTTTTCAACTAAAGAATTTTATTGGCTCGCATCATGCTTTTGGGGCATCATCACCTGCAAACTAGTAAGTAGTCCAATATGCTTTTGCTGTCATCAACGACATTTTTGGTGGATTGGAATTTTTTTCAGCTCTTTCTTCTTCGTAGATTAAATTCAATGGCTTTTATTAATCTTCTTTTTCATTTCCATCTTTTATAAATTCAATTTGCATTCTGTGTTTACAGATCTTTATTAGTTTCATTAGTGAGTGCATTGTTATGAAATTTTGGTTTCAAAGATAGTTATGAAATATAATTTTAGAAACTGCTTAGGTTGAGCTTGAATTCTAGGTAGATTTCAGAAGTCTGTTCAGGTAGATGTATTCTTTGAAATACGACATTCTGTTGCTGTCATGCTTCGTAGTCTCAAAATTATCTCGGTTTTATGGAACCTTGCGTAGGACTCATTTATGATGCATATTTTATCCCATTATATGGTTTCTGTTTGTCTAATTGATAATAGAAAGATCCAAGGTTGTTTTTTTTTTTTGATTCTTCTGTGTTGGTTCGCGAAAAGAAGGCATGTATTACGATTTTTCACTCCTTCGACAGAGAGGACTTCGAGAGGACTGGTATAAGCACTTTAGTCACTGTAGGAGTCCGAGATATTCAGGGTGAGGGATTTCCCGATCAGCTTTCTGGGTTGGCTGACTCCGTATTTCTGGACCTACCCCAACCTTGGGTAGCCATTCCTTCAGCTTGAAACATGTTGAAACAAGATGGAACTCTGTGTTCCTTCTCACCGTGCATCGAGAGAAGTGCAACGTTCATGTGAAACTCTTAGATCTGACTTTACAGGTAATATATTAGAAACAAGTTATCCTATCTTGTTCAAGCAGTTTTTCTTTTAAAGCGTCATGAGCTTTGCTTGTAATATGCACAGATATATGGACCTTTGAAATACTGCTCCGCATGTATGAAATCCGTGAATGGAAAATGGATCACTCGAAGGTCAATGATGGGAATTCAACTGCATGCTCTCCACGCAAGAGGAGGCTGCCTTCAAGTGTGGGGATCAATGCAAGTTCTCCAACAGTCATGGCTTGGCCATCTGCTGAAACTCAAGGGCATACTGGATATTTGACATTCGCAAGGAAGTGTTTCTTGAAAAAAAAATAACTACAAGTTGTAATCAATTCAAACACTGAGTTTTCATCCTACTATTATGATTGATTCTTAGCCATGACACATTCCTGAGTATTCACTTTACAGGTTTTCATCCTATTTTTGGTCAGGTTTAAAATCACTGTTGTGAGTTGAACGTTGTCCAAGTTTAGGTCGGACCAGGCCTACAGGTATCATAGGGCTGATAATTAAATGATACATTAAACAGCTTCCAACGTCTCTCTAAATCCTTGATGAGAGACCTTTCTCTTGTAAATTGTCTCTTCTGTCTCCCTTTATTCTGATTTTTAACTTCTTTTTCTTTTTTATTTATTTTCTCTTCCTCCCTTTCTTTACTACCCAGATTCTATCTGGGTATCTTTCCATTTTTTTTCCTGATTTCTTTTTTAGCTTTTGTGTAAACACATGCCAAAAAAACACACTTGCTACAGCAGGATATTGAAGTCCCACCCTTCATCGGATTGTAATTTCAGGTATGATTTTCACTTCTACTAACTTTTTCTTTTCATTTCTTTTTTAGTTTCAGACCTATGCTTATCTTCTATTATTTCTATGGGTATTGTGGTTTTCATCTCTGTTTTAGTTTTCATATTTATGCTTCTTTTTTAGTTTTTTCAGTGTGTTTTTGTTATTCGTTTTGGTGTTCAGCCTTATGAAACACTGCTTATATTCGACTTTTTAAATCTTGTGATGTCGTCATTTTTTTGATAGTTTATCGCTTGTTATTTGTTTTATTTTTTTCGATTGTTTGTTTCCCTCTGTATTTAAGGACATTTTCTTACAAATCTTTTAGTTTGTTCTAGTTAATTTTCATTCTTATTCTGCTTATATGTTTCTAACAACTATATAAGTATCTACCCTAAAACCCTAACTGATTAGCAGAAAATAAATGGGAACATTTTCTTGTTTCTTTCCCTTTTATTCTCTTGATTTTCCCTTTTTGTTGTGGGAATAAGAAAACAATAATTAAACCATACTGAGTTTTTAAATATTTTCAGAGAATTTGGCATTAAATATTTTCATAAAGACGTTTTAACAAGTACTGTGTTATTGGGCTTAGCTTGTGTCGGAACAGATTTTTATTTTTATAGTGTCTATTCCCAGAAGCAATTTGATTTAAAGCATTTGCTTAACCAATTATTGTGTTTCTTCAAATAAGCTTTTGGTATTTTGCTGCTCTCTCCTTGAAATATTGGATCAACTGACATGTTCGTTTTGAAATTGGATGCTTAGGATTTGTTTGGCCTAGATGTTTTATAAGAAACTGTTGTTCAAGTAGATCTCTTCTAGTGCTGTAAAAGATAAAATAGTTAACTCAAACTATATAATAATATACATTTTTCTAATAAATAAAAAATATTTTAAAAAAGCCTAAACTTTATTAAACTGAGGGTTTTGTTGATACAATATAAGAATGTGGCAAGAAGGTTGGAGGCAGTTCACTCGATGGGCCGAGAGTTGTAAGTGGTAGTAGATAGATTGGTCCCCTCTTGTTATGAGGTTTGAGGGGAGTATTTAAGGGGAACACTTATAAGCCATGTGTCCTTGTTTTATTGGTGGGCTTGTTATTCAAAGTGGGTGCCGTATTAGGGTGGCTATGTGATTTGATGTAACGAGGATAAAGAGTAGTGACAACAGAGTGGTTTAGCTTGGCGTGACGTGGCCTTGGGCAGAGGGTGATGATTGTCGGGGTTATTCTGTTTGGTGGGGTTGTCCCAATTGATGAGGTCTGGTGAAGGTATGTTAAGTGAGGATATGTGTAACAATTGCCCTCCGTTGAAGGGAAGGTTATAAAGTAACCTTACCTGAGACAAAAAGTATTAGTGAAGTAGTGTCTATGTTCTGGGCAAGTTCTGTCTAGAAAATTTTCTGCCTACTTTGTTTCGTAAAATTGGAGGAAATTTAGACATTAAATATAAAAGACAAAGAAAAAGGCGAACCAATATATGGAGAAATAAAAATTGTGAGTTGTGACATTTTGTTTCTTAGTTTTCTCAAAAAAATCTGTACTTTAGTTTAAAAAAAAAATCTAATTGGGATGCTTGTTAATATTTATAGTAATTGAAGAATTGGCGAATTTCAACCGATCTGCTAATTGCAAAGGTTTTTGTAGATTTGAGTTTCATGATCATATTCGGTGGAGATTGTCATGATTCGTGTATGCATTTATGATTTCTTTAAAATAGTTTTGAATGGAGGTCATCGATGAACTTAGTTGGGGATTGTTTGTGTTCTGTTGGAATTGAATACGTAAAAGCAACCTATTTAGAACTTATAAAAGCCCAAAGTGATAAAGGGCAAAAGCTGAAAGGGTAGTATATAAAACATAGTTCTTGTTGAGGGTTTAATGTGTCTATCTTGCTCAACCCATCTTTTTATTTTTTTATTTTTCGGTCTTTTGTCATTTGAATTATTGGCAATCAGTAGTAAAGGGAGAGAAGGTATGCCTTTTTTCGATCTGTTTTCCTTTTTGTTCTCTCAATTACTAAACTTGTTATAGTTTATTTTAAATGAAATAAAACACTGTTCATCCTCATCTACTCAACTACTATAAATATAGGGAGACAAGATGTTTGGGAGTATGATTCGGTACTTTTCAACGAAACCCAAGCCGGAAATGAAGCCAATCGAGTTGAAAACGTCGCCAGAGGAAACGCAGACCATAACCAGAGTCATCTTTGACAGTCTCAAGGAGCATGGGCCCCCCACTGTCGGTGATACTTGGGAACGAGTCAAGGTCAGTTGTTTAGTCTCTATTCATTGTGTATCTATATTTGTTGTTTCCACATCTAATTAAGCCAAGCCCAAGAGTGAAGTTAGGGCAGTGCAGTTTTATTGTTGCATAATTTTAGGATCTTGAATTCCATGCATTATTGTTTTTTCTTGCTTTACTTGCCTGTGCTCGACATAATAGAGTAGAAATGTGTTTATGAGTTCAGGAGGTTGGATTGAGAGGGCTTACAAGCAAGAGGCACATGAAGATCGTCCTGAGATGGATGAGAGAGAGACAAAAGATTAGGCTAATACGCAACCATGTGGGGCCTCACAAACAATTTCTGTATACAACTTCGTTCACTAAACCAAGCATCAGCCACACAAGAGCTGTCCATAATTCCTCAACTTCTACAACTAGTTTTTCTGTAGATACTCCTAGTCCAAAGTCGTCTTCAGGTTAGGTTGCAGCACACTTGTGCTGGCTGCAATACCATCGATTTCAGGACATGTACTGTTTTTTGCAATAGTGTAATAGAATTGTTCTGTTGTCATGTTGTGTAAACTTTACCCTCTTCTTCCCATATATTTTTGATTTTAATGTACAAATTCCAAATTCGATTACTTATCATCATTTGTGCCATTCAGACGGCTCTATAAAAAAATGAAAAACAAAGTAAAAGAGGTAAGAATTTATTGAGAAATCTCGGGAAACAAACAAATCGAGAAGGATCAGAGGAAGATAGAAAGAGGAACCTTGATGATTATCAACCAAAAAAATTATCAGCTCAGAGTTAAGGGAAAGGGACCTTTCTTCTTTCCTCTGTTTTTCTTATTCTCGAATTTTCTCTATCTCCCAATTCTCAAAACCCTAATTATATATTTTTTATTTCCCTTTTTGATTCATCAATAGAAGCTTTGCCAATTGCCAATAGTAATTTTCCTCGAAGAATCATCAAGGTTCTTTTTTCTATGTTCCTCTGATCCTTCTCGATTTTCCCGATTTGTTTGTTTCCCGAGATTTCTCAATAAATTCTTAGTTCTTTAACTTTGTTTTTCATTTTCGTCGTTCCTAAAGTTTAGTTTAGTAACTCAAGTTTTTCTGGCTGTGATGAATCAAAATCCTCCGCTATTTATTTTATGATCATCTTCTGATATTGAAGAAAGCTTTACCTCTTTTTTTTCTTTGCTTGAATTTTGTTTATTTTTCATGCTTTAATTTTGGTATCTTTATCTTTGATCTAAGCAGGACCAAAAAGCTTACCTTCCGAAATCCGAGCTAGCTCCTCAAAACCTTGAAAATGTGTAAAAATGTTGCTTTCTTTTTGCAGCAAGCGATAACATTGATTTCTATTTAATGGGATTAGCATTCAGAACTGCATGATAAATAAATCTACTTAATTCATAGGCCGTCTACATTTGTACAAGCAGCCAAACTTAAGAGAGGGGCTCCTACCAAGGAGAAGGAACTAACAAAATTGAGGTCACTTTTCCTTTTTTAAGCCATTGGTTAATGACTTTGGTTTTCATTGTATTAGTTTGCATGAATTTGATTCTTTGAACAATCTTCTTGTGGTGTTTTGGGGTTAATTCAAAATTTTCCGTTTGGAAGTACTTTACGATTGAACTATTAGCAATTTCTACTCAAATATGATGATTTTGCCACTTTTTTTAATATATATTTTTTTTGCTTTTGTTCCATTTAACAAATTTTAAAGAAGCATAATGGAAATTTGAAATTTCACAGATGCTAGCTGGTGATCAGGGTGGAAATTAGATCATTGGGATATTGAAATGATCAAATGACTTTTATGTACTGTTCTGCTTACTTGATGGTTAACTTAACCACTTGAATGTCAAATAATGCTCAAGAACCTATTATTTGCCTATGCATTAGGGAATAAGAGGCATTTATTTTTAGTATATAAGTAGTAAAAACCTGTCATCCTTCTTAAGGTCTTGAAGGAGGCCTCTATGCTTTATGCTGCAAGCTGGGTAAGGGATATTGGTCCTGATCTTAGAACAAACGATAATAAGAAGGATGATGGGACTGAAGGTAAATCCAATGGAGATAAGAGTAGGAGTACAGAGACAGAACCTTCAACCTTGGAGGATATTGGTGAGGAACTTTACTTTGTGGTTTCTTATCTTGAAATGTTCTGATGTATAAGTTGTCTGTAATGAATCAAGAAGTATATAGCATGACTTGCAAAATGTGCGGCATATTATATGTGCAATAAACCGTTAGATTCGTGCTTGAGACATCTTATGGAGGTCAAGGAACAAAGTCCCATAATGCTTGAGTTCAGTTAGGTTTTCATTTCAATTTTGCTTTTTCAGTAGAACTTGTCTGGAGGTAGCATGGAATTTACTCTTTGATTTCTTTTTCCCCTTGCTGGTCAGAGTCATCTGTGACTGCATTTTGTTTTATTATGTTGTTGGCACCTGTGTTCAAGTCTTAGATTTTACGCTTCCATTGGCATATTTTTGTTGAATCCCTTCTTCACCAGGCCAAGGTTCAGTTGTTAAGGAAGATATTAAATTACTGTTTATCTCCTAGCAGTCTTAGTTATCTGGGTTTCATTGTCTAGAGCCATTACAGTGACGATCATACCGTTATCTTATGCTACCTAGGTACCTTTTTTTCTTCTCTTTGGTATCACTCTGAAGAATGATAGCAATATGTGCCATCTGCCAATATTCTATTTTCTGAACATCTTATTATATATTTCTTTAATTGATTTTAGAAAGAAAATTTGTAACTCGTGATAATTTTCTACGTATTCTGTCATCATTTACCTTGTTGGTACAACTTCTCTTTTTCAACTAAAATTTTTTAGGTCAAATTTCTCTCGTCTCACCCTTTTTTCTCTCTTATTTTCCTGGTATTATAGTTTAGCTTGTTGAATTTTACATTGTTTTGATGTTGTCTATGGAAATGATTTAATAGCAATTGCTGCAAGAGGAGGGATGGAGACTTTGAGGCCTGCTTTACAGAGGTTATACATGACAAGGGCTTCTGCATATAGAGATGCTCTTAAGAGTTTCATAGAAGGATATCAAGAAGATATCTAGCAGGTCATGGAGAAAAAGGAAGATTCTTCTAAAGCATAGCAAGAAGGCAATACTGATAAAAATTCAACTTGATGACTGATAAATGCATAATCGGAGATGCATGTGAGTACTTCTCCAGTATACCTATTGTAGGGAAGTTAAATATATGGATAAGCTGTACAATTCAATTATTGAACTAAACTTGAAAAGGATTTGCAAAAGATTTACCTTTGCCAAGTTCAATAATTGGCAAAAGGTAAATCTTTTGCAAATCCTTTTCAAGTTTGAAAGATCAGCATAAGCTTTTGATTGTTTGTTGAGTAAATTCATTTATGGTTTTGTTGGGTATTTTTTATTGTTGCTTTTGATTGTTTGTAGGACTGGTAGGAGGTGGAAATATCCGGTTTTCTATTGCCATAGACTCGGTAATCCTCTCTATCCTGTTTGCTAATGTTTGATTGAATGAAACTTGAACTTTTTTTTAACTAGTAAAATTTCGATGTACAGAAAAAAAAAGAGTGAAGTATAGACAAAATCCAAGTAAGCATACTGGCGTTACATGATTAGTATTTCTTTCAAAATATTTTTGTTGGATATCTAGCTGGGAGTTTTCTCTAGCTTGTAATGGAGTACAATCAAGAAGTTTGGAGCTTAATATGATTTTGTTTAATATGCTATTCTAATATGCGCAAGAACACGAATTTTTGTCTAGAAATTTTGTTAAACATGTCTTCTTAGTTCTTAAGAAGGTGCAAGGAAGTGTCGTCTAATAACAACAAAGTACCAGAAAATATTATGACTGATAGGTAGAATTTGTATGGTCAAGGGCACAAGGCGCATTCTAGGTGCTAAAATTCTTTTATTTCCTGAGGTGCGAGGGGCAAAAAATTAAAAAAAAAGAGCCTAGATGCCATGGAATCCATTGAAAGATCTCTTTCAGTGTGCTAAAGTCGAAAATTCAGATTTATATTGCTTGATTACATTGCTTGCTTTCACTATGTATAAATTGCTCTTGCTTAGTTCTAAACTTACATGGCTGTCATGGTCCAACTTTGGCACAATGGTGAAGAGCTTTTACCTTTTTATTATTATTTTATTTCCAAGTGTTTTGATTTTATTTTTTTTTGAGATTTTGGTTGTGTGATAACTTCCCGAGTAACTAAATACATTTTATAATTCTACAATTTTGTAATATATACAAGTAAAAGAATTGAACAAAAACTTTGAAAATTATTTTAATAGAATGTCTAAGTTAATAAAACATTATTCATATAAAAATAATATTAAAATGAAATAAAAAAAAAAATTTTCTTTATTTCAGAATTTTCATGACTTTTTATCTAATTTTAAGCCATCCAAACTCTATGTTCTTTCAAATATTTTATTATTTCAAATATTTGGGACTGTAAATTTGAATAAAAGGATAATGCAATTGGAAACATAATGCATTTCTATCATTAAATATCATAAGTTGGCTTTAGCTTTAGAAGTAAATTGAGTAGCTGCATAAGAATTAGCTTTTTATACAGTAAAGGTAATTTCACTTCTCTTTTTGGGTCTATTTGTTGGTATTTTTGATAGTTGAAATGTTTTCGAGATTAATGCAACATATTGAGTTATATGTCTTTTTAAACTATGTTACCTAGACTCTTCATTTTTTTTTCTAAAATATGATGATCTAAATATATGGAAAAACTTTAAAAGGTTTAGTATACCCATGTTGGACGCATCCTTATATTGTATCTTACACTAACCCTTGATTCTAAGTAACAGCCTTTTAATACTGTTTTGAGATAGTCTCTCTCCCTCTATTTAAGTTCTAAATATGTTTGATATTATTCTTACAGGTCTATGATATAAAAGGTTTTATCAGCCCTTTTTGTTTCAAAGGATATGGAAAACTTGTTTCAAAGGATATGGAAAACTAAGTGATAAAGAAAAAGTGGAACGGAACAATCGGTGCAATTTTGTCCTATGTTCTTTTCTTCTTTTCCTTTTTCTTGTATAAAAAATTGTTCAAAATATAACGTTCTTTCCTAAATTTCTTTGCAACATTGATCTAGATAGCCTTATCTTGTACAGGGGATTTTCAACTTTCCATGTTTTAATTGCAGCATGGGCTTCTCTCTACCTCCTACTATTCTCAGATCTTTTTGACGAGGATTCCAGTAATGAGTTGATTGTTAATAGGAGCTCTATTATATCGAACATGATCTTAGGGGTAAGCTACGATTTTATCAATATGTGAACTGATTGTCTGGGTTTATTATTTTCCTTTGATTAACATAGCCTTGGGAGTTCAAATTAGTCTATAAGATGCACTACTATTTGGACTACCAATTTCTATAATTTAATGGTATCTGGTTTGCAAAATAGGTTCAATGCTGCTTTACAATTTGCTAAACTTTGATCATGATGACTTTCTTTTCCTTCAACTTTGCCTGTAACATGCTTGGTATTATTTGTTGATGGTTAACTTGAAACATATTTTTACTTATATTTCAGTGGGTTTTATTTCTCTGCCGTTTCTTTGTTGCGATTTTTGTAACCCCTGCTTCATCGGAGACTGATTTCAGGTATGAATCTTTGCTTCAACATTGTCTTTGGCTTTCTCTGTTTTAATTTAAGATTTATGCTTTTTACTTGTGTTTTTTGTTTTTGCTATGTGTTTGAAATTTATTGATGTGGACTGTGAGTTACTTTGTGGTTGTTTTATGCTATATCAGTTGGTTATTATTAGGATTTTCTAAATAGGTGACCTAAATTAAAAAAAGTAGGTGTTTAAAAAAAACGACAGATACATGAACAAATATTATTAGGATTTAATTATTGTTTTTTCAATAAAGTTTATAATCACCGAAACATTCTTTATATTAACTCCTTTATATTAAATGATAAGAATATTTTTAGAAATATTTTAATTAATTGTTTTGCAGAAATTTAAATAATGCATATATAATTATTTCAATAGTTTTCCATTCTTTATAGAAATGCGAAGTACCCACTAAACTATCAAAACCGGCATATAGGATTCTAGACTGGGACATTCTGTTTCTTAGTTCTCTCAAAAAATCTGTACTTTAGTTTTAAAAAATAATAATAATCTAATTGGGATGCTTGTTAATATTGATAGTAAAGTAGTAATTGAAGAATTGGAGAATTTCAACCGATTTGCTAATTGCAAAGGTTTTTTTCGATTTGGGATTCACGATCATATATGGTGGAGATTGTCAAGATTCGTGTATATATACCAGTTATAATATTATTTATTTTCATATTATACAATTAATATAAAATGAAATAGTTTATGTAGTATTTTAATTTATTATAATTGTTTAATTTTTTTAAAATTTTTTAAAATTTTAAAATTAAGACTAAATTGTCATAGTGTATAAATGTTGAGGTTAAATATTTTAGAATTAAAAGCAAATTGACATGATATATAAACCAATTAGAAAAGCCATGTCATCGGGTGAACAAAATATATAATCTCAAATAGTTGGATGACTAAATTGTAATTTTTCATAACGAAAATTCACATTTAATTCAGTGTCCCATGGACCACAGTGTAGTTTAATAGCCCTATAATCAAATATTCAAAACCCTATTTGGTTAACAATGGAAGTTTAATAAAATCCAGGGTTTTTAGCTGCTTCCATGCTCTTTTCTTCATATTCAAAACCTTGCACAGACTTAGAGTTTTACATACGGTGACAGGAAATAATTTTCCTTAAGATTACTAGAAGCTTATCCCTAACATTACATTTTGGAAATGTTATTGTTATATTCTGGTGTTAATCGAAGGATAGTTTGCTTATGTTGTGAATGCTGTGATTACAAGTGTGTCTTTTTGCATATGATTTCCATGACTGCAGTGATTATATTTTGGACTTAAGAGTTTTACATACGGTGACAGGAAATAATTTTCCTTACGATTACTAGAAGCTTATCCCTAACATTACATTTTGGAAATGTTATTGTTATATTCTGGTGTTAATCGAAGTGTTTTCTGCCATACAGGTTGCTAGATTATTCAATGAAGCTGCTCAGGTGTCTCCTGAGGATGCTGATGTACACATTGTCCTTGGTGTTCTGTATAATTTGTCGAGAGAATATGATAAGTCCATTGCATCTTTCATAACTGCTTTGAAACTTAAACCTAATGATTATTCTCTTTGGAACAAGCTTGGTGCAACACAAGCCAACAGTGTGCAGAGTGCTGATGCAATATTAGCTTATCAACAGGTAGCCTCTACATGATTCCCCCTTGAATAGTGGTGGCCTATCTGTATACCGCCTGATATGTTAATTTCATGATTACTTTTTTTTATAATTAAAAATTTATTTTCCCTATCCTAAAATTTTGGGGTTCTCTTTACTAAGTTGGAGTACCTGTGATGTGTGAAATTCAAAATATATGAGTATTAGGATTTTACTAAGGATCAATTTGTATGGTGTGTTGCTCACTATTTTGCATGTTAGGCCACAATAAAAAAAAATGAATTATGAAGGTGTTGACAATGTTGGCAAGGGTGCTGTAACTACCTGAACCATTTGAGGTGCAAGCTGTAAAAAGAGCGCTTTTTTGAGTAAATTAAGGTGAATATGTAAATTTTTGCTTCTTGAATCAAGGGGGCTTTTTTGCTTCTATACAAAAAAGTGTGCCTAGGACTTGGCTTGTGCTTAATCAATTGAAAGGATGGCATAAAGAAATGCAAAACATGTGATAACCCAACATGTCAATCTTCTGTGTGCCAAATTCATATGGGTTGCATCATCTTTTCCTCTATTTCTCTTCTTTCTTATCTTTCAATGGTAAAGTGATGCATTGGTGTGTTATACAGCTCTCTTATAGGGTTGAATTATTTACTTGCTCCATCTTTGTAACCTTAGGCTGCTAAAAAGATTCTCCAAATAACATGTTGCACCTATTTGGACCTTAGAAGACAAACTAGCTCTTCTGTTAAGCTCCATGTAATTTAGTTATTTGATTTGTTGAAGCTATTGGTTAATTTAGATGATTTGATTATGCACTTCCTCAATTTACATATACCCTTGATCATCTCTTTCAAAATGCCTTTTTTAATGCATTCAGATCTTGCATATGCAGTTTGATTTGTTTAGCCTCTGTTACTGAGATTGTCCATTTAAAATTATTTGATGAAGAACTTCCCTTTGCCTGTGGTGGCCATATTTTCAGCACTATTGAATTTAGTCTTTTGGTCTATGTCTTATGTTTTTTAGCTTTTTTGTAACCGACGCCCAAAGGAATGCAAGGACACTGCCGTTTCTGTTTTTGGGATTTTTGGAATCCCTTCATAAGGTATGAATCTTTGCTTCAACATTGTCTTTTCCGTTCTCTGTTTTTAATTTAAGAACTATGCTTTTATACTTCTATTTTTTGGTTTATTTTATGGTTTTTGGTTTTCAGGTTTAGAAATCACTGTTTCTATTCGTTGTTTCTTTTGTTTTTTTTTTTAATTTATCACTCATACACCTGTTGGTGGCAAATTCTGTTCATTCTGCATTCTCCCGGAAGCCAAACAGGAGACTTAAACGTTATTTATTTCGAAAATTTTCTATTCTGTGCAGAATTTTAATTGTCATGCTGTATATAATTTTCTTTCTTATTCTGTTCCGGCTCTATCCCTGTCATATTCCGACTCGGAATAAGCTATTCCCTGGTTATCCTGGCGTTTCTTATTCCGGTTCAGAATTTTTAGGTACCGGTTTAGGTGTTTTAGTGGAGGGTTCAGGTACTTTTTCTTGTCTGGACCGGGCAACCTGTCATGCTTATTCGGCCCAGGGATATCCCATTCCAGGGATATCCCGGTTGACTGTTATCCCGTATAGGAGTATCCCGGCTTAGGTATATCCTATTCTAGGGATATCTCGATTCCCCTCTTTTTTTTCTAATGGCTCTTTACCTTCTTTGTAATTTAAAGGTGGTTTTAATTATTCTTCAGCCTTTTCAAATCCCCTCCCTTCTCCATCGTTGAAATTTCTCTCTCTTCCATTCATAGCTTTTTCATTAAATAAAAAATTAAATAAAAAATAATAAAATTAAATAAAAATAACAATTTAATAATTCAAATAAAATACTAAGTGACCGTTAAGATGGCCCAAAACTGATTTACTAAGTGAGCGTTTATTAAATATCTCTTCAATCTATGTCACATCTATTATCCGTTTTCTTTCTCTCTCTCTCGGTCTCCCTCTTTTGTTTCCTTTTTCTTCCTCATTTCTTCTGTTTTCATAACAAATCATCAAATATATTTCTTCAATCCAAATCTCCTCCCATTTCTTTACCGATTCTCTCTCTCGGTCTATTTTCAATTTCTTTCCTCCCATTTTTTTAGCTTTGGGTAACCAAAGGCCAAAAAAAACACACACGCTACACTCTGTTTTTTTTTGTGGTTTTTGAAATCCACTGCTTCATCGGGGACTGATTTTGAGGTATGAATCTTTAACTTGGTATGAATCTTGAACTTTGTCTTTGTCTGTCTTTGCCTTTTCATTTCTATTTTGGTTTCAGATCAATGGTTTTTTTTTGCTTCTATTTCGGTGGGTTCATTTCTCTGCCGTTTCTTTGTTGCGATTTTTGTAACCCCTGCTTCATTGGAGACTGATTTCAGGTATGAATCTTTGCTTCAACATTTGTCTTTTGCTTTTTTCATCTCTTTTTTGGAGTGTGGTGTGTTTAGCTGTGTGGGTTTGGGGTGTTGTTGGTTCATGTTTGCAGTCTTTGGTCTGACCAAATTAAAGTCTCTTCTTTCCTTTCCCTTTTATCTCACTTAAGATAATGCTTTAAACTTTTTCGGCTGGCTTTCTTTCTAATATGACAGTCCAGATAGCCTACTGGTCTCGTGTATAAAAAACTGCTTTCTAGTCTGATGTCCTGCAAAAGAAAAATCTCTGATTGGCTTGATTATAAGTACTGTGAAACCGGTATCCAAATTGTTAAGTCAACCATCAGGAAATCGGCACACATGAATGACTTTAATTAAATAATAGATCTGTCCTTGGAATATGTAGTACTCTTCCTGTCCACAAATGACTGTCTTTAATTAGTATCTTTCTTGCCCTGTAGCAGCAAGAAGTACACATTCATGGATTCCTTTCTATCTCTTTTGCAGGTGCAAATCTATAATAAATAGAAGTTGAAACCGCTTATGGTATTGGAATTTTTGAAAACATTGGCTCATTCCATATCATTCATCTCCACTTTCTTTTTAAAAAAATGGATGTTTTCTTTCGGTCTCTTGTCTCCCGTCTTTCCATTCGTCCATGGCTATTATATTGTTAATCCTGCCGTCGCTCTTTACATTCCTGTTTTAGTTTCAGATATATGCTTCTTTTTACTTCTATTTTCAGAGTGTCTTTGTCATGGTTTTTGGTTTTCACCTTTAGAGAATCACTGTTTCGTTCATTTGAAACTATAGATGTTAGTGGTTAGATACCAAAATTGATAATTAAGTACCAAAATGTGAATAAAAATTTAAGTAACAAAAATGTTAAAGAAATATATATAATTTAGAAGCTAAAATGGTGAATAAAGTCATTAAGAAAATACCTAAGGTTTTAAGTTTTTCTCAAACCCTATCACAGTATTGTGTCCAATTCAAATGGATTAAGATAGCAGTGGAAGGGTGCATGCATGGAGATCTCGACAAGGTCTACGACACCATTAAATACATTGAAAACACTCGCAACATCAAAATTGACCTCCATTGTTGTGGTGATTTCCAGGTTCTTTCTCTTACACTCTCACTTTCTCCCTTCAATTTGTTGTTTTTATACGAAATTGAAATCATATGTTCTAGCTTGGGGATTTTGATTCTTTTATGAAAAGGCCTTGAATTTTACCAACTGCAATTGAATGTTCTATGGAATGATGGAAGGCTGTCTGACCCTATTTGCAAATGCACTGTAAGTTGCTTCGATTGTGAAAGCCTCTAAATCTTTGTGTTCTCTTTTTGCATACTGGTTTGTGATCCTATTGCTTAGTAGCTCAGACAGTTCTAATCTACGTTTTCGAGAATATACTGAAATTATTACGTCCATTCATGCCATTCGTAACTGAAGAACTGTGGCAGGTGTGGGCTTTGTAATGTTTACCATGTTTTTTGTTAATATAATATTTATAATTTAAACTCATTTAGTTTACCTAGTTCTTGAATCTGATCATTCATGTTAATATTAAGTTTGGATAAAATCTGCTGGAACACAATTTCCATTGATGAGCACCTTATTAAGTCTAGATTTAATGTGCACACCTGACTTTGCGCATGCACATGTACTTAAGTGAATTTTGGGTTCACATTACAGCATACATGAATAGTGCTTCATACAAGAAATGACATTTTTTCTTTTCTTTTATTGTTTTAGGCATCCCCTAAGGTTTTCTGCAGATGTAACTGTGGATTTTTCTTTTATTTTATTTATCTTCAGGCACTTCCCAATCGGAGAGAAGCTCTTATAATATCTTCCTGGCCACAAACTTCTCTTCCCAGGAGTACTGATTTGGTAAAAAGATTTGAAAATTTACAAGCTCTGGTGAGTTTATAGAGCTCTTCTTTTTCCCTCTACATTCGCCACCAAATACTCTTCAACCCAAGGTAAGGGAATCGCTAACCTCTGATAATTTATGTCCTAGACTCGAGCAATCCGGAATGCTAGAGCTGAGTATTCTGTTGAGCCAGCAAAGCGCATAACTGCTTCTATTGTTGGTAGTGAAGAAGTCATTCAGTATATATCTGTAAGTGTAGTTTGTTTCTTTAGGGATTGTCTTATTAATTATAAAGAAAAATGAATGGCACGGCTTTGTTCCTTTTCTTGATTGTGCCATCTTTCAATGCATAATATATACTTGTAACTATACTACCACAGGCTGTTGTAAAGTCTGGCGGAAAAAGGAATGGCTTAATGAACAATGCTAATGTCTTAAGTATCTGTATTCTTAGCATGTCCGCAAATCAATGTTGATAGGTTGTATCCTCTTGATGCATGAAGAGAAGGAGGTGTTGGCTCTCTTATCCAATCTAGGTTTAGACAATATTCATTTCGCTGATTCTCCTCCAGGCATGTTTACTTTGAACCATATATGCTTTGGTCCTAGGACAAAGAAATGCTTTGCATATTCATTTCACTAGTAGTACTTCCTATTGATTCTCTTTGATATATGAAATGTTGGACATCTATATGTATTTCTACTTGCAGAGGATGCAAAACAATCAGTTCACCTTATTGCAAGTGAAGGACTGGAGGCATATCTTCCCCTTGCTGATATGGTTGATTTTTCTGCTGAAGTGCTACGCCTTACCAAGCGCCTATCACGGTTCTCCCTTTATTCTCTCCTCATTTCCCCTTTTTTTCTACTATTTTTCTTCTTTCTCTTTTTTCTTTTCTCTTCCTCCTTTATCGTCCTTTCTAACAAACCGCTGCCGCTGCCCCCACACCTTCCAGCGTCTTGCCTCCGATTAAAGGCCAGCTTCCTTCCCAGCATTCGAAATTTAAATTCTCATATATATCTATCCAATCCATAGCTCCCCATTTCTTCGGTGATTCTCTCTCACTGGGTATCCACAGGCCAAAAACACACACGCTACAGTAGGAAGAGAGCTTTCGTGAGAGAGAAACCCTAAGTTTTCTCTGGCGTTTCTGGTTTTTGTGATTTTTGAAATCCGCTGCTTCATCGGAGACTCATTTCAGGTATCAGTCTCTTTTTTAGTTTCAGCTCCATGCTTTTTTTACTTGTATTTCAGTGGGTTTTTCTTATGGTTTTTGGTTTTCAACTTTAGAAATCACTGTTTCGTTCCGTCTTTCAAATCTATAGTTGTCGGTCTTGTTCTTCATTTTTGTTTGTTTATCGTCTACTATATGTTGTTCTTTATTTTTGGATTGTTTGTTTCCCTCTGTTTAATATTATAGCTTTTGTGTTATTTTCTATTTCTTTTAAATCGTTGCTTAGCAGAATGCTAATTGCCTAAACAAAAAGCATCAGTATGTAAATTGTTTACTGCATCTGTGTTGGCTTGATTTTATTTCTAGGAACCCGGTGGGAGTTGTGACGCATGTAGAGTTTATTTGGTAGTTTTTCTGGATGGTAATAACAGGTCTTTTTAATTCGTTGTGAGTTGTGACATTCTGTTTCTTAGTTTTCTCAAAAAGTCTGTACTTTAGTTTAAAAAAAAAAAAATCTAATTGGGATGCTTGTTAATATTTATAGTAATTGAAGAATTGAAGAATTTCAACCGATTTGCTAATTGCAAAGGTTTTTGTCGATTTGGGTTTCATGATCATATTCGGTGGAGATTGTCATGATTCGTGTATGCATTTATGTTTTCTTTAAAATAGTTTTGAATGGAGGTCATCGATGAACTTAGTTGGGATTGTTTGTGTTCTGTTGGAATTGAATACATAAAAGCAACCTATTTAGAACTTATAAAAGCCCAAAATGATAAAGGGCAAAAGCCGAAAGGGTAGTATATAAAACAAACATAGTTCTTGTTGAAGGTATGCCTTTTTTCGATCTGTTTTCCTTTTTGTCTCTCAATTACTAATCTTGTTATAGTTTATTTTAAATGAAATAAAACACAGTTCATCCTCATCTACTCAACTACTATAAATTTAGGGAGACAAGATGTTTGGGAGTATGATTCGGTACTTTTCAACGAAACCCAAGCTGAAAATGAAGCCAATCGAGTTGAAAACGTCGCCAGAGGAAACGAGACCATAACCAGAGTCATCTTTGACATTCTCAAGGAGCATGGGCCCCTCACCGTTGGTGATACCTGGGAACGCAGTCAAGGTCAGTTGTTTAGTAGACTATAATCTGTATTCATTGTGTATCTATATTTGTTGTTTCCACATCTAATTAAGCTAAGCCCAAGAGTGAAGTAAGGGCAGTGCAGTTTTATTGTTCCATAATTTTAGGATCTTGAATTCCATGCATTATTATTTTTTTTTTCATGCTTTACTTGCCTGTGCTCGACATAATGGAGTAGAAATGTGTTTATGAGTTCAGGAGGTTGGGTTGTGAGGACTTACAAGCAAGAGGCACATGAAGATCTTGCTGAGATGGATGAGAGGAGACAAAAGATTAGGCTAATATGCAACCATGTGGGGCCTCACAAACAATTTCTGTATACAACTTGGTTCACAAAACCAAGCATCAGCCACACTAGAGCTGTCCATAATTCCTCAACTTCTACAACTAGTTTTTCTGTCGATACTTCTAGTCCAAAGTCGTCTTCAGGTTAGGTTGTAGCACGCTTGTGCTGGCTGCAATACCATCGATTTCAGGACATGTACTGTTTTTTGCAATAGTGTAATACAATTGTTTTGTTGTCATGTTGTGGAAACTTTACCCTCTTCTTCCATATATTTTCGATTTTAATGTACAAATTCCAAGTTCGATTACTTATCATCATTTCTGCCATTCAGATGGCTCTATAAGAAAATGAAAAACAAAGTAAAAGAGCTAAGAATTTATTGAGAAATCTCGGGAAACAAACAAATTGAGAAGGATCAGAGGAAGATAGAAAGAGGAAACTTGATGACTATCAACCAAAAAAATTATCAGCTCAGAGTTAAGGGAAAGGGACCTTTCTTCTTTCCTCTGTTTTTCTTATTCTCGATTTTTTTTCTATCTCCCAATTCTCAAAACCCTAATTATATATTTTTTTATTTCCCTTTTTCATTCATCAATTGAAGCTTTTCCAATTGCCAATAGTAATCTCCCTCGAAGAATCATCAAGGTTCCTCTTTCTATCTTCCTCTGGTCCTTCTCGATTTTCCCGATATTTCTCAATAAACTCTTAGTTCTTTAACTTTGTTTTTCAGTTTCTTCGTTACTAAAGTTTAGTTTAGTAACTCAAGTTTTTCTGGCTGTGATGAAACAAAATCCTCAGCTATTTAATTTACGATCATCTTCTGATATTGAAGAAAGCATTACCTCTTTTTCTTCTTTGTTTGAATTTTGTTTATTTTTCATTCTTTAATTTTGGTTTCTTTATCTTTGATCTAAGCAGGACCAAACAGCTTACCTTCCCAAATCCGAGCTAGCTCCTGAAAACCATGAAAAAGTTAAAAAAAAGAAAATCAAAAGCCCTTGGGCCTCAGTACCGCCGAACCCTGTTAATAGCCTGCTTCCCTTAAATATTTAGACCATGGAACAACAAAGATAATTCATTAGCTTAATCAAATTTGGTATCTCTTATATCAACCTCAAATTTGGTATCTCTTATATCAACCTTAAATGAAGGTAAAAGTTCTGTGCAGGAAGCTGTATGACTAGGTTCAATACGATCTCAAAGAAATAGCTTTCCCTTCTTCATTGCATGATCCTCCCCACATCAAAAAGCGCCGCAAATTGACTTGGCACGAGCGCTTCTTGGTACTTTTCTTTTCCAATTTCTCTTCCGCAGTAAGAGTTTTGTTTGCTTATTGATTTCTGAGTTTTAATGATGAATGCTGTTAGATTCTGGGTTTCCCCCCTTCCTTTATATAATTGTATATTTTTTATGGTTTATGTGATGGAGAAGCTATATTAGTACTGGATTGTAGTTTAGATATTACTGCCAGTTTAAAGAGCATGGCTCTCTCTCCGTATCTTTTCAATTTCTTTCCTCTCATTTTTTTCGCTTTGGGTAACCGAAGCCCAAAAAAAACACACACGCTACACTCTGTTTTTTGTGGTTTTTGAAATCCACTGCTTCATAGGGGACTGATTTTGAGGTATGAATCTTGAACTTCGTCTTCGTCTGTCTTTGCCTTTTCATTTCTATTTTGGTTGCAGATCAATGTTTTTTTTACTTCTATTTCGGTGGGTTCATTTCTCTGCCGTTTCTTTGTTGCGATTTTTGTAACCCCTGCTTCATTGGAGACTGATTTCAGGTATGAATCTTTGATTCAACATTTGTCTTTTGCTTTTTTCATCTCTTTTTTGGAGTGTGGTGTGTTTAGCTGTGTGTGTTTGCGGTCTTTGGTCTGACCAAATTAAAGTCTCTTCTTTCCTTTCCCTTTTATCTCACTTAAGATAATGCTTTAAACTTTTTCGCCTGGCTTTCTTTCTAATATGACAGTCCAGATAGCCTACTGGTCTCATGTATAAAAAACTGCTTTCTAGTCTGATGTCCTGCAAAAGAAAAATCTCTGACTGGCTGGATTATAATTACTGTGAAACCGGTATCCCAATTGTTAAGTCAACCATCAGGAAATCGGCACACATGAATGACTTTAATTAAATAATTCCCTGGGAAACTGTACAATAATTAGTTTAATTCATCAGTCTGAGGTATGTGACTTAAAATTTTTCATAGGATGGATGATCTCTTTACAGTCAATCATCCAGGACAGATGTTTGAGTTTTCATGTTGTCCTTCGTAAATTCTCTGGTCTCTAGAACATTACTTGGACTAATAAATTAGCTTTATGGTTAAAAGGGTGTGTTCTTTACATCTGTAAGTGTTCTCGTTTTTTCTTAATGTCGGTTCGAAGCTGTTTGAAGAATCTCATGTCTTCCAGGATAGCATCTTATCTGAAAAAAAGCGGCTTGGATTTTGTGTAATTCATATTTTAAGCAGCTTTTGGAAGATGTTGCTTTCTTTTTGTGGTAAGTGATTCAAGTAACAGAGTTCTATTTAAGCAGCCATTGGTTAATGACTTCGGCTTATATCGTATTAGTTTGCATGAATTTGATTCTTTGAACAATCTTCTTGTGGTTTTTTTGGTTTAATTCAAAATTTTCTGAATCACAATGTGAAAAAGTTATGCTCTAATTTTCCAAACTGTCAAGATATAGGTATTTTAGGGGAAGCCTACTCTCTGTTTACTGGTAAGTTTAATCTTGAGTGTTAAATGAGGTTGATATTCTTTAATCTACAGTCTATATAAATTTAAGGTCGGGGAATAGCTGTTTCCAATTTCTTGAACACTTGGCTGTTTTCATTTAATTACGGTTAATAAATATTTAAGGCCACTTTCCTTATACAAGTGCTGTTTGATTTCCTTTTTCTAGGAAAAATGCAGTTTGTATGGCATTGTTGTGTGTTTTCTAATAGAATCGAAAGTAAGAGACTTTGGGATCAATTAACATCAATTTTAACTAGAAGAACATGGTCATATTTGGAGTGAAAAGTCTGCCATTTTATCTGGTGCTAAGGTGGTGCATATTAGTCCGTCCATGGATCAATGCATATTTAGTTTTCTTTTTACACTGCTAGGTGCTTGCACTCTTCAGTAAGGATCAGGGTAGATTTTCTTTAAAATAGTTGAGTGGAGCTCATTGATGAACTTAGTTGGAATTGTTTGTGTGCCGGTGCTTATATGATTTGGAAATGGATTTTGATTGAAATATTCAGGTAATATCTAAATGTATGGCATGGCTGGAATTAGGGATGCAATTTAACTGAAAAGGTTGTTTTATATTACAAAGTAGTTACGAGTGGTTATTGTGTTGCATTAGAAGATGTTAACTATGAGTTGTTTTCTTTCTTATGAAGAATGCAGTATATTTGCCTTTTTTGATCTTACAATGACAGTTTTCTTGCAAAGTTTTATATTTGAATCGTATTACTGGTTTATTTTTCTAAAAATCCAGATTACTCATCTTTTGCTTTGGTATTGTTAATTATGTAGAAAACGAAGGCTTCTTTTTTGAGGACGTCGGCCATTCATATCAACCCAAGGTATCTCTCTACAATCTCATGGTTTTGTTTGGAATAACATTGATGCGTGTTGTTTTATTTGATTGTTGTTTTCTAAATTGTCAAAAGTAAAGTAAATTTTCTTTGGATCAAATTAAATTTTTAAAAGATTAGTAAAATATTTTTGACCAAAACAATTTAATTTTGAAGCAATTGTTTTAAAAGAAAATAATTTTAATAAACTTTAATTTAATTTAAATTTTAAGAATTGTTTTAAAATTTTTTAAACCGGATCATTAGGTTCAAGCATTACACACCACTTAAAAGCTACAAAAGTTAGGCGTAGTAAAAAGAACAATATAAGTGGAAATGATCCGAAGTCTCTAAACCCTAAACCCATTCATTTCTTTCAGTGGTATGTTTTCAGTGCTTTATTCGATATGTAGGTTTCTCTACCAATGCATCATGTGCAAATTTGAAAGGACATGCTAATGTGTTTTTACCAGGGAACTATATCTAACTCCTTGTGCTATTGCAGATGGATATACCTTCCAATTTAGCTTTATCTTTCCTTTTCTTTCTGCTACTATCTCGTGCTTTGAGTAGTCTTTACATGCATGTCACCTTTTAGCCTGCTTTTCTTGCATAACACAATTAATGAGCTAAAACATACAGGAACAAGCTCAGTTAACATCTGTAGATCAAATGAGAGGGGTAAATATAGAAAGTTTGGCTGCAATTCAGCAGACTAGGATGCTTGCACATACACTCTCTCAAAACAGTGATCCTAAGTTTCGGGTTATTTAAAACTGTTTGGCTAAATACTTGCAATGTTTCAAGATAGCTCTTAATGATACAATCGTTACTATGCATGAGTTAATATATGCACTTATGTGCTGTATATTTTGGGGCATGCAGAATTCAAAATTTCTTCAATTTGTATCCAAGATGAGTTGTGATGAACTTATCATTGATGATAATCAGGTCAAACCAGCATCAGAGAACTGGGCAACAGAATATCAGCAACAGTACAATGGAGGTGCTTCTTGGGCTGATGAATTTGCTCATGATGAGGCAAGTAGAGATATTGTGGAAGCTAAAGAAGCTTATAGATTAATATGTCCTGATAATCAGTCATAAATTCCGTTTAGCAGTTTCCTCCTTTTTTTCTTCTGCCTTGCCTCGTGAGACTAAAATGGAACTAACATCACTGACCTTAGGTAGTAATCTCATTCACCAACCCTAGGT
Source organism: Gossypium sturtianum (assembly GCA_025698515.1). Classification (NCBI taxonomy): domain Eukaryota; kingdom Viridiplantae; phylum Streptophyta; class Magnoliopsida; order Malvales; family Malvaceae; genus Gossypium; species Gossypium sturtianum. The sequence continues at coordinate 163,151,204 of CM046948.1, forward strand.
GGTTGAAACTAGTTTTGATGATTTGAGAATGTCCCAAATGACAATGATGGTTTGGTTAGTGCTATTATCTATATATCTACTATAATTTAGCAAATAAAGTGTGAATGACTAATGATTCTGTATTATTACATCTTCAGTTGAACTTTTAAATCAACTAAACCTGTAAATCTTAAATGAGACTATCTATATTTGTTATTTATAAAATATGCTACTCACCGTTTTGGTGGTTCTTAGTATTTCTATGGGCCAAACCAATGGGTCATGGAGTTTGCTACTAAATTGAGCAGTGAGAGCTTTTTGATTATAATAAGTTAGAAGATAAACTGTCACTGATGATTCTTGTAATTGTATATCTTTCTTTGGTATTAAACCAGGTAAAAACATTGTAATTTGTATAAATGTTCTTATTATACAGAATCTGCTACTCTGGTTGGTGGTTCTTTGATTTTCTTCAACCTGATCAATGGGCTGAGGAGTTTGCTACTGTATGAGAACAACTAGGGTCTTTTGATTTGTTTATTCAAGATACAAAGTGCAACTAGTGATTCTGCGTGTTATGTATTATTTTGAGACTCTTAAACCGTGCTAAGCTCTTATTCTTAGTTGAAATATTCTAATTTTCTTCATTTCATTAAATGTTCTTGACCTGATGGTTAATAGGTTTTCCGTGGACCTGACCATTGGGCCAATGAATTTGGTGCTGAAAGATTGCAACAAGAGTCCGTCGATGATCAATGGGTCAATGAATTCTCAAAGTTGCATGTTGATGACTGGGCATAAGAATTTGGTCGTCAAGTTGGTGAGGGGTCTTTGGTAGATAGTTCGTCTGATAACTGGGCAAATTCATATGATGAGTAAGTCTGGTAGCCTTGAAGAAGTTCACTTTATAACCTCTCTTAATTCTACATGAATGTTTTGGTTGTGAAAACTTGTAGGTTCCTCAGTGGTCGGACGCTTCAAGGGGTGTCTATGTATTTTCTGATATGAATCCATATGTTGGTCATCAAAATCCTTTAAAAGAAGGTCAAGAGCTATTCAGGAAAGGACTTTTGAGTGAAGCAGTGCTTGCCCTAGAGGCTGAAGTTATGAAAAATCCTGAGAATGCTGAAGGTCGGAGATTGCTAGGAATAACCCATGCTGAAAATGATGATGACCAGCAGGTAATCCACTTTGCTCTAGTTTGTCAGAGTTGGATAGTTCATGTGTATTCTTACACCAAAAGGCATTGTTTTTGTGTTCTTTAATACTACAAGAATTTCTATTAAGAGATGTGACTGCTTGTCTAGTTCAGCCATCTGTTCAGCATCTTTGGTTATGATTCTTTGCCTGGCAAGGTTTACCATTTTCTATTCCACCTAAATCTAAATCATTTTTAATCTTGTCTAATGCCCTGTGAATACCATCATATTTTAGGAAACAGAACAGCCTATTGATTAAGCAAGCAAGAAAACCTTTTGAACACAAAGGATCTATTTTCTTGTACCGCTACATTTTGTGTTTTATTTGCTGGCTTGATATAGCCATGTTGGTGTACCATGCAATGTTCATTTCTTATATATGAAAACTTCTACTGGAAAGGGATAGAAGGAGCTATTTTTTGTTTAAACATTGAAGTTTGCAATATGATTGGTATTACGTTTATCTTAGTGGCCTGAGGCTTCAGTCAGAGTACCAGATCTAAGGCCGCAGTCTTTGCCTTGCTGCTAATGTTCTGGATCTAACCTATTATCGTTTGTTGTCACATGAACTAGTAGTGCATTACATTTCACTTATCATCGCTTCTATTTATTCTTGAACCATGTCAAAACCGTTTTGGCTTAATTAAAATTAATTTGAATGGATAAGGTCCCATCTTAAACTATGTTTATATCAAGCCTATGAAGTGTAATGTTTCATAGTTATTGCAAATTGTTTTGGATGATTAATGTGTCTGCTTGTCATTATCTTGAGACTTACATGGATTATGCAAGACCTTTTTATACTTCTGTTATTCTTGATTAATGCATCTGCAGTTTTATGTGGTCTTTATTGGGGTCCAAATATTTGACTTTGTAGAAAAAATGTAATTCACTGATTAGATATCTCTGTACAGGCTATTGCAGCAATGATGTGCGCTCAGGAGGCCGATCCTACCAATCTGGAAGTACTTATGAAATTAAAAATTTCAGAACATTAGCTTTGTGGTTTCGAGGATAGTGCTACCACTTTTATTTGCTTCTTAAGCTGCTTGCTGTGCGGCTGCGGCTACTGTTTCTGTTCGCCTTCAGCATTCGGCTTGGTTTGTCAAGTAAGCATTTTCTTTTTATTCGTCTTTATTATTGTCCCTATACACTCGTTGATTTTGTTAGGCTTTTTTTTTTTCTAGGGTTTCTGTGACTTAAGATGAAATAGCTCTCTCGTATTTTCATTAATTTACTTTTCTGTTACTCTAAGATTATTAGGATTTTCTGCTTTCTGGGTTGAGTACAAAATTCCTCGTATTGCATTTCCTAATTCAAATGAAAGAAGGATTCTGACTTGTACTCATCTTTGCATATTTGATCCTCTGTTTTCCTTTTGCCTTAGTGTTACTTTTGAATCTAGGGTTTTTACATCTAAAAACGAATACAGGATGTAGTTTAAAACACAAAAACTTAGTTTTGAAACGGTGCTTTAGGGGTGGGAGTAGGGTTAGAATTTCTTATTCATCCGCCGTCTCAAAAGATTCGCCAACATGACATCTCCTCTTGTCTTTTTTTTCAATAATAATAATATTATTATTCCCTTCGTTGCAGCTGCCTAGGCTTTGTTTTATGATTGGATCAATGGATTCTGGAAATTGTGCCAGCAAATGCAAAGACAATTCTCTCAAGTTAATTAAAAACTCAGATAAAGTTTGCACAGACGAAACTAATAGGGTAATTATTGATCCTTCGGCAACTACTAGACAGGGTAATACGGAATCTTCTCTAGGGCCTATCACCTCTGATGCGATCAGAGGAATTGGAGAGTTCCCCTATAAATTTAATTCTCCACCCGTCGAAGTGAAGAATGCACAAAATCATCCTCACTTTGATCCTGATACCACCATAAACCAAGAGTCAATGGTTTCTGTCAACCATAGTAGTCCTAGAACCCCAAAGGATGGTATTTTTGACCCATTTGCTCCTGGCCCAGAATGCTTGGTGTTTGATCCTTCCTACAGGAAATATGTTGATGAAATGAGGATAACTGTTGCACGCGGCCTAAATTTTGACATCTCTGTTGGAACTGTGGGTTCTGCACAGAATGACAATTAAAATCTCTTTCTTCTGGCGAATCTCAATGCGCCGCTCAATGCGCCGCTGGTTCAGCGGCTTTGTTGATCAAATCTCTTTCCTTTCCCATCTCTCTAATATGGGTATCAGTTTCTCTTGTTGATCAGTTTGGAGCAAAAAAAAAAAAAAAAAGGCTAGGTTTTTGTGAGATTAGTTTCTATTAATTAAAATTTTGAATCCAAGGGTTTTGTATTTGTATTTTTTTTTTCATGGATTTGAATGGCATTGGGCGATCTGATGACGTCACAATTTTCGCAATTGTCGTTGGCGGTATCGAATCATGTCATCGACGGTAACGTCAGCAGCGGAGGCTATCATGACGACGATGTTGCTTATGCTGACTTGATGTCTCAGAGGAGGGATTTAGATGCTGCATCAACTAGCAGTTTCGCCAATGGCGTTACTTCCACGGCCACTGTGCCTAAGACCATGGCTTATTTGCATAAACTGTTGTTTTATGCAAGCTTCGGCATGCTGCCTTTGAAGCTTCCACGCCAACTGGACCTTCTGATAGTGGCCTTGTTTCCAAATGGCGCCCCAAGTACAGAGTAAGTCCTTTCCTTTCTAGCTTGTTTTCTTCTTTTTTTTGCTTACCATTCGTTTGACTGATTATATCTAATAATGGGTTTAAGAAAAAAAAAAATATTTACACTGCAGTAGGAAAAGATGGGATTGTGCAAATAATTAGAATTTCCTATTGATATTCGGAAGTAAGAAAATTTGACTTCGTTTAGAGGTTATTAGAAATGTTGCTAAGTTGGTTCATATCTATGCCATTTTGGGTCTAGAACTAAAAATTTAATAGGGCTTTAGTACAATGGATAGAAGGGAGGGGGATTCTTAGATGTGCTAGCATAACATTATGGAATTAGTACTGTCAATTAAGTTTGAAATCCTTGAATTTGATGTGGTCACCTAGCCATGGAAGACATGAAGACATTGTACTCCTCCAGATCAAAGCATTAGAGTCTGGAAGAGTTCAATACTTTGTACATTAAGTAATCTGTTGTTGTTTTTACCATCCCAGTATGTCATTTGCCTTGTGATGAACTACTGACTAAGGAACATATTTTGAATGGTTGGTTGTTTATGTATTTGCACACTAGAGCCTTCAGAGTATAAACTCAATTCTTTTAATCCTTTTTAATTTCATTTGTAGTAAAGTAACAATTCCCATACCTTCTCCTGTAGCTTAGTGTTTTGAACATTCCATGGTGAAATGTATTCTATTTTTACCTTTTAGATTTTGACATGAATTTTGAATCTAAAAGCAAAATAAGGAGACAATATTGTGGAAGATTGTTATGTCTGCTTAAAGAGATTTATAAAGCCTAAACATGCAGAATACAAATAATTTGAAATAGTGTTATACTATACCAAATTTGTTAGCATTCTACTTCCTAAAGTGTGCATTAAAAAGACTGTTTTTATCTTTCAGCAGCCTCTTTGCTCTGGTTTCTTTGCAATACATTAAGTAATATTTTCTTTCTTGGAACTGAATTTGATTCTTAGATAATAGTATGTTTCTTCTTAATAAATATTAGAAACCATCCCCTAAGAACTATTTTCCCTTTAATTTGTCTTGATATGGTGTGCTTGACCATATTCACCTGACTTACGACTTCATATGCAGATGAAGACAGGATGTGTGGCCCTAGTTTTATGTTTAAATATCAGTGTTGATCCACCCGATGTAATAAAAATATCTCCTTGCGCAAGAATGGCGTGCTGGACTGGTATGTTTTTTGAGTCAATTCTCTCTTATTTTTGCATTTTTTCTATTTAATGGTTATTGAAGCTTTAATGCTCATGATTATCCCTCAAGAAATCTTTAATAAGTTTTGTGTTATTTTAATATATGACCGAACTAAATGCTTGTTGATTCGTTGAGCATGCATGAATTTTTAAGTTTGGATATTGTTTGCCTTTGGCTCTAAACGGTATCTGCTCCTTAGTTGTCTTTATATTTGCATTGGAATGTTGAGAATTACTATAAATCCTGTCCAAGAGTGCTAGTTATGATCCTACTTCAAACTGAGCTCTTCTCTATATTTCTTTTTATCAGTTGGGAAACAAGTATCTCCTTTTATGTTAGGGTAAAAAAGGGAATATTTTGTAACTATAAGTAGTTTGGAACTTTTAACATATTGAACTTTTTCAAAGAGGAAGGTAAATTTTGGAGCTTCGGAGTACGTTCTTTTGAAGTATTGTTTTACCGTTTATGGTGTTTGAAGCAGTGGCAAACGACCAACAGAAAATTGGATAGAAAATTGAAATAATTATCAAGTTCGGTGGTTAAGAAAGTGTCACTTTTTTGTAGGGTTATTGCTGCACCAACATAGTATTTTGCATGCAGTCTCGGGAATGATTATCTATTTATTGTTTCTATATACAACCCTTGTACTGGCCTTGCTTTATTGGTTGCCAAGGAGGAAAAAGTTGGAATCCTAGTGCTGCACTTGCACAAAATAAGTTTTCAATCATATTTTCTATCCAACATCCATTCTTTGGTCACAAAATGATTGAAATATATAATTTTTTTTTTTTTCAACATCCATTCTTCATTGATATTAGTATGTTCCACTTTTTCTTTCTTTCATTGTTGCAGACCCTTTTTCTATGGCACCACAAAAAGCAGTGGAAACTATTGGGAAAAACTGGAGAGATCAATATGAGAAGTGGCAGGCCAAGGTTTGAACACCATCTTATACCACGTCTCATTACAGGCTATTTCATCAAGTTTAGAATCTAATTCTTTCTATTAAACATGACCA